>OY728130.1:1086403135-1089323645 GCA_963277665.1 Viscum album | reverse complement strand
TATGAGGTTAGATACACATAAATTTTTCATTTTATGTTATGTATTTTACTTCTTTTAGGATTATGCATTTTTTTCATAATGATTTGTTTTAATAAAATGAATATTTTCATTTATAAATGCTTCCTAGCAGAACGAATGTGAACCAAAACAATACATGTGATCCATATAGCAAAAAAAGTTGTTTCATTTATGGGATTAAGGTAATGTTTAAAAATGAACAAGTTTCCCGAACATTTTCACTATATGAAGAGGTAGGATGATGTCACAATGAGATAGAGAAATATTTATATATGTTTTATGGGGTTTGAGGGACGAATGATAAGAAGAGTAGGGAAAAGAAAAAAATGATAAACTGATGAAGGGAAAGAAGTATTTCCACACCAGTGATAATTATGGAAAAAAACCTTGGTACATGCTTAAAAGGATATAGTGTTTGATACAAGTGTTGATAGAAAGTCTATAGTGATTGTTGATTTAAAGGGAAAAATTTTGTTTCCTAATGTATTTTTCATCAACTATAGAGATACGAGGCACCATGCTATTTAATGCCCTAAGCGTCAAGGGAATATAACTCAAAATAACTTAAGGGATCAAGGTCCTTCATATGATATTGAAACAAACGAAGAGTAATGATTAATGATCTTGAATTTTAATATTATAATTATATCATTTGAGTATTTTTTCAAGGATATCCTTGTTATAAGAATTATGAAATGTATAAGGATTGTACACTAATATTTTTCTTTAAGGTTTTTGAAGAATATGTTAAATGATATAGATGACTAAGAAAAATGATTTAGTTGAATGTTGATCTTCTTGGAGAACACATGATTAAAGTAATAATAACTTTTAATATGTTCTAGACACTGAGATAATGATTTTTGGATAAATAGATGATTGATATGAATAATGAAAATTGGACACTATAGGCTACCTAGTAATTGATTAATTATTTATCATAAAAGTGGTTATGCTATAATTGATCGAGTCTTTATATTTTTGGATTGAAGGAATATATATAATAACCTTTATTTTTTCATAAGGAATAAGAAATCATGCATGGTTTCAATATGGCTGTATGGTAATTAATTGTATTACCTTGTTTCAATAGAATACATGATGATGGTATTCACGTGTTTGGTATGTAATGGTTAAAGATAAACATAATGGTTGAATATCAATTTTATGTTCATTTAGAAAATTCAATGACCTTCCATCTAAAGTGTTAAACCATAATCTTTTGGAAAATTTAACTACTTGGTAAATTATTTAAGTGTATATTTGGATTAGGTTTTCAAAATTAATGTATTACTTCAACATATAATGAAACCTATGCTAAAGATAATGTAGAAATAGTTCAAGGTACAACTAAAAGACAAGATTATGCTTATTAAGTAGAAACAAATCAAGTACATTTATTTCCTTGTATTTCATGAGATTGAATGAATTACTCATCTTTAGGTGAAGGGCCATGAAACCAAAATGTATTCTAGTACCTTTATTTTTGATGAACTTATGGTATTTTTGATCATCATATATTTATTGTTTGGATCCCCTTAACATTCCATTGATAATTTAGTTGTTTGTGATCAATGGCCTCTATCACCCTCTATAATTATTTATACTTTTCTTTAATGCTCATATCTTCACTTTTCATGGATGTTCTCCTACTTAGAAACATAGTTATGTGTTATTCTATATGACTTACACACTTTCCATTATCTATGATTAATAGGATATTTTATTAAATATTTTACGATTTGGGTTTTTAAAAAATTATAGTTTCAAATATCATACATTAGATTACTGAGATCAAGTTTAAATTGTGAGGACCCAATTTATTTTATATGGGGATAATGTGACACCTCAAAATTCTAGAATAATGACATTGTATTCAACACAATTTGGGACATGTAACAACAAGAGTATAAAGAAATATAACATACATTGAATTTGATATATATTTACTATTTTAAATAAATTATATATATTCTATAGCTTTCAATTCTTACAATACTGAGTTATCTTTCTTTTCATGAAACATTGATTTTCTTCAATAGCTTGCATTACATGGAAGATCAGGTTTTATCAAACAAAAATATACTAATAATATTAATATTTAATTTGATAGTTATCACCTGGATATTGAAAATATGGTTAGGAATATGATTAACAAAATTATTAAATTATATTTTTGAATTCATTGGTTACAAATTAATTAGAAATACATATAGAAACAAATTGAATATAAAGGAAATATTTTTATAAAAGACTATGTTAATATACCAAAAGAATTTTATCTTAATAAATTAAATTACTTACTATTTTCAGATGATATTAAAAATATTTATATATAATATATAATCAATAATTACTTTTTTACTTTTGTCCAAAATATTTTGTAGACATAAGATAATAACAAATCTAATTTTACACATAAAAGCCTTATTTTTCTTTGGGCAATTTTTTTGCCTTTTAATGGAACAATTATTTTGAAACTAAAATTGAACAATTGAATTCTTTTTTTTGGAAAGATACACTTAATTTTTAAAATTAGAATTTCAAAGTTTTCATAAGGTGAATTCATGATATTTTTCGAAGAAGTTTAATTTCTAGATGAATAGTGAAAACACTGAATTTAATTGAAAATTTACTTTATATATATATAATTTATAATGTAAAATTATATTTTAGAATGGTTTTAATATAAAACGAGGTCAATTATAATTCTATTAATCCAATAAATTTCGTTTTAATCTATTTTATTTTGAATTTTATATAAAAACATTTCAATCTTTTGGATATTATTACATTAAAACCCTTCTTCTCATCCCATCTGTGGGATTAATTTAAAATTAATTTATTCCAATTATTTGATTTGAATTTTTAAAAATTAATTCAGAAATTTTAATCAGAATATTTTATATTCAATATTAAGTTTAACTTAATTTTATCAAAATTATTAGTGAAAACAGGTAGAATCAATTAATATGATTAAGAGAAAAACATGTTTGTCATGGTACTAAACTTTAAAATTAAGGTGAAAATGACCTAGATACTTTTCAAAAACCAATTTTATAGTAATATTTCAAAAATATACCATATTTTATCAAAAGAATGGTTCATTATTTGAGGCACGTGAGGTGAGGGAGACCTCCCAATAGTTTCTACTTTTTAGTATTTGCAAGAATGTCACTCATCCTCCACTAAAATGGGAACTCACTCCTCTCACTAATTCACAACTCACTAGACATTTTTTCTCATCTTAAACCTTCCAAATTCACTCTAAAACGTCCCTACCATCATTATATAAGATTTATATTTCCTATAAATCCAAATAAGTAAGGAATTGGTGCAAACCAAAAAAAGATACCCAAAGAAGAGGTAATGTTTTTCTAAAAGAATTTTATTTTAATTCATTATACACCTCCCTGAATTATTATTATATAATGATTATATAATAACATTAATATATTAAATATAGTTTTATTTTTTTATGTTAGGGGTACTACCTAAAACCACACACAATTCCATCAAATGGTAAACAAAATTGTCATTCGTGTGTACGACGAACTACAACTTCGCAAACTGATGTCTTTTATTCTTCCATTTATACCTTTTATGGTTGGGAATAATGATGGATTTGTAGTTTTTATATGATATACATTATATTTTTAATTGATTTATGATTCTGGAATTATTATATAACACATACCTTCATGATTTCCCTTTTTTGAGAATATGATAACATCATTATTATGTACGGAGGACTACAGCCTCATGAAGCGATGTGATTCACTCACACGTTACATGGAATGTATTAAGAGAAAGTTTAATAAAAATATGTGACATATTTATCTTAAATATTGTGAATTAATGATAATATACGTATATATCACTTACTTTATTTTCTTTTAATATGATAATAAATTTTTAGTAATATTCATGCGTACGTACAACCTACCGTCTCCATAAACAATGCATTTCATTTCATATCATAAAATTTTATATATTACTCTAAATAAATATATAATAAATATATATATGATATTATTATCATGGTTTAATTATATATATTATGATCTATGTAATAGGAATATAAATAAAAAGTCAAAAGAAAGTCTAAAAATAAGAAAATTAACAACTAAAACAACGAAAATAATGAAATATTATTAATGAATAGGTAAAAAGATATTATAAAAGAATAAAATATGAAATAATAAAATTTAATATGGTTATTTTATAAGTTAATAACTTATTAAGTCATTATACATGGGATTAAATGGTGTTCAATAAAAAGGTAGTTCAATATAATAGATTTCATCTCAATTTACATTTCATTGAGACTTATTTGTTATTATGCACAAATTCCCTTTTATACAGTGTATATAATTCCCCTTGATATGTATTATCATGAGTAATTCATTATTAATGGTATTTTTTTCATAGTTTGAATTTTTTCATCTATGGATAATTTAATTGAATTTTAAAAAATGGTAAAAATTATTGAACAATCTCACTTTATTTTGTGAATGTTAAATTTCTCTAGAAACAATCAAATTTGATTGATTATTTTTCATTAGAAATTATAATTAAATAAATTATCCATATATTTTCACGATGAATACGATTATTTTCTAAAACATATACCATTTTTATATATTGTTTTCACTTTGAAATTTGTTTCATTAACTAGAGAAATATTGATAAATATGCATCTTTTTCTCAATATGGATATTTTATGATAATGAATAATGTTAGTGAATTAAATCAGTATAAGATATATGTGGAGTGATTTGGACTGGTAGTTATGGGTGTGGTCGAGACTTTATATAGTCCTTCAATGTATCAATAAGTCTCATGAGACGTATCATTTTTCCAAGTTAAATAGGTTTCTACTAGTAGTTTTAAACAATCTTATGAAAGTTCTTGAATGTGCAGTTTTTCTTATACCTTAGACATAACATTCAATAATTATAAATTTCTTTCAATTAGAAGTAAGTTATTATTATTGATGATATTTTCACTATGATATTATCAGTGGGTACATTTAATTTTCGGTCATTGATTAAATGAAATGGTTTTTCATTATTTACCTTTCCATATTGATTATTCCTTATCCAATTATTTAAATAGCATTAGGGTGTAGTTATATACTTTAGAATATTTATTTTTGATTCATGATAGATTCCACTGTACATAATCCTTACTGATAATTTGAGCTCAAACATATTTTTTTTTCTTTCGCCTGGTTATAAAGTGGAATCCTTTGAATGCGTTTTCAAGGATGATGAGCATTTTATTTTGTCACGTATTATGTTTGATTTTATATTCCCAGTGTAAAATGGGTATCATATATGTAATTTAGTTTTCCAAAACTGCTAAACTATTAAATCCTTTGATATTTTAATCTCTTATATATGAAAATGTAATAAGGTATGGAATTGTCTCTGGGATACTAGGGTCAGGGTTGCTATAGAATAATATCACTATTAAGACTAATTATATGTTTCCAATTATATATGAACTGCTTGATCAGATCTAGGTATCTCTTTATTTTTTGAAGGATGATCATAGGTTTGAGTACCATAAGCTCCATGTGAAGTATTATGGCATTCTAAATATAACACTTTATACTATGCATTGGAAATATGAGTTTGCGGTTATTCCATTTGGGTTGAAATAAATGCTCCAATTGTATTTATATTACTTATGAATATAGTTTCCCAGGTTTTTTTTGATAAATATATGGTCATTTTCATTGATTATACATTGATATAATTGAAACATTATGTGTATCATGAATTAAATGAATTAATATTTAAAATGTAGTAAATGTGAATTTTCATTGTGAAATATTTTTTTCCAAAAACATCTTGTAAGTATATATAGAATAACTATAGTTATAGTAAAAACTAAAGTGGATGAAGTGTGGGAAAGACCATAAAATGTCAAAGAGATTAATAGTTTTCTAAGATTAATAGGTTACTACTGATAGTTTGTTGAAAGCATTTCATGGTTCTATATCCCTCTATCCAAGTGAAGTAAAAAGGAGTCAAATTCATCTAAATGAATTAATGTGATGAATGTTTCCATGAATTAAAAAGATGAATGGTTAATGCTCTTGTTTTTCTATGTCATCAATAAATGGTGAGTTTTTTATTTTAACTGATTATTATTTAAAGGGAATTGATAGTTTTATAATTCATAATGATAAATTAATTACTTATTCTTAATGATAATTAAAATATCATGATATTAATTATAATACCAAAGATAATTTACTAGTTGTTTTTTTCTAAAAAAATATGAAGATATTATTTATATGGAGTAAATTTGGAAATATATATTAATCATAAAATTTTAAAGAATATATTAACTAATAATTATATGAACATAAGGAAATTAATATTTATAGAATAGATTAGTAATTTTGAATGTTGGATTAATTACAACAGAGGAAAAGTAAACAAGGAAGTTGATTCTTTAAGTCCAAATGATAATTAAACATTTACTATTATTCATCAAGAAAATGATCAATTAACAACCAATTTGATGAATATTTGTTTAGAAATTGTGCCTCAAGGATTTTCCTTCTTTTTATCAGGTGTAAGATTATTATTTATTGTTAGATATAATTGAGCTAGTTCAAAATTAGGATAACGTTTTACACGAAAAAGTAGAATTGGTTCGGAAATTTAAGTTTCCTTAATTTAATACTGATAAAGAATGTGTTTTGAGATTCAAACAAGGATTATATTCTCCTTTTGATTCCAATTTAAAGAAATAATTATTATTTGAGGCTCATAGTTCTCTATTTTTTGTTCAACATTGTAGAAATAATATGTATAGTGACATTTGGGTATCATTTCAGGTGGTATGGAATAAAAAGAGATATTGCTGACCTATCATGAAATGTTAGACCTTGAAACTAGATAAAGTGGAATAACAACAACCAAAGGGGATAATTCATCCTTTTTTAGAGAAATAATGGAAATGAGATAATATATTCATGGATTTAGTAATGGGATTTCCAAATACATCTCGAGGTAATGATGAAATTAGGTTAATTGTTAATTGGTTGAATAAATCAATTCATTTTCATATTAATTAAGATAATATTCATTTGGATCATATTTCTATACTATTATTTAATATATCATTATATAGAATTGGTTACCAATATCTATTTCATCTTACCATGATACTAGGTATAATTCAAATTTCTATGAAGTTATTCAGAAGTTTTTAGGTACTGAATTAAAGTTAATTATATATTTTCATCCAAAATATGATGGAAAATTAGAGATAATGATTTTAAAATTTGAATAAATTATTTGATGTAGTTCTACAGATTAATAGGGATGTTTTGATTATCATTTTTAAAAACTTTAATTTTCTTATAATAATTATTTTCATTTTATCATACAGATGGAATGATTTAAGGAATTATATGTAAATCCATGTTGAAATCTTTATTGGTGGGATGAATAAATGGATTTTATTGGGAATATAATTTTTTACATGAAAAGTTTAATAAGGTGAAGATTATTCAAAAACATATGAGGATAACATAGATTAGTTAGAAAATTTATGTAGATAACTGGAGGGAAGATCATTCATTAGAGGTAGGTGATCATGTTTTTCTTAAAGTATCACCAAGGAAATGTGTTATGCATTTTGTTAAAAAGGGAAAGTTAATTACATTATTCATTAGACCATGTGATCTCAAGGAGAAGTTTGGATCAGTTTACTATGGAACAACCTTGCCTATGAGTTTACCCTAGGTACATGATGTGTTTCACGTTTCATTTTTAAGGAACAATACACCTAATGTATCTCTTTTTTTGAGACCTAAAATTGTATAGTTGGAGGAGAATATTTATTATCAATAACAACATGTAGATATTATTGACCATAGATACAAGGTGTTACAAAATGTGTTAATTCAACAAATTATGTTTTTTTAGAAAAACCATTTGATTGAATAAGAAACACGAGAATTAAAATATCATATGGAGGAAAAATATCCCCACTTACTTAAGTAATGAATAAAATTATGAAAATGTAATTTCCCAATGTGGGGAATAATGTAACAACACAAGTAATGTTTATAATAGATCAATTTAATTCCTTATTAAAATTAATTAATTATAATTTATATATTTATAGTCACTATAAGAGTATTATGTAATTATTCAATCAAAAAGGGAGTAGTTTTATTCATACTAAATTCATTTACATGTATTATATGGTTTTATTTAAAAATTTTAGTATATAATTTTTTAATTTTTACTTTAAATAATAAAAATGAATTTTTAAATGATCCAACAAAAATTACATTGGAGTGAATTTTTGGGAAGTTTCAAAAAGTTGATTTTTGAGTTAATAGTAGAAAAAGTTGTTTTTTAGGAAAACTGACTTTTATTTTAATATATTTTCAAAGAAATATTATATTTTGGATTTTGTTTTTAATTTAATTAGTTATTATTTATTATATATATTCTAATAATTTTCATAGGAATTAGTATTATTCTTTATTTTTTATATAATTATATCTATCTTAAAAGTCATTTTTGGGATAACTGTTTATCATCACATTTTGTGTGTTTATTTTTAAAATAATTTATTAAACATTTTGAAATTTAATTTTATAATGTTGAATCCATATTTGTAATCATCAATTAAATTTTTTTAATGATATCAATTTACTTTTGGGTCATTATGAATAGTCACTTTGGTAAAAAAACTTAATTGCCCCAGCAAATGTGAAAACATGTTAGAAGGGTTTAAACTAAAATGATTAAGATTGAAATGACCTAATAACATGTATAAATACTATTTTATGGAAATATTTTTATTCTATTTTATCTATTCTTTAAAAAAGATTTTTTTGGACACACATGTCTTGAGTAAGACACTAATATATTTTAACTGCTTAAAAAATCCAAGTGTGTCCTCTCTCACACATATAAAAGGTAACCCCACATACTCTGTTATATAAATATAAATTGGATTTTATCTTGGAAAAAACCTACCTAAATTCATTCCTAAAGTCCGTATTAATGTACTAGAGGTTCTAGTAAGATCAAAATATCCTACTAAAAATGATTCCAATATAGACCTAATGAGGTTGTTTGAAGGAGATGTATAGTTCTTAACCGAGTTTTTTTATTTTTTTTTTTATTTTTTTACCTCATTCAAAAAAATATTAACCATTTTCATATTATATCATTAGTATCTACCATATACATAATTTTTTTATGTTTATAATTGAACTATTTTTCATCAACTTATTCTCTAATGAAATAAAAAATATCACTAGTGTGTACGCGCGAACTACCGCCTCATGAGATGATGATTCCTATTTTTCATCATTGAATATTATGGATGGTGAAAAATATTTGTAAAAATTTAAAAAATATGATATATATATATATATATTATAAATTTCATTCTTGGGTGTCACAATAATACTTACCTTTTACACTCACATTCATTTAAAAATTTAAATATTACTCAAGCATACGTACCATCTACCATCTTCATAATTGTAACCTATTTCATTTTTTATAAAAAACTAATGTGTTTTGTATTAAAAGTATATATAATATAAAAAATATATATTTATAAGATAATTAAGATTATTGAAATGATATAATCATGATCTATTTCGCGATAGTCAACCTACCAAATCCATTTCTGACTTATAAGATGAATGTTCACAAAAAAACTAACATGAACATCATTAAATATGTAATAACGTAAAACATGGATATAAGTTAAATAAAAGAGATAATAAATTGGAAAATATTTATTAAGATCTTAATTAATTTATACCAGTCAAAAGGGATGATTCTTTATGTTCTTTTTTTAAACGATTAAAAGAATTTATTCTATTATTACTTAATATCTATGTTTCTTAAAATGATTCAAGTATGTTATCAGTGTTCTAAAATGATTTTTAAAGTAACTTTAATCCATGTTTTACTTTATTTAACAATAGTTTAAAAGAATAGTTTTAAATGTTTTCCAAAAGGGTTATTATTTACATTTTTAATAAAGATTGAAAGGAAATTTTTATTAATATATACAGAATGAGTGGAATTTCCCACCATATACCCTTATTATTTAAGAAACATACTTCTTATGTATCATTTTTTTTCAAAGAAATTCCATATTTCACATTATTAGGGAAATATTTAATTTTTTTAAGAAAATATACTTTTTCCTTATTTTTATGTGACCCCTAAAAGAGATTATTTATATGTGTTAAAATGGTTACTTTAGTAAATTTCATGATAGAAATTAAATATCATATGTTTTCTATGTATGTTATGGCCATTATAATTTTTTATGATGATGAGTGATCCTGATTTAGATCTCTAATGCATTGGGTAAGGATTAGGTTATCTAGAAAATTATATTGGAATTAACAAAGTAGTTTTTCCATTTGTATGGGATCTTGTAAAGGTTCTTAAAATGGCTTAATGAATATGATGTCCCAATTCACCAACATTAATTTTCTATTATTATTAATGAGTTTTCATAGAGAAATTTTGATTTCACAAGGTATGAAAATAATATTTTTTAATAATTAATGATTTCTTTTTTTAATGTTAAAAGTTACGTTTTTAATAAAAAAAAATTGGTTATAATGTTTTTTATGAAACCATCGTTATTTTTTTTGAATTTTATTTTTATTATGACATGTTTTATGAAACTATTTCGCCAGTAAATTGGTTTTCATGTGTATAAGATTATTTTAGATCAATGTTTATATTATCAAATTCAAACTCTCATATAATTTCCAATTATTTTGTAGTGGAATGACATATTTATTTTCTTTTTTATCTCTCTTAAAAATAAATATTTCTCTTCCCATGGTTTCAAATGATTTTATCAAGGTTTTAAGAATTAATGGGAATAATGATAAATTCAAGTTGAAAATCATGAAGATTTTTATGAAAAGTGATTGTGTTTTATTTTAAATGTACTATATTTTTGATAAAAATGATATGGAGTGGATATTTTGACATTGTAATGTATGGGGATATTATGTAGTAGTTATGACCTGATTCTATAAAAAACAAAACAAGGAAAAGTCCTGAGGAATTGATGAAAATGAATTCTTAATTTAAATCTCAAGATCATTTATTATTTTAACATCGTTTCATTAAATTTAGTGTTGAATTTAATAAAAAAAAATATGATATTTATTGCATATTTTATATTATGAAATGAAAAGAAATATAATTTTTTTTCTTTCTATAGAAAATGAAATCATCAACCATGTGTACATGAAAAAACACATTTAGGGAATTTTTTTTTCTATTTTTTCCATTTATCACTTCCTTTCATGGATGGTAATTATATTATTTTTAAAGGATAAATATGAATTTTTTAAAATTATTAAGGTTTTAGTATGATAAATTAGAAAACATATTAACAATATGAGAAAGAAACACCCATGGTAAATTCAACCATCCAAAAGTGTATTCTACGAGAAAAAATAATTTATTCCTACATTATAATAAAATAAAAAAGGTTGTCTTACAAATAATATTTTCTAAAAGTCTAATATATTACACTAATAAACAGTAAATAAGGTCATTATGATTCTAGTTTAATTATATAAATACTAAATCACTCTTAATCTTCCATTAATTATGATACATATTTTACTACTTAATTGAGAAATTATATAAATTTATATCATGGATGACTATGGGGATTTAATTTTATATAATATATTATATAAATAATTAAATAATTAATTTATTTTAGTTATAGAATTGTAACACTATTGTTTGAAATATTATTTAAGATTCCAATGTATGCTCATCGTCAACTTCATCTTTAAGTATCATAAAAAAAATCTCATAGAATGAAATTATTATAGTATAAATAATTATAAACAATAAATTCATGTAACTTCTAAAATCTTGTAATGATTATCTTTAGGAGAATAATGAGTAAAAAATATAAATTATGAAATTACTTTAAACTAATTTATATTACTCACAACCGATATTGAAAATAGATAAAAACCAACTATGGTACATGATGATAAATTTATAAATGAACATTATAAAAGGTTATATATATGAAAAAGGTTCATAAATAATTAAATTATGTATTTTTCTAATAAGGTTATATTTCATTTAGGCTAAGAAAAAATTATGGTAAGGGTTTTTACTAACTCAATTTTCTTTCATTGAGTAACAACCTTTCTTATTAAAATCTATTATTCCAAGTCTAGTTTAATTTACATAATGAATATATTGTTATATATTTAATTTTTTTTTGTTTTAAAATTATTCTTTATAACCTCATTATAAAATGATTTTTACCCCAAAGATTATATTACAATAAGTATTTATTTTCTCAATGTTTGATCCCTTGAGACATATTTTTTATTATGAACCATGTCTTCTTAAAAATAGTGTATCTACATTCCATTTAATTTTATTAATCACAATACTCTCATAATTCATGATATTTATTTTTTGGTTTAAAATTATATCCTTCAAAGGGTTTTTATTAAAATGTTTCTAAATTCATTAGTTTTATTTTTTCCAACTTTTAATTCCGTGAGACATGTTTGATTTTGCACACCATATTTTATTTTATATGGTGTATTCAAATACCTATTGAATTTAAGTATAATGAATATAATCCATTTCTTTATATTTTAATTTCATGGTATCCCTCTCATGTTTATTTTATTCTTATATTATAATTACTATTTTACACCCCAACCCAAACTCCCCGAGTCTTAGATGGAGTTCCATATGACCCCATGCATGCCTCCTCATATTCAAAAGGATTTCGACTTGCAGTGGGGGTCTATGTATATCGTTAGGGATACTATACACATTTTATTATTTCATGGGATGAGTAATAAAAAAAATATAATACAAAATATAAATAAATAATTCAAGTATATATGTTGAAACTGAGAGGATGGAATAACATTCATACAATAATAAATAACCTCTGAAGTGGAAATCCAATCATGTGTATAAATAAATAGACAAATAAATAAAATAA
The DNA here is from genome assembly GCA_963277665.1 of Viscum album. Lineage (NCBI taxonomy): Eukaryota > Viridiplantae > Streptophyta > Magnoliopsida > Santalales > Viscaceae > Viscum > Viscum album. Next base: position 1,089,310,592 of record OY728130.1, on the reverse strand, counting down.
ACTATAGGTACATCGTTTTCCATCCTAGTCTATAACTAGTTACATGATTCTATGGTCAATTATCCACCACAAGGCAGTTTCCCTTTGCCAGATCTCTAGTCATGAAGTCTATAAGAACATGAAAATCCCAAATTGTCTTGTGAGTACAATATATAGTAGGACAAAAATAACATGTCTTTAAAAAGGTTCATTGAACTAAAAATATATACTCCTTGAATATAACAAATATTTAACAAGAATAAATATTTATAATAAAAAAATGAGTAGTAGGGTGCTGACCAAGTCACCTCAAACACCCTCACCATAACTAATTTAGATCTATGATATGAAATTTATAGTATGTTAGTAAAATAATAAATGAAGCCTCAAGTAAATCAGCATCTCACTCAAAATCCCAAAGGAATTGACTAAGTAGCATACTATGAATCAATAAGGAATCAATTAATACTCATAATCCACAAGGCATCAATTATTTATAACATACTTAGAATGAAAAAATCATTGTGTAATACTCTGAATCCTCAAGGTATAGAGTATAATCCATCTACTCGAAATATTCAAGGAAAAAAGTGTAGTCTATTTCATAAGGATATAATGATCTACTGTTGTCATTATCACACATCAAAAACACTCCCCTCTAAAGAATAATAACTCAATAATAATCACTAGTCACATATATAAAAAACTAATAATCTAAAGGAAATAAATTAATGGGTATAACATGATAAAAAGTAATACATAACTTCAAAAGAATAAAAAATATAATTATATAATGAAATGTGAATCAAATACTGACATGTGAATATAACCGACGAGATAATCAAAATAAAATGTAGTATTCTATAGTGAACTCCAAATGTCTCCTCCTATAGCAAACATGTGATATATTCAGGATCTATGTGGTATTTAACCTCTTTCAAATTCACATCAGTATCTCATTGAACTATTGGACAATAATTGGTCCCACAACCACTACATAACTTCCCACATTCCAGCAGAGTGATGAATGACATGGATTCCAATAAAGAACCTCAATATTTTCCATTTGAATCGAATCCTAGTATTTTTTGTTGAATTATAAATCAACTAAATCAATATATGTCTTCTTAAAAAAACTAAATTCAAGGAATGCAACTCAAAGAATATCCCCCAGTATGCATATAGTTTTCTTAGACTATCCTTCTGTATGAGGATGATATGTTGTTCTCAATGTCAACTTAATCCATAAGGAATTCTAAAAGTCATAAAATAAATATGAAATAAAATTTGTGTCTCGAACCTATAAAAAATCAATATGAATCCATGCATGTGTAAATTATCAAAAACATATAGTTTCCCCAACCACTCCACCGAGTGTGTCTCTTAAATCGGTAAAAAGTGTGTAACCCTCTTCCGGTAATTTAAAACAAATAAAAATTATCCAAACTCCTCAAGTTATAGGGTAACCCCCATCAAAAAGATTTCTTTTATGACCTACCATGAGCATATGGACACTACAAGTGGCTACAATAACCCCCTAGGATGCTGGTACTCGACCTTTACTCTCTTGCAGGTAATACATCAGGACAAAAACCAAGCGATGTCCCTCCTTGACCATGGAAACCAAAAATAATTCCTGAAGTCATGGTGTATATTCATCACTCGAGGAAGTACCACCAATATCGAGGTATAAAAGTCTCTGATAATATCCTCTTTGATAGATGAATTGACTACCAATCTCCCATATAAAAAATCACATATCCATTACCCAAATTCCATCAAGGTGTCGTGCCACCTCCATATAGTTGTTACCACATCAAATCAAAATATAGGTCTATATTATATCCAATATTTACCAGATCTACAAGTGAGGATGTGATCGATAAATGGAAATAATTAAGATATATATGATCCTCAGAAACATCCATCCTCATGTTGGCCAAAAGTCTAATCACACACCAATTCCCCTCTAAATCCCATTCACCATGTTCTTGGGAAAAAATTTTCTTATAGCTAAGAGCATCCTCAATTAAATTTTATTTCCTAGGTTCATGCATCAACACAAAATTTGACATCTCTAGATACTAAACGCATCAAATTTTCTTTAGACTCATGTCTCTCTATGTTAATATAGAGATAAAGATCTTATGTACTGTATAGAAAAAAATATATCACTAAAGAGATAATATAACCAACACTTTAAAGCATGAACCTTGAATAATAGACCCAAATCATAAGTAGGTTAGTTTTTCTCAGTAGGTCATAGATTACATGACTGATAGGATACTACTTTCTCAATGTGCATTAGCACCACACTAAGACCAATACCTAAGTCAACATAGTACACTGCATAAATAATCATAGACATAGGGATTTTAAGTAATTGATCTACCATTAGCCTTATTTTTAACTCAAGTAAAGACTCTTCATGCATGTCCATACACTAGAAAATTTATCCTTTCTTGGTCAGTGATTTTATAAGTTGTAATATTTAAGAGAATTCTGGGATAAATCATTACTATTTCCAACTTTACTAAGAATGATCCTGACATTGAACAAGTATTGGGGAAATGAAAAGGATATTAATACTTATACATTTTCTTGGTTTATGGATATACCCATATTAGGAACCACATGTACTAGTAATTTCAACTCCCAAATCAATAATTCATACTTCGATAGCTTGGGGGTAATGTCAGTTTGCTCAAATAGTTCCTAAGACTTTAATGAGTTGCCCATCATGTTTCTCTACTGTGGATGTGTATATAAGGATGTCCTTCAAAAACACTATTATGAATGAGTCTAGTTGTTTGTGTAAGATATTTTTCATGAGGTCCATGAATAGTTCTGGTTCATTCATTATACCAAATGGAAATACCGGTTACTCAATCACCCCATAAATACTCTAAAACAACATCTTTATAATTTCCTCTTATATTATTAAGAAATTGTGATAAAAAAACGATGATATATCTTAGAGATCCACTGGGTTCCCCACATCTAATATTAAAGTTCATAAATCCTAGGAAACATATATATTTTCATTATTTTCACGTATTTCATCTTCTAATAATCAATGCATACTTGGAGAATATATTCCACCTTCCTGGTGAACAAAAAAGATTCTCCCCATGATGAAGTACTTGGTATGATAAAACCCTTCCACTCTATGTTGTCCAGATAAAACTTGAGCTCCTTGAACTATATATGTGTTATATGATATGGGGGGTTTTGAAATGAGATTCACACCCGTCATGAGATCAATATAAAATTCTACTCTTGTATCAGGAGGAAGTCCTATCAAGTTATATTGAATGAAATCCTGGGAGAGATACATAATTAGAGGAAGAGTTGAGAGGGATATCACTGGTACATCCAAAAGATCCAAGCCATCCATCTATGTCATGATCATCCTAAGATGACTCAAGTCTAGTCCTCTTGTATCATCTCCCATATCCCACTCTCTAGTCATCACATATCTCTCTACTTATGGTGAAGTAAAGTAAAATAATCTATGATACCAATCAATGTGAGCTCATATATGGTCAACCATTCAACACCATGAATCAACTAAACATTTTTAATCTTTAGAATCATGAATTCCCATAGATTTCAATAACCCATGGAAAGTATAGGAATGTCTAGGAATCACTGAAGATGGTTAAATTTTGATCCCAATGTTGTATCAAGGGAAACTAACTTAGAGGATAACATTACTAGTAGGACAAATATAGAAACCAATTAAGATAAAATAATAGAATGAGAATCCATAATATTAAAAAATATAATAGGTAATTTGGATAAAACCAAGATCATACCTCAAATAATAGATAACACCTCTATACTATTTTCGATATTTTAACCCATAATAAACATGTGACTCTCCCTGACTCGATAACCCCTCCCCTAGGTCACAATATTCTAGAAGTCTGCTAAGGTCCCTAGCCAGATCCTTGAGATGAGGTCCATGTATAACCCACTCCAATATAAGAAAATGGCCTTGAATCCCCAGATAAAACTTTTGTAGATACAATACATTTTTGTATTGTAAAGACATTCTATGAGGTTTTGTAAAGAACCTATGTATGTTTCTGACCATTAAAAAGTTAAACCATTATGGACATCCTCTATAGTATATTAACTAATCTATACACTACTCATCTATTATGCCACTACTACATTGTGATCATTCAGCCTTACTCTTCCTAATGTTAGAAGAGGGACCTATATTATATAGAAAAAGCATATCCACTTATCTACTATGGACCGAAGGTAAGCCCAATACCTTATCCTACTATATACCTTTCTCATAATATTGAGCCATGTGAAGAACCAGTGTGTACATAATTTGGTCAATTCCCAAAACCTAATGTCATAGGTTTATTAACAAGACTATCTCAAACTTTTGATTCTTTTATGAATTGTTCCTATCCAAAAAAGGAGTGATGTGGAGAAGCTCAATAAACTGGGAATAATAAGTGGGTAAAGTCATGGAGACCTATTATAACTCTATAAAATACTGGCCATGGTCTAGAATCATTATTTTGGGAAAGTACATATTATGAAACAACTCATTTAAGGTCTCCCAAATAAGACTCTTTTATTTTATAGACAAACTCAGGGTAGTCCACAATATTTTGGAAGGTTCTTCGATGGTAAAAGTCACCAGAATCACTCACCCCTCCTTAGACGTCTAGAACAACTCAAATATTATTTCTATGTAAGTCCAACCAATCCTCTTCATCTTGTGGGACACCAGTACCCTGGATTTCTAGAGGATGTTAGAGCTGTAAATCCCAAGCATGATCAATCATTCTCCTCTAAGTGGCTCCACATCAAATAAGAAATTTATAAAAGAGTTCTAACTAAATTGAATCTGTATCATGGATCTGCTATTACAGTAAGGAGTGTGTTGGGGTATATTTTTTTCACCTTGGGTGGTTTCATGTGAAAATATAGAGCTTATGAAACTGGTGGTCCCATAATACATCTCCAAGGAGGAATCCTTTGTAACATAAAGAATCAATATGATTTTTAATGGATCCTCACTAGTACATGGGATCAAAAAATGTTATCCTAACTGGTCTATGGGAACACACATGTTTCTCCTTGGAGTATTCTCTTATCCCTAGTTATACCCCTCCTAACACTAAACCTAGTTTCCATCCCTACACATTATCCATAGTCATCATATATTTAATCGCACAATATCATGCCTAGTTATACTAATTAATTCCAATAAAGATATATCACAAAATCATTACAAAATAGATATATTACACAAATAGATACTATACAAAATATTTATCCCAAATCAATACATTTAATTAATGAACTACTACGAAACACAAAAAAAACTATATATTTGTTATGTGAACCTACGTTCCTTATCATGATGCATGAATTCACTCAAAATCTAGTAAATAAAATATCAAAATCATATGCATCTCCCAAGTATATTTTAGCAAATAGTAACATTAAATCTCAATCCCCCCAATTACGATAGATCACAGGCGTACTATACAGTTTTTCTAGGAACTATCACATTTATCCTTCACAAGTCCCAAAAATCAATTCTGCAATCTACCCTAACTGAAATTATGATTGGAATAAGATTTTTTTAATTATAGTCCCTTTGATATAATTGTTTAATTCCCCCACACTAACCATTGATTCTGAGATAGAGTTCCACATGACCTCATGCGCCCCTCCCCATAAATTGGAGGTCAACAAAAAAACGATGGTCTAAGTCCATCTGTGTGGAGACTATACCTCTAGTATCATGTAACTAGAAAAGTAATAAAAAATAAAATATTTAACAAAAAATATAAATAAATAATGAAATTACTTATGAATAAACTAATATTATGGAATACAAGACATAAAATAATAAATATATGCCAAAGTGAGAATCAAATCTAAATTATATAGAAATAGAGAAATAAATAAAATAAATTGTGGGTCCACCATTGTTCATACCATCCCACTACTAGATCCATTATCCTCATCTCACCTCTCAACCACATGGAACTTTCCATTCATCATATTTATAAAAAAAAATCTAAAATACCACCGAAATTACTGAGTAGGGTGTGAGTGAAAGAATCAGTAGTACACAACTATATCATTATTAACCATGTGTGGTAAAGTAAAATAGGTTTATTACATGAATATAATAAAGGTATAACAATTATAATAACATAAAATTAAAAATCAAGTGATATTGTACTAATTAAATCTCAAAAAACACCTAGGTGTACCTTCTATGGATCTATAATGGAAAATGTTTAATATATTTTTAAGAGACCTTAAATATACTCAAGGCTATCATTATATCACATGGAATCATCAATTAATCAAGTTAGTAACCAAATAATAATCCACAGGGCATATAGTAATACTCAAAATCCACAAGGAATCAAGTAATACTCGAAATAAATAAGGCCTCAAGTATTAGAAATCTACTCAGAACCCAAAAGGCATTGAGTATAATTTAGATCAAAATTATAGCATTCCCCATTATCTTCAGTATTTTATATCATGTTAATTAACCCTATAAGTGTTAATGATACCATGATGGTCACCTATCACCTATACAACATGGAAATCCTTTAAAGAAAACACACGACCATGTATAAAATTATTAATAATATATAATATCATCATTATAATAAATAATTTCATCATATAATGACATGTGAATAAAACATAAACATGGAATCAATCTATCTAGCATTTCTTGTGGAAATAAAATCATAGTGGTATCACGATCTATAGACACACCCACTTGATATCAAAATTAAAGAGTGGTTATCAATCATTCCTACACATAGATTATAACTATTCAATATGTTTAACAGTATCTAAAGAGTTAATAAAATTCTTTGTATAAGGTATCAACATCGATGTCAAGGTTCGCCAAGGGTATCATCACCAAATACCGATATTTAGATTAAAAGAATTCCTTTCACACAATCGGATCCTAGAATCAGATAAAATATAAAATGTTATAGGAATTTGATTAAGGAAATGAGGAACAAATCAAGGTAGAAGAAACAAAATTATCTAGTTTCAATCATTGACAAATTAGATATGTTATATCAGTCTAAGAAGAGAGGATGACTAATACTGGAAAATTGGGTGGTATTGATGGTTCAAGGTAGGTTTTTAGCATAGAATTGTTCTATAAATATTCACTATTGCATATAGTGTGACAAAATTACATAAGGGTTAAACACGAAGCAGACTGAAAAAGCATAGGGGTCTTCCACCACGGTGCATTGGTGTACCGTAAGAACCAACCACAACACAGGGAAACCATTGCATCATGGAACCACTCTCCAATGAGAACCGATATAGAATATGGTTTTTATTTTCCACAAAGAAGTGTGCTAGAATTTAAACCATTGTATCATAGGGTTGAGGTATATGTCATAGAGGAGTTCTTACAGTCTGTTGAAATTTAGAAGAAATGTCTAAAAAAGATGAGGTAATAAATGCATGCAGTGGTCATCGGGGGATTAATTCCACATGAAAAACCCTCATAAATCCTTATAAAATTAAACTCTTCTAGTATGAAATTCAGTCCCTGAATTAAGACAAAAGGGATAATTTATAGATATAATCATACATGAACCGGTTCCCCTCCAGTCGTCTATAAATGATGTTGAAATAGGAATTAAATCATGGTTCATAATACTGTGATATAGTCACCTCAAGACATCCCCAATATGGTTTATAACCTCCTTCTATGGAATAGAATCAACTAATCAATACACTATAGTGTAACCACAACAATTAGGGTGAAGTCACCTCCTCTATAGCATGGTCAAGTGCATAATGGAACAAGCACCCAAATCATGGAAGTAAGCTCTCCCAAAAACCACTTAATCCTCTAAAAAGATATTGAATCTCTTTGGAAGTAACCAAACATAGTCCAATAAAAATATAAGGATAATTAGGGAGACAAATCTTCTACTTAAGAAAAAAACTTTTTAGGGTGTTACTAGCATAAGAGTTTGTACATCTATTTTTTTATTCCTTTAGATTTGATTCATATAAACTATTTGGTTCCCTTTCATGGTGTATATATTGGTCATGGATTATATTATAGATCCTCTCATACTATTTTATATTTGGGTATTAATATCGTGAAATTATATAACTTACATTTTCTTTTAAAATCGTCATTTTTAAAGGTATAGTTTTTATTCTAACTCATTCCTCTTTAAACACTCTATATATTCGTCCTTTTATTGATAGGTTTTCATATATATTCCATGCATTAATTGATTAAGGAAATTATTTACTTAACCATATATGCCTTTCCATATACAGTTATGTTTTTTTGTCATACATACATATAAATATATTATATTTATTAATTAAGGAAATATTAACAATCTGTATACTTTGTATTTCAATATAGATGTTTACCGATTACTAATGCATGTTGGTTATGTATTTTATGTTTAATTTAATTATTAATATGATGAATGAATTGGAATTAAATATTGAAGGGTGGGGATGGTATAGATATACCAAAATTTAGAGATATTCTTCATGAGAAAAACTAGATTGTGAATTTTGTTGCATTCCTATCCAGATGAAATATTTCATAGGCATAAGGCATTGATTGTAAGATCTTGATGTATTTTCATAGGGAAAAGACTTCTATTTCTGGAAATATTGATTTCATAAATAAGGAAATAGTTATTGTTTCAAAGAAATTATTTATTGATGTTTAAACCATGGATTTTTAATTCTCATAATTTACATTGATGAGGGAATTATTTGGATTTTCCATTTTGACCATATTATTTATGTTCATGTTATGCTCACTCATGAGATATAATTATTATAACTTATATATAACATTACTAAGAATTTAAGCATTGAACTTTTTATGTTTCCATTTTCACAAGTTATAAAGTAATATATTGCACAAGATATGGCCAACAGAATGACTTGTGTGGTGATTTTTGTGACAGATGTTGAAGACATATCATAGATTAAGAAGATTATTATATAGTTAAAAATTACCATTTGATGAGATATAAAATTTATTTTTCTTTTTTACCAACATTGTAAAACACAAAATATAAAAGGTTCCAAAAATGTATGGTGCTCAATATTTTTTGGTGATATTGTTATTATTATGGTTACAATTAGCCCGCTTCTGTTAATTTCAATGTTGGTATACAAAGTCAATATTTATAAGAACTAGATCTGGGCATGAAGGTACAAGATTATATAAGACCCCAACCATCATTATCTATACATATATATGTAATAATATATCAATAATTCATATTATCATAAAAAAATGGGAATAAAATGGGTTCCATTAATGACATCAGAAAGAACCCCTGAAATGGAAAATGGTACACAAAAATTCTACAAGGAATCCAAAAAATTATCCTTAAAAATATTAACGATTGGCACCAAATATTTAATCACCCCAAAATAATATTTAATAATAAAATGTATAAGATGATTCATGAAACATTATTTCCAGGGAAGTAAATACTTTATATATAAAAAGAAAAAATTTATATGAAACTAAAAAAGAGTTTTTAGAAAACTTTTTTAATATTATTGTAAACGAAGTAATTATGGATCAAATTTAAACATCATTTTAAAAAAATTTAAATGAAAACATAAAAAATAAATTTTTGAAATAAATTTCAAAAATAGTTCCTTGAAAAGTTATTAATTTTATCAAAATGAAATATGGGGTGGAAGATAAAACAATTGAATATAAAATGATGGTAGTTTTTTTTGAAATACCTTTCTTAAAAACCCCCATCATGAAAATAGTTACATAACCTAATTTTTAAAAAGTAGAAGGGAAATATAATGGTGAACTATGTTACCAAATATTTTTTCACAAAAACGGAGAACATTGTTAGTAAAAGGTTATATTGACAATGATGTGAATCATTTTCTAAAGCGAATGAGAATTATTCTCAATAATGATATACATTTGTGATAGAAATACATCAAGATAAATATTTTAATTACCAATGTCACTTTAACCTTAGAGAGAGGGAATTGTGTTATCCTTATAGAATATGAGAAAATCATCTTGTAAAACAATATAAAAAATGAATCATAATGACAAAATAAAATATTTTGATTCAAGAAAAACCCCTTTCCATAAATATTATATAGGTGAAAATTCTCTAACATCATTGATAATTTGTGGATTATATTGGAAATATCCTTAGAAATTGTGGCCATATGATAAATAAATGAGACCAAATACTATTAAAAATTATATAGGTTTCTATGAGTCCAAAAATAATAGAGTATTAAGATGAAATTTGAAGGGATATGTGTATCATGAGTTAGTGAAGTGAAGCCCTTTTATAAGGGAAGAGAGTACTAATTTTTAAATTACACGTTACATTTCAATAATGATATGCCACTATTCATTGATAAAAGGATAATTTTTTTATAATAATTTATTAGAGTTTTTTTGATGATATATCTCTAATTTACACAATTAGAGGCATGATTTAGATTTTGTAGGTTATTTTTTACTTAGAAAACTCCTCTAATGTTTTTTACTTTTACCGTGATAACTTATTTTTTAATAATGGTAACTAATTTTAATGACCAAAATAAAAATAAAAATTAATACTTAACTTGAAAATTATTATTTCAAATATAAAAAAATATCGTGAAATAAAATTTAAAGTGTTTATAAATATTAATTATAATATTTACTCACAAAACACATAACAATTTTTTTTTTAGAAAAAATGCGTTTATGAGTTTAAATTTATGTGTAGAACAAATTTATCAATTTAATTGAATTTCATAAAATAAATAAATGTTAGGTATCATTAAAATAAATTAAAAAAAACAAAATATCACCATTAAAATATTTAATTAAAATAAAATTATAAAATATAGTTTTTATACTAGAATGAAATGTTATATTTGTTCTAAAATGTCGAACATAGGTTTCTTAAAAATAAATATTATCTTAAAATAGAAAATGATACTCATTAAAAACTTATTTGAATAATTAAAACTTTTTATAAACATCTTGTTTTTACTTATATAATAACAATGTCATGAAAGTCATATGTTTGGTAAAAACTGTATTTTTTACAATTCAGCTAAAAAAATTAGTTTTGAAATGCCCCAAAAATTTATCATAAGATAATTTTAATATATTTTATTTATAAATTTATTTGTTTTTATAAAATTCAATTTTTAAATATGTAAGGGAAAAAATTTAATTAAAAAAATTTTTAAAATAAAAGTATTATAATAAAATGATGTGACTCTTATATTAATATATATTTTAAATAGTTTTCATCAGGTGGTCACTTAAATTGATACATCTCAAAATAAAATAGATAATATATCATCCATATTTAATAATGTTAATAATTTATCTGGGTTTTAATTTTAGTGTGCTATTTCATGAACGAAAATCTATGATATATAATATTTATTTATGGAAAATTATTTACTAAAAATCTTGGGTCCTTGAAAAAATTCTCGAATCACTCCTTTTCATTTCCAAATATGTAAGTCTTATTTTTTTAAATGTAAAGTCTGTTATACCATCCAAAAATAATAACATCAACATAACTAGTATAATGATATGTTATTATATTGATATAATGATCATTATCAACCTCCCCCCCCCCCATTTAAAAAACATCTTTTTTGTTGCGTACAAACTATTATCTCCATGAACGATGAGTTTTATTTATCATAAATGACTTACATAGATAGATCCTAGAATGTAATTAATGAATAGGAATTATATTTATGAAAAAATTAAAATTTTGAAATATATATCAATTTATACCTTTTCCCAATATATGGAAAAGAAAACATCACCCATGTGAATGTGGAGACTACGACCTCTATGGAAGAAAAGTTCTATTTAACATAATCATGTTCCCTTGATGATTATAATAATATAATTAATGAATTTGAATAAAATTAAGGATTAATATTTTTCATTAATATTATTCTAGAAGGATACTATGAAATAGAACAATCATTATTAAGTAATATGTTGATATAAGTAAATTAATAAAAACAATGTCTTCTTCGATTTCATCTCCCTGAAGAATGAAACAGATTATCATGGGAAAAAAGTGAACATTATAAATCATTATAATGAATATATTATAATACCTTGTATAATATTGTAATGGTGAAATTTTATTCATTCAATGGGTTTTGGCGTCTCCATTACAAAAAAAGTTAGAAAAATTTGAAATTTCAAACATCCGATGAGGAAAATAAACAGTGTTACTCAGAATGATTACAAAAAAACTATAGGTCGGTGAATTTAATCCTTTTAAAAATCAGTTGAATATTTTTGATTTGATCCAAAATTTTCAAATTGGTAAGTGATGTTTTTCTCTTTTCCTTTATATAATATATAGTGGAAATTAAAAGAAGACATAACATACCTATAGTTCTTTGGGGAACAAAGAACTCTTAGTGGACTCCATGAATACTCCCTCAGTGAACTTGGTAATTTTCACTAGGAGATCTTATTCAATGGCATCTTGATTGTTGAGTGAAAGAAACTGAGCTTGTTATAATCTCTTTCAATAAAATTTAAAAAAGGACTATCATTATCCCATGAAACACTCAACACCTGACTGTTCAGAAAAAAAGATACTATCCTTAGTTAATGAAATTATATTTTAATGAATTATAATGTAAATGATGAAACTGATAGATGAATCCATATTCAATTTAATAGATATGTAATCTTTAAATCACTATCCCTAGGAATAATCTATGAATATTACAATAGTGAATATATTATGATAACATAGTAATAGTAAGAACAGGTTTTTTAAGCAGCAAGATAAACACACGAAAATTGATATAACCATTGTATCTCAAATGTGTTTTCTGTAAAATACATGATGAGTTATAGAAGATGAATGATAAAATTGAATTGAATAACTTATAGTTGATGGAAAAATCTTAGAAAGTTTTGATGCGACCCTTCAAAGAGATTCATCATTTTATTAATCTTAATAAAAGAAAAAATCATCAATGAAAAAGAACAATTTCAAAGCACTGTCTAATCCTAAAAAGTCTATAGAGAACAATTAATCATCCTAATTTAATTATCATAAAAAAATCCAACAAATATCTCCAAATGAATCATGATATTCAAAATGCATAGTGTGTTTAAAAATTTAATTTTAAATATAAATTAAAAATTATAACTTACCTTAGAAATAATAAAAAATTAATATATTTTTAATGTGTCTATAAAATAGTATTTATATCACTTTAGTGAGATATTTAGTCAACTAAAATTGTTGTTTAAATATCATAAATTTCTATAATTCGAATGCTGTAGACAACCGATTCAGCATGGGGTTTCTCTACATGTGGATGAATCCAAAATTATTGTTCACAATGGATGCTAAATTACAAATGTAGAATAACGGAGTTTTCGGTTCAATACCAATATTAGGTTGACATAAAAAATGTTAAATACTAAAACATGGTTTTTTTTCAAAAAATTTAGTTTCTTAAATATAACATTTCATTCAAACATGGGGTTTCAATATTCATGTTGGATACCATTATTTGGGTGCAACATCACTATATGAAATTTTATCCGAGAATTCTTAAAAACATGTAGAATAACTTATAAAATGAAAATTTAACTAAATTATAATTAAAAAACATACAAAATTCTAGTTAAATGAATTAAATAATTGAACAAATATAATGCCAAAATTCAAGTAAATAATTTTCATTATTAAAACAAATGATGGGGTTTCTGATCATTCAAATCAATAAAAGAAATTTTCGAACAACATCTATATTTATAATAATATCCCCCTTTTTTATAATCTCAAAACCTATAAACCAATGAAATAAAATAATGGTAAATACATCGTACTATGAAATATAATGCTATTTGGGTATTATAAGAAGATATTATTAAATTAAATATTACCAAATCTTATATAGTAAACTTTTATCTATTTTTTCATAGAATAAATGAATAATGGTAAACATAAATAGAACATTAATAAATTGTTTATATTGATAAAATAATATTATAACTATGGATAAAATAGAGAATTGTTATACATATATCTACCACTTTTTGTGATATAACAAAATCATATAAATTGAATATAACACATTTAATTTTGAATATAATAATATGTGAATATTACTTATGCCAATATTAATAGAATTATGGTAATGGTTATATGGATTGGAAATAGAAAAAAACAGCACACATAGAATACAGTTGAAAATAACAAAAGAATTTCATTATTATAAGTGTTGATAGATTACATTTAATTTCATATGAAGTTAAATAGAATTAAGGGTCAAGGTGAGAGGCATGGGTGGAATAGGTTTGAGATTCTTAAGATAAAGTATTATAGGTTAAGGAATATTTGATAGTATGGTGTATAGCCATTGACTCCTCCATTATCTCTATGAAATTATTTTTCAATAGGGAAACCCACTCTCTGAAAAGTTCCCATGAATCCAGGATCACCATCAGTACTTCAACCAATTTAATATTAAGAAAATCATAAAAAATCTCAGAATAATGAAAACAATTCTCTATCATTATTCCAATTCTTACAAGAAAAAATTTTAATCCATGTTTTATAGAAGTAATTATTTCTACCATATATTTCTAATTTTCTAACACAGTGTGTTGTGGAACACTATCAAATTATAAATTTGATTCCTCTTAGCCATGGTAGAAAAAAATCAGAGAGAATCTTCAGTATTCTCAACAACATAGCAGAACCTACTCCATAAAATTTGGAAACCCCTCCTTTAATTAAACTATCTTTCACAAACACAAACTTTTTGGACTGAAACTTTTTTACTATTAAATTATTACATTGAAACAACCTCACATCTGATCTTTCCAACATGGTTAGTTATATACTATTAAAATGAAAAATATCTACCTTAGAAATTGAACATTGCTTCAAATTATGATACTAAACCTAGAGTGAATCATATTCATTTTCTAAATAAAAATACTTAGTATGTATTCGACATACATTATTGAACATTCAATATCTCCTTGATGCTTGACGACTTCATCTTTCATCAGATTAATCCTAGAAACCATATATACAAAAAAATGTGAGTATGAGACTTAATAAATGAATGATTAAAATCAAATAATGCCTTCTTAAAACTCTCTAATTCTTATATAGATTCAAACAATTGAATCAACTAAACTTTATTATCTTCATACAATGCAAATAAAAACTCTTTAATCACTTTTGTAGCTTCAACATCTTCTTCAACAGTCCTTTCCATGGTCTTCTAAAATAATGAAATTAATTGATCCTCAAACAATATAGTTTTATAAGAAACATGAGAACTCATATTCTATCTAGAATAATATCCCACTATTATATCGTACTTTGTATATTGATAAGCTTCCTAAACAACTTGTTCCTCTACATCATCACATTTATCGTATCATTCCTAAAAAGATAACTATAAAGAGTTCTCAAAACATTATTCAACTGGAATTCATAAAACCAAAATTATCGTACAAAAAAACCCAACAGGATACTTAACCAATTCAACAAGTACATTTAGTTATCCTTTCTTAGGTCGTGGCGGCAAAACAACCTCAACATATTCATTAGTAGAGGGTTCTTGATAAGATCGTGAAATTAAAAGTATTCCACCATCTCTAGAAGCAATATTTTATTATAATACATTTTTTATTTGAGTACTTGTTAGTATACTAATAGAACTAGGAGAAGAATCTTCCAAACCAGTAGCCACTTGAAGAAAACCATCAGCTCCCTCTACCTGAGATTCATGAATCTCTTCCACACCTTGCCATATTGACCCAACTGAATTTAAAGTCTTTCCCTCCCCCTCTGATTGAGCAGAAAATTTATATTCCACTATAAAGTCAAATGACATTGTCTTACCACTCATAACAATCTATAATAATCAAAAAAAAATTAGATTTCTAGTGGAAAAAATATTATTTATGATGACATCTCAAATTGGTACTGTGTAACTAATCATCCCTCTGATGTAATGAGCAATAGTTACCATCCAACCGTAGGGATAAACTAACATTTTATAATCCTATTTGAAGATGTTTTTCACATATAATAACATGAACTGACTAATATTTAATGTGTTTTATCTCAACAAGATAACATCATGTACATGTATTGAAAAATGATTTTCTCATACTCAACAATTCATGGTAAAACTTTAGTCTAGATGATCCTAGCCGGAAAACTTATGGCCATCTTCCATATATTTTACCGGCAACTTATTGACATGGAATGATCTAAAAAGAAGGGACATAATATCATCAAACATATGAAATATATCTCCAATATCACTAATAAGGAAGTTAAAATTTCCTACCTGATGAGACTTAAAAATAATATCCATATCGACCAAAAAAAATATAAAAATCCTTTTCATTCACCATTGAAGAAACAACATCGTCCATATAACAAAAAATAAAATTATTATTTCATTAAATTATCTTACATCCGTTTAATATAAAAAATAAAAAAATCCTCTATCAAAATTTTATTCTATCCCTTTAAATTTATATAATTTCTTCAACATCATATTTTTCTGAAATGACAATTCAAAATTGATAACATTTCTTTACTGCACTCTTTGATATAAACTTGAAAATATATTTTTATAAAACTTAGATCATCCTTGATTTTTCTCATAGTATTTTTCCTTTATAGAAATATTTGTTTTAGGTTTTGGAAAATATTGGGTTTGAGAGATTGAGAGTTTAGAAGTTCGAAATGACAAAGGTTCAAAGGTAGATGAATGAGAAATAAATTTACTCTGATAGTTTAATGTGATAGTTGGGTTTATTGGGAGAATAATTCATAATAATCATTTATTTTTTTTTGAAATAAAAATATGTTTTTATAAAATTAAATATTCAAATGAAATTATAATAAAACAACTTCAAAAATATAATAATCATCAAAAATAAATAAAACATTTAAAATATATACTTCACAATAGAATAAATTATTAATATAAAAAAATATTTAAAAGAATTTTAGAATCATTATATTAAATTAAATGAACCTAAATCCACTTTATTAAAATCAAAACATTTAGTGGGAAGTGGTTTAATATAAATATTAGCAAGTTGATAGATAGTATTATAAAATTTTGGACATATATCTCATTTTTTGACATAATCCCTTAGAAAGTGACGTATAGTCTCAATATTCTTAGTCCTAGAATTTCTTAAAAGATTATATAAAATATTTATAACAGAGTATTTTCCCATAAAATAGTAACAAGATCAAAACTAATTCAAATGCTTGGAATTGTGGGTTACACCCTCAACACTTATGCACATCAGATATGTATTCAGCTTCAGTAACTGATAATGAAACATAATGTTGCTTCTAACAAGACCATAGAAATATGAACTTTCCTAAAAAGTGACATGTTTTTTAATTCCATTTTATGGTTAACATAAAACCTCAAAAATATTTATCTAGATATGAAATTAAATTAAAAATAAAGGATTCAGATAAAGTAAATATAGATAAATAGATCCTTTTAAATATATCGAAATCATTTTAACAGAATACAAATGGAATCTTAAAGATTTAATTGAAATATTAAAAAACAAACATTATATCTATACATATAGTATTATGATATAAAAAAATCCCCATCATACCTCCATATAAGTTTTTGTTATCTGGTTTTCTAACATCATCCAAATCAAGTTTTATATTGTTACACATAGGATATATATATATATGGATTTGTATTTTCTTGTCCAAAAAATTTCAATACATTTATAATATAATTAAGTAGATTAAAAACATTTCTAAAATCCATTTGATAAATTCTAAATTCATTATATATATTTAATTCTTATATCATTTTAATTTTAATTATTATTTCAAAAGTTTGGAAAAATAATTCCAAATATATTTATTAGTAGAACATGAAAAAACATCATCTTTATAAATTTGAACGAATAAAATATGTGAACAATAGTCTCTCTTAAAAATATTACGATTAAATAAGAATTATGAACACCCATTGTTTAAATAAAAAGAAAATAATATTTCATACGAAGGACATGGTGTTTATATAAGACTATAATGAGCTTCATTAAGTTGAAAAACGGAATTTTGTGTATAAGGATTCTAAAAATGTAGGGGTAATTCAACATAGAAATATTTTATTAAATAACCATTTGAAAAATTATATTTTACATCCATATTATATAATTTCAAATTTATATTATATGCGAATGAAAAAGGATTCTGATGTATTTTTTCTTAGAAATAGATATAATGTTATCCTCATAATCAATACCTCCATCTTTATTGTAACCCTTTGAAAAAATCTCTATAATATTCCTAGTAATTATACCTTGATCATCTTATCTGTTCCCGAAGACCCATTTAGTTCCTATCACTGGATGGTTTTAGATCCTATCCACTACCTCCCTAAATAAATCCTCTAATAATGATTTAGCTCTTCCTATATATCATATATTGAACTTCCATCATTTAAATCATATTCCGTAGACATAGGTTCAAATTGGGATAAAATGATAGAGAACTCAACTAGGTTTCTAACATTCCTCCAAGTCCTAACTCTTTCATCTAGGTCTCCTATAAATTTTTTAAAATGGTGGTCCTTAAATTCATAGACCATCATTGTAAGAATCATTTAGTTTTTTGTTTATCATGTTCTTAATAATTGTATTGATTATGACCATGTTATTAATTACATTCAAATACATCATTAAAATAATCAAGTCTTAAGTTATTAAAAGAATCAATAACTTAATCATTTTTTATTTTATTATGATTAAATGGATAGATCACATCAAACATCACATGAATAGAAACTTCCATTATAGATGAGTTTTTATACAACACTCTATAAGATTTAGAAGTAGTTGAATACCTATGAAATATTTCTTCCTCAACATTTGGATAAAACATACCAATATTTTCCTCAATATTCAATATATAAACTTTTCATCAAAAATATTTAATGTGACTTAATTTATCTTTTCAATTATTCCATACCTCATAAGGTGTCTCTTTAAGAAGGGGTCAATTAAAACTCTATTCAAAATTTGAAAATCTATATTAAAAGCTACATCACAAAAATAAGTAGGTTTAATATACTCATTTAACTTAGTTCTTACCATTTATTGGATGATTTTATTCCTTCTTTTAAAAAATTTATTTTTTTGAGGTGTTCTTGTTGTAGAAAAAGTATTTATAATACCCATAATTAAGAAAAAAATTAAAATTTGTATTCTATAATTATAATCTGTGATCACTTCTTAGAAAAATTATTTGAAAATCATTTACATCTTGATCAACCATACAGAAAATCATAAATGTTTAAAAACATCTCTTTTGATCTTCAAAAGGTAAACCCATGTAAAACATGAATTATCATCAACTAATACATGAAAATATAATATTCCCGTAATTATTAATACTATATGAGGTCCAAAAAATCCATGTGGATAAGTTTTATAGGTTTATATGTAGAAATGATATTTATGGGTTTGAAGGATTACTTGTTCTTATTTCTTATTTTACATGTGTCATCAAGTCTTTTCTCATTAATCCTTAGATAGGGTGGATTAAAAGGTATCCTATTCTTAGATATATTAGTTAGTGAAAAAATATTATAGGGAAAATTACTTATATTCCATTTCTAAGATTCACTTCTTTTGGTATCTAAAGCATTCACATTTCATTCACATAAGGAACTAAGATACAAAGTTTAATCATTTTTTTCTAGTTCTATAAACATAAGAAGTTTATCCTTAAAGTCATAATAATAAATATTAGAGAAATAAAGAGTAAAACCATCTCTAAAGAGTTGAGAAATATTTTTATAATTATACTCAAACTCATGAACATGAAGAAATTTATTGATCAATATAGATTTTTCATCACAAAATTATCCTACTATAATGATCATACATTTTTCATTATCCACAAAAGGAACTAAACCTCGATCTATATTTGATAATTCATAACAATGTGAAAAGTATCCAATAATGTAACATGATCTGACACTATCCATATACGATATATAATTTTTGTTCTTATATATTTTCTCTTATAAAAAATATCAATCAAGAATTCATTTTTGTACTCAAATTCATTTTTGTCCAATAGTGTATGTGAGTAAAGATCTAGGAATCCACATTTGTCTAATTTTCCAAAAATCTCTATATTTAACATCTAAAAACATTCATGTGAGATAAGATTTAATTATAATGATTATATGATGATTATTCAAGTAATAATAATTAGAATCATGTTATTTAGTTTCAATATATATACTGGAGACTCATAAATTGTTGTCATTCATTAAACTACAAAAACAATTTCTATAAATTTTAGGTTACTCACCATTACTACCAACTCAATATTTTTTTCTACACATGTTATTTCCAATTTTTTAACATCTTGTAAACCCTAATAAACCCAATACATGTTATTTTAAAGATTCTTATTTATCATATAGTTCTTTAATTTTCCATTAATGTTCAGAATTACTTGAATTAGAATCATTTAGCTTTTATTACAGCCCTAAGTGATGATTTAGAATAATATATTTCTCACTTGGGAAAATATTATGAATATTATTTAGATATTTAAGCCTTCTCATCAAAGATTTATATTTTTATTCTAGCATAGAATAAATTTTTTCAAATTTTACATTAGATAACATTTTATATTTAGAATTAGAATAATATTAATATTGTACCTTAGCTTCATTAGTAAAACATAACATATTTACTTGCTGATATGATCAATATTTTTGTTGAGGATTTTCTATCGGTTGAGGATCAGATTCTAGGGGATTTATTGTTCTTCATGCTGTTCATGAGATTCTGCCATGTATGGTTTAATTCGTGGTGATCTGAGGTGATCCGAGGTGGTGGTTGTTATGGTCTGAGGCTTCCAATTGCTGCTTGCGGGGGTTCCTGGAGTTTGGGTGATCTTTGATTTCGAATGGGATCTACAATTTTGGAAATGGGTTTTTTTTTCTCATGATGGATTTTGTCATAAATTAAATTGATTTTGAATTGGTTTGATGATCATGAAGTCAGTGAGGTAGAATTTTCAAATGAGTACTGGCTCACAATTGTTGGTTGTTAACTTGTGACTACTTCCCCGGGGATATATTTTTATTTATCCTATGTGGTATGTCGTTTATAGGTTTCAAAAATCATATTATATACTTGATGAGGCTCCAGATAAATTTTAGGGCAAAGAGTTTCCATTAAACCATCACTTTCTGGAATTGGATGTTTGAGAGGGTATGGTGACAGCCATCGGTACTAGGACATTACATTTTTGCACGGGATATCTTATTCATCTACGGTGGATGGTGGAAGCTATGTTTTACATATTATGATTCTTAGAGGGTATTTTCTCATGTAGCATGGGTTTTTTGGCTTTGAATTTTTAGATCACTAGGGTTTTTTTAAATTTTTTATGTTCTTGATGTCTTGAAAGTTTTCCCCTTTACCCTTAAAAGGGTCTTATATTAATAAAACAAATAATTTTCAACTTGAAACATAGAGAGATGGTGGAATCTTTATATACACTCTTGGTAGCCTTTATATACATCTTTATTTTCATTGATACTCATATTTCATTTGGATATTCCTTTCTTTATTATTTTTTTTCTTTTCTCCTTCAAATGTGGGGAATCAATTTTGATATTCCCCAAATACTTTTATTCAAAACATATTGGACACTTTTATTATAATAATTGAAAGGTTTCCTAGACAATTTTCTTAAAATTTTGAAACTTTATTAATCTTCTTGAAAAATGAAAAATTTATACTCATGAATTTGAACAACATGAATCATCTCAGAATTTGATATCCTAATTTATCTTCTTTTCAGCTTTGGTAATAGAGACATTGATAGATGTGTCTTACTTTTCAATAATTTCATAATCCTCAACCTATGTTATAACCTCAGATTCATGTATCATTAGTGTAACAATAAATCTTCATTTTTAACTTTTGACTGGATTTTACAATCTTAATTCATTAGTTATTCGATTCCACTAAAAAGGTAACGCTCTAAGTACATTTAGTACATGATCTGGTTTTGGAATTGGAGTTCCCAGGGCAACAACACCATTGAAAATTTCAATCAATATTCAATTAATCTAAGAAATTATTTTACCTACATATATTATATATGTATCAAACATAAATTTAGTAGTTTGGTATCTCAATTTCCTAGAATTGTTAGTCTATTCAAAAGAAACAATGATTCCCTCCACATTTCATAAGCATCATCGCATTGAGAGACAAAATTGAAGTCATCTGGACCAAGACTACATATGATATAATTAATAGATCTTATATTTAGATCATATACACATTAATTTTATGTATATATTTTTTCTTTTTCATATGTTTGAATTTCATATTGCTTTATAGACTTCTAAAAAACCATCAAACAAAGGGTTTTTCATATATATAACCATTTGAGCATTCTAGCATCAATAAATTTCACTATTGAAATATGGATCCATGATCATAGACATGGATTATTTGAGATCAATTTTTGACACATTTCTTAAAATAGACCTTCAAAACTTACTTTCTAGAGCTTAGAATAAATAATTAAAAGATAAATCATCTAATACAAATTATTAGTCTGAATGATGTTTATAAAACATTGGGATAAGGGAATTATTAACTTTTATAAAAAACTGAATTTTTTGAACTAATATCCCTTTATTAAATGGGAATGTGATGTCATTACCTTTTATTTAAATTAATATATAGTGAAAATTATAATAAGATGACACTATATATTTATAGTGATTCAAGGCATAATGATTCCCTAGTCCACATTAAAAACACACTCTCTTCGAGCTTTTTGATTTTCATAGGAAGATATTTTTGAAAGGGTTATCAATAATAGAGTTTATGAAATTTTAACATGTCATAAGATATTTTTCAAGGGTTTAATTGTTTTACTACTAGAATCCCTCAAAACACTCAAAACCTGAGTTTTCAGAGCAAAAGTGATTTCCCAAAATTAGTGAAATTATTTTTCAATGTATCCATATTAAAATAAAGAAACTGATAGATGATGATATCTTGATAGAATTAGAAGAATTATATGAAAAAAACTATTCTTATAAAGAATTTCCAAAACCTTTTATAAAAAATATATTTAAATAACCTAGTAACACCACAAAAAACTTTTTTAGTAGAAGAACGAACACATAGAACAATCTATAATATGTAAGTCTCTAAGGTTTTGTCCTAAAATTAATTTCTGAACTATAGTAGACGAATGAATTATATAAATAGTATATTTACAACAAATAAATAAAATCAACATAATTTTCTGATGTAAGTCTTCAAAAATATTTATATTTTTCTATATCTTTAATGAAAAATAATTCATTAGTGATAAAGTCAATTACAAACCAAACTCTCCCCATAATAAATAAAAAAACTTGATAATACACAAGACAAAAAATTTATTTATAGTCAAACATATCCAAAAATAATATTTTTGAGATAAATCGTGATCTTTAAAATGATCAATGCATTTGAAATATCAAATTTAAAAAAACCACTGAAAATGAAAACATACTTAAGAAATTAGAATGAATTAATTTATAGTTGAATAACTCTAAAATTTTCTATGAATTCATATAATGAGATTTTTACTTGATCACAATAGAATAAGAAATGTTAGAAATATCAAAAATTCAAAACCCATATAAAAATTATTCAAAAGGTGGTTTCCTTGTCTATGTATAAATCAAAAAATGTGGTTCAAAATGTACAGTTGGATCAAAACATATAATACCATAGAGTGAGATTCAATGCCAATATTAGTTTAACATAATTAATGGTAGATACAAAATCCTAGGGTCTTTTCACAAAATTTAGTTTTCCAAACCTATGATTAGTCAAATGAAAGGTTCCAAAATTGATGTTGGATACCAACGTTACGTTACAAAATAAATTTCTAAAAATTTATTCTAGAATACTTAAAAACATCTAGAATAAATTTAATAATAAAACATTAAAAAAATTATAAATAAAAAAATTCTACAATTATAGGGAAATGAAATAAATTTTTAAATAAATATAATCCAAAAATCAACATATATTAGCTTCATTAGTAAAAAATGTGTGTGTCTATGAGAATCAAAATCAATAAAAGGCATGTTAAAATAAAAGTTTTATACCCAAAAAACATTACTACCTAATGAATTAAAAATAAATTATTATAATTTAAGGATATATATTGTAATATATATGATTAAGGTTATGAAATAAGTTATTAATGTGGTTATGTTTATTATATTGGAATCTGGAGCCTTTGTGAAAGTCGTATTTTGTCTCAAATTTATTTCTCTCCAACATGATTTATTTTATGGACCTAATATTGTATTTATGGTTTACATTTCCCCTCTTTGAAGTATAATATCATTAATCCCTATTTATTCATGGTATATAACATTTTGTTTCTTGTTATTTATTTCAATATGTTTTTTTTCAAATTCTATAAAATTAGTAATGGTTTGTCATCTCAATTTTATTTCCTTGAGATATATTCCATATTCAACACTTGTTATATTTTTTTTCATTTTATTACACTTATATATATTTTAAAATTATAATATATATATTCATGGTATTTAAATTTGCAATTTCAAGTTTTATCTTTCAATGTGATTCAAATAAATAATTTCCAATGTTTTAAGGGTTTTTTAAAAATTAATTTCTATTCATTGAGTTGTGATATTGCTTCTTGATTTTTTTTAAATATGAGTGAATCCTACCTTTTGATTAAATAATATTTTACTTCATCTCAATTTCAACTTATTTATATTTCTTTCTCATAAAAATATTCTTTAAGGATTGTTATGCTGATTCTTCTTTGATGGAATCCATTCGTCATAAAACTTCAATGTAATTAAGAATAATCCTCATCCAATTTAATGGTTATTTCTCTTATATGTCCATATTTTATATTTCCAAAAAAATTGTTTTCTTTTTTTTGATACCCAAAAATGTATCATTCCATGTGATATTATTATTTATCTTTACATCATTTAAAAATAATGTTTAACAACCCTTTTTACGATGTCGATTTCAATAAAGGTATTTTAAAAATATTATAAAAGGATTATACTTTCATGATTATATATTTTATCTTTCACTCATCATTTACAATATAAAAAATCTACATATTTTTTAAGGATCAATTATAGGGTATTTTTTTAAAATTTTAATTATCTCAATATCATTCAATTCACCTTTATGAAAAATGCCTTTTTAATGTGACCCTTAACTTTTTATTTTATGAATTCTGTAAAACATTTATTAATACTATTTTATAGTTTGTTTTCACATTATGAGAATTATTCTATAACAATATTCTCTTAAATTATTCATATTGGTTTTACAATTGAGTTTTATTCTAACTTTTCTTGAGAATATAGGGAAATATTTTTATGGTTTTCAAAAGGAAACGTTTGATTTTAAAAATAATTCATGATTTTAAATAAGATTTTAAAGGATTTTGTTTTTTTAAAAGTATAATTTAGGGTCATATGTATTCTCCAAGAATATTTTTTAATTCCAATTTATTTTAATTTTTTCATGAATAAGATTTTTGTTTTTACAGTGTAATTTTTTGAAATGTATTATCAATATCAAAGTATTTCATTTTAATGAAAAATTTTAAAAGAGTTTTCATGAATTTTAAAAATGGGCATCACTTCTTAATTTTTTATTTGATTTATCCAATAATACTAAATGGATTATTTTTATATATGTCAGCATCCATTGGAATACCTTATATTTCACTTGGGATATGTTCTTATGATACCATACACCTTATTTATTTTCACAGATTATAGTGATGATGTTTTAAGAATGTTTCCAAGAAACCTATTTCTCTCCCACTAGAGATATGTTTTAACAATAACATCCATATTCTTTATCTATTTGGAATATGATCATGTAATCTTGGTTATAGATCAAGGAATGTGTTTATATCTCATATTATTATATTCCAATATGAATGTTTTTTTATTACCAAATAATGTTTATTATGAATTGTATTATTATTCATATTTTTTATATGGTGAATTAATTAGATGTAACATAGTTATGGGTGGGGAATGGAATTATATAGTCCCTTGATGTATTGGTTGGTCTTATAAGACAAAAGGTTTGGATATTTAGTGGGTGACTACCCAATTAAATAAACATCTCTTAGCTATGGAATTTATGGAATTAAAGGTCTCTTGGTTATAGACTTGATGGAAAGAATGATGTCTTAGGTACGACCATGAATGAAAGTATGTCTTCCTGGAACAATTCCCTAATGGTAAGATCATGATTTCCATCCCTATGCATTCCATCAACATAATTTCTATTATTGTTATCCATGTGATTATTAACATTACCATTTTATTCATGGATATATTTAATGATCAATTTATTGATTATGTGGAACATTTAATGATATATCGATAATCTATAAAGTGTATTCCATTTTTAACCTTGATAGTTTCTATTGTACCCATTACTGAGTTTTTGAGATCAAACATATTATTTCCTTTCCATAAGTTACCAGCATTGGGTTATTGGATTTGGGGATCCATAACTATGATATATATGGGATTTATATAATCCATGTATCCTGGTTACTCAATGTATTAAAAAATTTATTAAATAATTATGCATACGGATATATGATATAGCTGCTGAACATTGGTATGGAGATACATGCATTTGATGGATATAATGACAAATTCTTTTGTTTATTTATTACCCTTAAAGATTTTATTTAGCCCAAACCTTACTTATAGTTATGGTTTAGGGAATTTATAATAGTTTCCAATACTATAAATTCCCATGGGGATACAGTTTTGCGTTTTCTAAAATACAATTTTGATTTGTTACAATGTATTCACATAGAACATTGAGATCTACCCAAAAAGTGTTTGGAAGATATTTGAAATAATATTTCAATATATTTTCATAGGTTATTTCTTATGATTTAAAATCTATTAATTAAAATGATATATTTTATTAAATATGTTTTAGATGATTCCCAAATGGTGTATTGGATTTGATTTTGAATGATATTATATATAATGTGACACGTGGTAAAAGATATTTATGTATCTGAGGTTTTAGTTCAAGTGGGTATTTTCACCACATTGTGTTGGTGTGCATTGAATACTCAGTTATTATATGATAAGACATTGATTAGAGAACAATTCTGCCAAATTATATCATAATTGATGTAGAATATTATTGTATTATATTTATTGGAGTAATTGATTATGAATAATAAGTATTTTAAAGTTAAACATTCATTATTAATGGTGATGGAGTTACAAACTACTTGTAACATCCACCATTATTGTTAGTCAATAAGTAAATATTTTTGTGAATGAGGAGGGTCCTTGATACCTATATATTGTGGATAGTATGATGTTATACATAGCTCACATTCCATTAATCCTTTAATAAGATGATTTTAGTAGACTATAGATATGAGTTAGTCCTTCCCAAGTGTTAGGTGATTCACAGGGACCATTGATACCCTTAATGTAAGAAGTTTATTGTGTTATTAATAGGGATTTCTAATATGATCATTTAAATTATATTGGAAAGAATTGGATTTATAGGGAAATGAATATTGTTCATTATTTTATTTATTTCAATCAAAATGAATGGGGATATCCTTTGGAATAATCAGTTTTGGTTGGTGTTTTCCTATTGTGATTGGTTAATTATTATCATCTATAAAACCTTGTAACAAGGTAGTGATAATTTCTTCTTACATGATTAAGTCTCATGTAATCAATTCAGAACCTCTATCTTATTTTAACTCTTACAAGTGCCAACTAATTTTTTTCATTATTTTCTTATTTTAAGATTTCTCTTTTTAAGCACAATGGGAATTGGACTGAACAATTGTGGATATAAAATTGGGTAAATAATTATTATGTTAATTTTATATATCTTCCTTTACTACCTCATTCACAGTTAGATTAAATATCCTTTGTACAAATCTCACTGGTTTTTAATTACCCTTTAGTTAGATATTGTGCATATAGATTCTAGTACCATGTCTAGGTATATCACCCTGACTCCATCCAATGGACATAACATTTTCTATAAACAAATTAATGATTTTACATTATTTTCTATTTTATAGGTTGTTAAATATTATTAATATATTTTTTTCTACATCCATTAAAATCATTTATTCAAGGTATGGGGTTATTGGTTTTAATTCCATCTTTGGTGGATTAATTAAAGAAGGAAATAATCTCTGCTCACTTGCTTCCATTGAATAAATTTTCTATATGGAGGGTAAATTATTAGCATCTTCATCATTCAAAAAACCATAAATAAATTGTGTTACATAAGTCATGGGTTACTTCGTGCTTAGGTTGATTCCCAAAATCTCTAAATAACTCATTACTTTTTCATCAAACTCTCAATTCTTAATTTATTAAAAAATCAAAAGTAAATTTAAAAAATTGTCTCACTGTGCGTATTAGGTTCCTCAAAGTGTGAAATTTTAATAATTGAGTGTTCTTCCAGGGGAAATTTATTTAATCAAAAATTCAAAAAATGGATATTATTTTCGCTTAATACCTTTTTTAAAGTACCTTCATCAAAATTTATAATAACACTTTTTGGCTTTAAGAAGTGTCTGACTTGGGTCACTGGTTATTAATTTTTTTATATCTTCCTCCATGGTAAGAACATAAAATATCTCTATAAATATTAATTTATAAACTTTTAACAACACATACTGAAGACCTGTAACTTGAAAACAAATGATTTTTTAGCTGAACAAACACTTTTGTTCACTTCAACTCCCCAATTTGTAAATATTAAAACCCAGTGTGATAAAAGAAATTAATTGAATATACAATATTATATATTAAAACAGTACAATTAAATGATTATAATGAATAGAGAAGTAAAAATTCCCCTATATATTAAAATTTGGTTGAATTTTATAGTATAATAAATTTTGATACATTCCCCTTGACTCTTTCCCTCATTCACGTTTATTATCCCCTTATTTCTGCATAATTCCTTTAGAAATTTATCATATCATGGTATATTTTTAAGACCATACCAAATAATTATATATAGTATATAATTTTTAAGTGTATCATTTATTTTTCCTATAACCTCTTGCCCGTGCATTCTCTTTTATTGAATAATTATAAAAGGAAATTATATTGGAATTTCATTGTTCTCATACAAATATATATTTTGGTTATACTTTTGGTTCACTCTCATTAGTTTGGAAATTTTCTCCCCTTTATATTTCATTAAATAGCTTGGATAGTTATAAATTAGGTTTTTAGAAATTTTAAATTATTTTACAATTATAGTTTCCACTATGCTCATATTTCATTTTGAATTTAATCTGGATGTTTTTTAGAATTTTTATTGACCATTTCTTCAAAACCTAACCAATACTACCCATATGATTTGTTATATCTATCAATTAATTATTAAATTATTAAATGTTCATATCTATCGGGTTGTGAATTTGAGGTTTGGGTCTTATTTATGGATGATTATGGTATTTTCGTTATAAAGATAGTGGTTTTTGGAATGTTAGTTGATATCATTTCTTGAAACATTTCTATAACTATATTGGTTATCGAAATTGTTGTTAAAAAATGGTATTGTTTGGTATTTTGGTTCCCAAATCCATATTAATATCTATAATTATCCCTCTATCCTTAGTTATTAATTTTTTATTGATATTTTCTAATTTGATATGTAATATCCCAACTCTAAGTGACTTGAACCTAAACACATTAGTTAGTGAAATGATCATGAAAAGAATATTATAAATATCCCTTTATAGGGGCTAAAAGTATTATTTATTAAGTAAAATCTATATATCTTTATCAAGTGGTTATTTATTCATGTTTTGATTCAAGAAAAGGGGATTTAGTATTTTTTACCAAATGTACAAGTCTTATGGGAGTACATCAATGGAGGAGATATTCTTTGAAACTTATATTCATGTGATGAATTGTGAATATATCATATAACATGAAATATATGTTATATTGTATGAAATAAATGAAAATTAATGTATTTTCATATTCCTTGGTTTAGTCATATCATAAAAGGTAATATGTGGTGTTTCCCCACTAATCCAAGAAATTCATATCATATTATATGGATATATCATAATGATAACATAATTTTTATGATTTGGTGTGTCATATTGTATGATTCATACAATTCCTTATAATTAATGAATGGTACATGGATTTATTATTCTTCTATTTAGGAATATTCTATGAATGACTATAATTATTTTTAAATTCACATAAGATGAAATGTTTGGAGTATTGAATTGATTAGGTGGTTACAATGAGTAGATATTGTAATCCATTTACTCATAATTTTTTGAACATATGATTAAATATGTGGAATTATAGAGCATACACAAAGCCAATAAAAGGTGTCTTGGAATTGATATTTGGTGTATGCATTATCAAGTAATTTTGATCCAAATTCCCAGACCCTAAAAATATATTTTCCTTGTTCCTCCTTTGTATCTCATGTTACTAGGATATCATGAAAGTATAAGGGTCCAACCCAAAAAATTTGGGTGATTTAGTATAACCATTGGAAACACAATGGAGGGAATAATTTTTAATCAATTCATAGTGATATGCTTCAGTCATAGATTAAAACCAATAACATCATTCAACTTTGAGGTAAAGTACACACAATTCATTTATAATTCGTATGCTTTAGGTTTTAATTGACAAGGTGTTCTAAGAATTTATAATTTATAATGATTTTTATTTTATTATTAAATTTTAATATCTCCTTATAAACAAAATGGTGGTTTCAATGAATTCTGATGAGTTTTTATTTATGAAATAATTTGTTAAAATGAAGAAAAATTATTTTAATGTGGTTCTTGTATTCTATATCATTAAAAATAATTATTATTTTATAGTGTGGATAATAATATGGTATATATTATCATAGCCTATGATATGGTTTCACCATATGAGAAATTTTATCATAGATAGTGAAACCTTTATAATTATATAGGATTTAAATATCAAAGTGTATAATTTGGGTTTCAGGGTCAATGGTAGAACTATTCCACATTTGAAAAAATATAGTTCCATATCATCGTTATGATATATCTTACATCATAATATGTGAAACCCCATGCATCGAATACTATATTAAAATTATAGAATTTTATATCATAATTGAAGATAGATTATACTACTGACCACAACATATAACATAGAATGTTTCATAAAATAATATAATAATGAAAATTATTTTTTAAAACATTGAATTATATATAGAATTATATAGTTTAGAAATTGTTTATATATTATAGAAATGGTATTTTGAGATATTTATTTAATTAATAAATCATTTATATATTATTTAATTATAAAATATTTACAATTAATTATTAAATTTCTATGGAGCATTTAATAAATAAGTACACACTAAAAATAAATATTAATATTAAATACAATTGAATTTTTTATGGAATGAATTATAATTTTTACTTAAATGGTTTATTAGAAATTATAATTTTTATTTATAAAGGATTTATAAATTAAAAAAAATATTATATATAATGTGCCTTTATTTAAAGAATTATCTAATCCAAGTAAAAATGTATTTTCACAGTTAATATGACCAAGGTTTGAATAAGATTTAGTATGTTATACTTTGATTATGAAAATTGATTACATAACTAAATTATAATATAGAATATTTATATTTTAATTCATATCATTTATTTGAGTAAAATACAATATAAATAATAATATGGAGTTTTCATAATATAAATAAATTTAAAGTGTTTATATTGTTCTTACCATATAATTCCATAAAGAATGCATAAATTATAAAGTATTTGTAATTTTTTATTTAAAATTTATTTGAAAATTGTTTATGTCACATTGAAATAAAATAGTTTTTTAAATTTTTTTCCCTAGGCCCAGCTTCAGGAACACTTTTCCATTACCATATTATATAAATAGAGATTTAGGTTTTATTTATTATTTTATAAATTGTGTTTTATAAGATTTTGTGCCACAACAGAAGTGGTTAGAACCATAACCAACAATTTATTCCATAATTTTATTCAAGTTAAATTGTCAAAAATTATTGAACAGAACTCTCTATGATTTAAATAAAATATATATTCACTTAAATTTTTTAATGAATATATATAAAATATAATTAACATTATTTGGAATTTGTTCTTAGTTGATGAGTCTGTTGACCAATATTATCTTAATAATATCATCATGAAGTATCAATGAGTGTAAACCATTTATTTTTATCCACACATTCTCCTAAAACACTTAAACGCCTTTGGAACTATTAATTCCAGTGCAGATGATGCACGCCACTTTCATCGTTCTCTACTGATCGTAACATGAATCCCTTCAGTCTTGACGGATTATCTTGTTCTCTTAGTGTTGACATGGAGTAAGATGATAATTGTCTCTCTTTACTGATATTTTCATGATAAATACTCTCTGGGTATTGAGGGTAATATCATTAGGGAATATGTTTTTTACACTATATCCTTAGACCTGTAAATGATGGAGTTTGGTTATGTTTTTAGTTTATATAATTAGTTTCTCCAAAAAGGTCCTTAACAAATCTGTAAATTATAAATAAATACTAAATATAATATAATAACAATAATAATAATAATTATTAATATTATTAATAAAATTATTTCCTTTAAGTTATCGTACTCACATATATTTAGATATCATTTTTAAAATAAATAAATTAATATTAATTTAAATGATATTAAATAAAATACATCATTTCATTTGTACACTTAAGTCATACCATCAATCGGCCTATACGTTTATCAAACCATGAATAATAAATATTTATTTTAATAAATAAATATCATTTTATTATTCTTTAATCCAACAAATAATGAAATATTATCTTCAAAAACTAGTGTATAAAAATTTATTCAACTCACATATATATTATTTCGAGTAATTGATCATTTAAATTAGGTTTTTAGAATTAAATGAATAATTATTATTATTTGGTCATGTAGATATTATATATTCTAATATTAAATCCAAATAGATGTTAACTGGTGTTATTGATACACATAGTGTTTGACTGTCCCCTAGGCCTCTTTCTCGGTTAAATAAGATAAAATGTACTAAATTCCAAGATCAATGTCAAGGAACCCATAATTAATAACATTAATTTTTAATTGAAAAAAACTTATACAAATTCTCAATGTGTAATAACATAATTTTTTTCTCTATAACTTATCAATCATGTTCCATTACTTGTGTCATCAACCAATATTCATGATATATTATTCTTTACATTTTTTAAATTAAATTATCAATAAACCTTTATGGCTACGGACTTAATAAGACAATTCTATTTCAATCAGTGGTATATATATATCTACCATCATTTTCAAGAAATTGATAAATCCTTTCTTGACTTGTTCATTAATGTTATATCACTTATAATGAACCCAACACATGCTACTTCAACATGAGCCTATTTCATCATGGTTTTCACTAATACATACAATTACATTATTTTTAATATATATTAATAATAATCTCAAGCCTATGTTCATATAAACGTGTCTTCATATTGGAATATCTGATGATTCATAAATATATTGAATTCTTATTGGCATGTTAGAACTTACATCCTCTTCTTAGGGATATTACCAAGTGAAAAACTTCATGAAAATAAGTCATGTCTATCTATAATCACCATGCACATGGTATTATTGGAAACATATATTCTTTATAAGATAATGCCATCGAATCTATAGTACATATGATTAAGAATATTTCCAGAGAACCTCAATGTTCACCTCCTAGTAGAAAACTGAAGTGAACTGTTAATGTGATAGATAATATATGAACATTATAAAATTAATGATGCATGGAAGAACAATAATCATGTGATAATATATTTATTAATATTCACTTAATTGAATATACTTATAATAAAAATGTAAATGTAGTTGGTTTTAGGGAACTAAAACCAATAGAATCCATGTTTCACCATATCTTATTGCTAAAAACTTTTTGTTTTCTAGATATGACATGATATTTATGCTTCTACTGATATATGGATATAGTTATTGGTCCTACCATGGTCTTGTGATTTTACTACTTACTGTGATTTTATCTCTCTTATAAAACACCTCAACAAATATCATTCCGAGTATTATCCATTTTTTTTAAAAAGTTTTCAACAAGGATAAACAAAATCTTAATGAAAATCCTTTTTAAACTTTTTCTTAAGCTGCATCAAAAGACACAAAACTCTTGGTCAACATAGAAATAGAAAATATTAGTTTTAATAAGTTTTTTTGGCATATTACATTAGTTTTTCTATGATGCATTATTAGATGGATCCAAAATATGACTTGTTTGAATCCCCTTGATAACTAGTATTCCCTTTTCTCTAATCACCAAGAACACACATATTTTTTACATTCTCAATTATTATTACATATTATTGTCTACAAGAATTTTTAGTTCTATTAGTATTGTTTTATATTTTCTCTTTATGTCGTGTTTATAATAAAACTCAAACCTCGGTACATATCAAGGAATATGAGATAGATTCCAAATTACTATTAATAATATATATTTCTATTTATCATAGAAATATCATATTATGTTTTCACACTTCAAATAGGAGATATTTTTTTCCATGTGACATTCGTTAAATTTTTATCTTTAATTTTTTCATCTAGTTTTTTTCAAAACTATGTCAATATATGTACTATGACTTATTATAAGAAACCCCACATATCAATGCCTATACATATTTTTTTATATACCATGGATTGGAACTATAACTCATTTATGGAGTAATTATTTTCTATAGTCATTAAGCCATATGTATAAACATAAGTTTTCCATATGTTTATCAATATATCTATCTTGGAAAACTATAGTTCCCACAGTAAACTTTTATAGAAACTAAGAACACTTTAATTCCAAAATAATATTATATGATCTATATGATTGTTTCAATCATAGAAAATGGATACCAAAACCATTCTTACATTATTGGATTTATTTGGTGTTAAAAACCCTTTTGTTCAAGATATATAGACATCATCCACTAGGTTACCTCTAATAAATGTGGCTTTGACATCCAATTCTTAATATAATGATCATATAATGTATCTATAAAAACAAAAATTCGAATGGATTTTATCATGTTGAGTGGTATAATTATTTTTTATAGAATGCGACTATACAAATCATAAACCCTCAATAACCAATCTATTCTTATTATAACCATATTATACAACCCATGTTAGGTTCCTCTTGAATACCAATAAATTGATTCACATTGACTATAGAGAAAATACCCAAATATAGAATAATATTTTTATACATGGGATATATTTATGAATTCATATAAAATTCACAATCATTGAATATTAATATTTAATTCTTCCATATATGATTCATTATTCTTATCAAATAATATGACACTAATATTTGGGAATATAAAAAAACATTCATTTTAATTTTCTTATATAGTAAGTGTCTCTTGAGAAACACCTCCCACCATGGTTTCTAGAGTTTAGTATTCTTAATATAAATCATTTTGATTTATAGACTATACATCATTATAGTTTAGTATTCTCCCACTATCTCAAAATAGACAATCTTACCTCATATAAATATATACGTTCTTTACTGATACCTTTCTATATTTTGGAGGTTAATATGCTAAATGGATATAGTATAATTAACTGATATTTCTTAGTGTTTTTCCTGGGTATACATTTATATCTAAAACCATGTTGAAATAAATGGTTCCCATCAAACACCAGCTATTATGACATAATGTAATCCCATTATACTTTAACTTATATGATACCCATAAGTAAATTTAGTTGGTATAAGGTTAGTTGTTACACTAAAAACTGAGAAACATGTTTTAAATCACTATAGAGTATTGAAAATAAATGTAATACCATGCATAAAATTTTCTTTGAGTACCATAAATACTTTTATGTGTATAAGGTTATATGAGTTTGGGAAAAAAACATCACACTATGTATACATTATTAATGAAAACATAGTTAAAATATTCTCTAATAAGATCAATCAGAGGATCCTATATCATTTACTAATAGTATTCATTACTTACAATTTAAATTCATAAAATCTCATAATGTATTTTTAATGTAGTATAAGAATTTACCTCGAGTTTCTCTATAGAATAGTTCATGTGGTCTATTTTAACTGACCTTATTTAAGGTGAAATTTACAATTATTTTTAATGGTTTCTTTTTTTAAAACACAATTATTATGTATTTTGAAAATACATAAGGGTTTTATATCCAATGAGTCTAAATAACCCAATTGGTTTATTCTTGATTGTTACTTTTTGTTTTACATGATAAATAATTATCTTGATGCAACTAGGTATGGGTATTATATTTTATATTCATCATATATAAGAAAAATTAAATATATTTTTAATGTAATACATAAACAATTAATTTTATTTGACATAAAATAATTCATTTCAAAATTAAATAATGTATCATTTTTTCTAGTTGAACACTTCGATAAATGCTTCGATAACACTCAATAAAACACGACAGTTTCCTGATAATCAATCCAATCGGTAATATGGAGTGATGTAATCTTTTTAATGACTTTAGAATCACCCATTCTCAGCTTCTATGAGAGTTTACCATACTTCTTATAACATTTAAAAAAAATTCTTGGTTCTTATATTTGACTACAATGTATTTCAAACCCAAGAAGTAATATATAATTATGACATGAAAGGATGAAAAAAGGTTGTATTGTCTTATCACTATATCCTAAACCAATTACAGTTCCACTTAAAAAGACTTTACAGACACATGAGAATAATATATCCACATGTTCACTACTCTGCCTTTTGATCTTTTTTCTCTTTTAATAATTTCATAATGGAAATATTTGACTTGAATTGGTCACATGCTTATCAACCTAGTCTTTAAATATATTCACCATATAGTTTTAAGATCAATGATCCAACCAATATGTGTCTTCTAGGTGAATCATAGAAAAAACATTCCTAATTAGCTTGTCCATACTATTCATCATGTAATTTATGATGAATATGGAGAACCTGGGTGAAAATGATGACAATATGATATTAATAGATAATTTAATATCCATATTGAATCCAAAACATTATAAAAAATGAATACACTTCAGTATTTTTAATTCAAGATCATTATATATATCAACCATCCAATTTATGAATCTATAATGTAATGAAAAACTGATTTATCAAAAGAATATCTTTATCATTATTCAGAGATAAGATATGAGATATCTGGTTTTATGAATCTAATTACTTCTATTGAATCTTTATCTCTTTGAACATAGATGACACCATAATTTAATGGATAATATAATAATCCTCTTGAAATTTTGAACATTCATCCATTTCACCTTGCCTCTCTTGGGGTGGTGGATGACCATAAATAGTGGACTGTGACATATTTTATGAAGTGTATAAATTAATGTAAACCTATAACAAATTTCTGTTGGTGGGGACATGATATTTGTAAATCAATGATATAAGTTTTATCATAGTTTTTATTTCCATTTTAAATAAAATGTAATGTAATAGTTCATTACAATATATTGATTAATAAATTTTTGATGTAATTAATTTTATTTATTAGTCTCCAATGGTTTTATAAAAAACCAATATCCCTAACCATTGTATTTAAGATATCAAGTCTCATAGAAATTATAATGGAATGGATCTATATTTCCATTCTCATAACCTAAATTATATCCATGAAGATTACTCCAAGTAATTTAGGCAGGAAATATTTTAAACTATATTAACTCATTATACATTCATCAATTGATTGGAACCCCAATCCATAAATCCAAGACTCAGATTTCCTCAACACTTTCCACCTAATATTCTATCAACATTATATTAAATAATATTTTGAATAATTTATTATATAATTGTTATTAATACTCTAAGATAATTAAAAAATGACTCCAACAATGGCCTGAATGATATTTTAACTAGTGGTGCAACATAACATAAAATATGGAAGGTGTTTGAGACATAATATTAACTTGTGCGACTTTTATTTATCATATGAATAAATATTATTTATTTTATAATAATATTATTATTTTTATTATTATATTTATTTTATATAATTAAATCTCCATATAATGTTAAAATAATTTATAAATAATCCCTTTATTTTATTCATTATTGTAAACTTCTTAATTAATTTACATTATCATAACATGATCAAGAATCAAATAATCATAAATAAATAACCATGCACTAGATAGTAATAATGTAAATATATATGTTATGATAATTATATTTAATGATTGATTAGTTTATCGAGGGGATGTGATAATCAAAAACAAAACCCAAGTAGAATAACATCGTGATCTTGGATCAACTCGAGTTATAGAATTTCACCTTAAACATATGGAACTCCTTAGTTGGTTTCCCCTTAGCTCGATATTTACCCTTATCCTCTCACATGGGATCTCCATCCTTAAATATGTTTACACACAAATTGGTGAGGTGAACTAAGGGTTTGGAGTTATATAAAATAAACTATGGCCATATAGTCCCATACATAATAAAGAGGAAGATATTAGTCACATATCTTCATATTTAATTTGTTAATAATTTTTTAGAAAACCCAAAAAATAAATATAATATAAAATAGAAAACCTACACATAAATATTTCATCCAAGATCATGGATATCTACACAAGCAATGAATATGAATTTATAACTAGATAAAATTCATTGTAATATATACTTTATTAAGATAAACAATTTAATTAATATTTTAATTTCCTAAATGATTAATTAATTATATTATCTTAATTATGTATCCATATAGTCCTTTAGATTCACATATTATATAATTTTAAATATATTAAGAAATTTAATTTAATTATAATTAATATATACATTGAATATCTTGGTAATGAACACAACACATACCAATGAAGCCATTATATTTTTTTCTAGAATTTTATAAAAAAATAAATATATTTGGGGAAACATGATGTGTACCATTAAAATTTATATGGTGTGAATTTTCATTGACATAGATTGTGGGTAGGATCTCTATGGTTTTTGTGTGTGTAAAAATTACATGTAATTTCATTATATTTCATGGAATGTACTTATTTGTGTCAAGCCTTGCTGTCAACACAACAATCCATTAACAAATTTGGTGTTTACCACTGGTAATCTCTAAGAATACTTAGTTTTCATAATGAACATACACATTATTTAGTTCAAGCGTAACATAGAAAATTAGTAAATTAATAATTTTATTTAATATACCCCACTAAAAATTACTCAACATGTAATTCTTGGTAAAAACCTGAAAGAATTCTTGCAAACTAGTTAAATCTTGTGTGATTCATTTTTCTAAAGTAATTAATTTCCTTTATATTTAATTAATTCAAATAGTATGACATGTATTGGTGTATAATCTATAATAATGGATACAAGCTATATGACATGTACATCAAACAACACAACAATTATACATTTCTCTAGCCACCCACAAAACATTCTTAGGGACTCAACGTGTATTCTGAGTGGGACATATTGTGTTGAAAAACCTGTACACCTACTATAAACCATATAATAACAACTGGAATGTGTTTCTATACTGGTAGTCAATACATGGAATATATTAATTATATGTTTCATACTTTTACTACACAACATCCATGATTCTTGTGAAACTTAAGATTCAATGACACACTTACTTATTTTTTTTAGAAGTCACAATACACATAATACTTATTTGATTTAATTTGGATCATGTTTTTCTGTTATCTATAGTGGGTAGAACTAAATTAAAAACTTTTAATATTTCAAATCACTTAATTATATTATCAATTCTTGGTGATCTGGAGTTTCATGGTTGATTAAATTCAAGGGATGCATGAGCACAATAGTGGTGTAAAGGTAAATTCATCAGAAGAAGTGAATATTTTATGAGTTCATTTTATGATAAAAAAATAAATTTTGGTTTTGTTACTAAAATTGAAAAGTATGTGGAATTTTAACATTAGTGTTTTTAATATTTAGTTCTATAGTTATACCTTAAAATTTGTTGAGAATAAGATATCATGTGATGCTTTTGAACACCTTTAGACTCTATCAAGATAGAAAAAACTTCTTTTCTTGAGAGAGATTCTAATCAATGTTAATTTTTTTATGATAATTTATTTTGAGCTACTATTGGGTGAGATTTTCCTGGAATAATCTTTTAGTTTCCAAGGTAATCATTGTGTTTATGATTTTTTAGATCAAGGGACATTGATAAGGAATGAATATTTTTTGATGTGTGAAGAATGTATTCCCCATTTAAGAAGAAGTTTTAAATGGATTTGAAGAAATAACATCTGATCATTTGGATCAATTGATTCTGAGGATATAATGGAAGATCACCTTTTGATGGGTTTAAGGTGAGGGATTTTGGGGTTAGGAAAAAAACATATGAGGGGTATAAAATCTTTGATACCCAATGTTAGGTTTAAAAATTTACTCACCACTTAATGTTAAATATTTTTTTATAACATCCAAATTAAGAGTTTCCAAATTGTTGTTTGAATGTCTATATATTTTTTAAAT
This sequence comes from Viscum album, assembly GCA_963277665.1. Classification (NCBI taxonomy): domain Eukaryota; kingdom Viridiplantae; phylum Streptophyta; class Magnoliopsida; order Santalales; family Viscaceae; genus Viscum; species Viscum album. The sequence goes on along the minus strand of OY728130.1, from coordinate 1,089,269,803 downwards.
ATTTCCTCCCACTATGCCCTTCATCAGTAGTTATTCTATTTATGATTTTTTTATTTCTCGATTCATTTATATATATACTCTAATATATTGTAACTTTATCAAAATATATTAATTATAATAAAATTAAAACCTAATTATAATTTAAAATTCTAATATTATTTTAAATTAAAATTTTATCCCCAATTGTAGTGTCTATCCCTAAAATATTTGGGATAACAGTCACAAAATGTGTACACCGACCACACGTTATATAACCCTGTCAAGATGGTATCTTACCAACCGATAAAAATTTGAAATTTATTAATTTTTTTGTACTATTATTTGACATTATTTACAATTATTTGTGTGGATCTTATCTATGTTATTGATCATTGTTACATTTTGTGTACTTTCAAGTTACACTTTGGGTATCAGCTTCATTAGGACAGAATATCTGACACATCCAGATATGACCTTTAAACATTCTTAATATATTATTTTCCAATTCATGGACATATTAAGATTAATGATCATATAATCACAAATTTTATATTGATGAAAAGTAAAATAGAAAATAGAAAAAATAAAAATTAATGTGTAAATCGATCAAAAAATAAATAAATAGTTATTAATCATCACGTGACGACTTTGATACCACTTTATGTTTTTGGGACATTGTAGAAGAGGTCAAAAACCTTCCCAATTTTTTCTCTAGTCTATATAGAGTAAATCCGGTTAACATGATGAATGAAACCATGAATGATTCAAAGAGTGGATCTTTCTACATATAATTTGTAATTAAATTATATAAATAAGTATTGCCTTCTCTTGGAATTCATTAGTCATTGACGTTTTGGCTTGCCTTTCATAATATAAAATCATTTAAATGAATTATCAAAGGTATGAATAACTTTATTAGTATCAACACATGATCCAAGAACCTCATAAAAATAATACTGGAACTCTAGGTGCCAACATAGACAATCCAAGAAACTTATGTCATTCACCATGAATCATAATAGGAATACATTAATTATTGAAGGTTTGAGTATTTTTATTGGTCTAGATATGGATGTGGAGGATTTTATTCTCTCTTTATATATATTTTATTATGGAATGATCTCTTATGACTAAGGGAATTATTTCAACAAAATATTTTTTCGAAAAAAACTATAACACTATAAAAGTTATAATATGTGTAATATTCTTAGGTCACTGAATTAATTATAACATAAAGTCCTTCAAACAACCTCTTAATAAAAATAAAAAACCATTTTGAATAATAATAATATTATTATTTCTTTCATAATGTTCACTAATGCACTAATATTTAAATATAATTTCCTAATTAAATATATTAACATTTATTTAATTGATATTAAATAAAATATGTCATTTTATATGGACCTTTAAATTGTCGTGTTATCATACTCGACATTTATCAAACCATGACCTATATCTATTTATTTGATTATTTAAATATAACTATATAATCCAATAAATAAATAAATAAATATTTTATTAACTAACTAGTGAATTAATATTTATCCAATATTTAACCTATATATATATATTCTATCAAATAAGTGGTTATTAAATTTATATGATCAACAATAATGGAAGAATTATTATTTCTCGATATTGATAATAATTTTTATTGTATAATTAAATTAAAATATTTTGAAATTGAGGTTCTAGATACACTAAGTGTGTGTGCCTATATGTTTCTTTCTCAGTGGAATTGGTCGAACTATCCAAAAATTAAAAATCAACATATAGAATATTTTTAATGAACCCGTAGATAAATATGTTAATTTTGGAATTAAAATAACCATCTATGGATACTCAAAGGGTTATATTATCACTTTGTATCAATATCTCATGAAGATGGATTCATTACTTATGACATCAATATAGATGATTGATATATATTTATTTAAATTTTTGAAATAAACTCATCGATAAGACTCAATTTCCATAGAATTAATCATAAAGTTCAATTTTAATCAAAGGTATAGTGATATATACTTTCATTTAAATATAATATGAAAATTATATTTTTATATATTCAATGATATCATATAACCTATGATGAATGAAATATATTATACCTATATATGAGTATATGTATACAAATTTTGTTTTGAAACAAAAAAGTTTGTGACTCATGATAAAAATTAATAATAATATCAAGTATAAGGACCAATGCACACATATACAAATAGAAATGTCAAATGATACACAAACATGTATAATTTTCATTGGTGGGTCAATCCCCCCATCCTCCTCTCTAGGGGATTATAATGTGACAAACATCATGAGATAATTCCTTGAACTATTATGAAAATAATGAAATATATTGTATAAATATAATCTATGCCTTATAGGACAATTTCATCGAGATTATATGAAATATTATTAATAAAATTTCCAAAGGACATCAATGTTTTTCTCATAGAGGTGAAATGATATGATATTTTGTAGTGATATATCCTTTAAGGAAATTGTCAAATTAATATTCCATGGAAGAACAATCTTCATATGATAATATATTTATTAATATTCAAGTCTTTGAGAATAAATGTAATCTGAAAAATAATGTTAATGGTTATAGGGTGACAAATCTAATATCTATTACATTACTGTATATTATTTACATGGCAGTTCCCTTGGAGTTTTTTTATAAAAAAATTATATAAGTTCACATATAAAATAAGAAATTACATATACAATGACATCAATCCTAAAAATATTTCATATATTCTAGATACATTACACTATTATGTCACAGATTTTATATGACTATTAGGAGATATGGGATTAAAAGCACTGATACTTCTTAGGAAGATCACACTTTTTGATCTTGAATAGAGGATCTCATGAGTATTAGACTTCAAATTAAAATTCCATATGTTTTGGGTTTCAAAGAATGTTCTTATCTATGAGTTTATGTATTGATATATCAACTTTATATCCATCCAAATTTACTTTTTTATTTTTTCCAAAATTTTAAGGGGGGAAGTGAGTACCCTCACAGTTCAGTAGATCAAACATCAAAAGAGTCTACTAACTTATTAAACACTAGATTGAGACTATTGGAGTCAAATTACCAAGACAGTTTCAATGGAAAGAACTCTACCTGTAAGTCACGATCATCTTCAAGAAGTTCTTCATAACAAGTTTCCAGGTATTCCGAAGTTTTCATGAACTCTTATTTGCTAATTTCCTCCATATTGGAGAAATATACTCATAATTTGATCAATATATTCCCCTTTCTCCTTAATCACCAAGACATCCTCCTTCATTTCCTCACCCGAGTTAATGAGTAAATCCATCTTCTTATCTGAATCAATATCCTCCAAGCACGGCCAACCAATAAGAGGCCCTTCCACAGGCTGCTGAAGATCATCCTCCATTGCCACCATCACTTCTTTAGATTGAGTTTTCCATTCTCCCTACTGATAAATTGTGCTTGTAGTTTCCACAGGTTCTTTAGAAACCCAGTTGTTGTCCTGTGCACCACCTTCTTGCTCACCATCCTCATGCTCATCATATCCCTTCCTCTTGCTCTTGTAATTGTTGTCTGCATTATTAGTACCCATCGGATGGATTTTACCCTTACTTGAAGAACTTCTAACAGGAGGAATAGGTACGTTAGAGTAGTCCTTTATCCCTCATGTCCTTCGGTTATACTTAATAAATCCTTCTGAATCAATAATTGTATTATTTCCCTTCCTTGATGAGGATCAAAAGTATTCCTATGCGAATCCCACTTTTATAGGCTCAACAGGTGAGTCTGGGACTGGATCTATCTCCTATTGAGTATCCCCTACTAGAGAAGGGTCCCTTCCTCGTGTATCTTCCATCACAATGCCTTCTTCAAGAATCTGACAGTCTTATTCTCCCAAAACATCAAACCGGTTATGAGATTTTTTAGCATGCCTCTAGTTTTAACCTTCTTGGAATAAGAAGGTTGTGCCTGCATTTCCTGTGCTGCCAAGTCCAGACCCCTTGGTTGGACAGAGCCACAACCCATGTATTGAAACTGCAAAGAGGTGTCTCCACTAGAGGCTGGATACACACCCGCTACATCCCTCACCACGACACCACTGGGTAAAAATTAATCTATCTGCTGAACCATCACAACATTAAAGTGTGGATCCCTCTATTCAAGACCTGTTTACTTCTCTTGCACTAATCCAGTAGTCCTACTGACCCCGTTGCTTCCAACAGCGGACGTTCCCTTTGGAGAAAACCCAACACCCAAATTAGTTTTCAGACTATTAAAAATTCCAAAAATAGTGGGGTCGCACTGAGAAACCATATCTGGATTTTGAGAAGCCTCCACATGTTTCCCAACGGCCTCCAACACCTCTGGTGCAGCATCGTGCATCTCCACTTTCTCACCCAAAACTGCCACTTCTCCCGACTTTGGCATCAGTGATCCACATTCTTCTCTGGTGATAGAAGAACTCCTAATCGCTCCGGTAGCCAGCATACCTATCTCCGAGGCCTTGCGCACTGCAACAGAAACAGTATCCTAGAGATCCTTAGGGGGATCTTTCTAAGGAAAGGGATAAGAGATTATACGACATCTTATAACTTCATGACCCAAATGATTACAGCCTACACAGAACTCAGACCATGAATCGTAGCATACCTTTTGGTGCCAATGTACTTCTCCTTCAACCTCTATTGTTATGAACTCCACTGGAATATTTGAGACATCCACTTCAACAAAAATTCTAGGGGAAATCGGGTGGCAAACCAAGTGTGTATGGGAATCAGAAAAAAGGTATCGACCCATAATATTACCAATCAACCGAAGAATACCCAGATTCTGGAATGGTAATGGGAGACCAGGGAGTGAAATCCAGATCTCTGTAACCGAGGAGTCACATAATAGGTGAAATTAGAAGGACAATCGAAAGAGGAAGAAACGAAAACCCTCCATGAATCACGGAGCATTTCCCCAATCCTTCCTTTGATCCTCCTCATTTGAAAATAAAATCATAATATGCCTTGAATCCAGAAGGCCAACAACTTCCCAATTCTACAAATTCCATGAAGAGAAGAAAAACCTGTCGAAGGAATCAACGGAGGGACACTTCTTCCCAAAAACGAGCAACCAGTGTTAGGTCCAGTAGTGCTGAGGATTCTGTGAGTTCCAGAGTAGAAATCGGAATAGAAAGTTCACCATCCCCAAAGGACTGAACTTTAGGGATCACTTCCATAGTGGTAATGCAAGGACAGGATGATGGGTCTTTAAAAGGGGAAAAATAAGGGCCGCTAGAGGGGAACGAAAGTGAAGGAGCTTCTACCTTCATCCCCGGCCTAGGGGGGCTGAGGAGGGAAGACGAAACCGCAACCATGAACTATGCCATGGTAGGAAAAGGAGGAGGATCAGAGTGATCTTTCCTCCAATTAAATCATATATCAACTTTATATCATTATCAATGTGTATCAACTAATCACATACTGTAATTTATAATAAATACCATGATTTTTTTTTGTGGTGAGGTAGCTTGTGACATGTTATTCATTTATAATATTCCATTAGATTAAAGATAAAGGATGAATTTATCACTTATGAAATTAATATGATATAATTATAAAATTTAATAGGATGGAAGTGTCTAGAATAAATCTATTTCTATGGTGAATTAAGGAAATCATATCTAATAATGTCAAAAAAATATAACTAAATATTCAAATTATAGTAGTTCAACATATGTATTATGTAGTATGTGATATCAAGAGGAAAACAAGTTGTATTACATAGTATGTGTCTATAATAAGTTTTCATAACTTATGACTTATCCTTATAACTGTATGAGTATGATTTGATTCTAAATAACTCTCTAGGACTATTAGTATGACCACTTCTTTCAACATAAGGACCTAAAGGGTCATACAAAATGTGTGTTCATATGTTCTTCCCATTCAGATGAATTGTAAATTAAGATGAATTGGTCCCCATGTGTTGAGGTTGGTCAATGTCTAAGTTTGAATGATCAAAATTAATTAATTATTTAATTAAATCATGTTATTCATGTTTAGAATAATACAAATTGAATTTATTTTCCAATATATTAACATGTTATTTAAAAATAAAATTTAATATGATAAAATGTTATTTTTGAAATAATGTTACAGGTTCAAGGATTATTAAATAATTTTTTTCGAAGTGAGCTATGTTAGAGGTTTTTATTTCATCACATGACATTTAAGAGTATCATAAATTAGGATGAAATGTTTATGATAGGTATGAGATGTTTAATATGTCATTAATGAAATAAACTAGTTAGTTTTAAGGGTTAATTATTCTATGAAATAATGATAAATTTTAAAGACTTAAACGTAAGAATAAATAAACATTTTTACTGTCTATATTTTAGTGTGGAAAAGTTTCATTAATTATTTCTACTCCCAATATCTCTATCAAGTACTAGAGAGATAAAAAAAAAGTTAAAATCCATAATGGACCAATTAAAGTCTGAGGATAAATCATGTAATCTTTTGGTGATAGTTAACACATCATAAATAACCTAGATATTAAATTATTTCACATTGGAATCAAATATTGGTGTTATTGTGGTTTTGTTACATATTTGAATAATATAGAGAAATAATTAATTGGATCCCTTAATATATAGTGTAATACACATGACTTTATTGAGGTATGTTTTTTTTAAATTTATGTTATCTCTTTTGTTTTTCATTAGTAATTCATGGCTTTAGCGTTCATGGGGAGTGGGAGTGGGAACAAAGACATTCATAGTGGTAGAGTAATAAAAAATGGAAATTGGGTGTTACAAACAAGGTTGCATGGTTATCACATGGTCATTGCTAACTGTGCACCCCAACCATATAATTAAGATAATTTACTACATAGTTGTGTAAATAATGAAAAACCCTAGTGTAAACTATGAAAAACGTATAGAAAATTATATTAGAACTCTACACTTTTAGAGCATGATTTTTCTAAACATGCAGAAAAATAGTGTGAGCTGTAGAGTATTACATAGTGGGAACTACATAATTAGTGCATATTTAGACCAACCATGTGGACCAAAATAAGTGGAACATTATTATGTTTCCCCTACAATTATAAAATAATTTAACCCCTATTTACCTCTATTTTACAGCTATAACTCTCCCGATAAAGCACCCTTCCCACTCAATAGTCTTGGTGGTTTATCTTCTCTTTCTCCACAAAATATATTTTCACTCACTTTTAGTTGATACTTGTGGAATTTATACTAGTATTTTATGTTCCTTTTGTAGTTCATATTATTGTATGGTGATCTCACATCATTATTACCTATTTCTTGGATATTCTAAATATTTTTACATTTTTTACCATTTTAGCTTGAACTATAGGTCGGTATAGGATTGGTCGACCTTAATCAGTTTAAGAAAGGTATTCCTATGTTTATTCATCAATTCATCCTTATATTCATTGTGATTATGATGTGTGTGTACACCAACATACAACAACCTAGACGTAAATTCATAAGTAAATGTAGTGTGGCTATAATACTTTAAATAAAACATTACCATTGGCTATGAGTAGTCTATTAGTGGGTGGCCCAAATTTTAGCAACCACAGGGGGTGTGAGAGCCCTATAAGTGAAGTGATAAAATTAATGTTGTGACCCTATGAGTGACATGGACATTATAAATGGATGTCCTTTTTTACGTAATTCCAAAAATTACTCTAAGATGCAATACATGTGTTTATTAAGAAAGACTATAAATGATTAAATAGACCACGATGGTAAAGTGAGTTTTGTGGGGATTAGTTCCTAAATTGTGCTACAAAAATAAGTCATTCTAACTAGTTGATAAATGAGTGTTTGGATATTAAACAAAATGATAAATAGGTTTCCTATAACATTGATAATTCCTTGGATATTCCCTTGGATTTGACCTTTGAAATTATTTTATTAATATTTTATGGCCACTAAGGATAACCTCTTAATGTTCATTGATGATTTCAAATTTTTGGACCGCCTAGGATCATCTTCCTAGAAGAATAGGATGAAGTTTTATGACTCTAGAACACCTAGGATCATTCTTAAGGGGGTTTTGGTGATTCTTAATCATTTTATACAACCTATTATCACCTCATAGGGTTGGAAATTATTATTAATTTACTCATGACTAACTAGGGTTATGTTCTTGCATCTAATTATAGACTCTAGGAAAATACATATGGTACTGATTTATGTTAGTTTTTTCAATCACATGTGTCTTCATAGAATCCCATGATTTATGATAGTTTCATTTATTTATATCATGCCTTTATTTTATTACACACTTCATCATTCAATACATACTCAAATTGGACATGCATTAAATATCATTGGTGATGGAATAATATATTCTATTCACACTCTCCTTTTGACACCATTAGTACCCAACTATACTGTATGGTTACCTGGTAGGACAAGAGAAAGCACTCTATGAACAATGCTTGATTTAGATATCTTAGATGGAGCATGGTAAATTGGACCATGATAGTACTTGGATAATTTTAAGATGATATTCTATATTTTTTTCTCATTTTCATTTTGGATATTGGTTTATGTGATCTTATTTAGATGTATGATTTCCTGAAAATGTATATAGTTCATTTTGATATAACATGGATTGTGTTAATTTATTAAAACATATCAGGATGTATGTTTTCTATTTTATCTAAATTTATCTTGTTGTAATTATTTAAACTATTATTACATGCTAATATAAAGTTATAGTCTCCTCCATGTACCACCTTAGACTATCACTATTAGTCGGTATCCTATGGAATATAGGGAGGCACACCAAAGGCCGCATCATCACATTGACTAAGACCCCAATCAGTGGTCTCTAGATGAAGGATGTTACCAAGTGGCATCAAATCACATTATTTATTTTTGGATTATTTGGGAATGTAAGACATGATATTGTGTTTTTTTAGAACTTAGTATTGAACGTATACCTAGGATTAGATAACCCATGTGCATGGAATTTCCTAATATCCAATGATGAGATTATTGTTTAGGTTTTCAATTTTATTGTTGACCTATTTCACCCAAAGTGACACATATAATTTTTGATATTATTTAATTATTAGATTTTATATCATTGTAAAAATAGAAATATTTCATGTGATAATGTATCATAACTGGCATGTAGGATTCACATATAATTTTAATGATTGTCTGTGTTTGGTTATATTAATTATGATAGGAGACAATTATTTAAAGTGCTAGAAGTAATTTATATGGTTTTCCAATACTAATTTATAGTTTAATACTAGTAGTCTAATATTTTAAACTCTTAAAGTTTAATTACAAAATTGAACATTTGGATTATTATATAGAATCGGCTAAATAAAAATCGTATTAAAACATATAAAGTGTTTTCCTCTATAACATGTAAATATAATATCATTTAACATAGACTCATTTTTTAAAATTTCATTTAATGTAATTTATAAAAGTGAGATAATATGGACCCTATAGGTATGTGGATGACCTCATTCATATATAGTATCAACCCTATATATGGGTTGGTAGGGATAGTGAGAGTGTTGTAGTTATGACGTTCTTATGATGCGAGATGTTGAGAATAGTGGTTGTTACTAATGTTGCCTATTACATAAAACTGTGATATCAAGATCTAATGGGATAACATATTATGAGGCATGTTATTGTATCTATGGATTAATTCCGACATGGTGACCTCCGAGAGGGTTATAGGAGGGTGGCACGGAGAACTCCCCAAAGGTTATCGGCCTAGAACATCCTACAGTACCAGGGATTGTGACAGGTGATAATCTATGAGTGAGTATACTATGAGTACTACATGTGATGTACCTAGAGGCTCTATGAGATATATTAATTATGTCTAAGTTGACCTAGGATTTTAAGATATAACACCCACCATTATTTTCTGGGGTGGATTTTCCCAAGATAGATGAATTCCAAATTGAGTCTAAATGGATTATTCTTGACCACTTAGATATTCCTCAGGAATAGAGGGTGATATTAGTGGTTTATATGATTTAAGTGTCAATAAAGAAATGGTTAGATGTTTTATTCAAGGAAGACAGACACATGTGATTTTCCTAGAAGTAATTTAAGGCCCAATTCTTTGAACATTTCATTCAAGATACACTGATAGATAATAGGGATAAGGATATCATGAAACCTATATAGGGGAATATATCAAAAAATGGACCATATAGATCATTTCATATAGATTCATTATATTTTTTTAATGATGGATAGTGTTGGGATATCAAGTGTGAGATGTTTTGAGCATGGTCTAAGGTATGGTAATCAAATTAAATTGATTTTTTTTCTTTATTCCAACTTTTTCTATTTTTATGAACTAGACACTTATTACTGAATGGAACATGGGTTAAGGTAATGGCGTAATGTATGTAGCCTCTACTGATGGGTATTTATATAGCAGAAAGCATTTTTTTATAGTTCATGATAGATTAGTGGTGGGAAGATTGGATAAGTTAGTGAATATAGTTTTACTTCTCTATGAGTCACATCAGTATGTTATCATCAGTGTTGATATACTTGCTACATTGGGCCTCATTGGGATTTATTATCCAATGAATGTCACACATGTATTAGTATATGGAACTTATAGAGCTTCCATAGGAATTTACGGTTGATACCCAGTGATAGTGGCTTTTTTTCAGGTTTACAGTTCCGAGTTTAGACCCAGTGTACCGTAGTAGGTGGGTTATTGTAGTTTGACCATCCATTTCATTTGAGGAGTTGGGAAATTATGTGGTCTGAGGTGTAGTCTTGGTAGCTTACACAGTGACATAAACATTATTAATTATTAGGGAATCAAATTATTTTATATATTTTCCATTTTTGGATAACCTAGGGATGACTATAGAGTATTTATATCAGGTTATATATATTGAATTTCCATTAGTAGTGTGATTTAAGGGAATTTTATACTTTTGTGAATTTTCCCTATAGATTGGTTGTTAGAAATTCTTATCTGAAGTCATTAAATTAGGGGGACCAGTTTGATTTGATTCTTGGAAAGGTATGGTTTCTACTATACCACTCCCAAATCCTCTTTTACTATCAATTGGGTTCTTTCTAATATACCAAGGGTGGTGAGTATGTTCATACTAGAGAATGAGATATTCAAGTGGGTTATATAGGAATTGACCATCAGAAAATGGGTAGGATTATGAGAATGATTTCTAGCATGGTATTGGATAATGGGGAGGAATAATAAAGAACTTTTCCTCTAATTTTGGATCATTTCTTGGATTTGTTTCAAAAATATTTATCTAATATATCACTTGAGATAGATGTTATGGTTAATTTTCAGTTAATTTCATGTTTTGTCTATATTTATATTATTCCTTGCCCAATGGAACTAGTGAGGCTATAATTACCCAAATCTCAGTTAGTGGACATAGAGGCCAATGTGTAAATATGGTTGGTAACATATCTTTGTGGTTATTATGTGACGTTTATGAATAATAATGACAGTTTTTAAGGTTTTTTGTTGACTATCATAAGATAAAATAGACAACGATTAAAAAATGAAAACTACATTCACATATTTAGGACATGTTTGGTCATTAAGGGGTGGCCAAGCCTTCTTAGTGATCAATTTGATATCTGGTTATCATCATATATAGGTGATTTCTTTTGATATACATTGCAGATATTTCATATGTAGGTGTCATCTATGCTTGTATTTGGTGATTTCAATCAGAGAAATAGAAATTATATAAGTATTTATGGATTTTATGAACAAGATTTTCCACCCATATATGGAAACATTTTCGGTCATTTTAATTAATTACATCCTCATGTATTCAATGTAAATGGATGGGAATTCATGATAAATAGAGATAGTTTTAGGAACACATAGGTAAAAAAACATTTATGTCAAGACCAATAAATCGCACCTTAGGATTGACAAGGTAAACTTATTAGGGAATAACGTCTCTATGGGGATATTATACTTTGGAACCATGAATTTTAGAGACATTATTTCTTGGGGGAATCCAACAAACATGTTTATATGCCTTGATTTTAGGATTATCTAGTAATTAATAGAGTTTCAACTAGGAAATATCTTATTTGGAATTGTCAATGATAGGCCTAGCCAAAAGGGGGTGAGGATCATTTGGCCTGATGCTTTTGAGAGAAAGGTTTTTCAAAAAATGAAGGGAAGGTTGACTACAATGTTGATCTTGAGCTTACCCAATCCACGTAGGTAGTATAATAGGTGTTGATATGATTCTAGGGTTAGGTCGGGAAACGTCATTATATTCGGTACACATGTGCTTGCAAATGTTTCTCAACATCTCAGTCTGTATAAGTATAATTTTCTTTACACACACATTTATTAGGTAGAGGTTATACATTCCTTGAAATTTTTGTGGAATTATTTATTTGTTGATTTATTTGTGGCCTAAAAACCCAATGATCCTAAAATATATCCTTTTAAATTAGGATTAAAACATTCATTATTAATGTTGGGTGGGGTATTTATACTCTTTTTTTATCTTGCATACAATGTCAAGAAGGAGAATGCCGTAGCAGATGAACTAAGATGGAAGATGCTGACTCACATGGTCTAGAATTCAGGCTACAAGTAGTAGTTGATGGTGATTTTATCTATGATTTGTTGATGTTCAAGGGTATGAGTGTTGAGAAACCATTATTTCCTTAACCATTATTTCATCAATTCTCAACAAAATAAAGAAGAGTAAATTTTAGAACCAGGTTTATTTATACATGAGGGACAATATACATGTTGGGGAGACACCACTAGACTAGATACTTAAATATGATGATATTATTAATATTCATGGTTGTTTCATGGTACCCATGTGAATGTTCAAGGAACTAATGTGGGATTACCATGATTATAAGTGGATGGAATACCTAGGTCCAAACAAGATGTACTTGATATAATTTGGTTGTTTAGGTGGTTAGGTATAAAGCCATATGTCATGGTTTTTGTTCACATGGAGTTCCACATATTAGTAGGTGAAGGATGAGAACTAGTATCCCGCAAGCCTTCTATTGTCCTTACCCACTCTGATGTGAAAATAGGATGACATCACCATGGATTTCATAAGAGTGTTTTCAAGATCACATTGTGGTAGTGAGGATGTTTGGGTGATCATGGATCAACTGATGATGGTAATTCATTATGGATGAGCTAGTAATGACCTATAATTGGGAGATATTACACTTACACAGGGTTTGTGAAAGTATCATTTTAGATAGATTTTCATGTTTCACAATGTTCTTTTAATATGGATTATAGATGGTGATGGGTACGTAGGTGCAAATGAGTACAAATTTTTATCCACAAATAGACTCAAAGTCCAAGCATACTATTTAGATTATAGAGGATATTTTGAGATCATGATCACTAGATTTTGGTGTTTTATGAGAGAAACAAATTTCCACAAGAGAGATATCTTACAATAATATTTATAAAGAATAAATATATATTTAACATTATGAGGATTTATATTATATATTGTGTCATTCAACTGTATGTTTATTAGTGGGTGGTGAGTTAGTAATTATCAGATTTAGTCTCATGTAAGGGAACTTGGATAATATTCAGTTGATCCAGAAGTGGATGGCAGCTACTCAGAGTAGGCAGAGGTTATATGAGAATGGCTGATGATGACCTCTTCAGTTTGAGGAGGGTGTGTCACAACCCCCACCCTTCCAAAGGTACCCCTATTAGGATGGAAATGAGATTTGGGAGATAGAGATGACTCGAATCCTACAACTTATAGTGCATAAGTTGGAAACAAGATCCGAGGGTATATCATACACACACATTGTGAAAATTACCAACTAAAATAAAGTGTGGAATGAAAGAAAAGACAATTACAACAATGAGCTCCTACTAATATGGAGAGAATGAAAAAAACTCATGTACATGACTATAGTGTCATACATAACTATTACCAAAAAAATAAAACTATAAGCACTAATAGATAAACTTGATGGCGACTGAAAATCCTGAAGAACAACAAAACAACCATTAACTAGTAATATCCAAAAAGGTATCTAACCCTATCATATTTATGTAAAAACATTTTATGTATACATAGGGTGAGAATAAAACATATACTAAGTAGGATCCCCCTTAAATCCTCTCATGAAAAAGGAAAAAAATAAAACTAAATCACTGTGAACCACAATTCTAACTAAGTCATCACATAAGTAGTTATACTAAGTTCACATGCTCACCTTGGAAATATCACACAAATTAATGCATAAAATCGATCATGTAATATAACATTCTAAAACTAGGGGTACCCCTAAACTATTTCCGAAATTGTTTTACTCTGCCCCAACATTATACGTCCTAATCCATATCTCTCCAAAAGACCCTATCCCCATGATAAATAGGCTAAAACGGCAGAAACTGCATCTCATGCATCACATAAACTCATAATAACATATTAGATATCCTGACTGTAAACATTTAGTCTCTGATATCCAAAATGACACATTCATTATGTTTTATTCATCAAGTATTATACCTCAATCCATCACAGACCATACGCTTAGTAATGTATCTTGATCCATTACAACCCATACACATCATACCTATGATTCTCCATCGATTAGTACATTCAGAGATATATTTGTGTGAAATAATCAAAATCCATTACATCCCTATATACACATATATTGAAAATATATCCACTAGAAATAACATCACCTATAAACAACCAGGAGAATAAAATAGAGATAGAGGGGATAGTTATCCATTATTTCCTCACCAAAGTGGATGCCGGGGATAACACCCAAACATAGAAAGGACCGCATCCATAGTGAAAATATAAGATAAAAAACAACAAACTGAGTGGCAGGTCGTATTGTCCCTAAAAACATGGCGTCTTGCCTTTTAATGAAAACATCCTCACTCAACCCTAAACACAGGGCATTCATCCTTGATAGGAAATCAAGCCCACTCAACCCTAAAACAAGGCATTCATCCTTTATAATAAATGAGTATATCATGGACCATAACATTTATCTTATCAAACAATCCTTTTTATTCTATTTGGAATTAAGAGTTTCATTTGTCACAAGTTACAACAACAAGTAACCTAAGGCACCAACTAATTAAATATATCAATTACTTAAACATGATATCAAGAATAAATTAAAATTTAATCAAATTGAAAAAGAAAAATTCTGATTTAAATAATAATTAATAATAATTTAATTTCTATAAAATTTTATAAATCAAAATATTTCTTAATCATGGTTCATTAAATTCTGTATCCAACCAAAAATATTACCAGCTTTAATTCCACCACAAATTTCAAGAAAAAATCATGCTAACGAAATAATAACAACATGATAATAAAGAATAATCTAGATAGCACACTATCTAGTAAATCAAGAGGCAAACCGTTATCCCAGTAGAAAAACCACGTGATTACTATATATTAACCCTTTTATATCATTTTTTAGTTTATCGTATATTATGGGTAATCCCACAACCACCCAAAAAAACTAAACCGCGATAACATTAACACATCATGTAATAAAAAATAATATAAAATGAATCCCTTACCTTAAGGATTTAAATATATTTAAAATTTAACCCAAAAAACAATGTGGTTCTTTGATCACTCATCTTATAAGGAAACTACATCCTTCCAAGAACGATGCACCACCACCACACCAAAAAACATAAAACGAAACTCCATTAGAATAATATAGATCAAATTACACAACATGGTAAGAATAATGGGAGTAATACTAGAAAAATAAGAGAAGACATCATAAGAAAAGGATGTACAACACACCTTGGATTACCACAGATAGATCACTGGAACATGGGGTTAAACTCAATTGAAGGGGACTTCAATGGACATTGAAAATATCTTTTGTATGCAAACAATTAGAGAGATAAAATTGAGATAAAAGTTGTTTTAGAGGGGTTTAGGTAATTTATAGGAATTTTTTATAACATAACACGATGACACAGTCCCGTAAAATACACTATATAACTAGGTAAAACAAGAAGGACTATAGTGCAACATAAGGGACCATACCTAATCATGCCTAATTCAACACACATCTGAGGAAAAAAAATATTCCATGGAATAGATAATATAATAATGGGGTAGAACTATGGTGCATAAAAAACAACCATGCCACAAAACCTAATCTTCCATAAAAGAAGATTATGTCATAGCCTATCCCACATGGCTAAGCTACCCTGAATTTGGAAGAACTACCCAAAAATCCCCTCTGCCACAACCACTCATCCACTAAGTTAAGTCCTACTACATAAATTTAATTTCAAACATTTTTCCTTAAATATTATTATCCTAGAAATACTCCCTTGATCAACCCAATTATTCAGCTAGGCTCTACAAACCATTGAATCTAACAGTACAATGTAGTCTAAGGATCCACACCGCAACTATGAAAAACAGCATTTTTAGCATTCTGAGGCCCTATCTCCTCCTCTAGGATCCTCGAAGGACCACTAAAATCCAAAAAAACACAATGTAGGGGATTCTAGGCTCTGGTACCTTACATTAGATACCACCCAAACTATTCTCATCATTAGGAATTTAACACCAAATCCAAAGAGAAATATGTATAAGTGGTTGTGTATATAACCACATTGTGAGATATATTTTGTGAATCTAGAAACCATAATAGATCAACATCCACACTTAGAGGAACGAAGCAAAAAACTAAGAAACAACAACAATCTAATCCTAAACAATATATTAGGGCTGATACCAATTAAATAAGAGAAAGGATACCAATAAAACATTAAGGAAGTGTATCCCATATCATAAACATGAAAATTCAATGTATATAAAAAATAATCACTAAAAGAGAATATTAAAACATAAAATATCTTAAAATACTGAGCGTGTATCTATAAATAATGTTCCATGGCGTTCTCCTCCATGTAATCATGATACCACACTACACAAATAAAATGAATAACATGTATGTGCACTATATTTTCCCGGTGGTCTTGGATATTTGTAGGCCTCTCCTTGAAGGTTACATCATCATCAATGTTGATATCACCCCCAATCAGTTACTTGAGTTTCATTATGACGGTATTGACAGATCTAAAACACTTGGAAAACATCATTTATCAGGATCATCTATGGGGGGATTATCACTCGATATACCACACCTTTAATATAGGACAACAACTAAAATCCCCAAAAACAGGTATAGAGATTACTCCCATGACTAAACCTTTGATTCCCATGAAAATGATTCACCTTAATGTTCACATATTATCCAATTTTTAAATCCATAGGTGTCATCGTATGATCATCATAGGACTTACAATTATTTTTCATTGATTTCATCTTATCGTGAAATAACTAAACCATAACTTTTATATTTTGTTCCAATTATGGTCTAATAATTAATGACTCTTTGATCCCAATCTCATACAATGGAGAAATTAAAGGTTGGTTATAAAAAAATTCAAATGGTTTCATACCAATGGTTGAGTGAAAACTGTTATTTTATGAAACCTCGACCAATTGAATGTGTTTGATCAATGATGATATGAATTTAAAGACACTTGAAAGAAAAATATTTTCAATAATTTGGATAGTTTTCTCTAACCTATAGTTATAAAAAGGAGGTTAAAGACATAACTAAGATATAAACTTATGTTGAAGGCCCCTCCACACCCTGGAGGTAACATGAAGATTATTATTAGAGATGATCCTCCTTGGGATAATGGGGAGTCTCACCACCTCCTCCATGTAATATATCTAAAATATATCCACTGATCTTGACTACTTAATCTATATGAAGTTGGTTTATTTTTTCAAATGATCCAATATCATCCATATATCATCAAACCTCCCTAAGTTAAGGTAAACCGAAAATTAACTCCATAGGCCTATCTTCTCACTTACACTAAGGAACATCCAACGAATGGAGTATGAAATTAGGAACATAGTGATCAGAAACAACATTCTAGGAGACCAAACATAGAGACAAAAACTCTAAAATTGCACTCTTCATCCAAATAATACAACCATTTAACAGATCAATGCACTATTTTTATGCCAAGAGTTTCTTCCAATGGTAATATATGGAACTCATGGAGAACTATCTCAAGAATCTCCAATGGAATAAAAAACCCTTTGTTGAAATAATTCCCAGTTATGTTTATCCTCATACAAACCATCAAGGATATCACCAAAAACAACTCATTCCCACTAGACCTCCACCTCTGAATCCCCCAACTAAGACATGTCTACTTTCTACACCAAAGATGATTGAATTTTCATATTAAAAATAAAAATTATTCCATGAAACTCTCCCTTATCAATAAGGATCACTAAGATCTATTCCATAACCCTTTAGTAATCTCTAGAATATCACATGGCATCACTACATGACATCCTACTCAATGAATTAACTATAAAATTCCCTTTTTTCTAGTGAATATGAAATCCAGAAGTTGTAATCTTATAAGAATTTTATCCACCATCAATGTCTATGTTCAATTCACACTACAAGGATAAATACCTAGAGATATTCTAGTGGAAAAATACAAAAAATAGTTTTCGATGTGGAAATATCATTACAATTTCATGAAAAACCAATCAACATCCAACTCAAGACCATGGGTGGAATAGTTATGCTCATGAGGATTTATCTTTTGAAAATAATAATAAAAAACCAATATCTCTTTCAAAATAATACAGGGAACTAAGAATCCCATCCGTAATCATCTTCTTTGATATATAAAAAAGTTTTTTACGATGTGAGGATTCACGCGTCACAAATAATTATTTAGGATTGGTTAATCTTCTGGTCTCAAATAAGCATTAAAATAAAATATTAATAATAAATTAAGAAAATAAACAAAAAATAAAAATAGTAAAATAATAAAAAATAAGGAAAAAATCATAGAAATATAAAAAATGAACACATAGAACTATAAATATATGAATTAAAAAAATATTGAATAAAATATGTACATTCAAATGTTTATAAAAAAATATACATAAATCATTGGGGAAGAGTGTCATCTAGAGGTGGTGGAGGAGGGAACTCTTACTCTATACCCCAAATTAGACATCACATGTACTTTATTATATGCTCATGATTCTATTACTACCATCAACGCATCTCCTCATACTACTATTGTTGTCGTCGATAGAGTTATTCCAACTCCCTATGAATGATATCTATAAGCTCACTCTGATCACACAGATGCTCCTCATACCATGCTATAGATGATGATGACCCTACATGAACCCCCCACGAGCCAGTCGATGACAACACAATGGTAACATAATAACTCCCATAAATCAATAGAGAGATGATACCAAGAACCCGCCCCTTCTCTAAGGCATACTAAGTCACCTGCATCCATACTGCATCATCAGATTCTACCAAATTGGTGGTCTAATCCTTAGTCTCGACCTAACACTAATCATGTGCCTAGTAATTCACAGCCTTATATGACTCATTCTATTTAAATTTAAAATTAAAATAGTTAAAATATTAATTTTATTTAATTTTAAAAATTAAAAAATTATATTAACTGTGATATGATGGAAGAGACCACGTATAATATCTATAGTGATATAATAAATGTACATCCTAATATAAAAATATATCTCGATAATAATAGGATGTTTTATTGCCTATATGAGTATAAAATAAAAAATTTACATTTAAAGTTTGATAAATTATTAAAAAAAGTAATTACCATATTACGTTGATGTGTACTTAATATACGACTTCCATCTTGATGCTTCAACTCCTACCTCCTTCGATTTGGTCGAACTAATGATACTCTCCTCTGAAAATCATCTCTCATACTGTATGAACATAATCTATCCAAAACCTGAGATGAGATGTAATATTTTCAGTGGGTGTAGAATGACTGATCAAAACCAATGATTCCCACTTTTTACAGGGAAGTCCTCCTCAAATAGTGAAAATACTAATGGAAACACTCACTCACACATACCTATCATGAATACTAGATATATGCCTGTGTGATATCATCAACACGATATAATAAACCCTACAAATAGTTAATAATATCAATTTAATATTTAAATAAATTTACAAATAAATATTATTTATTTATATACCATTCAATGATCAAACATGCAGTTTACAACATAAATGGGAATCAAATCTCAAGTCACCCATCATCTAGAAAAATAATTCTTCATGATAGAGCTCTCTTGTCCAATATCTATATGAAAAAATATATGAAAAAATAGAAAAAATAATTGAACAATTATTATATAAATATTTTAATGACAATTAATAAAAACTAATTAAACTCACAACAAAACATACCTCCAAATACATGGATCAAACTAAAGATGTAGACATCTCTTAGGGATAGGGTCAGGAATAATCAATCACACCAGACCGTTAACCCTCAGATTCATCACCGAAATTCCAGGAGTCTAACGGTAAGATGATGTAACATCAATATCATCACTAGGTAGTGAAATCTCATCCAACTCACAAAATAAATTAGATAAATGGTTATCAGCCATCTGAAACATGAAATGACTATTTTATAAAAATAATTTAAAATTAGTATTATATATAGATATATATTATATATTATTATAACAATCCATTAAATGTGTCAATCTTTATCTCCATCATCATCTTCATATATGATTATGATAATATCTTTATATAACTCCATGGTATCATCAATTTATAAATGAGTTTTAGCTTCTTCATGTTTTACTATTTCAAAGACATTTCTTACATCAAAAACATTATCATCACCATTGACCCATAACTATGGGGTTTCAATATTGATATTTATTTCCCTTCATGGAAAATATGGATTTGGGGTAGTCTTTTGGATTAATTTCAATTCAATGCATGTAAGTGGAACATATTAACTTTGTATAAAATGACCATTACATGATTTAATTAATATTATGATCCACCCATCACTTAACTCTCTTGAAGAAGCACTTTAATTTTCATAATAAATATGATATGCCTGATGGGATAATAAAAATGGTTTTTTTACTATACATAGGAATTTATATTTATTATCAATGGTTCCATGGTGATGATGAACACAGAAGCCTCTATTAGTCTCCAGCCAATAACATTTAATCATCATTACGCAATTCTATTTTAGACAGCAAAGTTCAATTATTTCGTCCAACATTCCATAAAAGTGAACTTAAACTTCTCTATAATGAAATCTTTCCAAGAAAACACCACTATTAATTTTTTTTATTCCCCATATGCACATGTATGAAATAAAAACCATTCACCAGATATGCATTATAAGATTTAACCATTTTGGATAGTGGGTTACTCAATACACACAATAAATTATCGGTTTTATCATCATGTTGAGATACCTAACAATTTGATAAATATTTATCACTATGACTAGTAATAAATTTATTTTATATGTTAAAACATTAAAAAATTACTTTACCAGTTTTTGAAACTAGTATGATAAATTATTTTATCGATATTCTTCAAGGGAAGCTACTGTAATTTAGGGAAATTGATTCTTGATATGATGATCATATAATCTTCAAAAATAATAATATCCATGTACATTAAAAAAATTATAAAATACATGATAGGATCACTTAAAAAACAAATTTTATGATTTAATAATAGTTGGGAAGAACATATGTATGAGCCCCTTGATGTGCATAATCTGAAATCCATCGTTCATAAACTCTACTAAATCCAAGTTCTAGATAATTAAAAATTGATAATTTATTATTCATTTAATCATCAATATTTATCTCATTACATGCCATGAGTTCATGTTTATAGGAATATTCATATATAAAATAATGATAGAAGATAAAATAAAGTTCCCTAAGAAAATGAGCTAATACAATTGATTATTAAACTGTTGCTTTGTTACATGAAATTTTCTGTAATTTCTATATGCATATCCCATATACATATATCAATCAATACTTTACTGACCCTATATATTTTTCTTCATGTGGAAAATCTAATATCAAATGTTTCATTAAATCAAAGAGATTTTATGGGAATTTTTTTTCCAATTTATATTAAATTAAAACAACATCTTCTACCAGTTTACTTAGTGAATCACAGTCTCTTATCACTGGAAAAATTCTTTGAAAAAATATGATATTTCTATTAGTGCATCCAAATTCATAGAATTAAAAAAACCAATAAATCCAATCGGTAGAAATACTTCCATTATAACATGGAAGTCATGACTTTTTAATCTGGTAATATAACTGTTTCTAACAAATATAGCCAAATTAGAAACATAACCACTTGGATGCCTCAAATCTACAATCCACTGAAAAAATAATAAATGATTTTAGTTTGAAATTGATTAAGAAGATTTTAGATTCATTGACTTCTATGATCTGAAATTTTCAAATAGTTAGAGTTATGTTTGCCTAAAAATTTGAACAAGATATAATCACACATTTACATTATCTTTGGTGTTTCCAAGTGTGTCTAAAACTATATAAAATAAATTATCAAAACAGTTCTTTACAATATTCATGACATCAAAATTATGATGGACTAATAAATCTGACCAATATAGAAGATCTCAAAAAATGCTCTATTTTATCCAATTGTATTTTTTCCCAAAGCCATCAATTTTTATTGGTTTATAGTCGGTCCAAAGGTAAATGGAGGTAATGAAGAGACAATATAGTTTAACTCAATAACTAATATCATTTCTGTGATCTGTGTCTTTCAATTGATACTTTTATGAAATTATATATGTTTATTTGAAAAGGACGAATGTTATGAAAAAATAATTGATGACATTTGGAAAAAAAGGTTTTCTTTCATTGAAAGGCATAAACACTTTGTTGTCTCTCATATAGTATAGACATGATTTTGGACCATGAGTACTCTAGCAAGATATAATTCCATATATTGGGAAGACACTAATTTTCTATATTAATGAATCATTCATTAGGAATTTTTTATTAAAATGTCAAATTTATTGACACTATTAGTCCACAAAAAATACAACTCATCAATCAATGAATTAAAATAAACATCAATATTATTTTTTAGACATCCTGGAATTAATAAGGTCAAAAATATATATGTCTCATTAATCAATATCCATGTAATTAAAGTGTATGGATTTATAAAGATGATTCAATGAGACTATTGACTACCGTAATACCCAAAGTGATATAAAACATCAACAAAAAGACCTAATCACAAGTTTTGGGCATCTAAAGAAAAATACAAATACACTTGGATAAAATGATTCTATGAATCACCATCACATTAATGATTTAAGAATTTATCAGTAGAAATATTGGTTTTCATACAAGAAATCAAAGGTGTAGTGTTCTATGACATAAATAAACACTGCAATATAGGTTTAAAAAGAAAATACCTCATCTGTTTTATAAGAATAAATCCAAACATCCTTAGTTGAGCCACATTGTACCTTGATTTTTCACATGTTGGAAAACTAACTAATAACATATTTTCACCATAATATATAATAAAATCATTTTAACATGCATGAATATTCTAATAACCCAGAACCAGATTATGAACAAGACTATTTAGCTTATATAAATTTATAAGCAACACATTTGATTTATATAACAGTACATTAACCAAAGAAAATATTTGATTAAAATAGATATTTTACAGTCCATTATATAACTTAACAGCCATAAATTTTTCAACCACTTCAAATTTTCATAAATTCCAACTAGAATATAAGGCATCCTCAGTAGATTTCATCAACTCATAAAATTTTGATGGTTACAAATTAGGAGTTAAATCAATATCATCCTGAGTTTTATTTTATAGAAAATATGGACTGGCCACATCATGAACAAAATTTTGAAACTGTGATTGATGGGAACCAAATTATTTGTTTTTTCTCTAAATATTTTTTCACTAAGTTGATACCAGAAATCATAATCTGTTTGAAAAACAGAACATTATAGATGACCATAAATGTTGTAAAATGTTTCAAACCTCATTAGAACACATTTCTTACTCGGACACTAAATGGTTCCTTATGAATATTTTTTTGGTATTGATGATGAAAATGATAAAAAAGATTCAAGACACTCAATATATACAATATTTATACGAGAACCATTTGAATTTAGGTGAGGATTCATCCAATTGTGATCATATAGTAAATAATATTGTTGGCTTTATTGTTCTATATTTGTCTAAAAAATGTAAAATATAAAATTATTTATGATTAATTTTTCATAAGTAAAATACAACCCAAAAAGATTAAAAAATAATAATTCACTTATAAATATATCCAATATTATATATTTTCTAATAATTATAGGTAATGTTTTCTAATTATAGTGATTTATCACATTTTTTTACTAATTTCTATTAATTATAACTAATTTTTCCTAATTACAACTAATTTTTACTAATTATCATTAATTTTTACTAGTTATAGCGATTTAATGTTATTTTTATATATATTTACTAATTGCCACTAATTTGTTTGTAATTTTTTCTTATTATGAGTAATTTTTAAGAATTATTACTACTTTCGTTTGATTTTTACTAATTACTTCCACTTCATGGTATGTTTTACTAATTAGAATGATTTATTGTCACTTTATACTAATGATGGTAAATTTCCAATATTTTTACTAGTTTACGACCAATTTTTACTAATTTCTCATAATCACGGCTATTTTTACTAATTTTTAGTTATTATCACTCATTTTTATAATTTTTAGTCATTCATACTAATTTGAACTAAATTTTACTAATCACCACTTATTTTTACTAAAGAAAATAATTTTTAAAATTTATATTGACTTAAAATTATTTTTTCTAATCGATGAAAATTTATTACTAACAATGATAATTTTTAAAAGTTATAGTTATTCACATTTAATTTAAACTAATTTCTACTGATTTTTAATAATTACAGGGGTTTAACTTTCATTTTTACAAATTACTAATATTATTAAAAAATAATATAAATTCTTATTAATTTTTAATAAGAATAATAAATTATTACTATGTTCTATTAATTAATACTATTTTTTTTATAAATTATAAGTAATTATATTTAATAACATGCACTTACTAATAATTAAATCAAATTATTGAAAATTAAAACAATTTACTTTAAACTAAAAACATTACTTCTAATTAAAACTAAATATTTCTAAATCAGAATTACTATTTTTGGTACTCCATTATCTGCTCATGCTTTTTCTACTTCTATCAACACATATCCTCCTCCTCCACCTCCTCCTCCTTCCATCGACACGTTACATCCTTCCTACCCCAATTCTACCAACCAAATAAAACATTTGGACATGGGTGGCACAAATTGGTCTTTTATCATCACCTTAGGATTGGAAATTCTATGATTTAAACATTTTTCAAGTTTATAATTTATTCTATTACTTTATATTAAATTGTACTACAATTCAGCGGTAACTAATGGTAATTAGAAATAATTATCAATAATTAATGCAATTTTTTAGTAAAATTTAATACAAAGTAATAAAATATATTATAAATTATAAAAATATGTATATCAAAGATTTTACAATCATCAGGTGATGAAACCGAATTAGGACAACAATGTCCAAAACTGTCATTACTCATTACCTGAAAATTGGTAACGTATTCCATTATCAGTTTTCTAGTAATTTATAATAATATATATTATTCCATATTAATAAATAATATATAATTCTAATATAAAATATTCTTATTAATTTATACAAATTTTATGTGATTTGTTTTTATAAATTTATTTAAAATGTTATTAATTTATAATATTTTATATAATTTTATATCAATTTATTGTATATTATATCAATTTTCTATTTTTTTAGTTTATAAAAATTTATTACTATTTATTACTAATTTATTATTAATTGTTACAAATAAAAGATTATTATTGCTAATTATCACTAATTATTACTAATTAATACTAATTTCCTCAAATTATTCTTAGTTACCACTAATTATTCATAATATATATGCATTATTAGTATGATCTATAAATTAATGCCATTTATTAATCAATTACAAGTAATTAATATAATTAACACACACTTAATATTAAATAAAAAATATATTACTGATTGAAACCATATACTTTTCATTAAATATTTATAGTTAATTACCATTAAATATTTCTATATTAAAATAATTATCACATGTACTCCATTTTCTTTTCATGACACTACTCCTTCCATCGATGCATATAATCCTTTGTCTACATCCATCAATGCACCACATCTTTCCTTCCCTAGTTATGCTGAAAAAAATAAATTTTTTGACATGGTTGGCAGATATGCACCTAGATTTTACCATCTTCAGGTGATGAAACCAATTTATGCCAACCATGTCCAAAATTATTGAATTATATAAATTATATTTGTTTATTAGTTTTATAAATTTATAAAAATTTAATTAATTTATTGTAATTTATATTAATGTATACTAATTTAAATCAATTTATATTAAATTATATCAATTTACTCATTTTTTTATGTTTATAACATTTTATTAGAATTTTTTTCTAATTATTACTAATTAAATTTAATTATTACTAATTATCACTCATTATTTTAAATTACTACTAATTATTACAAATTACAACTAATTATTACTAATTACTGATAATTATTAACAATTACTGATTATTATTACTAATTGTTTTTAGTTTATAACAATTATTTTCTGATTATTGTAAATTATTACTGATTACTAGTAAATATTACTTATTGTTTTATAATTATTACAAAATATTACTAATTATTACTAATTAGTAAAAACTATATCTAATTTTTATTAATTAAGACTAATTATATGTAATTATTTCTCAATAGTTCTGCTTAAAAATAATTACTAATAATTAAAAAAAATACCTGTAATTAAAAATAAATACTATTATTTAAATTTAATTAATGTAAGATAAAATAAAAAATTATAATTAAATCTAATTACTGCTAATTAATAATAATTATTACAAATATAAAATTAAATAAAAAAATAAATTCTATAAACACCTTAAAACAGAATCTTTCAACATATGTAAAGACTAAATGTTTCTCCCTATAAAATTTAAAACTTTGAAAACATTAACTAAGAGAATATGAGATGAGAGAGTGAGAAAGGAGTTCAGAGAAGATTGGAATGAAAAAATAGGGCGGTATATATGTTAGATTAGCTATGATAGGTTCCTTCATAGATTGAAATACTGTTTTTAATTACTATAACAGTTAAAAATAGTGTTTGTGATAAGAGGTAATTATGTCACAAATAAAAAATAATGACTGAAATTTTTTATCATGGGTCCTGTCACAAATACTTTCTTGTTGATTGTTTATTGCGACAGGAGTTAACTCCCATCACAAATAAAAAACGGGAGGGCTTTTGCGATATGGTTTTACTCCCACAAAAAATAGTCTTCAAGGGTTTGGTGTGTAGTGTGTGCCAAAGGTATTTGTGACGGGAAAAAATTCCCATTTCAAATATTGTTTTTAAGGACTATTTGTGATGGGAAATGATTCTCATTGCAAAAATCCTTTTTCTTATAGTGACAGTCCAAACCAAGATGTGATGTGTTATAGAGAAACTCAAACAGGACTCCCTATAGTAGTAAACAGAAAACTAGAGTCTTGACCAACTTACTCTTCATGTAATTGAATGTTACTCGGCACTGAATAGTCTATAAGAACACATGATTCATTTTACTCATGTATATCATAGGCATCGAAACCTAAGAGAAATAAACAACAATACTCCTATAATACCCTCTTTGGACAACGAAACTCCACACTTCTATAGTAGTTTTAGGGGTTGTCCATGAAATTACTACCTCAATATTTGATGAATCCATAATTACTCCAAACTGGGAAACAACATTCCATAAGAATACAACTTCATGATCCTACAACTCACACATAGAAAACATTCCGAATAACTACTATTGATGAAGAAATAAAAAAAACATGCATATACTCTATATAATCTTCTTATAAATAGAAAACACAAGTATTTCATCAATGAAAACCACCTAGAACCAATCCAGAAGCACACTAAACATTATGTTCCCCAGATCCATTGATATGATCAGAGCATTTATCAAGCTAAAAAAAATCACAAAATACATCTAATTCCCATATTGACATCAGAAAGTAATCTTCAGAATATCATCATTATTTACTCACATTTGATGATATCCAGACAGTAGATCAATCCTTGGGGGAGAAAGTAGCTCTATTTAGCAGATTGAGTAAATAATCAATCCATTAAATAGGATAAAATTTCTTCAATATAACCCAGTTCATGTAATGATAATCAATACATAAATTGAATCTCTCATCGGTCTTCTTCATGAGAAAAGATGGTGCATCTCAAGGTAAAACACTTAGTTGAATGAAGATTCATTGCAATAGATCAATGGTCAGTACTCCAAGATCTCACAACTTTGAAGGAGACATCCTATATGGAGACATCAAGATTAAGAAAATACCATTATATAATTCTACCATAAACTCAAGATCTCATCAAGGAAGAAACACTGCAACCTCCTGAGGTAAAAAACATAGAGTTATTCTATTGAACTGGATAATTCCATCCACTGAGGCTCCAAAAAAACACACATAACCTTTTTTGTTAATGAAAACTGGTATATAACAATCCTCCAACCTACCAATGGGTCTCACTCTCCAACAAACACAAAAGACTCTCTGCTAAAATCATAGAACACAATTGGACTCTGGAATTAATCCTAAATATCCAAAATTAAATAAATCCATTCAATACTAAGTATGATGTCATACGGTTGTATCCATAATTATATGAAGTATCCCCATGATTGGTGCTTCCCCATCACTATCTCATTGTCCCTACATACATCATATTGGTAATATAGACATCAAACTACTGTATTTAAAGTCAAGGGCATGTAATCCTCTCTACCTCTAGTCCCAAAACATATACTAGGGTAGGTAATATGACGAAATGTGTCGCTTCTAAATCATACAAGGCATGAACTAAAGTACAAAATAGAAAAAGGGTACCTTGAATGACATCTGGATCACCCAGAGATAGTTACACTAGAGTATGTAGCTGGCTACGACCTTCTCCACAAACTCTAGGATGTAAATGAAGACCACCTCCATAACCATTATTTACTCTATGAGGATGAAGAACATCTCAATATTTCCCTAAACCTATACCATCTCCTCTGTACTAATAATAAGATAGATTATCTATATAAATATGCATCATCTGAAATTTCCCCAACAGAGGAAAATGATGTAGAACAACTTATAAACAGTACCTTATCAAAAAAATTCACTATCCCCACTGATGACCTCAGCCTCCACATGAAAACCATATATATGATCCACTAAGAAAGTCATAAGATCAACCACCCCTAGATAAATGAGATGAAAAGGGATGGGACTTACACCCGGCTATCATAAATCTCCTCTATCCATGCAACTAGGAACCCCAAACCACGGATTTGTGCCATTATTTAGGGTGTTGTTATATTCTTACTGGGCTACCCAAATTTAATAAAACATAAAACTCATACAACCAAACATAGATGGTTGTAATTAGAAATCCCAACTGTCAAAACCACAAGGGTAGCCTTTATTCCCTAATTTAATTAAAAGATTTGAGAATGAATTTTTTTGATTGTTTGGAGTGAGAGAGATTGTGAAATAATGTAAAAAACAAGGTTTGAAATCAAGAGATGAGGCATTCTAGGTTTATTTATTTTCCATTTTGTGTTATAGGGATTCAATTAAATATGTGTTCATTGATGCGTTTCTGTCAGAATTATGTCTTTATGGATCCTTGATCTGGGTATCCTACAGTAATTCTATAATTAAACCATTTTAAAGTTATTCTACATGGATAAATCATGATATTATTTCACCCAAAATCCTATTTAAACAAAACAGACCTAGATTTCATAATGACCATACACAAACTAGGGAAATTAACTGATGCAATAAAATAAAACTTCTGAGATCACCAGAAATGTTCATGCAATACAAAGAGAAGAATAATTGGAATTAATTATTTCTATTGTAGAAATCCAAAACATGAAATAAAATTATGAATTATCCCTAAGAAAAAATTATTAATATAATCACATCACACAACCTAAAAATTACTCAATCACGCTAAACAATATGAATTTGTGTATTATGGATAATCAGAGAATAATGGAGGTGAATAAGAATATCTATAGGGACTCATACTTATATTCCTATTATTCAATAGTCATCAGTGTCTCTCTGCATGTTTATATATCCATCAATGTGGTGGTCTTATGTCTGAATAAATAGGCTCTTGAGTGAAAGCCTCTGCCCCAGTGCCTGAAAATACAACCTTCTAATTATTTCATGATGTAAATAGTTTACACGATGCGTAAGATGTGTTAGCGTATTCCCTAATTTTTTATATCCTCATGAAATCATTTTATGTAATTTTTATATAACATGTAATGGATTTTACTTTTACAACATTAAAAGGTGGAAAAAAAGTCCGCGTAACTCTATTTTGACCCCACAAATAAAATTAACATCATGAATTGATTTCATGATGTGATAAAATCTTACATATGTTTTCTTCAATCTTCTTATGCTCTAGATGATATTGGCTTCCTACTTCAATTTATATTGTCGTACTGCACCACGTCACATCACGACATGAAGTGCCTTTTAGCTCCTGTATTCATACATTGTTATTCTTTTTTTGAAAATATTTTTTGCATCCTACGATAAAACAAAAAACAATCCAAAAATTTAAAATAAAGGTAATAATGTCAATTAAATTATAGAAATAAACATTTAAATTTTCCATAAAATACATACACGAAATACGTATAGCTATCTACTTTGTTGAGAGTCTTGAGATATCCCTTCTCATCATGACCTAGTTCTGGTCAGCATCCTCTCAATAACCTCATCTCTTTCCAGCATCTTGAGGTACATTGATAGCATAAATGGGTTCACCTAGTCAAGGATATTTTTATGAAAAGCCTCTCTCTAGCCTCCTCATCTAGAAACATTATCGATAGAAAATTGAGAAGTTTTCGTAAATAGATCCTAAACTCCCTCACACCGGAAATCCCCTGTTGAAGGGTAAGTATTCCAGGGATACTATCCACCATCTTTTTCGAAGAAAGAAACTCATCTCAAAAAGATCTTTGAACTTCTCCCATTAGACCTTCAAACCTTCATGATTCCGGAGGAACAAGATCACTACTACCTTTCTTCCCCATATTTCATCTCCAAAACCAATAAAACCCAGTGATTCTTCCGAGCATGGATTAAAATTAAAGTGATATTCACTACCTATATCTACTATTATATTGTTGATTCTAAAATGGAGACCTCATAATTTTGTAGGATCAGTTTCTAAAATGATCAGTGTGTCCACTACCAAGTAGCATCATCTCCAACCTATACTCTATAGTGATATGTTGGCATGTTATGCTAAACATCTTCATCATGAACCTTATGAAGACCTCAGCCTGGAACCATGCCTACAAAAAATAGTGTTAGGTAATCCTGAACATGGAATATTGAATATTTAATAATTAATAATTAATTATTATATTTATTAATTCAATGTTACCAAATCCTAATGTATACCCATTTCAAACATAGGTGTAAAGAATAATCATTAATGATCCTTTCCTCGATATCTATCCTGAAACTAGTATCACATTTCTCTATAGGCTTATTAAACTTAATTATTCTTGAATCATATCAAAGGGGGTTCTAATACCCATGTATGAGTTAGTATCCCTTTTTTGCATCCCCTAAAAAACGTTACCGACACTGTTTCCTTACAAAAACATGTATCCCCACTAGTTTCTTACTCTAAACACCATCCTATCATTTATTATGAACTTTTTTGTCACTCTTTCATGACCCATACCCCTAAAGGAAACCTTTTAGGACCTACAATTAAGGAAGAGTGATAATGACCACCCGAAGCCCACCTCCAATTGGCCATAGGTTGGTGACAAGTACCAAGATCATATCATAAACACACATGGGAGGAATTAACATCTAAAAGTAAGTGAGGAAGGTGTGATAAGACAAGTAAAAAAATCAAATATTACACTCAAGGATAAAATAAAAATAAAAATAAATAATATTCATATAGTGTCATATCAAACTAATATAAATAATAGGGAAACTACAAGTTCCAAAAGATAAACTCGGCAGCAACCACAAAGACAAAAAGGATCCTAACCATCCATGAGATATTAATATCCAACCCTATGTCCAACCAACTACTATTGAAATTAATATCATTATATATATAGTGAGAATAATAGGTATAACTGGTAGGATCCACCTCAGATCCTCTCATGGAAAATACAAAGAAATAATACTCAATCCTAATGAACAAAAACTGAAATTAAATCATCATCAATTTAAGTATACTAAGTTCCCGACCTCACTATGGTTATCTTCCACCAAGTAACACATACATGATATCATATAATATAATAATAATAAAATATGGGCACCCACAACCACTTTCCCATGGGTTTTATACTCTTCCCGAACATCATACATCGTGATCCATCTTCCTCTAAAAGAAGCTATCCTGAAGAAACCTAGGTTAAAGTATAATAACATTAATCTCATGAATAAAATCATCACATCTTCCCAATAAACATATCTAGATAGTAATTTAGTTGTTTTTTTAATACACAATAACCCATATGTCATGTATTTTAGATCGAGTGATATACCTCAAACCATCACATCCTATTCATCAATTAATGTACCTCAATCAATCACAACCAATACACATCATAACTATAATATTTATCAGGATACTATATCTAAATATATATGTGTTTGAAATAACCAAAATTAATTAAATCCATCTACATACATCTACGGGAATGATTACCACATTGCATAATAGTACATGAAAACTAATAGGAGAAGAGAGAAGGGCTAGAGGGGTTAGTCAACCATCTTTTCCCTGCAAACCAAAATGTTTGGGAAAACACCCTCCTAGTGTCCACTAGGTGATAGTTGAACTATCATAATCCGTAGGGTTTCATATGAAATTATAAAAAATATAGAATATAATGTAACTCATAGTCAAACTAAGGGAATTAAACTAGTCTTAGGATCAACTCCAGTTATCACCTCTCGGAAAACCGACGACCACAATAATTGACTAGATTTCCTATAATCACATCATAATTTAAGAATTCTTTAATTAATTTTCATTTATTTTCTTTTTAAATTTCTCTTTATGTTAATTAATTCATTTGACATTAATTAATGTTTTCCATCCACCTTCATTTAACCATCATGTTATATATAACCCCTCAAGGTAGAATATAATTGAGTCCATGGTAGCTCATGATTATCATCTTCTTATCATTCCAAATGACACCAACCATAAGAGTTAAAACATTTAATAAACATTATTATTCCATAATTCTAGGAACTCTAAGAAAAAAATATGCTATATGAAAATATATTCATTGTGAAGCACAAATATCGTCATCATGAAGTGGGGAATGTAAAAAAAGTACACAAGAAACATAGCCATCCAACCCTTAAGAATATGATAGTAAGAAATCACACCAACTCAAAAATAACAATGGTAAATCCCATTTTAAACTCATTACATGAAACTCTATTTCATACCCAACACTATCATGCATAACACTATGATTACCACCAATATAATAATCAACTGTTATAACAAACTCTTGGCCTCCCCACCCATATCCCATCAACCAACAACCATCCCAGTATCACATCACATCATAAAGTAAGTATCACATCTAGATTGAACATAAATGGATGTTAGCAACAAATAGTGTGAATGGGTATCATGGCCCAAAAACATGGAATCCCACCTTTACATGATAATGGACTCACTCAACCCAAAAAACAAGGAATTCAAACCTTTAAGAAATAATGATAACTTCATCATAAGGCATTCATCCTTCATAAGAAGGTGGGGACACTCATTTAAAACCATTTACTATATCAATCAACTATTTTTATTCCTTCTTGGATAAAACAATCCATTTATTATAGGTTACAATTATATGTAACCTAATTCATCAGCTAACATTACATATAAATGAATTAGGAATTGTCTCTAGAATAAATTCATGTTTCAAAAACTGAAGGATGAATGATTCTCATTTAATAATGAGTTATAAAATAGTTTATTTATATAAAACTATATGAATCAACATATTCTTTAACATGTTATTTTATATTATTTTTCCAACCAAAAAATTACCCACTGTATATTAATTATCAATTTCATCAAATAATCATACTAAACCCAAAATAAAAAAACATACTACCAAATAATAACATAAATTGTACAAACTCTAATAAATAAAGAGTCAAACCATTATCACATTGGATAAACAAAAGTGATCACTGTCTATAAAACATTTATTTTCATTATACAACTTATCCTTTTTTAGGGTCAATTAAACTTCCACCTAAATAGATAAATCATGATAACATTAATATTTAAATTAATACAAATTTAAAATAAATGAATCCTCTACCTTAAGAATTTCTACATCCTTCAAACGAGAAAAAACAACAACACAGTTCATTGATCAAATCTCCCATAATGAAACTACAAAAATCCATGAATGATGAACCAAAACCACTCAAACAAATATCTATAGAAAACCAAATATAATTATGGATATTGAAAACAAAAAATTCGTATGAAGAATGGGAGGAACACTAGAAAAATCAATGATAAAACCATACGAGAATAGTTATAAATCACCTTATGTCACCACAAATCGATCACTAGAAGATGGGGGTTGAACTCGATTGAATGTGGACTCAAATTAATTTAAAAATATATCATGGTTTCCTAGGATTCTAGAAAGAAT
The DNA here is from genome assembly GCA_963277665.1 of Viscum album. Classification (NCBI taxonomy): domain Eukaryota; kingdom Viridiplantae; phylum Streptophyta; class Magnoliopsida; order Santalales; family Viscaceae; genus Viscum; species Viscum album. The sequence continues at coordinate 1,089,234,865 of OY728130.1, read as the reverse complement.
GATGAGTGAATATTGGGTTCATAGGGGTTCAAGTTATTTATAGGCATTCTATAAAATATTACACCATAGTGCATCAACTTTGACCATGCTGCAGAACTGTCTAAAACAAGGTTGAATATGTAATAGTAAATGAGACCACATTTTTTCTTTCTTAGTCAAACATATATCTGTGGAACATGGTGCCTTCCATGTTATATATAATTTTAAACCAAGGATAAACTAAATAGTATCTTAAACTAGCATGCCATTGAACCCACTTTCCAAAAATAATGCTATGATATAGCCTATACACCATGGTGAAATAACTGTATAATTGGAAGAACCACCACTAAACCCTTATACTACAGTTGGGAACTTCACTCCACCACCACATAAACCTAGAGGGAAGGCCTATGTTGTATCTTACCTTCATTATGTAGCTATTATTAAAATTTTAGTACCCCAAAATCCTCCCATGAGTCCCCAACTTCAAATCTTGGCTCTCCATGCCACAAGATCCTACCTTATGGTTCTGCTGAAGGATCCATACTACATGCATGAAAAAATATGGAAGTTACAATGTTGTGATCCCTTATCTCCCCCCTGAGGTTCCTTTGGGAACTCAGACACACAAAACTCACAAATTATGGGATTATAGGTTTTGGGACCTAATCTGGTTACCATATAATCTTACACGTATCACTGAGGTTGGGAAACCATCATGATCAGAGATAATGAACTTTCTAACCCTCATATGTGGAGTTTCTCAAGAGAGTAGAGAAGATTTGTGAAGAGGAATACTAGTTTTCTCTCCCACAATGTGTCATAGATAGGAATAATATATTCAACAAAGAATAACTTTAAGGATATTATCCTAACCCATCTCATGGGATAAATACAAAAAACATCAATCTCTGGGATAATGTGTATTTCATAGAGCATCATGTTGCCATAATTGATCAAAGTAAAAAATATCTTCATGGGAAAACATTTCCTCTAGTGCATGTACAATGACACCACAATGTATCCAGAAAAATACATGGCATAGAGAGTCAAATATTCCAACAATATGGACAATGTTAATCATCAATGTGGTGGGGTAATTTCTAGGAGTATAGATCATGGATGATTTGTTATATGATGGGTATATTATCAAAACATTGAAATCCATGCGGTATGGTTTGGATTAAATTAATGATAAATATTATTGTTTTCCTAGATTATATAGTGTTAGAGGGTCGAAAAGGCGTGGGAGTGGTTCTAAAGGGATTATAGGTGGTAATGTCTTAATGATATGGAAAATTCACTTTATAGACTAGGTTGAACAGTTAGAAATAATCATAAACGCAAACATTGTGAGGAAGATATTAGGCCAAAAAAATTATAAACCATTCAACCCCTATTTAAAACTCTAAAAACCCTTAGGAAATTATAGAGGAACATCTCATGGCTAGTGAATTTTTAACCTAACTATGTGGAAAAATAGTGCGTGGTTTGGTGTATAGGATACTTATAACAATATGGATGGAACATAATTTTTCCAACCATACAAGGCATAAAAATTTGAAAATTATTGTGTTTCCCCTATGATTTTCAACGGTTTTAACCCTCATTATTCCTCCCTTAGTTTAACATCCCTCTCCCAAGCATGAATCCGTTCTTTATTTTCATTTATTATAGGTTTTTTTCTCCCATTTCTCCTTTTAACCACTACTACTACATTTATATAGGATCATTGGGGTAAGGTTGTTAGTACGTTCTCTTCCTTAACATTTTTATTTCACTATTTTGCAGTGTTATGTCGTTATACCATATTTCTAGGGTATTCTTCTAGTTTTTATAAATTTTTCCATTTTATCTTTAACCAGTGTTTGGTATAGGATGACCATATATCTATGAGTATAAAGTTGGTTGTATTTATGTTATCACATAAAATCTCACCATTTTTGTTATGCATGTAACATAATAAGGCACCGACATACAACATGCTTGACTTAAATTCATAATTAAATGTTGTGTAACCATAATCCTCGAGAGTATAATGTTACCACAGGCCATGAATAGTTCCTTGGTGAGTAACCAGAATGTTATCCACCACTTTTGGTGTGTGAGACCTTGGAAAAGAAGTGGTAAAATTAATGGTGTGACCTTGTATATGACATATACATAATTAATAATCATGTATTTTGTTTGAGTTTCCTAGTAAATAATCTATTATTATTTTTATGACATTATTATAAGATCCTAATAATCATTAATTAGAAAAAGATGATAAATTGAGTTATTATGCAGATGGTTCATAGTATGTGTGCCCTAAATCAGTAGTTTAAACTAGATAATAAATGAATGTGAGTAAATTTCAATAAATGTTAAATGGGTTGTCAATAATAATGAGAATTCCTATTATGTTCCCTTGAATTTGAACTTGATATTATTTTCTTATTATATTGTGGTCATTGAGGATCACCTATTAGAAATTATTGGGGGTTCTTATGTTTTATATATCCAAGGATCATCCTCCTTGGGGCCAACGATGACTTGTAATTAATCTAAATATCCTAGAATCATCCTTTTTGGGGTCAGTGGTGATTCTAGATCAGTCAAGACCACCTAAGATCAACTCCAACGTGTAAACAATAATGAATTATTTTCACATGACCACCTATTGGTTCCTTCATGGCATTAGTTCTTTCTCTTGATCATATAATGTGATTAGAAACATTTAGCTTTGGATGAAGTAGGTATGGTCGATCCTTGGTGTCAAAAGAGGATTTGTGGATAAATGATGATTTTATTTGTTTATTTTGTGACTTTATTTTATTATTCATTTCAACATGCAATACATAAACATATTGTATGTGATTTAGACACAATTGGTGGTGTCCTACTGTTTCGTAATCAAACCCTACATGGGACATTATTTGTAATCAATCACACTTCTGGGTTTCAAGAAGTGGTAGGGGAAATAAAACAATGATATTATTAATTTCTGAAAACAAATAGAGAGCACGGGAGAGTTGGTTTGAGCTAGGACTTGAGACAATTTATTAGTGATTTCCCCAGTTATTATTTTTTATTCTTTTGGATATTATTATTTTATATTTTATTTATATGAATGAGTATATAAATTTTATATAGTTCATTTTGATATAGAAAGGGATGTGTTTATTTTTTGGAACTTATTATTATTTAAATTGAATATTTTATTTGGATGTATCCGATTGTTATTTTTTCTATTGTTATTGCACTATGATATGAGTGTATAGTATCCCCACTATACCACCATAGATCATCACTATTAATCTTCTGCCTCTAGTATAAAGGTTAGTTTTCCTGAGGTAGTTTGAAAACTATTACAGACACACTGATCAGTGGTCGCCAAATGGGGGACGTTTCATAGTGTGGTTTGGAGGTGAGTCAAGTATATAGGGCTATGTTGTTCCACTAATGTATTACTTATGTTCTTATTATCATACATAATATTAATTTAATAACATCTATAGGATAATATTAGTTATAAAATTCTATATCTATAGTTTTTGAACATATCTAGAATAAAATAATTTAATTTCAAATTTTTGTCCATATATAAAGGCCCAGGTTCCTTTAATTTTTATAAGAGTAGTCATTCAATTATTTAAGGTGAATTTACAATTAAATTTTCTAAAATTAAAAAATAGGGCTTTGATATTATTGTAATTATACTAATGACACAATGATCAGAGTTCATATAAACCTAAAATGGTTGTTAAAACAACTATATGATTTTTAAATTTTAATTAAATTAAATTTAAATAAATTATTAAATAAAACTTAGAAGGTGAAAAACTATTTCATGTGGATTTGAAAAAAAATTAGAAAATCAAATTACTTGAATAATGTACATGGGTATAATAGGGTGGTTGATGAAAATACATAATGTTGATTTCATTAAAAAAAATAGCGGTTGGTCAATTTCTAGCTATAAATAGAAACAATCTCACCTCTCCCTAGGTGTTCTTGATTCCAAACATACAGTTTATGAAAACTACCATCTGGGTATCATGCCCCAATGACCAGCGCCACCTACTACGAGGTCATCCTGACCTACCCAGCCCAACAAACCATCTACAGGCCCAAAATACCTCCCGAGACTCATTTTTAGACAAAAAATCTAGATAAATTATTAAAAAATAGAAATTAATTTCAACTATATACACTTTATTCAATATAGTTTAGGGTTCATCAGGTAGGTCTTTTATGAGTTTAAATTGATTATATATTATTTTTATTAATAAAAAAACTCCTCAAGTGGAATTTTAGAACCATTAATTTATGTTAAAAATATTAATTCTTTTTTCATTATTATGAAGAAATATAAGAAAATGTATTTTTTAGGTATTTATTTTATATAAATTAATTATTACATTTATGTTTTAAAATAAAATAATTATTTTTTAAATATCAGTTTTTTCAAAATATATTAAACATTTATCAAGATTTAAATATATAAGTTACCTTTAACTCACATTGAGATGATATAAATATAATCACTTATTTCAAGGTCCGCTTAACTTATATGTGAGTTTTTAGTAAAATGATTGAAGGTGTTCACAATGTGATGATTTGAGACAAGAATTCTAATGGACCTAAACAAGTGATGATACATGAAAATTGATATACCCAACCATTCATGTTTGGATATTAACCAAGGAGAATCCCTAGAGTCCTATTTAATCCATCAATTACTTTATAGACAATCAAATAGAAAATATCTCATGATCATTTCATTGTTTATTTATTTTGTTATGCATGGATAATCATTTGTGAATGTGTATATGATGTGTAATCACATATCATAGTTAATGAGAATGAATATATAAAATTAATAAACATACATGATGAATGATTGATATTTATGAATGGGTAACATTATTGGCACAATCAAAAATTAATAATCATGTTAAATAGAATCAGATTTCTTTCAAGAAGAAAAATTATAAATTATAATTTCCTCAATAATAAATATTAAGTGATAAACACCTTCCATCACTCACAATAAAATGAAAACATATTTTAGAGTGATCTTCACCCATAGTTTTTAGGGAATCTTTGTATTTAATAGTTCTACTAAGAGTGGTGGGTTTACATACCTAAAATATGAAACAAAAAATAATATGAAGTTATCCTAGTGAAACTTTAGTAGCATGCATTGAGTTAATCCATGTTATGGGATCATATGAGATGAGTGTCCACGCAAAAATATCAATGAATCAAGATTTAATGTGGTATCAAACAAAATTCCCACTACAAAATCAGTGAATAGTGGTGATATCATAGAAAATTTTATAACGAGAGGTTTAGGGATCCTTTCCCACTTGAATACTCAAGTAATGTGGTATTATATATCTTGTAGTTTAGGGAAATTATGATTTGAAAAAAATATGGAGTGATTTATGACTAAAAAATCAATAATGTCTAAGAATGGTAATGAACATATGATTAGTAATTTAATAAGTATTATTTTATATAAAAATGGAAAAAATACCTAAAAAATACTATGATCAGTATTAGAAAATGAACACATCCTCATTATTACTAATTCCTTAGAGTGTTATTGTAACCTTTTAATAGCTTTACTATATGAGATAAAATATTATTTGTCAAATTCTTCATAACCTAATGACCCACCTCTAAAAGTTAGTGAAGGGGAAAAGGAATCTTATAAGAGACACATGGATGGAAAATTTATTTTTTACCTAACAATGTCATCATAAATTTATAGTGCGTTGCAAAATCAATATGAGGACATAGAGGATTAAACCATCTTGTCTCACCTCTCAGACATTTTCAAGGTGAAAGTGATGTGAGAAGAAAATAATATTATTATTTCACTAAACATTTGTTAATTAAAATATGGAAATCATGATAGTTCTCATATACTAAATATGATAGAGTATATTTATTGTTTAACAGAATTTGGATTTCAAGATGAATCATGAACATTAAATGTCTCTAATCTTCTAACTCATTCCACCCAGTTATTCTAGTTTTATTGAGAATTATAAAACAAACAACATGGAAAAACTATTTCAATGTATTTTGGATAAAATTTCAATGTTTATATTAACTTAAAGAAAGAAAATTATTATGTTATTATGGTGAATAAGAAGAAATAATAGAAAAAATAAAAATAGGAATTATGATTCCAAATGAGCCTTCACAACATCCTTATATGAAAACAAATTTAAATTATGAGTGTACTGTCCAGGTGGCTATTTGAATCATATTTGGAAATAAATGGTAGGAGATGTGGAATTGTGTGATTTCCTAGACCATGTTCACTCTTGATTAACCAAACCCTATAATACATATGGCCTCAATCACATGTCCCCATATGTCAGATTCTTTCGACTAGCATTGAGGGCCTACGGTTAGTGTGTGGACAGACATTTCTCATAAGTGATAGTGGAGAACAATAATGAATTAGATTAATAAAAAGTGGACGCAAAAAAAATAATAAGACAGTTGAAGAAAGAAAAAAAATACATGTAATAAATAATAAATTATATAATGTATGAACTATATACAATACAAAATATTATCACATGTCTTTAAAAATGGGAAATCATGCATACATGGTTAAATTTACATATTACAGTACATGATATAAAAAAAAGGCAAAAACTATCCCTCAATCCTGAGATCTGGCTCAATCATCTTCTCCCAAGCTCTCATCCTAAACTAAGAAGTCATGTGTTCAAAGAGGGACACTTCCATTTTCGCACACCTATAATCATTTAATCTTCATATGTACCAAAGATATCCTATATAGGGTGTGAGATAAATATATGTAGGACACCCACCAATAATGTCTATAAATAATCTAGTCTGTGAGTATAAACTATAATGTTCTAATGAAATATCAAAAGTAAAGTTGGGATGTATAAACAATCCACATATTCTTAAGCCTCAGTTAGTGTCTCAGAACATGTAACCATTTAAGGAATTAATTTATGTTTTAGTTTATAATAAAAGGATAACATGATGGTCTCTATAGTACTGTAATCGTTCATAATAATAAAATATGATCCAACATGAATTCAAGCCATATTTGACGTCAGGGGTTTGGCCAAATCATAGTACTAACATATGAAGTATGGATATAAAGGTCAAAGTGTAATCCAAGGGGTAAAACCAAGGCACTCCACTATAAATGAATCAAATCGAGTCTATGGAGTCCATCCACAATAATATCAGGATAAGCATAACATGGACAAATAGGATGAGTCCATAGTTCGACGAGTATGTAGACATCAAGCGGAATAAATAGAGCGTATTAGATACATTCTAGTAATCTTGGAATGATATTAGTTATATAATCAGTAAATCCTTGATTCATTGAGATCGAAGACAAGTATAAATTTACACAGTGGGTATGTCCCTTATAAATAGGCTCAATGATTCAGAATGGTGTCCTCTAAGTGCTCAATGCATTTCTGAAGAATCCAATGCTAGCTGAAGAAAGAACATTCCTATATAGAAGAAAAAATCTATAGGCAATATAAACCCTATACATTTAATATCAACTAATTAATATCAGCTATGGCATATTCATTCCAAATACAATATCAATAGGTTCATTCAATTATGATTCATCATACATGACAAGGTAAAATAAGGACATGCAATCAGTTATTATTTAACATACATTTTATAAATGCCAAGTGAAATATAAAATAATATACTTTCCATTAAAAAATTTGTGTTTGAGTTATTAAATTGAAGCACTTACCTTAAAAAGTTTAAAGTAGAACATTCCCCAACAATGACAAAAATAATCAAATAATTGGTTAATAAAGGAATAAGAAAAGACACACCCTACATAGGGTGGTCGATACTGAAGTATCAACCATCAATGAAATAAAAAGGGCTCACTAGGGCCTTAGGATGCACTTTAAAAATTTTAAAATTAACGGAATATGAATTTATGAAGCAACTCTTGGTGAAACTAACATGCATACAATGTAAAAAATTTATAAATTGAATGAATTGGAGGGATAAGTCATAGACCACCAACCTCAAGTCTATAGTAGATTCCTTGTCTAGTGCGGGCCATGGTTTTTCTTAGATTGGAAGAAAACAGAATAATAGATGAATCCACTGAAAATAGGGCATATGATCTCACACCAAAGCACATCGCTAGAAACATAAAATATTAAAGGTGCATGAGTAATGAGGAACATACCAAGAGTAATCCAATTAGAAATAAAATATTCATTCTTAGTTCATATATAGATGATATGTAAAGACATAACTTATATTTGAGGATGATCTCTTCATGGGGGAAGAGAGGAGTTATTCTTCACTGGAGGAGAAAAGAAAGAGTTGAGGTGATTCATAAAGAGAGAGGATCAGAATAGTAAAATCACCAAAAATTTAAAGGGTTGTATAGTTTTTCTATATGGTTTTCTAATGTGTGGACCAACCATGTACCCAAATCTACCCCAAGTCACCCAATCCATGGGCTAGCCACATGGTTTGACTAACAATTAAGAACCCATGTGAAACATCTCTATAATCAGACCAGTAGAAGTTGTACGGTTGTGTCACTTGGGCTACATGATTAAGACAAACCATGAAATTTTAGGTATGGAACTTGACCACCACACACTATTTAACTAAATTGTGTGGCCTAGGTTGCACGATTTATAATAACTTTTAGGCTTATCTATTTCCTCTAAAATTAGTGGATCTGGGTTATTAAAAATATATGGACACCCTCATAACCTCTATGACCACATTAAATATTCATAACTGGTCTAATAAAAATAATTATACCAAAAAAGGTTAAATACCTCAAATAGTAGTAAATTTATTACACACTTCCCCCTGAAATATAATTTTCCTTGAGTTTCCCTTCTTAGGGTGGTATAGCATCGTCTAATAATAAATCATTCCACTGAGCAGGTCCATCAACCTTTCATTCCAAAGTATTATCCTATACTTGGTTGTGATGTCATAACACATGAACTAGAGGGACACCGATTCCAAATAAATCCTTCATTATATGGTCAATGATGCGAATGGGATACTTCTCAAAAGAAGCGTTGACATCCTATTCGATATCCTCATGATCAAAAGTATGATATTTGTCGACATGGTAACGAAAAAGCTATAAAATGATGAATAATTCACGAATTACATGGAAAATATAATGTAATAGAAACTGATAGGCTATTTTCTATACTCTCTCCATGATACCAAAATTCCAAAAAATGAGGAAACATCTTCCATTTCCTCTATATCTGCCTATGCCAAAGCCTTGGTGATACCCACAAGGAGACACAATCCCTAACCTCAAACTCTAGAGGTCGTTGATAGTGATTGATATATGAAATATATATATTGATTTGTATTCATCCACTTGATTATCAAGAACACTTTCTCTATAGTCACTAGGATTAGACGAGTACGTAGTAACATTGCCATCCCTACCACTAACCAACATAGAGCTGAATGGAATGAGCTTTCATATAAGGCCTCACAGAGATCTGTATAATTTTTTTTCTAAAAATATATTATTTTAGTAAAACTCAAAAATAGGTAAATGGTTCTTTGAAGATCCTTAAAAATAAAGGATTCATGCATGAAGCATTTTCTCCAACACATGTATAGTTTTTTCCAACTTGTCATTAGTCGGAGGGTGAAAAACTGTGATTAGAACAACCTGTGGACCAATAGATTTCTACAACCCCTTCCAGAACATCTATAGTGACCCGACACTAGTAATCTGGGAGCCAGTTCATACCAACATTACATTGGAATTTGATGAAAGGAAAAAATATCCCAAAGGACTGAACAGTTTTTATCTTCAATAAACTAGATACATTCATGTGTCTTGTATTACAAATGAATAAAAAATTAAAAAATATTTTTTATTTTATTGAATAACTTTATTCCTTATGTCATATACTAGAATATATTTATTATTACACTTCCTAGAATTTTGGGAAAAGGAAAAAATATAAGGGTGAGCTCAAATTCCAAATAAGGGTTAAGTACCTCAAAAGATTCCATGAATCAATAAGGAATATTTAATATGGAAAGGTAAATAACTAAATACACAAAACATTTAAATAATTAGAGAATGAATAATCAATATGGAAAGGTAAACAACTAAGAACACATTCCATTTAAATAAATGGACAATTCATAATAAATATGGAAAGGTAAATAATATAAAAAACATGCCATATAATCAATAAATTTATTTTGAAATGCATCTATAGAATTATTCATAGTGAAAATACTCTATATAATTGAAACTAAAATTTTAATATAGGAAATTCTTATATATAGGACAATATGTTTCTTAGGTACACAGAAGCTTTATAATCAAGACCCTTCACAAGATGGTTTAAAACTGATGGGTGAAAACCCCCTAAGGATTTCTAACTAACATGTCCAATAAGACTACCAATGCTTCAAGGGGATATCATTAACCAATCCTAAACCATCTCTTTAGGTCGAAAATAGTCTTTATATATATATATTAAATAATTGATTTAATTTATAAACCATTTTCCTTATCATAGAATATCCATATTAAATGAAGTCTATATATTTTTCAACACTTCCCCAATCAGAGAAATAAATTTTTCGTCAAAACACCATATTTAGAAATGATTTATAGTTAATAAATTAGCATATCCTTGACAAATAATATGGATATTTAGGGGGAACTTAATGTTTAATGTCAATTGGGAAGTGAATATTTCAATGGGAATTTAATGAATACAAAATTAATCATGGAAGTGAATTCCAATACCATCCTTGGATAAAATAATCATAAACCATCCAATGTAATATTGATGATTGTGTCAATACGAGATATACCCATTGGAGTAATAATAAATGGTTTTTGTAATTGATGAATAAAAAGAACATAAAAAACATATTGAGAAAAATGTTAGTTTCATTTTAAAAATATATATTGAAAATAATGTTTCTTTTAAAACAACTTTGAAAAACATTTTCTTTCAAATTTAGCCATATAAAATTTCAAAGGAAGCTTAAAAAATTTATTTTGGGTATATTCATAATGTTGTACAAGGAAAAACAGACATTCCCTTTTTTCAGTGTAAAAAATTATGAAATACTAATTGTTCAGAAGGTGAAAGAAGATTTATTTTATTTTTTTTAAAATAAATCATTTTGAAGTGGTAAAAAAATATGTATTTTTTAGTAAAAATAGTTATGGAGAAAATATATTTCTGACCAAAAAGATAAATAAAGTCAAATATTCTTAAAAACAATTTATAAAACATTTTAAGGACCAAAGAGTAGAAAATTGGTAGTATTACTATAAAGTTTTCATGAATTACTAGAGGAGAATAAAATTAAAGGATTTATTAAATAATTACCAAATTATTTCCTCTAATGGAAATTCATGTGTAAAAAATCATGAATAAATTAATATTGTGAACTAAATCCTTACAATGATAATAATATTGAAGCGAGACCCAAGAGTTGTTTTGACGATGTGTATCAAATAAATCAAAATAAAATAAGTTTAAATATAGTATAGGATAATTAAAATTCATTATAAAAATAATCTTATAATATTAATGATTATTAGGAACAAATATAACCCAACGAAAAAGACGAACATTTATGCAATTCTTTACCATTGGGTAACTTTTAATTGAAATCCAATTTGAAGAAATAATTAGAATAGAAAAATAAAATACAACTAAGAATACATTATTCATGATATTACATTTAAATGGTTATTTATATAAACCATATAAATTAAATTTGGTTAATAATAATACAATATTCCTTAATTAAATGAAAATGAGAGGAAATCCCTTACCTTAGGCTATAATTTTGGAAAAAATTATTTTAACATCACGCATAGTTTTTTTAAACATGTTATTAACTTCTAAAAGAACCATATTGATATTTATTATGTCATATATAATCCTTTTATAACATATTATTCATCAGTCATTAATAGTCATTCTTTATTTTCTTCGTTTTAGGTAATAACATGCTTTGTTTTTCGAACGTATTTTGTCATGTTATTTTTTATTCGTGTTGCTTTGATCATTATTTAATAATATTTATTATTTAAAACATGATTTAAATATCATACATATTTTTTATTTATGTTGTTAGATTAACCCATGAATTTTTTTGATAGGAAATGAAATACACCGCTCAAGGAGATTGTAGGTTGTACGTGCGCACAAACACAACTATCATTTTATTGTTCCATTAAAAGAAAGAAAAGTAAATGATATATATATATATATATATTACCATTATAGTATAATATTTATGTTATATATATCATATATTTTTATTAAACACATCCTTAATAATTTCAATGTCACATGTGAATGAATCACATCGCTTCATGAGGCAGTAGTCCACCATACACACGAACGCCATTATCATATTCCCATGAAGTGGGAAGAAGGAAGGTATGTGTCATATAATAATTAAATAATCATAAATACATTATAAAAATAATATATATTGTATATAAACTATAAATTGATCATTATTGTCAACCTTGAAAGGTGGTAATAGAAGAATGAATGACATCAGTTCGCAAGGCCGTAGTCTGTCATACACACAAACGATGATTGTGTACCCCATTTGATGGAAGTGTAGGTTGTAATATTATTATCACTAAAAATAGTATTTTTTTGATAATAAGGATATTATGTAATAAATATATAATAATAATTGAATGAGTGGAGAAATAAATAAAATAAAAGTGCTTATTGAGCAATGCTACCTATTGTAAAGGTAACTCCTTTTGATTTGCACAAAAATACTTCATTGGTTGGATTTATGCCAAAAATGAGGATTCTAGTGTTAGGTTACTAATGTTGGAAAGTGATTTTTTTGGGTCTATAAAATCTTAATGACTTGATAATTATAAAGTGGGGAGTGGGTGAATTCCATTTTATAGTGGGGGAGGAGTTTCATTCTTGGAATACCAAAAGTTAAACAATATTGTGAGGTATACCTTACATCATGTGCCTCCAATAATAAAATTATTCATTAAAATAAGGTTAGTGTCAAAATATTTCTTTAAAATGGGTTTTTAAATGTTTTTAGGTAATTTTCCTAATAAGAACAATGATTAACCACAAAGTAAACTCATTTTTTACCTTAATCACTATAGTTAAATTTAATTCATTAAACTAATTGTTTGGGTAAAAAAATAAGCTTAAATTACTATAAATTATAAATTTTATTTGAAGTAAATATGGAATAAATCTTTTTAAACTCAAATAAAAAATTTTGTGGGAATTAGTTTAAAATTAATCTCTGATACAGAAGGAGAATGTACTGGTTTAAAGCGAAAATAGTCAAATGTTACTAGGTTAATATATCAAAATTCAATTTGAAAACGATTAAAATGAAACAAATTATATTAATATATGTAAAATATATCAAATCTTACATTAAAAAAAATAAAATATAATTTATAACTATAAATTCTTTGGAAAAAGTCTGTTTTAAATTAATATTAAATATTATTCACTATTTATCAAAAAAATAAAAAATTCTCAGAAAAATAAAAAAATTCAACCTCAGATAATTTTGAAATTATGATTTCAATAATTAAGTTTATTAATAAAAATAAAATATATAAATGTTTCAAAATTTATTTTTTAATCAAGTTCTCTATTAAAAGGTGACAAAACTACCTTTAAAAAAATATGTCTTTTTATGTTTAAAATTGGATTTGTTCATATCTTATGCCAATAAAATCTATTTTTTACCATAAATTTATTTATTTTATATATAATATATATAAATTTCATTTATATTCCTTCAATTATAATAATTAATTTTAATTATACAGATAAAACACCTTTCAGTGCATAAAAATATTATTTTATAGAAATATTTCATTTACATTGAATTGGTTTTCATATCCATTTCTAATTACTTGTTAACTAATGAAGTCAACCATATGTTTTTATAATTACTTTAATCCAATTCATAACCTCCAATTTAATGTATTTGTTATAACTTATTATAAAATATTTTAACAATATATTGTTATTCTGTAAAACTTAGTATTGCTTGTAACACAAACTATCAAATAAAGTCATTGTTGCATGTAGAAAATTTTGATTCAACATTTCATGAATTTCAAGAAATAGAATTGATTAAATTTATTAAAAATAGTAAATATATTATAATGTCTTCATAGTTAACATTCCTTTATATTCTTGGTGTTTTGTGTTATACATGTTATCGAATAAATTGATTTTATTTTAGAATTTTTGTGGTGTTACATTCTCCCAACCATAAAGAGGTCTTTTATTTAAATAATAAATTGAGGCTTCAACCCCAACCTTTAAAAAATATATATATTTTAGTAAAACATCAACTGGAAAAGATATAATGAGATTTTCCAAGGTCATATGGAACAACACATAACAAGGATTTGAAGTATGTGAACATTGGTGGAATGTGAAGATATGGACTTAATGAAAAAGCATATGTAAGTATATGGGGTGATTAAAGTCATTGAAAACAAAAATAATAATGATAAATGGAAAGTTGAGGGTATTAAAACCATAAATCATTGATGATTTAAAAGACCATCGGTTTAACAAAAATGAAGGTATTAGGACAACATTTTATTTCTAAATCATTTTCTGAATGTTGAGTAATTCTTTTACTTCCTAAAAATATGAGGAAATATACTTAATTGTTATATTTCTGTAAAACCATATTCATCCTTTGTTTTTTATTTGTTAAATTTCCAATTCATTTTTTAAATCAAGAAATTAATATCCAAAAATAGGTTTCCTTATACCTATAGAACTAAAAGTCAATTTTAATAGGTCGTAAGATCCATAAAAGAGTGAAAAGTCATTCCATAAATATCTAACCATGTTCCAAAACCAATATGTTTAATACATTAATATCTAAAACTGAAAAGTAATACTAATGGTTCATCATTAATATTTTTCTCTAATTTTTTTTCACTAAAACTAATGGAACATTAACTAGGACACCACGTAGGCCACTGTTAGGCGTAAAAAACATATCATCCTTTAGTCATGGGTTAAATCCCCACCATATCTCTATATATGATAGGTTTTCATCCTGTAAGTGGGTTATACTTTTTCGAAACTAAATTAATATATTTACTCAATTGTTTCCAAAAAACTTTGATGGACATCCCTGAAATGAAATTAATCATTCAATAAATTATTTACTAGGGTTTTCAATAAAACCGATATTTCTTTAGAAATTATAATAATCTTATTTTACAGTTATCAAAATTTCATTAATGATAATTTTAACCCATAAGGATATCAATACATTTAAAATTATGTCTATAATATTTAGAGGCATTATTCATCAAATAACATTTCCACTAAAAGATATAATTTCCCTAAATTTCTTTAAAATGTTTATAATATTGGTAGAATCACATCATATAAATCCTAAAAAGAGATTTTTAAGTCTTTGAACATATCTTAAATATAAAACTAATAAAACCATGATACTATCTTGAGAGTGATGAAATCCTATGAATGACCAAATAATATTTATCTTGTAAAAACTCTTGGATGTTCCTATAAACTTATACTAAATGTGTATCTTAGGGTTACATCCAATAATCTATTTTTTTTAAATATCGTTCCCAAGGTTGTTACAAAACCGGCTCTGATACCAACTAGAGTAACCCAACCCTTTTAATCATAGAATCAATGCCTATAACCATTACATCAGCTTACAATACAAGTAAATCGTGTCCTAAAGAATAAAATAGTTTTGTAGTCTTGGTAGAATAGATACATAACTGAGAGTTATTTTATAAATGAATACACAAATTATAACATATTTTTTCTTCTTTCCTATAATTACTTTATTCTATTTTTCATAATATTTCAAATATTTCTTATTACCTTTCATAGAATCATAGGGAACGAAAACAATAAATGGTGAGATAAAATGTTCAGTAAGGGTTAAGTAAAAAAGAAGTTATCATTAATAAATAATGAATATTCTATATTGAAAAGTGAATAACTGAACACACATCCCATTTAAATGACTGGATATTTCATAATCAATATGGGAAGGTAAATAACTAAGAAAAAAACCATTTAAAAAACATGATGCAGAA
This sequence comes from Viscum album, assembly GCA_963277665.1. NCBI lineage: Eukaryota > Viridiplantae > Streptophyta > Magnoliopsida > Santalales > Viscaceae > Viscum > Viscum album. The sequence continues at coordinate 1,089,218,730 of OY728130.1, read as the reverse complement.
TAATCAATATAGAAAGGTATATAATAGACAACACATTCAATATAATTAATAAACTAATAATTAAATGCACCCATATATTTTTTCATAGTGAAAATCCTATAGATAATTATAATAGAATTCTGAATGTAGGTAATGCTTAAATATTGGATGCCACATTTCCTAGATTCATGGAACCTTTACTGTTAAAACCTTTTAAAATATTGTTTAAAACTGATGCATGAAAACCGATTTAAGGATAGCCAATTAACTCATCCCATGAGACTACTGGTGCATTAGGGGGATATAATTAACTAGGTTGGACCCATGTCTTTATGTCCAAAACACTCCTCATATATTGAATAATCGATTTTATTTATAAAAAATGTAATTTATTATCAAATATCCACATTAAATGATGAATACATATTTATCAATATTTCCCTAGTCAAAGAAATAACCTTAAAATTAAAATTCCATTTGTATAAATGAGATAATGTTTATGAAATAAGAATATCCATGATAAATAATATTGATATTTATGGGATATTTAAGGTCTAATTACCACATGTTAGTGAATATTTCAATGGTAAGTTAATTAAAAAATTAATCAAGGAAGTGAATTAAAATACTATACTTGGTCAAAATAATCACAAACCATTGAAAAGAAGATTAAGAATTGTATAAGTCCAAGATATACCCATTTGATTAATAATATAAGGGTTTTTTCAATGATGAATTCAAATATGATAAAAATTTACTAAGGAAAATATAATTTTCATTTATAAAAACGTTTTTAAAATAATGTTTTTTAAAAAATGGTTTCGAAATTTTTTATTTTATAATATTCCTTATAAACATTCAAAAGAAGATTCAATGAAATGATAGAGGGAAAGTCCATTCATGTCATGAAAGGTAGATATAACACTAATTTTTCACTTTAAAGATATGAAATGTTCCTTGTTCGGAAGGTGAAAAGAATATGAATTTGAAAAAAATTAAATAAATCATTTTTAAGAGGTTAAACAAAATTTTATTTTTTTAGAAATCCTGGTTTTGGAGAAAATAGATTCCTGAATGAAGAGAGAAATGATGTCTGGTTTTCTTTGAGTAATTTTAAGCACTAAATAGTTGAAATGGTAATATTTTTGGAAAAGAGGTAATCAATTAACCTAGGATGAAAAAATTAAAGACATTATTAAACAATAACCTAATAATTTCCTACAATGGAAATTTAAAAATACACAATCCTTAACAAAATAAGATTGTGAGGTAAACCCTTGCAATGATCATAACATTGAAGTGAGACTCAAGAAATGAATAGATTATGTGTATCAAATTTAACCCCAAAAAAACAAGTATAAATAAAATATAAAAAAATTAAAAAAATTATTCACATAATATTATAACATGAACCAAAATGAGTAAATAATATAACCAAATAAAAAATAAGTTTAGTTATCATGTTCTTTAATACTTGGTAACTTTTATTCAAATAACCTTATATGAAATAATTAAAATTGAAAATTAAACTAGTATGAAGAATAAATTATTTATTATATTACATGTAAAAGGGCCAGAACATACAAAAAATAAAATAAATTATGTTTATAACATTATGATATGCCTCAATAGAATTACAGTGAGATGAGATCCATTACCTCACGCTTTCATTTTTGTCATAATATCTTTAACATATTTTATAGTGATTTTAAACATGTTATTAACTTATTAAAAAATTATCTAAATATTTATGATATCATATATGATTATTTTATAACATATTATTCTATATTCTTTACTAATTTTCATTATTTTCTTTGTTTTGGGTAATAAATTTCTTGGTTTTTTGAGTGTTCTTTGACTTGATATTTTTTACGCCTATTAATTCTATCATGATTTAATAATATATTCATTTTAAAAATTTATTTATATATAATATATATTATTTATGTATGTATTTAGAGTAATCTATTAATTTTTTATAGGAAATGAAATACACCGTTCATAGAGATAGTAGGTCGTATGTATGTATGAATGATGTTTCTATTTTCATGTCTTATTAACATTAAGAAATATATGTGATATATATATATATATATGTATGTATGTATATTATCATTAAAATACCATATTTATGGCATATATATATAACATATGTTTTTTAAACCAATCCTTAACACATTCTATGTCATGTGTGAACAACCCACATTGCTTCGTGAGACGGTAGTCTTCCATACACACGAATGGTGTTGTCATCTTCCCACAAAATGGAAAGCATGAAGGTATGTGTTATATAATAATTCAAAGAGATTATATAAGTTATAAATTTCATATATATATTATATAAACTTTAAATCCACCATTATTCCCAACCATGAAATGTGGAAATGGAAGAATGGATGGCATTGTTGGTGAGGTGGTAGTCCACCTAATACTTGAATGCTGATTGTGTATTCCATTTGCTAGAAGAGAATTATTTTATATGTCATAATATTATAATAAAAAAAATATCTTATATTGGATATATTTAGGTTATTATATAATATATATATTATTATAATTAAAGGAGTGTAGAAAGAAATAAATCAAAAGTTCTCATTGAAGTATGTCACCTCTTCTTCGTGTAACTCCTTTTGGATTGCGCCAAAGGAATTACTTGGTAGGAATTATTTCCAAAGTGAGAATTTTAGGATGAGGTTAGGGGATTTAGAAACATATTTTTAAGGGTTTTTTGATACAAATTGATTTATTGGTGTGATGAATAAGTGGGAGGGGGTGGTGAGTGCCCTTTTATATTGGAGGAGGATTGAAATTTTTTAAATTCCAAAAGGTAAACACTATTGGGAGGTATACCTTACAACATGAGCCTAAAATAATGAAATATTATAAATAAAACATGGGATACCATGTAAATATCTCAACTTAATTGGTTTTGGACACGTTTCTTGACATTTTTCACCTTATGATTAATGTTTAACCACTAAGTAAACACCTTTTTTATCTTAATTAATCTAATTAATTTGAATTTCATTCACTAATATTTTCATAAAAAACTAATTTTAGATTTATAGGAATTATATATTATTAATATTCCAAATATGGAATCAATTTTTTCAAAAATAAAATCACAGTAGTGGCATAAATTAACGTTAAATTAATCCCACATATGCAATGAGAAAATAGGTTTTAAGGTGAAAATGTTCAAAAGTTTACAAAGCCATTATATCTAAATTAAACATAAAAATGATTCTAATGACCTAAATTGGATTCATATATTTATAATTGAAACAAATTGACTTGAAAATTAATTTTAAATATAATTTCACATTATAAATTATTTCGATGGAAAGATAGTTTTCAATTAAAATTCAGTATTTTCATTATTAAACAGAAAATAAAACTTCTCAGATAATACTAAGAAAATACTTATAATAATTTTGATATTCTAATTTTAAAAAATAAGATTAATTTTTTAAAAATTTAATTTATTAATTTTTAATATTTAGTTTTAAAAAAATTTCTCCGTTAAAATGAGGAAAAATGACCTTTATAAATACTGAGTTTTTTATGTGTAAAATTGGATTTTCTCTTATCTTATGCCTATCAAATATTTTTGATTAATTTCAAAAAAAATATTAAATATTAAATATATAAATTTTATTTGTGTTTTTCATTAATAGTAATTAATTTAATTTATTAGGTTTAAATTCATTTTCACACATAAAAATAGTTTTTTATAAAAACATTTACTTAATATTAAATTCATTTTTATATTAATATATAATTAACCGGTAACTAATGAATTCAAAAATTTATTTTTTTAGGTTAGTTAATCCTATTCATAATGAAAAATTTAACTACTAGTGTATATCTTGTTATATAATATTTTATTAATATATTGTTGTTTGGTAAAACTCGATCTTGCTTCTGACACAAGCTATCGAAAAAGTGGTGTTACATGTGAAAAAATATAACTCTACAATGCATCATTTAAAGCTATATAATTGATTAATTATTTTCATAATATTAAATATATCATAATATCTCGAGAGTTTATATTCCTTTCTTTGTATGGTGTTTCTTTTTCGTAAAAGCAATTTAATAAAATGTTATTCTTTTAGATTTTTTGTGGTGTTACAACCCCAATGTGAAATGAACATTAATATTAGAAATGATAGTACGAGGGACCCTATATAGACATATAATCTCACGATCATAGAATCTTCCAAGATCATCAACTAAGAAAGTCTCCCGGATGAGAAATAAGTGTGCTACCTTCATCAGTTTTTTTTATGGTGACCCAAACCACATTGAAACCTCGAGGAAACTCGGTAAAACAGTCATAAAATGAATCATGAAATAATCCCATTTCCATTTTGGTACCATTAAGTGTTGTAAAAATCTAGCATATCAGTGGTGTTCCACCTTCACCTGCTAAAAGGTGGAACACCTGGTGACAAAACCCATGATCTGATGATTCATCTAAGCCACCAATACGGACGGTGAATATCATGGAACATATTGGGGATAATTATGTGTGATTACCATTGAGAATCATGGTATTATCATATCAGTTCCTGTAACATGTCAATTATAACCCAGATATGTCCATGTATAAGCAGGATGTTATCTCCATCGATGGACCAATCTGGTGGTTGGTATGCACCTGAAACAGTCTCTTTCTGGACTAGGACTTCGGGATCTAAGAACCACCTACTCATTAAAATATCTTGAAGTTATGAGGATACCACCAAGTCAATAATAATGGGCCACTTGTGACTCTCTTGAAACTCCATATTCATATCATAAAGTATAGACATCAACATTTATTCATCACTAGTTTCCTGAACATCTTGTATAAAAGTATTATGGGTCAAATCATCCCTAGCTACATTTCCCTTTCTAGGAATATAGGAAAGATAATAATAGAAGGAATGAAGGAATTCAAACCATCCCTATTGTTTATGGCTCATGTCACACTATGTGAAGATCTACTTGAGGATTTTGTGGTTCATGAAAACAAAAAGCTATCTTCCATGAATCAATGTCTCTAACATTGTGAAGAATGGATAAAAGTTAATAACATGAGGTCATGCATTGGGTAATTATGCTCACAAGGCCTCAAATTTTGAGACCTATAAGCAATGAATCACTCCACCTGCATCAAAACTACACCCATCATGATTCTTTATGAATCACATAACACGGTATAACCACAACTAGGATCTATAAGAATGAGGATCAGTGATGAAGTAAGTATTCCTTTCAAATTAAAAATGGATTTTCCACATGCTTTAGACCACAAGAACATAAAAAGGAAATCTTAGTCTGGCCAGTAATAGGTTCCCTATAAAATTTGAAGTATTTTAAAAAATTCCTTTAATATCTATCTATACCTAAGATATTCCTTATCGAAAACAGATTCCTGAGCTGATCCATAGAATCTATGAAAATAATCCTCTTTGGTACAACTGATAATATCGATTTTGAGATATTATAACTCAATTAGTGAACATTGTCGATCCATAAGTTGAAATTTTGATCTTATCATATAACATATTATCTCTTAGTGTACCCAAGATTATTTCAAGGAGTTTAGATGGACCGGGTCATGTCTTTGAGAACACCAATATATCATCCATGAATACCATAATGAAGGAGTCAATGTATGGTTGAAAACCCCAATTCAACGTGCTCGTGAAAGAAGTGGGAACGTTCATAACAAAAAATAAAAAACCCAATAACTCATATAAACTATATTGAATTCAGAAATTTATATGTGGTAAATTTGATGGTTTTATTCACACCTGATGAGATCTTGATGTTAGGTGAATCTTGAAGAATACTCTAACTCCTTGGTTCTGCTCTAAGTGATATTATATATGAGTAAAAGTTTACCGGATCTTAACTTTAAGATGTTTCAATCATTGGTAATCCCCACACAGCTTAAGGACCCCATTTGGATTCTTCAAGAAAAGCATGTTTGAACCCAAAGGGGAAGTGTTGGGTCAGATAAAACCCTAATATTATAAATCCAAAAACTTTCTCTTGAGCTATAGGAGCTCGGTAGGTGACATCCTTTATAGAGGAATAGATATTGGAGCTCTTCCTAGGATAATTTTGATCGAGATATTTACCTCTCTTAGGGGTATTACTGAGAAATCATTAAATAAGACATCCGTGAAATGATCTACTACATGAGGAAGCACAGCCAAATTTATTCTATAATCACTCAAAGAATACTGGAGATCTGGGTGGTCACTCCTCATATCTCATGACATTCTAGTCTATCTGGACTACCATGGACATCCCATTCACCCTTATGTACAAATATACCACCCTCAAGTGATGTAAAAGTCAACCTGTAATGATAACAATCAACATGGGAATGATATGGCATGATCCAATACATCCCATGTATGTCATCAAACCCAGTCATCTATGGGATAAATAAATTAAACAAGAAGGAATAATTTCATATATCAAAAAGAAAATCCTAGAATTAGCATATAACTTCCATCAGTACACCCAACAACATGTCTAGGGTCATCACAACACAAAAGTATGGAATTTTTATCCCAAGACATCCACAATTTGTAGGATCAAAATATGAATGTAGATGCTTAATTACAAGAGGGGGTGAATTGTATATTTAAAAATTTTCGTTTTTAACCTTAAGGAAAACTATTTTTATCAAAGTTAAACAATGTAAATTTACAAGGCCTCTTAGTTCTACAAAATTTCTAGGTTCCGAAAATATGGTTCCAGAAATGAAACTTAATAAAATTTTACAAGGAAAATATTCTACCTTAAATCATATAGAATCTTACTTATCAGAGTATAAAAAGGAATAAGAAAGTATAAGATGGTTGTACTTTCTTCCTTTATAAATATACAACAGAAATAAACTTGAAACAAAATAGGGAACAAGTATGAAATATTTTAACCCAAAGAGTAGGGTATCCAACAGCCATGGATAAATGCCCCTTGATTTATCCTTTCAAATATGTCTATCTTACCCACAGTAGGGTAAGCCCTCGATAGGAATATCAGAATATATCTTGCTATCCCCGGAAACCCTTGAACATTAAGGTAGTCAGAACCTTTGTTTTATTATCCATGGAATTCCACAAACATTAAGGTATTCAAAACCTCTTTCTTACTACCCCCGAAAGTCCTCGATTATACACAATAATAATCAGAGTCGTATGAAGCAAGCTAAAAACGGTGTTCAGTATGCATAAGGAGTGATAGTCTCTCCCTCTAAAAATTACTTTAGTTGCAAGTAATCTCTAGAGTGATGGATTGGTTATCAGTTGTTAGTTATTCTGAGCTTATTCAAATGAGCTCCTATTTATAGGCACTTCTCCAATGGTCGACTCCCTCCTCCAAAGGTTATATTTTTCCTTGAATCTCAGAGGAACCTATACACATGTAAATCAAAAAAGTTTTAGTTAGAAACAGATTGTATGACCACATTTTATAACTATAACAAGGGTAATAAAAGTGTCGTTGCTTAACCAAATATAATTTTTAGAGTCTAAGGAAAAAATAAAGTTCAGAGTCTAAGTAAATAAGCCATTGGAGACTATAAATCACGGATGTTCGGATTCTCCTTTCAAAGGAATTTAGAACCTGAATTCCATTGACTTTGGTGTCTGAATTCCAATGAATTCAAAATCTGAATTTTGAAGAATTAAGAGTCTTAATTCTGAGGAATTCGAAGTCGGAATTCTAAGGAATTTGGAGTCTTAATTCTAAGGAATTCGGGGTCTGAATTATGAGGAATTCAGAGTCCGAATTTCAGAGAATTGGGAACCTGAATTTTAAAGATTTCATAACCATGTTTTTAGAGAATTTGGAGTCTGAAATTTAGAGAATTTGGATTCTGAATTTCAGATAATTCGGAGTTTGAATTTCAGAGAATTCAGAACATGAATTTCAAAAAATTTGGAATCTAAATATTAGAGAATTTATAATCTGAATTTCGAAATACTCTATATCTAAGAATTTATAGGATTCCAAGGTTTTAGATGTGAAATCAAATTTTACACTTAGGAATAAAAATAATTATATTTATAGAATAATAAAATGATCAATAAAAACAAAGATAAGGATAAATTTCCTTGGGGAAGGTAATTTTTCTTTAATAAGATAATTCTATTGAAAAAAGATATTTTCCTTAAAATAGAGTGTTTATGATTTTCAAAAAATAGAAAAATGGAAAAGACATAAGGAAACCTTATTGACTAAATAATATCCCCTTTTTTGGAAAGCACAAACATCCTTACTAAAAAAATATAAGGACTTAGAATTTTTATGTTCAATAAAAAAAACTTATCTCGCTTTTACTTATGGATCATAGTGAATATGACTAACTCCCCCTTAGGCTTTGGAATCCATAAGGATCGTATTCTTGATTTATTGAATGAGAAAACATTTTATTGCATATGAAAATCTTATTTGATAAGTACTTCCTCTTAGATGAACTCCCCCTTTATTAGGCAAAAAATCTTCTTACTTAGTATTCTTTTTATCATTCCTTTCTCCCCTTTATGATTTTCAAAAAGGAATAGAGGAAATGGGAAAATATGGTACCTGAAAAATTATTACTAAACCACCAAATATATGGAGAACAACCCACATTTCATTAATATCGAAATAATTTGTACAAGGTAGAAATTCAAAAAAAAAAATTGGAATTGAAAAAATTATCATTCTTTCTCCTTCGACATCAGCTTCTTGTCAATGGCTTTCAGCTTCTTGAGCTCCTTGTCATCTTCACCCATATGCATAAGCAACTAAAACTGTTCTTCACTTTTCTTCTCCAAGACTCTAATCATTTATTCCTAACCCTTAAGATATTCTGCTTGAGCTTTCAATGCTTCTTCATTCTTAACAATATTGTCTTCAAATTTTATTCTAATATCACTTTCCGTCTTCTAATTCATGGCCATAGAATTAAGCTTTCAATTTAAGTCTTTGACTTTTTGCTTTCAATTTGTCTATTTTAGAATCATCTTTTCTTCAAATCTCTTAGTAAGATCATCAATATTTCCATCTTCGGTGTCATAGAAATCTTTCACATTATCTTGAATTTCATCAAAATCTATCGAGTCTTTGACTATCTTCCTTGACCAGCATACAATCTTTTTAAATGACCTTTTATGATCCTCATATTCAATGGGAGAGGATTTTAAAAATGCCTCATGTCTTAATAATTTATTCATAATCATTGAAACTAAATATGATTTCTGATTGAATGAATGCTGAAGCAACTGAGACCTTGAATCTATATTTGGAAATTAAGTAATAGTACCGACTAGTTTTTTCAATGATTGTACCACAAAATCATATCCAAGAGAGGATTATTCTGAATCATAAAATTTTGTTGGTGAGGGTTCTTTTTTAACTCTTCTGCTTTCCTCTTCAACGAACTTCCAACAACATTTTTTTACTACTTATTTTCTAGGTGTATGGACCAACACCCACTTTCCCTTATCAACTCGTTGAATGATATCTTCTAGTTTGGGTGATTCATTATCACTATCAGATAACTAGAAAATTTTAACTTCCTCAACTTCCACTTTCTCAGCATCAACCACATGATATTCCATATGATCAAAATAATGATTACTACTTTCTTCTTCAGAAGGTTTTTTTAATTATTCCGAACTATTTTCTTCATTCCCTAGAATAGGAAGTTTTGAGGATTCGACTTGAGGAGTACAGATTGATAATTTTACAGAGGGACTTTCTTTCTTATGGTAATATTAATCATTATTTAGGACATCATCAGTGTCTTCCCCTTCTTCTTCTTCTTCTTATTCTATTTCCTCTTACTCTTCCGGAAAAATTTCTTCTTCTTGTTCTAGATCCAAAATCACCACATTCTTTCCCAGAGTCTCAGGAAGTGATTCTAGCAAAAATGATTCTGGAACTGGGATATGTTCACATTCTTTCTCAGTATCCTTGAGATGGGATTGAACAATTTCAGCCTCTGATAACTTCTTCCTCTACTTCTTTTCATTCTTTTTCTTCTCAAGATCTTCAATAGAATTTATCTTTAACGCTTTTGCCTCATCAGGATCCAAGCCAAACATAGGCTCCCCTTCCTTCTTGTTCTTCTTATCTTCTCTCCACATAGCCACTAATTCATTAGGGTAAGCCTTTTTCTTCTTTGGTTTTGGAGGTATGGATTGAGTTACCTTAGCTTCATATGTTTTTTCATTCTTTTCCAGTTCCTTTGCATTCCTCTTCCTTCCACCCTTCTTTGAGGTTTTTTCCACCTTCAGTTTCTTTTCTTGAGCATGGATTTTATCTTTTAACAATTAAAAAAATTCTCCTAAATCATAGTATAAACCAAATTTTATTCTCCTTAGAGTATCATCACTCTGCAAACTTACATTAAAATTACTTCTCTTTTAACTACAAGGAATTTTGAAAGACTGAATACAAGGAGCAATAATCTTCTAAAGAATAGTTGGATACATGATAATCTAATATTTTAGGGTTCTATTCCTGATATTCTCTATTGTCAGCAAAACATAATTCACTAAATTGATCTTCTTGAGATTCAAAAAAATAATCTAATGCATAGGTATCACTTTTCTTCAGGGTATCCTTGTCCCCTTTTCTTGAAATGAGAAATACCTGAACTCATAGCTGAATAATCTAAAGATTTGTAGAGAGATAAATAATTTTTGGAGTGTTCACTTCCTTCAATCCAATAAACTCTATAGATTTCTCCTTTGAAAAATATCATTCTACATCAGGTAACTTGTAAGATAAAAACACTGCTTCTTCCTAATAAAGAGTTTCAATCAGGTTGGCAGCCATATTGTAAGAAAGGGAGTAGGTTTTCCTATAGCTCTTAAAGTGAACTAATCTTTCCCTCCTTCGTTTAAAAAACTTACTGGTTCATAGAACTCAACTAACAACTCCAGATATACCAGAACCTCTGCCCTCGGTTTGGATATACATAGGCTCTCCAAACTATTCAGCTAAATATTCTTTGAAATGATGGAATCATACTTAGCAATTAATTTGGGATCAACTAAACTCTCTCTGTATATTTTCCACTCAAAGATATCCTTTACAGAAGACATTTCTTTCTGAGGAGAGGCTTCTATAGACATTCATAATTAAAAAAACCTTGAATATTCATAACGACCTTAAGTAGATATGTAGGGATTCAGCATTCCAGATAATAAAGATTGATATGGGAAAACCATTGGGGGTCCTTATATAGGAGATTGAGGCGAAAATTCAACTTTTTTTCTTAATCCAATGGTTGAAATACTCATGATCAGATCTGATGGATGGGATGATAACTGAAGAAGGATTTTGAGAGGTTCTAATCTTTTGAGATTTTTATGATAAATAATCGGATTTATGGAAATGTGAATCCATAATATTCAAAACAAAATGAAAATACTAACATATAAAAATATGATTATGAAAATTTAGGAAATGAATCATACATTTTATACTTCTTAAAAAGATTATTCGTAATGAGGAAAATTCTTATTGAATAACTTTAGATTCTATAAAATTAAAAAAAACTACAAAAAATCATGACTATGAAAAAAATGTACTATGAAAAATTTTGACTATGAAAATTTTTGACTAACAAAATTTTTTTGACAATGAAAAAATTACACTAGGAATTTTTTTTGATTAATATGCAAGTGTACTCCCCCTATAAAAAAGAGTTTCTTACTATTAGGAGATAGGTTTGAACAAGAAGTTAACAAATAATATGAACCTACGGTTTTCATTCATAAATATTATTTAAGGAATAAAATATATCGGAGGGTAAAGATTTTGTGAAAATATCATCAAGTTGATCTTACATTCCGATAAGTCGAAGGATGATATCTCATTTTTGTGTATGATCCTTAAGACATTAATGCCTAATATCTCTGTGTTTTTCATGAGAGTGATGTGTGGGGTTTTTAGTTAAGGCAATGGAACTAGTATTATCACACATTATTTGTGTTTTTCTAAAACTCATACCATAGTTTGTGAGTGTGTGTTGCATCCATAACACTTGAGCACCACAATTTCCAGCTGGTACATATTCATCTTCAGCAGTGGAAAGTGATACAGAGTGTTGCTTTTTTCATGACCAAAAAACTAATGAATCTCCAAATAAATGACATTTTCCGGACGTACTTTTTCATATCCATTCTACATCCACCAAAGTCAGCATCTGAAAAGATTTTTAAAACAAAAATAATTTCTAAAAGTATAAAAGAGTCATAAATCCATGGTTCCATTTAAGTAGAAAAAAAATTCTTTTCACTAACTTTAAATGAGATTCCTTAGGATTGGATTGATATCTTTCACATAAGCATACTGAAAACATTACGTCTGGATGACTAGCTGTCAAAAATAGTAGAATTTCTATCATACCTCTAAATGATGTTTGAACTACTAGTTTCCTAGCTTCATCAAGATCAAGTGAATTTGAGGTACCAATGGCAGTAGTAACACTTTTAGTGTTTTCATATATTTACCTTTTATTAATATATTTAATAAATTTATATTGAGATATATAAATTGCTTCAGGTATTTGAGATATTTGAAAACCAAAGAAAAATGTTAACTCCCCCATCATACTCATTTCGAACTCAGATTTCAATAGATTCACAAATGAATCGGTTAAATATTGCTGAGTTAAACCAAATATAATTTCACCATCATTAACTCCCCCATCATACTCATGTACATCTATTATACCAAGCTCTAGGAACTTGTTCAAGTCTATATAAAGCTTTGGTAAGATGGAAAACATATTTAAGAGGTTTTTTATCTTTAAAACCAAGAGTTTGTTCAACAAACACTTCCCCTTGAACATAACCGTTAAGGAAATCACATTTGACATCCATTTGAAAAAGTTTGAAATTAAATAATGTGGTATAGGAAAGTATAATAATAATTGATTAAAGTCTAGACATTGGAGCATATGTTTCATTATAGTCTATTACTTCTTGATGATTATAGCCTTTAGCAACTAATCTTTCTTTATTAATTACTATGATTCCATTTTCATCCAACTTATTTTTGAACACCCATTTTACTCCAATAATAGATATTTCCTTAGTTATTTCAACCAAGTTCCAGACATTTTTACTTTTGAATTAATTGAGCTCATATTGCATGGATTTTATCCAATCATCATCACCGAATGCTACATCAGTGATTTTAGGTTATAATTGAGAAGGAAATACTAGATGTTCCACTTTGTATCTTAAGGAACTTCTAGTCCTTACTGGTTGATTTACATCACCAATGATACTATCACAGGGATGATTATTAATAAACAACTGATTTTGGTTTTGTAAAACCTGTTAATCAACATTTTGTAAAAAATCTTTTGGGGTATATGATTCAAGAAACATTTTCTTGAACATTTTCCTTATCAGAATGATCTGTTATCAAGGGTTCGTAATCGGTTTTTGATAACACATCGAAATATGTAGATTGAGGTTGTTTAAAAAAATTTATCAGTTTCATAAAATTTGACATGTACTGTTTCTTCTATAGTACAAGTGTTTTTATTGGAAACTCTATAATCCTTTGAATCTATGGAGTAGGCTATGAAAATTCCTTCATCATATTTGGGTGTGAATTAATGTATATTATCTTTAGAATTAAAAATAAATACTTAGTAACCAAATACCTTTAAGTAGTGAAGTCTAGGTTTTCTACCCTTCCCTAACACATATGGGTTTTTGTTAAGAAAATTTCCAATCGAAACATGATTTATTGTATAACAAGAAGTATTTATAGCTTTATCCCAAAAGTGTTCATCTATCGAAAATTTGCTAAACATGGTTCTATTTATCTCTCGAAGAACCTGATTTCTTCTTTGATCAACACTATTTTGTTGAGGGGTTCTAGGTACTGAGTAGTTACGAGTAATACCTTTTCTATTAAAAAAGGTTTAAAAATAAAAATTTTGAAATTCTCCTCTATGGTCACTATGAATAATTATCAATGGAAGTTTTTTTCCAATTTTAACTTGGGATCTAAAAATTTTGAAATAAGAAAAAGCATTCAATTTCTTTTTATGAAAATAGACCCATGAAAATCTACTGTAATCATCAACTAAGAAAAATACATAATATTTTCCTCAAATGATTCAAATTTATGTTGGACCAAAAAGATCCATATACACCAACTGTAATGCATTAGTAGTTGAGACTTCACTTAAATTTTTAAAACTTGATTTATGTTTCTTCCAAAATTGAAAAGGATCACAAAATTTTAAATAATCAAATCTACGATCTAGTAGATCCTTAACTAGTCTTTTTTAGAGAGTTTCATAGGTTCCAAAGTATGTCCTAACCTTTTATTCCATGACCAAGAATGATCATTCATTTCACTAAGACATGGTAGGTATTGGCATCTAAGGTCTTCTATGTTTAGTGTGTATACATTCTCTTGCCTATTGGTAGAAACAATAAACTCTTCCTTGGAATTGGGTACTAAACATTTTTCATTCCTAAAATTCACAAGGTATACTTCATCACATAATTGACTTATTACAATGAGGTTGTTCTTAAGATCATTAACAAATAAAAAAATTTAAATCATAGTTTTTTCCAAGAAGAAAAATGTTACCTATACCAAAAATTTCTCCCTTAGTATTATCTATGAAACTTATTTTTCCTCCTTTCATCTTGATAATATTTTCGAAGATTTTTTTTTGTTTCTAGTCATATTTCAGGAACATCCACTATCCTTGTACTATGTATTTTTGTTGGTACTCTCTTTATTATCTTGAAAATAAGAGTGTTAGACATTTAGAACCCAACCCATCTTGGATCCGGAAACATTAGAAATAATAACTTTAGGCATCCACATCTTCTTAGAAAAATAGGCATTATGAAATCCTAAATACTGAGTTTTTTTAAAGAATAATATTTCACCCAATTTCCACCACATTGACATTTAGTGTAGAATGTACCACTTTGTGGAACAAAATAGTTATTACTGAAAATTGGTTTAGAATGAGTATAATCAAATCCAGAATTATTCCTTAGAGGATGAATTTTGGAATATATCTTATCAAAGTTCTCCTTACCTATAGTAAGGTTTGAAAAACACTTCCTCAAGGAAAATAGTTTAGACATTAGTTTAATAACCATGTTTTTATCCTCAAAAACATTAGTTTTAACACTAGAGGTAGTCACTAAAATATTTTTCTTAGAAATTATGTTTTCAAGATCCTTAGAAAGTTTATCCTTCTCATAATCAACTTCTTCAAAGTTATTGGAAATACTTTCAAAATAATAAAATTTATTATCAAGATATTTAGAAAGATATTATAATTCATTAGTAAGAATATAAATCCAATAATTTTATTTATCATGTTTTCTCTTGAGTTTAGAATTTTCATTCTCAAGAAGCCTAACAAACCTGGAAACTTCTTCGTAAGTAGATAATGTATTATCTATATCAGAAGGAGATTCTTCATCTGAAGATTCGTTATATTTATTATCACTATGATTATCAATTAAGGAAACATTATTTATAGATTCAACATTATGTACCTTTTCCATTAGACAATGATTTTCAATGGGTACTCTGGCTAAAAAACCAAGATTCTTCTAACCATAAGATTCATACTCTGAGGTTTCATCAAAAGTGTCTCCAACACTAGCAATCCTGGTGTCATTAGCTTTCAAAACATTCTTAGATTTATCTTTGTATTACTTCTTTCTATTCTCCTCATAATTATTTTCCTTTCTATCATTTTTCTTAAGTATAGTACAATCTGGACTCATATGCCCTGCTCTTTTGCATTCATAATGAGTGACTTCAAAGTCTTTCTTGTATTTTATTTCTTTCCTCTTAAATCTATATTGGAGGTCTCTCTTTGCAACTATCTTATTCATCAATCGAGAAATATTAGGTATCTCATTCTCAGAATGTTCAATTTCACTAGATTCTGATAAAATAGTAACTTCCTTTGACATAGATCTAGTAAACCATTCAGGAGTCTTAGATTTAGTAGCAGTAAAGGATACACTTCCCTTTCTATTCTTATTATTATTCAAATAATTATCTATTTTCATTATTGTATCATGTTGAAAAAGAGTTCCAAAAACCACATCAAGAGTAATTTGAGATACTTTCCTATTCTCATCAATAACTGTTCTCTTAGATTTCCACTCATTAGGCATGATGTCTATAATATTTTCTACAAGTGCCTCATCATCTAAACCACTCACACCCATGAATTATAAACTGTTAAAAATAGTCATAAACCTTTGTTGTACCTTACATATTGGTTCTCCATAAGGAAATAGAAATCCATGATATTATTCTCTAAGAATAGTTCTTCTAGTATCTATAATTTTGGATGTACCAAAATGAGTAACCTATAATTTATTCTGAATAAAATTTGCAGCTTCACAAGAAGAAATATGACTATATATTTTTTTGGTCATGGAACACAACAAAGTATTGTGTACCATGTAGTTTAGTTGATATTCTGATTTCTCTTGATTAGTAAAAGTTCTGACTTCTTATCAGGAATCCTATAATCTCCCGTAAGAATAAAGAAGTAGTCCACTCCAGTATTAATAACAAAAGTATTCATACGATCTCTCAAATATTCATAATCATTTCCTTAAAATATAGGTGGTCTAGTAGGATTTATATTTTCAATTGAACAAACATTCATTCCTTCCAACTAAAAGAAAATATATTTCCACAGAAACCTATTAATAGTAAAAGTTTGTGAAAAAGGATAAAATTCCAATGAAAGGAAAATATATTTCGAAAAATTAAAACATGAGAAAGAAAACTTATATGTGAATATAAGAATTATAGATACCTGCTCTGATACCATTTATAGAATCGAAATATGAATGTAGATGCTCAATTACATGAGGGGGATGAATTGTAAGATTAAAAACTTTCATTCTTAACGTTAAGGAAAACTATGTTCAACAAAGTTAAAAAATGTAAATTCACAAGACATGTTAGTTCAACAAACTAGTTAGGTTTGGAAATGTTGTTCTGGAAATGAAACTTAACAATAGTTTACAAGGAAAATATTGTACCTTAAAGTGTATAGAATCATACTTATCAGAGTATACAAAAGAACAAAAAAGTATAAGAAGGTTATACTTTCTTCCATTATCAAAATACAGTGGAAACAAACATGAAACAAAACCAGTAACAACTATGAAATATTTAAACCCAAAGAGTAGGGTATCCAAAAACCTTGTATAAAGGTCCCTTGATTTAAACTATCAGGAAAGTATTTCTTTCCCATCATATATAAATCCCTCTATAGTAATATCATAATCTGTGTTGTGATCCCTGCAATCTCTCAAACATTAAGGTAGTAGAAACCTCTATCATCTTATCCATGTAATTCCTCGATCTTTAACATAGTTGAACCTCTGTCTTTTTATCCCCATAAGTCCCCGATTATACACAACCACAATCAGAGTCGCACGAAGCAAGATGAATAAGAAGTTCAGTTCACACAGGTCATGGGAGTCTATCTTTATAGAAATTACTTCCGTTACATATAATATCTAGATTTATGGATCAGTTCTCAGTTGTTATTTCTTTTGAGATCTTTCAAATGAACTCATATTTATAGGCACTTCTCCAACGATCAACTCCCTCCTCCTACAATCATATTTTTCCTTGAATCTCGGACGTACTTGTACATGTGTAACTCAAACAACAGTTAGTTAGAAACAGATTGTACGAAATCATTTCATAACTATAACAGGGGTATGAAAAATGTGTTTTCTTAACCAAATCCAATTTTTGGAGTCTAAAGAAAAAATAATGTTTGGATTATTTGTAAATGAACACTTAGAGACTATAAATCATGTATGTTTGGATTTTGTTTTCCAATGAATTCAAAACCATAATTCTATAGATTTTAGTGTCTGAATTCCAATGAATTCAGAATCTAAATTGTAGAGAATTTGGAGTCTTAATTCTGATGAATTCAAAGTTTGAATTCTATGGAATTCGAAGTCTATATTCTTAGGAATTCAGATTCTAAATTATAAGGAAATCGGAGTCTGAATTTCAGAAAATTCAGAGTCTGAATTTTAGAGAGTTCGGATTCGAAATTTAAGAGAATTCGGAAACTGAATTTCAGAGAATTCAGAAGGTAAATTTCAAAGAATTCAGAATCTGAATTTCAGAAAATTTAGAGTCTGAATTTCAGATAATTTGGAGTCTGAATTTTAGGGAAGTCAGAACCTGAATTACAGAGAATCCAGAACCTGAATTTCAGAGAAATTGAAATATAGATTTCGGAGAAATCAAAATCTAGATTCTTGAATACTCTATATCTAAGGATTTACAGGACTCCAAGGTTTTAGATGTGAAATCGAATTTTACACTTACCAATTAAAATAATTAGATTTAGAGAATAATAAAATGAACAATGAAAACAATGATAAGGATAAATTTCCTTGGGGAAAGAATTTTTTTTTATTATGATAATTTTAGATAAAAAGAGATTTGGCATAAAATTGAGTGTTTGTGATTTTCAAAACATAGAGGAATGGAAAATTCATAAGAAAACATTATTGACTCAACACAATTTAAACTCAAACAAAAGAGTTAGATAAACCGATATCGAAAAATATAGAAACTATATTAATGGCTATCCGGATAGTACCTCATATAGTAGGCTACCAACTCTATGGTCCATGGGTATCTACTGTAATGAAAGCAACTGGAATGATCATTATCCCTCATCTATAGCTATTTTTTTTATATATAGGTATGCTCTATTGGAACTGAAAATATGAGGCTTTTCAACCCCAGCCACAACCTTTTCCTTGGCCTGTTTGGCCATTACTACCCTAGCATCCTTCCTAGAATAGAGTCCCTACTTCTTCTCTTAAAGGTGGAGTTGGTGAATGTCATATTCCACTTTTTATAGGTTGAAGGACCCATTAAATCTTTTGAAGATGACCCTTCCGAATGAAATAACAACACTCCAATGGGTCCCTATCACACTGAGCCTTCATCTACACCCATTGTCTATAATGATGGTATACAATAGAGCTAATATTGTGGATACCCATCTCTGATCTAATTAGAAACTTCAAGTCTATCCATCTTTCCACTGTAATAGCTACAAAAATATATCATAACAAACCCTCAATACCCTATACAATCATCTCCCCTCATGTTACATTTAGTGACAAGATCTTGCTTCACAATCATAGGAACTATAGATAGATAGAATTGATTCACCTGAGTACAGATAGAACACCATTGCCCCTCGACAAAGCATATTTGTAGTGATAAATCGTCACAAAAAAGTATCAGTGAAAAGTAATGAATCTTTGTGAAACTTGTTGAATGGTACATGATGATCATAACACCTTACTCTAGGTGGATAAACTTCCTAGATCAATCATATCTCAACATCTTAGGGAAAATGTAATCATAGAATGATTTTTGAAATTACTTATAGACTATGCCCTGATGAAGACCATATAATGTAATTACATCCCACCAGTGCTTATCCGAATCAAGCAAGAAGTAGGTGGTGAGCTTGAACATCCTATCTGGAGGAATCTCTAAATTCAAAAAGATAGAGAGAATGGATTTTATTTGTGACTCAGAAGCCTAAGGAATTCCATCACCTAAACATGTGGGAGTATATTGCTGCTTTAACTCATAATTAATATCAGACATCATAGCTGCATATCATGGATCACCCTATATAGACTGCATCAATCATAATAAACTCTCTCAAAGATAAGCATTCGGGCCTAATTTGGTAACAAGATTTGGTGTTGTAGGTGACACTAGTGGATGGAATATCGATGGTTCTAGGACCACCACCTCTAATGTGTGGTCTTCATCACTATCCTAATTCATAACTCGAGGGAATTGTGGTGGTATAGCTCTAAAAATTCCCTGAACACAACTCCGAATAATATATTAGATCAGATATAATCACTAATGAATGTTGGAAAAAAACTTTTAATACCCAACATACTACAACAACAACTATATCTAAGGTTAGGGTGTTAGAATGCTTTCATGTTTTTATTTAATAGGGTTATAATATATGGAGGGTCAATTGAAAGTTAAGGAAGAAAAAAATCTTGAAATTTCACTTGGCCTTCTCATTAACATGCTACTATCATCATTAATAAGTTATATTTTATATTTTTATTTTTTAAGTGAATTTATTCATAAAATAAGGATTAATTAAACGGATTTTCATTTCCAATTTATAATGGCACGTACACTTTGTAAACTGAAAATGACTCTCATTTAATTATAAAATTCCCACATGAATTTTGTGACAAAATGTTAAAGGTAAATTATGATGGCTCAATTAGAAATATTATCCTTTCCAATTTATAAAGGACCATACAGTATATACATTTTAATTGGTACTCATGTCATCACATCCAAAGCCTAGGTTATGTAACTTGAGTTAAATAGATATCATGGGTCAAAATAGACTATTTAAGATGCCCCATCCAACTATGGAAGAAAACACTATTTAGGTTGATGATGAAATGCTAAAAAACCTATTTCGCTTATTTACATAAGACTTTTGTAGCATAGACATATAAAAAAACCATGTCACACTCAACAATCAGAGGTAACATACGAAATGCAAGTAATAAATTGAACTTATATGTAATAGAATATACAGGACATGTGAATCCATAGGTTCCTATAATTATTCATGAAACAATTATCCTTTCCATATGAAGAAACAATAGAATATCCCAGAATATATTTTAGACCATGAAAATCACATGGTACACCCAACAGTGAAGGTATGTCAAGCATAATAATCAAAATATAAAACAATAACTTCCAATTCAATGAAACTTGGTGTTTACCCCGATGGTCGGTTAGATACTCCCACACAAGGATTATAACAACGTTCTAAAATATTCCAAATATCCTTTAAAATTTTACCAAACAATAAGACAAGAAAGAAAACCCCTCTAATACAACTTTGTGACATCCTTAACACAGTTCACAAATGGGTAAGAAAACCTGGTTGACCACATGGCACCAAGCATGCTTTCCCATATGCTATATGTTATAGAATAACAAAAAGGGACAATGTTGTTTCTAAGGGGATACTATTCCTTCATGTCGGAGTTGAGCACAATAGTGAAATAAAAACATAAAAATAGAGACACATATATTTATCCACACATATGATCTTAACATCTCTTCATCTAACAATGACGACTCAGACAAGGTGTGAGATAAATTATTATAGGCCACCCCCAATGGTGTCTATAAATAATCCCCTATGTGATTATAAACTGTAACACTGTGTAGGTATATCAAAATTTAATTAAGGAATTATAACCATGTGATACCTAATTCAGTCTCAGCTGGTGCCTCTGTACATGTGACCACTTCTTTAATTTGTATAAGTTTCAATTTATAATAGATAAATCATTTGAATGTTTCAATAGTACTTAAAAATATCCAAATAATAAAAATGGTTCCAAGGTGGATCTAAAGCATCCTAGACCTCATTGGTCCGACCAACTCATAATAGTAACTCATGAAGTCTTGCTATAAGGGTATAAGTGTAATCCAAGGGGTACCCCTATGATATTCCAATATAAATGACTCTATTCAAGTCCATGGATTCCATCCACAATAATGTTAGGCTACATATGGATGGGCCTAATAGGGTGATTCCATAGACCCGCGTGTTCGTAGATATGAAGTTGAATTCAAGGAGTGTGACTGAGGCATTCTAATAATCCCAAAATGATATCAGGTGTTTCATCAGTACTTCACTAAGGCATTCACATTTTAAGACAATGAAAATGTTCCAAGGTGGAAATATCCCATATAAATTAGCTCAATTAATTATAATTTAGTCATATGAGTGCTCGAGGAATTCCCTTAGGAATACAAGGCTGACTCAAGTCTGGGAATTCTAATAAAGAAGAAAGAGGGCCATATGAAATAGGAACCTTATAAATTTAATACCATTTAATCCATTTAAGTGATGTAGTACTCATTCCAAATACATTCTCAATAACTCATTCAATTTTATTTCATTATATGTGACAAGTTAAAATAAATACATGCAACCAATTATTAATTCAATCACATTTTATGAAAGAAAATTTTAATACATAATTATTTAATTTCTGATTAACAATTAAGATTAAATTATTAAATTGAATAACTTAACTTATATAATGTTGTTTAGAACATAACTGAATGGTATCCCATGTAATCACATCATTGGTGACTAAAGGAATAATAAAGGAATCAGCCTAATTAGGGTGGTTATCATTGAGGTCTCAACATTACAATGTCATAAAATGGGATCACTACGACCTTTGGATACACTTAGAACAATTTAAAATTATATACATATGAATTTTTGAAGCCACACCTAGTGAAAATGGCATGTGAACAATGAAGAAAATTTATAAACTATGATACATTGACTGAGAATTCATAAAACACCTACCTTGTGTCATTAGTAGATGCCTCATCTATTATCAGCCCTTAGTTTAGACTGGATTAGAAAAAACATATGAATAAAAGAATTCCCTAAAATTAGGTCATATTAGCTCACACAAAAATAAATAGGTCAAAAGATAGATAAACAAATAAAGGTTAAAGAAGAATGAAGCACATCCCACATGGAATAAAATGAGATAAACAGATCTTGATTATGAGCATAAAAGGAGAAGTTATCGAAGAACCAAAAATTGAATGGTGGATAATATCTTCGTGGGAGAAAATAGGAGAAGCTGTCTTCTAGAAGAGAAATGGAAGAGGTGGGGTTAATTATACAGATATAGGGTAAAATGGTAAAAGCGGTCACAATTTAATGGTTTTCACAATTTTCTTACATGGTTGGCCAAACTGGGCACCAATCGTGCACCCAACTCTTCCCTAAGACACCCCTCACATAGTTTAGGTGCACAATTAGACTAAAACTACATAACACATATGAAACACATCTATAATCATAACTATAGAAGTCACATGACTGTGTAGCCTATGCTGAATGGTGAAGACAACCAGTGCATCCTTATATAGGTCATGGGACCACCCCACATTTTTTAACCGAACTATATGTCCTTGGATGCACAAATTCTACTATAATTGTCACCTAGCTATTGTCTCTGAAAGATGATGATTTGGGATCTAAAAAATCACCAAACACCCTCCTAAATATTGTCACCTCATTAGGAATTAATATTATGTAAAAGAGATATAATTCAACCAAAAACAAAAGGTATTTTACCTCAAATGAAATTTTGGTTCTTACAAATTTTGATGAATTAATTAAAAAGTAATTAAAATATTTTACTTTGGGTATATTAATCATTTAATAAAATAGTTTTATTTTACTTATTTTTTTTGAAAATAATTTGCGACTTGAATATTTTTATCCAAATATATGGAACAAGGAATATACAAAATATTATAATATTGAAGTTCATATTCACATTTTTGATGTAGTTTTAATGATACATCACCTAGTGAATATCAAATTCTAAAATTCCTAGTAGATAGACACTTTTTTTGATAACTATTATTATGAAATGTTTTTCCAATTATATTATCTAATTCTCATGTTTAAATGAAATGAGGCATACTTTCATTTTTGAAATAAATGTTTTATAATATACCATACAAATGTAATTGTTTAATTGTACATGAATCAAACATGTCTTTTTATGAGTAATTAATATTGAATATAAAATATAAGCACCAATTAATACATAAAAACAAAATTATTAAACATAGCCAAGTATTACTTGAAGAAAATATCAGTGATATTCCAATGTTACTTATATTCCTTTGTGATAGAACCCATTAGTATTTAACATGATTTCACTATTGGTTTAAAGAGACTATGTGACATTTTTTCATTAATTGTAACAGTGAAGTCAAGTTTTTGGAACTATTTCACATAGATACATGTGAAATATTTCTAGTAAATATAAGATTTAAATTTTTGAAATTCATAACATTCCATTTACTTTTTTGAGGAATATAGAAGTGATGAAATGAATATCCTTCATAAGTAGATAAACTATGCTTCAAGAATGTGATCCAAAGTGTATATTAAACAATAATTCACTAATAATTGAAATGTAAAATATATTTATTCTTAAAATAATGTTCTCCTATAGACATCAAATTCATGATTTAAGTAAATAGAGGATCAATGATGGGTATTATATGTTTTAGAGAGTCTATCATTATCTTTCCTGAAATTATTAGCAAATAATGTCTTTAACACCAAACCATATGTCAATAATAATGAAAAACGGATATCATATAATTTATAATTTAATTTAAATCAATTATTTTACAAATATATTTACTTTTATGCAAGGAATATGTTAAGGTTGGGTTAATAAATAAAATTACATCAACAAAAACACAAAATAATATATCTTAGTTTATTATCCACATGGTTTATAATAATATTACATAAATTACTAATATATAAAGGTTATAGTCCAACAAAAGAATATACTTTGATAATATACCTCACATATCAATTTGAGATATTCAGATATATATAGACTTGGATAAATTCCAGGTTAGAGATGAAAAAGTGGTTGGCATAGGAATAAGTTCCATAATATCTCATAAACAATAAATTTATAGAAATTTATACTATATATATGAGATATAAAACCCAATATTAGTGGTCTTTTAATCACTAATTATGTTTTATATTATTCATGGGGAATAATACATCATTATTCAAATTAATATAATTAAGTACAAAATAAACTAAAATTTTTAATCTATTATAAATTCAAAAAATAGATTCCATGTACCAACATCATGTCTAAATTTTTGTAATATATCTAACTTATGTAGAACACACTAGGTTTAAATGGGTATTAAATGTATAGTTATAAATGGATGGTAAAGTGATTACCTATAAATCAATATTTGTTATTAAAGTCTTAAGGTCAATCAAAGTGTTAACAATCTAGAAAACTTTTCAACAATTGTGATGTTAAAATATATTTGAATTTAGATTTAAAGAATATATTCTTTGTATTATTTTATAAATAAAATGAATTTAAAAACTACGAAATTTTGAAAAATATCTATCAGATATAATCACACAAGTTTGGGACATAAAAAGTAACCAATATCATGTGCATCATACAATGGTCGATTGATAGATCAAGAGATAATTAAATAATGGAATGATTATATTTTCATGTGGAAATAAGAGGTTATGGTTATAATAATAGTTATTCAGGTGATATATGTTCATAAAATATAGAAAATAGTTTTTAGTCTTATAATTAACATTTAATTATTTGAAAATATTTTTCCAAAGATTGACTTAATGTGTCAACTCATGATCTAGGGAACATGTTTCCATTGTGTCCTATCTATGGGTTTCTTGGATCAATTAAAAGTATATAAATGTAAAAGGTATTGAAAATAACATATGTAATAATTCATGGTAGAATTATTTCCAATTACTCATAGAATTATTCTTTTCAAGAATACTTGTATATTCTATGCGGGGATATTTAAATGGTGAGTAGAAATTCACATGTTTTAGTGATGGGATATGTCACATAATCCTAGTTATATACTATTTTTTGTTATTTCAATTGCTTAAATATTATTTGGAAACTATCAAATAAATCATCGAAAATTTATAGGGAATTGATAAAAAATATTCAATAGTAATCTAAGATGTATAACAGATATGTACATGGATCATTTATATGTGTGAACCCTAGTTATCATAATGGTACATAAAACTTTTATATATACCTATCAATTTTATATTACATAAAAGTTGGACTAATTTAATGGGTAAGATAAATGATTAAATTTAATGGTATTCATATCTATAAATACCAAGTCTGTCATGAAAGTGTGTTCTCTAGACCCATCATGGGTATTGATTTTCAATTAAAATATCATGTATACATAGATTTATGAAAAATTTGTTACTCCTACATAAACAATTTAGATGGTAATTTCCATGGATTATTTATAGAATATAAGGTTATATTAGTTCACATATATAATAATAACATTGATATACTATGATAGTATTCCTAAACATATGTCATATGGTCAAGATACATCATACTAATATGAAAAGTATAATGTGTTACAATCATGTTTCATGAGATCATGTGCATTCATAATTATTCTCAAGAAATTTAAAAATGGCTATCCTGACTAGGTGAGATCATGAGGATTGAATCACTAATTGGAACATGACATATTTAATGTGGCATTAGATTCTTCTATCTATGAGAATGTGTGTTGGTGTCTTAATTTAAGGGCATCATCGATGGGTATCATTTGATCATATAATTTAATGAAAGATTAAAATCATGATAATTTATATTATGGTATGGTCGCTTGAATTAGCTTAGTCATTGAGGTTATAGAACTCAATGAATGATCAATATTTTATTTATCACTTTCAAAAAAAATAATATTATTTAGACACATGACTGGGGTAATATTGACTTATCTAAATCCATGGTCATGGTAGACAAATGGAATTCAATAAAGTACAATAAATATTTTTAAATAATCAGGAATGGAATAGTATATAAAGTGTGCATCCAAATTTATAATATACAATGAGGAAAGAAGATAATATTTCACAATAAGTGTTTATTGAATATTTGTAGAGCTTATGATAATTCCATATCTCTTTATTGGAAAAAGAGTATTTCTAGATACCACACTTGGTCGGTGAGAATGACTCACATATATTGAGATAAATGCATTCAGGGTTACACAAAAAGTGTATTCAAAGGTCAACCAATTAAAATGAATAAGTATTTAAGACATAGTAGGCCTCAAATGTTGGGCCCAGTGAATGTACAACTATGAAAAATAAAAAATAATTTAAATTAATTTATTTGATTTTATAATAATAATAAATTAATTTTTAAAACTTTTAATATGAATATAATCAATTATTAAAGTTAATAAGAAAAAAATATATGTCTCTAGAATAATAATATAACACCTTCAAGTATTATTAAAAAATTATTGGATAAATAAGATGAGTTATTGGTTTTTATTTAAACACATTAAATTTAAGAGTATCATAAATGGGTGTTAAAATATATCATATCTTTAATAATTCATTCATTACAAAAATGATAGGGTTCCTCTTTATATTAATTCATTCATTATTAGATGTTTACTAAAGTTTAGTTATAATGAATTAAACCTAAGTATAAAATACACTCTACACCAAATATGATAGGGAGCCACCTAAAATTCATTATTAATCCTTCCAGTATATCTCCCATGTTATATAGATAAAAAAATGGACGATCAAGAACAGAAAGATCTATATTTGAAGAACAACCATATGATCTTTTAGTGATCTTATTTTCATTATGAAGCACTTTGAAAATCATTGATAGAACCTAGGAACATAAAAATGTGTTCTGAAGGGTTTTTGTAAACATTTGGATGATCTTGAGGGATCCTCACATGGATCATACATTCTATGATGATCTGAAGATAAATAAATTATATTGGGATCACCTTGTTCCACCAATGAACCTTTAAAGTATCATTAATCATACATAACATTTTTTATGAGATTCTTGGTAGAATTAATGTGACAGTTTTCCACATCTAATGTTACAACATGGATTTAGGCCAATAAGAAATTAAAAAAATAAGTTTAACACTTTAACATAGGAACATGTCCCTTTATATTATTCAATTTGTAAATATATTCCACAGTTTATTTAGGAATATAAGTGTTACATTAATAGTATGTGTATTATTTGCTTTAATGACTTAAACTGATTATATAAATTTACATATATACATCTAAGGAGAAAAATGATATTTATATTAATTAATTTTATTTTATTTCATTTTAATATAGTCTTGAACTAGGTTATGGGATTCAATTAAGAAGTTAATTATAGTTTATATTTTTTTAGTTTTATAATTATGTGGGAATTTCCATAACTATTGAGTAAATTTTCATTGGGTATAGGGATATATTTGAGACTTGTAATGTCCCATATTTTTAGAAAGGTAGATATCCTTATGATACTATTAAAAACCTCTCAGTTTATGCTAATAATGAACTTTAATGTATATGGGGTGGTTTGGTAGAGTCTGAGGCTCGTTCAAATCCTGGATCTCAAGAAATTTTGAAGGTAGAGTGAGATGCACAGTTTGCGAACAGAAAGAGCCAACCATGTGACTCAATCGTGTGAGGAAGAGAGTACATTAGGAAGGCCACGTGGTTTTTCTACAACCATTTGAGAAATGTTTCATTCCCTTATGGTGTTTCCTACATTTTTAACATATCTATTTCACATGGTTTTCACATGGTTAGTCAATATGTGTGCCTATCCAATGTAGATGTATTCTTGGTGAGTTCTTTTCGCATGATTGGTGGATGATTTGTCCATAAATGAAACCGAACCATATGAACCTTAATTAAAGTATTATATTAATAATTTCCCCTAATTTTATATAATCTTTTAATCTTTCACCCTCTTTAGTTTTTATCTATTATTTGTGCACCCAAATACTTCCTCCTCACATCATGATAAGGATTTTGGTATCTCCCCCATCCATACTTTGTTCTCTTTGTCATTGGGCGCATTGGATACCTCTCAGTATTCTCTTAGATCCTCTTAATTTTATTCTTAATTTATCTTCCCCTCTGGTGTGCTATTTTTGGTATGACCACATTTTACTTATTTTAAGTGAATTGATTTATTTATCCATTTTATTTCATTCAAGATTAATACAAGGGCCAAAACATGATGAGGGGTGTTCTACAAAACTATGTTAGGTGGTCCAGTTCCTTTTCCTCATGGTTAGTGGTATTTATACTATGTACCATTCTATAGAATGGAAAAAAAAATTGGGCCACCAATGAAATGATAAATTAATAAACTCAAAGGGTGTTTCTATGTGTAATATGACCCTATTTACATGAGAGCCAATGTATTAGGAGTTGACCCCAAAATAAGACACCCATTTAGGTGATCCTTTCCCTAAAATCCTAAATTCCATTACCTTAATTTTTTAACCACCTTTTAGGTGAGTGTTTCCATGTAATAAATTCTTAGGAAGTAAAATTTTAATTAAAATAAATGATAGGCCATGATTTAGGACCCTACTATTTATGATTTGATCTAATTACATAGGTAAAATGAATTTGGCCAAGTTAATTAACATAATATGATTATTAATCATTATTTAAATGATTTAATCTATTGATAACTAGAATTTTTTTCATACCATAAAATGGTTTATACAAGGGAATTTGTTTATGGATCACCTTGTTGGGAAAATAATGTTTTTAAAATTAGAAATTACAAGTTAATTTCATATACTTCAGAAGCGATACAAGGTATGTGTGGGACTATCCCACCATTCATGCTACCTACCTACCCCTGTGTAATACTAGTTCACTAGGGGATTCACCATGGATAGGATCAGTGGAAATATAGTTATACCATGCCACGTTTGACACTCAGTCCCATCTGTTAGGTATTGAGGATGGTATTAGAATGTTATGCATACACCATCTTGATTGTGATCCATGAGTTTCCTTATTAGGGATTCTATGGAAGGACTCTATAGTGAGGGGTATTTATAGGACTCTTGGAATGATACTTTGGATTTCTAGTATGGGTCACTATGGGTAGGCTCTAGATGTCACTTATAATTTTTAAGGAATCCTTATATTTTAATTCCAATAATGCCTGATTGGTACTCTAGGGATGCGTTTGCAAATACAAATCAGATTCTTGTATTTTGTACACTCTCGTTGATTATTATATGATGACCCTTAATTACACTATATCATACTTGAATAGGTTCACCTTGGCTTATAGATATCCAGCATAGGCCGATGTAGGCAGTGCCCACCAGGTTTCCCATAAAGAACCCAATCTGATATATTTATTTATTTTTTTGGCTTCCACTGATTATTATTGAAACAATAATCTTATTAAATTCGTGGAATGGATATTTCTAGAAAACGTTGGTGGTGGATAACTGAGTATATCTCATACTCTACTCGGGACACCCTTTGTACTCTAGAAGACTTCATCATTGTAGGTGTTGATAAAGGGAAGCATCAAGTTTCTAATTATTGAATTTCTATACTTACATGGAGTATATGACTGGAGGACTGAGCCTTTGATTGTGATTCTAGTATTGGAAACTTTTGATTATTTTTTTATTTAGCATTTTTTATATTCCTTTTTTCCCTTGTATCTCATGTAATCGTTTATTTATTGTCACATGACATCATTATCATCTTTTTTGATCTATTATGATTTATCTTCAACCTATTATATATTGGATGATGTTTATTAATGTGTTTCTACTTTTTTATTGTATCTTATATTGTTTCCCATTTACTTATTATTTACCCCTTTTTCTACCGTATGATCTATGAGGGCTTAGTCTCACCTTGGACACACCCTAGGCCCTCATAGATATTTGGAATCATTAGAAATATGGGGAGGTGCGATTAAGGTCATGTGACTAACTATCTCAAGGAACAACATTGTGGCTTTCAGGGAAGGATTCTACAAAGTG
This sequence comes from Viscum album, assembly GCA_963277665.1. Classification (NCBI taxonomy): domain Eukaryota; kingdom Viridiplantae; phylum Streptophyta; class Magnoliopsida; order Santalales; family Viscaceae; genus Viscum; species Viscum album. The sequence continues at coordinate 1,089,188,151 of OY728130.1, read as the reverse complement.
GTATCATAACCTCCTTTCCTTTTGCCCCACTATTACGGTATTAGACATTATACTAAGATGTATCTGAATTTGGTAATGATAAATTTCTTGGGAGTTGCTATCCAACAAATACGGGAAACCAAAATTACCTGGGATGGGTTTTTTTTGTTATTGTTTTCTGCCTATTATAGTTGCATTGATTTCCCCATTGGGTGATGAACATGTCTTGTGAAATGATGATGATTATTATTATTATTATTATTACTATGGGTTAATTTTTTTCCATTGCCTAGTATGGAAATGAGGTAACATCTCAGGGATCATATTACAAAATTGAGTATTTACATGTCATGCATTATTCCATGCTATATTTATATTACTATGTGTATTGCATGTATTTCATGTGATTTTTGAGAGTGCCTTGATTTTTACATATTAATAATTGTGGGAACATTCATTACAGGGATAGAATGGTTAGATTAATTAATGTGCCTACATCAATATAAATGGTGATTTTACACATAGATTGATTATGAAACCTTAATTTACCAATTATTTCTTGTTTGAGCCATGAAATACTTTTTTTATGGAATTATCTATTATTTGATTTGATTTATTAATAAAAATTTTAATTTATGAATCATGTACTTATATAAATTGGGAAGGGTAGTTCATTCATTCAAATCACTATATATAATTGATTACCTCCTAATTCCGACATTAAAGGTCATGTTGAATTTAAAATATCTGGAAAATGAAATTTATAAGTATGGAACCCTTATAAATAGGGAATGGTTATGTATTTAACTGGATTAGGATTTCTATATCTATATAAATATGAATAAAATTTAAGAAATTAATCTTTTAAAATTAAAATTTTCCACTAAATGGGGATTCCAATTACAAAGTAAAGGTTGTTTTCCTCTATACCTTACAGTTTCCACTCTATATACCAGAACCTATACTATGTTATATGAGACTGTGGCCCTTACCCAACCTTAGTATTAAGAAGTACGTAGTGTCTCTTGAGACTTATGTAATAATTCTCACCACCAATACCTAGCTTTTGGAGCATGTTATGAGTCGTATCCTATTTATAAAAAGGCTATGTGCATATACTTTCCCACTTTCATTATTTCCAATCTATTGTTAAATATTTTCTGAGGCATGAACATGGAAATTATAGACCTATGACACTACAAAAACCTCGAGATATATGCTAGGAGGGTATCACCAGCCATACTCTAGAGGTGGTGGTCCATGAGCCACCAGTGATACCTCTTATAGTTCCATCTGATGTACCACATGACGATCTTCTACTAGATGATGATGCTCAGTTTTTTGATTGTTTATTCTACTTTATGTATTCCATATAGGGATTTATATGACCTACCCCTACTATAATAGAGCCAACATGAGAATTTTAGCATCATCCTCCATCCACCTTATTGGGGGATGGTGGTCCTCATGTTGTTGAGTTATGGTTAGATTAAATTTTATCGATCATAAAGGTTCTAGAGATGCCTCAAGAGTGGAGTGTCATTTTCACCACCAATATACTCCATGAATCTACCTTATTTTGGTGGTACATCCGCACACAGGATTGTGGTCATCATGGTATAATCTGGGTGGAATTATAAGAATCCTTTTATGATTAATTAATTCTACATACAATGAGCATAGACCATGCCAAAGAGTTGATGAAACATTAGACGGGTGATTTTTCATTGTTGGAGTATTCCTATCACTTCTTCAATCTTTCGGAATTTTCATCAACTATGATTGGTGACGAGATGTTGTATGCAAGACTATTTGATTATGGTCTTGTGTACACCATCTGATCGTTGGTAAATGTTTTCAAGATGTCCTCCATTTCATATATAGTGAACTAGCCCATCATCATTGAGAAAAAAATAACTGAAATAAGCAATATGATATAGGGATGTTTGTCTTTGATACATGGAGATGGTTTGTCTATTTGTAGGAAAGCTCATTTTGAGTGTACACATGGGGGTAGTCCTATAAAGTTGACGTGCACTTACAGCTATGTGGTGTACCACCAGTGTGGTTTGCGAGGGAATAAGAACCCATAGTGTAAATGGAATAGGATTGAGGTTCATTCTTATTGCAAGAGGGGTCACCTATAGTGTTTCTACCAAACCTTCCCTCCAGCACGCATTGAGAATGGATCTATACCGACACCACATTCAGGTATAGGATCTGCAATTCCGTAATTGATTTCGAGTTGGTCTACTACTAGCCAGTTTGGCCAAGGATTTAATCACGGCTGAGGTATATTGACATTAGATGTTTAGCACCAGCAGAGCGGGATTACCCAGGTTAGTTAGGTTGCATATCATGACCACTTTTTGGGCCATATCTATGCGTTTAGCCCACACCTAAGGATTATAGTCTATGAACTTTTAGGGTCGAAGGTACTATTATAATAGCCACTACATTAGTTTCATCAATATTTTATATAGGTGCATCAAAATCTGTTATCAATGTAGAAGTTATGGAATGTCTTGGCCCATAGAAAGAGTTATTCAATGACATGATGACACTTGACACACAGTTAGGGGTCCGATAAGAGTGTATATTCTAGAGCAAGTGGTGCCCATAGAGATAGGGGGTGTCATTTCTTATGGAATTTATTTTTCTTCCAGAAGGTCGATATTGTCATCATTTTTGGTTTGGACTATATAGTGCCTTATCATTCCCATATTGATTATTATCACAAGAGGGTGTTTTTTACCTCATCCAAGGAAAATATGTATATTCATAAGGTATAATTAGATATCATGGTGAGTTGAGCTATACCCAAGTGTACTAGGCCTGGTAGGGTGATGATCTAGATGGAAAGTCTCTTTTGGGGAAAAAATGAAATGCATATTATGGAATTAGATCCAGTGGTGGATCATATAAGCGAAGTCTTACCTAATGATGTCACTAGCTTACCTCTTGTGAGAGAGGTGGATTTCACCATCGAGCTATTACTATGTGCGACACTAGTTTCCTTTCCTCCTAATGGGATGGAGCCAACTGAGCTCTTTGAACTCAAGAATCCATTGGAAGAATCCTAGGAAAATTATTTTATATAGACCATTACCTCATCATGGGGATCACTAGTCCCTTTCACCAAGAAAACTGATGGCGCCCTCAAGTTTTTCATTGATTTATAATGGTTGAACAAGATTATGGTGAAGAACTGATATCCATTTCCTCATATAGATAACCTCTTTAAACAGCTTTCTAGATAAATAGTTTTCTATATGATCTATTTGAGGTTGTTCAACCATCATGTTCATGTTACACTATCATACCTACAATGTATCCTATTTTGAAGAAGATTGAACTTGTATGAGTACCTGGTTATTCCACTTGGCCTTAAAAACTCACATGATGTTTTCATGGACTTTTTAAATCAAGTTTTTCACCCATATATATTTTTATTTTTAGTAGTTTTTATAGGTAAAATATTAGTGTATTATCGCACTAGACACGACCATGAAAACCATCATGAGATCATGCTCAATACCCTGAGGGAGCATCAGTTATATGATAAGCTTAGAAAATGAGACTTTTGGATTAATAAGTTTCACTTATTTGTAAATATCATTTTATAGGAATGTGTATATTTTGACCCAGAGTAGCTGAGTTCTATAGTTTCATAGGAGAAACCCAAGATTTTCATTGACAGACACAGTTTCTTGGGGCTAGCTAGCTATTACCGATGATTAATTAAGTATTTTCATGCTTATAAGTGACTCTTATAGTCTTGAATAACAAGGCTGTGAAATTCATATGGTTAAAATCTTGTGAGACCACCTTTCTTGAGTTGAATGGGGTACTTAAAATAACATTGATCTTGATTCTTCCAGAACCTATAGGATTCAATAATGTAAAATATGTTTCATCAATAATTGGGTTAGGATTAGCTATAATCTAGGTAAATTGGGTTTTAGTGTACAAGACATAACCATTGAGACCTCACGTGTGATATTACCATACGTATTTTCATGATCTAGTTGTGGTGCATGATTGATGGTGTTTTATGTATTATCTATTATGTGAGAGGTAAATTGTTTATGCGGATCACAAAATCCAAATATTTATCTCCACACAATGTGACATGAACCTAATGAAGCATAGGTTGGTAGAATACCTTCATTAGTTTGAGATTGAACTATCATAGACAACTATAATGGGTAACATTGTAGCTGACACACTATTTTGGAAGACTCTGGAATAGGTCATCCATGAGACCAACTATGAGGGGATGTTTATGGATTTGTTTTCTGAGATTAACCTAGTTGTTCATAAATATCATGGGTAGCATATTTAATCTAATATACCATTGAAATCCTCCATTCTATAATGAGTGTGGATGAGGAGACTATTAGATCCCAAGGGCCTTATTCTAAGGAAGAGTGTATCAAGTGAGAACCCACCGACTGGTTGGGTTTTTGATGAAAATGATATCCTTCTCTTCTGTGGGTGTGTGTGGGTTCCTATTGACATACAAGAGGAGCCTATATAGATATTAAATTTCTTGGTTTAGGTAGTTCACCATGGTCTTACCATGTTTTATAATGATAACAATTGTCGGTATCGGTGGATAGGTACGAACAAGTACATTGTAGGTCAAATCCAGAGGTGTTCGACTTGTATGAATGCGAAGGTGGATCATAGGGGCCTATATGACTTATATAGGCTCCATAAATCCCAGAGTGGAAACGTAATGACATCACTATGGATTTTTAATGGGTTTACTCAGATCCCCTAAAGGTAGTGACATAATATGGGTGATAATTGATAGGTTGAACTAGGTTTCACACTTCCTACTTATCTAAGAGACAATTTTTATTATTGAGCTTGGAAGGATTCATATTAGATAAATTATGTGCTTTAATTTAGTTCCCTATCCCATCATATTAGACTGAGATGTCTGGTTTACATTACATTTCCAGTTTGGGTTATAGAAGGATCTAGGTTCACAAGTGTTATTGAGTACCACGTATCACCCTCTAACTGATGGGTATTTTGAATGAATGATTCAGGTGTTAGAATACATGATCTAGGAATGTATCTTATATTTTAGATCTTCATTGGAGAAACAAATACCTCATTTTAATTTTTCCTACAATAAAAGATTTCATAAAAAACATATTTATTAGTAATAACCAGGAACCAATGTACAAAGAAGTAAGATAATGAACCAATCCATTTAGGGGGTATGAAAATTGATCCCAATAGAGTCAAGCATAAAAAAATTAGAACTCCCCAAGGGGAGGGACCCAAGAGTGAATAATTCCATGAGGGGATTGTCCTGGGAGTCCTTCATGGCCAAGAAATCCGTAACACGATTACCTTAAATCAATGTATGGAGGAGTTTTGTATAATTATATTCTAGTTCCTAAAATTTACAAACCAAATAGATAATATTATATGTGATGGAGTAAATATCTTTTTTAGAGTTTCTATTACACCCACATATTTTGATAATTATTATTATTATAATTAATTTTTCTTTTTAATATTTTTTCATTTCACATAGAATTGGAAATAGTTTATATATATATATATATTAAAACACTAAGTAAAACATTTATTCCACATGAAATAATATATTTCCTTGCACTACATGAAATACCAACTTCGTTGGGGCTACAAGCAACACCGACTTGGCGTACATTGTACGAAACACTGAGTTTCTACCAAAATTGATTTTTATTGTTTTAATTATTTTAAAAAGATATTATTACCTAGACTCTAGAATTATTAATTAATACTTTTAAAATATTTTTTTTTATAAATAAATACATATTGTTAATGAAAGATAATATTTTTGATAAAGTCCTTTTAATGTTTAAAAACATCATTTTCTCGAATGAATGACTTATAATAATGAAAGTAACATTTGAAAAATTTATAAATTGAATTTGATAAAATAAACATATTTTTTTAATTAAAATAATTGATATTATCCGATGGTGATTTGTTTTTATTTATCCGGGAAACATCATTTTTATGAATAGTGAAAATACTCTTTTTTGATAAAAACTACTTTTTGTATAATTAATTATTAATGATAAATGATATAATAAATTAGTTTTAAGGCTAAATTAGATAATAATACATCTAATAACACAATTAAATTAAATATAATCAATTCCACTTTGATACTGAATACAATATCATAACAAACATTGGAACATTTCAGACTTTAAAACCCCGTTATTTAATCCTGTATGTGGGATTAAAACTAATCTTAATTTTTCTCATTTTTTTAATTGAATTTAAAAAATCCAACATATAACATTTTATTAAGTCTAATATTTATGTTATAATAATACCATGTTAATATTTATTACTAAAATGATTAGTAAAAGTGATTAAAATTAATCGTAGCTATAAAGGAAAAATTAATTTTAATTAGGGATTAAACGTTATTATTAAGGGCCAAAATGACCAAGAAACCTGTCCAATACCCATTTATATCCATATTTTCTCTATAATAATTCCTTTAATGAGTGGTTTTGGTTTTTTAATACATTTTTTTTCGAAAGAACTTGTGCACACCTATTTTGCTTCTAAACATTCCATGTGAGTCCTTTTCCTTCTCTATAAAAGGCCACCACCTCTAACCATTCCTCACACCACTAAAGCCTCTTAACTTAGTCCAAGATCTTCCCAAGTAGCATCCTAAAAATAATATATTAGTATTTTAAGCCACCCTTTGGTAATAATCCCATTCAATTAAACCTTTTTTAATAAACCAAATGGAGTTACCCGATTTAGATGCAACATCTTCTCTCAAGCTTCTTTCCTTTATTTCCCTTACCCGCCATTCCACTCTCTTTATTAACTTATTATGGGAAAAACCAATATCATCCATATAATTTTATTTTTTTATGAAAAGGGTATTACCTACACTTTTTTACACCTTCATCTAATGTTTTTTGAACATACTATTTCTATGTATGGCGAACTACTGCCTCACAAAATGATGACTGTTTACTTTTCCTTTACCACCAATCATGGTGGCCATTATGATGGACACTATATTATTATATTTAATATATTATATTTATTATTCCTTTTATCTTATGTTTTCTGTTTTCAATACACATCTTTTTACCTTCCATTTGGTGTTAATACAGTAATCTCATTTGAGGATGTGAGGACTACCTTCCCCTAAAAGTAATGTTATTCCTTCACACGCCACATGGAATGTTTTAACGATGTGTTTAATGAAATTATATAATATATATGATATAGTAATGATATTTTAATAATGGTATATATATATATATTTGTAATTTACATACATTCTTTCAATACGACAATAAAAACAGAATCAACATTCATGAGTACAAACAGCTTACCGTCTCCATGATTAGTGTATTCCATTTCGTAATTCATTATGAAATAAATTATTATAATATAAATATATTTTATATAACTTATAATTATATAATTTTATACACTCAATAATCTTGATATAAATATATGGACCAACACTATAATAAATTAAGACACATGTGAAGAACGAAGTGAATGATAACCCGAAGTGAAACTTTAAAATAGGATAAATAACAAGTGGGTAATATAAGGTCATAATAAAACCATATATGGTATTTTTTATAATAATATTATTCTATGACATATGTATAATAAAATTATATTTATTATATAAGAGGCTTGAATGAGTACAGAGAGAGTGAGGACACAAGGTAAGGGGAATTTTATCTCACTTTTAATTTTTGTGAGATTCATGTTATGTTCACAACTATTTCCTTTTGTATAGATAATGTACTTAACACTACTGAATTATATGTATCTTATACCTATATTTATATGTATTCACATATCTACTATATGATCCTTCTCTCAAGGGTTTTATCTTTCAAAAGTAACCAAATCGGTGAAACAATTTTCTCTCAATTTTCCTTCTTTGAGACTCATGTTTTGTTATGCACATAAAATCTATTTTGAGGTGTATATACTTCCATTGTACATGTTATATCATTAATATACTTATTTTAATGGTTAATTAATATTTATTTAATTTCCTTTTCTTACATGGTTAGCATGATCCCAAGATACTAAGTTGTAAGAGTTTATTGGGACAATGTCATTGTTCTTTTGAGATTGTCTATGTTTATTCTTCATTTGGTAAAATATTATGATCCATATATCAATAATTTTCATTATCTTACTTCTACTCTTTTATATCAATTTTATAATCTTTTATTGTTACCAATTTTTACACTTTTGTACCTAAGTTAGTTAAGAAAGTGTTTTTAGGAAAACCTGAATTTACCCTCACTTTAGTCGAAAATCCATTTTTTCTAAAAGGGGATTCCAAGAATATTATAAAATTAACATATAATATCTAAAAGAAATTTTTATCCTTTATTTTTTTAATAATATATTAAATTTAATATGATTTTTTGTATTTAAATAAGGAACTTTTCTATCCTTTTTTTCTAAGAAAAAAGGTATGTTCTTTTGACCTCATACAACATGTAAGGATTTACCTGCCATCATTTCTTAAAAGCCCACATTGCATTTTTAAAAGGGTTAATATTTTAGAAAATGTTTTTAAAAAGTAATTTTCAAGGGAATTTTTTTTCAAAATGGTATCAAAAATACATTATATATTTTTATGGAAATCTGTTTTCAAAATCTATTCAAGCATTATTTATAAGGTTTCAAAGTATTTTAAAGAAATGGTTTTGAAAACATTTTCACACTATATTTATAAATTTTCAAAGTGATTTCTAAGAAATGGATTTCAAAACATTTTCTAGTATCATTATAATTTTTCTAGATAAATGTTTTTTAAATTTTTTTCAATATTTCTCTATAATATTTCAAAGTATTCTCAAGGTAATGGTTTACAAAACATTTTCAAGATTTATTTAAAAGTGTTGAAGTTTTTTCCAAGAAAATGGTTTTTAAAATTTATTAAATCTTATTTTAAGCATTTTCAAGGTAAAAGTTTTTCAAAAATGATTTCATTTATTATTTATAGGTTTTAAAGGTATTTTCTAAGAAAATGATTTTCAAATGGTTTTATTTATTAAAAATAATTTATCATACAAGAAATATTATTTTCCTCGAGGAATGTTTTTATAGTATATTTCAATAGTACATTCCATATATGATGAAATATATTGATGTTACTCATGCCTTTCTAGGAAATGACTTTAATGTTTTATTCATATCCTTTCTATGAATGAGTTATGATTAATTCAATGGTCTTTATGAAACCTATTTCTCCACCATGGGTAATTTTTTATGAATCCCCTTTCTCATTCATGGGTTATATTCTTTTGAAACCCGATTCTTTTCACAAGTTAGGTTGATGATGAAATTATTATGAAACCCATCTCTTTCTATAGGTTATGATATGATTAAATGATTATGATACACATTTCATTTCATGGGTTATGATATTCTTGTTTATGATATTGTGGTATGATTTAATTATGTAAGGGGTAGAACCTTTATCTCCCTCCAATGAATTTGGAAAACAGTAATATCTCATGATATAGATAGGGGTTGAATGAGGGTTTACTCAGTTAAGTAATATTGGGCTGGAAGAAGTGTTTACTCAGTTCATTAATACAGTGCTAGAATATGGGTTCACCCGATTCAATAAAGGACTTTTTCTACTAAGTTGGTCTTATAATTTATGCTTTGGCTAATATGGAAATCAGTATATGCCTATATGTTTTACAAAATTCCATGTCTTATTCCTATATTATGATTTTATGTCTTATGAACTTTATTTTATATGATTCATGTCTTATGAACTTAAAATATTTAATCCATGATCTATATTATGATATTTGATATGTGGGGTATGATGTTATATTTATCGTATCACATTCTCATATCCTTATACTCATGTTTATGCTTACATGTCCCCCTTGTTTACCCTTACTGAGCATTTGAGCTAACCCCGTTTCATGTTTCCTTTCTCCAGTTTATAAAGAAAGGTTTTAGATAGAATTACTAATGGTGGAGATATTTATTAGAGATGTTGAAGATCATTCACTAGGATTGAAGATTTTGTTTCCCTGTTTCTAAAGACACTAAACTATTATGTTACTCTAGTATGTATTATCACAATTTATAGAATATTCATCTAAAAAGATGTAATATCCCTATAAGTTAAGCTTGGGTCACTATAGTTGGTACCAAACGAAAGGTTTATTCAATCTTTGGAAACTAGGATGATAAAACCTTCTTGAGATTCCTAGGTTAATTTCGAAGGATATGTCTAGGGTTGTCTCTTAGGATAAATATGAGGATGTATTAACATTTCTGAGATTATCCTGGAATTTTGGTAAAGGATGTAGTGATTGGTTTCCAAGAAATTCATCCCTAACTAGATACTAGAAGTGGGTGTGGCTCTAGAACAGATGTAACTAGGGGTAGCAACTCTAATAAGATGTTTTGGGCTTGACTTAGGATAATATAGTACATAACAATTGGCCTTAATGCACACCTGGTTTGAACCTCCCAGGGGATATGATTTTGAAATTCACAGACACTTCATGAACCATTATGTAAGATTTAGATATAAGTTATCTATGAATAGCCTATGATAAATACAATGTGTCATATATTATGGAATATTTCAATATTTAGACATCATATAAGTGATTCATTTCATAACTATGTGGTATTATACTATGATAATTAATGGTCACACTATGCTATTTTTAGTAAATGGAGGAAACTAGAAGAAAATGGATTAATGTTGAATTTTATGGAAGAACATCTGATGGGATGTCAAGGGGGATGATCACTAGAGTGAAATATTTCATGATAATGCCTTATTAGTTTTCAAGGAACATGATTAATTTTTTTTACCTTAACTAACTCTTGGACTCATTATTGAAGATAATGAAGGAGTTGACTAAGAGTTCAGGCTTCTTTTGTGTCAGGAATGTGGAATGAATCACCTAAGTGAATGTCTTAGAGGAAAAAGAAGGCATTTTGACTGTGGAAAAGAAGGACATAAAAGAATTGAATTAATGGGAAAAATGAAGAGTTTGGTTAATGAAATGGATGGGATTTTTGGATTCCCTAAGTCTTCATCGAAGGTTAATTGTTTTATGTGTAGAATTAATTGTCATTATGCAACCTAATGTATCAAGAGGATTGTTCATAAAGAGAATGAGCAAGGTGGTCTGTGTAATGTTTAAATTGTGGATGATGAAGAGAATACATAGAAATGTGAAAGGAAATAGGTATTATTTTTAATGTATTAAGGATGATGGAATTGATGTACTCAAATTGAAAAGTTATGAATGATGAAATATACAATGATTGTTCAACTTATTTTTTCCCTTAGTATTTACATTTTTATATTGGACTAGTGAAGTGATTTAATGAAAATATGATATTTTGACTAAGGGAAGGTTACCCTTAACATGTTCTTAATGTTAAGATAATATTTTTTTGGATAAATATACATTGGATATGAATAAGTAAATTTAATAGTATTTTTTACCTTAGAACTACATAAGGACTTGTTAAAGGGTTTTTTATGCAATAATTGATATACATAATATTATTTTTGGATTCAAGGAGTAAATCCAATATACTTTGGAATGAGGAAGCATGCTTGTTTTCTAAAAGGATTTATGGTAATTAGGGTTGTTACCATGTTTCAATAGAATATACAATAAGGATACTCACATGTTTGTAATGTTACAACAAAGAGATACTTTGTCATGCATGGTCATGAATTTTAATCTTATTTCATGACTCTCTTTGTATGGTTTTGGATTTTAACCTTTGAGAAGTGATATAAGGTTTACCATTCCTGAAATGTTTAAGTTAAGATTGGGGGAATGTATATGTGCACTGATTTTGTGTAAAAAAACATAGTTGAAAGGTTAATCAATGATTAACCATATTTAATGAATTTATATCTTATATTTTATATTAGTTTGGTTTAAAAAAATACATCACATATTTTAGGTGGTAACCAATCATGTCTGGAAAGGCCATGGGTCTGGAACCCATGACTGAAGGACGATAATGGTTTCATGCCTACTATTGGACTACATGATGTCCTAGTTAATGTGTATTTTTTGTAATGAATAAATATTTATGATGAACTATTACTATTACTTTTTATTTTTATAGATTAATGCATGCTCATTTTAAAAGAAAAATAGATATACTTTTTATACTTTTATGGGACTTAAGATCAATTAAAATTGTATTGTAGTGATTTATTCATCAAAGTTAATTTATAGAAATTCATTCCAATAGGTGTTTTATGTATTAGAAATTTTTCAAAGAACTACCCAAGAATGAACTTTTTTATGGGAGTTCATAATGAATTAGTCGACATTTTGAAAGTCATACAAACAAATTTTTTCCAAATTCCTTAAATTCTATTGAACCAATGGCTTTTAGAGTCATCAAATATTTTTGAATTTGGGGCCTGCAACATTACTTGGATAATTCCCTTGTTTTTGATCGATGAACTCTATCACACTCTATAAATATTTACACCTTTACACAATTTCCAATCTTCATTTCCATCCTATGTTCTCCTATGTGGAAACCCAATTATATATTACTTTGGGTAACAATTATGGTTCCAAATTTCCCTTTTCAAGATATGTTTTAGTATCCTTTTTTATAATGTGGGTTTCTAGGAATGAAACATTCAATTATTAAACCTTAGATAACCCAGAAAAATTTTGAGGGAAATTTTATTTTATGGGGGATAGAATGAAACACCCTGAGATTTGAGAATTATAATTATTTTTTAATTAATTTACCTTTTCGGTATTTTTTCATTTCACATGATGCAGGAAATAGTTATTTATATATATATTTGAAAACCAATACAAAAAATCCTTTCACACACATTACCAACTTGGCTTGCGCTACATCATCATCATCATCAAGAAATTTTTATTCAAGGAAATAGGAAACATAAAAGTCGGCCTACAAAGGCAGGTTACAAGAACAAAAACACTATGAGGGTTTTAATTAGTGGAGACCGAGGGCATACCCTCTAATGATGTTGATCCATACCGGCTTCAAGCTATGGACATCATGAAAAAAAATATCTCCAAACCTGGAGGGTCGAGCGAGGATAGATAGTCCGCTACTTTGTTACCCTCCCGCCAGGTGTGGACCACATTCATGTTATTTTCAAGGATGACACGACCCATTATGACGATATATTCAATCAAACAGGGGAAAAAACCAAGGTCATGCAATGAATTACACAATATCAATGAATCAGTTTCCACTTCCAAAATACCAAGACCTTATTGCTGACATTCTGTAAGGCTTGTAAGCTTGGTCATGACCTCTTCCAGAAGGGATGTACCATGGCCAAGCAGGATGAAAAAATCCAGGATGACAAATCCATTATTTTCACGGACAATGCCCCCACCATGCATGACTCCTGAGACGCATCATCCATCAGTGTTAACCTTTAAGCCCCTAGGAGGAGGGAACCGGTGAACCCATTTTACTATATATATATATTAATGTTAAGATGGGAAATATTGGAATCTATTTTAAACCTCTGCCACGAGGGCACCTCCCTCCATAGATTGAGAGCCCTGCCTATATCATGTAGCATGTCATTAATGTGAATGACAATCAAGCAGCATGTCGAGGATACACCCTCGTGAACCCACTTTTTCCTTGCATACCACAAGCCCCAAGAGCCTGTATGTAACAAAAGTGTGAGAGCCCTTCTATCTGGCCCATCCTCAGTCGTTCCATGGAACCAGTGATCCAGAAAGGGCTGATCCTTCATGGATGGATTGTAAAATGTAGTGAACATGACATAATAATTCCATACCTTCATTTCCCATTCACTCACAAAGAATAGATGACCCACGATTTACTCCTTATGTCTCCTACAGAAAACACATCTCGGTTCTAGGGGAATGGCACAACGTTTGATATTATTGTCGGTAGGGACATCTTTGTTCCCGATTCTCCAGGTTAGAAAATTATATTTCATGGGAATGTTCTTGGCCCAAATAACACCATTCCAAACATCCCCAGTGGTCTATATGGAGAGGACCCAACGGTATTCACTTGATTTGAATGATCCAGATAGATATCGGGAGAACACACACCTATTAGAAGTGGAGGAATTCTCGATGAGTTAGAACTAATACTACTGGTCCTTGTCTAGAATAGCATTGATAAAGTTCGAGTATATATTAGCTTCCCTAAAATAAATGTTTGTAATTGTACATCCCAGATATCTGAGGACCACCCCACTCCAATTATCATGCCATAAAGAAACCTCACCATTTCCAATAATCCATTGAGATTGAGGTCTAAGGAAGTTAACAAGGGGGTGATTTTAGTCCACAGGGAGGAATAGTGCATGTCCCTTAAAGCCCAGTCCCCAGAATAATAGTTGTGCATGGTGATCCCCCATAAGGTTCGTCATTCCAGCACCTCCCAATGTATCTTAGCATGCACTCTATAAAGGGTTTCATTAATACTCTGGAAATTGATTCCACCATCACTAATAGGCCTTTCTATCATGTGCCAAGAAACCCAATGTCTTTTACCCTCACATGCTTGATCCCAACTTGTATTATGCTACAAGCAACGCCAACTTGATGTGTGATGCACAGAACACTGTGTTTCTACAAAACAAATTTTTTTTGTATTACTTATTTAAATAAGATAATTATATCCTATGAATTAAGCGTAGTAATAACTTCTTTTCAAATATTTTTTTTATATAAATAAAAACACATTGATAATTAAAGACTATAGTTTTGGAAAAGTTCCTTTTATGTTTAAAAACATAGTTTTCTCAAATGAACTGCTTAAACTAATGAAAGTAATTTTAGACACATTTAGATACTTAATTTGATAAATTAAATCTAATTTTTCAACTCATAATTTATAAATTATCATAAGAAAAATATTTTGGATTTTTCTGAGACACTTGATTTTTTAAGAATAGGGAAAAGAATCCTTTTTAGTTAAAAACTGCCTTTTCTTATAAATAATTATTAATGATAAATGTTATTATAAATTATTTTAAGGTCACATTAGATAAATATTACATATAATAACACAATTAAATTCATTATAGTCCATTACACTTTGATACTAATTATGAAATATTAACAAACTTTTGAACTTTTCCTACTTTAAAACCCCCATAATTTCATCTTATCTTTGGGATTATCACTAATCGTAATTTGTCCACTTTAGTGAAGTGAATTAAAAAATCTGACAAAAAAAATCTTATTCAGTCTAATATTTCATGTCAAATAATACCATGTTATGTTTTTGAACAAAATGATTATCAAAAGTGATTTGGATTATTCAAAACATTTATGGAAAAAATAAGATTAATTAGGGAAAAAACCTTTAAATTAAGTGCCCAAATGACCTAGAAACTTGTCTAATACCCATTTTATATCTATATTAAGTCCATAAAAATTCAATTATAGAGTTTTTTTTTTGTTTTTTAAGACTTCCTTTAGGTAAGAACATGTGCACACATATTTCTTTCTAAAAATTACATGTGAGTCTTTTTACTTCTCAATAAATGGCTCCCACCTCTACCCATTCCATTAACCTATCAAGCCTCTTAAGATAGTCCAGGATCTATAAAATTATTCTTCCATAAATCCACCATTTGACTTTGAATCCAACCTTTGGGATGAAACCCTCTCAAGGAAACATTTTGGTACAAACCAAAAGGAGTTACCTAATTTAGAGGTACCATCTTCTCTCAAGATCCTTTCCTTTATTTCCCTTATTCACCCATCCAATCTCATTATTCCTTTATTTTGTGAAAACAATAGTATCATCCATATACTATTTTATTGTTATTAAAATTTTATGACCTACACTTACACACACCTCCATCTAATGGATATTGAACTTAATGTTTCTGTGAACGATGAACTACTGCCTCATGAAATGATGATTGTTCATTTCTACTTTACCACCAATCATGGTGGTCATTATGATATACTCCATGTTTTTATATTTAATATTATATATTTATTATGTATGTAATATTCTGTAATCATATTTTAACTGAACTCTTTTTACCTACGATTTGGTATTATTACAAAAATCTCGTTCGAGAAAGTGTGGACTATCGCCAACTAAAAGCGATGTGATTCGTTCACACACCACATGGAATGTATTAAGGATGTGTTTAAGAAACTTATATAATATATATTATATATTAATGATACTGGAATAATGATATATATATACATACATATATATATAAGTCATTGACATAATTTCTTTCAATATGATAAAAAACGGAAACAACATTCATGTGTATGAACGACTTGTCGTCTCCATGAATGATATATTACAATTTGTACTTAATTATGAATTAAATTATTATGATATAAATATAAATTATATTCATGGTATTTAAATAATTTTACACACTTGGGAATCATGATATAAGCTTAAGGAGCAATGCTATAACAAATTAAGACACATGCGAAGAACAAAGTGAATGAATACCCGAAGTGAGACTTTTACATAGGATCATTAACAAGAAGATAATATAAGGTCATAATACAACCATATATGGTATTATGTATAAGAATAATAATATTTAAAATATATATAATAAACTAATATTCTTTATATAAGAATATTGTACGATTACAAAGAGATTCAAGACACAAGGTAAGGGGAATTTCATCTCACTTTTAATTTCTATGAGATTAATGTTATGTTCAGCACTATTTCCTTGTGTTGTGTATGTAATGAAAATGATTTAATTATATGTATATCATATATAAATTTATGTGTATTCACATATACATTATAGTATCCTTCTTTCATGGGTTTTAAATTTCCAAAGTTACCAAATCGGTAAAATAGTTTTGCCTCAATTTGCCTTCTTTTGAGACTCGTGTTTTTTTATCCACATAAACACATTTTTGAGGTGTATATAAATCCATTTTACATTTTATATAATTAATATAATTATTTTCATGATATTTTATGCTTTGTGTAATTTCCATTTCTTACATGGTGAGAATGATACCAATATACCAAGTTAAAAGAGTTTATTGAGACAATCTCTTTTTGTAGATTGTTTATGTTTATGCTTCCTTTGAGAAACTATTACAATCCATTTCTCAATAATATTCTTGAGTTTAATTATACTCTAATATTTTATGGTATTTTCATGTATTGATACCATTTTCAACTCTTTGGTACATAATTAAGTTAAGAAATTGTCTTTAGGAAAACCTAAATTTACCCTCTCATTAATCGAAATTCATTGTTTATTTAAAAGGGGCTTCCAAGAAGATTATACCATTCCCCGATAATATCTAAAAGAACTTTTTACCCTTTTTTTATTTTACCAATATCTTAAAGGGAATATTCTTGTCACTTTTTGAACAAGGCTCATTTCAATCCTTTTTTTCCATGAAAGAGGAATGTTTTTTTGACCTCGTATGACATGTACAAATTTATATGTTGATGTTTATTAGAAGCTCCCTTTACAATGTTAGAAAGGTAAATCTTCAAGAAATTTTTTAAAAGTAATTTTCACATAAAATTATTTTCAAAATTATTTCAAACATCTTTTATATGTTTTCATGGAAAACTATTGTCAAATTTTTTTCAAGTCTTATTTATAAGTTTTCAATGTATTTTCAAATAAATGGGTTTCAACATGCTTTCAAGCTTTATTTATAAGTTTTCAAAGTGCTTTTGAAGAAAGGGGTTTAAAAAAATTCATGATTTTTTAGAGTTTTTAAAGAAAAATTATTTTCAAAATGATTTTAATATTTCTTTATAGTTTTTCAAATTATTTTTAAAGAAATGGGTTTCCAAACATTTTCATGATTTCTTTAACCTTTTTTAATAATTTAATAAAAAAAGGTTTTTAAATGTTTTAAATATTATTTTAAATATTTTCAAGGGAAAATCTTTTCAAAATGATTTCATTTCTTCATTATAAGTTTTCAAGACATTTTATAATATAATTATTTTTAAATGGTTTTATCTATTAAAAATTGTTTTTGAAATAAGAAATGATATTTTCTTTAATAAATGTTTTTAGAGTATATTTAGAAATTATGACATCAATTGATTTTAATCATGGATTTCTAGGAAATTATCTAAAGATTACATTCATATCCTTACTATTACTGAGTTATGATTAATCCCATAGTCTTTATGAAATGCATTTATCTATCATGGGTAATATGTTTATGAAACTTGTTTCTCTTTCATAGGATATATGCCTTTGAAACCTTATTTGTTTTCATTGGTTATGTTTATGTTGAAATTATTATGAAACATGTCCCTTTTCATAGTTTATGATGTGTTTACACATTTATGATACCAATTTCATTACAAGGGTTATTATATGCATATTTCTGATCTTGTGGAACATGTATGAATGAATTCATCATGTGATGGGTGGTACCTATATCATCTTACAATGAATTGGGTAAAGATTTATATCTCATGATATAGATAGGGCTGGAATGATGGTTTACTTAGATAACTAATATAGGATTGGAATAAGGGTTTACTCAATTCAATAATACAAAGATAGAATGGGGGTTAACTTGGTTTAGTAAAGGAATTTGTCCACTTTAGATGTCCTTATCCTTGATGCCTTCGTTACTTTAGAAATTAGTATATGATTATGTGTTTTCAAAAATTTCATGTCGTACTGCTATCTTATTCTATCATGGGTTATGCTCTTTATTTCATAAAATTCATGTCTTATGAAATGAAAATAATTATTCCATGATCTATGTTATGATCCTTGATATGCAGGGTATGATCATTTATTTATATGATCACATCTTCATACCCTTATACTCATGTTTATGCTCACATGTTCCCTTGTTTACGCTTATTGAGCATTTGAACTCACCCCTTTTCATATTTACTTTCTCTTGGTTATGAAGAATGCTTTTATGTAGATGTACTAAAGGTGGATATCTTTATGGGAGATGTTGAAGATCATTCACTCGGATAGAATATTTTCTTTCCATGTTTCCAAAGACAATAATGTATTACAGTCCTCTGGCATGTATTTTTGTATTGTAGTGAATATTCATATAAAAATGTGTAATATCCATGTCCTTTGATCATGGGTTTCTATAGTTTCATGTAATAATTGGGTTATTCTACAGCATAGTTAATGGGATCCAACATCCATAAAATAAATCAAGGTCATTCAACATTTCATTAGTTGTATCCTTAAAAGAGTTTCCCAAACCATAACACATGTTAATGGTATAAAACACCTATCCCATAGATACATGTTCCACTCCTCACCTATACACATTTCTCTATCTACACAAACTATCAACGTTCAACATAAGTTATTTAGAGGGAGGATACCTACACACCCACCTTCTCGACTGATTAGATTTGGGTGCCTCAAAGTGGAGATATTTGGCCATAAAATATCTATGTAACGGAGAATACACCTAGGGATTGATGAGGACCATAAAGTCTACAACCTGAAATCTAGTCTTAACAAATAGAGTAGTTCCCAACCATGGAGAATTGTTAAACCGCGCATGGTTATGGGATTTCCAAATAGACAGAAAACTAGCCTTATGGAGGACAGTCTGAGCCTTATCCTCATGAATGTACCATCTTGTAAAACCAAAATATCCTTTCAGGAACCCCCATAGACTCTACCTCTTCTATAGGTACATTGAATTCCTCCCCCACTCCCTCCAATATCATAGTCTCCCATTAACCTTGAAATTAAATATTCAAAGTAGTTTCTGTCTTGGGAGAAAAACAACAAGAGAAATTTGGATCCATATGAGGACCTTTATTTTATGCCATGTTGTTCACCCTTGTACTGGTTAGAGGTAGGAGATATCATGATAATTGGTCCTCTTTTTGTTCAAGAGTCTTTTGAGAATTTATAACTAATTCAGAAATATATAGCTACAAATTAGTGTAGGAATAAGTCTTATATTGATCATTGATGTTAACCTCAAGATTTAGAGGTTAGACATCAGATATTTATATGAGTTTCTCCTATATTGGATCATATATAGTTTCGAATATAGGAAAATATATCACTTCATTTTTTCAGGTCTTTATAGATTATGGAGGGAGTCAGTTTGGTAAGCTATTAGTTAATGTTACTTCAGAGGTAAAATTCCATACACTATGTCTTCCTTGTATCACATCTTCGTTGGTATCATGTTGACCCCTCTCATCCATTTGACCATGAGGAAATTGAGTTGGAGGTGGATTAATCCAATGAAGAGAATACAACATGTATCATTGATCAGAGAATGTAGGCTCTCCATGGAAGGTCAGATATACTTGTCTGGGTGTTATTACAGAATAAATGTGCACAAGAAGACACTTGGGAGTGAGAAGATGACGTACATTCTCAGTGGCCAGAACTTTTCTCAAATGATGTTTTACCACCAAAGAAAGGGAAATATTTGGATAATATGTTTTAAGGATGATAGGTTGCAATGTACTTTCTTTTCATAGTGGTATATACTCTTATGTTACTATCAAAACATCTCATTTTAGGCTAATAATGATCTCTAAATCCTAAGGAGTGGTTTAGGGTATTTTAGGTCTCGTTTGATGCCTGAATCTCTAGAAATATGGAAGGAATATTGAGTTTCCCATTTAGTACATGGTTAGAGATAACATGGTCACAAAACCACAAGAGATATCTAATGTACATGGTAGGTAAAACATTTTGTCTAAAACCATGCAATAATGGATTCACATCACTATGGGGTTGTAAAAATTTTTCATAGATCCATTTTATATGGGATACACACAGTTATTCAAATCGTGTAGCTATCTTGTACTTGAGGGCTCTTGGGTATTGGCTATCGCATAGTTGGTTAATTGTTTGGCCAACCATGTTTCCAAATAGAGAAAACCCAAATTAAAGGGGTAAATTACTATTTTTCCAATGAAAAATTTTACGCCTTTAAACCTTCCTACATATTCTTTTTTCTCTATCATATGGTCTCCCAAAGCCTTCCTCCTCACATAAAGATATTGATTTTGGTATCTCCCTCATCTGATCTCCATTCAATTCACCGTTGGGTGAATTGTATTAATCATATAATGATATCAAATCCTCTTCCTTATATTATTAATTTTCCTTCCTGTATATTGTGCTATTTTTGTGTGCCCAAATTTTCTCTATTTTTTGGCATTCATTGGTTATTATATTTTCTTTTGTTTTATCTCAATTAGTGGGCCAAAATTGTATTAGGGGGGGTGTTCTAAAAACCTATGTTAGGAGGTCTAGTTCTATTCCCTCAAGTTTATTTTATTTTATACAATGTTAAATTATTCCATCAACCCAACCTTTCGGTGTCACCTATTAAATGTAAAACTAAATATATTGAAGGTTGTTTATTTGTATAATAATACCATAGTTACCTAAAAATCTATTTCTCTAGGTGTTCAACATAATATAGGGCACCCCATTGAGTCTTCCTTTCACTAAATTCTTAAATGAACTTTCATCAGTTGTTTAACCACATTTTCAGATATTCTTTTCATGTAATAAATTATTTTTAAGTAATAATTTAGTTAAGATAAATGATAGTCCATGATTTAATCCCCTCCGCTTTATTATACGATAGAATTAACTTGATTAAATTAATCTTTCTAAGCCAATTAACATAACATGAGTATAAATCCTTATTGAAATAATGGGATCTATTGATAGCTAAAGTTATATTGATACCATACCTAGGGAGACATAGGGGATTTCATTTACAGATATCCATCAACAGGCCGTTGTGTTTTCCAAATCATAATTTTAAGTAGATTTCTTATATGCTGTTATTCCTAGGATGGGATCCCTACTTGTTATACTTACATATTCACAAGCAATATTGGTTCCCTAGGGGAGTCATCATGGAATGGATTGATGGAAGGTGTTTATACCATTCCATGAGTGATACTCAGTCACCTATGTGAGATACATGGGATGGTCTATAAGGGTTATACTTACACCAGGCCAAAAGTGATACATGGGTTTCCATATTTGGGATACCATGGATGGAATCTGTGGTGTGGGGTATTTATAGGACTCCTAGAGTGATACTAGGGATTGTTATTGTAACAACCGAGAATTTTATAAGAAATATTTTATTTTTATTTTATATAAATCATCAAAGGAATATTTCACTACACACAACACTAGCTTGGATTTCTATACACGCGATCACGACCTTCCTTGATAGCTTGCGTCGTACGCAATACCGAGTTTCACTAAACAACGATATGCTATTAAAATATTATTAAAACTAGCCGTTTTGAATAGTAATAACCACTTTTTGAAATTTTGTAAATTTTATTTTCCAAAATTCACTTCGTTTTTGGATTCGGAATATCGAAATTATCCTAGGGTGAAATTTTGGTATTTTTCTGAAAACTTTCAATTTTTGATGAATAGTGAAAACACTGGGTTACTATTTAAAAACCAAATTTTTATTTAAATAATTATTTATTTTAATTAAATTTATTTTAGGTCAAAATTGATACATAATACTTATATAAGTTCAATTCAATTCATTGGAGTCATTATATAATTATTTTAGATATATAAAAATTTTATTGAACTTTTGACCGTCTTTTACCCACCTCCTAGGAGAATTTGCAAATTTACATAAAACATAATTTTACCACTACTGTGAGTGGAATATAAAAAATCTAAGAGACACAGTTGATGTCAATAAGTAAAATGTGGTTCAATGAGATGAAAATAATTTTTGGTGAATAGTATCTTTTTACTTTTTTACCCCAGTTAAAACTAAATAGGGTAATTAAGGATAAAAATGTTATTATTATTACCCTAAAACATGTTTTAATTCTATTGGATAAGTGTAATTCGACCAAAAACAACCTTAGGAATAAAATATGACCATTTAGGCCCAATTGGATTAGATTAGGACATTTATAATTAATTTATTTAAAGAAGGGTTAAAATAGTAAAAATAAAAGTTTAATAAGTAAATAATTTTTAATATAGGGTTATACATAAGATAAATTCGACTATAAATATTCATTAGAAATATAAAACGATTTACTACATAATGGTATTTTATTTGTAATTTTTAGACATTAAATAATTTAATTTAGTGATGACACAATAATGATGCAGTAATTATCTTATTAATGAAATATTGACATAATTGATGTTATAAATACCCAAATAAATGTAATTTGAGACTTTTTATGAATTACAAAAATTTTCTAGGTTAATATGACATGATAGTATCTATTTAATCAACTTTTTTCGAATTAATAATTCTTTTATGATTTTCACAAAAATCAATTACCAAATAGTATCAAAATTGACATAAAATAGTTTTTAAAACAAATATTATATTATTAATTGTAATTTTATTTCTAAAAATCTAAGGTTCGGAAAAATTACTTAGATAAGGTTATATATATTAATAATAAACAACTTGGGGTTCGTTTGGCTTGTTATAGTAAGTTTATTAACCTTATAGTGTAAGAACACAAGAAGACACGGTAAAAGTAAAATTATTTAACTTAAAGTTAAATATAAATGATAAGGTTAAAATAAGAACATAAACATGAATAAATTCTATTGGATGAGAGGATCTCGACCCATCCCCACCTTAGCTTCAAAATAAATCAATTTGGAGCTATTTAAAACTGAATATGACTTTATAATAAAATATTATTTTTAGTTTTTCCAATGGTGCCCCTCTCCTCCCTTATAAAAGGGCACCTCATCCCTCTCTTCCTCAAACCACATTTAGCCCTAATGCTCGGAAAGCCCCTGACAATTTCTCCTATCCACTTCCCTAGAAACATCCTAGAGGTTCTGGTATTCTTCAAAGACCAATTTTAGTGGCCTAAAAGGAGGTCTTAAAGAGGCGCTTCAAAGAAGAGGTAATGTCCATTACCAATTCTTTCAACTTTATTTCTTCTTCCACTTCTTCTTATTTAGTTGTTTCATTACAAAGTAATAACATAAGTATCATTAATATACTTATATGTTATTATAAGTATGAAACAACCCTATTTCACCATCTATCCATCCTACGGAAAACGAAATCACCGTGCGTGCGTACTTACGGAATACTGTCTCCACGCCGTGGTGTAATATATTTTACACCACCACCTTACTTGGATGGGTATAATGGTGAAACTAATAACTATATATGATTATTTTAATGTGATATTGATTCTGAAATAGTATACATACACTCCAATACAATTCCACGATCATTGGAGCGATATCATCGCTTGTGCGTACGTACGGAATATCGTCTCCACGATGTGATGCGACTCGTTCTACATGATTTTCATTGAATAATGATTACATAAATGAATTGAGTGAATAAATATGATATATATTACACTAATAACATTCTGGAAATTATTTATCTATAACCTAAAAAGAATAATAAGAATTTATTCGACAAAACACGGATAAGAACAAAAAAGTAATAAACACCCGAATAACAAGTAGCAATGATATATTACTAATAATAAGCTAAGAATGTGACCATTTATGATATCATAACAATTAGTATGATTATGGAATAAGTCAATGACATTATTTAAATCATTATACAGGAGGTTCAGACACTTACGAATCAAATCAGAACAAAGGTAAGGGAAATATCACAATCTCATTTTTATCCGAGATTGTTTATAGTTTGGAATTTACTGGGGTGTATTTTATCATCCACATCCATGTTTCCACAATATGTAATATTTATATCTTTCTAAAATTGTTTATATCCAATTTTACCCTTCGGATAGTTTTTAGTAAAAGATATGAAAGGAATCTTTTGTCGTTTTTCATACGAGGCACTTTTTCACTTTTCCGAGAAAAGTACGAGAAGAATGTTTTTTTAACCTATACGGAATGTATGGATTTTTAAAAAATTATTTCCAAGAATATTCCCTTACAAGTTTTCTAGTTTATTTTTAATCAACTTCTTTTAGTTTAGAATTGTATGACATGTTAAGAAAGGAAAAGTGTTTTTGAAGTAGAAAGGATATTTTCCTCAAGAATGGAGTTCAAGTGTTTTATGAAAATTATTTTCCATCTAAGATAATAAAGGGTCCGGTTTCTATCACTATTATGACATTGATTTGATTATGTTGTGATGGAATTATTTTTATATTCCTTTATCTTATATGAATTGTTTTATGATGTCACGATGTTTAAGATTCCCATTTTTATTACATGGGTTATGCTATGATGTATGGTTTATGATTTTGTGGCACACATAATAATGGTATCATTATGAGATGGGTGGGACCTATATCTCCCTCCAATTCATTGGGTAAAGATTTTATATCTCATGAGATATACATGGCTGTAAAGGCAGGTTAAACCGGTTCAGTGAAACAGGACTGAAATGAGGAATGAACTCGGGTCAGAAATGGACTTTGTCCACTAAGATAGTCTTGGAAATGAGTCTTGACTAATAAGAAATGATTCTCTATGATTATGTGTGTATGAAAAAAAGATTTATGTTTTAAGTTATGATTATTGTGATTACATTTCACTACAATGATTTATCCCATGTTATGAAATTATGATCTCTTTTGCCAGGTAAGATTTCCAAAATGTTATGTTCTTATGAATATGATGTGATTGATATTTATTTTGTTTACCCTTACTGAGCATTTGAGATCACCCTTTTGTATGTTCTCTTTCCCCAGGCCAGGAAGAAGGTTATTAAGTAAGATATGCCAAAAGGGACTATAGATATGGTGAAATAAATGGGAGACAATGTGGACGCTTTATGAACCAGTTGTTTATGTTTCCCAGTTTCTAAAGACACTATACCTATACGGTACTTTCATGGTTTTGTTATATGTTGTAATAAGTGTACGTAAATTTTTAAGTACTAACAATGTATGTAAAGTATGGGTCGTTATAGTTGGTATCAGAGGGAGGTTATAGTCATCCTTTGGAAACTAGGATGTGAAAGCCTTAGTAATAATCCTAAGGATAAGTCTATGCATAGAACACAATATTAGTGTTTTATAAATGGCCATGAATAACCTAGGATAAGACCTTAAGTGTGAAATTTTATTCTTGATTATGTTGTTTTCCTGTTATAATTATTGTTTCTCACACTATTCTTCTTGGTTTTAGTCAATGGCTGGAACCCGAAGGATCCATGTTAATGTGGAATGTGACGGGCAATGCAATGATTGTTCCCCTGAGCAACCAAACGTTATGGGAGTTGGAATGAAAAATCTTGTAGCCATGGTCACACAAATTTCTCAAGCTATGATTCATACTGGACTTCCAAACGAGAAAAGGAAGGAGAAACATTTTGTTGAATCCTTCACGAGACAATGTCAACCTTCATTCAGTGGGTCTACTGATCCATTAGTTGTTGAACAATGGATTAGTACTACTGAAAAGATATTTTCAGTACTTCAATGTTATGAACATGATAAAGTCATCTTAGAAGTGTATTATTTGGAAGGTGATGCTGATCAGTGGTGGAATATTATCAAGAATATTAGGCCAAGAGATGAAATTGAGTCCATGGAATTGGACGAGTTCAAGAACTTATTTTTCAATAAGTACTTCCCTCGTATTCTCCGAACAAAGATAGAGAAGGAGTTTCTTGAACTAAAGAAAAAGGATGATGAATCTGTTGGTACCTTTGAAGAAAATTTTACAAGACTTGCAAGGTACGCTTCTGGGATTATTATCCAACCTGAGAGTAAGATCGATCGATTCATTAGTGTCTTAAAACCAAGTCTTCGAAGGGCGTTAGCCAAAAGGGACTTCAATAGCTATGAGGAAATCGTTCTATGTGCCCTCAAAGTTGATATGGAGATTGGAGTAACCCACCAGTCATATGGGTTTGAGAAGAAGAGTAAAATGGAATTCAAAGGAAAATATAAAGAGCACACTGAAAAGAAGATGATCTTTCCCTTATTCTCAATGTCTGGAAAGAAACATTGAGGGAGTTTTCAAAAAGGGACAAGTAAATGTTTTAAATGTGGAAAGGAATGTCATCGGGCATTTGAATGTCGCAATGATGGGAAGAAGATGTCTAATGATTCTAACAAAGGAAGGGATACACAGAATGAACCTAATACACTTCAATGTTTCAAGTGCAAGGAAATGTGGCATTATGCCAATAAATGCCCAAATCCAATGGTTGATGATGATGGTCGACGTCAATAAACTCTTAAGGCCGAAGATAAAGGAAAGTCACATGAAATTTCTATCAGCGATGTGGAGTACAATAACGAAGTAGTGAAAGGTACACTTACCATCCACTCTAAAGTAGCAAATGTTTTATTTGATTCTAGATCCACCCACTCTTTTATTTATGAAGAAGTTTCTAAGGGTATCATGGTATTACCTCAACAATTAGATGTTGAGTTAGCTATGACAACCCCTAATGGCACAATAGTCGCATCAAAAGTTTATAATTATTCTCCAATTGAAGTTTGTGGGAAAGTGATTCCTGCAAATCTTATGATCATTCCTATAGTAGAATTTGATGTGATTCTTGGCATGGATTGGCTTTCTCTATATGGAGCTCATATCAATTTCCAAAGAAGGGAAGTCACATTTCATATTCCAGATCAATCTATGATCGTCAATTGATGTAAGGATGAACATAACTTTCCAGTGGAAATTTCTTCCATCTTATGGGTCTTGATTCCACTAAATGAAGGTTATTTATCTCAAATGGTTGGTGAGAGACTCATGATTAAGAATATTCCCATTGTACGAGAGTTTTACGATGTCTTTCCGGAGTAATTATCGGGTCTTCCACCAAATCGTGAAGTTGAGTTTTCAATAGAACTCGTACCAGGTGCTTTACCTATTTCAAAGACACCTTATAGAATGGCCCCAATTTAGTTGCAAGAATTGAAGAAGCAACTCCAAGAGAATCTTGATAATGGGTTTATATGCCCTAGTGTGTCACCTTGGGGAGCACCTATTCTTTTTGTTAAGAAGAAAGATGGATCATTGAGACTCTACAATGATTATCGAGATCTTAATAAGATCACTCTGAAGAACAAATATCCTCTCCCACGCATTGATGACTTATTTGACCAACTACGCAGAGCTCAATACTTTTCCAAGATTGATCTTCGTTCAGGGTATCATCAATTAAGTTTTAAAAGGGAGGATATACCAAAGACGTATTTCCGAACAAGTTATGGACACTATGAATTTATAGTGATTCCATTTGGTCTTACTAATGCCCCTGCTATCTTCATGGATCTGATGAATAGAGTATTTAGAGACTATCTTGATCAGTTTGTGGTAGTCTTTATAGAAGATATTCTGGTATACTCAAAGAGAAAGGAAGAACATGAATACCACTTGAGAATTATATTGAAGACCCTTAGAAAGGATAATCTTTATTCCAAATTTACCAAGTGTGAATTTTGGCTTCAAAAAGTTTCACTTTTGGGTCACATAATTTCAAAAGAGGGGATATCTATTGATCCACCAAAAACAGAGGTTATCGTAAGATGGTCGAGACCAAAAACAGTAACTGAGATCCGAAGTTTTCTTGGTTTGGATGGATATTATCGACGTTTTGTGAAATATTTCTCACGATTATCTAATCCACTCACCAAGTTTACTCGAAAAGGAGTTAAGTTTGTTTGGACGGAGGAATGTGAAGAGAATTTCAAGGACTTGAAAAGAAGGTTATCCAGTGCACCTGTGTTCACACTTCCTTGTATTGGAGAAAGGTTTGTGATCTACAGTGATGCATCCTAGAAGGCATTGGGGCGTGTTCTTATGAAAAATGATATGGTGATAGCTTATGTTTCACGACAATTGAAAATACATGAGAAAAATTACCCAACCCATGATTTGGAGTTAGCTATGGTAATATTTGCATTAAAGATTTGGAGGAATTATCATTATGGATAAAGGTGTGATATTTATACTGATCGTAAAAGTTTAAAATATATTTTCACACAAAAGGATCTGAATATGCACCAAAGAAGATTGTTGGAGATGATTAAGGATTACGACTGCTCAATTCATTACCACCCTGGGAAAGCAAACAAGGCGGAAGATGCATTAAGTCGACAAGACCATGCTAGTTTATCCATGATAAGGATCACAAAAGATCCAATATTTATGGATTTACAAAGGATAGATCTTGGAATTATAATGAAGGGGGAAAAATATTATCTTTCTCAAATGAATGTTCAACCATCTATACATGTGACGATTAAAGAGGCACAGAAAAAAGATGTAGAGTTACAAAACAATGTGAGAAATGTTATTGAATTCAACCTTGATTGTGATGGGATAATAATGTTTAGGAATCGGGTTTGTGTTCCACCCATCCCCGAATTAAAGAAGGAGCTGTTGGATGAGGCTCATAGTTCTTCATTCTCTATTCATCTGGGAAGCACGAAGATGTATAGGGACCTGAAAGAGTACTTCTGGTGGGATGGCATGAAAAGAGATGTTGCTGAATATGTCTCCTGATGCTTGGTTAGTAAGGATGTTAAAGCTGAGAGACAGAAGTCTAAGGGGATGTTACAACCATTAACCATACCCGAATGGAAATGGGAAAACATCACTATGGACTTTGTCACAGGACTTCCTAAAACATCCAAAGGCAATAATGCTATCTGGGTCATAGTTGATCGTCTTACAAAGTCCACACACTTCAATTCTATCAAAGAGGATTTCTCTCTGGATCAGCTGTCACGACCCGCCCTCGGGGTCCGTGCCGTGACTACACCAAGCCCGCCTTCCATAGGCCAGGGGCTGGCGACTAGCACCAAGGCGTAAATCCCGGTAAAAAGGGAAGGCATTGCCTTTGTAAAGTAAACAAACACCACAGAGTAAGCAAGCGGAAAGTAAACACTAAACAAAAGAAGAGTACAACTGAAAGTGCGGAAAAGTAAATGGGCCAGAATACAAACCCAAACTGAAAGTAAAGTACAACTCAAAAGGGAAAACAACAATTGAAAAGTAAATGCCGCTACACCGAGCTGTCCACTGGAAATCCCACCTGAAGGGTGGGTACAGATAGCTCCACTGCTCCACGGGTCCCGCCGTCCGCTCCGAGCACGTCCCGCCCAGTGGTCCACCTCCGGGTACCGTCCCGCTCTGCAAGCCTTAACTAAGGTCAACGCTGTCCGTCGTCTGCAACCAACACAACGTAGTGCGGGCAAAGCCCGTGCAGGGGTGAGTATAAGTTACTCAGTAGGGACCCCGAGACCCCTGAAGGTCTCTCAAATCCACAAAGGATATACCACGAAGAAAGGAACAATCACGAAATAATAACCGAAACTGCTTAGGTATATGCCCATACATATACCTAAGTCATCAATTTCAAATACGCTCCAACCTCCGAGCCCAAGTACAACTCAGTCCACACAGGAAAGTAAACGTATTCCACACAGGAAAGCAAAACGTAATCCACACAGGATTGCACAACACAATCCACACAGGAAAGCAATAGGATTCAACTCACACAGGTATACTTCTTCAAAGGACGATAAAGATGATCACTGATCCATCTAAGTCGTCAGACCCACGAAGGATCAAAAGGTAACTAACCCCCGCAAAGACCCACACAGGATCGGGCCCACACAGGACCTGTAGGCGCTGGTTCACACAGGACCGCTGAGCGCAAGGACCCACACAGGATCGGACCCACACAGGATCGGGCCCACACAGGACCTGTAGCACTGACCCACGTAGGATCGCTGAGTGTTGTGGTCGTCGTCGTCGCAGTCACAGTAGCAGTAGTAGCAGTAGTAGCAGTCGCAGCCAGCACTAGGGTTCCCGCACACAGCAAACTCGTACAGGAGGGTCCGCTCCACGAGCCGAGAGGCTGATACATCAACTATCACAAAGTCCAGAGTTGATGTATCCAAAAGTTCCGTATCGTCAACAGGAACTCAACGCAACAGACGGCGCGTCGATCGGACGCCCGGTCTGAGAGTTATTGGCATTTTTGTCCCCGGGGCCCGGTTGGTTTTTAAAGAAAAACCAACCCGACCGTACTCCACCTGCGTCCAAACCTCGGGCGGAGTATGCCAAAAGATCCGTCTCACTAAGAGGAACACAACACGGCTGACGACACGTCAATCGGACGTCCGTAGCTCAAGATATGAGCGTTTCCGCTCCGAAGGCCCGGTTGGTTTCGTGAACGAACCAACCCGGCCGAACTCAAAGTAATCCAAAACCTTGAGTGCGATATACCGAAATGACCGTCTCGATCCAAGGATCGCGTTGCCGCAGACGGTTCGTCGATCGGAGGTCCGTGGCTCAAGTTATGACCAAAAGACCGAAACTGCTTCGAAACGGGGGGGTCCGGGTCCGGGCCGACCCGGCCCGACCCCCCCTGGGTCGGCCCGAACCGGGTCGACCCGGCCCGGCCGGCGCGGCGGCGCGGGGGCCGCGGCGGCCTGGCGCCGCACGGTGGCTGCACGCGGGGGGCAAAGCACCCGCTGATTGGGAAAAACGGCGCGGCATATAGCCGCGCCCCTTTTTGCAAAACCGCCCCCCCCCCCCCCACGTGGGGGGGGCTTGATTGGCAGAAAACGGGGGGCTTTGCCCCCCACAAGGAAACCGACCCCTCTTAAAGAGGGGGGTTTCATGAGTTGGCCGGGGGATTAATTCCCCCGGATTATTGGCATCCGGCCGGCCAGCTGGCCGACCGGTTTTCTCCAACGGGACCGGAAAATCCGGTCCCCTCTTCGGCTTCCGACGCCGGCGGCCCAGCCGCCGGTCTTCTCATCCCGCCGCGGCCCGGAACCGGCCGTGGTCTCCTCGTCCCGCCGCGGCCCGGAACCGGCCGCGGTGTTCGTCGTCCGGCGCGGTGCGACGGCACCGCGCCCCTTCACCGCGCATTTGATTCCCTTCGACGCGGCGCGACGACGTCGCGTTCCTTATGATTCTTCCATGGAACGGCGTGACGATGCCGCGAAATTTAATCATATTACTATCCGCATGGTGCGACGGCACCACGCCACTTTGCTTCCACCCTCAAGATAGAACAATAAGAACGATGGAGGGGGTTCGGCCGTGTTCATGCGGTCCGGCCCCCTCACGTTAAATAATAACTCAACTTAAACATTCAAAGCCTCATGTTAGACATGCGAGATCCACGATCAAGAAATAAATAATTAAACAATAAATTAACAACCCCTACCTTGGGTATACGTTCGAGGATTTGCCAACGTCCGCGGAAGACAACGTCGCGGAGATCGGGCGTCGCGGTCGTCGTTCGTAAAATCCGTTGACGAAGAGATGTGTCCGATGCGATACGTCGTTGGCGAAACTTCTTATGTCGATGAAGGGAATCCGAGGAGGAAGCGGCGTTCCCTCTCGTTGACACGGAAGACTAAGAAGAGCGGAGCGGCGTTCTTCGTCGGAACTTGAGCGTTCTTCGTCAAGTTGAGCGTTCTTCGTGATCTTCGTCAGAGTTGAAGAAGAAGAAGGAAAAGATCTCCACCTCTCAAGAAAACAAAAAATTAACCCAAATAAAATAAGACACTATCTTATTTTATTATCACATCAACACACTAGAATTTCAAAAGTTTGAAATTCAAAAGGATTAACTCCAAAAATTAAATAACTCATGTCATTTAATGAGGCGATAAGGAAGTTGAGAGAATATGAAAGGTTTAGGGGTTCGTGTGGGCCCCACCACATTTAATCCTCCCAAGGGAGGTTAAGTGGATGTGGGTCCCACTTCCAACTCCCTTTGGTAGGATTTAACAAGTTAAAATAAATTTTGTTCTTCACAAAATTTTATTTAACTTAAACCTAAAACCCAAAAACTAACTTTCAACCCGCAACCAACGCAACATCCGAAAAGGTTTCTTTAAGCGAATATTGGCGCTGCGAGTTCATCGGTGCCCTCAGATTTCAATTCCGAGCACCGGATCAAAAGTTAGGAATTCCCGCTCGTTCGTTCACTGAACGTACCCGAGCCAAACTTCGGAAATTGATTCCGGGCACTACGGGCCTCGGAATCAGGTGCCGTCAGAAACCGCGCTCTTGTAAAATTCTTAAGAAAATTAAGAAAAAATTTCCCTTGAATTTTATGGGTCTTTACATTACTCCCACCTCAGGGCTTTACGTCCCCGTAAAGATACATCAAAACTAGGGAAACAAATGAGGGTACTGAGCACGCATCTGAGCCTCCCGCTCCCAAGTGCTCTCCTGGAGATTCCCATGCTGCCATCTCATGTGCACAAGGGGAATCGATCGCCCACGCAGGACCCGCTCCTGTCGATCCTCTATCTCTACTGGAACCTCCGTGAAAGTCGCCCCATCGTCAACGTCAAGCTCCCCATGGTCAATGATGTGTGACGGGTCGTGCACGTATCTCCTCAGCTGAGATACGTGGAAGACGTCGTGCACCCGATGAAACTGAGGTGGTAGAGCCAGGAGATAAGACACCTCACCAATCCTGCTGAGAATCTGGAAGGGTCTGATGAAGCGTGGAGATAACTTGCCGCCTCGGCCAAATCTCCGAATACCACGTCGAGGTGAGACCCGCAAGAAGACGTGGTCGCCATCTTCGAACACCAGTGGCCTCCGTCTCCTGTCAGCATATGACTTTTGCCGGCTCTGAGCTGTCCTCATCCGCTCCTGGATGACCTAGAGCTTCTCTGTCGTGGCCTGGACCATCTCCGGTCCCACCAGTGCTGACTCTCCAGGGTCTGTCCAGCACAAAGGAGATCTACAAGGTCGGTCGTACAATTCCTCGTACGGTGCCATCCCGATGGTGGAGTGGTAGCTGTTGTTGTACGCAAACTCCACCAAGGGTAGGTGGTCCTCCCAGCTACGACCAAAGTCGAGGACACATGCACGGAGCATGTCCTCGAGAGTCTGAATGGTCCTCTCCGTCTGACCATCCGTTTGAGGATGAAAGGCTGTGCTCAGACGTAGTTGCGTCCTGAACGCCTCCTGTAACCCCTTCCAAAGCCGGGAAGTAAAGCGAGCATCTCGATCGGAGACGATAGATGATGGCACACCGTGGAGCCGCACAATCTCCTGAACGTAGAGACGTCCCAAGCTCTCTACTGAGCCCTGCTCTCTGATGGGTAAGAAGTGTGCCGACTTGGTGAGTCGGTCAACAATCACCCAGATGGAGTCGTGACCTCTGGAAGTGCGTGGAAGTCCAGTCACGAAGTCCATAGATATGCCGTCCCACTTCCACTCCGGAACCTCCAAGGGTTGTACCAAGCCTGCTGGTACCTGATGCTCTGCCTTCACCTGCTGGCAGGTAAGGCATCGAGAAACGAACTCTGCTACAGCCTTCTTCATGCCCGGCCACCAGTGCTGTCGTCTGAGGTCCTGGTACATCTTCGCCACCCCAGGATGTACCGCCAAAGGAGAAGTGTGAAACTCTCTCAGCACTTCCTCTCGCAAAGCGACTGGTACCATGGTACGTCCTCTGAAAAGGATGTCGTGCTCTGCTCCAAGGGAGAAACCATCAGGTGCCTGTCCCGAGGATATCTGTGCACGCCGTGTCTCACAGTTAGCGTCCTCACGCTGTGACTCCCTGACCCGCTGCAGTAGTGGAGGAGTGACTGTGAGAGACTGAAGAAATGCTTCTCCATCTCTATCCACGAAGGATATCTGCAAAGAGGCTAGCTGCTCCATCGCCTCCTCAAGTAGCTGAATGCCCGTCTTCCTGCTGAGGGCATCGGCTACTACGTTCCCCTTCCCAGGAGTATAGACAATCTCAAAGTCATAGTCCTGGAGGAACTCGAGCCATCGCCGCTGTCTCAGGTTCAGGTCCTTCTGAGAGAAGATATACCTGAGACTCTGATGATCAGAAAAGACTGTAAAGCGCTCGCCCATCAGATAGTGTCGCCATGTCTTCAGAGTGAAGACCATTGCTGCTAGCTCCAGGTCATGGGTAGCGTAGTTCTGCTCATGCGGCCTCAACTGACGTGATACATAGGCGATCACGGCCCGCTCCTGCATCAGAACACATCCGAGTCCGGTCCCTGATGCATCGCAGTAGACTACGTACCCTACTCCCTCCTCAGGCAACCTCAAGATAGGTGCGCTAGTCAATCTCTGTCTCAGCTCCTGGAAGCTCTGCTGACATCTTTCAGACCACACGAAGGGTTTCCCCTTCTTCGTCAAAGCTGTGAGTGATGCCGCAACTCTAGAGAAATCTGGCACGAATCTCCGATAGTATCCAGCTAGTCCCAAGAAACTCCGAACCTCAGTCACGCTCATGGGTGGCTCCCAAGCTAACACTGCCTCAATCTTCGCGGGATCCATTGCAACTCATGCCTCAGAGATAACATTTCCCAAGAAGTGGACCTCACGTATCCAGAACTGGCACTTCGAGAGCTTACCATAAAGCTGGTGCTCTCGGAGTGTGTCTAGTACAACTCGCAAGTGATAGGCGTGCTCCTCCTCGGTCGTAGAGTAAATCAGAATGTCGTCGATGAAGACCACGACAAACCGATCGAGGTATGGCTGAAAGATCATGTTCATGAGAGCCATGAACACTGCTGGAGCATTGGTTACACCGAAAGGCATAACCAAGAACTCATAGTGGCCATACCGACATCTGAAGGCCGTCTTCTGCACATCCCCGTCTCTGACTCTGAGCTGATGATAGCTTGACCTGAGGTCTATCTTCGAGAACCACCGTGCTCCCTTGAGCTGATCAAAGAGGTCATCAATCCTCGGTAGCGGATACTTGTTCCTCACTGTCACCTGGTTCAGGCGACGATAGTCAACACAAAGTCGCAAGCTCCCGTCCGCCTTCTTGGCGAATAATATCGGGGAAGCCCAGGGTGAAACACTGGGTCGGATGAACCCCTTGCCCTGCAAGTCCTCCAACTGTACCCGTAGCTCTCGTAGCTCGGCGGGGGCCATCCGATATGCTAGAGTGGATATCGGGGCTGTCCCGAGGTACAAGTCAATATAAAAGTCTACCTCTCTGCGAGGAGGTAGCCCTGGAACGTCGTCGGGAAAAACGTCCGCAAACTGATCCACCACTGTAGGAAAACCAGGACTCCGCACGTCAACTGCTCCAAGGATAAGGCTATCCCACTGATGAGTGATGGGATGTCCTCTCCTCCGCGGAAGTCCATCCTGTGCTGCAAAGGCTCCCTTCTCGCCGGTGAAGGTGAACCTGCTCCCGTCGGTGCTTACACATCGCACCTTGCGCCTAAAACAGTCAATCTGTGCATGGACCGTAGATAGCCAATCCATGCCCAAGATGACGTCGTAAGGCCTCGACGCTGCTACAAGAAGATCCCAGCCTAAGCTCTCGCCTCCTAGAGTAAGCTAACACTGCCAGCACCAGTGCGTAATCGTCGAGTCTGCTCCCGTAGGAGTCTCTAGCCGTAAGGATCGAGGCAACGGCTCTGTCGGAATCTCCGAGCTCCGAACAAGGGCAGCGGCTATGAAAGAGTGACTCGCTCCTGTGTCTATAAGAACTGCAGAAAGGGTGGAGTAGACACATATAGTACCTCGAATCATCTCGGGTGCGCCGTGGTCGTAGGCCTCTGCTGCATGGAGCTGAGCCTGTCGCTGCCCGCCAGCTCCCTGTGGTCGGGGTGGACCTCCTGGTGGTGGTGGTGGTAGAGCCTCAAAGCGTCGGCCACCACCGGCTGCTCGTCCAGCTCCTCTGCCTCGTCCGCCTCCTCCCTGCGGACCGCCACGGTCGACCCTCTGCCTCTGCCTTGGTGGTCCATCAACGGTCTGCTGCTCCTCAGCACGGCGGGTCGGGCAGTCACGAGCCATGTGGCCCTGCCTGCCGCACGAGTAGCACTGTCTGCCTCTCGTAAGACTGGCTCCGCGTTGTGTGCCCCGCACTGCTGAGCTAGTGCCCTGAGATCGTCTTCCCGAAGGTCTGGTCTGTCTGGACCCCTGAGTCATCCGTCGACTGCCTGCTGCAGATGACTCTGCCACGTGCCGCCCTGCGGTGGGTCTCTGTGCTGGTGTAGACTCAGCAAGGAAGCTCTCTATTAGAAGGGCCCGCTCCAGTACTCCTGTCTGAGTCGGTATGCTGAGGGAAATCAGTGATGCCCTGATCTCGTGTCTCAAACCCTGCTCGAAGGTCCGGGCCCGGAAGAATGGGTCCCGTACCATGTCGGTCGAGTAGCGCGAGAGATCGGTAAATCTCGTCGAGTACTGAGCGACTGTCATGCTGCCCTGCCGCAGCTGTAGAAGCTCCTGGATACGCACCGCACGAAGGGTGGCTGGGTCGAACTCCGAGCGGAAGAGGCTCTCAAAGTCCGTCCAAAGTAGAGATGCCTCATCGTGCACCTGGAGCATCAAGCTCCACCATCGTCCTCCTGCTGCGTGTAGTAGGCTCGCAGCAAGGATCACCATGAGGTCTGCTGGTGTCCTCACTAGCCTAAACACTCGTACTACCGCCTCCAGCCAGTACTCTGCTGCCTGGGGATCCGTCTCCCCACGAAACCTGGGCGGTTGCTGGCGCTGAAACTCATGCAGTGCGCTGAGGCGACGTGCATCGTCAGCGGCTGCTGCTGGAAGCATCGGGGGCTCGGCGGGTAGAGCTACCGCCGGTGCCACTGCTGACAAAGGTCCCTGCACCGAGGCCTCGTCGCTCGGTGGGTTGTCATCACGCTCGACTCTCGGAACCCTAGCTGGCTGCCGTCGTGGGGCCATCCTGAAAAGGAAACAGGTGCGCCACGGTCAGAACAGTATACCTGGTGAGCTGATATAAGTAATCACAAAGAAAACTTTGAAACACACACGCAATCAATGTTTTCGTGCATTAAGTCGGAAATCAGAAGTCAGGGTCCTGGTGTACGGATACGTCGGCCGCCGCACCAACACTGGACTCCCTGGACTGATAACCACACTCAATACGCTAAACATTATTGCTTCACATAGAAAAGATCAGAGTTTGCGGTAGAACCGAACTCCTCTGATACCAATTTGTCACGACCCGCCCTCGGGGTCCGTGCCGTGACTACCCCAAGCCCGCCTTCCATAGGCCAGGGGCTGGCGACTAGCACCAAGGCGTAAATCCCAATAAAAAGGGAAGGCATTGCCTTTGTAAAGTAAACAAACACCACAGAGTAAGCAAGCGGAAAGTAAACACTAAACAAAAGCAGAGTACAACTGAAAGTGCGGAAAAGTAAATGGGCCAGAATACAAACCCAAACTGAAAGTAAAGTACAACTCGAAAGGGAAAACAAAAACTGAAAAGTAAATGCCGCTACACCGAGCTGTCCACTGGAAATCCCACCTGAAGGGTGGGTACAGATAGCTCCACTGCTCCACGGGTCCCGCCGTCCGCTCCGAGCACGTCCCGCCCAGTGGTCCACCTCCGGGTACCGTCCCGCTCTGCAAGCCTCAACTAAGGTCAACACTGTCCGTCGTCTGCAACCAACACAACGTAGTGCGGGCAAAGCCCGTGTAGAGGTGAGTATAAGTTACTCAGTAGGGACCCCGAGACCCCTAAAGGTCTCTCAAATCCACAAAGGATATACCACGAAGAAAGGAACAATCACGAAGTAATAACCGACACTGCTTAGGTATATGCCCATACATATACCTAAGTCATAAATTTCAAATACGCTCCAACCTCCGAGACCAAGTACAACTCAGTCCACACAGGAAAGTAAACGTATTCCACACAGGAAAGCAAAACGTAATCCACACAGGATTGCACAACACAATCCACACAGGAAAGCCATAGGATTCAGCTCACACAGGTATACTTCTTCAAAGGACGATAAAGATGATCACTGATCCATCTAAGTCGTCAGACCCATGAAGGATCAAAAGGTAACTAACCCCCGCAAAGACCCACACAGGATCGGGCCCACACAGGACCTGTAGGCGCTGGTTCACACAGGACCGCTGAGCGCAAGGA
Organism: Viscum album; assembly: GCA_963277665.1. NCBI lineage: Eukaryota > Viridiplantae > Streptophyta > Magnoliopsida > Santalales > Viscaceae > Viscum > Viscum album. The sequence goes on along the minus strand of OY728130.1, from coordinate 1,089,149,290 downwards.
CCCACACAGGATCGGACCCACACAGGATCGGGCCCACACAGGACCTGTAGCACTGACCCACGTAGGATCGTTGAGTGCTCTAGTCTTCGTCGTCGAATCCACACAGGATCTCTGTACTGTCGTCGTCGCAGTCACAGTAGCAGTAGTAGTAGTAGTAGCAGTCGCAGCCAGCACTAGGGTTCCCGCACACAGCAAACTCGTACAGTAGGGTCCGCTCCATGAGCCGAGAGGCTGATACATCAACTGTCACAAAGTCCAGAGTTGATGTATCCAAAAGTTCCGTATCGTCAACAGGAACTCAACGCAACAGACGGCGCGTCGATCGGACGCCCGGTCTGAGAGTTATTGGCATTTTCGTCCCCGGGGCCCAGTTGGTTTTTAATGCAAAACCAACCCGACCGTACTCCACCTGCGTCCAAACCTCGGGCGGAGTATGCCAAAAGATCCATCTCACTAAGAGTAACACAACACGGCTGACGGCACGTCAATCGGACGTCCGTAGCTCAAGATATGAGCGTTTCCGCTCCGAAGGCCCGGTTGGTTTCGTGAACGAACCAACCCGGCCGATCTCAAAGTAATCTGAAACCTTGAGTGCGATATACCGAAATGACCGTCTCGATCCAAGGATCACGTTGTCGTAGACGGTTCGTCGATCGGAGGTCCGTGGCTCAAGTTATGGCCAAAAGACCGAAACTGCTTCGAAACGGGGGGGTCCGGGTCCGGGCCGACCCGGCCCGACCCCCCCCCCCCCCTGGGTCGGCCCGAACCGGGTCCGACCCGGCCCGGCCGGCCGGCCGGCGCGGCGGCGCGGGGGCCGCGGCGGCCTGGCGCCGCACGGTGGCTGCACGCGGGGGGCAAAGCCCCCGCTGATTGGGAAAAACGGCGCGGCATATAGCCGCGCCCCTTTTTGCAAAACCGCCCCCCCCCCCCCACGTGGGGGTTTGATTGGCAGAAAACGGGGGGCTTTTCCCCCCACAAGGAAACCGCCCCCTCTTAAAGAGGGGGGTTTCATGAGTTGGCCGGGGGATTAATTCCCCCTGTTTATTGGCATCCGGCCGGCCAGCTGGCCGGCCAGTTTTCTCCAACGGGACCGGAAAATCCGGTCCCCTCTTCGGCTTCCGACGCCGGCGGCCCGGCCGCCGGTCTTCTCATCCCGCCGCGGCCCGGAACCGGCCGCGGTCTCCTCGTCCCGCCGCGGCCCAGAACCGGCCGCGGTGTTCGTCGTCCGGCGCGGTGCGACGGCACCGCGCCCCTTCGCCGCGCATTTGATTCCCTTCGACGCGGCGCGACGACGTCGCGTTCCTTATGATTCTTCCATGGCACGGCGCGACGGTGCCGCGAAATTTAATCATATTACTATCCGCGTGGTGCGACGGCACCACGCCACTTTGCTTCCACCCTCAAGATAGAACAATAAGAACGATGGAGGGGGTTCGGCCGTGTTCATGCGGTCCGGCCCCCTCACGTTAAATAATAACTCAACTTAAACATTCAAAGCCTCATGTTAGACATGCGAGATCCACGATCAAGAAATAAATAATTAAACAATAAATTAACAACCCCTACCTTGGGTATACGTTCGAGGATTTGCCAACGTCCGCGGAAGACAACGTCGCGGAGATCGGGCGTCGCGGTCGTCGTTCGTCAAATCCGTTGACGAAGAGATGCGTCCGATGCGATACGTCGTTGGCGAAACTTCTTATGTCGACGAAGGGAATCCGAGGAGGAAGCGGCGTTCCCTCTCGTTGACACAGAAGACGAAGAAGAGCGGAGCGGCGTTCTTCGTCGGAACTTGAGCGTTCTTCGTCAAGTTGAGCGTTCTTCGTGATCTTCGTCAGAGTTGAAGAAGAAGAAGGAAAATCTCTCCACCTCTCAAGAAAACAAACAATTAACCCAAATAAAATAAGACACTATCTTATTTTATTATCACATCAACACACTAGAATTTCAAAAGTTTGAAATTCAAAAGGATTAACTCCAAAAATTAAATAACTCATGTCATTTAATGAGGCGTTAAGGAAGTTGAGAGAATATGAAAGGTTTAGGGGTTCGTGTGGGCCCCACCACACTTAATCCTCCCAAGGGAGGTTAAGTGGATGTGGGTCCTACTTCCAACTCCCTTTGGTAGGATTTAACAAGTTAAAATAAATTTTGTTCTTCACAAAATTTTATTTATCTTAAACCTAAAACCCAAAAACTAACTTTCAACCCGCAACCAACGCAACTTCCGAAAAGGACTCTTTAAGCGAATATCAGCGCTGCGAGTTCATCGGTGCCCTCAGATTTCAATTCCGAGCACCGGATCAAAAGTTAGGAATTCCCGCTCGTTCGTTCACTGAACGTACCCGAGCCAAACTTCGGAAATTGATTCCGGGCACTACGGGCCTCGGAATCAGGTGCCGTCAGAAACCACGCTCTTGTAAAATTCTTAAGAAAATTAAGAAAAAATTTCCCTTGAATTTTACGGGTCTTTAAATCATCTTTCCAGGATATATGTAAAGGAAGTGGTAAGATTGCATGGAGTACCACTTTCTATTATATCTGATCGGGATCCGAGGTTTACCTCAAAGTTCTGGCGAAGTCTTCACCATACACTAGATACAGAGTTCAGTTTCAGCACTGCTTATCATCCTCAGATAGACTGTCTGTCTGAGAGGACAATTCAAACTCTAGAAGATATGTTGAGATCTTGCTCTATGGATTTCAAGGGTGGTTGGGATCAACACCTAACTTTGGTGGAATTTTCTTATAATAATAGCTTTCACTCCAGTATTCAGATGGCACCTTATGAAGCTCTCTATGGAAATAAATGCAGGACTCCAACTTGCTGGGATGAAGTTGGGGAAAGAAAGCTATTAGGACTTGATCTTGTTGATGAGGTGGCGGAAAAGCTCAGATCTATTCAACAACACATAAGAGCAGCTCAGAGTCGACAAAAACGTTATGCCAACAACCGAAGAAGAGACTTATATTTTTAAGTGGTTGATAAATTGTTCTTATGAATATCTCCCTGGAAGAGGGTCATGAGATTTGGAAAGAAGGGAAAGCTAAGCCCAAGGCATATCGGTCCTTTCGAAATACTGGATCGTGTTGGGAAGGTAGCTTACGGATTGACACTTCCACCGAATCTCACTCATGTTCACAATGTGTTCCATGTATCTCTCATGAGAAAGTACATACCTGATCCTTCACATGTACTCAACTCAGAAGTTGTACCGCTGGAACAAGATCTTTCTTATGAAGAACAGCCGATAGAGATTCTCGATCGTAGTGAAAAATTCATACGAAACAAGACCACTCGCTTGGTGAAAGTTTTATGGAGGAACCACCAATTAGAAGAAGCTACATAGGATCTTGAGGATGGGATGAGGGAGAGGTATCCTCATCTGTTTGTTACAAGTGATGAATTTCGAGGGCGAAATTCCTTTTAAGGGGGGTAGAATGTAACACCCGATAATTTTATAAGAAATATTTTGTTTTTATTTTATATAAATCATCAAAGGAATATTTCACTACACACAACACTATCTTGGATTTCTTTACACGCAATCGTGACCTTCCTTGATAGCTTGTGTCATACGCAATACGGAGTTTCACTAAACAACGATATGCTATTAAAACATTATTAAAACTAGCCGTTATGAATAGTAATAACCACTTTTTGAAATTTTGTAAATTTTATTTTTCAAAACGGACTTCGTTTTTGGATTCGGAATATCGAAATTAGCCTAGTGTGAAATTTTGGTATTTTTCTGAAAACTTTCAATTTTTGATGAATAGTGAAAACAATTGGTTACTATTTAAAAACCGACTTTTTATTTAAATAATTATTTATTTTAATTAATTTTATTTTAGTTCAAAATTGGTACATAATACCTATATTAGTTCAATGCAATTCATTGGAGTCATTTTATAATTATTTTAGATATATAAAAAGTTTATTGAACATTTGACCGTCTTTTACCCACCTCCTAGGAGAATTTGCAAATTTATATAAAAATTAATTTACCACTTTTGTGAGTGGAATTTAAAGAATCCGAGAGAAACGGTTGATTTCAGTAAGTAAAATGTGGTTTAATGAGATGAAAATAATGTTTGGTGAATAGTAACTTTTTACTTTTTTTTACCCCGGTTTAAAGTAAATAGGGTAATTAAGGGTTAACATATTATTATTATTACCCTAACTCATGTCCTAATTCTATTGGATAAGTGTAATTCGAAAAAAACCAGCCTTAGGAATACAATATGACCATTTAGGCCCACCTGGATTAGATTAGGACATTTATTATAAATTTATTTAAAGAAGGGTTAAAATAGTTAAAATCAAAGTTCAATAAGTAAATTATTTTTAATATAGGGTTATACATAAGATAAATTCGACTATAAATATTCATTAGAAATATAAAATGATTTCCTACATAATGGTATTTTATATGTAATTTTTAGACATTAAATAACTTAATTTATTTATGACACAATGATAATGCAGTATTTATCTCATAAATGAAATATTGACATAAGTGATGTTATAAATACCCAAATAACTGTAATTTGATAATTTTATTAATTACAATAATTTTCTAGGTTAATATGACATGTTAGTATTGATTTAATAAACTTTTTTTGAATTAATCATTCTGTTATGAATTTAAAAAAAATCAATTACCAAATAGTATCAAAATTGACATAAAATTGTTTTTTAAAAAAATATTATATTATTAATTGTTATTTTATTTCTAAAAATCTAAGGTTCGGCCAAATTACTTAAATAAGGTTATATATATTAATAATAAACAAATTGTGGTTCTTTTGTCTTGTTATAGTATGTTTATTAACCTTATAGTGTAGGAACACAAGAAGACACGGTAAAAGTAAAATTATTTAACTTAAAGTTAAATCTAAATGATAAGGATAAAATAGGAACCTAAACTTGACTAAATTATATTGTATGAGAGTATTTAGACCCTTCCCCACCTTAGCTTCGAAATAAATCAATTTTGTGCTATTTAAAACCGAATATGACTTTATAATAAAATAATATTTTTAGTTTTTCCAAAGGTGCCCCTCTCCTCCTTTATAAAAGGGCACCTCCTCCCTCTATTCCTCACACCACATTGAGCCTTCAAGATCGTCCAAACCCTACCAATTTCTGATCTACACTTACATATAAACATTCTAGAGGTTCTGGTCTTCTTAAAAGACCAATCTTAGTACCCTAAAAGGAGGTTTCAAAGAGGCACTTCAAAGAAGAGGTAATGTCTGTTACCGATTCTTTCAACTTTATTTCTTTTTCCACTTCTTCTTCTTTAGTTGTTTCATTATGAAGTAATAACATCAGTATCATTAATATACTGATATGTTATTATAAGTATGAAACAACCCTATTTCACCATCTATCCATCCTACGGAAAATGAAATCACCGCACGTGCGTATATACGGAATACCGTCTCCACGCCGTGGTGTAATGAATTTTCCACCACCACCTTACTTGGATGGGTATAATGGTGTAAATAATAACTATATATGATTATTGTAAAGTAATATTGATTCTGAAATATTTTACATACACTACAATATAATTCCACGATCATGGGAACGATATCATCGCTCGTGCGTACGTACAGAATACCGTCTCCACGATGTGATGCGACTCGTTCTACATGATTTTCATTGGATAATGATTACATAAATGAATTGAGTGAATAAATATGATATATATTACACTAATTAAATTCTGTAAATGAGGTATCTATAACCTAAAAAAATAATAAGAATTTATTCGACAAAACATGCATAAGAACAAAAAGTAATAAACACTCGAATAACAAGTAGCAATGAAATTTTACTAATAATAAGCTAAGAATATGACCATATATGATATCATAACAATGAGTATGATTATGGAATAAGTCAATGAAATTATTTAACTTAGTATACCGAAGGTTCGGACACTTACGAAGCAAATCGGACCTAAGGTAAGGGAAATATCACAATCTCATTTTTATCCGAGATTGTTTATACTTTGGAATTTACTGGGGTTTATTTTATCATACACATCCATGTTTCCTCAATATGTATTATTTATATATTTCTACAATATTTTATATCCAATTTTACCCTTCGGTGAGTTTTTAGTAAATGATATGAAAGGAATATTTTGTTGTTTTTTATACGAGGCACTTTTTGACTTTTTCGACAAAAGTACGAGAGGAATGTATTTTTAACTTATACAACATGAATGGATTTTTAAAACATTATTTCCAAGAATATTCCCTTAAAAGTTTTCAAGTTCATTTTTAATCAACTTCTTTTATTTTATAATTGTATGACATGTTAAGAAACAAAAAGTGCTTTTTAAGTAGAAAGGATATTTTCCTCAAGAATTGAGTTCAAGTGTTTTATCAAAATTATTTTTCTTCTAAGATAATAAAGGGTTATGTTTCTATCCCTATTATTACATTGATTTGATTATGTTGTGAGGGAATTATTTTTATATTCCTTTATCTTATATGAATTTTTTTATGATGTCACGATGTTTAAGATTCCCATTTTTATTACATGGGTTATGCTATGATGTATGGTTTATGATTTTGTGGCACACATAAGAATGGTATCATTATGAGATGGGTGAGACCTATATCTCCCTCCAATGCATTGGGTAAAGATTTTATATCTCATGAGATAGACATGGCTGGAACGAAAGGTTAAACCGGTTCAGTGAAATAGGACTGAAACGAGGAATGAACTCGGTTCAGAAATGGACTTTATCCACTAAGATAGTCTTGGCAATGAGTCTTGAATAATAAGAAATGATTCTCTAAGATTATGTGTGTATGCCACAAAGCTTCATGTTTTAAGTTATGATTATTGTGATTACATTTCACTACCATGATTTATCCCATGTTATGAAATTATGATCTCTTTTGCTGGGTAAGATTTCGAAAATGTTATGTTCTTATGAATATGATGTGATTGATATTTTTTTTGTTTACCCTTACTAAGCATTTGAGCTCACACTTTTGTATGTTTTCTTTCCCCAGGTCAGGAATAAGGTTATTAAGTAAGATATGCCAATAGGGACTATAGATATGATGAAATTAATGGGAGACAGTGTAGACGCTTTATGAACCAGTCGTTTATGTTTCCCAGTTTCTAAAGACACTATAGCTATACGGTTCTTTCATGTTTTTGTTATATGTTGTAATAAGTGTACATAAATTTTTAAGTACTAACAATGTATGAAAAGTATGGGTCTTTATAGTTATTATGGGTATCCTTGGAAAAAATTCAGATTCTACTTATATTCTCTAAGGTCCCCTTATATTATAATTCCAATAATGCTGGATTGATACCCCAAGGATACATCCACCAATCCCAATCAAATTATTGGGTTTACATCACTATTGATGATTATTTTTTGATGACCCTTTATTACACTATATCATACTTTTACACATTCACCTTGGCTCAAAGAAATTCAGATTATACTTAACTATGTGGTGTTAGTTGAGTATCCCATGAGGAACCCATTCCGATGTATTTATTTATTTATCACCTTGCATTTATTATTATTGGGACACTATTCATTTTATCTAAGCAGACGATATTGTCCTATACACCATTGGTGGTGTCCTACTGAGTATATCTCACACCATATTCGAGACTCCCATGTTACCGAAGAGGATTTCACTGTTGTAGGTGTTGATAAAGGTAAGTGTCTAGCATCTAATTGTTTAATTTATATAATAGGCTGGATTATGGGAGTAGAGAATCAAGAATATTATCATGATTCTAGTAATGTCATTTTTTGGTTCTTTTTTTATTTTGTATAAAATGCAGTTTATAATTTCACCCTTGTATCCCATGTACTCATTTTGTATTGAAACATGACATAATTATCATGTTTTTTGTGTCTATTATGATATAACTTCATCCTGCAATTTATTGGATGATGTTTATTATTCCCTTGTTTATTACTAATTATACTATTTTCTATTTACTTTTAATTTAATGTTATGATACACTCAAATCTGTGAGGGTATATTCTTCCATAAGACACACCATAGGCATTCAATGCTAGTCTATAGCCTATTATATACAAGGAGGCACACCTGAGGTCTTGTGGAAAACTTTATGGGGCACCGATATATGGATTTAGGGGTGTAACACTACTTGATAGATCATAATACTATATGCTTATGCCTTATCTATAAATATGGGGGTTGGATATTTGATGATCCTTTCTTACTCTTATTTGTATTATTGATTTCATATGATTATTATACATTATATGAAAGGGTTAAATTAACCTTCTATATGGGATTCATTTGTGTGTGAATACATAAGTTTGTATCTTAATTTCACTAAGTAACACAGACTATACATTTTTTAAATAGTTACATTTCAATATTATTTAAACATAGTTGATGGAATATGATTCCAAACTAAATTACAAGGTGAATGAATACACGTAAATTGAATAACATGATATGAGATAGTGATTTTAAATTCCCTTTCAAATACTATATGTCATATTCTATCCCAAGAAAAAACTTATCAAGACCAAAATCATTCAACCAGGTAGGTTATTCCAAATCATATTTCCCCTAGATTGTCTTATATATGGAAATAATGAAATTGGGGACCAAATAGGAATATGTTTTTTTATTAGTTCTTTATTTGGATTTTATATAGTTAAGAGACCCTAATGGGATTTGGTAGTAGGATAAATAGAGATGAGATTATGTATATGATTGATTGGGAAAATATTTTTATACTCATCCATCTAAGAGACATATATGATATGATTGGGATGAGACATTACCTAAGTATATAGGTGGTGTGAAAAATTCCAATATGGAATCACTGATTACTAAAATATGGATATTTTCTCCCCGATGGTTATGGTGTAAACTAAACTGGTGAATCACTTTTATAGAGAAATCATTTAATATATTTTCTTATAAAAATAAATTAAAACATGATACCCTTATAATAAAATAATCGGTTACATAAATGGTTACATCATCATCCAAATTAACTTTGATATCAATATTAGTGAAAAAATATAAATGTAAATAAATTCTTAGTACCAATATAAAAACATGAAAATTGTTCTTAAGAAAGTAAAATAATATCCGTGTTAATTGAAATATCTTCCTCAGTAACATGTAATTTAGGTTTTTCTATAACAAAATCAATATTCTTATAAGAATCTTAAAATAATTAATTATTTTAATTAATTTAATTATAAAAAATAGTGGGATAAACTCTAGTATCCCATTATATACATATAATAATTGGGTATTCTAGTAACTTTGAGGAATAAATTGTTTATATAAGTTTTATCCTATTTAAGGAATTCATTCGATGATCATTGTTAAAAATTTTATAAAAATTTGTATAATTTTATCAAATATTTACCACAACTTCTCAAATTATAGAGAATATATGAAATATGGAATGTGATGTTGAGGTTCTTATGTTATTTTAAAATTATAAGTGGTAAAAAAATTAAATTATAAGAATAAAATCTAGTTTCAAACTCCAACAATGTTTCTTTAGAAGAGCCATTGCATGACATTGAATCTTAAAGGAGATATCATTAATGAATCATAATGCTTCCATAATATAAAAATTTTATAATCTATATAAATTGGATTTTCAAACACTATGAAATATACACATAAAGTTTCTTTATTATATAAGTGAAATATTGGATTATGAAGGGTATGTGATTCCAAAGGAATACTTTAGAAATGTTTTAAATATACAGGAGTTCAAAATAAATGAAATAATTTAAGGTTCCTATAGTTTAAATTAAAATGGAAATTATTTTGAGTAATGGATTTTATTTTAAAAGAATACATCAAGAGCATATGGATCAAAATAATGTAAGTGTATCTTTATCTTTATTTCCTCCATATCATAAGGGATGTTGTTTACTAACAAAGTCTTTCTAGAAAAATATGAGATAATGGATTCAGTGAATAGTTTTATTATTCATTGGATGTTATAACTTATGTGGAATGAATAATGTAAAATAATGTTTTATATAGAATGAAAGTGTTTATCAAAATGTTTTTTAAAATATAGAGGATTTTATTGTACCATAAATAATATATTTTTAAAAATAATGTCTTATATTTAGTGTGTTACTCCAAAAAATAGAATACCATATAACATATGGATTATTTATCATTGTTGTTAAAAATTCCCACATAAGTAAAAAAAGTGTAATGTACCAATATAATATGAGTTCATATATCTTAAAATAATATTTTGAAGATAATTTAATCTTTAAGAGTCTACTAGATGTATGTTTGTAGGTATAGAATTTTTAATGTTAACAAATAAATTATTATTCAAGTCAAAATACAATGTGAATGAAAATTAATGTCCTAAAAGAGTTTAGGGTATCTTGGTAAATAGAAATATAATGAGTAAAATTTATTTACCAAGAAAAATTATATCCTAAATGAGTTTGGAATATGTTGGTAATGAAAAATGTAAAGAGTTACATAATTTTCCAAAAAATGATCCAAAGGAAAAATGTTCAATAGAAAAGGTTCAGTGAAATATAGTAGTGGTGAACTTATAAATAGTCATAAGAAGATAAAATAATTTACTAACATTTTATCATTTGATGTTTTGAAGTAAAAGAGTTTGAATACAATTTTCAAGGAGATTTAATTCTGAATAAAAATTAATTAATATGAGTTGTTGGTCTCTCTATGTTTTTAATTTCATTAATTCATTACTGTTAATAATTAAAGAAGTTTAGTGGGTGTTTTGTATCAGATGTAGGTTTAGAGATATAGAGGGAATTACATAAGGATATAACGAGTTTAACAAGACTCTAAATGTATATAAAAAAGGATAGTATTGTGGTATATCATATGGTTTATGATTTTATTGGAACTTAGTTATTGTTTTGTTAATATTATTGAACTAGTTTGAGAGTAAAAAATATATATCCTTTTAAAAATAGTCTCTAAATATTACATCGGTTGAATATAGTATATGAATTAACCTCTAAAATATGAAATACAGTTATCCATAATAAATTTTTTCATGAAGTATTTTAGGTTGTTATGAAATGATACATTTACAATGAGTAGTATTTTTTATTTATATTTGAAATATTCTCATGAGTCATAAAAGGATTTCTATATACAGGATGACCCCCCAAATACTTCAAAAAGTGTTATATAATGTTCCTTGGGTATACAATGGGTTCATGTTTTATATTTCTATTTCCAATATAAATAAGTTTTGTAATATACCAAGAAAAGATTCATAATTTGATACCACTTTTACATAATCCTTGTGGATTAGCTAATAAGGGGTTATTTGGATATGTTGTTGATCATGTCATTAGTTGGGGATTTTACAAAATGGGACTTTTATTCTCATATGTTGCATATGAAATTTGATCCCTCAATTAAGATCGATTGGGGAAGTCTACATTAATACCTAGATAAGTCATTTTATATTATTATTCATCAAGGTGAGGGGAATGTGATGTGATCATCTACAAAATAGAATTGAATATAATTTACTCAATGGCTTGGCTAGTGTATAGTCAAGGAATCAACAATATATGAGAAGTTATGTATGATTCATATGGAATGTGGCACTTGGTACTCAATTTATTTGACAAATAGATCATATTAAAATTCATTATTTAATTTGATACATATTGTAGACATAAGTATAGAGATACACATGGTTAGTAATGACCACATAGATCCCTTTGTAACTTGATTAACATAAATTATTTGTTAGAGGCTGCGATTTCGTACATTTATGGATTCAAGAATTCATAATTTTTGTTATTACTAAAATACCTCATGGGGTCACACATTGTGGTTGAATAAATGTGGATTTATTTTTATAGATAAAGATATTTAAAGTGTCTTATTGATTATGAAAAAATAGTGTATGGATATATATTCATAGGGTATATCATATGATGTGATTCATTATCATGTTGATTATATATTTTCAAAAAAATTTGTTAGATATAAAAATGAATTTTTGGATATAGTTTAACATGTTATTGTATATGACATAATATAAGATGGAATGAAACAAAGTATATAAGGATCTCATTCAAGTGGGAGATTAAAATAGATATTCCCTAATGATTATATGAATGTGATTCATTGATAATTTTTCTTATTATATGATATATTTTTTATATGGTATGAAATGAATATAAACTAATGGAATATCATATGAATTGGATAGGGAATATCATAAAGTAACATATAATATGTTTTCCCACTAACTTGACGACGTGATATCATATAATATGGCTATATCATGAGGTTATCATAAATTTTATGATTCAATGCATTGTATTATATGATTCATAAAGTCTCTTATGACCAATTCATTGTATAATAATGTAATTGTATTATATTTCAGAATCTTTAATTTTTCAATATCACTATTTTTATAAAATTTAATAACATAAAATATTAGGAGTATTGAATTGGTTGATTGGTTTCACTTATTTGTAACTACTATCCATTTTCTCATATTTTTTGAAATTGTTTGTAAATAAATGGTATTAGGTGGCGTATTAATAAAATAGACCAAGGATACTTGGCATTGATATTTTTTGTGGATTCTCAATGAAGTGTTTAGATTATTCCCTATTAATTAAATAGTTCTCTTCCTTATTTCTCTTTTTTATCTCAAGGTACTTGATTATCCTGAATGTTGGATGGTCCTATGGAAACCATTTATGTAATTACATAGAAACCATCGATCCAACATGGATAAAAAATTATATTATTTTCTCCTAATGAAAATTATCAAGAATATATTCCAGAAAACAATAGCAGTGAACTCCAGTGTAAGGTACACACTTCTTATTTAATATTTGTATGGTTTCAATTTTCAAAGGCATCGTGTTTTTGGTATTTAAGGATCCCAATTATTTTTTATGTATTGATTAAGTGTGAATATATCCTTATAAACCTTACAATCATGTTCCAAACTATTATGATCTTTGTACTATCTTTTCAGTAAGTATATTAGCTTATATATTTTATTTTTCAATTAGAGCCCCATTAAATGATCCATCTAATAATTTATAGTCTCTAACAATGAATCATTGGGAAAATAAAACTCATAAATAGATTTCCTTTATTAATTTATGTCTATAGAATATAAAAAATAATTATCATTTTCTAACACCTATAAAATGTTTCCCTTAAGACTTATATAATTCTATAAATCTATATATTTAAGGCAATGCTTCTTGAATTTTGTAGGAATATTTAGAGAATGTTTTTCGAACTCATCCTATCTTGTGATTTCTATATGTTTCATGTTATAAAACCACACCATGGCCACACCTTACATAGAATTAGGTAATCCCCTCAACTTACATTATTATTCAACTAGTCATATGGCTTCAAGGTTGCACACAATATTAGGAATTCCTTGATATTTTTTTGGGAATTCACCTATAAGACCCCAAATCATAGGTGATAATGGAATAACTCAAGTATTGATTTAAAATTAGTCATGTAGTTACCAATAAAAATTATTATTATTATTATTAATTAAATTAGGTAAAAAAATATCTCTTAGTTTTTTATCAAGATTATCTACCTATATTTTTTATAAATATTTTGAGTGAACATGGTTACATAATAAAAAAAATGCTAACATGGGCCTGGTATTTTAAATTAGTTTTATTGAACCATCATAAAAATATGATATTGATGTTATTTTATAAATATTGATGTATTTTAATTATCCACTACTAAATTTAAAAAAATTCCATAATTTAGTTACAATTTATTTATAAAACACCACTAATGAATAAATTCATTATTTATTGTCATATAATAGTAAAATCCATATATATTTTCTCAATAAAACAAAAGATTAGACTCTCCGTTCATTTATAATCCTCCCTCATCATGATCCCCCAACGATATGTCTCCCTTTGTAATCATATGGCCACCTGTGATATTTCTCCCACTATAAGCCCAACGTTGTGTCGAAAAACACCATTAATGACTTGAACAATAGGCCAGAGACTGTAAACCATTAGAAACCACCCCTCACTCTCCCCCCTCCAACATATAGCTTATTGGTGCTAGACCCATATCCATTGAATAAAATTCATCTTGATTGTGAATTGATTTCAAATTATGTTAACCTAAAATATATTAGAATGTTTGTGTGCGAACATGTGTGAGGATTTATGTGTATTCCTCATTGGTTATAAGTATGAATACATAATCACTATTCTAATATTGAATTAATTTTACTATTGATTTTTGGGAAATATTTTAATAAACCAACAATCCCATATTACTCAAAAAAAAATTCTATTTACCAACATATGTTTCATTATGGATTCAACAGTAGATAATAAATAATATTTGTCCTAATAATCAATTTAAAACATATATTATTTATTTTTAAGAATTATTTTAGAGAATTTGACTATATATATTGATTTTTATTGTATGATGTCTCTAATAAAATTAATTTATGAATATATTTGATAGATAAAATGAATTTCAAATGAATGAATTTTATAAAGTGATCCATTTTATGAGTTCTTTTATAAATATAAATATATAAATATATATTATTTTATTGAAGTCATATTTTTTGGAAATGATTTAAATAATTTATTATACTTGTTTGATTAAATGTCTATATAATTATTTTGAATGTATAAGGGGAAGATTTTTAATTCAATGTTTATAGATTAAAATGGGATTACTATACCATGGAACAAAACTCGGTAAGTTATGTGATTGGGAAAATTGTTATATTATGAAATTGAAATGGACAAGTGGATGGAGAATAAAATTTATGTATCCTAATTATAATTATAGGTTATGGTTAAATATAAATAGAAGATATAATAACTTTATATTTAATTTTTTTCTTTATTATAGTATATGTTATCCTTGGCATAAGGAATCAATTGATTTGGAAATTCAAAATAATGAAAATCTGATTAATGAAACATTAAGTGACCCATGAGAGAGGAATTCCGTTTAAACATGATAAATGATGGATTTGGATTTTTTAGGATAAAATAAACAAGATTTTAACATATAAACAAATCCTTCAGTTTATCTAATGAATTTTATTGTTTATCAGAGCTTCAATGCCACACCATGTGATTTTGGAATAAATTTTTTTCTAAATTAATACTATTTTTGATAGCATTATCTACATGTAACACCAAACTAAAATCACCCAAATATATTTATTATTATGAAAACTTATGAATGATAAAATCAATATTAAATAAAAATATTATGTCATAAAAATTCATACAAGACATGATTGAGAACAAATAAAGTTTTAACGAGGGGATTTTTCAATAATAATAATTTTATTTTAATATTTTCTTGATAAATTATTAAATTTTAGAATTTTAATATTTTTGAAATGAAATTAATTTTATAAAATATAGAAATCAAAATTATCCAATTTTTAAATTTTAATGAAACAATTGATTTTGTATGAATAGTGAAAAATAATATTTCTAGAAAAAATATATTATTATGTAATAAAGACCAAGATGTTTATAAAACATTTAACTTCAGAAAATGTTTATATAAGGAATAACAATATTTATTTAAAAATAAACTCTTAATCATATAAAACCTATGTTCGATATTGTAAAACTTATGTAATATTTTTAATATAATTATAAAATTTCTTGTCCATTATTTTAATTAAGTATTTTCATATTGAAATTAAATTTTTACATTATTTGAAATACAAAATCATTTATGTGTTTCAAAATAAAAAACATAATCATATATTTCAATAACATGGATAATTTTATATTATATAAAATCATTTATCTTAAGAACACACTGTTCAAAAAAATAAGCATTACTTGTGATCATGTTCAAATGAATCACTCTTAAACATGGAAATTTCATTTTATCAAATAGATTTAATATTTAGAATAATTAGGAATGAATTATTTAATAATATTTATTTTATGATTAGGAATGAAAATGATGTATTTATGTAAAAACTAGTTACTACGGTAATTTCTAGAAAATGTTAAAACATTTTAACAAATGAAGAAAAAAATCCTAACATGAAAACAAATGTTTATAATTGAGTTTGTGATGATTTTATTGACCAGGACTTATCTTGAGTCCATTATTTTACATTTTTTAGTGTTCTTGTCATGTTATAATTTTTCTCTCCTTATATTAGAATGAAATAATTGCAAAAAAAATATCTTTCTCACCGCTTGTAAAAGGGACCTCATAACACACATTCATGACCACTCCCAAATTCATGTTTCTTCTATTAAATATACCCTATTTACTTCTATAATAATAAAATTTCACTATCATAATCTTCTATAAAAATGAGCTTGTCCTATGTCCCATATTCCAAGTAATCCTCTAAGGGAAACTCGAAGTCCCCAATATAAGTACTAAATTTTTTAAAAATCTATTATTTTTATTATTTACCATTATAATATATTTTTTTAAATATTATATTATTTTTTTGTCTTTATAATAGACAAATGTTTTTATATTTTTAGAATATCCATTAGCCACCCTACCTCTTTTCCATTAAGAATTATTAAAAATCATTTGTAAAATGCGTGTACTATTACCTCCATTGAGTAATATATCCCATTTATCATATAGTTTCTTTATTACCTTTTAAAGTAACATAAAATGTAATTCAGAAAATTTAAAATATATAAATAGTATCATTATTCTTATTTAATAATGATATTATTCTAAAAAAACATTCATAACCATAATCATCCCTTACGTATGGTGTGTTATTGTTTGAGTATTTTTAAAAACCTACTTTAAAAATGATATAAAAAATATAATGGATGTTTATGAGAAACTAATTTTTTTTTTGAAATATTTATATTAATATTAAATTCATTAATTAAGAAACAAACATTTGTTAACTAAAAAATCATTGAAACATGTTCATCAGTGATTTCTTCTTTAAGGATCATAACTGAAAATCTTAGGGAATTAAAATATAACATTATAAATAATTATACAGAATCAATTATCGCAATTTTTATGATTTTACAATGATTATATATAGTTGAATAGTGAAGAATAACATTGCTATTACAAAACTAGTTCAAAATGATCATGATTAATCACACCAGATATTTAAAATAGATAATAACTAAATAATATACACGTGCTGAATAATTATAAATGAAGTTTATAAAAGGTTATAGATATTAATAAGGTACCAAAATATGTGTTTAATATAGTTATTATTTTATGTTGGAGATCCATTCATTTACTAAAAGATTGAAAATAAGGTATGGATTTCATTGTCTCATTTTAAAATCCACGAGACATGTTTAATATTGTGCACCATAATTTATATCATATGATGTATTCACTACACCAATTCTCTCAAGTATAATGAATATATTAAATTTCATGATATTTTAATATCCATTCCATGGTATCACTCTTATTTTATTTTTATTCTCACTTTTAAACCCCATGATATTAAATATAAGGCTATGTTTGATAGAGTATACGACACACAATATCATGATTAAAAGAACCATGAAATAACATTATTGAAATATGACCATTATAACCTGGCCATTAAATTATAAGGAATAAGTAGGAATAAATTATTTATGAAATATATATAAAATTACTACTCAATAATATTGTAATGAAAAATTATTGTCACATAATCACTCAATTTTTAGTTGTCATTTTATGCTTCAAAAAAAAATTTTCTTTAAAAAGGATTTTAATTAATTTTTTTGGGAAAATATTATTAATAATATATTGAAATTTTAGAACATTTAATTTAAAAAATTAGTTAATTTTTAAATCATCATATTAAAAATTATCTTAGGGTGAAATTACGAGATTTTTTTAAAAAAATTGATTTTTAAATGAATAGTGCAAATGCATATTTTTATTGAAAATTGTAGTTTCTTTAAAACTATTTATAAATTAAAAATATTTTTTTTTAATATTTATAGTTTTCTTTAATTTTTAAAAAATAAATTAATTATAGTATTTTGAATGAATTTTATACGTGAATATATTATAAAAAAACATTTTTATACTTAAAATTTCATTTTTAGAAAAATGCCATTTCATCAATTTATATAGATTTTATTTTAAATTAAAAAAATCCAATATCCTGAATTTAATCCTGGAAAATTAAATAATTTTTTTTAATCATGTGTTCCATGTTTGGTAAATAGGCCCCTTTTATTTGTTTTCATTTTGAATACTAACTATAGTAAATAATTATCTCCGTGATAAGGATAAATCAGACAATTAAGGTTAAATTAAAATGATAAGGAATAACAAATTACCATAAAACAATAATTTATTCTATTATATGACATTAATTCATCCCTTTCGATCCATTTTTTAAAAACAAGGAAACATGGTGGCATATGTCATTGATTTTGACCATTATAATAAACAAGTAAAAGATAAAGTAAAATAAATGTTGTTAAAGATGTTTAATGAAATTTAATTTGAATGAATTATTGTGTTATATTAATTTTTATGTATAAATTAAATATTATAGATGTTTTAATAATTTATATTAATATTCCATTTCTTTGATTTTTTTCAAAGTCAAATTAAATGAATTGTTCCCAAAATTACATTAATGATATTTTATAACAAATAATGTTTTATTAAATGATATAAAATTACAAAAAAACAATAATTTTTCAAGTTATAGGTATATGTTTTAAAATATCAACTATTTTTAATTTATGGGATCATTTATCTTTTATACTAACTATATTGACCCCTAAAGAGTAAAGAAGTCAATTATTATGGTAATTTTCAAAAATGGTTAACACCAGTTAAAAGAAAACAAAAAGATTAAAAACATAATATAAAATTTTGAAAATTTTATTTAATGATATAATTTCGATATATTATCATCATATTTCTATTTTTATTTGTTTGGATATTTTTTTCCATGAAATTTAATTTATTTGAATTTAATATTTTATGTAATTCTAATAATGCCACTCCATAAATTATTAAAGGGAACTAGATATACTCAATTATTCCCACTTCAAAAGACGTATTTTTACCTATAACTACCTAATAAATTATTAAAATACCTCCTTTCATTATATAGGACTTATTTTGGTCATAATACAAACCTTACATGATTTATGGGTTAATGAAAAAGAAGTTTTTTTAAGAAAAGGTATAGTCATTAACCGAATATTTTAGTTTTATTTATTCTTATACCTCCATAAAATCTTCATAAAACAAGTTAAAATTTTATCACCAGTATATTACATATATTGATATTTTATTATGTTAATTTAATCACTTACATCCATCTCCTCCTATATAAAATGGGAAAAAAATCATCTTTTGTGTATATGGCGAACTACAGTATTGTGAACCAATGCCATTCATTTTCCTTCACTGCCTCTTTTGGATGGTTATAACGATATATTTAATGTATATATAATATATTAATGACATATTTATCAATTTTTAAATATAATATATAATATAATTTCTTATCTTTTCATTCACTGATGAATGATAATGTCATTCATGTGTATATGTGGACAACCGCCTTCACGAAGTTATACGATTATGTTTTCATAACCATGTCACATGATTTCTATATATATGTCTATTAAAAGAAATAATATGGTATTTATTATATTTTTATCAATATAGAGAGATAAATTAATACTTTACGTTTTCTCATCACAATCTTGTAAAAATGGAAATGTTACTCATGTGTACTCATGACTTTCTATCACCATGATTATAACATAATTCATTTTTCATAACCATATTTCATGGTTGATTTTAAAAATATAATTAATTTTAAAAAATTATTATTATTTAATGATTATTATTTTTGTTATTATGGAAACATGACCCCTATGACCACGGTCAACACATTGAATTCGTTTTGAAATTTTGAATTGATTGTCCTCAAAACAATGGATAAGGATATATTCAATTATAAAATTAAACATGTTATTAAAATAAAACAAATAAATGGTTTAATGATAAGTTATTTATCTTAGAAAATGATTTTACGTTATTGAATAATTGGTAAATGTTTATTATACATGTTTATGGGACACACATGGAAATTTTATACTCGAGCAAAGGGATTTCATCACAATTTCCTATCGTTGAGGCATATTTTAATGTTATGAACATAATTTACATTATATAGTGTATATACTTCCCCTTTTACATGTTACATCATGGATCATTTATAATTAATTGTATTTAATGTTCAATAAAAATCTATCCATCCAAATTTATTTGACATTAAGATTAACAAATAGTATGTGGCTTCTTAACTAAATTTTCATTCCTTGTGTCATATCACTTATACATTTATTGTATTATGTCAATATTATGTTTAAAATTACCCTTTAATTTATTATATTCTATTAACACTTTTTTTATTTAAATTTTTTATATTTAATCACTTCATTGATTAATTATCTCCTCAATGATATGATCTTTGTATGGTATTTCAAGTGTCACTTTTATTTCTTGGAGATATATGTCATATTCACCGCTATTTTATTTTTTTTGGTGTATAAATTTCCCCTTTAACATTTTAGATCTTCATTATTCTTATTTTAATGATACATATAGTTTTATTTTATGTTATAAATATTTGGGGATTATAATTCAAATGGTGTCAATGTGGTAAGTGTTTTATAATACCATATATTTATTCATTGAGGTTGTTTAAGAATATTTTTTTAAATATGAAATACTATTATCTACTTATAAAATAACTCATAAATTCTCTTCTATTATTGTTATTTTTTCAGAAGAATTTTTTATTCTATTTTCTCCTCATTTAGTACTCAAGATACTGAAAGAAACTTTTTAAAGAAACCCGACTATATTTCACTCTTTAGCTTAAAAAATGTTATCTTTCATGTTCATGATTTCCAAAAGCTATTTTATGATTGTTTTTATTATTATCATATGATTTTTTTAATTTCATATCTACCATGATTTAATTTTTACAATTTTTTATAAAGGAATCAATTTTTTATTTTTTGAACGAGGTACTTCATTATTTTTTACAATGTGATAAAGGAATGTTATTTTTTAACTATTAGTGCATGAAAAGAATTTCTATCCATCGTAGTCACTAATTTTTTTGATTATGTTTTAAAAAATATGAAAAAAATTAAAATAGTTTTTTCTTTAATATTTGAGAACATTATATATGGTAAATATGAGATCTCACTAAACCACACTTTATCACCACATTATTATAATTCTTTATCTAAATCACTATCTCTATCCATTTTATGTCATGGATAGATTCTAAATTCTCTATATATTTCTCTTAGATATAGACCTATCCCATTAGTAGTTCCTTTTATGGGGTAATACTATACATAAATTCACCGATCAAATTTCTTCTTTAAAAATCAATCCCAATTTAGGGATACTTTGTTCTTCATTAATAAATTAATTTAACTCTCATTTAAGGTTTTATAAAAAACATTAACACCATAATTATATACATATAACTATGTGATGAAATATAAACATCTATAATATTTAATTACTTATTTACATTAGAATATTTATGAAATTTTATTTAATTATTATATGACCGATATTATGAAACTCATTTCTATTAATGGGTAATTCTTATGATTATGACTTATGTTGATTTCCTATTATGGAAAACATTTTTAGTAAATTTGTACGATGGTTATAACCAGATATCACTGTAATGCATTGGGTAATTGTTTCTATCATGATTCATTTTTGTGTAGGATTATGTAGTAAACCTAATCCTCTATGGGACTCTATTTACCATGTGATTTAGTCTTTTTATTGAGTATTGACTGCTAAGGAAATTCATTTCTATTATTTTGTGTCTAAAAAACACATATGTCTTATGCAAATGGTAGGATTTTATGTATCATGTTATTTGATTATATTATGAATCATTTCACTTCAACTGCCAATATTTTTTCCATGATTCAATATTATGATTAATTATATGATCACAATATTTTTCAAATGTTATACTTGTTTTATAATATCATTATGATTATTTTATATTTAAATGATCGGTGATATCTTCCTTGTTTACCTTTATTGGGCATTTTATTTCATCCCTTTTTATGTTTAATTTCTTAAGGATATAATGAATGGTCATAACTTTGTTATTCCAAAAAAGGTTATTATATGGGAATAAATTTGGGGTGACTATATATATATTTATGAAGGATTGGTTTATGTATCCATGTTGTTATGTAAGAGTTTTTCCTAATTATATAAAATGATAAAATAAAAAAGATCATTTGGTATGTAAGTGATCCAGTACTTCCTTTTTTGTTGTATGTTTTGGTTGATAGAAATCAGTCCAGGTTTATTAGTATTAAATCCATAAATGTAAATATTGCGTTTCTAGCACTGGATCCAGCAATTCTAGTTTGGACCTATTAATTTTTATATCAGAGGTCGATTAAGAGAAAAATTTAGATTAGAATTATTTTATGAGAGGCTAACTGTAGTGTTTTGATACCATGATGGGATTATATGTTTAAGGTTAATCATAAGTTCAAAGGAATCAACACCACATTATAGGTTTTAAGCGATGATATTTTGAGGTAATTAATACTGTTTTGAGGATCGTTTAATTTGGTTGAGGTATATATAACCATTAGTATAAACATGAAGTTTTATTTCAGAAGAATCATATTAAATTTTTGATGATTTATACTAAGAGGTATGAGACATCCCTTCAGCATAAAAAAATTTTCTAATTTTTTTTCAATTTAGGTTATTTGGAAAATATGTTTATTTATTCATGGAAAGATCTATCTTGAACCTTTGGTTATATTTATGAATTTTAGAGATTAAAGTATTATTTTATACTTTGAATGTTTAGTAATCTTGGGGATTATGTTATAATTTACTAAAAATTTTGGTTTTGGTTAGCATCTAAATACTAGAGGAATATGTTTTTTATGATTTCATGGGTTATGTGATCCATTATAAGTTGATTTTAGTTTTTTATGCATGGGAAAACCATCTTGAATACTCATCATTTAGAGAAAATTATGATATTATGGTGGAACATGATTAATGGATGAAATTTTAATTATAAGTTAAGTATATTTCCTTATGTTATTAGTATATAAGGTAAAATAATTCCACAAATCTAAGTGTAACGCCCCGACCCTAGTTACCCAGAGTCGGTGCATTATTACATAACATTGTCATGATCATAAGAAAGATCAAATCTCGAAAGACCGATTGGTTTAGTAGCCTTGGAAACACTAGATATATTCATAAAGTTTTACATTACATCATGAAGTGAAAAACTACTACAACAACATATTGTCTCCATAATCCACACTATTATCCCCTCATAATATCCCTGAAGGTCATTCATAATTTACTTCTTCACATCCTGGAAAAATAAAACATAAAAAAGGGGTGAGCTCAAATGCCCAGTAAGGATAACAATATAGAAGGAACTTTCATAAATAAGAATAAACATTTAAGGCAATGTATAACTAAAACAAAATCATTTTAAACTTGAAATTCAACATATTATGGAAAAAATAAAATTAAATAATTCCATTTACTTATTCACATGGATATTCTACTAATCGAATAATCACATGCAATATCAATAACCACTTTCATAATGATGGAATGCATAATACCAGACTATCATAACCACATAGCCAAGGCCTCGTGCCAAGACTACAAATAATATTTGGCCAAGGCCTTGTTCCAAGACACTAGTTTGTCTCATGAGACCTACCGATGCATCTATGAGCTATAGCGGGCTCCACCCGTCACATATTAAGTCCAATGCATTCCCATATGAAAAGGTTTAAACATAACATAAAAATTCGTATTAAAACTAGCATATGAAATGTAAATACATCATCCATAAACTATGAATGGTTTAAAAATAACACATCCATAGTCAAACATATCACAAAACCTTAAATACAATAAAGAAGTTTTGTTTCATTATAAATCAACTTCAAATAAGCGTAAAATCCATCAAAGGATGTTGACATAGATGAAATCAAAACTCTTTTTAGAGAAATATCTCTTTCTATTTTGAAATCATTTAAGAGTCATATATTTATAAAAAAACATTTTCTTTGAAAATATTCATATAAGCTTGTAAGGGAGGCTTCGACGATTTTTTAACGGCAAAAAATAGCCGCACTCGTCGTATAAGTTAAAAAAACATTCTTACCTTAATTCTGTCGAAAAGGTTAAAAAGAACCTTGTTTGGAAAATGACGGAAATATTCCTTTATAAAACTCTTATAAAAATTCAAACAAGAATATAAATTACTTTAACCCATGTTCTTTTAAATAGTAAAAATGTTTTGAAATACATTTTTAAGAAACTTGGATGTGGATGATAAAGAGATCCCAGTAGATTATTACGTATAAACAACCTCAGATAATGAAGAGATTGGGAAATAAACCCTTACCTTGTACTTTTCCATGGTTGGGGTAGGTTAACCTCCTGTATAATGGTGAAATAATTGTTATTAAATTATACAAGAATCATATACATTAATATGATATCATATATGATCATTTAACATTTATTTGTTAATAATATCTTAGTATTATCGTTGATTCGGGTGTTAACTTACTCGTTTTTTTTATATGTTTTGTTACGTAAGATATTTTTGTCATGGATAGGTTGTATCTTAATCACATCTAGAATGATATCATGTCCTTAGATAATATTATTAATCGTCAAATGGGAATTATACTTGAATGAATACGATGGAGAATGAATCTCATCACGTTCGTGGAGACTGTAGTCCGTGCGTACGCACGAGCGAAAATATCATTATTTTGATATTAAAATAATATATAATTGGATGTTATATCATATATAAAGAATCATTATAATGTTATATTTATTATTTACATGAGTTACACATCATTATTATACCCATAAAAATAATAATTTATTGAATACAATTACACCACGACGTGGAGACGGTAAGTCGTACGTATGCACGTATGGTGACATGTTATTCAAAGGATGGATAGAATAATGAATATGGTTTTACCATATTTATAATAAAATCACAGTATATATAAGATACTGGAGTTATTATTTTAGAATGGTAATAACAAAGAAGGAAGAAGTGGAAGAAGAATGGAACATGGAAAAGGGTGGTGAAATCATTACCTCTTCTTCGGGTTCTTCCTTTTGATTTGATCAAAAGGGATCTTAGGATGGCTTTATAACTAAAGGAAGGCCTCTAGGATGAAGTGATAGAATTTGAGAGAGTAAGTGAGTAGAGTTTGTACAAGCCAAAAGGCTTTGAAGGTGTGAGTTAATGAGAAGGGAGAGTGCCCTTTTATAAGAGGGGTGAGGGGCACCTTTGGAAAAACTAGAAATACTATTTTATAATAAATTAATATTCGGTTTATAATGGCTTAAAAGTGGATTATTTAAATTTTAAGGTGGGGATAGGTCGCAAACCACTCAACCAATATAATTTAGACAGTTTTGGGTTACTATATTAACCTTATCATTAAGTATTAACTCTTAGTTAATTAGTTTCACTTTTACAATGTCTCTTTGTATTTTTATATTATATGGTTAATAAACTTACTATATACATTCAAGAGACCCAAAAGTGGTCCATTAATGATACAAATATAATGATAAAAGTCTCTTGGCCGAACTGTAGATTTTTAGGAATTTAATATCAATTAATAATATAATATTTGTTTTAAAAACTCTTTTATGTCAATTTTTACACTATTCAATAGTTGATTTTTGTAAAAAATCATAACAGAATTATTAATTCGAAAAACATAAATTAATTCAATACTAATATGTAATATTATCCTAGAAAATTATTGTAATCCATAAAAAGTCTCAAATTATATTTATTTGGGTATCTACAATATCAATCATTTTTAATTTTCACTATTATGGTAATTACTGCATCACCATTGTGTCATAAATAAATTAAATTCTTTAATGTCTAAAAATTATAAATAAAATACCATTATGTAGAAAATAGTTTTAGCTTTCTAATTAATATTTATAGTCGAAACTCCAGCATATATAACCCGAGGTAAAAATTTTTTTTCTAAAAGATATATGCTTGTGTCATTTTTGTATTCATTTTAACTTAATTAAAATAAAGTGTCCCTATCACTTACAAGTGGCACCATGGGGTCCCAAAATCGACCCAAAGATGCCCATGGTCGAACGTGTATCAAGAAATAAGGTTAGAACACATTTTAGGGTAATTTTTTATTATTATAATATTATTTTTTAACCCTTATTTACCGGATTTACCCTTTAACCATGGTAAATAAAATATTTACCGAAGTAATTATTCAAAATGACTAAAAATAAAAGTTACATATTTACACAATTTGAATATCCTGATTCCAAATATGGAATCCATTTTTCCAAATTCAAAACACAGAAGTGGTAGAAATTAATTTAAAATTAATTCCCGCTGTCAAAACAAAAAGCGTGTTTTTAAGATATAATAACTATCAAAAGATTGATACATGTTTATGTTCGGTTTAATTGTGAAATTATGTCCAATCACCAAAATTGTATTAAATGGTAAAAATATATTCTAAATATACTTTAAAACCACTCAAATTCATAATTTATCACTATTAATTATTTTGATTAAAAAAGTTGTTTTTAATTAAAATTTAGTAATTTTCACTATTCATCAAAATATTAAAGTTATCCGAAAAGTACCAAAATTTCACCTTAGGCTAAATTCAATACTCCGAATCCAAAAATTATGTCCATTTTGAGAGATAAAATTTCAAAAAGTAGGTATTACTATTCATAATGGCTAGTTTGATCGGTTGTGGTGTGTGTTAGAACTCGATGTTGCGTACAACACACGTTATTGCATTATTCAAAGGGAAGTGTACCGTAGAAGCTTGGGGTGTTACACTAGGAAACACATCAGGAAAAAATGTTTGTTGTTTTAACATTATATTCAATAAATTGATGTCATTTTTCACACATCATTGTTTTATATTTTTTGGGGTGTAAACTTTCTTGTGATCAGTCACTTCCGTGTGGTCACTGTTCTCTATCACTCTACATCATAATTTGAACATTAATTTTTTCTTCAATGCCCATATTTTAACTTCCCACTGATTTTATATTATTTTTAATCCTTTTATATGTTATTTTAGATTACCTTCATATTTAATTTTCCCTCTTTTTAGAGGGAATTTTTAATAACCCATTTTATGATATGGAAATTAAATTAAGGTATTTTAAAATTTAAAACCTTTTTTGGCAAGATCATGTTCCCAATTTGAGGAAAAAATTTATTAAATAAGAGGAGAATGTAACACCACATGATTTTAAAAATATTACTATGTTGACACTGTATACGACACTAAATATTGAGACTAAATGAACCTTGAGATATAATTATTTAAATATGCCATTATAAACTTGCAATTAAATTTAAAAGTATTAAAAGTATCATCTTATTTAATAAATATATATAAAAATCCAACTAAATACAATTTTATTGATATAATATTTGTAAATAATCACTTAATTTTTATTAAAGTCATCTTATGCTTCCAAAGTAAGTTTTCTTAAAAAATTGCTTTTAATCTATTTTGTGAAAAAATATTAGAATTAATTTCTATAAATTCGATAAATTTTATTTTATAAAAAGGATATAATTTTTTAAATAATCATATCAAAATTATATTTTAGTGAAACTCTGGGATTCTTGTAAAGGGTTTTATTTTTCACTGAATACTAAAAAATAATAATTTTTATTGAAATATGTATTTTCTTTTAAATTATATAAAAATTATTATTATATATTGGATTAGTTATTAAATTTCATTATTTTCTTTTCATTAAACAAAATCCAATTTTATGATTTAGAATAAACACAATACTTCATTTTTTGCTAAAAACAATTTTATGAATAAAAAGTCTTTTATTGGAAAAACTACATTTCATCATGTTTATGGATTAAATTTCAAACTAAATTTTCAAATTACGTAAATTTAATATAAAAGAAATGAATTATATTTTTTTAATTTGGATTTCTGAATATGGTAAATAGGTCTATTTTATCTCTTGTAATTCTGATTAGTAACTGTAGTAAGTAATTGTCACAACAGTACGGGAAAATCATGCATTTAATGTTAAAAATAATATGATCATGACTAAAAAATAACCATAAAAGTTTAATGTATTATTTTGGATAATATTAGGTCTTTCATATCCATCCATGTTTAGAAAATATGGAAAACTTAGTAAAATATTTATTTTATTATGACCTTTATAATAATTAAGTAAAATATTAGGTTAAAATGACACTTTATTGAATGTAATTTTGATAATATATTGTGATAATTATAGAGAAAAATTATTTTAAATTATACATAATAATTTTAATTATAAATTATTTTTTTATCATTGTAACTTATTTACAATTTTTAGAGATGAAATAATCACCTTATGTTCTTAAAAACTGCTAACACGATATTTATTCAATTAATTGAGAAATAAAATAAATTATTTTAAAATTATTTAATGTAAATTAATTTTAATAAATAATTATTTTATTGAATTTATTAAATAAAAAAATATTATATATTTTTTAATAGATTATATTCAACTTCCATTATTATGATGATGTTTTCAAAGCCAAACTAAATAAATTGTTACAAAAATGATATTAATATTATTCTACACAAAATAATAGTTTATTAAATATTTAATATGTATATGTATATATATATTAAATACTTTTGTTGGTATATTTCTTAAAATATCATCTATGGTCCATTTGTGTTCCAATTTTCCTTTTATTGTAACTATATGGACACCAAAAGCATAAAAATATTTGTTATCACTGTATTTTTAAAAAAGAATTAATAGTGGTTAAAACAAATAGACAAGAGAAAAAAAGTTATATAAACATGTAATAAATTTAAATTATTATAAATTTTCAAAATTTTATCATCATTTATTTTAGTTGTATCAGTTTGGGTCCTTTTTTATGTTATAAAAAAATTATATGAATATAATATTTTAAGCAATTTATAGAGTGTCCCTCCCATCACTTATAAAAGGGAACACATGTACCATTTTATTCACACAAAAAAAAGCCTTTTAATTCAGAAAAAAATGAAAAAATATCTACTTATAATCTCTATCGAAATTTAAGAGGTATTAGTTTTGTAATAATATTAAATATAGATGGTTTAAGGTGTAAAGTAATGGAAGTTTTCTAGAGAAGAGATATTGCCTCCAACCAAATGTTTCAGTTTTATTTCTTCTTCAAAATCCATAGAATCCTCTGAATACATAATGAAATAATAAAACATATATATTTCATATAATTATATGTTATTATGTTAGTTTCTTCACTTACGTCCATGTCATCTTCTGTCAAATGGGAAAGAAAATCATCGTTCGTGGGTACAACAGACTACCACTTCGCAAACTAATGTAATTCATTTTCCATCACCACCTATTACAGATGGTTATAAGAATGAACATAATATATATTTATATATATGATATTAATGAAATATTTATAATTTGGTAAGTATAATATATCATCTAATTTCATACCTTTCCACCCAATGATGAATGACAACATCATCTGTGCGTACGTGTGGATTACAACATCCACAAAGTGATGTGATTAATTTTTCATAACCAAATAATATTAATTATATATATATACATTCATTTAAATAAATAATATGGTATTTATGATATAATTATAAGTATGTAAATTTAAATTAATACTTATATTCATTCTATCATGATCATTGAAAATGGAAATGTTTCTCATGTGTTGGTATGACCTACCATGTGTTAGATTATTACATAGTTCATTTTTCATTACCATGTGTAATTTTTTAAATAAAATTTATAATTGATATAAAAAAAAGAATTATTATTTAATTATTATTTAACTATTATTTTGGAATAATGACACATTTTTCCATGGTCGACACACATAACCCATTTTGAAATTATCAACTGAATGTCCACAAAACAGCCAACATTTACCAAATTGATTATATAATTAACCATGATATTACAATAAATGAAATAAATGGATGAAGGATAAGGTATTAATACATTATAATTTTATTATGGAAAAAAATAATATATATAATTTTATTAGACATGGGTTTAGGGACATACATGGAATGTTTTGACTTGAGGTAAGGGATTCATCTCAATTTTCCATCATTGAGGCATATTTTATTCTTATGCACATAATTTCATTTATATTGTGTATATAAATCCCCTTTTAACAGTTATATAATTAATAATTCACACCTCATGTTATTTCAAGTTGAAATTCAAAATTTTTTATTCAATGAGAGTTGACTTGAAAGTTACAAAGTGGTAAAGGGTTTATTAACTTAATTTACTTTCATTGGGTTATATCACTTATTTATCAAGTCTACTACGTTAGTATTATGTGTAAAATGAACTTTTATTTCATTATATTTTATTTACACTTATTTTTTTTATGTATTTACATTTGTTACATATATTCACTTAGTTGATTAATTATCACTTTAATGATATGATCTTGGTAATGGATTTCTAGTGTCATTCTTATTTATAAGAAAAAATTTACACATTCACCAATCATTTATATTTTTATGGTGTATATACTAACACATTAACGTATTCTATCAAGAATCTAATTATTTAAACTATATACAATGTGTCACTTGGTGTAATATCTTCATGGGTCTTATGACTCAAAAGATAATAATGTGGTAAGGGGTTTAGGTTACAATATAATTATTTATCGTGATTGTTTATGATTAAGTTACTAAGGATGAAATCATATGATAAACCTATCAATAATGAATTTAATTTTATTCTAATGTTTTTATTTCTTTAGAATAAATTTTTCTTTCTATCTTCCTCACAATCAATACTCAAGAGACTGAAATACATGTTTTAATGAAAACCAGATATATTTCTCTCTTCGATCAAAAATCCTTTTTCATCCAAGCCAATTTTTTAAAAAAAATTCATGAAATTTTTAATATTATCCTATTATTTTTTACATAATTTTTTACCATTATTTAATTTTAATAAAATTGTTTTAAAATATTGTATTTTTCATTCTCCAAACAAGGTATTTTTTACATTTTTTACAAAGTGTGGATGTAATGTTTTCTTTTAACTAATAAAAAGTGAACATAATTTCTCACCATCGTGACCAATGAATAACATGAAGATTAATTTATATTTTCCCAATATTATTTTAAAATGAAATTTATTCATTATTATTTTACAATTCTTTATATTTTAAATAAGGGGTCTTTTTAGAGAACCATTTTTCTTCGCGTTTTGACCATTCTCTCTCTATATCACTTTATCTATCCATTTGATGTTATAGATACCCTATTTATTTTCTATATATGTATATTATATATATACCTCAATCATTATTACTTTATTTTGTGGAAAAATACATTTCAAAAATTTATTTCTTAAATTCCCTCTTTAAATATCAAACCTGATTATGGTGAAACTACTTATTACATAATACTTCTTTGTAATGCCCATTTAATGTTTTATTCCCAATTGAAAAAAGTATTTTTAGAAAAATAAGTATATAATCCGATATTAACTTCCATAAAAAATGGATCCTTCTTAACTTTTGTTATCTTTACTAAATTTTCTTTGATTATTATATGATCCATGATTATGAAATCTGTAACACCCGAGACTTTTATGTTATATAAATCATCAAAGGAATCTTTTTCTACACACAACACTTTCTTGGCTTGCTTTACACGAACTCGCGACCTTCCTCGATAGCTTGCGTCGTACGCAATACCGAGTTTCACTAAACAACGATATGCTATTAAAATATTATTAAAACTAGTCGTTATGAATAGTAATAACCACTTTTTGAAATTTTATAAATTTTATTTTTCAAAATGGACTTCATTTTTGGATTCGGAATATCGAAATTATCCTAGGGTGAAATTTTGGTATTTTTCTAAAAACTTTCAATTTTTGATGAATAGTGAAACCACTAAGTGGTAGTTAAAAAATTGAATTTTTCAAAAAACTTAATTTTACCGCTTCTGTGAGTGGAATTTCAAAAATCTGAGAGACACAGTTGATGTCAGTAAGTAAAATGTGGTTCAATGAGATGAAAATAATTTTTTGGTGAATAGTAACTTTTTACTTTTTTTACCACGGTTAAAAGTAAATAGGGTAATTAAGGGTAAAGATGATATTATTATTACCCTAACACATGTCCTAATTCTATTGGACAAGTATAATTCAACAAAAAACAAACTTAGGAATAAAATATGACCATTTAGGCCCACTTGGATTAGATTAGGACATTTATTATTAATTTATTTAATGTAGGGTTAAAATAGTTAAAATCAAAGTTTAATAAGTAAATAAATTTTAATATGGGGTTATACATAAGATAAATTAGACTATAAATATTCATTAGAAAGAAAAAATGATTTCCTACATAATGGTATTTTATTTTTAATTTTTAGACATTAAATAATTTAATTTATTTATGACACAATGATGATGCAGTAATTATCTTATTAATGAAATATTGACATAATTAATGTTATAAACACAAAAATAAATGTAATTTGAGACTTTTTATGACTTACACTAATTTTCTAGGTTAATATTACATGTTATTATTGATTTAATTAACTGTTTTCGAACTAATCATTCTGTTATGATTTTCACAAAAATCAATTACTAAATAGTGTCAAAATTGACATAAAAATAGTTTTTAAAACAAATATTATATTAGTAATTGTTATTTTATTCCTAAAAATCTAAGGTTCGGCCAAATGAATTAGATAAGGTTATAAATATTAATAATAAACAACTTGGGGTTCGTTTGGCTGATTATAGTAAGTTTATTAACCTTATAGTATAAGAACACAAGAAGACAGGGTAAAAGTAAACTTATTTAACTTAATGTTAAATCTAAATGATAAGGTTAAAATAGGAACCTAAACTTGTCTAAATTCTAATGGATGAGAGGATTTAGACCCATCCGCACCTTATATTCAAAATATATAAATTTGGAGCTATTTAAAACCGAACTTGACTTTATAATAAAATAATATTTTTAGTTTTCCCAAAGGTACCCCTCTCCTCCCTTATAAAAGGGCACCTCCTCCCCATCTTCCTCACACCACGTTGAGCCTTCAAGCTCGTCCAACCCCTGCCAATTCCTCCTATCCACTTCCCTAGAGACATCCTAGAGGTCCTGGTCTTCTTCAAAGACCAATTTTAGTGCCCTAAAAGAAGGTCCAAAAGAAGCACTTCAAAGAAGAGGTAATGTCCGTTACCGATTATTTCATCTTTATTTCTTCTTCCACTTATTCTTATTTAGTTGTTTCATTATGAAGTAATAACATAAGTATCACTAATATACTGATATGTTATTATAAGTATGAAACAACCCTATTTCACCATCTATCCATCCTACGGAAAAAGAAATCACCGCGCGTGCCTACGTACGGAATACCGTCTCCACGCCGTGGTGTAATCTATTTTCCACCACCACCTTACTTGGATGGGTATAATGGTGTAAATAATGACTATATATGACTATTATAAAGTTATACTGATTCTGAAATAGTATACATACACTCCAATACAATTCCACGATCATAGGAACAATATCATCACTCGTGCGTACGTACGGAATACCGTCTCCACGATGTGATGCGACTCGTTCTACATGATATTAATTTCATAATGATTATATAAATAAATTGAATGAATGAATATGATATATATTACACTAATACCATTCTGAAAATGAGGTATCTATAACCTAAATATCAGAATAAGAATTTATTCGACAAAACACGCATATGAACAAAAAGTTATAAACACCCGAATAACAAGTAGCAATGAAATATTACTACTAAGAAGCTTAGAAAATGACCATATATGATATCATAAAAATAAGTATGATTCTGGAATAAGTTAATAACATTATCTAAATCATTATACCGGAGGTTTGGACACTTATGAAGCAAAACGGACCTAAGGTAAGGGAAATATCACAATCTCATTTTTATCTGAGATTGTTTATACTTTAGTATTTACTGGGGTGTATTTTATCATCCACATCCATGTTTCCTCAATATGTAATATTATTTCCATCCACCTACAATTTTTTAAATCCTATTTTATCCTTCGGTGAGTTTTTAGTAAACGATATGAAAGGAATCTTTTATCGTTTTTCGTACGAGGTACTTTTTGACTATTCCGACAAAAGTACGAGAAGAATGTTTTTTTAACTTATACGGCATGAATGGATTTTTAAAACATTATTTCCAAGAAGCTTCCTTTACATGTTTTCAAGTTTATTTTTAATCAACTTCTTTTAGTTTATAATTGTACGACATGTTAAGAAAGGAAAATTGTTTTTGAAGCAGAAAGGATATTTTCCTCAAGAATGGAGTTCAAGTGTTTTATCAAAATTATTTTCCATCTAAGATAATAAAGGGTTCTGTTTTATCCCTATTATTACATTGATTTGATTATGTTGTGATGGAATTATATTTTTATGAATTCCTTTATCTTATATGAATTGTTTTATGATGTCATGTTGTTTAAGAATCCCATTTTTATTACATGGGTTATGCTATGATGTATGGTTTATGATTTTGTAGCACACATAAGAATGGTATCATTATGAGATTGGTGGGACCTATATCTCCCTCCAATGCATTGGGTAAATATTTTATATCTCATGAGATAGACATGGCTGGAATGGTAGGTTATAGCGGTTCAGTGAACCAGGACTGAAACGAGGGTGACTCGGTTCATAAATGGGCTTTGTCCACTAAGATAGTCTTGGCAATGAGTCTTGACTAACAAGAAATGATTCTCTATGATTATGTGTGTATGCCACAAAGTTTCATGTTTTAAGTTATGGTTATTGTGATTACATTTCACTGCCATGATTTATTCCATGTTATGAATTTATGATCTCTTTTGCAGGTTAAGATTTCCAAAAGTTATTCGCTTATGTATATGATGTGATTGATATTTCTGTTGTTTACCCTTACTGAGCATTTGATCTCACCCTTTTGTATGTTTTATTTCCCCAAGTCAGGAAGAAGGTTATTAAGTAAGATATGCCAAAAGGGACTATAGATATGATGAAATAAATGGGAGACAATATAGACGCTTTATGAACCAGTTGTTTATGTTTCCCAGTTTCTAAAGACACTATACCTATACGGTCTGTTCCTCGTTTTTGTTATAGGTTGTAATAAGTGTGCTTCAATTTTAAAGTAATAACAATGTATGTAAAGTATGGGTCATTATAGTTGGTATCAGAGGAAAGGTATAGTCAACCTTTGGAAACTAGGATGTGAAAGCCTTAGTAAGAACCCTAAGGATATGTCTAAGCATAGAACACAATCTTAGTGTTTTAGAAATGGCCATGAATAACCTAGGATAAGACCTTAAGTGTGAAATTTTATTCTTGATTATGTGGTTTTCCTATTATAATTAGTGTTTCTCACACTATTCTTCTTGGTTTTAGTCAATGGATGGAACCCGAAGGAACCGTGTTAATGCGGAATGCGACGGGCAATGCAATGATTGTCCCCCTGAGAAACCAAACATTATGGGAGCTGGAATGCAAAATCTTTTAGCCATGCTCACGCAACTTTCTCAAGCTATGAATCATGCAGGACTTCCAAACGAGCAAAGGAAGGAGCAACATTCTGTTGAATCCTTCATGAGGCAGCGTCCACCTTCTTTCAGCGGGTCTACTGATCCATTAGTTGCTGAACAATGGATTAGTACTACTGAAAAGATATTTTCAGTTCTTCAATGTTCTGAACATGATACAGTCATCCTAGAAGTGTATCATTTGGAAGGAGATGTTGATCAATGGTGGAATATTATTAAGAATACGAGGCAAAGAGATGAAATTGAGTCCATGGAATGGGACGAGTTCAAGACCTTATTTTTCAATAAGTACTTCCCTAGTATTCTCCGAACAAAGATGGAGAAATAGTTTCTTGAACTGAAGCAAAAGGATGATGAATCTATTAGTAACTATGAAGAAAATTTTACAAGACTTGCAAGGTACGCTTCTGGTATTATTATCCAACCTGAGAGTAAGATCGATCGATTCTTTAGTGGCTTAAAACCAAGTCTTCGAAGGGCGTTATCCATAAGGTACTTCAATAGCTATGAGGAAATCGTTCGATGTGCTCTCAAAGTTGAGATATAGATTGGAGTAACCCATCAGTCATATGGGTTTCATAAGAAGATGAAAATGGAATTCAAAGGAAAATCTAAAGAGCACACTGAAAAGAAGATGAGCTTTCCCTTATGCTCAAAGTGTGGAAAGAAACATGGAGGGAGTTGTCTTAAAGGGACAAGTAAATGTTTCAAATGTGGAAAGGAAGGTCATCGGGCATTTGAATGCCGTGATGATGGGAAGAAGATGTCTAATGATGCAAACAAAGGAAGGGATACACAGAATGAACCTACTACACTTCAATGTTTCAAGTGCAAGGATATGGGGCATTATTCCAATAAATTCCCTAATCCAAGGGTTGATGATGATGGTCGACGTCAACAAACTCTTAAGGCTAAAGACAAAGGAATGTAACATGAAATTTCTATCAGCGATGTGGAGTACGATAACGATGTGGTGAAAGGTACACTTACCATCCACTATAAAGTAGCAAATGTTTTATTTGATTATGGATCCACCCACTCTTTTATTTTTGAAGAATTTTCTAAGGGTATCACTGTATTACCTCAACAATTAGATGTTGAGTTAGCTGTGACAACACCTAATGGCACAACAGTCGCATCAAAAGTTTGTAATTCTTCTCCGATCGAAGTTTGTGGGAAATTGCTTCCTGCAAATCTTGTGATCCATCCTATAGGGGAATTTGATGTGATTCTTGGCATGGATTGGCTTTCTTTATATGGAGCTCATATCAATTTCCAAAGAAGGGAAGTCACATTTCATATTCCAGATCAATCTATGATCGTCTATCAATGCAAGGATGAACATAACCTTCCAGTGGAAATTTCATCCATTTTATGGGTATTGATTCCACTAAATGAAGGTTATTTATCTCAAATGGTTGGTGAGAAACTCACGATTAATAATATTCCCATTGTATGGGAGTTTGATGATGTCTTTCCGGAGTAATTACCGGGTCTTCCACCGAATCGTGAAGTTGAGTTTTCAATAGAACTCGTACCAGGTGCTTTGCCTATTTCAAAGACACCTTATAGAATGGCCCCAATTGAGTTGCAAGAATTGAAGAGGCAACTCCAAGAGAATCTTGATAAGGGATTAATACGCCCTAGTGCGTCACCTTGGGGAGCACCTGTTTTATTTGTTAAGAAGAAAGATGGATCAATGAGACTCCGCATTGATTATCGAGAACTTAACAAGATCACTATCAAGATCAAATATTCTCTCCCACGCATTGATGACTTATTTGACCAACTACGCGGAACTTAATACTTTTCCATGATTTATCTTCGTTCAGGGTATCATCAATTAAGGGTCAAAAGGGAGGATATACCAAAGACGGCTTTCCGTACAAGGTATGGACACTATGAATTTATAGTGAAGCCATTTGGTCTTACTAATGCCCCTGCTATCTTCATGGATCTGATGAATAGAGTCTTTAGAGATTATCTTGATCAATTTGTGGTAGTCTTTATAGACGATATTCTTGTTTATTCAAAGAGAAAGGAAGAACATGAAGATCACTTGAGAATTATATTGAAGACCCTGAGAAAGGAGAAGCTTTATGCCAAATTTACCAAGTGTGAATTTTGGCTTCAAAAAGATGCATTTTTGGGTCACATAATCTCAAAAGAAGGGATATCTGTGGATCCAACAAAAACAGAGGTTATCGAAAGATAGTCGAGAACAACAACAGTAACTGAGATCCGAAGTTTTCTTGGTTTGGCTGGATATTATTGACGTTTTGTGAAAGATTTTTCACGATTATCTAATCCACTCACCAAGTTGACTCGGAAAGGAGTTAAGTTTGTTTGGACAGAGGAATGTGAAGAGAATTTCAAGGAGTTTAAAAGAAGGTTATCCAGTGCACCTATGCTCACACTGCCTTGTAGTGGGGAATGGTTTGTGATCTATAGTGATACATCCAAGAAGGGATTGGGGTGTGTTCTTATTCAAAATGATATGGTGATAGCTTATGCCTCACGACAGTTGAAAATCAATGAGCAAAATTACCCCACACATGATTTGGAGTTAGCTGTGGTAATCTTTGCATTAATGATTTGGAGGCATTACCTTTATGGTTAAATGTGTGATATTTATACTGATCATAAAAGTTTAAAGTATATTTTAACACAAAAGGAGCTGAATATGGGTCAAAGAAGATGGTGGGAGCTGATTAAGGATTATGACTGCTCAATCCATTACCACCCTGGGAAATCAAACAAGGTGGCGGATGCATTAAGTCGACAAGACCATGCTAGTTTATCCATGATGAGGATCACAAAAGATCCAATATTTATTTATTTACAAAGGATGGATCTTGGAATTATAATGGAAGGGGAAAAATCTTATCTTTCTCAAATGAATGTTCAACCATCTATACATATGAAGATTAAAGAGGCACAGAAAAAAGATTTTGAGTTACAAAAGAAGGTGAGAAATGTTCCTGAATTCAACCTTGATTGTGATGGGATAATAAAGTTCATGAATCGGGTTTGTGTTCCTCCCATCCCTGAATTAAAGAAGGAGCTGCTGGATGAGGCACATAGTTCTTCATTATCTATTCATCCTGGAAGCACGAAGATGTATACGGACCTGAAAGAGTACTTCTGGTGGGATGGAATGAAAAGAGATGTTGCTGAATATGTCTCTCGATGCTTGGTTTGTCAACAAGTTAAAGCTGAGAGACAGAAGTCTAAGGGGATGTTACAACCATTACCCATACCCGAATGGAAATGGGAAAACATCACTATGGAATTTGTCACAGGACTTACTATAACATACAAAGGCAATAATGCTATCTGGGTCATAGTTGATCGTCTTACAAAGTCTGCACACTTCATTTCTATTAGAGAGGATTTCGCTCTGGATCAGCTTGCCAGGATATATGTAAAGGAAGTGGTAAGATTGCATGGAGTACCACTTTCTATCATCCTCAGACAGACGGTCAGTCTGAGAGAACAATTCAAACCCTAGAAGATATGTTGAGAGCTTGCTCTATGGATTTCAAAGGTGGTTGTGATCAACACCTACCTTTGGTGGAATTTTCTTATAATAATAGCTTTCACTCCAGTATTCAGATGTCTCCTTATGAAGCTCTCTATGGAATGAAATGCAGGACTCCAACTTGCTGGGATGAAGTTGGGGAATGAAAGCTATTAGGACCTGATCTCGTTGATGAAATGGCAGAAAAGGTCAGATCTATTAAACAACACATAAGAGGAGCTCAGAGTCGACAGAAAAGTTATGCCGACAACCGAAGAAAAGACCTAGAGTTTGAACTGGGTGATAAAGTGTTCTTACGGATTTCTCCCTGGAAGAGAGTCATGAGATTTGGAAAGAAGGGGAAGTTGAGCCCTAGATATATCGGTCCTTTCGAAATACTGGATCATGTTGGGAAGGTAGCTTACCGATTGGCACTTCCACCGAATCTCTCTCAAGTTCACGATGTGTTCCATGTGTCTCTCCTGAGAAAGTACATACCTGATCCTTCACATGTACTCAGCTCAGAAGTTGTACCGCTGGAGCAAGATCTTTCTTATGAAGAACAACCGATAGAGATTCTGGATCATAGCAAAAAAGTCCTACGAAACAAGACCACTCGATTGGTGAAAGTTTTATGGAGGAACCACCAATTATAAGAAGCTACATGGGAGCTTGAGGATATTATGAGGGAGAGGTATCCTCATCTGTTTGTTACAAAGTGACGAATTTCGAGGGCGAAATTCATTTGAAGGGGTGTAGAATGTAACACCCAAGACTTTTATGTTATATAAATCATCAAAGGAATCTTTTTTCTACACACAACACTTTCTTGGCTTGCTTTACATGAAATCGCGACCTTCCTCGATAGCTTGCGTCGTACGCAATACCGAGTTTCACTAAACAACGATATGCTATTATAATATTATTAAAACTAGCCGTTATGAATAGTAATAACCAATTTTTGAAATTTTATAAATTTTATTTTTCAAAATGTACTTCATTTTTGGATTCGGAATATCGAAATTAGCCTAGGGTGAAATTTTGGTATTTTTCTGAAAACTTTCAATTTTTGATGAATAGTGAAACCACTAAGTGATAGTTAAAAAACTGAATTTTTCATAAAACATAATTTTACCGCTTCTGTGAGTGGAATTTCAAAAATCCGAGAGACAAGGTTGATGTCAGTAAGTAAAATGTGGTTCAATGAGATGAAAATAATTTTTTGGTGAATAGTAACTTTTTACTTTTTTTACCACGGTTAAAAGTAAATATGGTAATTAAGGGTAAAGATGATATTATTATTACCCTAACACATGTCCTAATTCTATTGGACAAGTGTAATTCGACCAAAAAAAACTTAGGAATAACATATGACCATTTAGGCCCACTTGGATTAGATTAGGACATTTATTATTAATTTATTTAAAGTAGGGTTAAAATAGTTAAAATCAAAGTTTAATCAGTAAATAATTTTTAATATGGGGTTATACATAAGATAAATTCGACTATAAATATTCATTAGAAATATAAAAAGATTTCCTACATAATGGTTTTTTATTTTCAATTTTTAGGCATTAAATAATTTAATTTATTTATGACACAATGATGATGCAGTAATTATCTTATTAATGAAATATTGACATAAATAATGTTATAAACACCAAAATAAATGTAATTTGAAACTTTTTATGAATTCCACTAATTTTATAGGTTAATATGACATGTTATTAGTGATTTAATTAACTTTTTTCGAACTAATAATTCTGTTATGATTTTCACAAAAATCAATTACTAAATAGTGTCAAAATTGACATAAAATAGTTTTTAAAACAAATATTATATTAGTAATTGTTATTTTATTCCTAAAAATCTAAGGTTATTCCAAATGACTTCGATAAGGTTAAATATATTAATAATAAACAACTTGGGGTTCGTTTATCTTCTTATAGTAAGTTTATTAACCTTATAGTATAAGAACACAAGAAGACATGGTAAAAGTAAACTTATTTAAATTAATGTTAAATCTAAATGATAAGGTTAAAATAGGAACCTAAGCTTGTCTAAATTCTATTGGAAGAGAGTATTTAGACCCATCCCAAAATTATCTTCAAAATATATCAATTTGGAGCAATTTAAAACTGAAATTGACTTTATAATAAAATAATATTTTTAGTTTTTCCAAAGGTACCCCTCTCTTCCCTTATAAAAGGGCACCTCCTCCACCTCTTCCTCACACAACTTTGAGCCTTCAAGCTCGGCCGAAACCTGCCAATTCCACCTCTCCACTTCCCTAGAGACATCCTATAGGTCCTGGTATTCTTAAATGACCAATTTTAGTGCCCTAAAAGAAGGTCTCAAAGAAGCACTTCAAAGAAGAGGTAATGTCCGTTACCGATTCTTTCATCTTTATTTCTCCTTCCACTTCTTCTTCTTTAGTTGTTTCATTATGAAGTAATAAAATCAGTATCAATCATATACTGATATGTTATTATAAGTATGAAACAACCCTATTTCACCATCTATCAATCCTATGGAAAAATAAATCACCGCACGTGCGTACGTACGGAATACCGTCTCCACGCCGTGGTGTAATCTATTTTCCACCACCACCTTACTTGGATGGGTATAATGGTGTAAATAATGAATATATATGACTATTATAAAGTGATACTGATTCTGAAATAGTATACATATACTCCAATACAATTCCACGATCATAGGAACAATATCATCACTCGTGCGTACGTACGGAATACCGTCTCCACGATGTGATGCGACTCGTTCTACATGATCTTCATTTCATAATGATTATA
This sequence comes from Viscum album, assembly GCA_963277665.1. Classification (NCBI taxonomy): domain Eukaryota; kingdom Viridiplantae; phylum Streptophyta; class Magnoliopsida; order Santalales; family Viscaceae; genus Viscum; species Viscum album. The sequence goes on along the minus strand of OY728130.1, from coordinate 1,089,107,167 downwards.
TAAATAAATTTAATGAATTAATATGATATATATTACACTAATACCATTCTGGAAATGAGGTATCTATAACCTAAATATAAGAATAAGAATTTATTCGACAAGACACGCATAAGAACAAAAAGTTATAAACACCCGAATAACAAGTAGCAATGAAATATTACTACGAAGAAGCTAAGAAAATGACCATATATGATATCATAAAAATAAGTATGATTCTGGAATAAGTTAATATCATTATTTAAATCATTATACAAGAGGTTCAGACACTTACGAAGCAATACGGACCTAAGGTAAGGGAAATATCACAATCTCATTTTTATCTGAGATTGTTTATACTTTAGTATTTACTGGGGTGTATTTTATCATCCACATCCATGTTTCCTCAATATGTAACATTATTTCCATCCACATACAATTGTTTAAATCCAATTTTACCCTTCGGTGAGTTTTTAGTAAAATATATGAAAGGAATCTTTTGTCTTTTTTTGTATGAGGTACTTTTTGACTTTTCCGACAAAAGTACGAGAAGAATGTTTTTTTAACTTATACGGCATGGATGGATTTTTAAAACATTATTTCCAAGAAGCTTCCTTTACATGTTTTCTAGTTTATTTTTAATCAACTTATTTTAGTTTATAATTGTACGACATGTTAAGAAAGGAAAAGTGTTTTTGAAGCAGAAAGGATATTTTCCTCAAGAATGGAGTTCAAATGTTTTATCAAAATTATTTTCCATCTAAGATAATAAAGGGTTCTGTTTTTATGCCTATTATTACATTGATTTGATTATGTTGTGATGGAATTATATTTTTATGAATTCCTTTATCTTATATGAATTGTTTTATGATGTCATGTTGTTTAAGAATCCCATTTTTATTACATGGGTTATGCTATGATGTATGGTTTATGATTTTGTGGCACACATAAGAATGGCATCATTATGAGATGGGTGGGACCTATATTTCCCTCTAATGCATTGGGTAAAGATTTTATATCTCATGAGATAGACATGGCTGGAATGGTAGGTTATACCGGTTCAGTGAAACAGGACTGAAACGAGGGTGATTCAGTTCAGAAATGGACTTTGTCCACTAAGATAGTCTTGGCAATGAGTCTTGACTAACAAGAAATGATTCTCTATGATTATGTGTGTATTCTACAAAGTTTTATGTTTTAAGTTATGATTATTGTGATTACATTTCACTGCCATGATTTATTCCATGTTATGAAATTATGATATCTTTTGCAGGTTAAGATTTCCAAAAGTTATGCGCTTATGTATATGATGTGATTGATATTTCTTTTGTTTACCCTTACTGAGCATTTGAGCTCACCCTTTTGTATGTTTTCTTTCCCCAGGTCAGGAAGAAGGTTATTAAGTTAGATATGCCAAAAGGGACTATAGATATGATGAAATAAATGGGAAACAGTGTAGACGCTTTATGAACCAGTTGTTTATGTTTCCCATTTTCTAAAGACACTATACCTATACGGTCCTTTCCTGGTTTTTGTTATAGGTTGTAATAAGTGTGCTTCAATTTTGAAGTAATAACAATGTATGTAAAGTATGGGTCATTTTAAAATCTATATCTTTTCATTATTAATACTTATGGTTACATCTTCAGATAGATTTCATTTTACAGCACACATAATCATTAATATGTTATGATGGTCAAACCCATACATAACTCTAATTCATTGGGTAAATATTTTGATACATGATAAGTCATGTATGCGATTTAGGTTTAAACCTGCTCCATGATTAGTATTTGTCCACCATGCGATGTTATCTTGGAAGTGAGTCTTGACTACCAAGGAAATGACTTTCTATGCTTATGTGTCTACCAAAAACATATGTCCTATTACAATGTTATTATTTCATGGATCATGTTCATTGATTCATTTATGAATCATGTCATATTAACTTTCAATAATTATGTTCTGATTCAGGATTATTATTTATGATATGTTTATATTAGTTTTAAAATATTATAATCATGTTATTTTAACATTATGATTATGTTTTGTTTATTTGATCATTTATATCTCCTTTTTTACCCATACTAAGAATATGATATATCCTTTTCTTATGTTTCGTTTCAATAAATTGTAAATAAATGTTAAAAGTATGTTATTTGTAAACAAGGTTATATGATATGAATAAATTTTGGGATATGATTCAGTTTTTTTGGAACCATTTGTTTATATATCCATGTTATTAGGTAATATTTTTTCCTAATTATCTAAAAAAATAAACGTAAAAAGTCCTTTTATATTTAAGTGATCCAATATTTATTTTTATAATGTGTTTTTTGGATAATAAAAAATTGGGTAACATTTATCAATTTGAGAGATATAAAAATAATGATTATTCTTTTATCATCAAATCTAGGAGCTTGGGATATAAAATATTAAAATATTATACATATGTTACTATTTCAATAAGGGTTTGTTTATCTCATATTTAAATTTCTCAAGTCATATTTCATATTGTAAAAAATGATAACTTTGATATGGTGTTGTTACAACCTCATAGATTTATTTTACCTTATTAATGCAATGAATGGGTTTTTAAGATCCATATCATGATCTTTCATTAATTAGACTTTTCATCAAAGGATTCCAGGGTTATAAGGGTCTTTTTTAACTAAATTCTATTCATTGATTATTAATGATTCCTCTTGAACTTCTTTTTTCCAAACACGGTTTCTTCCAACCACATATTTTCTTTCATGGTATTTTTCTTTATTCTCTATGGATAATGGAAATTTAATTCAAATATTTAACCATAATTATTTTATTCCTCAAAAAGTATATCAATATTGATAATAATTCTAATCCTATTTAGAAAAGGGTTCTCATACTTGTTTATATCTTCGTTTCACACCAATATCATCCTTTATAATTGGAAATTTGATTATATGTCATCTCATGTGACCTTTTTATTTCACTTCTACTTTTTGAAAGGGAAACTTTTTTTACAATTTTAATTATGTTGTTTTTCAATAAAGGTATTTCAAAAATATGAAAGAAAAAAGGTTTTCCATCCTTTCAAAATCCAATTTTCAATATTTGGCTCCACATTAATTTTTAAAACATTTATGTCCTCATCATGGATCCTTTATAGAATATTATTTTTAAATTTTAAAAGAATTAAAATTGTTTTTACTTCCCCTATTTGAAACAATTATATATATTCAAAGGCCTTAATATAGATATCTACTACAAAATATAAAATTTGAATATTACTCCTTTTTAATTTCTAAAAAGTGAACTTTTGGAAAATGGATTTTCAACGTTACCTTTAACATCATCACTTACACCAAAGATAAAAGAATTTTATGAATTATTTTTCTCAGTTTGATAGTAATATCCACTTTATATTCAAAATATATATTTCCTCAGATGTTATATTTTATGAATAAACCTCTAAATTTTATAGTAAAATTTTTTGGGTGATTGACTTTTTGGTCTCAAATATTCAAATAATTTAGTTTAACTTTGGTGATAGAATCTGGAAATGGTGTCAAAACCCATTTTTCTTTACATTAGTTCAATATGATATGATGAATAATTATTTTCAATTGGGACACATTTGTATGTATGATTTATGGTTGGGTTCCTATATCACCCTCTAATGCATTAGTTAAGGCTTTATATCATTTTGAATAACAATTTTGTGGATAAACATGATCATGTAAATATTGTTTCACCTAATGGTTCATATACATGGTAACATTAATCATCATTCGCATGTTGGTGTGAGGAATTGATTCCATATATATATGTGTAAATGATGGTTTATGGACATGATCACATATATATTTTTTCAAATTATGGTTCATATACATGAAAACAAATTCTTTTGTTCACAATACGGTGTGTGGGAATGATCAGATGTAGATTTTTCCACCTAATTATTTTTATACATGAACAAGTTTTTATTTTTTCACAATATTCTACTTGGATCTGATTTTTCTTAACATTATTCAAAATATTACAATTTTCTATGCCTATCTTTATTCCATATTCCTATAATTATGCTTCATGGCTCATGATTGTTATATAAAACTTTTAATCTATAGTACGAGTTTATTCATTTGAGATTACATGTCTTTATATCTTATTTTATGGAAAACCCTTATTTCTTCATGTTGTTTCAATAAGACATTTCTCCACTATTAATTTCTTATCATATTCATATGATCTAACCCTAGAGGACATATTGATGAGTTTTTTACCATACAAAATATTTGACTTCAAACATTTCATATATTTTTATTCTTAATACCATGAAGATGATTATAACCCATAAGTAGTATAGAGGAAAGTTAATAGTGGTTTAATTAGAGAGAAATATTCATAATTATAGTAAAATAAGTTCCTTATACATTCGATCATCAAAGAAACTAAACCATACCTTCTTGGGATTATGTGTTATTTATGATATATAAAGTTTAGAATATGTAAATGATTTAAAATAGAGATAGGTTCATCTCACTTCATATTAAATCAAATGTTTAAATAATGTGTATTTAGCACCAAATCCATGAGTGTGGGTTAGGGGCATCTTAAATGGTGTTAGAGCAGGGATTAGTTATGTTCTAATATTAGTTTAGTCATTTTTAAGTATTGGGATGGGAGAAATTTAGATATAAACTGAAGTATAATAATAAGTATAGGATAACATCCAAGAATTTTTTCAAATGTTTTATTATGTGGTTTTAAAATAAATTGAATCCCTATCTAGATAATACAATTTGGATGTGACTGTGGAACATATGAACATTGTGGTAATCACTATATGAAATGATATTTGGGAATCAACTGAATATTAACTTGGGTGAAAAATGAGTGGAACTAAGACTCAAGACAAAGCTAGAGACTCTCGAGGGATATTCTTTTATTATTCACATTATTTTTCAATCCATTAAAATTTATTTATTATGTTAAGTAATGATGATAAGAAGTATGAGAGAAGTCAAACTAAATAAATCTATATTGAACAAAATGTATCATAGGATTAAATGATGGTGTCATTAGAGACGACGTATTAGGATTGAGTGTTCTCATTCAAATGACCAATTTGTCTAACATTATTTCATATTAACATAACCACATAATATTTAATATTTGGTAGGAAAAGGGATTATGAAAATTATATTATAGAGTGTTTTTATGTCAAAAATTCTAAGCCATATCTATATAATAATATTTTGAATAAATTATTTAGAAAATTAATATATGCCTATTGTGATTGAAAAGATGAGTTCACTAGTCATTCCAACGTTATTTAGGATGAATCCACTATGGAAATTAAATTATATGTCATGTATATCTTATATGAACCCTTAAATGAGCCATTAGTTATGAATAATTAAAATTATAAAGAAAAAATTTATTGAAGGGGGAGAATGTATTAAGAAGTGACCTTGAAATATTTTTTATTAGAGATTATTATTATGTTTGATATCCTGATCCACAAGATACATCGAAAAGAGAATAATTGGGTCATATTTACACTAAATAAAATCAAAAAATAGTAAGACCTCTAGTAAATAAAAATAATGGGATAAATTGGAAACACATAAAAAATATGACTAAAATAACTTAAATTTTCAAAAAGGAAAATTTTCAAAAAATAAGATTTCTTTGTATATTTGAAGGATGAATTTATAAAAATTATAACTACAGTTTTTTAAAAATTACATAATTTATTTGAATTTTACTATTGAAAATTATCCTAATGTTATTTTGGGAGATTTTGTTGAAATAATTGATTTTTAGGTCACTAGTGAAAAATATTTTTTTACCAATACTATACATTTTTTGAATTTATTATTATATATGTTAAACCTAGATGTTTATAAAAACATTCTAATTAATAAAATACGTGTTTAATGAGTAAAATATTTTTATTTTAAAATAATATGTTAATCATAGAAAACATTTGGTTAATATTTTATAACTTAAGTTGTAAATTTAATCAATTAATAACTAATTTCATATTTTATTTTAGTTAAGTATTGTATTATTGAAATTTGTTTATTCATGGTTTAAATTCTAATGAACTATTTTTTTAAAATAACCAATTTACCACATTAATTTCTATAAAATTGACACTTTTATACTATATATAAATTTTAAGTTTATAACAGACTTTAAAAATGTATTTTTACATATTACATGCACTAATATTAAAATTAATAATTCTTAAACATTGAAATTAAATTTGACAAAACCCATTTAATATTTAGAATCAGTATGTATTAATCATGTAATAAATGATGTTTTATTTTTAAACAAACAAAATAAATCACTTAGGTAAAAACTATTTACTATGGTAAAATCAAAAAAGGGCTCGAATGGGTTAACTATTGGGGTAATAGTAAAATCATGTTAAAAATGATTCTAATTGAGTTTTGAGTATTTTTTTGACAAAACCATGTCTCCAATACACTATTTTCCATTTTGGATTCTTCTTTACATGTGAAACATATGATCTCTTTATATAAAAATGAAATAATTACAAAAATGATATTATCACAAGTTATAAAAGGTATATCTTACTACCCATTAAATACCACTCAAAAATATTTTTCTTATCTTTAAAATATACCAATTATAATTCCCATATAAACTTATATTACTTCCTTAATATTCTAGAAAAAATATTTTGGCATAAGTTCTCCCTTTCCAAGGAATCTTCTAAAGGAATATCCAAGTCCCCAATGCAAGTACTAAGTTTTCCATAATATTTTTTACCTTATATATTTCCCATTGAGATATATTTTTCAAAATCATTTATTATTGATTTATTATATATATTATATAATTTGTTTTTATTTTTTTTAATAACCCTCAACTTCCACATGCCTTTTCCATTATGAAAAACAAAAACTTTATTCATTCGTTGTGCTGACTATCTCTTCTATGAAAAAACATATTCCCTTTTTTTCATATAGGTTCTTTATTATATATTAAAATATATTAAAAAATAATTATAAACCATTATAATATATAAATAATATCATTATTCTAATATAATAATGATATTTTTTCAAAATAAACCACATTCATAATAATACTCATTCATTAATTTTGGTATGTTCATGTTTGTGTCGGTCTAACCACCTACATTAAAAATGACATAAAATAATATCATCTATGAATATGAGAATATAATTAATGATTAATGGTATGAATAACAAAATAATTATTATTTTTATTTGGTAATAAGAACATTAATATTAAACTCATTAATTAGGATACAAACGTTCATTTATTAAAAAATCAATGAACCCTGCTTTTCATTTACTTCATAATTAATGTTCATAAGAAGAAAAATTAGAACATTATAAATAATCATAATGAATTAGTTAATGTTTCTTCTGTGATCTAATAAGGATCAAATTTGAAATAATAACAAATGAAGAAAATCACTAGTATGAAACTTGTTCAAAATGATCAAGATTACTGATACCAAATATAAAAAAAGATATCTAATAACAATTATATATGTAAATAATAATTATAAATTATGTTTATAAAATTATATATATATATATATATGAATAAGTTAATGAAATAGGTTATTAATATATTTTTATACAAGATATTCCCTTACTTTACTAATTATTAGGAATTAATGTATGAATTTTCCTATCTCATTTTCAAATCCATAAGACATGTTTGATATTGCACAACATAATTTATATTATATAGAATATTCATTACCTCATTACCTTCAAGTAAAATAAAAATATTTCATTTCATTATATTTAAATGTTTATTTCATGGAATAACTTTTTTTTTGGATTTTAAGTCACTATCACTATAGGGGTTATTTTTCCCAAATTTTAATTTATTGAGACACATTTCATATTCTAAATGAAGATATAATTTATATGGTTTTATTATTACCTAATGAATTTATTTTACCACATTCATGTAATTCATGTTTTTGAAGATCCATATCTTGATATTTATTTAAATTCATTTCAATTTGAAGGATACTAAGGTTGTAAGTATCTTCATAAACTCAACCAACTTCATTGAGTTCTAATGATTCTTCTTTAAGTTATTTATTCTATTCTTGGTTTATTCCTTTAAAAGATTTTATTTTATGGTGATTTTAGTATTTATTTAGTGGTAGTTAATTTTCTTTATTTCTAAACTTTTCTTGGATGAATTTATTTCTATAAGAGTATATCATTGTTTAAAATAAATTGCATCCTCTATAATGATATTTTTCCCTCTTTATCCATATTTTCATTTCCCACCAATTTTGTCCTTTATAATTTGGATCCTGTTTATGAGTTATCTCATGCGAACTTCATATTTCCCTTCATCACTTTTCAAATGGAAGTTTAGATAACATTTATATGATGTGTTTTCAATAAACATATTTTGAAATATTAAAAAATGGTTTCCCATGATTTTAAAGTTAAATGTTTTATTTTTCACACCACATGTATTTGTGAAACCTTTCTGTATTTTTCAATTTTCCTTTAATAAAAACTATTTTTAAAAATTAAATTTATTTACTTCACCTTTTTATGTAATTTATTTATTTTTTATGTTATTTTCAAAATTTAATTCTAGATATTGATTTTGAAAATTCCTCCTTCTAAATTTCTCATATGTGACCTTTCAAAAAATGACTTTATAATATGACCTGAAACTTTATCTCTTGTGAAAAATTTAAATGATTTATCTAAAATAAATTTCATGAATTCACTACCAATTTCTAAATTTTCTCCAAATTATTTATTTACTTAGAAGTTATCTTTTATGAATCACTATATAAATGTTATTATGAAATACTTTTTTGTGGGGATAGAAATTTGGGTATGAACTATTTATATTCTTAGGGTCAATTATGGTGATACTATATGAAAGTATTTGGAAACTCATTTTTATTCCATGGATTCATTATTATATGATGAATTATTTTTTTAAAATTGGAAAAAATAATTAACAATGATTAATGGCTGGGGTCTTATACTTCTCTCTAATTCACTGGTAAATGTTTTATATCTCATGGGAGAAAAATTTTGGGTGTAAACATGATAAAAATAACATTTTTAAATATAAGATGCATGGAAATTAGCACACATATATTTGTTAACATGATAGTGGGTGGACATGATCACATATATTTTTTTCACATGATGGTAATGGAAATGGTCATATATAAATTTTTTCATATGATAGTGAATGGACATGACAAAAATAGTTTTTTTAAAGTCATGATATGTACAAATGACTGCATATATATTTTTTCACATGAATGTGTGTCGAAATGATCATTTTTTCTTCGTTCACAAGATTGGACCTAGAAATGATTGTTCTTAGTCATGTTTGTTATATTATAATTTCATATTACATTATTTATGACATATTCCTATGAATGTGATCCAAGGAATATGTTTACTATCTCACACACTTATCCCATGGTACATGATAGTTCTTTGGATATTCTATGTCATTATATCAGGTTTTATAAATAATTATTATTTTCCTATGTTATTTTAATAAGATATTTACCCATACGCAAGTTTTATCATATGATTATGATCTATCTTTTGAGGACATGTTGATGACATTCCACTTATCAAGAATTTGTTATCACTCATATCTTATGTTTCAATTCAACAGGTCATGAAAATGACAATAACCTATAAGGATTCTATAATGGTGTATAGTGTTATTTTATTATGTAGAATAATTCACAGGTTTCATATAATAAACATATTATATTCATCATCTTCAAAGGTATTTAACCTTCCATTCGTTGTGTATTATTTGTTTGATGTAAATTTTATCATATAGAAATGAAATAAAATAAGGATATGTTTATCTCACATTTTGAAAATGATGGAATTTATAGAATTTATTTTTAATACTAGATCTTTAGTACTAGAACATTAATGTGGTTCTAGGGTGCCTCATTCAATTTATAAAAAAACGTTTTATGAATTAGTTGATGATGTAAATCAAGAATTATATATATGATATTCCAAGTATATGATGCTATATTGTTCAATATAGTTGTGACATATTAATTCTACAAGTGGAATTAATAAATAAATAATTTTCATTATTTTGGGGTTTCTTTATGTAGCAACAGACTTGTTTTTTCACTCGAATAGTGCTCAGGACCAGTTTACCACTAGGCAGTAGGCATGTCCCACCATATGAAAAAGGTTGTCAACTAGCATTGAGGGTGTAAAGAGGCAATAGTGGGGAGACTCTATACTCTAGTGGTGCTAATAGTCACTATATATATATATATAATATAGTGGATGGAAGGACATAAAATATCTGGACTACTAACCTTCTATAGTAGAAGCATGAATATATAACAACAATAATAATCAACAATATCAAACATACAACTTTTAGAATAAAATGACATTAATATCTTAGCGTAAATATCAAATCAGGTCATAAAAACAATAATCTGAAAGGGTATCCCATTAAGGACCATCAGACCGTACACTTAATAAGAATTCTAAAACCCACTAGAAAATTCCAACTAATGGAAAAAACCACTATGGTCTATTTCCATCCACCCCTACCAAAGGTAGAACTCTACCACTAACGTCCAGCTCTTATGTCCGGTCTCTTACCATATCATAGCAGTATAAAGTCTACATGTTTCATAAGGGGGGCCATGTAGGGTTTGAAAAAACATCCTTATAGGCCACCACAAATATGTTCCTTTCTTACATCCTTATAAATACATGAGTTATAAATATAAATATAATGTAATTTCCTAGGAAATAAATAAATATATGATTCCATTATGCTTATCATCAACAATGAAAGGATCACCTATTTCGGCCAACACAAGTATTACACATGCCCCCAATTATAAATATGTCATAAAACACATGTCTTTATATGTGTAACTATAGTGGTGCAGATTTTTAATATGAATCTTATGGAATCCCCTGATGAGTAACAAGTTGGAGATCCCTCAGGCATCTCTTGTACACATATCACTATCACCTCATTCCAACTACCCCATCTTATAATCAATCAAGTCATCGACATCCAAAATGACTTGCCCAACATATATCTGGTCCCTTAGACCTCAAATCAAAAATTAACCATCGGTTCAAAGCAATATGTTCGGAGGGGTATCGATGTTTACCATCCAAATAATCCCCAATATTATCTCAAGGCAAGATGTCCTGAGGAACAAGGAGATACATCCTCTCAATATCTAGGACCAACAGTCTCAAGTATTATGGTGAGATTCAAACCCCCAACTGACGGGTACATCACCATACAAGATGGTTGATCACCATCCACATGGATTTCTATATAAATAACCACTAACCTCATTGATGGTCAACACCATCCTGTATGAAAAAACTATTGGTGGAATCTACCCACATGAGTGGTCAACACCACCACATCATCTAATTCATATATATGTCCACATGTATCCAAGTAAGTTTTATCGAATCATGATGATTTTAAGTCACCAAAAAAAACCTAAGCCACATAATCCCAACAACACATGCCTCCGTGACCAAGTCACATATTCTAGTGGTCAACACTATCTCAAATCACATAATCCTTTCCCAGATACTGACAAACAAATTACAAAACCCTTTGATCAATATCACCTAATATATTTATATAAAATATTAAATATATAATGTTCCATTCCCAAACTAATTATTCAAATAACCTCAAACATAGTGATCTACGTCACTTCAATCCTCAGGGAAATCCCAACATCTTCCTACAAAACAAAGATAATCAATTTGAATAATTTAATTAAATATAAAAAAGAAGTCTAGCCCAATCCCTTTACCCAACTTAACCAGATGAAAAAGTTATAGGGAATAACCAAAAACATCTCATAGCATCAATTAACTAATTTACTAACAAGAATGTAATTATCTTGGGTCCATCTCGGTTAACACAGATGGATCATATAAAGAGAACCCTCAAAAAACCAAAAAATCATGGAGAAATATGGGTTCCACCAAACATATACTGGTAGATATTGAATTGTCTAATATAAGCCTCTAAATTGATATGAATTAGATGAAATTATCCATTTAGATGAAAAATTTGAACGAAGGGTAAAATGGATTTCATGGATTTAGCACTCCATATAGAGAGAGAAAATAAAAAAAATTCCTAGTGGATCTAAGGTCGTACCGAGATGAATCTATAGCCACCAATAATAAAAAAATCTTACCTCAGATGGAGGGATCTATTCAAAGCCTATGTGAATAAAGAAATAGAGCGGGATCCCCCAATTTCTATAGGAAATAAAGGGATAGAAAATAGAAGGAAGTAAATAGGGGAAAGTGGTAGAAAATTAATTTCACCATAATTAATGAACCACACTCTTTGGAGGAACTGTTTAGCTAGTTGTGCTCCAGTAGTATAGATCTCATTTCCTATGAACCACAACTCGCATGTTTTTCCAAACCATTTGCAGACCATGTATGATCCCTCTATCAAAAAACATCAACCTCTCACATGGTCATACAACACCTCTTGCACGATTTACCAAAATATGTTTAGTGCATTTGGAGGGATGCGTCGTTACTCTGAGGAGGCTGCATGGTTTATCAAAAATATGGAAATATTCTTCTAAACCATGAAAACATGTATTTTTAGAATTTTATTCACCTGAAACCCACTCAAAACTTTGATCCTTGTTCTGCACCGTAAAACCCTTCTAAAAATAAGACCTTGGGTCAATCAAACTCTGAGAATTGGGTTCAGAAGATCAAGAGAATAATTAGGCCAGTCACCACACTAAAAAAATTAAAATTTACCCAAAAAATGATGAAATCCAAAAACAATAGACAGTAAAATCTCCCTGCCTTAACATAAATCATCCACAAGCTGTCAAACATTTTTCATTTTTGGAACCAAACATAACCATCCCTTTAAAATCAACCCGCTCTACCCTGTTCATCAATTTAGAAGTTAAATTATTCAAGGTTCTCCCCACCCTTGTAATTACCTACTATGGTCATCACATCAGAGGTCGAATACCTCATGGTGCTCCCCACATTAGGAATTAATTATCATGATCGCTTATCATCCCACAATTCAAACAATCTTTGATCATCCTCTGATAGTCCCTGGACACAAAAGTCTTCCCATGATGCATAGTAGTTCTTGTACCTCATCAGATGCTCTAATCATACCCATGTCATCTCTGAAATCCATCATATCCCACATCTCATTAGATGTCAAAACTATCCTAGTTCTCAATACATCATATCTAAACTGTATCACTTCTATGCCTAGATTCAAAGGTACCTAAAAAATAACCTACATAGCATTGATTCCAATAGATAATTCTAGTACTATGAAACTCATATATATACCACACATCTGAGCTGATTCCAACATACTAACCAGCACATGGTTAGTCAAAATACATATCCCATGTATTTTTTTCACCAAAACCAGTAATTCATTGTGAAATGGTCCATGAAAAAATAGAAAACTCAGTCATGTCCACAAAGTAATTTTAATCATAGTCATCTCCATGGTCTACTCTATACCTAGAAGCTTAGCTGCATGTACATGGCCTAAATATATACTTCATGTGGTTTGGCCTCCCTGTGGATATGTTTCATCCACCAGCTACTAACTCCACTCATAGGTCATGATGTCTCTACCACAACCCTTACCTATAGGTAACTCTGAGCTACTAGTTCATGTTACCACTCTTTTTGTTACCCCATATGCATGAGTCTAACCTAGTCCTTGGATCCCAATGTCCAAGAATTCTTCATGAAGAACCTTCCATGATGGAAAATATATCCACATGCCTGGAACCCCTTTGGAGGCTGCTCGGATTGAGTCTAGAATTTTCCCATCTGCCCACAATAAAAGTATTCTATTAAATACCCACTTTTAATTGGACTTCTTAATTCTTTGGCCTTAATATCCTACTAATATTTCACTAATCCCCACTTATTACTACTGAAACCATTTCCATAAAATGACCTGATGTCATCACCTGGCTCATATAAGACTATTTTGTGAGAATCCCCTCATCTATTAATGCCTCGTTCACCACCTTTGAGATTGAGGATAACCTGAATATGTTTACCTACACCCTAATGACATGCCAAAACTATCCACAAAATGAATCACTCTCACCATATAAACACCCACCATGACTAGTGAAAATCATTCCATGTTAGTGAATTTGGTTGCATAGTCCATGAAAGACATCTCTCCCTACTGAAGGGTTATGAATTTGTGGGATCTCTTCACCCTCATTATATCTGGAAAGAAGTTCTCAAATAACATGGCCTCAATGTCATTATACTCTAGTCCCTTGTGTCTATTATCTTGAACCTGTACATCTTATTATTGTTTTCCAAGTCCCCTGAGCATGTACATCCCTAGATTTACCCTCCTCCCTTGGTGTGTCTCAAGCTAGTTGAAGATGTTCTGGACCAATTTGATACAATTCTTTGCAACCTATGGTCTACCCTCACCTTAAAATGAATGTGGGTGTTCCAAATAAAACAAGTGTGTTGTATTTTGCCTTGATTAATCAGCTCCCTGTTATCTCCTATTGATGCGATGTATGACATGTACTAGACTTTCTCTGAGTTTCTCATGAAGACATTACCAAAATTTTCCATAACTTATGGATGAAATTCGTATACCAGAGTATGTCCTTATTCCTATACCTATGGATCATGATCATCCTGACCCTTCCGGGCCTCATCTTGACCCTATAGGGACTCATCCCATGCACGCTCAGGCGGCACCAAATCACCTTCCTTGTCATGATCCAATGGATCCCAACTAGGTGGCATCATGTTGAATACCAATATCATGTTCATGTAGCCATAACATAATATATAATATCACATATAGGGAAACCTGTAATAGGATACAAATCTCACCACCCTAAACACTCCCCTACTACACCCTATCACATCAAATACCTCCTCAAGGCCCCTTAGGAACACATATCTGGGTCACGTATCAAATATAACTCAACCTATGCCACCCTACCTAACCACATTATATTTAGGAATCATGTATAATACAATGTAGTTGTGTATAATGTAACCTAAGTGGTTATATATGAAGATAATTTTTATCATCTTTTTATAACTCTTAACAGATCACCCCTATCTTAGACCCTACATACCCGTATCAGGTCCATGTGGTGATATCAAATTCATATCATGCCACATAGCATCCCATATTTATTTAATTTCAACCACTTTCCTAGGTTTACTGACTAGAATTCCACCATAGAGAGGATAATTTAGAAAACACTATTTATCTGCCTTAATTGAACTTTAAACAACCCAACCCCTCATAGCACAATCTAGGATCCCAATGAATATCAATAAAATGAGAATTCATATTCCAAAACCCTCTATGAGCCTTCCACAAACAAAATAAAACCTCCCTTTCTATACATATCTAAGGGTCGAATTCATGTAATAAATTACACTCACACCCAAGTGCACCACTGTTGGGGAAAATCAAATCAACTGTCAAAGAGAAATGTGGAACATCAATTTTCTACCCCTAGGATCTTGCTATGATCCTCATGCATGGGACTCCAGGAATCAAAATAAGATCTCTATAACAAGTTCCAACAACATATCTATCTCTAGTCTACCATAACACAAATAGTATGACTATATAAAAAAGAAAACTCCCTTTGATACAAGTAGTATCCAACAAAATGCTACTACTCAACCCATGTCATGAACTACTCGAATAAAACATATAGCACCATGACCCGTTCTCCCACTCAAACAATGCTCAGGGCCAGTTAACCACTGGTACGTAGGCATACCTCTCTATATTACAAAGGATATAGACTATTAGTGAGGGTGTAAAGAGGTTACAGTGGGGAGACTACACCTTATAGTGGTGATAATAGTAATGGTTTATATGTGTATAAGATATCGGAAGGATGACTGTAAAATTATAGTACCTGAAAACCATTATAGAAGAATCATGAATAGACAACAAAAATAATAAAAATAAAGATTAAACATACCACTTGTATAATAAAACACCATTTGTAGTTAAGAATACATATCAAATCAGGTCATACAAAACAATAATCAGAAAGTGTCTCTTGTGGCCGACCATTAGTACATTCATGTAATTATAAATCTAAAACATAAAAGATAACTCCAATTGTTGTAGTAGAACCTTCATGGTATAATTCCATCCATCCCCTACCAAAGGTCCAACTGTACCACTAAGGCCCATCATATCAGCTAGGTCCCTTACCTGATCACAGAAGAATAAAGTTTACATGCATCTTGAGAGGGGGCCTCTGTATGGTGTGAGATATAATCTCAGTTGATTTTCATCAATATATTCCTATCTTAAATACCTAGTTATTCTGGTGTTTTAAATATAAATGAAAAGGTTGTTCATGCATAATAAGTAATTATTGGATTCCCTTATTCTCGACATATACAAGGAAGAGATCAATTTCTTTTTCCAATTCCTGTATACCATGTGCCCCAAATTAAACATATGGCCTACACCACATTTTAAATATTTATGGATATAGTTTAGAGGATATATAGCATAAATTCCAAGGCATCGCCTGAAGAGTAATAAGTTGGTGATACATTAGGCATTTCCTATAAATTTTTCACCATCAAATCATTCCAACTAACACCTTCTGTAACAAATAAGGTCACCAAAATCCAAAATGGGATGGGCAACATATACCTTCTCCCTTATTCCTCCACTCTAAATGTCACTATCATATTGATTCTTGACATTCTGAGGCACAATAATGTCTTCCCTCCAAATAATCATCACCATTGACTCTAAGAATGATGTATCAAGTCACAATGAGATATTTCCTCTCAATATCCTAGCATAATGGCCTCTAGTTATAGGGCGAGCCTTATCCCCCAATCGATAGTATCATCACAGTTTAATGATTGACCATCACCATCCATGTGGATTTCTACATCAAGAACCTCCAACCTCATTGATGGTCACAACAACCTATTCCAAAAAACAAACAAAGGCCTACACCCACATGATTGGTCAAAAAACCTATTAATATAAGTCTTATCTATGTCTACATGACTCTAATAGTTCATTGGACAATCATTACGAGCATCAGTCACCCAAAAAAGTACCCAATCCACATCATCCTAGTACATCATTCCCTTTGGACCATGTCACTCATCCTGATAGTAAGACCCACCCCAAATCACATGGGCCTTCCACTCATCCTGAAAACCACATCTCCCCATGATTTGATCTACATTACCAAATATTTATTTATAAAAATATAAATATATCTTAAGCCTTTCCTAACTTGATGATTCACATTTCCTAAAACTAAGTGATTGACATCACCTCAATCCTCAGGCCCTAGCTGACACATTCCCACTGAACTAAGAAAATGAATTTAAAATATTTAATTAAATTTATAACATATTCCCAACATTAACATCTCAATTTATTGCAAGATTTTTACTCATCTTGAATAACTTAAAAATTTCTAGAGAATCCCCATAAATTTCCTATGGAATCAATTCATTAATTTAAAAATAAATGTGTAATTATTTATGGTCTTTATCAGTCAACCCACATGGCGCATATACAGAGAACCCCCAAAACAACCACAACATCATGGATAAATCTAGGCACCACCTACCAAGTATTGGTAGACATTCAATTATCTGATATCATCCTTTAACATGAACCAAATTGGATGAAATCATAATTTTAGACAAACTCCCATAAAATATGGTAAAACCGATCTCATATGTTTATCTCTATATATGTTGATATAAAAGAGAAAACTATGATCTCGAATCAAATGACATACCAAGAGTATACTATATCCACCAACAAATTAACAATAGGATCTTGGATGGAGGGATCGGCTCGAAGCCCAGGTTGATAAAAATGGTAGAGGAACCCTCTTTGTGTAGTTGAAATGTGAGGAAAGATAGCAGGGGAAATCAAATGTGAGGTAGAGGTAGAAAATTAATTACATCACAATTAAGTAATCTCATGATTTGGTTGCACGATTGGGCTAATCGTGCTCCAACCATGTAGTTACGACCGACTATGAACCTCACCTCACACAGTCAAGGCTCACAGTTTTCCAAATCATGTATATAATATGTGTGACCCCTTTTTCATGAAAACATAGATCTCCCACAAGGACATGAACCCCTTCATTCATGTTTTTTGAAACCATTATCAATTGAAATAGAGGACCTCACAATTACACAAGGGATGCCACACCGTTTTTATATACCGTGAACCTCTACATGCACACTCTGAAAAGTTGGGTCTTCAACATCTGATGCTTCCTAAACACACATGGTTACCAGATACACTTAATGATCCTTAAAACCCTTCTAAAAACATGTCCTTAGGTCAATAAAACATCCATAATTTGGTTTTAAAGATAAAAATAATAATTTTTCCACTCACCAAACACAAAGTTTTAATTTTACCTGAAAATGACATGTTCCAAAACCACGAGACCTTAAAATTTATGATGAATTTGGTGAACCTAAGATCCCTGATTCATTTTATTAGATGAGTAAAATCATCGATAAACTTGGTATCATTTTTTGAAAAAATATAATCATTTCATAATGACTATAAGACTTATTTTGGAGAATATTCAGGTAAAGAAGAATGTATAAGACATGAAACAAATTTATGGATAAAAATGAGTAGTGCTAAAAGTATGAATGAATTTAACACTAAGAATAATATAGAATAAGAAATATCTTATTAATAAAATTCATATATCTTAACTAAAATCATTATTTTACATATTCTTAACATTATCTCATACTATAGAGAACATCGAGAATGATGCTTCGAAATGTAATAGTAGTCAACTAATAAGAAATCTAAAAGATTAAATTTCATGGAATATGTTTGATTAATTATTTAAAAGTTTTTCTCTAAAACCTAAGAATGTGTATTTGGTATTAGATTATTATGGTTTCAATCCTTTGAATACATTATGTACCAACTATAATATATGTACAATTTTTTTGATCCCTTAAAACCCACCAAACTGTATGTGTATAAAGAACACATATTTCAATATTTATATGATTATTATTGGAATAAAAATTCCACTAAATAAATTTGATTTTTACCTTTAACCTTTAATCAAATAATTGAATAAATTATAAAATTATAGTGTGGATGTATTTGATACTTTGCTGAGAAAACATTGAAAATTTTATGTGGCTTTAATGTATAAAACTAATTAATTTACAAAAATAATAAAAATATAAAGTTATCATAGTTGTACAATTTTTTTTAACCTCGATGATTACCACATAGAATAAAATAGTGCATCAGGTTTCATTACCAATTTATTGATGAATCAAATAAATTCAACATTAAAAACACACAATTAAATTGAAATATAGATTTGATAATGCCACAAATGGTGACATGTAGTTAAGAAATTTTGTTATAGTTAATAAATATTTAAAAAGAATTTGGAAATGTAACCATTTGAAATAGGGGAAAAGGGTTTGAGGTATAATATATAAAAAATTTAGAAAAAAACAATGGATGAAAATGTGATTATTTATTCAGTATTCCTGTCTTTAGAGTTTAATTTTCTACATCATAATTTTGATGTAATATAAATTGAGAAAAATATAAATGCAAATGTAATTTTTAAATTTATTAATTATAAGGGTAAATATAATAATCACTATAATGGTTTTAAGGAAATGGAACAATGAATATAAAATAAGGTTTTTTTAGAAAATGAGAATGGAATGTATTCTTCATCTATTTTTTCAATAAAAATTTGGATAAATGGTGTCTTTATTTAAACATTAATGGATATAAAAGTTTCAAACAAATATTCAAGTAATATTTCAATGTTTTTTCAATTAAAATATAGAATGTAAAAATGATTAAAAATACAAGACTCATAGAGTAGTTTCTAGAATTTTGATAACATAAAATATTAAATAAAAAAGAAACTATAATTTTTTTATACACATTAATCATAGAGCTTTTTGAGAAAATATTAACTAATAGGATATTAAAAAACATTAAGAAAATATTTCAGTCATAGTTTTTCATTTAGAGATATTATTTACCCCTTCATTTTTCACTACCATGATTCATTTGATGGTTCTTTTGGCTTGGGAATCCAAACAGGGGGGATCAATACAGTATCGATGGATATATCCAATTGATAGGAAAATTGATATTATTTTTATTTTCATTTACGACTTTAAATATATAAAATCATTAAGTTAAAAAATGTAATAGGTTTCTTATATTTTTCTCATATGGTACTATCAGAACAAGGTTTCGTTTTAACCCATTTTTCCTGTTCACATTTGGATATCAGTTTTTTGCTCATGTTCTGGGTGTTAAGGGTATGAATTTTGTAGATGATAGTTTTTTTTAAATTATCTTGATGTTATTCATGTGTTTCCTATGATATATTTTGGAGAAAAATGTTGGTTTTTGGGCTGGCAGAGTGAGAAGCATGGCTGTCGCATAGTTTATCAAATTGTTTTCCATTCAACAGGTTGCCATGTGATGGGTTATGGTTTTCAGACAGAATCTACTACATGGAATTCACAATGAAATTTAGGCTGTGTGAGATAACCATGAAGTCGGTTCATCTTAGAAAAAGTGGTGTTCACGGTTATGGAACGGTTTGACCAACCATATGGAATAACCATGTGTGATGTCTGGGTCATTTAAATTTTTAAAATACCAATTGATTCCTCTCAGGATTTAGCCCAAAATACAACCTTGATTGACCCATTTGGCCTCCCCAACCCATAGTGGATCCCTCTCATCCTCTTGGATCCCTTGGGCTCCCTTCATTTGATGTATTTAGTGAGGTTTCTCCCCGATTTCTTAAGTAAGTTCCCATTATTCTTATTTCTCCCTCTTTTCAATGGTTTATCTCCTTCCACTTTGGGTTTTATTATCTCCAGTGGGTTGGGTGGCCTTTTATGGGTTGTACCTTATTATTAAGAATATGATATTTATGTTTTTGGTTAGATTATTCTTTTATAGGGTCTTGTGGTGGTTTGGATGTGGTTTTTGCAGAAATTTTCGAATTTCTCTACACTTAAGGTAGGTGCTTCCATGATATAACATTTTTAGATACTTTTAATATGATTTTTTATACCATTTAATATGTTATATAATTGTATTTTTTGGTGAAAAATCTTATTTTGGAATATTTTAACATGCATATGTGATGAAAATATGGGTTTCAAGATAAAATTGTTAATTTTTATATGTGATTCATTATGGTGAATCTTCATAGTGTTTTTATGATTATATGAAAGCTAAAAAAATTCAAAGTAAATTGTTGTGTGAGTATATCAAAATTGGGTTATTAAGGGAAAGAATATTACGTGGGTTATTGTTTTTTGTTATACACCTATAAATGTGATTTTAAAATTATGTAAATGAGTTGTATCATGTTGTAAAATGCAATCAATTCATGTGTGGATTTAAAAAGGGGATGAGCCCATTAATATGGTTTAGTTACATGTGTATTATTCTTGATACATTTCCAAAAGGGTTTCTTGAATTGTGAAAGTGGTGAAGATATATTTTTAAATTGTTTTTGTGTCATTAAAGTGTACGGTTCATTTCTTATGAAAAAGGGTGGTTTTCATGTTATTATTTTGGAAATAGGTGTTTCCCTTGTGTCCTCAGGAATGATTTGTGAATGTGGTGATTTGTGTAAAATGTGAAATGGTATTATACCAAAGTGAATCATGGGTATCCAGGATGGATGAAAAGTTCTAGTATGCCAGTGATTCAGAAGTGGAATGTCTTAGTTTCACTAAGATGGATTGTAGATTACAACACTAAAAAACATTGATGGTTATTGGGGACCACTAAGACATTGATATGTCCCCTCCTAGTGTACTTTTCACAATAAATATGATGGTTGTTGTAATTATTCCCTCTTTCACCAAGGTATGAATTTATAGTGTCTAAATCGAGCTAGATTATCCATAAAGATTTTCTAATGGTTCTATATTGAGACTTATCTGATGTGATTACATGCTTAAGAATACAGTGGCCCTTGAGTCTGTTAGCATTTTAAATAATTTTTATCTTAGTATAAGTTCCCTTTTAAAGGTTTTTTATTGGAATATTTTCTTGTAAATTATTTAAATTATTTTCTATAGATTATCATTTTAATTTGTAAACTAATGTTATATCAGGAAATTTATTTCTTTGGGTTGCAATTTATTGGGATTTGGCTCACAACTTATATACACCTTTGGGTGCAAGTAGACTTTGTTTTTATGAATCTGGTAAAGGCTTGGTGTGTTCTATAGGTCGATATAGGTTGAAAGAGTTCCTATCATGCAAGTTTAGTGGCGGTGGCATGAGGGTTACATCCCTCACTTCATATGGAGGTATTTGTATTATTTTTTCATTTTCATTTCGATTGTTAAATCTTGGATTTTGGTTAAATTTATAAATGTTGAATCGTAATTTTTTAATTCCTTATTATGTTATGACTATTCATTCATGTGATGTTTATTTTTGTGAGTTGTTCATGGTTATAAAATCTGGTATAATCATTCCTAGAGCATTATTTTATACTCAAGAACTAGTTAGTAGCCCATGCGGATTGATAATACCACTCTTTTTGGGTTGTATTTTTTGTGGAAGGGTCTAGGTAGACATAAGCTATAATTTTTGGGACTTGATGTTCTAATTATGAGTTGGGTTCCTAGACATCTCACATCCTGATAAGACTCATGTTTTTATAGGAATCCAGGCTTCTTTTGGATTCTTTGGTTCTTGTGGGTCGTTTTACGATTGGAAAATGAAAAGAGCGTTGGGATAATGGTCTTTGTGAGTTAAAACGGCCTTGAAAGCCATGCAGAGATGGGGGCATGGTCCATCAAAACTCTCTATCCTGGTGGTGTGATTGGAATATTTTTGAAAACCATATATATAAATCACCCACCGACACTAGTTTCTTCTTGTAAACTATTCTATGTATTCTTTGGTTTTGAATTTTTTTTTGAAATCCCATGTTTTGGAATTATGAAAAATTATATTTTTAAGTAGAGATAGATTTGTCTTGGGAAGATATAAAATGTTTTTTCAAAATCACTTCGATAGAATCATTATAAAAGTTTGTTTTATTAAATTGTTTTTGAATAAATGGGTGGATGTGTTCAATGGAAATTGGATTTTCATAATTAAAAATTGTGTTTTATCAAAATTAATTATTTGTAAAATACAAACTATTTTATAGTTGATTTTCTAAATATTTTTTAAATGGGTTTTGATGGGCTGTCAAAAATATTTTTAATGAGATAAACTAGAATTTTTGGATAAAATCCATGGAGTTTTAATTTGAGAAAAGAAAAAATGTTTTGTATTAATGTGTGGAAATTGAAATGGTATTTGATTCAGGGGTAAGTAATCATTTGGAAGGTCTTGGTAATTTTTGAAATGGGAATTAATTTGAAAAATTGAAAGCATGGGCTGAATGTTTTTTCTTGAGAATTCGAACGGATTTGTTTTTACCTTTGTATTTCAATGAGTGACTACATGCAAGGATATGTGTGGATGGTTAATGACTTGAGATTACTAATGCCCAGTTTGGTATGAGAACATGCATGTGTGAGACTCTATGGGATACCATTAGTGAGTGTGAAGGAACTAAGATTTGTTTCTTTTCAGAAGTGATTTTAAATGAAAATGTAATGTTTTGATAATCAATAGTTGTGTACTATGTGTTATTAGGATTTGGAAATGATTCTCATGAGGTTGTTTTGATAAATAATTATGTTTGAATGGTACTTCATGTTTTAGTTCTTGTCTTTGATTTGATTTTTGAAATAATAGTTAGTGGGTTCTTTGAGAAATGTTTTAGGAATCCTTTGTGTTGGTTCTCATTGTGTGTTTAATGTTTTTTTATGGTATGTTTTGGATGATTGAAAAGTTTTATTGGGTCCCCGGTTTTCTTATTGAATAGTGCATTCCCTCATAAATAATCAGTTCACTTTTGAAGTGTGGACACTATATTTTTACTGTTAGTGGACCCTCTAGTTAATCAACCTATTGAACTCCTCATGTTCTGGAAGCTGAATCCTCGGTTCTTTTATGATCATGTAAATCATCCTAATGTGGAAGGTTGGATGTTTAATGTTGAAGGATTCATTGGTGTCCGTGAGTTTCCTAAGTCATTAAAGGTAATTTTTTCCCACCTTTATGATTGAAGGTTCTGTCTTGAAGTGGTGAAAGGAGTTCAGGTGTAGAGAGTGGAATGTAGTTTGAGGCTGTTGGTGTTAGCTGTGATCATAAAAGGCCTTTGGATCCTTTTTCATTTTCCTCTATGTGAGGGGTCATGTAGTGCCATTAGTGTAACAAATCTGGTCATAAGAAGTCATTATGCCTATTTTAAAAATTTGTGTGTTATTTGGTTATTTGTTTTAAGTCCCATTATTTTTACGGATTGTTTGTTTGTAGAGGCTGTGTTTATTGGAAATGTGGTTTCATGTTTTATTGCAAATGAAAATGTGGATTTTGTGGAACCTTTTTAGAACCTCTATTATAGTGGAAACATGTTTTTGCTTTTGAGAATTATAAATTTCTCCATTTCAATTAGAGTTGTCTTCAGTGTGTTCTTGTTTTCATTATATTTCTTATAAGGTGTATAGGGTGATGAATGTGAATCTTCTAAGACATTATCTTAGTGAATTTCCATGCTGAGGAAAATCGAGTTCCCTGGTTTGTGGTGTTCTTTTAATTCCACATGTAATCTTGTGTCGTTATTGATGTGACCAAATACGGTGTTCTAGTTGGGGATTGTCAACTTCTGGCTATGAGGAAGGAGATGCTTCAAACATCAAGGCTCTAGATATAGGCCCTAGAGTTAAGCTCACATGTAGTCAGGATTCATGGGGGTTGTGAGGGACCTTGGTTTGTCTTGGTCCCCAATTCAAGATGGGTAAAACTTATGCTTCTCATTTGTAACTACATGGTCTTGAAACGATCCTTTTTTTGGAGAGTTTCATTAATGCCTCATATTTTGTTTCAACCCATAGAGGTGGAAAATTTCAACCTTGGATATAAGGAGGCGTGGTTGTCTCATTTTACGTAACTTCAGTGGTTTTAGAATTTGTGATGTGAATATTTATGTGGATATCCTTGTGTTGTCATCCTTGTAAATTAGTTTCAGTTTGGGTCTATGTAAGAAGTTCCTAGTTTGGCCCATGTATGGTTTCCTAGGACATTATATGATGGTAGTTTAAGCTGTTTGGTCTTCATGGTGGGGATACCGAATGCGGGTCTTGTTGAAATTACTTCAGGAGTAAATCAGTGCTAGCTCATTTCAAATGTAGATGAGTCTATTCATGACTCCATGTTTAGATAATATGGTTTAGTTTATAGTTTTGGAATGGAAGTGGGATGTATATTTTAGAGATATCTAATTTCATGTTCCTTGAGTAAATATTGGGGATAGAGCACGCCCAACAATTTTGTTGAAGTAAGGTTGTGGAAGTTTTCTTCAAGAAGTGGTTTGAATTCATCTGTTCATTTCTGGTAAGTGGTATGAGTTTCATTTGGATGTTTATAAAGTTTTTTGGATTGAGAGGTTGGATTGTGAATTTTGAGAAATAATTTCCTTTTGATCAATCAACTCTAGGTGTTATACCTTTTGGGTGTAGAAGACATATTGTAGGAAGACCATTCTTGCACCCCGATTTCAAACTTGTGAACCTCTTTTCTTGTTGTGATGTTCTTGCTTTCATATTGTTTGATATTTTTTGGGAATGTACTTTATTGTAGAGGTAGTATCAAATTTTGTTTTTGAATTAAGCCTTCGAACAACTTTTCAGGTGTGGAAAGTTATCATTGTGGGGAGAATTGTCATACTTTGGTTTCATTTCAATCCTTTGTTCAGGTTAAAATTAGGCTCTTTGTTTTCCCCTTGAGTTTTAGGTGTGATGTGTTTGAATTATTTATATGATATTTTGTTTGTTCCTTGTCCTATGGTTATTCACTATTTTTCTATAAGATCTTTTGGTGAAAAATGTTTATTTTTGTGTTCACCGAGTAAGGCACAAAATATTTCAAACCGTGCACCATTTTTCAGCTAACTGTGTGTAGGTTGGGGTTTTTGGATAGAAGCTACCGCACGAATTGAACATGGTAAGTCAAGAAAAGTGGGATAACCATATGGTAGGAACCTATTAGACAGATTGGGGTGCATAGTCACTGCATTGTTAGAAAAATCATTTAGGCTAACCATGCATGATGTATAGGTCATTAAAATTTTTTCAAAATCCTCTTTGTTTCTTCATGGGATTTATCCCCAAATCCATCCTAGATCGACCCATTCAGCACCCACCCCTAAGACCCCATCCTCCTCTTGTCTCTATTAAGATCCCTTCCCTTGGTGTATTTGATGTGTTTTCTATATGATTTCTCAAGTAAGTTCCCATTCATCTTGATTTACCATCTTTTCTACGGTTTCCCTCCTTCAAAATTGGGGTTTCTTATCTCCAATGGGCTGGGTGGTCTCTTAAGTGTTGGATCATATTAATTAGGGTATGATCTTATTGTTTTTTGTCAGATTGTTCCTTACTAGGGTCTTGTGGTGGTGCAGTTGGGATTTTGAACCAATTTATAGAAGTTTATACATATGAGGTAGGTGGTTCCATGATCTAATATTTTTAGAAGATTTTAATATTCTTATTTGGATATTTAAATATGTTGTATAATATTATTTTGTGATAAAAAATATCATTTAGAAAGATTTTATCATGACTATGCATTGAAAATTGAGTTTTCAAGAAAAATTGTTATTTTGTATTTGTTTTGGTGACCCTTGTTAGTGTTTTTATGATTATGTTAAACCTGTGGAAAAAATTTCAAAGGCAAATTAGTTGTGAGTTTTTGGAAAGTGGGTTTTTATGGGAAAATGGATTAATTTTAATGTTGGTTTCTATTATACACATATAAATGTAATTTGTGAATTATGTAAATCATGTGAAGCATACTGTAAAATGAAATCAGTTCCTGTGTGGATTTTAAAAGGGTCATGGACCAATAAATGGTTGGGTTACTTGTGAGTTCTTCTGGATATGTTTCCAAATGGGTTTCTTGAATTTCACAAGTAGTGAAAATATATTTTAAATAGTTTTGGTATGTGTAAAATAGAAGGATATTTTCTTATGAGAAAGGGTGGTTTTCATGTAATGATTTGTGAATGTAGTGTTTACCTTGTGTCCTCTGAAATAATTTGTGAATTTGGTGATTTTTGTAATATATGAAATAGTATTGATCAGAAAGGGAATCCTTGATATCAAGATGTGATGACTAGTTCTAGTATTCTAGTGATTAGAAAGTGTAAATCCCTAGTTTCACTTTCTTGGATTGAAAATTACCATAATAATTAAACATTGATGATTATTGGAGACCACTAGGCCATTAGGGTGCCCCCTCTAAGTGGTTCATGAATGAAAAAGCTAATGGTTATGGTTACTATTATCCTTTCACTAAGGTATAAGGTTCCAGTGTCTCACCCGATATATATTACCCCTATGAATTTATCGATGGTTCTCTCTTCAAAATTATTTGATGTGGTTCCATCAATTCTAATACAGTGAACCATGAGCATGTTTTAATTTTAATGCAAGTATATCTTAGTATTAGTTTCCATTTTTAGGTATTTTCTTCAAAATGTTTCAAAGGGTTTTATATAAATGTGAATGTTAATTTTTCTACAAATGTTATAGTATAGAATATTATTATTTTGGTGGCTTCATAAAGGGATTTGGATCACACCCTATATACACCTTTGGGTGTGTCTAGACTTTTTATGTATGAATTAGGTAAAACAAATGTGTGTCATAGAGGTGGGTCCGGGTTGCTAGAGTCCCTCTCGTGTAGGTTTAGTGGAGGTGTCTTGAGGGTGACATCCCTATCATCATATACATGTCTTTGGATTATTTTTTTATTTTCCATTTTGTTTATTATCTTTGGTTTTGAGTTGTAAATGTTAAATCTAATTTTTTTAATGCCTTGTTTGGTTATTATTATTCATCCTTGTGATGATTATTTTCTAGTGTTTCTTGTGATTATAAAATCTAGTAAAATCATTCCCAAATCAGTTTGTTGATACCTGGACACTAGATTTTATCCTGTGCGGATCAAGAAATCTACTCAGGCCATGCCAAAGACTAGATCGGTTGTGAAGTTAAATAGAACCCCATCTTGGTTCATGACAGGTCCATTGGTTATTTAAAGTCATATGTGATAAATAATTATATAAAAGAAGTCTTCATTCCTCAATGTTACAGAGATGGAGATTTTTTGGAATTTTTTATATGTATTTGGATGGAATTCAAGTAGGATTAAATCATTTTAGATATATTTATGAAATATCAAATATTTATTATTCTAAAAAATCTGCATCATTTTTACCAATTTGAGGGTGACCAGTTAGAAAGGGCTCAAATTTTACATTAAATGCATTAGAGTTTCTACATAAACATAGATATGAACAAATCTGTATCCATATAAAAAATCAACTTATTGAAACATTGAGATTTATAAAAAGGATATGATAAAGGGTTCAATCTCAAAATGAGAACCAATTAACAAAAGAGTTTAACAAGGTGATTATAGAAAGGTTAATCATGTAAGTATATACTCATAATATTATTATCGATGTGTTTTTAATTTTTTGTGCTCAATGAAAGTCCTTATATATTCTGGTATATATCATAAAATTTTATAATCGAGCTAAAATTTAAAATAATTTAATGTGTTTTGATCGAGTTACACTGTGGAAACCTAAGAGATTATATGGAAAAAATATTAATGGCTTCAATTTTATTACAATTAATCATGAAGAAGGCTTTAAATATCTTGTACTGGTGGGATACTATGGAATGTCAATTGATATCCTCAAATTAAACAATAATGGTCAATTTTTAATCATATTATTCAAATGTATGTGGTTAGACCTTGATAGGGGTATAATGAAATATTCATTAAATTTTAATTTTTCCAACTTCTATCACTTTATTAACATTGGGAAGAAAGAGGATAAGGATCCATTTTTCTTGGATTCACATATAAAGATGGATAATTTTTTCGATGATAAATTATATAAAGGATTTAATGTTTTTATGCACTAAAATTATAGGTACTTGTATGATATGGATAATGATTTTCAATTGTTAATTTTTGATAGTGAGCCTCATCAAACACAAAAAAAGTCCACTATTTTTCCATAAAAATATTGGAATAATTAAAATTTAAAGGAAGGGGAAAAGAATAATTCTTATTCTAAATGGATATTCATAACAATGTAAATAATGAATAAAATATTAATTAAATGTATAAATTGATAATAAAAATATAATTTTCATTCAAAGTTCAATAATTAATAATTTTCCTCATTATATATTACTTGCAATTACTCAAATCCTTGTGTAATTAAGAGTTTTAAAAATTAATGGTAATTGATGTATACAGAGATTTATGCATTATTATAATTTACTAATTTTCTTTTAAACTCCTCAAAACCAAGTTTGTTTCAAATTATTATACTTTTAAGAAATTGGGATATTTTATTTTAATGACAGACTATTTGGAAACATCATACACACCTGTATAAAAAATGAGTTTTTAATTGTGTCTAAATTATTAAACATTTTCAATTTTAAATAATTTTCCAAGAATTACTAGATTTATTTTAATTATTATTTTTTATTAAATATATTCTTATCCATTAGAAATATAAGAATATAAAGAACCAAAAAAATTGATATCTTAACTAATTATCATATCATATCACACCACGTATATCATTACTTACTATAGACCCATGTTATTACACCATACCAAATATCCTTAGCGATCCACCAGCTTCCCTATATGCTATTTCCATATCACTTTCCAATACAACTGTTGCACGCATGAAATTAGTCAAACCACCATCTAGGGGATATTTTTGTCTTGCCATTACTATTATTTATATCAATATATTTGGAAACTATATATTTTTATTGACTATTTAAATTATTTTTCAAATATATAAAAAATAGAGGATATACAAATATTAAGACATCATATGTATGGGTGTTGAGAGACTTCCAAATTTTCATTACATTTCATGAGTTCATAGTGCATACTAGTTATTTTACTAGAATATATCAATAGATTTTTAGGAATCTTATATGTGATAAAATATGGCTTCCCATTAATTATAAATATCTAAATTATATTCTCATAACATAGAATAATGACTTGTTTGAGAAAAAATTAAAGGTAATACTAATTTGAAATTCCTTAATGACTAATTTAAATGAAATGAACAAATTAATAATATGTCAATAATTTGTATTTTTTTTATTTCAAGTTATTTTTTCATTTTGATGTGTTTGATGACTTTAGGCAAAAAATAAGTTTGGATTGAAATTTAGATAATTTAATTATTTATTATGGAAATTTTTAATGAAACATTTCTGAGCACTCAATAAATTATTGAGAATGTGTCAGAAGGAATGTCTTGGGAGTAGTAGGAGTTGTTTTTATATATTATTAGAGATTTATATCAAGTTTTATTTTCATCACATACAACAAAAATTTAATATTATAAACATAAAAAATTATAATTTTTATGCATTTTACAGTTATTTTCAAGGAAATATATAAAACTTTAGTTAATCATTAAAAAACATTCATTATTTGTATTGCTAGGTTGCAAAGTAATTCTCGGAAAATAAAATAAAAATTGTCTATTATATTCATTATTATTTATAATATTTTATTACACATAAATGTTTTTTAACATCATATATGTGTATATATATATATATATATTTATTTATAAAGGGTAAACATTTTGGTAACCTAATTGGATGAATGGTAATGTGCTTTCATGTTCACCAGAAACCCAATTTTCATTTGGTGAATAAACCTACCAATGACATTTAGGTAATTACTTTGGTGACACCCACATGTGATTATGGATTTAATATTTAATTTATGTTATATAATTTAATTTTTATTTGAGTTGTTTTGGGATTAAATTAATTTTATGTTTTTTAATTTCAATTTTTTAATATTGTAAGGCTCAATCAGTTATCCATGTTTGTTTTAAAAATAATGTGGCACTGATTTAAATAAACTTATAAGAAGAAATTTTCATTTTCACAATTATATATTGGTAAAAAAATAATATAGTAAATTAGTCAACGTTTCATAGAATATTTATAGAAGTTCCAGCTACCTATACACTGTTGGAGCACGGTTTATTAAACCATACAGCGTACCTATTCATGATTCTAAGAAATTAACATTTCTTTTTTGTTTTATTACTTTTCTTTTATTTTTATTATATTTTCCTACTTTTCCTCCCATGAGTTTCATATACCTATTACCCACCGATTATCTCACTTAGTCACAACTCCCATTATTCCCCCCTCAATATCCACTGATTGATAAATGTGTCTTCTTCACGGATCGAGTTCCAATCTCTGGGGTGGGGCTTTCTTCTCTTTACCTGGTCCATTTTTTCCCACTTTCTACCACTCCCCTCATTGTTCTTGATCGAAAAAACCCAAGGGTACCAATATTAAATTATTTTTGTGTTTTTTTATTTTATGGTTTGGGTGGGTTCCCTTTTGAATATTTGGGTATCTATCTTCAAAGGAAACATGCTTTGGACATTCCTCCATTGATTAAAGGTATAATTTCTCCTTGAAAAAACTTTTAATTTTGGAAATTATAGTGGATATATTTATAAAGTATTTTTTTAATTATTTAATAGTAGTTTAAATTTTATTTATTCAATTTTAGAGAAAAATTTGGGGTTATACTTGGTTTTCATAAAAAGCATGAAAATTTTATGCTTAAATAAATTTATTAATTTTTTATTAAAACCTGGACATCAATTTTTCATCTATTATAATTATATATGTAAATCATATATTAACTTTATTATAATTTTTTGGGTATTCTAATTAATTTTAAAATGATATTTTACTAGGAATTTCAAGTGGAAATTGAAATTACAAGTATTAAAAAATTATATAAAACAAATTCTAAATGTAACAAGAAATATAAATGTGTTTTGACCCCTTTTGAGTCACAAAGATAATATAAGATTGTTGTTTGAGATTCTAAATGGGTTTATAATGTTTTAATTGATTTCCACGGTATTTTTTAAATGGATTTTGGGAGATGTTTGGAATAAATTTTGGAAATGGAATTTTAAGAATGAGTTTTAAGAATTGTTTTGAAATTATATTTCAAACCATAAGGAAATGGATAGGCTCCAAATCCTTATTAATAAGGATTAATTGGAATATTAAATTGGTTTCTAAAATTTGTGTCCATCTTTGAATCCCTCTAAAATCCGATTTTGTTTCAGTTGATTTGATGGTTTCCCTTGATTGGTGTTTTATATTTTTTATGATATGGTGGATGTGTGAATGGGTATTTTCCTTTATAGGGATCTTGAGTTGAGGGTGAGTAATGTGTTATGCATGGTGATGATTATATTGTTCATTATTTATTGTTCATGATTATTATTTATTATGGTCATTTATTACTCAACCTTGATTTACTTTACTCATGGGTACCCCAATTCAATGGTATACTTGCTTATATAGGATAGTCTCACCTTCTAATTTTTATACTAGTGAAGTATGTCATCCCTCCACTGACCAATGATGTGTTACTAACATTTCCACTATATGATAGAAAATTATATTCTATGTTACCCACCCCTAGATACAATATAGTATATATAATGACACATACCACTTGCTTCTTTGACTTAGAGGATTTCCTTGATTCTCTATTATAGCCCCTGATTAATTGACAAGTGTGACACCAGAAATTGATTTTATTTTTACATTTATTTCTTTGATATCTTTCTTTTTTTATTTTATTTTATTTCATGTATTATGGGTTGTATTTTTAAATTATTTTAATAAAATGGTTTTAAAGAATCATTTAAAAAAAGCATTGTTTTAAAAGGTTTGTGAGTTTTACATTAAAATTTTTTATGAGATTTATTTTATTTAAGAAAAATATAGAAGAATTATTTTAAAACCATATTTAGTAGTTATTGGTTTTTTAATGTAATTAAATATCAACAACATTTTTTATATTCATATTTTAAACAATAAAAAATTTACTTTTAATTAAAATGTAAATATATTTAAACATTGGTTATAGCCTAATACGAATTGTATCATATTAACTATATAAAATTTTAGTTTCAGGTTTGCAGCTAACCATTTAGCTGCTCCATTGATCATTGATTGATCTTGGAATTTTAGGTGATTTTTCGATTATATTTATTATATTTTTTTGGTGGTTCCTATTACCTAATTTTATAATTATTTACCTTAAATTTTATTTATTGTATAGTGTGTGACCCTTTAAATAATGTACTTTTCCAAATTAGTATTTTACTACATTCTATAGTTGGAGGTTTATTAATATGTATTGGTAACCAAAGTAAAGGTATCTGAAGGTACTTATAAATATTATACAGGGTAAATAGAATGAGGTGGGTAGATAAATTTTTTTTTATATTTAATTATTGATTTTTATGTTTTGTTTCTATATAATTTATTTTTCATGGGAATCTGATATATAGATGGATCACTATGGGTTTTCATTAGAATTCAATTGTTACATTTACTCTAATTTAAGGGCATAATAGTTCTCAATGTATCTATCTGATGCCATGGATTTTATCTCTTGCCCATGCGATTATGAATTCCTCATAGATACATCATGGGTGGGTTTGGATAACTAATTGATGGAAGGCTAAAATAGGTTCATGCAAATTGGTATTAAAGCCTTGGTTCGACAGGGGGGCCTATGTTTGTGAGTATGCATTTTATTATTTAGAGTATTTCTTGGTAGAAGGATATTATGATAGTTGTCATAACTCAATAGGTATATCAAGATGAAATTATATCTATCTCTTTTTCATTTGGAGACTTAAGTTACCATGCATACCTGAAACACGAGTTTTTGGATTTTTTTTATTTATTTGATTTTTTTTATATAAAAATGATATTTTAATTGTCATTGAGTTTTATGTGATTTTGGGTTTATATTTATCTTGGTGTGATGTTAAATGATGAACTATATCACATTATATTTCCTCAAGGATTATCTAACCTTGTGGATCTCATGTGTATAGTTCTAAGGACTCCACTAAACCCTTAAAAAATTGTCTATTTAATTAAAAAGATTTTTTCAAAATCTTTTAATTCATGAATCGCACCATAAGTGAATTTTCACCTATTATATGGGAATTAATGTGGTTTTGGTTTTGTTTTATGTTATTAGAATGATTTTGATATTGATTTTTTTGTTATGTTTTTTATTATTATTAAAATTGTAAATGGTTATTTTTTGTGAAGATTTTTGATTTTCTTATTCTATAAGAATATTTTTGATACAAAATTGGTTTTAGTGGGTTATTTTCTAAGTTATTTATTATTATTAAATGATTCATTAAAAACATGATTTGTTTCATCATAGGTTATGGAAGAATTTTTTGAAACACGGTTGGGTTTTAATGAAATATTTTAAAAGGAATACCATTTTATTTTAAAAATGACTTTAGATGTTAATAAAATTATTAAAATGGTTTTTTTAAATATAGTGTTATGTTTTAAAAAAAGTTTTTTTTTCTGATTTTAGTTATTTTTAATTAAATATAAATTTATAATCTAAAAATGATGTCTTTTTTATGGTAATTTTGTTGCGGAATTGTTTCTATAGTGATGGGCTCCTCAGTTGTTATATTTGAAAAATGATTTGATTGTATTTATTTCTAATGTTATTTCCTATTTTTCTTTGATAATAGTTATATAAAAAAAATTTATTTCATTTGACTTATTATGATCCTACTTGTGATTTCCTTGTTTTTTAAAGAATATTTCATCCATTATGGTTTCTACACAGGCTTTGAATAGAGTGTTTCACTCGAGATCCTTTTTCATTTAGACACCATCTTAGGACGTTTTGTTTGTTGAATGTATAATTTTTTAGGAAATAAGAATCTATTAGGTGTTTATTTTATAGTTGAAAATATCTTTTGTTTTTAATGGTGTCACTAAACATTTTGTGATAACATTATTGGGTTTTGTTGGTGATTTGTGGTGTTGGGGATTCAATGGACTTTAGGTTAAATGTGGAATTTCAGATCTCTTTGATTTGATATTATTAGATGTTAGTAATATTATAGTATTATTTTTGTTTGGTTACGAATATTTATTCTCTAGGTTAATCTATGTGTCAGTTGGGTGATAAGGCATTTTAATCGATGAGGAAAAGGGGAAGAACTTGTGTGTGTTCTTGAGTGGAAATGGTTTAGATAACATGTGTTAATTTTTTAGGCTTGCTGGAATCTGGTCTAGTTCTATTAGGTTCACCACAATGCAATGTACCACTATTGAGAAGCTATTTTTATCATTCAGGTTCTTTTTAGAGGTTAAATCCTCTCTCATTCTATAAGTTACTTTGTGATTTCAGTTTTTTTGGTAAATTTGCCATGTGAGTGAATATGTGTTCCTTTAGATTTTTATTATCTTTTTGTATGTATAGTCACATGTGGATTATTTCCAGATTTATTTTCATAGATCTAGTGTATTTCATTATGATGTTTCTCCTAATTTTTATTCTTGGATACTTGTCTCACCCTTTAGATGAATTTTAAATAGTGGTGAGTCTAGTGATTAGTATCACTGCTATTAGGATTCAGAGGTATCTAGTTAGTTTTCGCTATGTTAGATATGTATTGTGATTTTGGGTGATCGTCATGGATGTTTCGAGGATTCTGGTCGATATTTTGGGTCCTTAATAATGTATATTTATTCTACACTTGATTCAATTTCTCAATAGTTTTATCCTACCCTTCCACCTTATGAATTGAAGTGGACTGGATTTTATTATTCTGATGTCATCTATATTAACTAATTAATTGATATAGGTAGAATTTGTAATTTTTTGGATAATGGTTACACCCAAGCGTGATAGTGGTTTTTAAATAAAATAAAATTTATTCTATATTTTTTATATTGGAGTTATATCATTTATTATGTAATTATTATATTTGTAACTTCAAATTTTTCAATTTTTAAATGTCACATGGTTAGAAAAAAAATTAGAAAACTATGTGCAAACCATGTGAATTGAACTATACAGGAATAATGTCCTTTTATATATGAACACATAGTTAAAAAAATCATGTGGGATTTTCAAGAAAACTATGTTGCACATTTCTGGAGTTTATCATAGCATTTGTGTGGTTGGAAAATGGTTTATTAAACCATGTGGATGAACTGTCTATGATTCCATGAAATTAAAATTCTTTTTTTTCTTTTGTTCCGCTTAATTTATTTTTATTCCATTTTTGTAATTTTTCTCCCTTGTGTGACACATGTATATTCCATTTAAGTAAAACCTCTTAGATACACCTCTATCCTCCTCTATTAATAGATCAACATGGTTTCTTCATGAATATTATTCAGATCTCCAAAGTGGGGCTTCCTTCACCTTATCTTCCCACTTTTTTCTATATTTATTCATATCTCATCAATATGCTCGATGAGCCAAGACCTAGGGGAAGCTTAATTGATTTTTTTTTGTTTTTTTGGTGATTTTGTGGTTTATGTGTGTTATGTACTCCATATTTGTGTGTCCTCTATGGAATAAAACATGCTTTAGACCATATTGCATCAATTATACATAGGATTTTCCTTTGATCTAACTTTTAATTTAAAAAAAATAGCACACTTATTTCAAAATTCTTGATTAAATTATTTAATTATAGTATTAATTTTATATTCTAAATTGGTAGAGATAAATATTTGTTTTCCAATGTTATCATAAAAAGTGATGTGATTTTATATTTAAATAAATGGTTTAAATTTGTTTTTATTAAATCATGAACATCAATTTATATTCGGATGCCTAATTAGATCCAAAAAAATTATATGAAAGTTATCAAAATTAATTTTTTAATTCTAATTAATTTTATGATTATTTTTACAAATAATTTAATGTGTAATATGAAATTTCATGTATTGATAAAATATTTAAAGTGTTGTTCTAAATAGAATTAAAAATATAGAGGTTTTTACCCCAGTTAGGTCATGGGGTAAATATAAGAATGATATGTATTATTTTAAATGGATTTTATAAAAAGTGAGTTGAATTATTTATAGGGATTTTAAATGTATTTAATTGAATAATTTTGAAACATGATTGGAAATTAACATTAAAGGATGATTTTTTAGAATAATTTGAAATGATATTTCAACCCATTTAAAAGGGATTGTCATCCCAAGAACTTTTAATAAGGACCATTTAGCCATTTTAAGTGGTCTATAAAATGTGTGTGCACATGTAAACCCTATTTAAATCCCATTTTGTTTCAAAATATTTGATAGTGACCTTAGAGGAATGTTTTACATTTTGTATGATATGGTGGATGTACGATTGGGGATTTTCCTTATGAGGGAGCTTTATGGGAGGGTATGTTTTTTGTTATATATATAGATGCTTGTATTTGTCACTTTTTATTATTAAGGATTACTATTGATTGTGCTCATTGCTTACTAACCCATGATTTGAATGATAATTGGAACCCAAGTTCTATGGTGGACTTACTCAGACAAGATAGTGTCACTTTATACTAGTTATTTATGAAGTATATCATCCCTTTACTGAATAATAATGTGTTTCAAAATTAATACTATATTCTACTAAATTTTATTTTGGTGTACCTAGAATTAGTCTTCATAGGGTAGATCCCACGACCCTTATCCTTTGGGTTCTATTTTTATTTGTCAATTTCCTTGAAACATACTATATCTTCTAGTTTTTTGAAATGTGTGGCTCCTAATAGTGGTTTATTTTTTTCGATTATTTTATTTTATATGGTTATGATTTTATTAACATTTACTTCATATAGAATGTTCTAAATTTATAATTCATTTTATTAAAATGGTTATAAAGAATAATTTAATATAAAAAATAGTTACTTCATAGGGTGTGTGTGGAGCCTATATAAATTGTTTAAGTGATTAATTTCATTTTAGAAAAATATAGAAGAATTATTTTAAAACCATTCTGCATTTTTATTGTTTTTAAATTTAATTAAGTATAAAAAACCTATTTCATAATCAAATTTCAACCAATATTAAAATTTATTACTAATTAAATGATAGACATATGGAATGGTGGTTAGTGTCCTACTAAGAGTTCTATTCTCATGCACATATCATTTTACAATTTCATATTCATGGATCAATATTTTGATACTCCTTGGAGAATTTATAGATGTTGGGATTAGAGTAAATTTTTCTATTTTATATATTTCATTTCAAATATTGTGCCTATTACTATATTTTATAGGTCTTTCCATTACTATTTATATAATGTTCATTGTGTATAACTTTAAATGATCTACTAAAACCAATTAGGATTTTACTGCTTTCTATGGTTAGAGGTGTAATGATATATCCTTTTGGGGAAAGAAAATGAATCTGGAGCTAACTTTTCACAACCGTGATTTCATTTAAAATATTTTTCTTGTTCATTTTTTTTCTGGAATTTTTCCTTTTGATTATTTTTGTGTTTTTTGTGAAAAAAGTTTTTTTATGATTTATAACATGGTGTGAATAGTTGGTGCATGGTTTCCCAAACTATGAAACCATTCCCATGTAACCATGTTTCCAAGTGGTGTTTTTGGAAAGGGTCTTATCCAATGTATAACACATGGTTTATAAACTATGCTGGTTAGTTGGGCGACATGTCCGGATTGGATAGTGAGGTTCGCACAGTTGTCGTATAGTTTGGAATACCGTGCAGGATAACCATGAAACATATTCATGTCATTAAAAATTGGTTTGTTATGTTTCACTCTCACCTATTTTTAACCCTAAACACCCACTTCTTCCCCAACTCATTTTTCTCCACCATATGATCCTCTATCTCCTCTATTAGCACACTTGGACATTTATTTGTTTAGGTAATTTTGGTGAGGTTTCTCATCAATTCTATAAGTATTTCCCTACTTTCTTGGTTTCATTATATTTTCTATGGTTAATTCTATTCTTCCTTTGGGTTTCCATATTTTTAATCGAGTTGGGTATTTGATATAGGGATAGATCTTCGTTTATAGGTTTTAATCATGATGTTTATGGTTTTATCATTCCTTTCAAGGGTTCAATTGGGGTGTAGTTTCTGGTTTCCACTAGATTTCGGAAGTTTCTTCATTTGAGGTAGGTGGTTCCAAGATTAAAAATTATTTGAATAATTTTACATTCTTTCTTGAGTGTTTAAATGTGTTCGATGATTTATTTATGCAGTTTCAAAGGTTTTTTTGAATGGTTTTATATTCCTATGTATTTAAAGTGTCTTTTCAAAATAATTTTTTTTTGTTTCAAGTGTGAACCCTTATTGTGAATTTTGAATTTGCATTATAAATTTTACAACATGTTTAATGAATTGTGAAAGTGGTATAGAACATGTTTTAGAATGGTTTTGGTGTGTGTTGGATTTAAAAGTGGTTTTGGTTGTGAAGGTAGTGATTTATCAAGAATGTTTATATTATCTGGCTTATGTTTTTACGAAAGTAATGTTGTATGTTGCATGTGAAATAAGAATTAAGCATGAAGGGAACCTGGATAATATGGTGGGACGATGAGGACTAGTACGCTAGTTTTTCTAAAAGTGGGTTTTCCCAGTTTGTTCTTTCTAGATTGAAAAGTTCATCACTAACTAAACTACAATGATTATTAGAGACCAATTTTCCCATGTGTTATTAACTCATAGTGGATCTTTCATAAATATTATGTTGGTTGTAGTTTCTATACCACGTATTCACTGAGATAAGATACACCTAGTGTCCCATTGATCTAGTTCCTAGAGGTTTTTTCCTCTAAAAATTTTTCTATAAAAAATTATTTTTCCTTTATAAAATGGGGATGTTAATTTATCTTATAATGCTTATAACATGGAATATCATTATAGGGTGGAATCCTACTGGGCTTTGGCTCACACCCAAATTACACCTTTGAGTGTATGTAGACTAGGTTAAGTTTGACACAGGTAAATGGAAGATGTTTGGAGATGGTGGTTTATAATGCTAGTGGTTTCCCCTTGAAGGTGTTGTGGTGGTGTCTTGAGGATGATGTTCCTCTGGTCACATAGTGGTTGATGGGATAGTGTCTTTTTCACTTTTTTTCATAGCCTCTGTAGTTTATTTAAATAATGTAAACTTCAATCTAAAAATTCTTATGCCTTATTTGTAATGATTGTTATGTTTTTGTTTATTTATTATTTTGGTTCATTAATTTTTCAAAGATAAGGTGAAATATTTATCAATATTTTTTTGATACACAGGCACTAGTTTCCAACATGTGCGGATCAGGAATGCCCTTTGGGTAATGCCACAGATCAGGTCGGGTGTCAGATCAGATGGATCCAGGAATTGGATTGTGAAAAAATTGTATCAATTGTGGTTATTCCCTTTTGGGTCAATTTATTTTGGGGTGGTTCTGGAAATATAGCAGTTCAGATTTTGAGGATAGAGGTTTTGGTAATGAGTTGGGTGTCTGGCCAGAACACCTCATGATAAATCTTGAGTATCCATGTGATGTTGGGATTATGTTTGACTTCTCCCCCATGTGATATTTATAGGCTGGATACTGAAAGTAGACACCAGGTGGTGGTGTAGTGGTTGGGTTGTTCGGATTTTTATTGAAATGGTTTTGGTTATGTTTTGATTTGAAAAAGTGTTTGATATTTTTTTAATACTAAAATTTAATCAGAATGGTAGCATTGATAGTTCTCTTGTGATTATCTATTCTTGTAGAAATCGTCCTTCCTGTGGAATATTTTTGCAACCACGGGAAAATTCTAGAGAGAGTTCTCCCTCACTAATTGATTAGTGAATAGTGGAATATATGGTTTGGGTTATTCAGTCCTTGGAATAGGGAGTGAGTCATGGTCCTACCAAGGTTTGAGAACCAGAATCTGTCATGGGGTCTTGACCGATCTCAAATCCCAAAAATTTATATATATCCTTCTGGGGGACTAGTCCGTGATGTAGTATGCCAACCAATTTGTATAGCTAGTTTGGTATGCACCTGAAATCATTTACAATGAGCAGATGAAGGCCCAGAGGTTCAAGAGGGGGTTGATGTCCAAGATCTATTCTCAAGTATTTCTGTTCAACATAATGTGTTATTTCATAGTGGTTGACAATGCATTGATGGTGGATATTAAATGAAAGGGAAGATATTGCTTCTTTAGGGATGTGTTATCCAAGAGAAATGGTAGTTCATCTAATAAAAAGAGTAATCAAGACGTGTAGGGGAATAAGGAAGGTGATAGTTTAGGCCATCCTTCCTGAAAGCCTTTATTTGTGGATTCATATTTTGTTTTAGTTATTTTTCATAAATGTGCGAGGGCAGGACACAAAAGACATATGTGTACATATCCTCCATAAATTTTTCATTAGTGCAGAGAAATGGGACACCTTTAGTGATTTTGTAAAGTGACGTGCTCGTATTAGAGAGGTGGAGGATGTGTATATTCTAAAGGGATGTCCACTAAGTCATATCCATAAGTATAGTGGGATCCTTGTTTGGAGGTCATGGTGGTAGGGTTGGATCATATTCTAAGTAGATTCATTTCATAGAAGATCCATAGTCCATTAGTCATCATTATAATCAACATGAGACTTTAAAACTTCATCTGGTAGAACGAAAACAAGTGAAATCAGATGCGGGACATGCGACAGTCTGAGGTACTATATTTGGTGAATAATCTATATATTATGTTTTGTTTGATAATGGTGATTCTATTTCATTTATCTCTAATAATCTTGT
Source organism: Viscum album (assembly GCA_963277665.1). NCBI lineage: Eukaryota > Viridiplantae > Streptophyta > Magnoliopsida > Santalales > Viscaceae > Viscum > Viscum album. Next base: position 1,089,065,231 of record OY728130.1, on the reverse strand, counting down.
GATTTTTTTAGGACTACAAACCGAGATTATGCCTTATGTGATGAATTTGGTAATATCGCTTGGTAAGAATAAAGAAAAGGGTTTCAGATATCCGTGTTGTGCACTCACCTTTGTAGGGGTTAACTTGTAGTGGGATCTCATGGTCTTGTATGAGGAACTCTGTGATGTAATCCTTGACATGGATTTTATAGTGTTCCTAAAGGCGCATATTGATTTTTATAGGCTTCAGGTGAGTTTCCTGGTAGTTGATGGCAGTACCCAGGTCTTTTAAGGTGAATGGGATTCTCGGTCAAGTCATTCTAGATGTCCACTTCCAGCGTTAGGTTATCTAATTTTTTTAGTAATCCTTGATCATTTTGTAAAATGATGAAGGATCTTGTGATGGTGGATTAACATCAGTGGTGGATAATTTCACAAAATTATTTTGAGATGGTTTTTTAGGTTTTTATATAGAGAAGGATTTGGAGTTCTCTATCAATCTAGAACTGAGATCACAGTTGATATCCCTTCTAACATATTTTATGAACCCCATAGAGTCGAAGGAATTTTTGGTACAACATAAATATTTTCAATCCAATGTATTGATTCACCTAAGAATATCTCCTGAGGCCGACCCAGTCTAGTTTGAGAGAAAAGCAACTGGATCCCTACGATTGTGCATTGATTACTGAAATTTTAATGAGGGGAAACTAAAGAAAAAGAATCCATTACCCCTCATTTATTAATTATTCGACTAGATAAATGAGTAAAGGTTTATTTATATGATAGAATTTCATTTTGGTTATCATTAATTCAGTGGGAGAGAAGAAGACATCCTGAAAATGGGCTTCTAAAGCATGTATGGACATTTTGAATTCTTGGTTATTCACTTTGGTTTAATAAATTTTCCAGATATATTCATTGAGCTTATGAATAGGGTGTTCCACTAGGATATTGATTCTTTCATCATGGTATTCATGTATGACATCCTATTTTATTTCAAATTTGAGGAGGAGCATGAGCAGCATTTGTGGATCATGTTGCTCACTTGCTTAGGATCATCACCGCTATTCCATGTTCTCTAAATGCTTAATATCTATTAGGGAGGTGATGTTTATGGGTCATGTGATCGTAGAGGAATGAGTTTCAGTTGAACCTTAGAAGGTCTATGTGGTAATTTCATGGGAGCAGCTGAAGAATGTGTTTTAGATCAGAATATTTATAGGCCTCGAGGGGTATTATAGTTGGTTTGTTTATAATTTCTCTCGGTTGGCCTCATCCATTGTAGTTCTCACCATGAAACGGGTGAAGTTTTAATGGAGCCTAAAGTGTTAGGTGTCTTTTGAGGAGTTTAATCAGTGACTGAAGACCACTTATATTTAGTTTTTTCCAGATTATGGAACGTTGTATTTGGTTTATTATGATTCCTTAGGTAGTTCCTATAGTGTATGATTATGTTGGATAAAAATGTGGTGGCGTATGGTTATCGCAATCTCCAACAACTTTAGAAGAATTACCCAACCAATGACCAGAGCTAGCAGTGGTGATGCATAACCTAAATACGTGGCAACACTATATTTTTTTGGATAAATTTTTATTTTATTCAGATCATAAAAGTGTTGCCTACATTTTCTCACAAAAGGATTTTAATTGGAGATAGATTTATTGGGTTAAGTATCCTTAGGGATTTGATTTTAATATCATCTATAACCTAGGAAAAGGTAATGTTATGGCAGATAATTTGAGCAGAAAATTTATAGTGTAGGTGTTGAAAGAATTGAGTGATGAGTGGACCATGATGGGGATTTTTTATCTGATTCACCAAGAGACTAAATAGAACAGTGTAAGTGCAATATTGGCTAGTTTCCTATTGACTCCTTATCTTGTGGAGTTTATTTTGTATGAGAAACCTAAGGATGAGTTGTGCCAGTATTCTATGAAGATCATTCATGGTGGGGAGACACATATCGACTGGTAAATATCTTCCGATGAGTTTTTATGTTTAAATGGCCAATTTTTGGATCTATTATCTCTGAAAACGGTGATGATATAGGATATCCATCATTCTTAGTGGGTTAATCATCCTAGAACCATAAATATTTATTATGATGTGCATTGTGAGTTCTCATGTCCAAGTATGAGATGTTATATAGCTAACTTTGTATCAAGGATTTATGTGTGTCATTAGGTAAAATTATATCATCAAAGGCCCTTTGGTTTTCTCCAGACACTACACATTCCTACTTATAAATAGAAAGATATAATTATGTACATTATTATTGGATTACCTTTTACACTATGGGGAAGTTATTCCATTTGGATGGTGATTAAACATTTGAGAAAATTTGGCCACTTCATTCTTATTAGAGATTCATAAAAGGTGTATGAGTTGGGTCAGTTATATGTTCAAGAGGTAGTCGAGCTTCATGGTGTGCCATAGAAAATTGTTTCTGACAGGGACCCCCATTTTACCTCTCATTTTTTGTAAGACCCTCAAAAGTCATTGGGTTTTAAAATCATGTTGATCACAAAATACCATCCTCCAATAGATGGTTAGAGAGAATATGAAAGTCATATTTTGGAATACATTTTCCAAGTATGTGTATTCAACATCAAAGGATCATGGGTTATCCATTTTGGATTGGTTGAGTTTGTATATAACAATACAAGCTAGTCTCAATCTAAGTGGCTCATTTTGAGGCATCCTATGGTTGGTCATATTAGTCTCCTCAACACTGGGCCAAAGAGGGTGAGGCTTCACTACTATGACTGAGAAAAGTGAAAGAGATGTATAATAAGGTAAATATGATAAAAAAATGGGTTTCGAAAACTTATAGACTTCACAATACTTATGCTGATCAGAGGCGTTGAGATATAGATTTTTATTTGGGTTATCAGGTGTTCCTGAAAGTCCCACCTTGCTATGGTAATTATCATTTGGGTAAGAAGGGGAAGTTATTGTTGTGGTATGTGAGACCTTTCAAGATCACTGATCTTGTTTTCAAGGTGGCATAAAAATTATCTTTTCCATTTTAGTTGATGTAAATTCATGATGTTTTTCACATCTCATAGTTGAAAAATAATAATCTAGATCCCTCTCATGTGCGTAATTTGGAAGAGTTCAAAATAGATCATGATTTATCATTGTTTGAGTAGTCAGTGTGGATAGTAAACTCCCAAGAGAAAGTTCTTTGTGGGATTTCTATTCTTCTTATCCATATCCTTTGGTAGCATGGTATAGATATGCATGAGACATGGGAGAGGAAGTCTTGGATGGTGGTGGAATACCCATTTTTATTCTCTAATCGAGCATTAGGTTAACTTTTTAGGGGAAGAAAGTTTCCATGGTAGGGAGAATTGTCACACCCATGACATAATTTTAAATTATTTTTCAATTTATTTTTTTTCTGGCATTTTGCATTTGGATTCAATTTTGGTTTTTGGTGAAAATGATATTTTTGGGCTTTACATCATTATTTTCATGATTGGTGCATAGTTTCCCAAATAGAGCACCCCAGCCACGGTAACCTTGTGGCCTAGTGGTTTTCTTAGATACAGTATTATCATAAGGTTAGCGTAGGGTTTATAAATTATTCTCGCTAACCATGGTACATGTACTTCTTAGACATCGAGGGGTGCACAGTAGGGGGAGAGTTTGGTAAACCGTGCGAACTAACCATGTGGCATGTCCAGGTCATTAAAAATTGGACTATTATGTTTTCTCTATCCCCAATGTTTCACCATAAACACCCATTTATTCAAACAATCAGGTTCCTCCTCCAGAGACACCTCACACTATCCCATTTTCACCCTTTGACCTCAATTTTTAGGCAATTTTGGGGTGGTTTCCCTTTGATTCTCCAATTAAGTCCCTCATTTCTTGGTTTCTCCCTTTTCTATAGAGTTCCTTCTATTCTATCTTGGGGTTTCCTTTTTCCCATTTGGATGAGTGTCTAATTTAGGGTTAGATCTTAATTTTTAGGGTTTAATCATGATTTTTATTGTTCTATCTTGCCTCTATAGGGTTTGACTGGGGTGTAGTTGTTGGTTTCCACTTGATTCCGAAAGATTCTTCATTTGAGGCAGGTGGTTCTATGCTTAATCATTCTTTTATGAATTCTATATGATTGGATCGAGTTTTTAACGGTGTTATAAGATTTATTTGTGTGGTTAGAAAGGTGTTTTTGAAAGGTTTTAATATTCTTATACCTTGAATGTGGTTTTTCTAAATGAAATTGGGCGTGATTCAAGGGTTAACCCTTATTGTGAATTTTGAATGTGATTTATAAATTATGAAACATGTTTAATGAATTGTGAAAGTGGGGTCGATCGTGTTTTAGAATGGTTTTGGTGTGCATTTGATTTAAAATAGGGATTGGTTGTGAAGGTAGTGATTTATCAATAATATTTAGATTGTTTGGCTTAAGATTATGTGCAAGGGATGTTTCACGTGACATGTGAAATGAATATTGAGCATGATGGAAAATCTCGGTTACTAGGTGGGTTGAAGATGATTATTACACTAGTTGATTCATATGTAGCTTGTCCCTATTTCTTCTAGAAGGATTTTTTTACAACACTAACCAAACATTGATGATGATTAGAGACCATTAGGCCCATGGGATATTACCTCCTAGTGGATCATGCATGAGAACGCTGTTGTTTTTGGTTACTGTACCATGTTTTCACTAAGATACGATATACCTAGTGTCCCATTGATCTGGTTCCTAGATGGGTTTCCTATTATATAATTCTCTTCTGTGATATTTTACTCACCATCTTCATATGGTACACCATGTCGGTTATATAAGAATCAATAATTTTTTCCTCTAAAATGTTTTACAAAAAAATGTTTATAGTTTTCATTTATAATATTTGGATTTTAGTTTATCTTATAATGATAACAGCATGAAATCTCTTTTTTGCGTGGCATCTAACAGGGCCTCATGTCACACCCTGCTTACACCATTGGGTGTAAGTAGACTTGGTTATATTTCATGATGTTTGATATGTGAACCATGCGCAATCATCATCAGTTTCCTTGAATGATGTTGTTTTAATTGTTTTCTATAAGGATAATCCTAAGTGTGAATGGGGTATGGGTTGTGAACCTACCACATCAAATTCTTATGGTAGGTCAAAATCAACCATTAATGATACACCATCGTGTGGGGGTTCAATATGTTCCATTGATTAGGATGCACATAAGGACATTTCAGTCAGAAATAAAAAATTAACGAACTTGACACAAAAAGGAAAACCCATTATCAATGGTTTTCAACAATGGAAAATTCCATAATTTCAATTTTCTATAGAACCATCCATTCTATTATTTTTTGAATTTTGTCAAAGAGATGAGGACCACAGCATCCGCACGAAGAGGGGAGAGAAAAAAAGTGGAAGAATCAGACAATATAAAAGGAAAAGAAAAGGGGGAAAAAAACGAAAGCAGAGGCTACGGGGGCCTGAAGTAATGGAGGCCGAGAGCATCCCCTCTGATGATGTTGATCCCTGTTGCTTTCAGACTGAGGGAGTTATGAAAGAAAATGTCCTCCAGACCTGGTGAGACTATAGAAGCTAGGTAGTCCGCAACTTTATTGCCCTCCCGCCAGGTATGAGAAACTCTAGTTAGAGTACCCAAGATACCCCGGCACCTCCTGGTAATGTACTCGATAGACCAAGGAATGCTCCCGATTCCCTGAATGGCATTTGAGAGTATCAGGGAATCCGTTTCCACTTCCGTTAGAACCACTCCCCTTTTGATGCATTCCTGGAGGCCAACCATCATACTCTTCGCCTCTGCAAGTAGCGGAGTGCCCGAGCCCAACCGAATGGAGAAAGCAAACAAGACTGAACCATTTTGATCACGAACAAGTCCCCCTCCTCTGATGTCACCCGCATGACAGGAGCCATCAGTGTTTAGTTTGAAGCCGTGATTCGGGGGAAGCCAACGGACCCAGTGACCAGTACTCGGAGCAGGGGCCGGAGGAGGATGATGACTCGAGGGAAGAAGGCGCTGCAGCGTGGGTGCCTCCCGCCAGGAACTGAGCACAACAACCATGTCTAGAAGTAGGTTCCTGATTCGGGAGATGATGGAGCGAGATGAGGAGGATACCCCTTCATGCAGAAACGTGTTACGAGCATGCCACAAACACCAACAACCAGCGTTAAACACCAGAGTATGTGCTCTTTTCTCCGGGCCCGCATCACCCGAACCATGAAACCAGCGATTAAGGAAGGGTTGGTCTGCCATGGCTGGAATATCATAACCCGTGAAAGCACCAAAGAAGGACCAAACCTCACGCGCCCAGTCGCTATCAAAAAACAAGTGCTCTGAGGTCTCCTCCTTATGCCGCTTACAACAAACACACTTGGAAGCCATACTCACCCCGCATCTTCTGATATTCTCGTTTGTAGGAAGTCCTCTGTGTCGGATTCTCCAAGAAAGGAAATTAAATTTTGTGGGAATGGCGCTATCCCATAGTGTGACAGACCCGGGGACCTCCGCTGTCTGCATGGCAGAAACCCGACGGTAATCTCTGGAGGAGAAGTTACCAGACGGTGAAGGGGTGAACACACATCGATCTGGGAAGTTTCTTTGAGATGGAGTTTGTGTTAGGTGAGGTGAGTGTTCTATTGGAATTATGAAATTTTATTGATATAGTAGTTTTAATGAATATTTAATATAGTTTAAAATTTTCTTGGAAAAATGAATATCTCCCAAAAAATTAGGTATAGGATCTTCAAAATTATTGACACGTGTAGGAATGAAACACAAGCCCATTAAACACATGGTTGGAAAAAATGACAGAAATTGATACTATGAGGTTTAAAATATATTTCCAATTGAAACATGAAATTCACACAGAAAAAATTAATCAAATTATCTTAGATGGTAATGAAACATTATATATAAATTCATCATATCATTTTTTAATTATTGGAGTAATCCATTCACAAATCTATCATAATGTTTGGTTATAATCAGTGAAAGTGAATATATATTTATAAATGGTTTTAAATTAAAAATGAAAGACACACTAAATACCCTAAAAATTACATATTGATATGAAAATTTAGGTATATTATATTTAAATTAATTGTGAATTATTGGAATGAATGTAATTTCAATATTAAAAATAGTTTAAATAAAATGAAAAAAGTTATACTTCAATGCTAAAAATAATTTTTATAATAAAATGCACACCCCAATTGAAAAAATAGTCCAATCAATAATTGATTTATCTGGAATAATATAAAAATATTATTAGAATCATTTATGAGCCATATGATCTGATCATGCACTTATCCATGATGTGATTTGGTCAGAATGATATGAGTCGTATTTCTATACTCAAAACCTACATTATGTAATGAAAATGAAGGAAATGATAATTGATTATTGTCTATGTATACGAAATTATCATATCTTGTCCTAGTGGGCCTCATGCCGTGTGTCCCCAAGATCACCTTTAATAGGCCAGAGGGTAGTGACTATCACTAAGTAGGTATATAATTAACATGGGAAGTATTGACTTAGTTCTCGTACACACGCACACATATCTGAGCCCACAAGTGCTGAAATTCAAAAACCATTAAGGAAAAAAATAATTGCATATAACTAAACCCAACTAATAGAGTATAATTGAAATTATATTTCAAAAAGTAAAATGGGATAGAATACAAGACCACCAATAGAAAGAGTATGAAAACTACAAGGTCCAACCGGTAAGCAAGGAAATAGGTACTAGGAATTCTGCTCAGAGTCGTTGGAAAAACATTGCCTGTAAGGAAGATCTCAAATCTCATTCCAGTCCTGGTCCAACCTGGACTCCGTCAAAAATTCATTCTTATTCACAAGACAACACATGTGTGGGCAAGGCCAGTGTAGGGGTGAGTATTCCATTACTCAGTAGGGGACCCCAAAAACCACAAAGAAATACACAAATTAAAGGTAAAGGCATCTCTATATAGTAAATTTCTATATAACTTATATCAAGAGAAAAAGATTCAGATATTCTGGAAACACAAACCCATATTCTAGAGGTAATGACCGCACACCAATGTTAGGGATTCAATTCGAAGATTACACGAAGCACTCATATGTGAGAAATCGCTCAAGGAGTCTGATAGCTTTTTTGATGTCTATCAGAGAAGTATATTTTTTGGGAATTATCATGAGAGAAATATATTTTCTGATAGATCTAAATAGAGAATAGACTCACTCAATTTGGGTGAAATCAATACTATGTGGGGAAAGATAGTGATACATGAATGAGGATCACTTCTAGGGCCTTGGAATATACCACAACTCATCTATATTCACCTGCTAATAAGAGGATCAACATCATGTAGGATTGGTCACATTGATACCTTACTCTACCTCGGGTCAAGAATGGGTAGAGTATCTCACGTTAGGACTCTCGAAGGGATTTTTACTCTATTTAGAAAGTCCTACTAAATATATCATACTTTTGTAGATAAAAATGATACATGAACTTCAAGGGAAGAAAATATGGGAGATAAACCAAACAAAATGAGTCCAAGGTATGGTGTACAAGGAGATCAATCCATTTATAAAAGGTACACGATTGTAGAAAGGTCACACGTCTTGTCTTGTGTCCCCGTGTACTGCATGTGTAAAATGGCTCGGGTCAAAGAGCATGTCATTTAGAAAGATGCATACACGGCATGTAGAAGATTACCATTCCATTTCATACTGTCAAGGGACTTCACTATGTACGTTGGTCATGTTCCCATGCATTGCTTCAACCATTTTTGGCCATCCCATGTACCTGTAAAAAGGGTAACCTGTGTAACCGGTTTGGTCTGGTCGTGTGGTGGAATTCTTGTCATGTACTCAACCCCATGTATGTGTTTTGTCCGAGATACATGCCAAGTCCTGTGTAAGGACCCAAATTCTATGTGACATCTTTCACACACTGTTTCATCATCATCTTTCACCTAAAAATCTAGTTCTCTCTCAATGGGTCCGACAAGTTGTGTAGTCTAAACTAGATGACGTGTTTGTCACAATTTTGAAAAATCAAAGGTTCTTTGTATGATGCATCGACTAATCCTTTGATTCATGATCTAGCCATTCTTTTTCATTTAAATTGAAGATCCAGGTCTGATTCATCACTAAAAGCAATTCTTTTGGTTTTGGGCCTTCAATCAACCTCAAAAACATGTTTCCATCCATCCATACGGAGAATCGTTGAAGAAAACCTTTTCTTGAACTGAGTCAATTCATCCTCTTCCATCATCGTCACACCTTTTTTTGGTATTCATGATGTCAGATCTATGATTTGGGACCATTGTGTTGTGAAATGGATGTGCAACAATCCGTTGTTCATAACCCTGCAAGGAATGTGAAAACACAAGGTAAAAAGGGGATGAAGAAATCCACACATCAAGTTTGGTGAACGAACGTCCTCCATCATTATTCACAACATTGATATTCTCCCGTTTGAAGGATTGAATGGATAAAATAAAATTAATTCAAATTAAACATTGATAAGATCCCAAAAAAATTTGATAAAATACCTTCCTACAATATTGAATAATCTGTGAGCCAACCAGTTCGTGGGTTGGTCCGCATTCCTTAGTTGAATCCAAGAATGTGGAAATGAATTCGAAAAATGACCCCTGACTCAGTCATCGATGATAGGTTGATTTGATTACATTTTCAATGAGATATGATCATGTCACACAATGATCCACATGTTATCATTCTTCATCATTCGTTGTAATTCATAGAGAGTTCTCTAGGGGTGGCTCCTCTCCAAAGCTCTAGAGGATTCCATGGAGTTTTACAGGGTTATAAGTCTAACCCTAGGATCCGTATCATATAAAAAAATAAGACGTTTTTGTGTTATGGAAACTTTTAAACTAAAAAAATTATTAATTTATTTTATTTCCTGTAAAACGTCTGAAAACTAACTTCTATTATTGACCCACACCGGTCAATGTTAGGTCCTTCCTAAGGAAATGTCGTAGCTCTGAATGAAATGGTGCCCTCAGGTTTCAAATCTAATAACCTATTAAAAATTTATTCAACTTTTTCTGAAAAAAATCTCACACCCGCTATTTAAATGTTTAATTTATTTCGAACATTTATTCCAGGCACTCCGGGCCACAGAATCACATATCATCTCAAATCTTGGTCTCATAATAATTCCATATAATATTTTAAAATATTACATGGAAAGATTAGGACATTAAATGAACCTCACCTTAGGACTCTTACATCCCCAATAGGCCAAAAAATGCTACTCAAACAAATGTGGGTACTACACAAAAATCTGAGCCTCCCGCTCCCACATGCTCTCCTAATGATTTCAGTGCTTCCACCATAAACACGCTGAGGGAATCACTAACTCATGAATGATCATATTCTGTTGATCCTCAATCTCTACTGGGAATTCAATTAAGTCCTCTCCATCCTTGATTTTCAGCTCGCCCCAATTGATGACGTGTTATCGGTCATGCACATACCTCCCCAACTGTGACACGTGGAAGACATCATGTGCCCAGTGGAACTACAACAGTAGAGCAAGGTAGTATGCCACATCTCCAACTCTAAGCAGTATCTAAAATAAATGGTATGCTCCCCACCTTGAAAATATCATTTAGGTGAATGTCATGTGGATAAATGAGTACGTAAAGTCTCACAGTCGATATCCCTATGTTCGTCCTCCCTGACTTGTCAAAATAGTTAAGGGGTGACAACCATCGACTGAAGATAATTTGTATTATCTCTATTCAAGAAGGATAACTATAGAGAGGCCAACTGCTCTGATGCATGACTTAGTATATGTGAAATCGATATCTTACTAAAAACATATTCCCCAACATTCCTTTTCCCAAAAGTAAAGACGACATTGAAGTCATAATACTAGAGGAACTCTAGGCATCACCAATGCCTCAGATTTAGATCCTTTTGTGAGAAGATGTAATTGAGGATCCAGTGGTCAGAGTGTGCGATAAACCATTCTCCCATCAGGTAGTGTGACCAATTATTCAACAGGAATAATAAATCTACCAACTCAAGATCGTGTGACACATAGTTCTTCTCATGTATCCTTAGCTGGCACAAACCATAAGAAATGTCTATATGCCTCTACATCAGGACACAACCAAGCCTGGTCTCGAATACTTCATAGAAAATTATGTACTCGAAACCCTCTTCTTGAATTCTCGTGATCGATATGCTCATAAAACTGCACCTCAAAAACTGTAAGGTCTTCTGGCACATCTTTGTGCATAAAATGGATTCCCTATCTGGGTCAATGTTTTCATTGGTGTTGATATCTAGTAGAGAGCATGGATAAATCTTCAATAGTATCCAGCCGGCCTAAGGAAGCTCGAAACCTCTGTCACACTTTGGGGTGGGTCCCATGCAAACAGCACATCGACCTCAGCTGGGTCCACTACTAATCCATATACTGAGATAATATCTTCCAAAAAGTGGACCACATGTATCAAGAACTAACACTTTCAATGATTCCAATAAAGATGGTTCTCTCAGAGTACATCTAGAACCATTTGTATGTGTCTCTCATGCTCCTCATCTAATGTCCAGTACACAAGGCTATCATCGATGATGTCTACTACTAAACAGACTAAGTGTGGCTGGTAGAACTAGTTCATAAGTCCCATGAAAACTACAGGTGCATTCTTCATTCAAAAATGCATTACCAAGTACTCGTAGTCTCCGTAGCGGCATATGAAAGTCATCTTCGATATATCCTCATTTTTTACTTGTAACGGGTGGTAATTGGATTCAAGGTTAAACTTTGAGAACCATCACGCGCCTGACAACTGCTTGATGATTTCATCGATTCTCAACAATGGATACTTGTTATTCACTGTTATGGGTTTGGGGTGCCGATTTTCCCCGCAAACCCTCAAACTATAGACTTCCTTATTGGAAAACAAAACTAAGGCCACCCATGTTTAATCATTGGGTCTTATGAAACCCTTCCTATAAAAATCCTCCAACTTCACCTTCAGCTCCCGAAGCTCTATGAGAGCCATCTGATATGGTTGTGAGGGTATCAGTGTCGTCTTGGGGTGTAATTCGAAGTAGAATTCAATTTCCCAGTGGGGAGATAGTCCTAAAACATCTTCTATAAAGACGTCCTCGTACACCACCACTACTGTAAGGAAATGAAACTCACTACATCATATACTCTGAGGCTATTTCTATCCAAATCATGAGTGACCGGTTGCGCCATCCTATGCATGATCCCATTCTGTGCTGTCTGGGTTTCATTTTCACCGACAAAGGAAAACCTCATTCCATTGCTATGGACTCAAGACACTCTTCACCTAATATAGTCAATCTGGACATGGACCCAAGATAACCAATCCATACTAATAATCACATCGTAAGGACTCGATGCTGCCACCAAGAGGTTCCAACTGAACCTCTCACATCCAAGGGGTAAGATTGAACTATCCGAAAAGATTCATGATCCTCAAGTCTCTTCGTGTAGGTGAGTCCAATCATAATGGTCGAGTCAATGGATCTACCGTAATCTCAAGGTTTACCACAATACACATGGTGGGTAAATAATGACTAGAACCTGTATCTATATGTGTGGAAACTAAGGTAGAAAAGACACATATCATACATTAGATCATCCTTGGAGTCCCTGGGTCGTACATCTGGACAGCATGTAATTTCCCCCACCCTTTTCTCCCAGCTCATGGAGCTCGGTGCGTACTTCCTAGGGGGTGGTGGAAGTAGTTCAAAGCGTCTCACACCTCCTACACATCTCCTTTCACCTCTTCCATGTCCTCTACCTAGTGGGTATTCCCATTCCCCTCATTTCCTATGCCTCGGTGGTCCATCCATCACCTCCCTGTTAGTAGTTCAATGATTGGGTAAGTCTCTAGCAAGATGTTCTCTACGGTCGCACAGGTTGCATCACTTCTCCCTGGGCTGGCGTGATCCATCCTTAGATCCCTAGACTACAAGTCCTCTATCTTGGTTCCTCCTGTGATGTATCTCATGTCTTGACCCCTATGCCTGATTTCAGCTCCCTTCTACCAAGGTCTCTGCACCTATTTTCCTACTGTTGACTGACACTGGTTGTCTCTGCTCATCCAAGAAGCTCTCGACCACCAAAGATATCGCAAGCACTCATTCCTAAGTCAAAATGAAAAGTGTAATGAAACTATCTCGGATGTCCCGATGTAGACCGCTCTCAATGTTCTGAGCTCTAAATTACTGTTCCTTGACCATATTCATCGAGTACCCGGTGAGGTTGGTGAAACTTGATGAATTGTCATTGACCATTAAACTGCCCTATAGGAGCTGAATAATCTCTTGGGTATGCATTGATATTAGTGTAACTGGAGAGAACTCATCCCTAAAGAGTTTCTCGAACTCCATACATGAAAGACTTTGTTCATTGCAATTATGTGTGGTCTAACATCACTATCATCCTGTCGAACCCTAAATAAGGATTGCTCCTAGGATCACCATCTGGTATGTGGGTGTCCTCACTAGATGAAAATCATTGGTCACTACCTCAAGATAGTCCTCAGTTTCCTTAGGGTCGGACTTTCTTCAGAACTTGAGGGGTCTCTGCCTCTAAAACTCATGGAGCATGCCCATCCTGCGATCCTCATCTGTTGGTACTGCAAGTAGTGTGTGCTGCTCCACTAGTGGTGGTATAACAGGTGCACTACTTATAGGTAACACCTAGGGAACTGGTCCCTGAATTGTTGCATCATCTTTAATGGGGTGATCCTCATGACCGAGTTACTAAATCCTAATGGGTATGCATTACAGAGGCATCCGATAATGAAATAGGATGTACCAAGGTCAAAGAGTATATCTGGATAGATGACACAAAAGGAAATTAAAAACACACCCCATTCCTATATGATGCATGTACTGTTCTTTTTTTCCCTGCAACTAGTTTTTTCATGTAATGAGTCAAAAATAATGTTATCAAAGTCCTATTTTATGGATACATTGGCCTAGCACACCATCACCGGGGTCCTTGTCCTGAAATCCAAACTTCAAACACTTAACATAGTTTCTCCTAAACAATCTCAATTAATCTTGGTCCTATGGTTTATCCAACCACCTTTTATAGCACTCTATCACAACCCATCCCAGTGAGGCTCGTGCCAGGCCTCCCCATGTTGGCCTCTAATAAGCCATAGGATATTGACTAGAACTGAGTAGTCATATCACTAACATGGGTGGAATTTCATAGGTACGTTCACACACACACACATCTCCAAGCCTGCAAATACTAAAATGTAAAGTCCACTAAAGAATAAAATCAATGCGTACTTCTAAACCCAACCAACATAGTGCAATGAAATGTAAAGCATAGAAAGTAAATTGAGCCAGAATACATGCCCATCAAAAGAAAGAGTCTTCAAACTACAAGGTCCAACCTATAATCAGTGAAATAGCTACTAGGACTACTGCTCATAACCGTCGGAGCACCTCAGCCAGTAAGGGAGCTCACAAAGCTCAGTCCAGTCCTGGTCTACCCTGGACTCCATCAAAATGTTGTTCATCTTAAAAAGACACAACACATGTGGGAATATCCATTGTAGGGATGAGTATAACAATACTCAGTAGCAATCCCTAAAAACCACAAATCAAGACAAAAAAGTAATGGTATAGTCAGTTCTACATAGTATTTTTCTACAAAACATATAATAAGAGAAGAATATATAGATATACTCCAAACCCAAACCTATAAACTAGAGATAAGTCACAACAATCGCACACCCATGATTGAAATTAAGTTCAAAGGGTCCACAAAGCACTCGTCCATGAAAAATCAATCCATGAGTCTGGTAGCACTGATGATGTCCGTCAAAAAACTATGTTCATCGGAAACTGTCATGAGATAGATAGATGCATCGATAGATCTAAATAGGGAGAAAATGCACTCATTTCTGGAGAACTCACTCCTAAGTAGGGAGAGATCAAGATACATGAATGTGGATCACTACTAGATCTTGGTGTATACCTAAACTCATTCGGATTCTACTACTAAGTAGAGGATCAATGTATTGTAGGATTGGTCATGTCAATACTAGAGTCTTCCTAGGATCATGAATTGCTAGAGGATCTCACACCGGGCCTCTTGGAGAGATTTTGACTCTATCAAGGAAGTCTTATTGAATGGATCATACTAATGTGGATTGAAACAATACATGACCTTCAGGGGAATGAGAAAAGTGGCACTATCCAAAATGAAACTTTTCCAAGGTACAGTGGTCAGGGAAATAAAGCCTTGTACAAAAAGTTAAATAGTGTACATAAAGGTGACACACCGTGTCCTATGACCCAAGTACTGCATGTGTACAATGGACCTCGTCAAAGAGAATGTCATCTTGAAAGAGGTATACACAACTTGTAGAATACAGACACATTGTGTCCTACTGTCTGGGGGTCATTACGTGTACGTTGTTCGTGTGCCTGTACACAACTTCATCCCATGTCTTCTAGTCCATGTATCGATACATGGGATGACCCACATAACCATCCTGGTTTGTCCGTGTGGTGGAGTACATGCCATGTACTATACCCCATATCCATGTATCTTTTGAGATACTTGCTGAGTCTCGTGTATGTACCTAGATGTTCTGTGAAATCTATCACACATTGTGTCAACACATTATGTAACCTGAATAACTAGTTATCACTTAACGTGGCCCACATACCACGTATTCCAAACTATAGATCGTGTTTATCTTGATTTTCCACAATCACAGGTTCTTCATCAAACACTTTGTGAGATCCTCCATTTCTTGATCTAGCCATTATTTTTCCACCAAACTGATGAAATAGGGACAATTCATCACTAAAAATCTGATTCCATTGGTTTTGGGGCTTTGATCGGCCTAGAAAACATATTTTGATCCAACCGTATGACGAATTGTTAAAGAAATATTTCTCACAAAATGAGTCGATTTGTCCCCTACCATCATCATCACACCATTTTTAGGTCTTTGTGAGGTCGGATCTACAGTTTGTGATCATTACATTGTGAAACAGATACACAACAATCCATTATTCATAACCCCATGGAGAAAGAACTGTAAAAAGGGGAAAAAGAAATTTAGACAATGAATTTAAGGAATGAATCTCCACCGTAATTTGTCATGGCATTAATCTTCTCCCATTAAAGGTATAAAATGATGAAAATTAAATTAATTCAAATTAAATATTGATCAATTACCCTAAATAAACATCATAAAATATTATCCCATAAGAACAAACAATCCTCGGTTCATCCTGTTCATGGGTTGGTCTACATTCCTCATTTGAATCCAAGAACAGGGAAAATAATTTAAATAACAACCCCTACCTCAATCTCAAATGACAGGTGGATTTTTTTATTGTTTTTGCTGAGATCCTATATTTTTTGGAAATGATCCACACATTATCATTCATCATCGTTCATCGAGAGTTCTCCATGAGTGGATCCTCTCTAAAGCTCTAGAGGATTCCAGGGAGCGTTCCAGGGTTATGAGGCTAACCCTGGGCTCCTTCTCATTTAAAACAAAATAATGGGTCAATGAGTTTGGGAAATATTGAAATTAAAATAAATTATTAATTTATTTTATTTTAATTAAAATTTATAAAAACTAACTTCTACTGCGGACCCACAATAGTCGATGTTAGGCCCCGCCAAAGGTACAGTCACTGATCTAAACACAACGGTGCCCTCAGATTTCTGATCCAAGTACCCATTAGAACGTTATTACACTTTTTCAGAAAAACCGCTCACGCACATTATTTATATTTTTAATTTATTTCAAACATTTATTATGGGCAGCCCAAGCCACATAATCACATGTTATCACAAAACCTGGTCTCGAAATAATTCAATATAATATTTTAAAAAATAGTGGAAAATTCAGGACATTACAAAAACAATATTAGAACCATTTATGAATTTTATAAAATAATATTTACACCAACCAACCTGATATTTGGTCAGAATAACCAAATCTTAGTTTTGAGTTTGTAAAGGTTTTAACATAAAAATACATTAATTTAAAAATATAAGAAAGCAATCTCATAATTTCATCAAACCTAATGTAGAAGATCGTAAAATGAATTTTGACATGTAGGAATAAAACACACTCCAATTATACCGGTGGTTTAAAAAATGAATGAAAGTGATGAAATAAGGTGAAAAATACTTCATTACATTTAAATGTGTGTCGTATATTTAAAATCAAACAAATTATCTCAAAACCTAACTAAACTACACAAATAAAGTATTCAAAATATTTTTGGCTCGTAGGAGCCATCTTCTTACCATTCTAAGGTGTGATTTGGTTGAAAGGATATGAGGAGCAATCATAGACTCAAAAATAACTTGACACGGTGATAATAAGGGAATAAATATTGTATTATCCTGAAAACATATGAAAATGATCTTTGATTCATTTTGATACTTGTACAGAAAAACCTCACACGAATTTTGTATTTGATTTAATAGAAATGATGAAAAATGAATTTTTATTTATAAAGATTCTTAACATAATATTTCATTATATACTAAAAAGAAATTAAAAAAGATTATACAATCATAATATTTTGGGGAACTAATATTAATATGATTCGTGAATTTTAAGAATGAAAATAGTCCCAAATAGACTTATTTTTTGAATAAAATGATAGAAAGTTATACATTGAGGTTAAAAAAACTTTTTCCCTTTGAAATATGTGCTAGATGATAAAAAATTGAAAGATCTATGATTTTAATGAATCTATAAAAAATAATATTTAAAAAACAATTACCTATAGGATCTAACTGTAAACCTATCTGAGGTTTGGTTTGGTCGAAACATTCTAAGGTTCATTATGAAACTCAAAATTCATGTGTTGAACATTAAATAATTAAACAATCTCAAATTCTAATTAAATTGCAACAAAAAAAATCTTTGAATCATTTTACACATGTATGAACAAAATAATAACAAATGTTATCTATGGTTTAGTAGGAATTGCAACACTTGAGGTTCAATTATAGTAGGTAGGCTTTACATCTAAAGAATCTATAACATAATTCATGTATATTTATTCAATAATGTGATTAAAATCTAAATTAATGAATTGTACAAATTTAATTTTACGAAATTAATTTAAATTGTTAATTCATCATTCCAAAATTATCTTAGGGTGATTTTTTTCATATTTTTCAGTAATAGATGATTTTTTGGAGAGTGGTGAAAAATACCAATGTTACTAAAATTATCAATTTTATGAAATTATAATCATATAATAATAACTTGAATGTTTTCAAGTATTTTTCATATAAAAATATATATTTATTATATGATATAGCTCATATAAAAATATAATTTTTATCTTTGAAATATTTGGTTAACATTTTAGAAATCTATATAATGTTTTTCTTCAAAAACAATCAGTTCTTCTCTCTTAATCAGGTATTTACAATATTCATTTTAATTTGTTTCTGTATTTTAATGAAAAATTAGTATCCTTATATTTAATAAAATTTAATTAATTTAATTAGAATAAACATCATACACTATTTTTCGATTAAATAAGTTTTATTCATAAAACGTACATTTTTATAAAATGTTTTTAATTAGGTTTTATGAACTTATATTAAAAATATTTTTTTCCTCATCTGGAAGTATAATATTTTAAAGAAAATCCATATTTTGAATCAAATAATTAATATTAGTTTCAAATTATTATTTTCATAATGAATAGTAATCATGGTAAATATTTATCACCTCGGTTAAGGGTAAAATGAGTAAACATAAGTTAAAAATAAAGTGATAAGGCTTTAAGATAACAGAGAACACTTTCTTAAATCTCATTGGTTTATTTAATTTAGAACATACTCATTTAATATTAAAATATGTTATAATTTTTATCAACATTAATTGATTAAGAGATATAATATATAAAAACATTTCTAGTATTTACATGTTTTCCAACCACCTCTCATATAAAAGGGAACCACCTCTCTTATATTCTTCACACTAGTTGACATGTCTATTTTGACCTGTCCCTACCCAATTACCTTCCAAAAATACATCAAACATTATATAGACCATATTATCCCAAAAATACCACTTCATTTAGGCTTATTGTATAAGCCAAAGGTGGTTACCAAAAGAAAAGGGAACCTCCTCCCCAATCTTCTCCACACTACTTGAGGCAACTAGTTTGACCAGACCCTACCCAAATACCTTATCAAAATAAATCAAACGTTCTATAGGTACAAGTATCACCAAAATACTACTTTATAAAGTATAGTGGTGTAATAAATATGAGGTTACCAAAACAAAAGATATATGTTCTTTCCAAGAATTTTCATGTTCTTTTCTTCTTAAGCCACCTCTAAATATTCAATTACCAAATTAAAATAATTAAAAAAGTATACATAACATAATTATATTTTTATACTAATTATACATTCATTTTATATCTCATTTCTATCCTATGTGGAAAGACATCACTCGCTCATATATATGGCCTACTGTCACAATGTAACATCGTAATTTGTCTATCACTATTTTATTTTAATGGTTATAAAGATTTAATTAATGAAGATAAATAATATTTATGAAATTATTGTGATTATAAAAATATTATATATCATAAAACATATTAACCATATACATTTTTTAATATTAATATGTCTCTCATGCGTATGTGTCGACTACCAGCATCATGAAGCATTGTGATTAATTTTTTCTTTTACCACCATTAATGGATGATTACAAAATTGTAAAAAATGAATAAAAAATATACTCATATAGTTATTAAAATAATGGAGATTATGTAAAGAATTCATAACTCCTTTAAATTGGATAATAGAGTTATGTAATTTTGGGAAAATTGACTTAACAACCCGAGGAGGTCGGTGTAAGAAATAATTATTAAGGAAATGGAATTAAAATTATTATAAAAATGAGCATAACAAATGGAATATACTTGAAAACTATTATTCATAAAGTATTTAAAATTTTAATATTAGTTATATAGTATGATGAAACACATAAAACTAAGAGAAAACCATGGATAAAATATTTTTATTATAATATCATTTTATTCTAGGATTTGTTATATTTAGATTTCCATTCAGAAGATTATATAATACCAATCTCTTAAAACCATATATTTTATTCTCATATTGTTATATATGGTTTTTATATTTTTATATTCCATTTATTTTTTTCTGGATCAGGAATAAAAATGTAAGTTACATATAATTGACTTTCTTACAAAATTTATATTTTAACATTTTACTTCCAAAATCTTATTCTTCCATCTCACAGTTCTTTTAGATGTATTCATGATTATTTTTATTTAAAATAAATTGATTATTTAAATTAATTTGAACCGTATCTAATTTCACTAAAATGTTTTAAATATAATATTCATATCATTTTCAAATTGAGCTATTTTTTAAATTTTTACCAAAATTGTGAACGAACCCATTATTTTAATGATTACCGCTTAATTGAAAATTTATATCATAGTGTTTTTCACTCATTTTGAAGAATAATTTAAAATTTTCCTTGTTTGTTTTGAAAAAAATATACTTTATCAATATTATAGTAATTTATATTTTTTAATCATTCGGAAAAAATTGTATATTTTTCATAAAGGAATGAAGTTATTTTTGAATTTTATTTAAAATATCAATTTTACACAACTCGGTATGGATGGTATTTTTAATTTTTTGATTCAAATTTATTTTATTTTTGAAACAAGATTATTTTACTATAAAACCATCATTTTTGATGAATCGATGGTATTAATTAATGTTTTATTGACTCGTGGTTTTGTGGTCACTAAATTTATCATGATCACATTCCTTATTAATCTCCATAATTTCAAGGGACATTATCTACACCTACATTTACATATGTTAATTATCATGGATTTAAATGGAATAATTTCTACCACTTTGATGTAGTCTAAACTGTATAAAATTTCTATATATGGTATCAATTAATGGAAGTTTATTAAAAACAACTAATATCATTGATTGGGGAAGTGTTATATAAACCAGATTCATTGTAGATAAATGTTTATTTGTTAGGAATTTTAAGCATGAATTTTATTAATAACCCAATAAATGAGGAATGCAAAGGATGTGAAAGAAATGGGTGGGGGCGGTGAAAGATATCCCATTAATGAATTAATGGGTCTCATGAGAATATATACCATGCATGACATATTATATTGGATTTTGGTTTAGGCCAACCCATTTATTAATATTGATGTCTTACTCTACTCCTTGGAGTATGATTTGTTATTTATTGGATGTTGAATTAATGATAAGAAAATTAATGCATGTATTTATGAATTTACTTTATTAAGAATACAATTTCCATTATCCATGGGATTTTTTAGGTTGATATTATCCATGGATTTGATTTTTACTCATTTTTATGATTAAATGGAATGTTTATTGACCATCCGCTTAGCCATATTGATTACTCTTTATTTACTCATGGAATCTTTATTTGTTTAAAACCTTTATTGAGTATCTGAGTTTAGGATTTGTTTCCCTTACACTGGATATGGAGAAGTATATATTGATTAATTTCAACATTGAAATAATGTATCTTTTGATATGTTTTTATATTTCCAATGAAATATGTGAATCATTGATAAATCTAGATTTCTAAGACTGTTAAACTAATCGGTTGTGTGTACCAAGATCACTTGTATAATATATAAATGTAATGATGTAATCATCGACATTGGGTTACTGGAGTCAAGGAGTTTCAACTGCTATAAGGGCATTTTTATTAAAAGTCTTGGGATGTATATTTTAAATTATCATAGCTAACATGAGAATTATGATAATGCCTTAGGGTATTTCATATCTTTTACCATCATAGGCATTTTTATTTTGTAGATCAATAATCATGTTTAATATAAGATAAATTAGTATATAACCTTTCTTTGTGATGGTGTGTATCAACTTAGGTAATGATATATTAAATCATTTTCATATTTATTAATATGAATTAGATAGTTATATTAGTCCTCAAAACAATAAGACTTTTTTAATCAAAAAGGAAATCATTTTGATTGAACACTTTTGTTAAAAGGTTTAATTTAAAATATTAATTTATAAATTTAATTATTTTAATTTGATAAAATTAACAAAGATTTTTGAAACCAGAATACCTAAATTTACTCTGGGTGATTTTTTTAAGTTTTTAGTGAATAGTGAAAATACATATTTTTGTAAAAGTCGTTTATTTTTTATAAATTATGTAATTTAACTGTATTAATATGTTTTGAATATTTTTATAAGTAACCTAAGTATGATTTACTTTTATTTTATCTTCTTAAATACCTTTTTATCAAAAGTATATTGTATTTTAGTATAAGTTTTTTTTTTGGGTTTGAAAATGAGTTTTTATAAAAACTATTTGAAAATGCATAATATTTCTACATTTAAATTAATTAAAATAATAAATGATGGGAATTTTTTAAATTGAAATTTATAGACTATGTATGATTAAATAATAATTTATTTTAACACAATTACTATTATTATCCCTATATTTAATATAGAAACATATTTTTCTAAAATAATACTCTTCCAAAAACTTGTTGTCTCGTCATGTCAGCGAGATTAATATTAATGTAAATTTATTTAATTATTTGAATTGAATTTGTAAAATGGATTAACTTTTTTTAATCATAATAATTTCTAATTTATAATAATTCCAACCTAATAAATGACCAATGTGATTACTGAAAAAAGTTACAATCAATTATGTTGATGAAGGTAAAAATGGGTTTACTAATTGATTATACTTTGAACATAAGGGAAAATATTACCACAAAACAATAAAAATTCATAGTGGATTGAAATATTTCAACCTTATACCTTATATTATTTATTATTTACCATTCTTGGGTCCTGTTTACATAAAAAAATGTTAGTGGAATTCACTCTTTCAAAACATTACCCATATGCCAATCACCCCTCTTATAAAAGGACACCCCCTCTCATCCTCTCTTCACACCATAAAAAAAATTGATTTAGACAATAAATTATGAAATAAACTCTATAGTTCTGTATTATTATATTATATCCCTTAATATGATAATAAATTCATCGAAGGATTCCTTTAGAGAAAACCAAAAGGGGATACCCGAAGAAGAGGTAACATTCATCAATGTGCAATTTTGATTTATTTATTTATCCATTAAACACAAATTATTATTATAGCATCATGATATAATGAATTTAGGATAATTCATATTATTATATTTTTTTATGTTAATTATTCTACCTAAAAACACACACACTTCCATCAAATGGGTTATGAAATCATATTTGTGAGTACAACGGACTACCACCTCACAATACGACGTCCTTCGTTTTCCCATTAACAACTCTCACGGTTGTGTGTAGTTATGTAGATCAAGATTATATATGATATTTATAAATTAATTATACATTTGGAGTATTTGTTTCATATATAAAACATTTATTTTCCAATACTGAATGGATAATATAACGTCTATTATGTGTATAACGGACTACTACCTCGTGATGTGGTGTGATTCGTTTTTCAATGACACATTACATGGAAGGTAATAAGGGAAAAAGTAACAAATATATGAGATATAAATTGAATATTTATGATATTAATGAAATTCATATCATTTCTAAGTACAATATATCATCTCAGTTTTACATTTTTACTCACCGAAAATAATGATAACATCATTCATGGACGTGTGGATTACTGCTTCCCGAAAGAGATGTGATTCATTTTTTCCCTAAAACAATTATTAAAATGATATATTTATAAGTAATTAAATATAATTAAATAATATGGTATTTACAATATAATTATCATTATGGAAAGTTAAAATGTTACATACCATCTTTCCACATTGATCATTGAAAAATGGAAATGTTACTCATGTGTTTGTAAGACCTACTATCTCCATGATAATAACATTTGTTCATTTTTCCAAACCATATTTAATGATTTATTTTGAAATTAAAATTAATGTATAATTTTGATAATTATTTTAGGATTATTATTATGTATATGTTTAAATAATAACCTATTTGACCATAGTCAACCTACAAAAGTCGTTTTCCACATCTAAACCAAATATGGTCAACACATCTGACATAAATTCAATAAATTAAGTAATTATATATTGCTTCTTACTAATTGAAATGAATATAATAATAAAAATTAAAAAATATATCATGAAATTGAAAAACAACTATAATTTTATTTTTTAGGAAGATAATTAAACATGTTACATGTTAGACTGAAGGTAAGGTTTCTTTTTAATTTCTATTAAATGGGGAATTTATTAATGTTATGAACCTTTTTTCTTTTATAATGTGTATATATATCACCTATTAAATGTAATATAATTAATTTATCTATTATTTTGTAAATGAAGTTTTTTAATGTTATCCTTTCATTGGGATTATTATTTCAATATTTCATAATTGATAATAGATTTTCCTTTAAATAAATCATATTTTAATGTTTTCATTTAAACACTCTTTCTCATCTATATCCATGTTTTTAAATGATATTTGAAATATTTTATATTGATATGAAATTTTTATAGAGTTAATTTTATGTATATTTTATTTTATTTTAATGGTTTTCAAATGGAATCTTTTTACACATTTTAAAATGATCATTTTGAGAAAGGAAAAATGAAATGTCCCATTTTAATGTAATGTGACAAAGAAAATTCTTTTCCTCATGAATATTATTTTATTTTAGGTTTGCATTGAAATATTACATGTATTGGTAAATGAACAATCAAATTTCCCCTTTTTGTGTTTTTATTGTATTGAAAATGAGTTTTTAAAAATAAATGTGTATTGAAAATGGGACTTTGAATGAAAATAGAAGTTTAATATATAAAATTTATTTACATTCAAGTTTTTAAGAGTTTTTCATATGATTAAATGTTTTATTCATATTTTGGGTCTTGGACATTATATAGGTTGGGTGCACCTAGATTGCATCGAGCGACCTTTTTATATCTTAGTCAATTGCTGCACCTAAATAATATTTGAATGAAATGGGTAATTATTATGTTATATTGATAATTACATACCACCCAATATCTCTACGCATTTGTGTTTATGTAGATGCCTCCAAGTCACCGGTTGAATGGATTTGAATCATAGTTGGGGATGAATTTCTTTGTAAACAGGGCATTGTTTTTGAAACCTGGACAGATTTTCATATTTCATGCAAGCTCTTGGGTCACTGATCTTCTTCATGTCATATAGGGAATCAATTAGATCATGGGGATCCTAATTTGAGGATGAATGGAGATTTGGAGTCCACTGTAATCTCAGTGGAAAAGCATGATGGGTCATTTCCATTTTAGGTGGAGGTGTGGCCTAGGAATTCTAATATGAAAGTCTCAAATTTCATCAATTTCTTGAGAAATGATTTGGATATATCCAATATAGTTCATGAGGATCTATTTCTAGAGAAATGTATGATATTGGACGTGGTACTAGATCTGAGTCCATATTCTGTGAATTCTTTATCTTATGTAAGGTTTGTCCTCTCAAAGAGTGTTCAAATATCTAGAGTAGCATGGAAGATGTCCAATAAGAAGGGCCCTACTAGTATTGAGTTTAGGGGGGGATCTCTAGAAAGGATCAGAGGTATGGTTGGAGGCTTTGGATGGGCCCATACATGGAATAATGATGCTATTATTAATGATTGGAAACTGATTTGACGCCTTAGGGTTTGAGGAGGTTCCTCTAGATTTTTTTGATCATAATCTGGTTGAGGTTCAGAAATAGGGTGAGGTTTGCAGTCTGGTTTCTGGTGAAAAAATAGATGAAGATCATAGTAGAGGGGTTTATTTCCCCAGAAACAATAAGATAAGTAAGAGTTCATGTGACTTAGGAGGTTGTAGTCTGGAAAAGTAGAAGAATTTCAAAGGGAGGAAGGACTACTCCCACATTCCTAAACCCATGGAGATATGATTGAACTTGAATTTGAAAAGGAATACGATGATAGAAAACTATTCTTGAGATTAGAAGAGTGGAAAAGTTGAGTTCTTGAATGAAATTGAGAAGAAATATGAAGCAAAGGAAACAAATGTTGTGTCTGCTGGCAATGAGCCCCAGCAGGATACCCCTGGAGTAGATGATTCTGAGAATGTAGTGGGTAAGAAAATCAAGGCAGGCCCATGCAAGGGGGTTTTAACTATCCAACAATAGATGATAAGTGGGGGGAGTTTCAAATGGGAATCCTCTGGAGTTTCTTATACATTCGGAGGAATTAATGGTGGGGGAAATGCTCAACATTAATGCCACATGAGAGGAGCTGAACAGGATGATGGAAAGGGTGATTCGAGTTGTTACGAATGGTGAGAAGGGTGCCTGGATCATCAAACAATACCTTATACTAGTATGATTTTTTTATGAACGAAATATTACCATAGAGGAGTATATTCACACTTGGTAAAAATTTGCGAATCAATTTGAAGAGATTATAAAGGATGAACCCGGAACTCCTGTAACAATTATCTCTTAGAAATGATTTAGGTTTACTCCTGAAAATAGTATTATGATTTTTTTCAATTATTTTGTGATGTCTTTCAATTTTTTTCAACCTTGATGAACTCTTCTAGTTTATCACTCTATTCCTTGAAATCGATATGATAATAAAAATATAATTAGTTTGTGTTATGTAGAATTATATTAGAACTTAGTAGTATGGTTTTTCTAATTTTTAAGGGTTCTATAAAAAATCTATAAGGGTTATATGAGATGATGTCCCAAAGTAGGAACACAAATTTTCTTTTCTTGCTAATGATTTTCAGAGATTTAATTTATTTTTAAAAGATAAAATAAAATATCATTTTAAAGGAATAATATTTCCTATTATGGGTAAAATTTTATGTTTTCAACAAAAGGTATTTCATGGATTTTATTGTTTTTATTTAACTAATTATTTTATTCTTTTTATGAACCATACTATTATTTTTGTGTTCATACTACATTTAAAAAAAAATAAAAGGATTTAATTATAGGTAAGGGAAAATAAGATTCCATATTGAAAATCATTAATATTTTTTATGAAATGAAATCATTTTTTAATGTTTTACTTGGTGGGAAAAAAGGACACTTTATAGTAGCTTCCAATTTTTATTATGTTGTTTTGTAATATATGAGTTATGAAATAATTTTCTAAAACTCTAAACCTGAAAAGAACATCAATGTAAAATAAAGCAAATTCTTAACAAAAACTCATTATCATTTACATTTTATGTTTGAGCCTTATGGATAGTATTAAAGAGAAGGTATGCATAACATTAGATGTCATGATAATATAAAAATATTTTACCTTATAGTTCAATTAAAATGATATACCATTTAATGATTACAATGTATATTCACATAAAATATATCTGTCCAGAATGGGTTTTCACCTATGAAATAGGGAATCTAAAGTGGGAACTAACTTAGAGGAAAATATACTTTAAAATCAGCATCCTAGTATAGTTAGAATCAGAACGAAATATTTTTTTATTGCGATGACTCAGTTGATATAAGATATAAAATGTGGTGGTATCCATGATAGAGTGGAACCCAATCTAACATAAACTAACTTCCTTTTTTATCATTTCATGAGTCAATGTCCCTAATCATTCAACGGAGCACCTAACCATGTTGTAGAGTAAGGATCTATCAATGCGTTGGAGAATACATATGATGTCATGGGATGTTTAAAATGTCAAAAGGTAACTATTTTGATTTATCATTATAAATGTGAAGTTTATTGATGGTTGTATTTGGATAAGAATACTAGAGTGAATGATGATCATGATTACATGGAATGGGAAACATTTAAAGATATTTTTCTTGAAAAATAATACCCAATTTTTTAATCTATATGAACAAAAATATTAGAAATAATGAAAGAAATTGAATATTTTATAGCTACATATGAAGAAATATTCACAAGATTGGTTAGATATATGATGGATTTTATTTAAGACACGAATAGAAAAATTAATAGGTTATACATTTGATTAAAAGAAATTCAATGAAGATCTTATTCAATTTTGAAATTTAAATTGATGATATTTTTTCTGATGAAAAGGTTGAGATAGAGTTTTTTTACTCTTATGTGCCTCATGATAATGAAATAATGAAGTGTTCAGGAAGGATGGTGATGGGGAAACATACCACAATGAAATTTTTAGTTAAGAAAATAATGTTCCCATATTGTGGTAAATCTGGTAAAAATTACTTTAGATAATTTCTTATGAAGTTAGAAAAGTGTTACTAATATGTAAATTTGGGCCACATGGACACAAATACAAGGAATATAATCATGTAGAATCAAATAATGGTGTAACCAATATCCATCCAATGGTATGATGATTTAGTTTAAATGACTTAGGTCATTATAAAAACGAGTGTCTAATGTTAGTTTCATAGGATGAAAAATTTCATGATCAAAAATAGAAAGGTGTTGAGAAGTCATTTTCTAATACTATAGTTGATTTTGGGACATCAATTGAAGTGGTGATATGTATGTTACATTGGTTTTTGAATTATTCCAATATCTTATCTGACACAATATCCTTTTATTCTTTCATTTTGGAGAACTTTTCAAGTAAATTGCGAATATCAACTCATGAATGTACGATATAACTTTTGGTGAAAACTCTGAGTGGATGTATTAAAGAAACCATGTTTTATAAAAATCATCTTATTGTTATTAGTGGGATGATGTTTCCTAAAAGTATTTTTGAACAATCTATAGTAGAGTTATATATAATTAATGATATGGATTGGATCTCATTTTATCATGATGTGATTAATTTATATGCTATGAATGATGGGTTAAATGATTTCATGCCATTGATAACTTAAAAAGATTATGAGAAATTGATTGTAGATGGATTTTAATGCTACCTAGCTCATATTTTTGAAAATAATGAAACATCTAAATTTAGTGATGTTTTAGTGGTAAATAAATACATGGATGTCTTTTTGGATGATTTTCTTGGTGTTATTATTGATTGGTAGGATGAGTTTACTGTTTCTTTAGTACCTTATGCTAATCCTATTTCTAAGTCCCCTTATCAAACGGCTAAAGTTGAACATTTAGAATAAAAAAAGAAATTATAGGGGTTATTAGATAATGGTCCATTCTTACCTAGCACTTCACTATGGAGTGCTCAATGTTTTTAGTGATAGATGGTTCAATGATACAATTCATTAATTATAGATCCTTGAATAATATCATTGTTAACAATAATTATCCATTTATTCATATAGATATTTTTTTACCATCTCCATGGAGAATAGTTTTTTTTAAAGTTGACCTATGGTCGGGTTACCATTATTTGAATATGAAGAAAGAAAACATTCTTAAGACTGCATTTTTTACGATACATAGGCACTGTGTTTTTATTTATGACGTTTTGGTTATCTAATGCACCTGATATATTTATAGACCATA
Organism: Viscum album; assembly: GCA_963277665.1. Lineage (NCBI taxonomy): Eukaryota > Viridiplantae > Streptophyta > Magnoliopsida > Santalales > Viscaceae > Viscum > Viscum album. The sequence continues at coordinate 1,089,035,738 of OY728130.1, read as the reverse complement.
TGAATAGAATTTTACATGATTCCTGTGATGATATTGTGGTTGTGTTTATTGATGACATTTTGTTATATTCTAAAAGTGAAGAGAAACATAAAATACCCCTAAAGGTTGGTATGAAAACCTTTAAAGAAAATATGTTATATGGGAAATTTAGAAAGTATGATTTTTGGTAACAAAAAACTTCTTTACATTAGCATATTTTTTTAAAGATTACCTGATGGCTTACCCTATTGAAATATAAGTTTTTGAAAAATGGACAAGACCCACAAATTTTAAAAATATTTGTCATTTTTTTGGATTAATATGTTTCTAATGTTAGTTTATTGAAAATAGTAGTCAGTTTCCAATCCCACTGACTAAGTTATCTTAAAATAGAGTTAAGTTCATTTGGAAAAAAAAATATGATGATTGTTTTAAAGAACTAAAAATAAGAAATGTGAATTCTTAATTTTTGGCTTTTCCTTCCAGAAATGGAGAATTATTCATCTATAGTGATGATTCATTAAAGGGGACTGGTTTCATCTTAATGAAGAATGATCAGGTAATTTTTTATGCTTTATATGAGTTGAAACCTCCTGAGTTAAGTTAACCTATGGAATATTTTGAATTAGATATTTTGTTTTTTTATTTTAATGTTTGTATGCATCATTTTTTGGAGTAATGTTAGAAATATATACTGATCGTAGAATATTTATGTTTATATTTAGAAAAAAGGTATTGAACATGAAACTGAGAAGATGGATGGAACTTCCCCTAGATTATCGTTTCCCGGTTTATTACCATCCTATAAAAGTAAATAAAGTGGTTGAAGCATTCAGTCTAAAAACTAATGCATCATTAACCATGTTACATTTAAAAATTTACCATTTGGATACTGATTTAAATAATTATTTCCTATAATTTTTATATGTAGGGGAATACTCTATTTTTATTGGGTTTTAATATAGTGAACTTTGTTGAGAATAATTAAGAATGATCATATAAAGGATAATTATTTTTAGGAAAATGTATAATCAATTAATAAGGGTACTTTTCATGATTTTAATATTGTTAAGGAAAGTGTTTAACAATTTTGAAAAGGATCTAGTGTGAATTGTGATTTTCAATTGAGTAAATATTTGTTAAGTGAATCTAATAATTATCTATTTTTCATTCATCTGAGTATCACCACGATATATAGATACCATCAAGAGTATTACTGGTGGGATTGAATGATTAGAGATTGTTCTATATTAACCTTGAATTTATTGAATTTCTAGTCGGTTAAAGTAGCATTACAATTACCTAAGGGGATTATTCAACCCTTTCTTGTGCCAAAGTGGAAACGGTAAAATATGTAAATGGATTTCCTAGTTTCATTTTCAAAGACATATCAATGTAATAATGAGATTTGGGTTATTGATGATCGATTAGAAAATATTCACATTTCCTTCCCATTTAAGATATAATTTCTTTAGATCATATTTATCAAATTTATCAATATGAGATACCCAGGTTACATGGAGTTTCTCTCTCCAGTGCATCCAAATTTGATCCTAGGTTCACATTAAATTTTATGAAAGGACTTCAGATGTTGTTGGGTACTAAATTGAATTTCAATACCGCTTTTTTTCTCCAATATTATGTGTATTATGAGTGAAAAATTAATACCTAGGAATATATTCAAATTTCTTTTTCAATGGATTACAAAGTAATTTGTAATCAATATCTTATTTTGGATTAGTTCTCATATAAAAATAGTTTTCATTCTAATATACGGATAGAACCAATTGAGGAATTATATGGAAAACGATGTTAGGAGCTATAATTTTGGGTTGATATTAGAGAAAGGACGTTTATAAGACTATATTTGGTAGATGAAATGGTAATTAAAGTTCATTTGATCTAGTGGAAGATAAGGATTATTCATAGTATGAAAAAAAAACGTTTTCGGATAACTGGAGGAAACATCATTCTTTAGAGTTAGGTGATCATGTTTTATCAAGGTTTCACCATGGAAAATTGTGATGTGTTTTGGTAGGAAGGGGAAGATGAGTAAAACGTTCATTGGAATGTATGAAATCATATAGAAAGTTGGACTAGTTACCAATTGAGTTTCCTTATCTACGAGTATCTCTCAGGTACACAAAGTGTTTCTTGCTTCAATGTTAAGGAAATATGTGCCTGATTTATCACATGTTTTAATCCCATAAGTAGTTTAGTTGGAAGAGAATATTTTTATGATGAAAACTAGTTTAGATTATAGACCATAGAGAGAATTAGTTTCCGAATAATGTGATTTACCATGTTATGGTTGTATAGAAAAACAATATGTTTAAAGATACAACATGGGAATTTAAAAATGATATGAGGGAATGATATTCCCATTTGTTTAATAAGTGAATAAAATCATCATGAAGAAATTTATAAAAGGGGGATGTATTTAAAAACCCAAATAATAATAGAATATATCATTTTTATATTTATTAATATCAATTATATAGTTTTATTAATTATAAAAAATGAGTAATTTTTAATCAAAAATGAAATTATTTAAATTAAACATTTTTATTATAATGTTCTATTTAAAAACATTACTTTCAAATTTTAGATTTTTATTTTTAGGAAGTAAAAAAATTGAAATCATTATATCAAAATTTAATTTGGTTGAAATAATAGTATTTTTGAAAAATATTGATTTTGTAGTGAATAGTGAAAAATACCGATTTTGTAAAAAGTCTGTTCTTTTAAAAAATTGATTAATTTAAGACTTACAATATGTTTTGAATATGTTTTTAAGGAAACTTAATTTTAAATTATGTATATTTAATCCAATAAATTACTTTTGAAATAAATTTATATTATTTTTAGTACAAGTTTTTTTTTGGGTTTAAAAACTGGTTTTTCCAAAAAATTGTTTAAAAATGAATAATGTTTGTCCATTATAAATAATTAAAATAATCATAATATTGAATGTTTTAAATGAAATTAATAGAAAATATATAATTAAATATTAAATTATTTTCATAAAATGATTATTTAAAATTGTATATTTAATATAGAAAAATCATTTTAAAAAAATACACTTCTTAAAAACCTATAGTCTCTCCGCATATGTGTGATTAATATTAAACAAAAAATTTACAATTATATGAATTGAATTTGGAAAAATGGATTAAATATTTTGAAACTTCATAATTTATAATATCTATTAAGTAAAAATAATTTTTTCCAATGTGATTGGTGAAAATAATGAAAATTAATTATAGCGATTAAAGTTTAAAATGTGTTTATTGAGGGTTTAAAAATAAATATTGATGGGAAAAAACCTAAATACCTAAAAAAACACATTGGATGGAAATATTTAATCATTATAAATTCTATTATATATATTTTAAAATACTGGGTCCTAGTGATATGAGAAAATCATGGGTGGAATTCACACATTCAAACATTAGAAGTGTGCCATTCACCCCTCTTATAAAAGGACACCCCATCTCTTCCTCTCTTCACACCTTAAAAACTAATTATTTCACAAAATAAATACACCAATGAATTATAAAATTTTCTATTATCATCATATAAGACATTAATTATTCATAATTCCTTCCATGAAAGGCCTTTGATGGAAATGAAAAGGTAATTCCCAAAGAAGAGGCAATGTTCATCAACCATTGCTTTTGTTTTTTTTATTTCAAAACCCTATTAAATTTTTATTATTCTATTTTGATATATTAAACCCAGTATTTTACATATAGGGAAATATTTTTATGTTATTTATTTTTCTTAAAACCACACACATATCCATCAAATGGGTTACCAAATCCTCATTCATGTGTACCGCAGACTACCGGCTCGCGATACGATGTCATTAATTTTTCCATTAACACCACACAAGGTTGGGTATAATGATGGAAAGAATGTTTATATTTTATATTTATAACATAATTATAACTGTTTATTCCTTATTTCATATATACCCTTTTTTATATTCCAATTCTTTGGGGATATAATAACGCTAGTCTAGTGTACGGAGGACTACCACCTCGATAAGCGATGTGATTTGTTTTCCATTAACGTATTATATAGAAGTTAATCTAGATAAAAAAAAAAATATGTGATCTAAATGAAATATTTAGGATATTCATGACATATTTAAGCTTCTTTTAATATAATATATCATTTTATTTATTCCATTTCACTCACTAAAAGGAATGATAATGTCATTCATGGACGTGTGGGCTACCTTATCCTCAAAGTGATGTGATTCCTTTTTTAATCACCACATCACAAGAATGATATATATAAGTAAACTTAATTAAAAAGTATGGTATTAAAAATATAATTATTAGTATATAAAATAAAATCTTATTTACCATCTTTCCATAATTATGATTGATAAATGGAAACGCTACTCATGTGTACGTACTACATACCATCACTGTGATCAAAATGTTAGTTCATTTTTCATAACCATATATCATTATTGGTTTTTAAATTATAATTTATGTATAAATTCAATAATTATTTTATAATTATTATTAATTGTATTTTTAAAAAATTAAATCTTTTAATATATTCAACCTTCCAATTTTATTTTTTAAATATTAACCGAATATGGTAATAACGTCTTATTTACACAAAATTAATTAAGTAAGTGTACAAAAATTCTTAATAAGTGACATAAAAGTAATAAAAAACATCGAAAATTTTCTCATTAAATTAAATATTTAACATATGGTTGTTATTCAGGAATATAAAGAAACAAGTGACAAGTTGGACATAGGGTAAGGGGCTTCCTCTCTATTTCCTTTCATTGAGGCATATCTTGATGTTATGAACCATTTTATTTTACATTGTATATGCATCCCATATAAGTTTTTATGCCATGAATAAAAATATTATCATTGTGTTTAACATTTTTTAATTTTATTCTTTCTTTTTCATTATTATTTAGGTATTTCCAATGTGATAAGGGTATTTTCTCTTAAATAAATCTCTTTTTAATATTTTCCTTCAAAATATATTTCTCTTTAATGATCATGTTTCAAAATGATTTTTGTAATGTTTTATAAGGAAAAAAATATATAAAAATTTCATTTTATTTCACTTTTACTTTATGTAAAATGATTCCAAAAGGAAAATTTTTACGTATATTAAATGGAACATTTTGACAAGGAATAGATGAAATGTCATATTTTTAAAGTACGATGATAATGACCATTCTTATATCTAAAACCCTGATTTTATTTATATATTACTAGTAAATATTACATTATTTTATAAATTAAAAACCATAATTCCCCCTTTTTGGTGATTTTGGTATTCAAAATGTTTTTTCAAAAGAAAAGTGTATTGAAAATGGTTTTTTTAAGGAAATGGTATTTTAATATCTCAAATTCATTTACATACAAGTTTAAAAGATTTTTTAAAACGTTGAAATGTTTAATTAATGTATTTCTTTTGGATGTTATATGTGATGTATTTTTCTAGATAGCACCAGGTTATATCATTATTTATTAAATGATGTGTGCACCCAGACAACTCTCCAGTGCATTAGGTAATGAGTATCTTCTTTGTAACATTATATTGAAAGTTTTACATTTGTTTATTTGAATTTGTAAGGGTTCTAAATGTGTTCTATAAGGGTTCTATGAGATGATTTCCCAAGGTACCTACATTACTTTTCTATCATTTATAATGATTTTTTATTCAAATAATTTGTTTTCAATGGAAATATTTATGATTAATTTAAAGGAATGACATTTTCCTTTATGGGTAAAATTTTTTGTTTTCATGAAATGTTTTGATCATGGGTTTTCATGTTTTTCACTAACTTAAATTTTATTCTTTTTATGTGCCTTACTGATCTTTTTTTTCTCATTAAATGGTTTGAAGAAAATCATAGAACATATGGATTTGTAAGGGAAAAGAAGAGGTTTCACAAAAAGAAATAATGTTTTGTTTTAAATGTTTTTTATGGTGGAAAAAATGATCATATAAATAATTTTACAATTTTTATTATATGGTTTTATACTATATGATTTTTTTACCTTATTATCAAAAATTCTGAACCTAAAAATATCCTCAATGTGAATGAAATTAAATTATTTATTAAAAATCTTGATTATATAACATTTAATTATGGAGCTTTATATGGTGCCTATATGAAAGAAGGGGATCAATACCTATTGTCATTGTAGTAATTTCTCCATTAAGAAATATAATATATCTAGTGTTTTATCTAATAAAATCAACACCATATTAGGGTAGCTACCCATATTATAAAATATAACCTTGCCCATGTGGTGTAACATGTTGTTCCGATTTTTGATTCACCTATGTTTGATAACATGAGGAAATAAAATCCTCTATATATATATAGTAACTAATAATCCATTGGTGTATGAGAAATGTATAATTTCCCTAAAAATATATTTCAGTAATTGGGGAGAAATAAAATGGAAAATTTTATATTAATAGTCAATTGTATAAAATTAAGTTCTTATCAATGGTTTCCATTGATTTAGAACATTATATATATTTATGAAATATATATTATAAAATTTATAATTTTAAAAGTGATATTCTTTAATAAATACTATCTTTGATTTTATTGAAGTTAAATGTAGAGGATTTTCCTCATCTTGAAGAAAAATGAAGAATGAAGTGTTAAAAATTATGAGGATAAATGTATAAGATTATCTGGTCATGTTGTGAATTATATATGTTATCCAAATTGAAATATTGATTATTTCTTTTATGGGATCAGGATGAGTCTCTAATTGGAAATGTTTTCATAAATTGTTTCATCATATGATGATATGGTATCAAGTTCTATCAAGATAGAGAAATTAATTCTTAATTATTAAATCCTGGAAGGAAATCAAGAAAATAAGAGTTCGACTGAGCACCAAGGGAAAAAAATTTGTCATAGAAGATGAAAGGGAATATGGGATTTCTAAGATGTGATAATTATTAAAAGAAATTCATTTTTACTTTTTAATTGTAATATTATTTGGTTTTAATTTGAGAGAAAGGGGTTATAGGTATCATGAATGTAAGGGAAAGAATGAATCTAATTCTATCAAGTTCTACATCAATAATGAGATGGGGAATAATTCAAACCAATGTCCTAATAATTAAGGGAACCTCCCATGGAAGCGGCTAGGGGGAGTCATATCTTATAAATATACTACAACTGATGCTGAAGTTCATAAAGATGCAGTGGTTGTTACATTGATCATATAATCAAATTTAGATAATGTGTTATCTTATTCATAATCATCACACTCTTTTAAATCATCCATGTCTTCTAATAAAATTACATATTTTTATAGAACCATAATAAGGGATAATGTAGTACAACTTAATTCAAGTAATTACTCATTCATTTATGTATTTTAATCCTGAAAATTGTTTGGGTGATGTTTCGGAGGGTTTTGGGAACTTTTGGATTGTTTTGTGTTTTTTTATAGGTGTATATTTTGAGATAAATTAGTATAAACCATGAAAACCCTCTCAAAAATTATGAAAAGTGAAACATTGGCTATTGTGTAAGTGCATGGTTAGGCACATGGTTTGGAAAAACTCTACATCCACCCAAGAGAGACCATTAAATTTTGAATAGTGTTAAAAACATGGTTGTAAAATGATTCATAAAACCATGATATCCATCCTAGTGAGGGTTCTTTGGAGCGAGTGGTTGGTGCACGGTTTGCACATGGTTTTCCTAAGAATGAACTTAAACCATGCATGGTTAAAAATTAGGTCCCAAAATTGTGGACCTAATTTTTATTTCTTCCACAACCACACATTTTTCCAATATTATGACCCTAACTATTTTTTCAATATTTTTATAGGATTTCGAGACCCTTACCATTAATATAGGAGTGACCCACTAGAATATGTTCATGTTTTGAAGCTCATATTTCTTTGTAAGTCTACATTCTTAGTTTTTTCTTAGATCCCCTCTTCTTCACTCTCATGGATTCAAATAACTAAGAATTTGGGGATATATCATTGATTGTTGATTCCAACCACGATGATAGTTGTGTTGATGATATGGAATGATATCTAAGGTAGGTTTTGGGAATTTAAACCCATTTTTTGAAGAATTCATGTTGTTATTCATTTTAACCATGGTTTGTGAGGTAGGTGGATTCATTCTTCCCTCATTTTATTAGAACATAATGGATTGGTTTCAAATTATTTTAGTTGTTTCTAATTGACTAATATATTTTTTTCAAATCTTTGTAGAAACATTATTTAGTGATGGTTTGTGAAATTGGAAAATTTTTGCACAAAGTGATTTGTGGATTGATTTTAAAAATAATTTTTGGGATTAATTAATGGAAAAAGTATATATGGAATTTTTTATACAAAAATGTTGTTTTATTGAAATTGTTTGGCACAATTATTTTTTAATGGTTTTGGCATAATTGGTTGGCATGTGTTCAGTTGCATTGACGTTACCCTTTGGAAGGGGAATGTTCAATAGGAACACTAGTATATGGTTTCTTTTTTATGAATTGGTAGATCGATGATATACCACTCATGATTATAGAGATTTCACCTGGGCATGAATATGTGGATAGGAATGGGTTATGCCAAATAGATTTTTGAAATTTTTTAAAGGACTTGTTTTCTTATTTTCTATGGAAACTATTTTGATGAGAAAATTCTTGGCTTTGATTTAAACATTTAAAAACTTGTTAAAGTGTTTAATATAATGATTTTTATAGATATTCTCTAACATGATCTATCCTAGTGGGGTGATTAGAGAATTTATTTAGGTAAAACCTACTAATTTTCATTACTCACCACCTACATTGTAACATTTGTGATTTTGTAGATATTTGTTCATGAGACATGGTAATGGAAAATTATATCGTTGTTTTAGTGATGCATCATGATACTTTGAGAATAGATTAGGGAGTTTGAGCTTTGATCATATTGGGAGATGTGGAGTAAGTGTCTTTGGACTCATTGAGTTTTGATCGTTTTTAGTTTCCTAATTGTAATATGGTATAGGTTATGGAATAGTTTGGGATTATTTTATTTTTGTATTTATTTGGTTTAAAGAATCATTAAATGGTTTTTTGGTTTTGGTATGATAGTTTTGGTTGTTTTATTTTCAAAGAGAAAATAATCACCCAATTTTATTAAAACCCATAGCATTTATTACTATCATTTGGCTTCTTGGGTATATCACGTAAGGCCTTGTAGAAATTTGAACTCAACTCAAGACAATATGGAGAGAAGGATGTTATAGGTGGTATCAGTTTGTTCGGTCCTTGGGTATCTTTTTTATCAGTCTTGGAGATTAAATTAATTGTTGATTAGTCCTTGAGTTGGTATGGTATAAAGTATTAGGATTGTCGAAACATGAAATATAAATCATAAAAATTCAAAGCTTAACAATTTATGCTCAAACTCAAGTCAGTAAAGAGTTGGGTTCATATGTGTTTTTAGAAAATTATAGGAGCTGTTAAATAATTTCTATGGGTTAATCAAATGAGAACAACATGACATGTATTGTAGAGATGATTTCCCACTATAAGTTCATATTACATTCTTAGTAATTATTTATGATGTGGCATAAATGGGTTTGTTTTTGAAACACAATGAAAATTCCTTCCAATGTGAGATTTTGAAATGGAATTAAACTTGTATGTTTAAATGTTTTGATTTTTAAAATTAGGTTTAATTTTTAAAAAATGATTGGGAAGTAGAAAATATTGAATTTGGTAAATCATTATTTTGATTGTTATAATGTGATAGTTTGAAATTTCTAAACCTTAAGTTTCTAGACTGTGAAAATTATAACGTTTTGGTCTGGTTATAGAAAAGGTCACCAGTATATGTCATAAAATCCAACTAGAAGAAGATACTATGAATGTGGTTGCACATGATCCTCATTTGAAACAATAGTTGGTCCAGATTATGGTCCATGTTTTTCAGGCTATGAATGGAGGACATAAGAGGGATGAACTGAGGTAAGTGGATAAATCCATTCTATTGAAAAAATAATAATTCACCCATTTACCAGGGTGATTTGAAAATTGATAGATAATACGTGTGAATGAATATGATGAATCGAATATTTTATTTCCTTGGAACACAAGTATAGATTAAGTAATGTTGGTGATGTATATACTAGAAAATGTTTCATGCCACTGGTGGGATTTATCAGTTTAGGATCAATTGAACCAAGGAATTTCAAGGGAGGATTTTGAAAAATTATATTTGAAAAAATAATATCCTCACACATTCAGTAATTCCATAATGATATAATTGTTCATCAGGATGTAGGATATCCTCTTATTGATAGAGTATGTTGCAATATTTAGGAATTTACTTTGTTTTTCTCCATAACATTCTGCTAGTGAATCCTTAAAGGAACACATTTTTGAATCGGGGATAAGGAAATAAATTTACTAAAATATTGTCATGTTCTATATAATATATTGTACAAAGATAATAAATAGAAAGACGTTGGTTGAAAGGGATATCTCAAGAAGTACTGCAGGAGGTAGCATGTTGATTTTTATGGGAATTGTTAAGAACTATAATATTGGGAACAAGTGGAATTGGGCCACATATTTCCAAGTTAGTGTGATGAATTATAATCATGAAGATAGATTAGAGAATCTTTCTGCAAAACCAAAGAGTGAATATGGATGTTTCCAATCTGGATCCTTTGATCACATCAAATGATATTTTACGACACCACCTAGAGCATGCAACTATTAAAACCATTAGGTCTATCTTAATCATTATTATCAGAATTCTTCAAGGTTTGGTTCTAGGGAAACATCCCATGTTTTATAGCCATCAATATGATTTTATGGGAATAGGGTAGTGGAATAACTCTCACTGGTAAAGATGTCCTAACCATGGTGATTCTAGGAAAATCATGACTCCTAAACAGTGATAATCTCAGTAGGTAAACAATAATAAAAGTGTAGTGACTAAGTATTTATATTGTGTTGAGAAAGTTATTATAGATAATAAATCTAGAACATCGATGGTGGGAGTTCTGATTCTTATGAATTCTTTCATTATGAATTATTTTTTTGATACAGGTGAATCTTATTCATTTATTGCTTATTGTGTTTTTGATCTTATAGGTTTTCATGTTGAAATAATGCCTTTTGTTTTCAAACATCAAACTCCTCTTAGTCAAAGATAATTTTGACCATTTATGTGTAGTACATGTTATATGTCTATTGAAAGATCTTAGTTGATATGGGATTTATCTGTTCTTGAGATGGATGTCTTTGATATAATCCTAGGTATGGATTGGTTGAGTATGTTCAAATCTCACAATGATTTTTATACTTGAAGGGTTATTCTTATGAATCATGATGGTGTGGAGCATCTTTTTAGAGGGGACCATAATGTAAAGGAAGGTTTAAAAGGATTATTGGTACTAGAAGTTGGATCATTCATATATCAATTGGAAACTCTGACTTTGGAATTGGTGGATGGTATTCATAAGATTCATTTTCAAATAGTTTTTGTCATTTTCTAGATGTTTTTCCCAAATATTTCTCATGGTTGATGCCTATATTAGAATTGAATTTTATGATTTATATCTTCCTAGGGGCTAGTATTATTTCCCTTCCATCTTATTTGATGGATCCAAATAAATTAAATAAATTGATAGTGTGGTAGGAATAGCTGGAATGAAGAGGGATCATGCATCAAATTATGTCTCCAGGGGAAGCACCCGTTTTTCATTTGAAAATGGGGGATTTATATCTTCAGTTATGTGTGGATTATTGTAATTTTGTCCAAGTTACAATAAATAATCAATATTTAATTCCATTCCCTTTTTATCATTTCAATCAATACAGGGGAACTCGTTGGTTCTATAAAATTGAATTGTGATCCAGATATCACAAATTGGGGGTTCAAAATGAAGATATTCTGAATAAAAATTTCAGAAGTAGATATGTTCACTGTGAGTATATGTTTATGACTTTAATTATTATTAATGCACTATAAATATTTTTGGTATTGATTAATTAGATATTTAAAAGGTATCTAGATTCATTCTTTTGGGGTGTTTGTGGATGAAATTTTGGGGTATTCAAGGAAAGGATTATGTAACGCCCGGACCCTAGATTCCCAGAGTCAGTGCATTATTTTAATACATTGGAATGATTAGAAGGAACTATTTCTCGAATGACATATCTTTTTAGTATTCTTGGAAAATAGATTACATACATGAACGTTACATTACACCTTCCAACATAGAACAAAAAAAATCCTTTGAGAGTGCCATTGTTCCCTTAGCCTAACCATACATCTCAAACATAAAACACTTATTCAGATCCTAGGAAAATAAAACATATGAAATTTGTTAGCTCATATGCTTAGTAAGGGTAAATAATTTAGTGGAATCTATAAACTTTTAAGGTAAGATGTCTAATAATAAAATATCCTTTTGAACATACAGATGAACATAATATGGAAAAAATAAATCCAACATTACTATATAAACATGAACATAGATATTCTACTTGTAAAATAATCACATGTAATAACTAATTTTATAATGAAGGAATGTATAGTACCAGACTTTAATTTCAGTTTCAAGGCCTCATGCCGGGACCTTGGGGCTAATTGTAACCGGACCCCAACCCGGAGAGCCTCTGTAACAGGACTCCAACCCGAAGAGCCTCTATAACCGGACTCCAACCCAGAGATCCTCTGTAACTGGACTACAACCTAGAGGGTCTTCTGTAACCGGACCCTAACCCGAAGGGATTACTTTTACCAGTCCCAAACCCAGAACATACTAGTCCAATACATTTATCTTAAGCAAATGTTCAAATATAACATAAAAATTCTTATTAAACCTAGAATACGAAATGTCAATACTTTAACTATAACAAATTAATGGCCTAAAAATAACTCATCCACAGTCAAACATATCAAAAAGCCTTCAATAAAATATAGATGATTTTTATCCTAATAAATCAACCTCAAACAAGCTTTAAATCCATCAAAGGATGTTGACATAGATGAAATTAAATTTTTTTTTGAAAAATATCTCTTTCTATTTTGAAATCATTTAAAATTAATGTAATTATAAAATAAAACATTTATTTTTTAAAAATATTCTTATAAGCTTATAAGGGAATCTTCAACAATGTTATAACGGCGGAAAATAGTCAAACATGCTGTATAAGTTAAAAAAACATTCTTACCTTAATTTTGTCGAAAAGTTCCTAAAGTACCTTGTTTGGAAAATGAGAAAAACATTCCTTTTAAAACATATAAGGTCAAATAAGGGTATAAATTATTTTAACTCATTATTTAGTAAATATTAAAAATGTTTTGAAATATATTTTTAAGAAGCAAGGATGTGGATGATAAAGATGTCCCAATAGATAATAGCATATAAACAACCTCAGATGATGAAGAGATTATGAAATTAACCCTTACCTTGTACCTTTCCTTGGTCAAGGGTATGTTAAACTCATTTATAATAGTTAAATCATTGTTATTAAATTATAAAAAACCATATACATAATTATTATATCATATAAGATCTTCTAATAATGATTTGTTAATGGTATTTTAGTATTATTATTGTTTCAGGTGTTAACTGATTCGTTTTCCTTTATATTATTTGTTACATGAGTCATGTTTGTAATGGATGGGATGTTTCTTACTCATATATAGAATAATATGAAGTCTATAAACATTATTTTTAATCATCAAATACAAATTAGTCGTGAATGGTTACGATGGGGAATTAATCTCATCGCATTCCTAGAGATGGTAATCCGTACATACGCACGGGCGACAATATCATTTTTTATATTAAAATATTATATAATTGGATGGTATATCATATATAAATAATAATTATCATTTTATATTTATTATTTACATCAATTATACATCATTATTATACCCATCCAAATAATAATGTATTGAATAACAACTACACCACGACGTGGAGACGGTAAGCCGTACACACACACTTATGGTGACATGTCATTCAGAGGACGGATAGAATAATGAATATGGTTATAAAATATTTATAATAACATCAATTTATATAGAATATACTGGTTTTTTTATTTTATAATGGAAACATTAAGGAAAGAAGAGGTGGAAAAAGAAAAGAACTTTAAAGAGGTGATGAAATATTTACCTCTTCTTCGGGTTCTTCCTTTTGATTTGATCAACAGGGCTCCATAGGTTGGATTTTTGACTAATGGAAGGCCTCTATAATTAACTGAGGACAGTTGAGAGGATATGTTTTCATATTTTGGCTATGCCAAATGGATTTGAAGGTGTGAATTTGAGAGAAGGGAGAGTGCCCTTTTATAAGAGGGGTGAGGGGCACCTTAGGAAAAGATTGAAATATTATTTTATAAAAAATTAATATTCGGCTTATAATGGCTCCAATTTAATTTATTTAAAAGATAAAGTGGGTATGAGTCGAAATCCTCTCAAAAAATAAGTTTTATACAAGTTTTGGTTACCATTTTGACCTTATCGTTTGTATTTAACTTTATGTTAAATAATTTAACATTTATCATTTCTTCTGGTATTCTTTCACTATATAGTTAATAAACATACTATAAACATCCAGAAGAACCTAAAGTGGTTCATTAATGAAATATATAATATTATTTAATATTTTTTCCAAACCTTATATTTTTTAAAATATTATATCAACCAATAATATAGTATTTGTTTCAAAAATTATTTTATGTCTATTTTGACAATATTTGGTATTTTGTTTTTGTGAAAGTCATAACAACCTTATCAATTCGAAATATTTTATCTAATAAAACTATAACATATAATTTTAACCAATTATGTCACTCTAATTCATCAAAAGTCTCAAATTACATTTATTTGGATATTTATAATATCATTTATTTTAATATTTCATTAATAAGGTAATTACTGCATAATCATTGTGTCATAAATAAATTAAATTATATAATGTATAAAAATTATAAATAAAGTTAAATTATGTAGGAAATATTTTTATATTTATAATGAATATTTATAGTCGAATTTATCTTATGTATAATCCTATATTAAAATGTTTTATTTATTAAAACTTGAATTTAGCACTTTTAACACTTCTTTAAGTTAAATAATAATAAATGTCCTAATCTAATCCAAGTGGACCTAAAGGTCATATTTTTTTCCTAAGATAGTTTTTAGTTGAATTACACTTTTCCAATAGAATTAGGACTTGTTTTAAGATAATTATAATATCATTTTTACCCTTAATTACCCTATTTGCTTTTATCTATGACAAATAAAAGTCAAAAGTTACTATTCACCAAAAATTATTTTCATTTATTGAACCAAATTTTACTTTCTAAGGTTAAACGAGTCTTTTATATTTTGTAAATTTAAATCACAGAAGCAGTAAAATTATTTTTTATACAAATTTTCAAATGCTCCTAGAAGGTGGGTTAAAGACGATAAAAATTTCAATAAAATTTTATACATCTAATTTTATGATGAAAAACATTCCAATGAATTACATTGAACTAATATTGTTATTATGTATCTATTTTGACATAAAATAAATTTAAATAAAATAATAACTAATTTAAATAAAATGTGGGTTTTAAACGACAACGTACTGTTTTTCACTATTCATCGGAAATTGAAGGTTTTCAAAAAAATACCAAAAAAATACCATAAGATAATTTTGATATTAAGAATTCAAAAATTAATTCTATTTTACCGATTTAAAAACATAAATTTCTCATTAATTAATTTGAAATTAATTCCCGTTGTTAAAACCAAAAGGTGTAATTTTATGAAATAATAACTATCAAAAGATTGACACTTGTTTATATCCAATTTCAAAGTGAAATTAATTAAAATGACCATAATTGGATTAAATTTTAATAATATAATCTATTTATACTTCTAAACCATTAAAATGTATAATTTATCACTATAAATTATTTTGATTAGAAAGTTGTTTTTAGTATTTTTAATTATTCACCCAAATATTAAATTTATTAGAAAAACTCCTAAAATTTATTGAGAATAAATTCTTATGTCCTGATTCTAATGAAGAAGTTTATTTTTAAAAATTGAATATATAAAATTTTCAAATATTATATTTAAAAAGGGTTCGCCATTAAAAGGCGGTAAAATTTAATTTTTTGAAAATTACTTTTTATCAGAAAAATTGAATTTCTTCTTAAATTATGTCTAAGAAACTCATAATGTGGATTCTAAAATTATAATAATTATATAAAGTTTAAAATTCAGTTAATACTATTCATAACATCTTTTGAATGGCTAGTTTGGTATGTCTTGGTGCGCTTGAACTCGGTGTTGCGTGTAGTGCAAGTTATTGAATTAAATTGAAGAAATAACGTACTATTAAATATTGGGGTGTTATATTCTTCCCTCCTTCAATAAATTGCTTCCTCGCAATTTGAAATTGTTCTTTGAAAATAAAAGGTTGAAAATAGAAAATACCTTTGTGGGAAAACCCACATCAGAAATTGGTTTAATAAAATTTAGTCTTAAAAAGAGGAAATGGGAAATGAAAGGGTCACCACCAAATTATGATCACTATTAGAAGAACATTTTTAGAAATTAGAGACACATAATTGGAGGAAAATTTAAATATTTATAGGGAGTGATTAAGGTCCTAAATCCTGAACAAGTGTAAAATTGAGGGCCTCAAATCCATCAATCTATGATGATTTTAAATATCATCGGTCCAACAAAACATAAGGTATTAGGATAAAAAAATTGGTTTTAACATCCCTTCTCTAATGTTTACGAATTAATTTACCCATATAATAAGAGAAAAAAAATTATATATATATATACTTGACATGTAGGGTTTCATCCTTCAACTAATTCCTACCACAAACTCGTCTTTCATTCCAAAGGATTTCAAAAAATATATTCTATTTATCCTAATCGTATAGGGTTCCTAAAATAATGAATTTATAATTCACCTATCAGACCCTTTAAAAAAAGAAATCACATTATACAATAATGGGACTTGACGTAGTCCAGTGGTAGGCGTTAAATCCCAATCGCACTACAGTTATGGGTTCGATTCCTGTAGCTTTGTCCAACGCAACGGGTTTCCACACGGTCTGTGTGTTGTCTTTTTTATAACAATCCAAAAATAACCTTAACAATAGTATCCAATTTCAATCATAATCAATTCTAACCTTTAGAATTATCCAAAATAATTCTATCCTAACCCATATTACAAACATTATAAGGAAGTTAAACATAATGAAGATCCATTTTTCCACATAATTACATGTGAACACCTTCATCGTGTATTATTTTAAAACATGGTAACACCCTGAGTTACCATAAAACCTTATTGATTACATTCATGCTCACTAATCCTTTATATAATACTGCATATATTCCTTATATCCAAAAATCTGAATATTACAAAAATGATGAAATAAACAAACTATTAATCAGTTCTAAGGAAGTCAAGAATATCCAATATAATTTATCAAAATCAACCATCTCTTATTCCAAAATCACTACCTCATTATCAAGACAATATTAGGGATTACTTTTCCTTAAATCATGTATTTTCCAAAAAGTGTATCTTACTATTAAGTCACTTTTCTTAGAATCATATAATCTTAAATCCTCAATAAAATAGTATTGTAGTACAATCCTTATTTATCTCCAAAATTCATATAACCAGTATATTGTTGATACAACACTCAAATGAAATAATTCTATAATAACAACATAACAACATTATTCATTCATCTTCATCTAAGGTAGTATCATAACTTGATTATTATCCAATAGCATCATTTGCGGTATACTTTTATGACTAGGACATTGATTCGTGTAGTGTCTCAATGCCTTGCAGATGTTGCATTTTACATTTGAATCCTTTTTCTTACACTTCCAATCACGTACTTGGTGTCCTTTTTCTCCACACTTATAATAAACTCTCATTCCCTTCAATAATATACCAAGGTGATTCTTTCCACATTTATCACATATGAAAAAAATCCTTCTTTCCCCTATTCCCTTTATCCATCTTTCTCTCTACCATCCTTTTCTTCTATTTCTTCCCTTCAAAGACATAAGTCTCAGAAAATTATTTACTTATATTATTAGCACATGATATTATTTCATCATATATTGAGAATACATGGGAGACTATTTCCCTTCTAAATGTTGGCTTAATACCATGAATTATATTATCCTTCTTATTATTTGAATCATACATATTGCTGGAGTTCTCATTTCTTCTACTAGGCTCTATTTCTATACAATGACATACACTAGGTCGGTTTATGAATCGCAATGAATAATTCCTAACTTATAAAATACCTAATGTAAATTGAACATTTTATGGATATAATTCTAAATCATGAAAATATTTTCTTTTTAAGAATGTATATAATCATAAATCCTTCATAATTATTTTTAAAGAAAATGAGAATTATCCTAAGCATATCCCCCGGGAGTGTCGTAACCAAGAGTTCAGCAATGCCTGTTGTAGTGCACTAGTTCCCATTCAAGTCTAGTTCAAAGTGGAGTTTTCGGGTTTTACCCCTAGGTACATCTATGAAAGAGCTGCCTCTACCTGCTCATATCCAGAATAGGATGTATTTTCTTGGAAAACTCACAAAATCTCTACATTACCAAAATTCTAGGAATTTATTCTATATTAATCCTCAAAGACTATCTTAGGGTAATGTGATCTAATAAGAGTTTATCTAACTCTAGTTTCCCTGGTTTTTTCTAAACTTCCTCTAATACCAACTATAATACCCCAAGCCGAGATTCCCAGATTCGGTGCATTATTTTAATACATTGTAATGATTATAAGTAATTAAGTCATGAAAGACAGATTAGTTTGGCAGTCTTGGAAAATAGATTCCATACATGAACGTTACATTACACTTTCCAACATACAACAAAAGAATCCTTTGATAATGCAATTGTTCGCTTATCTTAACCCTACATCTCAAATATAAAACAATTCATGGGATCTTGGGAAAATAAAACATAAGAAAGGGGTGAGCATAGATGCTCAGTAAAGGTAAATATTTTAGCAGAAGCTATAAACTTTAAAGGCAAGATGTGTAATAAAAACAATAGCCTTTTAAACATAAACTTGAACAGGATATGGAAAAAATAAATCAAACATTACCATATAAACAAGCACAGGGATATACTAATAGTCAAATAATCAAATGTAATAACTAATTTCATAATGAGGGAATGTATAGTACCAGACTTTAATTTCTGTGTCAAGGCCTTGTAGTAGAAACTAGGGGTTAATTGTAACGGGACCCTAACCCGGAGAGCCTCTATAACAGGACTCCAGCCTGGAGAGCCTCTATAACCAGACTCCAACTTGGAGGGTCTGCTGAAACTAGACCCCAACCCTGGGGGCTTACTTTTACTAGTCCCCCTCCCAGAATATACTAGTTTAATACATTCATCTTAAGAAAAGGTTGAATTATAACATAAACATTCGTATTAAAACAAGCATACAAAATGTCAATAATTTAACCATAAAACATTAATGGCATAAAAATAACTCATCTATAGTCAAACATATCACAAAACATTCAATAAAATATGTAATATTTCTATCATAATAAATCAACATCAAACAAGCATAAAATCCATCAAAGGACGTTGACATAGATGAAATGGAAACTTTTTTTTGAGAAATATCTCTTTCTATTTTGAGATCATTTAAAATTAATGTAATTATAAAATAAAGTGTTTGATTTTTTAAAATATTCTTATAAGCATGTAAAGTAAGCTTAGACAGAGTTGTAATGGTGGAAATTAGCCGCACCCGACGTATAAGTTAAAAAAACATTCTTACCTTAATTTTGTCAAAAAAGTCATAAAGTACCTTGTTTGGAAAATGAAGAAAAGATTCCTTTCAAAACATATAAGGTTAAATAAGGGTATAAATGACTTTAACCCATTTTCTAGTAAATACTACAAAAATTTTGAAATAAATTTTTAAGAAGCATGGATGTGGATGATAAAGAGGTCCCAGTAGATAATTATGTATAAACAACCTCGGAAAATGAAGAGATTGTGAAATTAACCATTACCTTGTAATTTTTCTTCATCAAGGGTATGCTAAACTCATTTATAATAGTTAAATAATTGTTATTAAATTATAAAAAAACCATATACATAATTATGATATCATATATGATCTTCTAATAATTCTTTGTTAATGGTATTTTTGTATTATCGTCATTTCAGGTGTTAACTGATTCGTTTTCCTTTATGTTCTTTGTTACAAGAGTCATGTATGTTATGTATTGTATGTTTCTTATTCATATCCAGAATTATATTAAGTCTTTAAAAATTATTTTTAATCATCAAAGGAAAATTATTTTTGAATGGTTACAATGTGGAATGAATCTCATTGCGTTCGTGGAGACGGTAATCCGTACGTATGCATGAGCAACAATATCATTATTTTGATATTAAAATAATATATAATTGGATAGTATATCATATATAAAGAATAATTATCATGTTATATTTATTATTATTTTAAATTATACATCATTAATATACCCATAAAAATAATAATGTATTGAATAACAACTACACCACGACGTGGAGACGGTAAGCCATACGTACGCACGTTTGGTGACATGTCATTCAAAGGATGTATAGAATAATGAATATGGTTATACCATATTTATAATAAAATCACAATATATAGAACATACTGGAGTTATTATTTTAGAATGGAAACAACAAAGAAATAATAAGTGGAAGAAGAAAAGAACTTGGAAGAGGTGATGAAATATTTACCTCTTCTTCGGGTTCTTCCCTTTGATTTGATCAAAAGTGCTCCTTAATTTAGATTACTAACAAAAGGAAGGACTCTAGGATAAAGGGAGGACAGTTGATAGGATATTGTGGTAGGGTTTGGCCGAGCCAAATGGCTTTGAAGATGTGAATATGAGATAACGGGGAGTGCCCTTTTATCAGAGGGGTCAGGGGCACCTTAAGAAAAGATTGGAATATTATTTTATAAAAAAAAATCATATTCTGTTTATAATGGTTCCAAATTAATTTATTTCTAAGCTAAAGTGGGAATGGATTGAAATATTCTCAACCAATAGGTTTTAGACAAGTTTAGGTTACCATTTTAACCTTATCTTTTATATTTAACTCTAAGTTAAATAATTTAACTTTTACCTTGTCTTCTTGTATTTTACCACTATATTATTAATAGATAGACTATAAACATCCCAAAGAACCTAAATTTTTCATTAATGACATATATAATATTATTTATTCCCTTGGGCCAAAACTTTGATTTTATGGAATATTATATCAACCAATAATATAGTATTTGTTTTAAAAATTAATTTATGTCAATTTTGACACCATTTGGTATTTTGTTTTTTTTTAAAGTCATAACAACCTTATCACTTCAAAAATAATTTATCTAGTAAACCCTAACATGTCATATAAACTTATAAATTAGTGGAATTTATCAAAATTCTCAAATTACTTTTATTTGGATATTTATAATATCAATTGTTTTATTCATTAATTAATAATTTAATTATTGCATCATCATTGTGTCATTAATAAATTAAATTATTTAATGTATAAATACTATAAATAAAATTCCATTCTGTTAGAAAGATTTTTATCTTTCTAATGAATATTTATATTCGAATTTATCTTATGTATAATCCTATACTAAAATGTTTTAGTTGTGAAAACTTTAATTTAACACTTTTAACTCTTCTTTAAATTAAATAATAATAAATGTCCTAATCTAATCCAAGTGGACCTAAAGGGTAATATTTGATTCATAAGTTTTTTTTGGTCAAATTACACTTATAAAATAGAATTAGGACATGTCTTAATGTAAATATAATATCATTTGTACCCTTAATTACCCGATTTACTTTTAACTGTGGAAAATAAAAGTGAAAAGTTACTATTCACCAAAAAATTGTTTTCATCTTATTGAACCACATTTTACTTGCTGAGGTTAACCTTTTCTCTCATATTTTTGAAATTCAACTCACAGAAGCTTTAAAATTAGGTTTTATACAAATTTTCAAATGCCCCTAGTAGGTGGGTAAAAGACGGTAAAAAGATGAATAAAATTTTATCCATTTAATTTTATTATAAAAATGATTCCAATGAATTACATTGAACTAATATTTTTATTATGTATCTATTTTGACTTAACATTAATTTAAATAAAATAATTAATTATTTAAATAAAAAGTGGTTTTTAAACAATAATGCAATGTTTTTCATTATTCATCAAAAATTGAATGTTTTCAGAAAAATACCAAAAAATTACCCTAAGCAAATTTTGATATTAAAAATTAAAAAATGAATTTTTTTTAACCAATTTCAAAAAATTGATGTTTCATTCATTAATTTAAAATTAATTCCCATTTTGAAAACCAAAAATTGTATTTTTAAGAAATAATAACTATCAAAAGATTGACACTTGTTTATGTCCTATTTCAAAGTGAAATTACTCACAATGACCAGCATTGGATTAAAGGGTAAAAATATAATCTATTTATAATTTAGAACCATTAAAATGTATAATTTAGCACTATAAATTCTTTTATTAAAAAAGTTGTTTTCGGTATTTTTCACTATTCATCCAAATATGAAAGTTATCAGAAAAACACCAAAAATATATTAAAACTAAATTCTTATGTACCGATTATAAAGAAGTAGTTTATTTTGCCAAATTCAATAAATTAAAGTTTCAAATATTGTATTTAAAAAGGGTTCACCATTATATGGCGGTAAAATTGCATTTTTTGAAAAATACTTTTTTTATCTGAAAAAAAATGAATTTGTTCTTAAATTATGTCTAAGAAACTAATAATATAGATTCTAAAATTATAAGGATTATATAAAGTTCAAAATTCAGTTATTACTATTCATAACCGCTATTGAACGACTAGTTTGGTAAGTCTTGGTGCGCTTGGACTCGGTGTTGCATGTAGTGCAAGTTATTGAATTACTTTGAACAAATAACGTAATATAAATCTTGGGGTGTTACAGATTGAGCATGAGAAACTATTGGAGATGGTGTTGGGAATTATGGGGGACCATCATGTGTTTTACAAATTATCCAAGAGTGATTTTTTTATATAAGAGGTAAATTTACAAGTCCATGTAATCCTTGATATTTGTGTTTATGTTGATCCAAAATTCATAGAATCTTCAATCTCTTAGCAATATCTAATGAATTTATTTGATATACATAGTTTCCTTGGTCTTTATAGATATTAATTATTCTTTGATCATGATTTTTCATTAATACTTCACCAATTATATATTTTACAATGAAAAAAGATCTATTTCAATGGAATGATGAATGTACGATGTATTTCCAAAACATTAAAGTTCACCTTACATAAGCACCGATATTTATATTAATAGAATTAGGACAAGGTTATGTGGTGTATTGAGATGCTTTGGCATCTGGTTTGGGATGTTTTCTTAGGCAGGGAGATCATTTTGTTTCTTATATCTCATGAAAGTTACAATGTCATGATAATAACTACACAAAACACGATTTTGGAGTTACCTATTGTAGTCCATGCATTGTAGACTTGGTGTGATGACATCTTTCGTGAAACATTTATTGTGTTTAGATATCCTAAGAGCTTGAAACACATTTTATCATAGAGGTATTTGAATCTCAGATAAAGAAGATGGTTGAAGTATATCCAAATGTTTGTCTTTAACTTGATTTATACACTAGGTATAGGAAATTTAGTAGAAGATGCCTTAGGTAGGAAGTCATATGGTTAGTTGGAGAAAAAGGATTCATAATAGTAGTACTTATTGTTTGTGATATCTGTCATGTACTCAGATTGTGGAACCCAAGGTAATGCATTGGATATCCTCCTGGTTTATTTTGTTCATGGTTTGGTGGAGACAGTTAAAGAGGAACATACGTATAATTTAAAATATGTTTCAATGAGGTAAAAACTCAATGGTGGGGAGTCCATTGAGGGATGGAAGCTTGATATGAGTTTTGCATTGTTGTTTGGAGTCAAGATGTTAAAACCATTGGCTTATTAGGAACAAATTCTTCATTATTTCCACCATTAAAATTGGTTTGTTCATCCAAGATTATAGAATATGTATAAGAACTTGAAAGAAAACTTTTGGTGGGTCTATATGAAAAGTAAAGTGTTTGAGTTTTTTATGATATGCGTCACCTAGGTACAAGTTAAAGTAGAGAACTGGTGACCAGAAGGTTTGATGTATTCCATACCTATTCCTGTTTAGAAATGGGAGAAGGTAGCCATGGATTTTGTGATAGGTATCCCAAGAAAAGTTCAAAAACATGATTCCCTATGGTTGATAGTGGATTGTCTCACAAGGTTATCCCATTTCATCCCTATTCATTAATCTAATATGGTGGATTACATTTATAAAATATATATTTTGAAATTGGTAAAGAGGCACGTCTTACAAATTTAGACAATATCTGATAGTGAAATGAGGTTTATGTCTCATTTCTAGAAATTCTTATAGAAATCCCTGCATACTTAGTTCATGATTAGTACGGTGTATCATCCTTAGACAGATGGAAAATATAAAGAACAATGAAAACATTGGAAGACATGATTTAATCTTGTGGGATGGATTTTCATAAATCATTGTAGGAGTACATACCATTAGGTGAGTTTTTATATTACAATATTTATTAGGCCTTGATACATATGGATGCTTTTGAATAATTATATGGGTTCCATTATTATTATTCACTTTGTTGGGTGGAAATGGTAGAGACTTCACTAGTTGGACCAATAATATTCAATGAGACAATAGAGAAGATTTAGTTGATTAAGAAAAGGATAGATACAACTAAGAGTTTTTTCATAAATCATATGCGGATCATCATCAATAGTATTTTTCATTTGAGGTGTATGGTCATGTGTTCTTGGGAATCTCTCCAAGCTTTGTCCGTCATCTTTTTGGAAGCATGGAAATTTATCACCTCGATACATAGGCCCTTATGAGATACGTGAACGAGTTGGTGAGGTGGAATATCGGTTATAATTTACACTATGGTTTGGTTCAGGGCATAATGTTATTCACTTATGCCATTTGAAATTGTATCACCCTAATCTTGACAATGTGATTTTATGGGTTTATACTAACCTAAATTCGGATACTTCTTTAGTTCATATTATAATGTAGATTATCCATAGGAAAAATAGAATTTTTCGTGGAACAAATTGGTATACAATGGGTATTGTGACAACATTATCAGATTTAGGAAGAATCTTGGGAATGAGAGAATAAAATGGTCAAGAGATGGCCTAGACTCTTTCAGAGAAATAGTGTTTTTCACCTTTTCTGGGATGGAAAGGGAAATGGTGGAGAGAATGTAGCACCCCTGGTTTCAAGTAAGTATCCCATTAGGTATATATTTTAAGTGTGTAATGTTTTTTGGTGTTTTTTGGAATTTTTTGAATATTTTATTAATTTCTTGGGGAATTTATATAGGCACACTATTTGATCATTGTTGGTAGAAACCATACAAAACCTCCAGGAAATTTTGTAAAGTGAAACAGAGGCTACTGTGTAGGTGTACGATTAGGTGCACTGTTTGGCTAAAATATGAGTCCACCCATGTATTACAATGAAAAGTGGAAAAAATTTTAAAAACACGGTTGATGTATTTTTTTCTTACAATGTGATTCAATATTAGGAGGGGTGTTTGTAGGTGGTGGTTGGTGCATGGTTTGCGCACATTTTTCCTAACAGTTCACCAAAAAAATCAATGGAAAAAAATTAAAACTATAAATTGTGGATCTAATTTTTATTCCCTCCTTAACCACTCATTATTTCTCTATTATGACCCTAACATGGTTTTCACTCTTCCCAAAGGCTATAGAGACACATCCCTTCAATCTGGAAGTAATCTGTTAGAAAATCATGGTTCATTGAAGCCCATATTCCTCGTAAAGTCTCCATTAGTGGTGTGTTCTATTAGATCTCTTCATCTTCCCTCCCTTGGATTTATAGATCTAATATTTTGGGGATATATCAATGTTTTTTATGCCAATAATGGTGATATTTGGTTGTTATGAAGATAGGGAATGAGATCCAAGGTTGGTTTTTGTAGTTTTAACATGTTTTTTTAAGATTCGTGTTGTTCTTCGTTTCCACCATAGTTTCCAAGGTAGGTGGATTCACTCTTGAATCCTATCACCGGAAAATAATGTTTTTGGTTTATATTATTTATTTTTTTTGAAATTAACTATTAAATTTTTGTGAAAATATTCGATGGGACCTTCTTTAGTGATGGTTTGAAATTTTTTGGAATTGTTGTGAAAATTATTCCATTAAATGATTATAAAGTGATGATTTAAAAATTGTTTTCAATTTGATTTATAGAAAAAAAAAAATTGGAAAAAAATGGTTCTTTATTGAAAGGGTTTGGCATGATTTTTTTATCATGTTTTTGGAATAATTGGTTAGCATGTGTTCATTTTCCATGGAGAGAACTTGTGGAAATAGCATGTTTCATTAGGGTATTAGTATACGATTTCCTTTTGATGACTAGGTAGATTGACAAGAGACCTCTCATGAGTATACAACATTCACTTGGTTATGCTTGGGTGGATTTGTAGTTTGGAATGGGGTATACCAAATGGATTTGTAAATGGTTTTATGGAGTTGTTTGGTTGTTTTCCATGGATTTTTTTGTTTATAAATTGATGGAATTTTATTTAAATTGCTAAAAAAAATTAAAGTGTTTTATATAAAATGTTTCATATATATGTGATAACATGTTATATACTAGTAGAATTAGTATAGAAAACATTTGGGAAAACCCTACAAAGTTTCATTACTGATACCATACTTTGCTACATTTATTCTTTCATTGATATTGGTTATCAAGACACATGTAAGGAAAAATTGTCTCATTTATTTAGTTATAAATGCTGATACTTTGATCACGGCATGGGGAGTTGGAGATTGAAACATTTTGGAAGATATAGAGTTTTGTATTTAGAGTCTTTAAATTTTGTTGGTTTTTGGTTTCCCCATAGTACTCAAATATTGGTTATGGTGTAATTTTTCATTGTAGTATTTTTTTATTACTCTAGTCTCATTCATCATTTATAAGTTTTTTTTGGTTTTGGTATATTAGTGTCTTTTATTTTATTTTCAAAGGTAATATAAACCCCCAATTGTATTGAAGCCATTGGAATTTATTTCATCCTTTGGAGTCTTGAGGATATGGACTAAGGGTAACTATAAATTCCACCTCAACTAAAGATAATTAGGTGGGATGGGATGTTACAAGGAATTTTTTAATCAAGACTCTTACCGAGCATATTATTCCCATAATGATATATTAGTGAGTTACCATTAGGGAAAATGGACCTCAACTATTTTTAATCGTTTCTATTATAAATATGGGTTAATTTTTTATAATCCTTGGTATAGATTGGATTTCAAATTATAATTTGAAAATTTATTTTCTTGATAATGAGATTATGTTTCTTGGTGGAGATGTGGAATACCTTGTCTTTTTAGACGATAATTTAACATCTGAATCATGTTTGGATCCAACCATATTTTCTATCCATAAATAAATTCTTATAGGATAATGGATGATGAAACATATGAATAGAAAATATATCCTTTGAACTGAGGGTATACTTATTGTGTAGGAATAGTACAAATGGATTTAATGCCTTCTTTTTTATTAAATTTTGGATAATCCCCCTTTTAAGGTTTGAGGGGAAACCATTACAAGACCCAATGAAATAAAGAAAAAAGGCCCATACAC
Organism: Viscum album; assembly: GCA_963277665.1. Lineage (NCBI taxonomy): Eukaryota > Viridiplantae > Streptophyta > Magnoliopsida > Santalales > Viscaceae > Viscum > Viscum album. The sequence continues at coordinate 1,089,007,921 of OY728130.1, read as the reverse complement.
GACCAAATACATAAACATAAAGGCCTAATAAATTCCAATCATGAAACAACCCCTCCCCAGCGTCAACATCTTGAAGGCGCCTACCCACCTCGCATGACTGATCGTCTAAAATTGCCCAGTGTAGAGTTGCACGGTGCCTGGTCTCGATGGAGGTTTCTATACCCTCTCATTCTTCCTATATGGTTAGCTCTTCTCTAGTGTAACCTATTCTATGCTCTTAATCCTAATTTGGGCCTACTCATGTGCAGTCTTCCCAGGGTTATTCTTGGTCTTTGTTGTGGCCTGAAATCCCTATGGCCCAAAGGCCATTGGCGGCTTGAAGGAATTTACATCTTGAAGGCCATGTGGCCTGAAGGCCTTTGGTGGTCCAATTTCCATGAGACATTTAGGCCAAAATTAGTGTCCCAAAGTCCATAATCAGATGAATTGTGTTATATACTATAGTTCTGAATAGTACATGCTTCAGTAACTATTATAGTACTGCTATAGTACTTGAAAATTTACCCCCACCCAAATTTGATCCTTGTTCTCTTGGATGCTAAGTAGGATCCTCTACCACTTGGTCATAGGATCATTGGCTATTGTGTGAGAATAAATTGATGTGTTTTTTGAAAACAAAATACATTGACATCCACTTGATCATGATATTTAGTTTCCCATTTACCTAATCCCTAACAAAAATCCAATATTTGAGACTCACTATAGGATGGACACAATGGTATTAGTGGAACGAAATAAACAACTATAATATTTTTGTGTTAAGATAATTATAAATCCTAGTGTCTTACCATGGGGAGATGATTTTCTTCTTATTAAGAAGAAAGATGGGTCTATGTGATTTTTCATCGATTATAGATAATTTTTTTTAATATAAATAACAAGTATCCTTTACCCTATATTGATGGATTGTTTTATCAAATTCAATGACCGCTATATTTCCCAAAAATTGATCTTTATAATCGGTACCATCAACTATGAGTAAATAATAAATATTTTCGAAAGGTGAAATTTCATATGATGTATGAAAATTAAAAATTTATAGTAATTCCTTTTGGATTAACTTATGCACTACATATTTTCAAGATCTAATTAATAAATTATTTCTGGATTATCTAAATAATTTCTTTGTGGTATTTTTTAATTATATTTTGATAAACTCTAAAAGTACAGATGATAATAATATTCATTTGAAAATAATTCTAATGATTATTACAGAAAATTAATTATATCAAAAATTTAGAAAATTTAAATTTTGGATTCAACAAGTTTGTTTTATTGGGTATATTATCACATAGGATTGAATACCAAATGATACATAAAAGAAAAGTTTTATGATGGAATGGTTGACGCCAATGAATTTAACTAAGGTGCATTGTTTCCTCAGTTTAGTAGGTTATTATTGATGGTTTGTTCAAAATTTTCCATATTAGATAACATGTTAATTAAATTTACATATAAAGGGATCAACTTAATTAGGTTAATTGAATATATAGAATTTTTTTGAATAAAATATAATGTTAGTTAATTCAATGATATCGAATTTACCATCAAAAAGGGATGGATTTTTATATATAGTGAAGAATCAACTAGGGGACTTGGATGTTTCTATATGAATAATGATAGAGGTTTTCCTGTATATCAGAGAATTTAAAGATTCAAGAATATAACAATATAAATAATGAGTTGTAAATAGAAATGATATGATATATATATATATATATATGAATTAGGAAAGTTTGAAATATATATTTTCATAGAAATATTTTAACATGAGGCAAAGGTTATGGCTAGAACTACTCAAGGATTATGATTTCTCAAAACACGGCCACCCTATAAAGGAAAATATGGTACTTTTTTCATTATTTATAAAATATAATGGGGTTTAAAATAAATTGAGGATATAAAAATGATTCTATTTATAATGATATAGAAAAATTTTATGTGGGAATCATCAAGTAAGAGTAAACATAAAATCTATTCAAAGTGATCCCAAAATCATCTTTATTAGGGAAAATAAAATGTTCTTAGGTTGATGATAATAATATATATAAAAAATCAATTCCCTGAATGAGGGGATGTTGGTATAATTTATCTATAGAGATAACATATTGATATTTTTTAAGAGACTATGTGTTCCATCTATGCCTGAGCTAAAAAATAATTATTAGATAGAGCTCGTGGATTAAATTTCACTATTCACCCCAATATCACCAAGTTGTATTGGGATTTGAATATTTTTTTTGTTGGGAAAATATGAAACATGAAATTATAGAATGTATTAAGATTCTTAGTTTTTCAATCAGTAAAGGAAGAGAGACAACATCCAAAAGGTTTCTTGTAACCTCAGTATATTCCTGTGTGGAAATGGGATGATATTATAATGTACTTTGTAAATGGATTTCCAAAGACACTACTAAATAGTGGTTCTATATGAATTATTTTTAAAATTCTTACCAATTCCACACATTTCCATGTTATAAGGGAAGATTTTACACTTGATAACTCACATGGATTTATATAAATGATGTTTGTAGACATCATGGTGCACCTATTTTGATAATATCTTTTTATGTTTTTTGGTTTCTAAGGAACATTTATAACAGTCTTTCGAGGGATCTAAATTCAATGTAGAATTTTATAACTATTTATAAACTCTAGATAGATGGACCGACCAATGAACTATTCAAATATAATAAGTCATATGGAGGTCATGCTCACTTCATATTTAGGGTATATGGGATTAGTATTTACCAATGGTGGAATTTTAATTTTATAATATATTCTATTTGATAATTAAAATAGAATTGCATAAATAATTTAATGGGAAAAATTTTCCATACACAAAATTGTTGGGATGAATTTATTGAATAGATTCTTTTTATTGCTGAAATTGTTGTGGATACAACAGTGAAAGAGATAACTATTCAGAGTCATATCAAGGTAGTTAAAATAAGGAAAAACATCTATGTGGAAAACTGAAGGGAGGATTCAGAATTTAGAGTAGTGGAAAATATTTTCTTAAAGTTATATCCTTGGAGGGTGTTATAGGGGTCAGAGAGAAAAGGAAACTATGTCCCAGGTACATCGATCCTTTTGATATTTTAAAAATAATTGGAGTTATGTCTTACTATTTGGAAATGTCACCTAGCCTATTTGAAGTTAATGATGTATTTTATATCTATTTATTAATTAATTACATACTAAACCCAATACATGTGATCACCTAAGAAAAATACAAATTTGAACCAAATTTATCATATGGTGAAGAGCCTATCTTGATTCATGACACTAGAGAAAAATTATTGGGGACTTGAACGACTCAACTATTAAAGGTACTTTGGAGAATAAATAAAATATAATTAGAAACATGGGATCCTAAAGAAGTTATAATAAACAAATAACCAAATCTTTTTTATAAGGAGAAATTATGAAAAATTTTAGGATGAAATTTTTGATTGATGAAATAATGTGACACTAGAGTTTCAGTTTTAGTAAGTATGTTTTTCTTTATAAAGAAACTATAACACTATACACATAGATTTATTAAATAGTGTGATTAAAACCAAAATTAGAAAAATATTACAAATTTAATTTGATAAAATTAATTTTATTTCTTAATTCATTAGAATGAAATAATATTAGGGTAAATTTCTAATATTTTTTAGCATTAGTTTATTTTTTGATTAATAGTGAAAATACTGATTTTACAAAAATAATTATTTATACATCATTATAAGGTTAAAAAATTATTTTAAAGATTATAAGACATTTTTCATAGAAAATATAAATTTTATAAGGAATATTATATTTAAAAAAATATAATTATTAACGTAGAAATATATTCCAAACATTTTAGAAATCTATGTAATGTATTTTTTTAAATAAAAACTGGTTTTAACTCATCTCTCTTTAAAAAGTATTTAGAGGTTTCCTTTAGGTTCTAGTTTTTTTAAAGAAAAATAGTTATAATTTTAATTAACATATTCTAAATAATTTCATTAGAATCAAAATGAACCTTGATTTTTCTGCTAAATTATTTTTACGCTTAAAACAAATATTTATCTAAAAACTATTTTGGTTGAGTTTAAAGAATATATATTAAAATTAATTAATGAAATTTCTATGATTTAAATCTTGTAAAATGGAATTCATATTTTTAATTGTAATAATTATTGTCCATTAATAAATATAACTTAATTTTTGGTCATAATGAATAATAAATGTGGTAAATATTTATCACCTCAGTTATGGGTAAAATGAGTTAAAAGGGTTAAAAGACAACAGATAAGGCTTCACGATAAAAAAAACTTAATTAAACACCATTACAAGGTTTTGTTTCTTCATTACCCACCATTGTTGTAGATGAAAATTTGTATCCTATTTACTTGATTATGACATATATTATATAATAAGTATTTACATGTTTTCTACCCACCTAACTTATGAAAGGGAACCCATTATCCTCTCTTCTACACACTAATTAAGACTATTAGCTCAAAATGTACCTTCCAAAAATCCTAGAAAAATATCACAATCTAGAGTTTCTGTTATCATTAATGTACTATTTCAATGTGTCTTAAGGAGTGAGAAAACATACATTACCAAAATAAGATTTATATGTTCTTATTGAGCTTGTTTTGATCTTGTTTTGTTCCTTTATTCTTAAACATCATAAAAATATTCAATAACCATATTAAAATAATTACATCCTCATATTCACTACACTGATATTTTATTATCTTAATGGTACATCCCTTTTCTATCTCATTTACATCATATGGAAAATGAAAACGTCAACCATGTTGGTGAATGGTCTACCCTCTCCAAATAGTAGTGTTACTCATTTTCCATTACCATTTTACTTGGATGGTTATAAAAAAGAAATTAATAAATATAAATTAAATTTATGACATTATAATTATTTTTTAAATATAATATATCATCAAAATCCATACACTTCCATCTTTTGTAGAATTATAATATTATTTGTGCATATGTGTGGACTAACACCTTCACAAACCGATGTGATTAATTTTCCTATTACCAACATGAATAACTAATTCTAATGATGATGAAAATAAATTAAAATTTTTTTCAATTAATTATTAAAATAATTTATATGATGGAACCATTAAATCGATCCTTTATCCACTAATAATATACCATATTAATTTTGGAGGAATTTACCTAACAACCTTATATGGTCAATGTAAGAAAGAACTACTTAAGGAATAGATTTCAAAATATTATAAAAGTGCCTAAACATAAAATATATATATATATATATATTAACAATGTTTGTAATCAGTTATTTAATAAATTTAAATTCATTATACATGAGGCTGAAACACGTAAATCTAAGAAGATACCCACGAGAAGGGTTTTTTTTATTATAATCACATTTAATTTTGGAATCGTTTACATTCAGACATCCTTTGGAAAATTATATGATCCTTGTCACATAAACCCCAAATATATTCTTTTGGTATGGTAATGTTTGGGTTGTACATGTTTATTTTTCCATTCCTTCTCGTACTGAATCAATAATTAACAATTAAGTCACATGTAAGTGACTTACAAATTTCATATTTTTAAATTTTCCTTCCATGTTGAGGTTTTTAAAAATGTTCTAAAGAATATTCTTCTTTAAACTAAAATTATAATTGGAAGTGATTTTAATCCATGTTAAAATTTATTTAAAAAAATAAAAGGAATCTTCTTTCTATTTTCTGAATGAGTTAATTTTGGACTTTTTACCAATTTTTTTAAAGGAATCTATGTTTCAACATTTACTGCGTGAACTAAATTTATGGTTGTCATGGACATGATTTTCATTTGAAGATTCCCTTACAAGATTACTTGGTTTTTTTCAAATAACATGTTTTCTCAATTTTAGGAATAATATTAGTCCTTAAGGATAATAAAAGGGAATGTTATTGTTTTTGTAATGCAATGAAAATGATTTTGAAAGTGATTAACAACTTATCTTTTACACAAGGTTACAAAAAATTTTGTTTTTAATGTTTTTATTTGACATTATTTTCTATTATTAAAATGATTTGTTTCTAGGAAAACATCTTTTTAGATTATTTGATATTCTTATATAATCCTTTAATAAATCTTGGTTTCATGGATATTAACTTTATTGGGATGCAATTCCATATCAAACACCCCTATTTAATCGGACATTATTTTCTTCTAAATGTCAATATTTTACATATCATGGATTTAAACAAAATAGTTTCTAACAATTTGATGCTTTCTTAACCATAAACCATTTTTATACATAGTATCTTTTAACGGAAGTTTATTAATAAGATTATTTCATCAACTAGGGAATTATTCTATATTATTGATTCAATAAAAATAAATCTTGATTTATAAAAATATTGTGAATAAATTGTATTGATAATTAAATATATTATAAATTTATAGAATATGAATGTAAAAGAAATGTACCTGTTATATATAACAACTTAATGCATCAAGAAGTATCATGAGTCAAAACTACATAAATTTCTTATTAGATTGGTATTTGGTTGAAACCTTCCCATTTATAAATAATGATGTCTTGGATGAGGCCTTGAAAATATGATTTAGGATATATTGGTTGAGGCCTTGATGGTAATATCATGGATGTTATGATTTATGAATTTCTTTTATTAATAATTTTGATCTCATTATCCTTGTAATTACTATGTTGTTAGTATCCATAGATGTACTTTGAACCCAAGTTGTTAATTGAACACCATGTGTTTTTATTATCCACTAATCCATATTAATTATTCCTTATTTACTCATGATATATTTGGTTGTACATAACCCTTACTAAGAATATTATCTCACCCTTTATTTTTTTAAAATTCCCCTAGATATGAAGCTGAATATATTGAATGATTTCCAGGACACAAGAATTTTTATTTACCTATGTTTTTATATTTTCAATGTAATATGGGAATTATATATTTATCTAGTTTTATAAAAATTTAAAATTGATTAATCATATGTGTTAATATCCACTGTATATTTTAAAAAATTTATAAATTAGACAAAAAATCTGGGTATCTAGATTTGGGGTGTTAAAAAAGTCAACAAAATTAAAATTTCAATAATATTTTTTAAAAATAAAAAATTGTGACATGATAAAACTGATAAAACAATCTTGGTCTTTAATGACACCATAGGTAGATGATAATTATATGATTTTTTAATTTTAGGAATGAATTTCCCCCAAATTAAACATGTGGTTTAAATAAGATAATATAAAGTTCTATTTTAACGATAAAAATACCTTTATTTTTAAATGCATGTTTTATGATTAAAATATTCCAAATTGACTCTAATTGTATTTACAATCTATAAAAACAATATTCAAATCATTTTTGACCCATAGGATCTAACTGTGCCCTAATAGAATGTGTAGTTTGTGGTCAAAACCATAGAATGTCTACTGTGATTCTAGTTTGAAGGTAAATGATTTTTATAGTATAGTTTAAAATGTTATATGCAGTTTTTATTTTTTATATATAATTTATTACATAATATATGAGAAAAATAATTTTTTTGGAAATTTTATTTATATCATTAACAAAATGAAAATTATTATGTGAAATTTTATGAATAAATTATTTTCCTACGGAATTTACTATTCCTTTCCTAAAATGTTCTAGTTTTATATTATTGTTGAGAAATATAAATAGTAGGAAGAGGATTGATCCATCTGACCAATTGAACTCTTCAAAATGTATTTGAGATATTTTAGAAATTTATCATATAAGAGTAGTTCTGAACTATTGGTATATACCTTATAATTGTTGGTATAACCTATACCAATAGTTCCCAGAATCATTATCTTATCATCCATCAAGAAAGACCTATACTAAAGGTTTTTAGATAACCATTGGTATAGAAATAAATAATTTTTTTCGGTTAAAATAGTTCGTATAGAAGATTATATCAACAATTGTTAATAACTATGGGTATAAGCTGTTTCGTGAGGCATGTGCCTATACTAATTATTTAGAAACTATTTACTTAGAATTATATTCTAACGGTTTATAAGAATATTCAATATATAATCCATTAAAAAACCTAATTCTTCTCAACCTACAACCACTACACCACATATACCAATTCCATCTATATTTATGAACCTATAAATGAAACATAAATTCTATATTTTATATTTCAATAATTGATAAAAAATCAAACACAATATATATAATCCATTTAAATCAATTTACACAATTAAAATAGTATAGTTTTACTAAATATAAATTTAGAAATATAGGGTATCAATATCTCCCACCAAACAATCATTATCTTGACCACCACTACCATCATGGTCATCGTTATCATCATCCACATCATGAACATCATCAAAAGTGTCATCAACTTCGACATCTTCATCACTATAACCATTAGAAAAATTATTTCCCTAACCACCAATATGACTGTGATCTCAATCAGTTGGTGCATAATAAAAGGAGTGCATCATCGACAATCATATATCAGAAATAGAAGTGGAATCTAGTGGAACCGATGGACATAATACTGTTATAGATTTTATAAACTACTTGGTGAAAATTCACTTATTTTACACTCCTTCATGGATATATTTTTGGTCTCTGATACTTTTCCACTATTTTATTGAAAATATTTGCTACCATATCTATTAAAGATTCCCAATTTGGGATAATACCTAGTGTGGACAATTCTCTTCCGGGTTCGATAATGAAATATACCCTATCTTCAATTAATTACTATCTATCAAAACTGGTCATTAAAGTTCCCACATATTTTCTCATCAGAGTCCTCCAAATCATATTGTTAACAATATAAATGGGAGATTTTGTTTTCAAATTGACATTAAAATTTCAATTCAATATAAAAGAACTTACAATATTTTCTTATGTCTATTCATTTAATAAATTCTCATATTTCGCAATTCTACTCAATAAATACCATTTTGTTCAAGGCACAATCCCTTTGATGTTCAATAAAACCCTATCAAAAATGAAATTGAATGTAACATAAAAAATCTATCATATTCTATTATTAAAAAATTAACCCTTTATAACCAATATTTAACAAGCCAAATAAAAAATATATGTAACTACATTTCACCAAAATGAATTGTATTATCCCCACTTGATTGAAATTGTAATAAATCAAACCAAAATGAATAAACATGGATTGTTTTCATCATTATATATTTAGATTAATTTTATTAATATTTTATTAGGTTAGGATTGATGGGTTAAATTCAATTTGTTTCTACACATTACTATTCATTTTGAATTTCTTCAACAAGGTATACGTGAGTTCAGTTTGAGTATGAACTATTTAGATTAATTTAGAACTTTTAGATCTAATTCATATTTTTTTGATTAATTTATGATTAAAATATTTATGTTCAGATTAGTTTTGGTTAATATGGAAAAATTGTGTTTGGTACAATTTATTTCAAGTCAATTTTAATGGATTATTTTGGTTTGGTTAAGTTTATAGTTTTTTGGGTTTTTTAATTCAAGTACTCTTTGGAATTATTGATTAAATAAGAAAATTTGGTTATTTTTAATTATACCCATTTTGTTTTGTTCAATTCAGACTTAATTGATTTGTTTCAATTAAATACAATTTAATTATATTTTTCCATATGTGTTGTTAATGTTCAGTTTAATTAAGGTTTGATTTAAATTATCTTGGATCAATTTAATTTAATCGTGTTCTGATTGGTTCAAATTTTTTAGGGATATTTTTTTCCTTTATGTTTCAGTTTGATTTTCTATGTTTTATTTTTATTGGGTAAGTTATTAATAGTTAATTTTATTTTTATATAATTTCTCTACATTCTCATAAGTTTAGTTATATTTTGTATCTTACAAGATTATATGTTCTTATTTAATGAATCCATTTACATTTTTAAATTTTAATATTAATTTAATCCTTGTAAATGAAAATTAGAAGCTCTTAGGGATTTGGAATAATGATCAGGGGTGAGTCTTGGGTCGACTATGTAACTTTGGACCCTGTATGGGTGTTGTAAGTGTTGGTATGGACTACTGAATAAACCTTGGGAGTTATACAATGATCAATGGTTTAATTTTTATAAATACTGTCATAATTGTACTAGAAATAATTTTTTTTATTTATGGGTTTGGATATATCTTTAAGTGATAAAAATGTACTTTTGGAGCGTTGGGTGTTTTTATGTATTATAGGTATTTATTGAAATTTTGTAAAGGATAATTTTATTACTCCTTTCGAGAAACACAATTTCTAATAAGATATTTCAAATAATATATTTCTAATTGGATAATTGTACTAGAGTCACTTTTCCAAGTATAATATTACTATTAAGATATTTCTTGTAAAATATTTCATATCTCATATTTCATGTAGGATATTTGTTCTGGAATCAGAATTATTACTAAGATATTCTAAGTAAGACATTTCCAGTTTGACTTTTTTGGGAAAATGGCTATGTTTGGAATCTAGTAAGATATTACCTGTCATAATATGATATTTCCCATTGACAAATTTTTTCTTAGATGAAAAATGTTTCAAAAAACCTTATATAAATTAAATAAATGATTAATAATCCTGATTTCATGGATTTGAGGTATTTAGTAGGGCTTATTAATATGGGAATTGTCCAAAATATAGCTCATATCCACCCCCCTCCCCCCATTTTAAAAAAGTGAAATCTCCTCCATTTCATTTTTTGAATTATGTTCCATATAAATTAATATAGATATACATGTATTGATAATATTACACATATGAATAATATATTTATATATTCACTATTTATTCATCCCATAATAAAAAAACGAATTTCAAGGCCTTTGAATTTTTTTGGCAAATCATATAATTAAACCCGAATCATTCTGAGTTATTCTAAAGTGGATTCATAAAAATTATAGATAGGGGTTCCCAATATATTTCATTTTTATAAATTTGTAATGCATCATATAATAAATAAGTTTGTTTTAGGTCATGGTTTTGAGAAAAGAAATGAAAATTATTTGGGGGTCCATTGTTCCTAAAAAATACTTTGGAAAATCTAAAATGGAAAATGGTGGGTTTAACTTCGTGTGTATTTGTTTTTTGGTCTTCGAGTTTTATGGGTATGAGGTTTCATGTTTTTGATTGGGTATTTTCTAGATGAAATGCGGTTGAGGGTTGTATGTATGGTGTGAATGGTGTTGACCAATATTGTAAGTAGAATCTAGGGTTCACTAATGTTGTGGCCTAGGATTTTGGTGATTTAAAATCATCATGGTTGGGATATTAATTCATTCGGGTCATTTTTATATATATAATGGTCCATGTGGTGTTTTAGTCCACTCATTTTAGATGATGGACTCTATGGATTAAGTGTCATAAATAGATAGTGTTGATGATTCATATAGAGGAGGGGCACACCATAAAGGTTATGGTTGGAGGTGAGATACACCACCATATGGGAGTGTGTTTCTCCCCATATTGAGAGATATAATGGGATACTATTTAGGAGATAAATGATGAAATTATAATAGGGAATAAAGGAGGACGCATGATGGTTATGTTGATTTTGGAGAATGTATATCCCAAGTGAAATGGGTGTGAGTAGATGGATGAGGTAACTTTGACTATAAATGATTGGGGATGAATTATTCTACTTTAGCATTGTTCAAAGAAGGTAAAAACTCACTATATATTTACGAGAACATATATATTATGTTTCAAAAAAATTATTGATGATTACTTATTAAATATTATCTTATGCTGGTATATGTATAGATATTAAGTAGGGATAAGAATGGTAGTGTCCTACAAATTTCATACACACACCCTACACTATCCCTCTATGATGCATGCAGAATTTAAAAGTCTCAGTACAGTTAATGGAAAGTATTAAACATCTGGATCCAAGTTTTAAAAGATGTATAGATGGTTAATGGATAGATTAGTTATTTTCCTAAATTTTCTAGGGGACCCTAAGTTTTTGTATAGTGGTTTATTTTGCTTCTTTTTTATATTTATAGATTTTATCATCAAAAGGTTGATTATTTTTAATTTTTTATGACATCATAACATGGTATATGTTTATAAAACTATTCAAATATATATATTTATTATTATAATTATTATTCTGTTTTCTTCTATTGAATTTTGTTGGTATTATTAATAATAATATTATTATTATTATTAACTCCAAAGGGTATAGTCTCCCCACTATCTCCCTATAAACCCTCAATACTAGAGGGTATGATTTGGAATATTGGGTGGCCAAACTAATGTCATAGGGCTCATTTTCTTATTGATCACTATCACGTTGTCTTGGGGAAGTGGGGAATTACATGTTATTATCAATTCTTGATTATTATGAGGTTGTTTTTAAGTTGGTTGGTTGTGGTTGGTTTCTTCTATTTGGTATTAAAGCCGGGAAACTAATAATTTTGTTTTTATTTTGGTTTTGGCAGACCTTGAGTCTAGGAATATGTTGGAACTTGGGATGAATGACATGTTTTGTATCTAGAAAACACTTACATGAGTTGAAATGTAAGTTTCCAATGGAGAAGCGAATGATGTTTGGTTTTAATTGTTAAAATTGAGTTATTTTACATTGTTTAATTTTTATTTCACATTATTTTTTTAGTCTTATCTCCATGAGGTATAATATGGTGTTCTCATGATTCATATTAGGCTTATACGGCTCACATTCATATGTGTATTCTAGTGATTGTTTCTTGAACCGTAAAACAAAAGGAAGGGTTTAGTTATTTAAATGGTTAACAAAAATATATAAGGAGATTTCTCATATAGATTCTAGGATTCATTATTCTCATACCACTCAGGTATGTTGTCTTATGTATGTAAAATTTGTGGATCTAGACACTGAAATTGGTGGGTAATGGGCCCTAAAGGTAGATAATATTGGACATAGGTATAGTTTGAAGGTATAAGGGTTGTGAGTTGTTCTTTCTATTACAAATATCACTATTTTATATATATGAATTTTATAATTGTATTGAGAAATGAATTTAATTTCATGGAGAGATCTATCCTAGATTTCCACTATTAGAACATTAGGAGGTCATGGAAATAGTACTACCTGGGCGTGCACTGGGGAAGATTCAAAAGGGAGGAGAAAATCATGATACATATGCATAGGATCTGAGAATGGTAGGACAATGACATGTTCTCTGAGAGTTAGGGAAGTGGTTAGAGGAGAACATTTGGGATATCTAGGTGTGATTCATCTAGAATATTAATTAGTTAGTACAATGAGATAATCCATCAATGGAATACATGATGTTGGAGCCCCCATCACAACATAATCCATTATTCCATGTTTGAGTTGAACCATAATCATATGAATACTATTTAATGTTTGTGAAAGTTATATTTGATTTCATTTAGAAACCACCAAGGTGGAGGGTGAAGATATAAACGAATATTTTAAGAGGACCATCAAACCCCATGTGTGAAATACAGGTATAGGTTGGTAGATGTTAGAGGTTTTTTTAGAAGGACTGTGAGGCCTTGATCTCTGAAAACATCATCCATGAGACATTGAGGATGGATCCATCTTAATAAATTTTGAATTTATATTATGTAGAGGCCTTAGTTATGGATTATTCTAGGAGGTTCGTAGATTTTATGCGATTTTCACTGATGATAGAGGGAGAAAATATCACCATGATGAAATTATTTTAGGATGGTTTATATAATTCCATTTAGGTGTAGGTAAATATAATAATAATGAATTCATTATTAGAATAACTAAACCATGTTCTAATAGGATATTAAAACTATTAGTGGATAGTGCATCGATCCGGTCAGTTGTTTTAGGTGAGCTAGGTAATGGAGATTTTAGTTTCTAGAAGTGAGTTCATAAGGAGGGCCAGTAGTAGATTTAGAGTACATGTGTAATGATTCCACCATAAAGTTGTAAATTTGTGATATGATTCCAATTATGGAAGATGATAAATTTTTTAGCTTGGTGAAATTGACCACTGATGGAGTTCCAAGAATGTTCCTAGATGGGAATCATGGATTGAGTTCGACTCAGGGAAATGAGGTAGGACTGGGAGATGAGAAATAGGAGATGGTTACTAAGATTCATTTGTGTGTGATGGAAATGTTAGTGAATGAGATTTATAGTAGTTGGAGAAGTGTTCATAAGGGAGTATGACTCTATAAGCAAGATAAGAATCAGGTAGTTAGGATTTGGTCTAGATGCATATGAATAATTTTAAATAAATATATATATATAAATATGGATATCCATTTATAGTTTTAGTTATTATATGAGCATGGTGATAATGATTTTGTATCATTTGTAGGGGAGAAAAAGATAAGAATCTGGTAAATGTGAGATACATTAGTATGAAGCATCAAATGGGAATCATTATTAATATAGAACAAAAATGGGAATCATAATTATATTTAATGATAAGAAAAGATGATTTGTTCCTATGTTTAGATATAATTATTGGTCAAAATAGATAGGTAAGATATAGAATATGTGTTGGGTAAATTGGTTATGATGAGCCTAGGTAGAAAATTATTATAGTGGGTAGTACCCATGGAAAGAATAGGTATTTTTATTTATATAATTGGAGTATTAAGGGTATTTGGGAAGAAGATTGATGTGTTCAACATCATATCTGTATTTTTGGAATGAGAATCTAGTGGGATAGTGTTTTTGATAAGTTTTAGACCATAAGTATTTAGGTTACCTCACTAAAAATATATCATATATAGGGGAGTTTGTAGGGTCCTGGGTATTTAGAATAGTGATTTAGGATGGGTCATTGGTTTGACCAAGTGAATTTTAACCCTATATAGATATTGGAAAATTCATTATAGGTTGTGGAATAAGCCTTCAGAGTTATCATGAGTCAAGGGGAATAGTTTTTATAAATATTTTTTTTAAGTTTTTTAGAAATAATTTTTTGGTTTTTAAGGGATTGTATATGTTTTAAAGGGTTTAGAAGAATTATTTTTGGAGTTATTTTGTTTTTGGTTTTCTAATGTATTTCTCGAAATTTGAAAAGGGGAAAATGAGTAAGGCCTTTTTGGAAAAAATATTCATAGAGAGATACATCTTGTAAGATAATTATAATATGATGACTCTAGTAAGATATTTCTTATAGAATATCTATTAATTGTAAGATAATCCTAGAAATAGATTTCTAGTATGATATATATTATGAGATATTTATTCTAGAATTAGTATTCCTAACATGATATTAAAAAGAAAATATTTCTATTATGTTATTTCTAAAAAAGGAATAATTCAAAAATCTAATAAGATATCTCTCTACTTAGTATGATATTTTCCTCTTCCAAATATTTTCTTAGATAAATATTATTTCTAGAACATTATATATATAAAATTAATGGTTTAAAATGATTATTTAAGGGATTTTACGGGGGTGATTTATGACTAGTACAAGGGGAAATCAAACTGAATAATGATCTCACCCCTATCTTCTTGTAGGCTCATTGATCGATTTGATTTGGTTGTTGGTGGATATTTTTTGGGATGATGGTGTGGTGGACTATCTTTGGGTAGTGTAATATTTTAGGAATATAATGATATTTAGTATGGGCAGCTGTTATGTGATGGAAATGCATTCGAGGAGATGGTGGGATAGACCTATAATGGGAAATATTTAGTGGGAGGGTGTCGATAAGAAGGAGGGTCCATGAAAATAAGAGTGAATACTTCAATTGAAAGAGTGGAAGTAGTAATTTTGTCTTGTGGTGGAAGTGCGGCGATGTCGATAAAAAAACAATCACATCAAGCTTCAACATCTAATGTAGATGTATATGGGGATTTAGAGTAGAAGCACCCAGTATTACTGGGCTACGAAATACGAAGAATGATAGGGTACAAAATCATCTATTAGGACAAGGAACTATGCATCTTGGAAAATGGAAATGTTTTTGGGACACCAAGGAATGTTTGGTTTATGGTTAATAGTTCAATAAATATGGTGGGTGGTGATTATTCTGGTGGTTTATCTTATTTTGGGGATTCAAGATCATTTATTTTTACATTGTCCTCTGGGAAATCATGTTATGTATGTTTCCTACACACACTAATTTAAAAGGTGTATTATCCAAAAAAAATTAATAAAAAAGAAAGGCCTTTGGAATTTCAGTCATGTTTTATGAAAGGGGAGTGATATACTAGTAAAGATAATGGTATGAATGTGGATAATATCTTTATTTCTAGTTTTGCATTTATCCCTCCCTAAGAAATCCAAATTTCAATACATTTTTATATTTTTTGAATCTTCTAATAAAATATAATAAAAATGAATCTTCAAGGGGAGTATTGTCCTATGAACTAAAAATATGTGGTCTCTAGAATTTCATATTCATACACATGTTATAGATCATGTAATAAATAACTCATGGTTTTGAGATCAAGAACTAGAATTCATAGGGTATTCATTATCCCTTCAAGATTCCAAGGGTAGTCTCATGTGTGAAATAGTGGTTTTATTCTTGAATGGATTAATTGTATAGTTTTAAATATTGATGGTAATGGGATCATATGTTAAGGATATGGTATTTTTCAGATGTGATGTTGTTGAGGGATTTATTTATGGTGATTTTGGTGTTTAGCATTGATGTGGGTGGAGAAAGAGGTTCACTGATGGTGTGGCCTAGGATGTTGGTGATTTCCGCAAACATTCATTGGTTGATGTGTCTTTTGGGGCCATGTGCACATATTGAATGGAACATATGGTTTTTTGACCACTCGTTGTGGGCGGGGTAATCCATAGACTAAACAGGTTAGGTAGATGATGTTAACCACTGATATAAAGGATTTTTACACTATATGGGTCATAATTTTTGGTGAGATGGACAATAATATGGGAGTATATTTCTCAATATGTTCAGAGATATGTTGCAATGGGCCTAAGGATTGAAATGTAGATGTGTCAGTGGTGAATTATGGTTAGACTATGATGGTGGGGATGACTATGGGGGATGGAATGCCTGAGTGGGATGGGTTCGAGTGGATTGTATAGGCCGCTTCCTATATGAGAGACTATAGATGTATAGTCCCACACTAGTAGTGTCTGAAGAATATAAAGACACACCACAAATTGATTATCATGGATTGGGTAAGTGTTTTAATAGATAATAGATTGTTATTTATTATATTTGTTTCATGTTCTGTTATATTTATTGATATTTTATTTTGATATCATTTGTGGTGCCCGATTGAGTTCATACTCTCACACTACAAGGACCCTTCAGGATGCATGTAGAATTTATGTTTCTTTGTATATGTAATGGAAATGTGGTGGTTTTTATAACAAACAAATCATTTTTGGGTAATATCCAACTCATAATTCTTTCATAATCATTGAATAACTCAATATATATATAACAAAGAACATCATGACCAGTGGAATTAAATGAAATATTAATGGACTATTATAATGAAACCATGAAGGTGGTATCATCATATATTATTTATTTATTATTTATTATCATAATGATAGACTTATAATTTAGTTTATGATTTGATAGAACACTTATTTTCGTTTTTCTGTTGTATAGTGAGTATTAAAGGGTAGAATCTATCTATTGGTGATCCAAACACACACCAAAATCCTCTGAACATCACTGTATAAATATTTGGATGCTAGTGTGGAAGATTATGACTCTTGAATCATTTGGTGATGATCACCATAAGAATTGCTTTAGGTGGAAGGTTTTCTCCTGGTCTTTCTAGCCTTGATAGTTTGGTGGAAGATGATCTCTCTCTATTTATGAAGCTATTATAAGAGAAAATATATCTATGACTTGGGATAATTCCCTCTAGACTTTTTTATTCTCAATGACACTTTTGTTTAAAAACAACATAATTGGGTTTATAGAGTTAGGGTTAAACAAATGATTATTAAACATGGGAATTTATTATTTTCATAATCCCGGACAAACCAAATGTTTTAATAATAATATTTTTTATTATATACATAAAGTTTTCTAAACTCATGGATAAATAAATATCACTTCCAAAAATATATAAATAAATTTTTATTCAATATTCAATAATAAATTTATCACTAGATCATTAAACTCAATCTTCTTCCCTCCTCAAAAAAAATTTCCCATAAAAATGATAATTTATTGATTAAATAAAAATCATTGAATTCTTCACAAAAACATTATAAAATTTTATATTCACAAAACTAGTAAATAAATATGTATTAAACTTTCATGAAACTAAAAAAATAAATATTTATTACATTTAAAATGAAAATAAATAAATAAATATTATATACTCGTGTAATTAATAATTTCCTTATGAAGTTAATATTTATTTAATGTTAAAATAAAATAATATCTTATTAAATATTTACTGACTAAATATATGAGATCAACTAAACATGAATAATTATTAAATCACATATAGTAATAATTTTTATTCAACATGTTATATTTGGATAAAATTTTACTAAGGTTATGAATACAGTTAGCTAGTGACCCTCTAGGCCACTTTCTTAGTGGAATTATGTTATCTCACCTAACGTTCAAGGATAGAGTCTAACAATATAATGAGGCACCCATAAATAAAGAGGATAAATTTCATAATTACAATAACCACATAGATATTAACACAATGTAATATATTCCATTTTTTCAAGATATATATAATCAATAAAATTACATGATGGGGTCATCAACCTATTTGATTGATGTATCATTCTTCGAGTTTATGGAAATTAACGTGCCAATGGAAAAATATGTCCATGGACATAATAATTCTATTCTATTTCAATAAAAGGGACTAAGATATAAATTTTTTTAAAATAATAAAAGGGATAAAATTTATTTCACGTTATTCATTAATTGAATATCACTCATGATGAACCGATCATATCTTACCTCTCCCTAAGCCTATGTCATCATGTGTTTCATTAATATATCAATGTCTAGGGTTCATTCCATGAATTATTAACAGTACTAATGTGTATAGATAATTACGTGGGTTTGAAGATTAGAACATCCAATTACACATATAAATGTGGATTTCTTACAGGAGTGTCATGTTCTCATAATACTTGATCTAAATATTACCGAGGGTATACACTATGATAAAGTGTCTCAAAGTCCTATAAATCCCCACCCCTAATAAAATGTATCTTTTTAATCATATAAAATGATATAATTTGGATTTAAAACATATATCTGTGAATATAATTATGTAACTTCTATGTTATCATTATAGTGAATTATTGTTATGACCTTTTAGTATAAAAAATACCCAAGGAAACTATCAAATAGATTCTATGAATAATATTGTTCATCGTGTGATAAGTAATTAATTAAATATGAAGTCTATGAATATTCTTGTAATTGAATGTACATAGTAGTTTTTTCTAGGGAACTAACTCCCATAGAGTCCCAATTGCACTTAATCCAACTACTATGAACTAAACTGGTTATCCTTACATGATAAACATTATTCATCTGACATAGGGCTATAGATAATGACATTAAAATGGTACATGTAGTTGATCTACTTAATATAACCTCATTTTTCTAATATAATCCATCATAAGATTATATATCCATGTATATTCCCTATTTCATCCTTGATATATTGGACAATGTCATAGATATAATTGACCATGATATGGTAAAATTTATTATCATGGTAAAACTCTAAAATCTAGAACAGATAGTTTCGAAACTTGTTTCTTAAGCTGCATCAGAAATCACAATGTAGACTGTTGAATATAGATATGAAAAAATAATAGCTGCAATAATCTTTACCATTATATATTACCTTATCCTTAATGTGATTATAGAATAAATTTATCTAAAGACTAGTTTTATCTTCTATGAAAACTATAATTCACATTTCTATAATTTCTAGGAATTAATCATGTTTTTTTATCTCAATCACTATTTGATAGTTATGGATTTCATCCTGTACAATTCTCCTAGTCTTTTTTGATATTTTCATTCTATTATTTATACATAAAAAAGATCAAACATGTTCATGAATTGTGATATATGTTTTCAAATTAATTTTATGTTTATTTAGTCTATACATCACAAGAATCTAATGTAACATTGAAATAATTTTGGAAAATTGTTCTATCTTGTATTTTTTAATATCAGGTATGATATATACCACGGATAGTATTAAAAAACCCCTTGTTATATGCTAGTATATCTTTTTCCCTAGAACATGGGCTGTCAATTAAGTAATTTTTAGTGAAATTCATTAGTATTATATAATTAAATGAATATTGACTTTTTTTCCACATGTTTCCAAATATACCTATATTGGAAAATTTTATCACTCCTACAAACCTTTTGTATAAAATTAAAAATAAAGTGATCCCTAAAAGTATATTATGATCATTATTACAATTCATTATCATTGAGGGATCCTTGAAACTTATAATTCATATTGTAATTATTTGATATTGCCTGTAATTTTTGTCTCCTTATATAAACCATAAATTTAGCTCTATGAGAGGTAGATTTTATATTTGATGCCTAATATTATTATCATAATAGATATAGAAATTAAAATTAAATGTGTTATTCATGATAATTAGAGTAATCAATTTTTGTAGACTATGTAATATATATTAAACCCTTTAAATAATTTTACATTATTTTTTGGGTATCAACTTGTTCTATCTATATATATTCTTGAATACCCAAAAATAGTATGAATTATTGAAACTTCCATAATACGTTACCCCAAAATATTTGTTATATCTGTTCCTTTATTGAATTCAGATGATCTTTTCAATCATAGATAAAAGTAAATTAATGGTTCCTATATAATTTATTATTATCGTTGAATAATATATATCACCCACCATATTGAATATAAAACTACTGTAATGGTTTTAAAATTTATTTTTTTGTATGTGTATCAAGAATAAATACTCTTACTAAAACTTTTCGAGTTCACTATTCTCTATTATGTGAATATGTTAATTTGAGCATAGTAAAAAATTCATTCAATATTTAATGATCAATGAATACATGGTTATGATATTCTCTGACACACCATACCAAAGAATCCTATATATTTTATCACATGAATTCATTAATTTCATCTATCATTCTCCAAATTTATTAAAGGAACATAACCAATTATATAAATTTACCTCTAACTTCCCATTTTAATTATTCATGCTATGTAATGGAAAAAAATTCAAAAGTACTTATGTAATAACAATATTTATAAAGAATTATCTGTCTAAAACTCAATAAGTTAGTATATTGATAATACCTTATCGTTTTTTATCTAGAAAGAGAAAAAAATAAATTTTTGGTGTATAATTGAAAAAAACCTTTAGTTTCACTTGGTAATTGATTATAATTACACAACTGGGTATGAATATTATAATTTATATTCATTTTAAATTCCAAAATTTTGATATTAAAGATTCTATAATTATTTAACTATTTATTTGGTGTATAATTATATAAAAAATTAATTTAAAAATATATAATGTTTTATTCTGTCTAATAGGATACTAGGATAAATGTATAGGAAACACTTAATAAAAACACTAATTCAACTAGATTATATCCACAGAGAAATTAGAAATTTTCAAATTATCACTGTTGATAAAGGAATTAACCACTTCATCGTCTTGGATAATTAATCTTCACTTATTGAATTAATTTTCTTCTCATGTCACACATAGGAATAACCCTTCCTTGGATCCTGTGATAATACACTGTATTATTATAATGTTTCATTCTTGTTTTTTATTTTTGAATACTAGATTGTATTTAATACCAAATGAGTAAAATATAAATATTTCAATCCACGATTAATGTATTTGACGTAGATGAAACTACTTGTGTCATATTTTTTTAAATTATCATTTAAACAACCCTTTCAATCCACATGAGAAGCAAATAAATTCATGTTTTTTACAATACCTATAATAGATTTTTCTCATTGAAATACATTTTAAATTCACCATTTACTATAAAACATTCAACAGAGTTTCAAATATTTCCTTTAATGTTATTCATCATTAGGGTTCTAGCACCATGTTCCCCAAAAAACTTATCTTCCCTAAAGCTATGTCAAAAGATTCATGAGCTATTCATGACATAATTCTAGAGGAATAGTGAGTACATAGAGGGAAAGGATGAGCGTATGATATTAATGGACAATTTTATATCCATGTAGAATAAAAAATTTATTGAGTGATCAATATACATCTATTTAATAATATAATGATCAATATCTATGAACCCACTTCCAGTTTATACTAGTATTGTGTCATGATAACCTCATTTTTCTAAATCAGATCTTTTTCCATCTCAAGAGATATGAGATAATATATCATGATTTATGTATTCATTTCTTAATATTTAATTATTAGTTCTCAATAAATAAAATCTATTTTGATGCAAACAACAATTGTAGCATCCCCATATACCTCCTATAGGAATCTTTTTTTCATTTACTTTATCGATGAGTTGGATGAACTGTTATATGGACAATCAGTACATCATAAAAAAAATTCTATTCTATTTTAGAATATAAAAAACACCACCACCCATGGAAATATATGTCGTTGATGACATGGAATTTGTAATATAAATTTAAAACATTATTACATTTTCTAATTTAATACTTATGAAAAGAATAATTTAGTTTTATCACAATTAATAAAATATATGATATAATAAATTTTATTTATTAGTCTCTCTCTTTTTTAACTAAACACAATATTTATATCCATTGGTTTTTGAATATTTGGTCTTGTGAATATTCTATTATAATAGATCTATACTCCCCTTATCATAAAAAAGAGTGGGCCTATCAATCTATCAAAAGGTATTTAGGTGGGTGTAACTTATTAACTAAATTAACTCATATCTGCATTCCCCATTGAGTTGACTTCCAAATCCTAATATCCAATTATTTTATTTCCTCCAAATTTCTTTACTAGTTTCACTAATCCCCATGGAGGCCATCAACCCTCAATGTGAACAAGGTTATGTCAAACAAAAACTCAAGATATAAATTCCTTGATAATGGAAATCATTTTAATGGATGTTGGTCAAGAACATTGAACTATGGTTTTATTTCAATCCAAGTAGTGGAAGGTTATAATGACTTATTATTTTGAATAAGGGATTTGAATTCATATTAATAAAATGATCATTTTATCTTTACTACATTCTTGTTAAAATTTAGTGGCTTTTAATTAAATAATTAACCATGTATGGAAAAAAAATTCATCATCCAGTTATATTTTATTTCATATTACATACTTTTTAATTCAGTAATTTATGTGATTGAAACAAAGAATAATCAAATAAATTAACCATACAATTTTAAAAAATAAAATAATAAAAGTGGTATGATCATGATATTTTACTAATGGTTATTTTATCATGTGGATGATAAAGAAACCCTTCATCCCAGCGAAATAACACCTTGAACCGTAACATGGTTCATAATTCATTATTCAATTTTCCACCAATGTATCTCTTAGATTGATTTTATCTCAACTCTAAAGATTAATTTCCAACATTCACTTGGGAAATACATTAATTATATACTCTTTAATCACCTGAAGTTTGGAAGAACCTGTGAATTTGTTAAAGGGTTTTTATAAAAGAAATAGTAGGAATGAAGGCCTTTAATAATATAAAAGAGGCTATGACACACATAAAAGTAAATTAATTTAACAAATTAATGCCAAATATGAAATAATGATAAATTAAAATAATCGAGTACAATACACAGGTTTCTCTAGGATCACAATCATCCACATTCATGTAATGAATTTACATTTTCAAATTAGTTATGAATCACATTAATTCATCATTTATTTAATATAAAATCAGGATGAGTTAATCCAATAAATTATCTCATTAATAAATTCATTCACTCATTTTAAATTCTTCAAGATGTCTCAAAATTTCTATCTTCCTTAATTATATATAAATTAAATTAGTTTATTTTATTTAAATTATCTATGTAATAATTGTTTACTTAAAAGAAAACATAGAGTAATTCCAAATTTAACATGAAATTAATTGTGAATTTAATATTATTTTAATCATTTCAACATATTGGGCATACTAGTATAAAACCATAATTAGTTTAATTTCTACATAAATTAATTTCTGAGTGTACAAACCAAAATATCATGTATATTGAATAAAAAAATTATTTACACTACACGAATTAAACACCGCACTTGTGTATTAAAAATATTATGTGTTTAAATTTATTACAACAGATGAGAATTAATTAATTAAAATGTAAGTGAATTAAATAAACCATATGTGAATTAATTAATTACTTACCATGTGTATTAATTACACATCACTTTTAAATAAATTTAACATCAAATGTTAATTAATTGAAAATTATATTTTAATTAATGACACATCACCTTAATTACATCATAATTGAATTAATTAAATGATGACCCCATACTTTTTATAAAATAAACCTTGTGTGCATTAATTACATGACCACTACCACATATGTATTAAATATAGTGTCTGTATTATGTACCCTAACATCTCATCATGTAGATTAAATATTGTGTTTCTCAACTCTTGATAACATTCTTAATGTAATAAATACCTGATTCATCTTTAACTATTTATTTTCCACCATGAAAAAGTGATGACTACAAGTTGTATATAAGAGTTACACGATGTGTTGTCTAGAAAACTATGTGTGATCCAGACCTAATAAACAACTAGTTTGAATTAATAAACTTGAATTTCATTTAGTATACAAATACCTGGATTTCTCTTGATTCAAAATTTTTTAGTGTACATGAGTATATGACATGTATTAATAAGAAACATGCTATGTATTATTGTGTCATCTAACAAGAAACCTTGGAACCACATAATGTAATCTTTGAATATTTATTCATGTATTGTTAACTGGTTCTTGGTTATGTGATCAAGAATGAAGAAAGAGAAGACGATATTTCAATGTTTTGATTTAATGAATGAACAATATAGAAATAAAAACTAACAAAAACTCAACATCATCAATCAAATTTTATTAAATAATTATAAGTTAATTATGTGACCACTTGGATACCAAATTTAGGATTTGGGCATAACATAAGTACTTTTAGGCTACTATCAAATCATATTTTTGTTGTAATAAATGAATAATCCAAGATGTACATGATGAAGAGCATCATGACCAATAGTATTAAATAAAAGATTAACTGACTATTACTCTAAAACAACAAGGAAATATCATTATATATAATTTATAATTAATTTTCCTTCATAAAGAAATACCTTTTATGAATTTCTTTCATCATTGATTTATTTATTGACCACTGGTTTTTGTATCATCATTTTGGGTTGACGGTTTGAGGGGAAATCCCTTTATCAGTGATATAGAAATGTACTAAAAACCTGTGAACGTCACCATAGAATTCTTGGGGTGGTGGAATGAAATATTTTTATGGTTGTATCATTCATTGATGATCAGTAAAAGAATTTCTTTCAGTGGAAGGACACTTCTTGATCTCTCTACTCTTTGTAGTTTGGTTGAGGAAGATTTCTCTATAGTAATGAGATTATTATAAGAAAAAATGTATATTGGGATTGAGAAAATTATCTCTAGATTTTCATTGTGAACAAAGTAGATTAGGTTTAGAAATGACATAATCAGGTATATAGAGAGTTAGGGTTAGAAAAATAATACTTTAACATAGGCCCTTACTATTCTCTTAATCCTTAGAGAAGACCATGTCTAAATAATAATGATATTATTATTATTTAGTTAAAATGATCTAAACTCATGGATTAATAAATATTATTTCCTTGAATAAATAAATTATGGTTCACTCAATTAACATTCAATATGAATTTTTTCATCATATCATTAAACTCAATCTTCCAACCTACTTTATATTTATCAAGTCTTTAATAATGCATATTTATTTAATAAATAAATATCCTTTCATTGTTATTAAATAAATACATAAATATTATATTCAAAAAATCAATGACTAAATATGGTTAAAATATTCATTTTACCAAATAAATAGGTATGTGTTACCTTGGGAAAGAACCATAAATACATGAATAATATATATTCACATAATTTATAATTGCATAGTGAAATAAATATTTATTTAATATTAAAATCACATAATATTTTATTGAATAACTAGTGTAAAAATAAGCATTATCAACTAAAAAATAAAAATATTAAAACTTATATAGGAATAATATTTATTTAATATGTTAAAATCGAATATAATTTAACTGAGGTTTTGGATAAACTTATTGTGTGACCCTCTAAGTACCTTTCTCGGTTTCATTAGTTTGTTAAACCAATGGTATAAGGTTATGATTTAAAAACATGCCAAGGCAGCCATATATAAATAGGTTAAATGATGCAATGACAATAAAAACATAATAATTTTCCTTATGTAATATAATCCACTTATCATGAAATCTCTAGTCATGTAAGATGCATACATATGTCCTCAACCTATGTTCTAGGTGTCTTTGCCTTTCAATTTCTAGAAATGAGTATGCTAAAATAATTTCTTGGACATAGACATAATAAGTCAGTTCCATTTCCATAAAATGTTTTGGTATATTGACTTTGGTTAAAGAAAATAACACAAAATCCTTTCTCACGGTATTAATTAATTCATTATCTCTTATGGAACACCCAGTGTATCCTACCTCTCCATGATCATATTAAATTTTTACTTTAATCAATACATAAATGTATATAAATATAGACATACACGGATAATATATTAAATACTAATGATAAATATACATTTATATAGATTGGAACATACAATGACACATATAAATGTGGATTGACTATTGGTTAGTCATTTTCTCATAATATCCCACTATGAAGGTTACCAAATGTGTATACCATGAAAAAGTTTCTCAAAGTCTAATTATTATCCACCCATGTTATCTATTATCATTTAAATCCAATAAAATTTTATCATCTGGATATAGAACATATATTTCAGAATATTCTCATGGAACTTCTAGGTTTACATAAAAATGAGAGATTGTTATGACATATTAGTGAGACAAGTACCCATGGTCATTATCTCATAGATTTCCTAAAGATGAGTGATCCTATAGTGATGTGTAATTAATTAACACTAAATACTATAAATATTATGATAACTCAATGTACGTAGTAGTTTGTTCTTTGGAACCACCTCTAATAGTTATGATTGACATATGGAGCCCAGTGGACATGGATGTACAAATGGTGTAAAATAAGATGTTTAATTTTTCAGATTATTTGGATGGTTCCTTAGTGTGGTAATGATGGTATATTTTGATCTATTTAAACATGTAGATATTTTATGAACACATAAGAGAACATGTTTACTTTTATATAATTGAAAAACATTGTATATAATTATCAAAATGTCTATATATATATGGACTTGTTGTGGATTATTGTTTTATTTTCCACTTCTATATTGCATTTCAATAATCATCATCATCCTAGTAATCATAATAATAATCATCATCAGCATATTTATTAACTTCAAAGGGTATTTTCTTACCATCGTCACTTCGTATACTATCATTGCTTGTCGGTAGGCACTAGCATGCGGGGGGGGGGGGTGAAACACTGAGGTCATAAGGAACACCTCCTGTAACACCCCAGGTAAATAAAGAATATGACATTTTTATATTTATCCATATTTGTGAATAAAATATTAATATTACTTTAAAGGGGATGGTATGCTCAATGGCGTACCGAATACGCAACAACGAGTTTCTTGGGAATCTTATGTTGCACTCTAATAATAAAATAATATTATTTTAAATGGTAGTTAACGCCTAGCCGTTGTAATGGCGGGAATGAACAGAACTAACTACAAAATGATTATATATGTTTTTAAAATATTTTTACTCTTTAAAATAAATTTTAGAGGATTAAAAATGCGAATGAATCCAATTTTAAGCGTAAACATTCTGATATTTATTAAAAGGTCGCTTAACCTCCTTTTGATGGCGAACCTATTTTAAATCCACTTTTTTACAATTTTATGTGTTATATTGGACACAATAAAATTATTCTCTAGAATCGGGACATCAAAATTTACTTTGTGTAAATTTTTTGTATTTTTCCGAAAAAGTTCAATTTTTAATGAATAGTAAAATATGTTGTATTTTAATTCAAAACCTATTTTTAATCTAATTTATATATATTATTATATTATCTTTGGAATTTGTTTTAAGGTGAAATTAGAATATATTTTTACCATTTAATACAATAGTGGTCGTTTGAATTAATTTCACTTTGAAATCGGACTTAAACTAGTGTCAATCTTTTGATACATTTTGTTTCATAAAAACACGCTATTTGTTTTGACAGTGGGAATTAATTATTAAATTAATTAATGAAACTTATATGTTTTTAGTTTTTTAAAATAGACATCATTTTTGAATTCGGAATATCAAATATAGCTTAGGGTGAATTTTTGGTAATTTTCTGAAAAACTTCAATTTTTGATGAATAGTGAAACCACTAAGTGGTACTTATAAAAACTGATTTTCCGTTTAAATGAAATTTAGCCATCTTTGTTTTTTGAATTTCAAAAATCCGACATACATGGTTGTCATTAAGAAGTAAAATGTGGTTTAATGGGATTAAAATAATTTTTTCTGAATAGTAACTTATTAAGTTTTTAATCGCGATTAGAAGTAATTAGTGTAGTTTAAGGTAAGAATAATGTTTTAATAATATGAGATGAGCTTGAAACATGTCTTACCCTCATTGTATGTGTCATTGGAGACCAATAAAATCCATGTGTCCACTTGGGGACCCCATGGAGCCACTTGGTTGGAAAATGAAATAAATAACGTTTTATTTAATGTTAAAATAAAAATATCACAAGCATGAGATATTTCACTAAAAAAAATTTAAATGGGGTTATACAAGTCATATGTTTTACTATAAATATTCATTAGAAATATAAAAATATTTCCTACATCATGAATGTTTTTTTATAATTTTTATACATTAAATAAATTAAATTATTTATGACATCATGATGATGCAACGATTACCTCATTATTTAACGATTTAAATAAAATGAAAAGATAATGTAAAAACTAAAACCTAAACTTGTAAAAAACCTATTGGATGGGTATATTTCGAACCCCTATCACCTTATCCTCTACTTATATCAATGTGGGACATTTTAAATCCTAAACTCATTTTCAAATAAAGTAACATTGCTTTACTTTCCAAGAGTGCCCCTCCTCTCCTCTTATAAAAGGCCCCCACCTCTACCTCCTTACCCACACATCAAAAGACTTTGGATCGACCAACCCCTGCTCATTTTTCCTCTCCACATCCCTCTAATACTCCTAGAAGCCTCACTATGGGCATAAGTATTCCCAAGGAATCCTTTGAGCTCAAATAAAAAAGAGTTACCCAATTTTAAGGTAATGTCTTCACTTGTGTTCTTTTGTTTCATTTTTTCTCCAACCCCCTAAACTATTTTTATTCATTTCTTTTGTAACAACTCCAGTATATTCAATATAATAGGATTTTTTTATAAGAATCATTCAAGTTACACTTACACACACCTACATCAAATGGTTAAATAAAATACTGTTTCTGTGGATGGCGAATTTCTGTCTCACAAAACGATGATTGTTCAACACTCATATAACACCTTAAAATTTGGCCATTAAGATGTAACTATATTTATATATGATATATAATATGTTTATTTTTTACTTAGGCTTCTGTATTTTTCTTTTTTGGCATACCTTTATGGTTTCCATTGTGGGTAAACACGATAATTTCATTTTAGGAAGTGCGGACTACCACCCCCTCAAAGTGATTTGATTCGTTAATTCCATATGTGGGATGTATAAAGGATGTATTTAAAGTTATTATATATGATTTATGTTACATATAAATGATTAATATAATTATGCAATTAAAATATACATACCTCACATTTAGTTTTAATTCCATTAATATGACATAGAAATGAAAGTAGCGTTCATGCGTAAGTACGGCTTACCGTCTCCATGAACGGTGCATTTCATTTCTTACCTATAAATGATTATGTAATATTATAAAAACACGTATATTCTGGATATATATGATATATATGGTATCCAAATGATGAATATAATTCTGGATATAATGAACCTTTGACCACACGAACAACATGTAATTGTAAGAAATCCACTTTCAACTTAAGAACCAAATATCGACAAAAGAAACATTATTAACTTAAATGATTACATAATGTTTATAACAGGGAAATAATTGATATAAAAGGAATAATGAACTTGAAAAAGGTTCTTAAGAAAGTAGAAATTAACTCAAGTTTATTATTCAGGACGTTAAAGAATGATCGAGTCAAGTCGGACCCGAGGTAAGGGATCCTAATCCTCTCTTTCTTTTTAAGTAAACTCTTTTATGTAATTACTTTTAAGATCATATTTCTTGTGATTGGGATGTTATTTTATATTACTCTTACTATTATTTTTATGTTCATATGATGAGAGACCCTATTATCTCTCATCAATCCAGTTTGGAAGTTTTGAGTGGCGCCGTTAGGCTGCTGAATTTTCGTAAGATATCTAACCTCTCTCTTTCTTTTTAAGTACTCTCATTTATGTCACTTCTTTTAAGATCCTCTTTGTTATGATGGGGGATGTTCTTTTATATCCCTCTTTCTGTAAATTTTATTGTAATATGATGAGAGACCCTATTTGATCTCATCAATCCATGTTTGTAAGTTTTAAGTGGCGTCGTTAGGCTGCCGAGTTTTCGTAAGGGATTTTTCATCTCAATTTTATTCCCGTGAGATTTATGATACATTTGAAACAATTTCCTTTGAGTGGTGTATGTACTGCCCATTATTTTACACATTGTGTAATATACTTTCATTTATGAGTATTTACATTAATTTTGTATTGTCCTTCTTTCACGGGTTGTATGTTTCGACAGATACCCATGTCGGTAAGGGAATCTTTCACCCTCCTCTTTTTAAAAGACTTCTTTTGTTATGTATTTTAATTCACATAAAATTTTGTTGGGATATGTTCTTATATATCCTTAGTGATTTAAATTTTATGTCCAAGTGATGAGATCCCCTTTTTATCTCTCATCAACTCATTTTATGAATTTTGTAGTGACGTCGTTAGGCTGTCAAATTTTTGTAAGGGAACTTCTTAACCTAATTTTGATTCATTGGGATAAGCTTGTACTCCTTGAAAATGTCGTTCTATTAATATGTGTGAATAACCTCTGATTTTTTTACACTTAATATCCACTTATATTTGGTGTATTAGTTTGTCACACATAATTATGTAATTGATTTATCCTTAATCCAAGGATACCGTCTTTGTATGGGACTTCATTTCAATCTCCATTCATTGAGGAATATTTTGTTTTATACACAACCTTATTTTATATGGTGTATAAACCCCTTTGACTTTTAAGTTTATTCAAAAGGAATATTTTTTATACGAATGTTTTACTAAACGACAAAATGGAATGTTTTTGTGGTACATATGCGACGACAACGACTTCTCCGCCGTCGTGACCATTATTTGAGTTTCGGCTTCCTCTACAAGCCATACCTTCTTTTTAAAAGAAATATAAATACCATGTTTTAATTTTCTTTTATTTTGGTATTGAAAATGGTTTTCATAATGTTTTTATATCAATGTTTTGTATTGATATATTGTGATTGAAAGGTTAAAATGTTAAGTTTCCTTTATGCATGTTTTATGTGATACGATTATGTTGTGGTTTATGGGAATTATTATGAAGACGGGTGGTTCCGTGATAAACTAAGGGCGGGTGAGCCCAATATTTTTCTCCAATGCATTGGGTAATGCGAAGGGGTTAAATGTTAAGGTTTCTTCGAAGAGATTCAGGGAATATACTGTGATGGGTATTCCAAACGTAACCAAGAGGGTTACTCCATACGTAAGAATGTTATGAATGCCTCAAGTTACCTTTAATGTCTTATGATTTCTATGATTTATTCATGATTTGATGAGGTATGTTAAATTGAATATGTTTTATGGGTAAAGTATGATTTCATTCTTATGTATATATGAACTCATGTTTCCTTTCCATATTTTTTATAACCCTTACTGAGATTTTTATGCTCATCCCAAGTTTTTGGAAATGTTTTTCACAGTTCAAGGGAAAGGTACATGATATGATGATAGTGTCAAGGAAGTGTCAAGAAAGAATCCATGTTTTATTTTAAATATGTTTCCGTTGAGGGGAAAAAATTAATACTCTCTTTATGTAACCACTTTGTTTAAATGTGGAATGTAATGCAAGTTTTATGATCTAATTCTCTAAAACTCTAAACCTGAAAAGATCCTCAAAGTGTAATCTTGTAATAACTGAATATTAAGTAAGTTTTAAGGTCGGTGACTTATAGTTGGTATCAACGGTCAGTTTAGATAACTTTAGAGGTTAGGGTATTCTCTAAGCACAAGTGACATTACCATAATGGTTAGGATTTTAGAAAGAGTCCTAGTGATAAAATGAATGAGTAAGTATATCTTAGTGTTTACCTTCCTCATTAGTACATGATGGTTTTATTGATATACTCACACTGACATTTCTGTTTTTAGTGAATGGATGGATCTAGCAGGCACCAAAGAGACAACAGGTTTGAAGGAAACTGTGGTGGTTTTTTGATTCAGATACTAGATAAAATGGGGGATTCAATGAGGAAACTCGTGGTTGTTCTAAACCAACTATCAAGGAGTCATGATCAACCACTTGAACATTGGTATGATATGTAATGCATCATGTACGAGATGACCAATCGATGTGGAAGTTCAGGTAATAATTATAAATGTAACCATTATAGTTTATATGATCCTTACATTTGAGGTAATTATGGGTTATTATATGTTATGATGGAAAATGAAAGGCATGAGATAAACTTGAGGTTAAAATATGTTATGATCATTTTTAAATATTTTATCTCATTTTGGGGAATGTTTTAAGAATTATATAGTTTTGGAAAAAGGACAACACACAGACCGTGTGACAACCCATCGCGTCGGACAAAGCTGTGGGAATCGAACCCACAACCAAATTGCGACTGGTATTTATCACCTATCACTGGAATACATGAAGTCCCTGGTTAGTTTGACTGATTCCTTTTAGTTAGATGATTTTATGAATTAAGAGTAAGTTGATTTTGGGTTATCTATGGAAATTTATTAACCTATCATGGATGATATGTGAATAGGTTAATTACTTTTCAATACGAGACATTAAGAGAAATTGATGTTGTTTGGGGATAAATGTTACGATTTAACTTGGAAGACTATGTGACTAAATCCTTCAAATATTTGGGTTTCAATCATATTTGGTTTACTTTTAAGAATTTTATGGACAAATATTTTATTGAATGGTCGTCGTTGAACTTTGGGTTTTGTTGGACAAATTTTGGAGATTAAGAATAGATTTTCTTTTTGTAAATGGATATCCTTTTCTGGATTATCTGATCTTGTACTAACCTTTTTGGTTTTGGTTTTGGCTAAAGTCTAAAGACATCGGAAGTATATATTTCTCTTTTTTGGATTAGGTGATTCTCTAGAAGTTGATTATAGTACTCTTAATGTGAACAAGTCTTCCTAAATACTCGTCTTTTGGAGAAAATATGAGTTTGTGTAAGGAATCTAATAAAAGTTGAAAGTCAACATGATAAGTGATTATGTTTCCTTATGAATAAATTCCTCAATAAAAAGTAACTTAAAACAAAAATGTTTTCTATTAACTTTTCCTATTGGGTATCAAATACCGTTTAACCCATCACAAGTTTTTGATTTTCTTGTGGTTAACTTTCTCCTAAACATGTTTTCTGTCACTCTCCATCAGAACATGACCCTATGTTTTGTCCTCCATGTCCATGTTTTCCTACATGTAATCCTATTATGGTTTAACTCGGGTGACCTGTGTACTTATATTTCTTTATTTTAAAGTGATTGTTTTACCGACTCTTGTTCCGAAGTGGGACTTTCAAGGATGTTTCCAAGCTCAATTTTAAAATTGCGAGGATGCAATTCCCAAAAGGGGGGGAAGGATGTAACACCCCAGGTAAATAAAGAATATGACATTTTTATATTTATCCATATTTTTGAATAAAATATTAATATTACTTTAAAGGGGACGCTATGCTCGATGGCGTACCCAATACGCAACAACGAGTTTCTTGGGAATCTTACGTTGCACTCTAATAATAAAATAATATTATTTTAAATGGTAGTTAACGCCTAGCCGTTGTAATGGAGGGAATGAACAGAACTAACTACAAAATTATTATATATGTTTTTCAAATATTTTTACTCTTTACAATAAATGTTAGAGGATAAAAATGCGAATGAATCCGATTTTAAGCGTAAACATTCTAATATTCTTTAAAAGGTCAATTAACCGCCTTTTGATGATGAACATCTTTTAAATCCACTTTTTGAAAATTTTATGTGTTATATTTGACACAATAGAATTTTTCTTTTGAATCGGGACATCAAAATTTACTTTGTGTAAATTTTTGTTATTTTTCCGAAAAAGTTCAATTTTTAATGAATAGTGAAAATGTTTTATTTTAATTCAAAACCTCTTTTTAATATAATTTATTTATATGATTAGATTATCTTTTGAATTGGATTTAAAGTGAAATTAGAATATATTTTTACCATTTAATCCAATAGTGGTCGTTGGAATTAATTTCACTTTGAAATCGGACTTAAACTAGTGTCAATCTTTTGATACATTTTATTTCATAAAAACACGCTATATGTTTTGACAGCGGGAATTAATTATTAAATTAATTAATGCAACTTATATGTTTTTAATTTTGTAAAACAGAAAACATTTTTTAATTCGGAATATCAAATATAGCTTAGGGTGAAATTTTGGTAATTTTTTGAAAAACTTCAATTTTTGATGAATAGTGAAACCACTAAGTGGTACTTATAAAAACTGATTTTCCGTTTAAATGAAATTTTGTCATCTTTGTGTTTTGAATTTCAAAAATCCCACATACATGGTTGTCATTAAGAAGTAAAATGTGGTTCAATGGGATTAAAATAATTTTTTGGTGAATAGTAACTTATTAAGTTATTAATCGCGATTAGAGGTAATTAGTGTAGTTTAAGGTAAGAATAATGTTTTAATAATATTAGATGAGCTTGAAACATGTCCCACACTCATTGGATGTGTCATGTCCGACCAAGACAATCCATGGGTCAACTTGGGGACCCCATGGAGCCACTTTGGTTGGAAAATGACATAAATAACTTTTTATTTAATGTTAAAATAAAAATCTCACAAGCATGAGATGTTTCACTAAAACAATTTTTAAATGAGGTTATACAAGTCATATTTTTGACTATAAATATTCATTATAAAGATAAAAAGATTTAATATATCATGATATTTTTTTATAATTTTTAGACATTAAATAAATTAAATTATTTATGACATCATGGTGATGCAGCGATTACCTCATTATTTAACGATTTAAATAAAATAAAAAGACAATGTAAAAAATAAAACCTAAACTTATCAAAAACCTATTGGATGGGTATATTTCGAACCCTTATCACCTTTTCCTAGAATTATATCAATGTGTTACCTTTTAAATCCGAAACTCATTTTCAAATAAAGTAACATTTCTTTACTTTCCAAGAGTGCCCCTCCTCTCCTCTTATAAAAGGCCCCCACCTCTACCTCATTACCCACACTTACAAAGCCTTTGGCTCGGACAAACCCTGCTCATTTTGCCTCTAAACATCCCTCTATTGCACCTAGAAGCCTCACTTTGGGTATAATTTTTACCATGGAAACCTTTGAGCTCAAATCAAAAAGAGTTATCCAATTTTAAGGTAATGTCTTCACTTGTGTTCTTTTGAATCATTTTGTTTCTCCAACCCCCTAAACTCTTTTTATTCATTTATTTTGTAACAACTCCAGTATCTTCAGTATACTAGGATGTTGTTATAAGAATAATTTGAGCTACAATTACACACACCTACATCAAATGGTTAAAGAACATATTGTTTCTGTGGATGGAGAATTTCTGCCTCACGAAACGATGATTGTTCAACACTCATATAACACCTTAAAAGGTGGCCATTAATATGTCACTATATTTATATATTATATATAATATGATTATGTTTTACTTAAGATTCTGTATTTTTCTTTTGTGGCATACCTTTATTGTTTCCATTGTGGGTAAACACGATAATTTCATTTTAGGAAGTGCGGACTACCGCCCCCTCAAAGTGATTCGATTCGTTAATGCCATATGTGGGATGTATAAAGGATGTGTTTAAAGTTATTATATATGATGTATGTTACATATAAATGATGAATATAATTATGGAATTAAAATATACATACCTCTTATTTAGTTTTAATTCCATTAATATGACATAGAAATGAATGTAGCGTCCATGCGTACGTACGACTTACCGTCTCCATGAACGGTGCATTTCATTTCTTACCTCTAAATGATTATGTAATATTATAAATACATGTATATTCTGGATATATATGATATATATTATATCCAAATCATGAATATCATTCTTGATATAATGAACCTTTGACCACACGAACAACATGTAATTGTAAGAAGTCCACTTTCGACTTAAGAACCAAATATCGACAAAACAAACATTATTAACTTAAATGATTACATAATGTTTATAACATAGAAAAAAGTGATATAAAAGGAATAATGAACTTGAAAAATGTTCTTACGCAAGTATAAATTAACTCAAGTTTATTATTAAGGACGTTAAAGAACGATCGAGTCAAGTCGGACCCGAGGTAAGGGATCCTACTCCTCTCTTTCTTTTTAAGTACACTTTTTTATGTCATTCCTTTTAAGCTCATATTTCATGTGATTGGGATGTTCTTTTATATTAATCTTACTGTAATTTTTATGTTCATATGATGATTTACCCTATTCTCTCTCATCAATCCATTTTGGATGTTTTGAGTGGCGCCGTTAGGCTGCCGAATTTTTGTAGGAGATCTAACATCTCTCATTCTTTTTAAGTACTCTCCTTTATGTCACTTATTTTAAGCTCCTCTTTGTTATGATGGGGGGTGTTCTTTTATATCCATATTTATTTAAATTTTATTTTAATATGATGAGAGACCCTATTATTTCTCATCAATCCATTTTTGTAAGTTTTAAGTGGCGTCGTTAGGCTGCCGAGTTTTCGTAAGGGATTTTTCATCTCACTTTTATTCCCATGAGATTTATGCTACAGTTTCCACAATTTATTTTGAGTTCTGTATTTTCTGTCCATTATTTTACTCATTTTGTAATATACTTTCATTTATGAGTATTTACATCAATGTTTTATTTTCCTTCTTTCACGGGGTGTATGTTTCGAAAGATACCCATGTCGGTAAGGGAATCTTTCACCATCCTCTTTTTAAAAGACTTATTTTGTTATGTCTTTCAATTCACATAACAATATGTTGGGATATGTTCTTATATATCCTTAGTGATTTAAATTTTATTTCCAAGTGATGAGATACCCTTTTTATCTCTCATAAACTCATTTTCTGAATTTTGTAGTGACGTCGTTAGGCTGTCAATTTTTTGCAAGGGAACTTCTTAACCCAATTTTGATTCTTTGGGATAAGCTTGTACTCCATGAATATTTCGTTCTATGAATATGTGTGAATAACCTCTGATTTTTTTACACTTAATATCCACTTATATTTGGTGTATTAGTTTGTCACACATAATTATGTAATCGATTTATCCTTAATTCAAGGATACCGTCTTTGTATGGGACTTCGTCTCAATCTCCTTTCACTGAGGCATATTTTGTTTTATACACAACCTTATTTTATACGGTGTATAAAGCCCTTTGACTTTTATGTTTATTCAAAAGGAATCTTTTTTATATGAATCGTTTACTAAACGACAAAAGGGAATGTTTTTGTCGTATGTATGCGACGACAATGACTTCTCCGCCATTGTGACCATTATTTGAGTTTCGGCTTCATCTACAAGCCATACCTTCTTTTTAAAAGAAAAATAAATACCTTGTTTTAATTTTCTTTTTATTTTGGTATTGAAAATGGTTTCCATAATGTTTTTATATCAATGTTTTGTATTGATATCTTGCGATTGAAAGGTAGAAATGTTAAGTTTCCTTTATGCATGTTTTATGTGATACGATTATGTTGTGGTTCTTGGGCATTATTATGAAGATGGGTGGTTCCATGACGAACTAAGGGCGGGTGAGCCCGATATAGCTCTCCAATGCATTGGGTAACGTGAAGGGGTTAAACGTTAAGGTTTCTCTGAAGAGATTTATGGAATATGCAGTGATGGGTATTCCAAACTTAACCAAGAGGGTTACTCCCTACGTAAGAATGTTAGGAATGCCTCGAGTTACCTTTTATGTCTTATTATTTCTATTATTTATTCATTATTTGATGAGGTATGTTATAGTGCATATGTTTTATGGGTAAAGTATGATTTCATTATTATGTATATATGAACTCATATTTCCTTTCCATATTTTTTATAACCCTTACTGAGCTTTTTATGCTCATCCCACATTTTTTGAAATGTTTTTCACAGGTCAAGGGAAAGGTACATGATATGATAATAGTGTCAAGGAAGTGTCAAGAAAGAATACATGTTTTATTTTAAATATGTTTCTGTTGATGGGAAAAAATGAATACTATCTTTATGTAACCACATTGTTTAAATGTGGAATGTAATGAAAGTTTTATGATCTAATTCTCTGAAACTCTAAACCTGAAAAGATCATCAATGTGTAATCTTGTAATAACTCAAGATTAAGTAAGGTTTAATGATGGGGCCTTCTTCCTCTATCCTGGTAACTATTTAATGGTCATGGGGATACGAGGAATTAAATTAATAAAATTTAGATTTTATATTTTTACATGAAAAAAATGTGATTACATGTTAATATAGTTTAAATTTCTAATGATTCATATTTTATTATTATTTGAACATATTTTCATGTTCATATGTTAATATAGAATCATACTATTGATACTATATAAATAGAATCATTTGATGAATATATCAATATATTTATAATATTTAACTATATACATATTAATATATTTTAAATAAAAAAAATTAAACAAATGAAATGTTTACATCTTAGTACCTAAATAATATAAATATGAAAACAATAGTAATGTGTAAGTTGTTTATTATTGAATTTAGTATACAATTTATATGATTATTTTTTATTTTATGATTAATGAACATATAAACTATTTATATTATAAATTTTACTTTTTTATTATATATATATATATATTGTAAATTCTTTATAGTTTAATTAAAATTAAAAAAAATTAATGTTTAGATATAATTCAGTAAAAAAAATTCAGGTCATATGTTTACAATTTTATGATAATATAGTTTACTATCAAAAATAAATTAATTCAACTTATTCAACGATCATATATTTTAATAATTATTTTTAATCATGGATACTCATGGATAAAAATTTATATTTTTATTACACATTGATCGATTTAAGATACCTATTATGACAACCCATGTCTTTAATACATCTTAAGTTATAATTAATTAGATAAACGCATAGATAATACAACCCAGAATACCATGAGGCATAGTTTCATTGGGAAATTTGTTATATAACATAACAACATTAAATAAAAATATAAAAACATTATTTCAAAACTCTATAATATTCACTTATATCCCATTGATCCTTTAAT
The DNA here is from genome assembly GCA_963277665.1 of Viscum album. Classification (NCBI taxonomy): domain Eukaryota; kingdom Viridiplantae; phylum Streptophyta; class Magnoliopsida; order Santalales; family Viscaceae; genus Viscum; species Viscum album. The sequence goes on along the minus strand of OY728130.1, from coordinate 1,088,968,113 downwards.
ACTACATGGGATAACATGGGGATTTACATAATAAAGGGGTGAACAGTAATGCCTAATAAAGGAATAAATGAAGAATGACATTATAAAAGTAATACATGTTATTGAAGAGTTTTATAAATATTATATAAAGTTTTTTGATAATCGCAATATTGAACAATGGGGAAAGATATAACATTAAAACATAAAGGCAACTTAGAAATGTAGAGAAAAAATAAATCATGTCATAAACCAAAGTCAAGTCTAACAGCCAAGGAAACATAAAAAGGTAGAAGAATTACCATAATGGATAAGGTTTAATCCTTAATCCCATTCATGGAGTATCATGAGTCTGAAACATTACCCAATGCATTGGAATGCTATCTGGGTAACCCATCATAATATGTACATGATCATGTGTGCCACATAAAACATTTAACAAAAGGGTCATATTTCATCACATTCAATCCCATGATTATGAAGTGTGGGATAAATATATGTTAGTTACCAATAAATTAATTATTGATACATTTAGGTGAATACTAGTGAGTGGAAATGGGTTTGGGCGTTAACTACAAAAATTTTTGGAAAGGAAATTGCAAGATAATTTTGGAATCATAATAGGATATGTATATATATATATATATAAATTTATGGGAGGGGATAATGATATTTAATGGGGTATATAATCACTTGAACATAATAGTTGTAGAAATAGGTATGTGTTATATCTTACCCTGATAGGAAAAAATAGAATACAAAAGGAATATTTTATAGGAGGTGTTTTAATAATGAGAAGACAGAGAGGATAACTTACCAAGAAAGGGTGTTTCCAAAATATTTTGAGGAGATTATAAAGAGATTGGAGAATCTTGGGATGACTATTAAGAGGTAAGTGAAGCATAATTTTATTATCCAAGGGTTTTTAGTGAAGATAAATAGTAGTATGGGTGGGTTTATATAGAAAAAGAGTGGAGATTTCATTATTAATTTCCAAGCATAGGTTTCGGACACTACATGGTAATGTACTCAAAAAAACATTAACATGGTCCTTTCCCATGGTTTCTACCAAATATGAATGGCATTCAATGGTTTACATGTTTAATAACCTAACTCATTGATGTAATACACTTGGTTATGTGGAGGTGAGTTATGTTCATAATGAAATGATTTGAAAACATTGAAATATAATATAGGCTTTGGAATATTTATTATAAATCTGTAAAATTAATAAAATTACCTCAAAAACACAATAAATTTAATTTAAAAAATATATTTCTTCATAAATACATTTTATGTAAGATATTTCATTAGTTTTGGTACATGTTTATGTGATAATATACACCACATATTTATACCATATTAAATTTTGAACAAAAAATTTGATTATTATAAAAAAACATTGGATAAACTTGAAATGGTGATGTAAAAAATAATATTATTTTTTCTGAATATTTTCCTAATTATGATAACTTTCACTTTTAATGAAAAATACACATTCAATTAAGAATATTGGTTATATGACTATAAAAATCTAACAGTTTTCTGACCCATATAAAAATTATTTTTGACATCATAAATTTATATTATAATTTAAATTTAATAAAAAATAATTAATAATTATATTTTATTAAGAAAATAATTATTTCACAAATAATTTAATTCATTAAAATAGAGTGTCTTTATTAAAACTATAAATTTTCGAAAAATAAAAATTGTGTTTCTTCATATCCGAATATAATTTCTATCAAACTCGTTATCTAATAATTTAAACAGTAATATTTAATAGTAATAAATATAAAAATTATTTAATTAATGGAAAATATAAAAATTCTTACTATGAGGGTCCAAAGGAATAGCCCTTAATTAATCCAATAAATTTTTTAAGGATGAATTGTATGATGGGGAAATTTTCTTGGGGTGGTTCGACATACATAGTTTGGGTAGTGTTCTAGATGAGCATGAACATTCACCCAAAATCAGTTTCACTCATGATTTAGTTGTTGAATATCATCTTGGTCTCTGTTAAGTGGAACTCCAAGTAATCCTATCCCGCTTATAAAATATGATAAATGGGATTTATATGGTACAATCTTACTGGTGGAGGCCATCACTGTATTATTATATGTCAATTAAAGTTTATCATAACCATTAATATAAACTAATAATAATAGTCAATGTAAAATAGCTACATTATCAATGGTTTTAATGATTAAAAAACTTTTAAATTCAACAATATATTACTTATAATGGTCAAAAACCTCTGTAAAGAATGTGTTTTCTATAATATCATTTCTTACGAAGGAATTTGCTTATTTTAAAAAAATAATTTCTTTTATAAATGTTTATTTCATTACATTCTTACTCCTTTATAAATTTTATCCTAAATATTTATGTTTTATACACTAAAGAAAATGAGTGTACATTTACTTCATTTCCTCTATTGGTTCCGTTGTCACTTCCTTAAACATGTGGTTCTTCCCTAAAACATTGATAATGTGAGTTATCTTGATTTGTTTAACTTTGTCTCTAGGATTTAAGATCTACACTAGATTCTCATTATATGAAAGATAATTATTCAATTATATCACCTCTATAATCAGTACATTTCAGTGTTTGGAATGTAATTCCTCAAGAGGTATTCATGGAACACCTAAAGTAACCTATATAGTATTTGTGGTACTGCTAGTTAATTTTAAAAAGTTTCGATGTGATCAAGGATATTAAAAGAGATTATGTATCTTGGACTAATACTTATCTTATTCCAAAATCCCATGACATTATTCCATGATACTATATGGAGGAAAAACTTTTTATTTTACCTCCATTTCTATACCATGTTGAAGATTGTATGTATAGATCATTTGTTGACTTTGTACATATTTAATTTCACGCAAAATAGTTTGAACTTTCTCTATAACCAATTGGATAAGATCGTGACACATTATATTTATTTCACCAACTTCATCCTAGTGTGTCAGACACTAACTTCTCTTCCCATACAAAGACTCATATGGTTCCATTTAAATTCTAGAAGAGAAACATTTATTATATTAAAACTTCACTATGGGAAGGTGTTGATCCAAATACCCTCAGAAATACTGTGTACATGATCTTTTCATATCTTACTAACATTGAATTCTAATTTTAAACTAAACACTTTTATAATGGTGATAATTAGTGATAAATATTAGCTCTTAATTCAATTATTGCTAATGAATTCTCCAAAAACGAATGAGAATCTCATATCTCAATAAAAAATAATGCATAGTGGAACTCCATGATGTATTAATTCTTCCCTTATTTATATATTGGTGAGTTAGTAAACAGGTAAATATTCTATGATAAGAATGAAAAGTGGTGAAATTTTAAGACAATATAATACCACACCATATATAATTATTTCATTTATATGTATTGGGATGTCATACAATAAAATCCTGACTTATGTTTTCCCATTACCATACTATTATTTTCAATAGTTTCATCAGGACCTTAGGATTATTTTTTAGACGTAACATGATGGAATACCAAAAAAAGATACAAATTTTTCAATATCTCTCTTCATGTTACCCAACCCGAAATTCTGTTTCAAATATCTATACATCTCAGTGTTTCATGGATGAATAGAGAAGGATGAGCTATGTGAATCTTCTAGAAGTTACCACCTCTATTTTAGTTTTTTTGGGACATATATCTGGGTCCAAAAATTTATTAATCTATTTTCATAAAATTATAACTCTGGAATATTCGAATACATATTTTCTAGAAACTAATCATCTTTTTGGGCCCCCTCGATCCTCTCAGGAATGGATGGTTGATCAAATATTTGAGTAAGTTATGATGAGGAGCTTTTTATTATTACCATGTTCATCCACTTCATTTATAATAAGATTGGATCTCACACAATCGTTATTGTCGATAGGGTTACAAGATTCTTTAAAAATCAAGCATATTCCAAATCTTTTGCATTCCAATGATGGTAATGGATTGAAAAATTATAACCCTTAATTAGCTCTAATCATTTGCATTGGAACATATTACACTCCTTTTTTGTGAATATATACTTTAGGAATTTATATCAATATATTTGTCACACATTTCCCCATGGAGATAATTCAACCAAATATTTAATTCAAATATCACAACATATAATTCTATATCATGAGTTGGGTAGTTTTTCTCATGGATATTTAGTTTTTGGGAGGCATATGCAATAACTTTGTAATCCTGAAAGAGTACACAATACAATACATTTTTGGATGCATCATTGTGGATCAAAAATTCATCCCCAATGGAGGGTAATGTGAGAAATAGTGTAGTGAGATGCCTCTTCTTTATCTCTTCAAAAAATTTCACATTTTATTCATTCTAGAGAAAATTTACCTCATTCTTAGTATGCTTGGATTGTGGGATTTACAATTGTGATAAGATTCTCAAAAATTAATGATATTTCCTTGCTAATCTAAATACAACTATGAATATATGTCACCAAGGATGGTCTAGTACATCCTTCAATTGCCCCTATTTTTGAAGGGTATAAAAATATCCATTTAATAGTGATAACATTACCCATGATTGTTACTTTCACTAACCATAATTCATACTTCCTATAATTTTTATATGTATTTTCTTTCTTCAAGGTATTCAATATAGTATTAAAATGACCCTCATATTACTAAATTTTTTAGATTATATAATGATATCATCTATAATGACTAACATAAAATTGTCAAGGTAATAACTAAATAATCTATTCATCATGTCCATGAAGATATATAGATAATTATTAAGTCTAATTTCTATCACAATTAATTCTAAGTGCCTATAACTTATACGAGAATTAGCCTTGGGGATATCCTCCAACTTCACCTTTAATTGATAATATCTCAAACAAAGATAAAACTTGGAGAAATATTGAGATCTGCATATCTAATTGAATAATTCATCAATCCATGAAAGAGGGTAATTATTATTTATCATGATCTTTTTTGATATCACACTAATCAATGAACACCTTCATTGACTCATTTTCTTCTTGAAAAAGAGGAATGGTTCACCCCATGGTGACATATTTGGTCGTATTAACCCTTTATTTGGATTCTATTATTATTCTTTCATAAGATCCTCATGTTCAAAAACAACCATTCTATATCGAGTCTTTGATATTGGAATAGATCCAAGAAAAATATCATTTGATAATTCAACCTCTTATCAAAGATAAAGAAAAATAAATTATTCTAAGAACACATCAATGAATTTCCTTACAATGGGCATGTCATATAGGTTGATATTTTTTATATTTTTAATCATTTGACCTAAATAATATTTCATGAAAGGAAATAACATGCATATTGATATGTTAATCGCAATGAAGATTCTACATCTTTCATTCACTTTTATAGAATTGGAGGACGATTTCTGATGTGGAGGGTCATTAACTTCTCTTTGAAATTTATGTTTTCTCTATATAATTAAATACATTCCATACACAAAATAAAATTTAATTTCAATAAGGGCGTAAAAAATGGTTCACCTAGATGTTTAACCTTATAATATGTATATGATAGAAGTTATATACATGGTATGAAATAATTCTTCCCCTTCTATCTTCACCAATAGCTATACTTTCTTGAATTCTAGTGGTGTTTGAATAGTTCTACTAAACTTGCATGATATGAAAGAAATAATTGAACTAGAATACAAAAGTATATTCAGAAATCATGAATGAATAATGAGAATAATTTTCACCACATCATTGTTGGAATGCACCTCCACAGTTGTGATTGAATAAGCTCACCTTTTCATCCATGGAGGTTGTTGGAATTGATTTTCTCTGAGAACCCATGGACTAGGGTATTGTATTTTATAATTCCCTTGTTCTTTGAAATAGAAAAACTATACTACTACATGAGGGTTGACTAGAGCATTCATTTATTCCATCAAATTAGTGGTTTTTATAACTGGTAATCGATAGCTAGGTCCACTTCCATCATGGACTTAAAGAATCTCTTCATCCACATTAGGTAATTTATATGATGCTTCTTACCACCCTTTTTAAAAGAGTGATGTCTATATTTCATTAATCCTTTGGATTTCTCCATCAATCCTCCAAATGAAACTCCATTTTTTGATTCTTATCTTCATGATAACCTTGTGATTCACTGATATCCATTTCAAACATGGGGACACATCAAAAACTTTCATCGTAGTTATAAAATCCTCAAATTGATATGGTTTTTCATAGACTCACCTTCATACCAACAAAGAAGAAGTCAAATTTACATTAAAGGGTAATAACAAAGATATAATAATATCATACATGTATTCTAATGTTATATAATTACTCCCTAATGGATTCTTTATCATTTTAGATGGGGCTATAGAAGTCCCTTTCCATTTTAAGTCGAAGAGTGTGAGGAAAATATTTATCAAAAATAATTTTACAGAATTCTTTCCACTCCATCACTTTGATATTTTACTCATGATTCGTATTCTTGAAAAAAATCTATCATTTATAAACTTCACCCTTAATATAATAAAAATCCAACTTGACCCTCTCTTACTCTCGTTATTGAAGGACAGAGAGGTTACTCTAAATAGATTTGATCCATTCTTCCATGATTAATGGATCAAATGATACATTTGAAAATCAAAGACCTTTATTACATAAAGGTATCAATTACAACCTATTATTTCTCTGGGAGTTTTAGGTGTTTCTCCATATTCATGATTCTATTAAAAACGTGATTCAATTGAGAAATTATCATCATGAAGATTGCAGTTCACACACCCATCGGGTTGGAGATTTCATTTGGACAGTCATCACATTTCCCCTTACATTTTTTGTTGACACAGTTCACCTGTTTCTAGTCATTGACTAAAAAAAGTAAAATTGTGGATGATAATATTCAAAATATTAGAAGAATTAAAAGGATACCATAAACATTAAGGGGATAAATCATAAATAATGTCTATCATTTAACCTATGAATTTAAAGGTTTTAATATACGTTATTAAAGATGTATTTCAGAATATAAAATATAATATGAATTTTTTCCCTTAATAATGGTTTATAATGCGATTTTTAATTTAGCAAAGAATATCCCCTTTTAGTATCAATCAATGTGTGTAGTAAGTCACATTTTCATGCACTATTATATGATCGAGTCTATCTCAATAGGTCATTTTTGGGGGTGTTACCCATAGTTACATCGGTTTCAAAGCCAAATCCACTTGTAGTAACAATAATATGATGTATTTTATTTAAATCCACATAATATATAAACTAATAAAATTTAGGGTTTATTTCCATTGTTTATTATTATCAATAACTCTTTTTCTATACTTTCCTAATCATAATCTAAAAAATAACAACACTTTCCTCTTTGACTAACAATCAAAACTCATATCTTTAATACATTTTAATTTATAATTTACAACTTACAAGAAAAAAATAATACACCAAAAAATATTGTGTGGATTAATTTATTATTTAATTTAAGGACATAACATAAAAAATATAAAAAAAACATAACAACATTAATTAAAATTTTCAGAACATACACATAGATTTGATCGATCCTTCAATACTGTGTGGGATAACCTTTGGACATACATAAGAAATATGGGAGCTATAAAGCCTGGTAAAAGCATAAAAAACAAAACATGATGAAATTAATATATGTTAGTCAATAGTTATTTTAATATTTCATAAAAGTGGTGACAATCATAGCCTTTAAGAAAGAGGCATGAAAAAACTTGAAAGCATAAAGGCTATATGGTAATGTGGTTACAACATAAATCATGTCATAAACATAAGTCAAACATAATTGTTGAGGCAACTTAACATGGTAGATAGATTCCCATAATTGATTTATTTTACTCTATAATCCCATATATGATGTCTCCTAAGACAAAAACATTACCCAATTTTTTGGAGCACTGTCTGGGATTACCCATCATAATATGTACATGCTCATGTGTTCCAAATAAATTATTCAACATAAGGATCATATTTCATCACATTTAATACCACAATTAAGTAATTTTCATTATAAACATGGTAGTATCCAATAAATGAATTATATGTATATATGAGTGAATATACTTCTATTGAAAATGGTAAAGGTATTCAATACATAAATTTATGCAATAGAAAATCATGAGATAATTTTGGCAGCAAAAAGGGGTATATATTATTTAATGGCAGTGATTAATTAGAGAAAAATCCATATATAATAAATTAAATATATAATTCATGGTAAGGGTATGTGTGGGAATATACCCTAAAATAAATAAATGGAAAATAAAAGGAATATCATCAAGGAGGTTGTTGAATAAATAAAAGAAAGAGAGGATCCCTTGCCTTGAGAGGGTTTCTTTCAAAAGCATGGGGATATTCTTAAGAGATTGGGAGCACCTAGAGAGGAAACTATAGAAAAAAGGTTAGAGTAATTTCATTCATCAAGGTATTTAGTCCAGTGGAATGGGATTTTTGGTGGGATTATATAGAAAATTATTGTTGAGTTGTTTATTAATTTCCTTACATAGGTTTTGGTCTCTATATGAAAAAATAATCAAAACCACAAACCATCTCACGATTTTTCACATGGATTCTACCAAAAAATGATTATTTTTCATCATTTTATAAGTTCAAGAGTAAAAATCATTAAAATAATAACCTTGGTGATGTGGAGGTTATTCCTATTCATAAATAATTGATTTTAAAACCATGAAATATAATACAGGTTTCGAAGGATTCACTAAGAGTTTATAAAATTAATTAAATAACCTGGAAAAACCATTTTTAAGGGAAATATATATATAATCCCCCGGATAACTTTTATTGTTTATATTACATCACTTTTGGGTCTTTATGTTGTCAATATACACAATTTATATTTATATAATATAAATTTTTGACCCAAAATGTTAACAATTTTTAAAAAATAGGAATCAATATCCATTCACTGATTTCAACATAATGATTTCAAAAATAATATTTATTTTATCCAAATATTTATCTCTATATGATTATTTAAACTATTAATTCAAAAGTACACATTTGTGGAAAAATTCTAGTTTTTTTATAATAGATGTTTTCTGGACCATATACAAAAATTTACATCATAAAATTATATTATTGTTAATATGAAATAAAAATTATTTATAAATAATATTTTTATTAAAATATCATTTATTTATAGAATATTTAAATCATTATACGGGAGTGACTTCCAAAAATAAAATTTATGTATCATCACATCAAAATATTATTTTTATCAAACTCGTTATCTAATCATTTAAAAAGTAATATTAAAGAGGGATAGATATTATCTTTTTTTAAATAAAATGAAACATAAATATTTATACTATTAGGTGTAATATACATATCCCTTTATTACTCTATTGAATTCCAAAAGGGTAAGGTGTTCAATGATGATATTTTCATTGGGTGGTTCGGTGTACATGGATTAGGTCGTGATCCTGATGATTTTGAACTTTTCCTGAAAATGGGTAAATTTAGTTTTTAGTTGTTAAATCTCAATTTCGGATTAGTCAATGGAAAATCATAGTTATAATATCTCCCTAATAATCTATGATAAATGGGATATAATCTTACTATTTCATGTCATGAATTCTTTCATTTGTATCAATTGTAATTTTTCATAACCCTTAATATATACTAATCATAATTCTCACCATAAAATGGTTATATTATCAAAGGGTACAATGATTAGTGGACATTTAAATATGAAAAAATATAACTTATAGCTTTCCAAAACCCAATATAGTGCATATGTTTTCCATAATTACATTTCTTAAAATGGAATTTTATTATTTAAAAAGGGAATTTCATGTATAAAAATTTCATTTGTTACACATATAACCAAGGAGATCCATTGATCTGTGAAAGTGAATAGCATATCCATCAGAAAAATGCCAACGCACTTGATTGGTATGGATAGAGAAAAAAACATCATGCCACATGGACTGAAATTAGTAAACAATATCTATATAGAATACACATTCATAATTTCAACCCAGTTTATTAAAAAATGAGATACCTATAGATACCCCAAGTAATTGGTAATCAATATTGTATTAATAATTCACTAAGAGAATGGATTTATGAGCCTATGAACCATTAATTATAGTTTTTACAAACATTCAATGGTGCAACAAACACATGGTACACAATAAAATCCACTATGGAACAGTGACTCTTTCTCAAGACCTTTTGATCAAGGTGACGGTGGATTTTTAAACATGAATTTTTGGGTTAAATCCCAATTATATTAAGATATATTTCCTACAAATCAGTTCTTAAATGACCCTTTATTAAATTAAAGCTCACTGAATTAGTCAAATCACATGAACACTCCATTGAGGAGTTAATATTATTTATAGAATGTGGTAAATCGATAATTTCAAGGGAAAATTAAGGGTGATAGTAAATGTAATTTTATCAGAACCATATTTTAAAAAATTCAATGTTCCAAAATTGGGGGAGACCAATTTTAAATTCCTTCGATGGACCACAAAAACCCTACACATATTAGAAGTACTATATTTAAGCTTAATTTTCATCCAAATTTATAGGTAAATAATTTATTTTCAACCATATATATATTTTGATCATGTCATGTTAGTTTAGTTTGAGTTGTGATGGGTTAGTTCTTCATTTGTACAACCAGTTAATACCTATTTTTCTATGTTTGTTGCTTTAAGGTTTAATTTAATTAAATTCTCTTTTTTATTCATGTAGATTCACTATAGTTGTGGTGTGTTTGATTTTTTTTCTAGTTGTGTTGGTATCTAGTTAGACTCATTTGGACAAAATAATATCATGTTTCTCTCATTCTACTGCATAGTAGTTCACATCAAAGTGTACATGTATTTTAGAGAACCCATCATTTTTTCCTTTATAAAAAACACTTCAAATCAATATTTTATTATATAAAATAAATTATTTTTAAAAATTATAATCATTTAAAAAATGATAAATATGAAAATTCCTCAAACTCATATCTCTTCCAATAAGCTACCATTTCTATATAATGTCAAACTAGACAATCATTGATGGTTGGTATACAATATAACATAGTATTGAGTTTACTAGTCTACTCAACATATTACTCAATCTTATATTGTCTACATTTTTAACCTAATTCCATTAACCATGCCTCCTTCGTAGCAGTAACATCATAAAATTTAATGAAAATTTGCAAAAAAATATTAATTCATATAAATAAAATAATAATATGATGTAAAATATTAAAACAATTCTTAATCATATCTTAGATCATTTATTCTACTTTATTTTATTACAAATTATCTCCATGAGATTATTTGAGCTGAAATGATGTCATAATACATGGAAAACATTTCTATAAAACATCTTCATTGTCCTCCATTTTTATATAACAATTGGATGAATTCATTGTATTATACCATACTTTTTGTAATTAAATTACATTATTTATAAATACAAGTACATCCATGTTTCCTATTAATTGAAAATGATGAAAAAAATAAAGATAAACAATTTAATTAATACACTTTATAACTGAAACAATATTAATGTAACACAATTGAATGAACTTGTAAACATATACAAATTAAATTAAGATCGTTAGGCTCTGCTGGATCAACAAGTTGGGGGATATTAATAGCTTGTGCAGGATGAGTATTGTCGAATGCATTCTATAGGTGATCAGAAAGGATTATAGTAGAAGTCAAAGGAGAAAGATTATAAGATAATGGATAGATAGGAGTGGGAAATAAAAGAGGCATAGAAATGGCTAGAAAATGATATAAGGGATGAGGATCCATCATGGGACATGGAAAAGGCATATAAGAAGTAGTTCATGTCTGTAATGATGATGAATGTGTATGTGGGAAGATCCTTAGTGCCACAAGTTGAATAGTATGATGAGAAATTTTTGTAAATGGGATATGTAGTGGTGGGTATGGGTTTGAATTAGTATGATGTGGAACTCTGAGTACCTCTAGTATGAACCCCACTTGATTGGCCATATTTATCACCACTATGAGTAGTTTAAAAATAGATTAGTTTTGTATTATATGATTGACCTAGAAATAAATTTAAAAACAATAATAAAATGATATATATATATATATATAAGGTATTGTAATTGATATATATTAGAATTAGTATACTCATAAAGGGAATCCCAGAATATAATCTCATCTTGTATATTTGTAAAAAATTCTCATCCAATATCTTATTATGTATTTAATTAATATATTTCTTTTTTTTATAAGAATTAAATGAAATTTTTTTATTTTAAATAATAATGAAATAAATATCGTATAAAAGGTTGTAGAAAATAATTATAGAATAGTAATTTATGGGAGGGATTTTTCATAAATACCTAATCAATTAGTTATTATTTTTCTATATATGATATTGGGGTAAATCCTATGTTCAATCTCTAAAAGTTTCCACTGACACTCATTAAATTTTTATTTCCACTACTTATTGTCTAACTAATATATTACAGAATGATAATCTAATATAATTAGGGTATTATGAAAAACATGATTTTAATATATATATATATATATATATATATATATTAATGCATCTAAAACACAAAAAATAAAATAAAATACAAAGTTTTCATTGAAAATGGGAGTTTTCCTAGGGAGTTTACAATGATGATATAATTATTCCCTAAATTATAATTCCTAGTATCCTATTCAATGTAGTGATTAAGACCTATAAAATGTTGAGTCAATAAGGTTTTCTTTATGAATTTTCCATTCCTTCTTTTTTTGAAAATCACAAACACCTTATCTTTAAGGAAAATCTCTTTTATAAGGAAAATAGCTTTTATAAGGAAAATTGCTTTTATAAGGAAAATCGATTTTATATAGAAAATTGATTTTGTAAGAAAAATTATCCTTATCATATTTTTATCCATATTTTTCTTAAGTATAAGATTCGGATTCATTTCTATATTCTCGGAATTGTTTGAAACTTTGATATGAGGTATTCTGTTTTTAGGATCCGAATTCTGGATAAACACTTCGATAAAGTTTCACTCCGAAATACAGAATGAGATCTATGATAAAGTTTCATTCCGAATTCCAGATACCGTTTTACTCCAGATTCAGGATACGAATCCTTATGAAGTTCGACAACGAATTCTCATTACGAATTCTGATGAAGAATTCTCATTACGAATTCTGATGATGAATTCTCATAACAAATTCTGATGACGAATTCTCATTCCGAATTCTCATTCCGAATTCACCTATTAAACATAATATGATCATCTTTTTTTTATTCACTCTGAATTTATTTAAACTCTGAAAATTATTTTTGGTCAGTCTCCGAACATTCTTATTTCTTACACTTTTATAATTTGTCTACTATTTATTATTTTCCTTACACTCCGAACCTTCACTCCGAATCTTTTGAGTTAGATTTTAAATGGTGTCGTACATTCTGTTACACTTTTTTTTTATATAAAACGATGTCGTCTATTTTGTTATAAACTAACTGTCGGCTAAGTGACCCGTGTACAGGTCCCTCCGATTTTTAAGGAAATTATGACCGTTGGGAAGGAGGCCAACCTTACCTATAAATAAGAGCTCATTTGAAAGTGCTCATAACTGATTGATGAACAACTTGGTTATTGTGCATACATGCTGTTGATGTGATTTCTAGAGAGAGATGGGCTCTTATTAACTCTCAAAGCTTCATGCGACTCCGAATGTTGGTGATTACATTCGAGGGCTTCTGTTGATAGGAAGACAGAGTTGTCGACTACCTTGAAGTTCGAGGGCTTCCTTGCTAAGGAAGACAGAGGTTTCCAACTACCTTGAAGTTGAGGGCTTGCGGGGATAGCAAGACAGAGACACTCCAATCATCGTATCGAGCACTTACCCTAGTGTGGGTAAGACAGACATGCTTGAAAGTATAAATCAATGGACCTTTATCCAAGGTTGTTGGATACCCTTCTCTTTGGGTTAAAAGACTTATACCTTGTTACTTGTAGTTTTACTACTTGTTTATTTCCACTGCATTTTGTATTATAAGGAAAGTATAACTTTCTTATACTTCCTTACTTGTACTCTGTTTCATTTAGATTCTATACGCTTTAAGGTAGAATATCATATTGTAATCTTTTGTTAAGTTTCAATTTCTGGAACCATATTTCCGGAACCTACTTTCAGAATCTCTTTCCAAGTTTTCATTTGGTATTAGAGTTGTTGTGAATTTTCTTAAGTTTAACTTTGTTAAACCTATCACTTACCTTTACTTAAGGTAAACATAGTTATTCATAACTAACTTTAAAGGTTCCAAAGGAAATTTTAAAGTATACAATTCACCCCCCTCTTGTAAATTGAGCATATACATCATTATTTCTATACTACAATTGGTATCAGAGGAGGTCTCGGAAATACTTATATTCACATATAAGTTTTTCTTTCTCACTTTATCATTCTGAACTATCCCATTCTGAACATTTCCATTCCATACTTTGTTATTATGAATCTTTTATACTAACAAGTTTGTGTGCCGAAGGTTATTTTTAGTATGGAAGGAATCAATGTTTGTTCAATTGATAATCTAAATCCTACAAGACCAGCAATCTTTGATGGTAATGACTACGAGTACTGGAGAGATCGAATGAAGACTTTTGTTATCAATACTGGAGTAGACAACTTTTTTATTCTTACTGGTGATTATAAAATTCCTGACAAGGAAGTCATAACTTTCACTAACCAGGAAAAGCAAGAATATCAACTCAAATATAAGGTACGCAATACTCAACTGTGTTCAATGACTAGAAATATATATAGCCAAATTTCTTCTTGTGAAGAAGCTAATTGTATCTGGAAGAATTTAGAAGTTACACACTTTGGAACTTCTAAGGTGATTGAGACTAGGAGAGCTATGCTTAGAGCTGAATATCTTGGCTTCAGCTTTCCTTATGGAGAACCAATCTGTAATGTACAATAGAGATTTATGACTATCGTCAATAGCCTACAGTCTATGGGAGAGAAAGGATTAGATGATGAAGCTCTTGTGGATAAGATAATTTATATCTTGCCCAATGAGTGGGAATCCAAAAGAACAGCTATAGATGAGAACAGGAAAGTGACTCAGATTTCTCTTGATGAGTTATTTGGAACTCTTCTCCAACATGAAACCAGAATGAAGAGAGATGCTGACAACATCAAAAAGAAAAATGGAAATGGTACTGTTTCTTTTACAACAACATCAAATCATACGAAAGCTAAGACTCCTAAGAGAGTAACCAGATCCAAGTCTAAGAAGATGATAGTTCAATCAGATTCTAGTGAGAGTGAAATCTCTGAAAATGAATTAGAAAATCTTGCTCGAAGGATGAACAAGATAGCTGGCCAGAGAAATTTCCAATCCAAGTATAAGAAAAAGGAAAGGAAAGATAAGAAATATGGAGAAGTTACTTGTTATGAATTCAAGAGAGCTGGACATATAAGACCATATTTCCCTATGCTCAAAAGGAAATAAAGGAAAGAAAGCTATTCAGACAGGAACAGAAAGAAGTATTATAAAGAAAAACCTAAGAAAGTTATGAAAGCTAATGACACCTGGAGTTCCAGTGGTGGTGACTCTTCAGATGAATCTTCTAATTATGAATCTTCAGGACAGAAGAATCTTGGTCTTATAGCCATATTACCTATTGATAATCATTGTTTCATGGATAAGGTACAAAATGATGAATCATTGACCAATGTTTCTTTAAATTCTAATGTTAGTAAGTATTATGACTCTTCTGATGAAGAATCTTCTTCTGATGAAGAAAATACATTACCTACTTATGAAGAAGTCTCTAGGTTTGCTGAACTTCTTGAGATTGAGATTTCTAAACTAAATAAAAAACTTGATAAGGAAAACTCTAGGAATTCTATTCTTACAGAAGAGATATCAGATCTTTCTAAAGATATTGATATGAAAAATGCTGATTTTGAAAGTATTTCAAAAAATATTGAGGAAGTAAGTTCTGAAAAGAACAAACTTTCTAAAGAATTAGAAAAATAAATTTCTAATAAAAATGTTTTCGAGCCTAACTCTAGTTCTAAAACTAATGATTTTGAGGATAAAAACTTGGTTGTAAAACTCAAGTCTAAAATTTTTTCCTTAAAGAAGTGTTTATCAAACTTTATACATGGTAAAGAAAATTTTGATAAAATGTATTCCCAAATACGACCTTTAAGAAATAAATCCAGATTTGGTTATACCCATGAAAAACCAATTTTCAGTAACAATTATTTTGTTCCTCAAAGTGCCCCATTTTGTACCAAGTGTCAATGTGGTGGTCACTGGGCAAAGGATTGTTCCATAAACAAAACTCAAACTTTAGGATTTCACAAAGCTTACTTTTCTAAGAAAATGTGGGTACCTAAAATTTTGTTATCTAGAAATCTCGGATCCAAACAAATTTGGATTACGAACATCTAATTTTCTTCTTGATTTCAGGAAAATAAAGAGAGTACCAGCAACAATACATGGTACATAGATAGTGGCTGTTCCCGACACATGACTGGTAACAAAATCTATTTTGAAAAGATTATCAAAACGAAAGGAGGAAAAGTAACTTTCGGAGATAATGCTAAGGGTGAGATTGTTTATATTGGTAATATTGTTTTTCTTGGTAAAACTTTGATTTCAAATGTTATTTTTGTTAAGGGTCTTAAGCACAACCTCATTAGCATAGGTCAGTTATGTGATGAAGGTTACCCTGTGAATTTTAGGAATGATAAGTGCTTAGTTCACAATTCTAAGGAAGAATTTATTCTCTCAGCCAATAGGAAAGAGAATGTTTACAACTTAAACTTATATGATCTTAGAAGCCAAGATTTACCTTGCCTTATTGCAATGGAAGATCATTCCTGGTTATGGCATAGAAGACTAGGTCATTGTAATCTTAGGAATCTATGTAAACTCTCTAAGAAGAAACTAGTTAAGGATCTACCAGAGATTAGATTTGAGTCTTCTAAAGTTTGTGATCCTTGTCAATATGGAATGCAACATAAATCTAGTTTTAAATCAATTGGTGAAGTCTCAACAATTGATGCATTACAGTTAGTGCACATGGATCTTTTTAGTCCAACACAAACTGGAAGTATTGGAGGAAAATACTATGTGTCTGTTCTAGTTGATGATTACACTAGATTTACTTGGGTTTATTTTATAGAAAAGAAATCTGAAGCTTTTTCTTATTTCAAAAGTTTTAGTGCTCAAGTTAAAAATTAGAAAAACCTTCCATTGAAAACTATTCATAGTGATCATGGTGGAGAATTTCAAAATTCTGATTTTGAAACTTTTTGTAGTAAAAAAGGTATTACTCACAATTTTTCAGCACCTAAAACTCCTCAGCAGAATGGTGTAGTTGAAAGAAGAAATAGAATTCTTCAAGAAATAACTAGAACCATGTTGAGTGAATATTTAATAGCTAGAAATTTCTGGGCTGAAGCCGTATATACTGTTTGCTATACTATAAATCGAGTTTTGATTAGACCTTTTCTTAACAAAACTCCTTATGAGTTATAAAATGGTAAAAAACCAAGACTATACTACTTCAAGGTTTTTGGTTGCAAAGTATTCATTTTGAATACTAAAGATAACTTACATAAATTTGCACTAAAATCTGATGAAGGAATTTTCTTAGTATATTCCACAACATCTAAGGCTTATAGTGTTTTTAATAAAAACACTTGTACTGTTAAAGAAACAGTACATGTAAAATTTGATGAGTCGGATCCTTTTGTTTTTAAAACATCTCAGCCTACATCCTCGGATGTGTTTTCAAAAACTGATTATCAACCTTTGATAAAACAATCTTCTGATAAAGATAATGTTCAAGAAGATATTCCTGAAACATTTACCCCAAAAGATTTTCTACCCTATGTTGATGAACAGGCTTTTCAAAACCCAAATCAGGCGTTTCTTAAGAATCATCCCAGTGATAGTATCATTGGTGATGTAAATCAACCTGTAAGGACAAGAAGTTCCTCAAGAAATGAAGTAGAACATCTACCATTTCATTCCCAATTAGAACCTAAAAGCACTGATGAAGCTTTAGTTGATGATGATTGGATTAAAGCCATGCAAGATGAACTAAATGAATTCGAAAGGAATAAAGTCTGGACCTTGGTTGAAAGACCTAAGGAAGCTTCTGTTATTGGAGTCAAATGGGTTTTCAGAAATAAATGTGATGAAAATGGTGTCATAGTAAGAAATAAATCTAGACTTGTTGCTAATGGCTATAATCAACAAGAGGGAATAGACTATGAAGAAACCTATGCCCCAGTAGCTAGACTTGAATCTATCCGTATTCTACTTGCCTTTACAGCATTCTTTAATTTAAAACTTTTCCAAATGGATGTGAAATGTGCTTTTCTTAACGGTTATGTCCAAGAGGAAGTTTTTGTTGAACGACCTCCTGGCTTTGAAGATACAAAACATCCTGATTATGTTTTTAGACTTACCAAAGCTCTGTATAGCCTTAAACAATCCCCACGAGCATGGTATGATAGACTAACTGGATTTTTGCTTCAAAATAACTATGTTAAGGGAAATGCAGATCCAACCCTTTTTATAAATAAATATAAGAAAAATGTTTTGATTGTTTAAATTTTTGTTGATGACATCATATTTGGTTCAACACAGCAATCTTTGACCGACTCTTTTGCAAGTCTAATGAAATCTGAGTTTGAAATAAGTATGATGGGTGAGTTAACATTTTTCCATGGTTTTCAAATTTCTCAAAAACCAGAAGGAACCTACATATCTCAACATAATTATATTAAATATCTTCTTAAAAAGTATGGTTATGATAATACTAAGAGTATAAGTACTCCTATTGGTACCTCAAACTCTTTAGATCTTGATAAAGCTGGGAAACCAGTAGATCAAACATCTTTTAGAGGTATGATAGGAAGCCTACTATACTTAACAGCTAGTCGACCAGACTTAATGTTTTCAGTATGCTTATGTGCAAGATATCAATCCAATCCTATGGAATCTCACTTAAAGGCAGTAAAAATAATTTTTCGCTACCTTAAGGGAACCATGGATCTAGAATTATTTTATACATCGGGAAATGATTTTATCCTAAAAAGATTTTCTAATGCAGACTTTGGTGGATGTAAGATGGATAGAAAAAGTACATCCGGAACTTGTCATTTCTTAGGAGATTCATTAGTTTCTTGGTCCTGCAAGAAGCAACATTCTGTAGCACTCTCCACTACTGAAGCTGAATATGTAGCAGCTGGAAGTTGTTGTGCTCAAGTGTTGTGG
Source organism: Viscum album (assembly GCA_963277665.1). Classification (NCBI taxonomy): domain Eukaryota; kingdom Viridiplantae; phylum Streptophyta; class Magnoliopsida; order Santalales; family Viscaceae; genus Viscum; species Viscum album. The sequence goes on along the minus strand of OY728130.1, from coordinate 1,088,948,810 downwards.
ATGCAACACACACTCACAAATTATGGCTTGAGTTTTACTAAAACTCAAATTCTATGTGATAACACAAGTGCCATTGCCCTTAGTAAAAATCATGCACATCACTCCCGTGCAAAACACATAGATATTAAGCATCACTTTCTTAGGGATCACACACTAAAAGGAGATATTATTCTTCATTTTATCGGAACGCAAGATCAACATGCTGATATTTTCAAAAAATCTTTGCCTTCTGATAGATTTGATTACATTAAATAGAATTTAGGAATTACAATCATAAGGTAATCCTCCTTAATTAACTTTCTGTTGAAAAATTCTCCTTATAGCAATAAACTTCTTTTTCATAGGGGGGTGCATTTGATTGATAGATTAACAAAATTTTCCAAAATTTGTTTTCAAACTCTTCGGAACTAAACTTCCAGAATGGAATTTCTTGAACTAAAATTTTCCAGAATGGATACTTTCATACAGAATACTTCTGGAATTGAAGTGTTCGTATTGAAAATATCTGGAATGGAATCTTTCGTATTGGTATTTTCATAACAGGAATTTCGTACCGAATCTTTCATAATAACTTTTTCGTTTTCAAAATTTTATAATAAATTTTTCTTACTGACTTTGTTTTTCGTAATGAGTTTTTCGAATTTTGTCTTTTCGTAATAAAGTTTCTTTTTGTAGTTTTCATAAGAATATTACCCATTACGAATAATCCTCCTTATCCAATCCGAAAGGTATTATTTCCTTACCCAAGTTTTAGTAATCATATTTTACTTGCTGGAATTTTATTATATTTTGTTTTAGGATTATAATTTTCTTAATTCTATGTTTTAATAAAAACCTCATAAAATCGGATTCAAGAGAATTGGTTTTTGGCCATCAGATCTGATCTCAGCTTATCACAACCATTTGATCAACCGTGGTAGTTGAACCATTTTTTCGGTGCCTATATAAAGGGGACCCCAAACGTTGTCCCACATCGGTTTTCAAGCTCCAGCGTCTCGAAGCTCTGCCTCTCTGTTTTAAGACCGTTCTGAACCTCAAATTTTTCAGTTCCGAACTTCTCAGAGGTCTTCAAATCCGAATGTCTGTGGAAGCAGCTTCTCAAGACATGTCTTATTCTAAGCCGATTTCAAAGTGGTTAGTATATAGAGAGAGGCTGGTTCATCCGTATTTCTTCAACAAGTACGACTCTCTTATTTCTAATAATATCAAGCTTAATGGTTGGGAAGATGTTGCACTGTCAAAACCCGGGAACCAAGATGAAGTGTATTCAGACTTACTTATTGAATTCTATGAAACAGTTTCTTTTCTTAAAAAAGATGGAAAGGAGAAATTGTCTTTTAAGTCTTATGGTAAGACTTATAAGCTTTCATATGCCAAGTCATCCAGCTTGGTAGGGCTAAAGAATGAAGGTGAAGCTGAGTTTTTTTCTCATGTGTTGCCGGATTCTAAGGGTAGCTTCGACAAGGAAAAAGCCTTAGAAACTCTCAGACTGGCTGATGACAAGGCTCCGAAGATTTCTAGTTTATCTACAAATTTCCGGATTCTAGAGTTATGGGTACAGGGTCTTATCATACCAAGGAAAGCTGACAAAGATAGCTTGAAGAAGAGTGAGATCTACATCCTAGATTTTCTGATAAATCTAAGGAAGTTTAATTTGATGAAGCACATTCTTATCACTCTTGAGAATTTGATGAAAGGATATCTGAGAGCTCAGATTATTATGTATCCAACAATCCTCTCCAAGTTGATAGTTCGGTGCCTTGATTCTTTCAAGGAGGATTGAAAATCTAAGCCAAGAGTTTGCAAGATTATGCTGGTGAGTGATGGAACACTCAAAATAATGGATGTAGCTTTTGACAAGGAGCCTGGACAGTTTATTGATCTACCTACTCAAAAAGAATCAGTTTCGAAAGCTGCTGATCTGGAATCCTCTAAGCCGGTAGGGAAGAGAAAGATGAAAGAAGTAGAAGTAGAAGCCGAGGATCCCAAGTCGAAGGAAGTTCATTCCGCACCTCCAAAACCAAAGAAGAAGAAATCTTACCCAGATGAGGTTGTTGCTAAATGGAGGGAGATGAAAGAAAAGAGAGTGCAAGGGGAGCCTCAGTTTGGCTTGGACCCTGCAGAGGCTAAGGCCTTGAAGGAAAAAACTACGGATGAGCTAGAAAAACAAGCAAAAGAAAAGAAGCTCAAGAAGAAGATGTCTGAGGCTGAAGTAGCTCAGGCTTTGTTAAAATTCAATGAGATGGTTTCTGCGAACATCCCTATTCCGAGATCCTTTTCATTGGAATCTCTACCTGAGACTCCAGGAAGAGAGTTTGTTGCTCCAGAAGAGGCAGTGGCTAAGCCAGTTGAACAAGGTGAGAAAGTTGAGCAAGTGGAAGAAGAAGAAGATGTTGCTGAAGGAAGTGGTGAAACCGGAGATGTGTTGAAAAAAGTAGATGATTATAAGGGGACACCTTCGGAACACTTATCGCTCCAAACTTCAGAAGCTGAATCATCGAAGCTAGTTACTCCAGCAATGGAGGAAGAGAAAGGACAAGAAGAAGTATATTATCATGGAGAAGAAGAACAACATTTACATGATATTTCTCAGATGGAAAACATAGAGGTTGGTGTTCAGGAAGTTGTTGATGAGGAAGATAATGTTGTCCAAGTATCTGATAGTGAAAAGAAAACTCCAGAACAAGATTTTTTTCCAAAAAAAGACAAGGGAAAGCAAATTCTTGCTGATACTCCGAGTTCAGTAGTGGTGAAGAGAAAAGAAGCTAGTAGTTTTTCAAAGAGAAAGCTTGACCTTGTTGAAGAAGAAAAATATCCAAGAAATGTTTCGGATTCGGAGTCATCTTCTTTGGGGCATGACTTTGTTGTTCAGTCTTTGAAGAAGTTGGTGGGAACCATTCCGACCTTCTCAAGTATTGATTCAAGAAGCCAGATGCTCCAACATGCTTTGAATCAAAAAACAGACTCTGTGTCTATGGTTATGGACAAATGTGTTGAGATTGAGGTTCAGTTAAAAACCTTTTTTGTTGGCTACGAAGCTCATAGAAAATCTTGCAAGAAGATGGAAAACTGGTCGAAGAAGACTGTAGAAGAGATGAGGCTATTCGATGAATTTCAAGACAATGTTAAAGATGCTTTTGAGACTAAGGACAGGAAGATAAATGAGCTGACTTCTTCCTTTGAAGAGAAGCTGACAGATTAAAAGAACTTTTGGATTCAAGAAGTCAGAGATCTGAATGGGAAGCTAAATTCTGTCTCTCAAAATTGGAAGTTTGAAAGAGATCATCGGATTGAGTTTCAAGAGAAATTGAAGGCTCGGGAAGAAAAGATCAAAGCTCAGGAAGAAAAGATTCAATCCCAGGAAGAAAATATTTAAGCTCAATCTGCAAGAATAGTGGTCTTAGAGAAGCAATCTGAAGAAGATCATAAAGACTTAAAGAAGATAATGATTATTCTAAAGGGTCTCATGGTGAAGGAGAAAGATCCCAAATAGACAGATCTGATCTTTTGTTGTACTTTAACTCTTTTGTTGTTGAAATTTTTCAAACGTAATGAAAAATTTGTTCTTTCTCGTTTCTTTTTATTTTTACTACTAATCTTTCAGGAACTTTGTTATTTTTTCCATTCCCTCGAATTCTTTTTGAAAATCACAAAGGGGGAGAAGGAAAAGATACTTAAGAAAAACAAACTCTAATAAGAGTTTATCTAAAGGGGAGTTTTTCATTAAAGAATGCTTTCTTTTTCGTAATGAAATGTCACTCCGGAAATCTAGAATACGATCCTTAGAGTTTCAAAGCCTAATGGGGGGTTAGTCGTATTGATCAATATCCTTAAAGCAAAGGGAGATAAGCCTTAATGTTTTTCTTTCTTCATAGAATTTCTTTTTCGTAAGGATTTTTGTGCTTTCCAAAAAGGGGGAGATTGTTGAGTCAATAAGGTTTTCCTTATGACTTTTCAATTCCTTCTTGTTTTGAAAATCACAAACACCTTATCTTTAAGGAAAATCTCTTTTATAAGGAAAATCGATTTTATAAGGAAAATTGCTTTTATATGAAAAATCTCTTTTATAAGGAAAATTGCTTTTGTAAGAAAAATTATCCTTATCATATTTTCGTCCATATTTTTCTTAAGTATAAGATTCGGATTCATTTCTATATTCTCGGAATTGTTTGAAACTTTGATATGAGGTATTCTGTTTTTAGGATCTGAATTCTGGATAAACACTGCGATAAAGTTTCACTCCAAAATCCAGAATGAGATCTATGATAAAGTTTCATTCCGAATTCCAGATACAGTTTTACTCCAGATTCAGGATACGAATCCTTATGAAGTTTGACAACAAATTCTCATTACGAATTCTGATGAAGAATTCTCATTACGAATTCTGATGATGAATTCTCATAACGAATTCTGATGACGAATTCACATTCCGAATTCTCATTCCGAATTCACCTATTAAACATAATCTGACCATCTTTGTTTTATTCACTCCGAATTTATTTAAACTCTGAAAATTATTTTTTGTTAGACTCTGAACTTTCTTATTGCTTATGCTTTTATAATTTGTCTACTATTTATTATTTTTCTTACACTCCGAACCTTCACTCCAAATCTTTTGAGTTAGATTTTAAACGGTGTCGTACATTCTGTTACACTTGTTTTGATATAAAACGATGTCCTCTATTTTTTTATAAACTTACCGTTGACTAAGTGACACGTGTACAGGTCCCTCCGATTTTTAAGGAAATTATGACCGTTGGGAAGGAGGCCAACCTTACCTATAAATAGGATCTCATTTGAAAGTGCACATAACTGATTGATGAACAACATGGTTGTTGTGCATACATGCTGTTGATGTGATTTCTAGAGAGAGAGAGAGGCTCTTATTAACTCTGAATGCTTCGTGCGACTCCAAATGTTGTTGATTACATTCGAGGGCTTCCGGGGATAAGAAGACTGAGGTGCCGACTAGCTTGAAGTTCGAGGGCTTCCTTGCTGAGGAAGACAGAGGTTGCCAACTACCTTGAAGTTGAGGGCTTGCGGGGATAGCAAGACAGAGACACTCTGATATTCGTATCGAGGGCTTACCCTGGTGTGGGTAAGACAGACTTGCTTGAAAGTATAAATCAAGGGACCTTTATCCAAGGTTGTTGGATACCCTTCTCTTTGGGTTAAAAGACTTATACATTGTTACTTATAGTTTTACTACTTGTTTATTTCCTCTGCATTTTGTATTATAAGGAAAGTATAACTTTCTTATACTTTTTTACTTGCACTCTGTTTCATTTAGATTCTATACGCTTTAAGGTAGAATCTCATATTGTAATCTTTTGTTAAGTTTCAATTTCCGGAACCATATTTCCGGAACCTACTTTCGGAATCTCTTTCCAAGTTTTCATTTGGTATTAGAGGTGTTGTGAATTTTCTTAAGTTTAACTTTGTTAAAACCTAGCCCTTTCCTTTACTTAAGGAAAACATAGTTATTCATAACTAACTTTAAAGGTTCGAAAGGAATTTTTAAACTATACAATTCACCCCCCCTCTTGTAAATTGAGCATCTACATCATTATTTCGATCCTACATAAAACTACACCCTCTTTGTTTTCGTTTTTTAACTCGTAATGATAACTCTACATGTGGGGTGATACTCTTCCTAAATCTATATTGGATACTTCTTCACTAACCAACACTATCTATGAAAAACTCACACATATTACATAATTAAATAATTAAGGGAAAGGATATTGATAATAAGGGAGAAAAGACATATTGGATAAAATGGTGTGACTGCTCAACATAATCAATTTGAATACTACATAACATCTTATAATTGAAAAAAGAGAGATGTTTCATCCTAATAACCCAACCATCCAACATTAAATTCCTTTTAACAAATTCCAAATTTTGTTCTCCACTTACAGGGATTTCAAAAATTATGGTACGGTAACACATAATAAATACATAAATGAAAGAGTGAATAAAAATAATAATGCACATATTAAGAAATTACAACACTATTACATCATAAAAAATCCTCCTTATATAATGAAAAATCCTAACCACTTTAAATATATTTGGAGTTATACATTTATAGTCAATATGGTTGGTAGGTTTCCCTCAAAATCATTCATCTAAATGTTATTACATTTTGGGAAAATTTAATGGATGAATATCATAATGTTTTATTGAGTAAAATTGATCTTATATGTATTTATAGTGTAAAAAGAGAATTTAAATTTCATTGGTATATTTTTTCAAAATTTATGAAACAATGATTCGATAAAACATCTGTGATCTAGAAAAATGTTTTAATTCCAATCCCCAAGTATCATGTGCAATAATTTCCTTGCAGTTGGTTGAATCCCAAGTAAAATAATTAAATAAGATATTCTCCAACATTTTCATTATCATAATTTACAATTTATTCCCACTAGGAATGGTAATTTTTGAGATATGGTATTAAAATTCATCAAAGTTGTGTACAGATTTTGAGACCCTAATTTCATGTATTATTAGGTTCGTCTATGGTAGGATTCAGTTTTAAATAATATTGAACAAAATGTAAACAAATAACCACTTAATCTTAAAATATAAGAATTTTAAAATTATTATCTATAAAGAATATCATAGGGTTAAAAACTAAAATTAATAAAAATTAAAAATTAAGTCATTTTCATAATGAAGCACAAATTATTCGTGAAACCTAAAAATGCGACAACTACCCCTAAAATTATAACATTCAATGATTTAAAAAATTTATTATGGAATTAGAAACATGATAATATAATCTTAATTAGTATCTCATACTTAACCATTACACTCCCGTAAAATCATCTATATTATGGCCAATAAACCTCTCAAAGTAAAAAATGGAAATACCATGTAATTCTCACATCTAAGGAAAATATAATTCCTCATTTATTGTTATAAAATCCATATTTCCCAAATAATACCATAAAATTAAGTTCATTGTTATTTTAATCCATGTATTCATATCATAACTACTTCCCCAGAAATGTATTTCTCCTATCACTCAAGAATTCTAATATGGTTGTTTTCTCATTCTCAAGTGCATGCATAATCTCAAAAATAATGTGATAATTTTTATCCATAATAATCATAAGTCGTAACAATGTTTTCAATAATGTAGTGTTTTTAGGATTACACAGAGGCTACGGGTTTTGGGTAATGAATGTTAAAATTCAATGGATGAAAAGAACATTGATTAGTTATAATCTCTTCTTTGTTTACTTTGGAAATCACTATTCACTTCATAATAGAAAATCTGAAATAAATTTATTTTTATGTTCATGTTTATGTAGAATGAACTTCTACTAATTGAAATTTGTAAAACCCAAAAGGATTTATAAAAATATAGTGATATGAATTTTCAATTCGGCTTACTTCAATCGGAGTGAAAATAATTGTATTAGTGCCAAACCAACCCACTGGTAGATTATAAAAATAGTGATTTCATTTTAATAAATTTCTACTCATTGTGTTATAGATGGTCCAATGTTTTTTGTAATTCAACCATTGGAGTTTGTTACATTGTTTCCTATATATAATGTCTTACATTTATAATCAAGAGAAAATACATACAAAAATTACTTGAAATGTAATTCTAAACAAAAAATTATGATTTTTAATTCCATGTTACTGAGTATAGTTCTGATCACTTAAATATTTCTTTCTAGATTTTCTTTTAAAATATAATATTATTTTCATTTTTCTGTATAAATATCATAGTACTTATATTTTAATCATTCTAATTCTGATCATATGTTATCAATGACTTTCAGGGATAATAAGAAAAATTTAGTCATCTAATCAATGTATTCTATGTCAAGGAAGTTAAATCTGATGTAATTCCATTTGTTGGAAGTTAATCTTCAACTAATAAGTATATTTGATGGGCTTTGGGGATAATAATACAAACTATTCAATAGTTATAATGTTAGGGATACTTTTTAACTTGTTAAATTGCATTGATACCTTAGTCTGGTTTAATGATCTACCATTCATTTTGGTTTAGAAGTGTGGTTTAAATAAATATCTTTAAAATGTGTATTTGGTTTTCAAAAAAATGTTCTACTTATATGAAACATTGGTTCTATTCATTCTTGAATTTTAGTTTCTACAATCCAGTTAGTTTAATTTTATGAAACATTAACTCTTTCATCAGATGTTTAAAATACTAATTAATTTTTTTATGTTATGAAATCTGTATTTCTATACAGTATGAAATAATGTTACCCAGGTTTGTGTCTTTATCATTATTTAAAAAATAAAAACAATATTTGATCTCATTGATATTTTTAATAACTTTTCAAATTAATACTTGAAAAGGATGAACATTGTATGTTTATTTTTTTGAAACAACTCACCAACCATTATGTATTTAATTTTCCATCATACTATGCAAAAAAAGAGAAGGTAAAATTTAAAAAAAATAACCTGAATTTTAATGTGAAAACATAGAAAATATACCTCACTAAATTCCCTTTACTAATGTAAAACACCATATTTCATTTTTAAATTTCATGGTACATGAATCAAGTAGTAAATACAATGATGGATTACATCGTAATTATAAATTTTTAATTTTTAATTTTATTATTTTTTCTTTTTTCTTTTTCTAATTGATGAAGATATTGAAAAGAAGTAATGAATAAACAAACCATATGAATGAAAAATATTGAATTCAATCTTACCTTCATTTTTTTAATTTTCTATTTTCTCATTATTTTCATTTTTCTATTAGAGGAAAAAGTTGATATATATGAAGTGTGATAAATAAAATAAACACATAGTCATTTATCTCTCTCAATTTTAAGAAATAATGACACACACTTCATTCAACCTATTATATTAATTTATTCCCAAATAAAAGACACGAAATTTCATTCCCCTATAATAAAACTTGATATATCCCTGAAAAAATATGAAAAGTCAAGGTAGGTATGGGAAAAATAGCATGTGATGTGGAATAAACATAGAATAAAATTCATGGATTCTAATGTGTAGACCTGAGTAGATTTAGGTTGTGTCTCAATTTAAAATTTTGATGGCCTAAACTAATGTATTAATATTAAAAAAAATTATATGAACTCCAACTATTTGAAAGAGTAAAAATCACAAGTTACGGATCCCAATAAAATACGCAAGACTCTTAAGAAAATGATAAATATAATGAAGATGTAAAAATGGTTTGAGAACCTCTCAGGTTATGAATGATATTCAATTTGGATAGTATAACTACACATGAGTTTTATAGTTATTCAGACATCCTTAAATGAAATGATTGGAAATTAGGAACATAAAGACCATAACAATAATCATTAAAATTTATTATATTATGAAATTATGTAATGTGTTAAAAATTACAAGCTATATAAATATTAATAAGAATTCATTTAATATCAATAATCCTAAAATCCCCCAAAAAATAAAAATATATAAAAAACATGTAAAACACTAAATTTAAATGAATGAAAAACAAAAATGAAACACACAAAAATTTCTTTAAAATAGATTGAAATCATTCATACTTAAGATTTAACAACACTTCATTTCATCTTAGTAAAAATTAAAAAAATATGTCAAAAAATAAAATAGAATAAAATAAACAACCTTATTTTATTTTTCAATGGAGGCATGGATATATTCTCTTAACTAATATCAATTTATACAAAAAATAATGATAAAATAAAACATAATAACTAATTTATTGAAAATAAAATATTAAAACTAAAATAAAAATAGAGAAGGAAAAGTCTATAGATCATGGGTGAAACCATCCAAATAAGTGTTAGGTTTTTACTTCCCCTAGTCATGTAGTGACAACATTTTATACTCAATCTGATGTTGGATAAAGATTCTTTGAGATGAACCACCACGTATTAATTTTCCTATATTCCTTAATTAGAAACTATGAATAGATACACAAAAATAAATGAAAAGGGAATCACTCACTAAAATGGGTTGAGAAAAGATTTTTAATGATATAAGGTGAAGTAAGAATAAGTTCTCATAATTTTATTTTGATAGAGGAGTAGTGTCCATTGGTGGTGAAGATATTTTGTTAGGGTGTGGATTATCTTATATTTTAGTCTCAAAAAATGATTCTATAATAATTATCATTTTGGAACCATAAACCTAATATGTACTATTTTGTAACTCAATTGACTCCCCCATTCTATTCTTAGAATATAATACTTCATCATATTTTTCTTCATCCTCTAAGACAGCCTATATATTACCCAAATCTGAAAAATAAATACATTGGGAGGTAATAAAAAATTTATTATCAAAAAAATAAAATATAAATGAGTTTAAGAGAAGACTAAATGTATCGGTTAGCTCAGATTTTAATTATTCCAATTTACTCTATAAACTTTGGAGTCAAATTGTTGCAGTTTTATGTAGGTAGTCAGTCCCAACCATTTTTTCAATAAATCCCACCAATTTAGTAGTGTTTTATTCTAAATAAAGTGAGTCATATATATGTGTTTATTTATAATTTTAAATTTTGTTAGAATTAAAAACCTTTTTATATTTAAAAAAATAGACCAATATTTTTTAAATTGATGTTAATATCCTACGTTTTCATCAGTTGGAAAGCTTACATTAGAATCCACTTTTATAATTAGTTTAGAAAGGTTGAATTGATCTTCTACGAGTTCCCTTGAGTCCTTCTAAGGTTCAAAACTTGGGATATAGGTGGAAATATATTTACATCTTCTTCAGCTTCATTTTTTATACTTCCAAATATAAATATTTGATTTCTTCAATAGAAGTGGAAAGTATATTCATTTGGAGTCTCACTTATTCAATAATTCATAAACTCAACTTCACCTGAATCTTCGTTTCTTCTTACCATAGGGAGTGAAAATCAAGAAGAACTTATTATTTTGGAATCTTTCACTTGGGTGAATTGACCTTTACATGCTTCTTTCTCTTTTCATTGGAACGTGTCATGTAGTTGGATGATAGATATCTTGTACACCACATTCTTTCTTTCAAAAGTCCATAATCATTCATCACTTCTTCAGATATGTCGACTCTTCAATAAAAATCGGATAATGGGATGTTGTTTCATCAATCCTAGGATTACTCTTCATATTTCATCACCTAATCTGGGTCTCCGACATATATTTGAATCATAGTTCATGAAACTATTTCTCTACTCCATATCTTTGTGGATTTAAGTTAATTACAATTCTTCTATCTAGAAATTACAAGGGGTTTATATGGGAAGAAACCTTGAGTTAGGAGAGTGTTCATGTTGGGAATTAGTCGGCATCTGTGGATGGTGGAACACTGGAACACCTGTGTTATTCTTCATAGGTGTGATTCTTAGTGGGCATGGAACCCAATGCTTCCCACATTGGTTGTGGGGTATCTTTATTCCATATTCATGTATTCAAGGGTTTTCCTTAGTTTTCCCAAGTTTACCATAAGGTATTCTACAAGTTTAACATCATGTGGAGACAGAGGGAGATGATTTGATCAGGATGCCTAGTAAAGGCGGATAAGAATGCTACATCCCTCTAAGGGTGAACCTGGATGGTTTACCAAATGGGTGGATCATAACACCCAATGAGAGAGGACCCGAGATAGTGTTTCCCATTAAGTATAGTTTTCACACCATGAAGGAATACATCCCTTGGAGGGAGTCACTGATTGGATGGATGAGAATGCCTCTAAAGACCAACATGAGAGATGTGTCTCATAAATGGAAGGGTTTACATTGTGAATGTTTATCTAGAAACCAATGAGGGTGAATCAGAGAAGTTAACCCCAATGAGGTAGGCATCATGTCTTACCATTGGTTGGGATTAAACCCCAGGAAGGCATCTTATATACCCTTTATATATGAAATGGATCAAAACCCATGTAGTTTGAAAGGGTGATATAGAGATTACACATGGTTAGCTGCCCATCGCAAGAGTATCAATATTGGATGGTATGGTGTAAATTGTGTGGGTATTATGCATGGTTAACTTCTATATTGATTCTAGTATCAACGAGGGAGTAAGTGGAGATTACATGTAAGGATAGACTATATGAATGGCATGATCCCCATGAGATGTGGTGGATTGGGTAAGAATAAGAATGGATATGGGAGAGGTGTTGAAATGGAATTAATGGAATGGATAGAGTGTGAGGGAGAATGGGATTGAACCTATAAGATAATTTATACATTTCCCACTGGTTGGGAATGAAAATCCATGTAGCTTAGGAACAACATTGGAGATTACACATGGTTAGCTTCCTGGGTGGAAGCCAAAGGAAATGTAACCTCTAGATTGGGGCATAATCCTCTAGATACATGATCACTTGAGGGAAAGTCTAGGATTGGAGTTTATGATGGTATTGAACCTAGTTAATTATTCCTAAATATTATATATATAAGATAGAGATCAAAGTTAACGTAGTTTATATGGGGCTGAGAAACCTGAGGAGGCGGTCTAGATGGAGACAAGGCATGTAGTTGGTGTTTACACATTGAGGTTTCCCATGTGGATGGAGGTGACAAAGTGATGTCACTAGGATAAGGGTTAGGAGATGGATGAAGGGTTGATGGAGGATGGATAAAAACACCCCACAATGGTTGATCTGGGGATTGTGTCCAAAAAATTGAAGATTTTACACAATGATTGTACATACCTAGGAAGGAGCACCAGAGTTTAACGTTGATTCGAATTGAAACTCATGGAGTTTTCCTACATTACATATATAAAAAATAGGGATCAAAACCCACATATTTAATCATGGTTAGGATTGATTTTCTCACTACCAACCTCTAAGAACACATCAGTCGCGCTCAGTATGAGAAACAAGAGGAAGTAGCAGACCTAATGATTCTATTGTGAAAGGTGTGGCCAATAGAGTTTTTTAGGGATTATACATTGAAGATTCCAATGGATGATGTCATTCCATGTGAGGAGGATCTCACTCCCATAGAGATGAGTGGGCTTGTAGAATGTCTGATGTTTAGAACCCCATGTTCATTTCACAGGGTGAGGTTACAGTTTAACAATGTGTGTTGAGGATGATTGGGTTGGGCAGTTTTACATCCTACAACAAAAATGGGGGGAGCTCACTCCTCTCCCCTTGGAATTTTATAACTGGTATCCATCCACCCTTAGGGGAGGGAATGAATTAGAAATTCCATAAGTGAGTGTGGAGGTGGAGTGGTCGATGGGGTGTCTATGTTATCATAGCTATACATAAAAGAAAGACCCATTATAGTACCTATTCTAACAATAAAGTGGTAGGGAAATGCAACATGGGACACCATATGAGGGACTATGAAAACGCTACGCATAATCCTAGAGGGTCACACAGAGGAGGTGCAAGAATAACATGGAAGGTGAAAACAATAGAGGATCGAACATGGTGATTTGGAGTGAAACAACACACATATATTAAAATAGGGAGTGCATGCATTACTACAGGGTTGCATGAAACAAGATGGGTTGCGTGGAAGATAGGGTGGCACTCTAGACCAGGTTTTCACACAAGAGGATACTTTTGTGTGCACCGGACATAGGAAAATAGAAGGAGGGAGAGGGTGAATTATTTATGGTCCAACATGAAGGGGGACCCATGTGATACTTTTCCTGAAAGAACATAAACCCTAAGGGTTTCATGGTCTTTCACGGTGTCATTGAAGATTCTTACACATGTTAGAGTGGTGGTTCTACTTCCAAATGATCACCCCAAAGATGGTGGGCGTGAACATCTATTTATTGAAAATTTTGTTGGTAGTTTTGAAAAGGATTTTTGGCATGAAAGTGTTAATTTTACATAAAATTTAGTGCTTAAGGCTCTTACATGTGGATTATGATCTTACACGCAAAACTGAAATCTTTCCTGATGCTCCCTTGGATTTCTAAGAACATTTCATTGAGTCAAAAAGTCATTTTATTTTTCTTATATATGATTGTTCATATCTTAAATAAGAATTTGACACCAATAAATCCACCCCCTCCCCCTCATAATCTATGCTAAAAGGGGACCAGAAGTTCATGTTCTGATGAAAATGACAAAAAAACCCATTTACTTGGGGTGCTACTGGGAAAATCTGACGATCAGTGCATAAGGTGCGTTGTGACCATGCGGGGAACCAGGTCCACACCTGTAAATATTCGAGGGGGGTGTCTCAACATAATACTTTGAAATTCTATATGACATTTGAATTTCCCTCTCATGGGCATAAATTTATGAATCCCATTCAAAAAACCAAAACTCAAATAGTGCTTTATGTGCAACCACTATATTCATGTGTGCTTTAGACTTAGTAGAAATTTAATGCTTTTTCATTGATCATCATCTAATATTTCACTTATCAATTTATTTTTTATGATAATGACTACTCTTTTACACTCAAGCCTTATTTTTTCCCAAACTTGATAAAAATGACAGTTAGAAAAATTGGTGCTGATAGGGAAGTTACCATTGCTTATTGAATATCATTGATGAATGGGAATCCAAAAATACTTCTTTCAAGGAGGGTTATTTTAGATATTAATATGATATTTATCAAGATGATGCATCTTCAAAAGGATTATCTCTGGAGTGATAGTCTCCCATTGTGGGATTTTGGGATTTTATAAGAAGTGGTCATCCTGGTCTTTGAGGCTAACTTACCGTGATTGTGGTCCATGCATAAAGATATTCTGCATTAGTACAACACGACCATTAATTTCCATGATTCTAGGGAGATTCGGGACATCTCTATCAATGTCACGAATGAAAAGACAAGTATGATCAAGGGAGATGATTCGATGGCTTAGGAGTGCACCACACACTATTCTAGAACCTTCCAAAGTTTTATAACAAAGGAAAGTATGGTATTGTAACAAGATTGGGACCTCATATCCAAAGGAAACTTCACGAGTGAATGGGAATGGGTTTACTAGTTTCACCAAACATGTGATGATTTTGGGGTAGAACTACACAACATAAGACTATTGAAGCCATATGGACATCCAATTCAACATTTATTGCAAACAGGAGCTAGTTCCTGAGATGCTCAGTTGGTGGTCCCTTGACACAACCATTTTACACCTATTCCAAAGGGAGTTCACATTATTCTATGGGATATTCACTATATTAGAGGCATTACCTTATACGGACTTTATTATGACACGTTCCTTCCAATGGATAATATTCTGGTGGATAGAGCGTGAACTCTCATCCTTACATGAAATCTTCTAGATGAGGTAAAGGAGAAACTACAGATCAACTAAATCCAAAAGGAAATACCATTCCCAATTTGGTTCAACATGTTCTTTAATAAGGACAAGAATGTAACGATGCCAGATTAGGGGAAGCAGTTCCCATATGCATTATAGAGGGGAAAATAAAGATTGTACTGGGTGATCCTTGAGTCATAATAATATCAATCATTAGGGTACAACAGGTATGAGAGCTGGGACACACAAGAATTCTATGATTCTTTTATTAAATCCTTTTTGAGTCTATTTACATTAATGGTGAGGGATATAAGGATGGGGGTCTACTCGAGGACCTTGGTGATTGTGGGAATTATTGAAGACCATTATATGGTTAACCTAAGAGTGTCTATCTTGGAAATGATTTACATAATTTTGGGGTTTATATTTAGGGAATTCATACCCAGGAGTATCTGAGGACTATTGCAGATCATGCATGGTTGAATTTATTCTCATATCAGAGTATAAAATTTTCCAAATTCCTTTCATCCTTTAAGAAATGGGTTATGACCATCCCTATTGAACATTGATGGGGTTCTTCCACTGATTCATATTGATGAAGGGGTCAAGATCCTGATAAGAAATCCTAAAAATTTTAATTTCCACCCATTACAAACCATGGTTGGATACATGTGGATGGACAGTGTAGTTTACTGAAATAGAGAGAATATTGGTAGAGTATTATTGATGGTGTTATAGTTGGCCAAATTAATCAAAATATATTTTTTGAACCATACATGTCATCCCGCTTCACTAGACAATTTGGATTCCTTCAGAAGTTGTTGACAAAGTTGTAAATATAGTATCATGAATAGAATCATCCACACATTCTTCGTCATTTGTGGTGCATGCTAACGACTACACAGTTTGGAAAGATAATCATGATACTGGCCATAGATGTCGATGCCAGATTATCAACAGATTATTCTAAAAACTAAATGGTGGTGTTCTGAGAATCAATTTTGGGAAAATTCATTCAGAATATCAAAGTAGTAAGCACGAAACCTAGGAATTGGTAAGGCAGGGGTACTGCAACACAAGGGGTAGTCTAGACATCCAGAGTAGCACAATCTAGAGGTACAATGGCTGGGACATCACAAGGTGTTGCCATATCTCCACCACATGATGAATTGAAATCTTGAAGATTGTTTTCAGGGTAGGGAATGAGGCTCCTGTAAAGAAACTAAAATATCGTCTCCAACCTACCAATGATGTGTTTTTCTCAACCCTCTGGTCATCTTGGAAAAAATTATGGAAATCTATATCTCTAGAAGACCTGTGGTGGAAAATGATGCGGGATGGGGTTCAGCTGCCAGAGATTGGGTTCATCCTGTTATTGATAAAGTGTACTTTAAATGGAGGTATGCATAACTGAAATCTATGGACTTATATACAAACCAACTAGGGAAATATGATGAACTATATATCCTGGTGAAATTTATGCTTGGTTAAATCCATGATCAAGAAGAAAATCATGACGAATATGATAGTGATAGTGTAGAATAATATGGGGAATCAAAGGAATAAAGAATTTAGGCTGAGGAAGAATAATAAACATATGAAGAAGAAAAATGTTGAGGATGAAGATACTAGTAATGGGAAACCTAGCGGATAATAGCTCATCAAGGGAGTCCTCGGAAGAGTGTTGAGATTTTGGTCTCTAATGAGGGGCTCACTGTGTATCACTCAGTAATTCTTCACTTACATCTTCATTGGTCCATTCACCTTTAAAAAATTAGATCCACTAAACATTAATGTCCTATATTAGAACATATCAGTGTTGATCATGGATCCCCACCACAGGGGGTGAGAATGTTCCAATGGATGCACAGGGGTGTTCCCTTAGGCTTACACCCAGGGTCGAGCCAGGAAATGAGTCGGTCATGGATGAGGTGGCTATAGTGGGCCAACTTAGGGGGTCAAGGAGACAATATCAGCATCCTAAGTTACCCTTTTCATTCATGGGGATCCAGTTCTGGTCATCAAAGTGACAAAAATGAATATTCTCTAGTGGTATAAATCCTTGTGGTGACTCAAGAGCTTTATCTGGCAGCACTTAGCTATCATAAGACTCTAACTTCACATAACTATACCTATCACTAGAGAATTGGGATGTATTAGGTTACAATTCGACACACTGATCCTGAGACTACAGGCATGGAATCTAGATTAGTTTCAAACATTCATAATACCTCTTCTGATGACTGTGCATATCCATATGGTGCCAGTTTTCCAAGTTGGCAAGTCTTAAAAATAGATGAGAAGGAAACCATGGTTGCGGTTGATTCCACTAGTGGGGAGAACTCAAAGCTAATGGAGGTTTTTTTTCTGAGGATGAAGCAAGTGAATACAGGAATCCCCATGTCATAGAGCGAAATCCCTCGGGGAGGATTCCATAAGAAGATTCTATTGCTGGATGTCAAGCCTTTTTTCCTAGGTATGAGCCTACGGATCCTATAGAAATCGATGACTATGATCCTAACACTGCTAAAGAAATCCACATGACTCGATACAAGGAATCTAAATGCCCCAAGTTGTTCCTCAAGGCTCTAGAGGCACAATGGGTGAACTAAACATGGGAACTCCGACACTGGTGGCGCTTCTTGTATGCTAGAGGGGTAGACACTCAAAGTTTCATGTGATGACCCTTGAATATATCACTGAGATGATGTGGGGAAGTAGTCAAAACATACTTATATATATATTTTCCACATAAGATTTGAATACATCTATAAGATTTAGGAGGATAAAAATGACCTATCCCCTGGACAAATAGATGAGTGGGTGTTACTCCACAAACAATCTATCAGAACATGTTTTATAATTGATGTTCCATCTGGAAGAGGCCCAAGATCAGCTAAACTAGGTGAGCTATCATGTGGATGATATTTGAGATGAGCGGGACCAGATTCCTATCAAGGATGATGAACTTCTTCATTAAGTCTTTGATGAAGAGAGGGAAATTATATAATGATAAGAGACCCTCAAATCCACACACCAGAAGGCGGCTAAGCTAAAGCGCTCCATTGAGGTGTGGATCCATAGGGGTAGTGTTTTTTTCAAAATTATGAAACATACTTACTTATTCTATTTCTTGGAATTTCTTGGATTGAAACATTATTTCTTGATTTAAATATTTCATCTTAATCTTATATGTGAAATAACTAATAACCAATCCCTAAGCTCATGTTGGTCATACCGAGTGTGAGAAACAAGGGATGACCACCTAACTGGTCACTTCATATGAGAGTGCCAAAGAATAATCGAATACTCGGGGTCTAATATTTTTGAATGACCATCCAGATTGTTTAGGTCAAGAGAGGTTGTGAATAGAGAATAGGGCTCTCATAACAATCAACTTGATTTTTCGAGTGTGTGCTAATGCATGAATAGGGTAATTCTAGGGTCATTTGAATCGATCCAAACAAAGGGGAGTGAAAAGTGTGAATCACAATGAGAAAAATTCAGAACATAGGGAGGATAGAATTATGTTATAGGATAAATAATAACTGTTTTTGAAACATAGTATCTATACTACAAGCCTAAAATGGGGAAAAACAATGTTTAACCACTGACCATGTTTGAAATGTGATACGTTCTTCGAAATGTCATTTGATGCATTCCAAATTGTTGGCCTAGGAAGGTTGATGAGCAGATGCAGCATGGCTAGTCTGTTATGGGTTCCCTTCATATATAAAAGAGGATGAGGATCCAAATGAGGGGAATTCAAATCAAGGGGTTGAGTGATGGAATTTTTGAAATAATTCCAACACTCTTGTAATTATGGAACTGTAGTTTAGATCACATTGGTGTAGGATCATTGGTCTAAACAAAGATCAAACCCATATTCAAGAAAAACATTTCAAGTGGGCTCCAAGGATACCTTGTAGTTTTACATCATGAAAATAATGATGATGTATATACAGTTTAATATCATATAGTATGGACAATATATTGAAGAGTTTTGCGTCATGTGATTAGGACGTGTCTCATTGTTTATTATCATGTGATCGGAAAGTTGCACATAGATTAAGGAAAAAATTCATAGACCTTTTCCAATAGTTTAAAGTCATGATGTATAGACAAAGGAATGTCCAAATATATTTTTGGGGTTTGGGGGGAAGAAACCAGGCATGAATGAGCCAAAAGGGTCTTGTGTACCAAACAAGTATCCGGGAACTAAAGGGAAAAATGATTCCAAAAACAGGCATATGTGGTGAGGCATAGTGACTAGCCCAACACACTGAACATTTTCTGTGAGAGCTCTTAGTTTATGGTCATAGAGTTTGGACCATGGAAATTAGTTTAGAGTCATGTTTCCTAGACTATATGATTTCCATTCCAAAATTAATTATGTGACACATGGGAAAGAAACCCAACATGAATATGCCTAAAAAGGATTCGTACCACGTAGGTATTTGGAAAGAGGTGGATAGAAGGAACATGTGATACGATAAGGGTCAATATCATAGCCAAGCTCTTAGTTTAAGGTCCTAGAGGTTGGGTCGTGGATGATACCAAAGGGCCAAAAGGGTTAAGTAGACTACGAATGGGCCTAGAGATGACATGTTCATGCATCACTACGTTTCCCAGGAGGATGCGAATCAAAACACACTTCATTCCTGAATATATGGTGTGGTAATAGAACAACATTGGTAGGGGAAATCCTCTCTATAAAGAAATCTAAAGCATCGCATGATCATTGTGTGGAATCCTGAATTTTTTCAAGGAAGGATTACAATTTAATTTTGTTCACGGGACATTTAACTGCTAGTTTATGTTCAGAGATCTTGGACCATAATGGATGAATATTTCAAAAGGGATGTTTTGTGTGGTAAAAAACCTGATGTGAACGAGGGATAAAGAATCACAACAACACATTACACATTTTAGAGGAAATTTTGTATATAGTTTAAAGTCGTGTGGGGAGGACTATTTCAAGGCCTATGTTCCAAATAGTTTTTATTGATTTATGGCTGGGCACAAAGACACAATATATGAAGCTTTCTATATATACAATTAGAGAAGAAATCAATCCACACAAATTTTTTGAATTCTATGTTGTTTAACATCATACGGTAAGGATGAATGGGAATAAATTTGAAATGGGGGGAATATTATGGCTGGACCCAAGTATTAAAACCTTGGGGTCACTACGTATCCTGTATAGGGATGAATTAATTCATACATAGTTATTAGAATTGATTCCCTTGTATAGGTCTAACCTATACACAAGGATAGGCGATTTTTTCCATTTTATAATTTTTCGGAGTGAATAAAAAATGATGGAACCTCCTAGTGTCACTACATATCCTATGAGGGGATGAATAAATCCATAAATAGTTCATGAATGTGTCGTTGTAGATAACTGATGCTGGATGTGATGCTCTCATAGATGAGCACACTATGATGTGGTTTTGTTTTTCATTTTCTGTCAAGGATGATAATTTTGGTGCAGTTAAAAGTTATGGAAATACGAAATGAGTATGTACATTTTTATGATATTTTAAGAAGACCATCAGTGTTGTGCAATTTAACATATTACATATAAGAAAATGGGGTTCTTAGTTTAAGGTGTTGGAGTTCATACCAATGGAATGTGGGTGTCTCTGATGGATATGGGAAGTGTGGAGGAGCCACAAACCCAAAGTGAATAAAGACCACATAGGCCAAGTTCCCCCACAAAATATTCTTTATATATTCATGAAATGGATCCTAGTTTAAGTTTATAGAGTTTGGACCAAACATCTCTTAGTTTAAAGTCATATAGGTAGGACCTGTGAGATTGTGTAGCTCTTCTATGTGAGTACAAACCCAACCAAGACCCCTGTGACCACGTGAGCCATGGTTGGTTTAGGAAACAAGGAGTGATGTTTTGATTTCTCTACCACATGTAAAAGTTTACAACAAGGGTAAGGAAATTATAGGTAGAGAATGTCTCGATGAAACTAACATTCCCATTCGGTGTGTTCATATTCACAGAGGGGAGACACAAGGGGTGTTAGAGTTCCACTAGAATATAGGGAAGTGGTAAGGATGTAAATAAAAACATCCAAGGTTTGAATCCTATAAAGGGAGACTAGTGGGAAGAACCACTATTGACCATATTCACAACACATGGTTCATAACCTCTCCAGTCAAAGGCTGGGTATGAAATTGTAGAATCAGTTGTTGAAAAAATTAAAAACATATGATCTACTATTTGTTACCGACAATCCATTAGGGCATGGACCCAGGATAGGAGGTGACCCAAAACAGCATGTCCAACACTGTTAGGTGTTCATATGGATGTGAAATATGGGGGAAATCCCAACCCAAAAGACTCAAAGTATGGAGAATTGTTGGGGAAATTTTCATATGGAAGTCGGCACATTTGGACTCATGCTCTAGAACGTTATAGAATGATAATGTTAGGAACCATTAAACCTAGGATAAAGGATCTAGGCATTAAAAATGGTTTAATTTCATATTTCTTGGACCAAAGGGATGAGGCGGGAGATGTTGGGTGTGGTTCCATGAATAAACCCGACATTAATGAGGGATAAAGAGGCCATCCAAAACATGAACCATTTCTTACAAGGACTCACACAAAAATTAATGTCATAAGGATTAGAACTAGGGGCCTTGTTTAATGTCGTGTTCTTGGGACAGTTGGAATACGCCTTTTAAGGTCTTTTTAAAGGGACTATCAGTGTTTTTTAGTTTAATGTGGTGCATATACGACAAGTTTGTGCAGTTTAATGATATGTGGTAAATCTGTGTACCATCATGCATTTTATCCTCTTGTGACTAGGACGCCTCGACTAAAAAGTATTCACAATGGGGGGGGACATGTCATATCCATTATAAACCTGATGGGAATGGGGGCCAAGGAGGCCCGCAAGCCATGTCATATACTCCCAAATGAAACTCAGGCCAAGGGGCCTAAAGGTTTGATTGATCCAAGGTCAGGACCAAGGATAAAATGTCTAGATGTGGATATGTATCCCATGAGGGATGGGATCAATCCACACATAGTTCTTTAATTCCATGCTATATAATATCATGCATAAATGATGAAGGTGAACCATCATGAAGGAATAGAAATGTTGTGGTTTGGCCTAATGATTAAATCTTAGATGTCACTATGTATCTCCCAAGGGGAAAAATAATGCCACATATATTTCGTGAAATGGAATGGCAGATGACTAGTTCTATAATTGATGCTCTATAATGCAAGAACACCAGGTTGTGGTGTAATTTTTCACCATGTGGCCAAGATGATAATCATGATGCAGTTTAATGTTATACTACTATGAAATACGTATGTGCCTTTTTAGGTTGTTCTAAAAGAACAATTAGTGATATGTAGTTTAATGACATATGATAAAGATGAAGATGTTCACGTGGTTTATCATCATGTGACTAGGATGAAAATTGTTTCATAGTTTAACTTCATGAAACTAGGACAAGAACTATTCCAAAATCTAAAATCATGAAACTAGGACATTTCATCATACATTTTATGGTAATAATACATAGACCATGGCCCTTAATGCAATGTACTACTTGAAAAACATAGATATGGTGGAAGGAGTGATTCCCTAACCCCCATGGTGACAAAAGAGTATGAACCATTAGGATAGAACATGTGACTAATATAAGGACCTTACCATTTGGGTTCCAACTTTGGTGGCTTCCTCATAGGTATCATTTTTGTTCAAAGAGATGAAATCATATCACTTTCTTGGAAAGAGTGGAGGTGAACATTCTCGTTGAACAGTCTGGATATCTTGTTATGGTGCCTCTCTAGATTGTGAAAGGCCCGAATACTGTTCTCATCGATAGTTTTTAATTCAATTTGATAGACTTCTGCTATTTTTTCTCACATTAACTTATCATAGACAACAGATCAAAATAAGGGAAACTGAATCTCAATGGGAAGGACTGGCTCTATTCCATACACTAGAGAATATGGAGTCACATGGGTGGATTCTGATTCATCGTATGATAATCCAAAAGGGAATTAGGGATCCTTTCTACGCAAATTCTCTTTTTATGACCCACCATTTTATGAAAATTTTTTAAAGTCTTTTATTAAATTCCACGATCTATCCATTTTCCTATGCGTGATAGCAAGAAGTATGGTTGGACCAGATACAATATTTGGCGTATAACATATTCAGCCCAGTGGCCCATAATTTGGTGCCTTCATAAATGATAACTGTGTGAGG
Source organism: Viscum album (assembly GCA_963277665.1). NCBI lineage: Eukaryota > Viridiplantae > Streptophyta > Magnoliopsida > Santalales > Viscaceae > Viscum > Viscum album. The sequence goes on along the minus strand of OY728130.1, from coordinate 1,088,925,352 downwards.
GACTCAAAATCCATGGATGATAATAGATCTTATAAACTCAACAATCAACCAAACATCAATTTATTTTATGCGAATCACTTTTTCCCACTTGGAGAAGAAAATTGTTATGGTCAGAATGAACCTACACTGGAGACCTATTGCTAGGGAATATGGTCCCCTGAAATTGAGTTCACATACTATAATGGGAGAAGGGTTTTTGATAGTATGGAGGGGATTTCGAAATTGATGCATGAAATCAGAATGGATCTAACATTATTTTCACCTCTTGGAAAACTCAATACAATCATAGACCATAGTGGGCCAAAAGTAGCCCAACCTATAAATCCAGTGGGAGAGCTTCATCCCTTCCTAATGAGAACCACAAGACCCGACATTGACTTCCTTAACAACTTAAATAAACTCATATCCCTGGATAAAGTAGAGGATAATTCCATAAAACCCTCAAATTTAAAGAGTATGCATCAGGTTGGGATAACTCAGGAGAGTGAGCAGGGTTTTAGAGTGACATAACTATTCACATTCAGCTCTATCCTATGGAATATTTTCATGATGGAGATAGTAGATTAAATTCATTGTATAATATAAGTTTTTCTCATCTAAGGGGGGATTTAGAGGTTCTAACATGGAAGAACCATTATTCATATGGTTTCCTTTAGGTTTTCATCATCATATGGAGTAACAGAAGTGATGAATATTCGATGCACCACATGGATAAAAAGATCATCCAGATTAGGTTCTGTAAGAGATGAATCCAGACTAGACAAGGAATCAACTCGACCATTCTATGACTGAGGAACAGGAGTGAACTCTGGCCAAGAAGAGAAATATTCCATTAACTGTCGAGTGCGTCCCAACAAGGGAACGAGCGCTAGATTTTTGTTGGAATATATATCATTGATATACTGGATGACTAACTTGTAGTCCCCATTAACATGAAGGTTGGTAAAAATAATTTACAAATCCATCTCCTGACTAGTAATGAAATTATGATACTCAACCTCTTTGTTGGTGTAGCAAAATGAATACAAGAATGAATAGGGTAGTATAGCATGTGTTAGGGTGATGAAGATGATACTTAGAACCTCTTTTATGAGCCTAAGATAATGTATCCTTTTACTCATCCTAATCTAGGAGGAACCATCGAAATACATCCTCCATCATGGAAGGTCATGGTCTAAGGAGATGATAACCTCATCTAAAAAATAAACATCTAGAGTAATCTCCTTGGGGGACCGATGAGCAGCAATTAAAATCTATTACATCTTGACCCTTGACATCCTTCTATGGAATGAATCTGATGTTGGACTATGGAAGAATAACTTCCTAGCATGCTATCTAGCTTATCAAAAGTGGGTGGTTCATAATATACTCTAGAGGAACCACATGGGACACCATCTGAATCTCGTGATGATGAAAATAGTTCTGCAACTTTTCCACTTAAAAATCCAACACGAGGCAGCTTTTCTCGATAGTAAAATATATGGACTCAATATCGAGGAGCATACAACTAAGATATTATAATATATTTTGTGTCTCTCCATTATTCATCTGTGTTATAAGGATGTTGAGGGATTATTCCAAGGAGTTCACATAGAGGACCAAATGCTTCTTGAAGACTTATGGCATCAGAAATGGAGGCTGCAATATATACTATTTGATTACATCCAAAGAAACCCGGAACTCTTCATCCCAGTGGTAGAGGAAACATATCTTCAAGATCTTATAAAATGTATTAAATTTCCATCCAAATTCATGTCAAATCAAAATTTGTAGGCTATGATGACTTGGAGGCCTTGAGGCTCCCGAAGTTTACTCGTACTGGGAATCCATATGATGGATTTTATTTTTTCTTGGTCAATCTCAATGCCTCTATATTTGATAGTGAAATCGATGAAATTTATATAGGACACCCCGAAGTCACATTTCAAGGGGTTAATATTAAACATCTATGAGAAAATAAAGCTAAAAACTTTTCCATGATCTCTCGGATGGTCTGAATACTAACATGAATAGACCACCAAATCCTCCACGTAGAATTACACAAGTATCTTAAGGATTGGCATGAATATTCAGTGCATGGGATGCTGATAGGTAGCTTCTACATTATTTAGACCGAAAGGAATAAACTGACAGTAGAAAGTAATTTATGGTTCCCTGAATGTAGTAAAATCTTCATATATAGGGTCCATATAGATCTGGTTTTACCTGGAATACCCATCCATGAAGAATCAATCATGGAATCTAGTGGTCACATTGATTAATAGTTTTTTTTACAAAAAGTTAATAATCATCCTTTGGATAGTGGTTGTTGAGATCTTGGAAGATGATGTAGACTCTGATCTGTATGTTCTTTTTCTTGATTAGAATGGTGTTTTCCAGCTGTGTGGGGTACTAAACATCCTTGATAAAGTTGTATTTGATGAACCTATCAACTTTAGCCTCAACCATGTCACCATGGGAGGGTTGAATCTTTCTAGGAGGTTTCTTGAACCAGTGATGGATCACCAGGAGGCCAAGATAGTGGATAGTGAGCTGAGGGTCTAGTCCTAGCATCTCAGTATAGATCTGAGGGAAAACATCATGATTTTTCTTCATGAAATACATGAACTATTTATTTTCCTCTATAATCCAAGTTGAATTGATTAGAATTGGCCTTATATTAGCGTCAGAACCACGTTATACCTATACCAACTTATCGAAGTTGGTGGAGACACCCTCTTAAAATGTGGAAGAAGAATATTTGAAATCTGAATAATTTTTTGAGGTAGGGGAATCAGTGGGAGGAGACAGCTCACCTGAGCTGAATAAATTTGGAGGAACACTCAGGAACACTGGGGAAGATAAGGAATGCTCACTGAGATATTCATAGGCTATTAGAACTATGATGAAAATGGATGTCAAACCAATTCCTTCAGGCCTTCAACCAATGGGTCCATGTTTGATAATGTTAAAGAAGTGGAGACAGGTCGACACATGTTGGTTCAACCCAGCTCGAGGAAACAGGAATGTCTGATGGACAGATAGAGTGATCGTGTGAACATCTCAATACCTTATAGGAGTATGGGGTTCTAGTATGACCCAAGACTGACTTGTGTTTGAATACAAGGTAATATTTTCGGGTTCCTTAAATAGATGGAAATTTTACCCTTTCCTCTAAGAAATTAAATATAAGTTCCCAATTTCTCACGTCGTGGCCTCCAATTAGTGAATTAGGAGGAAAAATGTTTCATCCAAATCTATCCATGTGTTAGCTGTAATAGATTATTGATAAACCTTTTTGGTATGATCATTATATTCCTTATTATGATAATAAGTTTCATCTCTATAGCAGTATTCATAAGATGAAAAATAAGAAGCATCATCATAGAGAATTCATACTCGTTCATTAAGGGTGTACTTGAGGCATTGGTGATACGAAGTGGTGTTGACTCCGAGTAGATAGATCCAAGGCCTACCCATCAATGCATTGTAAATGTTGTCCTATGAGACAACCATAAAATCAGTTTCTACTACTAAACTACCAGACTGGGTCTCCAAATGAATCCGACCACATAATATCTATTTATTCCTATCTTAACATTGATTCTTCATGTTATAGATGATCAAAAATTCTACAATTAGTCTCATCCTATGGAGCACCCAGTTTGGGATGATATTGATCCTAGAACCTATGTCAATCAGACAATGAGGTACCTCCAAAATAATGAAGTGGTTGGTGATATATGATGGTTGAATGTTCCCATGCACGAGAGAACAATCATCTTCTCCAAAGGAAGTTAAAATTCTCACGCATTCTAACTGCTTGACCTCATCAATGTGGAATGTCTAAGCTTTCACAACCACTATTTCAAACATTAGGGGGATTTATAATGAATTTTTTGGGGCTTCTAAAATCTATTCCGATAGGTGGAGGGCCTTGATGATTGATATTTTGATAGGAATGATTGAAATGTACTTCAATACATTGTAATTACAATCTTGGCACACATTACTACCCACTAGGGTTGTTCTATGGTGGTATGAATGATAAACACTTCTAGTGGAACCACGAGGTTCCGACTACTGCTATAATCATTCTTCTAAATAAAAAAGCTGCCAAGAATCACCATTGGATGAATATTGGTTGGATGAATCCCTATTTAACATGATTGATCATGATATGACAATATAATTTCTAGATGGTAAATGAGAAGAGTCGACATGGGTGGAAGATCTAGCGGAGTGGGATGAAAGGATTGTGAAAATTGTGATCTATAAAATTACTTATGTCTAGTCTTGGGGGCAAGCATTGTCTGGCTTGAAGATATAAAATAATCATTCTGGTGGTTTTCATGTCCTCGACTTATTTGATGGCATCAGTTGGAGACATTTAGAGGGATTTCTTCATACTATTCATCGTCGATGACTGTGTAGGGTTCCACCAATTTTGACGATACTCATAGATGCACACTCCTAATCATCATTAGAGGATACTTCCAGTAATTGATGAACATAAGATGTGATTCCCAATTCTGGGGGCATAAATTCACCATGTGTATGATACATCTTCGGTATCGGTAGGGGACTTCACTTTCCATTAAGTCTTTAATTCCAAACCTTCATATATTTCATGCATTGAAAGGCAGATAGAGAAGTGAAATATAAGATAAGTTCAATGCTTTCTAGAGGATTACGTTGGCCTAAATGGGAATGGATGATGCCATGATGATGAGATAATGCCCTATGAGATAACCATTCATCATACTTATAAGTCATGTAGATGGAGACTTTCTTCCATTCCACGTAACCATCACTATCACTATTTTTCTCAGAAGATATCGGGGCAACCTATGATACATGTTCTTCCAACCCAAAAACATTATCTATCTGGTCTGGAATCTAGTCCTTGAACACATAGTACCACTTGATAGAATGTCCAAGTAACCCATGGTAGGGACTTTAGTCAGGGTGATTAGTGAGTTCAGCCTCCAGAGGCTTTCTACATTCTTGGATATTCATGAATCATTTCTCTATAGAAATATGTAAATAACTACAAACTATGTCCTCTGGGAAGGAATAGGTTTGGTTTCTCCTATTTAGAGGGGAAACCTAGGGAGATAGATTCCAGAAAGAAGATAGTGGTGGGAGAGGATCCTGGTCCACATTATCTCATTTAGGTGGTGGTTCTTAAGAAGAAGTTTTCTGCTGATCTTGAGGGTTAGGAGGTAGATATTGTTGAGGTGTTTTCCCCAACGAGGTGATGCCTACGGAGTTACAATTGGAAACAACTTTAGTAGTTCCAGATTCCCTACCTAAATAGTGACAGTAGTCTCTATCTTAGTATCTCTTCTTGTTGGGACTGGAGGTAGTAAAACACATGCCTACTTGGATGGATGCAAGGAAACCTCTATTAATTGATCATAGTTAGAAAAATCTGATGATACTCCCTGAAAATTATAAGTGATGAGTTTTTGAATGAATTCAGCTTTAAAATCCCCCATGCACATCTGCAAAAGATTCTCTTGGTATAGTGGCATGCTAAGAGAGTATTTGAGGCCTTTCCACCTTGAAAGTAAGTCTGAAACATTCTCATTTGGTCATTTAATACACATGAATAGGTTGATAATACTCATCTTGTGTGTGGTGGAACTAAAATCATATAGAAACTCTCTATGAAGGGCTTCCTAGAAGGTGATCAACTAGATGGGTAACCGGTTGTACAAGATGAACACAAGCCCTTCATATTTCTAAAAAACATTAGATCTTATCTTTTTATTACTACTTTGGGGTTCCCAACATGGGTACGCACCTTGAGAGGAAGTGGTTCAGATGTTACAATGGGTCACCCATCCAATTGATGGGGGTTAATGATAGATTCTTGATATCTAAGGGTTCTCCCATGTCATCCACCCAATGCTGATATGACATTCAATTAGGTGGGATTTCCACCTTTTGTGTCTCCATGGATTGTAGGTGAGAAGTGAGGGAAAATATCAGTTCATCCTAATTGGGGTTTCTATATGGCTAGGGATTCATGACAACAATGGCATTGGTGGGCTCATTGATGTGATAAGAAGGTTTGTCAGCTAAGGGAACAACTTATAGAGCATCTTGTGGAGTAATTTTTGGAATGGCCTGATTTAGATATCAATAGGTATTCTCACACCTATCAGGAATATTTTGAAATTCATACCAACCCCACTTCCTATATGATTTGGCTTCTGGTCTATTTGTCTATCTGGGATCACTGGGATCGAGTGGGGGAAACTAGCTAAGAAGGATCTATAGATGTGTTGGTTGAGCCAGTGGAGGAGGGACATTATCATATCGAGGATCACTATAGTTTAAGTGTTACTTACCAAGAATCTGATTGATAATATGATGGTAATATATAATATTTTATTGTAAAAAGGTGTTTGTAGTATTATCCTATATCTTTTGTGTGACCTTGGGTAGATATGAGGGCATGAGCGATGTTTTACCCTTATTGAGATTTTGACCAAAAGGTAACGATGTAGAACATTCTTCTTGGAAGATAGTTTTCCTATGATGGACAGTGAAAATACTTGGTGGGTATATGAGATGTTGTGTTGTCCTTGTAGGTGGATCCTCATCATCATCCTTTACATCGATCTCTACATCCTTGGGCAGTTTGACCTTAGTCATATTCACTGTGAAAACACCTGGAGTGTCCTCAATGTTACCAAGTAAATTTAGCTGACACTTAATGGGATTTAAGTGGAGAGCGGCATACTACCCCCAAACATGTACTTTCATGTGTGGGTAAACATCATCAATGATCCTATTGAGCACATTGAATCTTTATATATATTAGTTTTGATGAATCTGGTGATGACTGGGTGATGTAGGATGTTGCCCCCACTTGAAGTCTTGCTAACTCAACCATTCTGCATTGCTAGCTGATTTCCTCAAAGTTTTCTCACGACTCTTCATGTAGACTAGCTGATAGCAACAAGGTTGAATGTGAATTACCCAGATGGTCTAATGAAATCAAAAAACCTCTTCCTCAGTGAGGGACTCAGGAATGTCAAAGTTAAGAAATGAATTCATCCAAAACATTTCTGACAGTTGGTGGGCAGTGAGAGTGTCCCACAAGCTTCACTACTAGGAAGAGAGACCCAGATCTTGCATTCCCCCGTCTCTGGTCCACATTGGTTGAGAAGTCAGCAATGGCACAGATGCAATCCACTGCGATGTTATTTGTTTGGTGGAGAGACTACTGCATGAACTAACTAATCACTCCATGTTGGATCATCTCTGAGAGGCAGCACTGACAACACCATCACATCTATTTTGGATGGGGCACTAACTACTTCCCCATATCTAGGAAAAGAAAAAATAATTTACAATTTCACTAGGTACTTGTGGTGTATCATATCCTAGAAACACCCTTTGTGATCTCATGTAGAGGTAGATCAATAAACTGATGATGACATAGACATCTTCACCATGAGATCATGGAAGGGAGACAAATATTCCTCCACCTACATGTATTTGGGAAGGGATTCTGGGATATGGGGCATCTCACCTTCCGAGATGATGAGCTTCACCAACCGAGATCATGCCCCAGATTTTGATGTATATGTTTGCGGGGAAGGATCCACAATTGAGTCCCATTCATCTGTAGAATCAAATAAGTGGATGGGATTCTAAACAAATTGGTGATTCCTAGAGTTCTTCCTTCAATGTCGATGGTTCTCCCTTCAACCCCATTATAGTTCATTAGGGTAGGGAACCTTTTTGGTAGAAGGTGGACCTGCATGATGATAGTTTCTTCTAAAGTGGGGAGAACCACCACATTAGTGAGATGAGGTTCAAGGGTCACCTTGGAAATTGAAAAAATAGGATACGGTGAGGACCTTGATACTGGCTGATAGATGCACGCGGAGGGCCTCCACTTTGATTTTTTTGGGACCTGGGGGCCCCCCTCTCAATTGCAAGTAGAGTGGATAGGATCTCCTCTATGCCAATGGGTGGTGTTAAGAAGACCTTTTCATGTATGGTTAGTGAAGTATCCATTAGAACCACTATATTAGTCGTTCAGTAAATATGGAATACCTCCATGTTTGGTATTGATCGAGCAGGGGGATGTATGCTTTGGAGGGTCGAGGTGCAAGGAGGACCTTACACTGATCGAGCTAAACATAGAGAGGACCTCTGTGTTGACCGATGATAGCATAGGGAGGAATTTCATACATATCATGGACAAAGTAGGGAGAAACATTTCTTTGGTTGTTTCTAGATTAGGTATGACCTCTGTTGGAGCTAGGGATGACGTGATGAGAACCATCACACTACTAGTCAGAGACACTGGGAGGACCTTCATATGTAGAACCATAATGATGGGGAAGAAATTCATGTTTACCATTTATGGGGAGGGGAATAAATTTTCCTTCGTTGATACTAGAAACAAGGGGAGGGACTCCATGTTGGGTGAATGTACAGGGAGGACCTCCACTCTAGATAGAGATTGCATGGGGAGGGCCGTCGTTCTGAATCTCATCATTACAGGTTGGCCCGTAATGTCTACTGGGGAGGTCGGTGGCTGAGAGTGTCAACCCAAAATGCGTGTGAGGTATCTAGGGTCTTGATCCCAATAGGGTATAATGGATTCCTTTCTCTATAGTAGGGACATTGTGGAGTCCACCATGGGTGGAAATGGCCACGAGATTTGTTGAAGATGGTGCCCCCTGACGAGCATTTTCTTGAGTGTGGGACCCACATTAGCATCAAGTGGGAGAGGTCAAGGACAAAAGTATAGGGTAATAGTCCACCCATTCTACGTCCTTATGGTCCATTTGTTGGTGTCATTGATGTTTCATGATGAGATACCTACTTGTCACCCCCCAAATAGTAGTCTTCACTAGGTTGAATCAGGAACCCCCTACATCATGGGTGTAGTTGAGTGTGTCAAATGAGTGCATTGGGGAGAGGATCCTAAAGTGGTTCACCAAGGGAGTGGGGAGAAGGGACTCCTAGTGTAGTCCTTGTGATTTATGGTGATGGAAAGACGTAGAATCCTCCAGGTCCAAGAGAGCTATATCACTTGTGGGAATGAATCCCTCCTACTCATACTGTCATATGAGGGTGTCTTTCAGCCTCCTATGGATAATTATGGAGGGTGATATGGGGAATGGGTGACTGGTCTATGATTATGTAATGGAATTTGTGGAAGAGGTTACATCACACTAGATTTTGGCATCGAAATTTCTCTTACCCCTGCATTAGCAGGAACTGGGTGAGTGGTATCCTATAGCTTGGTTCCTACAATGAATAAAAATTATTTTTTCAGTATGGATACAATAAAATTAATGTCTATTTCCCTAGATTCATCCAACATTCTCAGGCTAGAGAAAAATATCCATGTTAAAAATGATGCAAACTAGAATGCCCAACATTCAACTACCCCAACGGCTGGTGAATTCCACCCCAGGACCACTGTTTTTTTATCAAGAACCAGTGTTGGATATCTAGATCCAGTAAAATTCCAAATTTTCTAATGAATAAATCAAAAACTAATATTCCCCATATTAAGGAGAATAGATTAATTTTAGGTTCACTATTTTCTACTTATGAAGCTTTCATAGGGGCACGTCCGCTTTCACACACTTATTTCTCTTCATGTTGGTGTGTGTCATGTCACTGGCCAACGGACACATTGTGCCCCCACTTTCTTTCATTCCAATGGTGGGTGACATTCATAACTTCTTCATATATTTATTCTCCTTAATCTAAATAGGATGATGGGATATTGGTTCCTCCTTCCATGGATTCCGCCTTAGAATTCATTTCCTAATCCCAGTATTCCTCATAGATTTTAGTCGTAGTTTGTGAAACCCATTATCGATGACATCTCTTTGTGAATGCCAGCTAATTATGCTAATTATTTCTAGAAATTCTAAGGGGGATATTTAGGTAATCAACCTTCAGTTATGAGAGAGTTCATGTTGGTAATTTGTCTCCATGTCTGGACATTGGAACACTACAACATCTGTTTTCTTCCTCATAGGAGGGCCTCTCAAGGGCATAGAACTAGAGGAACCCAACATTAGGTTTGGGGTGTCTTATTCCATAGAAATGTATTATGAGGTTTTCCTCACTCCTCCCATGTTTAACACAAGGTAGTTCATTAGTTTATACTCTTATGGGGATAGAGAGAGGAGCCGATCAGGTCACCCCATGAAGGTGGATCAGAAAGGTACATCCCTAGAATAGATCTCCTTGATTGTTTACCAAATGGGTGGATCAGAATTTCCAATGAGAGAAGACCCAGATTGTTCATCCGATAAAAGAAAGGTTTCACACTATTAAGTGATACTTCCCTGGGAGGGAGGCGTTGACTGGATGGATGGGAAGGCCTCTTATGAAAAATCGAGAAGGTGTGTCCCATAAATGGGAGGTTTCGCACTATGAAGGTTGATCTGGACACCACTAAGGGATGATAAGGTAGGTACACCCGAATAAGTTAATAACCAATTTTTAATATTGGTTGGGATTTAACATCAAGGTGCCTTCCAACATACCCTCTTTAGAATACAGGGATCAAACCCCATGGATACCAAAAGGGTGATATGGAGCTTACTCATGGTTAACTTCCTCTCGCAAGAGGACCACTCATTATTGGTATGGTGTGGATTTTCTGGGGATTATGCATGGTTAACTACTCAAGTTATACTAAGAGTAGTGATGGAGTGAATGGGTATTATAAGTAAGTATGGACCAGATAGGTTGAATGATCCTGTTGAGATGTGGTATCAACAGGTAAGAATCTATATGGATATGGGAGATTTTTTGAAATAGAATTATTGGAATAGGTGGAGTGTGAGGGAAAATAGGATTTAACCTTGATAATGCTTCCAACATATCCTAGTGGATGGGAATAAAATTCTACATAGTTCAAGAATGGGATCAGTGTTGACACATAGTTAGCTACCCTTTTGGAATCCATGTAAAATGTTACATCTAGATTAGAGAGTGATCATCCTGATACATGGTTACTTGATGGAATATCGTAATTGGATTGGATGATGTGTTTGATCCTTAAGGATGATTCATAAATATCCTATTTATAATAAAGGTATCAAAGTCCACATAGTTCATATGGGGCTGGGAAACCTGAGGAGGTGGCCTAGATGGAGATGAGGCATGTACATTGGGATTACACATTAAGGCTGCCTATGTGGATAGAGATGGATAAAGTGATAACCCCAGGAGATGGTTGAGGGGATTGATTAATTATTAATAGATAATGGATCAAAACACCCTATGAACATGGACCCGACAGATGTTTCCTAAAAACGAAAGATATCACTTCATGAGGGCACATCCCTATGAGGGATCACCAGAGTTTACCATTGATTAGTATTTAACCTTAGAGAGGATTACAATTAGACCTGTGAACAATATAGGGATCAAAACCAATGTTCTTCAGTGGTTTTAGGAGTTTCATGGCCACTACTAACCTCTAATCCCATTTGAGTCATGCTCATTGTGGGAAACATTAATAAGTATCATACCTAATGATAGTGTTTCAAAAGGTGATACCACAAGAGTACGTGTGGGTATTATGAATTTAATCATCTCATGGAGGATGTAATTACTTGTGAGGATGACCTCACTCCTATAGACATGAGTTGGAAAGGATAATTCCTGGGGTGTGGAACTCCTTGTGCATTGCATGGGGTGAGACTACAGTTTAACGTCATGTCATGAGCATGATAGTGTTGGGATGTTTTATGTCTGGTAGCGCAGATGGGGTGTCACTTCTCACCCCTTGGATTTACATAATAGTTTCCCATCTACACTTTGGTGAGGTAAGTCACCTTCAATTCCTGGAGGGAGTGGGTTGGAGGATTGGTCGATAGTGGGGTCCATGTTATCATGGCTATGTGGACAAGCAAGATCCATTAGCATACCTATTCAAACAAGAAAGAGGTAGGGAAACACAACCTGGAACACCACAATAGGGACAAGGAAATCATTGTGCACAAGACTGGAGTGCCTCGTGGGGGAGGTGTCGATAAGACTAGAGGATTGCAAACAAAATGTTTTGTAGATCACAAAATTGGGTGGCAGTATAGACTAGGGTTGCATGCAAGAGGCTATATTTAAGAGCTCCTAACTTAAGGAAAAATAAAGCATGTAATGGTCAATTCATTTTTGGCCCACAAGAAGGGGGTCTATTGGATACCCATCATGAAAGATCCTATACCTTGAGTTTTCCAAGGTCTTTCATGATGTCCCGAATGATTCTTACATGTATCAGATTGGCGATTCGGATTTCATATGATCCCCCAGATGAAGGCAGGGTACACTTCTATTTGTAGGAATAATTCTTGGTGGTGGTATGTAAGTTTTACAGAATATATGTTTGAGTTATATGTTTCATTAATCACATAAGGATCTTATGTGTAGATTCCCATCTTTCACGCAGAACTAGAATCTTGCACATGCCCCCTTGGCTTTCTCAGAATGTTGCATTGAGTACAAGGGTTTCCTCAATTTTCTTCAAGAGGACCACTTGTAGACTCAAATGGAATTCAGTGGTGGAACATATAATAAATAACTATAAAATTCTACCTTTACAAAATAAATAGAAGATAATTAATGAATTTATATTTTTTATTTTTTTAAATATATGATTTTTTTGTGTTTTTATGTAAAACAAGGTGTGAAAGATCATGGATTCCTTAATAATAGTTCAAAATTAATGGGACTTTTTTGTCATTATTAATTAATCAATAAATTATTGATTTTATAATTATACAATATTGTGTAACACATAGAGTTGATCTCTCGAGGAGGCAACTAACACACACTCAATTTATGTTATCGCTATTTTTTATCTAACTAATATATTACTAAATGATTTAATAATATAATTATGATTTCATAAAATGTAGGATATTAATATATATATATACATATATATTTATATATATTAATGCATTCAAAAAACAATAAATATAAAAACACAAAGATTTTAATGATAAGTGGTGAGTATCCAAGGGATTTAGCAATAATGTTTTCACTATTCAATAAATTATAATTCCTAATATTAAATTTAATATACTAATCAAGAAACATCACATTTCATCCTCCTTTTTTAATTGATATTTCCCGACACTGTGATCTCTACATGTAAGGAAACTCTTTATAATGTCATCAATGAGAACTTTTTACCAGAAAAAACTATCTATGCCAAATTACACCTAAGAATTACGTAAATAATAAAAGAAAATGGATAATATTAATAAGGAAGAGGAAAATATTGTTATAGAAATTGGAGAAACCACTCATCATAATTGTTTTAACTATATTTAAAATTCATAGAATATAATATAGGGAGACACTAAAGAAAAGGAACTCAAGCTTCCACCACGAATTTCCTTTCAAAAAACACTGGAGTTATTTTTCTATTTGTATGGGGTTAAGAATGTACAGTGGGTGAAAACACAAAAGTGAAAAAAAATAAATAGAGAAGAAAAATAACATCATATATTAAAATTTTGGAGTACTATTACAATAGATTAATCCCTCTTTAGATATGGAAAATTCCTAACTCCATTAATGAAAGTGGTGGTATACATTGTTAGGCAATAGTGGGTTTATTTTAGCAACAAATATATACTCTAAATATTGGAACATTTTTGGAATGTTTAATGGTCCAATTTTATAAATTTTTCATATATTTAATTTTTCTAATATTTCTTATATGTTCATCAAAAAAATGCATGTTTTAGAGCCCGAATTTCCAAAAAAATTATAGCTAAATTATAATAGAAAACTTTTATGGCCTAACATTATTTTTTAATTACAATTATCCATTTTTCTATAAATTAATTTACATTAAAAGGAGTGAATATTGATCATCCATAGTGAAATAAAATCTTCTTATGACTCTTATCTATCATCATATAATATTTGATCTCATTATGATAGGTACTGAGTGAGACATAGACTCATATTTATAATGCATCAAAAGTCTTCTTAGATATTGTGGCCCCACTTTTATGCTTAATTTGTGTAATATATGGTTACATTATTCATTATATATTATAGAAAGAAATGTAACCCAATAACCATGTACTCCTAAAAAAAGTAATTTCACATTTTGGATATGTTTCGAAAATGTTATGGATAAAATACCAAAATGAATAAAAACTAATTATTAAGATATTTTCACAATAAATCCCAAATTATTACTAAAACCTAAACATGTGACACTTTTTTTTAATGTGAAATTTTTTAGGATTAATATATTGAATTATATATTAGAAATTATGGAAATATAATGTGTTTCAATAATTTAAAATCCAGTCAAAGAAAAAGATATACTGTGACAGAACAAAATCATATAAATTGGTAATTCAAATAAGGCATAAATGATAGAATAAAGTAATCAAGGAATAAAAAGTAGGTTTTATCATTTAAATGTAAACTATATTTACATACATGTAATCTAAATTTTACATTTTACATGTAAACTAATTTTATAAATTACATTTAATATTATTTATATAATTATTAAGTAAACTATTTGAAATGATTTTACAGTTTTCGGGTAAAATATTTTTATAGTTTTTTTGTAAAATATTTTTTACAATTCACATGTAAAATGTTAAAGGATAAAATTTATTATTTACATGTATATATTTATTACATTATGTATTTTTTTACATTTAAAACTAGTTTACATGTGAATTTTTCAATACTAACAGTAAACTATGTTGAACCTATACAATTTCTATCATTTGTTTATGAATGCTTATTACATTATATATGGTTTTTTATTTGTTATAATTTTTCTTTTTTAATTTATTATGTATTTATTTTTTATTTTATTATATAATTTTTTATTTTTTTTTTATTTCATTTTTTTTCTTCCCATTATTTTTTATATATGTGGAGTAGATCCTTCCATTTTTTTATATATCTGTTTTTCTCTATGTTTTTGTCAATTATGAAATTTTTTATATATTTTTACTTTATATATTTTATTATATATTTAGTTTTTATTCTTTTTAATCATTTTAGGATTCACTTTGTTCATTTTGGTTCATTTTTGATAAGTCATCTAGTTATTTTTAGTCATTTTCATTATTGTTGTCATTTGATTAAGTCATTTGTTTCATTTTTTGTCATTTCGGTTAGGTAGTTTGGTTTATTTTTATATTAGGATAATTATTAACTTAGTCACAAGGTCATTTAATCATTTAGTGTGATCATTTAGTTCATTTTAGGTTAGTTCATTTGGTTTATTTTAGGGGTAGATCTTTCGATTCATTTTGGTCATTCGGCTTCTTTTGATATGGTTTTCTTTTGTCAGTTTTTTGAAATACATAGTATTGAAATAAATTTATATATGGTTAATTAAAATATATAAAATTCAAATTCATTAAATATTTTTAATCATATTTTAGTGAATTTTACATCTTTTTAAAACTGTTTCAGTTTTAAATAAAGTGAAAAGATTTTATTGATTAAGAAAAACATAAAAACTGAAATATGCTGCATATGAGTATTATAAAATGAAATTCATTATAATAATTTTATAACCTTAGAAAATATAAGTAAAAAATAATAAATATTAAAAATATAATAGAATAAATGGGGAATAGATTGAAAAATATTTTTTAAAAAAATGTATATTATTATAACTTTTAACATGTACGAACATAACTATAAATATGGTTACGGTGGATCCTAACAATAATGAAGAGTCAATAAAAATTATATAAGATAGATAATATAAAACAAAATAGTATTTAAATAAAAAAATGAAATCATTATGAGACAACAATATTGAATTGGAACTAATGAGGTTTAATTTCATATAATTAAATAAAAAACACATCATGATAATTATTAAAGGATGGGGTTAGAAATTTTAAATTATATTTCTATCATTGAAACAAAAAATGGATAAAATTTGACTGGATCTTTATTACTTGTTTTTAAATTAAATAAACCATTCTTAAATAATTGGGTAAAAAATATATTCAAAAACTCATGGAATATTTATTTCATATGTATTTAAAATTATTTTTAATTAATTCAATGAGTGTTTTTTTAAATTATTTATCGTATAGAGAAAATGTTTTTAAAATAAATTCCTTATTTTTTTATATGAAATAAATATATTTAAATTCTACCATCAAAAAAAATAAACTTACTATTCTAGACTAAAACCAATATGAAAAAATGTGAACCTTCTGAAGATAAATCAAATGAAACCAAATTAATTCATTTTTAATAATACCAACTTCAAATAACCAAGTCAATCTAAAATAAATTGAACGAGAACACATATGGTTTCTTCTAATATTATCTTTTCCTATTTTAGATTCATAATTAAAATTAAAAATTGGAGTATTTAATTCATCATTTGTAATATATTAATAAATTTCAATAGGGTAGTGATGGTGTCAAATTTATCCCCACCTTCATCCAAAATATTTCTTGGGATTACTTTAGAAATGAAAAAAAATTCTAGTCTCATATAATCTATCACATAAAATACTTGATTCACTATTAATGCTAAAATAAAAGGCTTATTATTATACAAAAATTGAGTCATGTTAATGACTCTAAATCAATAGTCACTGATAAATTTTCCAACTGAAATTAGTGAATCAAACCACATGAATATCATCAAAGAGAATCTACCATGGGATTAATAATCCGATATTAGTATTTTTATAAACAACCCTATAAAAAGTGATATTCATATTAAGGCTAACTATCTTATTCGCTAACATAACAATATTTCATTCTTATTAACATAACACCGTCATGTTTTATTATCATGTCCTCTACTCAATTATTTATTACAAATTTGTACCCATTAATCACAAACCATTTTAATTTGGAGACTACATTATTTTAACCAAAATCTAACACACTAATTTCTGGAAAACAATATTCAACAGGTAAACTCAGTACATCAAATATATATTTGAATCTTAAAAGTAAATGAATATTGATTTTTATTTTATAAAATAATTAAGCATACCCCTGATTTAAACAAATAAGGAAACTCTTTGCTATGAAATATCTCTATCCTTATAAAAGGTAACGAATGATGGATTATACTAATTAATTTTTTTATGTTCCTTATATACAAAGATAGTAAAAGAATAAAAAATATGTGATACTACATTGTATGATATAACATATATGTTCAAATTTGT
Source organism: Viscum album (assembly GCA_963277665.1). Classification (NCBI taxonomy): domain Eukaryota; kingdom Viridiplantae; phylum Streptophyta; class Magnoliopsida; order Santalales; family Viscaceae; genus Viscum; species Viscum album. Next base: position 1,088,908,160 of record OY728130.1, on the reverse strand, counting down.
TACATAATTTTTACTTTGAAAACATTATAGTTAAATGGGACTATGTGATGTTCCATATCCCACACCTGAAGGTTCAATGTAGCCAATTTAATGATCCAATAATTCCCCCTTTTCAGGTAAGTAAAAGGAAAGTGGGTATAATTTTCTTATACTAATCATATTTATTTCTTATTTGGTGGTTACATCTCGTTCTTGCCCGAATTACCCAACGAAATTCATTTTTATTTTATTATAGATAATCCACCTTTTAAGAGATGAAGGGGAACCCGTATATGACCCGTAGGCCCAAGGCACAATTCCCGACACGACTTTTAATACATGACTCGAAGGCCCAGAGGAATATTATGCCTAATACATGACCCATAACCCCAACCCACAGGAACTACCCCTACCCTAGATTCTGCATCATTGATCACCTATCTCCCCACCTTTAATTGCGGATCGGATAGCATTTCCGCATACAAAGTTGCACGGTGCCTGCTCCCGATGGTGGTTTTCATACCCTCTCATTCTTCCAATTTGGTAGCTATGCTTCTGGTGATGGCTAGTCTTGTTGCTCTAATCCTCTTCTAGGTCCTGCTCTGTGTGAACTGGGCTACTTCATGGAACTCGTGGCCTGAAGCCCCTAAGGCCCGAACACCTTTGATGACCTGAATGCCTTGGAGACCCGTAGGCCCAAACCAGTTGCCCGAAGGCCCAAATCGGGTGAATAGTTCTGGAAGCTACAATATTGAACAGTACCTACTATAGTACTGCAACAGTAATTTGTAAATTCACCTCCACCCAGTTTTGAACCTAGGTCTCTTGGATGCCAAGAAGGAGCCCTTACAACTCAGGTAGGGGCTCTTTGGCTTACATCTCATTCTTGCATCAACCAAATAGATTAAATGTAAATCCATTAATTTTATAGCTATGTAACAATTCATAATGGAACCTTTATGATGACTCTTTTTTTATGAGATGACCCAAACCAAAACATCTAGTTCAGGCCAGAGAGACGCATTAACTCATGAATTCCTCCCTGTATGCAAAAGGCTACTAACTAGTGGCAAGGATTTAAAGTAACATAGGGAGAGTATTCCATCAGTAATCACATTCATCACAATATAATGAAAAATAAATATAATAAAAATAATCAAAACCAAAAAATATAATTTAAAAAATTATATAATTGATGGAAAATCAATTATACATAAAATAAAATACATATCCCTGATGTAGAGGATTATAATAAGCATCAAAAATAGAAAGTAAATAATTTAAATACTAATAGTATAGAGTATATCCTGAAATTTCTTCCAGTGATAAGACTCGGTCTCCTTAATCCCCTTTTATAGAGCTATTACAATTCATTAGATCTGGTCATGAAATATGGATACACATTATTATTCCCATGTAGGGTTTGATTATATCCCAGTTGGACACCATCAATGTGTCCTTAACATAAGTGTTCATACATATAGATGTTTTTTCCATTATGGTAAAAAAATGCACACAAAATCAAACAATATCATTCCAAGAATCCATGAACTAATAAATCCTCCATAATCCCCGGATGAAATTGATTTGGCTTCATACTGAAAGAATTTCTAAATGTTTATGCTAACATCATAAGTGGAGGAGTTGTCCACAAGGTTTCTCAGCAGTAGTACAAGCCTTAGGCCTCTAAGTCAGACCACATGAGACCATTATTCCTTGTTTATCTCTCTCAGGTGATAATAAATTTTTTTTTAATATTTTATTTGATATTAATTGACTCAATTAATCTACATTTATTCATATTTGAATATTTAATCCAAATATTTGTTTTGAGCTTGAATTTGGAAATTAAATGTAAAATATTATTTTATCATATTAACATTACCTTAGTAATTATTTTATAATTTTTTATTTTTTGAGATAATTAATATGATATTTTATTAAAAAATTATAAACTACTTTTTTATATTTTTAATTTACACCATGAAATCCATGTCACACATTTAGAGGGATGAAAATTGAAATTATTTAGGGAGGGAATGAATTTTATTAGATGGTTATTAACACACTAATTAGGATATAAATTTTTCATTGTTTCATAGATATTTCTAAAATTTTGATAATTGTAAAAGAAATATATTTCTATCATTTTATTGAACAAGAGTATCACATAGTTTTAATGGGGTACTGGTAGAAAATCTGGCTCAAGATGGAAAAATGAGGTAATATAATGACACATGTAAAAATTTTCCATTTAAAACCTTAACCCTCCTAGAATCTATTTAGATGATATTTTTTAACACCCCATGCTTCCACGGTACGCTTCTCTTTGAATAATGTGATAGCGTGTGTTGTACGCAACACCGAGTTCTAACACACCATAACCAATCAAACTAGCCGTTATGAATAGTAATACCTACTTTTTGAAATTATATATATTTTAATTTTTATAATGGACTTCATTTTTGTATTAGGAATATCGAATTTAGCCTAAGATGAAATTTTGGTACTTTTTGGATAACTTTAATATTTTGATGAATAGTGAAAATTACTAAATGTTAATTAAAAACAACTTTTTTAATAAAAATAATTAATAGTGATAAATTATGAATTTTGGTGGTTTTAAAGTATATTTAGAATATATTTTTACCATTTAATATAATTTTGGTCATTGGACATAATTTTACAATTAAACCGGACATAAACAAGTGTCAATCTTTTGATAGTTATTATCTCTTAAAAACATGCTTTTTGTTTTAACAACAGGAATTAATTTTAAATTAATTTCGGCCACTTCTATGTTTTGAATTTAGAAAAATGGATTCCATATTTTTAATCAGTATGTTCAAATTGTGTAAATAGGTAACTTTTATTTTTAGACATTTTGAATAATTACTTCGGTAAATATTTTATTTACCATGGTTAAGGGTAAATCTGGTAAATAAGGGTTAACAAAATAATATTATAATAATACTAAATTACCCTAAAACATGTCCTAGCCTTATTGGTTGATAAATGTTCGACCATAGGCATCTTTGGGTCGATTTTGGGACCCCATTGAGCCACTTGTAGGTGATAGAGACACTTTATCTTAATAAAGTTAAAATGAATACAAAAATGACACAAGCATATATCTTTTAGAGAAACAATATTTAAATAGGGTTATATATGTTGGATTTTCGACTAGAAATATTCATTAGAAATATAAAAGGATTTCCTACATTATTATAGTTTATTTATAATTTTTAAATATTACATAAGTTAATTTATTTATGACACAATGATGATGCAGTAATTACCATAATAGTGAAAAGTTAAAATAATTGATAATATAAATACCCAAATAAATATAATTTGAGACTTTTAATGACTCAAAATATTTTTATAGGATAATATTACATATTAGTATTGATTTAATTAACTTTTTTATAAGTAATAATTCCGTTATGAGTTTCACAAAAATCAACTATTGAATAGTGTCAAAATTGACATAAAAGAGTTTTTAAAAAATATATTATATTATTAATTGATATTAAATTCATAAAAATCTAAGGTTCGGCCAAAAGACTTATATCATGATAGTAGTATCATTAATGGACAATTTTGGGGTCTTTTGGATGTATATAGTAAGTATATTAACTATATAATATAAAAATACAAAGTCACATGGTAAATGTCAAACTAATTAACAAAGAGTTAATACTTAAAAATAAGGTTAATATAGTAACCCAAACCTATCTAAATTCTATTGGTTTAATTTTTTTCGACCTATACCCACCATAATCTTTGAATAAAGAACTTTGGAGCCATTATAAACCGAATATGAATTTATTATAAATTAATATTTTTGGCTTTTCCAAAGGTGCCCATCACCCCTCTTATAAAAGGGCACTCTCCCTTATCATTAAATCACACCTTAAAAGCCTATTGGTTCGGCCAAACTCTCCCCAAATACTCTCTAAACTTCCCTCAATTCATCATAGAGGCCTTAATTTAGTTAGAAAGCCAACCTAAGATCCCTTTTGATCAAATCAAACGGAAGAACACGAAGAAGAGGTAATGATTTCACCGCCCTTTTCCATGTTCCTTTCTTCTTCCACTTCCTCCTTCTATTTTATTACCATTATAAAATAATAACTCTAGTATATTATATATACTGTGATGTTATTATATATATGTTACAACCATATTTAGTATTCTATCCATCCTTTTAATAACATGTCACCATACATGTGTACGTACGGCTTACCTTCTCCACGTCGTGATGTAATTGTTATTCAATAAATTATTATTTGGATGGGTATAATAATGATGTGTAACTCATGAAAATAGTAAATATAACATGATAATGATTCTGTATATATTATATACTATCCAATTATATATTATTTTAATATCAAAATAATGATATCGTCGCTCGTGCGTATGTACGGACTACCATCTCCAAGAACGCCATGAGATTCATTCTCTATCGTATCCATTCAAGTATATTCTCATTTTATGATTAATAATAGTATCTAAGGACTTTATATCATTCTGGATATGATTAATATACAACCTATCCAGTACAAACATGTCTTACGTAACAAAACATATAAAAGGAAACGAGTAAGTTAACACCCGAAACAACGATAATACTAAGATATTATTAACAAATCAATGTTAAAAGATCATATATGATATCATATTAATGTATATGATTATTGTATAATTTAATAATAATTATTTCACCATTATACAGGAGGTTAACCTACCCCATCCAAGGAAAAGTACAAGGTAATGGATATTTCACAATCTCTTCATTATCAGAGGTTGTTTATACGTAATAATCTACTGGGATATCTTTATCATCCACATCCATGTTTCTTAAAAATGTATTTCAAAACATTTTTACTATTTACAAGAATATGGGTTAAAGTCATTTATACCCTTGTTTTACTTTTTTATAAGTGGTTTATAAAGGAATCTTTTCGTCATTTTCCAAATAAGGTGCTTTTTAACCTTTTCGACAGAATTAAGGTAAGAATGTTTTTTTAACTTATACGGCTGCTGCAGTTATTTTCCGCCGTTATAAAATCATCGAAGCTTACCTTACAAGATTATAAGAATATTTTCCAAGAAAATATTTCATTTCATAAATATATGACTCTTAAATGATTTCAAAATAGAAAGAGATATTTCTCTAAAAAAAATTTTGATTTCATCTATGTCAACATCCTTTGATGGATTTTACGCTTATTTGAAGTTGACTTATTATGATAAAAAACTTCTATATTGTATTGAAGGTTTTGTGATATGTTTGACTGTGGATTGCTATTTTTATACCGTTCATAGTTTATGGTGAAAGTATTGACATTTCGTATGCTAGTTTTAATACGAATGTTTATATTATGTTTAAACCTTTTCATATGGGAATGAATTGGACTTAATATGTGACGGGTGGAGCTCGCTATAGCTCCTTGATGCATCGGTAGGTCTCATGAGACAAACTAGTGTCTTGGCACAAGGCCTTGGCAAAATCTTATTTGTAGTCTTGGCACGAGGCCTTGGCTATGTGGTTATGATAGTCTGGCATTATGCATTCTATCATTATGAAAGTGGTTATTGATTTTTCATGTGATTATTCGATTAGTAGAATATCCATGTGAATAAGTAAATGGAATTATTTCATTTTATTTTTTCCATCCTATGTAGAAGTTCAAGTTTAAAAGGATTTTTTTAGTTATACACTGCCTTAAATGTTTATTCTTATTTATGAAAGTTTCCGCTATATTGTTATCTTTTCAGGTCATTTGAGCTCACCCCTTTTCTATGTTTTATTTTTCCGAGGATGCGAAGAAGTAATTTATGAATGACCTATAGGGATAGTATATGGGGATATGAGTGTGGGATATGGAGACTATGTTGTTGTAGTAGTTTTTCACTTTATGATGTAATGTAAAACTTTATGAATATATCTAGTGTTTCCAAGGCTACTAAACCAATCGGTCTTTCGAGATTTGATCTTTCTTGTGATCATGCCAATGTTATGTAATAATGCACCGAATCTGGGTAACTGGGGTCGGGGCGTTACAGTTGGTATCAAAGGAAGTTTAGTAAAAACCTTAGAAGCCAGATTTAGATAAACTCTGATTAGAGCACATAGATTTAAGATGGACTATGAGGATTAGTATAAAAGAACTTCCTAGAATTTTGTTATTGTAGAGATTTTGTAAGTTTTCCGAGCAATACATCCCTGTCGGGATACGAGCAGGTAGAGGCGGCTTTGGCACAGATGTACCTAGCGGTAAAACCCAAAGACACCGCTTTGAGCTAGACTCGAACGGGAACTGGTGCACGACAACAGGCCTTGCTGCACTCTTGGTTACGACACTCCCGGGGGATACGCTTAGGAGAACTATCATTTTATTTACAAATCATTATGAAGGGTTTATTAATATATACTTCCTCAAAGAAAACATTTTTATGATTATGGATTATATCCATAAATAGTTCAATTTATGTTAAGTTTTTTATAAGTATGGAATTATGTATTTTGATTCATTAACTGATCTAGTTTATCCCATTGTTTAGAAATGGCTCCTATTGTAAGAAATGGAAACTGTATTAGTGAACGCACTCCATGTAGGGATTTCCCTCCTGCGCAAGATAATTATAGTGGAGCTGGTGATGCAACTGGTGTCGATCAGCTAATCACCATACTGGGACAACTTACTCAGGTTATGAATAATAACCTTACCCGTATGGAGCACCCTGATCCACAGCGTGGAGGATCAATGTTAGATCGCTTCGTGAGGTAGAAACCACCAATTTTCAATGGGAGTAAAAATCCCTTAGTAGCTGAGCAATGGATATTTTCCCTAGAGAAAATATTTCAGGCTTTGGGGAGTAGTGAAAGGGAAAAAGTTATCATGGCAGTTTATCGACTCACTGGAGATGTTAATCAATGGTGTTCATTGATTCAAAATACGAAGGAAGATGATGATGTTTCAAATATGGAATGGATGGAGTTCAAAGATCTATTTTTAGAAAAATACTTTCCTCGCGACCACCGAGCAGATATGGAAAGGAAATTTCTGAGTCAGAGACAAAAGAAGGATGAGAATGTCGCAAAGTATGAGGCTAACTTTACAAGGTTAGAAAGGTATGCTAGAGATTATATACGTAACCCAAGAAGTAAGGTTGATCATTTCTTTGATGGGTTAAAACCATTTCTTCGTCGAGCATTAGTCTCACAATCCTTTTCATCGTATGAAGACATTGTCTAATGTGCTATCAAGACCGAAAAGGAATTATCTAAGTCTTATGAATTTAAAGCAAAGAAAGAGAAGAAGAGACCTTCTGATCAATCTGGGAATGGAAATAAGAGGAAGAAGGGAAAGTTTGAATATACATCTTGTGGTAAATGTGGTAAGAAACACCTCGGTACATGCTTGAAGGGAACAGGAGTATGTTACAAGTGTGGTGAAAAAGGCCACCAAGCTATTGATTGCAAGGGGAAGAAGGAAGCTACCAATGTTCAGTGCTACAATTGCAGGGAGATGGGGAATTATGAAAATGAATTTCCTAATCCTCAGGAGAACTTAACTCAGAAAAGGCCAATGGATCATGGACAAGCTTATGCTATCACTACTACTGAGGTAGAAGCTCCGAAAGACGTGGTGGAAGGTAATTTAATGGTTTCCTCAAGTTTAGAAAATGCATTATTTGATTCTAGATCATCGCATTGTTTCATATCTTCCTAGTTTTCTAAGAAAATTATATATTTCCAATTTGATTTAACAAGGGATTTTTTAGTTAAAACTCTTAATGGAGGTATCATTGAAACAAAGTTTTGTGAATCAGTCCCCATTAGAGCACATAAATGTTCTTTATCTGCTGATCTCATCGTCATACCTATGATTGAGTTTGATATAATCCTCGGTATGGACTGGCTTTCAGACTATGATGCAAAGATTTATTGTAATAAGAAAGAGGTTATGATTCTTGATGATGATGATAAGGACCACCTTATCTTTAGAGCATAATCGTCACCACCTAATTCTTATCTAGATCCATCCCCATTAGATCAACTAAATTAAATTATTGGGGAGGAAGAGAATGAAATAACTGTGGGTGAGTAAAGGAATGTTCAAATAGAGGATGTACCTATTGTGAAAGAATTTGTAGATGTATTTCTGGAATATTTACCTGGACATCCCCCAGAACGAGAAGTTGAGTTTTCCATTGATTTAATTCCTAGATCAAGGCCTATATCAAAGACCCATTATAGAATGGCCACTGTAGAATTAGTTGAACTAAAGAAACAACTAGGGGAATTGAGTAATAAGGGATTTATTCGCCCTAGTTTTTCCCCATGGGGATCCCCTCTTCTTTTTGTTAAAAAGAAAGACAGATCTATGAGGTTATGTATCCACTACAGGGAGATCAATGTTATAAAAATAAAAAACAAGTATCCCCTACCATGAATTGATGATTTATTTGACCAACTGCATGGAGATCAATAAGTTTCAAAGATTGACCTTCGATCTGGATACCATCAGTTGTGTGTGAAGAAGGAATACATTCCAAAGACAGCATTTTGAACCAGGTACGGGCATTACGAGTTTACTGTAATGCCTTTTGAATTGACTAATGCACCCTCTGTATTCATGGATCTGATGAATAGAGTTTTTAAGGAGTATCTCGATGAATTTGTGGTGGTATTTATTGATGATATCTTGGTGTACTCCAAAATCTACGAAGATCATGAAAATCACTTGCGCATTATCCTAAAGACTCTGAGAAGACATGAATTATATGGGAAGTTTAGCAAGTGTGAATTCTGGCTTCAGGAGATTTCTTTTCTTGGCCATATTGTCTCTAAAGATGGAATCTCTGTTGATCCTTCTAAGACCTAGGCAATCCAAGAATGGCCAGGACCTACGAATATAACTGAGGTACGTAGTTTTATTGGTTTAGCAGGTTATTATCGACATTTCTTCCAGAATTTTGCCTGATTGGATAACCCATTAACGAAGCTCACACGTAAAGGGGTTAAATTTTTTGGGACAAAAGAGTGTGAAGAATGTTTTGAATAACTGAAGATAAGATTAGTCAATGCTCCTATATTGACTCTACCATCGGGGAATGATGGGTTCGTTATTTATAGTGATGCATTGAAGAAAGGACTTGGTTGTGTCCTTATAGAGAATGATAAGGTTATTGCCTATGCATTATGACATTTGAAAATTCATGAGCAAAACTATCCTACTCATGATCTTGAGTTATCAGATGTGATCTTTGCTTTGAAGATATAGAGGCACTGCCTCTATGGTGAAAAATGTGAGATTTTTACTGATCACAAGAGTTTGAAGTAAATTTTCTCACAAAAAGAACTCAACATGAGCCAAAGGAGATGGCTTGAATTACTCAAGGATTATGATTGTACGATACACTAACACCTGGGGAAAGAAAACAAGGTGATAGATGCTTTGAGAAGAAAAGATCATGGAGTTTTGAACAATATGATAATTGAAAGGGATCCAATTTTCATGGATCTAGTGAAGATGGACATGGGAATAACCACGGAACGAGAAACATCAATGCTTTTTCAAATGGTTCCCAAACCATCTTTACTAGAAAGGATTAAGATTTCTCAGACCGATGATGATGAATTTCAAAAGAAGATTAAGGCTGTGAATGATGGGAGACTGAGAGACTTTGTGTATGAAGATGGAATTTTGAAATTCGGGAAGAGACTTTGTGTTCCCGATATACCTGATCTAAAAAGGGAATTACTGGATGATTCTCATAGTTCCAATTTCCTTATACACTCTGGGAGCACCAAAATGTATAGAGATTTGAAGGAACATTTTTGGTGGGACAATATGAAGAGGGAGATTTCTGATTTTGTGTCAAGATGTATGGTTTGTCAATAAGTGAAAGCTGGAAGGCAACACCCTGGAGGAGTCATGCAACCTCTTCCCATACCGGAGTGGAAATGGGACAATATTACGATGGACTTTGTCATGGGGCTACCATAGACTCCTAGAAGGAATGATTCAATATGGGTTATTGTTGATCATCTTACCATGTCAGCACATTTTCTTGATATAAGAGAAGATCTACCACTGGAAGGTCTAGCAAGAATATATATTAATGAAGTTGTGAGACTTCATGGAGTACCCCTATCAATTGTTTCTGATCGTGGTCCTCGTTTTACTTCAAGATTCTGGAAGAGTCTTCAGAAATCCCTGGATACTAAACTTCATTTGAGCACTGCCTACCACCCTCAGACAGACGGAAAATCAGAACGGACTATTCAAACCTTAGAAGACATGTTGAGATCCTGCTCACTTGACTTTCAGGGTATGTGGGATCAGTATTTACCTTTGGTAGAATTTTCCTATAACAATAGCTTTCATTCGAGTATTCAGATGGCACCATATGAAGCGTTATATGGAAAGAGATGTCGCACACAAACCAGTTAGGATGACGTTGGTGAAAGAAAACCTGTAGGTCTAGAACTGGTGGAGGAAATGATGGAAAAGGTGAAATTAATCCAAAATCACATCAAAGCAGCTCAAAGTAGGAAGAAGAGCTATACTGATAATCGAAGGAAGGATTTGGAATTTCAAGTCGGTGATCATGTTTTCCTGAAGGTATCTCCATGGAAGGGAGTCATACGTTTTGGTAAGAAAGGTAAATTGAGTCCCAGGTACATTGGACCTTTAGAAATTCTAGAACGATTTGGGGTTGTAGCTTACCGATTGGAAATGCCGCCAAGTCTCTCCAAAGATCACGATGTGTTCCACATATCTCTATTGAGGAAATACATGCCTGACCCAACGCATGTACTCACCTACGAGGAATTAAAACTGGAACCCGATCTGTCTTATTGCGAAGAGCCCGTCAGGATTATTGATACGAGAGAACAAGTACTAAGAAACCGGACGACACGTCTGGTAAAAGTTTTGTGGAGAAACCATAAGATGGAAGAGGAAACGTGGGAACCCGAGGAATTTATGATGAAGAGCCACCCGAGTCTTTTCATGCGATAATATTCTATAAATTTTGAGGACAAAATTATTTGAATGATGGGAGAATTTAACACCCCAATCTTCCACGGCATGCTTCTCTTTGAATAATGTGATAGCGTGTGTTGTACGCAACACTGAGTTCTAACACACCATAACCAATCAAACTAGCCGTTATGAATAGTAATACCTACTTTTTGAAATTATATATATTTTATTTTTTAAAATGGACTTCATTTTTGGATTCGGAATATCGAATTTAGCCTAAGGTGAAATTTTGGTACTTTTCGGATAACTTTAGTATTTTGATGAATAGTGAAAATTACTAAATGTTAATTAAAAACAACTTTTTTAATCAAAATAATTAATAGTGATAAATTATGATTTTGAGTGGTTTTAAAGTATATTTAGAATAAATTTTTACCATTTAATATAATTTTGGTCATTGGAAATAATTTTACAATTAAACCGGACATAAACAATTGTCAATCTTTTGATAGTTATTATCTCTTAAAAACACGCTTTTTGTTTTAACAACGGGAATTAATTTTAAATTAATTTCTGCCACTTATGTGTTTTGAATTTGTAAAAATGGATTCCATATTTGGAATCATGATGTTCAAATTGTGTAAGTAGGTAACTTTTATTTTTAGACATTTTGAATAATTACTTCGGTAAATAAAATATTTACCATGGTTAAGAGTAAATCCGATAAATAAGGGTTAAACAAATAATATTATAATAATACTATATTACCCTAAAACGTGTCCTATCTTTATTGGTTGATACATTTTCGATCATAGGCATTTTTGGGTCGATTTTGGGACCCCATGGAGCCACTTGTAAGTGATAGGGACACTTTATTTTAATTAAGTTAAAATGAATACAAAAATGACACAAGCATATACCTTTTAGAAAAACAATTTTTACATAGGGTTATATATGTTGGATTTTCAACTATAAATATTAATTAGAAATATAAAACGAGTTCCTACATAATTATATTTTATTTATAATTTTTAGAGATTACATAATTTAATTTATTTATGACACAATGATGATGCAGTAATTACCATAATAGTGAAAATTTAAAATAATTGATATTATAAATACCCAAATAAATATAATTTTAGACTTTTAATGAATTAAAATAATTTTCTAGGATAATATGACATATTAGGATTGATTCAATTAACATTTTTTGAAGTAACAATTCTGTTATGAGTTTCACAAAAATCAACTATTGAATAGTGTCAAAATTGACATAAAAGAGTTTTTAAAACATATATTATATTATTAATTGATATTAAATTCCTAAAAATCTAAGTTTCGTCCAAGAGACTTATATCATGATAGTTTTATCATTAATGGACCATTTGGGAGTATCTTGAATGTATATATGAAGTTTATTAACTATATAATGTAAAAATACAAAGTGACATGGTAAATGTCAAGGTTAATATAGTAACCCAAACCTGTCTAAATTATATTGGTTGAATGGTTTTAGGCCTATCCCCACCTTAAACATTGAATAATCAACTTTTTATCCATTAGAAACCGAATATGAATTTATTATAAATTAATAGTTTTAGCTTTTCCAAAGGTTCCCCTCACCCCTCTTATAAAAGGACACTCTCCCTTCTCATTAACTCACACCTTCAAATCCTTTTGGTTCGGCCAACCTCTGCCCAAATACTCCCTCAACTTCCCTCAATTCATCCTAGAGGCCTTTCTTTAGTCATAAAGCCATCCTAAGAGCCCTTTTGATCAAATCAAAAGGAAGAACCCGAAGAAGAGGTAATGATTTCACCACCCTTTTCCATGTTCCTTTCTTCTTCCACTTCCTCCTTTGTTATTACCATTCTAAAATAATAACTCCAGTATATTATATATTCTGTGATGTTATTATAAATATGGTACAACCATATTCATTATTCTATCCATCCTTTGAATAACATGTCACCATACGTGCGTACGTACGACTTACCGTCTCCACGTCATGGTGTAACTGTTATTCAATAAATTATTATTTGGATGGGTATAATAATGATGTGTAACTCATGAAAATAATAAATATAACATGATAATGATTCTGTATATATTATATACTATCCAATTATATATTATTTTAATATAAAAAAATGACATTGTCCCTCGTGCGTACGTACGGACTACCGTCTCCACGAACGCGATGAGATTCATTCTCTATCGTATCCATTCAAGTATAATTCTAATTTTATGATTAATAATAGTATCTAAGGACTTGATATAATTCTGGATATGATTAAGATACAACCTATCCATTACAAACATGGCTTACGTAACAAAACATATAAAAGGAAACAAGTAAGTTAACACCTGAAACAACGATAATACTAAGATATTATTAACAAATCAATGTTAAAAGATCATATATGATATCATATTAATGTATATTATTCTTGTATAATTTAATAACAATTATTTCCCCATTATACAGGAGGTTAACCTACCCCAACCAAGGAAAATTACAAGGTAAGGGTTATTTCACAATCTATTCATTATCCGAGGTTGTTTATACGTAATAATCTACTGGGATCTCTTTATCATCCACATCCATGTTTCTTAAAAATGTATTTCAAAACATTTTAACTATTTACAAGAATATGGGTTAAAGTCATTTATACCCTTTTTTGACTTTTTTATAAGTGGTTTATAAAGGAATCTTTCCATCGTTTTCCAAACAAGGTGTTTATTAACCTTTTCTCCAGAATTAAGGTAAGAATGTTTTTTAACTTATACGGCGTGTGTGGTTATTTTCCGCCGTTATAAAATCGTCGAAGCTTCCCTTACAAGCTTATAATAATATTTTCAAAGAAAATGTTTTTTTTCATAAATATATGACTCTTAAATGATTTCAAAATAGAAAGAGATATTTCTCTAAAAAGAGTTTTCATTTCATCTATGTCAACATCCTTTGATGGATTTTACGCTTATTTGAAGTTGACTTATTATGATACAAAACATCTATATTGTATTGAAGGTTTTGTTATATGTTTGACTGTGGATGTGCTATTTTTATACCGTTCATAGTTTATGGTGAAAGTATTAACATTTCGTATGCTAGTTTTAATACGAATGTTTATGTTATGTTTAAACCTTTTCATATGGGAATTCATTAGACTTAATATATGACGGGTGGAGCCTACTATAGCTCCTCGATGCATTGGTAGGTCTCATGAGACAAACTAGTGTCTTGGCACAAGGCCTTGGAAAAATCTTATTTTTAGTCTTGGCACGAGGCCTTGGCTATGTGGTTATGATAGTATGGCATTATGCATTCCATCATTATGAAAGTGATTATTGATATTGCATGTGATTATTCGATTAGTAGAATATCCATGCGAATAAGTAAATGGAATTACTTCATTTTATTTTTTCCATACTATGTTGAAGTTCAAGTTTAAAAGGCTTTTGTTTTAGTTATACACTGCCTTAAATGTTTATTCTTATTTATGAGAGTTTCCGCTATATTGTTATCCTTACTAGGAATTTGAGCTCACCCCTTTTCTATGTTTTATTTTTTCCAGGATGCGAAGAAGTAATTTATGAATGACCTGCAGGGATAGTATGTGGGGATATGAGTGTCGGATATGGAGACTATATTATTGTAGTAGTTTTTCACTTTATGATGTAATGTAAAACTTTATGAATATATCTAGTGTTTTCCAAGGCTACTAAACCAATCGGCCTTTTGAGATTTGATCTTTCTTGTGATCATTCCAATGTTATGTAATAATGCACCGACTCTAGGTAACTGGGGTGGAGGCGTTGCATATTTTACCTCTTTGATAGGATTTATAATGGATTTTGGAAGGTTTTTTCAAAATGGGTGATTCTATTTCACTCTTTATACATTTGAAAGAAGGATACCCATGTAAAAATATCTCTTCCCAGAAGCTGATCCTCTACCACATATAATTTGTTTTAATTTTATTTTTTAATAGTTGTATATTTTAATATTTAAATATAATAATTTCTGATTTCCTTATTATCGTTTTTTGGTTATTATTTTTGGAATATATGAGTGGGGATTATATAGTGTTATACCCTTTTCAACTTTTTTATGAAAATATTATCAATAATGATAAAAAAATATGTTTCAGATGTTATTAAAATATGTTTTAAAAGTTAAGATTAATCAAATGATCGACACATTGGTCATGGGGTCAGAATTTTTTGAATTGTAAGAGATACACTTAAATTATAAAATTTATTCAACTTTTGATCGATTCATATGGTTTATATATAATCCCAAAACTCAATACATTATCATTTACATAGTGTAGGTGAATTATTAATTTTACACTAATCATAACTTAGCTTTTAGACCATAATCAATGTTGGGTGCAGTGATTGGTATTCTAGAAGTAATCTTATGGTTTGTTGTCATTTTTTATTTCTTAAGGTTAAGGGTTCAAAAATTATTGAACCATAAATAAATTAATTTAATCATAAGATATAATCAATAATTATTAAAATATTGGTTATGTTAAATCAATAATAATCATTCATTTTTTTCAATGTAATTGTTTTCTTGTTTGTTTCATTTTGTTCAAATAACACTCAACCAAAACCCCTCCTATTTTATAAAAATCATTTCATCTATTTTCTTTTCTTTTTTTTCCTATTAGGGTAGTTTTAAGTCACTTCATTCTAAATATATATTACATAGGTCAGAACATGTTCTCTACATTGTAAAATCACAAATATTTTTGAGAGTGTGTGTGACAATAGTCAAATTGGCATCGTTTTCAGAGAGGTATGTATTTTCTAAAACCCCTTTTAACATGTGATATAACAATAATTATCATTCAAAATATTCTAAAATTTTGAATTCAGTTTCTATAAACTATAATAAAAGTAAAAATATTGAATTTTAGTAAAATAAGTAATATATTTTTACAAGTATTCTTGTAAGGGTGATGTGTTTAATGATTCATTAGAGACCTATAAAGAGATATTTAGTTCAAATATATTGAATCTTTTTCCAATGAACTAACTGAATTATCAAATTATTTTCATAAATTTCATCAACATGAGCCCAAATCTAAAAATTAACTACTTAGATTTGATGATGAAATTAGGGAGGTGTCATATACCATAAAAATCCTTATTATCCACAACCCCCTGACTTCATCCCAATGACCCTCAAAGAAGAAGATGCACATTATGTTGATAAACTAAAAGAATTTGGATTAACATTGGATTAACATGCTTTTTATTTTACATTGTTATCAAATCCAATTCACTACCCACATTTTCATTTTATAGAATCATCTCATATATGTTCCTTGGTAAGTGATGACGAAGCAGATGGAGTCACAACTATAATGGAGAATATGGTATTCGAATTATATAATGATGGTGTTTTAGGGGTTAAGAAATCTAATATGAAATCCAGTAACATTGAGGGGTATTGTGATGATTTGAATTATTCTTGTTTTATTCTTCATTATATATAATTGTTAAATGATATTCCACATATTTTTATATAGAATTGAAACTTTTGAAACTAGACCTATATTCTTTAAGGGAATAACACAATAGGTGGTTCTTGATAAATAAGAAGATCTCAAGAAGACTATATTGATGTTATTTTCACCTCTACATACACATAAGCATCCTCTATAGGAGGACACGATAAATTTTAACAAGAAGTGCCCCTTACTTCTTTCCCACCGCCATAATGTTTACTGCATTCATTATCCAATTCATGGGGTGGGATAAATTTTCTAATTTCATGGGGGTCCCCACTATTGGTACCCAAATATATATTTGAGTAGAAATAACATGTTGTGGTCACTTAAAAAAAATATGAATATACCTTTGGATTGGGGTTGACCAACTATAATAGCATAATATTAGGTCATAAAAACACAACATATCTTGGGGGATAAACCATATTTATCTTTTCCAACTCAAAGTTATTTATTTCTATAATTTTTTTAGATTTGTTTATTTTAGTTTGAAGGTTCTAGATGGTGGTGATTAGGAGCCTAAGTCAAAGACTCCAAATAAAAAAAACAAACATGGTTGTATATCTCCTTATTATTCGATTCCATCCCTATGATTATTTATTATTATTTATTTCGTATGGGGAGATTTATTTACGTTTGGAGGGATCCAATTTTTGGTAGTTTATTTTGTATCTTTATTTTTTGTGTGTTTTATTCCTATTAATTATTTTTTTACAAAAATAAAAACAAAATAAATCATTTCACATACCCATTACATCCATGTAAATTATTTATTTTTTTCAAATGATATCGTAAACATGTTAATCATAGATATTTTTTCATCATTGGTTGTTGATTTTAGGGGAAATGAATTTTTTTAAATGATTAGATTGATTATGTCTTTATGTGTCATTTGTTATATTGAAATCATTCATAGTGGTACTTTCATGGTAAAATTAGTTCTTTTAATATCTCCACATATATTTTTACACAATCTTGAATTTTCATTTTTTCATACCTAATTGAAGGTATTGTCAAGTTCAGTGATCCTTTTAAACATATAACATGGCCTTTCAATATGTTTGTTTCTATTCTGATGAATTTAACTACTCTACAGGACTATCCTATGTGTGTTCACATGATGTCTTATTTTTTTACTCCATAAGAATAATATATATATATATATATATAATATAAAATATATAGGAGAGTGATGAAATTTACAACATGTGTGGATAACTAGGTTAGGATCTTAAGGTTTTACTATTGGGGATTTTTAAATGACTGGATTTTGGAATTAGATTACGAAGGACGTAGGGAAAGTTAAATGGAAGAGAATTAGTATAGAAGAAACTTTTTACATGACATAAATATGATAGATAAATGGTCAAAATAAAATCATGAAATTTTCAGCAAACACACACACAGATGGGGAATTTTTTCAATAATTACCTCATAACTATGTTCTGTGTGATTTGTGTCATTGATCACAATGTACTTTTTTTGGTGCAATTTATGAGATAATGAATTCATGATTTTTTGAGATTGAATTATTTTTATTGATTATTTTTTTTTCTCATATTTCCATCAGTTAGTGATAAGTTTCAATATGCATCATTTTTTGGAGTACATGACATTGGTTTTTGCCAAGTATTACTAAAGATCAAGTGTGTGGGAGTTCATAAGAAATGTTTTTGAAGAATAATTTATTAATAATAATTGATATATTTTCCCCACATTAAGATTAATTATAATATTTAAGGATAATATGTGTTTTTAGGTTGAATTTGGAAATTTCATTCAAATTTGGTTTTTACCATTTTAACATAACGTTTGTAATTTTGTCACAACATTTTCTGTGTTGTAAATTTTGAAGAGTAATTTTAGATTAAAATTCTAAAATATTATAAATTTTCACTTCTGTTATATATTTTATTAGTTTTAATTAGTGACTAATTTTCATTTAAAAAAATTCTTGATATTTCCATTATTAGTAAATTTCCTCTATTAGATTTGATTTGTACAGATTAATTGTGATTGTTAAACCAAGTCATATGTTCTATATATATATGTTGATATGTTAAAGAATGTATGAAATTTTTTATCCATATATTTTTTTATTTCTATAAACTTTAATTTTATTCCCTTATCATTAAATTTATTACTTCACCATCATCACCCCAAGCATTTAACATCATTATAAATTCATCTTCTCTTAGACTCTAATCGATATTTTAATGATTCATAGAGCCTATATTAGATTAGTTTCACAAAAAGTATTTACAATGACTATTCTACTAAGTAAAAAATATTAGTCATATAGGTGAGATAAATTTTATATATATAATATTTTGAATCAAGACATTCCCCCTCTTGAAATGTTTGTGGCGAATTACTTGTCATAGACTCTAGATGCAGAGATACATATTGATGCCGATGGTCTTGGAGAATAAATTAATGATGGAAATCATGATTTCTATTCATAAAATTAATAATAAAAATATATTACTTTTCCATAACCTCCGAGATTTTTTAAAGAATGAGTAACTCAAACATAAGTATCCTTAGGTGGTATGGTAGAATCTCTAGGAATGGTATGATCACATTTGATAGGTAATACAACAAAGAGTAATATTTGAGAGAAGTTATTTATGATTCCATGATTATAAATCATTATGTGAATATAACTCTACAATGTTTAAAATAACATCACAACTAAAATTATGTGGTGAAATTATGACAGAAATCGATATGATGGAAAATCCCACTTCTACTATTCATGCCTCTAACTCCATTCTATAAAAACAATATTGAGGTAAAGGATTTATAAAATAATATAAATTAATTCCTTTCCTTGATTCTGAATAAAATAATGAACTCCTAGTGAGGAATCATAAATCCTAACCTACTAGTTTGGATCCATTACTAGAAGTTATTATAGCTACATATAATTAAGGTGCTGAGATGAATCGACCCAATCGAGGGTGAGGACAGTCGTCTTCTTGAGGTGTTCATACACCAAATTAGAAGAGGAGTGGTCACTATTATAAATGTTCTAACAAATAATTTTCACAACTAAAAAATGATGAAATTTAATATTTTCAATGTGGCAAGAAGGGGAACCAGTCACATACATGTCATATGCTAAAGAATATTGTAGATCTTTATCAGCAATCTATCAAAGGGAAGGAAAATGAAATTAAGAAAATTTTACTGACTAGGCCATTAAAGTCTATGATGATATTATGAACATTAACATTTATGATTACATTGTACACCCTTACGGTCTTGTGCATATATATCATGCATGAATTCTCATGTTTGAGATGAAATTTTGTTTCTATAATGTTTTCTAAATAAATATCAAATGTTAAATTTTGTATCTTTTATTTTATTTATTATATGTACAATTTATTTTATTTTATTTAAATTAATGATATAAAAATATTCATTGGGAATAATATCTATAGTGAATATATTTTCCTCATCAACATCACCATGACACATAAAATTCTTAAATATGAGAAATATTTTATCAAACATAAAATGGGTAGTTCTCATGTAAGTGAATTAACTGATAGTGTGAAATTAATTTAACGTTTCATAATATAAAAATATGTATGTCTAGTGGCACATATATTATGATAAATAATACATTTTTTTATCCTATGAAATGACGAAATTCACTAAAGTTTTAAAGATATGCCTGATAATGGATTTCACATCAAGATTATGGATGAAGTAGGTGTTGAATACCTATATATAAAAACAATTATACATGAGTGAATATTGACTCAAGAGAATATTTCAAGACGTCCATATAGATTGAACTTTTTCAATATTTTTACTATAAAAATAAAATATGGTAAATAAGAAGCTTAATGAACATCATTAATATATTATATTCCAAGATCGTTTGGGACATCCTAGACTAATAATAATGAGGTAAATTATTAAATTCAAGCATGGTAATCCATTATTTGATAAAATCATTCTTCAAGTGCTACTTGTCTTGATGGAAGATTAATTATAAGACCATCACCATTGAAGATCAATATTGAGTCCCTTATGCCCCTGTATTGAATTAATGGTGATATATTTAGAAAACTTTACACATCATGTGGAGAATTATATATTTTATTATCATAATTGGTGCATCAACTATATAATCCCTTGTATTTTTATTATCCACTCACAATCTAGAATTTGTGAAATTAACTTCCCAAATAATATAGTTATGTTCATAATTATCATATTATTCAATATATAATATTAGGCTTAATAATAGTAGTGATAATTTATCATAGAATTTTTTTAATTATTTCATGTCACTAGGAATAAGTGTTGTACATCAGTTATCTCATGTTCATAACATAAATATTCTAGCTAAATCATTTACTAATCAACTGAAACTTATAAATTTTACATAATTTATGAAAATTAAATTTTCCCGTTTTGAATAGGGACTTGAAGTTTTTTATTGAATGGAACTAATTTAAATAAGGCCATAATACTATCCTGAATAATCCACATTTCAATTATCTTGTGTCCATGAACCAAACTATTAACACTTAAGGATATTTTTTTGTGTAGCATATGTGCTTGTAGAACCCCTCTAACAAAAAAAAAGATAGGAAACCAAAGAATATTGGGGATTTATGTTGGTTTTTAATTTTAATGGATCATTAAATAAATTGATATTATGATAGTATATGTATTCATAGAAATAATTTAAAATAGTTTTCTTTTGATGAAAAACAATTCCAAAATTAAATGGTGAAATCAATCGATATCAAATGAAATATCATTAAAGATAACTTTTTTGTTACATATTTATCCTCATATAAATATGAGTGAGCATGAAGTTAAAAATATAATTAATTTTAAAAATTTATAAAATCCATTTCCTGATGAATTACATGATTCTAAAGATCTTACAAAATCATTTACACCCATTACGAATGCACCAATAATAATATATTCCCCTAAAAAAATATTATGATATCTCGAGCTAGACATCTAGTAAACACCTAAATCATGGGAGGACACTTGGTTTGTTAGCTAAAAACCCCCATCAAACCAAATTTAAAAAACCTATGTTGGGTGAATATATAAATGTTCCCAAATATAATGTAAATGTACTATAAGTTCATGATTAGGATAAAGAGGAAATTTCAATAAATTACACCGCTAGAAGATATTAAAATTGACTAGATACTATTTTTTACAACACATTTCCATTCAATGCATACATTTAAATTATGAATATTGATCAAGACCATAAAACAATTAATGAATTTCTATAAATACTATATTTGGATCATTTGATTATGACAATCCAAGATGACCTACACTCACATTATAAACATGATTTGTTTTGGTTGATTATGAAAAAAACCTGAAGGGGTCATGCATGTTGGATATAAATTGGTATTTTTAAGAAAATTAAATGAGACAAATTAATTCATGAGATATAGATCTTGATATTTTGATCAAGGATTCTAAAAAATTGAGGGGTTGATTATGATGAAACTTAATCAATAGTAATGTACGTGATAACCTTTCAATGTATCATGGAATTTTTTGTAAATGATAAACATGAATTACACCTAATTTATGTTTTGAATACATATCTTTATACACTACTGAAAAGGGAATTTAAAAATGATATAATTGGAAATTTTCAATATTACTATAAGCACTAATAATGGTGTCCTTTATCAGTTCCAAAAAATATTGATAAAGGGACCCTTTAGCGGTGCTAAAAAATGTCAAAAAAGGTACCCTTTATCATTTCTAAAATAGAGTAGTTAAAGGGACCCTTTATCTGAACATCCAATAGTGTTGATAAATGATTCCTTAATTAGTTCCTTAGTTGGAATTGATAAAGGGGTATATTGTAGTGTGCTGTTAATTTTACATCACACTACTACAACAAAAATGGGTTTCAAATAGAGTATCTAAATAAAATAAAATTTAAAACAAAAATACAAGAAAAAATATTATATTATTGAAATTTAAAATATTTTTTTTTAAAATTAGATGAGTAAATAAATGTTATTACATATATTGAAAAACATCAATGTTCCTTTGTATTTTTTCCCCATCCCCCAGGCATGCTTTTTCTGAATAGACCACCCCATCTCGAGAAAAAGAATGCACTTGTATAGGAAAAACATTATTATGTTTGTAATATTATAATGAAATAGATTAATCATCTAGTTTCAATTTTAAAATAAAATCATATAATTTGAGTCATACTATGAACTTAATTTTTCAGATTGAGTGGTGGTGGAGGATTCTTGCAAATCACACCATTTCTTTTTCATCTTAAAAAATTATCTCTGTGAATATAAACTAAAAAGGAATAAGATAAATAATAAAACCAAATTAATTAATTAGTAGAAGATAAAATGATGTCAAAAAAATATGAGGCCATTTTTATGGTCTTGTTGATTTGAATAGGGTTTTAAGCTAAACTGGATCTTTTATATTTAAAACAAGCACTCCAAGTCATTCTAACCACATTGTGTGTTGGATTGAAATGTGGTCAATTTCAATATGTACCAAATGACATATAAATCATTTTCCTTAATTATCAAAATAACATAAATTTATTTTATCAGTTTTGAGTATGACACTTTTTTTGTACTAAAATTTCATTCTAAACATGAAACATAAGAATTGAGTCATACATGTCATATAATGTGTCTATTGGACATGAGATTGATCCCTACACATCAAAAATAACGTATGAATGATTTTTCTAAACTATCAAGATGATATGACCATATTTTCTTAGTTTTAAGTGAGTTACACACTTTCTAAACTAAAATGTAAATTTTAAACTCTTAACAGACAATTTGAGTCATATCGGGAACATCATGTATCATATTGGATCATATGGCTCTTACATGTCACAAATTACAAATAAGTCATTTTCTTATAATATAAAAACAATCTAATTGTTTTTTCTTGGTTTTGATTGTGTTACCTGCCTTTTTTAATAAAATTGATGTCGTTTTTTTTAAAAAAAAGACACACTTAGAGTCATACTGGTCACACCGTGTGTCAGATTGAGGTGAGACAGATTATTACACATTAAAAATAACTAATGGATAATTTTCCTAATGTTTCAAAATAATACAAATAAATTTTATTAGTTTTGGGTGTGATACTGTTTTTTACCAAAATATCTTTCTAAACAAGAAATATGCACTTTGAGTCATATCGGCCACATAATGTGCCAGTTTGATGTGAGACTATTTCTTAGACATAAAAAATGAATTCTAAATCATTTTACTTAATTATAAATAAATTTTAAGTATATTTTCATAGATTCTAGTGAGTGACATTTTTTTTAAATAAAATAAAAATTTTGAACTAACAACTGACAATTGGAGTCATACCAAGAACATTGTGTTTCAAATTGAGGTGTATCTAATTCCTAAATTATAAAAATTAATTTTGGATCATTTTACTAAAGTAATAAAACAATATTAAAGTGTTCCCTCAGTTTTGATTTGTTCACTTGTCTTTTTTACAAAAAATAATTTCAATTTTAAATAAAAAGACACACTTGGAGCAGTCACATAGTGCATTAGATTAAGGTGCATCTGATTCCTACACAACAAGAGTGACTTATGGGTCATTTAAAAATTGTATAAAAAAAATTCTAATTTCTTTTATCAATTTTGATTATGTAACATTTTTTTACTAATGTGTAATATTCACTTGGAAACATGATCATTGAGTAATATCGGTCACATCATGCATCAGTTTGATATGAGACTGACTCCAACACATCAAAAATGACTTATAAATTGTTTTCCTAAATTATTGACACAATATAAGAGTGTTTCCTTAGTTTTATGTGAGTGACAAACTTTTTAATCAAAGATGTCAATTTTATGTTGATAATAGACTCATTGAGCCATATCAGGCACACCATGTATCAAATTGAGGTTATACTGATATCTATAGATAATAAATAACTTATGTACCATTTTACTAATGTTTCAAAACTATCTGAATGCATTTTATTAGATTTGAGTATGTAACTATTCTTTTTTACTAAAATTAATGTCCATTTTTATTATAAGGATACACATGGAGTCATACGTGTCACACTAGGCAACAGATTGAGGTGATAATGATTTTTACACAAAAAAAATGAATTTTGGATAATTTAAATAAATTATAAAACAATAAAAATGAATTTTCTTTGTTTTGATTATGTCGCTAGCATTATTTACTAAATTGTAGTTTTAAATATGAAACTGGAACTTTGATTCATATCGGTCACATCATATTTTGGTTTTCCACGAGACTGATTCTTAGAAATCAAAGATTAATTATTAAACATATTCATAAATTATCAAGACAATATATGTGTGTATTTTTGGTTTATAGTGAGTAACACACTTTTTGAACTAAAATGTTAATTTTTAATTGATAATAAACACTTTGAGTCAGTTCGGGTACCTCATGTATCAAATTGAGGTATGGATGATTAATATATGTCAGAAATGACTTATGGATAATTATTGTAAATTATAAAAATAATATGAATGTTTTTCTAGGTTGGAGTATGTCACTTGTATTTTTTTTATGAAAATCATTGTCAATTTTAAATAAACATATACACTTATAGTCATATTGGTCACCCCATGTGTCTGATTAAGGTGTGGATGATTTATACACATAAAAATGGCTTACTAATCATTTTCATAAAGTATCAAAATAATCAAAAACATTTAGTTTACGCCACATTCATTTTTAACTAAAATTTCAATTTAAACTGGAAACACACACTTTGAGTCATACCAGTCACATCATTTTTCAGTTTGATGTGATACTAATTCATAAATTTCAAAATTAATTACTAATTATTTTCCAAAATTATTAATCAATTTGAGCATATTTTCTTGGTTTCAATTTGTAAAAACGTTTTGAAAGAAAATATCACTTTTAAACTGATAATGAATATTTTGAGTCATATCAGGCACAATGTGTATCAGATTTAGGTGTGACTGATTCCTACAAATAAAATTGACTTATTTATCATTTCAAAAAAGTATCAAAATAATAATAGTGTTTTTTATCTTTTTTGAGAATGTCACTTTTCTTTTTTACTAATATTAATGTCAATTTTAAAGAAAAAGACACACTTGGAGTCATATAGGTCACACTGTGTGATATATTGTGGTGTGAAAGATCCCTAAATATGAAAATTGACTTATGGATCATATTCCTAAATTATAAAAATAATATGAATCTATTTCCACATTTTTTAGTATCTGACTTATGTTTTTTACTAAAATTTCATTATAAACTGGAAACACCCACTTTGAGTCATACCAGTCACATCTGGTGTCGTTTTAATGTGAGAATGATTCCATTATATCAAAAATAAATTATGAATCATTTTATTAAATTATCAAGAAAATTTAAAAACATTTACTCATTTTTTAGTGAGTTACACACTTTTTGAACTAAAATGTATATTTTAAAATGAGAACATACAAATTGAGTCATACTGGGTATATTGTTTATTGAACTAAGGTACAGATGATTCCTAAACCTCAAAATGAGTTATGGACCATTTCCGTAATGTTTTGAAAAAAATTATTAGTTTTTCTATGTTTTGAGTTTGAGAGTTTTCTTTTTTACTAAAATTATTTTCAATTTCAAATAAAAAGACACATTTGGAGTCATACTAGTCACACCATGC
Source organism: Viscum album (assembly GCA_963277665.1). Classification (NCBI taxonomy): domain Eukaryota; kingdom Viridiplantae; phylum Streptophyta; class Magnoliopsida; order Santalales; family Viscaceae; genus Viscum; species Viscum album. The sequence goes on along the minus strand of OY728130.1, from coordinate 1,088,881,932 downwards.
ATCACATTAAGTTGTCGAAAATTATTATAGTTTCCCACCCCTATTTCCATTTATTGATTCTCTAGGATGGTCTCCACAAGAACTTAGGCATGAATCCCCAAACACCAGAGGTTGCTAACTAGCAGCAAGGGAATTGGGTGTGTCCATGGGGAGAACATTCACTCATCTATTAGAGTGTAACAGATAAAAATATATATGAAACAATAAATAGTATAATAAATTTTATAGTACCAATATAAAATGAATGATACATAAGAAACCAGAAGAATCTAAATAAAAATTTGATTAAAAAATGATGATCATGATCAAGATATCCAAAACGTGAGGTACATGGGGAACATAGGATAAATCCATACACTACATGCTAGCCAAATTATTAAAATGAAATATATTTATTCTAAAAGAATATCGAGCATAGGCTCATTTCTCTTCCCCAATCATCCATCCTAAAGTAGGGAATCAAACATCAGAAGCTGACTACTTCCCTTTATCCATTCTAACAACCATGAAATCTACTTGGGTACCAAAAGCAAACCAACCAGGGTGTGAGCAACAATCTAAGTAGGCCACAATCAATGGTGTCTAGATCAGTCGATTTAATACAAAAAATAAATTAATAGTTTTACACAATAAATAATAAATGTATGGTTTCACAAAAATAAACATTCACTTCGATCTGAGCCCTTAAATGGACACCCGACAAATACCGCATGTGTCAGCCTAAGATAGGAGTCTAAACAAAGGTACATGTACAAGAAATTATATGTATACAAGAGACATAATAAATTACATAACATGTGTTGCATGACTCCCAAACATGATATTTTTCTTGGTGGTTATATCCTTGAAATCTCAATCATGAATGCTTAACATTTAATAAGAATGAATCACACGCAAGCTAAGATAGAAAACCATCAAATATTTAAGTGGAACTTACATCATGTCCAATACAGTCAATAATGGAGTCACAAGGGTCACTACATGAGCCTCTAATATAACCAATTCCACTGAGTCCATCCAAGGAAACCCAACATCCCTTGTATCACTCATGGCATGGTGAAATCTATTTCCATACCAGGTATCTCACATAGGGGACTGAGTATTACACATGGCATGGCATATACATATTTCTAATGAGTCCATCAACAGTTTCTACCCTAGGGAACTAGTGTCCCCCACGAGTGTATATAATCTGACCAGATAGCTTATACAATCCAATCCAAAAGGATTACTCCCAATGTGTCAAGTAGATCTGAACCAAACATGGTGAGTCCATTCACGACATCCTCGTGTTAGGAACTGTGTTCACTCCTTAACCATAATAGGTGAATCATATAAACCAAGGCACACATAACATGGAAAAATAAAATACCATCACATGTCATCAATAATCATCTCAATATTACAGGAAAACCAATGAGTCAATTTAAACAATTTAAGTTAGTCCACTATGAAAATAATCACAAGGCATAAAATGTAGAGAAACGCACAAGGAACATGGAATAATCCATAAATTTATAGAAATGACATAAGGTATAATGAATGATGCCAATCAATAAGCATAAAGCATCAGGCACTACCAAAGGGGCCAAACTTATGGTTCACCATTCCTTTTAATTCAATTTACAATATTTAAAAACATTAACAAGGGTCCACACACACACAAACAATGTGGTTAACTATTCGAGGTATGGGAAAATAGGAAATTAATATGGAAACATCCAAATAGGTGGACAAAGGCAAGGCAAACAACCCATATATGGTTTTCTTCAGATGTTAAGGCCACAAAATACATGAGGAATTCATTAATTTAATTTATTAATAAATTTTGAGGTGTTGCTAGAAGGGTATGGTGTTTGGAATGATGGAACATCGTCTAAAAAGATAAAAGCTGAATGGGGAAGCTCTATATAACCATCATTGATATAGTGGCACTCCAATCATCTATTTTTAAATGCTTAATTGAGCTAGAATGGGAGAAAATGAGGAAATATACCAATTCCATGAAAAAAGGGAAAACGTTGTGACACCTAAATAGTGAAAAGAAGGATGAAAGAAACATTAAATATATAATAGAGGTATGTGTATATATATGAGAGATTTATGATTCTTCTGATGGTGGGAGATTTTGTTGAGGAATGAAGGAGATAGAAAATATCATATGGACACAAGAGGAGGAATCATAGGCATGAGTGAGGAAAGGTGGACTATTGGAGAAGAAAGGGAGAAAATTTTGGTTTTATTAAATAATTCATTGAAGAAAAATCATAATTTCACCAAAATATGAAGGTTTTCATGGTTTTACCCCACGTTTATCAAAATCATTTACCAACTGTGTTCTCGATTCTGCTTCAAGGAGGCACCCCACATAGTTAAGTGAACCATTTGTATAACCATGTAAAAACCTTGTGAAATATTACTACCATGGGTGTATGCAATCTCTCACAGCCATGCACCTAGATTTTCATAGATGTAGAGAAACCATGTGGCCCCCAACACCCCACTGTCTACAACTATATGGTTAGAGAAACTGTGTGGGCTGAGAGACATAGTTTGTTTTGACCGTGTGGTCTAGTATCCCTTTTCAAACTCCATGGATCTAGGATATAAAAAGGCCCCAAATACCATCTGATACATCCTCCAATTCCTTATGCATAATTATTAAAGAAGAACCAAGGAATTTAAACTAAAAACAAATGGTATAAACCTTTGTAAGAATCTGATTCATTACAACCTCCCCTCCATAAGACAAATCATCTCTGGGTTCCCCTTATGAGGGTGAAAAAAAAATATTATAAGAAATGTTCCACACACTATGCATGAACATTGGCCTTCTACTCCTAGGTATAATCTTGTACGCATATGTGCCTCTATAGTACTCGAACTAGGAGAACTGAAATACCTCGAAGAGCCTTCATCCTCCGATCAATGATACATATTGGATGATCCTCAAAGGAAACATCCTCCACCAGCTCAATATCCCTAGGATCAAATGAATTATATGGTCCATCATGATAACAGCAAAGTAGTTATATGTGGAAGAAATTTTGAATGGGAAAATAAATATGAGGTAACAACTACCGATAGACTGCCGACCTGACTCTCTTTACTATCTCGAACGGCCTGAAATATCAAGGTGATAACTTTTCCAATCTTATAATTCATGTGTGACCCAATGTAGTCAATATACATAGAAATACTAGATGTACCACATCTAAATATAGATTTCATTGATTAAGATTGATATGTGATTTCTTCAAGGACAGAGTTGTATCCATATGCTTCTGAATTAGCTATACTTGCTTAGAAGTCCCCTAAATGAGGCAAGGAATCAATAGAGTATCCCCACTTAGCTCTAGTCTTTAAAAACAAGAACCGAATGGCCTACTGTAATAGGGCCTCATAATAATCCATATGAATCATTCACTAAAATATATTATTTTAGGAAAACACTACCATAAGAATATTATTTTCCCACAAACCTCAAAAATCAAGGATATAGGCTCAATGAATACCCTTTTACTCATATATAATTTTCTCATAATCCTCGTCAGTCTAATGGTGATATAGTGTACTCAGGAGAACATATTAATCCATTTATATTTGAAATCCTTTTTAGAACCACGACATGAAGCAGGTGTCAAGATCAAAAGTGATAGAACTAGGAACAACATTAAGGAACACTGTCTTTTAGATATATTGCCTCCCTATCATATCAAAAGATAAGTACTCCCAGATCTGTAATAAGTTTGAAACATTTTTCAACATATTGATGATCGCCCATGCTGTATTTCTTCTTTAAGGGGATCTTGAGAATCTTATCACAAAATCTGTGGTGATGTTCTTCCATTTCTAGTTAGGAATATAGAGAGCATATAAATATCTTGAAATTCAGTGGTACTCTTCATTGGCATACTGATAGATGGTGCACTGAGTAGTGGAACCTATTATATACATCTTTATGTCTAGACACCAATACTGATGATGTATATTTCTATTCATATGGGTAATCCTAGGGTGAACTGCTCATACAGAGGAATGAGATTCCCTCATCAACTCTTCCAACATATCAAAAGGCACCCCAAAATACACACAGAAGAGAGAGTTTTCATTTCCATAAACAACCCAACATGAAGGTGGCTTCTCACATATGACCCTACCTCAAGACAAGGACCTCAGAATCTGAAAACTGCCTCATCTAGGCCCACTCTAGAAGTGAGGATGTCACTGACAGAGCTACTAAAATAGGTTTCTTGTATTGTTCCAAAACATCAACATGAATCTTAGATTATATATCGATTAAATACCTATCAATTATAGCCCCTTGATATCTCACATCTAATTTCTTCAGCTCAAATCATAATCTATAGAAATTCCCTTTTAGGGTATGTATGCAAGCATGAAATCAAATGATTGCAGGTATTCCACCCACTTTTACTAACTCAGATTCAAGTCTCGCTTTGTAGTGATGTATTTGAGAAATTTTTGAGTCGTGTAAATAATGAATCACTCCCCCAAAATATAGTGCCTCAAACAACATAGAGCATAGATTATGACTTCTAGCTCAAGGTCATGTGTAAGGTTATTCTTCTCATGAGGTCTCAAATGATGGGACCCATATCCTACAACCCAATCACCCTATATCAAAACTACCCCTACCTTGATTCCTAAAGAATCACAATAGATAGTGTATCATCTTCCCCTCTTAGAAAAAATAAGGAGCATCACTAATGTAAACCTTCCATTTAAATCAGAAAATGTTCTCTGGAAAGATTCAGTATAGTAAAATTTCACACCCTTATTTTTCAAGCCCATAGGAAAAACTTCCTTGTTTGATAAATACTATATGAATATCCTTTAATATCAAATCATCCTTAAGAAACTATATATGTCAATAACATTCTTGGGTTGTTCCCAAGAAACCACAATGATCACCTTCTTTGGGTCAACAAATATTCCTACCTTAGAGATGATATGACCAACGATGTGAACCGTGTTGATCAAAAGGTGGCATTTATTGAGCTTCACATATTGATGGTTCTCTCTTTGTATACTCATCATGATCTCAAGATGGTGGGCATGGTCATGTCATGTGTATGAATACACAAATATGTCATCTAAAAATACTACAATAGAGGAATCAAGATACAGGTGGAAAACCCAATTCATGAAAACCATGAGGACTATAAGTTCATTCATCATATTGAAAAACATGACTAGATAATCATAAAGGTTGTACCGTTTCTGAAACATTGTATATGGTATTTCTGATTACCTCACATGCGCCTAATTGTATCCCAAGATCAAGTTGATCTTGAAGAAAATAGTTACTCCTAAATATGTTCGAAGAGGATATATATAATAGAAAGTGGATAATCATTATTTATTTTATGTTGATTCAGTTGGAAGTAACCCACACACAATCCATGGTTACTTTCCTCCTTATTGGTGAAAAGTATGGGTGAATCCCATAGTGATGTTCTAGGTCAGATAAAACTTTTAGCCTCTAAATCTCCAAGGTATTTCTTATGTTCCTTATGTTATATAGGTGTCATCCTATATTGAGGAATGGACTCAGATTCCACACTTAGAAAAAGATAAATTGTTAAATAAACCACTCTCTCATGGGGTAAGATAGAGAAATCATCAGTGTAGATATCCTTAAAATGATCGTCAATTGGAGGAAATTCGACAAGCTACATCCCCTAATCACTCTAAAAGTGTCTGGCCATCTGGGTTGTTATTCCACCTAACCTAGTATGCTTGGTACCATCTCAACATGCCTCAACATACCATTTATCCTTGTGGATATATATGTGTTTCCATCAGGTGATATGAAAAACACTCACCTATTATAAAAATTGACTTGGCCATGATAAGGTATGATCCAGTCCATACTAAGGGCGATATCGAATCCAATCATCTCAAGGATGAACAAAATACACCAAAAATGGTAACCTTATATCTAAAGGGTCACTCTTGGCACTATCACATGCCCCATGTTCTGGCCTCTAGAATCATGTTGAGAGAAATAACGCCAGAACAATACTCAATTTTAAGGCCCATACTTTCCACAATCGCATAAAATTTAATAGATTGTGATGAACCTATATCAAATAAAGAAGATACTAGAGTGGAGGCTACAAAAATAGTACCTCTAACCATAAATGTCCGTAGACTCCACTCCTCGGGTGTAGGATACATTACATAGATATGGCTTGAATCGCAGCCCTGAGATGTTGTCTAGCTAGCTTTAGTAGATCCACTCTATTGATTCTAAACATATGGGGCCTGACTACCTAAGTCATGACCACTACCACCTCATATTGATGGGACGGTTGAAGACTAACTCCCATCCTGATGTGGGTTCATCGATCATGTACCCCATAGAGGTGTCGGTATGGATCCCCTCTTACTAGAGCATGGAAGAAAATACCAGAGGAAGCATTGATGGGGACCCATCCTACCATAGGATCGGTGCTCGATTGGGTTCCTCGTGCACTGGGGATACTTTTGGTCTAGCCTATTGCAATTATGACACACCGTATGACTACCAGTGTGTGTCACATGGAAGTTACTTCCCCCACATACCCCCTTCAAATGGAGCTTCCTACTATCTCTATAATGGTAGTAAAATAGAGACATCCACTAGTGAGTGGACATCATACACATGATCATCCGCAAACGCCACATAGTTATAAACTTGTCACTAGTTAGATACAGATAAATATGTTGGATATCAGTAGAGATACTAGAATACTTTATCATAGTCGTAGTTCCCTGATGAAGATGCATGGACTCCTGGGAACAATCATCTCTTAGAACCTGTAAAAATAAGTGATCGTAGAAGGCTATCTGGAAGTCTTCCAAGACCATACCCCGATGATTCTCAGCCTGAGAGATGGTTTCCCACAAATTATTGGTAGAATCACATAACATATATGTAGAAATATTGAACCACCACTCCGAGGTGTCTCAATATGGCCGAATATCGATTATATGGCTTTTATCCATGAATCAGTTGCCAAATGACCCCAATCAATTGAAAAGGTGGAATGATATAGCTACTAAAAGTCTTTAGTCAACTCTTCCATAGTATGGGATGGTCGTGATTCACCCTAAAGGGAATGCATGAACTGAAGAATGTTTTCGTGGAACTGAGCCTCGGTGCATAGTGGGAGATCCTCTGTAGGTTCCTCGGGTGGATCTACAAGAGGTACTAATGAGGTCTCATGGCCCACCACCTTCATATTATTCTCATCACGACTATCTTGGTGTAAAATATCAATATTTAATTGTAGAGACCCCAAACTTGATGTACATGGACATTACAGTACTTTTGCAGAATACTTAATAAATAACAAAAAAACACACAAGGACCGTAATAGTTTTGTGTCTTTGGAAACACATAACATAATATTGTAATCGTGGTGAAATATCTTCAACATCTCCCATAAAGATCTTCCCCTTTTGTTTTTTTACCTAAAACCTTTCTTTATATCCTGGGGAAAAACATATAAAGGGTGATTTCAAATGCTCAGTAAGGGTAAGCATGGAGAAAATAAAACAAACCATATACATTTGAACTTCAAAACATGAAAATAAATTTTACACATCAAAGTCTTGAGTTGTGGAATAAATCTTAGCAGTACGTAAGGAATAGGTCATAAAGGAACATTTAGCATGGGAACAAAACATTTAATTGTGGAAAACCATTAAGCACATGATGTGATTTCCATAGTAGCCAAGGCATTTCTTCCAAGACCATCTTAGTGGACAATGTCCCTTTTTGAATTGTGTTAACTCCTCGTTTCAGTCCTATAACACTGAAATGGATTAACTTACCATTCCATCCATGTCTATATCATCAGATATAAATCTTTACCCAATGAATTGAAGGGAGATATAGGTCCCACCCATCTCATAATGAAATCATTCTTTAGTGTTCCACAAAATAAACATAAATCATTCATTCTAACCTGATAAACAAATTGGGTTTCATAAACATCATCTCATCATAACATAATCCATATAAATCAAGGGATATCATTTCATCATAGACAAATTAAAACCTTGTAAATAATCAGAACATTATACTTGAAACATAATGATATTAAAGAATGTAATCTTAGATATAAAATAGTTTTGAATAAACAGTTGAAATGAATTCTTGAGTAAAATTTCATTTCTTCTTCAAAATCATTTTCTTTTCACAAAATTCTATTCAATTTTAAAAGATATGGATATTTTTGAAAATAATAATGAAATATTTTATAGGAATATTCATGAAAATTAGACTTTATGAAACCGTAAAAATCCATTCATGCCGTATAAGATAAAAAAACATTCTCTTCATACTTTTAACAGAAAAGTCAAAAAGTACAACGTATGGTAAACAAAAAAAAGATTCATTCCATAACACAAATAAAAGTCAAAGAGGGGTAAACATGACTTTAATAATACATGGAATAATATTAAACCCTTTATGAAAAACATTTTTATGGACATGGTTGAAAAATATAACCCCAGTAAATACTTACGAATAAACAATATCAGATAAAAACGAGATTGGAAAAGTTATCCCATACCTTATGTCCAATTTCTTCTGTATGTGTCCGAGACTCATGTATAGTGGGTTTAAAAATATTATTAACTTGTAATAGAACCATAATAATATTTATGATATCATATATGATTCACTTACAACTTTATATTATCTGTTCATTTGTCAATTCAATGTTAAAGCAGCGTTTTGGGAAAAAGCGTCTCATTTATCGTCTGTGATGTGACTTGTAATTATTAATATGATTACTTATATCATGATTAATTAATTCCAGAATATAAAAAATGATTTATATACAATATATATTCAGAATATACATATATATAATAGATCAATAAATGGAAATAAATACACCATTCCTGGAGACGGTAGGCCGTACGTACGCATAAACGATGTTTTTCGTTTCCGTATTGAATTGAATGGAATTAAGTAAATGAAATAAATATATATATACATAAATCCAGTATATTTATTATTTCATATATTTCATGATTACTTATTATATATACTTTATAATAATTTTTGAATTGTTAACATGGAAAATTAATCTCATCGCGTCATGGAGACGGTAATCCGTACGTACGCACAAGCAATGATATAGATCCCATATTTATTGAATGGAATTGGAGTGGATGATATAATATATTATAATAAATATTATGTTATAATAATCATATATAGTTTTTATTTACACCATTATACCCAACCAAGTAAAGTGGTGGTGGAAAAACTAATTACACCAAGGCGTGGAGACGGTATTCCATACGTACGCACGAGCGATGATTTCGTTTTCCGTAGGATGGATAGAAGGTGAAATAGAGTTGTTTCATATTTATAATAAAATATCTGTATATAATTAGTGCTAAGGTTATTACTTTATAATGAAACAACTAAATAAGAGGATGTAGAAGAAGAACGAAACTTGAAAGAGTTAGTAGAAGAGATTGCCTCTTCCTCGACGCACCTCCTTTAAACTTCTTCTTAATGCACTAGAGTTGGTCTTTTGAGAATACCAGAACCTCTATGATATAACTAGAGTGGTTGAGAAGACGAATTGGAAAGGTTTGGCCGAGCTTCAAGGCTAAAAATGATGTAAAGAGGAGAGGGGAGAGGTTCCCTTTTATAAGGGAGGAGAGGGGCACCTTTGGAAAGTGTGAAAATATTGTTTTATTATAAATTTATCGTCAGTTTAAAAAGGTCCAAAAATAATTAAATATGAAGATAAGATGACTCATGGTCTAAAGAAAATCATCCAATCAGAATTGGTCAAGTTTTGGATAATATTTTAATCATTATAGTCTTATTTATTTAAATCATTTATTAATGATGTAAATACGACATCATTATTATGTCATAAATAATTTAATTTATTTGATGTATAAAAATTATAAACAAACCACCATGTAGGAAATATTTTTATCTTTATAAAGAATATTTATAGTCAAAAATATAATTTATATAACCCCTTATAAAAATTAATTACTAAAAGCTTTTTGTTAATGTCAATTTTGTCTTTACATTAAATTAATTAATCCAAATTGTCATTATCACTACAAAGTGGCTCAATGGGGTCCTGAAATCGACCCAAGGATGCCCATGGTCGGCCACTACTAATACAACAAGGTTAGGACAAGTTTTAAGGTAATTATAAATTATTATAATATTCTTTTAACCATGAATTACCCTATTTACCTTTAACCGCAGTAAATAAAAGTCAAAAGTTACTATTCACCAAAAATTAATTTCATCTTATTGAACCACATTTTACTTTTGATAAAAACCATGTATTTCATATTTTTGAAATTCAACACAAAGAAGTGGTAAAATTTTATTTAAATGAAAGAGTTTGTTTTTTAACTATCACTAAGTGGTTTCACTATTCATCAAAAATTGAAGTTTTTCAGAAAAATACCAAAAAATCAGCCTAAGCTATATTTGATATTCCAAGTTCAAATATGATGTCTATTTTTCAAAATTAAAAACATAGAAGTGGAATTAATTAATTTTAAAATTAATTCTCGTTATCAAAACAAATAGTGTGTTTTTAAGAAATAATAACTATCAAAAGATCGACACTTGTTTATGTCTAATTTCAAAGTGAAATTAATTAAAATGACCAAAATTGGATTAAATGGTAAAAATGTATTCTAATTTCACTTTAAAACCAATTAAAAACATAATCCAAACATATAAATTAATGCGATGAAAAAAAAATTTAATTAAAATATAGCGTGTTTTAACTATTCATTAAAATATGAAAGTTATCAGAATAATATGAAAAAATTATCCAAATTAAATTTTTATATCCTGATTCCAAATAAGAATTTTATTTTGTCAAAATGAACTTATAAACATGTCAATTACAAGATTTATAGTGGGTGCTCCATCAAAATGTTGAAAAACTGCATTTTTTTTAAAATACTTATTTTACCCAAAAAATATTATTTTGTTCCCATACCATGTTCTAGAAAATGTGTAAGATTAATAATAATGTTATAAAATTAAAAATGTAGTTATTACTATTCATAACAGCTAGTTCATAATAATATTATAACCATATATCGTTGCTTAGTGAAACCCGGTATTGCGTACTACACATGTTATCGAGGAAGGTTGTGATTGCATGTAATGCAAGCCAAGAATAGTGTTTTGTATGCATCAAGGTAATATAGTGTTTCCTATAGTATAATCTAATCTTGGTGTAACATACAACACAAGACATCAAAGAAATAAATAATAATAATAATAATAATTTTTCTCATAAAATCTCGGGGTGTTACATTCTACCCCCCTTAAAATTGAATTTCTCCCTTGAAATTCATTGGGGTTATAAATGGTTTTATACTTGAAATAATCTTTCATAGAAACCCACATCATAAAAAGGAATACTAAAACTTAATTTTAAAATGTAATGTAAGAAACAGAACAGTTACCCAAATTAAATCATCACTGGGTTTCCACGTAGGAGAACATAGGTGAAAATATAGATATGGAAGAGAAACTTAACCATCAAATTTTGATGGAGAGTGGTAGAGAACATGGCTATGAAAAATCCATTAATCATAAATCCATAAATTTTTGATGATTTAAGGTACCATCTAATTCATCTAACATAATGACACTAGGACAAATTTTTTTTTGTTTTCAAGAACATTTCCCTAAAGTTGAAGAATTGTTGAATTAAAAGAAATAATTACTTGATTTTGGTACAATCTTACTGTTGTTTGTGCCTTGAACAACTTACACTTCATCTCTTAAAGAAATGGAGTTGAATTTTTCTTTCGTGAAGTGTTAGAATATCATGCAATAGAATGATATGTCATTCCATTTCTCTCAAACAAAAGGATAGAAAAAGTTATATACATATATCCACATATGGTGAGATTAATCGTATATGGTTCCAAAAATGGACTTATACTTTATCTATCATACCGCTTAATAAAATAAAACTAGTTTCTACTTACTAGGGACTTATTTTAGGCCAGTGGTAGGCAATAGAGGCCTGACGCACTTCAGTTTTGGTTTCGATTCCCATAACCTTTTCCGACGCGACGGGTTGTCGCCCATCTTGCAGGTTGTCCCTTTCTCTAAAACTACACTATTATAACATTCCAGAAATAATATTGAAAAAAAGTTCTATCCTTAAACAATACTATCTGATGTCCAACATAATCCATTCAAATCTTTAGGCTTATCTAATATACATATGTTCAATCTCATAGTATAAAGAAAACGATTACTTGAAATGTCACATAACAAGCACGTGAATTACATCATTTATACACCACATATCATAAGATATATCTTGTTTCTCACATTCCAAACATGCGAATACCTTAATCATGTATTCTTTTGAAACATGAATTACCATAGAACCTTAGTGAAAACATGAGTGCTGTCAAAAGTTAACTCATTCCACATACCAAAATCCCAAAAAATCTATATACTCAAACCATGATATCACTTAGTACTTATATCAATCATGAACTCATGAATACTATCAAACAATTTATTTTCTCCTTATCCCTTCATTATGCACATATCATCTGCTTTACAAAATATTTGAATCACTTTTCTTGGTTACCGGTACCCTATTCTTATAGAAAACCAAAATGGACCAATACACAGATATTTCAATATACTATAAAAGTACCTCAAGAATGTTATTATTGAATTCCAATACATAATCCCTTCAATCCATCCTCTTAAATTATTGGCATGGAATAGGTCCTTCCTCGATTTAGAAGTAACATCTTAGGTTAGGGCATTGAGTTGGGTAATGCCCATGTTCTCCACAGATAAGACATTGGACTCCATAACAGTCTGTCACTCTATGACTCTGTTATCCACATAGATGTCATCTTCCCCTCCATTTGAGGTATTCCTCAAGTTTCTTCTTCCATTCTTTAGAAATATCAATCTTCCTTTCTTTATTCTCCTCACCATGTGAACATGCATAATATTTCATCTTCCTCTTATTTGATGACTTAGGAATACAACTAAAGTTCATCTTGTTAATCATATATCGAGATGACTGATTTGGCATAATCAAAATATCTTTTTCTCCAAGAGTTACATAATTTAATTGATCATAGTCACCAATTTTTCCATTGGAATCAATGTTAACTGAATTCGTTCTCATTCCCTCCATTGACTAAGACCAGAAACCATAGTGTAAGAAACAGTTAAAATAATGAGTAATCACATAATCATAAAAAGTCACTTATAGGATTTCTAACTTATCAAAAATAATTTAATCCATGACACCTTAGGTTCACCCTAGGTTATTCATGATCATCAACAAAATTCTAGGACTCTAACCTATACATATACTTAATCTTAGGGACATCCCTAGACATACCTTAGAAATATCTCTAGGGATTTCACTAAAGTTTTTGCATCCTAGTTTCTAAAGGTTAACTAAACCTTTCCTCTGATACCAACTGTAGTGGTCTGGAATTACTTCTAGCGGACTATAATTGATACCTATCAGGGCACTCCATGGGTGGCTACACCCCCTGGGTGGCACACACCACCATCCCCAGTGGCATCCATTTCATCATGAAGCCCTTGGGCGGAGATCCATGCTTTGTCCAATGCTCACATGTGAGAGTTCACAAGGATCGGATTCATTCCTACATCCTCTGACTCTAATACCAACTATAGAGACCCCAAACTTGACGTACATATACATTACATTACTTTTGTGGAATACTTAATACTTAACAAAAACAAACACACAAGGACCATAATAGTTCAATGTCTTTGGAAACTCAGAACATAATCTTCTAATCATGGTGAAAGATCTTCAACATCTCCCATAAATATCTTCCTATTTTGTTTTCTTACCTAAAACCTTTATTTATAACCTGGGGAAAAAAACATATAAAGGGTGAGCTCAAATTCTCAATAACGGTAAGCATGGAGAAAATAAAACCAACCATATACATTAGAACTTCAAAACATGAACAAAAAGTTTACACATCAAAATCTTGAGTTGCGAAATAAATCAGGGCAGTACGTAAGGCATAGGTCATAAAGGGACGTTAATCATGATAAAATAGCATAGGAATAAAACATTTAAATGTGGAAAACCATTAAGAACATGATGTGATTTCCATAGTATCCAAGGAATTGCTGCCAAGACCATCTTAGTGGAAATATTCCCTTTCTGAATCGAGTTCACTCCTCATTTCAGTCCTGTAACACTAAACCAGATTAACTTACCATTCGATACATGTCTATATCATGAGATATAAATATTTACCCAATTCATTTGAGGGAGATAAATGTCCCACCCATCCCATAATGAAATCATTCTTTCATGTTCTACAAAATAAAAATAAATCATTCATTCTAACCCAATAAATAAAATGGGTTTCATAAACATCCTCTCATCATAACATAATCCATATAAAACAATGGATATAATTTCATTATAGTCAAAATAAAACCATGTAAATAATCATAACATTATACTTTAAACATAACTGTATTAATGATTGTAATCTTAGATATAAAATAGTTTTGAATAAACACTTGAAATGAATTTCTGAGGAAAATATCCTTTCGTCTTCAAAATCATTTTCTTTTCACAAAATGCTATTCAATTTTAAAATAAAATGATTTTTTTAAAATAATAATGAAATATTGTAAATACTTACGAATAAACAATATCGGATAAAAATGAGATTGGAAAGGTTATCCCTTACCTTATGTCCAATATATTTTGTTTGTGTCTGAGACTCTTTTATAGTTGGTTTAAACATATTATTAAATTGTAACAGAACCATAATAATATTTATGATATCATATATGATTCACTTACAACTTTATATTATCCGTTCATTTGTCAATTCCATGTTAAACAGCGTTTTGGGTAAAATCGTTTCATTTATCATTCGTGTTTTGACTTGTAATTATTAATATGATTACTTAGATCATGATTACTTAATTGCAGAGTATAAAACATGATTTATATATAATATATATTCAGAATATACATATATATAACATATCAATAAATGGAAATAAATACACCATTCATGGAGACGGTAGGTCATACTTACGCATGAACGTTCTTTTTCATTTCCTTATTGAATTGAATGGAATTAAGTAGATGACATACATATATATATATATATATACATAAATCCAGTAGCATTATTATGTCATATATTTCATTATTACTTATTATATATACTTTATAATCATTCTTTAATTGTTAACATGGAAAATGAATCTCATCACGTCATGGAGTCGGTAATCTGTACGTACGCACGAGCGATGATATCGTTCCCATATTTACTGAATGGAATTGGAGTGGATGATATAATATCATAGAATTGGTATGATGTTATAATAATCATAAATAGTTATTCTTTACACCATTATACCCATCCAAGAAAGGTGGTGGTGGAAAAACTGATTACACCACGACGTGGAGACGGTATTCCGTACGTACACACGAGTGGTGATTTCGTTTTTCGTAGGATGGATAGAAGGTGTAATAGGGTTGTTTCATATTTATAATAACATATAACTATATAAGTAATACTGATGTTATTACTTTATAATGAGACAACTAAAGAAGATGAAGTAGAAGAAGAAATAAACTTGAAAGAGTCGGTAGAAGAGATTACCTCTTCTCGACGCACCTCCTTTAAACTTCTTCTTAGGGAACTAGAGTTGGTATTTTGAGAATATCAGAACCTCTATGATATAACTAGATAGGTTTATAAGAGTAATTGGCAGGGTTTTTCCGAGCTTCAAGGCTCAAAATGGTGTAAAGAGGAGAGGGAGGGGTGCCATTTTATAGGGGAGGAGAGGGGCACCTTTGGAAAGTGTGAAAATGTTATTTTATTACAAACTTATCTTCGGTTTCAAAAGGTCAAAAAATCATTAAAGATGAAGATAATATGACTCATGGTAGAAATAAAATCATCCAATCAGAATTGGACATGTTTTGGATAATATTTTAATCATTATAATCTTATTTATTTAAATCATTTATTAATGAGGTAAATACTGCATCATTATTGTGTCATAAATAATTTAATTTATTTGATGTCTAAAAATTATAAAAAAAACCACCATGTAGGAAATATTTTTATCTTTACAATGAATATTTATATTAGAAAAGATAATTTATATAACCCGTTATAAAAATTAATTACTAAAAGATTTTTGTTAATGTCAATTTTGTCTTTAAATTAAATTAATTAATCCAAATTTTCATTATCACTACCAAGTGGCTCAATGGGGTCCCAAAATCGACCCAAGGATGCCCATGGTCGGCCACTACTCATCCAATAATGTTAGGACAAGTGTTAAGGTAATTTTTAATTATTATAATATTCTTTTAACCTTGAATTACCCTATTTACCTTTAACCGCAGTAAATAAAAGTCAAAAGTTACTATTCAGCAAAAATTATTTTCATCTTATTGAACCACATTTTACTTCTTGATAAAAACCATGTATGTCGGATTTTTGAAATTCAATTCATAGAAGTGGTAAATTTTCCTTTAAATGAATGAGTCTGTCTTTTAACTACCACTAAGTGGTTTTACTATTCATCAAAAATTGAAATCTTTCAGAAAAATTCCAAAAAATCAGCCTATGTTATATTTGATTTTAAGAATTCAAAAATGATGTCTATTTTTTCAAATTCAAAACATAGAAGTGGCATTAATTAATATTAAAAGTAATTCTCGTTATCAAAACAAATAGTGTTTTTTTTTTAAAACAATAACTATCAAAAGATCGACACTTGCTTATGTCCAATTTCAAAGTGAAATTGATTCTAATGAACAACATTGGATTAAATGGTAAAAATATATTCTAATTACACTTTAAAACAAATTAAAAATATAATCTAACCATATAAATTATTGCGATGAAAAAAGTTTTTTCTAATTAAAATATATCGTGTTTTTACTATTCATTAAAATATGAAAGTTATCAGAATAATATGAAAATTTTACCCAAAGTAAATTTTTATATCCTGATTCCAAAGAAGAATTTTATTTTGTCAAATTGAACTTATAAACATGTCAAAAACTAGATTTGAAGTGGGTGTGCCATCAAAAGGTGGCAAAACTGCATTTTTTGAAAAATACATATTTTTCCCAAAAAAAATTATTTTGTTCTCATACCATGTTCTAGAAAATATGTAAGATGAATAATAATGTTATAAAATTCAAAATTTCATTAATACTATTTATAACGGCTAGTACATAATAACATTATAACCATATATCGTTGTTTAGTGAAACCCGGTATTGCGTACTACACACGTTATCAAGGAAGGTCGTGATTGCGTGTAATGCAAGCCAAGAATAGTGTTGTACATACTTCAAGATAATACAGTGTTTAGTATATTAAAAGCTAATCTTGGTGTAGCGTACAACACAAGAGAGAAAATAAATAATAATAATAATAATAATTTGTCTCATAAAATATCGGGGTGTTACAATAATGGGGGAATATATCTATAATTTCCAATCACAACACTTATACATGATTTATAACTGATAATAAAAAAGATGAGAAATTAAATAAATAGAGGGTAGGTACAAGGGATCCCAATATCATGACAAAACTGATAGCATACTGCTGGAGCTAGGTCTAGGTGATAAGGGAACAAAGAAGGATCATGGAGAGGCAAACTACTACCCATTAATAAGGTCTTTTTAGGATCAAGGCATCACATGACTTAAAAAGGTTCCAGTATATGGAGTGAAAAATGTATGGTATAGAGGAAAACACCATTTACATTTCATTTGGAATCTTCATCTGGGTGTTAAAATTTTATTTTATGAGTTCAATTTATTTAAGTTATTTATTATTAATTTTGTTATTAGTATCTCAATTCAGTTAAATGTATCACCAATTAGAACTTAGAAAGTCCCATACTCATTATAAATTTCCACTGACACATGAAGTAATAGTATCCTGACCTTTTCACTAGAAAACATGTGTAACAGATCAAACTAGTAACTTGATTTAATGAGCTTCCAGTGGAAATCACCAACCAAACCAACTAATGTGAAATTATTGGTCAATTGATCCAATTATGTAATCATGGAGAACACGATTGCACTATAGGGTATAATATATAAGGCAGCACAAGAGTCACTTACAATACAATAAATACACATCGAATATAGATATGGCATCGAATCATGCTTTCCATTTATTTCCTATTGTGTCTAGAATGATGCATACTACCATGTTCCCACATATCATTGGGCCAAGGTAAATGATCACCCATCAAGATAATAATAATTCAAAGAAAGTGCATCACCTGTATTTAAATCCATGAAAATGTAAAAATGCAATCAATAAAAACATTTACCCAACATAGTAAATTTGGGTTTCCCTTATATGTGGGTTAGATACTCCAAGGCACATGCCCATCACCAAATTCTAATGTCCTAGTCTGCTGTCAAAACCAAAATAATAAGACAAAATGAAAATTTCTCTGATACCACTTTATTGCATCATGCCCTGGGTTCCACTTACCTGTTCCCTAAGACGGTGGCCACAATACCTCAAGCATGCCTCGCCAAATTTCAAAGGATACCCACTAGAAGCAAGGTCCTAGGGTGTGTTCGTGGGGATACTATTCCCTCACCAATCAGAGTATATCAAAAAATAATAATAAACAATAAATAGTGGGATTAATGTAATTATATTAGTAGACCATGCCAGATTGATAGAAAACTAGAATAACCTATAAAAACAATAGATATAATTGATGATTATTATAATGACATCCAAAAAGTGGGTTACATGGGGAACATGGTATAGAGGCATACACCACATGCAAGACAAAGTTTAAAAAATGAAAAAACTACTAATATATTTTCTCGAGTATAGGATGGGTCCTCTTCCACCATACTCTATCCTAAATATTGGAATAAAACATAAAAATATAGATTCTTCCCTTTATAGATACCTACAATCATGAAGTCTGCTTGGGTACCAATGGAAGCCCATGTAGGGTGTGAGATACAATCTCAGTAGGCCACCACCAATGGTTTCTATATCAATTCATTTTGTTCAATAAATAAATTAATCATCTTTCATAATTAATAATAAATTAAAGGAGTCACAAAAATGAATAAACACTTCATTATGGTCCCCTAAATGGAACCTAGACTAATACCACTTTCTTTCGCCTATGCTCGGAGTCTGAGCCAAGGTACCTATACAATTAGTAATATGTATACAAGGTCCATCATTTATTACATAACATGTGTGGGTCATCCCCAATATTTTGATTTGTCTTGGAGTTAGCGTCCCTAAAATCTTAATCAAGCATGCTTAACATTTAATAATAAGTATTCACACACAATCCAAACAATAAAACCATCCAATCTAGAAGTGGCATCTCAAGTCTGTCTAAGAAAATCCATAATGGAGTCCCAAGGATCGCTATAGGATCCTCAGATATAACTAATATTACTGATTCCATCCAAGTAAACCTTTAATAACATTCCTTTTATCACTCATGTAATGGTGAACAATGATTCTTTAACAAGTATCTCATATAGGGGACTATGTATCACCCAAGGGAGGGAATAGTCATCTTTCAAATGACTATGTCCATAGTTCTTTCCCTGGGGAGAAAGTGTCTCCCATGAGTATAATGAATTCACTCATATATCATATCTAAGGAAATTCCAAAGGAACAATACTGGCACATCAAGTAGATTTGAACAAAACATAGTCCGTCCATGACATCGTTTTGTCAGGACCAATGTTCTCTCTCGACCCATAGTAGGTGAAGCAGAGAAACCGAGGAAGATATGACATGGCATAGCATATACAATCACATTTCATCAATAACCATTTTAATATTACATCTTAAGAAGCTATCCAAGTAATAAAATTTGAGTCAATAAACTATATAAATAAGAACAAGGAATAAAAGGTCGCAGATTGCACGTTTCATAAGGCATAAATGCAATGAAATGACGTAAGAAATAAAGAATGAGGCCAATCAATAAGCATAATGCATCTGGAATTTCTAAGGGGCCATAACTCATGGTTCTCCAATATTATTAATTCAATATATAAAATTTAATACCTTTACCCAAGGAACACAAATAGACACAGAAGGTGGTTAACAATTCAAGGGATGGAAAAATAGGCTATTAATGTGGGAACACCCAAAGGGGTGGCCAACGACATAGAGAGAACCCCATTGATGGTTTTACCCATAAGTTAAAGTAAAAAAAGACATGAGGAACCACTTAATTTAATTAATTAATAATATTTTAGGTTCCACTGGAAGGGTCCGCCTTGTAGCACAGTAGCATGTCATTTAAATAATGATGAAATGAGCGAGGGAGACTAAGAGCACCTACCTCACTATAGTATCACTCCCCATGTCTTTTTTCAAAGATTGAGTCGATCGATAATGGGATAATATGAATAAATATTACAACACACTGAAAATTGGGGGAAATAGGTTTCACCTAAATTGAACAACAAATAACAAAATAAACATGAAATATATGGGAGTGGAATTTAGAGATTATTTAGAGATTTATGATGATTCTGGCGGTGAGATATTTGGTTGATGAATGAAGAAGATAGAGAATACCCAATCAAGAGGAGAGGAGGAACTTCATGAATGAGGGGGATGGCCACATCACTGGAGAAGAAATGGAGAATGATCGGGATTAATTATAATATTCATTAATGGACAAACTGTAATTTCACCTACATAAGAAGGGGCGCAGGGTTTGGATGCATGGTTGGGAAAACCGTGAAACAACTATGCACTGGGTTCTACTTCAAGGAGAAACCTACACAACTAGGCACATGCTTTGTCTAACCATGTGCCAACGGTTTGATAAAACACTTCCAAAGGGGTTTGGAATCTCACACGACTGTGCACCTGGGATCACACTGTTGAAAACAAACCATGCATCCACTAGTACCCCACATCCTACAACCACATGGTTAGAGAAATTATGTAGGATGGGTCGTACGGTTTCTACAAGTTGTGTGGCCCAGTCAACCTTTTCAAACATCAGGGATTCAGGCTCTAAGTAAGCCCCAAACACCCATGAGACCTCATTTACTTCCTTAGGCGTCATTATAAGGGTAAAACCAAAGAACATAAAAAACAAATGGTCCATAGCTTTGGGAAAATTTGGGGTGTTACATTTCATACATCTTAAAAATAACTTATGTAACATCATCATAAAGTATCAAAATTATATGAATTTTGTTCTTGGTTTTGATTATGTCACATGTGTTTTTTACTAAAATTAATGTCAATTTTAAATAAAAAGACACACTTCAAGTCATACCAGCCACATTGTGTATAATATTGAGTTGAGGAAGATTATTACATATCATAAATGACTTATGTATTTTTTTCAAAGTATTAAAACAATGAAAATGTGTTTTCTCAGTTTTGAGTATGTCACTTGTCTTTTTTAACAAACATTAATGTCATTTTAAACTGAAAACACACACTTTGAGTAGTGTTGGTCACATTGTATGATTATTTGACATGAAAATAATTCCTAAACACCAAAAATAAAAATTAATCTTTTTCAAAAATTATAATGACAATCTGAGTGGGTTTTCTTAGTTTTTAGTCAGTGAAACACTTTTTGGACTAAAATGTCAATTTTAAATAGCTAATGGAAAACTTTGAATTATACTGATAGCATCGTGTATCAAATTGAGGTGAGGTTGATTACTACATGTCAAAAATGAATTATTGACCATTTTCATAATGTAACAAAATAATATGAATTAATTTTATCTGTTTTGAGAATGTAACTTCTCTTTTTTACTAAAATTATCATCCATTTTAAATAAAAGGAAACACTTGGTGTCATACTGGGAACATTGTGTATCGGATTGAGGTGAGGCTGATTTATATTGATCAAAATTGATTTATGGGTTTTTTACTAATATATCAAAACAATCCAAATGTTTTTTCATGGTTTTGAGTATGAAACCTATCTTGTTTACTAATATCAATGTCAATTTTAAATAACAAGACACACTTTGAGTCAAATTGGCCCCACCATGGGATGGATTGTGGTGGGGTTGATTCATACACAAAAAAATGATGTATGGATAATTTTTAGATTATATCAAAACAATATCAATGTTTTCATTCGTTTTGATTATGTGACTTATATTTTTTACTAATATTAATGTCAATTTTAAAAAAGAAGACTCACTAGGAGTCATCCCGAGCCCACTGTGTATCGGATTGAGGTTCAAATGATTGAGTATGTGTTGTATCTTTTAATTTAACTATTTAAAACAAGAAATAAAATAGATATAATCCATTTTTATGGAAGAGGAAACCTCATGCTACCAAAATTTCCCATCCAAAAGCAACATGTTCTTTTTTTTCTAGCATTCTACAGATCATTGAAAGAAAATATGACTTCCAAAAAGATCTGTGAAAAACATAATTAACCGTTAAATAAAAATGAAAAGGATATTAACATATAAATAGAATATAAAATGGGGGAAATAACAAAATATGTAGCAATAATTCACCATTTCATGATGACTTAATACACTCTTGAAAATTTTCTTTATTGCAATTAACATAGTTAAATACTTAAAGTCCATTATCTCATGACCATGAGTAGTTTTGAACAAACCACCGAAACCTGAGAAAATCAATCCACCTATTTTAAAAAATAATTCTTATGTTATTAATTCTATAAAGAAATAAATTGAACATAAATATGAAATAATATATTAATAAAATGTTACTTTGAAACTAAAACTACATAATTTGAGTCATACTGTGTACATTGTGTACCATATTAAGGCATGATTGATTCATACATGTCACAAATGATTGAGGGATCGTTTTCATAAAGTATCAAAACAATACTAATGTATTTTATTATTTTTGAGTATCTTACATGTCCCTTTTACTCTATTGTCTATTTTAAACTGAAGCCCCAAAATTTGAGTAATGTCAGTCATATCATGCATCAGATTAATGTGTGGTCAATTCTTAAACATGAAAAATGAATTATTGATCATTTCCCTAATGTTTTAAAACAATATGAGCCCTTATTATTATTTTTGGTCATTTTAACACACATTTTAAACTAAAATGGCACATTTCTACTGAAAACATATACTTTAGGTCATATTGAACACATCAAGTTTCATATTGTTTTGAGGTCAATTTCTGCATGTGAAAAATGAACTATGGATCATTTTCCAAATGTTTGAAAAAAATTCGATATTGTTTTACTGGTTTTGACTATTTTATGTATATATTAAACTAAAATGAGTCTTTTTTATTGAAAACATGTAATTTATTTCATAATGACCACATTGGGTGTTAGATTTATGTGAATTAAATTCCTATATGAGAAAAATTAATCATGGATCATTTCCTGTCGTTTACAAACAGTCTAATCTAATTTTCTCATTGGGTGTCAGATTGATGTGCAGTCAATTATTAGTTTTGAGCATGTGACATGTGATTTGAACTATTTTTAAAATTTTAAAAATAAGTATCAAATAAAAATGATAATGATGTTAACTAAAAATGTAGATAAAATGATGAAAAAGTTAACTAAATATGTCGTTATAATTCACCTATTTATAATGTCTGTATACATTATGACATCGTATATTATGCTCTCTCGTTTCTAAACAAATTGATTTACTCCATTATAATTATCCTTCAGAAATATATCAAAATTAATATGTAAGCATTCGTATACTAATCCTTCACACTCAATATGTATTTCAAAGGTCATATCCCATAATAGATCATAAACATGGAAGGTAATAACATAAATTTAATTTTTACAAACATTCTAACACCATGTACGCTTCCCACTCATCTATAAACAAATGTACTTTTCATTTTGAGTGTAAAGGTTATTGGAAATCTTTTTAGTACAGAGAAAATATAGAAAAAAAACTATTAATAAATATCTTTAATCAAATTTTAATTAAATTTTGAAATTACCTATTCGTTGATGATGGTAATTTAATGGTTTATGATTTATCTCATAAATTTGTAAACATAATATACACTTTTCTTTTCTTTAAAATGGAATTACCCTATGTGGCATTTTCTAACCCTCCACACATGGAAACCCCCCTCCCCCACGAAGAGGTCACTCCCTGAGGTAGCGCCCCATCCGGGAAGAATTCATTGCCAACCGAGATAGCAGAGCGTCCGAGAGGGTTACGGCCTGATAGCGATGGTCTGTCAAGCGATCCATCAAAAACACTTTCCAAAATAATTAAAAAATAGAAATATTTCTATATAGATAAATCATTATGTATATACCATAAATTTTTTTATTTTGATGTACTCCACAGTCTTTTTATATTCATTTTCCCACTTCATACTATGTTTTTTTCCAATTTTTATCCATTAACCAATCATAATAAAATTCTTATTAAAACATTGAATAAAACATATAATGTAAAGTTTGTCTATAGAATTTTACTATAGGGAACTAAAAATTCACAATAAAAATCATGTGTGGTCGGTTTGTTGGATATACATGCATTGGATCCAAAAAAATAAATATTTTTGGTTTCCATATAAATTGCAATCATCATTCAGTAATTCTTAAAAAACAAAAAACAAAATTATTAAAAAAATAAAAATATATTTTATATGATTTGATTGTATAGTTTTAAACCCTATATATTTTTTTCTTTTTGAAATTTATTTGATGAGACACTCCAAAATATACACCTCTAATGCGACCATATTTTTCTAGCCACTTAAAATCTACTAAAATTAGTTTTTCTTCTTGTATGGTCACTGTCGATTCTTGTGTAAAGAACATGTAATAAATAAGTGAACATAAATATAATTTTTAATGTTATAATATTATAAATCATACAAAATTATTATTATGTAATACATAAACATGTTTCCCATACTCTCTTTGTTTTTAAATAACCATTTTACCCTCTTGATTTATGTGAGCCTCCTTCCATAACACATGACATATGATGGAAGTGAATTTAGATTTATATTACTCAATATTCATTTAAACAATGAAATATATATTGTTTCATTTCCCAAAAGACATTTATTATTGATTTAAAATACATGCAATGTTCTTCTACAGTTAAGTGTACCCCATCCATTCCTTGCGATAGAGGTGAATTTTTTTTGATGCACATTCTTTATTTTCATCACACCTTTGATGTTTCATAAATTAATAATTTTAAATCAAATTGGATAAAATAAGTAATGTAAAAAAATATATTATCTAATACAATGCAGTTAAAATGATTTCTTATCTTGAAAACTAATGAATGAATTCCATGTTTCCTATTTTATAATGTGTGCATAATTAACTGGTGGTTGGGGCTTTATTTCCCCCTCAGCATCCCACACATGTAACTTGGTAAGAATAGTCTGGATGCCCCTCTGGGATTTTACAGTGGCCATTAAGAAATTTTTATTACCAAAATTGTCTAAAATAAGTGATAAAGATAACGAATAATAAAAATTAACTCAACTTTTCATTGTATAATCTTTCTATAAAATAGAGAAATTATATTGTAACATTACCCTTATTTCTCCCCAAAGGGTTTCCTTTATTACCAACTGGACGTGGAACCATGAATCTATATCAATGAGAACATGCATCCTCAATATGACCCCAACATAACTAATGAACATTGACATGTGGATTTCAATAGGTTTCCCACATTGATTCTTTCCAAACACAAATTTTATTCCTTTAATTATTACCTTTATAATTTTATTCAACACTGTCATATTTGTTCATTATTTTTTTCATCAACATGTTCTTAATCCCCTAATAATTATGCAGTTTAAGAATCAACCACTTATTCTTCATTCAGATTGGAAACATCATAATATGTAGAATAAATTTTCTACATGATTAGTAAAATATTTAATTTATATTATGTTAATATAATATAGAACATATAATTTCATGAGGAAAAGTATAGTATATTAAAGAAATCAATCTTAACAATAAACTCTTGTTATTATTTTTTTAATGATGAAGGGATTGGGATCCTCTATCCAGAATCCAAAACCCCTCTTTGTGGCCGATCTGACACAAAATACATTTTGCACATTGGGACCACACTGAAATTATAGTTATCACCCAATGAAAGGGTCATCCTCGATTGAATTTTCATTTGACCCTATTTTTATTTTAGTTGAGAGGAGTAAAATAAACAAATTATTTTTTTAGGTATTAGAGACAAAGAATACTTTCATGTATTGTGATTCAAGTATGAGAGACGCATCATTATCCCCTTACACACTAAAATTCACTTTTACAAAGCCCATTTCAGCTAATTTCATTGAAATCATATTTTCAACCCATTTGAAATTGAAAATCAGCACTTTAAATATTTTATAATCCAACTCATATCTCTATTAGATAATTCCAAAAAATGAAATATTGGCACAAATTGGATTTTTATCCTTAGAACAAGATATGTTCATCACTTAAACAATAATCATAACTCCACTTTTGTCATTATACTACAAACATCATGTTATTTTGTATTGAATGTATAACCAATGATTACAAAACTTGTGTAATATATATCATTTGTATTTGGTCCCCAAGATATCCATCAAAGTCATTCAACAATTGAATTTTGATTTTTAGATAACTTCTAATAAACATGATCTGATAATCAAACTATACATTTTTTATTATGGTTATTTGATATCCATCCTTCATCCCATGATAAAATCAAGTATCTAATAATTTATATGTGGGCTTCAATGTGTAAATAAATATCTTCAATATTATGTAAAATGTAGATGTGTGCTTTCTCCCACCCTATGATGATAATTGTAACAAAATTTCTTCAAGAAAACACTTTTCCCTTATGGTGTCCACTATAATGAGTCTTTGGGAGGCCTATTATAAAAATATATAACAGGTATTCGGTATTGGATTCAAAATATTCTTTAGCAATATATCATTATGTAATAAAACCTTTTGGATGACTTTGAATCTTGTTATACCATTTCAAAATTAGTATATACATTCAGTGGGGTACATCTATGAATAATGTAAATGAACACATATTTGAACCTCTATAACCAAGTGATTCATCAGGTAGACCATTATATAAAATAATAATGGTGGGAAGAACATCTATAATTCATATAACATGACTAAAATATCTATATTAAAGATTAGAAACTTCATCAGGTCTATAAATTTTCTTCATATGGCTTTGAAAAAGAATCATAGTTCAGTTAATGTGTGCCTATCATTATTAATAAGAATGCAGCATAAATTGTTGTCCACCGAATCATGCATCAAAACATGATAGTTAAGTGATTTTAGTCTAAGTAACTTAAAATTAGTCATTGATACAACAATCTTGATATTTGATGAATACTTCTCTGGATCTTTTACACCATTAAAGGAAATAAAAAATTGTAATTTTTCCTGTCTGGATAGAGTTTAAGCTACTGGAGGAAGAAATGCTTGCCCTTTACACTTCACTTGTGTGAACTCTTCCCTTATCCCCATGTCAAAAATGTCAAACCCAAACTTGATTCCAAATTATATTTTTCTAGGGACATTTATTAATGTGCCAATAACACTATCAAATTAATTTTTTCTATGTGCATAACATCCAGAAAATCTCTGACATAGAAACAATTCCAATACACTAATTCAAAGAAAATTGATCTATTTTAGAAACCTAATTTCGTATGTTTTATCAAAAATGGTTTACTAAAATGAATGTAAATATATTTTACATTATTGAATATTGTATTTCCCATTAGTGGAGATGGTGATGTACCATATTCATTATTCCCATAAAATGTTTCCATCCAAGATTTGTATGTATGTCATCAATGTAAAAATTAAAAATTTCCTAAAAAAAAGTCATCTAGGAATGTTTTAACTCAACTAAGTGTGTCAATTCTTCAAAAATTTTACAACTCAACATTTTATTAATGATGTATCTTGAAAAGGTCCCACATGTCATAACTTCATTTATCATACCATACAATAAGGCCCTCGATGTGAATTCTTCACTTCTATAAGAATCATATATTATAACACCTGTATACCACAAAAATTTCACATCTTTGATCAATTGAGCCAAATAGAAATAAATATCATTACATGGTTGTTTTAGTCTAGATACAAATAGAGACACCATAATGTATTTTCACTTCATTTATAACCATTAATGAAAGTTATAAATTACCAAAATGAAAGGACATGTACTGTGAGTAATACTATTTACACCAAATGTATTTATTACAACCTTAGATAACACAGGATGGAAGTTTCATAGATTATTTCAAAATTCAAGATACTCATAATCATTTTCTTCCACTAAAGAGAGTATGCTATATAGAATAGTTTCCTATCCATTATCCTTGTATCTGCATGCCATGTCAACTATCGCATTGTTTCCTAACATCCAAATAGTCTTATAAACCATAGAATTATATTAATGTACTGTAAATATTTTTAAGAACATAATTTATATTTATTTTTTTTCAATCTATGTCACACATAGGGAATTTTATGAGTGATTCTGGGTCATTTAGAAACAATATGAAATCATTTGGACAAGAATGTGTTTTTTTAGAGATCATGACCATTGAATATATAATTTTTTTTGGCATCATATGTTTGAAAAAAAAAATCATTTTCTTCTTATATATTATCATTCAGGAGACTAAGGTGTTTTGAAAATATGGTGTAACTCTATCCACTGCTAGCTTTCAAATCTTATAACTTCAATATAGTTGACGATGTTGCGTATTTCGTACATACGGTATACAATGGTCTCTTACCATTATTATTTACCTTCTCAAACAACTTGGGATAATAAACAAGGTCATATTAAATTTACATTATCATTTATTCAATATGATATTCCTTATTATTTACACAGGTATTCATATCAAATGATCTATATACCATGGTATTATCACAATTACTGTGCACATTTACTTTTTCCCCTATTTAGTCGAGTATTTATATCTTTGATTTGTTCTATAACAAATCAAATGTTCTTCCAACCACTCTAATATAATTTTTATTAAATAAAAACAATGTAAACACATACAAAAGATTTCATACGGCTTGTATTCATTCTCTATTCAAAACATGATAAACTCTTTACCTCCATCTTTATACTCTTTTGTAATACGATTAGTGTAAATACGTTATCAATTCATATCCATCCTATTATGTTCAAAAAATATTCATTTTAAACAAAAATAAATAAATACACATATGATATTCCTAATCAAAGATGAAATTTATAGATAATTATAATAATGGGACCCCAAAATGATCACTGGTATCCGGTATGGGGTTACTACTACTCGGAGTAGTTAATGTGACATAGGTGGGGTCACAACTCGTCCCTTAGGGAATTTTCCATGACTACCCCAAGCCCGCCTTCCATACACCAGGGGCTGGCGACTAGCACTGGAAAGGAATATCCCTAAAATAGGGAAGGCATTGACTTTTAACGTGAAAGCTCACACATCCAAGCACACATAAAGATACAAGTACAAGGTAAAATATATACCAATAAGGGTGATTATAGTTAGAAAATGGGGTCGGAATACAAGAACAATTGGAAAGTACAAGTAAAACTGAAAATAGTTTCTGTGAACATCTGCCAAGGATCCTACCAGAAGGGCAGGTACATCTCTCGTACAGTCATCTCTGCAGTATGTCTCGTCTAATGGTCCACCTCCGAGCAGCTTCCAATCTTGGAACCCTCATCCTCGATCAATGTTGTTTGTCTTCTGCACAAGACATAGCATGGTGCGGTTGTAGCCCATGCAGTGGTGAGTATAACAATACTCAGTAGGGACCCCAAGACCCCTGAAGGTCTCCCAGAATCCAAAATGGATAAACCAAAAAGAAATACCTCAATCTGAAAGCACGAAGAAATTTCCATCAACACTACTTAGTTATATGGCCATACATATACCTAATTTATCAATATATACTCATCTCACATGTGAGGGAAGAATACCACAAAGGTAACACCACAAAGGTAGAAGTACCACACAGGTAACACCACAAAGATACTACACATTTAACACCACGAAGGTAAGTGCCATAAGGGTAACACCACACAATAGTATAACATGAATGTATCACTATATAGAAGTGTAACACAAACGTGATGACTCAACTCACACCAGTTATAACTTATGTATGGAAGTATAGATGATTAGTTGTATTGCTAGATCAACTTACTTCATCAAGAAGCTCTGTTGTTGACCCACACAGGATCAATGATGACCCTTACAGGATCCGAAAATGACCCACATAAGATTTTGAGATAACCCACATAGGATCAATATGTTCTGACCCACACACGAACACTAAGTGTGGACCCACACATGATTCGAAGATAACCCACATGCGATTTGGAGATTCTTCAAGTACAGTCAGCTATAGGTTTCACGCACTAATCATGCTTGTTTCTGGGAGGTTCCACTCCCCTATCCATTGTATGATACTTCAACTGCCACTAATTCCCACGAATAATTATCACAAATGTATGTCACGTCAATAGGGTCCCAGCGCGACTAATGGAATGTTAATATGACACTCGGTCTGAAAGTTATTAGAGTTTTCATTCTGAGGGCCCTATTGGATTCGAGTTCGATCCAACCCAACCATACTCTAACTTTATCCAAAACTCAAGTGAAGTATAACAAAAGGACCTTCTTGATCCATGGATCCTGGTGTAGTAGATGGTTCATCAAATAGACACTTGTTTCTCAAGATATGGCCAAAAAGGCATATCTGGGTCCCATTCAGCTCGAGTCCGGTCCTACCCAGTCGGACCGGCCCGGCTCGACCTAGCCTAGGAAGACCTGACCTGGTTCACTTCAAACCGACCTGGTCTGGGTCCGGCCCCGATGGGCTAGGCCACGGTGCGCACGACCCAAAAAGGGGGTGGCCCAGCCCGCGCAGGGCGCGGCCCACTAGGCTGGGTGCGTTCTTCCTGGCTGGGTGAAGTTCTCCATGGTAGGGCCCACCCTAGATGCACTGGGGGAGAGGTGCCCTCCAGTATTCCAAATGGTGCATTGGACCGTTCGGCTTTGGAAAACCTGGAAGATCCAAGTGACGCTACCTGTTGGCTTACAGGACCTACCGAAGGGGTCCTGCTCAGCATGACGCGGCCAATTGGAAGACCGTCCGACTATCCTCCCAGTGGTGTGACGGTTTCGTTGTCCACCCACTGCCGTCCGGATACCGACTGCCCTCCGGGTGCACCGCTGCGGTTAAGCAGCTGCGTCCATATCTTCTTCTGGTGGCACGGACATCCACCATACCCTTCTTCGATGTGGTCAATAGGTCGCGGCCTCCTCTGCTACCAGTGGCGTAGATGCATGCCACCCCAGTTCCATGCGGTCAGCCGGCATGTCGGCTTCCGTCCTCCTTCACCGCCTGCTTGAACCGCAGTCGGCCGGTTTTCAGCTACCCTCCTCTTCCGCTGGTCACTGCAGCTTCCTTTTAAGCCTGAAAAATATGTCGACAGCATATTCATGATCTTTGGGTCAAGGTCTCCACATCCATATGTCGTGCTCAACAAAACATTGTGTTTTTAGTGCGTTTACGTATTTTTCATTGAAGAACGTATGAAGAACGCTTGATGAAAAAATAGAAAAGATCATGATATTTTGGAAAATCGATGGCCGTGTTCGTTTAGCCATCATTATTGAGAATCGAAAATATAAAGAATCAACAAAAATATAATTATCGTATCTCAAAAAAAACCACCTACCTCATTCGTTCATTGGAGTTGGTGTGAGGAAGAAGATGAAGATGCCAATGTTCATCGCTCCCGCAACACACTCCCAATCCGAGCTCATGTATTGTCCTCGTCATAGGTTCATTCTTCATTGGAGGATACCCTTCCAAAGGATCTCTCCCAATTCTCATCTTTTCTAATGATCCCCACCATGATATTTGAGGAGAAAACTTTAATTGTGTTAAGTTTATTAATTCAATTAATGTTGGCACAATAATTGGGGGAATTCTAAGGGTTTCCTCACATTAAAGGGGAGTTCGGGAGGTCCCCACAACTAAGATTCAAAATATAGGTTTCAAGAAAGAAAAATAAAAAGTTATTTATATTATTTTTCTTCTCCCATGAAAATACAAAAAGCCATCTTCCACCCTCGACCTACTTCAGTCGAGGTGAAGTTATCCTTCAGAAAATATTGGCACTGTGAGTTCTACAGAGTTTTCAGATTTCAATTCCGAGCACCAGTTCAAAAGTTAAAAAATGTCGCTCATGTGTTCACTGAACGTACCCGAAAAACATTTAGAGATTCATTTCAGGCACACTGGGCCTCGGAATCACATGACGTTAATTTTCACGGACTCGTAACATTTTCATATATTTTTAATACAAATACTTGAAAAATGAAGGTCTTTACATTCTCCCCATCTCAAGGCTTTGGATCCTGAAAATCCCCAACAAAAACAGGGAAAATAAGTAGGGGTAATGAGCATGAATCTGAGCCTCCTGCTCCCATGTTCTCTCTTGGTGGTTCATGTGCTGTCATCATACGTGCACTAGAGGACCTAGAAGGGTCTGATGAACCTCGGATATAACTTGTCACCCCGGCCAAATCATTGAAAACCTCATCGAGGTGAGACTCGTAAGAAGACATGGTCACCATCCTTGAACTCAAGAGGTCTCTGTATCCTGTCAGCATATGACTTCTGTCTGCTTTGTGCAGTCTTCATCTTCTCCTGGATGATCTGCACCTTCAATGTAGTAGCTCGTACTATCTCTGGTCCAATGAGTACTGACTCCCCAAGGTCTTTCCATCATAGTGGTGAACTAGATGGTCGACCATACAATGCCTCGAATGGTTACATACCTATAGTGGAGTTATAACTATTGTTATATGTGAACACCACCAAGGGAAAGTGATCCACCCAGTTGCAGCTGAAATCAAGGACACAAGCATGCAACATGTCCGCAAGGGTCTAAATGGTCCGCTCTATCTAACCATCCATCTGAGGATGGAATGAAATTCTCAACTGAAGTTGTGTCCCAAACACCTCCTACAACCCCTTCCATAGCTGGAAAGTAAAATGTGTATCATGACTGGATAAAATTGTCAAATTCACTCCATGAAGCCATACAATAACCTATAAGTAGATGCATCCCAAGCCCTCTACTAATCCATACTCTTTGATATGTAGAAAGTGGGTCTACTAGGTGAGTCATTCAATGATTTACGAGATAGAATCACGGCCCCAGGATGTGCGTGGAAGTACTATCATGAAGTCCATGGAAATCCCATCCCACTTGAACTCTGGTACCTCTAGTGGCTGAACAAAGCCTGCTAGAACCTGATGCTCTGCCTTCACTTGCTGACAAGGGAGGCACCATGAGACAAACTCTGCCACTACTTCCTTCA
Organism: Viscum album; assembly: GCA_963277665.1. Taxonomy (NCBI): domain Eukaryota; kingdom Viridiplantae; phylum Streptophyta; class Magnoliopsida; order Santalales; family Viscaceae; genus Viscum; species Viscum album. The sequence continues at coordinate 1,088,848,421 of OY728130.1, read as the reverse complement.
TTCCCGTCCACCCGTGCTGATGCCTAAGGTCCTGGTACATTGTTGCCACTTCTAGATGTACCGCTAGAGGGGATGTACTGAACTCCCTCAACACTTCCTCGATAAGTGCCACTGGTACCATTGTACATCCTCTGAAGAGGATAACGTGCTCCCCGCCTTCAAAAAAATCCATCAGGTGCCTGTCCTAGGGATATAGAAGCACGTTGAGCCTCCCAGTTAGTGTGCCCATGTTGCGCCTCCCTAACTCACTGAAGGAGTGGGGGAGTGACTATCAGAGACTAAAGATAAGATTCTTCATCTTGATTCACGTAGGACAATCGCAAAGAGGCTAGTTGTTACGTCTCCTCACTCATCAACTATATACCAGATCTCTTGATGAGTGCATCTTTTACTAACTTCCCCATCCCAAAAGTATAGACTATCTCAATTTCATAGTCTAGGAGAAACTCATGCCAACGCCGCTGTCTCATGTTCAGGTCCTTCTAAGAGAAGATATATCTGAGACTCTTGTTATTAGAGTATATTGTAAAAGGATTTCCCATTAAGTAATGTTTCCACATCTTCCAGGATAAGACCACTACTACTAACTCTAGGTCATGGGTAGCATAGTTCTTCTCATGTTGTATCAGTTGATGAGAACCATAAGCGATCACTGCTCTCTCCTGCATCAGGACACATCCAAGTCTAGTCCCTGATGCATCGCAGTAGACTACATACTCAACGCCGTCCTCCGGTAGCCTCAAGATGGGGGCACTAGTCCGTCTCTCCCTCAGCTCCTAGAAACATTGCTGGTATATCTCCGACCACACGAAGGGTTTCCCCTTCTTTTTCAACATTGATAATGGTGCTGCAACTCTAGAAAATTCAGCCACAAACCTCTGGTAGTAACTGGCCAAACCTAGGAAACTTCGCACCTCCATCACACACCTGGGTGGCTCCCAAGCAAGCACAACCTCAATCTTCATTGGATCCAACACAAATCCAACCATTGAGATGATGTGCCACATAAATTGGACCTCTCGGATCTAGAACTAGCACTTCGAGAGCTTACCATAAAGCTGGTGTTCTTGAAGTGTGTCCAGAACTATCTACAGATGATAGGCAAGCTCCTCCTCCGTAACTGAGTATTTCTGGAGGTTATCGATGAAGACAACCACAAAGTGATTGAGGTATGGCTGGAAGATCTTGTTTATGAGTCCCATGAACACTTCTGGGGAGTTTTTCACACTGAATGGAATAACCAAGAACTCATAGTGGTCATACCAACATCTGAAGACTGTATTCTTCACATCCTCGTCTCGTACCCTGAGTTGGTGATTGCCTGATCTGATGTCTATCATCGAAAACAATCGTTCTCCCTTCTGTTGATCAAATAGATCATCATTCCTCGGGATTGGGTACTTGTTCATCATGGTCACCTAGTTCAGGTGCTGATAGTCCACACAGAGTCTCAAACTCCAATCTACCTTCTTGGTGAACAAAATCAAGGCGGCCCAAGGAGAAACACTGGGCCTAATAAACCCCTTAATATGTGAGTCCTCCAACTGTACTCATAGCTCTCAAAGATCCGTGGGATCTATATGATATTATAGTGTATATATCGATGTCTTCTCGGGATACAAGTCGATTTAAAAGTCCACCTCTCTGTGAGGATGTAGACCTGGAACATCATCCGGGAAAATATCACTATATTGGTCCACCACTATAGGATAGCTCAGACTCTCGACATCAACCGCTCCGAGGGTGAGGCTAGACAACTGATGTGTGATTGGCTGCACCCTCCATTGGGTAAGTCCATCCTGTGCTTCAAAGGTTCCCTTCTCAACCATGAAGAAAAACATTGTCCCATCCTTGCAGAAACACCTCACTTTGCACCTAATATAGTCGATCTGAGCATGGACTATGGATAACCAATCCATACCAAAGATGATGTCGTAATGCCTCAACGCCCCTAAAAGAAGATCACAACCGAAGATCTCGCCTCCTATAGTAAGCTCACACTATCAGCACTTGTTTGTAATCATCGAATCCTCTCTTATAGGAGTATCTAGCTGAAAGGATCGAGCAAACAGCTCCATTGGAATCTCTGAGCTCCGAATGAGGTTTGTGGTAATAAAATAGTGACTTGAACCTGTGCCTATAATTACTATATATGAGGTGGAGTAGACACAGATCGTACCTCGATTCATCTTCGGAGCGCCGTGGTCATAGGCCTCAGCTTCCTAGAGATGAGCTCGTCCCTTTCCACCCGCTCCCTATGGTCAGGGTGGACCACCTGGTGGTGGTGGTGACAGTACCTTATATCGCCACCCACCTCCTACTGCACAGCCAGCTCCTCTGCAACGTTCACCTCTTTCCTGCGGACATCCTTGATCAAATCTTATCCTCTACCCAGGCAGTCATTAGACCATCTGTTGGCCTTCTTTATAGTGGGTCGGGTAGTCGCGAGCCATATGACCCTACCTGTCACACGAGTAACATTGTCTGCTCTTTGCCTATCCTCCTCTATCTAGAGATCCACGCACGACCGACCATGTATCCTACAGTCATCCACCTATAGGTATGGTTCTCTTGGACCTCTTCTTCATCTGTCTACTACCATCTCCAGATGACGCTTCTACGTGACGTCTGGTGGTGGGTCTCACTAATGGTGACTGCTCATCAAGGAATATCTCTACAAAGAGTTCTCGCTCTAACACGGGTTGCATCGGGATACTGAGAGAAATCATTAAAGCTCTAATATCTCATTTGAGCCCCTACTCAAAGGTATATACCCTTAAAAAGGGTCCCGAACCGTGTTAGTGGAGTTGTGAGAATGTTCAGTGAACCTCGCTGAAAACTGAGCCATGGTAATGCTGTCTTGTTGCAAGTGGAGAAGCTCTGGTATACGCACTGAGCATAAGGTTGTTGGGACAAACTCTACCCTGAAAAGGATCTCGAAGTCCGCCCAGATGATAATGATCTCATCGTGAACCTGGAGTATCAATCTTCACCATCTGCCCACTTCTTCTTGAAGAATACTGGTGAAAGGATCACCATGAGATTAGCTGGTGTCCCTACGAGTTGAAAAATTATAACAACAGCTTCCAGCCAGTCCTCAGCTGCCTATGGATCCATCTCGCCCTGGAACCTCGGTGGCCTCTACTGCTGAGACTCGTGCAATGCATTCAATTGGTGTGCACCCTCTACTGCTAGGGCTAGTGGCTCTACTTGTACACCACCCGATGGTAAAACTGCCGAAACGGGGCCCTGCACCGAAGCCTTGTCACTCAGTGGGCTGTAATCATGTACACTACCTAGAACCCTAGAAGGCTATCATTGTTGAGGCATCCTGGAAGGAAACAGGTTTTCCATGATCATTAAGTTATAATTGGTGAGATGACTCAATGTGATCACAAATAATACTTTTCAAAAACACACACGCAATGAGTGTTTTCCTTTGCTGAGTCAGAAATCAGAAGTCAGGGTCCTGGTGTATGGATACGTTGGTCGCCGTACAAAAACTGGATTCCCCAAACTGAAAACCATACTCGTAACACATAAAAGTATTGCCGACTAAAAGATCAAAGTCTAAGTTCATCGGTAGAACCAACTCATGTGATACCAGTTTGTCATGATCCGTTCCCAAGGGCCCATGCCATGACTACCCCAATCCCACCTTCCATAGGCTAGGGGATGGCAACTAGAACTAGAAAGGCATATCTCCAAACCCAGGAAGGCATTAACTTTTAACCTGTAAACTCACACATCCAAGCACAAAAAAATATACAAGCACAAAGTAAACAATATATCAATAAGGGTGAGTACAATAAGAAAAAGGGGCCGGAATACAAGACCAACTGGAAAGTACAAGTAAAATTGAAAACAGCTCTTGTGAACACATGCCAAGGATCCTACCTGAAGGGTAGGTATAGCTCTCGTACGGTCGTCTCTATGGTACATCTCGTCTAACGTTCCACCTCCAAGCATCCTTCAGTCATGGAACGGGCCCTAGGGAACGGGTCGTGAGAGGTGTATGTCCAGAAGTGATGGGGGATGAGTATCAAGAAAAAAAAGAAATAATAACTATTTGGGAGATAGAGAAGTTGAGGATGACAATTTTCTCTACAAATCTAAATGTTTCTAGGAATTAATTTTGAGAATCACTGGAAAAAAATTATTTGTTTCCAACATATGAAAGGATTCTCAAACACACAATGGTTTGAAAAATGAGCTGATATAAGGGTTTATTGTTAAAATATTTAATTCATTGATACATATTTCATTTTAGGACCATATATTTGTAATCCTTTGATTTTACTTCCCATGAATTTATTATAAAATATTTTTTTGTAATTACATGGATTCAAACCAGAAAATCATTTTATTTCTATTAATATATTTTTATTCATTTTTTATAAAAGTCATAATGGTTCTCTATATCAATTTTCATTATATAAGACATATTTCAAGTTATTCGCCGATTTTATTTTATATTAATAATACACTACCTAATAGAAATATTAAATCTTAATTCACCTTTTATTCATTATTTTTAATGATATATTTCATGTTACTTCTTTTAAGGGTATTTGATTTGAAAATTACCAAATCATTAATGGTTTTCCATCTAAAATGGATAATCAATTGAAGGATGATAAAATTTCCAATTTATACCATTTATATTAGAGAAACCATAATTCTATTCCATTGAGGGACCAAGATTAATTCAAATTACTCTATTTTATGGAAATTAGAGAAACTTATAGTCTATGGAACAAAGATGAAATCAACTTGGGAATAGTGAGAAAGAGAACCCATCATCAACAGAGAATGATAATGGAATTAAAATTATTTTAGTCAACTTTGAGATAATTTAATACAAGATATAATAAAATTAAGAAAGATCGTGGTACTTCATCCAAACAAATAAATACCACATAAAAAACATAAAAATCATATTCCCTAGAAGGAATGAAACAATAAGTGGATGAAATCCAAAAAATGATTTAGGGAACGATATTAATGAATAATAATTTAATGATCTTATGACTATGAGTTCAACTATTAAACAATCTTCTGAATATAATTTTAAATATGAATTACATATTAATAACCAAAATAAAATATGTATAAGATATTTGAAAATTTTCTATTAATTTGGAATACATTGGGGAAATTTTCCCCATAACTAGAAGTGACATTATAGTGACTCAATAGTTTTATATTACACTTCATTGCAAATCAATAGTCTTCCCAACTAGAATATACTTTCTTGGTGATAGGGGTACATTGGTTTTTATATTAGTCTTTCATAAAATCAATTCTCGTAATGGTTATATAATAAAAAATACACCCCTAATCAAATGAACACCAAAAACAAAATCACAAAACAATGGCACATCACAAACCTCATCCAACATCTTGTTCATCCATATCAACACATCATAATAATGCGTCGTCTTTTAAATACATTTTTGTCTCTTTATGAAATAACTCACTCATTTATTAACACAAACCCCATTTTAAAAAAAAATTCTAAATTATATATTAAAAAAATCTCTTTAAAAAACACATTGCAAGAGACCAAAAAAATTTAAAATTACCACATATTAATTTCTAATTCCAAATATCATCTCAAAACCACATTCATATTCAAAATGATCCTTTTTTAATTTTAAAACCCCACTTGAAATCATTTAATTAATTCTACAAGAAAATAAAAAAAAATTTAAAACACATAATGGGATTGAAACCCCATTTTATATAAAAAACATTGAAAATAATGTAAAATTTTAAATTTTTTCCATGGAATGATGTATTGTATGAAATGTTTAAAACATTACAAGTTCACATTGAAATATATTCATGAGTTTTAAAACATTGACTCTATTTCAGTTCATTTTAGGGAAAAACCTCATATTTTCATTTCAAAACAAGAATAAGCATTAAAAACATTATCATTTTTAAAAAATGAAATTTAAAATAGGAATGATCCTAAAAATTATAAGGATACAACCACCCATTCTAAAGAAAATCATGATAATTAAACATTTCATAAACATTCTGTAAAGTTGGAATGAATAGAAAAATTATAAAAATGGATTAAAATAACAATTTAAATCTTAACACTATGGTAATGGGTTCCCCAGGTATGTCACGTCAAGGCTCAAGGATACTCACTCTCTCTGTGATCATGGCTACCTGATCTGCGCATCACCCTAGGATTATGGTCCTTGGGTAGGATTCAACTGCTAAAAGTGTCTTCCAACCACACCAATTTTTAGTTAGTGTTTTAATTATAGAATCCATCACTAGGGGGAGCTAAACATGCCTAACATGATTATCCTGGACTACCCACATAAATACTGAGGTTCCCATGGAATTATATCAAAATACAATCAAGGGAATATTCATTTATCAAAAACTAGATACATCATATATCAATCAAGAATCCATAATTCCCATATTTCACATTCCATAGAATCTATTCAATAATAAACATTTATATTGTTTTACAAAAAACAATGAAATTGAAAAAAAAATATAAAAGATCATGATTCAGGATTTTTAAATCAATCCAAAACATGTTTTGAGATTATAAAAGCATGAATGCTTCTTTTATAAATAGCTTTTATGCATCACCCAAAATACCTCATTCAAAAAACATCATATTTTAATATTAATCCTTAAAAGAGAAAAACATGACGCGTGGAAACATAACCTAAAAACGGTTATGTCTTGATACATTATTCCTTTATTTATCACTTGAACCAAGTAGGGTCTAACCCTTTATTAACTACACACTTTATTTAAAACCCATCTTGAAATATTTTTTTCAATTTTTGGCATTTCAAGTACCACTTGAAATTCCAATAAAATTCTTCGTGAAAATACATTTCAATCATAATATGTCATTTTAAATTGAAAATAACATTTTAATAGGCCAATTAAGAAATTTGACAAGTGAGTAACTAGAACCCATTTTCAAACCATTATTTAATGATATTGAAATCCATTTTTACCTATGAAAGCCAAGTCAACATACAATTTCTTCCATAATATCTCAATTATTATAATTAATATTTTTATTAAATAATTTAAACATCAATATAAGAATCATGAAATTAATGGTACTAAAATTAAGAGTCAATAATGGGGAAAAACAACCTAGACCTAGATAAAATGAAGAAACTCTCAAGAAGAGAGAGTGGGGGGAGGTCCCTGAGGGAAGATCGCATACCCTTGAAATTAAATTTATAACAAAAATCAGAAACCATAACCCCTTAGGGTTCATCCTAGTGTGTGTGCAAGGAGGAAGAGGGTGAAAATGAGATAGAGAAAATAAATAAAATAAAGAGGAAGAGAAGATGGAACCCATCCTATATAAATCCAAACCACAATCACAAGAGAATTTTGACGATCAAAAGTGTTGGAAGATATAATTCTAGGCCTATAATTCTCTAAGGAACCCAATCAAATTACAGCGGGATCATTAAACTCGAAGGGTGAGGTTTTGGTCATCCAAGCATTTGAAATCTGGAAACTAAATATACAAGCAATGAGAGTAGAGGATAAAAAATACCATAGATTTGAGACTGGATTCGTTCAAGAGAAAGTCAATGAAAAGTGCTGGTAGTAGTGGAATTCTGTGAAAGCATGATATGAGTGACTAAAATTGGTGATGTTTGGATTCTATTAAAAATATCAGAGAGTGTTTTATCAATGCATCCAGAAAATGTGCTAATAAAAGTCATCTTTATCAGCACATAAATTTTAGCGTTCATAAATATACCTTTTTTCATGGCTTTTTTAGCATTCATAAATAATTATCTTTATCAGTATTAAATTATTAATAATAAAATGTATCATTGTGAGTGATAAAAATTTACCACTAATAAAATATATATAATTATTATTATAAATAAAAAATTTGTAAATATATTTATAAATATTATATATGATTATAAATGTATTTATATCATTGTATATATTTATATAATTATATATGTATATATTTCATAAATATATTCATTATTTAAATATATTTATTATATTTTTGATAATTATTTAATAATATGATTCATAATTTATAAATATGTAAATAATTTTTAAAAAATATATTTTTCTTTATTTATAATTTTAAATATGTATTTTTACAAATATGGAAAATAAAGAGTTATAAATAATTTTATAAATAAATATACTTTTAACTATATTAATAATTATTTATTTACAATTATAAATAAATTTTTATCACTATATAAATTTATATAATTATATATATATAAATGTAATAAAAATATAAAAATATGAATATAAAAAAAGTAAATATATTCTTTACATAAATATATTTATTATAAATTTATAATTATCAAAATAATTAAATATTAAATTATAATTATACAATTATTTTTTTAAAAAAATATTTATATTTTTTGTTTATATAGATATATATATATATATTCATTATTTCAATAAATTTATTATAATTTAATAATTATTTAAATATATTATTATTTATTTATAATTATATAAATACTTTTAGAAAAATAATATTTATATATTTTTTATTATAAATATATAATTATATAATTATATAATTATAAATTTATAAATATAATTATTTATAAGTATTTATTTACAAATAGATTTTTGAAATTATTAATGAATATATAATCTCATATGCATGGATGTCAAAAATGAGTTAAATTTAATAATTAAAACTAATTACACATTAAAAATATTGGAAAAATGAATATGTTTTATTAATGAAATATAAGTTATTAAAAAAATGATATATATTGAAATAAAGAAGAATACATATTGAAAATATCAATACATAGTACATAAATACATATAAATAAATTATAGAAAATTATTAAATATAAAAAAATGAAAATGAATAAGTAACACCTAATTGTAATAATATAATAAATAAATAAACAAAATTTATTGATTAAAAACAAAATATATTAAATTTGTATTTTTATTAAATTAAATTCTGAAATGAACTTTAAAATATGAATAAATTGAATATATATTAGTTGTATGTGTTTCTATATAAGATATCATTAATTTTATAAATATTTATGTGTCTGTGTTGTATATAAAAATGCATTAATTATGTTTATGTTTGTGTGAAGTAAATGTAACAGACATTTGATATATGTTAAATTGAAAAATCAAATGACATTCAATTAATGTTCATTATTGAATACAATTAGTCAATATTTTTAATTTATTAATTTTTAATTATAAACCATTCTTCACTCTATATATGCCTTATTTAATGTAACCCTAAATATTTTTTATTATATAAAACATATTTTGGGAAATAATATATATATATATGTGAGTATATTTCTATATAAAATGTATTAATGAATTAGTATGCATAAAAACCATTAAAAATGAAAAAGACATTAATATGTTTTGAATTATTTCATTTTATTCATTTTCTATTTTTTTTATTTATTATATATTATATATTACTATTTATGATATATATATATAAATTAAATTTATTTATTTTTATTAATAATTTTTTCATTGATAATTTTTTTAATAATTTTCTAATTTATTGATTTTTTATTTTTCTCATTGATTTTTTCAATTTATTATTTTTATATATCTATAATTAATATATAATAATATATAATTTTTATAATTTTTATCTATGTACATTAACTTTATTCATTTTTATCAATAATTATTTAATTAATAAAATTTTAATATTTTTTTAAATTTCCTCATTTTTATTTTTTATTTATCTAATTATTTAATTTTATTCATTTTATATTTCTATATTTAGTATATATATTTTATTAATATTTATAATATATTTATATTAAATTTATCAATAATTATTTAATTAAAAAATTAATATTTTAGTAAATTTTTTCATTTGAAATTTTAATTTCGTGAATTATTTGAATTGTATATTATCTTTAAAACTTGTATTTTTTTATTGGATTTTTTTATTGGTTTGTAAAAAGAAATTGGTAATAGACCAATTCGGGATGGGTATGTACCAAATATGATGGTTGGCCAAGGCCCGGGTTAAGTATTGCATTGGATAAGGCCCACAAGGGCCCATGGAGGTCCCATATAAGTGTGTGTTGTGAATGTGGGAGCTCATCCCCGCCACAGGATTCTAAGGATTGGATGCTGTGCAATAATTTATAAAGACGTGGTATATCATCCTCTATTTTGATGTGGGATTTCTCATGCGATCGGGACCTTTAGCAGTGCTAAAATTAAAGCATTGATAAAGGGTACCATTTATCAGCGCTGATAAAGTGCCATTTTATGAGTGCAAAAAAAGTGCTCATAAAGGGTACCCTTTTTTAGTGTAAAAAATGCACAGATAAAAGGTACCCTTCATGATCTATTTTTTAGTGCTGATAAAGGAAAAAAAATTGATACTTTTTTGTTAGCATTAATAAATCCCATCATTGTATATAGTGCATTTTGTAGTAGTGATAATGATAATGATAATGATAATGATTTTTACATGAAAATCCTAGAAGGATTAATATTTATGAAAAAATATCCTAGATCTTGAAATCATTATTCAGTAATGCTATATAAATCGTTGTATGAATTAATGCATTAAGGGTGTATGTGGTATAACCATCTGAGTAAATATTTGGTGAAGGAAGGAGATAAAAATGAACCAATTTTCCCATGTGTATTCATTAAAAGGAATAAATCTAGATTTGTGATCATTTTAGTATATGTTGATGACTTAAATATTATTGGGATTAATGATGAACTTTCTAAAGTTGTATAATATTTGATGAAAAAATTTGAAATGAAAGACATTGGAAAGGAAAAATTATTCCGTATTTTACAAATTAAACATCATAAGGATGGATTTTTTACATCAATCGTGATATTATTCTAATTTCTTATAGAGATTTCAAATTAGTACATCGATCTATTGACTACACCATTGGTTGTATGTTATCTTAATTGAGATAGTGATACTTTTAAACCACAAGAGGATAATGAAGAACTAATTGGTCCAAAATTACCATATTTAAGTTCAATTATAGATATTATATACCTTTTAAATAATATAAGGATAGATATATAGTTTTGTATAAATTTATTGGTAAGGTATTGTTATTCTCAAACTTTTCAACATTAGAATGGTGTCAAACAAGTATTAATTTACCTTCTAGGATCTAAAGATTAGAAGTTTCTTTATTCCAAATGTTTAGAACCAAGGTTTGTTATGATGATTCTAGATACTTTCCTAATCAATGAAAATAAATATCTTTGAATGGATAATTATTTACATATAAGAGAACTTATATTTCTTATAATTCTTGAAAACAATTACAATGTCTTATTCCAGCAATTCTATATTGATTATTATACATGAAGCAAGTCGATAATGTGTTTGGTTGAGAACAATAATAAATCATGTTAGATGTAATTGGGGATTAGATATTAATAATTATATTCCCTCTATATTATATACAGATAATTATCCCTGTATATCATACCTAAAGGGTGGGTATATTTAAAGGTTACTTAACAAAGATTATCTCACCAAAATTCTTTTCACTCATGACCTCTAAAATAATAGTGAGGTTGATATCTAAAAAATAATGTGTTGTGATAATCTCACAAATTTATTTATAAAGGAATTTCTTGCTTCAAAATTTGAGAATTTTTTTTATAAATGGGGATGTGAGGAATAAAATGTCTATCATGAATTTATGAGCTGGATTTGGGAACATTGTACTCTTTTTCCCTTCAACTATTTTTTCCACTGAGTTTTCCTAACAATGATTTTAATGAGGTAGTTTAGCATGTAATCATGTTTAGATTCGCTTGTTTATACAATAGGGTTTTTTTCATGTGATAATTTTTATTATATTCCCTAAAATTATGACATCCAAGTGAGTGTGTTATAAGTTATCATTTGTGAAGTGAATGTGATAATTTGGAATTAATGAAGTCTTTTCATTTCCCAGTAATACTCTTCCTATGGTCAATATTTTAAAATTTCCACCATTTGATTTGATTTTTAAAGACTAATCATGACCATTAGGTCAATTAATAATTACTTTATATATATATATATATGAATACATATCAATGGAAGTGTGTAATTTTTCTGGCCAAATTATTGGGTTCTTTATCTCTTCTTATTTTTTCTTCTCCTATCATTAACTAATTTTACATCACCACAACTGTCTCGAGCATTGAAAATAAGTATAAATTTATTTTTATTTTACCTTAAATCAAAGTTTTCATTATTAATAATGACTCTAATAAATTGTTTTCACAACACCAACTCAATTTTACACATTTTTATTTTAGATCGTGAAATCTTGATTGCAAAATTGTAGGTCCAAAATAGACATTAATACAAGGTTTCACTAAATTCTGTAGAATGGACCCCGCCTCACTAATTCTTCAATTACATATCCATTAATACTTGGATTTGAATGAAAATTTTGAGAGTTGTAAAAAGAACTTATTTTAATCATTTAGTTAAATCAAAGTAACATCTATATAACATGGGATGGTGGTCAAAAATAGGTCTCAAGATAGAGTAAATTTTGGAGAAAGAATGATGAATTCCCCCATTTGGGAATTTGAAACCCCAACTCTCCCACATTAAATTCGAATGATATTTTCATTCATTGGGAGTTTTTTTCATTTAATTGGTATGGTTTTTCTGAAATGAGTGGTTCTATTTCACTCTCTATCTATTTTGAAGAAAGATTCCTTTATAAAAATATCTCTTCCAAAAACTCTATCATCTCCCACATCTACTTTGTGTTAATTTTATTTTATGATTTTAATATCTTTAAATATTTAAAAAAACATATTTATTATTTTATTTTTATCTCTTTATTTTTTATTAGTGCTATAATAAGTGACTGGGGATGATATTAGGTTATACTCTTTTCAACCACTTCTTAATAAAGTCACATCTAATATGAAAATTCGTTCAACAAGAGAGTAGTTTTTATAGTTGAACTTATTCTTACCACATTAATTATTTTTTATGAATTCATGTAAGCCTTATAATTCATAATGATATGGTTAATGAAATGAGTATTTCAAGTTAAGATCACTCAAAATATTGACAAGTTTACCGTGAGGTTGGGCTTGTGTGAATCCTGATACTAAAACATTAATTGTCAAATATAATCAACATTGGATTGATTCATAGGGTTATGAACAAGTAAAAAACTCAATACACTTTCATTTATATAGTGGAGGGTTTTTCCTAATTTTCCAGTAACTATATGATAGCTTTTGGATCATATAAAACGTTGGGTGCATCAATTGCAAGTCTTGAAGTCTGCTTAGGGATTTTGGTCAGGTTTTCTTTTATAGGGTTCAGGGTTAACAAATTCTAGAAACATAAGTCAATTAATTTTATCATAAGAGATAATTATTAATGATGGGGGTAGGTTGGATCAATCCAAGTCATTCTTTTTTTGAATTGAAAGTGGTTGATTTCTCATTTAGTTCATTTTATTTGGAAATCAGTCAACCAAAACCTACCCACTTTTTTAACCATTTTTTAAATTTTTTATTTTTTCCTTTTTAACTATTAGAGGATATTTAATTCACTTACTCATCACGGGATATTTCCTATGTCATCCCCTATGCCCCACTTAGTAAAATCACAAATATTTTTGAGATCATGTGTGTCAATGCTCATCATTGGGTTAGATAACATAAAACTATCATACCCCACTATATCCACTTGGGTCAGATCACATAAGACCATCATTACACCATTTCAAACCACATAGGGATTTCATTCCTCATTGTTTAACATGGTTCTTTTGTCATGTCCCAAGCAGTGTCATAATAGGATCCCCCTCTATGGAAACCAATCCATGAAGTTTTTAGTTGTCACTTAGGTACCTTTCATATAACAACAACAATATAGAATATACTAAATAAAACACTTGTGGGGAATATCATCATATCAATCACATATAGCTAGATAGTAGTAAAATAGTAATGGGTCTCATGGACCAAAATATATTACACTTAAGTAATTTCTGGTAATATACTCTCATAAAATATATCATGGATACAAAATCAAGATCAAGGCCCTATATGATATGGAATTAAAACCTCAATAGTCTCAACATTAACACTAGAGTTTTCTTAGAGAATCATAACTCAAACAACATTCACTTTCCAAATGGAGGAAGCATTCATTATAAGAGTTCCTTGAACTAGTTTTAATACAAAATTAAATGGATTATTGGGTGATAATGAGAAGGAAGAATAATCCAAAGTTTATAATTAAAACTTACCCAATGTTCAACACCATAAATTAAATAATTTGAGTATGATTGGAAGAAATAAGATCTTTTTCTTTCAGAACCCCAATAAGATACGATATATAAGGCTCCCATAATCTGTTTCAACAAGAGCATCCCCTATATTCCATGTTTCAATCATCCTAAAATATCATGCAATGATATAAGTAATATTCAACAAGAATGAGTCTATCCAAAGAATCAACCTAGTTGGGATAACGATCATCCAAAACTCACCCTATGTTCATTCGAATATAATATGAATGGTTATGGAAAGTCATTTCATTAAAATTAATTATCATTGATAGGAGTAAGATTTTATTAATGAAGTTAAAATTAATTAAAATCACATTCAAGAACCCTTATTATGATCACATGTGTTTTCCCATGGAACACTCAAGATCCACAATGGTTGGAGGCTATTTCAGTCATTTTCTAGAACTCGTGTGACCACCTCTATGACCTTCACCATTGACTTAACTATGGACAAGGTTTCCTTTAGTGGGAAAGAATTTCAAGGCACACATGACGGCGGGGTTCTAAAATCTGGTCCATTTTTCCTCACCATGGTCTCTACTATGTGTATGCTCAGGCTACTCTGGTTGTGCCCCACAAGATTGGCTAAAATGTACATATTTATTTCAAGGCTATTTTGAGGAGAAATTGAGAAACCAAACAAGTAATACACAGAAAATATTACCACATAAAAGAGATCACAAAATCATTTAAGACAAAGATAAGGATATTAGAGTATACCACTCTATGTGACCCCCAATGCATTGTAGTTACCTACATTTCTAGATCTTCCTTTAAATGATCTTCAATCTGATCAACCACTTGGTCCCAATTATGAAAATATTCTTTCATAGTGATCTTCCATTTCTTGAAACCCCACCCCAAAATTTCACCTTGTTTATTGATCAACTTCATTTATTCCTCATTAATAGAAACCTAAATCATTCTCTCATTCATTCTATGGACATCCTCCTTTGTAGAATTGACATGAAAGGATTATTATAACATTTCCAGTTGGAGTTAAGAATGAGATCTAAGTTTTTTTATTCTCCACTACCACCTATCCTCCTATCTTCTTCGAGTCTTCTTTCGATACTATATCATGGTCCTACACCTTGGATCAACCTTTAGGTGATTTTCTATCCACAATTGAAGTTTTCTTGATCATATTACCAAAACCAACTTAACACCTTCAACCATTGTTCGTTCCCTTAGTTTTTCATTAGTCTCATTTTTCCTTGACTTACCCGAAGATCTAGTTACTATTGTTTTTTGATTATTTGAGTAATATTTGGGCTATCGTTTTTCCCACATTTGAACTAGGAACTTACCAAATAGAATATTTTCTTACTTCCCTTTCCACAAGTTGGACCCAACCATTTTGGTATTTTGAGATTCATTATCATAATCCATCATTGATTTGATTCCTTCTCTTTATGACATGGATCATCATCTTTCGAAGACCTTAACCCAACCTGTTTCCATTCCATCTTGGAATATATGTTTTCAATCCATCAGGATCCACATTCTCTTTTTCATATCCATTCAAGGTAGAGAATCAATTTTGGATCTTAATTTTCATTTTTGATTCACATTGTTTGGGAATCCCTCATCTCAGAGACAATGCCACTTTCAGATCGGAAGTTTCATGTTTCTAAACAAACACCCTTCCATCAACATGGGTTCTATCATGACTTATAGTAGTATATTTATCAAAATCCTTTCTATTCATCATACCTCTAATTATGACTATATCTTCAAAGAAAGGGAACTTCAAGGAAAAAGGCTCTCAGGGGGTAGGCTCTATCAACATGGAAGCACAAAATTGTGTTTCAACATTGTAATGCTTTCCTCAACTCTTGGGTCTTGGTTCATGAACTTAAGATTACGAAGGAGAGGATCTAAACTGAGAGCATGGTCTGGAGCCAACGGAACATAAGAGAGATCAGTGAGAGATATCTCAATTGACTGGTTAGGATCATCCACCCCATGGAAACCCCATCACCACCCATAAAATATATTTACCATTTTTGGGAAAAAATCATTGTTAGGAAAGGGAGGGAGGAACTCCTGGTTGGATAAAGGGACGAAAGGAGGAAGGCCATCACCTAAAGAAGTCATAAGGATTACCTTCCCACTCAGATGGGGAAGGGACCATATTGACTAGCATTGATTCCTAGGGAATCACCAAGAGCTTCAAAGTGGTAGGATCAGCATCAGTTCCTAGGGCCTTGAAGAACTATCCTAGTGCTCTCCACCGATGGTCATACCCTCAACCAACCATTTTTTCTTGAATTTTTTTAATGGAGCTCACTTTATATGATAAAAACATGTTTCCATCACTATTTTATGGTATTTACATAAATTATAGAAATCATTTAAACTAAGGATCTATTCTGAAGCCCCACATGGTGGTGCGCACAACTCTAGAGTGATGTACACAACTCCTATATTGGTGCAAAACTAAATTTCATGTAAAAGGTGATGAAAAAGAGTCCCAACCACATAGGGACCCTAATTTTTCTGATAATATATACCGGAAATAGTTTTTATCATTTTTATCCCATGAAAAACTGATGGTCTCATGAACTCTTTGCACAAAAAATGTGTTGTTGAAGAGAGGTCTTCTGCAGCTCTCTCCAACTGACAAAGGAATGATGGTTGTGAAACCTATTTTTCATGAAACAAGGATTGTTTCACACACAAATCCATAAATTTCAACTATAAATGGGGAAGAAACTCCCCCCCCCCCACATTTATAGGGGATATCTCTAAAAAAGATGAGTCTTTTTCTCTTTCTCATGTAATAAATACTTATACGATATTTGTGAAACTTCAAACATCATTGATCCTCAATGGTAGAGAACTTTCATGACTAAAATCAAATTGTACCCACCTTCTCTTGGATCATGTTTGAGACATACACACACAACTTCTCTTAAAGTATAAATATGTTTTCACAATATGACATTCCTTCATGAAAACTCAGGCTCCACGTAACCCCAGAATTTGCACACACCTATTTCACCAAAATATGTGGCATGTTTTTTCACTATAACATAAGGTTTATGTAACTAGTATTATGAACATACATATAGAGTTCCATACAAAAAATTTCAAGTCCCCAAACCTATACCTCATTCCACTAAACACAGTTACATGCATGTTTAGTTCTCGAGTTCCCTACACATTCTCTAATTGGGTTTACCAGTTCCTTAAACTCTATTATAGTTTATATCATTAACCTTTATGTTCGACCTCTTTTCATGGAATATATGGTTTTATAGAATGTTTCTCTAAAGAATAGTCAACCTAACTCCACTGTATCCTAATAATTCTTAACCTAATGTCAGAAATCCTAATTTCTACTCCTCCGTCATAGTGTTTATGTCATGCAACTCCCAATGGTATAAGATCTAAAGACATGTAAGCACTAAATGTAGCATAATCAGGGGAAATATCCTGCTATTATCTAATGCAAGGGATTATTTGGGAACATACACCCATACATGGAAATGGTCTCCCTTATCATAGGTCCACCAACGTCTGATTTTCGTGATGAAAAAATGTATAGATCCACATTTCAGTTAGATGATGTTAAATTTCATGACAGCATCCCCAACACATGCTGTAAAATTTCATCCCTACACTATGTGGTGAACATAAAATTCCCCAAGTACGATCATCATGGGCTGATTCCACCTTAAAAACCATGGGATGATCCTCATACTTTAGTTATACCTTATGTGTAATCCCTGCAACATCCCTCATAGTCTCTCCATTCATGATACAAGCATCCATACCTCACAACGTTAAACTTCATAGACCAGTCCTAGTCACAAGACCTTAACATAAGGAATATAACTATGTGGGATTTGATATATACCTCATGAAAGGGTATGTATTCCGATTCCATGAGGATTAATCCTGAAATACCTAAGACACCTCCATATAGTACAGTCCTAACCACAAGCACCAATATAAAAAATACACGCCTCCCCTAGAAAGTAGAAACCCCATAGTGTGATCATCTTCCCCTATGGCGACACACTTAACCAAACCTTCAAGTGTGGTTGTATTCCCCCTTTGGGGACACACTTATACACTAGTTGTCACTATGGGATAGTAAATCATTGAACAACATATCTCCACCTAATTTTATATATGTGAATAATTTATCTTTATAAGACATTAAATTTTTTATCATTGTTTCTCCAAAAGATATTAAATCTGTGAACAATCTATCTCCATGTGACATGAAATATGTGACCAATTGTTCACAAAATGATGTTAAATATATAACCAATATATATCCATATGATTTTAAATCTATTACCATCATGTTACCATAAGAATTTAAACCTATTATCCCACCATATGATTCAATATATTTACCTCATGTAATGATCATTAGATACCCGAGGTAAAAATCATTGGATGTTTTATGCCAATGGTGAAAACTACACCATGAAAGATATGGTATGCCTTTGGATCCTATAAGTCCTCATCCTTAAACATTACATAATATTTAATTATGTTAATAATTCACATTGAGGATCTTTTCATGTTTAGAGTTTTAGATAATTAAGTTGTAAATATTACATTACATCTCAAAAGATAACAACGTAGACACTTCTACTTGATCCAATTTTTTTCACAATAATAAGAATCCTTAAATAAAACAAGATTTATTTTCTTAATATAAATCTTCCTGAATATTCACTTTCTATTTCCCTTCCTTATACCCTGTGAAAAACATTTCAAAAACATGGGATGAGCACAAAAATATCAGTAAGGGTTATAAAAAATTAAAAAAACATTAATCCATAAATACATACAAATCAATGAAACCATAATTCTCAATCATAAAACATAATTTCTTTAACATGCCTCATGAAATCATACCTTTTAAGAATAAGACATAGAATTCATAAATCACAAAGGTAACTTGTGGAATCGATAACAAACTTACATTTTAGCATTCACAGCTACATAGGGAGTTATGTTTGGAATACCAATCACGGTATATTCCCTAAATCTCCTAGGTGAAACATTAAGGTTTAACTCCATCATGTTACCCAATTCAATGGATAGCTATCATGGGCTCACCCTCCCTAGGTTTATCACTAAACCACCTTTATTTTGTTTATCACGTAACCACCCGTCAAATGTCCATGCACCATTACATAATAATAACACATAATTGATTAAAATTATCAACATTTCACTCATCAATCAGAATAAATCAATTAAATATATTAAAATATTCAATCCATTCTCAAAACTTTTAAAAAAATTAATAAATAGGTTTTTGAATCAAAGTGTCCCATAATACTTTGAATATTTTAAAGGAATTAATATTTTAAAACATTAATGTCCATATAAATAAATACTTAAACCCATTTTGAAAACATGGAAATAAATGATAAATATTTATAAGATTAAATCATTAAAACATTTAAAACAATGTTTTAGTTAAAGAGTCCCTTACCACATGAGAAAATACTTGAATAAAAATAAGTAATGAATAACATTAATCGAGACCTATAATATCATGATAATAAGGATATGCATGATATAATATGTCCAAGGGAAGTATATACTCCTTAGAAAATAAAAAAGGTGAAAACGTTCAAGATATTCATCAATTAATGTAGATTAAGATGTAGTCCCTTACCTTTATTATATCATTATATTAAGGATAAATCAATGATATAATTATGTGTGACAAATATAAATACCCACAATATAAGTGGATATTAAGTGTAAAATAATCATTGGTCATTACCACATATTAATATAACCTCATAATCAATAATTATAATATTAACCTAGATAATGGAAATTGGGTTAATAAGTTCCCCTACGAAAATTCGGTAGCCTAACGACATCACTTAAAAATTTAGAAAATGAGTTGATGATATAGAAAATGGTCTCTCATCACTTGGAAATAAAATGTACAAAAATAAGGATATATAAGAACATATCCCAACATAAGAAAATGGAAATTAAAATGCATAACATAAAATAATTATTTTAATAAAATAGGAGGGTGAAAGGTTCCCTTACTTTGAGTCTTATTTTCCACGTACGTTCCTTATTTTTCTTGAATAATAGACTTAAGTTAATTTATACATTCTTAAGAACATTTTTATTTTTTTATTATTCCTTTTATATCACTTATTACCATGTTATAAAAATTACATAATTATTTATGTTAATATTGGTTGTTTTGTCGATATTGGGTACTTGAGTCGAGAATGATCTTATTATAATTACAAATTGTTCATGTGGTCAAAAGTTCATTATCTCCATAATTTTATTCATGATTTAAATATCATATATATATAATATATATTTATTTAGATCGAGTATATATTTATTTTTAATATTCCATAGCATTTGGATATAAGAAATGAAATGCACCATTTATGGAGACGGTAAGCAGTACGTACGAATGAACGCTACTTTCAATTATTTTTCAAATTTAAAGGAATGAAAACTAAATGATAAAAAGGTATATTATAATTAAATTATAATATATATGTTATATATGTTTCGTAGGTTCATTAATTCTATCCTTTATACGTTTCATGTATATAATTAATGTGTCATATGACTTTGAGGGTCGGTAGTCCGCACTTCCTCAAATTAAATTATCATATTTACATGTTATAGAAAGCATAAAGGTATGTTGTAAATGAAAAATACATAAGAATGGAGACAATATAAATATAATATATATCATATATAAATATAGTTCCATAATAATGGCCACCATGAGAGGTGGTAGGAGATAATTTAACAATCATCATTTCATGAGGCTGTAGTTCACCGTCCACAAAAACAATATGTTTTAATGCATTAGATGAAGGTGTGTGTGAGTGTAGGTAAAATAATTGTAATAAAAACATACTAGTAAATTTAATATAATTTTTTTCATAAAATAATTTAATAGAGTAATTTTAGGGGGTTGGATAAGGGATAATAAATGAAAGAGGCTTGAAAGAAGACATTACCTCAAATCGGGTAACTCCTTTTGATTTAACCTAAAAAGCCTTCTTGAATTAAATTCTTCCCAAGATAATGCCTCTAGGAGGAATAAAGACATATTGAGAGATTATTGTTTCTTATATTGGATGAGACAAGGTGGATTTAGAGGTGTGAGTAAGGGTTAGAGATGAATCCCTTTTATAAGACGGATGAGGGGCACTTTAGGAAAGTTTGAAGGTATTATTTTAGTATAAAATTAATTTTGGTTTCAAAAGGTCCCATAGTAATTTATTTAAAATATAATATGAATTTGGGTTAAAAAGATCTCAGGCAATATATTTTATACAATTTTTGGTCAAAAATTAAACCTTATCTTTTAGATTTAACCCTTAGTTAACTAATTTAACTCTTACCATGCCTTATTGTATATTCATACTATATGGTTAATATAGTAGCTATAAAATGACAATAGAACCTAAAGTGGTTCATTAATGATTTTTTCCACATTATATAAGTAATTTGGTCTAATATTATATTTTTAGGACTATTATATCATTTAATTAATTATTATTTGTTTTAAAAACTCATTAATGTCAATTTTTATACTATTCATATCATAACTTTTTAAAATTCAATGAAAACTTGATTATTTCGAAAAAACATAATTAATTCAAATATAATATGTCATAATAATCCTTAAAATTCTTGTAAGGAATAAAATGTCTCAAAATAATTTTATTTTAATTTTTATAATCTCTTTTATTTAAATCATTCATTAATAAGGTTATCACTACATCATCATTGTGTCATAAATATGTTTATTTATTTGATGTATAAAAATTATAAATAAAAAACATAATGTATGACATATTTTTATATTTATAATGACTATTTATAGTCTAATATAGAACTTATATGTCCCATATAAAAAAAATTAGTAAAAGATTCATGTTTTGGGTATATTTTTCTTTAACTTTACATTAAAAGTGATTAAATGTCATTTTCAAACAAAAGTGGATCCATGGGGTTCTAAATCGACCCAAGGATGACCATGGTAGTAAATATCTCATAAAATAGGTTTATTACATGTTTTAGTGTAGTTTAATATTATTATAATATTATTTTTTACCCTTATTTACCAGATTTACCCTTTAACCATGGAAAATAAAATATTTACTGAAGTTACTATTCAGAATATATAAAACTAAAAGGTACCTATTTACACAATTTAGACCTCCATATTCCATATGTGGAATTAATTTTTACATATTCAAAACATAGAAGTTTCATTAATTAATTTAAAATTAATTCTCGTTATCAAAACCAAAAAGCAGGTTTTTAAGAAATAAAGACTATCAAAAGATTGACATGTGCTTATGTCCAATTTAAAAGTGAAATTAAATAAAATGAACATAATTGTATTAAATGATAAAAATATAATCCAATTATAATTTAAAACCTTTTAAATGTATAATTTAACAATATAAATAAATTATTTGAAAAGACAATTTTGAATTAAAATGGAGTATTTTTATTATTCATTAAAAATTGAACTTTATCAGAAAAATAGAAAAAGTTAATCAAAAGTAAATTTTTATCTCCCTCTTCTATAAAAATTATTTTATTATGTCGAATATAACATAAAAAAGTGACAAAAACTATATTTAAAAAGGGTTCGCCTTCAAAAGGCGGTAAAATGACCTTTTAAAAAGATTTGTGTTTCATGATTAAAATAAATTTCATTCTTATTTTAAACCTCTAAAATTTATTGGATAAACGTAAAAACATTTAACAAATATGTGTAATCATAATTTAGTTAGTTATGTTCCTTCCCAGCAATACAACTCCTAGGCGTTAACTACTATTTAAATTATTATTATTATTATTTGGTACAACTCAAAGTTGTGTGCAACATAAGATTTCAAAGAAACTCGTAGTTGCGCATTGAGTATGCTATAGAAAAAAGTGTCATATTTAGCATAAAATTAATATATTATTCAACAATGTTAATAGATATTAAAAGGTATAATTTGATAAATACCTGGGTCATTACATCCTTCCCCCTTTTGGAAATTGAATCCTCACAATTTTATAGTTGGGAGTAGAAACTTCATTTAAAGTCCCACATCAGAAAAAGATCCAATAAAACTATAACATTAAAAGAAGAAATAGAAGTAAAAATGTCTCTTGATATAATACTTACTAGGAATCTATGAAAACATTGATATGGATGAGAAAACTAATCATCAAGTTCTGATAGAGAGTGATGGAAAACACAATCCGAAAAAAGTTAACAACCAGAAATATACAAACTTTTGATTGGTTAAACGTTCTTTGATTTTGTAGTAGGAAAATTAAACAGACAATATTTTTTGTTTTAAGTTCCCTTTTATAAATATAAATAAATTATTTATGATATTGACTAAGAACATAAAGAAATATACTTACATTTCATGTAGTGTTTCATCCTTTAATATATTTCAACCACAAACTCATCTTTTCTCCAATCGATGAGTATTAAAAATGACTTGGTCACACCTGAAGTGCTAGAATCACCTTATAGAGAGTCACAAAATCAAAAAAAATGAACAATATATTTCCCCAATCATTAGACATTAATCAATACCAAAATGTTTAGTACGAGATCAGATAATCCCTAAAAAGGATAATCCTTCATAAAAATAAATACTACACTTAAACTCCAAAATTGAAAACAAATACGCAAAGTTAAACAAAGACCATTCAATACGCAATTTTCCTTAAAATTCTTCAGAATAATCTAACTAATATTGAAATCCAAAATTCAAAAGGATTTGATCACATAATCTTTAAAGTTAAATATTAACATTTATCTACAAATAAAATCAACTACTCTTAAATTATCATATTGAAAAGTAATTAACCAAATAACATATTCTCTATGATAGTTTAATCATTTCCATAAATAACCCAAATAGCCATATGTTCAAAATAAAATATAGATTCTTCTAAAATATTATTTTAACTATTACTCCACAAATTAAATCCCATAGTACTCTAGTTTCCTTAGGCATATAGTGTTCCCAAAAGAGAGAATGTCCTGCCAAATAACATTTATCACTTAATCATAAAATCATTTTCCTATAGAAAGTATATCCATTTCATAAAAGATAAGTTCCAAAATTACATATTCTTGATTCATAAAATCATTTAACTAAAAAGAATAAGTCATACTAACTAGGGACTTCACATAGGCCACCAGTAGGTGATGCACCCTAGTCACCTTTCATTTGTGGGTTCTATTCCTACATCCATTCAGGATGTGATGGGTTGTCACCCATCCTATGGGTTGTCCTTTTTCAAAAACCATATAATTATTATAACATTCTCAAAAATAATATAATTTCTTCAAAAATTACAATAACCTTCTTTATCCTCAATGGTTATCTAATACCTTTCATTTTGCATCCCAAAATGTAATAACCATTAATCAGTTCAAAACAAAATAACATATGAACCCCTAAGGTTATCCATTATGTCCACATAATAAAACATAATCCTTCCTTGGATAAAATTTTCACGTATCAAACATCATGGTTACACATATTAGAAAAACTATTCACAAAGTAATCCCATCATCAAGATAGAGTTAATACTCTAAATCATATAATCAATATAAAACCTACCATAACTGCTTAATCCCTTATATGTATACTTCTTAGTCATTCAATGCTCTTCATAATCCATTAACTATACATATCCACCTTATTTATTAATGCATCATTCCTTCAGATCGAATATACTCATAATTTATAAATATAAATCCAAATATGATCCATTATTTATGGATAAGAAAATAAATCATACCTTGACTCCCAATATCATGATCTTTATGATGTTCCCTTTCTCTTTGAGCATGTTGTTGTAATTTAAAAAAGAAAACATTTTCTCTACTTCTGTAATTTAACTTTTTGATAGAATTGGAAAATTTGAAATCATGAAATCATTTGAAAAATATACCATGACCCATAAAATTTTTCTAGAAATGAATAGGTTCTATATAGATCAACCAATTTCGTGCAGGTTATTTGAATACTCCACAAGCTAACAAAATCATTCAAACATGCTATTTCAATAATATTGATTATCAAATCATTGGGGAGGGATAATATTGCTATGAAATATCTCTTTCCTTCCATCTTGAAAAATGATCCTTAATCTTCTGAAAGAATCAACACTTAAACCTGAAATGAAATATTATAATTAAAAAAAAGAATCCTCTATAGGTTAAATATAACATAAAAACTTTTATATTACTCTAATCCATCAACCTCTTTATATCTCCATTGTTCAAGTTTTTATCCAAAAAACTTTTTAACAATAAGCCTCCAAAAGTTTCCATATGATAATAACCCTCTTGGTTATATGGGATTCTTTACCGACACCTAGATAACACCCTAACCTTTAAACTTATCTAAACTGACCTTGGATACCAACTATAAGTCCCCAATCTTAAACATTTCATAATCTTGAATTAAGTTAATAATTCAAATTGATGATTGTTTCATGTTCAGTTTTTTAGACAATTAGGCTATAAATATTACATTACATCTCAAAATATTACAAAGTAGACACTTTTAATCTATCCAATTTTTTCACAATAATAAAACTCTTTAAATAAAAAAATAATTCTTTTCTTGATATTAATCTTCTTGAATACTTCATATCTATTTCCCTTCCTTAAACCATGTGATTTTTTTTTAAAACATGGTATGGGTACAAAAAGATCTGTAAGGGTTAAAAGATAACAAATGAAAACAATAGTGCATCAATACATACAAATCAATGAAATCATACATATTAATAATAAAACATAATATCTTTAACATACCTCATGAAATAATAATATTTATGAGTAACAAATAGAAATCCTAAATCATATAGGTAACTGGAGGATCTATAACATACTTACATTGTAGATTTCCCAACTACATAGGGGGTTTGGATTCAAATACCCATCATAAGATATTCCCAAAATATCGTAGGATAAACATTAATTTTTTTCATCTTTCATGTTACCCAATGCATTGTAGAGCTATCACGGGCTCACCTGACCTAGGTTTATCATAGAACCACCCATGTTTAGTTTATCGCGTAACCACCCGTCAAATGTACAGTTACCATTACATAATCATAACTCATAATAAATTCAAATTATCACCATTTCACTCATCAATTAGAAGAAATCAATTCAATATATTGAAATATTCAATTCATTTCCAAACCCATTTAAAACATTTAAAAAATAGATTTTTGAATCAATGTGTCCCATACTACTTTGAATATTTTAAAGAAATGAACATTTTAAAACATTAATGTCAACATAAATAATTCTTTATAACCATTTTGGAAACATGGACATTAATGAGAATGTTTTATAAGATTAAATATTTAAAACATTTAAAACAGTGTTTTAGTTAAAGATTCCCTTACCTCTTGAGAAAATAATTTAATAAAAACAAGTAATTAATAACATTAAATTAATACTATAATATCATGATAATAAGTAGATTCGTGATATAATATTTCAAAGTTTAGTAAATATTCTTTATAAGATAATAAAGGTGAACAATATAAATATATTCCATAATGATAGGAGATTCAGACGTAGTCCCTTACCTCGATTGTATCATTAGATTACAGATAAATCAATAACCTAATTATGTGTGAAAAAATATAAATACACCCCTTATAAGTTGATATTAAGTGTAAAACCATCATATTTCATTCAAACATATTCATAACATTTCATAATCAAGAATTATAAGATTAACCCAAAGTATGGACATTGATTTAAAAAGTTCCCTTATGAAAATTTGGCAACCTAATAGCGTCACTTAAAATTTAAGAAAATGACTTGATGAGAGAGAAAAGGGCATCTTATCACTTGGACATAAAATGTACAGTAATAAGGATATATAAGAACATATCCCAACATAAGAAAATTTAAATTAAAGGAGATAACATAAAATAAGTCTTTGACTAAAATAGGAGGGTGAAAGGTTCCTTTACCTTGAGTCTGATTCATCACGTATGTTCCTTGTTCTTCTGAAATAATAAACTTAAGTTAATTTCTACTTGGTTAAAATCCTTTCTCAAGTTTATTACTCCTTTTATATCACTTATTTCTAGGTTATAATAATTACGTAATTATTTATGTTAATATAGTTGATTTTTTCAATATTGGGTACTTGAGTTGAAAATGATCTTAATATAATTACAAATTGTCAATGTGGTCAAAAGATCACTATCTCTAAAATTGTATTAATGATTTAAATATTATATATATCTAGAATATATGTATTTATATCCATTATATATTTTTTATAATAGTCCATAACTTTTGGATATTAGAAATGAAAAGCAGCGTTCATGGAGATGGTAAGTCCTACGTACGCATGAATGATACTTCCATTTTTTCATATTTAATGGAATGAAAACTAAATGATAAATAGGTATATTATAATTCATTTATAATATATATGTTATATATATTTCATAAGTTCATTAATTTAATACTTTATACGTTCCATGTAGAGCATTAACGAATCATATCGCTTTGAGGGGGTGGTAGTCCGCACTTCCTCAAATAAAATTATCGTATTTACATATTATGGAAAGCATAAAGGTATAATTTAAATGAAAAATAAATATTAATAGATAAAATATAAACATAATATATATCATATATAAATATATTTCTATAATAATTTCTAACATGAGAGGTGGTAGGGGATAATTGAACAATCATCGTTTCTTGATGTAATAGTTTGCCGTCCACAGAAATAGTATGTTCTGAATCCATTAGATGGAGGTGTTTGTGAATGTAGGTAAAATAATTGGAATAAAAAAATCCTAGTATATGAATATACTGGTGTTGTTATAAAATAATATAATAAAGAGTGTTTAGGTGTTTGGCGAAGGGAAAATAAATAAAAGAAGTTTGAGAGAAGACATTACCACAAATCGGATAACTCATTTTGATTTAAGCTAAAATGCCTTATTGAATTGATTTATGACCAAGGTAAGGCTTCTAGGAGTACTAGAGGTATGTTTTGAGATTATATTTCTAGATTTTGGATGATCCAAGGGGTATTGAGAGGTGTTAGTAAGGGTTAGATATGGTTCCCTTTTACAGGAGGAAGGAGGGGCGCTTTAGGGAAGTTTGAAAGTATTATTTAATTATAAAATGATTTTTTGTTTCAAAAGGTCCAAAAGTTTTTTAATCAAAATTTAATATTCTTTTGGGTCAAAAACCTTCCAACCAATATGTTTTAGACAAGTCTAGGTCATAAATTAAACCTTACCTTTTTTTCTTTAAACCGTAGTTAACTAATTTAAATCTTACCATGTCTTATTTTATATTCACACTATATCGTTAATCAAGTTACTATAAAATGACAATATAACCTCAAGTTTTTAATTAATGAAATTTTCGACATTATATAAGTCATTTGGCTGAATATTATATTTATATGACTGTTATATCATTTAATACAATAGTATTTGTTTTAAAAACTCATTTATATCAATTTTTATATTTTTCATATCATGAATTTTTAAAAATCCATAACAACCTGATTCATTCAAAAAAACTTAACTAATTAAAATATAAAAATTTATAATAATACCTAAAAAAATTTATGGAATAAAAAGTTTCATAATAAATTAATTTCAATTTTTATAATCTCATTTATTTTAGTAATTCATTAATAAGTTGATCCCTACTTCATCAATGTGTCATAAATATTTTAATTTATTTGATATCTAAAAATTATAAATAAAAAACAATGATGTATTACATATTCTTTCTTTGTAATGAATATTTATAGTCGAATATATCAATTATATAACCTCACATGAAAATTGTTTTAGTAAAAGAAACATGTTTAGGGTATATTTTCCTTAACTTTAAAATAAAAGTAATTAAATGTCATTTTCACACACAAGTGGCTCCGTGGGGTCCTAAGATCGAACAAAGGATTTCCATGGTCGGAAATATCTCATCAAGTAATGTTATGACTTGTGTTATGGTAGTTTAATATTATTATAATATTATTTTTTACCCTTATTTACAAGATTTACCCTTTAACCAAGGTAAAAAATATATTTTCTAAAGTTACTATTCATATCGTCTAAAAATAAAAGGTACCTATTTACAAAATTAGGACCTCTTGATTCCAATATGGAACCAATTTTTAAAAATTTAAAACATAGAACTTGCAGTAATTAATTTACAACTAATTCCCGCTGTCAAAACCAAAAAAACAGGTTTTTAAGAAATAATAACTATCAAAAGATTGACATGTGTTTATGTCCAATTTAAAAGTGAAACTACATCAAATGACCATAATTAGATTAAATTATAAACATATAATCTAATTATATTTTAAACATATTTAAGATTTCAATCAAAATATATAAATAAATTATATGAAAAGATAGTTTTGAATTAAAATGCAATATTATTTCACTATTCTTTAGAAAATGAACTTTTTGAGGAAAATACCAAAATTTAATCCAAAGCCAATTTTTATGTCCCTATACTATAAAATTAGTTTATTATGTCAAATAGAACATATAAAAGTGACAAAAACTAGATTTAAAAAGGGTTCTCTTTTAAAAGGCGGTAAAACGAACTGTTAAATATATTTGAGTTTTTCATGCATAAAATCAAATTCATTATTATTTAAAGCCTTTAAAATTTATTGTGTAAATGTAAAAACATTTAACAAAAATTTGTAATCAAAATTTATTAAGTTATGTTCATTCTCGTAAATACAAATGTTAGGCATTAACTTGCATTTAAAATAATATTATTATTATTCAGAATAACTCATTGTTGTGTGCAACGAAAGATTTAAAAGAAAATCATTGTTACGTTTTGAGTATGCTATCAAAAAAATTGTCCACTTTAATATAAAATTAATATTCTATTTAAAAACATTAATAGATATGGAAAAGTATTATTCTATAAATACCTTGGTCGTTACAAATCTCTTCCTAACATTCCTCGTATACTCAATTACCTCAACATCAAAAGAGGGGGAATTTATAGGTTCCCAACACACACAATGCCCATTGATGTCTAGATGTGCCCCACATCTGCACCACCTCCAACAATAGGTATGTGTCATTTCAAGAAAAAGGGAGTGTAATAAACACTTTTTAACCACATGATGGCACCATGAAAGAGTTTCATAAACCAAAATCAAATATATCAGGGATACTGGGACTAGGAATTGATATCCAAAGAGGAACCGATGGAAGGAGGAATAGACATCCCATCATTCTGTTCTGATCAAGGTTCTAAAACCACTAGATATTATGGAATAGCTCACCCTTCATTGCAATGTGTTAATACATGGAAACCAACCAACCAACCAACTTGGGGGAGTATAAACCAACAAATGGAAGCAAACCACTTTAGGGAAATAAATAAAGGATAAAACAAATCCAATGACTTTGATGCGTGGCCCCTACATGAAAAAAATAAGAAAAAATAGTGAACCCGATGTGAATCACTTCTCTATTAACCGAGAATAGGTCAAAAATGTTATAAACATGCATATTTTTATGTCACTGAATCTAGTCATTTGAATTCATGTAATATCCTGAGATTTTAAGAAATATTATTTTCAAATAAATTTATTTTGTTTGATATCTTGTGTTACATGTAACAGTGATTTTAGATAAACCAGATAATTTTATTAAAATATAATTATATGATAGTTATCTCCAAAAAAATAAAATAGTGAGAAGAAATAGATATAGATAAATTATTTAAAAACAAATGGTTTAAAAATGTTCATTTGTTATCAAATAAATAAATAAAATTTTAAATTAAAATCATTTGAAAATAAATGAGTTATTTTTCTAGAAAATTGTTTTTATACGCATAATCATGTTTTTCTTTAATAAATTAAAAAAAACACTTTTAGTGAATTATTTTAATTTATATATTATAAATTAAATAAAAAAAATTCTGTTTTATCTAATATTTTTCTTCTCTTGAAATTGGAATAAAATACATTGTTATTCTAAAAATTATTTTTTAAAATAAAATTCATTTTCCAATGCTTTTGGTGTGATTATTTTATTATTAATTTATTCCATTTATAAAAAATGAATTTGGTAAAATGGATTACATATTTAGAATCACGGGGTCAAATTTAGTAAATATGACTCTTTTATTTTTGTTTAATATGAATAGTAACAGTGATAAAATTTATCCCCTCTGTAAAGGGTATGTTGAGTTAATCTGGATAAAAATAAATGATAATTACATAATGTTTCATTATTGTTATTATTATGATAATTTAATTATACCATTAACACATTATTCTTGAAATGGATTCATTTAATAGACATTCATCCCTAAAAATGTATTATATATTATTTAAATTAGTGAAAGTTACAAAAGGCCACTCTCTTTATTTTTAATTAATCTTATCCATTAATCTTATCCATCCACATAGGAAAAAATGTAAGTGGTAAATGATTTTACAAATATTTTTTACCTAATTAATTTTTTTAATGATATAAATTTAATTATATTTTTTATTAATTATATAATTACCTTCATTTCTTATGAAACATTGATTCATAATTTCTCTATTTAATAAAAAAATATAATGAATCATTTTGAAAATATTAAAAGTGATATAATTTCAATTACATAATGTTTAAAATTAATTTTATTGATATGTATGAAATATTAAGGTGTTTTAAAATATTTATAATTGAATCCCCACTTTTTATTCATGTATTTTATGTCAAACTAAATGAATAGTACTAAAATTGACAATATTGAGATTTTATCAAAATAATATTTTATAAAGTTATTTAGAAATCATAAAAATAATTAAATAATAAAAGGTGTATATGATATGGTATAAAATTTCAAAAATTTTCCATTCATGGGCCAATTATCACCTTATAATAAAAAATTAAAACCCATTAATATTAAAAAAGTTGTTACCATAGTTAAAATGAAAATTTGATAAATAATGGTTAATCAAAATGATAAGGTATAAAATGTACCCAAATATTGTCTAAATTATATTGTTTTTATTTTATTATAACCATATTCAAACTAATAATGAAATTCAAAACCATTTTCATGTATATTTCCAGAGAATGAGTTTAATATAATTTAATCTTTTGTGAAATTCCAAAAGTGACCCTGAATTCAATTATGAAAGGTCACATCCCCCCTCACTTATTTACCCAAAATTGAGACTTCTAGATCGACGAAACCCTAAAAATTCACCTTTAAAAATTTATTATAAACATTCTATAGGTTTTGGTATTCCCAAAAGACCAACCCTATATCTTTTTAGGAGGTAATTAAAGGAGTCGTTTCAAAGAAGATATAGTCACCTTCAGCGATCACTTTCTTTTCTACTCTTGTTTAACTCATCTAAATATATGGTAATTTTAATAAAATAATATATCAAGTATCCAAAATATTATCAAATTTTATTATGATTATTATAACACCAATATACACCTCCATTCTCATTGAATGTGAAGTGAAAACATTGTTTGTGCGTACATATGACATACCATCTCCACAAAGAGACACAATTCATTTTTTATCACCATATTTTATTGATGGAAATAATGATGGGTTTGATATTTATATATTATATTTTTTTTCCAAAAATAAATTTGTATTATTATATTGGTTCTAAATAAATACCATCCAAACCATTGGGAAATGATAACATAATTCATGCGTATGTGTGAACTACCCTCACCACGGAGAAATGTGCTTAATTTTTAATTTCTATTATTCTTTTCTAGTAATGAGGAAAATTTTAATGAATATATATATGATATAATAATGATCTTGTACCTTTTAATTTATATATTCCTTTATTTTGTTCCTTTTTTCAAAAAATGAAAATAGTGTTCTTGTGTACGTATGACTTATCATCTCTATAAATGGTTTGATTCGATTTTCTATATCTAAATTGTATGCATAATAATAAATATGTTTGTAATGAATATATATGATAACTAAATAATGATTAAAATTTTGTAGATAATGTAACTAAGATAAATTTTCAAGTAATAGAACTGCTGAATTGAAATACTGGGGGAAAAATAACCAATTCACAGATGGAAATAAAGATTTTAATAAGAAATTATTGATAAAAGGGGGTATTTAAATTTTATAAAAGGATAATATATTATTTTATTATTAATAAATTGAATTTTTTATGTAATTATAATAAATTTAAATTGATAATATATGGGGTTAGAATGATTTTGAAGCAATGATAACTCTAGGTAATGGTTTTATGATTACAATTTAATTGTCTATCAAGATTGCTTATGATTTAGTTTCCAATGATGAAATATTATGATCAATACCTCAATAACTAATGAATTTTATTATTCTATGGTTACTTATTGAAAATAAATTTTTTATTTTAATTCTCCTCACCATACATCCTCATGATACATCAAATGAGTTTTTAAGAAAAATTGATTGCGTTTCCCTCTTCAGTAGAAAAAAAATTTCCCCCAAATCCACATTTTAATAAAATGTTTTAAATAAGTTTTTTGTTGTTATTATATGATTTTTCAATTTATTTTTACCCATTTTATAATTTATAAAAAATGGTTTTAAATGAATCTTTTTGACATTTTTCAAACGAGGTACTTTATGAATTTTCCAACAAAAGTATGGAAGGAATGTTTTTCAACATATATGGAATGAAAAAAATTTCTCATTATCATGAAACCTTAATACATTGAAGATTAATTTAGAATTTATAAGTTTAATTTTAAGTAAAATTATTTATTTAATATTCATGATGTTTTTATACTTTAAAAAGATATTTTCAATGTCAAAAGTCTATTTTCTTCAAGAATGTTTTAATTAACTCATAAATGAAAATACCTTCAATATTGCACATTCTTTTCTAGGAATATGATTCAAGGATACAATCCTTATTATTTATTTGGATGTTTCAATTTTTTTATGTCATGGTGTTTATTAAACTCATTCCTTTTACATGGTTTATACTATAATGAAATGATGAAATGTTTGTGAAAACTATTTATTTTCCACAAGTTATGTTGTGATGAAGTGGTTATGAAACTCATTTAGTTTATTAAGTTCTGTTATGATTAATTTTTTATGATCATGTAGCATGCATATGTATAATTTTCATTATGTGAAGTGTGGGACCAATATATCCCCCAAATTCATTGGGTAGATATTGAAATGTCACAAGATAAAGAGAACTAGATTGGGTAGTGAACCCCATTTAGTAAGGAACATTATCCACTATGATAGTATTTGGTGTGATCCTTGACTACTATGTTGTTTTTTTGAGTAAAACCATTCCAATATGATAATATTTTAAAAGAGTCTTGAATAATATATAAATGATTTTATATACTTCTTTATAACACAATTTCATTTATTATGCCTATATTATTCTCTAATGGATGATTTCCTTTGATTCACTAATGATTAATGTATTATGAACTACCAAGATTTATTTGATGACCCATTATTATGATCTATTATATATACGGTATTCTTTTCAAATGTGAAGCTCATGTTATCATTATATTTTAATCATGTTATTCTTATATAGTCATTAATATATCCATTTTTACCCTTATTGATAATTAGATCTCACCCTTTCTTATGTCTCTTTTCCCCATAATATGAATAAAGGATTTATGTATGATTTTTTTTATAAGGTTTATAATTATAAAGAAATAATTGGGAGATTATGTGGATATTTAAGATCCAATTATTTATGTTTTCATGTTTCCAAAGATACTAGACCTAAATGATTCTATCATGAATAATAATGTCATGGAATTAATTTTCATCTATTAGTATGCAATATCTATCTATGAAAATTATGGATCGTTATAGTTTATATTAGATAAAGGTTTAGTTATCCATTAGAAACTATGATGAGATAACGTTATTAAGAACCCGATGGATAAGCCTATGTATAGGATAAAGTTATAAAGTTTAGTAAATTATCATGAATGACCTAGGTTAAACCTAAGATTTAATATATGGTGCCATGATTTATACATCCTATAAATAATTCTTCATGATTATGTGGTTTCCCACCATAATTATTTTTTCTCAAACTATGATTGTTGGTTTTAGTCAATGGATGATACCTAAAGGAATCTTGTTAACATTTAATGTGCTGGACAATGAAATTTATTTACTCCTAATAAACTTAATTATATGGGATATAGAATGAAACATCATTTTTTTATTCTCACACAAATTTATAAATATATAAATCATGTTGATATTATAAATGAGAAAAGGCGGGAATAGTGTTGACTTGAGTCCTTCACAAGGGAATATCCTACTTCTTTTAGTTATTCTATTGATCCACTAGTCATTGAGAAATGGATTAGTACCACCAAATTATATTTTCATTTCTCTATTATTTGGAACATTAGAAATTTATTCTGGAAATTTTTCATTTAGGAGGATATTTAGATAAATGATGTACTCTTATCAAGAATTTGAATCAATAAGTAACTATTGTGTCTATGGAGTGTTATGACTTTAAGATCATATTTCTTAATAACATTTTCCCCATAATATTTAAAATAAAATGTACAATGAATTCATAGAGTTGAAACATAATGATAATGAATATATTAGTACCTATGTGGAGAATTTTACATGATTTGTGAAGTAAACTTCTAGTATTATCATCCTTCCTGAAAGTAAGATTGATTGATTCTTTAATGAATTAAAACTAATTATCTAAACAGAATTATCCATAAGGGAATTTAGCAACTATGAATAAATATATTGATGTTATATTAAGGTGAATATTAATATTGGAGTTACCCATTAATCTCATAGTTTTATAAAGAAAAGAAAAATATAATTCCAAGGAAATTATAAAACCATGGAGGGAAGAAGATGAAATTTCCTTTGTACTCAAAATGTGGAAGTAAAAATTAGATAGATTGACTTAAGATAATTGGTAAATGCTTTAAGTATTCGAAGGAAGGCCTTGGGTAATCAAATTTCAAAGTTATGGGAAGAAGTTAGCTAATGATATGAATAGAGATAATTCTCCACAGAATGAACCACCCACACTCTAGTATTGTAAATGCATGTATTATGGGAATTAGGCTAACCAGTGCCCAAATTCAAAGGTCATTGATGATAATAGAAATGAAGAACTTATTAATCTTATAGATAATGATAAATATTATGTGATTACTATATCTGATGAATGTTATGATAATGACATGCTGAAAGGTACACTTATAATCCACTCTAGAGAAGTTAATGTCTAATTTGATTCTGGATATACCCACTCTATTATGCCTAAAGACTTTTCTAAGGGTATCAGAGTACAAATTCAAAAAAAAATATTGTGAGTTATTAGTAAAAATCCTTAATGGTATGATGATTTCATTCTATATTTATAATTCTTCTCCAGATGAATTTTGTGGGAATGTGTTTCTAGAAAATATTTTTATTCTTCCTCTAGTTGAATTATTTAAAGAGCCTAACCCTAGTAGCTTATAGCTGGTGGATGCTATATTAAATTTTAGTTAGAAATAAGAAATCACATCCCAATGTACTGTATAGTTTGATAATATTTTTAAACTAGAAACATAATTGAATCTGATATTATAATTGAAAAAAATAAAATTCCGATATTGTTTTTCATTTTGATCTCCATTATTTCCCTTAGAATATCCTTTCATATCAATCATAATACACTTCCTAAAAACATGAGTAAAATAATAAATAAAAAATGGGTGAGCTCAGATGATTAGTTAGGGTATGCGTGAAGTGGAATATATGAATAAATAATTTATAATCAATAAGAAAAGGTAAATAACTAAAACACATACCATTTAATAAGCAACATCAGCATAACATGGTAAGAATAAAATATGATCAAATAATTCCATATAAATCATCACGTGGGCTTAAAAATTATCCCTGAATATTATAACTAGTCAAATAATCATGTGGAAATAAATAACTAATATCATAATGAGTAAATGAATAACATTGCAAATCTGAAATATATTATTAATACCTTTTAAAAGACAGTCTAAATTATGGGTAAAATTCCATCTAATTTGGCCAAATTATTTGTCACATGAAACCTAACAATGCATCAATTGGATATTTATAATTAGGCCCCACCCATCACTTAATAAGTCCAATGAATTCCTCATATGAAAGGGGTGAAACATTATGAACATAAACATTTTTATTGAAAAACCAGCAAAAAAATTCTAATACTTACCCCAATAAAATAAACATATTCCTGAACCATACAGAGTAATATGGTGAATGGTTATGAAACTGTACATCCTCATAAACACTAATCATAAAACATTAAGGATGATATCAGTAGAGTATACCCCTATTGGATCATAAGAACAATAACAGTTTGATTTCATTGATGAATATAAATTCCATGGAAAGATCCTTAAAAACATTATTGAGGAAAATAACCTTTTAATATTTAAAAACACCATTTAAAATTAAAATCTCCCAAAAAAATTATAAATATCTTTATTTTAAAATAACCTTTGAAACTTATGAAATAATTTTTAAAAATTTTACTAGTCATGGAAGTAAAAAATTACATATATGCTGAGTATGATAAAAATATTTCTTTTACATTTTCAGTAAAATCCAAATGGGACATGTTTTGAA
The DNA here is from genome assembly GCA_963277665.1 of Viscum album. Classification (NCBI taxonomy): domain Eukaryota; kingdom Viridiplantae; phylum Streptophyta; class Magnoliopsida; order Santalales; family Viscaceae; genus Viscum; species Viscum album. The sequence goes on along the minus strand of OY728130.1, from coordinate 1,088,810,372 downwards.
AAAGACATGAAAATTATTTTCAATTTATCTCTAAAATTGAAATATGCATAAGAATTTATTTAATAAAAACTTATAATTTTAAAAACATATTAGAAAACATTTTTATGAAAAATGATTTTCAACTGAAGAGGGAAAATAAAGCATGATTTTTTAAAAAATATCTTCTCTATCATTTTAAATACCAACGAGTAAAAAAAGTTAATATTACATGAAAAAATCATTAATTACTATATTATAAGGAAATTTATAGTTTTTAATATGGAATTACAAACTAATTACCCCTAGGGATACTTAAACATAAACAATCTCAAATAATGATGGGACTCTAAAATAAACACTTAATACTTTGGTAACATCTGAATCATAATCCCCGTAAAAGAAATAATATAAAAGGAAACTAAAAATACCATAAATATTACTATATTCATGGTATAAAATATCATAGGTAAAGTATATATATAATAAAAAATAAATTATTTGTGAATATGACATATGTATCATGTAAGTAAAAGTGAGATGATAAATACTTACCTCAAGCTTGAATTCCTTCATATGTGTTTAAACCTCATGTAAAATAAATATAGTTCTAGTATACATGAATTAAAGATTTATAATGATATATATCAAACCATATATGATTTAATTATATTATTTTATGATCTGTTTGATAAAAATACTTTCCAAAGATAATTGTTTTGGGTGATAATTGCTTGATTTTTTATGTAGGTTTTGGTTTGGTAATTTAGGTACTTTTAATTTAATCATTATTAAATCATCTCTATAATTTTTACCTTTATATAAATATAATATATAATCATATATATATATATATCTAGAGTAACATCTAAAAGTTTTAGACCAAAAATCAATTACACCATTTATGGAGTTGATAGTTCGAACGTATGCCTGAGCGATGTTACCATTTTTCTCAATGGATATAAAATAAATATTAATTAACATTTAAAATATAATTACCATGTTCAATATATCATTTATTTGAATAAAATTCATCCTTAATATCATCTATGAAAAAATAAGGTAAAAACATTTCATGTCGCCACGTGGAGATGGTAGTCCACATGTACGCATGAGCGACATTATTTTATTTCTATGGATTGGAATGTAAAAAATTTAGAAGTGATATTATATTTTAATAATTATATTTAGTTTATATATATCACATATATTCATTAATTTCAACTTTAATACCTTCTATCAAAATAGTAAGTGAAGAAAGAATCACATCATTTCGTGAGCCAGTGATTTTCCGTACGCACGAGTGACATAATCATATCCACAGAGGAATAAAAAATAAAAAGGTAGATAAGATATAATAATTAAAAAATCATAATAATGTCATAAATATAATATAAATATTTTATATCCATCACTACATCCATCTTGGAATGTTTGTGATGGAAGATTAATTACATTAGTTCCTATGGTGATAGTATGTCGTACACACGATCGAAAGTTTCGTTTCCCATTTTATAGAATTAAATGTGGATATAGGTAATTATATTTACATAATAACATATTATTACATATAGGTGCTGGTGTTATTATTTTTTAATATTTGGATAATATTATAAGGAGTAAACGTAATAGGTAAAATGAAAATTCATAGTTAAAAACATTACCTCTTCTTCAGTCAACCACTTTTGGTTTTACCAAAATCTTCCATAGATTGGATTTGTGATAAATAAAGGACAATATTATGTTGGTATGGAATTAATTAATATATTTTTTTATTTAAATGATAAACCAATTGGATTTGGAAGCATGAAGAGAAAAGGATAGGGGATGACCTTTTATACGGGGAGAGGACACACATGGTATTTCTGAAAAGTATAAAGTGTACCCACATTTTTCAAATTCCAAAAGGCTCAAAAATGGTTCATTAACTATACTTATAAGTTATAAGGTATAAATATATCCAATAAATTGGTTTTTTACAAGTTGGTAGGTTAATTTGACCCCTATATTTTTAGTTTAACCCCACGATAAACCAATTTTCTGTAACACCCGAGACTTTTATGTGAAATATTTTGTGTTTATGTTATATAAATCATCAAAGGAATCTTTAACTACACACAACACTAGCTTGGCTTTCTTTACACGCAACCGCGACCTTCCTCGATAGCTTGTGTCGTACACAATACCGAGTTTCACTAAACAATGATATGCTATTAAAATATTATTAAAACTAGCCGTTATGAATAGTAATAACCACTTTTTGAAATTGTATAAATTTTATTTTTCAAAATGGACTTCATTTTTGGATTCAAAATATCGAAATTAGCCTAGGGTGAAATTTTTGTATTTTTCTGAAAACTTTCAATTTTTGATGAATAGTGAAACCACTAAGTGGTAGTTAAAAAACTGAATTTTTCATAAAACTTAATTTTACCGCTTCTGTGAGTGGAATTTAGAAAATCCAAGAGACACGGTTGATGTCAGTAAGTAAAATGTGGTTCAATGAGATGAAAATATTTTTTTGATGAATTATAACTTTTTACTTTTTTTACCACGGTTAAAAGTAAATAGGGTAATTAAAGGTAAAAAAGATATTATTATTACCCTAACACATTTCCTAATTCTATTGTAAAAGCTTAATTAGACCAAAAACAACCTTATGAATAAAATATGACCATTATTACATTTATTATTAATTTATTTAAAGAAGGGTTAAAATAGTTAAAATCAAAGTTTAATAAGTAAATCATTTTTAATATGAGGTTATACATAAGATAAATTCTACTATAAAGATTCATTAGAAATCTGAAAATATTTCCTACATAATGGTATTTTATTTGTAATTTTTAGACATTAAATAATTTAATTTATTTATGACACAATGATGATGCAGCAATTATCTTATTAAAGAAATATTTACATAATTGATGTTATAAATACCCAAATAAATGTAATTTGAGACTTTTTATGAATTACACTAATTTTCTAGGTTAATATAACATGTTATTATTGATTTAGGTAACTTGGTTTGAACTAATCATTCTGTTATGATTTTCAAAAAAATCAATTACTAAATAGTGTCAAAATTGACATAAAATAGTTTTTAAAACAAATATTATATTATTATTTGTTATTTTATTCCTAAAAATCCAAGGTTCAGACAAATGACTTAGATAGGGTTATATATTTTAATAATAAACAACTTGGGGTTCGTTTTTCTTGATATAGTAAGTTTATTAACCTTATAGTGTAAGAAAACAAGAAGACACGGTAAAAGTTAAATTGTCTAACTTAAAGTTAAATCTAAATGATAAGGTTACAATTGATACCTAAACTTGTCTAAATTCTATTGGATGAGAGGATTTATACCCCTACCTACCTTATCTTCTAAATATATCAATTTGGAGCTATTAAAAACCGAATTTTACTTTATAATAAAATAATATGTTTAGTTATTCCAAAGGTTCCCCTCTCCTCCCTTATAAAAGGGCACCTCCTCCCCCTATTCCTCACACCACTTTGAGCCTTCAAGCTCGGACAAACCATGCCAATTTCTCCTCTTCACTTCCCTAGAAACATCCTAGAGGTTATGGTCTTCTTCAAAGACCTATTTTAGTTCCCTAAAAGGAGGTCTCAAAGAAGCACTTCAAAGAAGAGGTAATGTCTGTTACCGATTCTTTCATCTTTATTTCTTCTTCCACTTATTATTCATTAGTTTTTTAATTATGAAGTAATAACATCAGTATCACTCATATACTGATATGTTATTATAAGTATGAAACAAACCTATTTCACCATCTATCCATCCTACGGAAAAATAAATCACCGCGCGTGCGTACGTACGGAATACCATCTCCACGCCGTGGTGTAATCTATTTTCCACCACCACCTTACTTGAATGGATATAATGGTGTAAATAATGACTATATATGACTATTATAAAGTGATATTGATTCTGAAATAGTATACATACACTCAAATACAATTCCACAATCATAGGAATGATATCATCATTCGTGCGTACGTACGGAATACCGTCTCCACGATGTGATGCGACTCGTTCTACATGATCTTCATTTCATAATGATTATATAAATAAATTGAATGAATGAATATGATATATATTATACTAATACCATTATAGAAATTAGGTATCTATAACCTAAATAGAATAATAAGAATTTATTCGACAAAACACGCATAAAAACAAAAAGTAATAAACACCCAAATAACAAGTAGTAATGAAATATTACTAATAAGAAGCTAAGAATATTACCATATATGATATAATAACAATAATTATGATTCTTTAATAAGTCAATAACTTTATTTAAATCATTATACAGGAGGTTCGGACACTTACGAAGCAAATCAGACCTAAGGTAAGGAAAAATATCACAATCTCATTTTTATCTGAGATTGTTTATACTTTGGAATTTACTGGGGTGCATTTTATCATCCACACCCATGTTTCCTCAATATGTAATATTTACATCATTATAAAATAGTTTATATCCATTTTTACCCTTCGGTGAGTTTTTAGTAAAAGATATGAAAGAAATATTTTGTCGTTTTTCGTACGAGGTACTTTTTGACTTTTCCGACAAAAGTACGAGAAGAATGTTTTCTTTTAACTTATATGGCATGCATGGATTTTTAAAACATTATTTCCAAGAAGCTTCCTTTACAAGTTTTCAATTTTATTTTTAATCAACTTCTTTTAGTTTAGAATTGTATGACATGTTAAAAAAGGAAAAGTGTTTTTGAAGTAGAAAGGATATTTTCCTCAAGAATGGTGTTCAAGTGTTTTATCAAAATTATTTTCCATATAAGATAATATAGGGTTCTGTTTCTATCCCTATTATTACATTTATTTGATTATATTGTGATGGAATTATTTTATGAATTCCTTTATCGTATATTAATTGTTTTATGATGTCACGATGTTTAAGATTCCCATTTTTATTACATGGGTTATGCAATGATGTATGATTTATGATTTTGGGGCACACATAAGAATGGTATCATTATGAGATGGGTGGGACCTATATCTCCCTCCAATTCATTGGGTAAAGATTTTATATCTCATGAGATAGACATGGCTGGAATGGTAGGTTATACCGGTTCAGTGAAACAGGACTAAAACGTGGAGTGAACTCGGTTCAGAAATGGACTTTGTCCACTAAGATAGTCTTGTCAATGAGTCTTGACTAATAAGAAATGATTCTCTATGATTATGTGTGTATGCCACAAATTTTCATGTTTTATGTTATGATTATTGGGATTCCATTTCACTACTATGATTTATCCCATGTTATGAAATTATGCTCTCTTTTGCAGGTTAAGATTTCCAAAAGTTATGTTCTTATGAATATGATGTGATTGATATTTATTTTGTTTACCCTTACTGAGCATTTGAGCTCACCCTTTTTTATGTTTTCTTTCCCCAGGTCAGGAATAAGGTTATTAAGTAAGATATGCCAAAAGGAACTATAGTTATGATGAAATAAATGGGAGACAGTGTAGACGCTTTATGAACCCGTTGTTTATGTTTCCCAGTTTCTAAAGACACTATACCTATACGGTCCTTTCGTGGTTTTTTTTTATGTTGTAATAAGTATGCTTCAATTTTTAAGTATTATCAATGTATGTAATGTATGGGTTGTTATAGTTGGTATCAGAGGAAAGGTATAGTCAACCTTTGGAAACTAGGATGTGAAAGCCTTAGTAAAAACCCTAAGGATAAGTCTAAGCATAGAACACAATCTTAGTGTTTTAGAAATGTCCCTGAATAACCTATGATAAGACCTTAAGTGTGAAATTTTATTCTTGATTATGTGGTTTTCCTATTATAATTAGTGTTGCTCACACTATTCTTCTTGGTTTTAGTCAATGGCTGGAACCCGATGGAACCGTGTTAATGCAGAATGCGACGGGCAATGCAATGATGGTCCCCCTGAGCAACCAAACGTTATGGGAGATGGAATAAAAAATCTTGTAGCCATGGTCACATAACTTTCTCAAGCTATGAATCATGCAGGACTTCCAAACGAGCAAAGGAAGGAGCAACATTCTGTTGAATCCTTCATGAGACGGTGTCCAACTTCATTCAGCGGATCTACTGATCCATTAGTTGCTGAACAATGGATTAGTACTACTGAAAAGATATTTTCAGTTCTTCAATGTTCTGAACATGATAAAGTCATCTTAGCAGTGTATCGTTTGGAAGGTGATGCTGATCAATGGTGTACTCTTATTAAGAATACGAGGCAAAAGGATGAAATTGAGTCCATGGAATGGGACGAGTTCAAGAACTTATTTTTCAATAAGTACTTCCCACGTATTCTCCGAACAAAGATGGAGAAATAGTTTCTTGAACTGAAGCAAAAGGATAACGAATCTGTTAGTACCTATGAAGAAAATTTTACAAGACTTTCAAGGTACACTTCTGGTATTATTATCCAACCTGAGAGTAAGATCGATCGATTCTTTAGTGGCTTAAAACCAAGTCTTTGAAGGGCCTTAGCCATAAGGGACTTCAATAGCTATGAGGGAATTGTTCGATGTGCTCTCAAAGTTGAGATGGAGATTGGAGTAACCCATCAGTTATATGGGTTTGATAAGAAGAGGAAAATGGAATTCAAAGGAAAATCTAAAGATCACACTGAAAAGAATATGAGCTTTCCCTTATGATCAAAGTGTAGAAAGAAACATGGAGGGAGCTGTCTTAAAGGGACAAGTAAATGTTTCAAGTGTGGAAAAGATGGTCATCGAGCATTTGAATGCCGCGATGATGGGAAGAAGATGTCTAATGATGCAAATAAAGGAAGGGATACACAGAATGAACCTACTACACTTCAATGTTTCAAGTGCAAGGAGATGGGACATTATGCCAATAAATTCCCTAATCCAAGGGTTGATGATGATGGTCGACGTAAACAAACTCTTAAGGCTAAAGACAAAGGAAAGTCACATGAAATTTCTATCAGCGATGTGGAGTACAATAACGATTTGGTGAAAGGTACACTTACCATCCACTCTAAAGTAGAAAATGTTTTATTTGATTCTGGATCCACCCACTCTTTTATTTCTGAATAATTTTCTAAGGGTATCATCATATTACCTCAACAATTATATGTTGAGTTATCTGTGACATCACCTAATGGCATAACAGTCGCATCAAAAGTTTATAATTCTTCTCCGATCGAAGTTTGTGGGAAAGTGCTTCCTGCAAATCTTGTGATCCTTCCTATAGTGGAATTTGATGTGATTCTTGGCATGGATTGGATTTCTTTATATGGAGCTCATATCAATTGCCAAATAAGGGAAGTAACATTTCATATTCCAGATCAATCTATGATCGTCTATCAATGCAAGGATGAACATAACCTTCTAGTGGAAATTCCTTCTACCTTATGGGTCTTGATTCCACTAAATGAAGGTTATTTATCTCAAATGGTTGGTGAGAAACTCACGATTAAGAATATGCCCATTGTACGGGAGTTTGATGATGTCTTTCCGGAGGAATTACTGGGTCTTCCACCAAATCATGAAGTTGAGTTTTCAATAGAACTCGTACCTGGTGCTTTGCATATTTCAAAGAAACCTTATAGAATGGACCCAATTGAGTTGCAGGAATTGAAGAAGTAACTCCAAGAGAATCTTGATAAGCGATTCATACGCCCTAGTGAATCACCTTGGGGAGCAGCTATTCTATTTGTTAAGAAGAAAGATGGATCAATGAGACTCTGCATTGATTATCGAGAACTTAACAAGCTCACTATCAAGAAAAAATATCCTCTCCCATGCATTGATGACTTATTTGACCAACTACGCGGAGCTTAATACTTTTCCAAGATTGATCTTTGTTCAGGGTATCATCAATTAAGGGTCAAAAGGGAGGATATTCCAAATACGGCTTTCCGTACAAGGTATGGACACTATAAATTTATAGTGATGCCATTTGGTCTTACTAATGCCCCCGTTATCTTCATGGATCTGATGAATAGAGTCTTTAGAGACTATCTTGATCAATTTGTGGTAGTCTTTATAGACGATATTCTTGTCTATTCAAAGAGCAAGGAAGAACATGAAGATCACTTGATAATTATATTGAAGACCCTGAGAAAGGAGAAGCTTTATGCCAAATTTACCAAGTGTGAATTTTGGCTTCAAAAAGTTTCATTTTTGGGTCACATAATTTCAAAAGAGGGGATATCTGTGGATCCAACCAAAACAGAGGTTATCGAAAGATGGTCGAGACCAACAACAGTAACTGAGATCCGAATATTTCTTGGTTTGGCCGGATATTATCGACGTTTTGTGAAATATTTTGCACTATTATCTAATCCACTCACCAAGTTAACTCGGAAAGGAGTTAAGTTTGTCTGGACGGAGGAATGTGAAGAGAATTTCAAGGAGTTGAAAAGAAGGTTATCCAGTGCACCTGTGCTCGCACTGCCTTGTAGTGGAGAAAGGTTTGTGATCTATAGTGATGCATCCAAGAATGGATTGGGGTGTGTTCTTATGAAAAATGATATGGTGATAGCTTATGCCTCACGACATTTGAAAATCCTTGAGCAAAATTACCCAACACATGATTTGGAGTCAGCTGCGGTAATCTTTGCATTAAAAATTTGGAGGCATTATCTTTATGGAGAAAGGTGTGACATTTATACTGATTATAAAAGTTTAAAGTATATTTTCACACAAAATGATCTGAATATGCGTCAAAGAAGATGTTTGGAGCTGATTAAGGATTATGACTTCTCAATCCATTACCACCCTGGGAAAGCAAAAAAAAGGTGGCGCATGCATTAAGTCGACAAGACCATGCCAGTTTATCCATGATGAGGATCACAAAAGATCCAATATTTATGGATTTAGAAAGGATGGATCTTGGAATTATAATTGAAGGGGAAAAATCATATCTTTATCAAATGAATGTTCAACCATCTATACATGTGAAGATTAAAGAGGAACAGAAAGAAGATGTCGAGTTACAAAAGAAGGTGAGAAATGTTCCTGAATTCAACCTTGATTGTGATGGGATAATAAAGTTCAGGAATCGGGTTTGTGTTCCTCCCATCCCTGAATTAAAGAAGGGGCTGCTGGATGAGGCTCATAGTTCTTAATTCACTATTCATCCTGGAAGCACGAAGATGTATAGGGACCTGAAAGAGTACTTCTGGTGGGATGGAATGAAAAGAGATGTTGCTGAATATGTCTCTCGATGCTTGGTTTGTCAGCAAGTTAAAGTTGAGAGACAGAAGTATAAGGGGATGTTACAACCATTACCCATACCCGATTGGAAATGGGAAAACATCACTATGGACTTTGTCACAGGACTTCCTAAAACATCCAAAGGCAATAATGCTATCTGGGTCATAGTTGATCGTCTTACCAAGTCTGCACACTTCATTGCTATTAGAGAGGATTTCTCTCTGGATCAGCATGTCAAGATATATGTAAAGGAAGTGGTAAGATTGCATGGAGTACCACTTTCTATTATATCTGATCGGGATCCGAGATTTACCTAAAAGTTCTGGCGAAGTCTTCAGCATACTCTGGATACCGAGTTGAGTTTTAGCACTGCTTATCATCCTCAGACAGACGGTCAGTCTAAGATAACAATTCAAACTCTAGAAGATATGTTGAGAGCGTGCTCTATGGATTTCAAAGGTGGTTGGGATCAACACCTACCATTGGTGGAATTTTCTTATAATAATATCTTCCACTCCAGTATTCAGATGGCTCCTTATGAGGCTCTCTATGGAAAGAAATGCAGGACTCCAACTTGCTGGGATGAAGTTGGGGAAAGAAAGCTATTAGGACCTGATCTCGTTGATGAAATGGCAGAAAAGGTCAGATCTATTCAACAACACATAAGAGCAGCTCAGATTCGACAGAAAGTTTATTCCTAAAATCGAAGAAAAGACCTAGAGTTTGAAGTGAGTGATAAAGTGTTCTTACGAATATCTCCCTAGAAGAGAGTCATGAGATTTGGAAAGAAGGGGAAGTTGAGCCCTAGATATATCGGTCCTTTCGAAATACTGGATCATGTCGGGAATGTAGCTTACCGATTGGCACTTCCACCAAATCTCTCTCAAGTTCACGATGTGTTCCATGTATCTCTTGTGAGAAAGTACATACCTGATCCTTCACATGTACTTAGCTCAGAAGTTGTACTGCTGGAGCAAGATCATTCTTATGAAGAATAGCCAATAGAGATTATGGATCGTAGTGAAAAATTCCTATGAAGCAAGACCACTCACTTGGTGAAAGTTTTATGGAGGAACCACCAATTAAGAAAAGCTACATGGGAGCTTGATGATATGATGAGGGAGAGGTATCCTCATCTGTTTGTTACAAAGTGACGAATTTCGAGGGCGAAATTCATTTTAATGGAGGTAGAATATAACACCCGAGACTTTTATGTGAAATATTTTGTTTTTATGTTATATAAATCATCAAAGGAATCTTTCACTACACACAACACTAGCTTGTCTTGCTTTACACACAACCACGACCTTCCCTGATAGCTTGTGTCGTACGCAATTCCGAGTTTCACTAAACAATGATATGCAATTAAAATATTATTAAAACTAGCCGTTATGAATAGTAATAACCCCTTTTTTAAATTGTATAAATTTTATTTTACAAAATGGACTTCATTTTTGGATTCGAAATATCGAAATTAGCCTAGGGTGAAATTTTGGTATTTTTCTGAAAACTTTCAATTTTTGATGAATAGTGAAACCACTAAGTGGTAGTTAAAAAAATGAATTTTTCATAAAACTTAATTTTACCACTTCTGTGAGTGGAATTTCGAAAATCCGAGAGACACGGTTGATGACAGTAAGTAAAATGTGGTTCAATGAGATGAAAATAATTTTTTGCTGAATAGTAACTTTTTACTTTTTTTACCACGGTTAAAAGTAAATAGGGTAATTAAGGGTAAAAATGATATTATTATTACCCTAACACATGTCCTAATTCTATTGGAAAAGTTTAATTCAACCAAAAACAACCATAGGAATAAAATATGACCATGAGGACATTTATTATTAATTTATTTAAAGAAGGGTTAAAATAGTTAAAATCAAAGTTTAATAAGTAAATCATTTTTATATGGGGTTATACATAAGATAAATTATACTATAAAAATTCATTAGAAAGATAAAAAGATTTCCTACATAATGGTATTTTATTTGTAATTTTTAGACATTAAATAATTTAATTTATTTATGACACAATGATGATGCAGTAATTATCTTATTAATGAAATATTGACATAATTGATGTTATAAATACCCAAATAAATATAATTTGAGACTTTTTATGAATTACACTACTTTTATAGGATAATATTACATGTTATTATTGATTTAAGTAACTTGGTTTGAACTAATAATTCTGTTATGATTTTCACAAAAATCAATTACTAAATAGTGTCAAAATTGACATAAAATAGTTTTTAAAACAAATATTATATTATTAATTGTTATTTTATTCCTAAAAATCTAAGGTTCGGACAAATGACTTAGATAAGGTTATATATTTTAATAATAAAAAACATGGGGTTCGTTTTTCTTGATATAATAAGTTTACTAACCTTATAGTGTAAGAAAACAAGAAGACACGGTAAAAGTTAAATTATCTAACTTAAAGTTAAATCTAAATGATAAGGTTAAAATTGATACCTAAACTTGTCTAAATTCTATTGGATGAGATTATTTAGACCCCTACCCACCTTAGCGTCGAAATATATCAATTTGAAGATATTAAAAACCGAATTTGACTTTATAATAAAATAATATTTTTTGTTATTCCAAAGGTGCCCCTCTCCTCCCTTTTAAAATGGAACCTCCTCCCCCTCTTCCTCAAACCAATTTGACCCTACAAGATCGGCCAACCCCTACCAATTTCTCTTCTCCACTTCCCTAGAAACATTATAGAGGTTCTGTTCTTCTTCAAAGACCTATTTTAGTGCCCTAAAAGGAGGTCTCAATGAAGCACTTCAAAGAAGAGGTAATGTCCGTTACCGATTCATTCATCTTTATTTCTTATTACACTTCTTCTTATTTAGTTGTTTCATTATGAAGTAATAACATCAGTATCACTCATATACTGATATGTTATTATAAGTATTAAATAACCCTATTTCACCATCTATCCATCCTACTGAAAAAGAAATCACTGCGAGTGCGTATGTACGGAATACCGTCTCCACGCCGTGGTGTAATCTATTTTCCACCACCACCTTACTTGAATGGGTATAATGGTGTAAATAATGACTATATATGACTATTAAAAAGTGATATTGATTCTGAAATAGTATACATACACTCCAATACAATTCCACGATAATAGGAACGATATCATCACCCGTGCGTACGTACTGAATACCGTCTCCACGATGTGATGGGACTCGTTCTACATGATCTTCATTTCATAATGATTATATAAATGAATTGAATGAATTAATATGATATATATTACACTAATACCAATCTGGAAATTAGGTATCTATAACCTAAAGAGAATAATAAAAATTTATTTGACAAAACACGCATAAGAACAAAAAGTAATAAACACCCGAATAACAAGTAGTAATGAAATATTACTAATAAGAAGATAAGAATTGACCATATATGATATCATGACAATAAGTATGATTCTGGAATAATTCAATAACATTATTTAAATCATTATACAGGAGGTTTGGACACTTACGAAGCAAATCGGACCTAAGGTAAGGGAACATATCACAATCTCATTTTTATCCGAGATTGTTTATACTTTGAAATTTATTGGGGTGAATTTTATCATCCACACCCATGTTTCCTCAATATTTAATATTTACATCATTATACAATATTTTATATCCATTTTTACCCTTCGGTGAGTTTTTAGTAAAAGATATGAAAGGAATCTTTTGTCATTTTTCGTACGAGGTACTTTTTGACTTTTTCGACAAAAGTACGAGAAGAATGTTTTCTTTTAACTTATACGGCATGCATGGATTTTTAAAACATTATTTCCAAGAAGCTTACTTTACAAGTTTTCAAGTTTATTTTTAATCAACTTATTTTAGTTTAGAATTCTATGACATGTTAAGAAATGAAAAGTGTTTTTGAAGTAAAAAGGATATTTTCCTCAAGAATGGAGTTCAAGTGTTTTATCAAAATTATTTTCCATCTAAGATAATATAGGGTTCTGTTTCTATCCCTATTATTAAAATTATTTGATTATATTGTGATGGAAGTATTTTTATGAATTCATTTATCTTATATTAATTGTTTTGTGATGTCATGATGTTTAAGATTACCATTTTTATTACATGGGTTATGCAATGATGTATGATTTATGATTTTGTGGCACACATAATAATGGTATCATTATGAGATTGGTGGGACCTATATCTCCCTCCAATGCATTGGGTAAAGATTTTATATCTCATGAGATAGACATGGCTGGAACGGTAGGTTATACCGGTTCAGTGAAACAGGACTGAAACGTGGAGTTAACTCGGTTCAGAAATGGACTTTGTCCACTAAGATAGTCTTGGAAATGAGTCTTGACTAATAAGAAATGATTCTCTATGATTATGTGTGTATGCCCCAAATTTTCATGTTTTATGTTATAATTATTGGGATTCCATTTCACTACTATGATTTATCCCATGTTATGAAATTATGCTCTCTTTTGCAGGTTAAGATTTCCAAAAGTTATGTACTTATGAATATGATGTGATTGATATTTCTTTTGTTTACCCTTACTGAGCATTTGAACTCACCCTTTTGTATGTTTTCTTTCCCCAGGTCAGGAAGAAGGTTATTAAGTAAGATATGCCAAAAGGGACTATAGATATGATGAAATAAATGGGATACAGTGTAGACTCTTTATGAACCAGTTGTTTATGTTTCCCAGTTTCTAAAGACACTATACCTATATGGTCCTTTCGTGGTTTTGTTATATGTTGTAATAAGTATGCTTCAATTTTGAAGTATTAAAAATGTATGTAAAGTATGGTTCGTTATATTTTCACCTCCACTATGTTAATTATTTTTTACTAATATTACTATTCATAATGGTTAAAAATTAAGTTGATATTAATAGTTAATATTTAATCCATTTTTATCAATTAATTTCATAGAAGAATTATAATTAAAATCAAAATTAATCCCACAGACGTGACAAAAAAAATCTTTTCCAAAGACAATATATTCAAAAGTTTGAAAGGTTTTAACATAAAAATTATAACTAAAATTGATGAAAATGTCCTACATTTGTTTAATAAATTTTTAATAGAACAACATTTTCTTTGAAAACCATCTTAAATGAATTTGAAAAATTTTAAGTACTTTAAAATAAATAGTAATTTTTAATAAAATCAAGTATTTTTTTATTATTCCCCAAAAAATAATATTTTAGTAAATTATAAAAAAACCCTCTTAGGTAATTTTGAAATTATTATTTAAACAATTATGTCAATGTTCTCAAATAAATTTTATAAACATTGAAGGAAATTTAGATTTAAAAAATATATGTAAAAATGCAACAAAACGTTTTTGTAGAACAATTGAGTTTTAAAGCATGAAACTTGATTTATTCTTATATCATGTATATAAAACACATAATATGAATGTTTAAAAAAAATTTGAATATATAATGTAAAAATTTTATTAAAATCATTCACCAATTGTGATTAGTTTAATTTATAATATTAAAACACATTACGTGTATAAAAATTGTTTTACAGAAAACATTTCATATTCTTTCAAGTGGTTATTATTTTATTTTAAAATCAATATACAGCCGTTGAATTTATTTTATACAAGTTTAAAACATATAATTTTCATAATTAACATATTCTTATTCCAACCCTCTAACTTAACAGAAACGTTATAATAATAATATTTTAATTGTGTATCATATTTCATTTAAACCAAGTGTTGTATGCATCATATGCTATTTAAGAGAATGGATTTATTTATAAAGAAAGATATTATAAGGTATCATGGTTTTACATTCTCTTCTAATCATGTTTTTGTGCCATATATTTAATTGAACATGTTGTTCCACTTTTAAAATCCCAAGGTGTTACATTTTTACCCCCTCAAATAAATTGTTTCATCACAACTTAATCTTGATCTCATAAATAAAGGGTTTTATATTCAAAAATACTTTTCTTATATTACCACAACCTAAAAATCCTTAATAAAACAACCTCTTGATATGAGGTAAATGGAATTAAAAAGGTCGGATTACTAAATTTCCATGTTAGAGAACATTGCTAGCAAGTGAAAATATGGACATGGAAGAAAATATTAAATAATTATGTAGTGAGATAGGGATCATTGATCACAAGAAAGTGAATTATGTACACATGTTAAAGGATCTAAAAACAATAAATTTATAATATGTGAAAAGACCATTAGTTCATTAGAAATGAAGGTACTTTGATAACATTTTTTATCCAAGAACGATTTCTTGGATTTGAGGAATTATTTTACCATTAATTTTATGAACATAAGAAAATATAATTAAATGAAAAATATCATTTAATAAATTTACCAAAAAAATTCATCTTTTCATCCAGAAAACAAGTATTTATGGTGAATTTTTATTTTCGATTAATGGAAATTAACTTACAACTGATCATAATATCCATAAAATAATAATAAGTTATTCCACCTGTCATTACTAAAATAGAAATGGTTAACATAATTTATTCAATGTGATACATTAATATCTAATACCTCAACAAGCTCCCTAAAGTTCATTTTAATCTATTCAATAAATATTTAACCTTAAGACTAATACAAAAATATAATTTAGTGAATTTAAAAAGAAGGCCATAGAGTTTCCAATATTAACTCATCATTTGATTCCACAAACAACATAATGTATCATTTATTGTTAAATATAAAGTATTTTAATATCTTGATCACCATAAAAACTAAAATAAAACATTTATTCTTCCAAAATTAAAATCTCATTTTTTTAAATATATTTCATAAATCCAAACATGTATTTAACTCTAAAATATATAACATAAATCCCTAACAAATTTCAAAGTTACCACTAATATCCCATAAACATATCTTTATCATTATTATCTCAACATCATCGATATATTAATGGTTATCTTACATTAATCATGTGTTTTCCAAAAATATTTACATTACATAGACTCACTTTTCTTGGTTACCATTATTATTCATCACATGCTTTCAAATCCTTAAATAAAAGGTTATTCTGTTCAATAATTATACATTTTATGATTATTTTAATGATAATATCATTGATAATGTAATTCTACAAAATATTTCATGAATAAAAATAAAAAAATTACATTAATCATTATAATTTGGCTATATTAATAGAATAATCTTTACTTTGAACCCTTTTATAATTTAGAGGTATATTCCCATAATGAATAAATCATTTATTTGTTTAGTGAAACATTTATTTATATTTTAATCATTAAAAATTAATGAATTTTACATTTACCTTTCAATCAAGATCATGGTGCCATTTATCTCCATAATTGTATGAATCTTCCATTCCCATAAGGAAAGCAAAGTGGTGTTTCTTTCCATAATTATCACATATGGTAAATCTGTATTTTTCTTCTTACCATTATTTGTATTTTTTTCATTCATATTATTCTTTTATTTTATCCCTTATATGACATATGACTTTGGGAATTAATTCTATATCATGATAGAACAAAAAACTATGTCCTTGCATAATGGTAAGGATTGGGAGACTATTAGCCTTTGATGAATTGGGTTTAACCCATCTATGAAATTGTTAGTCTTGATCTTTGGATTACATTTGTATTTTATATCACGGATTGATAACATTTTAATATTTTATTTATAATTATAAACACATTGATCTCCTTTTTATCTTAGACATAATACTTTTTTCTGCATGTCTTCTTGTTTCTTGTGAGGAAAATACTTTTCCAAGGAGAGTACCATAAAATCCGTCAATTCCATGTTTTCTATTTCTTCTTCATCCATAATGTTTTTCATTAACGAACACTATTAATATGCATCTACTTATGGATGATAAAATTCCCTAAATACCTTCTCCATTTCATTACTACCTAGAGTGAGAAATATATCTTCTATGAAAATTATCATTTTCTCAGCTAAAAATAGATTTTCAATCCAATTAAATAATGTAATTTTTGGATTCCTAAAGTGGTGTAACATTTTTACACTATATAGTAGATCCATAGTTTCTCCATACAATAATTGTTTTTTTATTATAACATGATTTATCTTCCCCAATATGGTTATAATTTGATTGGTTTCAACTACACCTCTAGCTCCATATTCATTATCTTTCCTAGTAGTGAAATCCCTACATGGGGTACATGAATTGAAATAGTTTCCATTATTTACACTTTTACCCAATTCTAAATAATGGAATACACTGATTAGAGCATAACATTATAAATAATAATTTTTATTCCAAAAACTAGTGAAATAAATAAAATAAATTGAAAATTTTATGCATAGATAATCTCATAATCAAAAATATGGTTTATTTGGGAAATTTATCAGGTCATAAAAATATTTTCAAATCCTTCATAATGGTTTTTAAGAAAATGTGAATTATATTAAGAAAATCACTCAGGTGTGTCAAACCAGGTTCATAGTAAGTCTCATTGGCATATATCAAGAAACACATGATTTAATCCCAACACACCTTTTTCAGAGTTATTACAACTAGGTACATATATTCTATAACCACATCCTATTTTGGTTTCTATATAGGGATGTATAAATAAGAAAACAACATAATCACAACTTTAACAAAACATTAGGATGTTATCCTATTTATAGACTTAAATATAAAGTAACTCGTATGGATATATTTGAAAATCTTTGTTTCACAAAATCCAATTCCCAATGTTTCTAATAATCCTCCCTTATATATCAACCATAGAGACCTTGATCCCTATAGCTCGAAGTCCGTGGTTACTTTATTACATTGGCATTAGATATAAGGAATCAAATCCCAAAAGACCATATATTATAGTAGTCATGGTATTATATATACATGCTTGAATCTCATATTACAATTCAAAACATAAAATTAAAAAAAAATCTATTAGAACACTATTATACCCCTTATCATATCCCTATATTTCAGTCATAAAACACTTCCAAGTATCTTGGGGAAAACAAAAAATAAGAAATGGGTATGCTTAGATGCTCGATAGGGGTACGGGTACAACAAAATATATGTATAAATAATGAATAATCAGTATGGAAAGTTATATAAATAAACACAAACCATTTAATAACTAACTTGAGCATAATATTGAAGTAATAAATGATGATCATATAATTCCATATAAATAATCACCTGAGATTAGAACTTGTCCCTGAATATTATAACTAATCTAATAATTTCATGGACAACAATTAATAATATAATAATGATGGAATTCATAATGTAAAACATCTAAAAAATATTTTCAATACCTTCTACTAGATATATTAAAAATATGGGTGAAACCTCGCCTAATTTGGAAAACTAATTTGTCTTATGAGACTTGTCGATGCATCGAGGAGTTATCAATAATTGGTCCCCATCCATTACATACTAATTCCAATTAATTCCACAAATGAAAGGGATTAATCATAATCAATATAAAAATTTGTTTTGAAAAACTAACATAAAAATTGTTAATAATTTCCCTTATCAAATAAACATAATCATAAATCACCTAGAGTAATTTAGAAAAATGTAAAAAATTGTACTTCCTCTGTCAAAATGATCATAAAAAATCAAAATAACTAATTAAGATGATATTGATAAAATGTTTCCTCAATTTATTTTAAGTATAATAATGTGTTGATTTCATTGATTAATAGAAATACCATGTAAAGAACATTCAAAACATTCTTGATGAACATAATCATTTCATTTTGAAAATAACCTTTTAAAATTAATAGTTAATAAAACATTTGGAAAGTGCCACTAATTGGAAATAACTTTTGTGAATAATAAAACTTGTTTCAGAACACTGATTGCCCATGATGGTGGAAAATTCTATACATGATAAGTACGTTAAAGAAAATATTTCTTTTGCATTTTGGTAAAATCCAAATATGCCTTTTTTGGAAAATGACATAAAGAACACTTTCAAAACAATTGTAAATAGTAAAATATTGGTAAAAATGTATTTAATAAATAATTTGTAGAATGTCAAAGTTATGTTTTAAATTTTTTTAGAAAACATGATTTCGGAAGAAAATTGATTTTTGACGTAAGGGAAGAATAAAGTCATATTTCCATTAAAAACATTCTCATTCGATTTAAGTACCAAAAAGTGAAAAATGTTAATATTATATTAAAATTTGATTTTTAACCATAGGATAAAGAAATTTATTGGTTTTATTATTAAAATAAAAAATAATTCCCTCATGTTAAACTTAAACATAAACAAAAAAGAATAATGATGAGATTGTGAAATAAACACTTACCACTTTGGTAACTTCTAAATCCAAATCCCCATAAAAGAATAAAATCAAATGAAACTTTAAATTTATAGAAGATAAATATATTCATTATATTACATATCATATGGTTAGTATATATTCCATAAAAAAGAAATAACTTGTTAATATGGCATATATCTCAAGGAAGTAAAAGTGAGACAACAAACCCTTACCTGAGGCTCAAATTCCTTCAAAAGCATAAGAACCCCATATAAAATAAAAATAGTTTTATTATATATATATATATATATATATATCCCAGAATAATAATAATATATATCATATGATATAGGATTTATGTCTAGTCTTTTATCACCCCTTAGATAACAATTCATTGTTAAAATCACTATTTTGTGCGATAATTACATCATTTTTCATATATGATTTGTTTGATAATTTCGGCCCTTTTAATTTGATCATGGTAAAATCAACTAAATAATTTTTTACAGGTCAAAAAATAATATATACTATTTATATATGTATTTATATTAACATATAAGAGTTATAGAGGGAAAATGGATTGCGTTGTTCACGGAGATAGTAGGTAGTATGTACGCATGAACATTGTTTCCATTTTTTTCTCAAAAAATTAAAAATAAGTATTACATAACCTTTATAGAGTTTTTATTATGTTATATATATATATATATAATTTATATTCATAAAATACATCCTTATTACCATCCATTTAAAAAGTAAATGAAAAACATTTCACATCACCATGTGGGGGGCGGTAGTCTAAACATACGCACAAGCGATGTTGTTGTTTTTCAATGGATTGGAATGTAATAAGTTATATGTATGTTATATTTATATAATTATTTTTAAATTCATAATTATAACACATATTTATTAATTTTAACCTTACTACCTTCAATGTAATGTGTAAGTGAAAAATGAATCACATCGCTTCCTGATGCAGTAGTTCACCGTACACAAGTGAGACATTATCATATCTGCCACAGAATGGAAACATTGATGTAATTTGAGATATCATTATTAAAAAAATTAGAAATTTCATAAATATAATATATATATTTTAACTCTGTAATTATATCCATCTTGGAAAGGTTGTGATGGAAAATGAATTACATTGGTTTGTGAGGAAGTAGTCTGTCGTACACAAGAACAACAATATATTTTTCTATTTCAAAGAATTGGATATTCATAAATGTTATTATATTAATAAATAAAATCAAATTATATATTAAATACTATTTTTATTATTTTTACAATGTTTTTTAATTTTACAAGGATTAATAAGAAGAAGTAAAATGAAAATGAGTATATAATGACTTTACCTCTTCTTCAGGAAACCTCATTAATTTTAACTTAACACTTTCCTCGATTGACTTTATAATAAAAACAAATTCCTAAAATATTTTTCTATGTAATTAAATAATATATTTTGTATGTTATTTTTCAAAGCAATATTCTATTGGTGTTTGAATAGGAGAGGAGAGTGGGTGACCTTTTATAAGTGGTAGAGAGGGAATACATGGTATTTTTGAAATGCATAAAGTATAACAATTTTTTTAAATGAAAAAAGGCACCAAAATGGGTCAACATCAAACATTATAGGTTATAAGGCCTAAATATAAACATAAATGGAATTTTTACTAGTCGTTAGGTCATTATAATCCTTATCTTTTTATTTAAACCCCCGTTAAACCCAATTTCCCCATCATCACGATAATTAATTTTTACTAATTTTACTATTCATAAGAGTGAAAAATAAATTTCAAATTATTATATAATATTAAATTAGAATATAAAAAATATTTAATTAATTTTTTCAAAAACAATTTACGTTATTTTGATAATTTAATTTAAAATTAACCCTGGAGACATAATGATAAATTTGTTTTTCAAAGAGAATGTTTTTAGAAGTTTTTTAAATTTCAAACATCAAAATTATATATTAAATTGATTCTGATGATATAAATTGGATTAATAAATTCTTAATTGAACTAATTTTACCTAAAAACTATATTAAAATAATTTGGATGATTTTAAATGCTATTAAATAAATGAAAATCGTACATAAAGAATAGTATTTGTCACAGTTCATCAAAAAATTAATCTTTTCGTAAAAACATAAAACAAATCACCCTTAGATATTTTATACATGATTATTTCAAAATTAAACTCTATTTTTTTCAAATAAATTTTATAATTTATTTAAAATTATATTTTAAAAAATATGCGCGCAAAATTTCATAAAACATCTTTTGAGAAAAATACAGTTTTTAAACATAAAATTGGATTTATTCTTATCTCATTCCTATCAAACACATAATATGATTATTAAAAAATATATTTTAAATGATAATATATAGATTTTATTAAAATCACTCATCAATAGATTTTAATTTAATTTATTAATATTAAAACACATTGCATACATAAAAAAATTTCAAAAAAAAACATTTCTTCTGCATTCAAATGATTATTAATTTATTTGAAATCGATAAAAAACCCATGAATTTATTTTATATATTTTTAGAAAATAAAATATTCATGATTTAGTTATTATTATTCAAACCTTACAACTTAATGGAAATGTTATAATATTAATATATTTATAGAGTTTCACGTTTTGTTTAATCATGGTGTTACATGCATCACAAGCTTTCAAAAAGATTTAATTTATTTAAAAATAAATATAATGTAAGGTATCAGGGTGTTACATTCTCTTATAATTTTGGTGTTTCATGTCATTTATTCTATCGAATATTCTTTTGATCTTTTAAAACCTCATGGTGTTATGAATTTATTATTAATATTATAATCATGGATTGGATTTCATTACATAAATCCCACATCAATTGTAGGGGAAATGAAGTTGCATTATATATTACGAACCAACCACTAATCTCTTATTGGATTAATGAAAGAAATGAACTTCCAATTGAAATTATATCTATATTATGGGTCATTATTCCCAATAAATAGGTTTATTTGTCTCATATAATTTGGGAGGAACTCAACATCAAAGATATACTTATTATGTTGGAGTTTATTGATGTCTTTTTGGAATATTTTTCTAGAATTCCAAAAAATAAAGAAATTAAATTTTCAATTGTAATACTAAGAAATTCTTTACATATTAAAGACTTTATATAGAATGGGATTGACTGAGTTGAAATACTTGAAGAAGAAACTCTAGGATAATCATGATAATGGATTCATTTAGCCATGTGTATAACCTTTGGGTGAACAAGTTCTTTTTGTTAAGAATAAAGATGGATAATTTCATCTATGCATTGATTATTGGTAACTTAACAAGATAACTATAAAAAATAAGTATCATCTAATTCATATATATTAAATTTTTTCATCAAATTTTCAGATCTCAATTCATTTTCCAGATTGATAATCACTTTGTATATCATCAAAAGAGGGTCAAAAAAGTTGATATACCAAAGAGATAATTCCACGCAAGGTATAAAAATTATGAATTTATATTGACACTATTTGGTCTTACTAATTTCCCTTTTATATTAATAAATTTAAAGAATATATTTCTTAAATATTACCTTGATATTTTTTTGGAAGTCTTTGTAGATGATATTATAGTTTATACAAAGAGTAAGAAAGATAATTAAGATCATTTAAGAATTTTACTACAGACACTAAGGAAGAAAAATTTTAATGAAAACTTTTCCATGTTTGAATTGTTTCTTCATTAATTTTCATTCTCAGTTCATATAATCTAAAGTGTGGTTATATCAGTAGTCCTTTCAGAGACAGGAGTTATTAAGCATTGGCCCAGACCAACCACTATAACTATGGTTCATAGTTTTCTTGGTTTGGTTGTATATTATCAGTGATATGTGGATACT
The DNA here is from genome assembly GCA_963277665.1 of Viscum album. Lineage (NCBI taxonomy): Eukaryota > Viridiplantae > Streptophyta > Magnoliopsida > Santalales > Viscaceae > Viscum > Viscum album. The sequence continues at coordinate 1,088,787,019 of OY728130.1, read as the reverse complement.
TTATCTCTAAAATAAAATCCACTCACCAAGTTAACTCATAATGAAACCAATTTCATTTGGAATGATGAATGTGAACAATTTTTTAAGGAACATAAGGGAAAGTTATTAAGCACACCTGTTCTTACACTACCCAATAGTGGAGATGTTTTTGTAATATATAGTGATCTATAAAAGAGGGGATTGCAATGATTTCTCATGCAGTTTTATATTATTGTAGATTATACTACATCATAATTGAAGTTCCTTGAGTATAATTATCCAAATAATGATTTAGAGTTAGTTGGCGAAATTTTTTTTCTTTAAATATATATAGGAATGGTCTCTATAGAGAAAGGTGTGATATATATATTGTTCAAAAAAATATTATGTATATTTTCACTGAAATTTTTTTGAATATGATCCAAAGAATATGGTTATATATAATTAATGATTATGAATAGTCAATATATTACCATCATGGGATGTTAACGTGGTTTCATATACTCTAATTCAAAAAGACCATGTTAACATATCTATGATGAGGATCACAAAAGATCTAATATTTTTTGGATTAAAAAAGTATAGATTTAAAAATCAAAAAGGAAAAGAAGAAATATTATCTATCTCAATTTAATTTTTAACCATCTATATAAAGGAGCATAAAAGTGTAATGGAAGGGATATATGGTTCTACAAAATAATGTGACAAATTTTCTGAATTTAAGAGTTTATAGTGATGCAATGATAAGTTTTATGAACCATTTATATATCCCTTTGGGACCATTCTTTAAAGACTCGGATTCTTGATGAATCTCATAGTTCATAATTCTCTCTTCATCCAAAAAGTATAAATATGTATAGATATTTTAAATAGTATTTTTGGTAGGATCTTATGAAGAGAGATATTGTGGAATATATTTCTTAGAGAGTTGTATGCTAGTAAGTTAATACTAAGAGACAAAATTATAAGTGGTTTTTATGACCATTACCCATATTAGAATGGAATTTGGAAAACATCGCCATGTATTTTTTCATTAGACTCCCCAAAACAAAACAAAATTGAATTATGCTATATGTGTTATATTCAACCACCTAATGAATTAAACACACTTAATTTATATTATATAATAATTCTATCTGGATCAACTTACTTTTTTATACATTAAGGAAGTGGTATGGTTTCATGGTGTACCATTAACAATTGTATTTGATCTGGATATGAGGTTTATATTGATGTTATGGATAATTATTTAGCAATAATTGGACGGGTAATGCCCAATTTTCTTTTTTTTGTCACGATTGATGAGTAATACAAGATGTACAAGACAAAATAAACCATGTTTAACAAAATTGAATCAATGTTAAAGATAATGGATAAGTGATGAAACTGAAACATAGGATCATCACATATTATTTATAATTGATTTATGTAATTAAATAATTACCTTGTAAAAATTATATATTATTTGATGGATTTGACCATGGATCAACATTTTATCTCCATTACATTATTTGGATACATAATTGATTTCCTCTAGTGGTGATCCACATGTGTTCCACAAGTCTCCAAACATCGTTGTAGGAATCTCTAAGTGATGTCATGGTAGATCCTATCGGGTGGGTCTCCCACCTTGGATTTCCCTGAGAATTTCTTCCAAAGGATTATCCTTAATCTCTATACACATGATAGTAGAAGGTGGAAGAAGGTCACTCTCCCTTCTTGGGAGAATTATGGGAGAGGTAGCTCTCTAAGGCTATAGATGATTCTCTTTAGATCTTATTTTTCACAACATAAAATAAATTGTCTCTCTTGAAAAATAATATAACTTAGTTTATATACCGCTAGGGTAGGAAATAAAAAATTGCACATGTTTCATTATTATTTATGGAATACATGTAGAAGCCAATATCTATAATAATAGTTATATTATTATTATATCTTGACATGTCCTAAACATGTGACTTAAATTAAATATTATTCATTCAAATAATATTTAATACATATTATTTCTTACCTCACCATTAATAACTATATACCATTCCTCCAAAATATTCATCAGACGTTGAATAATGACTATTTATTTAATAAATAAATATCACCACATTATTAGATAATAAATAAATAAAAAATATATATACACTAAATAGAAAAGGAATATTTATTAAATATTCCTCTCAGAAAATATTCTCTCAAATTACTATTACTGTAATTTGTCCAGTCAATAAAAAATGAATAATTATTAAACCAAATTTGGTAATAATATTTATTCATTTTGTTAAATAATAAATAATAATATATTACCTAATTGATATTCTGGATCCACTTAGTGTGCGAACATCTTGTCCTCTTTCTTAGTATAATTAGTTAAATCGGCCTCAATTCTAGAGTTTGAATCTAAAAACACACCAAGGCACCCATAGGGAAGGAAGACAATTCCAAAATGACTTAATACCTAATACAGAAGCTTAAAATGAAATGTAATCCCTTTGTCATGATATCTCTAATTGAGAAGGTTTCTTGATGGTACCATCATCCTATGTGTTCGATGTCTCTTTCTTTGACTTTTCAGGAATCGAACTTGCCTATAGAACACAATGGACATGGATATATTTTGGGGCTAAATCATTTCCATAAAATTTCCTAACATATCAAATTCCATTAAAGAAAAGAAAGAAAAATACTTTCTTATATTGTTTAATAATGAAATATTACTCATCACACACCCGACATATCCTACCATACTAGGAACATATTTCACTACAATTTTCATCAGTACATCAAAGTATGTGACTTATAACACTCATTAATAATAATATTAATGTATATGGATCAATACACACATTAGCAGATAGGAACATCCAATGAAACATATATATATGGATTTAATACTAGAAGGTATCCTTTTCATAATATTCTATATTGATATTTCCAAGGGTTTACACCATGAGAAGGTGCTTCAATGTCCTATGAGTATCCACCAATGATAGCATGTGTCTTTTGTTCCCCTAAAATTGTTTCATACGAATATTGAACATATATTTTAGAATACTATTGTGGATCTTCTAGGTTCTCATTATAGTGGGAAATGGATATGACCTTTCAATGTGATATCTGATCTTAGGAAATCATCATGTACTATGTTACATATAAAAACAACGATGATGTGATAGGGAGTCAATTAAAATTCATAAAAATGAATTGATGTTTTCATAAATTCTATGTAACTTTGTTCTAGGAAACCAACTCCAAAAATTTTCTCATGTAAATACAGTATAATACATTTATATTTCCATAATTAATACCATAATCAAACTCATTATACACCATTACTCTTGCAAAGGCCACTCACTAAGCTCCAGCATCTCTAGAATTTACCTTCTAAGATCATTTGAAAGTAAATTACCTTTACCTAGATTATAAGAAATCTCAAATTTGAATGTTTAAAAATATCCACACAGTACCACTACCTTATATTTATATCCCATTGAGAGAAGATATAATGAAGTCTCTTGTGATCTACGTAAAAACAATTCTCTCACCTAATAGATAATTTTCTATCCACCTAAAGGAAATGACCACAACTACTAACTCTTAGTCACATTCATGGTAGTTTATATCATGTGGTTGTAAATGAAGTGAACCATAAGAAGCTACCTGATACCTTTGCATCAACATAGTTCCTAACCTAACACTTTAGGAATAAAATACATAATGTATCCAATACCAGGATCTAGAAGAATAAAAACTAGATATTTCATCAATTTCTTCTTCAGCACAAGAAAATGCTCCTCATACTAATCAATCTAATAAAACTTCAATATCATTTAGGTAATTCCCATAATAAAATGATGTTATTTGGGTGAAGTACATAATTAACCTTCGATAGTAACAAGCTAACATCAAGAAACTAGTGATCTCAAAAGAATTCCTCAAATTTTTTCAAGACATAATCACTTCCACCGTCTCTAATTCAATAGAAATTTTTGCCTCATATATCAAATATCCATGAAAATTTACCCCTCATATCCATAAATTAATATTAGAAACATTTCCATAATTACAATGCATTCAAATTGTAATCAACATGGTCTCAAGGTGTATATAATATAACCCAAACGTTTGTGAATATACATGGAAACCATAAATGAAAACCATGATATAAGATTTGAGGTATGGATGGAAGATCCTATTCATGATATCCATGATAACTAATGGCACATTCATCAAACCAAAATACATAAAGAGGTACTCTTACAAGACATATCTACTCTTAAACTCTTTATTAGGGATATCATTCTCTCTAAACAACCAGTGATAGTATGCTGAATAGAAATCAGTATTGGAGAACAACCAAGATCCCCATATTTGATCAAAGAGAATTTATCTCCTGGGTAATGGATATTTTTTCATCAGCATCACCTAATTCGACTTTTTATATTCCTCACAATGTTGAAGACAACTACAGCCTTATTGGTGAACCCCAGAGAGATGTTATTGGTCTTATGAAGCCTTTGACCACCAAATCATCCAACAAAACCTTAAAATCATTCAACGAAATAGGTTCAATGTGATAAGGAGTAATAGATATTACTCTCACATAAATTATAAGATACATATTTAATGGAGTTTCTCTATCTGGAGGAAGTCCTCAGAATTCATCTGGGAAAATATCTTGATAATGACCCACCACAAGAGTAAAGATAGAGGCAGTCCCTATTGAATCAGGTGCAAGATCCAAGCCTCATAGTTATGGCCTTATTCCTCCAATTAGATTCAATTTTGGTCTCATACTACCTTCTCTAATTTCTCACTCAATGTTCCTCATGAAATTCCATCCCTTTTGTAAAAAAATGGATACTCACCCCAGATAACAATCGATGTGAGTAAAAAATCTTGTAACACAATCCTCACCAAATATCATATAAAATATATTAATTACAAGAATAATGAAATAAAATATGTGTATATAGATGGAATCAACTATTTTACACTCTGAACATCTCTAGAGATGATCAAATTTATTCTCTAAGGGCGTGTCGAGAGAAAGTGACTCAGAAGAAAACATAATGAGTAATTAGAGAAAAAAACAACTTAAGTGAATATAAAAGAGTGGTAATCACAAGAATTAAATATAGTGTTTAAAATAATAGAGGTTATTAAGACCATACCTCATAGGGTAGATGGTCCCTCCCCACTCTTAGGAAGAATCTGGTCCAATGCATACACCCGACCTGATTCAACTCTAATGCCTTGTCCATGATATGCATGAGTTGCCTATGTAATCATCATACAGAGGGTCTAAAAATACTATTGGGGACCTTGAATAATCACATGTATTGGTTATTGTGTCTATCAAGAACTAATATGAGACATTGTCTAGGATCCCATTGAGTAGAAATCCCATAGATACCCTTTCATTCCACATTGGTGGAACTTTCTCTGGGTTATGGAAACCCCCATGGTAATATCCACTCTACACATAGTTGTAACATTAGAAAAAATAACCTCCCCCAATGGGAACCAAATAATAAATACCATGCACTATCTTCCTATCACTTTCCAATTTCATCTCCTCATCCCTCTTTTTCTTACCACCAGAATAAGTACTCATTGTACCATTGGGTAGTCTACCAATCAATCCATTGGGAATTAAAATAATACCATCTATAATATCCCCCTACAACCCCTTCTCGATGGTGAAAACGTTATATAACACCTTAGGGTAAGTATTTTGGTCAATTTTACTAACCTAGAATCTAATATTTGGATGAAGATATATCTTAGACTTCGACACTTTCTATTCTTTTTTCCTAACCAAGATAGGAGTAAAATGGAGAAATAATGTGGAACGGGTTGAATAGGAAGATATTGAAACCCATATCTAATTCCATTTTGTAACTCCCCAACCTAAATCATCTAGTTCAGGATGAACACTCATGTGACCTCATGTATGCCTCCCCATACATAAGATGTTATCGACTAGTATAAATTGTCTAAAGTAATGTGGTGATATTATACACTCTCTAATCACATACATCACTAGATAATATAAAATATATATAGTCCAAATAAACAAACACAACATAAGATAATAAAAATATATGTTATATCCAATGGAATTCCAATCATACATCAAATAAAACAAAGACCCTCTATGTGTATGGTTAAATCAAATATCAAGAATGAAAAATAAATTAATGTAGTAGAAACATTGTACAATATGTCTTTAAATCACCTATAACTTCATGTATTTGTCTCCTAAACTCCCTGCATAGGTCTCTTTCCCTTCACTTGATCCCTATACATGTATGCATCAATATCTCTATACAGGGGGTGATTATAACCCCGTTAGACCCCTCTAATGCATCCCTAACAGAAGTACACATACATATAGAGGTGTATTCCAAGATGATAAAATAAATACACACACAAGAAGACAATACAATACAAAGAATTCAAGTGTTAACCATGTTTTCATAAACCCTAACAACACCCATTTCACCTCCATACTAGAATAATATCTGAATGGATAGGGAAATATCATAAGTGGAGGATCCATGGCATATGGGCTTTTAGGAGTGATTTGACACCAAGGATTCACAATTGTAGTTTAGTCCCTAGGCCTCTAGGTCAAACCACATAATGAAATCATGCCATGTTTTAATCTATTAGTTTAGTTCTCATAATACTATCATGACCCACTATCACCTCTAGGGTTAGATTACAAAAAAAACTATCATTCCCCCAGGTCGGGGAATACAACGACATAGTGTCCCGTCATCTAACTCGATTTTTTCATCATGTTACATTCGGTGTTGAATCATCATCCCCCTCTAGGGATATTAAGACATGATGGGTCCAAGTATCAGTTTATTATTATGCATAAAAGAATAACAAGATATTTATTCTAACTAAATAACAAGGTAATTGTTACATCTTATCAGTCATTTATATTCATATTATAGAACAAAAATCATGGTTCTTACGAGCTATACATGTGCACATAGGCATATCATATCTCATAATGATTCTTTGTGCTATGTCTACACACACAAAAACATTTCATATCATATAATGAATTTATGGTTATGCATGAACATACAACAGAACATGGAAATTAAATCAAGATAAAGTCCTTATATGGTAAGGACTTCTAACCTCAGGCACTTGAACATCAACTTCATGGTTCACTAAGAGAATATTCCCCAGAACCAAATTCTAAAACCAATATAAACAATATTTTAATCCAAGACTTCCGATAACCACTTCCAGTCGAATGTGACATGGATTCTTGAGTGAGGTTGACAAGGAAGAATAAGATAAATGGTGGGATAAACACTTACCAAATGTTCAACACCATAAATGGAAGAATATGAGTCTATTTGAAGGAAAGAAGTATTATCTCTCTTTAAATAGAGACAATATAGAATATTAAATATTCTCACAAATATATTTTAGTAGAATAAGAATTTTTCTTACATGGTTTTATCTTACTATGAGATAATTTGAAGAAATAAAGGAGTGTCGAGAAGATTGGGGCTATCCAAAGAAGCAACCTATCCTCAATAAGGGTCATAATAAACTCAAATTTGGTTCATACAAAAATTGGTTGGATTTTTTTTGTGAATATTCATGTTCAAATTAATCATCAAATAGATGGGGAGGATTTAATTAAGAGAGGGAAAATTCATTAAAATTGAATTCAATACGCATATTTGAAATCTCAAGTGTTTTTCCTATTCAACTTGTGAGATCCAAAATGTCTTGTGGCTATTTCAGAAACATCATGAACTCATGTGACCCAAACCAGTACCTCCACCACATCCTTGAACATGGTATTTTTTACCTTGAGAACACCATTCAAACATGTCACTCACTAGGGCATGGTGGTAGAAACATATATGTTATCCCCGCCATGGATACTACCATGGTTATGGGGAGGTAATTTTGGCCATGTCCCACATGAGCTTCTCTAATGCTCCATTCCAAATGCCACACCATTTCCTGGCAATTTTTTCATTCTAATTTATCATAGGGTCTCCCCAAATACCAACAAAACTTACACCACGACTGTGTTTTTGGCCGTGTTGAACGAAAAATTCTCCAAATTAATTAAATGCTACTCAAAATCTCACAATATGTTACCTAATCATGGTTTTAACCCAAAAGTTAATGGAGAACATAAAAATTAGAACAAACATATTAGAAACAAAAAATTGGGCGCATTATATTCTATGGATAAGAGTTCATTGTGTACAAATTTATTTTTATTAGATATATCCAATTAGAAGAAAAGTTTCCCCTAAAAAGTATTTAATTTCAAAAATTGATTGGTAGATGCAAAATTCAAGCAAAACAATATGGGGAAATTTTTTTAGCTCAAAAAAATTAATTGTTCCTTTTACTATATTTTATCAAAAAATATTTGGATATCATTTTCACAAGATGATATATATAAAAATTTGACAATTGAATCAATGTATCTGTTATATTATTTTATATTAAATGTAAAACTTCTATTGGAATCAAATCATAAAGTAGGATGTGATAGTAATTAGTTTTTTGGATATTTATACTTCACCTATCTTCTATTTTCTAATTTATTTACCCTATTTGAATATCCATAAAGAACCTTGATCGTCACCAATACATACAAAATTTTATTTTTCCCTGATGGTTTCACCGCATAAAAATTGTGGGAAATGTTTTGGTTTTTTCATTAATACACACTAGATGCAGTTCTAGTATGATACCCATTCTACTAAGATATTCTAATATCATAAATCATTGATGGTCATTCCCATTTCAATTCGAATAATTAAATGAAAAATTTCACATATATTTTTTCCAATGTTCATTATGTCTAAAAAATATTGTAACAAATTGGTTAACTAATAATGAAGACCAAATAGGACACTTTTCATCACACAATTGAAATTAGATTCTGTAAAAATATTCTCCCTCTTTCCAAATTTCATTTGAAATTTTCCAAAGGAAAAAGTTGGTACATTTCAATTCAAAAATTCCATTATTTCTAGAAATACATTGAGTTGGTTACTTGGTATAAATGGTATTATCAAACCTTTGATGATTAGTCCTCTATGGGTGATCCATTGGAAATAATTATTGATGTCCCATTAAATTAAATATATTAAAATATTTAATTATTATAGATCATGTATTATTCATAAAAACATGATATGATAGTTTTACTTTCATTATCCAACTAGAAATCATTGCACAAGTAATAAAATAATTTATCATCCATATAAGTGTAGCACACATGTGAAATATTTCATTCAAAGACAAATTTTATGTATGCACACCCACATTCCAAATCTATTTCAACATTTTTGTTAAGGGTTTCATGTACACATCTAAATCATTACCAGGATTAGAAGGGCCATATTTGAGTATAATAAATAAATTAAATCATTTTTTTATGCATATATTTTGATAAAGGTTATAATTACGAATGAATAATTTTCATGTAATGTGGAAAGTAATTAATTGAAAAAATATATTAAACCCATCACATGACAGAACCATCTTAAAATTATTCACATTTATTTAAAAATCAGCTTACCATGAATCAAAGGTATGACATTTTAATACATAGGAAAGATGGATGAAATCATACATATACTTAATTCTCTTAGTATTATTCCATCACCTAATATTTTAGATTTCATCATACATAAAATTATTTTGGATTCTAGGAATAAACAGAATATTCCATATTACTTTCCTCAGAGCATTAGGTTGTCTTAAATTTATATCTAGATTCCATTAAGTTGTACTAAATTATTTATAATCATTTACCTCGGTTCATTCCTACTATTATAAGTTAAAATCATTCAAAAATCATAGATTTTATTTTCTGAAAATACAATCTCATCCATTAACTGTCATACCATTTAATTATTTTCTGAAATATACATGTCATTAATAATAAAGTCCTTCATAAAGGTATAAATATAATAAATGGACGTATTATATATATAAAATTTTATTTTACCTAGATATAGTCACATTAAACAAGTATTTTTATGATTTTACCACTTTCCCAATATAGAAGAGTCCTAGAAACATTGATTAATTTTTTCACTCTCTCAATATCAAAAGTTTTCATAGTTAAATTATATGTACTCATGTTATCATATCCATGCATTAATATAATTTCTTCATCATAAGGATAAATAAATACAAAATGATCCAATATCAAATTATCTAATCCAATCCTTTCATTTATGATCGTGAACGACCTGATACTACAATATATCTTTATTATAATAACAAGAATAACAGTTTCTTTGAAAACCAAATTTTGTTACATGAAAGATAACTTCTTCAAAAATTAAAAAAGGTGTTCCAATAAACTTATAAAAATCGTTATATATAAAACCTAAATTTTATACATTTTTAAATAAAAAACTTAAAAATATATATATTCTTTTGAAAATTTGTGGAGAAACAATTAGTATCATATATGCAAGTTTTATCCATTATATTACAAAAATATGTATTAACTGATATTAGTATAATAGTTAATAATTAGAAAATTAATGATATCCATGAATCTTTTCATTACATAATAGGATAATAAAATACTTCCAAAATTGAATACATATTTATTTATCATAGATCAAGTTATTTTAATTCTATTTGGTTAGTTTTTTTTAAGATTGATATATTTTATCTCTAATCATATTGGATTTAGTTATCTTATGCATAAAATTGTATAAAATAATGGGTTTTGATTCATTTTTATTTTTCTAAAATTATTTTAAATCTTTTATATTTTATTCTGTTTAGTTTTATTCAATTTTCTTCAGTTCTATTCTATTTAGATTACTTCAGGTTGAGTTGAGCCAAGTATGTTTAGGTTTTATTTATATAGATTTATTCATTTTGGTTTGATTTATTCAAAATGTGTTGTATTTATATGATTTAGTTTGGTTCAAATAAATTTCATTGGATTTATTTTTTTTATTCAGTTTTGTTAAATTTTTTCTTCCTAATATCATGTTGATTTTATTATAATTGGTTGGATTGTGTTTAATTTTATTTTTTTGGTTTCTATTTAGTTTGGTTAGATATTGTTTTGTTGAATTTAATTATTTTGTTCAATTTAGTATATTTTTGTGTAGTAATGTTTTGTTATGTTCAGTTTAATTCCATAGGTTTGGATCAATTCATTTTTCATTTTATTTTGGTAGTTCATCTTGGGATTGTTTTTTCATGTTTTTTGTGATTAGATTAATTTTATTTAGTTATTTTTTTAGCTATGTTTGATTTAGTTTACTTTAATTAAGTTCAATTCATTTTGATTTGTTTTAACTTGAATCAAATTTATTTGGGTTTATTCAATTGAGTATATTTAGTTTTTTTGTTGAAATTAGTTAGGTTTGCTTTGGTTTTGTATTTTTCAGGTTGGGTTGGTTCAATTTTATTATATTGTTTTAGGTCGTTTTAGGTTATTTTAGTTCTAATATGTTTTATTTTGTTCAATTATAGTTACATAAAATTTTGTTTTTTCAATTCATTTAATTTCATTACGTTTGAATTAGACTAGTTTAATTCAAATCTATATAGATTATTTGGATGCAGTCAAGGTTAGTTGTTCCTTGGTTCATATATTTTTTATTCAACTTAGTTTTGATATACTCAACACAATACTACCTTCATGAAAAAATTAGATGGAAACTTCCCATAATTTAAAACCTCTAGATACAGAATACAAAATTAACACTCATCACTAATCTTATGGGAGATGATAATGAGAAGTGTTTATCAAAATTACATTATAATATGTATGTAATGAAAAATAAATTTAATGTTGGATAAAAATAAAACTCAAAATATTTATATTATTGTTAGATTATAAATAACTTTCAAAATAGAGTGTTTCATTGTTATCCCCTCAAGGTAGGGACAATATTTTTAAAATATCCACACGTATAAAGTCTTTTATGAGTAGGTTTTGGAATAATGCAATAACATTATCGCATTAAATGAAGTGTCATTTGAAGGAAAAAATATGGAGAATGATTTTTAATTTTGAAAAAGTGAAAAATAAGATAGGTAGTGAAATTTAAGATAATATTTAAGCTTTATTTGAAAACTAAAATGAGTTTAAAGAAACTATATTTTCAGACATGATAGAAGAAGAATGTCTAGAAGAAGATGGAGAAGAATCACTTGTAATTATATATTTAAACAAACCACCTAAATATGACCTCAAAGATGATGAATAAGTCAAGAAAAATTTCAATGGATTCTAGGAAAAAGTGTAAAATTTAAAGAAAATGTTTGAAGAGTTTTGACCATTTGTTCCAACACATAAAAGGGTATTCAGTGTGATTCCCATGACCCGCACTCCTAGGTATAGTGATAAAAACATAATATTTTTAAAAAAAATTAAAATAATTTTATTGACTTAAATAATTCAATATATATAATTAAAATATCCAATATAAAATTATTCTTGAAAATTCCAATGATCTTTTAGGTCGGTAGCTTTAGAAAATTGGTAATTATATTACAAAAAAAACTCATAATAACTCTAACTTGGTACTTTATTTTCCTTAATATTATAAACTATTAAAAATCTATAACAGCTTCATTCAATATAATTTAACATCATAAATATCCTACTCATAATTAATACCTATGAAAAATACTTTTTAAAAAACATGTGGTGAGAAAATAATTAGTCTATAAGGGCTTTTAAAACTAAAGAGTAAACCACTTTTTCAAAAGCATTAAAATTACTTACAAACATTTTCACTAATATGAAATACTTTAAAATTAAAAAAAGTTGTTTAAGAATAAAATTCACCATTCCCCTTACAAGGAAAGGGGGTTTCCAAGAAATAATTTTTATAAACTCGAGCAATGAGAAAGATGAATTCTCATAATATTTCATTGAGATTTTTTTTATAAATAAAATAAATCATGTTGATTTAAATTAAAATATTTTTAGATTTTGTAAAATAAAGAATACATTTTAATTAACAAAATAAAACTTTTACTTTTGAATAATTCTAAAAATAACTACAAATAAAATGAGTCCAGTGCATTTCAAATGAAACTACATTGAAAGATCATAAAACCATAATGTTACCTAGAACACTAAACAACTAACTGGTACATGCCTATATCTTGGTGCAAAAATCTCCTTGAGGTTTGTGTTCACTCCCCATTCCTCACCATTTTTGAAATGTCTCGGTGCAGAATTTTTATTTAAAAAAAGTATGGCATAAAAATTTTTAATTAATTATTTTAGAAAATATATATATATTCATAAATATGAATGAAACATAAATAATTTTTTGGTTAGTAAATAGAAACTATTTTAATGATGTATATTTTTTATAGAGTTATTATTACCTAAAAATAAAAACATCGGTGAGAATAAATAATAATTTGAGGAAATAAATATCTAAAATTGAATCATGGAAATAAACATGGATTATCAAAAAGAAATTTAGTGGATGTTAATATAATAAATTAAACATAAATTATATCTATGAAGATTAAATTAATTTCAATGAATTCATACTTTGATAGAATTCAAAGGGTTTATTTTTTGAAATAAAATGTGATTGATGTGAAATAAACATTTTTTAAAGCTGATGTAATTTCATAAATTCCATCTTTAAATCATGTCTTGAAGAGAAGTTTTATTTTCAAAGTATCAAATACAAATAGATATTTTTTAAAAATAGATAAATTATTTAAAAACATTAGAATATAAAATTTATTAAAATAGATCCCATTACTCATAATATAATAATTTAAAAAAAATCTCCCAAATGAAAATTAATTTTCAAAATATTTCCTAATTAGTAATAAATTTCTCTATGTTTTTAAAATAAATTATTTTATTACAAAATAAATTGTTTTATATAGGAAATGATACTTTTAAAAATCCATAAAACCACCTTCGAAATAAGAATTAATTTTTAAAACAATTTCATTACCCAAAAAAATATTAATAAAAATTAAAATACTATTTAAATTTAAAAAAAAATCCCATACCTTACAATGTTAACTTATCCTTACTATATTCTCCTTCTTCAAACACCCAATCAAAGTTAATATCTAAACTCACTCTCCTTCCGCACCCTCTCACTTTGTAACTATAACAGGTGAAAATATGTATTTCTTTGTCAATGAGTTGAGAAAATCCTATTCTTCTTTATATCACCTAAATATTATATCATTATATATTCCAACCTCCATGTGTATTCCATATATATTTTCTCACTAATGTTTTATTATTTTTTAACAACACACTTTCAATGAAAATTAAACAAAACCTATTTTAACTGTTACTTGCCTAATTCTATCAAGACTACAAATTTATTTACAACCCAATTGTACTATTATTCTCTTTTTTTCTAAGCCGACTATTGGGTTCTAATAATTTCAATTTTCATTTAAATGTATTCACACACACACACACGCACACACACACATATATATATATATATATTTTTACTTATTCCACTAAATACCTCTTAATAGTTTCACACGAGAATAAATTAATGACGTATGTGGTGTTCTTTAGCATTTCATTTTATGTGATTCAAAATTTATTGAGGATAATATTTATTTAATATATATATATAATCATCTACATTCACTCGAGGAGGATGAGGATGATGACATAAGATATACATATCCCCCCCCCCCTCGAGATTCATTATATCCACACTTGATTATTCATGCCCCATGAGGATCAATTGAGTGGTTCTTTCAATGATAATATATAATTGTGTGTGTTTTTTGTGTTTTTATGTATGTGGGTGTGTGTGTTCCATTTATGAAAGCACAGTGGCATTGGAGAAAGGTTGAATATAAAGTGAATACATAATGTTGTTTTAAAATTATCAGACACACGCTTATTTCTAAATGCACATATTATTTTAATCAGAGAGAGACACACATAATAAAAATTGAATTGTGTATCTCTTCACTGATCAAACATCGAACATACCTCTAATATTTCACTCATTTATATGTTTCGACGCTACTCAGACGCACCATTGAAATCTATGAGTATTGGTGGTCTCCCCAAATCTCTCGACCTAATCCTCTATACGCAACTAACCACCCTTGACCAACTTGTATATCATCCCCTAGTCTGCTTTTCCTTTGTCTGACCTATTCTAGCTTGTTGTCCTCATAGCATATTTTGGCTAATATTGTCCAGACAGAGATGGCATGGCCCCCCAGAAAAAATTAATTACTATTACATAATTTTACATTGCTCAAAACATACCTATTTATTTTCATCCTAAAAATATTATCATAGTTATAATACTATTAATTTATTATTTAATTCTATTCATTACTAACATATTTTTTATATTACTATATGTATTGATATAAAAATATTAAATATATATGATTTTAAATAATTATAATACACATATAATCATATAAAATATAAATCAGCATTATCTATATTGTTTAGTATAAATTTTATTATTATTACTTCAAGTTTAACATAATCTTCTATCAATTTATTTACTTACTTTAATAAATGGTGATTTATTTATTCACTATATATTTATGTATATTCAATTTTTTTCTCTTTTTTACATATATTTTAAACACATTACATTTCATGTATATGTTTAACATAACTTTTAGTTCTATATATTATATATCATAGTAATAAATTTTTTATCATTATTTAAAAATATTTCCATTTAAAATACATTAATTATTTTATTACTATCAAAATTTCAATTTTCATTAAATATATTAACTTTAAATCAATATGATTCATCTATAATTATATTAATTTCTGTAGTAACATTTCTATATCTCGGTAGAAGTTAGTTTACCATTATATTTATTTCAAATTATTATTTTGTAACCCTTGCAACATATATTCTATAAATAATATTATTTTGCTGTTAAATTATATATTTTTCATTATATATATATATATTATTTTGTATATATACTCATGTCAAATTAATATCATATATATCAATAAATATTATAATATTATTAATATTTATAATTATATTTTCCATAAATAAAACTCTTGTAACTATCTTATATATATATATCAATTTCAAAATTAATATTGTATTCACCCTAATAAAAATCATACTACCATGAAAATTAAATATGTATACTTTAATACAATTCACTTATAATTATATTCAATTACAATTAATATTTTATATGATATAATAAATAATATTTTATCACTACATATATTAAATTTAAATTAATACTTTTTATTTCTCATTAAATATTATAACATTACATGAATGTATCATTTACCATTGTTTATCAACACCTATTAATTAATTTCATCATATTAATAATTTACTTTGTTAACATATAACTAATTAATTCGTAAGTAGAATATTTTCAACATATAAATGTTAAAATGCATGCTTAATAAATATAACTTTTTGTTTCATAATTTTTTTAAAAGAAATAAATATCAATATCTATGGGTGTTACAGTCTACCTCCTTTATAAAAAAGTGCATCATCAAATTTGTTTTAAAATTGGAAACATGTATGTTTTTTAATATAGTAATTGTATAATTTTTAAATATTTTTCTTCATTACTATAATGGGTAAGACTAATTCATTTCTCTAAATTTTCATTTTCCACTTCAATTTTCCTCAAATATACTTCCTTAGTAATAAAACTAAAGTGTCTCAAGAAAGATAACTATCATGGATTCTTTTCTAGGATCATGCTCCAAACCAAACAATACCAGGTTAATTAGGATAATAATTCATAAACATAATAATATGAAAAACAACCAAAAGTTTCTTACCTATTAAAACCTTTTTTAATTTCAAAACAACTTTAATCATTTTAAAAAAACATTAAATCCACAAAAGTATATAGAAATTTTCCTTAGATCTCATGTTGTCCCTAAAATAAAATTCATCCAAAATAACTTTATTCTTAAAAAAATTATAATATTGAAATTTTAAAAATGATTTTATAACACCTAAATTATCCTCAACCAATATAATATTAGCCTAAAAATTATCTAAACTCTATTTTGATACCAAGTGTGACTCCCCTAACCCAAACACCAGGTTTTAGTACTAAAAACATCATGTTTTTTATTTTTTATATTATAAGACATTGATATTAAATTAGTGAGTAAAATAAACCAATAGATATGTATATAATTACAACTTGTTATCCAAAATTAGTAAATACACTCCCAAGCATCTTTCAGTTAAAGAGATTTAGAGAATTATGAATTCTATTACAAAACAAAACTGATACTAATTAATAATGTGTAATTTATTTTCAGTATTATTATAAACTATTGGAATACTATTGAAAATTCCCAAAAGTTATTCTCTAATTCATAATAGATCTTAATCAACATTAACCATGGTTGAAAACCTTTTTTGAAACACTTTGGGTGAGAAACAAATTGATCAGTAAGTGGTTTCAAAATAGGAAATAAAATCTGTTTTAAAATTCTTGAAAAACTATTAAAAAAATGTCATCAATATTAAGTAATTTAAATCTAATAAAACATTTGTTTCAGAATACAATTTTAGATTTAATTTGGAATTCAAGAGGATTTCTGGAAAGAAAAAATCTTTATAAACATGACTAAATAGATAGATGCATTTTCAAAAAATTCATGGGGTTTTTTTTAATAATATAAATGCACCTTAATTAAATTGATAACATTTGAGATCATATAAAATCAAGAAAACCATTTTTAATGTAAATTTTTACTTATTAAGAATTTCCCAAATTAGTCATTATAAAATGGATCCATTTAATTTTAAATAAAACTATATTTAAATGATAGAAAACAAAATCATGAGGTGACATGAAATATTGAAATCTATATAGAGTCTACCCATCACATGTTGAAACATTTCCCTTAGTGTTTGAATTGAAACTTAAATTCTCTTCATTTTTACAATATTAGAGTGACACATTTTCAATAAAACATTTTATGGCCCTATAATTTTTTAATTTTTTTTAAATAGTTTGGATCCATAAAAATTAATGAAATATAAATAAATGATTAGTTGGTAAATAGAAACTCTATAAATAATGCCTATTTTTTAAAAATACAAATTGTTAAATAAATTAATGCATAGTTTATAAGTATTCCTATTTTATTGAAATAAGTACTTAAAATTGAATCATGGAAACAAACTTGGAACATAAAAGAGAAAATTAGTGCATGGATTTACAATAATATAAACATAAATTAAATCCATGAAGATAAATTTATTTTCAAAGAATTCATACGATGAAAAAATATAAATGGAATAAGTCTTCAAATAAAATGTTTTAAATGTTAAATGGATACTTTTTAAAGGATGTATAATTCTTCAAAATAACATCTTGAAATCAATTCTCTCATATAAATATTATTTTAAAAGTACAAAAGACAAATGCATATATTTTTTTAAAAAAATAGAGGAATGATTTGAAAACATTAGAATGGAATATTTCTTAAAATAAATATACTTATAAATAAATGACTCTGTTATTTTCAAATAAAATTTTTTTATTATAAAAAAAATTACTTTATACATGTAATGATAACATTAAAAACACTTAAAACCATATATTAAATTAGAGTTAATTTTATAAAAAAAATCCCTTACAAAGAAGGGATTAATTAAGAAAATTCAAAAAATAATTTTAATTTTAAAACCATTTTACCTTACATTATAGTGATAAATATTCCTATTTTTTTAGAACCCATCTTCCAAAGGTACCCCTAATCTAAAGGTACCCATGTTTGGCATCTAGCATGGAGGGTGAAAATAAAGTGACACATATGAGAAGAATTGACCTCTATAGAAGTATATGAATGGGAGATAGGAAATCATTAACTCAAAAAATACATCATATAATATAAAAAATGAAACTGAACCATCTCATATATCCTGAACAATATCGATGAATACCAATAAATCTTTTTAAGTTTCAATAGACTATGGCAGCAACTCTATAACATCTCCAATGACCAATCTAGTATTTTTATACTTGGTCCCTAAAATCCTCTTGGATACCTAAAAAAATTGTTTATGTATACTAATGGTTATCAGAAAATGTATACTCGGTAGGACCATACCCAAGGTATCTCATACTTATATGAAAAGTACATAATAATTCACTAGTGAATGAACAAAAGAACAAATAAGATCATAAACAAGTCAACTATCTATTATCAAACTCACCATGACACTCTCACCATATAAAATACCCAATTATAATAATATAACATCCAAAAATAAAAGAAATGTAACCTCACAACAATTTCCCCTCTGATTTTCTATTCTCACTTATGAATTTCAAACTCATGTTCTCTCATCCCTTCCATGTCACTTCATCACATATCCACCCATCTTTACTATGGATAGGGATGCATCCCTACCTTCCCCAACCTCCCACTGGTCTTAAAATACCATTCATGCATTAGTCACTATCGATACATCACATCCAAATTACATAGTTATGTCTCATATCTAGAGAAGTAGGGCATAATGAAATTGATGGAAATCAATATCATTCCCTCCTACCATGAATTCCCCCCACCACACATCTCATCATCATCATTATTGGGAAATCTCCAACACCAATCCATCATTAATTATCAATATCCAACACAATCTCATCGTCATCAATACAATTGATGGAAGTATGAGGAAGTTGGGGTACCCAACCATCTGATTCCCCCCCCCCATCCATAATGTTTGGTAAAACACCCAAAACTCAAACCTTTTGGGTATCAATAAGATTGTATAACTTAGGTGTGGTGCATATAGAAATAACCTAAATTCATGTTAAATAGGTAACTCAAAATCCCATCATATGGGCTCATAATAAGAGCACTAACATGTCTTATGACATCACCAAAACTTCTCACAACCACTACCCCTATCTATTACCACCAAAAATGCATCACACCACACACAAGGCACACAATCCCTCTATAAAATTATTACATCCACTAATTCCAAAATTGATAATTTTCCACTAACACTCAATTATTAATGCATTTCATTTCACATTTATCAACCAATTTATTTATCATTGAATTAATTTAAGATGATTACCATACATCAATTTCAACCCACAGACATTTAAATAGATCCAATGATATTTCAGTTTAAGCATTAAAATTCATTTTAAGGATAATTGTTAAAATAAGATAACCACACTAAACCAAATCTCATCCACCCCACAACAAAAAATTCCACATCGCAACGTATTCCATGAAATTTCCACAATAGAACTATCCCACAGTAATAAAAATGCATCATATCCTCCACACATCATCCTGAATCACATCCTTTACCAACCAACCATGGTAGTACTATCCAACACATTTTTCATTCAAAACCAATCACCACAATCACTTGACTTCTTCCCACAATATCCCCACATAACTTAGTAGGGAACACACCACAATCACATATTCCCTTAGCATCAATTTCAGATTCAATATGAATTATTTTTTCATATTTAAATAATAGTATTTCGTCATATTACATCAATACTTCCGTGGATATTCACACACAATTCCAGAATTACTTTAGAAACCATTTATTCTATCATATTCTTGTTTTTAATTTTTTATGAATGTGTAGTTCAAGAAATAAACACAACAAGGGTTTTAAAAATCACATCAATCACACCCACAAAAACAATTTCCAAAAATAATGAGTTTCAACAAGGTAATAAACATGTATAATCCTTTAAGAAATGTCAAAAAACAAGTAAAACCATTATAAGAACTCTCATACCCTTAAGTTTCAAATTAAACCAATTATTTATCAAATTATGTCAACCCATAATATCCACCCAAAGAAAAAAAGAATGAAATTTCCACAGATGCACATAAAATAAAGAAAGAACTAGGATCCCCTATGTCGATTTTAGTATCGAAGAGAACTAATCTCATAATGAAATAATCAAGAAATCCAACTTCTCTGAGATCAAAGGGACGCTCACTAGAATCTATCTACGACAAGAAACTATTGGCCCATATTCAATAAATGATGAAAATGGATCATTCCACTATTTTAATCCTCTCTAGAATAATAATTTCAAGAAAATAGGGAAAGAAGAGAGTATATTGTACCTTGATCTACAAGACATCATTCCAATGATTCAATGGGTAATTATAATCAAATGAACAACAATAAAGGTCTAGGGAGGCCTATAATTCATCTAGTGATCAAAGTGAAAAAAGATAAATCAAACTAAGGTAGATTATGTCTCTATTTTATTGTTAAAATTCATTGGACTCCACCATTGTGTGATGAACAACCAAAACATCCATGTTGGATTTGGTCAAAGAAAGATTCAAAATTAAATCTTGAATTCCCCAATTCTCAACAATTTTAAAAACTCTTTTGATTATCACCATGACCAGGTAAATGGTGTGATATCAGGTGTGATGGCTCCTCTGATGCCCTCCATGACCAGCCACTATGGCATAATACCAAAATCTTGGTTATTTTATCATGACCACTCTTAGTTCCACGATATGGGAGGCTCTAACTCCACATGTTACATAGGTTGTCCCAAAAAACACTACACCCAACAGCATTCCTTTCATTGGGAATTTCTAAACTGCTCATGAAAAACAAGGTGACCCCTAAAACACCATGCGCAACAACATGGCCAGCCCGTCCATTTCACTCATTGTGGTACATCCCAACACCACATTGTCATCTCCAAGGACAAGCACCAATCACCTATGGACTAGAATGATTGTATCATGCCCACCACTATGCTTTAGTGATTCTCTAAATGAATAAAACTCTCCCATATACTCTATATGACCTCCAAACTCCCTCTTAGCACCACCTTTCCCTAGAAAAATATAAAGGGTGGCTTAAGAGTCTAATCCCCTACATTAGATACCTATAAAACTACTCTCATATTCAATAATGAAAATAAAACCCAAAAATAAAAGCGTAGAAAGGGAAAGGTCCAAACAACCATCCTGTGATGTACCTCTCACGTATCTCATTATAGCCAAAAATGAATCCCTCAACTAAACATGATCAGAGAGTGTAAAATTCACACTTCATAAACATGAAACAAACCAGTATTACATCACCAAAGGAAAAAAATAAGAAATACTCAAAACAACTATGGATATTGAGAATTCGTCTATGTATCAAATTCTCAGGTTCTCTCCTTCAATCAACCATTTTCCACAAAACACAAACCAATGGGATAACTCATTCAAACAACACCTTCTTTTGATTCTTATGGATATTCTCTATTATTCTCTGTACCTCATTATAACCATGGACTATCATGTCCCTAATGATGGTCCAATTCAATAGATAATGACATAGTTTTCCACATAACACCACAAGTGGTGTCATGCAAATGGATGAGTTATATCCATTATTATAAGAAAACACTATAGGAACTACTAAATATGGAAATAGTGGTTCAATTTCCTTTAAATAAATTAACAACTAAAACTAAAATAAATAAAATTAGCATAATTGAAGAAATAAAAAAAATGGATATGAAATATAAATTTAAAATACAAGGCATAAGAAATTTATAAAGGATTTTGGAATTAATCCATAAGGTATCCCTATATCTCCTACCCTTTAGTATCCTTGAAATTTTTCTATTTAAACATTACATTTTAAAAGTTATAGAAAGAAACCCATTTCCTTTACTTTTGGATGTCATATCACGGAAAACCATTAAAAGAAGTAAGAGTGTTGGCTTTTAGTGGTCAGAACCAAGAAACCTGAATAATGGATATCCTTTTAGTTTTTGTGGATAAAAACCCAAATGACCTTATATTAAAGGCAGTACTCACTAATCCCCCTCACACTCGATGGTAGTGAGCACCCAAAATGGGAAAAGGTAGTGGGTTTTTTAGAACAATAACTTTTTATCACACTCACAACACCACATCAAGAATATAATAAGAGATGAGTGGGATAAATTGACTTAATTTGTAAAGAACACATGAATGAAATCATAGTGAAATAGTGTTATCTATAGAATAAATATCCAAGGTAACTATAGATTCCAAGAACCCTTGGGTTGTATTTATAGCCTCACATGTCTTTACTATGATTATATAAGTTTTTTGGGTCGAATAAAGATATTAAAAGTAAAAGTAAGTCTTGTGGATCCCAATACCAATGGATAGTTTCTTATTCTGTATGGGTAGAACCAGATAGATGAAGGGTGTCACTAGAGACCCAGTGGAACTTTGTCATAACTATAGTTTTTTTATACCCCATCAACTATCTGATGTTATCTCATTAGGTAGTTTCTATCACCTGCATGTGGGGGATCTAAATATTCATGTCATGGTCCTCTTGGTCTATTAATTTATTCTAGAAACACTACAAAAAATTCATAATATTTAAACACTAAAATTCATTAAATGAAACTATCAGAAAGACACATGTGTGTTTCTGATATTTTAAAACTACCTAATAGATTTTGATGCACAAAATTATCTCTATTTTTTAAGATCATAATCACTTGATTGAGTAAGAAAATAAATATAATCATGTTGAATTATTCATAAAAACTAATTTCAATATTTGAAAATAATATTCATCCAAGATTCTTGAAAAAAAATTAATTCTATTAAGTATAATTATTCATGTTAAAAAATATTGAAATGATTTCCCAATATTAAAATATATCTCGCAATTTTATTTTCAAAAAAAAAACAAATATGATTTCATTATCAAGAAATTATACCCCTTTTAGATTATTAGAAATCCAAAAGGAATTTAACAAAATCTTCGAAATTGATTTGTTAAGGTATAAGAGAGTAAAATACATTGTGGTAAAAAATAATATTTAATCAATATAAAACATAACATTATTATAATCAAGGGCCTATACCAATTTTAAATTATCAATAAGATCCTTTAAAATAGTTCGATAAATAACGGTCGATGTATTTATAAGGTGAAAGTTGAGAAAAAATACATCTACTTTTTTATTAATACCATCATTAATGTTGTTTTGAGAGAAAAAAAAATCAATTATTTGTAAATATGAAACTGGGATTTAAAATATATATATATGTGTTTGTGTATAACCAAAATTCAAAATTTAAAGGAATTTTACATTTACAAATATACTTATAAAAATAAAAAACAACACACAACATGTTCATTTAATTAAATATTGATCTTTGAAATAAAAAGGGCTCAATATAATTATAAAACAAGTCTACCGCTTGGAACATTTAATTTTTAAAAGGTCCAGATCCCCCTAAAATGGTGCATGAATTTAAAAGAATAACGAAGATTAAAAAGTATATAAATCAAGAGTAAAATAAAAACAAAAATAAAACCAATTTATTAAAAAAAATAAGTCAATGAATTTAAGATTTAATGAAAATAAATTTGATCAATAGGATTCATGATTTAACATAAAGATCATATATCAATAAAAATCAGAACTAAAAAGTGAATGATAAACTTTATGATTTTCAGATTCAAATGAATGAATCGCAAATGTGGCAGTCCTAACTCACCCTTGATAAAATAAAAATGATCAAACACTAGGTATTTAGTGCTTATATTGGCCAATTATTAATTAGTGCCATAATAATATGGCACGGTATCACCTTTTTGAAAGTTGTTACTAGGAAAATGGTGCCTAAGGTCAGTGTTATTTGTGAAAGAGTATTGAATGTAATTTTTTGAAATATAAGTCAAACTTTTGTTGTAAAACTTAATTGGGACATGATAATAATTTAACCCATATTATGAGATATTATGTTTAATCCAATTGATTTTAGAGTAATAAATTCCCATGGAAATGTAGTTTCATTCGTCTGTTGAAAGAGAAACATAATTTTAATTCATAACGCTTCATGAGATAATGGATTTTAAAAGTATATGAAATATTCAATTTGAACTCTTTCTATCTATTTGGAACCCACTTAAATATGCATCGGAAAACCTCTTAAAATAAAAATAGGTGTCTTTTGGACAAGACAAACGAATATTTATTATTCCTTTCAAATATATAAAATATATTTACTGATATTTTAAATATAATTAATTTGTATTATTATAAAAATGGGAGAAAATAATACATTAAAAATTATGTAAGGATGGGACTCGGTAAGACAAATAAGGCTCCAAATTATAGCTATATAAGGCTTATTCTACACTCATTTGTCATCTTCATCTAATGTATGATTATAATAATTACTCATTGTTTTATTAATCTCATTAACATGATACATTCCTAAAACATTAAAATCTCATTTTTTTAATCACATCTGCCTTAGGAAAGTATCATCCATATTTTGAGAAATTTTAAAACCAATGAAAATATTAATTTCCCCATTAAAATTATTTTAAAATTATATAATCATTAAATCAGGAAATTCATTTCAAAGTGATTCTCTAGTTGAAAAAAAATTATATCATCAACATAAATTTGAACAATGAAAATATAGTTTAAAATGTGTTTTAAAAATATGGTGGAATCGAATTTACCCATTTTCTTGAATGGCCAGAAGGCCTTCAATATTATATTTATTTTTTATAATCCCCCATTTAGGGGATGAGGGGGAACCCTTTCATGGCCTATAGACATAAACACTTATTACTTGAACTGAAGTGTCACAAACCAGGCCGGGTCGCCATCCGACCCGGCGCCTGACCCGGTCCGTGGCAAGGCCCGAAGGGCGTTCCCAATCCCCTCGGGCTGGCACAAGTTCCCGGGTATCAAAACTAGCACGTGGGAACGATTTACCCGAAATAATAAACACAAAACCTCTAATAAGTCGAATAAAATAAAATTATGAACTGACCACCAAACATACCCTTAAACTGAAATCAACTTGAAAGGATTACAACATGAACCAACGTCAAAAAGAAAACGACAACAAAAGAAACTCAACTCAAACTCAAACCTCCAAGAAACACGAGAGGTGCGACATCCACATGTCACAAACGTTAAACTGCACGAGAAGACCACGAACAACCAACCACCATCACTGAGCATGGTTCCTCAACCTGGAATACACAAGGAACAAGGCCTACATACACCCAAATGTGTATGTAGGGTGTTAGCAAAGAGCCCAGCAGGACGTCACCCAGTAAAAAGGTTCCACACATAATTATTAAAGGACAAATACATTTGCAATATTAACTAGAGAAAAGAAATAAAAACTTGAATGGTTTAAAAGAAAACAGAATTTAAAGAAAACAGTTTTAAATGGAACAACTTAAATTAAAACACATGCACCCTTATTTTTTTGAAAATGACCAATATGTCACACCAACGAGCGCAAAGTAACCAATGAGCGCTAATATGGGAGAGGCCGCATGGGTATCTACTAGCTTGGGTCCCTAGATCTCCGTGTCTCGGTGAAACGTGGCTTATAGGGCCACGACCCTCAGAAAACGTGGCTTAGAAGTCCACGACCCTCAGAAAACGTGGCTTAGAAGACCACGACCCTCAGAAATGCATATGTTTAGTTAGTGTTGCAATCGTCAGTCCTGTCAGTGAAACTGGGTCGAGTCACCTCCAGAACACCCACTCACTAGTCTAGTCTACCCTCCAAGCTACCCAGGCATCCTGGTTTGTGCTCAAATAAATTTCAAGTTCATGTCACATGTCCCACTAATGCATAAAAACCAAACAGGATATTTACACACACATAATCACCATTGCACACTCAAACCCTCTTTTAAAATCATACGCACACAAAAAATGTTTTCAAAACTCAATCTCCATAAGTTACGTACTTGGTTAAACCATCCGCACAATAAAAAAACGTTTATCATTAAACCACCCACCACTTACACACATAAACGACATTTTGAAATAAGACACACACTAAAATGTTTTTCAAATGCATTTTACACCATTGTCATAATTTAATACACTGCTAAAAAAAATATATTAAGAAGTAGTAAAAGAGTGTTACAAGGCTTTGGCACACACTAGAATAACCAGTTATAAACCCAAACGCATTCCAACATCACACACACTCAAATAAAGTTTTAATGTGTAACATGCACCACCAAAAGTTTTGATGGAAAAACCCATAAACCATATGAAAAACACAATTGCATAAACCACATATTTAACAAGCCAAAAATAAAATCTTATAAAAAAATTTAAAAGAAATCGTTTAGCGTTAACCACTAAACTCAAGCAAAAACATATTTTATGACCAAACGCACCCAACACCATGTTAGAAAAAGAAGTTCTCACCACTTGCACAATTTAAAAAGATAACAGCACAATTCAAAATTCACGAATAGAATTCTCAGCAGAAAACACCCAATAACATGAAAAATTTACTAAACAATTTCAATGCAACTCAGACTTTAAATAGAACCAACTTCGCACAACAATAATTAATTAAATAATATGCGAAACAAATTAATAATTTAAAATTAATTTATCAGATAACAATTAGACGGGGAACCACCTACCTCAACGTCAAACCCCAAGGATTGATGTGAAACCATCAAATTCTAGCGCGAAACATCAAACATGTGCCGTTTTTACCACAAGGAACCTCGCACGAACTCAAGGTCACGAATTCGAATTAAAAACTTCAAGTTAGAACCACAAAGTCGGACCTCAAATCCGCTGGAAAAACCGAAACAACAAAACTATATAAAAAACAGAAATAAATAATAGTAAATACAAATTAATAATAATGGAAATAGGGGAGGCTTGACTGGAGGGCGGCCTGGCGGGGTTCCGGGGGGGGGGGGGGTTGCGCTGGGTTTCGTCGGACCAAGCAAGGGGAATGGGGGGGAAACGCCGGTTTTGGGACGGAGTGAGCAGGGAGGCATCGCACGGACTGGATAGGGAGGTGGTGTGCCACCGAAGGGGGAAGCGGGAGGCTGGTCTTGCAAGAGGAGAAAGAGGGGAAAGGGGAGGCCGCGGTTCCTGGCTGGATGCAGGTGGAAAGTGGGGGGTGCAACGGGCCGAAGGGAAGTCACTGATGGGGGTGTGGGGCCTGGAGATGTGCCGCCAGACAGGAGCAGGAGGGGAGCGGCTCATCGGGAGGGTTTGCTGGACGGTCTGGCGAAGAGGGTGGTTTCCGACGACTGTGGATGGGGAAGAGAGAGTGGCGGGGATGGGGGACTTAGTGCGACGACGTGAGGGAGTTGCACCGGTGGAATTTGTGCAATGGAACAAGGGGTAGTGGCTGGCTTTAGGTGCGGCACCTAGGGTTTCAAGGGAGAGGAAAAATCCTATGAGATTCGGATGGGGAGGGGGTTAGGACGGGCTTATGCAGGGAGAGCAGAACTAATCCCCATCATAAACAAAAAAAAACAAAAAAAAGTTAAAACAATTAATAATATAAAAGATAGTATTAAAAAAATACTAATAATAATTAGAAAAAACTAAACATGATATGAATAAACATAATAAGCTTAACAAAAGTTGATAAAAATAAAGTCAATCAAATTAACTTAATTATAATATACCTTATATTAACAAACATGTTGAACATATTGAGAATAATGATAATTATTATAATTTTAATAATAATAATAATAATAAATTTTTATTTTCATCATCATCAAAATAATTACATAAACTTCGTTTGATCATCTTAATTAAAAAATTTTAAGGAGTCGGGCAACTGCGCGGCTACTCCACGCGGCCCATAAAAAAAATTTAACAGAAACATGATGATATTGATAATAAACATAATAAAATTATCATGTTAAACACCATTTTAATTAAAACTCTTATTCATCACTTAACTTGATTAATTTAACAATTAATTAATTAATCAAGCACCGGGCAGGCAATGCGGTTAACTGAGTGAGGTCGCACGACAATAGGAGCGAGGTTGCACGGCTTCGACCGTGGTGCGCCAGACGTCCTCAAGACAATTACAAGCGTTAAAAAAAATTTAAAATTTTAAGTCGGGCTTAACTTCGCACTACCTGAAGCTGAAGAATTTAATAAAATAAACAAATTAGAAGAGGCGGGTGTGACAACTCTCCCCACCATAAAGTTTTTCGTCCCCGAAAAGACACAAATAGAACCAAACCTCAAAGCAGAAAACCATCTCCCTTAAGGTTCAAAGGGGATCCCCACAAACATCAAGCAAAGAGAGGAAAAAGTATCATTCTTAGAGAAAGTGACTCAAAGACAACTTCGAGAAACTCATATAAAGACTTTTTGATATGTGTCACCTGCCCTAAAGAGCTAGAACGCCTCCAGCTGACTGTTTTAGAAGACGAACTCTTAAACCCACAGGAACCAACTTCACAAGCCGAAACACCTCAAGCACTATGAAACCGAAACGACACCACTTTGATAAAATGAAAAAAAAATTCAAACCATGTCCAAGGAACACTCTTATCACTTATCACCAAGCCATGTTTAAAAATACAAGGAAAAGGTCAACATGGGGGGGCCGAGGGGCTCCCCACCATTAAGAACTCACTGACGCTCGAGACGAGACTGTAGAACCGACACTGGGAGGTTCGAGCGGACTCCCCGCCATTAAAGAAAAGTCCATCACTAATTCATTCTAGATACATTCGTGTGAGACCCAATATGGGTCTCCCCACCATTAAGATCATACCAACGCCCAAGGCGAGACTAGAAAACCAACATGGGGAGGTCTGAGCGGACTCCCCACCATTAAGGAAGAGCCAACACCGATTTATTCTAGATACATTTGTGCGAGATCCAATGTGGACCTCCCTTCCATTGGAAGTAACCGCAAATACAAAACTTTTAGAAAAAAAAAATTCTCGATGGTGACCAAACACCCCGCCACAAGGGGCGGGGAGGGAAGGGCCCGACTACCAGGGCATCAAAAGCATGACCCAAGACAAACTAGCATTTCCACATTCCTGGATGAGCATTATTCAAGTTCGAGACAAATTTAACCAACAGACTCCCATAAGGACCACTAAAGCGATTGTATCCAGTGGGACGCAATCCCCAAGACTTTTAAGGCAACGAGATGAACACGCCTCCACATGGTCACGAAAACCTTATGCAAACGGACTGCCCATTTGGAGCAGACGAACCTTGGAAACAATTTAGTCTGCCTCTGGTTTTAACAATGGTGACAGAAATAAAGTTAGGGTCCCATACACTCCTGGGGTTCTTGACCACGCTCCAGCTTCACTCTGAGACCTATGGCTGGAGCCCTGATGTTTGAAGCATCTTCTGCCTCGTAGTCAGGCATTGAAGACACCCGAGCGGAGCTTCTCATTTTGGTGCCACACGCAATCATATTGCACTCGAGGCAGCACCATCAAACAAAACACATTATAGCATCGCACTGATCATACGCGGAACATTCACCACCACCATAGTTGAAATGGTGCATGCGCCTCACCCCTTTATCATACTAAACGAGAACACGACAACACCAATCATCACCTGAACATGACCGTTTTTGTTGAGAGGAACTTTACGCTGAGAAAGACCTTAAACCACATCTTAAACAATACGTGATTCCTGCGAACGACCATAGCAGCCTCATACGACTGGGTCTGCCAAACTAGTAGCCTAACACGAACCTTTCCTTAAATGAAACAAACCAAAGACCAGAGGTCATTTAGAACGATAGACCGCACCAACTTAGGGTTTCTTCCACCTTTTTTCCACTGGAGTCTCCTTTACCGCTTCCAAATCACCATTGACTATAAAAGGGACCTCATGCTGTAAGACATCACAAAACATGACCCTTGCAGCCGATGCAAATACTACAAAGCCCTTCGAGGCACTGGTCAACACTAAAAAATCTGAACCGCCTTCACCCTTCCCCGCTGGATTTCCTTTCACCGTTTCCAGGGGAAACCTTCAAGTGCAACGATGTCAAATTTCATACCCGACAACTCAGACAACATAAGGAAACCAAAACTCTATTCAACTCCCCTCACATCTGTCATCCCGCTACAGGAGGATCCACTTAGTTGTAAAAAGGAGAGGTGGGTTCAATTCTAGAATTCAAAAAGAGAGTACTCTGGTCAACTGGAGGGCCGGCCAATGGCGAATTGCCCGTGGCCATATTTCAATTGCATTTTAACACTTTATAGGGGGGCATACACTAGTCAAGAAATAAAACCATGGACCCAAATCAAACTGGTCCAACGGTCAAGACATACCACAAGCAAACACCAAACATGTAGGGGAAACCACTGCAAGGTCTCCCCGATGTACTCTTCAAAAGAATTTACTAACAACACACTTGCATACCAACTTACAAATAAGAACTCAAACTCGGGACACAAAACATTCAGAAAGGATCCTCGGCACAAAATGCCTCACATCCAACATTTTCAAAACACAAGGACACACCACACAACCACTGTTTACTAAAACATCAAATTTCTTTCCTTTAACAAAACATTTTGAAAATAAGCAAACCCAGTGGGTTGCACAAACACCAATGGTGTCCCATGGGCCAAACACATGCATTTTCTCGTTCCGCACCGGCACGCACCCCATGCCCATCCAGGCACTCATCCGCTCGTGCCATTAACCATTTCCCTTTTCGCATACACTCATGCATGTGGTTGCCCATGAGAGCGCCAAGGATCAAAAACAAGCCTTTCAATTTTTCAAAACCAAAAACATTCAAACCACACCTTTCAAACCTCATACATCATTTTCTTTTTAAAGTGTTTCATTTGAAAAGATTTTCCAAGACCAAAACATTTTTCACTTAAAAACAAAATTTCCACAAATCCCAAAACAAAGAGACGAGAAACGATGCAAGAGAAAACTTGTGTCAGAAGGTGACTGGAACGTATGGTTGGCGGCCATACGCCAGTTACACCACCTCCACAGAGGGTATTATAGGACAGCATCCCCGGCTCCACATGGCTTGCTAGACCCTGCGAGCTCACTAGGACCACTGACCTTACCCCATTTCATTTCCTTAAACAAGATTATCCGCAAGGACCAAAAACTCAGACAAACCTCAACATACTTTGGTAACTTGAGCCCCGCCATGAGGTGTGCTGGCCAGGCACCTTACTCATAGCCAGGACGTCGAGTCACGACAACCTTAACTCATGTCTATCGTGACTCTAACCCAAAAGAACATGACCCAAGAGAGCAAACCTTGCCCTCTGATACCATTTTGTCATGAACCAGGCCGGGTCACCATCAGACCCTTCACCCGACCCGGTCCATGGTAAGTCCCGAAGGGCGTTCCCAATCCCCACGGGCTGGCACAAGTGCCCGGGTATAAAAACTAGCACATGGGAACGATTTACCCGAAATAATAAAAACAAAACCTCTAATAAGTCGAATAAAATAAAATTATGAACTGACCACCAAACATACCATTAAACTGAAATCAACTTTAAAGTATTACAACATGAACCAACGTCCAAAAGAAAACGACAACAAAAGAAACTCAACTCAAACTCAAACCTCCAAGCAACACGAGAGGTGCGACATCCACACGTCACAAACATTAACCTGCACGAGAAGACCACGAACGACCAACCACCATCACTGAGCACGGTTCCTCAACCTGGAATACACAGAGAACAAGGCCTATATACACCCAAAGGTGTATGTAGGGTGTGAACAAAGAGCCCAGTAGGACGTCACCCAGTAAAAAGGTTCCACGCATTATTAATAAAGGACAAATACATTTACAATATTAACTAGAGAAAATAAATAAAAACTTGAACGGTTTAAAAGAAAACATAATTTAAAGAAAACAGTTTTAAATGGACAACTTAAATTAAAATACACGCACCCTTTTTTTAAAAAAAATGACCAATATGTCACACCAACGAGCGCAAAGTAACCAATGAGCACTAATATGGGAGAGGCCGCATGGGTATCTGCTAGCATGGGTCCCTAGATCTCCATGTCTCGGTGAAACGTGGATTAGAAGGCCACGACCCTCAGAAAACGTGGCTTAGAATGCCACGAACCTCAGAAAATGTGTCTTAGAAGACCACGACCCTCAGAAATGCATATGTTTAGTTAGTGTTGCAATCGTCAGTCCTGCCAGTGAAACCGGGTCGAGTCACCTCTGGAACACTCGCTCACTAGTCTATTCTACCCTCCTAGCTACCCAGGCATCTCGGTTTGTGCTCAAATAAATTTCAAGTACATGTCCCATGTCCCACTAATCCATAAAAACCAAACAGGATATTTACACACACATAATCACCATTGCACACTCAAACCCTCTTTTAAAATAATACGCACACAAAAAATGTTTTCAAAACTCAATCTACATAGGTTACGTACTTGGTTAAACCATCCTCACAATAAAAAAACGTTTATCATTAAACCAGCCACCACATACACACATAAACGACATTTTGAAATAAGTCACACACTAAAACGTTTTTCAAATGCATTTTACACCATTTTCATAATTTAATACACTGCTAAAAAAATATATTAAGCAGTAGTAAAATAGTTTTACAAGGCTTTGGCACACACTAGAATAACCAGTTATAAACCCAAACGCATTCCAACATCACACGCACTCAAATAAAGTTTTAAAGTGTAACATGCACCACCAAAAGTTTTGATGGAAAAACCCATAAACCATATGAAAGACACAATTTCATAAACCACATAATTTAACAAGCCAAAAATAAAATCTTATAAAACAATTTAAAAGAAATCGTTTAGCGTTAACCACTAAACTCAAGAAAAAACATATTTTATGACCAAACGCACCCAACACCAGGTTAGAAAAAGCAGTTCTCACCACTTGCACAATTTAAAAAGATAACAGCACAATTCAAAATTCATGAATAGAATTCTCAGCAGAAAACACCAATAACATGAAGAATTAACTAAACAATTTCAATGCAACTCCGACTTTAAATAGAACCAACTTCGCACAACAATAATTAATTAAATAATATGAGAAACAAATTAAGAATTGAAAATTAATTTATCAGATAACAATTAGACGGGGAAGCACCTACCTCGACGTCAAACCCCAAGGATTGATGTGAAACCATCAAATTCTAGCGCGAAACATCAAACGCGCGCCGTTTGCACCACAAGGAACCTCGCACGAACTCAAGGTCACAAATTTGAATTAAAAACTTCAAGTTAGAACCACAAAGTCGGACCTCAAATCCACTGGAAAAACAAAAAAACAAAACTATATAAAAAAACAGAAAGAAATAATAGTAAATGCAAATTAATAATAATGGAAATATGGGAGGCTTAACTGGAGGGTGGCCTGGCGGGGTTCCGGGGGGGGGGGTTGCGCTGGGTTTCGTCGGACCAGGCAAGGGGAACAGGGGGCCAACGCTGGTTGTGCGACGGAGTGAGCAGGGATTCATCGCACGGACTGGATAGGGAGGTGGCGTGCCACCGAAGGGGGAAGCGGGCGGCTGGTCTCGCAAGAGGAGAAAGAGGGGAAAGGGGAGGCCGCGGTTCCGGTCTGGATGCAAGTGGAAAAGTGGGGGGGTGCAACGGGCCAAAGGGAAGTCGCCGATGGGGGTGAGGGGCATGGAGAGGTGCCGCCGGACAGGAGCAGGAGGGGAGCGGCTCGTCGGGAGGGTTTGCTGGATGGTCTGGCGAAGAGGGAGGTGTCCGACGACTATGGATGGGGAAGAGAGAGCGGAGGGTATGGGGGACTTAGTGTGACGACGTGAGGGAGTTGCACCGGCGGAATTTGTGCAACGGCGCAAGGGGTAGCGGCTGGCTTTAGGTGCAGCACCTAGGGTTTCAAGGGAGAGGAAAAAGCCCAGGAGATTCGGATGGGGAGGGGGGTCGTGACAGGCTTATGCAGGGAGAGCAGAACTAATCCCCAACATAAACAAAACAAAAAAAAGTTAAAACAATTAACAATATAAAAGATAGTATTAAAAAAATACTAATAATAATTAGAATAAACTAAACATGATATGAATAAACATAATAAGCTTCACAAAAGTTGATAAAAATAAAGTCAATAAAATTAACTTAATTATAATATACCTTATATTAACAAACACATTGAACATATTGAGAATAATGATAATTATTATAATTTTAATAATAATAATAATAATAAATTGTTATTTTCATCATCATCAAAATAATTACTTAAACTTCGTTTGATCATCTTAATTAAATTTTTTTTAAGGAGTCGGGCAACTGCGCGGCTACTCCATGCGGCCCATAAAAACATTTAACAGAAACATGATGATAATGATAATAAACATAATAAAATTATCATGTTCAACACCATTTTAATTAAAACTATTATTGATCACTTAACTTAATTAATATAATAATTAATTAATTAATCAAGTACCGGGCAGGCAATGCGGTTAACCGAGCGAGGTCGCACGACAACAGCAGCGAGGTTTCATGGCTTCGACCGTGGTGTGCTAGACGTACTCAAGACCATTACAAGTGTTAAAAAAAACTTCAAAATTTTAATTCGGGCTTAACTTCGCACTACCCGAAGCCGACGAATTTAATAAAATAAACAAATTAGAAGAGGTGGATGTGACATGAAGGCCTTAAAGTAATTCATCCAAAATAGACTACTTGAAACTACCCCTCCCCAGTAAATATCACGATGTAAACTCTCCACCTTAATAAGTATCATTGGCTAGTTGTTCTGTGAATTGTTTTATAGGATCAGTATTGATGGTAATTCCATACCCTCTCATTCTTCCAATTCCAGTTAGCTCTACTATCATGAATGCTCCTTCTCTTGAATCGTCATTTGGAGCCTTGTTCCTAGAAGTCTGTCTTGTTTCATCTGTATTATATGTGGCCCAAAGGTCTTGAGGAGGCCAAAGGGCGTTGAGGTGTCTGGAAGGACTTTAGGTGATTGATGGCCTTAAGGTAGCCTAAAAGCCTTACCATCCCGAAGTCTTTGGGTGGCCCGAAGGCCATGCCGGACCCAAGGACCAAACCAATGGCCTGAAGGCTGAAATAGGTAAATAGTTCCAGATACTATAGTATCTAAAAGTACCTACTAAAGTCTCTCCTACATTACTACTACAGTACCCGAAATATTCCTCCACCTGGAATTGAACTCTGGTATCTTGGATGCAGTTGGAGAGTCCCCACCAACCGATTTGATGCTCGTGTGCCTTTACCCATTTCAAAACCAGTGACTAAATTAAATTTATTCAAACATTAATACCATGCCCATGTGTCTTATTTCAATCTATAAAGTACTTTTTTAATCTTGAAAACATTATCAAAAATATTGGATCCCCCAAAACTGGGTTCTCTTTCTACAAAACCCCTTTTATAAATAAAAAAAATTCAAAATGATCTTTTGACATCCTTTTGAAAAGGCATAAAATTTAAATGAGATGTGTATTACAATAGGATATTTATATATTCTAGACATGTGACCAAAAAAATGTGTCACTATAATCAATTACTTCTTCTTGATTATATCATTCAGCTGCAAGTTAGACCTTGTTATAGGTGATATTCCCTTTCTCATCCACTTTATTTCTAAAGAGTAATTCTATTCCCATAGCAGGGTGGTAATTAAGACTTTACACATGATTCAAAACATTATTTTGAGTAAATTTATTTAATTCTTGATGCGTGGTCAAAACCCAATCTTTAGAATTAATGTAATGATCATGATTTTGGGGCTCTAGTTGTGTTAAAAAATGATTTTCACCATCATTTAAAATGTTCTTCCAAGTACAAGTATCTATGTGTAAATCCACTATAACACTTTCAATAGGATGGTGTTTAGATTAAACCCATTTTTTAGGTAATGTTGATGTTTCTGTTTCTATATTCTAAGTAGGTTGAGGTTCATTTGAGTTCACTTTTTCTAGGTATAACTCAACATCATCAATTTGAGTATGAGGATTGGGAAAATTGACATCAAATTTTATGTTAATTGATTCTACAACATTTTTGTACTTATATTGAAAACATTTTATGATTTAATTGATTTGGAATATCTAATAAATATACCTTCATCTGATATAGGTTCAAGTTTACCAAGTCTATCTTTGATGTTAGGAATTAAAACTTTATGACCAAACAGCTTAAAATAAAAAACCATTGGTAATTTACCATTCCAAAGATCATAATGGGCCATTTAAAGAATTATTCTTATAAGAAAATGGTAAATTTAATAACATTCCATATCAAAAAATCCGACTCAAAAATGTTGATGTACCATCAATTCATTAAAAAAATGATAAATTTCTTACAAATTTTGGTTATGTATTTAAAAACAATTTATTTTTTTGGATTCTATGAGTGAAAAAATAATTGTGATAACCTTTTGAAACTAAAACATCCCCATAATCATCATTTTTACACTCTCCCCCACGATCCTTCCACTATGAATTGATCTAATACCATTTTTTTTCAAACTTCTTAGTATATTTAACAAACACTTTACAAGATTTACTTTTATGTTCCATGAAATAAATCCATGAAAGTCTTATATAATCATAAAAAATTACAAATGAGTAAGATTTACGTTCTATAGCTGCCACTTGGGTTGGTAAAAAATTATATAGGTGTGTAAGTTAAAAGGATTTAGAGGTTGAAACTTAATTTTTAGATTTAAAGGATTAAGTTTTATGTTATCCAAGTTGGCATGATTCACACATAATATCATTTTTGAAATACATATTTTAAAAATCATGTATTAGAACTTTTTTGTTAAGTTTCACTAGTGAGTATATTCCAAAATTTCTGGGGAATCTATTCTATAGCCATGACTCACAATCTTATGTGGTATGGAATTTAACATTATGGATTTCAAGGGATTTCAAGTGAATAGAATAAAAAATTTAAAATCTATAGTTGGAAAATAATTCATTTCTATGAGAATAAAAAACATTTCAAATATCAATTTCAAATGAGAAATTAAAACCACTATCATGTAATAGACTAATGCTAAGAAAATTATTATTTAAACATTAAATATCTAAAATATATTTAATAAGATATGAGTTTAACAATCCAATGGTTCATATATTGATTATCTTAATCCTTTAGTTATAACTAAAAGTGGAATACCCCCCCCCCCCATCAAGCTCCTCTACATTGTTTAATTGGTGTAGTAACCATACATATGTCTCTATAACATTTAATTTTCCAATCGGGTTCATAAATGGTATATATGGTTTTCCAATAATAACTTCAAAATTTATATTCGAAGAACCCTTTTTATAAGTGGTAGTATTTATAGGTGAAATTATTACTTGTAAATAAAAACCATAAGTACCATCTCCAGTCCATTGGGAACAAAAAATAAAATTAAAATTATGTCTATATTGTATTGTCATCACTTTGGGATTCCAAGTGCTAGGAATGACCCAAATGATTTTATTTACAAGAATATCGATTGAAATTTCATCACTTAAATAATTACTTCTATTAGAAATATTAGTCAAAAAGGTAAAATTTCAGTTATAGACACAAGAGGATGCATAATAAAACTTTCAAAATATTTGTGGTGCATATAAATCCTAGTATCCTTCACTTTATTGGTACCTTTATAAGTAAATTCTAATAATTTTCAAATTTCATGATAATTTTTACACAAATAGACTCTATTAAATTAATTTCTATCTAACCCACGATGTAAAGAAATCATGGATTCTCCATCAAGATCAAAAGTATTAATATTATCTGATGTCCATTTGCACTTTGTTTCAATGGTCTGGGTATATTGAAACATTACAATTATCTACAAATTATATCATACAATCCTAATACCATTAAAAATTATTCTTTTCCAATAACCATAGTTGTTTGCATAAAAATATGGGGATTCTTCCAAAGGCTTTCCTTTTGGATGACATTAGGAATTCAAGGTAGTGTCCATCCTTAAATGATCATTCCCTGACAATGGTTAAGGATTTTAAATCAAGGTTAGATCTTATACTAATTGTTATTCCTATTAAATATTGAAAGAGAGGTTGGTGAATTTCCTTCTAAATTTTTTTTAGAAATTAAAACTAAAACAGATGAGATTTAAAAATTTAAAGAAATTAATAAAAATAAAAAAAAATTAAGAAAAAATAATATAAATTTGGAATAAAATGTAGAATATATTTATAATTGAGTTTATAAATAATACATAATAGATCCTATATATCCACCCATCATGTATAATTAAGTGTTTTGGTTTAGACCTTTCATTTTAATGGTTGTAGAAATAAACCCAAACCCATTACTTTTGGAACTTTTAGTAAGGAAACCCATTATAAGAAGTAATATCCTTGGTTTTAGTGGTTGGTACTATGAAACCGAAATCAGAGTTAGACATTATTGGTTGTGGAAGAAACCCAAATCCCCTCACTTTAGTATTCATATATCCACCTCATAATCAATTGTATTAATCACTCAAAAAAGGAAAAATAAGAGGCTTGATTATCAATATAACTTTGAATCACACTCTTTATCCCATAAAAAAATACAAAAATAGAAGACTGGGAGAAAGAGAGACAAATATAAGACGGCATAAAAATGATAGAAAAGTGACACAATTTCAGCTCTATAATGAATCTCCAAGGTAAACATATTTTTCAAGAAACCTTATTGGTGTATTTAAACCCTACCATTACTTTAAGATAATTTGGTAATTTTTTGTGTTGAATAGAGCTCTTACAAGTTGATTTTTTTTGTAGGGGAAACCACCAATAGCTATTTTTTTAGTCTTAATGTGTTCCACTAGTGAGACATTTTAAATTGTACAAAACAATAGTTCTTTATAGACCCTAAAATCTTTCCAATGAGCTCCATTGGCTATCATGTGGCACCTGGATAGAACTAGAGTCCTATTCAGGTCCCACTAGGTAGATGATGGAACCTGTATATGGGGGGATCCTAAAAGTTTTCTCATGGTCCTCTTCAGGACTCCATTTGTTCGGAATCATCCATAAAAAATTCATAAAATCTAAAAACATACATCCATAAAATTAAATATTTAGAAAAAAATATTGTTTTCTTATGATCATTATAAACTACCTAATAGAGTGATAAGTAAAACAAACTCAACCATGGGTATGTGTATCACCCCTGGCCCACCAAAATCCAAGATGCATGGTAACAACCTATCCCCTAGAGTCTGAATAGTTTATTCTATCTAACCATTTTTTTAGAGGAGGAAAGTAGTAATAAGGGACACCTTGAAGCCAAATTCATTTTTTAATCCCTTCCATACTGAAGAGGTAAAGAGAGGATCATAATCAGAAATTGGGGCCCTTGGTATCCCATGGAGATAAAAAACATCGTCCATATATTACCTTGTAAGAGAATTTATGGGAATCGACCCATGATCACCAAAAAATGAGATGAATTCATCATTTGGTCCATTATGACCAAAAATCATCAGATCTTCTCTATACCTAGGGTAAACTAGTGATAAAATACATCAAAAATTCCTCCCACTTCCACTTTGAAAAATATAAGGGCTAAAAAAACCTCCAAGAACATAGTTCTTATATTTCAACAGCTGACAATAATGACATTGTTCCACATAATATATCATTGAATACATCATCATTGGCCACCAATTATACATTCTCGAGCCACAATACATCTTAGATACTCTATTATCCACCACTAAGGGTGGTTTGTGAACCTTATGGAGATATCACTCATGCGTTGACAATGGAAAAAATATCCTCCCATGAAATGTTATCCATTTCTAAATATACATTGACTACCCCTATGTAACATCACTATGGATAATATAGTATCACATCACTTCCACATCATTGATTCTTCCCACTAAGACTCCTCTAAATTATTCGTCAAAAAAATTCCATATTCATATGATAAAGGAAAACTCTACCACTAACCTTATCTTTGTTGATATATGTTGACTAAAAATTTTAAAAAATTATTTCAATATCCACTTATATGGGAAATATTAAACGATGAACAACTTTATGCATTTCCATTCATATACCCATATAAGAAATCACCAATATATTCCATAAAATTTTAAAAGAGTTAGAATATTTCACCATATATAAACTTTATTTCATAGAGGTTACCTCCATTTCTAGATCATTTTTTATGAGATACTAAATGTGGTAGTCCATCATGCCCCAGGTCTGAATATACAAATGTAGATTTATTTTTCCCTTATTAATTCTATGTAAGAATATTGTATCTCATTTTATGATACAAAACTCTTTCCCATCATTAAGACCAACTCAAAGAGATATATTGAACATTATAATGGAATTAAACATATCATCCATAAAATTTTGGATAATCTTCAAGGAAATTTCTCTATCAAATTCCTCGTCTTCTTTATCATTCAGAATGCCATCGACTACCTATGGTTCTAGGAACTGGATTAGATCATCAATCCTATCAGCTTAAGTCTTAATAATCTCATCACTAGGAGATAGTCCTTGTTCATCTAGCTTTTCAATCTCTTTAACCACACTAGATACAACTGTCAATGCAAATGGAAAATCTTATGACTTGGTATGCTTTGGTTTTCCAAAGACCTAGGGGACTTAGGATGGGTAAATTTTAATAGTCCTTGCATTGCCGAGCTTTTATCCCTTTGCAGTCTAGAAAATTTTCATGATCAATGAAATATTTGTTTTCCATTTCTCATGTCATACCCAAAAAGAACTATTTTGTGGAGATCATGCTCACTATCTGGAGATTATTTGGAAATTTTTGTCACTCGACTATAGTTTTATTAGTAATGACTACTCATGTTTCTCCCTTTCCCACCTAGGAATGACTATCTACCACCCTTTGGAATCATAATCACCATCCACATTTTCATTGAAGGATGTGAATAGGTTTTGGAGTTGGATCAAATTAGAGTGATCCCAAATCATAGATGATACATACATTTGAGAAACTCTTAGATCTAGACAAATAAAATCCTGGGGATCTATTTCACCCACTTTTTTAGCCACAATATAAATTGGGACAATACCACCTTCTAGGACCATTGAAATAATGTCTATATGAGAATTCAAAAAACAATTAGTCCAAGAAATAGATTAAATGGTTTGATGATTTCTAGATTTATTTCTCCTAGACTTTATCCTCATTCCTAGAAAAAACTATTTTGGAACAAGAAAATACAAAAATATAGGTCCTTAGATTTGCCATACCTAATACCTGTATATCCATCTTAACTCCTTCTAAGTCAAATCTCAAGCCAGTAAAAATATCAAAGATCCTGGTTCATGTAACAGATTTCATGGGAACTACGAAATAGAAAAAGACTTTATTTTACCTCCATTATTCGAGATACCTGTTGTGACATCAAAATAGGGATCCTCTTTTTCAACATGTTAGTATTTGGATAAATCATGGATTTTATATCTACAAGAATAACAGAAAGAGAGACAATATTCATATAAAACTTGTTACATATAATAGAGTTCTCATTTAAAATAAATCTATATGAAATTCAATAGATCTTTTGAGACATCAACTTTAATACAAATTTGAGGAGACACTGGGTGGAATACAGCATGGGTATAGTGCATAGAACAAAGTAATCATCCCACCATGTTACCAATCAATGTAAAAATCACCAATTTTTTTAATGGGAGATGAATACCATGTAAGAAGATATAAATTTCCATGATCAGAGGATCTCATTTCAGGTGGAGAACCACCAGAATAGAGAGGACCATAAACTTTCTAAAGTGTGTTGATCATTATTTCATGATGGTATTATATCATATTACATTACGAACCGAATCAAAAAAAAATTGGTCTAGAATCCTTATAATCTTTCATTCTTAAAAATTACAAGAATCAAAGATGAGCATTTTGATGGTGTCAACTAAGGGATGATTCTTGTCGAACTGAGCCACCAAGGTGAGATCGCACATTGTGAAAGATTTTTGGAATTCCAAAGAAGATATTAGAATCATAATAAACCCATGTTTTCATTACTGGACATTAGGTAAAAAATCAAAAGAGGGTAAACTAGAGAGATGGATAGGGTCAGTGAAGGGGGAGTAAGTTCATATATGAGAGTTCGTAGGGTGAATGAAGGGTCTTCCCTCCCCCATCTGAGGGAGGGAGAATCAGAGGAGTATCGATGATTCCTATTCAATCGAAAAGGAGTATTAGGATGATGAGGAATCCTTAATGAATAAAACCTCATTAAGATGCTTTACCACAATCTCTTTTATACCTTTATAGGCATCACTGAACTAGAAAACAACATATTCTCACAACTCTCTACTCATTACATCATCAATAATGTTTCATTACCAATGGGTGTAGTAGATTTTAAAATTATAATCCTTTAGAAATTTCACCCACCTCTATTTCTATATATTTAGGTCCCACTATGAGAAGATGTTTCTCAAAATCTTGTGATTTGGGAAGACCATAAATAAATCACTGATAAGGTAATGTCACTGTAGTTTTATGGAAAATTATATTAATTCCAACTCTAGATCATAGGTGGGATATTTATACTAATGGTAATGAAACAACCAAGACCCATAAGGGGTCACCAAACATTCCATCATCAAGATGCATCTCAAGTTTAA
The DNA here is from genome assembly GCA_963277665.1 of Viscum album. Classification (NCBI taxonomy): domain Eukaryota; kingdom Viridiplantae; phylum Streptophyta; class Magnoliopsida; order Santalales; family Viscaceae; genus Viscum; species Viscum album. The sequence goes on along the minus strand of OY728130.1, from coordinate 1,088,743,574 downwards.
TTCTCATGCATAAGTAGACCGATCTTGTGTAGAGTTCGACATGAACTCATGCATGCCTCCCTATACACAAGATGATTCTAACAAGTACTGTGAGTGTAAATGGTCTAGTTAGGAGACTATACCCACAATGTCAAAATTATACTTCATATAAATATCAAGAAAGGATAATAACACAAAATATTCACAATATAAATGAATAAAAAAAAATTATATAGAAGATGTACTGGATGGTATCTCACATTATATAAAGTAATAAAATAACAAAACATAAAGTAGTAGGTAAAACCATGGTATAAGAAAGAAATTGGAAAATAAACAAGAAAGTGTGGATCACTATGGATTTTTTCTTAGTATAACTGATGTTATTTTTATTTTCATGACTTATTAAATACCTCCTTTACTTATTTAATATGAAATTTTCATAATTTGTGTGAAATATTAATGTTTTAATATTAAGTATAATTTTTGAGCATTTTTTAGAAGTAGTCCAATTGAGTCAGTTTACTATGTTAATAATAAATATCACTATACTGATTTAAATTTTTCCTTCCTTGTTTTGTATGTGTCTTCTTTCAATATACAACATTTCATTAGAAGGTACCATGAGCCAATTCTTACATTTGAAGGTTCATATGGTCCTCACAAACAAGACCAAAGAATCTATGAAGAAACTGGACTATTCATGAAGATTGATTTACTGGGATAAATACAGAAGTCCAAATTCCATTATTCACCACCATAGTTCGGGGGATAATATAAGGAGTCCAGGATAAAAATTTCAAGGCCTAATAATAATAAAAAGGGGCCCAAAATATGTATTGATGTCCAGCCCACTATTCTGGAAGATAAATAAAATCATCACACAAATATTGACATTTCTCCGGATGTGGACATCCATTCGATCTTCGATTTTGTAGTGTGAAAGAGGAGATATGGTAGGACAATTCTTTTGAAGAAATTATTTTTATTTGAGGGCATATTACTATACAAAAACCCATTCAAATTTCAGACATTGGAAAGTATGGATTGAAATAGACAGAATGAAATTATTTATTAAAACTGCAATAACATTGGCTAGAAAAGTCTATTGGAGGACAAATGTTGAGGGTGGACAGAAGACATCAATATCTTCATCTTTGAAGAAGACACAAGCTCGTGATTCATCTGTCTAGATTGGTAAATCTACAGTTCAATTGTATGGATAGTTTTAGAATGAAAACAGTCCACTCCTTGGGTTATAAATACTTTCCTCTTCTCTCCTTGAGAGGGGTTGGAATTTCAGAAGAGAGGAGATCATATTGGCACGACCAAAGCTTTGAAAAAGGCTTGGGAGGACCATCCATACTCAAGTTTTCATTTAAGAAACCTTTCCTCCTCTCTTTGTTTTCATTTACTTTTATGTTCTTCATTATTGTAATTTTGTAAGTCCTTTCTTTTGTAATTCTGTTTTAATGCATGTTTCTTCTTCAATATCTATTATTCTCTTCTACCTTCTATAGTTTAATATTTATTTTCCTAAAATAGTTTAAATACAGTTGAATTACATTCCCTTATTTTGCTTCCTCATTTAATCGAAAGTTCGTTTTTAATTATAATCATTGTTCGTGTGTGTGTGTGTGTGTCGACGTACCACTCTTTTCTTATCCCTTTCTTTTTCTTATCTTATTAATTTATAATCATAATCATTATAACCAGATTATAAAAAACCCAAATGGCTGACTAAATCTCTCATTAGGGTGAGTTATAATTTAGCTATGTTATGTGATTGAGGGCTTTTCTCGATTAATATTCTTTGAATTAACATTGTATATGTTGGACTTAACATGTCATGGATTTATGATATATTCTGTTTAATATGTGGTTTCCATGGATTATTGGAACAATAAATACACTACTATAAACAAGTAATGGTAATTATTAGAACCATAAGTTTTGTTAAGGCTTGGATTAAAGCCTTAACACTTAGGAATTCAAATCAACGTCATCTTGTGACATGGGTGTTAATTTAATGCAATATAAAGAAAAGCACAAGGATATCACAAGATTAACTACCTAATAATGAAATCACCGCAATATTTAAAAATTTGATAATTCAATTATAGTAAATCAATCCTTTTAATTAAGCTCTGCGAACAAACCCCCCTAATCAAAATACAATCAACTAAAAACAAATGACTATTACAAAGTATCATCGCCGAGGATTCGACCCGAGTGATGCTATACACATTAGAAGAGCACCAGAACTTTTACCGGTCGATAGGCGACAATCGGCCGTGCATTTCAAATGGAGTCGTTACCGGGGATGGTGCTTTAAGTAGTCATTTGTTTCTGGTTATTGCAATAAAAAACAAAAAAAACAAAATTTAAAAAAATGAAAAAAAACATAAAGAAATACACGTCTTCTCATAAAAATCATAAACTGAAAAAAAAACAAAGAAAAACACATCTTCCTATTTCATCCAAAATTTATCTGAATGCCCCGCTTCCTTCCAAATAATCCCTCGGATTTGTTTGACCCTGAAATTGGGTGAACACTTCTCCAACTTAGGTGGAACAAAAGAGATAATCATGTAATTCAAGAACCAGTCCTTCTCCAACCAGTTGAATTAGAAATGGCCATTCCTAGGGAACAAACCCTTAAAGAACTTGTTTCACATTATATGAATTACCAACCTCTGGGTATTCAATATCCAAACATAGAGGCTGACTTCAAACTCAAATCGGGTTTGATTCATCTTCTTCCTCATTTCCACAGGCTAGGCGGTGAGGATCCACATCTCCACCTTAAAAAGTTCCAAGTGGTGTGTTCTACCATGAAGCCTCAAGGGGTTTTTGTAACACCCCGAGATTTTATGAAAAATATTCTCTTTAATTTCATTAATGTCTTGTGTTGTATGCTACACCAAGAGGATCTTGCACAACACGCATCCTTGACCTCCCTTGCATTACATTCAATCACGGCCTTCCTCGATAGCGTGTGTAGTACGCAATACCGAGTTTCATTAAACAATGATATGCTATTAAAATATTATTAAAACCAGCCATTATTAATTGTAATAACCACTTTTTAAATTTTTTAAATTTTATTTTTCAAAATGAACTTCATTTTTGGATTCGGAATATCAAAATTAGCTTAGGGTGAAATTTTGGTAATTTTCGGATAACTTTCATATTTTGATGAATAGTGAAAATTACTAAATTTTAATTAAAAACAACTTTTTCAATCGAAATAATTAATAGTGATAAATTATTAATTTGAGTGGTTTAAAGTATATTTAAAATATATTTTTACAATTTAATACAATGTTGGTCATTGGATATAATTTCACATTTAAACCAGTTATAAACAAGTGTCAATCTTTTGATAGTTATTATCTCTTAAAAACACGCCATTTGTTTTGACGATGGGAATTAATTTTTAAATTTGTTAAATTAATTGATATGCTTTGAATTTGTTAAAATAAACATCATTTTTTTGTTCATAATATCAAATATATCTTAGGCCTAATTTTTGTTATTTTTCTGGAAACTTTCATTTTTTGATGAATAGTGAAACCACTAAGTGGTAGTAAAAAAAATGAATTTTTCATAAAACTTAATTTTACCTCTTCTATGAGTGGAATTTAAAAAATCTGAGAGACACGGCTGATGTCAGTATGTAAAATGTGGTTCAATGAGATGAAAATAATTTTTGGTGAATAGTAACTTTTTACTTTTTTTAACCACGGTTAAAAGTAAATATGGTAATTAAGGGTAAAAATGATATTATTATTACCCTAACACATGTACTAATTGTATTGGATAAGTGTAATTCGACCGAAAACAACCTTAGGAATAAAATATGACGATTTAGGCCCACTTGGATTAGATTAGGACATTTATTATTATTTAATTCAAAGAAGCGTTAAAAGAGTTAAAATCAAAGTTTATTTACTAACAAATTTATAATATAGGGTTATACATAAGATAAATTCGATTGTAAATATTCATTAGAAATATAATACGATTTCCTACATAATGATATTTTATTTATAATTTTTAGACATTAAATAATTTAATTTATTTATGACACAATGATGATTCAGTAATTACCAAAATAGTGAAAAATTAGAATAATTGATATTATAAATACCCAAATAAATGTAATTTGAGACTTTTTATGAATTACACTAATTTTATAGGTTAATATGACATGTTAGTATATATTTAATTAACTTTTTTATAACTATTCATTCTGTTATGATTTTCACAAAAATCAATTACTAAATAGTGTCAAAATTGACATAAAATAGTTTTTAAAACAAATATTATATTATTAATTGCTATTTTATTCCTAAAAATCTAAGGTTCGGCCCAATGACTTAGATATGGTTATATATATTAATAATAATCATCTTGGGGTTCTTTTGGCTTGATATAGTAAGTTTATTAACCATATAGTGTAAGAAAACAAGAAGACACGGTAAAAGTAAAATTATCTAACTTAAAGTTAAATATAAATGATAAGGTTAAAATAGGAACCTAAACTTGTCTAAATTCTATTGGATGAGAGTATTTCTACCCATCCCTACCTTAGATTCTAAATAAATCAATTTGGAGCTATTTAAAACCGAATTTGACTTTATAATAAAATAATAGTTTTAGTTATTCCAAAGGTACCCTTCTCCTCCCTTATAAAAGGGCACCTCCTCCCCCTCTTCCTCACACCACTTTGAGCCTTCAAGATCATCCAAACCCTGCCAAATTATATTCTCCACTTCCATAGCAACATCCTAGAGGTTATGGTCTTCCTCAAAGACCAATGTTAGTGCCCTAAAAAGAGATCTCAAAGAGGTGCTTCAAAGAAGAGGTAATGTTTGTTACCGATTCTTTCAACTTTATTTCATCTTCCACTTCTTCTTCTTAGGTTGTTTCATTAATAAGTAATAACATAAGTATCACTAATATACTGATATGTTATTATAAGTATGAAGCAACCCTATTTCACCATCTATCCATCCTACGGAAAACGAAATCACCGCGCGTGCGTACGTACGGAATACCGTCTCCACGCCGTGGTGTAATCTATTTTCCACCACCACCTTACTTGGATGGGTATAATGGTGTACATAATAACTATATATGATTATTTTAAAGTGATATTGATTCTGAAATAGTATACATACACTTCAATACAATTCCACGATCATGAGAATGATATCATCGCTCGTGCGTACGTATGGACTATCGTCTCCACGACGCGATGAGATTCATTCTCCACGCTAACCAATAATGAATGATTATAAAGTATATATAATAAGTAATAATGAAATATATGACATAATAATGATACTGTATTTATGTGTATATATATGTATGTCATATACTTAATTCCATTCAACTCGATAAGGAAACGAAAACAGCGCTCATGTGTACGTATGGACTACCGTCTCCATGAACGGTGTATTTCTTTCCATTTACTAATTTATTATATATATGTATATTCTGAATATATATTATATATAAATCATGTTTTATATTCTGTAATTAAGTAATTATTATCTATGAAATCATATGAATAATTAAAAGTCAAAACACAGACGACAAATGAAACAATTTTACCCAAAATGCTCTTTAACATGGAATTTACAAAAGAACGGGTAATATAAAGTCATAAGTGAACCATATATGATATCATAACAATGAGTATGATTCTGGAATAAGTCAATGACATTATTTAAATCATTATACAGGAGGTTTGGACACTTACGAGGCAAATCAAACCTAAGGTAAGGGAAATATCACAATCTCATTTTTATCCGAGATTGTTTATATTTTAGCATTTACTGGGGTGTATTTTATCATCCACATCCATGTTTCCTCAATATTTAATATTATTTCCATACACCTACAATTGTTTAAATCCAATTTTACCCTTCGGTGAGTTTTTATTAAAGGATATGAAAGGAATCTTTTGTCATTTTTCATACGATGTACTTTTTGACTTTTCCGAAAAAAGTACGAAGAATGTTTTTTTTAACTTATACGGCATGAATGGATTTTTAAAACATTATTTCCAAGAAGCTTCCTTTACAAGTTTTCAAGTTTATTTTTAATCAACTTCTTTTAGTTTATAATTGTATGACATGTTAAGAAAGGAAAAGTATTTTTGAAGTAGAAAGGATATTTTCCTCAAGAATGGAGTTCAAGTGTTTTATCAAAATTATTTTCCATCTAAGATAACAAAGGGTTCTGTTTCTATCCATATTATTATATGGATTTGATTATGTTGTGATGGAAATATTTTTATGAATTCCTTTATCTTATATGAATTGTTTTATGATGTCACTATGTATAAGAATCCCATTTTTATTACATGGGTTATTCTATGATGTATGGTTTATGATTTTGTGGCACACATAAGAATGGTATCATTATGAGATTGGTGGGACCTATATCTCCCTCCAATGCATTGGGTAAAGATTTTATATCTCATGAGATAGACATGGCTGGAATGGTAGGTTATACCGGTTCAGTGAAAGAGTACTGAAACGAGGTTGACTCGATTCAGAAATGGACTTTGTCCACTAAGATAGTCTTGGCAATGAGTCTTGACTAATAAGAAATGATTCTCTATTATTATGTGTGTATGACACAATGTTTCATGATTTAAGTTATGATTATTGGGATTTCATTTCACAACTATGATTTATCCCATGTTATTAAATTATGCTCTCTTTTGCAGGTTAAGATTTTCAAAATGTTATGTTCTTATGATGTGATTGATATTTCTTTTGTTTACCCTTACTGAGCATTTGAGCTCACCCTTTTATGTTTTCTTTTCCCCAGGATATAAAGAAAGGATTTAGGTTAAAAAAATAAGATATTTATGAGAGATGTTGAAGATCTTTCACCATGATTAGAAGATTATATTCCGAGTTTCCAAAGACACTAAACTATTACGGTCCTTGTGTGTGTGTTTTTGTTATGTACTAAGCATTCCGCAAATGTAATGTAATGTCTATGTACGTCATGATTCGGGTCTCTAAAGTTGGTATCAGATGAAAGGTTTAGTCAACCATTGGAAACTAGGATGCGAAAATGTTAGTGAGATCCCTAGAGATATTTCTATGGTATGTCTAGGGATGTCTCTAAGGTTAAGTATACGTATAGGTTATAGTCCTAGAATTGTTCTAACGATCATAGAATTTAAACTAAGATGTTAGATATTGAGGGTACTTCCCCTTTACTATGTTGTTTTCTCTAGCATGATTTTTGCCTCTCACAAGATTCTTTTTGTATTTTAGTTAATGGAGGGAACCAGAAGGAATTCGGTTAACATTGAATCCAATGGACAAATTGGTGACTATGAGCAACAAAATTGTTTAATTCCAAGAGAGAAAGATATTGAGATTATGCCGAATCAGTCATCGCGATATATGATTAACAAGGTGAAATTTAGTGGTATGCCTAATTCATCAAAGAAGAGGAAGATAAACTATTATGCATGTTCACATGTTGAGGAGCATAATGAAAGGAAGATTGAGATTTATAAAGAAGGGAAGAAGAACCTTGAGGAATACCTCAAATGGAGGGACCGATGTTTTCTGTGTGGAGAAAAGGGTCATAGAGTGACAGACTGTTATAGAGTTCAATGTCTTATTTGTGGAAAACATGGGCATTACCCAACTCAATGCCCTGACCTAAAATGTTACTTCTAAATCAAGGAAGGACTTATTCCAGGACAATCATTGAAGTGGATGGACTGAAGTGTTTATCTATTGGTATTCAAGAATAATGTTGTTGAGGTACTTTTATGGTGTATTGGAATATTTATGTATTGGTATATTGTGGTTTTCAATAAGTTTAAGGTACCGATAACCCTGAAAAGTGATTCAAATATTTTGGAAAGTAGATGATATGCGCATAATGAAGGGATAAAGAGAAAATTAAATGTTTGACAGTATTCATGAGCTCATGATTGATATAAGGACTAAGTGATATCATGGTTTGAGTATATAGAATTTTGAGGATTTTGTTATGTGGAAGGTGTTAACTTTTAACTGCATTCATGTTTTCACTAAGGTTCAATGGGTATTCAAGAGAATACATTATTAAGGCCTTTAAATGTTTGGAATGTGACCAACAAGACATATCTTATGATATATGGGGATCAATGATGGTATTAAATCTCTGGTAATCGTTTTCACTATATTATGAGAGTGGACTGCAGTATTATGGATAAGCCTAAAGATTGGAATGGATTATGTTGGACATAAGTTAGTATTGTTTAAGGATAGAAGTTTTTTCGATATTATTTATGGGATGTTATAGTAATATAGTTTTAGAAAAAGGACAACCTTCAGGACGGGCGACAACTCATCGCGTCGGACAAGGCCGTGGGAATCGAACCCACAACCAAAGTGCGACTGGCCTTTATCGCCTACCACAGGCCTACAGGAAGTCCCTGTTTAGTATAAACTAGTTTTATTATATTAATCAGTATGATATATGAAGTATAAGTCCATTTTAGGAACCATATATCATTAATCTCACTATAGATAGACTTATGTATTTTTTGATAACTTTTCTAACCTTTTGTTTGAGACAGATGGAATGACCCATCATTCTATCACATGATCTACTAACACATCACGAATGACAAATTCAACTTCATTTCTTTAAGAGATGAAGTGGAAATTGTCCAAAGAACGACCAACGGTGATACTATACCGAAATCACGAAAGTATTTCTTCTAATTCCAATTTCATCAACTTTAGGGAAACGATCTTGAAAACCAAAAATGTTCTCCTGGTTCCCTTATATCTGATGAATCAGATGGTACCTTATATCATCACAAATCTATGGATTTGTGATTGCTGTCTTTTCCATAGCCATGTTCTCTACCACTCTCCATCAGAACATGATGGTTAGATTTCTTTTCCATATCCATATTTTCACCTATGTGGAAACCCAATGATTAGTTTATTTGGATAACTGTTATGTTTCATACTTTTGTTTTTAAATATGGGTTTTGGTATTCCATTTTACGATGTGGGTTTTTATTAAAGAAACTTTCGAGTAGTAAACCATTTATAACCCCGACGAATTTCGAGGGCGAAATTCATTTAAGGGGGGTAGAATGTAACACCCCGAGATTTTATGAAAAATATTCTTTTTAATTTCATTAATGTCTTGTGTTATATGCTACACCAAAAGGATCTTGCACAAAACGCATCCTTGACTTTCCTTGCATTACACGCAATCACGACCTTCCTCGATAGCGTGTGTAGTACGCAATACCGAGTTTCATTAAACAACGATATGTTATTAAAATATTATTAAAACTAGCCGTTATGAATAGTAATAACCACTTTTTAAATTTTTTAAATTTTATTTTTCAAAATGGACTTCATTTTTTGGATTCGTAATATCGAAATTAGCTTAGGGTGAAATTTTGGTAATTTTCGGATAACTTTCATATTTTGATGAATAGTGAAAATTACTAAATTTTAATTAAAAACAACTTTTTCAATCGAAATAATTAATAGTGATAAATTATTAATTTGAGTGGTTTTAAAGTATATTTAGAATATATTTTTACAATTTAATACAATTTTGGCCATTGGATATAATTTCACATTTAAACCAGTTATAAACAAGTGTCAATCTTTTGATAGTTATTATCTCTTAAAAACACGCCATTTGTTTTGACGATGGGAATTAATTTTTAAATTAGTTAACGTAACTTACATGATTTGAATTTGGTAAAATAGACATCATTTTTGAGTTCATAATATCAAATATAGATTAGGCCTAAATTTTGGAATTTTTCTGGAAACTTTCATTTTTTGATGAATAGTGAAACCACTAAGTGGTAGTAAAAAATGAATTTTTCATAAAACTTAATTTTACCGCTTCTGTGAGTGGAATTTCAAAAATCCGAGAGACACGGTTGATGTCAATAAGTAAAATGTGTTTCAATGAGATGAAAATAATTTTTGGTGAATAGTAACTTTTTACTTTTTTTTACCACGGTTAAAAGTAAATAGGGTAATTAAGGGTACAAATGATATTATTATTACCCTAACACATGTCCTAATTCTATTAAATAAGTGTAATTCGACCAAAAACAACCTTAGGAATAAAATATGACCATTTAGGCCCACTTGGATTAGATTAGGACATTTATTATTATTTAATTCAAAGAAGAGTTAAAAGAGTTAAAATCAAAGTTTATTTACTAAAACATTTATAATATAGGGTTATACATAAGATAAATTCGATTGTAAAAATTAATTAGAAAGATAATAAGATTTCCTACATAATTATATTTTATTTATAATTTTTAGACATTAAATAATTTAATTTATTAATGACACAATGATGATGAAGTAATTACCATAATAGTGAAAAATTAGAATAATTGATATTATAAATACCCAAATAAATGTAATTTGAGACTTTTTATGAATTACAATACTTTTCTAGGTTAATATGACATGTTATTATAGATTTAATTAACTTTTTTCGAACTATTCATTCTATTTTTATTTTCACAAAAATCAATTACTAAATAGTGTCAAAATTGACATAAAATAGTTTTTAAAACAAATATTATATTATTAATTGTTATTTTATTCCTAAAAATCTAAGGTTAGGACAAATTACTTATATAGGGTTATATATATTAATAATAAACAACTTGGGGTTCGTTTGGCTTGATATAGTAAGTTTATTAACCTTATAGTGTAAGAAAACAAGAAGACACGGTAAAAGTAAAATTATATAACTTAAAGTTAAATATAAATGATAAGGTTACAATAGGAACCTAAACTTGTCTAAATTATATTGGATGAGAGTATTTAGACCCATACCCACCTTAGCTTCGAAATAAATCAATTTGGAGCTATTTAAAACCGAATTTGACTTTATAATAAAATAATAGTTTTAGTTATTCTAAAGGTACCCCTCCCCTCCCTTATAAAAGGGCACCTCCTCCCCCTCTTCCTCACACCACTTTGAGCTTTAAAGCTCGGCCAAACCCTGCCAAATTCTCTTCTCCACTTCCATAGCAACATCCTAGAGGTTCTGGTCTTCCTCAAAGACCAATGTTAGTGCCCTAAAAGGAGATCTCAAAGAGGTGCTTCAAAGAAGAGGTAATGTCTGTTACCGATTCTTTCAACTTTATTTCTTCTTCCACTTCTTCTTCTTAGGTTGTTTAATTATTAAGTAATAACATCAGTATCACTAATATACTGATATGTTATTATAAGTATGAAACAACCCTATTTCACCATCTATCCATCCTATGGAAAACGAAATCACTGCGCGTGCGTACGTACGGAATACCGTCTCCACGCCGTGGTGTAATCTATTTTCCACCACCACCTTACTTGGATGGGTATAATGGTGTACATAATAACTATATATGATTATTGTAAAGTGATATCAATTCTGAAATAGTATACATACACTTCAATACAATTCCACGATCATGAGAATGATATCATCGCTCGTGCGTACGTACGGACTACCGTCTCCAAGACGCGATGAGATTCATTCTCCACGTTAACCATTCATGAATGATTATAAAGTATATATAATAAGTAATAATGAAATATATGAAATAATAATGATACTGGATTTATGTTTATATATATGTATGTCATATACTTAATTCCATTCAACTCAATAAGGAAACGAAAACAGTGTTCATGCGTACATACGGACTACTGTCTCCATGAACGGTGTATTTCTTTCCATTTACTAATTTATTATATATATATGTATATTCTGAATATATATTATATATAAATCATGTTTTATATTCTGTAATTAAGTAATTATGATCTAAGAAATCATATGAATAATTACAAGTCAAAACACAGACGACAAATGAAACAATTTTACCCAAAATGCTCTTTAACATGGAATTTACAAAAGAACGGGTAATATAAAGTCATAAGTGAACCATATATGATATCATAACAATGAGTATGATTCTGGAATAATTTAATGACATTATTTAAATCATTATACAGTAGGTTTGGACACTTACGAGGAAAATCGAACCTAAGGTAAGGGAAATATCGCAATCTCATTTTTATCCGAGATTGTTTATACTTTAGCATTTACTGGGGTGTATTTTATCATCCACATCCATGTTTCCTCAATATGTAATATTATTTCCATCCACCTATAATTGTTTAAATCCAATTTTACCCTTCGGTGAGTTTTTAGTAAAGGATATGAAAGGAATCTTTTGTCGTTTTTCGTACGAGGTACTTTTTGACTTTTCCAACAAAAGTACGAAGAATGTTTTTTTTAACTTATACCGCATGAATGTATTTTTAAAACATTATTTCCAAGAAGCTTACTTTACAAGTTTTCAAGTTTATTTTTAATCAACTTCTTTTAGTTTAGAATTGTATGACATGTTAAGAAATGAAAAGTATTTTTGAAGTAGAAAGGATATTTTCCTCAAGAATGGAGTTCAAGTGTTTTATCAAAATTATTTTCCATATAACATAATAAATGGTTCTGTTTCTATCCGTATTATTACATGGATTTGATTATGTTGGGATGGAAATATTTTTCTGAATTCCTTTATCTTATATGAATTGTTTTATGATGTCACGATGTATAAGAATCCCATTTTTATTACATGGGTTATTCTATGATGTATGGTTTATGATTTTGTGGCACACATAAGAATGGAATCATTATGAGATGGGTGGGACCTATATCTCCCTCCAATGCATTGGGTAAAGATTTTATATCTCATGAGATAGACATGGCTGGAATGGTAGGTTATACCGGTTCAGTGAAAGAGGACTGAAACGAGGGTGACTTGGTTCAGAAATGGACTTTGCCCACTAAGATAGTCTTGGAAATGAGTCTTGACTAATAAGAAATGATTCTCTATGATTATGTGTGTATGCCACAAAGTTTCATGATTTAAGTTATGATTATTGGGATTTCATTTCACTACTATGATTTATCCCATGTTATTAAATTATGCTCTCTTTTACAGGTTAATATTTTCAAAATGTTGTGTTCTTATGATGTGACTGATATTTCTTTTGTTTACACTTACTGAGAATTTGAGCTCACCCTTTTATGTTTTCTTTTCCCCAGGATATAAAGAAAGGATTTAGGTTTAAAAAAAAGTAGACCTTTATGGGAGATGTTGAAGATTTTTCACCACGATTAGAAGATTATATTTCGAGTTTCCAAAGACACTAAACTATTACGGTCCTTGTGTGTGTGTTTTTGTTATGTACTAAGCATTCTGAAAATGTAATGTAATGTCTATGTATGTCAAGATTCGGGTCTCTAAAGTTTTTGAGGAACAAATAAAACTCCATGCATTCCCTTTCTCCCTATCCAACTCCGCCAAGTCCTGGCTCTACTACCTTCTTCCTGATTCCAAAACCAAATGGAATTACATGAAGTAACTCTTCTTAGAGAAATTATTCCCTGCTTCTCGTACTGCTTATATCTGAAAGGAAATAAGTGGTATCCGTCAGTTACCAATTTAATCACTCTATGAGTACTGCGATAGATTCAAAAAGTTTGTTTCTACATTCCCAAACCACCAAATTCCTGACCAACTCTTGATCCAATAATTCTATGAGGGATTATTGGATATGGATAGAACTCTCATATATGCTGCAAGTGGCGGTGATCTTGTTGATAAAACTATCGTAGTAGCAAGAGATCTCATAATTAACATGGCTGAAAACACACAACAATTCCATACTTGAGCACATTCTCAAGTCAAGAAAGCCCAAGATAATCAATCAATTGAGCTGAACAAGATGACCGAGTGGATGAGTTAACTTACATGTCTTGTGCGACAACTAGCAGTGGCATCCAAATCCCCAACATCATCTTCTCCACAATCAATGTTTGCTAGACCTGTCAAAAACTATGGAATCTGTAACTCTCCATCCCATCCAGCTGACACAAGTCCACAACTACAAGACGATCAATCTGATTCATCTAGACCAATGGAGCTCAATGCAGTATATGCTCAGCATAACACCAACCATCAACTATCAGGACAGTTTGTTAGAAACATCAACCAACCTCACTCTAATCCCTTCCCTTCTTCCTATAATAAAAGCCTTAGGTATGGTAATCACATATCTCATCCCCCTCAATTCCCTTCTCAAAACCCAAACCAATTCCAATATGATCAAGGTGTTGGTAACTTCCAACAACCTTATCCTTTTCTTCCTCAACCTCAAAGGAACAATCCTCTTCCTGGATTCCATTATCCTAGTGAGCCTTCCCAATTCCAAATCCAATACAATCGCTTTCCCAAGAACCAAAATCAAGGTAATCCCAATTCGGGACAAGCCTCTTCATCTAAGAAACCATGGGAAAGTGCAGTTGAAGATATTTCCTCTTTACCCGTTCCAGCCTTAAAAACATTGAAACCCATATTGGTCAACTTGCATCCCACCTTAGTCACCAGCAGCCATCCAATTCTTCCCAACTCCCATATCAACAATTACCCAACCCCAAGGGTAATTTAAGTGAAATTGCACATAGATCGGGAAAGCAAATTGCTATGCCTCAAGATAAGTCCCCCAACCGTCCTTTGAATATTGACCTCGAAAACCAAAAGAAAAAGAAACGTGAAAAGGAACCTGAATCCATTCCCTCACCACCTTCCATTCCACTTAGGAACCCAATTACTTTTCCTCAAGATGTTTTTAATCGATAGAAGTCCTTCGAACCTGATCTTGAAATGCTCTACATGTTTAGATGTGTTGAAGTCAACATTATCTTCTTAGATTCCATAAAACAAATTCCTAAGTATGCCAAGTTTCTCAAGGAGTTGTGTACCCACAAGAGGAAATTTAGGTCCTTTGAAAATTTTTCAACCCCAGATTCCATACCCATTAAGTGCAAAGATACATGGAACATTACAGTTCCATGCCAAATTGGAAGTTCCAACTTTGATGATGCACTCCTAGACCTAGGAGCCTCAATTAATGTCATGCCCAAATCAATATTCTCCAACCTTGGTTTAGGTCCCTTACATCTAACGGGTGTTGCATTCAGTTAGCCAGTCGAAGCACAGCCAGTTCGGAGGGAATAATTGAGGATGTCCTTGTCTGAGTCAATGATCTTATCTTCACTTCTGATTTATATGTTCTTGACATGGAAGGTGATACGAACTCTTATCGATCTCCCCTAATTCTAGGAATACCATTCCTCATGACTGTGATAACCATGATTGATTTCCATTTAGGCATCTTATCCATAGAATTTGGTGACCAACTGGTCAAGTACAACATTTTTCAAGCCATGCGATACCCATCTGAGGATCACTCTTCATTCTCAATCCATGCTTCTGAGTATACTTACATGTGTCAATCGAACCCCAATACACCATGTTCTTCATGTTATAATGTCAAAGGGTCTTGTGAAATCTGCACCATGATTAACAAAGTCATAAATGGTGAAGTTTATGTGGACCTCTCATTCATAGACTCCATTAATCTATAGGAACATGAAAACATTCTTGAATCCCACATCAACTCTGATCTCAACTGATCCACCTTGGACAGTATTAAGGGAAATGAATTTGAAGCAACTGAAGTCCCTTCATCCATTCCTGAGATGTCTAACCCACAAATGAGAAATGATACTAATCTAAAACCTCTTCCTAAACACCTAAAATATGCATTCCTTTTCCATGATCACTCTTATCATGTCATTATCTCTTCTTCACTTACTGAAACTGAGGAGTCCAAACTTGTTCAAGTGTGAGAGGAAAAAAAAAAGGTCTTAGGTTGGACCATAGATGACATACCAGGAATCAACCCTTCCCTTTTCATGCATCACATCCATCTTGAGGAGTCATCCAAATCAATTAGACAACCACAAAGAAGAATTAATCCACTCGTACTTGAGGTAGCTAGAGAAGAGATCACCAAGATTCTTCAAGCTGGTATTATCTACCCAATTTCTAATAGTGAATGGTTTAGTCCAATTCAAGTTGTACCTAAGAAGGGTGGGATAACTGTTGTCACAAATGAACATGGGGAGGTAATCACAACTCGAGTGAAGAATAAATGGTGTGTGTGCATTGACTATAGAAAATTGAATGTTGAAACCCGAAAAGATCATTATCCTCTTCCCTTCCTTGACCAAATGCTAGAACGATTATCCAGAATTCACACTATTGCTTTCTTGATGGATACACTGGCTACTTTCAAATCCCAAGCACACCTCAGGACCATGAAAAGACTACTTTCACATGCCCCTTTGGAACATATGCATATAGAAAAATTCCTTTTGGCCTTTGTAATGCTCCTGCAACATTCTGGAGGTGTATGACGGGTATCTTTTCAGAATTCATTGAACACTGCATGGAAGTCTTCATGGAAGACTTTACCATTTATGGTGATTCATTTGAGTCGTGATTGCATTCACTCTCTCTAGTCCTTCAAAAGTGTTTCAAGTGTAACCTTTTGTTAAATTTTGAAAAATATCACTTCATGGTTTCAAATGGGATTGTTCTAGGGAACATAGTTTCAAAAGATGGTATTGAAGTCGATCCTGCCAAAATTGAAATGATCCAATCACTTCCTGAACCCACTTCTGTTTGAGACATCTATTCATTTCTTGGTCATTCCGGTTTCTATCAGAGATTCATCCATAAATTTAGTAAAATTTCCCTCCCACTCACTCATTTTCTCCAAAATGATGTCACTTTACATTTCGATGAGTTTTGCAAGAGAGCCTTTGTTGAACTCAAAACTTCTCTAACATCCGCCCCAATAATCCAACCCCCAAATTGGTCCTTACCCTTTGAATTGATGTGTGATGCTTCTGATAGGGCTATTGGGGGTGTTCTTATTCAAAGAAGAGAAAATATTCCTCATGTCATCTATTATGCCTCAAAAACATTGGATGAAACTCAATCTCACTACACTATCACTAAAAAATAACTTTTTTGCAGTGGTTTTTGCCTTAGATAAATTCTGGTCCGATCTCTTAGGTGACAAAATTATCATCTTCATAGACCATTCTTCTATAATGTTCTTACTCAATAAAAGTGATTCCAAACCTAGGCTAATAAGATGGATCCTAATGCTCCAAGAGTTTGACCTTGAAATAAAAGATAGACCAGGAAAAGAAAACCCTATGGCTGATCAATTGAGTAGAATTTCTAATTCTTCTCATTCTGAAATCATCGATCCTGATTTCCCCACTGAGTACCTTTTATCTCTTACTCCAAAGTTACCATGGTATGCCCCAAATTTAAATTACTTGGTTTATGGTGTTTTTCCTGAAATTGTTTCAAAAGAACAGAAAATGAGTTTGAAAAGTGATTCAAAATACTATTTTTGGGAAGAAAATAAACTTTGAAAAACTGGGGCAGACATGGTAATTAGGAGATGTGTTGATGAGGATGAACATTCCTCTATCTTAGAATTCTATCAGTCAATGCCTGGTGGTGGGCACTTTGGACCACAAAGGACCTCCAAAAAGGTCCTAGACTCTGGATTCTTCTAGCCTTCACTCTTCAAGGACTCACATGAGTTTTGTCAATCATGTCCCACTTGCCAAAAGTTTGGCACAATTTCAATGAGAAATGAAATGCCCCAAAAGCCTTTAATTTTCTGTGAGATATTCGATGTTTGGGGTATCGATTTCATGGGACCATTTCCCCTTACAATGGATTATCATACATCCTTATTACAGTTGATTATGTTTCTAGGTGGTTAAAGGATAAACCCACTAGAAAGGATGATTCACATACTGTTAGTGAGTTCTTAAAGACACACATCTTCCATAGATTTGGCACACCTTGCGCCTTGATCAGAGACTTAGGAACCCATTTTTGTACCTGAACCATGGAATCACTTTTGAAAAAGAATGGGGTTGTTCATAAAACATCAATTGTATATCACCCCCCCCCCAAACAAATGGAATGGATGAACTTTCTAATAGAGAAGTGAAAAGAGTTCTAGAGAGAATTGTAAAACCCAATAGAAAAGACTGGCCCAAAAGACTTGGTGAAGTGCTTTGGGCTTATCGAACTGCCTATAAAACACCCATTGAGATGTCTCCTTTTAGGCTAGTTTTTGGCAAAGCATGTCATTTTCCAGTTGAAATCCAACATAAGTCATTTTGGGCTGTGAAAACATGTAATTTTTATTTTGAAAAATCTGGTAAATAAAGATTATTGCAATTGGCTTAACTGGAGGAGCTTCGACTTGAATCCTCTAAGAATTACAATCTGTACAATGAAAAGGCTAAGGTAATCCATGGAAAACACATCATTAGAATGTTATTTCATGAAGGTGAAAAGGTAATGCTCTTCAATTCTCGATTTTGGATTCACCTAGGTAAGCTTAATTATCGTTGGGAAATTCCTTTTGTTATTACTAATGTTTACCCATTTCGTGCAGTGCAAGTCCAAAACCCCTCTTCCAAAAGGACATTCACGGTTAATGGATATCGGTTAAAGAATCACCATGAGAGGATGCACAATCTTGGATCCACATCAACTACCATTGGATCCCCACCATCTGTAGTCAAGCTACCACTATATGGATTTGGAAACCCGCCAAATCAAAACCAAGGGGTACCTATTTCCCTTTAACTATCTATCAATCTCTTCCTCTCTCTACCTATTTCTTCTTCATCCTCTCTCTTTAATTTTTTACCACTTTATTTTTCAAATCCTTTGTTTTTAATTTTCTCTTTTGTGTGGGTTTATCATTATAAAAAACAAAAATAAAAACCTAAAAAACTAAAAAAATCACTTAAAACGAATACAAAAGACTCAAGAGTCATGATTACTCACCTTCCAATTTTCAAATTTTGTCCAACCATTTTGGGGAGTCAAAAGATATGGTTTCATCTCAAAAAAAATTCGTTTTCATCATGACTTTGGATAAATAATTTTGTGTCAAAATTAACAAATTTTGAATGCTCAATTTTTTATTTGGAAAATGATTTTCCTGAACCGTGAGGAACATCATTTGCTTTCATGACAAGGACACCTATGGAAATCTTTTCAAAATGTGTGTTTTCACCCCCATTTGTGAGTCTTGAGTTTGTGGTCCTTCGAGCTGAATTTCCTACTTTAGTGTGCATTAATATGATAGAGGCATTTTTTCTGAACCACATGAGAATCATAATAGCCAAATAACATCTCATTAAACATACATTAATCCTCCTTTTGAAATCCCCTTGGAGCCTATGAAAACATTTTCCTTGATAGCCACATTACAAGCCCAATATCTTTTCCCACCCAATATCAACATGTATTTTCATTGCGTAATTTTCTCAAATTTAAGTGTGGGAGGAATAGATTTCATTGTTTGGGTACCCTATTATTGTTTTTCAACGAGTTACCATCTTCTTGAAGGCAAGAATCCATTTTATTATGGAGGAGATATTTTCATTCAGTGTGTTTTGGGTAATGTGATGTACTTCCATTTATGTAATTTTGTAAATATTATTGAAAAGTGTTCAAAAAATTCAAAAATGATGAAAAAAAATCAAAAATAAATGAAAAAATGGGTTTTGTCCTGGGTAGGTAAAAAATCACTCTTCCTCAACCTTTGATCTTGTTATAACTATTACAATTAGTGTCATGAAAATATCAAACATGGTTTGGGATATGAGTGTCATATCTGTTTCAAGGTCGACTTTCGAAGAAACAAATAAAAAAGAGAAAATAACAAAAAAGAACACTTGCATTATATTCTTATTGGGAGAAGTTTTGTGGTTTGTAAATATTTCACCTTCTCATCCCCTTAAAATTTTCTTCCTCTATTATTTCTTTCTTCGCACAATAATTCTATTGTAAATATGTGTTTTCATTTCCTTCCATGTTTTATTTCAAAAAAATGTGCATTTCTTTTTCTATGCTGGTTTTTTAACCCTCTTCTTCTCTCTCTTGGACCTTATATTCCTACTGTCCCATAGCCAAAAAAATCCCTTCAAAAGACCCATGGATTATTGTTCACTTTGGATAGGTATTGGAAGCTAAGAGCTCTTTTAAAACTCTAGGATTTTCACTTTTGGTTCGTGAAAGAGTGAACCTCCAAAAATGATTTATATCATCTTGAGAGGTGGGAGTTTTGAGTATCCATATTTTCCATTTCTAAATTTGAGCATGAAAAAATGAATTACTTTTGAAACATTGTTTCTATAAAAACTTATGGTGGAATTCAAAATGGATGAGTGAAATAGTCTAAACCTCCCCTGATTAGAGAAAACAAAATTTAAATATCTGTTGGTGAGTGAAAATGATTTTGTTATGTTTTTTTATTTGTTGCACATGAGGACATGCACAAAACTAGGTGTGGGGGAGTTTATGTTATTAATATTTTCATGACTTACTAAATACTCCCTTTACTGATTTTAAATTAAATGTTCATAATTTTTGTGAAATGTTAATGATTTAATATTAAGTATAATTTTTGAGCATTTTTTAGAAGTAGTCCAATTGAGTCAGTTTACTATTTTAATAATAAATATCACTATACTGATCCCAATTGTGTGGTTTTTGTTTTTTAGGATTCTCCTTTCAATATAAAACATTTCATTAGAAGGTACCAGGAGACAATTCTTCCATTTGAAGGGTCATATGGTCCTCACAAACAAGATCAAAGAATCTGTGAAGAAACTGAAATATTCATGAAGATTGATTTACTGGGTTAAATACAGAAGTAAAAATTATATTATTCTTTACCATAGTTTGGGGGGACAATTTATGGAGTCCAGGATAAAAATTTCAAGGCCTAATAATAACAAAAAGGGGCCCAAATATGTATTTGAGTCCAGCCCACCATTCTGGCTGAGAAATAAAACCAGCACACAAATATTGACATTTCTCCTGATGAGGACATCCATTTGAGCTGAGATTTTGTAGTGCGAAAGAGGAGATATGGCCTGAAAACTCTTTTGAATAAATTATTTTTATATGAGAGCATCTTACTATGAAAAAACCCATTCACATTTTAGACATTGGAAAGTCTAGATGGAAATAGATAGAATGACATTATTTATTAAAACCGCCATAACATTGCCTAAAAAAGTCTATTAGAGGACATGTTTTGATGGTGGATAGAAGAGATCAATATATACATCTTTTAAGAATACACCATCTCAGGATTCATCTATCTAGATTGGTAAATCTATGGTTCAATTGGAGGGATAGTTTTGGAATGCAAACAGTCCACTCCTTGGGCTATAAATACTCTCCCCTTCTCTCCTTGAGAGGGGTTGGCATTTCAGAAGAGAGGAGATCATATTGGCATGAAAAAAGATTTGAAAAAGGATTTTGAGGAACTTCCATACTCATGTTTTCACTTGAGAAATATTTCCTCCTATCTTTTTTTTTATTTACTTTTATGTTCTTCATTATTGTAATTTTGTAAGTCCTTTCTTTCGTAATTCTGTTTTAATGCAAGTTTCTTCTTCAATATCTCTTATTCTCATCCACCTTCTGTAGTTTAATATTTATGTTCTTAAAATAGTTTAAATAATGTTGAATTCCATTCCCTAATTTTTCTTTCTCATTCAATTGAAAGTGTGTTTTTAATTATCATCATTGTTCGTGTGTGTGTGTGTCGATGTACCACTCTTTTCTTACCCCTTTCTTTTTCTTCTCTTATTAATTTATAATCATAATCATTATAACCAGATTATTAAAAACCCAAGTGGCTGAGTAAATCTCTCGTTGGGGTGAGTTATAATTTATGTATGTTTAGTGATTGAGAGATTTTTCTCGATTAATATTTTTTGAATTAACATTGTGTATGTTGGACTTAACAAGTCATGGATTTATGACATATTTTGTTTAACATGTGGTTTCCATGGATTATTGGAACCATAAATACACTACCATAAACAAGTAATGGTAATGATTAGAACCCTAAGTTATGTTAAGGCTTGGATTAAAGCCCTAACACTTGTGAATTCAAATCAACGTCCTCTTGTGACATGGGAGTTAATTTAATGCAATATAAGAAAAGCTCAAGGATATCACAAGCTTAACTACCTAAAAATGAACTCACCCCAATATTTATCAATTTGTTAAATCAATTATAGTCAATAAATCATTTCAATTAAGCTCTGCAAACAAACCCCCTAATCAAAATACAATCAAATAAAAACAAACGACTATTACAAAGTATTATCGCCGAGGATTCAACCCGAGTGCTGCAATACACATTAGCAGAGCACCAAAATTTTGACCGGTCGATAGGAGACAATCGGCCATGAGTTTTAAATGGAGTCGTTTCCGGGGATGGTGCTTTAAGTAGTCATTAGTTTATGGTTATTGTAATAAAAAACAAAAAAAAAACAAAATTTATAAAAAAATGAAAAAAAACACAAAGAAAAACTCGTCTTCTCATAAAAATCATAAACTAAAAAAAATACAAAGAAAAACCCATATTCCTATTTCTTCCAAAATCTATCTGAATTCCTCATAGCCTTCCAAACAATCCCACAGATTTTTTTGACCCTGAAATTGAGTGAACACTTCACCAACTTAGGAGGAACATAAGAGATAATCAAATAATTCAACAACTAGTCCTTGTCCAACCAGTTGAATTCAAAATGGAAAATCCTAGGGAACAAACCCTTAAAGAAATTGTTGCCCCTAATTTGAATTACCAACCTCTTGGTATTCAATATCCAAACATAGAGGCTGACTTCGAACTCAAATCGGGTTTGATTCATCTGCTTCCTCATTTCCACGGGCTAGCCGGTGACGATCCAAATCTACACCTTAAAGAGTTCCAAGTTATGTGCTCTACCATGAAGCCTCAAGGGGTTTCTGAGGAACAAATCAAACTCTGAGAATTCCCTTTCTCCCTATACAACTCCTCCAATTCATGGCTCTACTACCTTCCTCCTGCTTCCATAATCACATGGAATGAAATGAAGCGACTCTTCTTAGAGAAATTATTTCCTGCTTCTCGTACAACTTCTATCCAAAAGGAAATAAGTGGTATCTGTCAGTTCCCAAGTGAATCACTCCATGAGTACTGGGAGAGATTCAAAAATCTTGTTGCAACATTCCCACACCACCAAATTCATGACCAACTCTTGATCCAATACTTCTATGAGGGATTATTGGCTATGGAGAGAACTCTCATAGATGCCGCAAGTGGCGGTGCTCTTGTTGATAAAACTCCTGCAGTAGCAAGAGATATCATAAGAAATATGGCTGAAACCACACAACAATTCCATACTTGAGAACATGATCAAGTCAAATAAGCCCAAGACAATCAATCAATTGAGCCGAACAAGATGACCGAGTGGATGAGTGAACTTACAGGTCTTGTGCGACAACGAGCTGTGGCATCCAAAGCCCCAACATCGTCTTCTCCACAATCAATGTTTCCTGGACATCTCAAAAACTGTAGAATCTGCAACTCTCCATCCCATACAACTAACACATGTCCAAAACTACAATAGGATCAATCTAATTCATCTAGACCAATGGAGCTCAATGCAGTATATTCTTAACGGAACACCAACACTCAACTATCAGGTCAATTTGTTAGAAACTTCAACCAACCTCACTCTGAGCCCTTGTCTACTTCATATATCCAAGGCCTTAGGTATGGTAATCCCATATCTCATCCCCCTCAATTCCCTCCTCAAAACCCAAACCAATTCCAATATGTTCACGGTTTTGGTAACTTCCAACAACCTTATCCTTTTCTTCCTCAACCTCAAAGGAACAATCCTCCTCCGGGATTCCATTATCCTTATGAGCCTTCCCAATTCCAAAACCAATAAAATCACTTTCCCAATAACCAAAATCAAGGTAATCCCAATTCGGGACAAGCCTCTTCTTCTAAGAATCCATGGGAAAGTGCAGTTGAAGATATTGATTCTTTCACTCATTCCATCCTTAAAAACATTGAAACCCAAATTGTTCAACTTGTATCCCACCTTAGTCAACAGCAACCATCCAATTCTTCCCAACTCCCCGCTCAACCATTACCCAACCCCAAGGGTAATGTAAGTTCAATTTCACTTAGACCAGGAAAGAAAATTTCTATGCCTCAAGATAAGTCCCCCAACTGTCCTTTGAATGTTGACCTAGAAAATGAAAAGAAAAAGAAACTTGAAAAGGAACCTGAATCCATTCCCTCACCTCATTCCATTCCACTTAGGAACCCAATTCGTTTTCCCTAAGCTGTTCCTAAGCCAAATAAGTCCTTCGAACCTGATCCTGAAATGCTCGACATGTTTAGACATGTTGAAGTCAACATTCCCCACGTAGATTCCATAAAACAAATTCCTAAGTATGCCAAGTTTTTCAAGGAGTTGTGTACCCAAAATAGGAAACTTAGGACCGTCAAAAATGGTGCAACCCAAGAATCCATACCCATTAAGTGCAAAGATCCAAGGACCTTTATGGTTCCATGCCAAATTGGAAGTTCCAACTTTGATGATTCACACATAGACATAGGAGCCTCAATTAATGTCATGCCCAAATCAATATTCTCCAAACTTGGTTTAGGTCCCTTACATCCAACAGGTGTTGTCATTCAGTTAGCCAATTGAAGCACAACCTGTCCTGAGGGAATAATTGAGGATGTCCTTGTCTGAGTCAATGATCTTATCCTCCCTAGTGATTTCTATGTTCTTGACATGGAAGGTGAGATGGACTCTTCTTGATCTCCCCTAATTCTTGGAATATCATTCCTCATGACTGCGAGAACCAATATTGATGTCCATTTAGGCATCTTATCCATGGAATTCGGTGACCAACTGGTCAAGTTCAACATTTTCCAAGCCATGTGATACCCATATGAGGATCACTCTTCATTCCCAATCCATGATTCTGAGTACACTTCTAAGAGTCAATCGAACCCCAATACACCATGTTCTTTATGTTCTAATGACAAAAGATCTTGTGAAATCTGCACCATGATTAACAAAGTCATAAATGGTAAAGTTGATGTGGACCTCTCATTCATAAACTCCATCAATCTAGAGGAACGTGAAAACTTTCTTGAAACCCACATCAAATCTGATCTATACTGCTCCACCTTGGACAGTATTAAGGAAAATGAATTTGAAGCAACTAAAGTCCCTTCATCCATTCCTGAGATGTCTAACCCACAAATGAGAGATGAGACTAATATAAAACCTCTTCCTAAACACCTGAAATTTTCATTCCTTTTCCATGATCACTCTTATCCTTTCATTATCTCCTCTTCACTTACCGAAACTGAGGAGTCCAAACTTGTTCAAGTGTTAGAGGAAAACAAAAAGGACTTATGTTGGACCCTAGATGACATATCAGGAATCAACCCTGCCCTTTGCATGAATCACATCCATCTTGAGGAGTCATCCAAACCAATTATACAACCACAAAGAAGACTCAATCCACTCATACTTGAGGTAGTTAGGGAAGAGATCACCAAGCTTCTTCAAGCTGGTATTATCTACCCAATTTCTGATAGTGAATGGGTTAGTCCAATTCAAGTTTTACCTAAGAAGGGTGGGATAACTATTGTCACAAATGAACATGGGGAGGTAATCAGAACTCGAGTGAAGAACAAATGGCATGTGTGCATAGACTATAGAAAATTGAATTTTGAAACCCGAAAATATCATTACCCTCTTCCATTCTTTGATCAAATGCTAGAACGATTAGCCGGAAAGTCACACTATTGATTTCTTTATGGAGACACTGGCTACTTCCAAATCCAAATCGCACCTCAGGACCAAGACAAGACTACTTTCACATGCCACTTTGGAAAATATGCATATAGAAGAATTCCTTTTGTCCTTTGTAATGATCATGCAACATTCCAGAGGTGTATGATGAGTATCTTTTAAGAATTAATTGAACACTGCATGGAAGTCTTCATGGATGACTTTACCATTTACGGTAAGTCATTTGAGTCATGCTTGAATTCAATCTCTCTAGTCCTTCAAAAGTGTGTCAAGTGTAAACTTGTGTTAAATTTTGAAAAATGTCACTTCATGGTTGAAAATGGGATTGTTCTAGGGCACATAGTTTCAAAAGATGGTATTGAAGTAGATCCTTCCAAAATTGAAGTGATCCAATCACTTCCTGAACCCACTTCTGTTCGAGACATCCATTCATTTCTTGGTCATGCCGGTTTCTATCGGAGATTAATCCATAACTTCAGTAAAATTTCCCTACCACTCAATCATTTTCTCCAAAATGATGTCACATTCCATTTCAATGAGGTTTGCAAGAGAGCCTTTGTTGAACTCAAAACTGCTCTAACATCCACCCCAATAATCCAACCCCCAGATTGTTCCTTACCCTTTGAATTGATGTGTTATGCTTCTGATAGAGATGTTGGGGTTGTTCTTGGTCAAAGAAGAGAAAGGAATCCTCATGTCATCTATTATGCCTCAAAAACATTGGATGAAACTCAATCTCACTACACTATCACTGAAAAAGAACTTTTAGCAGTGGTTTTTTCCTTAGATAAATTCTGGTCCTATCTCTTAGGTTCCAAAATCATTATCTTCATATAGCATTTTTCTATAAAGTTCTTACTCAAGAAAATTGATTCCAAACCGAGGCTAATAAGATGGATCCTAATGCTCCAAGAGTTTGACCTTGAAATAAAAGATAGACCAGGAAAAGAAAACCCTATGGATGATCACAATAGTAGAATTTCTAATTCTTCTCATTCTGAAATCATCGATCCTGAATTCCCCACTGATCACCTTTCATCTCTTACTCCAATGTTACCATGGTATGCCCCAATTATAAATTACTTGGTTTCTAGTGTTTTTTCGGAAATGTTTTCAAAATAACAGAAAATGAAGTCGAAAAGTGATTCAAAATACTATTTCTGGGAAGAAAATAAACTTTGGAAAACTGGGGAAGACATGGTAATTAGGATATGTGTTGATGAATATGAGCATTCCTCTATATTAGAATTATGTAACTCAATGCCTGGTGGTGGCCCATTGGACCACAAAGGATCTCCCGAAAGGCCCTAGACTCTGGATTCTTCTGGCCTTCACTATTCAGGGACTCACATGAGTTCTATCAATCATATCCCACCTTCCAAAAGTTTGGCACAATTTCAAAGAGAAATGAAATTCCACAAAATCCTTTAATTTTCTGTGAGACCTTCTATGTTTGGGGTATTGATTTCATTGGACCATTTCCCCCTTCCAATGGATTCTCATACATCCTTATTTTAGTTGATTATGTTTCTATTTGGTTCGAGGCTAAAACCACTAAAAAGGATTATTCACATACTGTTAGTGAGTTCCTAAAGACACACATCTTAAATAGATTTGGCACGTCTCGTGCCTTAATCAGTTACTTAGGAACCCATTTTTGTAATAGAACCATGGAATCTCTTTTGAAAAAGAATGGGGTTGTTTATAAAACCTAAAGTACATATCACCCCCAAAAAAATGGAATGGATGAACTTTCTAATAGAGAAGTGAAAAGTTTTATAGATAGAATTGTAAAACCCACCAGAAAAGACTGGCCTGAAAGACTTGGTGAATCACTTTGGGCTTATCGAACTGCCTATAAAACACCCATTGAGATGTCTCCTTTTAGGCTAGTTTTTGGTAAAGAATGTCATTTTGTAGTTGAAATACAACATAAGTCATTTTTGGCAGTGAAAACTTGTAATTTTGATCTTGAAAAATCTGGTAAAGAAATATTATTGCAATTGGCTGAACTGGAGGAGCTTCGACTTGAATCCTTTGAGAATTCCAATCTGTACAAAGAAAAGGCTAAGTTACTCCATGAAAAACACATATTGAGAAAGGTATTTCCTGAAGTTGAAAAGTTAATTCTCTTCAATTCTCAATTTCGGCTTCACCCAGGTAAGCTTAATTCTCGTTGGGATGGTCCTTTTATTATTACTAATGTTTAACCATTTGGTGCAGTGCAAGTCCAAGACCCCTCTTCCAAAAGGAAATTCACGGTTAATGGACATCAGTTAAAGCATCTCCATGAGAGGACGCACAATCCTGGATCCACATCAACTACCATTGGATCCCCACCTTCTATAGTCAACCTACCATTAGATGGAGATGGCAACCCTCCAAATCAAAACCAGGGGGCACCTCTTTCCCTTTAACTCTCTCTGTATCTCTTCCTCTTTGTACCTCTTTATTCTTCTTCCTCTCTCTTTCATTTTTTACCACTTTATTTTTCAAAACCTTTCTTTTTCACTTTCTCTTTTGTGTGGGTTTATCTTTATAAAAAACAAAAATAAAAACCTGAAAAACAAAAAAATCACTTAAAACAAATACAAATGACTTAAGAGTCATGATTACTCACCTTACAATTTTCAAATTTTGTCTAACCATTTTGGGGATTCAAAATACTTGGTTTCATCTCATAAAATTATTATTTTCATCATGACTTTGGATAAATAATTTTGTGTCAAAATTAACAAATTTTGAATTCTCAATTTTGTACTTGGAAAATGATTTTCCCGAACCGTGAGGAACATCATTTGCTTTCATGCCAAGGCCACCTATGACCATCTTTTAAAAATGTGTGTTTTCACCCCCATTTGTGAGTCTTGAGTTTGTGGACCTTCAAGATGAATTTCCTACTTTAGTGTGCATTAATATGATAGAGGCATTTTTTCTGAACCACAAGATAATTATAATAGCCAAATAACATCCCATTAACAATAAATTAATCCTCCTTTTGAAAGCCCCTTCAATCCTATGGAAACCTTTTCCTTGATAGCCACATTACAAGCCCAATACCTTTTCCCACCCAATATCAACATGTATTTTCATTACATAATTTTGTTAAATTTAACTATGGGGGGAATGGATTCCATTTTTTGGGAACCCAATTATTGATGTTCAACGAGTTATCTTCTGCTTGAGGGAAAGCATCCATTTCAATGTGGGGGAGAGGTTTTCATTCAGTGTGTTTTGGGTAATGTGATGTACTTCCATTTATGTAATTTTTCAAATCTTATTGACAAGTGTTAAAAAAAATTAAAAAATGATGAAAAAAATCAAAAAATTTGAAAAAATGGGTTGTGTCTTGGGTAGGTCAAAAATAGATCTTCCTCAACCATTGATCCTGTTATAACTATTAAAATTAGTGTCTTGCGGAGATCAAACATGGGTTGGGATATGAGTGTGAGATTTTTTTCAAGGTCAAATTTCAAAAAAAAACAAATAAAAAAAGGAAAAAAAGAACACCCGCATTATATTATTATTAGGTGAAGTTTTGTGGTTTTTAAGTATTTCATATTCTCATCCCCTTCAAATTTTCACCCTCTATTGTGTCTTTCTTTACAAAATCATTCCCTTGTAAATATGTGTTTTCATTTCCTTCCATGTTTTATTTCAAAAAAATGTGCGTTGCTTTTTCTTTGTTGGTGTTTTAACCCTCTTCTTCTCTCTCTTGGACATTATATTCCTACCGTCCCATAGCCACACAAAAACCCCTTAATAATACCTCTTGATTCTTGTGCACTTTGGATAGGTATTGGAATCTGAGAGCTCTTTTCAAACTCTAAGATTTTCACTTTTGGTTGGTGAAAGAGTGAACCTCCACAAATGAATTATATCTTCTGGAGAGGTGTGAGTTTTGAGTATCTACATTTTCCATTTATAAATTTGATCATGAAAAAATTAATTAGTTTTGAACCATTTTTTCTGTAACAACATGTGGTGGAATTCAAAATGGATGAGTGAAATAGTATAAACCTCCCCCGATTGGAGAAAACAAAATTTTAATATCTGTTGGTGAGTGAAAATGATTTTGTTATGTTTTTATATTTGTTTCACATGAGGACATGCACAAAACTATGTGTGGGGAGTTGATGTTATTAATATTTTCATGACTTATTAAATACTACCTTTACTAATTTTATATTAAATG
Source organism: Viscum album (assembly GCA_963277665.1). Lineage (NCBI taxonomy): Eukaryota > Viridiplantae > Streptophyta > Magnoliopsida > Santalales > Viscaceae > Viscum > Viscum album. Next base: position 1,088,713,702 of record OY728130.1, on the reverse strand, counting down.
TGCATAATTTGTGTGAAATATTAACATTTTAATATTAATTATAATTTTTGAGCATTTTTTAGAAGTAGTCCAATTGAGTTAGTTTACTATTTTAATACTAACTATCCCTATACTGATACAAATTGTGTTGTTATTGTTTTTTAGGATTCTCAATTTCAATATAAAACATTTCATTAGAAGGTACCATGATCCAATTATTCAGTTTTATTGGTCATATGGTCCTCACAAACAAGACCAAAGAATCTGTGAAGAAACTGGACTATTCAAGAAGATTAATTTACTGGGCTAAATAAAGAAGTCCAAATTCCATTATTCTCCACCACACTTCGTGGTATAATTTAAGGAGTCCAGGATAAAAATTTCAAGTCCTAATAATAACAAAAATTGTCCCAAAATATGTATTTAAGTCCATCCCACCATTCTGGCCAAGAAATAAAAGTAGCACATAAATATTAACATTTCTCCTGATGTGGAAATCCATTCGAGCTGAGATTTTTCAGTGTGAAATAGGAGATAGCGACAGAAAAATCTTTTGAATAAATTATTTTTATTTGAGGGCATATTTCTATGAAAAAACCCATTCACATTTCAGACATTGGAAAGTCTGGATTGAAATAGACAGAATGACATTATTTATTAAAACCACCATAAAATTGGCTACAAAATTCTATTGGCGGAAAAAATTTGAGGGTGGACATAAGACATCAATATCTACATCTTTGAAGAAGACACCAGATTGTGATGCATCTGTCTAGATTGGTAAAGTTGTGGTTCAATTGGAGGGATAGTTTTGGAATGCAAACAGGCCACTCCTTGGGCTATAATCACTCTCCTCTTCTCTCCTTGAGAGGGGTTGGAATTTAAAAAGAGAGGAGATCATATTGGCACGACCAAATAATTTCCAAAGGCTTGGGAGGACCTTCCATACTCAAGTTTTAACTTGAGAAACCTTTCCTCCTCTCTTTTATTTTCATTTACTTTTATGTTCTTCATTATTGTAATTTTGTAAGTCCTTTCTTTTGTAATTCTGTTTTAATGCAAGTTTCTTATTCAATATCTATTATTCTCATCCTCCTTATGTAGTTTAATATTTATGCTCTTAAAATAGTTTAAATTAAGTTGAATTCCATTCCCTTATTTTTCTTCCTCATTCAATCAGAAGTTCATTTTTAATTATCATCGTTGTTCATGGGTGTGTGTGTGTCGACGTACCACTCTTTTCTTATCCCTTTCTTTTTCTTCTCTTCTTAGTTTATAATCATAATAATTATAACTAGATTATTAAAAACCCAAATGTCTGAGTAAATCTCTCATTGGGTTGAGTTATAATTTAGGTATGTTAAGTGATTGATAGCTTTTGCTCGATGAATATTCCTTGAATTAACATTGTGTATATTGGACTTAACTTGTCATACATTTTTGACATATTTTGTTTAACATGTGTTTTTCATGGATTATTGGAACCATAAATACACTACCATAAACAGTTAATGGTAATGATTAGAACCCTAAGTTAATTTAAGGCTTGTATTAAAGACTTAACACTTAGGAATTCAAATCAACATCATCTTGTGACATGGGTGTTAATTTAATGCATTATAAAGTAAATATCAAGGATATCACAAGATTAACTACCTAATAATGAACTCACCCAAATATTTATCAATTTGTTAAATCAATTATAGTCAATCAATCATTTCAATTAAGCTCTGCAAACAAACCCCCTAATCAAAATACAATGAACTAAAAACAAACAACGATTACAAAGTATCATCGCCGAGGATTCGACCCGAGTGCTGCTATTCACATTAGCAGAGCACCGGAACTTTGACCGGTCGATAGACTACAATCGGCCGTGCATTTCAATAGCCTCTAAATGAGAAACTCTATACACCCAAATCCCATTCGTTGTGACCTTACCCTTTCTCAAATATCAGATGGTCATGTTTTCATGCACATCAAGATTCCTATATAGGGTGTGAGTATAAACCCATTAGAACTACACCAATGATTCCTAAACATAATCTCACAAGCATAAAAGGTGTATTCCATGATTATAGATAAGTGTGAAAGTAAGGTAAAACCTATCATGTGTCAAGTAATATTTTTCTTACCAATCCACAAAAAAACATGGTCATACCTGATTTAAATCAAAGAAGGAAGGACAATCATAATAAAATTAATGAACTAGGGTTGTCCAAAAATCCATGACACATGTCTCGGGGCATCCACATAGATAAATATACTTGGGTATTTTCAAAAGTTCTTCGAGCACAATATATATCATGGATAACCAATAAATCCATCATATCCCATTTCTACCTCATGTTTGGCAACATGGTCATCATATCCTTTCACTCCCTTGGGTAAGGCCCCATGTTCGTTTCACCCATGCGATGTGTCTTCATATATCTTCATCGTCACCACACATGCTCCACCTCTATGGGAAAACCAACCCACAATGTTCCACCTATCATTTACTACTAAGAGAAAAACCTATATAAGCTATACATTCATAGAAAATAGGAAATAACACATATTGGCACAATCATAACAAATTACGCATAAGTCTTAGTATCCACACAAAAAAATACATGTTATCAACATGAAACATGGGTCTCACGAGGTACACACATACACTCATGCAATAAATTTCAAATATTGGTCTCATGTCCTAAATATACACACACATCCAATCATTATTAAGTAAATAACCATGTACAAGGGTTGTACATTATTAAGAGCTTCTAACCTCATGATTGTGGACCACAAAATCAATATTTTCAAAGATATTCGTCACTTTTATCTTGTCCATGAACTATTCAAATCAAATATAAAGATTAAATACTTTTATAGAAATGATTTCAATCCAATATAAAAGGTCTCTAAATTTATAATTAAGAAGGTAATCATGACTATAGGGAAAAACCACATCAACTTACCCCACAATAGCCACCATAAAAGATAGATCTATTTTTGGTTAAAGGAATAAATCTCATCACTCACAAAAAATGTGACTAGAGTTGAAGATTCTGAGATCCCCATAGGTATAGATTAATAATAACAAGAATTCATCACCCAAGATCTGATCATCTATAAAGTTCAAGAAAGTATTGGATTTAGTAGAACTGGGTCACCCTAGGAAGACACTTGAACATAATAAGGGTCACATACATCTCACCCTAGTTTTTTTATTTAGGGAAACTAACAAGAGGATGAGTGTGAGTTGAATAATAGAGGGAATAATGGGTTTAAAAACTCATTAAAGATCCCATTTTACAGATCATATGCATTTTAATTAAGAGTCGTAACTTCCCCTAAAATATAAGTGGTTCAATTAGCCATTTCAAAATCTAAAATATACATACCCATGGTGTGGGGGTTACCAACATATTCATAGAGGCCTCAAACATTCCCATCCTAGGAAACTTGAAATAACCCCCCAACATAGTATTGTTCCAAAATTGATGCAATTTTTGACTCACCAAAGCCTCCACCATAGTGTGGTGAGACTGATATAGTAATTTTTAATAGGTTGAATCTTTGAGATGCATAATTGATGACACACCCTACCATGGGTGTTTTGATCAGCTTGTTTTACACAGGTGGCATGTATACCCAAAATGACCTATATCATGGTGTGCTTCTTCTCATGGTGTACCCTAAAATGCCCAAAAACTCTATTTAATCCATCAAAAAACACTAACTCATCCTAGATCCATGTTTAACCATAAAAGGATCAAACACACCATTTGAAATATGTTTAATCTTAAATAAATATATCTTATAAAAGTAAACATATTACAAATATCTCCCTCTAATGAATTCTCATCCCTAAGAAGTTACTTTGGAAGTCCTGATTGAACAACTCAATCCATTGATAAAGAACATTGGATTCCCACTCCAATGAATACTCTTAGGTCCTTCAATGTTTCCAAAAGTCTTAATCAAGTGGCATTGTATTCTCCATAAACACCTTTTCACTCCAATTTATAATCACCACTGTGTGATCCACAAATGATGCATTTGTTTCCAATTGAACATCATCACAGTTTATCATATGTTCTTGATCATGATCATACCTCTGAATTTGAAAAACATGGAGTGAATTATGGATACTTTGATATCACAGTGGATGGTACTTATCATAACCCATTAATATAATATGCTCGATGGTCCCAAATGGACCTACAAACAATAGTGATAATTTCCCTCAACTTCATAAATGACGATGCCTCAAATGTGGTGAGACCCATAGAAAAACTCAATCCCCCACAACAAGATTAAATGGTTATTTACTATGAAAATAATATAATCATTGTATACTATAACCCACTACCAATCACTTATTGATCAAATGCACACTCACAGGGCTCTCATGTACTCTACTCAGAAAAATAATAGCCACCTCATCTGCCGCATGAAAACACAATGATATGTACTGTGACAGATCTTAAAAATCCTCCAAATATTTTATATGAATCAAGTATCAATAGATATTATAGTATGAGAAATCCACCAAGTCCAGGTGATCATACCACGATCCATAAATGTTTAGAATACATTCTTGAAACATATCTTCCATGATATGGATAATCCTCTCTGACTATCTATTTGTTTGTGGATGACATGATGTATTCATCTTTAACTGATTCCATGAATCCTTCTATATTACTGATAATTTTGTGCTATAAAATATTAATCCTTATATAATATGATATTGTATGTCACTCCATCAATTAATACAATATCCTGTATATAAATATTTCCCAACTCTTTTATAAAATGAGTCACTCACTAAGAATTCTGTACATGATTCCAGGCTGGTCTTTATATAGTCCACCAATGTTGAAATGATATAAAATGGAGAACACGTCAACTCCCCTCAGTTATCTAATGCATCTACCAAACATTCGTCCAACAATCTAATAATATTCCATTCCACCTCTAAAGGTATCTCACCAAGATCTTTCATTTTCCAACTGAGAGATTCTCTGGTGATATTACCTTTCCACAAGTCATAATCCATATGAAAATAAATTTTTTGTAGATAATACAACCAATTTTTTTGTATGAGTCTAAATTATCACTAAGAGAAGATGTTTTGAAATCTATTAGGTCTTTGTATATGAGAAATCTCTTAGTGAAGAGATAATTTCACCAACATTTCATAGCATGGATAGTATTTTCAAACCCCATCTCAATATTAGGTTGTTTACCATCATGGGGTTTTAACTTATTAAAAAATAAACTACTACCTAGTCCCTCTATATCATCATATATTCCATCCCAATACTGGAGGCGTCACTATAAACCCCATACCAAATCCATGGCTTAGGGAATTTTAGAATTGAACGTGATATTGGTATTCTCATCAACTCTAAGAAAGCCTCTTGGAATTGATATTTCCACTAAAAATTAACCCACATCTTGGAAATTTAATTCATATGTGCTTCTAAAAGGTATAATTCTTGAATGAACTTTTTGTAATATCCCTCCAAACTAAAGAAACTCTATATCTAAATAACATTTTTAGGTTATTCCCAAAAAATCATAGACTCTACCTTCTCAAATTTAAAAAACTCTCCCCTCATAGATCAAATTCCAAATAAAGGATACCGCATGTATCAATAAGTGACACTTCAAGGTCTTGATATAGATATCATTTTCTAGCATTGTTCATAAATTAGTTCGTCAATTACATACACTCTTCTAGCCATATCTCTATGAGCCTTCCCCTGAGGTTCATTACTTTCATGGTCTACTAAATTTTCTGGGGTTAGAGAATTCTATTGAGGATCCTTACTAGATCTTTGGTATGTAGTCCACATCTACCACACACCCCTATTCGAACCTATCTATAATTCCATCTAATAAAACTGTTGAATATTCTCCATCTTTCCACACCAATGATATATATTTTGAGGTCTTTGGAAAAAATTAAAATAGTCCCCACTCTATCCACAATTGAAACACTGAAGAACTCCTCCGATAGATAGATAGGGATAAAAGAACACTTCTATACTCAAATTTGATACTATAACCCAGTTGTATCTCCTTTACCTTCCACTTTTTTTACTATAAAAGACACCCACAACAACGCTAGAATATTCACCAGCTTATCATCCATGTTCTAGAAGAATAAATACAGATATGCACTCCTATATACCATTCTGGAACATAAAATCCATAAAAATAACCTCTAGATATATAGTCATATCAAAACTTTTGGCATGATGCCTAAACTCTTTTCAGAGGCCAACCTCAGTCTTTCGATCCTTCTACACCTCATTCCCATCCAAGAGTTTAGGGAAGTGAAGAAACTTCTTAAAATGAGAAGAGTATGTAGACACCGACATATATCCTAGATGAAGATCCATAAATTCCTAAGAACAATTGAACCATATAATATCTAGTAAGAATCACCTAATGAAAAGGTTTTTCACGGTTTCCAGAGTAATACCCTCATATCATCTCACCTGGTTCATAACACCACACCACCTCCTAGCGGGTCCCTATAGTATAAAGATAGTCGTATTTACCCATCGATATGTTTGGGTCTCCACTAGAGAAATGATCATTATGAAGACCTAAATATAATTCTCATTATCCTATAAGAATCTAGTACCATATACGTTTGGGGGATTTTTAAGTTATAAGTATTTGGAATAATCAACCACTTTCTTGGGAACTCCTCCTCTATGAATAAGAGCTATGTGAAAGACTCCAGGTTGTATAGTGTTTGTTTCTAGAACCAATGGATCATATGAAACTACATCCTCCAGTACATGCAGTGGTCAAATATGTGAGTTATTCCATGTGGGAGGATTCTTCATTTCTTCTCCAGCTAGTCCCATTAGATATACTATATATGGAATTGTCTATAATTCCATGCTTATTATTAGAACACCTATATCATCTTACTTATGAAAAAACATAAGTAGTTTATTGGCACACAAAAAGGATTTATATGGAAAAAATATCCTAGGAGGATACTAAAATGAGAATACCTCCTTTTATAAATCAAGGATCTTGCCAAGATCCCCTTACCTGAACGTCATTCATAGACATATATATATAACAATAACCCTGATCAAGTTAAAATAATATAAAGGTCAACATAATATATCACAGAAAAAAACATAGATCATTAAATTTCATTAAGTGAAATGTTATTTGTTGAAATAAATAGGTATATATGAAATATGATCATATGTGCCTAATCATGATGCATGAACACACCCAAATCCCAAAAACTGTAATAGAAAAGCATAATCATGATTAGCATGAAACTATAGAACTACAATTGTTCTAGTATTCTATTCGCTGGTAACTCAAAGTTATATTACATAAGATCTATCTAGGATATTATGTGACTCCCTTACCAGAGTCCCACACAACAAAGAACCTTTCTACATTTCTCTAAATACATTAAAGAATCAATGAAAAGAAAAATATAACTTGGATACCACTTTTTAATGAACTAAACTGAATCTCCTAGTTCAATATAGGGTTCCACATTAACTTATGTGTGCCTCACTATATTAAAAAGGTTTTAGACTAGATGAAAGGGTCATAACAGTTTAGTGTGGAGACTATACTCTTAGTATAAAAATTTATAAATCATAAATATATCAAGAAAATAATAATAACAAAAAAATTGAATAAATAAAGTGAGTAAAAATACTACTTTGATAGATAACATGAAAGGTATCTCAAATCATTCAAAATAATAAACCAAGGACCCCCAAAGTGGAAGGTTAAACCAGAGTATAAGAGAATAATAGTAAAAATAAATAAATTACAACATCACTCAAGAGTCAGTCCCGAAACCACCTCTGAACCCCATGCCCTGTCTCCTTAGCTACCTATCATTGGGCGCTTTTCCTTTCCCAAATCCCTAATAATGAAGTGTTCATGGGCTTAGTGATCGCCATAAAGGTTGTAAGTATAAAACTAGTAGGAAGCCACTAATGAATATAAATCAATTGTGCATGTATAAGAGGCATATTCATCGTAATAAATGTGAAATAAAGAAATAATTAATCCCTGGAAAAGTGGTCATACACTAACTCATACATAATTAACATTGATCATACCTTCTTTTAATCCATTCTAGAAGGAAAATTATAATATCTGTCATGAGATAAGATCATCCACATGGCCTCCACACATATCTCTGAGCATCCACATAGTCGTCATGCCTTGGTTTGATCAATAAGGTCATCGAACCCCGTATCTATCACATTTCAGTCCAGAAAGACATTATTCCCCATTTATACCTCAGGTCAAGACACATGGTTTTCATATCCCACCACTACCTTGCATTCATCTTCAAGTTCATTACCCCCTTTCTTGTATCATGGTCTATTGTTTTCATTAATACACATGATCCCCCTATAAGGGATAACTAAGCCATGATGGTCCACCTATCATATTCTACCAGAATCAAAACCTTTATAGGTTATATATTCACACAAAATAGGGAATATAACATATAGGCACAATCATATAATATCAAGAAAGAGAATAAATATCCCCAACCACACGTGTTATCAATTCCAAACAAGGGACTCATGGTCTACACATATACTCACATGTGATAAATTTCAAACATGGGTCTCACGGGATACACACACATACACACTAGAATCATTATTAAGTAAATAAACTAATATAAGGGATATTAATGGTTAGGATCTTATTAACTCAAGATTTTTGATGAAAACATCAATATTTTCCAAGATAATCATCACACATATCATGTTCATAGTCCAACTGAATAAAACCCATAAAAATAATTCCTTATAACTGATTATAAACTATCATAATGAAGATTATGTAAAAAAAAGGTTTATATAATGATATTCAAGAAGGAATAATTCTAACTATGTACAACCACATAAAATTATCCCACAAAAAGAATATTCAATGGTATATCTAGGTTTTCCCCAAGGAATAAAACTCTTCTCTCATTGAAATTATGACTAAAGATGAAGAAGCTGGGACCCTAAATATTTTAAATCAAAAATAATAATCCCCCATCTCCCAAGGATTGATTAACATTAAAGGTGGATTAATGACAGGTCTAAAAATAATGAGGTCACCCCAAACAGAATCTTGAATGCCAGAATGGTCATCTATATCTAGTATGAGATTCATTCAAATTGGAGAAACAAACAATGGGAAGAGGGATAATAAACTTTTAGAGGTAATAATGGGATAAAAATGAATTAAATACACCCTCTTAATGGTATCACATGTTTCCATTAAGACTCAAAAATTTCCCCAAAAGACCATCATCTGAATTTTCCATTTCAACTCTTAAAAATTCATCACCATGGTGTTGTGATGCCCACCCTGGTCATAGTGGCCTCAAACATTCCCATCCTAAGGAAGCCAGTGTGGAAAACCACCACAGCATGGTCCCAGATCCTTTCCCATTTCAGACTCACCAAGCCATCCACCACAACATGGTTGGTCTGATCAATTTGTGGTTCGTATATGGGCTTGAGGTGCTACATTCCCAAGAGTACACCCTTCCATGTGAATTTTGATCATCCATTTTTACATATGTAGACTCTACACATGAAATGGAATACACCATGTTGTGTTCCTACCCATGTTGTACCCTAAAATTCAAACAACAAATTAAGCCCCCACCAACCTATAACTCATCCCATGTCTAAGATGAACCATCATAAGGCTCAAAAAAATTAAGATATGTATAAACTTAAATAATACTACTTTGTAAACACAAATTCCAGATGTTAAGTGTTGCAAAAACACCACAAACATCACCACTTGGGAAACTAAAGCACTAGACCAGAACTCAACCTCACCTTCATATAGTAAAATATTTTCTGACACTAATATTTACAAATAAATTCTTGGTAATTCAATGCCAAGGTGGGTAACTGGGCCATAATGTGAGTGAATTCATACCCAAACCTCCACTAATATCCCTTAATACCAATATTGTTGTGAACCTCTACCAAATTCTTAGTTTTCTTCCAAGAAAAATATGCCTCTACATTTGATGGGTCCATGGTTACTCCCTAATGGGACACCACGTGCCCAAGTAAATTCACTTCATTTGTCCAAAAAAAATATGTGGGATACATTTTTTATAGTTGATGGTGTAAAATAACTTTAAGGAAAACACTAATATTCTTGGAATTATCTTCATGTTAATCTCAAGTATATAAGGATTTTTCTAATATACATGACCATGAACTAGTCCAGGAACTCACAAAACATAGATTTCATGATCCCCATGAGTACTAATGGTGTGTTCACTATTCCTAACAACATGAACAAGAAGTAAATGTTCCCATAACTACATAATAAATAATTCTTACACATATCTTCATTCTTTACCCTCATTTGATACTATCCATATAGTGGTTCGATATTCAAAAAACAGCTTACCCCCTTCAACTAATTATATAGATCATCTATCTTCATAAGGGGGTAACCCTTCTTATTCATAACCTAGTTCAACCTCCTGTAGTCTATGAAAAACCACTAAATACTATCTCTTTTCTTGGAGAAAAACATTGGAGAACCTTAAGGGGGCACACTAGATTAGATTAAACCCTTCTACATTAGATCATCAAATTAGATCCTCAACTCCCAAAACACCAAGGGAGACATCCAATAATGATCCATCAAAATTTGAGATGTTCTAGATATAACTATATGCCAAACTGGATGTCATGATCAGGGGGAGTGTCACAAACTCAACCAATAAGGCATTAAAAAACTTCTTAATAACATTTGGTACATCCTCCACTTGGGATTATATTGAAATATTCACTAATAGAGACAAAATAGGTTCCACTCACATGTCTCCCATTTGATATCCACACTCTCCAATGAACACCACTCATTGGACTTTCATACAAAAAAACACAATTATTCTCTAAAATAAATCAAACACTACATGAAAAAATACAACCAAGGTATATGAAAAAGTGATTGCACCTCAAAAAAAATCTATCCCATTTGGTGTTGGAACCTCTATATCATGCATCTGTTCATTCCAAGCTCCTTTACCTCATTGATGATGTCCTCCAATGCCATGCTCTAGTATAAGTCCCTAGGGAAGAGGATCAAAATGGGGTTAACCTCTTCTATCCCCTATCCCATCTACTAAGCATAATCCTACTGACTAAGCTTCTAAACAAAATTTATCAACCCATTCTATTGATAATACCTCGTAGAAAACTAGCAGTGTCATTGGGAACAGGCCTGACCACCCATACCATATTGAACTCCCTAAGTGGTCGGGCACTAGTCCTGACAATGACCACAAACCACAAGCAAAACATAAAAACTAGAAGCTCACAGTATACTCTTATGAACCACAGGCTAGGAAGAAAACATGAAGTAGGCCACTGCACTTGAATCCTTACTAATCGGAACCTCAACTTCACTGACATTTGTGGTTCGCTTCCTAAATATCCTCTCCTTGAGATTCCCTATTGGCCTCTATCCCAAGACTCTCCTCCCTTGTTATGAATCCACTTGATCACCACCATTTACATATGAAGGATAAGTTGGGTGACTTTATATATGATAATTGGGCACCATGAATCCTCTAGACTACATACTCAAGACTCCTCATCAGGAAAACTTTTGGAAGAGAAATACAAAAGCTCTCTAAACTTAATCTTGATATCTTTCACACTCATGCTCCCTTTATGAATAGAGATAAAATCTTACCTCTTGTTTTCCTTAATCATGAATGATAAAAATTCGAGATGAAACTCCATCAATAATTCATCATAAAAAACATCTTCATATTAGATATCACTAAGATATAGAATCCACCACTAACGCATCACCCATCACATTAAACTAACCACTAATGCAACACATAAGACAACTCATAATCAAATAATACCAATGGTGATATCAAGAACCATCATCCATCACTCTATATTCATATAATATATGATCCCTTCATGCATATCTAGGCTCTACCACTAAAAGTAATGGGAGGACCTCTTCCATTCTTCATCATCCTCTGTCGAATTTTCCCTCTGATAATCAACCAAATTAACTTACTAAACCACCATTTCCTAGAAAACACACATATGAAAATTAGGATCAATTTTAGAAAAAAAGGGTATCCTTGATCCTGGTATCATGGAATTTCAAAATTCATTTAATTAAACTGACTTGTATTTCCCAAAACCACCTCGTTCAATCATAAACACCAAAATTCATAATTCAATTACCACACCTATTTCTTTACCCTATTAGTAGAACCACTTCACATGGTCATTAAATAAGCTTAGATTCATTGATTTAGATCATGGGGGACACTAAAATCTAGTCTCCAAGATGATATCCCTAGTCTATATTACAAATCAATCTATGCTGATATTATTTCCCTATCAAGCAATGCAGTACCGAAAAACTATGAACCCCAAGATCTGTCTTATCTCACTACATAAACCATTTTATACCACTCTGGAATGACACCCTCCCTATAAAGGTACCCCTATTAGGCCAAAAATGATGAAGATAGATGAAAACCTGTAAGTCCCACCTTCAGTAGGCCCTGGGTTGGCGACTAGCATTGATTGTATAAAAAAGTCCCACATATCAAGGTATTACCATCAATATAAAAATTGGAAAATGAGATAAGATATCAACCCGAAAATAACATCATCCCATAATATAAAATTGAATCAAAACCATCCCACATTATATGAAAAATTTTAATCAATACTAATGAAATTTTTCAAGTGAAGTACCAAAAGGAAATCCCATTATAACAACTCAACAAGAGCTGTAATGCCCAATCTAGTAGTGTCCATGTCAGTCCTTGAAAAACTCCATGAAAGATATAAAATAGATTAGGTATATGTAGGTAGATCATAAAATTTATATTCACTAGAATCATACTCAAGGTTCCTCATTCAAATGTGAAAATAGAATACTAATGCCCCAGTAAACGAACAGTAGAACCAAAAAGTACCTAAACAGGTCAATTATCAATTCCCAACATCTCTATGAAACTCTCTCCAAATAATTCACCCATGTATAATAATATATAATCAAAATAATATTAGAAAAGGTAACCCACAACCACATCCCCACTAATTTTATGCTTTCATTCCCCAATATTAAACTTATTGTTCTCCCATCCCTTCCATGTCATCTCATTACAAATCTATCCATCTTTGATATGTGTTGGGATTCATCCCAACCTACCCTAGCCTCCCAAAGGGACTAGAATCATGATTTGGAATCGGTCAATATCCAAACATAACTGCCTAGTCACATCATCAATATTCGTATCCAAATTAATAGGGTTTTATGAATGTGAATTACATCAACCTCACGCCCTGCACATTACATGCATAACATCCACCATACATCACATCGTCATCACTACTGGGTGATCTAAAACACCAACCCATATTCACTGGGTGATCTCTAACACAATCCCATCATACTCATTATTATTAATGGAAGAGTACATTAGAGGGGGTATCCCTACATCTAATTCACCACCATCCTAGATTTTGGGGAAAAGAGCAAGAACATATTTTATATCTTTTAATGTTAACCATCCCTGGTAGGGTTTTTATAGGAATAACATCAAATTCATGATAAATAGGTAACATCCAGGATCATCTTATGGGTTTTTAACCAGATAACCAACATGTCTTATAGGATCACACCAATGTCACAGAGCATTCACCAGTATCTTCTAGAACAACTAATGCATTTCACCAAAAAACTGCCGCACAAAAGCCACAAAATTCCACTTCTGAATTACAAGTACCACCATTTCTATTATTATTCAATTTTCTCTAACTGCCATTAAATGAACAATTCCATTTGACATTACCAAAACCCATTTATTTTTATTTTATTTATTTAATCCAATTACCACACATCTGTTTCATCCCACGCTTATTTAAATCCAACTAAATATATTTATGTTTCATCTTTTCATATTTGTTCCATGGATAATCGAGTAACTTACGAAACCACACCAAACTTCATTTCATCCACCCCACATCAACCAATACCGTATAAAAATATATGTCATGACATCAACATAACCAAACCGTATCACCAGAAGAAATAAACATCATTATCACCACACATCAGCCCACATCACATCCCATGACAACCAATTGTGGATTTATAACCTACAAAATTTTGTATTCAAACATGGTCACCATAATCACTAGACTATTTCCCACAAGATCATCACACAACACACAAGGAAAAAATGACGCAAGAACATAATCCCTTCACATAATATTCATCTTCCTCAATAATTAAAATCTTATATTCATATAAAGAGATTTCATCAAATTATATTATTACATCCTTGGATATTCTCAAAAAATCCAAAATTTCATGGGAAACTATAATTATCCATATGTTAGTTATTTATCATTTTATTCATGGTGAATTAATGTTATTAAAAAAATAAGGGTTTCTATAATCATATCAATCGCAATACAAATACATCTCCCAACAGCCATGATTTTTAGTAAAGAAACAAAGATGGAAAATCCCTTAAACAATAAAACAAAACAAGTAAAATAATTATGAAAACTTCCATACATTTCAATTAAATATTAATAAAATTATTTATTTGATTATGTAAACACATAATATCAACCTAAGGAAAGGAAAAATCATGCAATTTATACATTTGTGCATAATAGATGGATAGAATGAGATCTATTACCACATTTTGAGCTTAAAAGATAACTATTCCCACAAGAGAATAATCAGGGAATAAAAATTCACAAATCACAATGAGAAACCCAACAAAATATACCAATAATAATCCAATGTCAATCCATATTCAATAAATTACCAAAATATTTCCTCCCACTACATTGATCCTCTAGAAAGCGATTAAATCAATGAAAGGGTTAAAGAATAGGGAAGATGGTACCATGATTCACAAGACTTTGTTCCATATATTCAAGGGGTTATAATACTCAAATTAATGGATTGAATGGAATATGGCATCCTATATTTCTACTAGGTCTTTATTAAGAAACAAAGAAATAGATCCATGGTAGAGAAAACCATTCTTTTATATGTGAAATCCATTAGAATCCACCATGGCATGGTGAAAACCAAAAAAGAATATGGTGGATTTAGGAAAAGAGATATCTAGAATTAAATATTAAATTACCTAATTATCATGAGTTTTAAAACTATTTTTACTATCACCATAGCCACGACCATGGTGTGGTCTATGTCATTTCGTCTCCTCTGGTGACCGACATGGCCAGCCACTATGATGTAGCATCAAGTGGTCAGTTATTTTCTACTCAACACACCTAGGACCACATCATAGTGGTCTCTTGATCCCAATATTACCAAGGTGGTCCACCAAAATACCACACCCAATACCACATCTTCCACTGGGTGTTTCCAAACTTCTTATGTTACATAGGGTGTCCAACCAAGCACCATGCTCTACAACACATCCAGTCATATCATTTCACCTGTTGTGGTGAATCCCAGCACCACACGACCAAATCCATGATCAACCCATTGGAACAAAAGGAAAAAAACAACAAGCACCATAGCCACCATCACATTTTGGTGACTCTTTAAATGGTTTGAAATCTCCCCTAGACTCTGAAACTCATTTGAAGTCCCTCTCAGCACTACTAAGCCCTAGAAAAATATAAAGAATGGTTTTTTGGAATCTTATAAATCACATTACTATATTCTTCTTTAGTAAACAACCTATAAAAGGTAATATCTAAACCCACTCTCCTTCTTCACCCTCCCTCACTTTAACTACAAGTAGTGAAAATATACATTTTTTCAGGGTGTCGAGAAAAGGCATATTTTTCATCTAATCACTAGAATACTCTACATTTATCTGATCTAACCTTCTCATGTATTCCATATATATTATGACACTGAATTATTATTTTTTAGAAATATATTTAAAGGAAATATTAAATATTACCTAATTTTACTATTATTGACCATGGTCTATCAATCCTAGTAAATTATTTATATCCACACATACTATTATTCCCTTTTAATCCCAAAATTAATGTGGGGTTCCTAGATTTTAAACTTATTCTTTAATATAAATATTTATTTGTTTATTTCATCAGAGACCTCTTAACAATTGTATACCAGAGGAAAATAACAATTTTCCTGGTGTCCTTTAGGATTTCATTTCAAGTGTTTTATAATTTTGTGAGGTTCCTAATGCATTGAAATATATATATATAACCTATAAATAAAATTTTGTGGTCACTAAAGGAGGATAAGGATTATATCTTTAGTTATACCTATTCCCACATTAGCTTCATTGGATCTTCAATCGATTATCCATATTGCATTAGGATCGACTCAGTGGTTCATTCAATGTGAATTTATACATAAAAATGTATGTTTTTTGTTGATACTAATACAATGGAATCAGTATAAGGTTTAATATGACACTAATATATAATGGGGTTTTAAAATAATTATGCACAAATTGATTTTTGAACACAATTTTTATTTTAAGTAGAGTGTGAAATTTAATTAAAATTTAATGGTGTAGCGCATCAATGATACCATATCGAATATACCTCTCATATTTTATCCTTAATAAGTTTCAAAAACACTTACCAGTTCCGTTTGAATATATAGGGAGTCATTGGTCTTGCTCGAGCACTTGTCCCAACCCCTCTATAATACTAACCACCCATGCTCAACCCATGCATGAGCCAATACTCTATGTTACCTTTATCTAACTAGTGATAGCTCATGGTCCCTACTATACACCTCAACTAAGATAGCCCTTAACATGAATGACATAGCCTCAAAATGTTTTTTGTTATAACTATTATATAATTGTACATTGCATAAAACATTTCTATATACTGTCATCATAAAATTTTTATCATAATTATAAATCTTAAAATTTAATATTTACTTCTATTTTTTACTAACATATTTTCAATATTGTTAAATATATATATATATATATATTGATATAATAAATATTAAATATATATACTTTAATTAATGTACTCTACAAATAATCATATTATTTTGAAATCATCATTATTTATATTCATTAGGGGGTATTTGGTTACTATATTTTCCATTTTAATGTAATACTTTAATAGTTTATTAAATAACTTTATTTAATGATCATTTAATTATTCACTACATATTTACGTATATTAAATATTCTATATATTTCGTAAATATATTTTAGACACATTCTATTTCCTATATATCTTAAACATAACATCACGTTTTATATATAATGTACCCAAACAATCATTTTATTATCAATATTTAAAACTATTTACATTTATAATAACTAATTATTTTACTATTATCATAAATTATAATTATTATTAAATATATTAAATTGAAATTAATTTGATTATTAAATAATAATATTTGTTTCTCATTTAGATTTTACTTGCAGTAACATTTATATTTCTATAAAGATGATATTTTACTACTATATTTATTGTAAATATTTATTTTGTAACCCATAGTAGTTATATTCCCAAAATAATATTATTTTACTATTAAATTATATATTGATTATATATATATATATTATTATTATATTTTTTTCTCAAATTAATATCTTATATTTCCATAAAAATTATATTACTAATAGTAATTATAAATATATAAATTCATTAATATAACTATCTTATAACAATCTTATATATATCTATTTCAAATTAATACTTTATAGCTCAAATAAAAGTCATACTACAATTAATATTAAATATATATACTTTAATATAATTCACATATAATTATATTCTTTTACTATTAATATTTTATAAGACATAATAAATATTATTTTATCAATAAATATATTATTTTAAATTAATACATTATTTTTATCAATAAATCTTATATCACAATTAGAATTTATCATTTACTATTGTTTAATGACATAAATAATTTTATTTCATTAATAATTTACATTACTAATATATCTATCATAACATCATAAGTAAAAAAAATTTCAAAGTATAAATTTAGAAATGAAATCCTATAAAATATAACTTTATATTCAAACATTTATTTAAAACAATAAAAAACTATTCCAAAATCATACGGTGTTACATTGTAATGACCAGATATTTCATATATATATATATATATATATAGTTCTTGAATAAATATTTTATTAATAGAAAATATTACATAAAAACCCAATGAAAAGAGAAAAACCCATTGGGTTGTTTTGAATATTAGATGTGTCCATTAAAACACAGTCCTTAAACTAGTCGGTATAAATTGAAGTAATTGTATCACAAAACAAATAAATAAAGTAAAAATATTCCATTCGGATGAAAAATTATTCCTTATGAAGTCCATTTATCTAAAATCATAAGGGAGGTAGCTTCACTAGGGTTCTCCATTTACTAATCCCAATATAAACTTGAGAAGTAACAGTTTAAGCAGAAACGTATATGGGATAAGTTCAAGATCATGGAGATTCCATAAGATCCATACTAGTTGAACCGCAACCCAAAATGCCAACCAAATTGTATTTGATGCTTAGCTTATATCTAGATATCATAATTATTTATATAATTTTAAATTAGTATTATATCTAAATTTAATAATATATTTATACATATATGTATATAATGAATTTATATACTTTTTGAATTCCATTTTTCTTAAATCCACTTTACGTTTAGAAAATTATTTTTTAAGAAACTGGAATTTTATTTCAAGAAAATAAATTTAAATTGACTAAATTATAATAATATATAATAACTTTACATAAATTATATATTTATAAAAAAAAATATAATTAAAAATATCATTTTTATATAAAAACTATTTTTTGCTACATTTTATGTTTTAAATTAAAAAAATTGATATAATTTATGTTGAAAATTTGAAAAAAAAATAACATAATTTTTTGATTTATCATGCCCATATTAACTTGACATTAATTTTCAATCAATTTCTAAAAATGTTGATTTTTAGTTGAAAAATGTGGGATTTGTGAAAATTATAATTTCCCAAAATTTATCACTATGTAAAAATAATCCATAATATTTAGAAGCCATTAAGGAAATAAATAATGAAATTAAGGAATAAAATTATTCATTTTTTAATATTTATTTAAATATAAAACTTTTGAAAATTATTTTTAGAACTAATGAAATGTGTTAATATAATATTAAAAAACTATTTTTATTCTTCTCATTAAATAAAATATTTTCATGGTTAGGTTCGTTTTTTGTATTAAAGTAGAAGCCTTATACCATTTTTTTAATTCATATAAATTAATTTATGGCACTAAATTAGTAACCATGAAAACTTTATCGTATATAAACATAAAATCTCAATAATGTTATTTTTTAAAAAAACTTCTCTTTGTGTACAAGTGATTATATTTAAATTGAATTTTCATACATGTAAAACTTTTAATTTTTAAAATGGTTTTAAAATTATAAATAAAAAATTTCAACTTAGTTAATCATATCAACTTTAATTTTATTCATTAAAATTAATTACTATGATTAAAAATTAGTTACCCCAATAAAATGTAAAACTTGTGAAAAAGACTATTATGAAGGGGAAGGAAAAAACATGTTGAAAACAAGTTTACAAATGTATGGTTGAGGTGTTACTTGATAAAACCTCACCAATATTCCTAATTTTACCTTTTTTAATCTTTTAACCCTTTAATAGTGAAATTAAATTATTGAAATTTAATCAGTATTTTCAAAACAACCTTTATCCTCAGTTAGAAAATGTAACATTTCTACCAGTTCAAGACTCACTTATCCATAAAATTACTCCATTATAATATTACATTTTACTTTCCCTAGAATTCTATCATAGTAACATAATCCCTTAGTAACCCATTGTTATTTTAATGCCTTCAATTTCAAGGGGAATTTTAAGGGAAGATCGAGTCTCTGTTATAAGTAATATCCCCTTCTTGAGTTTTTCTTCATAATATTACTCTTCCAAATACTTTATCACCATAATAATATAATTAATTTAGTATCATTACTATACTTATATTTGATTATATTAATGTTACCACCCTTATTTATTAACTTTCATTTCCTTATAAAAATAAAGGAACATCAATCATGCTTGTGTGTGGACTAACACCTCTATAAGGAATTGTTTTTTTCTACTTTTAAATTAATTATCAAAAAATATTAAAATATGGTTCACCATAAAAAAACATAAAAATAATATCACTATGACTTTAATAATGATAATATTTCTAAAGAAACATATTTTTAACCATACACACTAGTTGAATTAAAGTGTGTTCACGTTTGGATTGGTTTAACCACCAACATTAGTGATGCTGTAAAACTCTATTATGGATGACTATGAGAACATGAAAACTAATATTAATATAAGATAATAAAAATCATGATATTCATATAGTTTTAGAAGAAATATATTAATTATTTAACATATTGTTAAAATATTACCTCCTTTTTCTAAAATCATTGAATTAAGCCAACAATGATTTAATTTCCATTAAATATAATTGAAACACTTATATAATTGAATGAGAAAATTAAAAATATATATTTTTTATATATTATATTATTTTTAAAGATATATTAATTATGAACTTGGTGTTATAGAATGGGTAAGGATATCAACATTATAGAATGTGTGAAAATGGTTAAATTTGATTACACCTCATTGTTGAAAATAAGTGATAACAAATGTATACTAAATAAACAATTATAAATGATCGATATAAAAAGGTAAGATATTAGAATAAGGTTTTAAAATATATGATTTAGGTTGCTATTTTTGTTTTAGAGGAAGTTAGATTGTCATCAATTAAGTAAGGAAACAAGGTAATGGTTTTGGTAACTCAAACTTATTCCTTTGAGTTATATATTTTCTTATTGATTGTTTTTCCTATATTTACTTAATTTTACATTTTAGTCGATGTTTCTTCCTAAATATCTTTTGAAAATAGTATATAATTCAAATCCACTTACATGAAGTTATTTATTTTAAGTAATATTTTAAAAAAACATAGGAGTCTTACTAAAACGAGACTCATAATTATGGATTTTTCATTGATGAATTAAATTTTATTAAAAATATCTTTCCATGATTTGGTTTTAATATTCAAATGATAAATATCTAATAGAGTTATATTTCTTGTTTCACCCTATATTTTATTTTATTATTTTATCATTTTGGGTGATTAAATTTGAAGTATCAAGTGATTTAATTCACGATGTTATTTTATATAGTTTAGTTGTTTTAGGAAACTTATTTTATTCCCACTATTGAAAATTGACCCAATACAAGTGGTTAGGAACTGTTAGTATATCCATTGGAATAGTTGGTATAGAATATACCAATGGTTACTAAAATTTTTGGTATGTTTTTTGTCGTTATTTACATACACAAATGGTTCTTAAATAACCATTGTAATAGGATTCCTATAATTACCCAATACCAATGGTTACAAGTTAACCATTGGTATATATATATTTTCCAATGATTTTACATCTGTGGAAATCATTTTATGTTGGTAATAACTAAATAACAATGGTTACATGTAAACCATTTTTATAAATATATACTAACAACTCTACAAACATGGTTAATTCAGTTTAATGGAACTGTATAGAGAAAATTAAGAAAACCCTTGGTATATCCTCCTCTAGCCACTAAAAATATTAGGCCCTTCTAGTAGGTATTATACTATTCCACAACCTATAAACCAAAAAACAAACCATACTTCAAGATTCAATTTTTACAATAATTAAGACTTGGTAATAATTTATACTTTATTTCCTAAAGAAAATGCTTTACCCTTATATGAAACATGTTTATAATTATGATTATAAAATAAAATTCAAACTAACATGTTTTGATCCCTATCAGTTTATATTGGATCTATGGTGTGTTTATTTTGAATACCATTATTCTATTACATTACTGAATGTTAGTATCAGATCATGTCTATCTTTTTAGTTAAACAATATAGTGATTATTTTTTTTAACATGGGGACTACTTTGATAGTGGATAAGCCTGATAGATAGGTGGTGTATATGTATATGTATTACTACCATATATATTTTTTTATGTAGATACATATTATTATAGAGGATGATGATGGGATATTCTCTCAATTCCATGGATCTTCATAACCATTCCCCTATTCCATGGGATGGTCTAAGGACCTTAATTTTTATACACTTTCCCCTTTCCAGAATGTGGGATTTGGCCCCAACTCTAGATATACAATTTTGTGGGATAGGATACAAGGTTTACCTATCCCCAACCTAAATGGTAAAGGCTATAAGAATTCCTTACCTTTAACCTTATATCGATAACAATCATTCCCACAGTAGGAAAACCAAAGGTATCTTTTGGTGATGAATCTCTCAGTATAGGGAGTAATTTGATTTTACTTCTAATTCATCAATTAAATAATTTTTTTCTATTTTACAAAAAAATCAAAATTTTGTTTTATTATATATGTAAGTAAATGAGTAGGCATGTTTACACTTACACCAGATTATTTGTTACTATGTTGAGGTTTTTTTGTGGTGCCATATTGAGTATGAATATTCTCACACCCTACATGAACACAATATTGGTAATTAATGTCTTATTATGATGATTTTAAGGTACCTCATTATGTTTGGATTGTTCATGGTTCTTCTAGATATGATAATATAAGTAGTTATACCCTCATTTAGTATGGGGATTTAATAGAGCCTCTTGGAGTTCATGACAGATGTGTAGAGTTGATGCTTATTAGCTGCACAAGGGATGTCTACTTTATCCTCATGGGGATTACACATATGGAACACCTCCCCTATTCTACCCTAAGGATGAATTTGGTTTTCCTTTATATATATTGTTTGTTTGTTTTCTCTATTCATTTTTTAGCTTTTCATGGGTTTTTGGAACCTATTTGATTGTAAACATGTTTCATTTAACTATTGTTTCATATTTTTCTATCCATTTATATATGCATCGCTAATGTATGGTAGTGTTTTGGGTCATTTTTATCTTGAGTCTTATAGTCAGGGATAATTTTTAGTTGTCCATGTATTTGTTTTCTTTTCTATTATAAGGGGGAAATCAACTCCCATATATTTGGTGTTATCTAATTAGTTAAAGTCACTCTAACAGATATTTGATTATAAATATGTGTTTTATAATCTATTTATGTTTTTTTAATGAGCATGTTACCAATTCCTCATTTTATTATTTATTTTTTAAATATATTGTATACCTAAGAACGCTTCCCTGTTTCATTTTTAGTGTCTTTCTTATGATTCTACTACTCAACATACCATTTATAGATCCCTGGTTATTATTTATTATGGAACTTATTATGATTTGCGTACCTAATCATTCTAATTTTCTTTGTTGGAAATTTATTAATAGTGGGGAGTATTTATAGAGAAATTTTGTTTCAGTCGTATTATAATATTAAGTGTGGTTCATCATAATATGTATATCATTTTTTTCAATTTCATCCACCACTTCTTTCATAAGGAAACTACTCACTTCCAAATTCATGAATTTTTTTTAATGTGATGATCATGCCACAATAAATTTGGTGTATTTTATCTTTTGATGGAAGTAATTTTTTCTCCCTTTCACTGTTTATTATTGCAAGTAACACCACTTGATCTTTGAAAATGTTTATACAAGTTTTGGTCTTTTGGGATAGTTGGTCAATTACTGTATCAATCCTTGTGAAATTTAATTCAGTTTCCTTGATTTGGAAATTTTTTGATGAATCTCTCTAATATATTCTCACTTCTCGAGATTTTATCTTGAATACCTTAAAGATATTATAAAAGTTTCTTTATTTTATGGTAATTATCAACAAGAATTGTGAATATGTTCCCAGTCCCTCCCCAGTTATTCCATGTTTCCTAGGCCCTACCATTTTTTAGACACAGTAATGACCTAGTTAAACTCTAAAATATAAATTAATAAGATGGAGTAAGGTGGATGGGCTACGCACATGGGTTAGCATGAATGTTTGAGCATTTAGGAATCACCACTTGGAAACAATTTCACCCACAAATAATTAATTAAAATAGAAACAAAAAAAATAGTATGAATGATCTATACTTTAGACGTCCACACTGAAGGATAAGAAAATAAATAGAATCAACACAATAAAAAGGTAAACAAAAATAAAACATACTAATTAATCTCTCCACTACCCCAATATCCCTCACCTACAAATAAAACCAAGTATCCCCTTCTAGTGCCCTTTTGGAACCCTTTGAAAAATATAACTACCCTCATCCATAGAAAGTAGTAAAAGGCCTAAGTGGATGATGTGATAAAGAAAATAAAATTAAAACTAAACTTCAACATACCTTTCTATAATGATTATAAAAGTCACCACCCAACATATAAGAACCACAAATTCCCATGGTTCAAATCATGTTCCTGTAAGAAAGGTGGAACAGATCCATGTTTTAAAATGATACTATCAAATAATAAATTACTATTAATTGAAAATTAATCTCTCTATTAATGGTAAATAATCTGTTGGGAAGAACATGAAATAATTTGTCATAGATTTGGTTACTTTTAATTTATTTATTTTGATATTGGATATTTTAATTTATTGTAGATTCATTTAGGAATAATCTATTTTACTAATTATAGGTTAATATAATTCAGATTATTTTGTTTTTTCTACTTATATTATGTCCTATTTAATTCAATTCAGTTTGAATGATTTAAAAAGGTTTAGATTAATTTGATTTTTTCTGGATTAAGTTAGGTTGATTTGATTTGATTCAATTTGGTAAAAACTTCATTACATATCAAAAAATTATTCTAAGAAATCTATATCAGTATTAGTACAAAAAAATGGTTTGAAGTAAAAGAAATCAATGATTCCATAAATTTAAAAGCTAATTCATAGGGGAACATACCTCAAACTCAAGGCTCTCTTTTTATGAAAATGGAAACACGAATCTTCCATTTACCGTTTTCATTCATATACACTTCCACATATATATAAGGATACCTAGACCCTATATACATATTTGTATGGAAAAATGTGTATATGGGGATCCTTATATATATATATATATATATATATATATATGCTTATACATGCATATACCCTTATACCTTACACATGTATGCATTTTTCATATATATACAAAAGCACAACAAGCACCAATATACATATTCATACCACCAATATTGAATATATATATATATGGATGAACTTATATATGTGTATTCCTACCTATGTATACATGTGCAATTTTCTATTGACAATGGAAACTTGAAACCACCACATTGAGGCCCAAAATACTATAAAAGACACCAAAAACATGAACCCTAAAAATCCATAAATTAAAAAATAATTTAAATAGAATAAAACATACCCTAAACCCATGTAAAATTTTCATTTTTTCCAATAAAACTAATTATTGGATAGCGCCAAAAATTTTGATAGATTTTTTTGAGCTTGTATAAAAAACCAAAAGGAATGAATCTTCTTTGAATCAATAGAAAATCCAAAAAAGTTTTATTAGGGATAATCAAATGGATTGGTTTAGGCCATGAAGACGATTGGATCTATTTAATGGATGTGGAATTGAATACTTAAAGAATTAGTGATTATATATTTTCAATTTCATTGAATTAAAATGTAATGAATAATGGAGAGGAAACCAAAAATATCACATAAGTTATTCCATTATTAAGAAAATTCTTGCTAAATAAAACACTACTACTTAAAGAATTTTATCATCAGTAAACAAAATAGGAGCACCCAATATTATTATGGCCATAAACTTCATAAAATTATTAATAATATTATAGAAAAGGTCTCTCTTACAAAAAATATTGTTAAAAAAATTGACTTAAAGATACTCTAACATCCAAAACTGATAACATGAAATAATAGGGTAGATGGAATTCAGATGTCGAGTATACTAAGAAATCATATTTTAAACATGTAATAAGGAAAATATATTTCAAAACTTATAAAGCATATCTACATTTCCTTTCAAACAAATAATGGAAAAAACAATATATTAATAGAAACAAAACAATCATTAATTTTTTTACATTGGGTTTTTAATTTTAAATATATATTTATAAGAGAGAGTACATGGGTAGATACCAAAATTTTGGTATATTCTTATAAATTTCATTGAGATACAATAGTAGATGGGATAGATAACATATGAATAAAATTTCCATTTATTCCAGTATA
Source organism: Viscum album (assembly GCA_963277665.1). Classification (NCBI taxonomy): domain Eukaryota; kingdom Viridiplantae; phylum Streptophyta; class Magnoliopsida; order Santalales; family Viscaceae; genus Viscum; species Viscum album. The sequence goes on along the minus strand of OY728130.1, from coordinate 1,088,687,462 downwards.
TTTTAGTATATGGGATAGATAATAAATCGATGATGTATTAAAAAAATGAAAATCTTTGATTTATTAGCTATCACATCCAAAAAAATAAATGTCTAAGTCCTCCACTGAAATTAATATATATAAATATAACAAAGTGTTTAAAATAATAATAATTTATAACAGTACAAAAAATATTAAATAGGTATTTTACAATAATAGAGAGTATTAACTAATAGTGTATAATAGTAGACGGTATTAAATTACAATTTACAAAAGAAGACATTAAAAAATGATAGTGTATAATAGTATATGGTATTAAATTACATTTATTGACATTAGACATTAAAAATAATAGTTTAAAATAATATATAGTATTAAATAATAGTGTATAATAGTAGAAATAAAGTCTTTGTTTATTGAAAAAAAAATCAAACCTTCAATAGAGTAGAGTAGTTATGAAAATATATTGGTAGATTTGTTTGTTAAAAATGTCCATTGATGATGTAGGCAGTGAGTCTGTTCGAAGCAGGAATACGTCAATTTTTTTTAAATATTTTATAAAACAGAATATCACTTATCATAGAAAATAATAAAATATATATAAATTAATATACAATAAAAAATAATTCAAATTATAAATATTCTTAGAAGTTGAAATTATATTGTTAATAATTAGAAATAGTCAAAATATAAAAATTTTTTGCGGTTAGAGACACTAATTAGCTAATAAATTCTTAAAACCCTTTTTATCTCATCATATGTATAACTACCATGGAAAATATGAAAATGTAATAATATTCACATGTTTTTAATGAGGGTCTTATACACTTCGTAAAATCACTTAAAGTGAAAAACATGCCAATAAAACATAACAATCAGGATTTGGGGCTACATTACCCATTTCTTTAAATCATTTAAAATATCATTTTAAACATATCATAAAAACCAAACATTTCAAAACATATTGAAATCCATTTAAAAAACACCCTAGTTATCCAAAAAATAGAAAATGAACATTTATACAAAAACCTCTATGGTTTCAAACATCACCCATTAATTTAATACGTGAACTAAATAAGGTCAAACCATTTGAAACCCTTATATTTCATTTAATAAAAATCTCGAAATATTTTTAAAATCAGTGGAATTTCTAGTATCACATTAAATTATAAGTGATACCATTGAGAAATCACTTTTAAAGCCAAAATATATTTGTAAATTTCAAATATTATTTTCAACGTCCATTTGAGCAGTCTCATAAATGAACTGTGTGACGTGGAAAAAAATAGATTTAGATTGGGATTTAAAGTATTAAAGCATTTCTCTTTCAAATAAATGTAATAGAAACAAAAAAATTACCTTTTAAATCCAATAACCTTGATTAAAACTATAATTTAATAATAGAAACATAATTTTAAAACAGCAAGGAATCAACAATTTCAAAATTAAAAGTTAAGGAAAGGGAAAACCTACTTCAAATCATTAACACATGGTCCATAATGAATTTCCTTTGGAATTGGATGGACAAAAGACCAATAAGAAACTACCATAAACTATAAACACCAAATAAACCATAAAAATCAGGTCAATCACATGAAGAATGGTTTGACCAAATCAAACATAACATTAGGGAAGGAGAAACCCGCATGGAAACATGGAAAAAGGAACTAGAGACCAAACCTTGTTCATCCAAGCATAATCCATTGATATCACACCATAAGAATATAAGGCCTTGAGCATTAATTGTGGGGATAGAAGATAGAGCTGGAATAAAAGAATCAGAAGTAAGTGAAGCATTAAGGTAGGGTTTCAGTTTTGAGTGGGATGAGGATGATGGATGATAGTGGAATTGGGCGACAAGGGGGTTGGTGGGGGTTATGATAGGGTTCAAGAGGGGTATGTGCAAGATGGATAATCAGGGTAAGAGATGCTTTTAGGTGGAGATGATTTTTTTGAAGGTAAGGGAGAGTTTTTGTGGGAGAGGCATACAGGGATAATCCCAACATAATTAAAAATCAAGGGATGGTATACCTACAGTTTCATTAAAATCATAAGGATAACAATACCTAGAATATAAATCTCAATAGTTTTTTAAAACCATTTGTATAGGTGTTTATGTATTGACACATTCTCCAGTTGTGTTCCATGGTTAATTTATGAAAATTGAATGATTTCCATTCATATGTTTAAGAGACCCATTATTTTCCATGGACTCCTTAATATATGATAATGATTGTTTTTTATGTGGCATATATATATATGGATGACGATGAGTGGGGTCCTATATCAACCTCCAATGTAATATTTTAAGTTTATATATCATGATATAGTTTCGTGTGTCCATAATGATTTATTTCATGAACGCAGGGGCATTATGGGTTTGCTCAAATGTTTAGGCATGGACATATGATTTTTATTACATAGGTGTGGGAAAAATGGTTTTTCTCACATGGGTTATCCTATGATTATGGATATTCAACTTTTCAATTTCCTTTTTCATGTTATGAAATATTTTAAAGATACATATCATTTATATGATATTTTATGCTTCAATTATTATGTGTTATGTTTTAAAAAATTCTATTTTAATTTCAGATCATATTTTATATGGTTATTGAGATTAGTTTTAAGACATATTATATCTTTCAATATTAATTAACAATATTTTTAGGATCATATTTTTATCTAACATGTTTTTTATTATCATTTATGGTTGTAAGATATTTTATTATGTTATTTATGTCTTCCTCATATTCTCCTCCATGTTATGATATGTTTTTCCTTTCTAAGAATATGATCTCACCCATTTCTTATATTTCAAATCCTTGAGTTAAAAATGTGATTACATCATGTTAATTATCAAGAAAAGGGTATATAAAAGCAATATTATGAATAATTTTTTCCAAGTTTAGTAAAATAATATGTTTAGATAACTAATATCCAAGAAAATAAAACATTATGCCTTTGGGATATATAACTATTGTGAGATTTATTATCTAAACAATGAGATTAATGTATTATTTACGTTCAATTTGTCTTGGGTTTTTATAGTTTGTATCAATGAGGGGTTTAGTTAATTTTTATACTAGTTTAGTTATTTTATCAGGGTTGTTTATCTACCTTTAATATTAAGTTTAGAGAGCCTAGAAAAACCCACAAGTTGAGTCTAAGCATAAGATGTTGTCCTGCAATTTTGTTAAAGACCTAAATAGATACTTTTCCCAAGTAATACATCCCTGTCTAGATACTATAAGTGGATGAAATATTTGTCACAAATATACCTAGGGGTAATAACCCTGAAAAAGTTGTCTTGGGTATTAAATAAATCATCACCATGTTTAGGGTATAGAGGTATAAATGCACATCTAGTTTGACACTCTTATGGGAAATGATTTGGTTGATCTTATACTCTTTATATACCACTGTGAAATATTAATTTTCTTTTATCTTTGAGGAGTGTAAGATAACCCAACATAATGTATCCTATATCAATGTATGATTGATATAGGTCAAACTAAAGGAATAATTATACAATGTAAAAATGTAAGAAAACATTAAGGTCGGTTTTATTTTTATAATTATGATAATGACCTCATATTGTAAATGTTTTTTCTCTCATGTAAACCATTTTGATTTTAGTAATGGCTATAATAACCATGGGTGTGAAGGGAAATGCGAAGATTACCTCAATGAACAACCCATTAGAATGAGAGTAGGAATGAGAAACATTTTTATTATAAACAGACTACCATTGGATATGATGAACAATGTAAACATAGTTGTTGTCCCAAAAATTCCAAATAATAGAAATATGTATTCTCGTGATATATCAAAAAATGATGATAATAAAGTGGAAAATGATCAATTTCATATATTTTAAAAATTATTTATGAAGAACCAAGGTAATTGTATTAAGGAGACTAACAGATTCGTTATATAAAGAGGAGGGTTCATAAAACATCAATCTGTTGTAGGGAAATGAAGAGGTTGGTTAACACAATTGGAATTGAAGATGTGAATCCAAAAGCACCAAAAATGGTCCAATTCCTTAAGTATGGAAATATTGTACATAGCCTAATTCAATTTTATAAATCTAAGGAGGATAAGAATTATTGTCAAGCACATCCAACACAACCAAAGGAACAAGGTGAAGCATGTTCAATAACATATGATGTGGTGGATTGTGATGACTAAATCATCTACTTAAAAATCGTGAGTATGGGATCATTACTCTTGAAACTCTATTTTTCCTATATTTTTTTCAATGTTTACCAACATGATGTTTTTTTATCAAATAAAATATCTTTTTGAATGAGGTTTTCTTTTCAATATCTATGTTTATGATAATATAAATATTAGTATGGTTCCTTTAGGTAGATTTGATGTAATGTGTTTACTATTTGTACATAAAATCTATATTCACTGATAGTTATTAGATTACCCACAACATCTTCACTAATAAAAATGGTTAGGGGAAGAAATTGAAACCTTCATGCACTATGGAGAGATCCTAAAGTCACTATAACAGTAGATGACACAAAACATTCATCTTCTTCTTCATCCATCAAGGCACCACTAATGCATGCAGGCCTCTATGTATCCCAATAATGTGAAATCACTATGATAATAGTGGGTGTAGAATACAATACCTCTTTACCCCACTTGTTCAACATGACATGGAGATCGAATGAAAATGAAGGCCACCTATTGATCTCAGGGCTGGGAGAAGTTTTAGAATCAGGTTCGATTCCCTAGAACACACAAGCCTATATAGCATGTGTGGGAAATAGTTTGGGTCATTTGGGGCCCTATTTGGTATTTTGTTTATTACAAGAAAATAGACATGATTAATCCCTCATTATAAAATTAAAAATTTATTCATATATAAACACCCTTAGCTAACATTATTAGTTAGTAATAATTAAAATTGAGAGGATTCAATTTATTTAAGGGTAAAAATGTAACAACCTAATATTTAACTATATATTTTCATTAAATAATTTTTTTTAATAGTAGGTTTCACATGAAAAAAAATTAAAGTGAAAAAACCTTGATATATTTTGAATATTAGATATGGCCATTAAAACATTACTGAAAAATTAGCCAGTACAAATTGATGTAAACGTATCACCAAACTAATATAAAAGTGACAAGAAATAGAATATAGAAGTATAATTCTTCCTTATAAATCCCATTTATCTAAACTCTTAAGGTAGTTACCTTCAATAGGGTTTTACATTGACCAAGACCAATTTGAACTTGAGTAATTACAATTTGAGCAAACCATATACAGTAGATTTTTAAGCAAGTGGAGACTTCTATAAGATCCATGAGAGCTGAACTACCACCAAAAACAACAACCAGATCTAATCTTATTCTTAGGTTTTATATAGATATCATAAGGGGTAATGTAATTACAAATTTGTATTTTGTTTAAAGGTAACATTATTTATATATATATATATAATTTATATACATTTCTAAATTCATTTTTGTTAAATTAACTTTATGATTAAAATATATTTTTTAAGAAATTGGAATTTTAATTTCTTGAAATTTAGTTTAATTTGATTTAATAATAACAATATATATTAACACTTTATTAATTAATAATTTTTAAAAAATATAGTTAATAAATAAATTTTTTTATATAAAAACATTTTACACAATATTTTATATTTTAAATTAAAAATAAAATTTATAAATTTTAGGTTGTGAATTTGAAATTTTTAAAATAATTTCGGTATTTAACATAGATATATTATCTTAAGATTAATTTTTAATAACTTTCTAAAAATGTTGTTTTTTAGTTAAATATGAAGGATTTAAAAAATTATAATTTCAATGATTTTATCACTATTTAAGAATAACCTAAAAGATATAAAAACAATTAAATAAATATAATATTAAATAAATGGGTAACATTATGAATTTTTAAATATATTTTTTACATATAGAACCTATTATAAACATTTTTATAACTGAATAAAAATGTTGCATTAATATATAAATCTATTTTTGGTCATCTATTTAAATAATTTATTTTTCATGAGAGGTTTGTTTTTAGATTTCCTTTTAATAATCAGAAAATTTATTCAAATCATAATAAATCAATTTGTGTCTCTAAAATTAGTAACCATGATAACTATATCATATATAAATTTGAAAATGTAATATCATTATTTTAAAAAAAATTCATATGCCTATACGTGATTTTTAAATTAAAGTTTAATACATTTATAAATTTTAAGTAATAATTTCTTTTCAAATTTAAAATCACAACATTCAAATTATGTAATCAGGACATTTTTATTTATGTTCATTAAAATTAATAACACAGGTTAAAAATTAATTAACGTGGTAAAAAGTAAAAATGTAAAAAATGTCTTTATTAAGGGGGAAAGGCCAAAATATGTTAAAAAAAATCTGAATGTTTATTTGAGGTTTTTATCGACCACAAGTCACCCCTTTCCTAATTTTACCCTTGTGTATCCATTTAACCTTTAATTGTGAAATTAAATTATTGAAATTCAATGGTAGTTTCTCAAACAACTCTTATCTTCACTTATAAAAAAGGGAACACTTACAAAACTTAAAGACTCGCCTATCCATAAAATTAATTACTGAAAATATTTCATTTTACAATATCTATAACCCTTTCCTAGTAACATAGTATCTTTTCTAATCATAGTAAGTCTAAGCCCTTCAATTTCAAAGGGACTTCCAATGAATGACTGAGTCTCCAACGTAAGTATTATCTTATTCTTATGTTTTTATTCTTAATGTTACTCGTATAAATATCTTATCACAATAATAATATAATGAATTTAGTTTAATTATTATACTTATATTTTTTCATATTTTTGGTACAACCCTTATTTATTCATTTCCATCCTATTATAAAAATGAAGCATCGTCAATTGTGTGTGTCCGTGGACTACCACCACCATAAAAAATCGTTTTTTTATCATGTATCCCAAAATCATAAAATACGGTTCACTAACATAAAAAATAAAAATAATATCATTATAATCACTTTATAATGATATTAAATTAAAAGAAACATCTCTTTAAATACACTCACCAATCAAGTTAAGGTGTTTTCGTGTTTGGGTCAGTTTAACCACCCATATGAATGATGCTTTAAAAATGTACTTTGGAAAACTATGGGAACATGAAAAATAACATTATTTTAATATAATAATAAAATAAATATTTTTTTATATTACATGTATTTTTATATTAATTATTTAAAAAATTATTAAAGTATCATTTTTATTCTTAAAAATCACTAAAATAAGCCGACACTAATTCCATTTTCACACAGTATAACTAAAACACTTAAGGAATGGTAAGATATAATTAAAAATTAAAATAATTTATATAATATAGTATCTTTAAATATATATTAATTATGAACTTGGAATAAAATAATCGGTATGGATATAAACATTATAGAATGTGTACAAAAGGTTGCAGTTATTAACAACTTATGGTTGAAAATAAGTTATAAATAATCAATTCGCACATAATAAATAGTTATAAATAAGGGAAATGAAAGTTAAAATACTTGAATAAGGCTATGAAATAGATTATTAAGGAGGATATTTTTATTTTATATTATGTTATCATTTCATTATATAATAAAATAAACAAGTTTAGGGTTTTGGAAACTGAATTTTCTTCCTTTGAGTTATACATTTTAATCATGATTTTATTTCCCCTATATTCACTAAATTTTCAATATTAAATGATGTTATATCCTATATATATATGTATGGAAATGATTTTTTAATCCATATCCAAATCTAAGAAGTCATTTCTTTTCACTTGACTTTTAAAAAAACATTATTTTTTAAATGAGACTTGAAACTATGAATTTCACAAAAATGAATTCAAATGTTTTCAAAAATATATTTCAATGATTTTGTTTTAAATATATTAAAATAATATAAATCTAATGGAGCTGTGTTTTATATCTCTCCTTATATTTTAATTTATTAATTTTTTATTTGGTTTGATAAATATTTTATTATAATGTCATTTAATTCAAAATGATGTTTTATATCATTTTTTGTTTTATGAAACATATTTTATTTCCATAATTTATTTATGAAAATTTAATGATTCCCATTCAAATATTTAAGAAACACATTCTTTACCATGGGTGATTTAAGATATAATGATAATTTTTTTTAGGTGGCACACATATGTATGGATAATAGTGTGTAGGATCCTATATCACCAACCAATGTATTAGTTTAAGTTTATATGTAATGAGACTGTAAGGTATGGACATAATGAGTTAGTTCACATAGGTTTAGGAATGATGGGTTTGCTCAGGTATTTAAGAATGGATATATTGAGTGTGTTCACATAAGTGTGGTAATGATGGGTTTTCAAACACATGTTTTCCTATTCATATAGATGTTCCATATTTCCATGTTTTTCTTGAAGTTAACAAAAAATTTCAAGATGCATTTCAAGGAAATGAAATACCATGTTTTCATGATTATGCCATATTTTAAGAAATATTCTATACAATTATGTCTTCCTCACATGTTATATGGTTATTAAGATGTGTTTTTTGTTCCATATATTTAATACTTCCTTAAAGATCATTTTATGATATTATATTTCTCTAATATGTTTTATAGTCATCATATATGGTCCTATATTCATTAATTATGATATTTATGTCTCTATGATGTTTTCATTCATGTTATGATTTGTTTTTACCAAACATAGTGTCTGTGGTCACACTTTTCCTATGTTCCCAATCACCAGGTTATAAATATTATTACATCATGTGAATTATATATAAAATGATATAGAGGAGAATGATTATATAGAAATTTTTTCAAGAGAAGAAAATAAGATGCTTATGTAGGTAATTTCCAAGAAACTTAGCCTTTCAATCATTGGGATATGCGAAAATTGTGAGTTGTGTTATCTAACTATGAGATTAATTTATTATTTATGTTTTGTTTATCTTGTGATTCTATATATATTGATATTGGATATACAAGTTGTAATTAATCTTAAATGATAAATTCCAATAATGTAAAGAGATAAGGTGTATTGTTAGCATCAGATTCTATTTTCTATTGTGTTTTGTTTTTTGTGGTACTAGAAGCAGATTTAATCTTCAGTGATAGAGACTTTTCTTCTTGGATTTCTTCTTGTAGGGAAGCTACTATCAAGGTTTTCTTGGTTTTTTCTTGGGTAGAGACGGCATGAAATGGAATCCCTTATTAGAGTCAACATTGTGTGATGGTCTCTAGGTGTGGGGTAAATACTGTTCTCTGATGGATCTATAGGGGTATCGATTTAGCAGTTTCTATGGTTGAGGTTTATCTATTACTTGGAGACAGTTTTTTGAAATCAATTTTTTAGTGGTTTTGTTTTTGGACATCATCTTGGAAATATCATTCCACTTATTTGTTTTTGGATTTTCATTTCTAATCTTTGTGAAGGTCGTGGTTTGTCTCTATTGTATCCATGTTATAGGGTATTATGTATTAGTTATCAATGGATATTTATGATTTGGTTCTTCAAATACTGGTCTTCTAGTGGGTGGTGGTTTCAGTGTCTAGGTCACTTTAGTGTTGTGCTTCTCAATGACATTATTTATGGGATAGGGAATGTGATTTGGTTGATGCAAGAATCATGGAGGTGTCGAACTTTAGGGTTAGTAAATTGTGATTTGGTTGGATAAAGGTATACTCTTCTACCTTTATGTTCTGTGACTCCTTCATTTTAAATTTTATAATTGTGAAATTTTGAATTTTGAGTCATTGTTTGTAGTTTTTTCTAATTTTTTCCCTTTTTTGTAAGTTTGTAACCTAGTTTCTCGCATTCCATATTATAGAAATCTATAAAATTAAAAAATAAATTTAGTAGAAGTGATATAGGGAAATATTTCAATGGTTTATAATGGTATTTTAATATCCAAAGAAAATGAGAGAATATGAGATAAAATATCTATCTATTAATTAAAAATAAAAAGATAATTAAAAACTATTTACAAGATAAAATAACAAACCATAACATCTTATTTAAACATTTCAAACCATGTTAATTTTAAAAAAATTCTACCAAAATTTTTATCATTCGTTACATAAATAAAACAAATTTAAATGAATAATATCATAACCTAAAAATGTAATAAATTAAAACAATTATTCATTACATAATATCCCAATATATATTACACAATAAAATAAGTTTTCACTAGATTTAGTTAGAGTTAAAGAGTAACTAAATTTAAAAAAATAAATCAATTGTGATCATATTTATTATGCAAGACTATAACATGTATAACCTAAACTAACCTCAATTCAATGAATCGAAAAGAATCATTACCTAATGGGATATCATATTTTTATCCAAATAAAAACTAAAATAATGCAGAATATAAGAAATTATTTCCAATGAATTCATAAATTTTATGTTGAAGAATAATTGAATCAAAAAATCAATGAATGAGGGAAGATAACCAGGGATAACTTAGGGGAGGCCATGATGTGGGTAAGTGGAGAATTAATAATCATGGGAGGAGGGGTGACCATGGCCCATTTTTATAGTGGGATTATACACTAATTATTTATTTAAAGTTGGTATAATTGTATTTATACAAACTATTATATAAAACCATTGGTATAGAGTATCACATTTCATTTTATACCAACGGTTTTCCAAAACCATTGATATAGAGGCATGGTTATGTCCCAAATTCTTAAAAACGAACAATTTTTTATTATTCTCATTTTTTTCTAATATCATACAATTTTTGTTTCTATTGATGTGATTTTGTTTTGGTTGGTTAAATATATGATGAGGGTACACATAACTTTTAAATTGGTCAATTTAGATGGATTTGGTAGAGAATTGGATGTGATGGACAAAGGGTGGATGTCTTTTAGACACATATATATATATATTGTTGTATGATAAATATGTTTATAAATGATGGGTTAATGTTTTTTAAGAATACATAAATGTGTTATTTATATTTGTGTAATGAATATTTTTTATGGTTTTCAATTTATTAATATTTATTTAAATTATGGTTATACATATGTTCTTTATGTGTTTTTAATATATTTTTTAAAAAATAATATTTTATTGATTTTAAATATTTAAATATTATATATTTATAGGTTGTTTATAAATAACCTCTATGCTTTTATTGGTGAATTTAGTAGTGGTTATGATTATTTCCCAATATTTGTTATTTTAAAAAAAATTAACAGTAAATATCAACACTAAAAATGAATCAAGAAATTGTTAAATTTATAAAAAATAAACTTACATAAAAAACATATAAATAAATACAAACCATTGAAGAATGAATTCATAAATTTATATTTGTATTAATTTAGTTATCTTACCCAAAAACAAATTAGGGTGGTTTAAAGGGTAGTGAGTTATACAAAAAACTATTTTTATTTTTGGATTTTCTTATAGAGTTTGATTCACATGAATCTATTAAGGAAGTTTTCAAAAAATAAAATTATAGACTCTCTAAATTCCTTAAACATTTTATTTTAGAAAATAATATAGTCTCAATATCAACATTAAGAATGAATAGATATTCCCATTGATATTTACTCATTTATTCTTAAGTGAGTCGTTGTGTTATTAATATGAAACACATCCCTTAAAACAACACCCAACTCTAGTAAACATGTCATGGTTTAAAAAAATAACTATTATCTAAGGTTATTTTATTGTGAAGTAATATCCCTATATTCTCTCCAAGTAAAGGTAATCATTAATTAATGTCATGATTTTAATATATTAACAGTTATGTTAGGGTTAATTAGTATATAATGGGTATTTTTATGTGAATAAATATATAATTTAAAATAAATAATAAATATTATAAATGATCAGATGGATGATTATTCATTGATCTTGTAGTCTGATTACAAATTATTATTATATTATAGTACATGAAATGTTGAATTATCAATCCAACTATTGATATATAATAAGAAACACAATTTTTTAACTCTCATATTAGGCTACATGAATTGTGAGCATCAACTCACAATGATCTCTATTAGTTAATACTCATTTCTTTATGTATAGTAAATCATTACGTAGTCTCTAAACACCATAATAGTTAATATTTCACCAATTATTTATATACTTTGAATCATAAGATGGTGATTTAATGAAACTAAGAGTGAATACCTTTCATTCCATGCACACACTTACATTTCCCAAGATCTTCACCACAAAACCCACCCAATTTCATCTTATATAAGATGAATAAAATGGTGGGTAAAATGGATAAAAAACCCCAAAAGTAACCAAATTTGTTCAATATTCATCAAATAACAATCAGGTACCAATAAATTACTCTAATAACTACAAATAAATATTAATATATATAAACAAAACTAATAAAATAACAATAATTCAAATATAAAAAAGGTTATCCCTACTAAATCAATCACTTAATGTAGAGACCCTAACCCTAGAAGCCTAGATTTGATGCCTACTATCATTAATTTAAAGTAGATATAATAAAATCAGGTCCCAAAGGATCAAATAGTTTAATAGTCTTAGTAAGCTGGATATGTACATGAGTCTCATTTTACAATATAATAAACAAATTAACACATAATTTTTTATTATAACTTTATTCCCTCTAAAATAATATTGTATATATGTCATAGAAAGTTTTCAGGAATCCTGGGGAATGGAAACAAAATAAGGGTGAGTTTAATTTCTCATTATTAGTTAAGTATAGTAGAATAAATAAGGAATCAATGATAATAATGAATATTGAATGTAAAATAAATGAGAAGAGATTCCTTGTAATCAATAACTGAGAGGGAAGTGGTTAAACAATATAGAAAGCTAAATAACTAAAAACACATGCCATTTAATTAATAAACTGGGAATGAAATGCATCCCAAAATTCTATCATTTGAAAATCTCAAGGATAATAATATTAATAAAAGATATCTCAATGAAGGAAATTCTTAATTACTGGACGTCATGTGTGAGGCACAAGAAAACCTATACCATCAAGACATTTTACAAAAATATGTAAAACTATAGGTAGAAATCCATTTTATTTGGCCAAAAGTTTTTTCTAATGCGATCCTATCAATACATTGAGGGGATATATAATATCTAGTCCCCACCCTTCAATGTCAGTCCAAATCATTCCTTATATATCGAATAATCGATTTAATTCATGAACAATATTGATTATCAAATATCTATATTGATTAAAGAATATAGATTTATCAATATTTTACCCATATAATCAAATAACTATCAAAGTAAAAACTATATGTAAAAATGGTATATGGTTTAGGAAAAAATCATATCCATGATAAATAATGTGGATATTTAGGGAAAATTTAATGTTCAATGGTCACTAGAAGGTGAATAACTCAAGGGGAAGTTAATGAGAAAAAAATGATTCAAGGAAGTGTATTACAATACTATACTTGGTAAAAATAATAATAAAACATCCATATGAATAATAAGGATGGTATCAATATGATTTGTACCCATTGGAGTAAGAATAAAGGTTTTTTATTGAGGAAGAAAAATACCATAAAAATATCTTTAAAAACCTTCTTGAGGAAAAAAACCTTTTCATTTAGAAAAAAATCAAAAAAAACAATGAAGATAAATTTTGAAAAAAATTTCATTAATAAAAACCTTATAAACATGGAATTGAATATTCAGGGAAATGATGGGGGTAAATCCGTGCATTTCATACAAGGTAAAAGAACATTCCTTTTGCACTGTAAAAAAGGTTAGAAAGTAAATTGTTTGAAAAATGAAAATAAGATTCATTTGAAATTTTTTTGTAAAAATTTATTTAATAAATCATTTTTAAGAGTTTAAAAATAGTTTTTAAAATAGTTTTATAAAATATAGTTTTATAAGAAAACATATTTCTTTCCAAAGAGAGAAACGAAGTTTGGTATTCTTAAAACATTTTTGAAAATAATTTAAGTACCAAATAGTGGGAAAAGGTACCATTACTTAAAAAAATTCATGAATAACCATAGTATAATAGAATTAAATTTTTATTAAAAAATGATCATATAATTTCCTTTAATGGAATTTTAAAAATAACCAATCTTGATTAGAAGGAGATTGTGAAATAAACCCTTAAAATGATAATAACATTGAAGTGATAATTAATAAATATATTTATTACGTGTATAAAATTTAATTCCAAATAAAACAAGTATAAATAATTAAATTTATAGTCAAATTGATTATACACGTAATCATGGAATATTGATGGCAATAAGAAAGTAAAATAACCTAGTGAAAATAAATTGAGTTTTGAAATTTCATTACCAATTGGTAAATTTAACATCAAATAAAATTAGATGAAATAATTCAAATGGAAACTCAAAATACCATGGATAATTAATTATTCATGATATTTAATTTCAATGGGGTATTATATACACTAAATAAACAAACATGGTGCATAACATTACAATGAAATAAAATTAATGCAGAATCCCTTACTTTACACTCCCTTTTGGTTAAACACCATTTGGCCACTTGTATAATGGTTTTAATAATGTCATTAAACTATATTATAACTATATAAGTATTTATTATATCATATATATTTACATTATAAAATATTATAACTTTTTTGTTAATAATCTTTTATCATTTTCATCATTTCGGGTGATAATTTCCATGTTTTTCGAGTATGGTTTGACCTGTTATTTTTTGTTCCTCTTACATAGATCAGGATTTCATCATATATAAAATGTAAATAATGTTTTATATATCATATATATTAAATATATATTTATTTATCATAATCCATAAAATTTGAAGATAGGAAATGAAATTCACTATTCATGGAGACGGTAGGTCGTACGTACGCGTGAACGCTATTTCCATTCTCTTATTGTATTACAAGAAAGAAAATTGAATATTATATATGTATATTATAATTCTAGTATAATATTCGTACCATTTATATCCCATATATTTATTAAAATCATTATTTATACATTCCATTTAACTGTGAATAAATCACATTGCTTTGAGGAGGCTACAGTTCCTATGTCCACAAACAATGTTATCATATTCCTATAAAATGAAAAGCATGAAGTTATGTCTTAATTAATAATTAAATAATCATAAATAAAGTATTAATATCATAAATAATAAATATAGATTATAAAACATCATTATTTCTAACCTTAAAGGTGGTAATGGAAGAATGAATGACATCAGTTCGTGAGATGGTAGTCCGTCA
Source organism: Viscum album (assembly GCA_963277665.1). Taxonomy (NCBI): domain Eukaryota; kingdom Viridiplantae; phylum Streptophyta; class Magnoliopsida; order Santalales; family Viscaceae; genus Viscum; species Viscum album. The sequence continues at coordinate 1,088,672,209 of OY728130.1, read as the reverse complement.
TACAAACGAATGATAATTGTGTATCCCAATTGATGTAAGTGAGTGAATTTTTAGGTCATAATATTTTCATAACAAAAATTTATTATATTTAAGACAATAAAATTATTATATAATAATTATATAAGAATAATTTAATGAGTAGAGAAAGAAATAAACCAAAAGTAATCATCAAAGAACGTTACCTCTCTTCAGGTAACTTTTTTTGGTTTACTCTAAACTACTTCATTTGTTGTCTTTATTCCAAAATTTATACTTCTAATATTAGTTTAGGGATGTTGGGGAATTTTTTGGCTAGGTTTATTATGAGAAAAAAGTCTTGATATGTGTGAATAAGTGAAGGGGGTGAGTGCCTTTTTATAGTAAAGGAGGAGTGGCATTCTTCAAAATATAAAAAGGAAAACACTATTAAGATGTTTTCATTACATAATATTCCACAAATAAAGAAAAAAATATATAAAAGAGTTTATATGGTCTAAATATGTCCATAAATTTTTCTTTTGACATTTTAGAGGTCATTTGGACCCTTAAGATTAAAGTTTAACCACTAAGTAAACTCATTTTCACCTTAATCATTGTGAATAATTTTAATATATTTCATATATATTTTTGTTAAAAAACCTAAGTTAAACTTAATATAATTTATTAATTTTTATGATTAAAAATATGTAATCCATGTTTTTAAATTACAATCATATAATTTTTAGAAATTAATTTAAAATTAATCTCACAGACAGGGTGGGAAAGCGGGTTTTTGAAGTGAAAATGTTCAAAAGTTCACTAATTTTTTATATCTAAATTCAACATAAAATGATTCAAATGAACTAAATTGTGTTAATATATATAATTTTTTTAATAATACTTTAAACCTAATTAAAAATATTATTTATGACTATAAATTATTTATATGAAAATTTAGTTTTAAATTAAAATTCATTATTTTCACTATTCATAAAAAATGAAACTTCATAGAAATATTCCAAAATTTGACCCTAACATAATTCTTTAATTTCACTTTCAAATATGAAGTTATTTTCATATAAGTTTTGGGAAAGTTTGAAAATTTATTTTTAAAATAGGTGCTCCATTAAAAGGTGGAAAACTGCTTTAGAAAAATGTAGTTTTTATGCATAAAATTGGATTTTTTTTTCTTATCTTATGTTTGAACACCTATTAAATGAATGTAAAAAATAATTTATTTAATATATAATATATATATATTTCATTAATATTGTTAAATAATATAAATTAATTAAATTATTTAATAGAATACTCATTTGGGTGTATAAATATTGTTTTTTTATTAAAAACATTTACTTTATATTCAATTGATTTTTATATTCAATTATAATTAATTGGTATCCAATAAATTAAAAAATATATCTTCATAATTTATTAAACCATTTTTATAACATCCAATTTAATGGACATGAGTTAATTTTTATTTTAAATAATAATATTAATAGTATTCTATATCAATGAATTTCATTGTTTCGTGTAATGAAAGCTAACCTTGGTGATCCATATAGATCAAGCTAAAAATTATGTTTCTGGTAACACAATCCAATATCAGTTTTTTGTGTAATATAGGAAATTTAAATTATTTATGTTATCTAAATATAAATATGTCATAATGTATTTTTTTTTGTTATATTCTTTTCTACTCTTGATGTTTCGTGTCATATAGGCTATCAAACATAACATTGTTATTTTAAAATTTTGGGGTGTCACATTCTCCCCACCTTAAATAAACTATTATCTCAGTATTTAAAATTGATATCTTCAATCTAAGTTTTTACATTTTAAAATACCGTCATTGAAATCCCAGATCTGGAGAATCCTTGATAAAATATCCTCTTAATAAGAGAGAAACTCGAGTAACAAGGTCACATGACTAGGTTTATAAGTTGGAGAACATAAGTGGAATGTGAAAATATGAACTATGAGAAAAAATGTAAATAGATATATATAATGATTTAGGTCCCTGATCAGAAACAATTAAATGATCAAATAAAAGTTTAGGGCCTCAAGACCATAAATAAGTAATGATTTAGAAGACCATTGGTTCAAAAAAACTAAGGAATTAGGATAATGTTATTTTAGATCAATTTCCAAATATTGATTAATTATTTTATTGCCTAAGTGTATAAGGAATTATAATTGATACATTTCTATAAAAAATTCCTCATTATGTTTTGTTTCGACCAATTTAAAATTTATCCCTTTACTCTAAGGATTGAATATCCAAAAATGATTTTTTTCCTAAATCACAAAAATTTACTATAAAGGGATCGCAAACCCATAAATCAATATTTATATCTATATCAAAATATTTTACAAAACTAATACAGTTAATTCCTTAATATCTAAACCAGAAAAAATAAAACTTTTAGTTCATAATTAATATTTATTCATCAAATTGTTCAACAAAAATCAATGACATATTAACCAGGAAATGGCAAAGGCTATTGGAAGGCATGAACCCCTTATCATCCTTTGTACATGGGTTAAAACTCCACTGCCTCATCAAAAATAGTTGTTTTTAACCCTTTTTTCATGTTTTTATTTTTCTAAAATATATTAATTGAATTTCTATATAGTTCCAAGAATACGATAGAAATCCTTGAAATTTAATCATTAAATAACTTTTTTAATATGGTTTTTATACAACCTTTTTTTAATTATGATAATATTATTTGTATACCAACCTTATAGTTTATCAATTCCCTTTAAACTTATTAATATAAAATGTAAATTCATTATTCCTCAAATAAATTTTCCACTCAAACATGTTCTAAACTAATGAGTTGTATTTCCATAAATTTCATCAAAATATCATTAATATTGGTTGACTCTCATCACATAAATCCTAAAAGAGGTGTTTAGGATTTTGGCTATATTATCATTCTTAAACTCATAACCCAGTATGGTATTCATCACTCTTAAGTTAATAATGATATATGTGATTTTATGCTAATCCTAAAAGTAAATAATAGGGTTATGTTCCCTAATCTATGTTTTCCTAACTCTAGTTTATGAGGTTTCTACTAAACTTTCTCTGATGCGAACTGTAGAGACCTTAACCCCAGAAGCTCAAAGCTAGTGCCTACATCCATTACATTGGAATAAAAAAATATAATCATGTCTTAAGGGACTTCCCATTTTAGTAGTCTTTGTAAACTAGGTAGATACATGAGTCTTGTATTAAAATTGAATAAAAAATTACAATATAGTTTTTTATAATAAATTTATTCCCTATAGAATATTCTTTCTTATCTATCATAAAAAACATCATATAATCCTGGGGAATGGATATAAAATAATGGTTAGCTCAAATTATCATAAATGGAGAAGTAAAATGGAATTAATAATGAATCAATGAGAATAATTAATAAGGAAAGGTAAATAAGTGAGAACACATTCATTGTTATCAATAACTAAGAAATAAGTGTTTAAACAATATGGCATGGTAAATAACTAAAAACAAAATTCATTTATTCAATATATTGAGAATGAAATAAATCCATATAATTTACAATGTGAAAATATCATGGAAAATAATAATAATAATTGATGTCTCAATGAATAAAATTCATAATTATTGGACATCATATCGGAGGTGCATGAAACCATATACCATCAAAACCTTTCACAATAATGTTAAAAACTACAGTTAAAAAATTGTTTGAATTGGAAAAATGATTTTCCTCACGATAACCTGTCAATGACTCAAGGGGCTATTAAAAGCCTAGTCCCCACCCTTCACTTCCAAACCAAATCATTACTCATATATAGAATAATCGATTTAATAATGAACAATATTCCTTATCAAATGTCCATATTGAGAAAGAATACAGATTTATCAATATTTCCCCTAGATAATAAAATAACTATCAAGGTAAAAATCATATGTAATAATGGTATAAATTTTATTCAAAAATAATATCTATGATAAATATTGTGGATATTTCAGGAAAAAATAATGTTCAATGGTCACTGGAAAGTGAATAGTTTAATGGGAAGTTAATGAAAAAAAATGATTCAAGTAAATAAATTTCAATATTATTCTTTATCAAAATAATCATAAACAATCTATAGGATTAATAAGGATGGTATCAATACAGTGTATACCCTTTGTAGTAAGAAAAATGGTAGATTTCATTCATGAATATAAATACAATAAAATGATATTTAAAAACCTTTTGGAGGAAAATATCCTTTTTATTTTGAAAAATAATTTTGAAACCTTTTTCATTGAAATTAAATTTGAAAAATTTTCTTTAAAAATTAAACTTATAAACATTCAAAGGAAGATTGAAATAAATTATGTATGGTAAATCAGTACATGCAGTTCAAGGTAAAAATAAAATTCCTTTTTCTCTGTAAAAAATGTTAGAAAGTTCCTTGTCTTTAAAATGAAAATAATATTAAATTAAAGAAAAATTTCTTAAAAACTACTACAATAAATAATAATTGATATTTTAAAAATATTATTTAAATCATTTTTATAAAACATAGTTTCAAAAGAAAACAAATTTCTAAATATATAGAGAAATGAAGTTGGATTTTCATTAAAAAAATCAAAAACATTTTATGTACCAAATATTGGGAAAATGATACTATTACTTAAAAAGACCATGAATAACTATAGGAATATAAAATTAATGGTTTTATTAAATAATTATCACATAATTTCCAGTAATTGAATTTCAATAATAAATAATCTGTATTTGAAAGAGAGTGTGAAATAAACCATTGAAATGATCATAACCTTGAAGTGATAATTAATCAATGAATTGATTATGTGTTTAAAATATAAATTCATGTAAAAAAATTATAAATAAATAAATAAATATTCAAATTCATCATATAAATAATCATGTAATGTTAATGACACTAATAAATTAATATAACCCCGTGAAAAAAAAATTGAGTTATGAAATTTCTTTACCACTGCGTAACTTTAACCTCAAATCCCCTTAGATGAAATAATTAAAATTCAAACTCATAATAACATTAATAATGAAATATTAATGATATTAAATTTAAAAGGGTAAGTATATACACCAAAAAAATAAACTAGGTGCATAAAATTACAATATCTCTCAAGTAAATGAAATTGAGACGAAATCCCTTACCAAATGCTCCCTTTTGGTTGAACACTGTAGACGCCGGAAAAGTCCGTTGTTCCCAAACGAAGCTCCGGATGCGGAAAGCGAAGTGATATTTGGAGTCGGAAGAACGTTTCGGAGGGCCCGGAGGCCTTGCGCGGAATTTCAGAGGTCCGCGCGCAAAGGGGATGATCCGCGCGCAAAACCCCCGGGATGCGCGCAATGCGCCGGGCCGGCGCGCAGATTTTGCGCGCCGCAGGCCCGCGCGGCTCCCTTTGCGCGCCGTGTCCGATTCCGCGCCCGCGAGAAGAATTTCGCGCTCGCGCCTTGGATTCCGCGCCGGGGGTTGCCTATAAATATAAGGCGACCCCCAACGTTTCAAAGGTTGCTGGAAGTCGAAACGTCTCTCGTGCGCGCAATTCAACCCCTTCCGCGCGCAATGACGAACTTCAGGTAACCTCCTTTCTTTCGCGCAAGAAAGCCTCGGGGTCCGCCTTCGCGCGCAATCCCCGCTGGCTCCTTTCATTTGAATAAAAGCTCACCCTAAGGCCTTTGCGCGCAAAAGAACCCGCTTGCGCGCAATTGCCCCCGGGGTGCGCGCAATCCGGCCCGATTGCGCGCACCCCCATCTTTCAAGTGGCCATTCATTAGAGAATGAGTCGTTGCCCCCGCGCGCTATCCGAAGCCCGGAGTGCGCAATCTCAAGCATCCGCGCGCAAGGCGCTGGCCCAATTGCGCGCCAGCCGCCCCGATTGCGCGCCGGCCCGCAGTATTGCGCGCGAAGCTTCCTTTTTGCGCGCAATCTGCCAGGGTCGTCCCCGTTGACCTCCTAAGGGTACCTGCCTGTGTGGCACCCGATGATTCTCATCCCGGGTGCCCGCACCGTGCGTTGTCTTCCCGTGCGGCCCTCCAGGTTCGTGCGAAGTGACATGCACCCATCGTCCGGCAACCTATGCCCAGCATGACGTTAAACTGCACATTCGTCCCGCATGACGTTAAACTGCGCATTCGTCCCGCATGACGTTAAACTGCGCATACGTCCAGCATGACGTTAAACTGCATATGCGTCCAGCATGACGTTAAACTGCACATCCGTCCAAGCTGCACGACGTTAAACTGCCTAGCCCCCATCGTCCGCGCTGCAAGACGTTAAACTGTCAAGTGCTTCGTCCTCAACACACGACGTTAAACTGTACTTCGTCCGGCAAGACGTTAAACCGTCCGCTTCGTCTTCAACACATGACGTTAAACTGTACTTCGTCTGGCAAGACGCTAAACCGTCCGCAACCTGATCCCGTGCTCTGCACGCAGGGTCCCCCCGGTTTGGATGTGGCCCCCACCCGCTCGTCTCTGCAGGGATGTCGGGATTGCCCCTCTTTAGGGACGATTTAATGGGAGTGGCTTTTCCCTACGGGGGCAGGGTATTACAAACCCCTAATTTCTCGTGGGAGGCTGCACATGTGTATCTCCATTGCGCCTCCCCACGGCCGAAGCCAGTAGAGGGTATGACTGGGATCGAGGTGTCTTCTGCTTTCGGTCCAAGTCCCTTCCAACTGAGTTTTGCCGCAACCGGGCTGCCTCAAGTGCGTAAGTCCTGACAGAATGAACTACGTTGACTTTGATCCCTGTCTTCTACACAGGGTACGTAGGAAGCCCCTCTGGGGTCCAAGCTCTTCACTTCATCATCCATCCTGATCCTTACCCGGGCCGCCACATCCCGGTGGGGTCATGCCACTTCACTCCACTCCACGTTACTTGGGAAGCCGCCCATGTGCTGGCCCCAGCGTCGGAGGTTCCCCGCAAGGGGTTCTGTCATCTGATCCACTTTTCGTGTTGATCGGTCTGATGCCGTCCCCGCTGGACGTTAAACTCGCGGAATACCCCGTGTTAAACACGGGAAGCTGAGGAAAACCTCAGGTGACACAGTTCCCCGCACCTAGTACGGGATGCCTCAGGCCATCATGCCTTCGAGAAGCCCTATTAGGGACAGAAGACAGACGTGCAGAGCCGCAGTGCTATGACACGCCCCCAGCACCCAGAGCCACCCGGCCTTCTCACCGCAGGTTGCTGCCCTGCCCAGACCCCTTGGAGCGTCCGGGCGGAAGCAGCGTAATTAACCGGTGTCCATGAAGATATGGCGCCGGGAACGAGATTCACGAACATTCTTAAGTCTATGAGGGAGACCCGGATTAGGCGACGAGTTCCGAGGAGACGTCCAAGGAAGGAGGAGCCGACATCCCATCATCCCGGTTTCGATCAAGGAGCAGACGCCCCTGAATAAGGGACGGATGCCGCCCGCCCTTGGAAAGCGGGACTGCGGGACCACAAGCCGCGCGCCCATCCCCTCGGGTTGACGGGTGCACGCGCGAACGCGTCCTGGCGGAACAGCGTAACCCGACGCACATCCGCACCGAAACAGAAAAATGGTGAACCCGACGTGAATCTCTTCTCCTCGATACGAAGACCGATGGCTTTCAGAGGTGTTGGAAGACCGGCGTGTTGCCCGGCCAAGCATTCAGTCTTACCCGCCAGGGGCTGGGGAAGTGAAATCGGGCACTCCGTCTCGCAACGTCGAGGGCCTGGGTTCCCCCCACGGAAGGCGTCGTGGCACTAATGGTTGGTTGTCGATTCCTTTTTCCTGTCAGTGTTAATGGGTCGTTCTCCCTGCTTTCAGAAATCAGGTCGCCCGATCCAGTGCCCGATCGCCACCCGCCCACTGGCGCAGGGACAGGGGAAACACCGACGCGGCTACTCCGCGCGGTCCCGCCCGTTCCGCAGCCGTCCCAGCAGCCGCAATTGCGGGGCGACCACGCCCTCTCTCCCCCTCGGAGGTCATCCAGAGAAGGGTGATCAACACCCTGGTGCGGAGATACGAGGAAGAGGGAGTCATCCCCACTAGGGAAATGGCTCGCCTAGACCTTGAGGAGGATGCGCCTCGCCACCACCGCCACCCCCGAGGGCCGCGCAGGGAGGCACCGCTGCCTACCTCAACGTCCAACCGCTTCGGGAGCTTATCCCCGGAGCGCTCTGACAGTTCCCTTCCCTACGCGGATGAGGTGGAAGAGGCCCGGGATCACCCTATCCGGGATTCGCTCCAGGGATCTTCGGTAAGGACTCCCGCCAGGCCACGGCGACACCGCCGCCAGGCCTCTCCAGTCGAAGAGCGGGCTCTCCACCTGCCCGCGCCGCTCATCCCGACTCGTCTGTCTCGACGCCAACGTCGGGCACGAGCGGAGGAGGATGCCCACCTTGGGGCTCTTGCAACGGCGGCCGCATTGGCCCAAGCCACTGCTGGCTCCAGTCGCCAGGCCTCTGCGCATCCTGAGCGGGGGAACTCCTATGCCCGACCTGGATCGAGGCCCCGACCGCCCCAAAGGCAGGTTGGGTCGACTCTCCCGGTTGCTGGCACTGGCAGTAGCCACCGCGGACCACCTCGCGGTAGCGCTATTCACCGGCAGGATCTACTCTGTGTGGCTGATCCAGGAGGCATGGGTCATCCCACCTTCCGATCCCGGCCCGGAGTCCTGCCCGGAATCATCTCTCCCCGCGTCCCCTTCGATATCTGTCTCGGTGCCCTTCGCACCTCGGTTCCCAGTCCTCTCGGCCCCAGCACCAGTGCGGCCGGAGGACGCCAGGACAGAGATCAGCCCTGCCCCGAAGAACCACCCAGGGGCAGGAAGGCAAGGCGTCGACGCCGAGGGAAGAATGTTGCGGAATTCCGGACAGAGATCCGACCGGTTTGCTTCTTTGACTTAGAGGCGGAGTACGATTCGGCGACAGAGCCCCTTCCCCAATCCCGCCAGTCAAGGGCAGGGGTAGGAATGCGGCACGTCAGCCTCGTGCTCCCCGAGAGCGAGATCGATGTGATCCCCGCGTCTCTCCGAAGGTATATCCGGAGTAACGAGGGCCTGGTAGACCCCCAAGGATCAAACTTGCGGTCGGTACCGGCCCCTCCGGAAGTGCCTTCCGTCTCGATCAGAGAAGCCGGAGACTTTTTCTGGGGACCGACGGTCGAACCACGATCTGGTGCGCCCTCAGCGAGCACCGATGCTACGGCAGGAAGTTCGCTCGCCGGCCCGTCCTATCGTGATGTGGTAGCCAGGGCACCGCCACCCTCAGGGGGAGGCCCGGGATATGGAGGCCAATCGGCCTGCTCGCCGTATTCGCCGCCGGCCAGCCCGTCGGCCCGACGGCCCGCCTCGGCACCACTACCAGTTCCCCGTCCGTTCCCAGCCATGGAAGATGACCAAGGAGATCTGGGTCCCGAGTTTGAGTCGTGGAGCTTCTGGACCGTCCTTGCAGAGGGCCACTTCCCTGAGAAGTTTTGGCCAGTCGCAGGACCGGGCTTTGATGCACCCGAATCGCTCACCCCGGATGAGTTCGAATGCTTCCGCCGAACTCTCCGGGAGACTCACTCCCGTCTTCACTGCCTACAAATGCCATACCCCGGGAGTCAAGCGCACCTGGAGGATATTGGTGAGCAGTGCCGTCGAATTGACCTGGCCATGCTCCCCGCGGCTCGGCACCCCGGGTCATTTGGGCACCACGAGGCCCTCCAACAACGATGCGTTGAGTGTTTTCAAGTACTCCGAAAAGTTATCGAGGAAGCCACTCCCCACGTGTATATCCGTGGATGGGGGCAGTACGCTGCCCTACGCTTCAGTGTGATCCGCCGACAGCCCGATTCGTTGGGTGGCCCTGAGGGTATATCCCCAGGGACAGGAACGGTCAACATGGCTGACCTGTCGGGAGAGGGGAACGACTTGGAACTTCTCGACGGGGGCTTCCCCCCCGAAGACAAGCCGTCGTCAGATCCATCAGTGAGAGTTACTCGTCATCAGAGAAACCTCCTGGGGCTCCCCGCACCCACTGAAGCACTGACGTTGAGCCGAAACGTCAGCAAAGGAAAAGAGCACAGCGAGGCTATAAGGCCCGCCGACCCATCTGCCTCCATGCAGAGGGCAGAGGAGGATCCCGAGAAGGCTACGCTACGTCAGCAGCTCGCCGAACAGAAGAAGCTGGTTGACCAGCTCCTCGCCGAGCGCGCTGCAGAACGGCGGCCTGACTATGGTGATCCTAGGCCAGGACAGCAGGGACCGGAACAACCGCTCCTTGATGAGACTCTCCCGGGCAACCGTGATCATGCCGTGTTCGCCGACAGGAGAGAGGCCATTGCCTATGGCAAGAGGGCGCGGTATGTTTCGCCACACCCTCCCGAGCGGCGGGACTACTTGAGGGACCCCGCTCGGATTCCTCCCGCTGCCCCAAGGGCCACTCCGCCAGCCATCCCACGAGCTGCCGAGTTCGACGACCCGGTCGACGACCCGATTGAAGGGCCGTGCAATGCGCTCGTGGTTAGAGATCCTCGCCAGGACTGGAACCCATGTCCGGACGATCCGATGGCGGCGCTCATCGCCCGTTTGGAGGCCTTGGAGACTCGGCAGGTGGCGATCCCACCGGACGGCAAGCCCTACCCAGCATGGGTGGATGACATGCCGGCGCCTCCGGGATTCGGGAATCCCACTTTCGCCCCCTTCAACGGGACTGGAGATCTGCCACAGCATTTAGCCCACTTCAACTCGAGGTGCGGGCCTATGTTGGGGACTCCGGCGCAGCAAGAGGCCGCTAAGCTTCGCTGCTTTGTCCAGACACTGGAAGGGCCAGCATTTGTCTGGTACAGCCAGCTTCCCGTCGGGTCGATAACTAGCTGGGAGGACCTTCGTAGACAATTCCTCTACCAGTTCAGTTCCACGACCCGGAAGACGAGTATCGCAGACCTCTTCAAGTGCAAGCAGAGGCCTGATGAGCGAGTCGCGGACTTCGTCGCCCGATGGAAGGGTCTCACGTATTCCCTTGACATGCCATTGACTCAGGAGCAGTTGCTGACAATGTGCGTCGGGAACGTCAAGACCGAGCTGGTCCCTTCCCTGATCACTCAGAATTACCCCGGAGGGTTCAGGGACTTCTCAGACAAAGCTCAGCGTCTTGAGGAAGCCCTGCAACAGGCCAGCCAGGCACACCCGCTGCCTCCTATGATTCCTGCAAGGAGAGCCAGCAGGGCTGAGCCCGCTGCTGTTGCCCAGATAGAGGCCCCCAGGCCGTTGGAGCTGCTGCCGGTGAGGCCAGCTCCACAGCCTCACAGGAATCCGCCTCCACGGGCTCAGTTCCCGGCCCAGCAGCGGCAGCCTCAGAACCGGTCGGCCCCTCCGCGTAATGTACCGCCACAACCTAGGCGAGATAATCAGGGTCCACCTCCTCGGCAGGCCCCTCCAGCCCCTCGTCAAGACCGCGCTCCCAGGGGCCCGCGACACCTGACGTACTCATTCCATGAGGATCAGGTCCCCGGTTATTTCCGGAGCACCCTGGAGCAGAGGATTGTGCGACTGCCTGAGTGTTGGAAGCCAGAGGAGGCACATCTCACAGATAACCCCCGCTACTGCCCTTACCATCGAGCCCTGGGGCACACCATCCAGCGGTGCTATGTGTTTAAGGACTGGCTCCAAGACCAGATTAACAACAATGTAATCAGGTTGGGCCCAGCTCCAGCACAGGTAGCGGGCGTGTTCGTGGGATCAGATGACGATAGTGGCAATGAGGAAGAATGGCAGCTGGTCTCCGACCGCGGATCCCAGAAGTACAATAACTGGATGGCCCGCAGGACGACCATTCGCGCCCAGGGAATCATCCGTGCGCGCTTGAATCAGCCTGAGCCCCCAGAATCCGCGGGTGCTGCTTCGGCATCGTCGTCCCAGCCTGCCTCTTCCAAGAGGAGCAAACGGCGGCAGCGCAAGAAGGAAGAGCGCGCCCCGCCGGTTCCGCCACTATCTCGCACTCTCGGCGATTTCATGCCCCCGGAGATGGGGGTCCCTCCTCGGATCCGCCCGGTGATGGATGATTCGTCCGATGACGGTATTGGGTAGGCTTCGGTTAACACCGTCGAGCTGGTAAATCCCTTTTCGGTTCCCGACGTTGAAGAACACCAGGTGGACCTCCCTAGTGTCCCCGGTCGTCGCCACCGTCGGAAGAACCGCAGCAGCAGGAGTTGCCGGGGCACAGCCGTCGGTACCTCCGGCCAGGCCGTGCACGCCACTGAGACTAGGCGGCAGGCTCAAGATCGAGCTCAACGTGCGCAGGCTCCCCATCCGGGGATGACGGATTCGCCTCCGCCACTGTTTGTGGTATGGGACCAGGCAGAACCGCCTCAGCCGCGTCGCGACCAGCTCCGCCCTGCCACAAGTCCATCCCGGCCTCCTGACTCCAGTACGGTGACCATTTCCCGGACTGCGACCAGTGAACAGCGAGATGCGCCAAGTACCAGTCGGCCGCCGATCCAACCGGTAAGGCCCGTCATGCCACCAACCGCAGAGCAACCTTCTGCAACCAGGGGCTCGCGCTTGGCCAAAAAGTATGATGTCCTGAAGCACTTGGCCGACATCCCAGCAAGGCTCTCCATCCTTGAGGCTCTGCGCATGTCATCTGAGATGCGCGAGGCACTCGCTGAAGCCCTGAAGAGCCCCCTCCAGTTTGAGACAGAGGTTGCGGCTGCAGAGGCCTTTCACGCCGAAACGATCGAGGACGCCGAATGTCAGGCAGTTATCTCGTTCTCTGGTAAGGATGAAGACCCTCCTATACAGGGACACATTCGTCCGCTGTATGTCACTGGCCAGTTCAATGGCCTTGAAGTCCGGCGTTGTCTTGTCGACACGGGGTCCGGGATTAACCTGATTCCAACTCGGACGCTTCGGAGATTGGGGTTGTCTGAGGATGACTTGATTCCCTCCGACCTCAGGATCCAGGGGTACGACCGCACCGAGCAAACCCCGGTCGGCAAGATACGTTTGAAGACCCAGTTCGGTGACTTGGTTGCCAACACCGAATTCATGGTAGTCTCTCAGGACACTGCGTATAACGCATTGATGGGCAGGCCATGGCTCCACCTTCATGCGGCGGTTCCCTCATCATACCACCAATGCCTCAAATACTCCCTTAATGGTCGAGTGGGCGTGCTTCAAGGAGATGCCTCTCCTTTTGCCTCATGTGAAGCCCGTTATCTGGACGCGGACTATTACAAGAGCAAGGACAAGCAGATCCTGGCAGGTGAGGTTGAGCCTGTCGCTGTTGCAAGCGATCCATGGGCCAGCTTGGATGACGCCTACGTCCTCCCGATTCAACGGTTGGACGTAGCCATGGTTTCGACGGCCTGTGAGTCTCCTGATGAGATGACCGCGACCGCCCGTGCCAGCACCAGCGGCCCAGCAAGATCTGGTGGCCCCAATGCAGTTTCCAACGCAGTCTCTCCCGTGGATGATCCCTCCCCAAGTGGAGAGGACGTGGAAGATGCACCCCCAGCCTTCGAGGAGGGCGTCCCCGCCACGGTCGATGAGTTAATACAGGTGAACCTTGGAACCGAGGCCGATCCAAGACCCACATTGGTCAGTGCCGCCATGCCCTCTGAGGAGCGGCAACAGTACGTGGACTTTCTCAGGCAGCACCGTGATGTATTCGCTTGGGGCTATGACGAGATGCCGGGGCTAGATCCTCAGGTAGCCGTCCACCGCCTTGGTCTCCCGGCGAACCATCGCGGGTTCAAGCAGCCTCCCAGGAAGATGCACCCGTCCCACGGTGCCATGGTTGAGGCTGAAGTTGACAAGCTTATCAAAGCCAACTTCGTGAGGGAAGTCCAGTACCCCAAATGGCTGGCCAACATTGTGCCGGTCAGGAAGAAGAACGGGCAGATTAGAGTCTGCATCGACTTCCGCGATCTCAACCGCCACTGTCCGAAGGATGATTTTCCCCTTCCAGTGACAGAGCTGTTGATTGATGCCACGGCAGGGTTCCAAGCCCTCTCCTTTATGGATGGATACTCTGGATACAACCAAATCCGGATGGCCCCTGAGGATGAGGAGTTCACTGCCTTCAGGGCCCCCCAAGGTACCTTTTGCTACCGGGTCATGCCCTTCGGCCTGAAGAATGCAGGTGCCACCTACCAACGGGCGATGCACCGCATATTCAAGCCAATCCTCGGCACACTGGTGGAATGCTACGTCGACGACTTGGTGGTCAAATCGCGCCAGCGTCAGGACCATCTCAAAGACCTTGAGAAAGTGTTCGGCTTCCTCCGGTCTCGCTGCCTGAAGATGAACCCGTTGAAGTGTGCCTTCGGGGTCACCTCCGGAAAGTTCCTTGGATTTGTGGTAAGACACCGGGGTATTGAGATCGACCCAGAGAAGATCAGGGCGATTAGCCAAATGCCTCCCCCGGGTACCGTCCGGGAACTACAAGGGTTCCAAGGCCACTTAGCCTATATACGCCGATTCATCGCGAATCTGGCCGGCAAGTGTAAGCCCTTTTCTCGGCTTATGAAGAAAGGTGCCACCTATGTATGGGATAAAGAGTGTCAGACCGCTTTCGAGGAAATCAAGCAGTACCTGCTTCAACCTCCGGTCCTGATGCCGCCCGTATCCGGAAAGCCGCTGGTCCTTTATGTGACCGCCCTGGAACGGTCCCTGGGTGCCCTTCTCGCCCAGAAGAACAACGAGGGAACAGAGAATAGCCTCTATTACCTCAGTCGCATGCTCCTCGACGCGGAAGTTAGGTATTCCCCCATCGAGAAGAGCTGCCTGGCGCTCGTATTTGCCGTACAGAAATTAAGACACTACTTGCAGCACCATGAGGTAGAGTTGGTTTCTCGGGTAGACCCGTTGAAATATATCCTGAGCCGGCCTATGTTGACTGGCCGTCTAGCGCGGTGGGCTGTGATTCTCCAGCAGTTCGACATCAGGTACGTGTCTCAGAAGGCCATCAAAGGGCAGGCATTGGCAGACTTTCTGGCCGCTCACCCGACCTCCGCGGATCAGCCGCTGGATCTAGGCTTTCCTGATGAGACCATTCTCTCGGTTGATCGAGCCGATCCATGCTGGCAGATGCACTTTGACGGTGCCTCCCGGAGCCCCACCGGTAGAAGACTCGATAATCCTAAGCTCAATAGAGTGGGCTTGGGCATCGTCTTCATTACCCCGGAGCGAGCCGTGCTGCCATACTCTTTCCTGTTGTCAGAGGGCTGTACCAACAATGAGGCGGAATACCATGCCCTCATCACCGGCCTCGAGTTGGCTCTCGAGATCGACGTGCCCCGTCTGTGCGTGAAAGGGGACTCTGAGCTGGTCGTTAAGCAGATCAATGGCGACTACGTTGTCAGGAAGCCGGAACTTGTGCCATTGTTGGAGTGCACCCTCCTTCTGATGGCCCGGTTCCCTTCTCGGCCGGAAATTGTCCATGTTCCCCGGTCGCAGAACGGTCGAGCAGATGCTTTGGCCAGCCTGGCTGCGTCACTTGCGGAACCTGAACAGGACAACCTGATCGTCCGCGTGACGCGCCGCAGGCTCATCGCTCCCGTTATCCCGGAAGAAGATCGCGGCCCGTTGGTAAGTAACCTCACCACGGTTGCCCCTATGCCCGGAGCCCCGAGTACCCCAGATATGACAGTCGGATCAGCCCCTGATTGGAGGACGCCATTGGTTGAGTACCTCCAACATGGCATTCTTCCGTCAGATCGGGCCGACCGCGAGCGAGTTCGACGCCGCGCATCGCAGTTCGTCCTCCAGAGCAGTCCCGGCCTGGAGCAGATCCTCTACAAACGCGGATTTGATGGTGTTCTCCTCCGTTGCCTTCAGGGAGTTGAGATCCCACGAGTCATGCAAGAGGTTCATGCTGGTTCATGTGGCGCCCACCAGACTGGGCCGAAGCTGTCCCACCAGATTCGGAGGTTGGGATACTTCTGGCCCTCCATGATCCACGACTGCATCGAGTATGCCAGGAGGTGCCATGCGTGCCAGGTTCATGCGAACTTTGTGCATCGGCCGCCGGAGCCTCTCCATACCACAAGGTATTCCTGGCCCTTTGCAGTCTGGGGACTGGACGTCGTGGGACCTTACCCGCCGGCGACAGCTCGCCAGTGCCGGTTCATTCTGACCGCTACGGACTTCTTCTCCAAATGGGCAGAAGCGATTCCGCTCAGAGAGGTCAAATCCTGTTCGATCGCTGACTTCGTGACCTCCAACATCATCTATCGATTTGGAGTGCCTCACGCTATCCTCACGGATAACGGAACCAATTTCCGAGCAGCCGAGTTGAAGAAGTTGTACGCCAAGTATAACATCCGCTCGAACCATACATCTCGCTATCATGCGCAGGCGAATGGACAGATCGAGGCGTTTAACAAAACCCTCTCTAACATTCTGCAAAAAATGGTTGGTCAGAACAAGAAGAGTTGGCCGGACAAGCTCCCCAACGCCCTCTGGGCTTATCGGACGACGACTCGCAATTCCACCCAGATGACCCCTTATTCCCTGGTGTATGGAGCTGAGGCCGTCCTGCCCATCGAGATCCAGTTACCGTCCTTGCGCACTGCGGTCTACGACCAGCAAGCGCCGGACAGAGTTGCTGAAGCCCGTCTAGTCGAGTTGGAAGCACTGGATGAGAAGAGACTTCGCGCTTTGCACAACTTGGAGAGGCATCAAAGCAGAATGGCTCGAGCTTTCAATAAGAAGGTTCGCCTCCGCTCCTTCCTGCAGGGTGATCTAGTGCTAGCCCTAAGAGCACCGATGATCCCCGGCAGGAAGCCGCCCAAGTTGGAGCCCAAGTGGGAGGGACCTTTTGTTGTCCACAAGGTCTATCCCAATGGCGCGTACTCCCTAGCGACTATGGATGGTGAGCGTGTCACTCCTCCCACCAACGCTAGGTTCCTCAAGCAATACTTTGCCTGAGTGTACATTCTTCCCGCATGACGCTAAACTGCACTTCGTCCCGCATGACGCTAAACTGCACTTCGTCCCGCATGACGCTAAACTGCACTTCGTTCTGCATGACGCTAAACTGCACTTCGTCCCGCATGACGCTAAACTGCACTTCGTCCCGCATGACGCTAAACTGCACTTCGTCCCGCAAGACGTTAAACTGCACATTCGTCCCGCAAGACGTTAAACTGCACATTCGTCCTGCATGACGCTAAACTGCACTACGTCCGAGCTACAAGACGTTAAACTGTTCAGCATTCGTCCTGCATGACGTTAAACTGCCCCTCAAGAACTACGTGCGGCTTGATTCCCATCCTTATGGGATACGTAGGACCGCCTGAACATTCATGTTTCAGGCCCAGCCCCATCCTTCGGGAATTTCCATCCCATCTCGGGCCCTTGGCCCAGTTGCCCCCGGGTGTGCGGCGTATGGTGTGAGTGCGGGGCTATGCCCTCATTCACGTCGGTTTGCTCGTCACGCTGTACGCCCCCCCCACGTTTGGGGATGCCTTCTGCTCCCCCCTTCTTTTTTCCTCATCGTCCTGCATGACGTTAAACTGCACTTCAAGAACTACGTATGGCTTGATTCCCATCCTTATGGGATACGTAGGACCGCCTGGACATTCATGTTTCAGGCCCAGCCTCATTTCCCGGGAATCTCTATCCCGCGTTGGGCCTCTGGCCCCAGTTCCCCTCCTTTTTGTGTGAGGCGTATCGCGTGAGCGGGGGATTATGTCCTCATTCACGTCGGTCTACTGGCCGCGCCGTACGCCTCCCCCGTGTGTGGGACCACCTCACACCCCTCATCATCCTACATGACGTTAAACTGCCTTTCCAGAACTACGTATGGCTTGATTCCCATCCTTATGGGATACGTAGGACCGCCTGGACGCTTGTGTCTCAGGTCCAGCCCCATCCCTTGGTTGATCACGGGAATCTGCCCTCTTTTGGTTGCTCTCAGGGTGAGTCCTCCGACCCTTTCCGGAGATCTGTTAACATGTTTTGGGTACTTCGGTCTATGACTCGTAGTGTCAGATTCAATCCCGACAAGTCCTGTGTTGCTTGTCAGGCCTCGCGCTTCCTCTTATTCGAGCCTTCACTCAAAGGGATCCTCGTTAGCGGTTTGGGTACGATGCCTCAGTGCTCTCCCACCGCTCCGGGTCGATTTACCGGCGGGTCTTGGGCCGCAAATCGATATGAATCCTGCGATTGAGCGGTTGATGCTCGTTTGCTTGCCCCGTCTTAGGCTGACGCGATCGGATGTTGTGTTGCGAATGCGTCAGCAACGTCCTTGATCGCCATGTCAGCTCTCTCAGGCTCTGAACATTGGTTGCGCAGTCCTCATCACACTCCGCCTTTGTGCGTTGTAGTGGAATCTGGACACTCTTTTCATACTGACCTCCGGTACGCCTTTACACGTTAGGCAGACCAACCAGGGTAATGATGTCGTTCGAGGCTCCCATGATCTGAGCACCAAGGATATATGCAGATATCCTCCCTAAGGGCCATGCGTAGCTGGACCCTCGTCCCCATAAGGAGGAGGGAGTCGCCCGAACAATTGCGTTCTGGGCCCAGTATATTTGGAGGCTAGCATCTCTGCCCCTCGGGTGATGGACATATGCAGACCCCTATCCCAAGACTCTTCTCCTGGAATCGTGCGTGACCGCAGGGCTGGGTATGTTCCCACCTCCGCCGTGTCCGCCGTACCGCAATAAGCGGATTCCTCCATGGTCCGAACCACACGACCTTAAACTGTGTTGTCTGGTCCTACCACACGACCGTAAACTGTGATCGTCTTGGCCGCCCGACGAGAAACGACACTGCATCGTGATGTCCTCCTCAGAGGACACTCATGTTGGGCGCTGGTTAATGACCACGCCATTCATCAATGCCTTCCATGGCTTGATTATTGTGGCGACGCCAGAGATTTCTCAATCACGGGCATGTCGCCGCACAAAGAAAAACCATTCATCTTTAAGGACAAACAAGAAATATCAAATGCCGCTCCTTTTGTGTGCGAGGGTCAGACCCGCACTCTTCCCCGCGCTGGTGCCCGATTGTGTTGCGCCGCGCTTCAAGAACTACGTGCGGCTTGATTCCCATCCTTATGGGATACGTAGGAACGCCCGGATGTTTGAAACTTCGGGTCCAGCCCCCCACCTCTTAGAGATTCCCCCTTCTCTGGGGAATCCGCCGCCTTCAGGTCACCCTCAAGGCGTGTTCCCCGACCCCTTGCCGTGGTCCACCGGTGTCAAGAATACTCTGGTTTATTGCCAGGAGGGTCAGGATCCGCTTGGTCAGGTTTCCTCCACTTTTCAGGCTTCGTGCTCCCTTTCATTCGGACCCATCGTCTACGCCCTGGGTGGAGCCCCCGTGAACGGTTCGGACACAATGCCTCAGTGCTCTCCCACCGACTCGGGCCGGTACCCCCAATGGCCTCGGGCAGCAAATCGATATGAATCCTGCGATTGAGCGGTCGATGCTCGTTTGCTACCTCATTCCACCAACGGTTAGTGCGATATTGATGCTGCTTTTCCGCCACGGTCGGCAGTACTCCCATATCGTTACACCGGTGCCCCCAGTCCTTGAGTGAATGGCCGCATGATTCACATTTGCCACCTCCCATTCTGACCAGGCGAAAACTCGACACTCTTGACACTATCCCTCAGTGCATCTTCGCATGTCCAGGGGATATGACCAGATGCGGCGTACTTTGAGGTCCTTATGGTCCGAGCTCTAAGACCTTAAACTAAGATCTCTCCTTATCGTCCGAGCTCTAAGACCTTAAACTAAGACCCCTCTTTATGGTCCGAGCTCTAAGACCTTAAACTAAGATCTCTCCTTATGGTCCGAGCTCTAAGACCTTAAACTAAGATCTCTCGTTATGGTCTGAGCTCTAAGACCTTAAACTAAGATCTCCCCTTATGGTCCGAGCTCTAAGACCTTAAACTAAGATCTAGCCCTTATGGTCCGAGCTCTAAGACCTTAAACTAAGATCTCTCCTTATGGTCCGAGCTCTAAGACCTTAAACTAAGATCCTCTAGCCCTATGGTCCGAGCTCTAAGACCTTAAACTAAGATCCTCCACCCTTATGGTCCGAGCTCTAAGACCTTAAACTAAGATCCCCCCTTTATGGTCCGAGCTCTAAGACCTTAAACTAAGATCCAGCCCTTATGGTCCGAGCTCTAAGACCTTAAACTAAGATCTACCCCAAATGGGGTCCTACGTCCTGCATGACGTTAAACTGCACTCTCAGAACTACGTGTGGCTTGATCTCCAGCCTGATGGAGTACGTAGGAACGCCCGGGCATTTCGACTCGGGTCCAGCCTCAGAGATCGATAAGTCCCGCCCCTCCTCGTCGCCGGCCGTCTGGCCTGACTTCGGGTAGAGTGGTGCAGTCGTAATATTCTCCCCGATTCAGCTCGGGATGCCCCATCGCAAGGATGGGAAGCGACGGTTTCCTCGTCAGAGAGGTGCTGTCTGAGAATTGAGGTGACTCACGGCCAGATTAGTGCATCCGCCTAATACGCTTCCCCCACGGTGGCGCAATTTTGAGAGCGTTGGATTCTGTCCGAACAAATCGTCACTTCGCCCCACGCTTCGCATGCCCTGTTGATCTGGATTTTCCACCCTTGTGTCTGAAGGAACCCCAAAGCGGTATTCATGATGACATGTGGTCCGCCTCCTGCAATATGAATGATGGCCTTTCTCGGTCCATCTATTGCAGTTGTTATGGTCGATCCACTGTCCGCCTACCGTCTTGGGCATTTCCTGGAAGGCCGACCGTTGTGGATGTCTGGATTCGGGACACGCGATTCACCCTTTCTCATTTCCCTATGTTCGGATAAAATCTCAACGCCCCTAGCGTTGTCCCGCTCGTGTGTTGGAACAAGTTGGGGGATGATACATTGGTTAGGTCTGAGGTCTCCTTTCCTAGGAATGACCTCCCTCTTTTCTCCAGAAACCCAGGCCCAATTATGGATGCCTGATGCTTGGTTAACGCTCCCGCGAGACAATTTGTGGTTGAGCATGTTAAACCAAAAGACGCAGATAAATATGGAGATTCATACAAGTGGATCAAAATATTAAGTAGCGGAAGCAAATGTTCTGGGAATGGCAAAAAACAAAGCCCCTAGGGATTAGCGTGCTGGATAAGTCTTTCTAATGCCGCTACCCTTTGGCTGGCGGCCTCCAGGGCTGCTTCTCGTTCTCTGCGTGCCCTCTCCTCGTCGGCGGTCGCAGCACGCAGTTCGTCAATCCTGGCCTGTGCACGCTCCCGCTCGACTTGGAGTGTGACCATCTGTTGGCCCGCCTCCGTCAGCTGTACCTGAGCGTCGATCAGTTGTGCCGATAGTTGCTCCACAAGCTCGGTACATGCTGCGACGAAGGCCTCCTTCTCTGCCGCCTGCCCTTCGAGGCGCCGGACTTCCTGCTCTGCCGCGATGAGCGCCTGCGTGCTCTCCGACATGTCCCGACTTTGTGCGACGTCGGCACGCCGGCGGCTCTCGCGCATCTTCTCGGCCATGAAATCACGGACCGTCAGATGGAGGCGTTGAGCATCAGCTCCCCCGGCACACAGGAAGCGCAGCCAGGTCTGAAGTGATCCCATGCGCCCCAGCCATTCCGATGGGTCTCGCTTGAGGAAGCGCTGGATGCACTTCCACCCCCTGCGTCGCGTTACCCGGCTATCCTCGACCGCCTCCGCGTCCGAGTCATCCATCTCCTCGGGGTCGGCAGGCCGGTAAGCAGGGAAGGCAGCCAGCAGGTCTGCTGCAGGGTCCGCCCCTGGGAGGTCCTCACGAGGGATAGGTTCCCCAACATCCGGGCAACCTTCTTCTCTCTCCCCAGCGGCGCTGACACCCTCGTCAGCCCCCAACCTCTCTCCGATGTCAGCACCGCCGATGTCCGGAGCCCCTTGATCAGCAGTTGGTGGGGCCGGCTCGGTTTGGAAGGTCTGTTCCGGAGCAGGCGGCATGTCCACCACTGGTCCACTCGTAGATGGCCCGGGTTCGGCAATCCGACGAGCCTCCAATGTTGAGATCACTGCGCGGGGCATGCCATGGTTAGTCACGGATCGTCAATGGCAAGCACCAGCAGTAAAGTAGGGAGACTTACGGGAGTTCGGAGCGTCATCTTCCGCTACCACGGTCGCCGCAGGAACAGTTGCAGCAGGGGACCCCTTAGCGCTTGACAGTTCGATAATGGGTGCCTGGCCCCCGCCTTGTCCTGCTGGCGCCTCTCCTACTCCTGCTGAGGACGCCTGACCGACATCCGTGTGCTCCTGAGAAGGATGGAGAAACGGGTTAGAAGCTGCATAAGAGAATGGATGAAGCAGGTTGAGTAGGGATAGAAGCGGACCTCGAGGAGCTCAGTGACATCGACATTGTCGGAGTCGGCCACCTCGCCGCTCTCCCGTGGGCTCCCCCGATGGGACCTTCCCTCGGAGCCTTCATCCTCCCCCGTCTCCTCCTCCTCTTTGGAGTCGCTGCTACTGTTATCTTCTCCCGGCGGCATCTGTTCTGGAGCGGGCTCGAGACCGAGCATCACCTTCACCAGAAGGGATGGCTCCGCACGCTGACCACGTTGGCGCGCGTACTCGTCCATGGCCGTCAGATATGCATATTGCCGGTTGAAGTCCACCCTGTCGGTGATCTGGAGGCGCCCGACCTCTGGCAGATAGATTCCTTCTCTGAGTATCTTTCGCCAAATGACGTCGGTCCCCAGTGACTGCCGCAGGGTCATCCAGGCCGACCACAGCGCCGGGAAGACTGCATCGTGGGAGGGTTCGAGCAGACGCCTCACCTGCTTCCCGGGCCGCTCCTCGACCGCCGCGTGTGCCCCCTCTCTGGGCGCCGAGGTCGTAGCGGCAGCCTGCGATGTGCCCGCCGCCGAAGTCCCTGCTCGCGCCGGCCCCGCTGCTTGGCGCGCCTCCGTTCTCCCCCGTGTGGCGGCACCTCGCCTCCTCCCTTGACGCCCGGTCTCCGCACGGGTAGCCTCGAGCCGCCGAACTAGCTTCCGCAAGAGCCCCTCGGGGTACGTGATGGCCCAGTGTTCGGCATACTCGGTTGCCAAGCCTGCGTCGATCCCGGTAGGAGGGAGAGTGATGACGTCGCCAGAGCCGAAGGCGACGAACATCAGCCACATCTGGCGAAGGACGCAAGGGTTCGTCTCCTCCCGGACAGCGGTGAATACCCTCTTCGGCATCCGCTGAAGGCACCCGAACTGCCTGGCGAACCGGGTCGGCACGTAAGGCTCGCAGATCACCTTCCCGTCGATCCGAGTCACGAGCACCCCGCCCCGCATGTTCAGGAAGTATTCATGCTGCTCCAGCGGGCTCTGTCCGTTGTCGATCATCTGGCCGACGGGAGTGGGGAACGGGCTGAAGTTGAAATTGGCATGATTGCCAATCCGAACCCTCACGCCCTCCTCACTGAGGGTCATCGGAGCGACCCCCGCAATGTTCAGCAGGGAGGGTCGCAGGCCGTTGCCCGGAGGACTGATGGCATTTGGGAACGTATACCCACCAAGGTGAGCAGCCACCCAGCCGTGGAAGAACTGAAAGGGCCCACAGATCCTTCGTGGCGACCCCCCTCGTGAGATGCGTCCCAGAATGGCATACAGCCTCGCCAGTACTGGGACCCCGAGGTTGTACCTCTTATTGGCAGCCATGGCGCCCGCCATCGCCAGCGTCGCCGGGCGGACGCCCATCCTCGCATCCCGCACTGGCAGGAGCCACCCGCTCAGAAAGGCGGCCAGGAACGCCGCGTACCGGACATTCGGGTCCCGGGCCTCGATGACGCGGTACCCCCATGAGCGGTAGTCGCCCGTCTCCAGAACCCGCCAGTACGACCCGTTCCGGCTCCTCTGAGCTGCGGTCGGGCACCGCTTCCCCCTGCCTGGCATCTTGACCGCCGGGTCATGCTCCAGGAACTGGCCGAACCAATCCTTGTAGGCTATGTCCTTCTGGAAGTCCTGGATCCCGAGCCGCTGCGTAGCCAGGTCAAGAAGATGCCAGGTCAGAATGGGAGTCCGTGACCTGTCCTCCCAGATGTTCTTCGGTGGCAGGAACTCATCGTACTGGTAGCCCTCCAGCGGGATACCTCCGATGCAGTGGATGTCCCAGAGACCGATGCCGACCTCCCCATGGTGAAGATGGAAGGTGTTGGTATCCGGGGACCAGCGAGTGAACAGCTCCGGCCCGAGCTCAGACTGCTGGTAGAAGTGGAACTGCGACGTCCACACCGCCTCGAACAGGCCGATGTACCGCAGCTCCTCTGCGAAGTGATCGCAAGTGTGGCGTACCCAGAACGCCCAGGCCCATTCACTGGTAAAGTTGCCCCCAGACCGCAAGTCCCAGTCCTTCAGCCAGCCCTTGGTGTCGTCAGTGACGCTCTGGCGGTATGTGCTCGAGTAGAGGGCTGGAGAATTCTCTGCAGTAGGCTCACCCCCATCAATGGTTCGCGTCCTCGGGTTCAGGACATAGACATCCAAGTGTCTGGTCTCCCTGGCAGGATGCCCATTGTTGGTGATGTTATAGCGGAGAAGCTCGTCCTCCCGGGTCACCCAGGTCCGCGGCGCATCAATCTCGAACCCTGGCACCGGAACCTCATCTAGGATGCCGAAGTTCCAGAGCGGCAGGTTGTCTGACAATGGGTATGTCTTCTGGGCCGGCGTTAGCAAGTCGAACAAGGATTGATTGTTGGAAACAATCTCCTTGGCTCCGTAAACCTCCTCGTTCGTCGCCATCTCAGCCCTGCGAGTGGCGGCATCCCCCTCATTTCCTCTGTGCGCGGCCATCTCAGAAGTTTCGGGAGTCGTGCGGGTTAAGGGATGAAGTGTGCGGAATCGGACGAGGCTGGTGGAAAATTTTGAGAGGCGGCGCACAATCCTAGTGGACGGCGCGCAATCGGGAAGTCCTTCGCGAAAAACCCCGGGTATTCGCGCGAAAACAGAGCGAAGTCCAGACGGTTTTGCGCGACGAGCGAATTCCGCGCCGGAAAAGGCAATTTCGCGCATGAGAGCAAAGAGGCTTATCGCGCGGAAGGCCAGTGTACGGCACGGAGGGACCCAGTGCCCCTATTTATAGGCGAGGCCGTGGTCCGCGCTGCGCGGAAAAGGCTTTGCGCGGCCGCATCGGCCGATTCCGCGCCCGACCCCCATTTTTGCGCGCCACAGTCCCGCGTCGCCCAGGACTTCGGCATTCCGGCGTCTCCCTCGGAACCCGATCGTTGCGACCTCTCGTCGATCAGATTCCGAGGGGGGGCTTTTGTAGACGCCGGAAAAGTCCGTTGTTCCCAAACGAAGCTCCGGATGCGGAAAGCGAAGTGATATTTGGAGTCGGAAGAACGTTTCGGAGGGCCCGGAGGCCTTGCGCGGAATTTCAGAGGTCCGCGCGCAAAGGGGATGATCCGCGCGCAAAACCCCCGGGATGCGCGCAATGCGCCGGGCCGGCGCGCAGATTTTGCGCGCCGCAGGCCCGCGCGGCTCCCTTTGCGCGCCGTGTCCGATTCCGCGCCCGCGAGAAGAATTTCGCGCTCGCGCCTTGGATTCCGCGCCCGGGGTTGCCTATAAATATAAGGCGACCCCCAACGTTTCAAAGGTTGCTGGAAGTCGAAACGTCTCTCGTGCGCGCAATTCAACCCCTTCCGCGCGCAATGACGAACTTCAGGTAACCTCCTTTCTTTCGCGCAAGAAAGCCTCGGGGTCCGCCTTCGCGCGCAATCCCCGCTGGCTCCTTTCATTTGAATAAAAGCTCACCCTAAGGCCTTTGCGCGCAAAAGAACCCGCTTGCGCGCAATTTCCCCCGGGGTGCGCGCAATCCGGCCCGATTGCGCGCACCCCCATCTTTCAAGTGGCCATTCATTAGAGAATGAGCCGTTGCCCCCGCGCGCTATCCGAAGCCCGGAGTGCGCAATCTCAAGCATCCGCGCGCAAGGCGCTGGCCCAATTGCGCGCCAGCCGCCCCGATTGCGCGCCGGCCCGCAGTATTGCGCGCGAAGCTTCCTTTTTGCGCGCAATCTGCCAGGGTCATCCCCGTTGACCTCCTAAGGGTACCTGCCTGTGTGGCACCCGATGATTCTCATCCCGGGTGCCCGCACCGTGCGTTGTCTTCCCGTGCGGCCCTCCAGGTTCGTGCGAAGTGACATGCACCCATCGTCCGGCAACCTATGCCCAGCATGACGTTAAACTGCACATTCGTCCCGCATGACGTTAAACTGCGCATTCGTCCCGCATGACGTTAAACTGCGCATACGTCCAGCATGACGTTAAACTGCATATGCGTCCAGCATGACGTTAAACTGCACATCCGTCCAAGCTGCACGACGTTAAACTACCTATCCCCCATCGTCCGCGCTGCAAGACGTTAAACTGTCAAGTGCTTCGTCCTCAACACACGACGTTAAACTGTACTTCGTCCGGCAAGACGTTAAACCGTCCGCTTCGTCCTCAACACATGACGTTAAACTGTACTTCGTCTGGCAAGACGCTAAACCGTCCGCAACCTGATCCCGTGCTCTGCACGCAGGGTCCCCCCGGTTTGGATGTGGCCCCCACCCGCTCGTCTCTGCAGGGATGTCGGGATTGCCCCTCTTTAGGGACGATTTAATGGGAGTGGCTTTTCCCTACGGGGGCAGGGTATTACAAACCCCTAATTTCTCGTGGGAGGCTGCACATGTGTATCTCCATTGCGCCTCCCCACGGCCGAAGCCAGTAGAGGGTATGACTGGGATCGAGGTGTCTTCTGCTTTCGGTCCAAGTCCCTTCCAACTGAGTTTTGCCGCAACCGGGCTGCCTCAAGTGCGTAAGTCCTGACAGAATGAACTACGTTGACTTTGATCCCTGTCTTCTACACAGGGTACGTAGGAAGCCCCTCTGGGGTCCAAGCTCTTCACTTCATCATCCATCCTGATCCTTACCCGGGCCGCCACATCCCGGTGGGGTCATGCCACTTCACTCCACTCCACGTTACATGGGAAGCCGCCCATGTGCTGGCCCCAGCGTCGGAGGTTCCCCGCAAGGGGTTCCGTCATCTGATCCACTTTTTGTGTTGATCGGTCCGATGCCGTCCCCGCTGGACGTTAAACTCGCGGCATACCCCGTGTTAAACACGGGAAGCTGAGGAAAACCTCAGGTGACACAGTTCCCCGCACCTAGTACGGGATGCCTCAGGCCATCATGCCTTCGAGAAGCCCTATTATGGACGGAAGACAGACGTGCAGAGCCGCAGTGCTATGACACGCCCCCAGCACCCAGAGCCACCCGGCCTTCTCACCGCAGGTTGCTGCCCTGCCCAGACCCCTTGGAGCGTCCGGGCGGAAGCAGCGTAATTAACCGGTGTCCATGAAGATATGGCGCCGGGAACGAGATTCACGAACATTCTTAAGTCTATGAGGGAGACCCGGATTAGGCGACGAGTTCCGAGGAGACGTCCAAGGAAGGAGGAGCCGACATCCCATCATCCCGGTTTCGATCAAGGAGCAGACGCCCCTGAATAAGGGACGGATGCCGCCCGCCCTTGGAAAGCGGGACTGCGGGACCACAAGCCGCGCGCCCATCCCCTCGGGTTGACGGGTGCACGCGCGAACGCGTCCTGGCGGAACAGCGTAACCCGACGCACATCCGCACCGAAACAAACACCATTTAAAATCTTGTATAATGGTTCTAAAATTTTTATTAACTTACACCATAACCATATTAATATTTTTTTTATATCATATTTAACCCCTTTATAAAATATTATCACTCATTTGTTAATAATCTTTCACCATTTTAGTCATTTCGAGTGTTAATTAGCTTATTTATCGAGTATGTTTTTACCATTTATTTTTTATTCCGCTAAAGTAGATCATGACTAAATAATCTACAGAATTTAAATAATTATTTAAATATCATATATATTCAGTATATATTTATTTTTCATAATCTCTAAAATTTACAGATAGTAAATAAAATACATTGTTCACGGAGACAGTAGGTCATACATATATATGAACATTATTTCCATTATCTTGTAGTATTAAAAGAATGAATACTAAATAGCATATATGTATATAATTATTATTATAGTATAATATTTTTATCATATATATCACATATGTTTTTAATAAAATCCTTTATATATTTTTTGATGCTCTATTTTTGTCACATGGATGAAAATTTATCAAATGGAAATATCTTAAAGGTTAAAGAAAAAGATAAATGAAGATGACCAAGGTTCGAAAACTCCACAAAATTCACTTCATGTTGGAACCCTTAGAAACATCAGTATGCAAGGTACCTGCACATCAGCCTGTTCCACCGACCTATGCATCAGCCTATGTGACTGACCTCTGCCTCAGCTTGCATGACACACCTATGGGAGAGATCCCCTTCTCCCATGGCCCAAATTTTCAAAGAAATATGACCCCAGGGTCTTAATTTATATAGAAGAAATTTCAAATGAACTTTTGATTCTCTAATATCCTTATTCCTTTATCAAAACCATCTGAAACATTTCTGGTAGCCCCCCAAAACCTATAAAGAATGGAATTAAGAAGGGGGGTTGGTAGAACCAAAGTCCTCCTAGGGTTTAAAATATATAACACCTAAAAGGGGAACCATATCTTATATATTTGATGAAAACAAGCATAAGGACCCTCCCCTAACCGAGGACCTACGTGATATACCTCTTTGAATTTATGTGGAGACCATTGAAAGCTGGAGTAAAGCCTCACCCAAGTGTTGTTTCCAAGGTGATCTTTCACCCGAAGTACATTCGTCCCACATATGCCTACCTATGTGATTAAATCCAAGGATTCTCAAGACTATACCCTATGAAAGAACCCATTGTATCACCCATCATATACCCTATGGAAGACCCCATTGTCTCACCCATCCCACGCTTTGCACGATCTACTTATAAGGCCCCTCTTCCAAACCACCAATGGTGGGGCCTCTCTCCCATTGGATCCCTTGTCTGAAAGGGACCAATTTGAAACCTCCACTAAAGCCTTTGGACTTGAAAGACCCTGGAAACATGCACACCAGTGTGTCTCTAATTTTGGTATGCATTCCTATGGTCATAGGTTACCTGCACATATCCTACCTAATGGTTAGGATCCTTGGGTTGCATGCGAGTATGAATTCCTATGGTCATGAGGAATTTGACCCTGGGTAAGGTGTCAGGGAGTTCTTAGTCTTCGGTACTAGGGTTAGGATAATTTACATTCCTAGTTTCCTCTAAGACCTAGATCCTCTAATTCCATGTAAGGAGGGAGAGGATCATGATTTCCTTTCCTTCAATAGGGAATGAAAATCCCATCTCCTTCTCTGGAAGATGTTTTATGGAATCCCCCCTAGAGTAAGACCCTAGAAATTCTTTCTAGAAGTTTCACTCTAACTCCTCCTCACTGTCTGAGGACTATTTCCATGTGGATAGTCTGATGTGACTATCTTTAATATGAAATAGGAGAGGGAATGGGCGTATCCAATCCCCTTTTTTCTTCTCCCTTTACCTTGTCCTCTTCCTCTAGTGGAAGAGGGATCATGCGGTTTGCCTGATTTTCCACATCCTCCTATTTATAATATTCATGAATAACTTTTTTGGGATAATAGGATATCCACAATTCCATCACCCACATGATAAGATACATGTTTTGGAAGAGAATATTTCTTCGGACATTCCTCTCTCCTTCCTTCAGAGTGCCTTTATAGGTGTGGGTCCTCAATGCAATGTATCCAACCTCAAGGAAAAGTGTATTGTGTGGTTTCAGAAATATTATGTTTCCTCTTCTTTATCACACTGATATTTAATAATATGTCCTTATATTTTGATAGTGGTCATGACATGCACATGATCCCAAAAGTTAGGGAATCATTTCCAAGTGTAATTCCCAATCCAACCTTAAGGGCCTCCTACTCTGTATAATCCCTAATCATAAAAAAACACTAAGGAAAAAATTTCATGAGTAATACCTAACCAAAAATTTCACACTAGGGAGTACTCCTCATGAATAATCCCTGAAATCAAATCCATTGGATTGCAACATGGTGTAAGCCCTAATAATATCACCATACTCATCCATGGGGTTTCTATTTAGGTGTATGCCCCGAAAAAAGCCTCAAAATAACTATGGGTCAAGATATCCCTCATTACCCCTTTCATAGGGAATAATCCTTATGAATAATCCCCAACATAATCCTCTCAAAGGTCCATACTCCCCTACAAGACAATCATGAGGTCCTCCATAGGTGTGGGTCCTTACAACCAAACTACGCTGGCTTTGATTCCTATCCAAATGGGATATGTAGGAAGTCTCCCTGAGGTCCAAACCCAACACCCCAAATAAACCCTATTCTATATGAACCACATTTCCTGTATGGTCTTATCCAACATGAGAGTTCATATCCCTTCCAAGTTCATCGGGATGCTTCAGCATAAGTCTCACACCAAACATTGACTAGGAATATTTTTCCTAGATGTCATTGTTGCATGAAGTTAAACGATATAGTTTGGTCCTTATCATGTGACCTTAAAAAGAAATGATGTGCCCTATTAAGTGGCACTAAACAATATGGGTTCTGATTCCTTTCATGAGGATATGTAGGAATTGCTTTTCATGGGTTCGATCCTGATATCAAAACAACTCATGTATCCCTAGATGATGATACACGTCAGATTGCCACACTGTGTGGCTAAAAATGAGCATCATCATAATAATTACCAATGAATATCTTATTAGTATGTAATATGATACCATTAATAGAGAACCTCAGATACATACATATGTATCCACTGATAAAGAATCTCTGATACATATATATGATTCTAAATTCCAAACATGTTAATAATTGATTGTAAATTAAAGGTTCAACCACATCATTCTTGGGTCCAAATGAAGGATTCACAAACTTGTCTTTAATATATAATAGAGCATCGATGTAGGAATTAATTCCCCCCAAAAGGGAGTGAAGAACTAGACCTCCCATCCTCTCGACCAATGAGAGTTATTAATCATCATTCGCCAAAATTCACAACTTGTGCCTCCCTTTGGAAAGCAGGTATCTCATGGATATAGAACAATTGGGTGTTTCCAGTTCCACGAATGAACCCATTGGAAACTTTTTGGAAATAGTGAACTTGATGTGAATGATTGTACAAAACTCAACCCCCTATAATGGAATGTTAGGTGAAAAAAACACAAAACTCCATCAGAAATAAAAAATGGTGAACCCGACAAGAATCCTTAACCAAGATGATAATTTCACACATATGTCATTCCCCTTTCACTTTCTAGAGATAAGAGAGCCACATAAGACAATAAATTATGCATCTGTTCATTTAAATGAGATGTTGGTTTAATATGGATTCCTTATTTGTGTTTTTATCTAAATTAAGGCACTTTAAACAAGATCTCCCTGAATTCCAACTTGAATATTTCCAACCCTCAATGATGTATGACCCCAATATTATTAATGTCAGGTCTTCATCTAAGAAAAAGACATAGTTTCCAACCAAATGTATCCAATGCTAGGTATTGAATGCACAGGTTTGGGAGTATCATCTGCACAGCACTATCCAGAACTGGAGGCTACCAGATAGGCCCTATGACTTGAAAATCCCCATCGATCATCCTTTTTGAGATGATGAGTGGTCTAGAAGTAGATGGAACCAACTTCCATCTTAAAAAGTTTTGGGACTTTATCCCCAAATAGAAAAAAACATTCCCTCCCTTACCTTAGGGATGTGGATCAAGAGGAAACATACAGCCACTTCAAGAAGATAGAGAGGTCCTTCCAAATGGATCCTTCCAACAATCACTGCCACTAATTTCAAGTGTTTATAAACCCTAAACATGATGAGTGTTCTATCCTCGACCGTCCAACCTAGGTCACCCATACCTGGGAATACAATATGGCATGTTGGGGGGAAGAAACAGATCAATAGGGAGTAGGTACACACCCTTAACCCCTTTGGATAATCCAAACAATCAAATATGTTGGAAAAGTATTACTGGACGCATACAACTTCTCTCTTTAATTCAGAAATCCAGTAGACTCACCTGGTGGCATCCAAGGAAGCTTTTCAATTAAATATGGAATCAAACCATGAGTGTGAACATATACTTAACAATAGTAGAAAATTCTTCTATTAGACTCATCTGAAATCACTCAAAGAAGACTTCCAACCATTTTTAGTGCCTACCTGCAAGCAAGCGACACACCTCTCTCTATTCATAAATCCTGACAGCAGTTTCATCTAGTAACTCCCGAAGAAGTTAGTCAGAAAGTTATAAATATTAATAGGGGAAGTACCAACTCTCTACACCCACACATGAGTACTATCAGTATCCAATAGTAAGGAAGGGAGGATAGCAGTAGTCACATATCCCTTCTCCAGATATAGAATGGGTATATATCCTCATTCCAATCACTAAAGTCATCAATAATATCCTAAAACTAATGAAATGGTGGATGAAAATCCCTTCCTACAACCAACATACTTTCTAGTATATCATTACACAGACAACAGTAGTTCTAAAGGAACAGATATACAACTCTATCCCGAAAAATGGGTTATATCATCAGCATGACACCCCTAAGTAGACACACACCTCTACTCTCATTTAGAAGGGTCATGTGGAAAACTCCCCCATGATGTATGAATGACCAAATGAGTAACACGCATCTATACCAATCGAAGGTAATTGGCTTATCCCAATGGCCACTATAAAGAAGGAACAAACCCCTATCAATGAAAACAACATCTCCTATTAAGTGTCAATGGTCACATGAAAGGAGAAATTAAAAAAGAAGCCTCACCAAATCCAACTGAAAAATAAATATCTAGTTTATGATCCTATTGTACTTATTGCTGGAGATCTTGAAGTCCTCAGACACTTATTTATGGAAGATAAATATTTTATTCCCCTTTACCAAATTATGGGTGTAGTAGTAGTAATTTTGAGGGTCCTCTTTTGACACTTCACCATGAAGGCTTGATTGATGACCAAAAATTGATCAATCTCAAGAGCTTATATCTTGAGGAGACTCTTGACAGCCCTCTGTGTGGCCAGAAGATCATGGAGTAAGAGAGTCTTCCCCTTACTATAATACAATATGGTAGTTCTCTCCCCTGATGGTGTTCTCTATGAAATTTCTCTCTATATTAGTATTTCATGTCATCAAATGGGTCATCCCCCTGGCGATGTTGGGATGATAAATCCACCTTATCAGGAGGAACTTAGGAAAGCAAGGACAGTCATGTAAAATGCCTTTTCATTGAAAAGTGAAATTCTTTCTCATGTGGGAGACATCCCAAGGCAACAGTCATTCTCTAAACCACCCTTGGGTCATCAACCTTCCAATTTGACCAAAGAAGTCCCTACAAATCTTGTTGTTTATAATAAAGAGTCCAGGAAGCACAAACATTGGTTGGACCTGGTTGAGGAACCTCGGAAAAATACAAAGACAGTATGCTAAACATAACGAAATAGATGGATAAAGATAACATTTCAGTCTTGTTTTGGCCTTTTTACACCCCTCAATATATCATTTCATATGTGTTTTCAAACGATTGTGGGAATGTAATCGACCTTAACATATGGAAAAATCTTCATAAATTAAGGAAAAAAGTATTTCCCTAAGATAAATATTGAAGTAACTTCAATGTAAAAGAAGGTATGAAACACCAAATTGAGTTGGTGGCCCTCCTAGTTGCATGACATCCAGATGAACAGTGAGTATCCTTTCAATTCATATGAAAACGTACATTCAAAAGCTTATGATAACTGGTCATGAATTCCCTATCTGGTGTTCTTATCATATGATTGGGTGAACGTGGATCATTACATTACAACAAGATCTCTGACTATAAAATGCTTCTAAAAATGGTATCATGCAATGTTATAGATTTATAATGGATTTCAAAAATTGATTATGTCCACAATCGATGATATATTCACCAAAAAAATGGTCCCAAATAACTCTCACCAACATCTAGAAATAATAGAGTGGTCTATTGAGGGACTTTTGATCAAACATCTAAAAATATTAATCAACCCTCCTATATAGGTGAATTTAGTGATCAGATTTGTAAAATTTCATAAATAGAACTATGGTCTTCATAGGTGGGTGATCTAGGTGCATACAAAATGATGAAACTAGCCCATGTTCAGACAATGCTCCATATAATCAGACATATAATCATGGATGTAGCATCTACGTTATTTTAGGAGAAACCCCATCTCATAGGGCTGTGGGATTTTTTTAACCTAGTCATTAAGGTAAGAAAACTAGTCCTGAAGAGCTGTGAAAGTAGAATGGTAACATCCTCAACTTTAGAGCTAGGGATTTTTCACCTCAGCAACCTCCTCCTTAACAGAAATTTGTCTTCTCTCAATTACAAGAAACATTTCAGCACAGATCCTCCTAGTTCATCCCATACCATGATTCAGTATCATTGCTAGGGACACACATGGATAATAATATATATATTCCCTTTAGATTATTTTCCACCAAAGGGATCCCATATAATCAGTGAAGGAGAAGACCAAATCTCATGGAGGGTGTTAAAAAATGAGGTCTCATAAAGACACTGATATAATTCCTCCCATTGATTATGAAATAGTGAATGTCATTAATACCACCCCTAGGGACCCTTTAAAACATGATGAAAATTTAGAGGTGGAATTAGAGGAGGAATGTTATGTTCAAAATGAGTTTTACACCGAAACAATTGAAGGAGGTGTGTGTAACTGAAACTAAAATCTTTCCCAGAACCTCTACAATCCATAAAATAATCCATCATTAGCTCCTTGAAAGGAATCCAACAATGAAAAGGGCAAGGGTTAGATTTCACCTCACATTCCTCCTGGAGAGGTTATGCCCCTTTCACTTGATGAAATATTTTCTTAACATGAGGATAAGATGAAAGAATTGACAAAATCGATGTAAAACTACTATGAGGTAGCATTTCTACCAGATTTACTATACAAGGATGTCTTCAACTCTCACTCTATTCCAGTGTAACTTATAAAATAGGATTCTTCATGGAAACTGAAGGGGATCTAGAACACCCGCTTAACATGGGATACCAACCACCATTATACATGGATTATATAGTAACGTATTGGGAATTACCAAAATTCATTTCAAAAATATAATAGGGCTAGAAACATCCTTACATGCCTACCCCTATGGGCTACCCGTGGTAGATACAAGTAGTACCACCACATATGGCCCTATCGGTTGCCATACCTGTTCAATATTTTGCTAATCCAAACACTCCCTGAGGGATCATTAATTCTCTTGAGTCACTCACATATCAATTGGAACTGATGGTGGAAGTGTTCATGCCAATACAATAGGAAACGAAACCTTACAATGAATGGGTAGATTCAACTTCTACCCTATCGAGCACTGGGAATCCAACATTTCCAATTTTTAATGTCTTGGGAGACCCGAAGCATCATTTAAAACATTTATTTTATTGATGGGATCTCATGATGGGATCTCATGATGGGATCCCCTGAACAATATGAGGTAGTGAAACTCGTGTTATTTTTGAAACCACTATAGGGGACAACCTTTTTATGGTGTAAAAGTTTGCAGGCTTAGTCAATTATAGGGTGGGAAGACCTATGTCGGAATTTTAACTTCTTGATTAGCTCAATGTTGTAGAAGAAAATAGTGTTACATCACTCAAACTATAAATAGTGGGAGAATGAAAGGGTGTTAGGTTTCATTTCTTAGTGGAAGGTAATGACATACTCTTTAAACCTACAACTCCCTCAAGAAGACTTTTTTCCATCTGTATAGTGCATATTTATAATGAGTTTCACATGCTGCTTATCCCTATAAAATACAGAGGAGGGTTTTCGGATTTCACTATGATAACACAAAGAGTGTATGAATCTGTAGCAGAGACAAACATAATTCTCAATTAATTCTATCAGATTAAGGAGGAGAATAGGGAAATTATAGGCTTCCACTATTACACTTAAGTAGAACCATGTACCTACTCCCGCTCCAATGTCTGCACCATATCATATGGATCCATCTCCTGAGGTCCAGAAATAATGCCTCACTTATTAGGATGATCAAAGAGAGAAATAGTGAAAACAATTTCCAGAGATGAAAACAAGTTTTGTTCTTTATAAAATGATAAGTCCTTGGCTACTTTATCTCAACATTGTAGAACAAATTGATCAAGATGAAAAAGTATATAAGACATATCAAGGATGGTGATGAAGATATATAAAACTATTTCCTCATCCATCAAGTTATGGGGTACAACATCGAGGATTGTTTTCTTTTCAAATACATCTTGCAGAATATGGTGGACTCTGGTAAAGTGAAGTTGGGGAAATCTACATATTCAAGTGGAATGTGTTTCTTCCACTAATTTAGAGGGGGGAAATGAATTGTTGAAAGTTAATATTAAGGGTACATTGAAATTTGGAGACTATATGGTCATAAGAATGATCCACCACCCTAATGATATCCTACGAGAATAAAACTAGCAGCTGACTGTGCCTATGGTTACTTTCTCAACAACACGACTGACTCCACCAACATCTTAGTACTTTGAAATCTAGTCTTCCAAAAAATTACATAGTTAGAAGAGAAAGAACAAAACATAATAAGATGAACTCATTCAGAATAAAAAGTTTGAATTGACATTGGTATACTTCATGCCCACAATCTCAAGATCATGGGCATCGCCCTTCCAAATAGAATAACAAGATTCCACCAACCAGCCAGAATCTTTATCAGACTATGAGTTAATATTCAGTTCCATTAATTTTATTAATTTAATGGATACTTTCTAAGATTATGTGTATGATTATGAACTTGAATTTACTACACTTGATTGGGAACTGGGGGTAGAGGCCTCCAGGGTCATGGATACTGGGTAAGACACAGTTGTTCCAGGGTTTATTACTCTAACCCCCTCCCTGCCCGAACCGTCTAAGCAGTCAAAACTCATGGGAGAGATATCTATTGAGCTCGGTAGGAAAAAAGAAAGTTCCCCCACACACCTCAGAGTTTATCGTAACACAATCATCTTAGAATATTGGGTAGATAATTTTACATCACCCGATCAATATTTTCATGTAGGAATAACTATTCGACCTCATCCCCCAAGAGAAGAAGCACCTTCATTTCCAAATATAAGGGATAATTCACCTAAATCAAGTACTTAATCCCCTAAATAACCTGCAAAAGAACATCCACATGCTGGGAAGCATAGATATTTGGACCACAATTATGATATTTAGAAGTAATTATCCCTAATTCTAGTGAAGTTGTCAATCCTGGATGCTCTGAGTCTATAAAAGGACCCACAGGAAGTACCCATAGAGGCCTTTTCAAACCCTCTAGAATTTGAAGTTATGTTTGGTGTTGCTAAAGTGTATCATGTGGATAATGTTCCTATAAAATTTCATACAATCATATATTTCACATATGAAGATGAGTATTTCATTATACAGGGAAACATGATACCCTTTTATATATCTAGCAAGATAAATGACATTGATATCCAATGAGGCTCCATTGATAATTGCTCAAGAGTCAACCTCATCCCAATCTGAACACTTCGTCAACTAGGTTTCAATGAATCTCACTTGTCCCCCTCTACCATAATGTTACAGGATTATAATAAGAGTGAAAAATATCTCTTGGTGAAATAAAATTCAGAATGTAGTTCATAGATCTCGTGTTTGACTCATAATTCACGGTTTCTTGGTAGGATAAAACTTTTAACATTCTATTGAGAAAACCATGGTAACATCAACATGAGGTTATCCATTCATCATACCACCAATGATTCAAGTATTTTATCAATAGATAAATTTGGATATTTCAAGGAGATAAAACCCCATTCAAATCCTATGAATCATATTACATTGATGTAGGATTCTACCATAAGAGAAACAGTCTATGGATGATGATGTCACTCACATCAATTCCCTAAATGGTCTGGTGATGATTCTAATAAACCCTTTAAAAACTCAGGAAAGAGTGAATTATCTCCATAAATTTTATCTAACAGGAGGGTTACTATTAAAGAACACATCCAGTGACTTATGTGATGTCAATTGTGACAACTAAGACTGACAGTGCTGGAGAATTTTTCAACTCTTCGAGCAGTAATGAAATCCTGGATGAAAATGTCTTCATTCCAACCCATTATCTTCAACACATCCCAATTTCATTATAGAGGGTGGAATAATACATTGTTTTAATGGGAGAATATTAAGAGGATCATTCTAAGTCTCTTGCCTCCTCTACCAAGCTCCAAAAAGGCATTAGGCCTTCAATTGATCCAGCAATGGTTACTTCATCTTCTATATTTCCAAATTTCAACTCCTCCCTTAACTCAGAGAAACATACTTTATCCATTAATTCCCAATAATATATGGTAGAATTAAAACATTAAGAAGAGAAATAGGAGGAAGACCTCAGGGATTCCCCACTATCGTTAGAGGAAATCATCTCCACCACTATTGAATAACTCATAGAAATAAATCTAGGTACTTATGAATATTCACAACCCACCATAATGAGTACATCCATGACTTCTAATAAATAGGGGGTATACGCATTCTTCCTAAAGCAACACCATTATGTGTTTTCATTGAATTATACAGAGATTCTAGGCCTTTTCCATAAGGTTCTCACCCACAACATGGGTTTTCTAGAAGACCAATGGGGACACAAATAGGTATCCATACCCCATAGTGTATTCTTCCATTAGGTAATGCTCTTTGTCTGGATGAAAATTGGTTCCACATACCAATGTTCCATGTGTCACATCTTCAATACCTTTCTAGGTATGTTTTTTGAATGATATGTTGACGATATAGTGGTTAATACCCAACAATGTTATGGCCACCAGGATGGCCTGGAAACTATCTTTAATAAGATATGACAACATAACTTGATAATAAATCCCTTGAAATTTTCTTTTGGTGTAACCTCAGGGTAGTTTCTCAGATTCCTCAAATGTCATCACGGTGTCGAAGTCGATCCTGAAATAAAAAGGCTATCCTTAGTATTTCACCTCCTCGAGACATTATAGATTTGAGATGGAAATAGGGATATTTTACCTACATCCGGTGCTTTATATTCAACCTCACAAGAATGTGTTTTCTATTTACTAAAAAAATGAATAAGGGGTCACATATAAATGGACTCATGACTATCATGAAGTATTTGAAAACCTTAATAAATTCCTCTTGAGCCTACCAGTGTTAATGCCACCAATTGAGGGAAAGACTCTCATTCTATATGTGATGTTGCTAGAGCGATTAATAGGAGACTTACTTGTAAAAAAGAGTTATGATGAGAATGAAAATACCCTATATTCTCTCATTTGAACCATGAAATATATTGAGACTCATTATTTAGATATCGAGAAAAGTTTCCTTGTGTTAATCTTTGATGTTCACAAACCGAGGCACTTATTACAACACCATGAGGTCCAAATGGTCTCTTTCAATAACCCAATCAAATATATCCTCATTATTCCAATATTTATGGGATTATTGGCATGGTGGGTGGTCATTCTGTAGTAGTTTCATATATAATTTGTGCCTCAC
Organism: Viscum album; assembly: GCA_963277665.1. Classification (NCBI taxonomy): domain Eukaryota; kingdom Viridiplantae; phylum Streptophyta; class Magnoliopsida; order Santalales; family Viscaceae; genus Viscum; species Viscum album. The sequence goes on along the minus strand of OY728130.1, from coordinate 1,088,632,719 downwards.
AAAGTAGTGAAAGGCCAGGCCTTGGTAGATTTTCTTTCAGAACACTCATCTATAGAAACAATGTCATTAAGTACTATGTTTCTGGATGAGGAAATATTCTCTATTTAGGACGGCCTTCAAATGTTGGAAATGTATTTTTACATCACCTTTAGGATCCCAATAGGCTAGATAATGGAAGATTGTAAACTCAACACATTTGAGTTGGGGATCGTGCTCATTTCCCCAGTAAAGGAAGTTGTACCTTGCTCATTCCTATTATCATTAGGTTGTACTGACAATGAGGTGAAATATTAGGACCCCATTATAGGCATAGATCTGGAAATCCAAATATCATTGGACTACCTAGAGGTGAAGGGTGACTCAGAATTGGTGATCAAACTTGTCAACTGGGATTACACCATCAAAAAGGAAGAACGGGCCCCCTATTTGACAATTTAAGAGGTATAATGGTAGAGTTTCCATTAGATACAACATCGAATCACATTAATATAATTCATAGAAAGATGGATCAGAAAATGAATCTATGGATCTGGAGGATCCAAACAGGGATGAAATGGTCATCAATAATTTCCACCACCGAATGGTATCACCTTTCATTCAAATCAGAACGAATGAGACCAAAAAATCCATAACTATCCTAGAACTACATGGTCCTACTACTAATTGGATTATCCCAATCAAGGGATACCTCCAAAATAGATTAATTTCATCAGATAGAGATGGGAAGAAGAAAATCTGGCGGCAAGTAGCCAACTTCACTCTTAATGATGGCCTAAATCACTATAAAGTCCTCTATAAATGATTCTTTAATGGAATCCTTCTCAAATTTATCGATAGAGAAGATATTGTTTCTATTATGGAATAAATAAATGAGAGAGTATGTGGTACCTCCAATAATGATACTGGATTTCTAACCATATCTGAATTCTTGGATACTTTTAGCCATTTTATAACACATGATATTCTAATTTCACAAAAAAATTCATTCCTGGCAAGTTTATACAAACTTTTTCCATCAACACCTGAAGTTACTACATATATCCAAGTACGCCTCACCATTTTCCAAATTGTGAGTGGATGTTGTCGCGCCATACCCTCCAAATATTACCAACCAGTTCAAAAACAACTTGATTTCTACTAATTTTTTATCCAAATGGGATGAGGCAATACCCCTCAAAGAAGTTGAGTCCAAAAGCATTGTCGGCTTCCTGAAAGCCAACATCATTACCAGATTCAGTGCCCCTCATAAAATACTACTGGATAATGAAGCGAATTTCTATTTTTCTAAGGTGGAAAAGTTGTATCAAGAATATAATATCAAATACAACCATTTTTCTGCTTCCAAATAGTGGCTAACGAGAAGATATAGGCCTTCAACAAGACTCTATCAAATATAATCTAGAAATTGGTTAATAAATATAAAAAATATTGGCTTAAAAAGATTTTTCATGCCTTATGGGCTTACTGGACTATAAACTATATGACTATGTGGGTGACCTTATACTCACTGGTATATAGGATAGAATTAGTCTTGCCCATTGACGTCCAGTTTCCATCGCTCTATGCTTCCATCTAAGACCACCTACCCATAGAAGGGAAATACCTTGATTGATTTGATGAATTGGAGTGTGTTTATATGAAAATATTAAAAAAATCATCACTTGTAAGTCTATTAAAATCAATTAGTGCATGCCTTTAACAAGAAAGTCCAGCTCCTATCATTCCTCCAAGGAGAACTAGTATTAGTCTTCAGAACTCCTATTATACAAAGAAGGAAACCTCCAAATCTTGAACCAAAGAGGGAGGGACATTATTTTATACACAAGGTACACTCTAATATTGATTATTCATTGATATCAATGGTTGGAGAGACCATTATAACCCCAACCGATGCAAGGTTCCTAAAGAAATAGATCGTGTAATCTCACAAATTTTGTCCTAGTTGCATGATGTTAAACTATGTGATATAATGGTCCTCGTCGCATGAACTTAATAGGCATGACATTAACCCCATGTTTCATGATGTTAAGATGTTTAAAATCATCTTCCTTGTCATACGATGATAAACTGAATGACATATGGTCCTTGTCACATGACCTCAAATTACAAGACACCATTAATCCTCACTGCATGACATTAAAATGGTATGGTCAATGTATCTCTAATTTTATGTTAATAAACCCCCAAACTACCATAAACTAAGGAACTCCAAATAATACCTTAAATATTGGCCACTATCTCAAGTGGAATTCCCAGTACCACCCCTCTAACCCCTCAATGGGACGAGATTCCCTCTTGGCCAAACATGAGGAATAAAGGATGGGAAGCTCCCATGCATAATCCCAACTGACATAATTTCCACTCCATGATGGAACTAGGGTTCCCTTTATTGGTATAGTCCCTATAATTATCATGTCCATACTACAATATGGTAATTGCACAGCCAAAATCCTCATTGAATGATGATAAACTGCACAATATTTTCAAGAACTATTTGTGGGTTGATTATCATTCCAATGGAATACATAGTGACATACAGATCTCTGATCCTAGGTCCAGCTGAAAAAAAATATAGTCCCTTTTTCCCTATGTACAAATCAAAACGGCATAGAAAACCTTTGTGGAACTATGTTTGTCTTGATTTTCATTCTAATGAGATATACATTGACACCTAGATCTTCTATCTCGGGTGTAGACACAATGAAAAAATATTCTCCTCTTTTCCCTATGTATGGGTCAGACCTACATAGGGAACCTTTTAAGAACGACATATGGCTTGATTCTCAACCTAATGAGATATGTGATGACACCTAGACCTCGGGTCTTGGTCCTAAACATCATTCTAGAAAATATCAAAGACCCATTACCCTACATCAAAAAAATATTGATGTGAGGAACTATTTTTAAGAACTACGTGTAGCTTGATTCTCATATCAAGGAGATACATAGTGACATACAGATCTCCGATCTCGGGTCTAGTCATAAAAACATCCCACACACCCTATGTATGATTCAGACATACACTACAAAAATATTTAGAACTACATATTTCTTGATCCCTTCCACTATAAGATATGTGGTGATTCCCAGCCACAACATTTCATTTCATTCATGTAAAATAATCTTTATCCAAATTCAATGATGTTAAAATTCATGGTATTTTAAGAACTCAGTTTGGCTTAATTCTTGCTCGAGCAAGATATGTAGTGGTTCCTTGATCTCCAATCATGGTCCTAACCACAACACAATTTGGAAAGTGACCTCTCCCAATATATGAGTCTAACCTGTATAGGGTATATTTCAAGAACTACATGTTCCTTGATTATCATTATTATAATATATTTAGAAACGTCTCGATCATGCCTTCTATCTGAGTCACATAAAATTTTTGAGTTCCCCTACCATTCACTTGAATTTCCTTAGTATGGTAAGAGAAACCTTTTACACTCCTAGTTTCACACACCAAGCATAGATCGCGTGGGTTTAGGAGTTTTGGTAAAAGAGTTATCTACGTAAGTAAGGGGTATCAATTCACATTTGTGTTATCATGGTCCCGGATTCATGATCTTAAAATGCACATGAGATGTCCTCATAACATAACAATAAACTATACAATCTCCTTCAAAATTACGTCTATCTTTATTATCATTCCAATGAGATACATAGTGAAGTCCGGATCTTCAGTCATGGACCCTGAAAAAACACAATATAAAGAATGCCCCATCCTTCTATGTATGTGTTAGATATATAAAAAGGACTCCAAACTCATGGAAAATCTTAGTCCAAATAGATCGTTTATGCTCATACATATCCCCCCCAAACATTATACTCCTAATCTTGGACTCTTTTTGATCTTCCTAATATTTTTCCATCTTCTTCTGATAGAATGCCTGGTACCTAAGGAATCTTTTTACTTACTATGTTCTAACACACCCCAATTTACTTTTTATAAGTCTCAAAAAAATGGGGCTACCAGATGAAGGATTCGACTATTTGGATATTTTTTTACACACCCCATCTGAAATTGCATAATGTATACCATAGAATAGGTTTTTAAAATAGTGGTAACTTCGGAATCAAGAGATTCCTCTCCAATCATCATAAGATTTAATGAAATTATATTGGGACCCATGATTCGAAGAAGTATGTGTTCATCCCTCGTATATTTTTTCCAAATCCTTACTCCTGATCTAATAACTCCCAAGACAATGGTTTACAATTTCCACCCTCATTTCTGAACTATTCCACAATGAATTTGATTCGATAAGACACATATCAACTATCATTTTCATAATTCCATGGTCCTAACATTTCGAACTAAAACTATAGGTGAAAACTTTCTCATGCTTGGATCAGACCTGTGTAGGGAGCATATTCCCCAAAATATTTGGTAATTTTGACTTTAAATTATCCTTCTATGTTCAGTTACTTTCCTTAAAAAAACCCAAACACTATTTCTAAGTAAATATGAATCTCTATAAACATCCTTCATCCATCAGTAATGGAACATAAAAATTCTTGAGAACTTTTATCCGTGGCTATGTTGTAACACACCCCGAATAGATTTTCATAAAGTTTCCAATAAAATGGATTTTTCAGCCAAAGTATGCCATTATTGACTATGTTGTAACATGCCCTAATGGGATTTTAATATAGTATCCCACAAAATAGGTTAGTCAAATAGTGGTAACATAATCCTTAAAAAAGACCTCCTCTATCTCCATAAACCCTTTCCATATACCACTATTCATATTCAAAGATCCCCAGAATAAAACTTATAATATTCACCCCCTCGTACATAAAAGTGATAGCGAATTCTCCGAAAATTACCATGGAATGGGAAAACCATTAAACTTTTGGTCAAAGATAAAGACATTAAATTATTTCCCCCCAAAATGTCCTTATTATATAACTTGATACTAAAAAATCATAATGTCCCCAATATATGACTTTAAACTACATAGAATAATGTCCTAGTCATGAGACATTAAACTATACCACAAATTCCTCACCATAAGACCTTAAACTATGAGGTCGATATCATGTTCACATGATATTAAACTGAATGATGTTTCAATCTTTGTTTGTAATGAGCCTTCCCTTCCCTTGAATTGGTCATCAAACAAATATATACTGCTTCACATAATCCAAATTTTTGTAAGAGTGGTTTCCCATTCATGGTCAATTCTAATATAGATTATCCATTAATTCATAGAAATTTTCCCCTAGAAAAACCACCCATTATGGTCTTGGGAAATCTAAATCTATATAGACTTCCTTCATCCATTAGTAATAAAATGTTGAAATTCCTGAGAACTCGTTTTCTTGACTATTCTTTAATATTACATACTTGGATATGCAGCAAATATTCACCCACAAAATGGGTTTTTTTGCTAAAGGATGCAACTATTTGAATATACTATAATAGGACTTGGTTGGATTTTCATAAATTTTTCCATAGATTGGGTTTGTCCATTAGCTATAACTTCATCCTTAGGATATACCTCCTCTGTTTAAAATATCATTCTTAGGATTTGGGAACCACAAAATCATTGCTCAAAATTCCCTATGAGACATCTGATGAATGCTGGAACATTCTTTGACAACCATCCCTATTTGGTCCATCATCCCAATACACATGGCCAATTTTGTTTGACCTAAAACACTAGTATGATGAGTCTATATTTCATGAAATTAAAATTACCATAAATAAATACAATACTCGATAGACTGAAAACCTACAAGTGGAACTTTGAGAAAACTTTGAGTCTCATCTCGCTAGATAGGAACCCCATATAGTTTAGGAAAAAATTGAGCACTGAAAAGAAATTGGAACAAAACTTGTTAGGTTAAAAACCTAAAAGGTGAATTCTAAGATAAATCCAAGTATCACCCACTAAGTCTTCCATATATTGCACTTAGGAAAAAAATTAGTGCAATCGCACAAAAGACACAATGTTTTTAGGGTTTTCCATATGACCCTAAAAACAGTAAAACTATGCACACTGGGTCCCATGGATTAGATAAAAACGGAGAGTGTCTCCCAATCCAAATCACTATGGTTATTATGAGATGATAAAAATATATTTTTCAATGAAAATTAGTTTCAATTTTATGTTATGGTAATAAGAGGAAAATAGGGATGAAGACATTGATGATTATAAATAATATTCATTTCATTTTTGGGACAATAAAATCAAAGGAGCATCCACAAAATGGATTCTCTCCATCACGCATCACAAAATATCATCAACGTAGCACTTAATTGTTTAAACACCCCCTGATCCCCCTCATGAGATTTTTAATATCCATCCAACTAAACAGATTTGATCTTCTCATCCCAGGGAAGTTCTTCCATTGTAGTTGCAACAACATTTGGCTCTTTAGTTTGGGATACTTCTAAGAAATGGTGAAGTTGTACATGCTTCCACTGAGTGGAATCCAATTCTTTCTGAAGGCGTGAGATTTTATTAGTCTTATCATTAATCGGTTGTTTAAATTATTCAAACGTCTTAGCATGATTTGCCTCTACCTAGGATAATGCATCTCGTATATCATCAATATTAAAAATAACTTTTGCCTTTATGAGGTCATGTTGAATCCCATGTTATTTCTACCATTTAGGGATTATCTCCATCACGATAGCATGAATTTAGCTTTAATAAAACCCGTTCTATCTTAGCATACCAAATTGGAATATAAGTCTATTGAACCATGAAGGTAGGTCTTCCAAAAAAATTCAGATATTATTTTCCAATTATCCCACCAAACCATGTGAAATGTGATGCCAAGGGAATTATATATCTCTACATATGACTTATAACCACTATCAAATGGTGGAATTTATTCTGGGATTAGATCACTCAATGAGGCACCCTTCCCCACTCTCTCTGAGACAGTGGTGGTCTCACCTTCTTGTATCGACTGAATAGGTGTAGAGGATCCTACCTCAGACCTGTCCACAGAAGTTGATGGCACTGGAAAATGAATTAAAATTACTGTTATCCTCAAAGGGATAAAAGAATAAAGAAATGTTGGATGATTAAATTAATAGGTAACATTGACCCATTAATAAGTTAGTGACTTAGGTGGATTCTTCCATATCCTCCCTAACCTCAGTAGTTTGATCTGAAACCTTGTGATGAGGGAACTCTCTTCGGTGTACCAAAAGTCCACTAAAGGAGGATTATAAAGACTCTTCATTTAAATATCCACCAGATCTAGTCCCCCATACACACTTGTATTGGTATGGGCATAGATTTATTTTTCATGCACCACGACTTCAACATTCTCTACATATGGATCTACACATTTCAACCAGTCATGGTCAGAAAATTGGTCTTAAAATTTGTTGCACAAGAATAAAGACTCATTTCCATTAGATTCCCAATTAAGTTCCTAAAATTATTATAAATTAGTGGAAAATTAATATGTTCCAACATTTCATCAAAGGAAATGAAAATATTTCTCATTTTAGGCCCAAGCCCCATGATAATCACACCCATGGGGACACTCAAAATATTTGAATTGGGACCTAGTACATCACCCTATTATGATGATTTGAGACCCTGAATGTCTTACCTAGGGATACCATCATGTTTATAATTGGTTTTTGCGGGTTCCTCTAGTTCATGAGATGAAGCTAAAATATCATAAGGATAATAGTCATCAGATAGTGGATTATGATGTATATTTGACATTTCCAGAATCCATCACCCTCTCTACAGTGACATGATAAGTGATAGGAGAAGATAATATATCCTCAACCCTTGAAACTCCATCTATCAATGGATCTAACTTGCCAATGGGAATTTGTGTTTGGCCGAGAACATTCTCATTAGTTCTTGGGGGATCATTTAAAAGACCCATGAGAGAGGATATGGAAAGAGATTCTACAACCATAGATAGGGTTAAACATTTGTTTTGGATAAAATAAGAATAAATGGTATTTTGGTGACAACCATCACTAATGAGGTTCTTAGAAAAATATTTTACTCTCTAACATTACTTCCTCTTTAGTGGACGATGGATAATTCTAGTAGAATCAAATATATGTATTATAGGTGGTAGTGGAAGCTCTCCTGCCATATCATCCTCCATTTTTTTTGACTCAGGGATAAATCCCCCTATTTGGGAGATGATTCATCAGTTCCGAGTGGGGTTCTATTTCTTCCATATTTTAGAAACAGAATCTAGGAATATTTCACCCTGGCCCAATCTAGATCAAGAAAAAAATCCCCCTTTGGAACAATACATTTTTTGAAATGAATGAATGGAATAATAGAGGAAGATACTACAAAAGGGGAACTTGTATCCACAGGATCTACATAGTCATTCCATTCCTTATAGGATGGGTGGTCAACCCCTTCAGTGACACCCCATATCAACATGTCCTCATCCAATATCATATAAGGGATCATTTTTTAGTTTCATAAATATAAATCTCTAGTTCCCGAATATAAATACCCACCTTAGTGAGATTGTCCTCAAATTGAAGATAATGTGGGGATCAACCATATCCTCTCTCTGGAATATGTATCCCAGTATGAAGAAGTTATCATATGACTTCATCATTGAAAGGAATGTCCTATGAAAATTGGACCACCTTCAGTCACATGTATTTAGAGGCTATCATGGCCTATCGTCAACATAACTTGATAATATTTTTTTCATAGGATTCCGGACCCTATATTTCATAGATAAAAAATGGGAAAATGAAACACAAGCCTCTTCTTGATGGTGAAGATTGGACCTTTTGGGCTCATCTTCAGTTTTCTTTTCCATTTTGATTCTAGATGGTGGACTAAACCTTGTACGAGGTTGTAACGAACCAAATATTCATTAATGGAAATCCATCTTGATCTAATTAAATGTCTCTTTATGAAAAATTTTTATATAATATGTCAACTTCTTTGGTTTTATATTAAGAATTGTGACAGTTGATAATATAGTCGTTGAACAGTGATCACAAGATTAATATAAATATAGGGATTTAAATAATCCAATTTACTCAGACTAAGGAAGTGATGGAATCATCCAGTAGATATTCTCTATATGAAGCCCATTTTTCAGAGCTCAGAAAAGACGTGGCATCATTGTCCTTCTCTCTTGACCAAGCCCAAGCCAAGCTTCAACAGGTTAAGCTTGAGTGGGACTTCCTACGAGAGAAGTGGAAGTTGATAGAGATTACCACCTGGGCAATGTTATCCAAGACACCCCAAGAGTCGGTCACCATCGCACATCTTACCCTTCGGTATTATGTGGGTGTTATAAGGGGTTATGTAACGAAACCTTAGCACTATGGTTATGTACATTATTTTTTTATATAATAATGAATATATTTTCATGTTATTTTTGTTAACATGTAAATATTTTTTTAAAGCTCAAATAGTGTTTTTAATTAATATTCAACTAAGAAATATATTTTGATGAATTAATAGATTTTTGTATTAAATAATATTTTAATAAAATATTATTATTATTAAATTGATTTTTTATTAAATATAAATGATCTTATTATTTTATGAATGCAATTGTAATTTTTATTAAGGTTCAAAAGACATTTCTGTCCAAACCCATGAATTTTCGATAAATGTTGGTTTTTATTTTAAAAGTTAAAATTAACATATTAAGAAAATTGTTTACATAAAAGAAATATTATTTCTGCAATCAAGACATCGAAATTATCCAACTGTGAATTTTTCAAAAAAAATTGAGACAGTCAAGTTATTGGGTAAAAATTAAATACTGTTTTAATATATAATGTGTTTTATGACATCATAATGACCCAATAGTGATGTAATAAAATACTATAAGCCTTTTGTTCGGCCAATATAGGTTTTACCATTAAAAATAATTGATTTTGGGTTTGTTTGACTTATTTTACAAAGCATTAATGGACCATTCAAGGCTTATTAAACATCTTGTCATTTTGAATTATTTTCCTTGGGAGCGTGACTCACCTCCACATAAGAAACCCCATTATTTTAAGAAGTTCGGAATTTGGCCTTATAAAATATTTTTTTCCACTCCACTTTGGAAAAAATCATGGGCAAAAACCATGGTCTGGTTTGTGGTTTGAATTAATTTAATGTGAGGTGTCCCAACCCTAAATAATAAATAATTCCCTCGCCTTTCCTATATAAACCCACCAAAGCTCCCACTTTCTCCTCACTCAAAGCCTTTATAGTTAGTCCAACCTCTGCCCTACTCTCCCTATAATCCTCCCAATGTTCCCCAAGCTCCCAAAAATCCTCTCTCAAGCCTCTCTCAAGCCTTTGGAAGCACACTTCCAAGTAAGGGTTTTTCTTCCTTTCCCATTTTTGTCCAATATTCTTTAAATTGTTATTCCCTTTTAATTAAAATTATTAATTTTGGGGAATGGTTTCACACCTCCTCCATACTTCCCTATTTTTGTTTTAATTATTGGAGACCCCTTTCTCTCTCATTAAATTCCTCCCATGTACACCTGTTACTATGCCGAAATCCTGAAAGGAATTTTCCTCTCCTCATTTACATTCAAGAAATTCAATTGTATCATGATTCTAAATTCCATTACAATTATTGGGACATGTATCTATATGACCCCCTTACTTTCCATGTATTGTAAATATTATGAGACACCCCTATCTCTCTCATCAACCATTTTTATGAATTCTTATGTCACGCTGTTATGCTGCCGAAATTGAACTGATTTTCCAAACCAATGTCATTGTGTAGTGAATACCATGCCAATTTCTCTATCAAAGGTATTCACCTTTATGAACATTTACCTAATGATTATAAAGTTTCATATATTAATTCAACATTACTTTATCAAGGAATAAATGATTATGTTTTATGAATCCATGTTTTATTATCCATGTGGCACACTTATGCATGAAATGAAATGTTTAAGAAGGGTGTGCCCTTATAGCGCTCCAATGCATTGGGTAAAGTATAGTATCATGATACGTCATGTGCAATGGGTGTTGACTCATGATAATTCATGTGAAATGAGTTTTTACTCATGCTTCATGTGAAATGACTATTTAATCATACTCTATGTGCAATGAGCCTTGGATCATGCTAATTTCATGTTAAGTGTTGTTGCCACATTTCCATGTTATGATTGGCATGCTTTATCATGACTTTATGTTTATGATTCTCTTTTACTCTATTGATATGCATATTTTCTAACATGTATTTTATTTCTCCTATTATTCCTTGATTATTCCCTTACTGGGATTTATAGCTCACCCTTTTCTTATGCATGTCCTCAGGTTATCCCATGCAATGCTAAGTACGAGGGAATGTAGTGGTCATATAAAGGATGTTTTCAATAAATATGTTGTCTTTCATGTTTTAAGATGTTATGTAATGTTCCTAAGCCCCAAAGACACTATACCTCTTGATCTTACATGTTGTATCAAGTTAAGGTTTTATGTAATAAATCACGTTTAAGTTTGTAATAAAATCAGGGTTGTCATAGTGGTCATTTGGGAAATCTTGGGAGCTCATCATCCAAACCCTCTAAAGAAGATGAATAACCACCTTGGGGAGATTAAAAATATTTTATGGGAGGAGTATTTCTTCTACATCACTTTCAAAACATGGTGGTCTTTCTAGTCCTAACTCGATGGATCACTTCTATCAACACTACCTTGGGATATAATACAATCCTTGCCTTGATATACCAAGAGGTCAATCCTGTGGATGAAACAGCTGTAGGTGGGTTTATTTGAACTTGACTCATCTCTATCTCTATAAGAATCCATATATTTTGGTCTACCATTGGATTATTTTATAGCTGGACACGCACAAGGGGGGATACAGTTATCTTTTGTGTGCACTTGAATTTCCATGCAAATATATATGGAGCATAATCCTCACATAAATTCTTTTCATTAATGTAGTTAAACATCACTCCATCCCTAAAATCCATCATGTATGATATTTTCATGTCTCCATCCTTTCTTTCATTAAAAAATCTCCCATTATATGGGTCTTATATGGGAATAAGTTGAACTCTTTGAACAAGATTAGCCTCATCAGTGTCTCTCTTAAATTCATGGTCAAGGGTTGAATACCATATATGGCTTGTAAAAATGGTTAAAACTAGATCATAAGACACTAGAACCCACTTAAAATGATTTATGGAATAATGTGGTCTATGAACCTTCCCCACATTACCTAGAACATTCCTACAATTCTAATTTAGGTCTTTCCAATGTGAATATGTAGCAACCACTGGTAATGTTTTTCTAGAATAGAGATTTCCAAACCCATTTGATTCTTCTCTTATAGCTTGGACACATGGAAAAATTTCCCTATCCTCACTCCATAATTTTAATCATGAACAGAAATTATGTAGATGCTTAGCCACAATGGAAAAAATCCTACAACACATGTCTTCACAGGTACATTGGATTTTGGCGTGTTCCCCCACAGGTTGGACTCTCACATTTACAAAGATGGACAAAATATACCATGAGAACTCTGATTCACCATATTTTTATCCCCATTAGATGTTTTAAGTAGAGAAATTCACCTTCATCTCTAGGATGGTACTCTTATACGTCTTGGGATGGATGTCCCCCTTCATGTTGGGTTCTTCCTTCTTAATATCATGAGTCATCTTTACTGGATCATGTCCCAGATTTGGTGACCCGTCAGCATCATCCCACTTCAACCTCTAAGGGATGGACTATTCATACATATATCCATTTATTCGAGACCAATACATCCTATGGATATTCCAAAATATAGTATCAACTTCTCTATTCGTCAAGTGGAAAGATTTTATTTTCGAACTCCATCGGCTTAATCACTCGGGGATTAATTCGACATTCTTGTATACATAAGTTTTCCCTATCCAAATATACTCATAAATTTGGAAATCATGAATCTTTTTTTTAAATTCTTCCCAAGTCTACCACACCTGATATTCTCACATCCACTTAAGACAAAACAGCCCTCCCAAGAAAACGTCTCAGTCTGCCTTCCAACCCTTCAACTAGTCTTTTTAGGAGTCATGAAAGATGGAAGGAAAAAAGTACGGCTTAAATTAAGGTGTTTATAGATTCAAATCTAGAGAAAAGTGGTCGTGACTCATGAAAAAATTAATGGATGATTTCCTAGCATTAATATATAATCCTATGCTTGAAATGTTGGAAGTAGTGATGTTTTTATAGTCTTGAAACCAGGAAAGAGAAGTGTAATTATTTGAATCGGATATGAGTACCTCCTTCAAATGGTTGTGGGGGTAAATATTTTGGTAATTACTCTTAGGGTAGTCAAGATGATACTTATTTAGATGACCTACCAGATGTAGTACAGAAGTATCCTGAGCATTGTAGTAGTCATGCCCTATAACTTTTACCATCTCATCAATGTTGTTCCTAGCTTATACATCTGAAACTATGGTCTTCTATAAATCCCTTGAACCTAAAAATAATCGTCAAGTTTTTCATTAGATAAGTATAATTTTCAAAAAATTCTACAAAAAATTGAAATTTGGAAAAGTCATGAGCTCACATGGGGTACTCACACAAGTGACCTCATGGAGGTCCCTCACCCAAGAGGCAATGTGTAGGTAGCTTTCCTAAATGTATGTATCATGAAGGTAGGTGCATAAATTGTCTGTAAAAATGATTCTTTATAAATAGAGCTTCATTGGAAGGTCGGTATGGAACACTGGCATGATGAGACCAGAAATGCCGAGGAATGAAGACTGCTCGTTGAAATAGTGGCCTTATTTCTATACAAGGAAGCCCCTCTATGTGGCCCGCATGTGTTCCCCACCTACATGGATGACCTAGGAAAGTGACCAGAATAGATAACCTTCATGGATGACCTCCACAATCCATCCACCCTATTCATACATTTACCACATGATCATACCCTGTTCTTTTTATTGGATCTATTCCAGAGGGGGATTTTGTTGATAATCTATTTATGACATATGGATTAAAAATTTTCAATGTGAAATATCTTAAATGGAAGATAATAAAGAAATGAAGAAGACCAGGAATAAAAAATTAAACCAATGTAACTTTGTGAAGGTACCCCGAAACACCGACAACACATTAGCCAGTGGGATCGACTTGTGTACTAGCCTGTATGACAGACCTACGCATCATCCTAGTGGCACACCTATAAAAAAGAGACTCTTCACTTGGGGTCCCATTTTTTCCTATAAATAGGACCTTGGTGTCCTCATTTGTATGGATGAAATTCTTCAAGAACTCCTGATGGTCTGATTTCCTTACTCCTTCACTTAGGACATCCAAAACCTTCCAGGTATCCCTCTAAAACTTGAAGAAGAAGGAACTAAAGAGGGGGTAGTAGAATGTAAGTCCTCCCGTGGTTTAAAACAAATAACACCTTCATAAGGAACCCTTATTCCATGGTTTATGGACAATAGTGTGAGGTCCCATCCCCTAACCAGGGACCTATGTGAGACACCTTTGGGAACACCTGTGGTGAGCCTTGAAGGATTGAGAAAATCATCACCCAAGTGTTGTATCCCAAGTGTTCCATCACCCAAAGTACTTTAATCCTTTATAGGAATACCTATGTCAATAAATCATATGGTCACCTCTCCTACACCCTATGTGAGACCCCCATGGAATGAAGATCTTATACCCTATAAGAGACTCTCTTGGATCACGCAACCCACACTTGCACGATCCATTTCTCAGGACCCACTTCCAAATCACTGGTGGCAGGACCTCTCTCCCATTGTCTCCTTTATCTAAAATGGGTCAAGTTTAACCTACACCAGAGTATCCTAACTTGAAAAAACATGTAAAGAGGAACACCAGTGTGTCTCCCATTTGGGTATTCATTCATATGATCATAGGTTTCCCACACTTTTCCAACCTAACGGTTTGGGTCCTCATGTTGCATATGAGTATGAATTAATATGGTCACAAGAACCCCAACCCTGGGGATGGTGTCAGGGAGTTCCTGGTATTGGGTAATAGGGTTAGGATCTTGTCCTCCCCTGGTTTTCCCTAAGAATTAGAGCCTTCGGTTCCAGGAAGTTTTGGTGAGTATCACACTTGACTTTTCCTTCAAAAAAATGAGATCTTCCTCTCCTACTACAGAACCAATTTTAGGGAATCCCACATGGAGTAATCCCCTATAATTTTTTGTAAGAGGTTTCACTCTCTATCCTCCTTAATCCATGAGGACTATGTGGATGTGTATAGTATGATGTAAATATCTTGGATACAAAATGTGAGAGGGAATGGGCATATCCAATCCCCTTTTTCTTCTCTTGTTTCCCCATCCTCTTCCACCAGTGGAAGAGGGATCATGTGGTTTTCTAAATCTCCCACTTCCTCTTGTTTCTCAAATTCAAGAATGAATTATCATGATTCATGTGGGATTATGGGATAGATGAAATTGTTGTGTCCAAATGTTCAGATGCATGTTTTAGTAGATAATTATTCTTCAGATCTTCCTCTTGCTTTACATCAGAGTGCCTCCATTAGCGTGGGACCTGAAGGAAATGTATCCAACCTCATGGAAAAGAGGATCATGTGGTTTCTTAGATATTATTTTTCCTACTTTTCCTCGCACTAATCATAACTCTTGTTGTCTTAGAGTTTGATGGTGTTCATGACACACACATGATCTCAAACCTTTGGGAATAATTTCCAAATGTATTTCCTACCAAACTTTAAGGGCCTCATATTTGGTATAATCCCCTTCCATAACCAACCCCTAGGGAATTATTTTTTAGAGTAATCCATAATCAAACTTTTCACATCAGTGCATCCTCTTCAAGAATAATCCCCAAAATCTAATCCATGTGCCTCCTACTTGGTATAATCCACAATCATATCAATATATTAATCCATGGTCCTCCACCTTTGGTGTAAGCCCTGAACAAGCCTCCAAACCACTATGAGTTGAGATATCCCTCATAAACCATTTCACGAGGAATACTTATCAAAAATAATCCCCAACTTAATCCTTTCAAAGGTTCATACCCCCTGTAAGACAGGTATGAGGGTATCCATTGGCATGGATCCTCAAAATAAAACTATGTGGACTTTGATTCCTATCTAAATGGGATATATAAGAAGCCTCCCTGATGTCCAAAACCAACACCCTAAATAAAACTTATTTTATATGAACCATGTTACCCATAGATTCTTATCCAACAAGGGAGATCATATACCTTCAAGGTTTATTGTTACACTTCGGTATAGGTCCTGCTAAAAACATTGACTAGTTATCTATCACCTATACATCCTCACTACATGATGCTTAACTGCATAGTTTAGTCCTTATCACATGACCTTAAAAGGTATGATGTTCCCCTTTAAGTGGCACCGAACTACCTAGGTTCTGATTCATTTCACAAGGATATTTAGGAAGCCCATTTCATGGACTCAATCCTAACATCAAAAAATCTATCATCTCCTTAGATGATTATAACCTCCAAATTGCCCCACTGGGTGGCTGAAAACAAACATCTTCATAATAACGTCCAAAGAATCTATGATCAGTATGGAAGAGGATACCATTGATAAGGAACCTTGGATACATATAGTTTTCTCTAGTAATGAATAATCTTAGATATAAATATATATATATGATTCTAAATTCTGTACATGCTAATAATATATAATTAATTCAAGGGAGACCCATGTCATGATTGGTATTTAATTAATGATTCATTAACATATCATAAATCTATATGAGAGTCCCATAGTAAGAAATAATTCCCCCAAAAAGGGTGTAATGAGCATGACCTCCCATCCTCTCAACCAAAGTTATTTCTTAAGAATATTTTAAAAAACATTCCAATGAGCACATGCATTTGGAAAGAAGGTCCCCTAAGGATATAGAACCTTTGGGATTTTCCAATTCCACGAACAAAATGTTGGAAACCATTCGGAAATAGTGAACCCAATATGAATAATTGCACAGAACTCAACCCCCTATAATCAAATATTAGGAAAAATACAAAAACTCCATTAGAAATAATATTACATGTAAAGAATGAATTAATCACATCGCTTTGAGGAGGAGGTAGTCTACACATCCACAAACGATGTTATCGTATTCCCAAAAAATTGAAATCATGAAGTTATATATTATATAATAATTAAAAAATCATAAATAAATTATAAATATAACATATAAAATATATAAAATATAAAACTACCATTATTTACAACCTTTATAGGTGTTAATAGAATAAAAAATGACATCAGATCGTGATGTGGTAATCCGGCTTACACACGAGCGATGATTGCATCTACAATACAATGGAAGTGTGTGAAGTTTTAAGTAATAATATTTTCATGAATACAACTTAATATGTTGAAGAAATAGAGTTTATTATATAATCATTATATAAGAATAATTGAAGGGGTATATAAATAAATAAAACAAAACTGCTCGTTAAATAACGCTACCTCTTCTTCAGGTAACTCCTTTTGGTTTCCACCAAAAGCTTACTTGGTTGGATTTATGACCAAATTGAGGACTATAGGATAATGGGAGGAATGTTTTGGTATTATTTTGGCATTTTTTTACAATAAATAGGTCTTTATATGTGTGAATATGTAAGGGGGAATGTGCCTCTTTATATTGAAGGAGGAGTGGCATTCTTGTAAATATAAAAAATAAAACACTAATGGGAGGTATTCCTTACATAACATCCCTACAATAATGAAAACCATTATATAAAAGAGAGTATATAGTATAAATATGGATAGATAGTGGGTTTTGTACAAGTTTCTAGGTCATTCGGACCCTTAAGATTAAAGTTTTAACCACTATGTAAACTAATTTTCACCTTAATCTATGTAATTAATTTTAATTTATTTCACTAATACTTTTCATAAAAAATATTTTTAAATTAATATAAATTTTAAATTAATCCCAAATATAGAATCAATTTTTAAATATTCCAATCACATAAGTGGTAGAAAATAATTTAAAATTAATCTCGTAGATGAGATGTGAAAGCTGGGTTTTAAAGTGAAAATGTTCAAAAGTTGGGTTGGTTTTTATATATAAATTAAATATATAAAAAATATTTTAATGAAATAGATTATATTATTATATGTAAAATATATATAATAATACTTTAAAAACAATTAAAAATATAATATAAAGCTATAAATATTTTAGACTAAAAGTCTTTTTTCAATTAAAATTCAGTATTTTTTACTATTCATTAAAAAATAAACTAAAAAGAATAATACAAAAATTTCCCACTAAGCTAATTTTAAATTTTAAATTTAAAAAATTAATTTTATTTTTTCATATATAATGTATAATATTTTCAAAATTTTGTTTTAAAATATGATCTCTATTAAAAAAAGACAGAAAAATATAGTTTTTAAGCTTAAAATTAGATTTGTTCTTATATTATGCTAATAAAACATATTGGATGAATGTAAAAAATAAATAATTGAATATAAAATATATATAAATAATTAATATAATTCAAAAATATAAAATTATTTAATTTATTGTGAAAAAGCTCCTTTGGGTACATAAAAATAGTTTTTTATTGTATTCAATTGGTTTTTATATTCATTTATAATTAATTGGTAACCAATGAATTCAGACATATATTTCATAAGTTATTTAATATTATCTATAACCTCCAATTTAATTTCTAGGAGTTAATTTTCATTTTAAATAATAATATTAATAGTATTTGATGAATCTCAGTATTGTGCCTAATGCAAGCCATTGAAGAAAGTCATTGTTGCATGAAATTCAAGCTAGCCACAATGTTTTGTATTGAGAAAGCTAAATTATATACTTCTTGTAACACAAGATAATATAAATTTTGTGATAATATAAACTTTTTTACATATTTAATTAATATAAATATAAATATATTTTAATTTCTCAAGTTTTTATCTTCCTTTATATGCTTGGTGTTGCGTGTCATACAGACTATCAAATACAACATCATTATTTTAAAGTTTCAAGGTGTTAAGATTAAAAATAAACGATCACTCCATATAAAGGTTTGAAACCATGGAAGAATTAATCTTGACAAGCATTACAATGAGAATGATAAAAAAATATAAAACACTCCCAAAATAAAGGTGTCCATCTTCTTACACAGCTTCATCCACTCATGTAAATGACTCTATAAATCATGAGGTACCCATTATTCAATACTTGTGGGGTGTTCCTATTAAAAATGTACTAAAATAGGGGTATTTTATTATAAAATATCCCTATAATTGTAACTTGTGATAGATAATGCATATTACATTGACATTACTTATAGTTGGTATGTGTCATAGTTTACGATAGAATTGTGATATGGGATATCGCATGAATTCATTATTCCACACCTTCCATATAGTTTAAATTTAGATATTATTCAATGGGATGATTTATTTATGGATATAAATATTCATTTGAAATGTTAAAATGATTATAAAAACCAATGGGTATGGATTATCATAACTTATGATGGCTGTCATGCGCAGGCAAGAGATACTTGACTCATTTCATTAAATTAAGGGAGTTTATATAATTGGATGGGATCCCCCTATTGGATATACAAGATAAAAATAATAAGTATCTCAATATCTATCGCTTATTCCATGTTAACCATTTATCTTCATAGATATGGTGCTAGATTCCTTGAGACATCGAGGGTCCTCTCATAGAAAAAGAGTACATTAATGGTTAATGTACTACCTTTATAGGTGAGAGTCCTTAGGATATATCTTTATGTTTACTATCAAGGTAACTCTTAGGTGCTTCAAATAGATATATCATTCAAAATTATAGGTATACCAGTTTATATTCCATTTCCTTCGTTCTAATGTTTTCTTTTTCGGTGATAGATTGGGCACTTTTATGGGTTTCTTCTACTTCCAACATCATGTTATGATCCTCAAAATACCATAAATGGTATCAGATACATGTTCATTAATAAATCATAATATTGTTTTTATTTTCATAAATAATATCCATATTGTAACCTTATTGAGCCCATATCATAGCATAAGATATGTATCGGATGAATGTTAGCTACAAGATTTCTTGGAATTAAGATATCAGATATATTAATTTTTTTATTTTTTATCTTAGGGTGTGATTTCTTTGTATCATAATGTATAATATATTCAAACCCAATTTCTTTTACCTATATAAAAAATTATAATATAGATGATGTCATGGGATTCAACAGAAACTCATATTGTTCAAAAATTGAGTATCGAATCATAATGGTGATATAAAGTATATCATTGTTGATTCCCTAAAAATAATCGATCACCACCACAATGAAGATCATAAGAAATGGTATAGTAGGAAAATTTTCCATGAGAAATATTATCATTCACTAATAACATCTTTTACAAACAAGAATCATTCATGGTGTCGAAGCTATAATCCTTCATAGCCATATAACATTATTCACCACTAGGAATCACATTTTAATGGAATTATGGTAATATATCATGACCATGTAAGAATCTCGCATATTACAAGTTTTTTTCACCTTTAAATTAATTCATTGGGGCCATGTAATATCTCGTTATTGCAAAAAACATATTGGGATAAGGTGAAAAATCATTAAAATCTCATAATAATATCACTCCATTCAAATCATTTATTATATTCTTATGTTGATCATCATAATCCACATAATTATGGATTCAAATTATTATTTTAATCATTTTTTAAATATAATATATTTCACATTGTCTTGAGTTAACTACTATATTTTTTAAAATCTATTTGTAATACTTGAATTTTATCTATCATCATGTTAAAGTATAGGTGAACATATTTGATGCACCAAAACTCTAAAACGTTTGGAATTTGTGTTTAACTATATTCATCATAATTTTGTTAATTTTTATTGGTCTAAACTTACATTTAGTTGAAGGGTCAATTTTTTCCAAAGCTGTTGCAACTAATCCCAAAGAGTAGAGAATGTGACCATTAGAATTTATTAATAAATTCATTCCACTTATTTATAGAACAAATATAATGATATAATGCTAAAATATATTAATTTTTAGTCATGAATCATAAAATTTATTTGATCTATTAATCTTCTCAATTTTTTTTCAATGTGTTTTTCTAAGAGATTTGATTTGATGATCTTTATTACAAAATATATTAGTTTGTTTGTACTCACTTTACTTCTAATAATGTTATATCAATGAGGATTTAGTGATAGGAGAACATATTGATTATAATTGCATTGATAAATGATATTCCTAGGATAGAAATATGTATCTTCTGAATAGTTGGTTCAATGAAGTTCAAAAGATTAGACTTGGGGTAATCAAGGAGATCAAAGTGGGGCTTGGGACCAGAGTAATATGCTTGTGAAATTATTGTCTAATAAATTTAATTTTTGTAACTTGAAACCTTCAAATCAATTTCTAGTTAATGAATCACTAATTATAGGGTCATGGATACCTTGGTTCAGGTTATCCAACCTTTTACTTATTTGCGATAAGAGTAAAATTTTCCTTTCATTATAAATTTAATGTTAATAATATCATTTTTGGGGTTTATGGATTGTTATATATAACTCTAAAAATTATTTTTACATTATAGACTTATTTTTTAATTTTTATTTGTTTATCAGTTAAGTTGTTTAACTATTGATCATTTACTTTCCACTGTGTACTTTACCAATCTACTCTGCCTTGTTTGTAGATGGTAATTTTTTAAAAACTAACACATAGTGTGGGGGAGAAAAGTTAAGTTGGGTTTGGGACTAAAATTATTCCCCAACCCTCTTGTAGATTCCATTTTGTCTACCTTATAGAATAAAATATAATTATAAATCCAACACTTCCTTGATTTGGTTTTCAAAAATTACTCTTTCTTTACTTTAAGATTTATTTTCATTTATCTTTGTAATAATGTATAAAAGATAGTATATTTTTATTTTTGATGTGGATGTAATTCCAATCAGATTCATTTAGAATCTAAATTTGAGTCGACCATAGATATATGATGGTTATTATTATGAATAATAGTGTTATAGGATAAAACCCTTTATTATAAATACTAGTGTATATCATTTTCTAATGAGAACAATTTTCTATGTTTGGTGAAACAAAATATCTATAGAAAAATTTTATCATGTGAGATATAAAATTGAATTTTTAAAAAGATGTAAATTATTCATTTTAGATCATACAATGTTCTTGAGACTTAAAGGGGGGTTTTGAGTATACTAACAGGATTTTTTATTTTCAACCTAGTGAATCAGTGGTGTAAATGTACCAATGTTTTATGAAAGTTTCTCATGGAAATCATTCTATATTTTAAAATTAAAGTACATAAGAATAATTTTTGGAGAATTTTATTGATATTATATAAAATTAGTTTAAATATAAATGGACATTGATACATTATATTAATAATTTTTGGAATCTTATAATTGATGATATCATTTAGACTCTAAAGTATCATAAGAACAGCCTCAAGAGAGAGGCTGAGAACTATAAAAGAATAAATGAAGTTGTGTTCACTTTAGCTTCTAATACATTAAAATTCATTTCTATAACTTATATTTCTCATAAAAAACACACTATTATTATGTAGAAGAAATCAAAAGAATACAAAATTAAAATAAATGAAAATTTCATTTATTGAAAGGAGAACTTTTTGAATTTAATATGAAAGGAGAACTTCATAAACTTTTGAATTTTTATCAAAAGAATGTTTATCGAAAGGATAAATTTTTTAATTTTTATCAAAAGAATAAAAAACGAAAATATGATAAGAATGAATCTTATAAAACTATATTTTTTGATTGAAAAAATCCATTACGTATTTGACCTGATTATTCATGGATGAAAAAGAATAATATGGATGGGAAATATTCAAATATAAACAGAAAGAAAATATTTTAGTGAAACTAATGATATATGGATGGTCAATGAATATCCATCATATTTCTAAGATAGTAGTGATTTAGAAAGTAACAAAAGATGAAAGAATATTGGATTTTACAACAAAATTTCTTCAAAATAAAAGTGCATCATGTGAAAGGAAATAGTAAAATTTATTACAAAGTCAAATTTATATCCAATATTTTATTTCACATTAGATTATTATAATAATACATATTCATCATAAGATGAGTTTTATATTCAATAATTTTAAGAGATAACTAGAAATATGAATTATTATTTAAAGAAAAATAAAAAATTGGTGAAAGACCTTAATTCAGGAAAGGTTGATCTTGTTAAATCTAATAATATTATTTGTAAATACACTTATTAAATTTTTGTTCTTACTTCCAAGTTAGATGTTAAATATAATTTTTTTTATCTAATGATGATAAAAAAATTAGTTATTGTGGGGGAAATTTGTGATATGAACCACACTAATATGTTGGTGAATCAATATTGTTGATGTTAAATAAATTTTAAATGTCTTAATTTGTATCCCTTTTTTTACCACTATCACTAGATATAGTGAATGGATAACTCTTATTATCACTCCTCACTTTCCTTATTTCTAGAATCATAACTAAACTTACACACACAATAGGAAAAAAAATTACAAGGTTCACCCCTAAATGTGAGATGGTTAGTACATGGTGTGAATTGGATTCTTCAAAGATAACCCAATCTACTAGAATAGTCATGTAGTATTTACACTATAGTCTCCCGATAGTGTATGAGCATGCATCCTACACTACATGGTTTTTTGAATCTTGAACTTTGGTACTTATCATACCTTACAATGTCATAACAATTATAACAACTAAAGTGACCTTTCATAAATTTAAATCTCTTCGAGTTATCAAGGTTCTTTATTAATCCCCTTCTTCTTCTTTTCCTTAAATATTATCATTAAAGGACGCTCTCTTATTTTTCTATATAAAAAATGATGCAAAAACTTTCTTATTTCTCTTCCAAATATTAGGGAATGGATTCATTTATTATATAGGTTGTAAAACATGATCTTCATTTCAAAAATAGCTCTACAAATAACTACTACTTATTCTTATTCTTTCAATTTTCTTCTTCAAATTTAGTGCATACAAATTGAACTATATCTATTACTTCACTATCTTAAAATTTAGTGTAAAAATGTTATACACTATCTATTCTTCTATTACTTCAACATATAATAAATCTAAAAGATAATAGTAGAGTTAGATATCACTACATCATGATAATCTCTATGAATTCTCCAATTTAACACATAACCAAGAATTACCCCATCAATTCTTCTTTCTACTATAGATTTATATAATGCAAAAAACACTCAAATTCTTTTGTTTCAAATTTTAATTTCAAATTAAAATTAAAATATTCAACTTTAAACTCATCCCTTGGATCATCTTCCATTTAATAACCATCATAAAATCTTAATTTTTTATTACAATAGGTTATAATAACCTCTAGGCCTTTTAGATGATTCAAAGTCAACAAGGTTGTTCGAACTACCCAGTTTTCCACTTTCATGGAATAGCCTCATCCTTTATGATATAACATAGTATTTTATAATAGTTATTTAATAACTAACTATGTACATTTTTGAATAATGCTTTCAATGTGGTGTAGAGGTCTTCCAAATTCTAGTGGTAGGGAAAAAGAAACTCAGACTCCTTTGCAATGTGGAAGCCTCGCATATGGCATGATTTTGTATATCGAAATATGGTATATCAATTACAGTTAAATATACATAAAAATTATAGAGATACCAAAAAACTGTTCTTATACTCTATGAAATGGTACTACTACCATGGCATAATCACCTCACTCAACATCTATTTCAATGTGGTTACTTTTTTATGTTGTAAAGGGACTCCAAATTCTTAATACATGAAAAATATGCTCAGAATTATTTATGATATAACTACATACATATGGTATGGATTCATTCATATAATTAGGCCCATAAAAAAACAAAATTTCTCTCATTTCTAGTATAGTATATGTTTTATGATTCAAACCTTCTTCTTAAATTATCTTATATGATGCAATCCCATATTTTATAACATGAGATTTATTCATTCAACATATTTCATCATGAACTCTTTTCAGGAAATATACACACTAAAAAAATTAAAAATCATCTAAATTTTTTTTCCAAGAATCATTAACTCACAAGAAATCTGAGTTTGAATGTGATTTGTGTATTCAAAACAAAATCCAACATAATGAATCATATCCAATACAACCTCTTTCTTTATCCAACTCCTCAAATATTTTTGCATTAAGAAATATGGAAAACATTACCATTGTGATTAATATATTGACATAAATAATAATTCCAAACATATTTATTTCCTTGGTATAATTTGGAAAATTAATACCAACTTTTAGCTTTGGCTAGATTTATACTCCATCCAATACTTGTAGGTGGGAACATCAACTGCCTTTTACTATAGATATGTAAAATGATCCCCATAAAATACTCTATATACCTTAAATCACCAAATAACTATTTAATTTAATAGTAATATCATCTCCATGTTCTTTCAATTAAAGTAATTTAATCAAATTTCCAAAAAAATATTCTAACATATGACACATTATTGGGAACTTCTTTAATAATAAGCTATTAATCATGGAATATCACACCATTTATAATCAATAATTTATCTTCACCGCCTTTATTTAATATCCAAGATATTTTTTCTTAAAAAATATATTATAATAAATGGCTGATTCCTTGTTAATTTCCAATTCCTAATCATCACCATCATTATTCAACATCAATGTTATTTCTTCTTCGTCAACATATTGACTTGAATAGAAGACTCACTGTTCATTTCCAGCCATTTAGAAAAAAGAAAGTGACAAAGTGGGATCAATAATAACCACCTTTATATTTTTTTAAATAGATATATTGAATATGATATGTAAAAATTATCAACTCTAATTCATTTATTATTCTCTCCCCCATTCTCATCAATTTTTTTCAAATTATGTCTTCCTCTTTCTTATCATTTTTTTCATTTTACTTTCTACCCACTTATTAAAAATAAATATAAATCTCTTGGTAAATAATGTTATCATTCTGTACTTATTAATTTATTATCAATAATTCCACTCAAAGGCTGTGTGATCCATGCTCAATGTAGAAAACAATTGGGTTTGGTTTAGACAACAAAGTTGTATGATACCCAAAGAATATGTTACCAACTAGAATAAGATAATATAACCTTTATTAGGTATTTTATAAGAATTGCATGATAAAAAAATTTATAATAACAATGTGTTGTGAGATGAAATTATATATACCAATTGAGTTACATATTTCTCATATCAACCAGAATTTTCTTTATCCACTTAAATACATAAATAAGAACATTCAACGACATTTCAAGGTTTACAACTAACTTGTAACTTCATCAACCTTCCACTTTATTGTAATTTATTAAATATAATTTCTCTACTATAATAATATGTTCAAATTTTATTTACCAAGGAATATATATTAAAAAAATAACCCTTTTTTAATGAAACTTTTTTCAAGTAAATTATAGGATAATTTTATTTATAAGAAATGATAATCCTGGAAGTTTATTATTCATTATTATTTAAATTTATAACCCATAAGGGTACACTAAAAACATAATTTTTTATTATTAATCTCTTTAATATATATTTTTCCAGTATTTTTGTGATGAGAATACACTATAATGGAATTCTTTATGTGTTTTTCATATTTGATAGCTTCCACATCTTCACTAAGGATGATCCTCTTCAATATATATTGTTTAGAAACCAAGAAAAATATGGAACAATGATGATATATTTTTCTATTTGTCTTACAATTTTGATATAAACAACATCATTAATCATCATCAAGTATTATCCTCTCTAATGTTTTTCAAAATACTAATGTAGAAATCAATCTTAAATGGTGAATTCTTCAAGGGATGTTTTCCAATGTTGATAGTTCATAAAAAATATCAAGTTATTCACATGAAAACATACTTCACCTTTAATTACCTAAATTATAATAATATATACAACACACATGAAACTTTCATTGGAATATGGTGGATATTCCCATTACTAAATTTGAATAGAAAGTTTGAGATGATTTTCTCAACCATGTTTATTAATTATTCATTCTTCCATAGATAATTTAAAAATCTGATTTATCCTATGGTATCATATATCTCTTCATATACCCATAAGTTTTTTGTGAGTTATCATCTTTCAAATCAAATAAAACTATAATCCCCTTTATGGATTCCTCTTATATAATAAAAATGGTCAAATAACCTTTTTCATTGTGTTATTCCATCTTACATCTCCCATTTAGAACTTCTTCAACACAAGGCTTGTAATTTTTTAACAACCTCTCATGAAATTATACTTATTCAAGTGGAATTTATTTTTAACCTTTGGTGCTATCTTTTTATGATGCATCTTATGTATTTCTTTCCCTCTCAAAATTTACTGGCCAAATATATAAACATCATTTGACACATTGGAAGCATGTTTGTGTTCTCTAAATTTCATCTTGCGATTGAATTTATTCTCAAAAATTATATTACATGATTCACTTATTTTACACTTATTTTAAACATATTTTAATTCCTTTTTATTAGTGTTTCCTTATATGTTTTATCCCTGGAAAAAATTTCATTCATCTAAAACATTATGGGAGTAATATTGTTTAAAACCTTCTTCAGATTCCAACCAACGGTTGAATCTTATTTATTCTCAAGTAGTCTTATCTATATGATTTCTTTTGATAAATTATGTGATGATCAGACAACACTATTATTACCACCACCATTTCCCACATCATATATTTCTCTATTATTCTCAAACCAGTTTTAGGTAGAAAAGTTCTTATAACCATGTGGATGTTGTATCATCTAAGGCTTTCTCCCCCTTAACATAGGCTTTTTATAAGCTTCTAAAATTCATGGATTATACCAACAAATAGTTAGCCAAATATATTTAACCATTTGTAATTTCCAACAAACTATGATCTTATCTTAAAAATGTATTTTTTTCCTGGAAGTTCCATATTTGTCACCAAGCTATTTTTGAGCCTCCTATACTACTTGTTGGGCTATTCAGGGGAAACCAACACTAAGTAAAATTTACATATCCTCTTTATACCTCGTAGAAAAATTTTAATCACTTATTATTATCTATATTTATTCATGTTTTTATTTTAACCCTATAATTTTCATGAAAACATAATCAGTATAGTCATGAAATTTAGATATGGATAGTACCTACTTCTTTAAAACTACTTGAAAATGATTATCATATGATTTAGTGATCTTATTTCCACATTAAAGAGTCTCTTTAACACTTTAATCCTCATTTTAATTATTTTTGTAAGTATATACTCTATTATATATTCATTTTTAAGCCATTTCATGATAACTTTCCATATTTTTTAACTTTATTTCAAGCTCGATACATTTCATAATGGGAATTTATTTTTCATTTTAAATAGACCTAAACTTGACTTCATATTCCTTCTTAATTATTCTAAATTATTCATGGTTAATTTTTATATTCTCTTATAAAAAATTTTAAATCTCATTTATCCACTTGGATTTTACATCTTATTGAAATTCATTGATGTCAAATCTATTTTAAAAATTTCCCAATCATTCATAGGTCTTCTCCTCAAACTTCTTATAGGTATCATCCTTTTCTCATATTATCTTGATCCTATCTTCTTCAAATTTCAATAAACAATCCAAAATATCTTTACAATCAACTAATTTGACAGTAACTTATTTATAGAGATTTATGAAAGTTAGATCTCCTTTTTTTACAGAATTCACCAAGTTATATACCTCACTATCAAGATAGTTGATCTCTTCTTGGTGACTTTCAAAAATACCATAATTGAGAAAAAATATTTCTTATGGAAAATAATATAGTATATATTTTAATGTTTCAAAAGATATATCATGTGGATCTAAAAATATATGATCAATTCCACTTGACTATTCTTCTTGTGGTAAGTTTCAAAAAGAATTTTCATATACCTCATGATCATTTAAATTCCTTGATCCTACTGAGTTGGAAGGCTTGTCTAAAAACTTGGTGGTACACTAAACCACATATTTTTATCCACTTATCCATATATATCTTCCTGATCAACATGGAATTGGGAAACATATTCTTCCTTTGATAAGTGAGATAAAACCCTCATATTATAATTATATTTATGTGTCTTATTCATCAAGGTATTAGTAAAAACTAAATCATGACTTGAAATGGATAATTATACACCAAATTTCATTTAATTATTAATCAAGGAATAAAATTTGAATCATTTAATAAAATGACATCCAAATAATATAATCAAATAAATGGTGAACTTGGATGAGATACCAACTGTTATGACCATTTAGGAGATGAGATTTACTGGGTTGGGGTGAGTTAGCTTTGGTGGAATCAAATATAATTTAAATTTATTATTTTTACCTCTTTTATTTTACCATTTTCACTTATTTAGTAGAAATATCACTTTTTTCTCGCGTCACATTTCTTCTTTTTTCTACATAATAAAACACACACACAAGAGTCATGAAGATTTAAAATGTTCACCACTACATATGAGATGAATATTCCTTAGAGTGAACTAGATTCTTCCAAGATCATACAACCTTCTAAAATAATCATCTATGCATTACACTATAGTATCCTAATAGTGTATGAGTATGCATCCTATAATACTAATTTTGATACATCCCACACTCTAGTACATCTCTTAACTTATAATATTTTAATGAGGATAACAACTACAGAATCTTTTCACCAATTTAGATCACCTCAAGTTATACATGTACTTTATTGATCTCATTATTCTTCTTCTACTTATATAACTTGTGTAGTAGCATGTTGTGATTTCCTCTAATTTTTCTATGAAAATTGTTATGTACACACTTTCTTATTTCTATTAAAAATACAAAGTGATGTTTTCCTTCACTTTATAGGTTTAAATACTTTTTATTTAGTTCACAAACACTTTTATACAACACTTATACTTCTTCATCTTCTTTCACATTTCTTATTCACCTTGGTCCACTGGTTTGGGCTTGGAGTCCTTAAGGCATTCGAAACACCTAGGCATTCGGGTCAGTAGGGATTTCGGGCCACCTTTAAGGCCCTTGGGCCACCTCAAGGCCTTCGGTCCACATTGAGTTTCCCCAGACACACTATAAAAAAGAAGCAGCCCCAAAAGAGGATTCAGAGCAGGTGCACTCACCAGAGAAGAACCAAATGGATTTTCAGAAAGAGAGGGTATGGATATTCCATTAGTACCAGCCTGTGCTTGCATGGTAAGCCTAGCTAGACGACCATGCAAAGGTGGAGACCTACTATCATGAAGCAGATGTTGGGGAGGGGCAGTTCTGTGTAGATAGTCTTGTTGAATTCCCTAAGACCTTCGGGTCATGTAATCTCATAATCCTACAGGCCTTGTAATCTCTGATCCTACGGGCCTTGTAAGGGTTCCCCCTCATCCCTTGAAATGGGGGTTATCAGAAATTAATAAAAATTGAAGGCCTTCGGGCCATTCGGTTTCTTATTTAACTTTAGTGAATATAAAAATTGTACAAGATCTATTCATTCACTATCATCTACTTTAGTTTACAAAAATGAATACATTGGTTCTTCTTCTCTTTCATTAACATATAATCCATCTTTAGGATAATATAAAAGTCATATCTATATTCTTATGTATATTCTCTATGAATTAATCAATTCAATTCATATCCAAAAATTATCACATATATTATTCTATTTGTTGTAGATGTATATAATGCACATTATCCCTCCAATAATTTTAGTTAAAATTTTAATTTCAAATTTAAATTCCAAATTTCAACTTCAAACTCATACCTTGGATTATATTTCACTTAATATCCACTATAAAATTCAAATTTGTACTTATACTTAGTTAAGATAACCACCAAAACACTCAGATGATTCCTAGACATTAAGGATATTTGAACTGGCCAGTTTTTCACTTCTATGGTTCCACCTTGTCCTTTGAAGTGTAGCTTAGTAATTCACAATAGTTATTTTTTACTGACTGAACACATTGTGGTGTGATGTGGTTATCATGGTGTAGAGGTATTCCAATATCCAGTGGAATGTAAAAAGATGTTCAAACACCTTTATAGCAAAAAATCATCTCCTCTAGAATAACTTTTCTTCTTATGACATGGTACATCAATTACAATTCAATATCCTTCAAAATTAAATAGGCATACAAAACAAAATATTCTTCATCTCTACAATATGGACCTACTTCCATGTCTTAATCACCTCACTCAACATCCATTTCAATGTGGTTACTCCATTTTCGTGTAAAGGTACTCCAAATTCTAGAGAAATGAAAATATGATCATACTTATTTATAACATATCTACCACCTTATAACATAGAGTCTTTCAAATAAGTAGGGCCACCCAAAAACCAACTCATAATCCTTTATGGAATAGTATATTTTTTATATAAAAACCCTTCTTTTTCAGTCATATTCGATGATAAATCCAATTTTTTTAATCCTGATATTTCATCCTTCAATTTCATTCACCATGAAAACATTTCATGATATATAAACACTATAAACTAGATTATGCATCATCTGAATTCGTATCCACATATCTTAGCCTCACAAAAAGTATGGGTTTGAATATGAATTATGTATTGAAAAAAATGGAAACCTAATGAATCACAACCACTGCAAAAAAATTCTTCATACAACTCCTCCAATATTTTTATATTCAAAAATATGGAAAACATTACCATTGGGATCAATAGATTCACTGTAATAATAATTCCAAACCTCTTGTTTTTTCTATTGAAATATGAAACATAAGACTAAATACTAGCTTTGAATGCATTCAGACTTTATCAAACACATATGGATGGGAAATTTAACTACCATTCATCACAGAGATATATAATTCTCACTATTAAATTATCTATGAAACTTCAACCACCAAATCACTTTTCCCTACAATAATAATATGATCTCCCAATGATTTAAATGAAAGGAGTCTAACAAAATTCCAATCCAATCTTCTAAGACATGCCATCCAATCATCAAAAACCTCAATAAGTTGACATGATCTTTTGAACTTATTGAAATATAATCTAATAAAAATGGAATCTCTAAACATTTATAATCTATAAATCATCATCACCACCTTTATTCAATGTCCAATATATTTCTTCTTTTTAAAAATATTAACATCAACAGATGAATACTTGTGTATTTACAATACTTCATCATCACCAATTTCATTAAACATTAAATATATTTATTATTTTTCAATATATTGAAATTAATAGAAGACTCTTTATTCATTTTTAAACATTTATCAGAAATACAACACATAATGTGGGATAAATTATTATCAAACTAAAAAAATTGAGTATTCTAAAGAATATTTAATCTAATTTTATTTCTAGAAGGTATAACTTTGTTAAGTTATTAAGATAAATAAATATTAATCATAAATCTTCTAATTTTTTTTAATTCTATAATGTCAAAAAATTAAAATTATTTCATTTTAGAAATTTCACCTTTCTATGCTAAATGTCATAGAGGAGGTGAATGGTGAAATAATTATTCTTTGAAAAAAAATAAATCATTAATAAATCCTATGTAATATATTTCTAAATAGATTATATCTATAAAAAACCATAGCTTTGGGTATATTTGGGTTTTTCATGTATTATTCGCAAATATTAATTCACCTAAGAATGTTTTGGAACAAAACTTATTGTCTTGATTATTCAAAAAATATAGGATAAGTAACAACATCTAGAACACTTCGTACATTGATAGTATTTATTATCATCACATTACTAGAAACCATTATAACTTTGGAACATAAAAAACCATTAGGGTGGATTATCCACTTTTGGAGACAATATACTAAGATAAATTATCAATATTGGAGATATTTTTTTTCTAGATAAATAATAAATTTATAATATACTTTATGTTTTAGTACATAATCACAACCTCTTTATCATTAGAAAATTATGTGATTAAGGTTACTCTATAAACATTTGGAATTAAAAATGTATCATTAAAAATTCAAAAAGAGTTTACGTGTTATCTATTTATAAGCAAGGTAATATTTACACTATAAACCTAGGGGATCATAGTTTTTAGAACTTACATTTCCATAATGCGGTTGATAATATGTCTCGGTTATGGTATAAGAGGTTATTATACTATAATATTCAGACATTACTTAGGCTCTCTATGAGAGGACTGGTAAGGGATCTATCAAAAGTTATGTTTTATTAATCCAAAGTCTGTGATACTTTCCAATACGTTAAAAAACATAAGTAAAGATGTAGATTAATTTGTTAATTATAAACATATGAACCATTATAGTTAGTGAACATTGATATTTTTAGTCCTATAAAAATATAATTATTAGAGTAAAACACTATGTGTATGTCTTATTTGATGATTACACCAGATTTAAATTGATTTATTTACTTTCTCTTAAATCAGAATTGATCTTGTTTTTATAAAAAAATTATTTTATTAAAAATTATAAAAACCAACTGATTGTCACTATCTAGAGTGATCATGTTAGAGAGTTTGTGAATTTTTATTTTAAAACTTTTTTTTAACTTAGAATAGTATTTCTCACAACTTTTCAGCACCAAGGACTCTAAAATAAGACAGTGTAATTGAATGAAGGAATATAACCCTGCAGGAAATTACCCAGAATTTATTTTGTGAATATTAGATTACTAAACACTTTTTGTTAGAATCCATGGGTCCTACTTTATACACTATGAATAATGTTTTACTTTTCCTGTTATTTAAAAAAATCCTTCATAATTTTAAACTATAAGAAAAAATGATTTTATTATTAAAATAATCGGGATTAAATTTTTAATTCCCCATCTATTTTATTACCATAATTTGAATCCAATACATCTGGAATTAACATTATGGAAACTATACTAATGATATATATACTACCAAAAGTTATTTTATTTTAAGTTAGTAATTAGATAGAATATGGATTGTATTATATTTTACCTATAAACCATTTAATCTTAAGAAATATTTTCTATTAAAATATTATTAGTAGTGAAGATAAAATTGTTATAACCAGAATCTTTTTATGTATTTAATGTGAGTATCTTAAATTTATATCAAATTTTAAATATAAAGATCTAGATGATTTCTTATGTAATGATAGTTTGATAGTTTATAGGCAATAATATCTTAATTAATTTGAAAAGTAAAAGGTTTGGACCTTGGTTGAGCATCCAAAGGTTCTTTTAATTATAGGATTAAAATAGATCTTTTGGAATAATTGTTATGAGAATTGAATTCTTGTTCGAAATAAGGATAGACTTGTATTTAAGGGTTATAATTAAGAAGAGAGCCTAGATTATGGAGAAACATTTCCCACAATCACTATTCTTGAGTCTATCTATATTCTACCATCATTTACAGATCACCATAACCTTATTCTATTTCAAATGGATTTAAAGAGTGAATTAATTAATGAATATTCTTAAGAGGAATTTTACAATGAAATAAATCTATTTTTGAAGGTATAAATGTTCTAGAACATTTTCACAAACTTACCAAATATCTTTATGAATTTAAATAAGATTTGAGATCTTGATATGATAAATTGTCCAAATTATAACTTCAAAATAATTTTTTAGAGGAATGAATATCCCCCACACATTTTCTATAAATTTATCACTGTTAAAA
This sequence comes from Viscum album, assembly GCA_963277665.1. Taxonomy (NCBI): domain Eukaryota; kingdom Viridiplantae; phylum Streptophyta; class Magnoliopsida; order Santalales; family Viscaceae; genus Viscum; species Viscum album. Next base: position 1,088,598,027 of record OY728130.1, on the reverse strand, counting down.
TTTATATAAATGAAATTATATTTGGTTCAACTTAATCAAATATCATAGATAGTTTTTCATAACTTATGCAAAGTTATTTTGAGATGATTTATATGGCTAAACTTAATTCCATCATTTGATTATAAATAAAACAAAGAGTTTAAAGAACAATATTAAATAAATACTATTATATAAGATATTTACAGAAACATTTTAGTTTGAAAAATGTTTATATTATAATTACTCTAGCATGTTCCTCCAGTAAACTTGGTCCTAGGAAACTGATAGATAAAAATATGTTTATAGGTATGATTAAAAGTTTACTTTACCAAATAGCTAATCAACCAAAAAATATATATTATTTATTATTTTATGCAAGTTTCCAGAGAAATATGAAGGAATAAAATCTTAAAGTAGTTAATAATATCTTTTAGTAATAGAAATTAAATCCATAGCTTAGATTATTTTAGTCTTAAAGATCTAATTTTACTTCAAAATTATTCTGATGTTGACATTTGTAACTGTATAATGAATCAAAATAAAACTTATGAAACTTTTAATTTTCATGTATATTCTTTTGTCATAGTCTAGTAAACAAACAGCATTATATTATACTTTCCACTTCTTAAGGTGAATATATGGGGGGTAGAAGTTTTTTCAGTCACTTGTTGTTGATGCAGCACACACTCATATATTTTGGTTTTAGTTTCACTCAAAGTATTATTATTCGTGATAGAAAAGTTGTTTTCTATTTTTTCAAAAATCCTAGACATTATTCATGACCCAAACACATATACATAAGAAACCAATTCTTTGATGTCCATATAATAAAAGGATATAATATTCTAATGTTTACCAAAACAAAAATTCAACTTGATGATATTTTTACTAAACCATTACATTATGATAGAGTTGAATATTACATAAAAATTATGAATGATCAACCTAAATTGATCATAAGTTTAATTTATTTTTTCACTTTCTCCAGACATTGAAAAACTACTCGAGAAGGGGGTATATTACTTATTTATAACTTTGTTAACATTACATACTGGTATTTTATATTCATCTAAATGTTCATTCAATGAAACTCATCAGATGTACTTTAAATTTATTCTAGAACAAAACCTAATGAAACTTAATAATTATAGTTTTATTCAAGTGTATTAGATTTTATATATGTATGATTTAATTTAGGATTTTTATTATTACCTCAAATAAACGCACTTCTATTTCTATGTTTTTATGCATAACTTTTTCTTTTTTTGAATATATTATGTATAGAAATGTTTTACATAAATTACTTATGTGTTTGTTATGATATAATTCTCTAGTAATCTAATATTAAGTGGTATTAATACTCTTATGTTTTTTAAGACTCTTATATTTTTAAAACTCATCTGTAAGATTTGATGCTTTGTGAAATTTTTATTTATATCATATTAAATCTTGAGAAAGGGAGATTTTTGTTTTTATCACTCCAAATGATTCTATTATTTTACCCTATGTAATATAAGATAATTGACATAGAACATTCCCTGAAATCATCTTCATCGAAATAAAATCAATGGTAGGAATTTTAAGATAAATTCTAGATTGTTCACGCCATTTATTATTATCAACCATTTATTATTTTAAATTATTTTCTAATTTTCTAATTTAGGAGTGAGGAGAAAGGTTTTATATTTCATATTATGTTTTAATACGGGATATAAATGTATCTCAAAGGTATAAAATTGAATTTATGAGGATAATATAAGTCTACTCTTATTAATACATTACATATCTCAATAGGGAGTATAGTTTTATATAAATTATGAAATAATATCAAATCTATTTCATTTTTATTTTAACTAGTTCTCTTGTTCTTTATTTATTGTTTCTCTTTGATTATTATTTGTGTTATTTTTTTTTAAATCACATTGGTGGCTATATTAGAGAAATTTTTAAAACTACATGTTTTAATTCAATGAAATAGAATAAATTATATGTTTTCCAATAATTTATTATGGGAGGTTATTTAGAGATAGAGTTCTTTTATTAAAGCAAATATTTCTTACTACAGAATTTATAAAATTCATGAAGAATATATTTTATTCTCACAGATGTTATATGTTGGGAAGAATCACCAAAAAATATAAAGAGTTATATTTTTAAATTTCTATCAGAAATACCTTTTATTGAGTTTTCATGAGCGTTTTATAACTATCAAAAATGAGGATATTGTTTAATATAATTACTATTTTTATCCTTTGTTTTGAAAACCAAAAAAAATACTTTGTTTTGAGTTATCTTTTAAATTTAGTGTAAGTTATATTTTCATATACATAACTTTTTATAATTTTCATATTTATGTTATAGTAAATTGATTTAATAGACCTAAATTATAGAACATTGGGAAATTTTTCTTAAATAATTTTATTGGAAGTTGGAAAATTTTGTTGGAGATAAAATTACATATGGTGTAAGGATATGTTTTCTTGAAAATATATTGTAACTAAACCAAGAGAGCGTGAAATATAACCATAGTATTTTGTCGATAAATTTAGGTCACCACTTCAAGGAAGAAAGATAATGACATAGTGTTGAAATATATAATGTGAAATTAATGCATCATCTTTTTACTTTGATTGATTGTAATTTTAGTTTTTTGTGTGTGTTTTTCTATGTGCTTAATTTTTTAGAGTTTTATGTTATATTTTATTTTTACATTCGTAATCAATATACTTATGATAATGTGTGATAAAGGAGGTTCTGAGGCTTGGAGCCTATGAAGATTTTGATCATTCTAGTTGGTATGTTTTTGGGGATAGGAAATTCTATATTAAAGATATTTTTTAATGAAGTCCAAAGGATTGTAATTTATACTCATTGAGTATATCAAAGAGGTTATTGGGTCTAGAGTGACCTACTGTAGATATTTTTTCATTTAATTTATAAGCTTGGAACATGATACATTCTGATAGGGTTATATTCATTGAGGAGGTAGTGATGAGGACTTTGATGCCAAGATTCAGGTTATAAAACCACCTTCAAATTTTGGGTAAAAGTGATGAATTTACTTATTAAGAATTTTAATAGAAATAATATATTTTTAGGGGTTTATGTGTTGTTATCTAGAACATCATGAAATGGTTTTTACATTGCATTCTTGTTTTTTAATTATTCTTTATTTATTAGTTAAGTTGTTTAAATTTTGATCATTTACTTTCCATTTTATAATTTATAATTTTTATTATAACTTGTTCAAAATTTATAAGTATTATAAAACTTACACTTTGAGTGAGAGAAAAATGGTAATTCATGTTTGAAACTAAAATCCCCCCTGTTATAACTTCCATTTTATCTACCTTTGTGGAAAACCATAACATGATAAACAAAAGGAATAATTTACGACTCCATAATGGTAATCCTTCATGTCCACCTAACATACTCATTAAGGGGAATATTTTACAAATATAAAGTGGTCATCCTTCATAGTTATGGATATATGGCATGACATCTTTCCTAGGAATTCAGTTATGAAATGTTGCATATAAATACTTGAAACACAAAAGGAGGATATTTTCTCCTACATCACACAGTTCCAGTTGCAAATCACATTTTTTGGGAAGAGTTTTATTTGAAACTTTCATGAAATAAAACTCTTAGTAAATCCATGAATTCAATCCAAAGAGATAGGTAAGGGTACTATTTAAGACCATCACAGTAATTCCTTTACTGTATAAGAGCTTTGTGTATCCTACCGTATAAATCATTTATGAATAATTCCCATAAAAATATTTTATAGAGGGCCACTCATGTATGTCCTTCATGTGAAGCATCATTTAAATATCGTAGATTTAAATAACATTACCCACTCAAAAAAATCCACTTTTATGAGAAATATAGGCTTCTAAATTTACATGTTGGCCCCTTTCAAGTGATTAATAACCATAAAAAATTTGATATTTGGTTATAAACATCATAAAGAACCCCTATTATAGGTAACTATACTTCATTAACATTCATTATTTCTCTTAGGTCACTTACCTGGGTCAGATTAACATAAAAAACTCATTCGCTTCCTTTTTACAATTTCAAAACCCTAAAAATCCCATTATATCAATTAAACATAAAAATTTTCCATAATTACATGATAAAGCTACCATTAATTATAGAGATCTTCTATTTAATCAATCATTCCTTTGATAATCGGTATTTCTTCCCATGAGAAACCATTCTAGTGTTTTTTACCTAACTGACTAGACCCACATAGTGATAAAAAGGTTTATTTCTTTAATAACAAGGGTTCATATCATTAATTGATTGATAAAAGATCTCATACCACATGGTGATCAAATGGACCGACCCATATCAAGTATATATTTAGCTTCCTTGTGAGACAAGGATGTACATATCATGGGACTCCTACTATTTGTAATCTCCAACCATATACTTATTGATAGACTTATTTCTGGTCCACTAAATAAGTTTTATACCTTAAAATAGGTAATATATTCGTTGTAGACCCCGACCCTTTATAATTGGGCTATATTCCTCATGATTATATTCTTCTTTCCTTTCCTTGTTACTAATAAACTATGGGTAGGAATCCTTATCTTAGTCTTACTACTATATGTATTACCTAAACACACCACTTACTATTTAATTACTAATTAATAAGATGATTCAAAAATGGTCTATCTTATATAAGTCCCACATTAACCATTTACAGTCACCTTTTCAATAGTAATCCTAGTTGTATTCCATTAAACTGAATAGCAAATAGTCTAGTCCACATGATTTTATTCTTCTTGTAATAGTTCATGGATGCATTAACTTATAAGTCACTTTATTTGGTCCTTAATTCAAGACCTTCAAATGAACCTCATTTTTTCATAGTTGCATAAGCTTAAAAGGAACCATAATGTTCCTTGAAAAATGACCTTAAATAATATGATATGTCCATCTAAGAGAAACTGAACTACTGGGGTTTCGATTCCCTTCATGGGGATACATATAAATCCCCTCTCATGGCCCCAATCCAAACTCAAAATACACCTACCACATCCTTGAATATTGATAAATTTCAAATTATATCATTGAATAAATTTAAACCATAGTATAAGAAGAGATAGTTATAGAACCACTAATATATATAGATGTTCATATCGATGCATGTAGATGATCAATAACTTGAATGAAGGTAACCAGTATAATTAGTTGGAAGTACTTTGAGAATATTTTTTGAGTATACAAAATAAACCTGCAATGGGAAAAGATCAATTAAGGGATAAGGTGATCTCTCATCCTATTAATAGAAATTTAATCCAAAGTGTTGCTAGTATTTCACAATGACCACCTTCCATTAAAAATAAAATATTCACTAACTCAAAAATCACAGGTGTGGGGTGAGAGGGGGAGAAAAATGGGAACCATATGTGAAATCCCTTACCCCTGAAAATGATCGATCGATGATTCACTCTTACATATGATACCTCATTAACAATTTTATTATTCGTGGTTATTCAAATTTAAATTATTTCATAGGATCCAAATATAATCAACAACTTTACTATATCATTCCAAAATCCCTATAAAATGAAGCATTAACCACTAGTCGTGCAAGGTTGTTGCGCATGATGAACTGATGTTCCTGGTAGATGACTCATCCCTGATTAATGTCGTGGAATTTGAGGCCATATGAGTATTATCACTAACCTAGTGTATTAGGAATTAGTTAGTTAATTAACTAGTATGAGAGTACTGACTCAATGGATCTATCCTAACTCTAGAGATAGCTCATGAAGGTGTCCAAGAAATAAATCACATATGATGTCCCATTAGCGATGGGAAATATAGAAGTTGGTGGAATCTATTGATACAAAAAATATTTTTAGGAGCCTTTCCACTGAGAAAAAAATACATATCACCCTTACCTTATATATGTGGAGGATTTCCTCAACATTCCATATGCTATTAAGGACATTTCAAGGAGGTGACTTACTATGAGTCATTGTCTCCACCGTTGCACAGCCTTGACCTCTAATTAATATACTTAGGATTCAACTTTGAATAAATCTTCCCTAGGTTTTCAAACCTGGTCTCTAGTGTTACAAGCTTCCTACACATAATATTGCATGATTCTTAACATAAATATCCAATAAACACAACCCGAGGACCCAAATGCCTTGTATCTTTTTGAGACTAAGTGAAAAAAAATAAACATGAATCTAAAATAAATAATCATTATTTTAAACTACATGATGTTCTATTAAATCCATTTGATCTACTAAAATAGTATAGGATAATTTAAGGAAAACAAAAACAAAATGGGTGGGATATAAAGCCTAGTAAGGGGATAAGAATGATAAAGTAGCATAGTATATGAGTCAAATGGCATAACATGATATCCTAAAGGACAAGGATCATGAATAATCATGTAGAATAATGACATGAAAAATATGTCATCATAACATCATGGAAATATAGGGATGTGTAAAACACATAAAACAAGACATATTCATAAGTAAAGGCTCACTTCCAAGATAACATAACATCATGGATAAACTCCATTTGTAGATTATGCTTACTTAATAATCCCATACATAGTATCTCGTGAGATATAATCCTTAATTAATAAATTATTTTTATATATAGGAACACCCATTATAACATGTACATGAATATTGTTTCCACAAAGGTAAATTATTCATAAGGAATAAGCATAAGTAGACACCCAAGAAAAAGTAAATAAGTTATATAATATTGTCTTAGAGAATAAAAAATGGAATATCATAAATATTTCCATGAAATAAAGGATTAAACCATTTTTTGGATGTTCATTAGGGAGTACAAAATTTAAAGACATTAAAATGAAGTCTAATTTAAGTTAATAAATAAAAATATTGGATAAACTAGTTTTATAATAGACTTCTAAATAGGGGTTTTAAGAAAAGGGGTAATGAATCTTTAAATAGGGTAAGAGAATAATAATATCCATAAAACAAAAAAGGGACCAAAATAAATATCTATATAAAAATGATCATTTGGGAATTCCATGTAAATTTAAAAACTCTTCATTGAGTGGTGATTGAGATGAGGTATGAAAATAGATAATTTATCTTTATTAGATTCTGTTTAATAAATGAAATTGAGATAGTAACCTTTAAACATGTATATCTCTTTCAAGAAAAGGTGAATTAAACTAGGTATATAAGTGTGGGAAATATATACATAGTATATAGGAAGTAAATAAGTAGAATAGAAATAAAAAGTGAGGTAAAGAGAGTGAAATCATAACCAAAACAAAAATAGGGTAGTTCGGATAGATCCCTCACCTCAAGTATATATTTTCTAAGTACTTTCACTTAATATCATGAATAATAAATTTAAATTTAATAAATAATGATTTATAACATTATTTAAATATAATTTAATTACTATAAATATTTTATGTTAGTTTATAGTCATTTAATTTTGATGTTGTCTCTATTTTTACTATCTCAAGGTCGTTCATGTCATGCATCCAATGTCGCATTAGTTGTGGATCATTATGGGGATTATTTATGAAATAGTTCTATAAATACATAATTATAATGGTATGGTTTTAATGTGTTTACAAAATTCCAAAAGTTCTTAGTATCCAATAATATTTATTAATAATCAATATTTACAGGGTATAGTCCTTATATATGTAACACCCTATGTTTTTGTGAACCTTTTTTTTCAAATAAATTATTTTTCTTTTATATATTTATTTCAAATTACACTAATTAGTACATTTTTTATACTCTTAACCAAGTTAATATTGTTTTATACACAACACTGACTTGTCTTGGTTACACATAACCTGAAGTTTATGCGAAACAAACCTTTATTATTATAATTATTTAAATGAGATAGTTATAACCAAAACATTAAACATAGTAATATGAATAATAAAAACTAATTTTTAGTTGTTATTTATAATGTTTTAATAAAAATAAAACATATCGATAATGAGATATAATTTCTGGTAATGTTTTTATACGGATAAATATACTATTTGTTTAAAAGAACTTATTTTTATGTCTTTTTGTAAAAAATAATAAAATTAATTTTAAAGACTATTATAAATTTAATTCGATAAAATAAAATTATGTTTTGAATTAATAATTTCAAAGCTATCTTAGGGTTATTTTTTTAATTTTTATGATAAACTTCATTTCGGGATGAATAATGAAAAATACTGAATTTTAATTCAAAACTATTTTTTCATCTCATTTAATTATATAAAATATTATATCCAAAGTTGGATTAAAGGTAAAAATAGATCCATTATATATATATTAATCCAATTTTTCTCATTTTGAACTTTTTTTATATTTAATTTATATATAAAATCTTAATGAACATTTGAAAATATTCACTTTAAAAACCCTTTTTCTCGCCACGTCTGCGGGATTAGCATTAAAATTAATTTTTTCCCTTCTTTGAATTAAATTTAAAAAAAACATTTATAAATTATTTTAATAAGTATAATATTTATAGTATATTAATATCAACTTAATATATGACCAAAATTATTAGTGAAAGTGATTAAAATTAATTTTAGTAATTAAGGTAAAATTAAGCTTAACAAGGGATTAAACCTTGATCTTAAGGGTAAAAATGAACTAGAAACATATTCAAAACCCATTGGATGTCCATATTTAGTCAATAAAACTTATATTATTAATATTTATTGGTTTTTTATGATTTTATTTAGGTTAAAACGGAGGTACACTTAACATATTTTAAAAAAAATTGAAGTGTGTCTCCTCCCTTATAAATGTCTACCAGCTCTCCCTCTTCTTAAAACCTCTCAAACCACTTAGTTTATGCCAATATCTACCGAATTAACTTCCCAAAATCCCTCCATTAATTCTTGAGTACTCTATTTTGGATGAAATATAACCAAATAATTACTTTGGTGAAAACCAAGTGGAGATACCCAAAGAAGAGGTTACATCCTTCCTCATGCTCCTTTCCATTATTTTATTTCTCCACCACCTCAATTATTCTTATTTCATGCTTATATAATAACACCAGTATCATAAATATACTTATATATTATTTCTCTAAGGCTTTAAAATACACATACACACACTTTCATCTAATGGGTAGTGAACTTTCCATTTTGTATGTATAGTGAACTTCCGCCTCACAAAACGATGTTGTTTGTTTTCCTTTACCACCTATGATGGTTGGAAATTATGATGGACACTATATTTTAATATGATATATATGGTATTTATTATGTATTTATACTTATTTAATAATTATATAAAACACACCATCATGATTTCCATTTGGTTTAACTATGATAACTTTGTTTGGGGAAGTGTAGATTACTGCCTCCTCAAAACGATGTGATTTGTTCACATTTTACATGAATTGTATTAAGGATGGGTTTAGTAAAAATATGTGATATATATAAAATAATTATTATACTATAATGATAATATATACATATAAATATATTCCATTTAATTTATTTTCTTTTGATATGATAATTAAATGGATGTAGCATTCATGAGTAAGTACGGCTTACCGTCTCCATGAACGGTTTATTTAGATAATATTTATATCTTTTATAGATTAATATAAATATTTGTATAATAAATATATATTATATATAAATAATTTTTTCCATTCTTTAAAAAATAAACCATGATCTAAGTAAGAGGATCAAAAATAAAAAGTTAAAATACGAATGATAAACAAACAGTTATTACCCAAAACATTACTTTTACATGGAATTGTTAATAAATGAGTAATATAAAGTCATAAGTGAATTATATATGGTTTGAAGATAAAATAATATGTTTTTGTGATATATTTATAATAATATTATATTTATTATACATGATGTTTTAACATTTACAAAGAATGTCAAGACTTAAGGTAAGGGAATTTCATATCACTTTTTATTTCTGTAAGATACATGTATTATTCACCACTAATTTATTTTTTGTGTTGCGTATACTAAAAATGGATGTATTTTATGATTCTTATACTTACATTTATGGGTACATACATATCTATCTTATTATCTTTCTTTTATAGGGTTTATTCTTCAAAAGTTACCAAATCGGTAATGTAATTCTGTCTCAATTTTCCTTCTTTGAGACACATGTCATGTTATGCACAAATATTTTTCTATGAGGTGTATATACTTCTTTTGAAATGTTATTTTATGATTCTAATTATTTTAATAATATTTCAAGCTTTTTGTAATGTAATTTTTCCACAGTATTGTGATTCAAAGTTACCAAAGTGGTAACCGTTTATAGCTACAATCTCAAAATTTATCAAGATTTTTTATTATTATGCTTCCATTAATAAAATATTATGATCTTTATATCAATACCTCTATTGAAATTTCATACCCTATTTTTATTAATTTTATATCCAAGTAATGGTTCCATTTTTCTAATATTTTTTTCTTAATATAATTAATAAAATGTTTTTTATAAAAATCCAACTTTATTTTTTCCTTTTGGATGGAAATATATATTCTTTAAAGACCATGTTTTCTAGAAAGTTTTTCAAAAAAAAATTCTGTTATCCTATGATTTCTAGAAGAAAATTTTTAAAAATTTATTATACTTTTAAAAAATGGGTTTGAAATGAATATTCTATTCTTTTTACAATCAATGAACTTTTCTAAACTTTTAAGATGAAAAAGGAATTTTTGGCATCTACAGACATACCCATCTTCGTGACTGTCATTTCCTTGATACTTGATAAGTTTACAAGGTAATTTTTTGAAAAGAAAATATTTTTATAAATATTATAGATGTATTTTTATTTTAAAATGGTTTTCAAATAAAAAGGGTTTTCAACAATTGTTCTATCTCTAAAAACTATTTCAATGGTTTTTAAAGCTTCCTTTATATGTTTTCAGAAGGCTGTCTTTAAAGAAAATGATTTAAATAATTTCAAATATTATTTTATGATTTTTAAAATTAATCTCAAAGAAAAGGATTTTCGAAACTTTTTCATGTCTCTATATAAGTTTTCAATGTGTTTTAAAAGAAAATGGTTTTTCAATGGTTTTATGTTTTAAAACTAATTTTTCAAAAAAGAAAAGATATATTCCTAAAAAAATGTTTTTAAAGATATTTCAAAATTATTTTCCATCTAATATTACATACTTAATTATATTTTATGTTTTAATATGTATATGATCTAATTATACCATTCGTATTATTTCTCTTAATAGTCTAAGATTTAATGGCTTTTTTGTTTATAAAACATGTTCCTCCTCAATGGGTTATACCATGATAAATGCTCATTAAAATTGTTTCCTTTGATGGGTTATTAAATGATTAAATGATTATGAAGAATATATATTTTCCATAGGTTATTATATAATTAAATTTTTATGATATCCATTTCATTTTATGGGTTATGATATGATGTTTATAAAACCCATCTCTTTTTATGGTTCAAGTTATGATGCAAGTTTTATTATCTTATGAAACATGTATGTATTATTTTATTATGAGATTGGTGAGAGTAATATCTCCCTCCAATGAATTGTAAAATGATAAATGGAATATGAGATCAAAGGGTACATGGATTATAGACTAAACCTAAATTTAATAGGGTGCATGGGTTGTAGCCCAAGCACAAAAACAAAAATGTACACGGGTTGTAGCCTAGGCCAAAAAATAAGAAGGTACATAGGTTATCCCCCAAGACTAAAAGTAATAGGTTAAACAGGTTCTATTACAAGATCAAAAATAAGAAGGTGTATGGTTTGTATCCAAAGAAAGAAAATAAGCAAGTACACGGGTTATAGCCCAAGTCTAAAAGTAATATGGTACACGGGTTGTACCATGATCCTGAAAATAAGAGGGTACATGGGTTGTTAGCCTAATCCCAAATAAGGTCCATGGGTGATTATCCAAATACTAACATATTATTAAGATCTTGGTAGGTATTTTTAACATAAGAGTTTCTATGCTTATGTGTATGCCACAATTTGAAGTCTTATTCCAATGTTATGCTTTCATGGCTTATGATCTTGATTTTCTTATAATTCATTCCTTAATAACTATTAAAATTTATTATGTGACTCATGTTTATGTTATGAAGGTATGATATTTTAATGTTATGATCATGTTCTCATACCCTTATTCCCATGTTTACACTTACATATCTCCCTTGTTTACCCTTAATGAGCATCTGAGCTCACGCCTTTTTATGTTTCCTTCCCAATGTTATGAAGGTATATTTTATGTATGATATTTCTATGAGAGGTTTTAGTCTAGGAGAACCTAGTGTGAGATAATATATCTCAATCATTTAATAAAGTTTATGTTTCCATTTTTCCAAAGGCACTTACCTAATACTATACTTGGGTGTCTGTTTTTGTAATATTTTAAATATTCTGCAAAAAAGATGTGATCTCTAAATATGTTAAGACTGGGTTGTAATAGTTGGTATCAGATTGAAGGTTTAGTCAACCTTCAGAAACTAGGATGATAAAACTTTAGTGATACCCCTAGGGATATTTCTAAGGATATTTCTTAGGGTGTCTCTAAGGATAAGTCTATGCATGATTTAATGATTTGGAAAATGTCATAGAATTTTGGTAAAGGATAGATCAAGGGGTTTCCTAGAAATACATCCATGTATGGATACTACAAGTGGACGTGGTTCTAGAATAGATATACCTTGGAGTAATAACTATAATAAGGTGCATTGGTCAAGAATCTATCATAACCTTGTACATGAAAAGGGGACTTGTTGCACGCCTGGTTTGACACTCACAGGGGATAAGCTTTGGGAATTCACAAACTCTTTAAAAACCATCATGAAGGATTAAAATATAATTTTCTAATGAATAACCTAGGATAAGGGTATGTTTTCATAGATCAAAAAAGAATGTCTTGTGATTTATACATCCTATAGGTAATTTTTCTTGATTGGGAGGTTTCTATTATGATAAATGTTTCTCACATGTGCTTATTGGTTTTAGAAAATGGCGGCGACTAGAAGGAACTTTGTTAACATTTAATGTTTCCAATATGTAAAGTATGAGAATTATGAAAATGTATTTCCTAAGTGGAAATCTCATGAAAATAATCAAAAAGGTGGTATGATTATTGGTTATAGTATAACGACCCATACTTTACATACATTGTTAATACTTCAAAATTGAAGCATACTTATTACAACATATAACAAAATAACGAAATGACTGTATAGGTATAGTGTCTTTAGAAACTGGGAAACATAAACAACTGGTTCATAAAGCGTCTACACTGTCTCCCATTTATTTTATCAGACCTATAGTCCCTTTTGGAATATCTTACTTAATAACCTTCTTCCTAACCTGGGGAAAGAAAACATACAAAAGGGTGAGCTCAAATTCTCAGTAAGGGTAAACAAAAGAAATATCAATCACATCGTATACATAAGCGCATAACTTTTGGAAATCTTAACCTGCAAAAGAGATCATAATTTCATAACATGGAATAAATCATGGCAGTGAAATTTAATCAATAATCATAACGTAAAACATGAAACTTTTTGGCATACACACATAATCATAGAGAATCATTTCTTGTTAGTCAAGACTCATTGCCAAGACTATCTTAGTGGACAAAGTCCATTTCTGAACTGAGTCACCCTCGTTTCAGTCCTGTTTCACTGAACCGGTATAACCTACCATTCCAGCCATGTCTATATCATGAGATATAAAATCTTTACCCAATGCATTGGAGGGAGATATAGGTCCCACCCATCTCATAATGATACCATTCTTATGTGTGCCACGAAATCATAAACCATACATCATAGCATAACCCATGTAATAAAAATGGGATTCTTAAACAACATGACATCATAAAACAATTCATATAAGATAAGGGAATTCATAAAAATATTTCCATCACAACATAATCAAATCCATGTAATAATAGGGATAGAAACAGAACCCTTTATTATCTTAGATGGAAAATAATTTTGATAAAACACTTGAACTCCATTCTTGAGGAAAATATCCTTTCTTCTTCAAAAACATTTTTCCTTTCTTAACATGTCATACAACTTTAAACTAGAAGAAGTTGATTAAAAATAAACTTGAAAACTTGTAAAGGATGCTTCTTGGAAATAATGTTTTAAAAATCCATTCTTGTCGTATAAGTTAAAAAACATTCTTCTCGTACTTTTGTCGGAAAAGTCAAAAAGTACCTCGTATGAAAAACAACAAAAGATTCCTTTCATATATTTTACTAAAAACTCACCGAAGGGTAAAATTGGATTTAAAAAGTTGTAGGTGGATGGAAATAATATTACATATTGAGGAAACATGGATGTGGATGATAAAATACACCCCAGTAAATACCAAAGTATAAACAATCTCGGATAAAATGAGATTGTGATATATTCCCTTACCTTAGGTCCGTTTTGCTTCGTAAGTGTCTGAACCTCCTGTATAATGATTTAAATAATGTTATTAACTTATTCCAGAATCATACTTATTTTTATGATATCATATATGGTCATTTTCTTAGCTTCTTAGTATAAATATTTCATTTCTACTTGTTATTCGGGTGTTTATAAATTTTTGTTCTTATGCGTGTTTTGTCGAATAAATTCTTATTATTATATTGAGGTTATAGATACCTCATTTCAAGAATGTTATTAGTGTAATATATATCATATTCATTCATTCAATTCATTTATATAATCATTATTAAATGAATATCATGTAGAACGAGTCGCATCACATCATGGAGACGGTATTCCGTACGTACGCACGAGTGATGATCTCGTTCCTATGATCGTGGAATTGTATTGGAGTGTATGTATACTATTTCAGAATCAGTATCACTCTATAATAGTCATATATAGTCATTATTTACACCATTATACCCATCCAAGTAAGGTGGTGGTGGAAAATAGATTACACCACGGTGTGAGGACGGTATTCCGTACGTACGCACGCGTGGTGATTTATTTTTCCGTAGGATGGATAGATGGTGAAATAGGGTTGTTTCATACTTATAATAACATATCAGTATATTAGTGATACTTATGTTATTACTTCATAATGAAACAACTAAATAAGAATAAGTGTAAGAAGAAATAAAGATGAAAGAATCGGTAACGGACATTACCTCTTCTTTCAAGTGCTTCTTTGAGACCTTTTTTAGGGCACTAAAATTGGTCTTTTAAGAAGACCAGGACCTCTAGGATGTCTCTAGGGAAGTGGAGAGGAGGAATTGGCAGGGTTTTGCCGAGCTGGAAGGCTCAAAGTGGTGTGAGGAAGAGGGGGAGGAGGTGCCCTTTTATAGGGGAGGAGAGGGGTACCTTTGGGAAAACTAAAATTATTATTTTATTATAAAGTCAAGTTCGGTTTTAAATAGCTCCAAATTGATATATTTAGAAGCTAAGGTGGGTATGGGTCGAAATCCTCTCATCCAATAGAATTTAGACATGTTTAGGTTCCTATTTTAACCTTATCATTAAGTTAAATATGTTTACTTTTACCGTGTCTTCTTGTGTTCTTATACTATAAGGTTAATAAACTTATTATAAGCAGCCAAACGAACCCCAAGTTGTTTATTATTAATATATATAACGTTATCTAAGTCATTTTTCCGAACCTTAGATTTTTAGGAATAAAATAACAATTACTAATATAATATTTGTTTTAAAAACTATTTTATGTCAATTTTGACACTATTTAGTAATTGATTTTTGTGAAAATCATAACAGAATGATTAGTTCGAAAAAAGTTAATTAAATAAATAATAACATGTCATATTAACCTAGAAAATTAGTGGAATTCATAAAAAGTCTCAAATTACATATATTTGGGTGTTTATAACATTAATTACGTCAATATTTCATTAATAAGATAATTACTTCATCATCTTTGTGTCATAAATAAATTAAATTATTTAATGTATAAAAATTACAAATAAAATACCATTATGTAGGAAATCTTTTTATATTTCTAATGAATATTTATAGTCTAATTTATCTTATGTATAACCCCATATTAAAAATTATTTACTTATTAACCTTTGATTTTAACTATTTTAACCCTACTTTAAATAAATTAATAATAAATGTCCTAATCTAATCCAAGTGGGCCTAAATGGTAATATTTTATTCATAAGTTTGTTTTTGGTCGAATTACACTTGTCCAATATAATTAGGACATGTGTTAGGGTAATAATAATATCATCTCTACCCTTAATTACCCTATTTACTTTTAACCGTGGTAAAAAAAAGTAAAAAGTTACTATTCACCAAAAAAATTATTTTCATCTCATTGAACCACATTTTACTTACTGACATCAACCGTGTCTCTCGGATTTTTGAAATTCCACTCACAGAAGCGGTAAAATTAAGTTTTATGAAAAATTCAGTTTTTTAACTACCACTTAGTGGTTTCACTATTCATCAAAAATTGAAAGTTTTCAGAAAAATACCAAAATTTCACCCTAGGCTAATTTCGATATTCCGAATCCAAAAATGAAGTCCATTTTGAAAAATAAAATTTATAAAATTTCAAAAAGTGGTTATTACTATTCATAACGGCTAGTTTTAATAATATTTTAATAGCATATCGTTGTTTAGTGAAACTCGGTATTGCGTACGGCGCAAGCTATCGAGGAAGGTCGCGATTTCGTGTAAAGCAATCCAAGAAATTGTTGTGTGTAGAAAAATATTCCTTTGATGATTTATATAACATAAAAGTCTCGGGTGTTATATATAGTGTTGAAGATAAACAGATCAGGAATGACATGTGAAAGGTATGGGATTTTTAACATTATTATTTACATTAAATGTAAGAAGCATAATTAGATTTAGGTTAAGGAACCTTAAGACATTATTCATATTTCATATTATAAGAAAAGGGTATTAAGGAATAATATTTTGAATCCATAGTAATTTTTTAACAATAAAGTTCAATGAATTAAATGTTTATGTTTTTTGAATTCAAAGATTATGTTATATGAATCAAGAAATACATAAGTATTTTTAGTATATGTTTTTAATTAATGATTCAAAAGGATATATTAAATGGTTCCGATGACATAGAAAAGTGATTTAATTGAAATTTTATTCTTTTACTACAGTAAGGTAACCCATAATGTGTTCAATATGTAGAGTAAATTTTGTTTATCTTGAATAAATAGATGATTTATTTAAATAAAGTGAATAGTATAGTACCAATGACCTTATAACAGATTAAGGATTTATTGAAAAAGTGGTCAATGTTATCATGGATGAAGTTTAAAACTTATTGGATTTAATAAATATATCCAGTATTATTTTTAATAAGTAATCCTTCATATTTTCTAAAATTATTTATGGTAATTTAGGTTATTACCATTTTTCAATGGAATATATAAAGAAAGTATTCATATGTTTGGAATGTGACAACCAAGAGATACTTTATAATATATAGGGGATCAATGTTAAGATTATTTAGAGATATCGTTCTAAAAAATAGGATTTTCATATTATGGAAGGTTTATAAGGTTAACCATTTATGGAATGGTTTATGTTAAAATTCAGATGAAGTTTTCAAGATTAATGTATTATCACACCATATGTGGATTTATGCATATGGGATAACTTGTGATAAAAAAATTTTATTACATATGGATTAACCTATCATTATATTTAGGTATCACTTGATCTTTTATTTCTTCAGGATTGAGAAATTCACATTCTTTCCCTAGAGTAAGAGATAAAGTGGGAATTGGCCAAGGCATAACTAATGGACGAGTCTGTGCATAAGGAGTGGAATGAAATCAGTAAGTATATCTTATTTAGTAAAACATCCTTGAAATAAAATGTTACCTTATTATCATCGTTTTTTAGGATATCCCTAACCTCTTTCATGCTTATTCACTTTATGGGTTTTGGATTGTTAACTTTCTCAGATCACTCACTTTCCTATGATCAATGATCTTTTTCAATCTCTATGATTATTTACGCTTTTCCACCATTTCCAATCTTCTCTTCCCACATATGTTATTCTATGTGGAAACATAGTTATGTGTTACTTTGGGTAAACATTATGTTTAAAACTTTCCATTTTTTAAGTATGTTTTAGTATTAATTTTTATGATGTGGGTTTCTAAGAAAGGAACTTTCAAGTACTATACCTTACATAACCCAGATGAATTTTGAGGGAAAAAATTATTTTAAGGTGGTAAAATGTAACACCTAGAGTTTTTATGAACCTTTTTTTAGAATAAATAAATTTCTTTTAATGGATTATATTTCACACCACACTAATTCATTCTTTCATTATATGATATACCAAGGTGATCTTTCACAAAATGCAACACCTTCTTAACTTACATTATACGCAATATAGAGTTTTTGCGAAACAACCCTTTATTATTATAATTCATTAAATGAGATAGTTATAACCTAGTCGTTAAACATAGTAATATGAATACTAA
Organism: Viscum album; assembly: GCA_963277665.1. Classification (NCBI taxonomy): domain Eukaryota; kingdom Viridiplantae; phylum Streptophyta; class Magnoliopsida; order Santalales; family Viscaceae; genus Viscum; species Viscum album. The sequence goes on along the minus strand of OY728130.1, from coordinate 1,088,579,593 downwards.
TAACTAGTTTTTAAATTTAATTTATAATGGTATCATATATTTTTAACCTATTGATAATGTGATATATGATTTTTGGTAATGTCTTTATATTTTTTAAAATACTATTTTCTTAAAGTAACTGCTTTTTATGTCCTTCTGTTAATAATAATAAAATTAATTTTAGACACTCTGAGAAATTTATTTTGATAAAATAATCTTAATTTTTTAAATCATAATGTAAAAATTATCATAGGGTTAGTGTTTTGTATTTTTTTAGAGAAACTTCATTTTTGGATGAATAGTGAATAATATGGAATTTTAATTCAAAACTATTATTTCATCTAATTTAATTTTGTAGTTTAATTATATTTTATACTAGTTTTAAAGTCCCAATATATCAAATATGCATATATTATTCCAATTTAGTCCATAGTAACATTTTTTATATTTTTTTCGATATAAAATCTTTATGAACTTTTGAACATTATCACTTCAAAAATGCACTTTCTTACTACGTCTACGGGATTAGCATTAAACATAATTTTTTCACTTGTGTGAATAGAATTTAAAAAAATTTAAATAAATGGGATTAATTAGTATACCATTTATAGTCTAATAATATTTACTTAATTTTTTACCAAAATTATTAGTGAAAGTGATTAAAATTAATTACAGCAATTAGGGTAAAGTTATTTTTAACAAGGGACTAAACCTTTAACATAAGGGGAAATTGACATATACATTTATCCAATACCCATAAGATTTCCATATTTGGTTCATAAACCTTATATTATTTAGTATTTTTTGTTTTTGATTACTTTTTTAGGTAAATATGTGGGTACACCTAACTGATTTTCAAAAATGCCAAGTGTGTCCCCTCACTCCTTTATAAAAGGCCACCATATCCCCCTTCTTCACACCTCTAAAACCACTTATTTTCATAAACTTTTGACCAAATTAACTTCAAAACATCCATACCTTACTTATTTAATCCTCACATTGTTTAGAAATCCAACCAATTAAGCCCTTTGGTGCAAACCAAGAGGACTTACCCAAAGAAGAGGTAACGACCTTCCTTATGCTCCTTTCCCTTATTTTCTTTTTCCACCACCTAAATTTTTATTATTTCAATATTATAAACTCATAATACTCAATATAATAAGATTATTTTATTCTCTGTATTTGACCTTCATTAACACAAACTTCCATCTAATGTTTATCAAACTTACCATGTTTTGTGTACGGTGAACTATCGCCTCACAAAATAATGTTGTTCGTTTTCATTTACCACCTCTCATGGTTGATAATTATGATGGAAAACATGATTTTATATGATATATATGATATTTATAATTTATTTATGATTCTTTAATTAATATATAAAACCTTAAATCATGATTTCCACTTTCTGTAACTACGATAACTTCATTTGGGGAAATGTGGACTACTGCCTCCTCAAAGTGATTTGATTAATCCACACATTACATGAAATATATTACATAAGGTCTAAGTAAATTTATATAATATTTATGAAATAATAATTATAACTTCATGATATTAGATATATTTATAAATATATTTATTTACTATATTTCTTTCAATATGACAATAAAATGGAAGCAGTGTTCATACGTACGTACGTCCAATTGTCTCCATGAATGATGTATTTTTTTTAATATTTATATATTTTATAGATTAATTTAAATATTTATATAATGAATATATATGATATATACATCATTTTTTAATTCTATAAATAAATAAATCATGGTCTAAGTAAGAGGATCAAGAATAGCAAGTCAAAGCACGTATGATAAACAAAGAAGTTATTAACTCAAACATTACTTTAACAAGTAATTGTTGATAAATGGGTAATATAAAGTCATAAGTGAATCATATATTTTATTATATATAATAATATTATTATATAGAACATTTATAACAAGCTTATATTTATTTTATAGTAGTTTTTAATTTGTAAAAAAGAACATCTAGACTTAAGGTAAGGGAATTTCATCTCACTTTTTATTTTTGTGAGATATATCTCTTAGTAACCAATAATTTCTTTAGTGTAGTATGTTTACTACCAATGTATTTATTTTATAACTCTTCTACTTAAATTTATTGTTTTTCAAATATCTGTTTTTTACTTTATTTCATGGGTTTTACGTTTCAAAAGTTAGAAAATCGGTAAAGTAATTTTGTCTCAATTTATCATCTTTGAGACATGTACCATGTTATGACGTTATATTTTTCTATGAGGTGTATATATTGAATTTGAAATTTTATATCATGATTATAATTATTTTAATGATATTTATATATTAATTTAATTTTATTATTTCTATTTTAATGTGTTTCAATGTTACCAAAGTGCTAACAATTTATAGCTACAACCTCATTGTTTATCAACATTTCTTGTAATTATTCTTCCATGGATGAAATTTTATTATCCATATCTCAATAAATATCATGACATTTATTAACCATTGGTTATTGATGTTATATCCAAGTAATGGAACCATTTTTTACTATTATTTACTTTAGATAATTAAGAAAATGTTTTTATGAAAATCTGACTTTATTTTTCCTTTCGGTCAGAAAACTATGTTATTTCATAAATTTGTTTTCTAAAAAGGTTTTAATTTTTTTTTTTACTGTTATAATATGATGTTTAAAGTAAATTTTTACCCATTTAATAAATTGTTACAGAAAAAACTAAAAGTAATATTCTTGTTGTTTTCTGACCATGGCACTTTTCTAAACATTTAAGATGTAAATGGAATGTTTGACATGTACAGACTTACCCACCTTCATAACCATCATTTAATCAATAAATAACTTTAAAGTTTACAAGGTTATTTGTTTAGATAAAATATTTTTCCTAATATTCTATAATATTTTTAATTTAAAAAAAATCAATGAAAAGGGTTTCTAAATATAGTTTTATGTTTAAAAAGTGTTTTAAATGGTTTTCAAAACTTCATTTATATGATTTCAAAATTGTTTCTTTAAAAGTAAATTATTCCAACGATTTAAAAGTTTATTTTATGAGTTTCAAAATTATTTTCAAAGGAAAGTATTTTTAAAATGTTTTTAATTTCTCTTTATAAGTAATCAACGTGTTTTCAATGAAAATGGTTTTTTAAAGGTTTTATGTTTTAAAAATTATTTTTCAAATAAAAAATGATATTTTACTTGAGAAATATTTTTAAAGTATATTTCAAAATAACTTTCCATTTAAGAGGACATCACTGGAAATATTTTATACTTTACTATTTATATGATCCAAGGATACCGTTAAAATTATTTCTCTTAATTGTTTATGCTTTTATGAATTATTGTTTATGAAACTTTTTTATCTTGAACGGGTTATACCATGATAAATTCTAGTGAAAATAGTTTCTCTTTGATGGGTTAACCATAATAAATACTTATGAAACTCATTTCTTATCTTGGGTTATTCTAGGATGAAATGATTTTGAAACATATATATTTTCCTTATGTTATTTTATGATAAAGTGTTTATGATACTATTTCATTTTTTGGGTTATAATATGATGTTTATGAAACCCATCTCTTTTTATGTGACATGATATGACACATGTTTTATTATCTTGGGGAACATTTATGTATGATTTTATTATTTGATGGGTGAGACCTATATCTCCCTCCAATGTATTGGGTAATGATAAACGGTATGTGAGCTCAAATAATACACTGGTTTTAGCCCAATCCTAAAAGTAAAAGGGTATATGGATTATAGACCAAGCCCAACACTACTGGAAATCCAATTTTTACCAACGCTTATATCCCAACGGTTTATCAAACTGTTCGGAATGGTTATGTATACCAACGGTTTTAAGAAAACCATTGGTATAGAGGCTTTTATGAAGATTTTTACCAACGGTTTATAAAACCATTGGTATAGGGATTCATTAAGAGACTTTTACCAATAGTTATACACTAACCATTGGTATATGTTGGAATCTATACCAACGGTTTGTGTAAACCGTTGGTATAGGCCTTAGGTAAAAATACATTCCCAACGGTTTTTAAAAACCGTTGGGAAAGTTTTCCCCTAAATCCAATAGCCCCTTCGCTCGATTGCAGTCCCCCTCCGCTCGACTGCAGCCCTAAATTGAAGCTCTCCTGATGCACTCTCGTTACCCAGTCTTCGAAACTCCATCCATCCTCTTCAATCAAACAATTTTTCTGTTCTACACTTCAAATCTGTATGTTCTAATTTTCTTCATCTATTTTTTTATTTTCTATTTTGATTTGACCTAAACGTCTCAGATCTCTATATACAAGTACTCAGAAACTTGTTCCACTCATAGATCCATATTAAATCAAACAATTTTTTAGTTATACACTCTAAATATGTAAGTACTACCTTAGTTTTAATGTTTTTCATCTATTATTTTTGTTTTCTGTTTTAATTTGGTATAAACTAGGTTTTGTTGTTTATGGCATGCGAAGGTTAGTGATATTGAGGATGAATTGGATGTTGTTTGGGTGATGGATTGGAATTGTGATGTTTTTTGGATTAAGTTTAGTTAATTTTCAATGAATTATTTGAGGACTTCCTCCCTTTAACAGAGCCCCCACTCCTCATGGACCCTAGACACCCCCCCCCCCCTCTTGGACCGTGGACAGTCCCCCCTCCTGGAACTTGGACAGCCTGGCCCCCCTCTTTCCTGAAACTTGGACATCCACCCTCTTGGACCCTGGACAACCCCCCTCAACCCTCCTCCCAGGACCTTGTATAGTCCCCCCTCCTTCCTGGACCCTAGGAAGCCCCCCACCCTCCACCCTGGACCCTGGATATCCCCCCTCCTCGATGGACCCTGGACAACCCCCCTCCTTCCTGGACCATGGACAGCCCCTTCTCCCCTTCTCCTTGACCCTAGACAGCCCCCCGCCCCCCTTCCTGGACCCTGGATAGCCCCCCAACCCTCCTCCTAGACCTTGGACATCCCCCTCACCCCCTCCTCAACCACCAAATACCCCCCCCACTTCAAAACATTGACCACCAAACTTGGACATGCTGGATTTTCTCTAAAAAGATAGATTTATCCTCAAACCACCTCAATAATATCCTAAACAATGCTTATAATGTGGTTTTCACCACATAACATCCAATTGTATTCCAAGTCACTAGTCTATCCCCCCTTGGCTAGATTTTACAAAAAGCGTTCAACCTTAAAGATCCAAATAAAAATAAATTGATATAAGACATTTGATAATGGATTAAAATTTCAAATTGGGATCCAATGAGGAATATTTGAGATATTATGCATCGTGTCCATGAGTAAATCCATTTTTATATATCCGATAAGTTATTTTTCACAATTTTCACACATTAAGTGTTTGTAAAAATGGGACAAACATTTATAAAAGTTATAATATATAAAAATGAATCTATTTGTGGATGCAGCTTAACCAACAATGTCTAGCTTGTATGCCTCTTCCATGATCATCGATGTGCACGTCCCATCTCCATCTGACCTCGCACGACGGGTGATTCAGCGTCTGACTAATGACGAGCACCAGATTCTCTTACTTCCACACCAGATTCATGCCCACTACGATCCTGAAGTGATCAATCCCACTCAGCGTCTGGCTGATGAAGAGCACCAGATTCTCTTACTTCCACACCAGATTCACGCCTGCTATGCTCCTGAAGTGATCAATCCCACTAAGCATCCATGTGAGCTTGATGACATGACCACCAGTTCTTGTAAGAGGCAAAGGAGTTCTGAGTTGATGGACCAAGACGATTGACCAGTGTCCATCCATCTAGCTGATGACGTAAAACATAGAGCTTTTTGGGAGGCAAACCATATTCTATAGTTTCATCATTTTGATTTTTTTACTCTGTTTTAGGAAATAAACATGGCATGTATGCAACAATTTTTTAGCTGCTTCTGATCTGTATGTGCACTTGTCATTACTCTGCATGACTGCTTCTATTTTGTCTGATCCTTTGTGTTATTATTTATGAAATGATGAGGATATGTTCTGTATATGTGTAGATTTTATAGGTACATAAGTATGTGCACTTTTCATTATTCCATTCTTTCAGTTCTTCGACCGATGGTACGAGGGAGGTTCATACCAGAGGTAGACGAGCATCTCCGCATACCCGACTAGACCCTTCCCCTCTGACCAAACGCATTCGAATTCTGTTGAAACATAAGGTAAAAAATCCATGGGTCAAATTTGACGTGTATAATTCAACCTCACCTCAATAAAAGGCACGGTGTGTCCATGATCACTCAAACTGCCTCTCTTTTGTTCAAAATTGACTTATTTTTAAGTGAAATCAACAACTGACATATGGGAAACCGACCAAATGCCTTCGGATTGTGTTGAAACTTTAGGAAAAAGATCCATGGGTCATATGTGACATGTAAAAGTCAACTCCGCCTCCATCTGAAGCGCGGTGTGGCCGATATCACTCCAAGTGTATGTATTTTGTTTAAAATGGACAATATTTGACGTACATACACCAATCCAATAAAACAGATTTTTATTGTGTTGATAGTTTTTAAAAATGATTCATGACTCATATGTGACATGTACGAGTCAATCACACCTCAATTCGAGACCCGGATTGGCCGATACCACTCAAAGTGCCTCTGTTTTGTTAAAAATTGACTTAATTTTAAGTGAAATCAACAACTGACATAAGTAAAACCAACCAAACGCATTTTTATTCTGTAGAAACTTAAGGAAAATGACCCATGAGTCAAATTTGATGTGTATGAGTCAACTCCACCTCAATAAAAGGTTCAGTGTGGCCGACACCACTCAAAATGCCTCTATTTTGTTAAAAATTGACTTAATTTTAAGTGAAATCAATAACTAACATACGGTAAACCGACCAAACGCATTCGGATTCTATTGATACTATAGGAAAACGATCCATGGGTCATTTTTGACATGTACGAGTCAACCCCACATCAATCCAAGGCGCGGTGTGGACGGTACCATTCAAAATGTATCTTTTTTGTTCAAAATGACATTAATTTTAAGTGAAAATAACAACTGACATACGGAAAACTGACCAAATGCATTCCAAATCTCTTTAAACTTTAGGAAAATGATACATGGGTCATATGTGATGTGTACTAGTAAACCCCGCCTCAATCCAAGGCACGGTGTGGACGGAACCACCCAAATTGTCCCTCTTTTGTTTAAAATGGACAATATTTTACGTACATATTCCAAACAGATCAAACGGATTCTGATTGTGTTGATACATTTTCACAATGATCCATGACTCATATGTGATGTTTATGAGTCAACCCCGCCTCAATTCGAGGCCCGGTGTGGCTGACACCACTCAAAGTGCCTCTGTTTTGTTAAAAAGGACTTAATTTTAAGTGAAATCAACAACTGACATACAAAAAACTGACCAAACGCATTTGGATTATATTGAAACTTAAGGAAAACAATACATGATTCAAATTTGATGTGTACGAGTTAACCCCGCCTCAATACGAGGCCTGGTGTGGCCGACACCACTCAAAGTGCCTCTTTTTTTTAAAATGTACTTAATTTTAAGTGAAAACAACAACTGTCATACAAAAAACTGACCAATCGCCTACGGATTCTATTGAAACTTTAGGAAAACGATCCATGGGTCATATGTGATGTGTACGAGTCAATCCCACCTCAATCTGTGGCACTGTGGGGCCGGGACCACCCAAATTGCCAGTCTTTTGTTGAAAATGGACTAAATTGTAAGTGAAAACAACAACTGTCATACGGGAAACTGACCAAATGCGTTCCAAATCTATTGAAACTTTAGAAAAACGATACATGGGTCATATTTCATGTGTAAGAGTCAATCCCGCATCAATCCGAGGCACGGTGTGGCCGACACCACCCAAACTATCTCTCTTATGTTTAAAATGGACAATATTTTACGTACATACGTCAAACCGATAAAACGGATTCTGATTGTGTTGATACTTTTGAAAAACAATCCATGACTCATCTGTGATGTGTAAGAGTCAACCCCGCCTCAATCTGAGGCCCGGTGTGGCCGACACCACTCAAAGTGCCTCTGTTTTGTTAAAAATGGACTTAATTTTAAGTGAAAACAACAACTGACATACGCCAAACTGACCAAACACATTCAAATTATATTGAAACTTAAGGAAAACGATCCATGAGTCAAATGTGACTTGTACGAGTCAACCCTACCTCAATCTGAGCTGCGGTGTGGCCAGGACCACTCAAACTGTCTCTCTTTTGTTCAAAATGGACAAAATTGTAAGTGAAATCAACAACTGACATAAGAGAAACCTACCAAACTCCTTTAGATTCTATTGAAACTTTTGGAAAATGATTCATTGGTCATATGTTATGTGTACGAGTCAACCTCGCCTCAATCCAAGGCTCCGTGTGGACGGGACCACCCAAAATGCATCTCTTTTGTTCAAAATGGACAATATTTTACGTCCATACGCCAAACCGATCAAACGGATTCTGAATGTGTTGAAACTTTAGTAAACTGATCCATTTTTCATATGTGACGTGTACGAGTCAGTCCCGCCTCAATCTGAGGCCCGGTGTGGCCGACACCACTCAAAGTGGCTCTCTTTTGTTTAAAATGGACTTAATTTTAAGTGAAAACAACAACTGACATACGTCAAACCAACCAAACGCCTCCATATTCTGTTGAAACTTTAGGAAAACGATCCATGGGTCAGATGTGACGTTTTAGAGTCAACCTTGCCTCAATCCGAGCCACGGGGTGGTCGGGACCACTAAAATTGTCTCTCTTTTGTTGAAAATGGACTAAATTGTAAATGAAAACAACAACTGACATACGCCAAACCAACCAAATGACTTATGATTCTATTGAAACTTTAGGAAAACGATCCATGGGTCATATGTGATGTGTACGAGTCAAACCTGCCTCAATCTGAGTTGCGGTGTGACTGGGACCACTCAAACTGTCTCTCTTTTGTTCAAAATGGACTAAATTGCAAGTGAAATCAACAACTGACATACAGGAAACCAACCAAACACTTCGGATTCTATTTAAACTTTAGGAAAATAATCCATGGGTTATATGTGACATTTAAAAGTCAACCTCTCCTCAATATGAGGCCCCGTGGGGCCGGGACCACCCAAACTGCCTCTCTTTTTTTCCAAATGGACAATATTTTACGTACATAGGCCAAACTGATCAAACGGATTTGGATTGTGTTGAAACTCTAGGACAATGATCCTTGGCTCATATGTGACGTGTACGAGTTAACCTTGCCTCAATATGAGGCCCGGTGTGGCCGACACCACTCAAAGTGCCTCTCTTTTTTTTAAAATGTACTTAATTTTAAGTGAAAACAACAACTAACATACGAAAAACCGACCAAATGCCTATGGATTCTATTGAAACAATATGAAAATGATACATGGGTCATATTTGATGTGTACAAGTCAACCCCGCCTCAATCGGAGGCTCGGTGTGGCCGAAACCACTCAATGTGCCTCTGTTTTGTTTAAAATGGACTTAATTTTAAGTGAAAACAACAACTGACATACGCCAAACCAAACAAACGCCTTCGGATTCTGTTGAAACATTTGTAAAATGATCCATGGGTCATATTTGATGTGTAAGAGTCAACCCCGCCTCAATCTGAGCCGCGGTGTGGCCGGTACCACTCAAACTATCTCTCTTTTGTTCAAAATGGACTAAATTGTAAGTGATATCAACAAATCACATACGAGAAACCTACCAAACACCTTCTGATTCTGTTGAAACTTTAGGAAAACGATCCATGGGTCATATGTGATGTGAAAGAGTCAACCCCGCCTCAATCCAAGGTGTCGTGTGGCTGGGACCACCCAAACTACCTCTCTTTTGTTCAAAATGGACAATATTTTACGTACATACGCCAAACCGATCAAACGGATTCTGATTATGTTAATACTTTAGGAAAATGATCCATGGCTTATATGTGACGTGTACGAGTCAACCCCGCCTCAATCTGAAGCACGGTGTGGCCGACACCACTCAAAGTGCCTCTCTTTTGTTTAAAATGAACTTAATTTTTAGTAAAAACAACAACTGACATAAGCCAAACTGACCAAACACCTTCTGATTCTGTTGAAACTTTATTAAAACGATCCATGGGTCATATGTGACATGTACGATTCAACTCCGCCTCAATCCGAGCCGCGGTGTGGCTGGGACCACTCAAACAATATCTCTTTTGTTGAAAATGGACTAAATTGTAAATGAAATCAACAATTGTCATACGGGAAATCAACCAAAGGCCTTTGGATTCTATTGAAACTTTAGGAAAACAATCCATGGGTCATATGTGATGTGTACGAGTCAATCCTGCCTCAATCCGAGGCGCGGTGTGGCCGACAGCACCTAAATTCTCTCTCTTATGTTAAAAATGGACAATATTTTATGTACATACGCCAAACCGATCAAACGGATTCTGATTGTGTTGAAACTTTAGGAAAAAGATCCATGGATAATATGTGACGTGTACGAGTCAACACTGCCTCAATAAGAGGCCCGGTGTGGCCGTCACCACTCAAAGTACCTCTCTTTTCTTTAAAATGGACTTAATTTTAAGTGAAAACAACAACTGACATAATCCAAACCAACCAAACGCCTTCGGATTCTATTGAAACTTTAGGAAAATGATCCATGGGTCATATTTGACGTGTAAGAGTCAACTACGCCTCAATCTGAGCCGCGGTGTGGCCGAGACCACTCAAACTGTCTCTCTTTTGTTAAAATGGACTAAATTGTAAGTGATATCAACAACTGACATACGGGAAACAGACCAAACGCCTTCAGATTCTGTTGAAACTTTAGGAAAACGATCCATGGGTCATATTTGATGTGTACGAGTCAACCCCACCTCAATTGGAGTCACCGTGGGGCCAGGACCACCCAAACTTCCTCTATTTTGTTGAAAATGGACAATATTTTACGTACATACGCCAAACCGATCAAACGGATTCTGATTGTGTTGAAACTTTAGGAAAATGATTCATGGATCATATGTGATGTGTACCAGTCAACCCCGCCTCAATCTGAGGCCTGGTGTGGCACTTATGGAGTCACAAGTGATGAGACTCCTAAGAAAATACTTTTTCACCATATATTAGAAAAGTGGTTGTCATATGAAGATTGAAATGGGTGTAAATAATATTTGAGTTATTGAAACTCTTATTCAACTATACTGGATGATTGTTGTCATATGAAGATTCAAATGGGGAATTATTCACCATGTCTCTAATCAAAGAGGTGGTCTTTTTTTTGTTTTAAGTTTTCACTGTTTTAAGTGTTGTTTTTTATGTAGGTGTATACACAGGAGGGGCTGCAGCACAGGAGGGGCTGCTGTGAAACAATTCTGGAAATACACAATACCAATGGTTTAAAACAGTTGGTATACTTTGAGAAGAATTATACCAACAGTTTTTAATCATTGGTATAGTATTTTTTATTGAACATATGCCAACTGTTTCATTGAAACTATTGGGAAAAAAACTATACCAATAGTTTTAAACCGTTGGTATAATATCAAAATCATAGAATTCCCAACGGTTTTAAAACATTGGGTAAACCTATACCAACGGTTCAACAAGAACCATTGGAAAATCAAGACATAGAGTGGGCTATACCAATGGTTAATTCAAACCGTTGGTATAGATCTTTCCCCATGCCTTACTTCCCTACGGTTTGGACAACCGTTGGTATAGAATATATCAACGGTTTTCCAGCCTATACCAATGGTTTAGAACCATTGGTATATCCTCCATTTCCAGTAGTGAAAAAACAAGAATGGACACGGTTTATAACACAAGCATGGGAATAATTACGCACATAGGTTATAGCCCAAACCTAAAAGTAAGACGTTACATGAGTTTCAAGCCAAGCCTAAAAATAAGAAGGTACACAGGTTGTAGCCTAATTCTAAAAATAAGTAGGCACATGGGTTGTATCCAATGATTAAAAGTAAGAGGGTACATGGTTTGTAGACCAATTTAGAAAATAAAAGGGTGCATGGGTTATTATTACAATCCTCAAGTAGGTCCATGGGTGATTAGCCCAAGCGTAACATGTTATGAAGGTCTTGGTAGGTAACCTTGACATAAGATTCTCTATGCTTATGTGTATGTCATAATTCCATGTCATATTCCTATGTTATGATTTCATGCCTTACGATATTGATTTACTTATGATTCATGCCCTAAGAACTACTAACCTTTATTCCATGATTCTTGTTTATGTTATGTGGGGTATGATCTTTTAATGTTATGATCATGTTCTCATACCCTTATACTCATGTTAAGGCTTACATATCTCTCTTGTTTAACCATAATGAACATTTGATCTCACCCATTTTTATGTTTCCTTCCCTGTGTTATGAAGTTATATTTTATGTATGATATATATAAGATGGGTGATAGTCTTGGAGAATCTAGTGGGAGATAGTGTATCTCACTCATGTACCAGTATTTTTGTTTCCTTGTTTTTAAAGGCTCTAAACTAATACAGTCTTTGGGTTTTCTATTTTTGTGATGTTTTAAGTATTCCAAAAAAATTATGTAATATATATGTACATTGAGACTGGGATGTAATAATTAACAAAGTTCATTTAGGTGGGTTTTCCAACCTTGATGGAATTATTGTGTCTTCTTTAGTATTATGGATATATATTCATTCTAGAATATGAAACAATAATTAATATACATATTTAGGTCATTTTTAACCATTATAGTACTATTTAAACCAACCCTGAAGGTGATAATGTCAAATAGAAAACATCATTCATGGAGGCGGTGAATCGACCATAGTATGGAAAATGTTTTCATTTTTTGAATAAAAGAAGAGAGGAAGTTAAAATGGGATATTACATAAATACAACAAAAAATAAGTAAATTAAAAATAATGATGTTATCATAAAATTAAGGAAGAAAAATATATATGATAAGGTATAATCTGAAAGATTCAAAATATATTTTACCTATGAATAATACCTCTTTAGATGTCCTCTCTTAGACATCCCCTTATGGTGGCTTGTATTTCTCTTTTTTTGAGACCATGGTATCTAGGTACATGGGGTGAGACGAAAAAATAATTTGGTAGATATTTGGTATGTTAAGGAAGTTATAATGCTCAGGGATAATGAGAGGTGAGGGTGGTATTTATAAGTGGAGGTTCGGTGTGGTATTTATATGGGGAGGAGAGGAATGTTTTTAAATATAATAATCATGTGGTTATTATTTTAGATTAATATTTTCAATAGTATTTACTCGTATGGATAATTATAATAATTTATACATGTGAGATTGATTAAATGGTCACTTATATTATCCATGACTCAAATCTTCATGTATTTTTCATATAATGAATATTACTGTATTTTTTCATATTTTAATTATCATTATAAATTCAACTAATTTATAAAAATACCAAAAATTTACTCCAAACAATTCCCAATGTTTATATTCCAAAAATTAAATCCATTTCTTGAAAATAATTTTATAAATATTATAAATTTAATTATTAAATAAAATCCTTATTTATTTGAAAAATTACAATTTTAATATTATGATCCTTTTTCAGACCGTTTGGAAAATTACTAATTGTCTTATGAAATTATATTATCATTGTAATGAAACATAATATTATTTTATAAAAAAAATTATGAAAAAAAATATTTCTTTTAAATATATTTATTTATCATAATAATGAAAATTAAATAGATGTTTTTTACTAAAATACAAACACTTATTTTATCAATTTTAAAACACTTATTTATTTGTATCATGAGATAAATTTATTATATTTATATTTTATATGGTAACTGAATATTATCATTAATTTCATAGGTTAGGATACTATTTTAACGGTCCTATTACTATTCCTGGAAGTCATATTACTATACAATTGGTCATATTACTTTTCCAACGTTCTGATTTCTGAAGGTCATATAGGTTCCCTACCTTCTATAAATACCTCATATTTCATTAACTTATATTTTCTCTCAAGTTTATATATATTTTTATTTTCAAAGTTAATATTTCGTTACTGATATTATTTCATTTATATGGTGTTGTTCTTGAGTGCGATCATTATAGGGGATCAAGCATATGAAAATTTCCATATTCTAATTATCCTGTACTTTTTTCCTCATTGTAATGTTTTATATTTTAATGAGTATATATATACTATAATTTTAATTTTAATTATAAATTAACAAAATTTTCTTAGTTTTATTATGTGGTGGATGTTCCTTATATAATATTACATTACTAAATATGACACATTTATATAATCATAATGGAAATTACATTGATAAAATTATTGGTTGTTACATTCTGCCCGCTTAAGAAATTCTTCCCTTGAAATTATAATTCTCCCACTAAGATGAAAATATATTATGTTAGTTCTATTTTATTGCTTCCTTTGGTTCACATTATTCATCCAAATACTTATAGATATTCTATATAACTTTAACTAGTTGAGTAGTCATGTTTCATTTATATTCCAAGATATTCATTGTTTTCTCCATATAAGAGAGATCATTATCCAACAATACCACCTCCCGATTGAGTACATTTTAGGTATCTTGTATTTAATTCCTCAAGAGGGATACATGGGACACATCAGGTACTTGATACAAGGTTTTTGAGAGTGTTATTCAATAGGCTATAGGTCTAATTCAATGAATAATTTCAATTGGATTTATGTATTTGTGACATAGTCTTCTATTCGTACCAAAGATCATCAAAACTATTCCTCGGAGATATGTGGAGTAACACTTTATATCTAACCTAAATCTCTTAGTCTCTCTGATGGTTATTTTATTATCTCTTATTTTTTGAATCTGATCTTTCCTAACGGGCTATTGAATGGAATTTTCCTTTTCTACCATTTCTTTAACCATTTATGGTCCCAAAATATTCTGTTCAAAAACATCAACCCAACACATGAGTGTTCTATATATCTTTCCGTAAATGGATTTATATGGATCCATTTAGATTATTGAGTGTAAATTAATTTTGTATAAGAACTAAACTAGAGAAATATGTTAATCTCATCCTCTCTTGGAGAAAGCTGTCAAAATTTCCTCAAGTTTTTAGATAACATTCCCATATTGGCCATCATTTTGGGTCTGATAAGATGTAATATAATTCATATTAGTTTTTATATTATGTTGGATAATTTTTCAAATCATGGAGGTAAACCCTGTATCTTGATTATATATAATCAATTTTAGTGTTCCATATAGCCCCACTACTTCCTTGATGTATATCCTTAATAGTTAATCGAGTGAGAAGTTCCCTTGAATTGAGATTAAGTGAATAGACTTTGTAAGATGATCCACTATAGACCATATGGGATTATTTACTCTAGATATATTTTAATAAAATGGGAAAATTTCCATAGTGATTTTTTACAATTTCCTTGTAGGTATGGGTAAGGATTTCATCATTCCTTTAAACTTTTTCCTCACTGATTTATCTTGTAGACATTCTAGGAACTTTGACGTATATTATGTGATATCCTTCTATATATTATTCCACCAATAGTGGTCTCAAATATCTTGACACATATTCATTATCCTTTGGTGTATGGAGAAGTTTGAGATATGTGCGTCATTTAACAATTCCTTCATTATCTTTGTATTTGATGGTACATGTAGTCACGACCCAAATTTTAAACTCCTACATAAATTTGGAACTCTAATTTTTTTTATTCAATTATATCATCCACCTTATTTTTTATCTATACATTATCCCATTTATAATCCTTTATCTTCTCTGGAATGGATGGTTGAACAATCATTTGAGCTAGGTAAAATTGTGCTCCTTCTTTTATGAATTCCATGTCCATCCTTTGAATGTTTAGAAATATTAGAGCTTTCTCAATTCCCATCATCAATAAAATTATAGGATCCTTCATTCATAAATCATTTTATACTATATTTTCCTTCCCAATATGGTAATAGATTGATCACTCAAATTCATGTATTGTCTCTAACCATATTCGTTGGTTCTTATTATGATCCTTCTTTGTGAATATATATATATGAGAAACTTATAATTTTTATGTATTTCATACTTATCCCCATAGATATAATGCTTGAAAATATTCAATTAGAATATCACTATATCCAACTCCAAATCATGCATTGGGTAGTTTTTCTCAAGAACCCTCAACTTCATTATGTCGTAGGCTATCAATTAATCATTTTACATTAGTATTTAACCCAATACCTTCTTTAAAATCACTTTATACCATTAAAAGTTCCCCACTTAAGGGTAGTGTAAGCAATGGTGTAGTGATAAGCCTATTTTAAATTATTTAATGCTCTATTACTATTCATTATTCTATCCAAATTTTTCTCCCTCTAGAGTTATAATGGTCAATGGGTTTTATAATCATGATAAATTTCTCAAAAACCTTCAATAGCACCCAACAATTCCAAATAAATTATAAATCATAATCATAGATGTTGCTCTAGACCATAACTAAATCACCTTTGTCATAGATGGTTCCATATATTTCACTTTTTTGGTGATAATTTTCCCCAAGAAATATACTTCCTCCATAAAGAACTCACATTTACTATAAATTTCATATAACTTTTCCTTTCACGAAGTCTTTATCACAGTACTCAAACACTCATGTGTTCCTCCTTTCTTTTGGAATATATTGGAATGTCATTTACAAAGACTATTAAAAAATTTCATGGTAATATCTAAAGTCTTTATTCATCAACTAAATGAATATTACTAGATAACTAGTGATTCATAATGGCAGCAATATGAACTCAAAGTGTTCTTGCTTTATTTGAAAGGAAACCTTGGGAATATCTTCCTCTTTCACCATTAGTTGGTGATATCTTGACCGAAGATCTACCTTAGACAAGTACTCGTCCCAACATAGATGATAAAAAAATCATAAATACAGGGTAGGAGATAATTTCTATTTATCATTATCTTTTTTATTTCATGATATTCAATGCAGAGGCGCATTGACCCATCCTTCTTGATGAATAGTACTAGTGCACCCCATGGGGAAGCACTAACACGTATAAAACCCTTTTTAAGATTTTATTTTAATTTATTATTTATTTCATCCAAATCAATGGTGGTTATTAAAAATGGAGTCTTGGATATTGGTATAGATCCAATTATAAGTTCAATTAATAACTTATCCTATCAATTGTGAGGAAGACCAGGTTTTTCTTTTGGGAATACATAGTATATTCCCTCATAATGGGCATGTATTCAAGCATGATTCTCTCCTTTGTCTCAATAATTTCAGCTAGATATTTTTTCTCATAAGGTAATAATACCAATTATTGAGAATAATATACCAAATATGATTCATTATCATCCTTAGACTTATACAAAATAGGATTATTGCCCAATATATAAATTTTTATTTCCCTCTATTGGAATTTGATGTTGGCTTTATATAAATATTTCTAATCCATACATTCAAACCCCACTAGAGGAAGTATGAAAATATTTTATGGGAGTTTAATTCTAAAAACATTGACTAGGGATGAGTTATATACTTTCAATGTACTAATTTCCCCACTTTTTGTTCTCATAGATAAATAAACCTCTACATTTTGAGGTGGTGTTTGAATAGTTCAACTAAACATGAATGATATGAAAGAATCTGTAAAAATATAATCATATATGATATTTGAAGTTAAATAATGGATGTTAAAAATACCTCTCTATTTTATTCTTCTTCTAATAATTATCTAAAACCATAAAAAGGTTAGGGATTAAAGTAATGTTACTAATAACCAAATAAAAGGGAAATTATTAACTTATAAGGAAGAACTCATAAATAAAATTTATATCCAAATTTATGAGTCTCTATGTTCTAATATAGTTTATACATGGTAATTTTTATATTAAAATTTTTAATATAAAAATTTACTCAAGTTATTGATATTAGTATTTAAAGATCCCATGAGTTTACCAATGAATATCCCTTGTGAGAGTCAAATAAGGTGTGCACAAGGACCCTTTGTCCTGCACCAATTTTAAGTTGAGTTAATACCCAATTATCCCTTTCAAGGTTATCACCCCTAGGTATATATATGTCATAGTCACATCTACTGGTAGTATCCATACATGCATTTCAATGATTAAAATCACTCCCTCTATACTTTAGAAAAATTTATAATTTTTTTCCTATACTTAGAATTATGACTTAGTCTTTTTACAAATGTATTTTTTTCAGGATCTTCAAAAAGAACTGGACCTTAATCGGGTACCAACTATAGTTACCCAAGACTCTTACATATATTATTAAATGATTTTTAACATAAATTGAAAATAACCACATACCAATGATCCATAGACCTAGTCTCTTTGAGAGACTAGGTGCATAAAATAACAAAATGAATTTAAAATACAACATATTTATTTTAAACTCTATAATGTGATTCTAGATCCTTTTTATTTTCTAAAAAATTATAGGATAACTTTTGGAATATATAAAAAAATGTGATCTATAAATCCCAGTAAGGGAATAAGCATGATAAAAGGAGAATAGCATATGAGTCAAATGAAAAAACATGATAATGCAAAATAAAAGGATCATGAATAATCATATAGAATCATGAAATAAAGAAGATAGAATCATAAGATCTTTACTATATAGTAATTATTATAAAAACATATTTCATGATATAAGAATAAGTTGAGGCTCACTACAAAGACAATAGAATAGAGTGGACAGAGTCCCATCATGGAATAGTTTTACTCCCTAATACCATACATATCATCTCATGAGATATAAAAATTTCCCTATGCATTGGATTTCTTGAAAGTAAAACCAAAAATAAAATGTACATTAATATGTGTTCCGCATAATGAAATCATTCATAAGGAATAAGTGTTAGGAGATACTCTTGAAAAAAGAAATGGAATATGTAATCTTGTCTTTTAGAATAATAAAATGGCATATCATAAATATTTCCATGAAATAAGGGATTAAATCAATTTTTTTATTTTTATGGGGAATTAGAGAAGTATAGGTAATAAAAATGTAGTCTAATTTAAGGGAATAAATAAAAAGAGTGGGTAAATGGGTTTTGTAATGGACTTCTTAAGCGGGGTTTTAAGAAAAGGGGTAATGGGTATTTAAATAGGGTAAGAGCATAATAGTTTCCAAAAAAATGAAACCAAATGGTTTTCCATATAAAAAATATTTTTTTATAAACCAAGGTTGTTTAAAAATATTTCATTGACTAGTACTAGAAATGAGGTAATAAAATAGATAATTTCCCTTTAATCGATTCTTCTTAATGTTTAAAATTGAGAAGGGAACATTTAAAACATGTATATCCCCATAAAGAAAAGGTGAATTATACAATGTATATATGTGTGGAACATATATTCTGAATATAGAAGAAATAAATAATAATAATTTACAGAAAAATAAGGTAAAGAGAGAGAAAGCATAACCTAAAGACAAATAGGGTGGTTTGGAGAGATTTCTTCCCTAATGTCCAGATTCATTATGAACATTCACATAACATATAGAATAATAAAAAATATTATTAAATAAATAATTTTGAACCTTATTCAAATATATTTTATTTATTATCAAGATTTTATATTATTTTACACTCATTTAATTAAGATGTCATTTCTGTTTCTAATGTCATAAGGTCATCTATGACATGCATCCAAGGTCGATTAGTTGTGGATGGTTATGGAAGTTATTTATGAAATGGTTTCATAACTCCATAAGTATCATGGTACGGAGTTAATTTGATTCCCTAATTCTTAAATGTTCTTAGTACCCAATATTATTCATAAATAATTAATATTCATAGGGTGTAATCATTATATTCTTAGTTCATTTAGGTAGGTTTTCAAACCGTGATGGATTTATTGTTCTATATTTAATATTGTGGCTATATATTCATTTTTAAATTTTAAAAAATAAACAATATATATATTTAGTTCATCTAAAACATTATAAGTGTATTTAATCTAGTCATGGAGGTGGTAATAGAAAATATAATGCATCGTCCATGGAGGCGGTGTACCAACCACAATATATACAATGTTTTCAATTCTAGAGTAAAATAAGAAAGGAATTTAGGTAAGGTATATTAATTAAATACAATAAAAATTATTTATATTTAAAATACTTATTTTATTATATATCATGGAATAAATAGATATTATGAGGAAGAATAAGAAAGAATCATATGTTTTTTGGTTAAGAATATTACCTCTTTGGATTTATTCTCTTAGACTTCCCCTTATTTCACCTTGGATTGATATTTTGATGAGACCAAGGATATTAATGATATTGGGATAGATATGGGGAGATAATTTAGTAGTTCTTTGGTAAGTTAAGGAAGTTATAATGTATGAGGAGACGAGTAGTTGAGAGGTGGTATTTACAAGGGGATGAGAGGTTGTTTTGAATATAATAATCATTTGTTTATTATTTTTCTACATACTATCAATAGTACTGATTATTGTGAATAAATAATGTAATTTATTAATGTTAAGAAGATTCAGTGGTCACTTATATCTATCTATACTCATTTCTGTATGTATTTTTCTTATGATGCAAATTATCAAATTTTGTTGTATTTTATTATTCACCAAAAGATCACATATTTGAGAAAAATACCAAAAATTCATCCTAACCATTTTTTGAAATTTAAATTCCCAAAATTGAATCCATTTGTGGAAAATAATTTTCTAAATAAGTAAAATTTAATTTTTTAAATAAATCCTTATTTATCTGAAAAATGTTTATTTCAATATGGTGATCCTTTTTTTAACCCTTTAAAAAATTACTTATTGTATCATAAAATTATATTATAATTATAATGAAACTTAATATTATTTTCTAAACATATTTTATAAAAATTAAATTTATTTTAACTTTTTATATTTTTAATAAAATAATAAATGAAACATATGCGTTTTACAAAAAATAAAAACACTTATTTATCATTTTTAAAACACTTATTTTCTTTTATCATGATATAAATTAGTTATATTTTTATTTTATAATATAATTAAATATTATTTTATAAACACATTGGTTAAGATACTATTTTATTGTTCATGTTACTATTCCTAACGGTCATATTACTATTCCAACGATCATATTACTATTCCGACTATCAGATTTATAATTGTCATATGAGTTCCATACTTTATATAAATACCTCATATTTCATTAAAAATTAATTAAATTATATTTTATCTAAAGTTTATATATATTTTATTTTCAAAATTATTATTACATTACAAATATTTGGCTTCATTTATACAGTGTTGTTCGTGATGGTGATCATTCTAGGGGATCTAATAGGTTCGAATTTCAATATTCTAGTTGTATTATTTTATATTTTTTGTCCTATTATAATGTTTTTCATTTTAATGATTATATTTTTACTATTAATATAATTTTTAAATTAATATAATGAAATTTTGTTTGTTATATCATGTAGTTCATGTTCATTTTATAATATTTCATTACTAAATATGGTACATTTATATAATCAAAAGATAAATTCCATTAATAAAATTTTGCATCATTAAAATGGAAAAAGGAAAAAGTCTCATTGATCTCAGTATAATACTAAATCTTAGAAATATTAATATAAAACTTTTACCACTTATAATCCAAAATCTAATCGATATGTGTTGATATTAGCTTAGGAGAAGGCTTATATCCCTATTTCTATTCAAACTCATGTTTCTCATATTCATATAACAATGGAAAATGAGGAGATATATAATATCCTAGATAAAATAAATTAATATTTAATGAATATCATGATGGTGATTGATTAGAAGTACTATATCCATTATTGTATCTATGAATCCCATCGGCATGTTCTGATATTGACTGAGGAGAAAGATCATATCCCTACTTGTATATGTGAAACCAATCGGCATGTCCTAAAGGAGACTAATGATAAAAAATCATATCCTTTCTTAAAAATATGAATCCTATAAACATATCCCAATGGTTACTAAGGATAATTATCATTTCGGTTATCACATATTATGAATTATTTCACTATATCCTGACGGTGATTGAGGGGAAAGCTCATATCCTTTCTCACATATGTGAAGTTTATATGCATATTTTAATGGTAACTAAGATAGAATATTATAATATTACAATGAAAATAAAAGAAATGTTTAGGATATCTCATACTAATGCAGGTTACTGCCCTTATTATATGACCCAAATTATGACTGAGGCTCCTGCATCGATCATCCAGCTGATAACATCTATAAGGAAAAATCTATAGGTGTAACCTACAATAAAATAGAAAATCCACATCCCTATCAGTACTAATATCCTGGATTCCCATTAACATTTTCTAATAGTGTCATTAGGAACTTTCAACTCTTCATTAATGGGAGAAGTAAGATATAGTTACTAAGGTCCTCTCGAGAACACTATGTCCAATAACTCTAAAGGTCCTCCCTGAAGTTTTTATCAAGGAGGTACTCCTCACAATGTCAGTTGTGAAGGTCCTCATTATATTCACATATTGAAAATATTTATCCAAGAATGTCCTCTCTTGGTGAAAGAAAACTAGAAGGCTCTAGAGTTCCTCCCAAGAGAACTCACAGTTGAGGTCCTCCCCATGGTAATAAAAATATCACTCACAAAGGTCCTCACGATTGATTCTAGTTTTATTATTCCTCTCAAAATCCTATAGATCAACTAGAATTAATTTACACTAATTTACAACTCATCAAAATTCATTAACCATTAAATTCCTCCCCATGGATTCCAGGATAATAACTTTAAATGTCCGGTCTAGAATATGTTTTCAATACATTCTTTCAATAGAAAAAGAAAATAGTTTACATGAATCTCCTAACAAAGATGTAAAAAAATAAACTAATATTCATGAAGTTCATACCTATAGAATCTAATACCAAAAACCTTGATTTACTCCTTATGGAATATTTTATAGAGATTACCCTAGTGACATATTTTTGCGCAAGAAAAGATGTCCTCCCCATAATGGTGAATCAAAAATCAACCATGTAGATCCTTCAAAGGGTGCTCATTATAAAGTACCTCCTTGTAATGGAAAATATTCTTGTCATGAAAATAATATTTGTGTTTAATATACTCTAATATTTCACTCATAAAGAGAGGTTTCTAAAAAATCAAGGACAATTATACCAAATGCCTCATCATTAAATAGCCATGATTCATTCTGGTTAATGGTTTATTTGAAATGATTTTCATCATCTGAACCGACCTCGTATTGTTTACCTCTTTATGAAACTAAATATGTTTTAAATAATCATAATACCATTAACAAAATAGTTGAAATTTTACCTCTAAGGTTAGGTAATTTTAAGGAACTCCTCATGGAGTCTGAAGAGGAATTTTTGGCCATGTGGAATGAATTAGTAATGGAAAGAATATTGATCTTGTTCTAGACCATGTAAACTACCGATTATAATATACATGTGGAATTAAAATAAGATATCATATCTTATTTGTGACACAATTTTTGGGAGACTCTTCATTACCTTATGTATTGGTTCCGGACTAATGGGGAGTTTGCAGACGACCTGAAGATACTGGATAAACTTTATTGCAAAGTAGTATTTGCCACATTTAAAGTGACTTGGAACCCTATGTTAGGAAAATAATATGTTTTTATCTAATATATATTCCTCAATGGTATAAATTGGATCCACTATATGATCACTTCCACCCTAATTAACATATGTATCAGAGGGTAGGGTGAGTATAACACTTTTCATTTCATCATTCTCACTGGCCAAAAAGGATGATCAAGTGAAGAAAATTACAATATCATCACTTTGGTCCAAGTAGAAAACCATATAATTACTTATTCATGTTTTTTAATCCAAAAAAATATTACTATCCCTAAATAAAAAAAATAGTGTACTTTATAGGAGATTCCTATTGATAGTCTCTTTCATCATGCTTCCAAAAAGGTCAATTTGGATTCCTATAAGAGGAAAACAAAACAAAAAATTATAAATAAATTTTTAATGGAAATAATTACTCACCTAAAAAAGGAATTAATTCTATATCATACCATGTTAGAGTCTTGAAAGGATAAGAATACCATAATAATAGGTCCCTAGAAAATAGTATATAGGCTACCCCATCCTACAGGTATGGATGAATTTTACCACCACCATCACCCCCAAGATCATTATATACACAATAGGGAAAGGATATAATGGTGGGAGAGAAACATTAACCCTAACCCATAATGTTGTGTTAATATTTACCTGAACCTCCTCTATGAAAATCAGTATTCTTCAAGTTGGGAGTATTTTCACAAGAAGTTCCTTCATGGTGTCTTTCACTATATGAACAATCCCCTTCATTGGGACCATGGACAATGAATGATATTTGATGATCTATCTAGATGACCACAAAAAATTACTTCGGGATAACATCAAGGTGTAAATGTGAAGACTCATTAGATACATAGGATAAACTAGCACATAAATATCGGATATATCAAGAAGGATTTTGATCTATCCCTAGATGACTATTTAGAGGGAAACAAAGCCCAATGAATTTTGATTATAATTGATATATGATCCTCATTTCTGGTTTTTAGTTAGTGAATTTCATTACTATAATTTTTATAGATAACATAGAACATGACACCAATAAAGAAGAGTACAGTTAGGATGAATCCATCCGAAACTTATTTCACACAAAAATACATTAAGAAGGCATGAATACATGAAAAAAAGAGAAAGGATTGGGATCTTGGAATGCCTATAAATATTTAGTTTTCACCCACTAGGTAGGATTTAAATAAATAAAAAGTGAAATTATTTGTTGTATCAATAGCCCATACAACACCTAAAGTAGATGATCCAATTCATTCTAATAATAAAATTTATAAATATGAGATTGAGTTAGAGAAAATAATGTAAATCAACACCTACATTATCAATGGAAATATTCCTCTTGTGTAAAACTAATGGGAAGGGAACAATATCTATCCTCCAAAAAATCCCCCTCAAAAATAGTTAACCACTCATCCAATAAGATAATACTTGGGTCAACCATCCAACTTGGGGCCTAGCCAACTAGTTTAATTATCATCAACAGTTGTAGATTTTCATGAATTCTATCATCTTACCACCATTCCAAAAAAAATATTCTCAAGTCCAAACCAAACTTTCTATCAAAAGTAAGAATTATAAATTTGAACATATCAGTATTTTCCTATTTCTCCCAATTATGTGTTAGTCGAAGTGATATTCCCAATTAAACTACTCTACTATATTGAATCACATACTACTCAAATTGATACCATGGGATGGAAATGAACATTTGTGTATCCAAAGATAAATCTATACCTATAATGGGAGTATATTAATCATCCTTCACACAACTTATTAATCTATCATTCTTGTTATTTAATAATATAGGAGATCTAGAGTAGTATCTCACTAACTTTGTGTCTTAAAGAATCCCTATGATGAGAATGAATGAATGTAAAGTGGCGGGAAAAACTCATGTGATTTTTATAGATGATAGAAGGCCCATCATTTTTTCGGTATAGAAATCTACTAGATGGAACCATTTCTAATTTATAAGATCTTTTATATTAGATCATTTTTTTAATTCAACTCAACAATGAGGAAGAATACTATCGTTAACCTCCCAAATTAATAGCACCATGAGAACAAGAGTGTTTCCGAAGCTTTTACGTTGAGGCGCGCGCGCGCGTGTCCTTCATGCATGGGAGGAAGTGCGGCTTGTTTCCCCGCATTCTCGCTTTCCAAAGGTGGGCGGCATCCATTCCTTGTTCAGGGGCGTCTACTCCTTGATCGAAACTGAGATGATGGGATGTCGGTTCTTCCTTCCGTGGATTCCTCCTTGGAGCTCGTCACCTAGTCTGGGTCTCCCTCATAGATTTAAGACGGGTTCGTGAAGCTCGTTCCCGGCGACATATCTGCATGGATGCCAGTTAATTACGCCGCTTCCGTCGAGACGCTCTAATGGGTCTTGTCGGGGCAGCATCCTTCGATGAGGAGAATGGTCATATTGGGGTGTTGTTGGCATGTCTTGACGCTGGGGGATTGGCATGTCTGTCTTTTGTCCCTTATCGTAGGGCTTCTCGAGGGAGCGGAAGCCCGAGGCATCCCACATCGAATGCGGGGGTTGTGTACCATCTTAAGTTTTCCTCAGCTTCCCATGTTTAACACGGGGTATGTCGTGAGTTTAACGTCTTGTGGAGATAGATCGAAATGATCAGAACACTGAGAGTGGATCAAATTGAAGGACCCCCAAGGGGAAGCACCAATGTTGGGGCCAGCACGTGGGCGGCTTCCTGGATACTGTGCAGAAGAATGAGGTGGCATGATCTCACCAGGATGTGGTGGCCCGGGTAAGGATCAGGATGGGTGATGGAGTGATGGTCTTGCACCTCATGGAGGCCTCCTACATATCCCCATGGAAGGGAATCAAAGTCCACGTAGTTTGGTGATATAGTGGGACACCTGAAGAGGCGACCTGTGAGAGTGAACGCATGGATTGGAGCCTGGAGAAAGTAAGATCTCCGGGCTATGGCATGATCTCCCCAAGGCACGTGGGCTCGTGGGGGAGGTCAGGACGAGACGTGGGTGTGAGGAATGGGTCTTACACTCTGAGGCGGCTCAAGAGGGGGAATACAGAGCTTATGCTTTGAGGTGGCCCATAATGGTGTTGGTGAACCGATGCAAAGGGGTCGGAACAACTGAGTGATGGTCTTGAACCTCGTGGAGGCTTCCTACGTACCATGTGTTAGCACAGATCAAAGTCCACGTAGTTCGGGGCATACAGTTTAACGTCATACGGAACGAGGGCATACAGTTTAACGCCATGCGGGACGAGGGCATACAGTTTAACGTCATGCAGGACAAGGGAATACAGTTTAATGTCATGTGGGATGAGGGAATACAATTTAAGGCAATGCGGGATGATGGCATACAGTTTAACATCATGCGGGACGAGGGAATACAGTTTAACGTCATGCTAGATGAGGGAATACATTTTAACGTCATGCAGGATGAGGGCATACAGTTTAACTTCATCCGGGATGAGATCATTTGGGGCTTACGCTCTGAGGCAACCCAAAGTGTTGTTGAACTGACGTGAAGAAGTCAGAACGACCGGGTGGTGGGCTTGAACCTTGTGGAGGCTTCCTACGTACCATGTGTTAGCACGGATCAAAGACCACATAGTTCACTGGGATGGGGCTTATGCTTTGAGGCAGCCCAAAGTGTTGGTGAACCGACGTGAAGAAGTCGGAATGACCGGGTGGTGGGATTGAACCTCGTGGAGGCTTCCTTCGTACCATGCGTTAGCATGGATCAAAGTCCACGTAGTTCGCTGGTATGGGTCTTACGCTCTGAGACAGCCCATAGGAGGATTCCACGGTCAATGTGCGCTCTAATCCCACGTGAGTCATGCTTGGTGTGAGAAAAAGAGGCAGCAGGGACCAGACGATCACGTCGCAAAGGGTGCGGTCGTGAGAAGCAGAAAGGGGATTACGCGTTGAGTGGACCAAAGAGGAAACAGGGGCTTACGGGTGGTTAGCGGCCCTTGCTGTTGGGGATTACACCAGGATGGAGGCCCGTGGTGCGACAAAGCGCAGTGGGAGAGGGACTCTACTGGCCGTGGTAGTGGGAAAGTATGGAGGTGCATGTGTGCAACCTTCCGCAAGAGAGGCTAGGGGATTACGCTCTGAGGCAGCCCTTCCCCCGTGAAAAAACGCCACTCCTAAAAGGAAGATCTCATTCCATATGAGGAAGAATCCATTCCCGTGGAGACGAGTGGGCGTAAAGAATGCCCGAGCCGGGGGGGACCCTGCGTGCGAAGCACGGGGTCGGAAGACAGTTTAACGTCATGTGTTAAGGACGAGGTGCTTAGCAGTTTAATGTCCTACAGCTTGGACGAGGTGGGCTCACTCCACACCCCTAGGGCTTACATGCCCAACACCCACTACCCCCTGTGGGAGGGAAGGCATCGGTAAGGCCGTAGTGAAGGGGGGCCGGAGGGCGAACCATCGAGGGGTCCACGTTAGCGTGGATATGCGAAGAAGAAATAGCCATTAGCGTGCCTATGCATAGAAGCATAAGGCAAAGTAACACAACGGGAAACACCAACCAAGGTACCTTGAGGTTACTTCGTACGAGCCTAGAAGGCCGCACTGGAAAAAAATGCATGGCGTGCATGCTTGGCAGGGAAGACATCAGGTGCCGGCGCGGAGAGGCAGCCAAGGGGCGTCAAGGTAAAGGGTCCTGGGTGTTGCGTGCAAAGAAAAGGTTTGCGCGCAAGACACCGGGATGGCGCGCAATAGGGCCAGAGGATTGCGCGGATTTGGGATTGTGTGCAAAGGATTGGGATTGCATGCATAGAAGGGGATTGTGCGCACGGGGAAAGGATTTCACGCAAGGGTAGAACCCGGAGGAGTGGGAAAATTCACTTAAGACAGTGGAGTTGCGCACAAAGGCGAACCCAGGGGAAAGGTTGCGCGAAAAGAGGAATTACATGGAAGTCATCTTGCGCGTGGGGGAGTCTGAATTGCACGCACAAGATCTGTTTTGAATTCTGCAACACCAAACCATTTGGGGTCACCTTCTATTTATAGGCACATGCCGGTGCAGAATCCAGGCAACACGTGAAATCTTACGCATCGGGAACAGTCGGCGCGCAAGAATTCACCGCGCGGAACCGGGCACACAAAATTGCGTGCACCACTGGCTCAATTACGCGAATCTCGGGGATGCTTTGTGCGCACAACATTATTTCGCGCCAGCCCTCTTTTATTTCGCACACCACTTCCAGGGCCTCCGGACTGGGCCTCTGATTCCGAATATGACTTCGCTTTGTCATTTCGAAACTTCCTCTGGGAGTTACAGACTTTTTGGTGTCTACAAATGCCCCCCCCCCCTCGGAATTGGATCGGTGAGAGGTCGCAACGGTCAAATTCAGAGGGAAACGCCGAAATGCCGAATCAGGGCCTCTCCCAAGCACTTAGAACGCAAAAAACCGTCGGGGCGCGCAAAACGATGGATCAGCGCGGAACCCTGTCCTTGCCTATAAAAGGGGAGCTGGGTCCCAAGTTCTATACTCAGGATTTTCCGTGCGATAGGCTTACCGCTCTCGTGCGTGAAATTTCTCCCGTGGCTGCGCGTAAAAGTGCTATGGCAGCGCGTAAGTCCTTCTGAATTTTGGTCGCACTTGCGCGCCTACTCGGGATATTCCGCGCCTAGCGTGCCAATTGGGTGCCCAACTATTGGATTTCGCACCGCCAATTCAGATTTCGCGTAGCACTCTCCGATTCCACCCACTACATCCTGATTTCGTGCAACTCCTGAGATATTCGAGATGGCCGCAAACCGAATTAATGAGGGGGAAGCCGTTGCTCGTAGAACCGAAATGGCGGCGAACGAGGAGGTTTATGGTGCCAAGGGGATCGTTTCCAACAACCAAACCTTGTTCAATCTGCTGAATCCAGCCCAGAAGATGTATCCCCTATCTGACAACCTCCTGCTCTGGAACTTTGGCGTCCTGGATGAGGTGCCCCTACTGGGCTTCGAGTTGGAAACACCGCGGTCCTGGGTGACATGGGAGGACGAGCTTCCTCGCTACAACATCACCAACAATGGCCATCCTTCCAGGGAAACTAGACATATGGATGTATATGTCCTGAACCCGAGGACCAGGACCATTACCGGGGACGAGCCTGTCTCAGAGAATTCTCTGGCCCTCTATGCGAGCACGTTCCGTCAGAGCCTCACGGATGACACGAAGGGCAGGATGAAGGATTGGGACCTGTAGTCCGAGGGAAACTTCACCAACGAGTGGGCCTGGGAATTCTGGTTTCGCCATACTTACGACCAGTTTGAGGATGAACTACGGAAAATTGGCCTGTTTGAGGCGGTATGGACGCCACAGTTCCACTTCCATCGTCAACCTGAGCTCAGATCGGAGCTATTCACCCGGTGGTCACCTGATACCAACACATTCCACCTTCACCATGGGGAAGTTGGAATTAGCCTCTGGGACGTTCACTACATCGGAGGTATCCCACTGGAGGGCTACCAATTCGACGAGTTCATTCCTCCAATGAACACCTGGGAAGACAGGTCACGGACCCCCCATGCTGACGTGGAACCTGTTGGAGCTGGCCAAAGAGAGGCTGGGGGTCAAGGACTTCCTGAAGGACATTGCCTACAAGGGCTGGTTCAGCCAGTTCCTCGAGAAGGATCCGACAATCAAGATGTCGGGACGGGGTAAACGGTGCCCAACCGCGGCTCAGAGGAGCAGGGATGGGTCATACTGGAGGACCCTAGAGGCGGGGCAATACCAATCATAGGGCTACCGCATCATTGAGACCCAGGACCCAAATGTCTGGTACGCCGGGTTCCTCACCGCCTTCTTGAGCGGGTGGCACCTGCCGGTGCGGGACGCGAGGATGGGCGTCCATCCAGCAACACTGGTGATGGTGAGCACCATGGTCTCCAACAAACGGTTCAACTTGGGGGGTCCCCGTTCTGGCCAAGCTGTATTCCATCCTGGGATGCATCTCACGAGGGGGTCGCCTCGGAGAGTATGTGGCCCCTTCCAGATCGTCCACGGCTGTTTGGTGGCTCATCTCGGTAGGTACACTTTCCCAAACGCCATTCTTCCTCTGGGAAATGGCCTACGACTGTCCCTTCTGATATCGCCGGGGTAGCACCGATGACGCTCAATGAGGAGGGCATGAGAATCCGCATTGGTAACCACACCAACTTCCAATTCCGCCCATTCCCTACCCCGATCGGCCAGATGGTGGACAATGGGAGAGACTCTCTGGAACAGCAAGAGTGTTTCTAGAGCATTCTCCGCGGGGTTCTCGTGGCTCGGATCGACGGGAAGGTGATATGCGAGCCTTACGTGCCATCCCGATTTGCCAGGAAATTTGGGTGCCTCCAACGAATGCCGAAGAAGGTATTCACGGTAGTCTGGCAGGAGAAGAATCCATGCATTCTACACTGGATGTGGTTGATGTTTACCACTTTCAGCTCTGGCGACATCATTACTCTTCCTCCCACCGGGGATGACGCTGGCCTAGCAACCGAGTATGCCGAGCACTGGACCATCGCGTACCCTGAGGGACTTTTACGCAAGTGAGTCTGGAAACTCAAGGTTACCCACACGGAAACTGGGCGACGTGGGAGAAGACAAGGTGTTGCTGGAAGGGGGGAACCAGTGGTGTGTCAGTTAGTGAGGCCTGCGCAGGCTGGGACATCAGCAGCGGGGACATCACACGGTACCTTCGCGACCTCGTTGCCCATAGGGGGGCACATGAGGCTGCCAGGGAGCTTCCCAAGAATCAGATAAGATACCTGCTTGAACATTACAAAGATGCACTTTTCCCGGCACTATGGTCGGCCTGGATGACCCTGCAGTAATCGCTGAGCGTTGAAGCCCTCTGGCAGAATATAATGCAAAACAGGATCCAGCTGACAGAGTTCGGGCTCGTTCGAGTTACCAACCGGGTAAACTTCCATTGGAGGCATGCTTATCTAACGGCCATGGACACATACAAGCGCCAAAGGGGGTGACGTGCGGAGCCACCTTTCTTAGTGAAAGTGATACTCGGCCAGAAGCATGATCTGGAAGTGATGCTGCTGGGAAAAGGCGATAGTGATGAGGAGTCGGAGGGGGAGGAGGAGACCAGAGAAGGCGAAGGCGAAGGAGAAGATGAATAAGAATAACTCAAAGGTGAGGGGTCGCAGGGGGAGACCCACCAAGGGAGTCTCTGGAAGAGCGGAAAGATTTTCAGCTCTGATCTCGACATAACCAAGATACTCGAGGTCTATCTCTGCCTTCATTCATTTCCCTTATTCGTCCATCCCCCTTTGAAATCTCCAACCCATCTTTCTACCACACTCAGGAGCACCTATGTGTTGGTCAGGCATCTCCACTAGAGGAGGGAGGAGAAGAACTGGTGGGACGAGATGGGGATCCAACACCCATCATTGAATTGACAAGCGAAGAGGGGTCTCCCATCATGGAGGCTCCTGTAGTGGCCGGAAAAGTGGAGGCCGATGCTCTGGGTTCCTGTAAGTCACATGCTTCACTACTGGCGCTTTCTATCAAAAGATCCTAACCGATCAGTGTATGCCTTGCACAGTGATCTCATCGTTGGAGGCTGGTCAGGCTGCTGAGCCTGGGCCGTCCGTGAGCGGACCAGTGGCGGACATACCACCTCATCCAGAACATAATTCCTACACTGATTTGGCCCCGGAAATCAGTGAGCAGGGGGCAGCGGGCATTAGCGGCGCTGTTCTTGAGGCGAGGTTGGAGGCTGACGGAGGCACCGTCGCTGTTGGGGTGAGAGAGGAAGGTTTCCCGGATGTCGAGGATCCTATTCCTCATGAAGACATCCCTGAGGCAGATCATGTTGCGGACCTACTGGCTGCCTTTCCTACATACCGACCTGCTGACCCTGAGGAGATAGATGACTCTGACTCAGAGGCAGCCGAGGAGAGTCGTATGACACGGCGTAAAGGGTGGATGTGTATCCAGTGCTTTCTCAGACTGCCCCAGTCGGATTGGCTATAGTGGATGGGATCATTCCAGACCTAGCTACGCTTTTTATGTGCTGGAGGGGCTAACACTCAGCGCCTTCATCTGACGGTCTGTGATTACATGGATGAGAAGATACGCAAGAGAAGCTGGCGCACCGACGTTGCCCAGTGTCGGGAAATATCAGTGAACGCCCGAGCGTTGCTGAGGGTGGAGCGGGAGGTCCGGAACCTCGAAGGGCAGGCAGCAGATAAGGAGGCCTTCATTCCAACAAGATCTGAGCGTGTGGAGCAACTGATGGCCCATCTGGATGATGCGCAGGAACAACTGATGGAGGCGAGTCACCAGATGACCGCACTTCAAACCGAGCGGGTGTAGGCACAAGCTAGGGTTGGTGAGCTGTGCTCTGCAATGTCTGATGAGGAGAGAGACCTCAAGGAGTGAGAAGCAGTCCCGGAGGCTACCAGCCAAAGGGTAACAACGTTGGAATGATCGATCCAGCATTTCGACCCTTAGGGGATTTGTTTTGGCCATCTCATGAACTTCCTTCTTATACTGCTCATCATCTCAATCCAATACATGGACAAATAGATTTATTTGTACCTTTAGTTTAATATGCTCAACCATAATTCTGAAATGAATAAAAAATCACCCTTAAGCTCCAATGGGTCACACCCAACGCGAGAAGCAAAGGATACTCGTGTTATCATTTCTTCCAACTATGGGGAATTAACCAAGCTTCAGGCATCCGAAATTAGGCCTGGATTTCTGAGGAGAAGACCTCGGACCGATTGATATATCACCTTCTCAATGTGCTCTGAAACACGAGAGGGGCAATTCCGGGGGCATTGAAATCCATCCGAACATAGGGAGATGGAAAGGAAGGTGAATCACACTACCCGAATTTGGAACACTATGGGGAGCGATGATGGAGGATAACTATTAAACGTGGCGGAAACTCAGCATCCAAATCGTGTTGGCCTGGAATGGGGATAATAAATGAGGGCTGACCGCTGACCATGTTCGCAACATGGGGGCTAACTCAAATATCGCCGGTCAGTCTTCCAAAACATTGGCCCAGGACAGCAGGCGGACTATAGGCCTATCATCCATACTGCTACAATAGGCGGACCAAAGGTCTATCATCCATATTGTGGCAGTAGGCGGACCAAAGTCTATCATCCATACTGTTAGGGGGTCCCATCAAACATGACCTGTCCTTTAGAACGTTGGCCCAGGACAGTAGGCGGACCGTAGGTCTATCATCCATACTGTTAGGGGGTCCCATCGAACATGAAATAGAATGAGGATCTGAATACAGGGGAATGCAAACCGTGGAAAGTGGAGTGGTGGTTTTTTCGAATAGAGTCCAACGCTCCTGAAATTGTGCCACCGTGACGGAGGCGCATTAGGCAAACATACCAACCTGATCACGGATCGTCTCAATTTTCATACAGGACCTATCTTACGAGAGAACTGTCGCTTCCCATTATTACTATGGGGAATCCAGAACTTATTCGGGGTAGATGTCACGATTACACCACTTCCCTAGAAGTCAGGCCGAGGGGCCGACAATAAGGAGGGATGGGATTTGGTAATCCCTAGGGATGGACCCAAGATGAAATGTTCAGGTGTTCCTATGTATCCCATAAGGATGAGAATCAAGCCACATGTAGTTCTAGAAGCACATTTTAACATCATGTAGGACGAAATACAGTTTAACATCGTGCAGGATGGGGGACACATTTCATCTGGGGATAGGCATGGTACGACGAGTAACATGACGTGAATGAGGATATAATCCTATACCACACCATATAATCCCACAAGAGAGACTGATTCGTGGAAAGCCAAGGGGCCTGAGGTCGGGCCTCAGCCAGGGAGGCCTGACCAGCTTGCAGTTTAACGTCTTGCAGTGAGGAAGAGCATGCAGTTTAAGGTCATGCAGGACCATAAGGGTCTTAGTTTACTGTCTTAGAAATCAGACCAAAGGATAAGGGGAATGGGAGACACATGGTAAAGTGGTTGAAAAACCCAACGTGAATGGGGAAAATCCCTACTTACTATGTTCTCCTAGGAGAGTGTTTAGGCCGAAAGACCAAACACGACAAGTTAGGTTGGGTCTGTGGGGAAGTTCCTAGGTGCTCCTACGTATCTCACAAGGATGAGAATCAAGCCATACGTAGTTCTTGAGAGTTAGCGTCTTAACGGCGTGCAGCCGGGATGATATCAACACAGTTTATGGTCATGTGGTTGGACCTGGAAACGTAGTTTAAGGTCGTATGGCTTGGACCTGGCAGCAGAGTTTAAGGCCGTATGGATTGGACCTGGCAGCACAGTTTAAGGATGTATGGCTTGGACCTGGTAGCATAGTTTAAGGTCGTATGTCTTGGACCTGGTATCATAGTTTATGGTCATATGGCTTGGACCTAGTAGTAGAGTTTAATTTCGTATGGCTTGGACCTGGCAGCACAGTTTCAGGTCGTATGGCTTGGACCTGGCAGCAGAGTTTAAGGTCGTATGGCTTGGACCTGGCAGCACAGTTTAAGGTCGTATGGCTTGGACCTGGGGGAACACGCACAATGCGATAAATCATACCTGATGCGGTTGAGGGAATAATCCCATACCATCACCATGCACGATTCCGAGAGAGGAGCCTCTGGTCAAAGGGGCCTACGAGGGTTCAACAATTAGGGGGGAAGGAGATACTAGCTCCCAGCTATGGTGGCCCAAAACACAATTTCTGGGAGACTCCTCGTTCCCCATGGGGATGAGGGTCAAGTTGCACGCAACCTGTAAAGAAGAAACCCAAGCACATACTCTAGCGCTCAGATCACGGGAGCCCTGAGAGACACTGCTACGCAGCTTGGTCTGCCTGACATGTGGGGGTGTATTGAGGGTTACTACAAGGAGTGTAGAGATTCCACCTTGACATGGAGAGGCGGAACATAATGTTAATCATGCAACCAATATTCAGGGCCTAAAGAAGCCGGTGTGATGACTGAGGATTACTTCCGACCATGTTCGCAACACAGCATCATGTCACGTTATCCTAGAGATAGGGGCAAACAAATAAGCATCAACCACTGACCACATTCGCAACATGGGATTTGTATCAATTTTTTGCCTGAAACCCTTGGGGGCATTGGCCCGTGATGGTAGGAGAGCCCTTAGGTGTTGTATCCCGGACATTCTTGGGGGTCCCTCCGGGTGTGAAAGATGGTGGGGCCCGAATGAAGGGGAACACAAAGCTTGACAAGCGGACGAAAATTTTCCTAAGTCGAATCTGACACTCCAGGTTCTAGACTAGAGTACTCTAAACACATTAGCAGACCACTGGAAAGGGTCTAAGGGCTCAGTCTGAGAGCGGCCAAAAGATGGAGGATTCCCGAGGGAAGGGCAGGCCAAAAGACCGAGGAAACAGGGAGATCGTGGGATCTCCTAAGAGATGGGGCTGGACCTGAAATCTAAGTGTTCATGCGATCCTACGTATTCCCTAAAGATGGGAATTAAGCCACACGTAGTTCTAGAGATGCAGTTTAACGTCATTTAGGACAAAATACAGTTTAACGTCATGTGGGACAGGGAAAGGATCTTAGTTTTAGGTCTTAGAACTCTGACCAAAGTGGTTAGGAAAAATACCGTTTGAGGAACCTGGTGTTGGTGGGAGGAGTGACACACTCTCCATCCGTAGTTACCATAGAATACGCACCATTGGGATAGACCTTATGGACAATGAAAGGCCCATCCCATTTGGGCTCCAACTTGGGTGGTTTCCTGCCGGGAATCATTGGCTTTCTGAGAGCTAGCACGAGGTCACCTTGCAGAAAGGAGCGGAGGCGAACCTTCCTATTGAAATCTCGACCCATCCTGCTCTGATGCATTTCCAAGTTATGTAAAGCATGAAGCCTACTTTCGTCCAGTGCTTCCAATTTGGCTAGATGGATTTCAGCAACTCTATCTGGCGCTTGCTGATCGTAGACCACCGTGCGCAATGAGGGAAACTGGATCTCGATGGGCAAGACGGCCTCAGCTCCGTACACCAAGTAATACGGAGTCTCCTGGGTGGAGTTACGAGTCATCATCCTATAAGCCCAGAGGGTGTTGGGGAGATTTTCCGGTCAAATTTTCTTGTTCTGACCAACCATCTTTTGCAAAATGTTAGAGAGGGTTTTGTTAAATGCCTAGATCTTTCCATTCGACTATGCATGATAGCGGGAGGTGTGGTTAGAGTGAATGTTGTACTTGGAATACAATTTATTCAACTCAGCTTCTCGGAAGTTGGTTCCGTTTTCCGTGAGGATAGCGTGAGGTACTGCAAATCAATAGATGATATTAGAGCTCATGAAGTCAACGATAGAACAGGCTTTGACTTCCTTGAGTGGGATTGACTCTGCCCATTTAGAGAAGAAATATGTAGTGGTCAAGATGAACCGACATTGGTGGGCCGTCGCCGGTAGGTAATGTCCTATGACATCCAAACCTCAGACCGCAAAGGGCCAAGAATACTTGGTAGTATGGAGAGGATCCAGTGGCCGATGCACAAAGTCAGCGTGAACTTGTCACGCATGACACCTCTTGGCATGCTCGATGCAGTCATAGATCATGGAGGGCCAGAAGTATCCCAGCCTCCGAATCTGGTGGGACAACCTTGACCCGGCCTGGTGGGCTCTACAGAAACCAGCGTGCACTTCTTGCATGACCTGTGGGATCTTGACTCCTTGAAGGCAAAGGAGGAGAACACCATCAAATCTGCTCCTGTAAAGGAGCTGCTCAAGGATGGGACTACTCTGAAGGGTGAAATGTGGCGCACTGCGTCAGATTCGCTCGCGCTCATCTCGATCCGACGGAAGATTGGTGTGCTAGAGATATTCGACCAAGGGCATCCTCTAGTTAGGAAATGTCTCAATTACCGCACCTGAAGCCCTCGGGGATCCTGACATAGGGGCACCAGCGGTGAGATGGTTCACTCGTGGGCCATGACCGCCCTCCAGAATAATAGGAGTAATGACTCTCCGGTGTGCCATGTGGATAATTAGGTCTTCCTGTTTGGGCTCCACAAGTGATGTGTCCAGGATGGCCAAAGCATTTGCTCGACTGTTCTACGACCGGGGAATGTGAACAACCTCTGGCCGGGAGGGGAAATTAGCCATTAGACGGAGGTTGCACTCCAGAAATGGCACGAGTTCTGGCTTTCTAACAGCATAGTCACCATTGACCTGCTTGATGACTAGCTCGGAGTCCCCTTTTACATACAGATGGGGTACGTCAACCTCGAGATCCAACTTGAGGCCAGTGATGAGGGCATGATACTCTGCCTCATTGTTGGTGCATCCTTCTGACAACAGGAATGAATATGGCAGAACGGCTTGCTCCGGTGTGATGAAGACGATACCCAGGCCCACTCTGTTGAGCCTAGGATCATTGATCCTTCTACCGGTGGGGCTCCGGGAGGCACCGTCAAAGTGCATCTGCCATCATGGGATGGCGTGATCGACTGAGAGAATCGACCCATCAGGAAATCCTAGATCCAGTGGCAAGTCCGCAGAGGTTGGGTGGGCAGCTAAGAAGTCTTCCAATGTATGTCCTTTGATGGCCTTTTGAGGTACAAACCTGATGTCGAACTACTGGAGGATCACTTCCCATAGCGCTAATTGGCCGGTCAACATAGGTTGGTTTAGAATTTATTTCAACGGGTATACCCGAGAGACCAGTTGTACCTCGTGGTTCTGCAATTAGTGCCACAATTTCTGCATGGAAAATACGAGCGCCAGGCATCTCTTCTCGATGGGAGAATATCTAATTTTTGTATCGAGGAGCATGCGGATGAGGTAGTAGAGGCTATTCTATGTTCCCTCGCTGTTCTTTTGGGCGATAAGTGCACTGAGGGATCTCTCCAGGGCGGTCACGTAAAGGACCAGCGGCTTTCCGGAAATTGGTGGCATCAGGACCGGAGGTTAGAGCAGATACTGCTTGATTTCCTCAAAAGCGATCTGACACTCTTCGTCCCATTTATAGGCGGCACCTTTCTTCATGAGATGAGAAAAGGGATTACACTTGCCGGCTAGATTCTCAATGAACCAGCGTATATAGGCTAAGTGGCCTTGAAGACCTCTCGGCTCCCGAATATTATTTGGGGGAGGCATCTGAATGATGGCCTTGATCTTCTCTGGGACGATCAAAATGCCTCGATATCTAACAACGAAGCCAAGAAACTTTCCGGAGGTGACCCCGAAGGCACACGTCAATGGGTTCATCTTCAAGTGGCGAGAACGGAGGAAGCCGAACACTTTCTAAAGGTCTTTGAGATGGTCCTAGTGCTGACGAGATTTAACCACCAGGTCGTCCACGTAGCATTCCACCAGTGTCCCAAGAATCAGCTTGAATATGCGATGCATAGCCCATTGATAGGTGGCACCTGCATTTTTCAGGCCGAAGGGAATAACCTGGTAGTAGAAAGTACCCTAGGGGGCCCTGAAGGCATTGAACTCTTCATCCTCAAAGGCCATCCGGATCTGGTTGTACCCAGAGTACCCATCCATGAAAGAAAGGGCTTGGAACCCAGTCGTTGCATCGATCAACAACTCTGTCACCGGAAGGGGAAAATCATCCTTCGGACAGGGGTGATTGAGATCGCAGAAGTCAATACAGACCCTGATCTACCTGTTCTTCTTCCTGACTGGCACAATGTTGGCTATCCACCTAGGTTACTAGACTTCTTTGACGAAGTTGGCTTTGAGGAACTTATCAACTTTAGCCTTAACCATGGCACCGTAAGAGGGGTGCATCTTTCTGGGAGGCTTCTTGAACCCGCGATGGTTTGCTGGAAGTCCAAGGCGGTGGATGGCTACCTAGGGATCTAGTCCTGGCATCTCGTCATAACTCCAAGCAAACACATCACGGTGTTGTCTGAGGAAGTCTACGTACTGTTTTCGTTCCTCAGGGGGCATAGTGGCG
Organism: Viscum album; assembly: GCA_963277665.1. Lineage (NCBI taxonomy): Eukaryota > Viridiplantae > Streptophyta > Magnoliopsida > Santalales > Viscaceae > Viscum > Viscum album. The sequence continues at coordinate 1,088,540,040 of OY728130.1, read as the reverse complement.
CTGACTAATGTGGGTCTCGGGTCCGCCTTTCTACCAAGTTTCACTTGCACTAACTCTTTGACCGTGGTGGGGACGCCCTCCTCAATGGCAGTAGGAGCATCTTCCATGTCCTCCTCTCCACTTTTGGAGGGATCATCCATGGGGGTAGTTGTTTTGTGGTTGCCAGACCCTGATGGGAAGCTGGTGCTGGCTTGGGTGGCAGAGGTCATCACGTCAGGAGACTCATGCACTGTGGAGACCATGGCGACAAAGGCAGTTGATCCAATCCCATCTGGCCTTCAGCCCAAGGGGCCATGCTTTATGACATCAAAGCAGTAGTGGCACGTTGGCTTGAGTCGGTCGATTCCGGCCTGGAAAAACAGACACGTATGACGTACTGCCGTTTCCATGAGCCTAACGTCCCGATATCATACAGGGGTAGGGGGCTCGGGGATCACCTGAGCCTGGTCGGTGTAGGAGTATGATGTGATTTTCCACTGTCGCATGGACCCAGAAATATTCCTTCCTCTGGTACCTGAAATAATAAAGCACTTCCCCATGTCGGGGGTCGTGGCCCCCAACCGATGGATTGGGAATACACATGTGTTGTCCAAACCTGACCAGGGATCACTCGTGACAGTGGCGGGCTCAACCTCACCTGCCAGGATATGATTTTCCTTGCTCTTGTAATAGTCAGCGTCCAGATAACGGGCTTCACAAGAGGCAAAAGGAGACGCATCTCTTTGGAGCACACCCACTCGACCCTTAATGAAGTATTTGAGGCACTAGTGATACGATGAGGGGACCGCTGCGTGAAGGTGGAGCCACGACCTACCCATAAATGCATTGTAGGCGGTGTCCTGAGAGACAACCATGAATTTGGTATTATCGATTAGGCCACCAATCTAGGTCTTCAAACGAATCTTGCTGAGTGGAGTTTTCTCGGTCCTGTCATACCCCTAGATCCTGAGGTTGGAGGGAGTTAGATCATCCTCAGACATGCCCAGCTTCCGCAACGTCTGAGTTGGGATTAGGTTAATCCCGGAACCCGTGTCAACAAGAAAGTGGCGGAATTCCATGCCATTGAACTGGACGGTGATGTACAGTGGGCGAATGTTCCCTTGTATGGGAAGGTCTTCATATTCACCGGAAAACGAGATAACCGCCTGACATTCGGCGTCCTCAATCACCTCAGTGTGGAAGGATTCTACGGTCGCCACCTCCGTCTCAAACTGGAGGGGGCTCCTTAGAGCCTCGGCGAGCACCTCACACATTTCAGACGATAGGAGAAGGGCCTCAAGGATAGAAATACTTGCCGGAATGCCGACCAAGTGCTTCAGAACATCATAATTTCGAGCCAAACGTGAGTTTCTGCTAACAGGAGGCCGCTCTATAATTAGAGGCAAGATGGGACCTGCCGGCGGGATCGGTGACAGACTGGTACTGGGCACGTCTCATTGTTCACTAGTCGAAGCCCGGGAGGTGGCTGTCGTGTTAGGACCAAAAGGCTATATTCGGTTAGTGGCAGGGCAGGGCTAGTCGCGGCACGGTCGAGGTGGTCTCGCCTGATCCAGCAACACAAATGGTGGTGGAGGCGAAACTGTCAACACTGGGTGAGGGGGTCGTGTGTGCTGAGCTCTGTATCGGGGCTACTACCTGGTCTCAGTAAAGTGGATGGCCTGACTGGAGGTGACGACTGTCGTGCCCCGGCGATTCACGTAGCCACGGCACCATCGACGTTGGCGACGAATGGGGACATTGGGAAGGTCTACCTAGCATTCCTCATCGTCGGGACTCAAAAAGGGATTTACCAACTCTACGGTGTTAACTGAAGTGTACCTCGAGCTTTCACTCGAGGAGTCATCCACTACCGGACAGAGTCTCGGAGGGATCCCCATTTCGGGGGGCATAAAATCACCAAGTGTGTGGGATGATGATGGCATTCGCAGGGTGTGTTCTTTCTTCTTGCACCACCGCTTTCTCTTTTGGGAAGAGGTAGGCTGGGACGACGATGCCAAAGTGGCGCTCACAGATTATGAGGGCTCTGGCTGACTCAGGCGGGCACGGATGATGCCATGGGCACGGGTGACCGTCCTGCGGGCCATCAAGTCATTATACTTCCAGGACCCACGGTTGGAAACCTATTGCCACTCATCCTCGTTGCCAATGCTGCCATCTGATCTCATGAAGACACCTTCCACTTGCACTGGGGCTGGGCCCAACCTGACTATGTTGTCGTCAATCTAGTTTTGGATCCATTCCTTCAACACACAGCATCATTGGATGGTTTTCCCCAGGATCCGGTGATAAGGGCAGTAGTTATGGTGATCAGTGAGACGCACCTCTTCTGGCTTCCGGCACTCAGGAAACTGCACGATCATCTGCTACAAGGAGCTGCGGAAATAATCGGGGACCTGGGCCTCGTCAAATGAGTAAGTCTAATTCCTTCTATATGGAAAGGGGGCTCTTGGAGGCTAGCCATGACCAGGGTCCAGAGGAGCATGCCAAGGAGGCGGAGCCTGATTATCTTGCCTATGTGGTGGCAGTGCGTTACGCGGAGGCGCCTTCTGATTTTGAGGCGATCGCTGCTAGGCCGGAGGCTGTGCCCGTGGGGGTGGAACACTATGGGGCTGCTGAGATGGCCTTACTTGTAGCAACTCTAGCTGTCTGGGGGCCTCTTTCTGGGCCACAACAGTGAGCTTGGCTCTGGCGACTCTCCTTGCAGGGATTACAGGAGGCAGTGGCTGTGCCTGACTGGCCTGTTGCAGGGCTTCTTCGAGGCACTGAGCCTTGTCTGAGAAGTCCCGGAACCCTCCGGGGTAATTATGAGTGATCAGAGAAGGAACCAGTTCTGCCTTGACATTACCTACACACATTGTCAGTAATTTCTCCTGAGTTAGTGGCATGTCAAGGGAGTATGTGATCCCCTTCCACCGGGTGACGAAGTCCGTGAATCCCTCATCGGGCCTTTGTTTGCACCTGAAGAGGTCTGCGATGTTCATCTTCCGGGTTGTGGAACTGAACTGGTAGAGGAATTTCCAATGAAGTTCCTCCCATCTAGTCACAGATTCAACAGGGAGCTAGATGTACCAGACAAATGTTGGTCCTTCTAGTGTCTGAACGAAGCAATGGATCTTGGCGGCCTCCTGCTGTGTCGGAGTCCCTAACATAGGCCCGCACCTCGAGTTAAAGTGGGTCAGGTTCTATGGTGGGTCTCCGGTCCCATTAAAGGGGGTGAAGGTGGGGTTCCCCAATCCCATCGAGGTCGGAATATCATCCACCCACGCTGGGTATGGCTTGCCATCCGGTGGGATTTCCACCTGCCAAGTTTCTAGGGACTCTAAAAGGGTGATGAGTACTTCCATTAGATCGTCCAGACGCGGGTTCCTGTCTTGATGGGGATCTCTAACTACAAGCACATTGTCGAGCTCTTCAATCTGGTAGTCAAGCTCAGCAGCTCATGGTGCGGCTGGCAGAGTGACTCTCGGGGCAGTGGGAGGAAACCGAGCAGGGTCCCCCAGGTGATCCTGCCGATCAGGAGGGTTCGGAGAAACGTATCACGCATTCTTTCCGTGGGCTCCGGCCTCTCCCCTATTGGCGAATGCAACATGGTCACAGTTGCCCGAGGGAATCTCGTCAAGGGTTAGGTGATCTTACCCCTGCTGTCCTGGCCTAGGGTTACAGTAGTCAGGCCGCCGCTCTACAATGTGTTAGGCCAAGAGCTCATCAACCAGCCTATTTTTCTCAGTAAGCTGTTGGCGTAGCATGGCCTTCTCGGGTTCTTCTTCTTCCTTCTGTACCGAGGCAGATGGGTCAGTAAGCTTGATAGACCTGACTTTCTCTTTACCCTTGCTGATGTTTCGACTTAGTGTTAGTGCCTCAGTGGGTGTGGGGAGACCTATGAGGCTCCTCTGTTGGAGAGTAGTCCTCCCAGATGGGTCCAATAGCGGCTTGTCCTCAGGGGGAGAGTCCCCATCGAGTAGCTCCACACTATTTCCCTCATCTAAAAGGTCAGCCATGTTGACCGCCACTGCCCTTGGCGACATTCCATCAGGGCCACCCAGTGAGCCGAGATGGCGGCGGATCGCACAGAAAAGAAGGGAAGCGTACTGCCCCCATCCTTGGATGTGCACGTGGGGGTGGATTCCTCAATAACCTTACGGAGTACTTGAAAACTCTGGATGCGTGGTTGCTGGAGGGCCCCTTGGTGGCCGAGTGACTCGGGGTGCCGAACCGCGGGGAGCACAGCCAGGTCGACCCGACAGCACTGCTCACCGATATCCTTGAGATGTTCTTGACTCCCGAGATAAGGCGCTCGCTGATGGAAAAGAAAGGAGTGAGTCACCCGAAGAGTCTGGCGGAAACATTCAAACTCTCCCGAGGTGAGTGACTCTGGCATATCAAAATCCAATCCTGCGACCGGCTAAAACTTCTCGGGGAAGTGGCCCGCTATGAGGACGGTCCAGAATCTCCATGACTCTGGTTCGGTATTCGGCCCTTGCTTCCCCTTCTCATCAACCATGAATGGTCGGGGAGCTGGAAACGGCACCGAGGCAGGCCGCTGGGCCGGTGGGCTGGCCAGCGGGGAATACGGAGAACAGGTCGATTGGTCACTGATCCCTGAGTTGTCCTCCAAGGGTTTCATTGCCCTGGATTCCACTTCACGATAGGATGGGCTGGCAAACAGGCCTCCTGTCATAGTATTGATGCTCGCCGAGGGTGTGTCACATCGCGACTCTTCTGTCGGTCCCCAGAAAAGTTCCCCACCCTCCCTGACTGAGGTGGAAGGTGCTTCCGGGGAGGCCAGTGGTAACTGCGGGTTTGACCCTTGGGGGTACGCCAAGTCCTCATCCTCCAGGATATACCTTTGGAGGGAGGAGGAAATCATATGGATCTTGCATTCGGGGAGTACAAGGTTGACGCGCCGCATCCCCATCCCTTCCCTATACTCAAAGGGCTAGGGGGAAGGTTCCATCGTCGAGTCATACTCCGCCTAAGAGTCTGAGAAACTGACTGGTCTAATTTCCGTCCAGACTCCCCTGACATTCCTCTTACGGCGACGACGCCCCTCCTTCTTGCCCCTGGGTGGCTCCTCAGGGTAAAGATGATTTTTTTCAAGGAGTCCCCTGGCCGCAATAGCACTGGGGCATAGGGGACTGAAGGCCGGGGTGTGAGAAGCACCGGGACATATGTTGAAAGGGACATGGGGAGGACCTCCATGTGAGTGAGCAACCGGATACGCAACGGCTCCATAATTGCGGCCATAGGTAGGGGGAGTGATCCCATACACAGTGCAGTGGGTGCTGGAAAGAGTCATACCTGGAGCATAGCTGTCGCGAAGAAGCCTTCGGCTTTCCATATAAGTGGCACGGAATGATCCTTCATGGTGGGTGGCACTACCGCATATTGGTCTGCGGTGGCCATTGCCTGTGCCCGTGACCGGGAGAGTCGACCCAACCTGCCTGCAGGGTATTCGGGGCCTCGATCCTAGTCGGGCATGTGACTACCCCTACTCAACGTGTGCGGGGGTCTAGTAACAGGATTCAGTAGTGGCTTGGGCCATAGTGGTTGCTGACGTTGGTTCCCCAGGATGGGCATTCTCTTCTGCTCATGCCCGACGCTGGCGTCGGGTCAGATGGGTTGGAGCCGGTGGTGTGGGCACGACGATTGCCTGATCCTCAGCCCGGGGAGTCGGGTGGTGGCGTCGATGCAGCCTGGCGGAGGCTCTTTCCATTAACCCCTAGAACAGGTCTCTGATCGGGTGGACCCAGACATCCCCCACCTCATTAGAGTAGGGGAGGGATGTGTCAAGGCACTCCGGGGATAGGCTTCCGAAGCAGTTGAATGTCAGAGTGGGGAGCGGCGGCTCCCTGCATGGCCCTCAGGGGCGGTGATGATGGTGAGGCGCAGCCGCCTCTAGATCCAAACAGGTCATTCCCCTGGTGGGGATGATCCCTTCCTCATTGTACCTACAAACCAGGTCATTGATCACCCTTCACTGGATGATTTCTGACGGGGAGACGGGGCGTGAGCGCCCAACAGTCATAGCAATCGGAGCCGGAGTGACTGTGGAAAAGGCAGGACCATGCGGGGTGGCCGCGTCGGTACTGCCCCTGCCCCTGCGCCGGTGGGCAGGTGGAGATCGAGATTCAGATGCAGTGTTCTAATTCCTAGAAGCAGTGAGATGAACCCATTAGTACTAACAGGAAAAGAAATCGACATCCAATAGCCCAACCTCATTCCGTATTTCGTGGTCGTCAAGAGGGATCCACGCTGACGACGTCACAGAATGGAGTGATCAACATCCTGACTACCTAAACCCTGGAGGGTTTCATATCCCGGTGATAGGTGCCCAGACCTGGTGACATGCTAATCTTCCGACACCCCGAACACTACCAGTCTCCGTATTTATGAGAAGATCATTCACGTCGGGTTCACCATTTTCTGTTCCCGACGCTCTTACGCTGGGGCGTGCACGTACGTGTCTATCACCTATGGGAGGACGGGCGGCTTGTTGCCCTGCATTCCCGCTTTCCAAAGGCGGGCGGCATTCGTTCCTTGTTCAGGGATGTCTGCTCCTTTATCGAAAATGGGATGATGGGATGTCGTTTCTTCCTTCCGTGGATTCCTCCTCAGAGCTCGTCACCTAGACTGGGTCTCACTCATTGATTTAAGACGGGTTCGTGAAGCTCATTCCCGACACCATATCTGAATGGACGCCAGTTAATTACGCCACTTCCATCGAGACGCTCCAAGGGGTCTTATCGGGGCAGCAACCTTCAGTGAGGAGAATGGTCACGTTGGGGTGTTGTTGGCATGTCTTGATGCTGGGGGTTGGCATTTCTGTCTTATGTCCCTTATCGTAGGGATTCTCGAGGGCGCGGAATCCCGAGGCATCCCACATCAAATGTAACGACCCAAAATTTTGAATAAATCTTGTTTACTAATTTCATGTGTTATTTTATTTTATTTTTATACTCAACAAAAATATTTTATTTGATAAACATGATTATAATTAAAATGAGATCAGTGGGTTTTGACTATTATATAACCATCGGTCAATATGACCGCTGTGAACAAAATGTTTTGATTATTGTCTCTAAATATAAGTAATCTTGGTTAATTATTATAGAAAGAAGATTCGATGGCCTCACCTAGTAGTCTTGGACCGATCGAAGCCCATCTAATAGAGCTTGGGAAGGAGGTAGCACCATTGGGCTTTGCTCTGGATCAAATCCAAGCCGAACTTCATCATGTGAAGCTGGAACGGAATCGCCGTCGTGAGAAGTTCAAACTGATAGAAATTACTACTCGGGCAATGTTGACTGAGACGCCCCAAGCTTCTATCACCCTTGCACACCTCACTCTTAGGTCCTATGCTGGTATTATAAGGGGCTATGTAACGAGACCGTAACTACCTTGTGTAATCCTTGTTTTAAATAAAAATTGGGATTTCTTCTTATGATGAAGTTTATGAATTTTGAAATGACCGGATAAATATAGTATGCATATTTTTTATGAATTTTAGAAAATAGGATATTTTAAAAAATGTTTATGTAAACCTTAAATAATTAAAAATGTGTACTGATTTTCAAAAAATGGTCTTCTACAATTATGTTCAGTACAAAATTTGGAGTCTAATAAGATCAACTTAATTTTTGATGAATAGTAAATTATGAATAGTGATTTTATGATTAGGATTAGTAATATGACCAAATGGATTAGTAATCTCACTTAAAGAAAGTTTTAAAATAATCTAGGCACCTTGATTAAGTAATGTGATTCAATAAAATGGTTAAATAACGGTTTCATAAATTATTATTCAAGTATTAGTTTTTTCGGGTGAATAGTGTTTTTTTAATTAAAAATTTAATTAAAAATAATTAGAAAATTATTTTTATAAAAAGGACTTTATTTTTGAACTCAGAGCATCGATATTATGTTATGGTAATTTTTGGGGATTTTTCTGAAAAAAATGAATTTTAGATGAATAGTGTTTTTATTTAAAAATTAAATTAAAAAATTTTAGAAAATTATTTTTATAAAATAGATTTCATTTTTGAAATCAGAGCTTTGATATTTGGTTAAGGTGAAATTTTGGGATTATTCTGAGAAAGGTGAATTTTCGGTGAATAGTAAAAATACAGTTTTATGGTTTCGGTATGTTTAATGACATCATAACTGTGTCATGATGATGTCATGAGTTTTTTTAAGGGTTGGCAGGCCAAGGGTGATGAATTATTGTTTTGGGGGCCCCATGTGGCCTAACTCTATGATAAATGCCAAGGGAGAGCACATGGGTTTGAGAAAAGCACATGTGAGGTGTCCCTTGGTCATTAATGCCTTGTCCCCTCACTTTCCCTATAAATACCAAGCCCTCCTCTCATCAATTCGACTCCCCACTCTTCCCCAACGAAGTTCTGGTCTCATTACCTCCCAAGGAGCCCTCTCAAGGTGCCCCCAAGCCCTCAAGGTCCCAACCTTTGAGGTTTAAGAGTTACATTTTAAGGTAAGGGATCCGACCTCTCTCTTTCATTTCAAGTAATCTCTTTTATGTCATTCCTTTTATGCTCCATGTTCTTATGTTGTAGGATGTTCTTCTACACTCCTCTTACTGCCCTTTTCATGTTCATATAATTAGAGATCCCCTCTTACTCTCATTATTTCGTTTTATGAAGTTTTAAGTGGCGTCGTTAGGCTGCCGAAATTTTTGTAACGGATTCTTTCTCCCTTCTCATTTTTCAAGATCTATGTTCATGTAAAGTATTTCAAGTTCATTTTCATTATGTTGGGGTATGATCTCTAAATTTATCATACTGATCTTTTATGATCATATGATGAGAGACCCCATTTTATCTCTTCAATTCAGTATTTTGAAGTTTTAAGTGGCGCCGTTAGGCTGCCGAATTTTTAAGTGGTTCTTCACCCTTCTCGTTTTGAAGTTCTACTTTCATGTCAATTATTTCAAGTTCCTTTTTGTTATGTTGGGGTATGATCTCTATATCTATCATACTGTATTCTTATGTTCATATGATGAGATACCCCATTTGATCTCTTCAATTCATTATTTTGAAGTTTTAAGTGGCGTCGTTAGGCTGCCGAATTTTTTAGGGGATTCTTTCACCCTTCTCATTCTTTTCAAAGTTCTACTTTCATGTCAAGTCTTTCAAGTTCCTTTTTAATTATGTTGGGGAATTATCTCTATATATATCATACTGAACTCTTATGTTCACATGATGAGTGACCCTATTTCATCTTTTCAAATCATTTTTGTTGAAGTTTAAGTAACGCCGTTAGGCTGCCGAAATTTCATAAGAGAAATTTAATTTTTGTCTTCCTTCCATGTTTTTCATTTCAAATGGTATGTCCTTGAAATTTCATTACCATGATCATGTATCCTTCTTATTCTGTCCATCTACTATTTTATGGGTCATTTATGAATGTTTGACCAATTTTCCCTCTCTTTTTAATGTCTTCTAAAACCTCGTAACATAGTTGTTATGCTGCAGAATTTCCGTCTCAAAATGTCTCTCTATTTTTCTAAAGTTCTTTTATATTATTAAGTGAATACTCAAAGATATTTCTTCTAAAGGGGTATTCACATATATACCAAAATATTCTATTTTTAAATTCTGGGATTTACATACATGAGACCCACCTTCCTTTTCTGTGGGTTTTAAAGTGACGTAAAGATCATGTCTTTAAAGCAGTTTTTAAAACGTTGTTATTATGAAATGAAACCCATTTATTTTATGCTATATGGGTTATTTATGAAATGTTTGATGATGATATATGTGGCTCACATGATAATAAAGGAAAATTTAAGGGTGCGCCCTGATAGCGCTCCAATGCATTGGGTAATGATGTAACCACTAGAGATTACAATTTTCACGATACCTTGGTGAATAACCTTGGTAATTTTCAAATGACACCTTGGGGATGGACCTTGGTGATATGTTCATGATTGTCTATGTTAAATGATGTAGCCACATCTTCAAGTTATGAAAAATGTTATTTTTATTATGAAATGCATCATGATTTATTTCTCATGCCTTAAAGTTCTTTTCATGTCCTTATTGAAGTATATCAAGTTCACATGTAAAATGTTCCTCTTGTTTCCCTTACTGGGCCTTCTGCTCACCCTTTCTTTTGATGTATGTCCCCAGGTTATGAGATGCAGTAATGATCCTAGGATGAACTTAAGGAGAAGCCTTTAAAGTGTTTAAGAAGAATGTTTTTTTTCATGTTTTATGTTCCTTGTTTCCAAGACACTAAACCTTAAAGATCCTCAGTTCCGTGTAATGGAATGAAAAGCTATGTTATAAAAAGACGGGATGTTATATCAAACGTGGGGTTTGTGTACCATATGAGGTTTTCCTCAGCTTCCCATGTTTAACACAGGGTATGTCGCGAGTTTAACGTCTTGGAGAGACGGATCGGACTGATTGTAACACTAAGAGTGGATCAGATTGAAGGACCCCCTAGGGGGAGCACCGATGTTGGGGCCAGTACGTGGGCGGAATCCTGGATACTGTGGAGAGGAATGAGGTGGCATGATCTCACCAGGATGTGGTGGCCCGGGTAAGGATCAGGATGGGTGATGGAGTGACGGGCTTGCACCTCATGGATGCTTCCTACATATCCATATGGTAGGGAATCAACGTCTGCGTAGTTCGGTGATATGGTGGGACACCTAAAGAGGCGAACTGTGAGAGTGAACGCATGGATTGGAGCATGGAGGAAGTAAGATCTCCGGGCTAGGGCATGATCTCCCCAAGGCACATGGGCCCGATGGGGAGGTCAGGATGAGATGTGGGTGTGAGGCATGGGGCTTACGCTCTGAGGCGGCCCAAGAGGAGGAATACAGGGCTTACGCTCTGAGGCCGCCCATAATGGTGTTGGTGAACCGACGCGAAGGGGTCGGAACAACTGAGTGATGGGCTTGAACCTCGTGGAGGATTACTACATACCATGAGTTAGCATGGATCAAAGTCCACATAGTTCGGGGCATATAGTTTAACGTCATGCGGGACGAGGGCATGTAGTTTAACATCATGCGGGATGAGGGCATACAGTTTAATGTCATGTGGGATGAGGTCATATAGTTTAACATCATGTGGGATGAGGGCATACAGTTTAACTTCATGCGGGACGAGGGCATATATTTTAACGTCATGCGGGATGAGGGCATACAGTTTAACGTCATGCGAGATGAGGCCATACAGTTTAACGTCATGTGGGGCGAGGGCATACAGATTAACATCATGCAGGATGAGGGAATTTGGGGCTTACTCTTTGAGGCAGCCCAAAGTGTTTTTTAACTGACGTGAAGAAGTCGGAACGACTAGGTGGTGGGATTGAACCTCGTGGAGGCTTCCTACGTACCATGCGTTATCACGGATCAAAGTCCACATAGTTCGCTGGGATGGGGCTTACGCTCTGAGGCAGCCCAAAGTGTTGGCGAACTGACGTGAAGAAGTCGGAATGACCGAGTGGTGGGATTGAACTTCGTGGAGGCTTCCAACGTACCATGTGTTAGCACGGATCAAAGTCCACATAGTTTTCTGGTATGAGGATTACACTCTGAGGCGGCCCATAGGAGGATTTCATGGTCGATGCGCACTCTAAGCCCACGTGAGTCATGTTTGGTGTGAGAAACAAGAGGCAGCAAGGACCAGACGATCACGTCACAAAGGGTGCGTCCGTGAGAAGCGGAAAGGGGCTTACGTGTTGAGCGGCCCGAGGAGGAAACAGGGGCTTACACGTGGTTAGTGGCCCTTGGTGTTGGGGCTTACTCCAGGATGGAGGCCCGTGGTGCGACAAAGCGTAGTGGGAGAGGGACTCCCCTGGCCATGGCAGTGGGGAAGTACAGAGGTGCATGGGTGCAACCTTCCGCAAGAGAGGCTAGGGGCTTACGCTCCGAGGCATCCCTTCCCTCGTGGACAAACGCCACTCCGACAAGGAGGATCCCATTCCATGTGAGGAAGAATCCATTCCTGTGGAGACGAGTGGGCATAAAGAATTTCCGATCTGGGGGGGACCATGCATGCCAATCATGGGGTCGGACCACAGTTTAACGTCATGTGTTAAGGAAGAGGTGTTTAGCAGTTTAACGTCCTGCAGATTGGACGAGGTGGGATTTCTCCACACCCCTAGGGCTTACATGCCCAACACCCTCTACCCCCTGTGGGAGGGAAGGCATCAGCAAGGTCATAGTGAAGGGGGGCCGTAGGGCGAACCATCGAGGTGTCCACGTTAGTGTGGCTATGCGAAGAAGCAATATCCGTTAGCGTGCCTATGCAGAGAAGCATAAGGCAAAGCAACGCAACGGGAAACACCACCAAAGGGACCTTGAGGTTACTTCGTACGAGCTTGGAAGGCCTTATGGGAAAAAAATGCATGGCGTGCATGCCCGACAGGGAAGACATCAGGTGCCGGTGTGGAGAGGCAGCCAAGGGGCATCAAGGTAAAGGGTCCTGGGTGTTGCGCGCAAAGATAAGGTTTGCGCGCAAAACACTGGGATGGCGCACAATAGGGCCAGAGGATTGCGTGGATAGGGGATTGCGCGCAAAGGAATGGGATTGCGCACATAGAGGGGGATTGCGTGCACGGGGCAAGGATTGCGCGCAAGGGAAGAACTCGGAGGAGTGGGAAAATTCACTTAAGCCAGTGGAGTTGCGCGCAAAGGCAAACCTAAGGGAAAGGTTGTGCGAAAAGAGGATTTACCTGGAAGTCATATTGCGCACGGGGGAGTCCGAATTGCATGCACGGGAGCCGTTCCTAATTCCGCAACCCCAAACCGTTTTGGGTCGCCTTCTATTTATAGGCGTATGCCAGCGCGGAATCCAGGCGGCGCGCGAAATATTACACACCGGGAACAGTCGGTGCGCAAGACTTCACTGCGTGGAACCGGGCACGCAAAATTGCGCGCACCACCGGCTTGATTACTCGAATCCCGGGGATGCTTCACGCGCACAACATTATTTCACGCCAGCCCTCCTTTATTTCACGCACCACTTTCAGGGCCTCTGGACCGGGCCTCAGATTCCGAATATGACTTCTCTTTGTCATTTTGAAACTTCCTCTGGGAGTTACAGACTTTTTCGGCGTCTACAAAAAGTTTTTTAGACTTCATCACCCATGGGAGAGTTATGACATACTCTTTGGATATTAAAATTTTATATGATAAAATATTAGATATTTTCATTGAAAATATATTATATGAGTTTCAATCATCACTTATTCCCATGAAGTATTATGGTGGTTTTGGTAGTTTGTAATAGTTGGGAAATGACTACAAGATGTTATTAGGTGTTATAAAGCCCAATCTTATCTAAAGATGTTAAAATAGGGAAATATACCTTATAAAATAGAGATTTTGTCAAGGATTATTAAACCATAACTGATTTTATTTCCAATTCACAAGTCCTCTCAGTACTATGTAGTGCCTCCTATTGAATAATAATTATGGAAGCAAAGCCCTCATCAAGATTGAATGAAGTAATATATCCATTTAAAATTTAAAAACTGAATGAATAAGATCTATTCATTTCAAAAAATAATAAGTCTTAGGGTTCTTCATATATTCCCAAGATAAAGACTTAATCAATTTTTCCATGGATAAGAGGCCCAACAAAGTTATTCTAAATGATTTCCCAAACTACAACCCCAGCCACAAGATACTAAGGAATAATATCTAGTAATTCTTTGTCTTCAAGGATATAATCTATAAGATGATTGAATTTTCATATGTAAATATAATAAACCCCATGTGAATGAGACCTATGATTCTATTTATCTACCATAAAAATAAGGTAAATTTTAGGAAATATTGTATAGATGTGTGTATAAATTTGATGACAATATGACTAGGAAATCAGTCAGTTGGGTGTATTCTATATTCAACACAAAACTGATTCATCAAATTGTGACACCAATTCCCTCTATATTCTAAATGAAATATCTTGGTCATCATAGTATTCTAGGAATTTGATCTTTGAACATTGTAAAAAACAAGTAATAAGAATATGATTTCTTATCGGCAGATAATCTAATTCTGACTCTTCTAGACTCTCTCCCTCATCATTAGGAGGATGGGAACCACCAAACCAAATAAATCCTTTATCTTTTAAGGAGTAAAACTATTTTTCAATTTATATCATTCACTTGGTATACCAATTTATCGATGAGGAGGACTCACCTAAATTCATGTTCTCCATCCATAACTAGCTAAGAGTCTGTAGAGGCTAGGGAAGATAAAATTATAGTTGACCTTGATGGTCTAAAATAATTTCCAATGAAGCTATATATGTGGATAAAACCTAGATATGGGAACTCCAATAGTGTCAATAAAAATAATAATATAATCCTAAATCATTTTGGTCTCATTCATATCTAATCATATTGGGAGACAAACTACCCAAATGTAATTATCTAGTCAATATTGGAATATGAGAAGACCGGTAAGTCCCAAATTTCCAATAAAAAATATTTTCCCAAATTTCGATTAAGGGGGGGACTCATCGGTACATTAAACATCATCTCCAATCAAAAAAGTGATGAGCTTCCTCAAAGAAGGATGTGTATTCCCTTAGTTTAAAATTATGTTATTTGGAATAATTTTTTCAATACCTTCATGAGTCTCCCAATCATGTATATCCTTCTCTTGTCAATGGAACTCTGGGATTCCATTATTGAGGCCCTCTCAAGCCCACCAAGAATTTTATATTGACTTTTATACATATTATATGTATTTTTCATAGATATAATATATAGAACTTCATGTGTATATTTATTTTATAGAACAAGACTATAAAGTTACCATATAGGAACACATCAAACCATTATATATATTTGAAAAGTACGATGATATTTAAATTCATCAAGACTTGATTGATAATTTTTATCCCTCTTAAATTGAAATTTGTTCCCTATAAGGTTTGTGATATGGGATTAACAACCCTATTGATGTCCAGTAGTAGGGGGTTGTGGCATGTCCAATGAGTCTGCACCACGATGAGTGATCTTACAACATATCCAGTGAAGGTTTCATCATAACCCATATATACCAAGTCCCTAATTGGGGATAAGTGAATCTTATGAATGGAATAAAAGTAATATGAACCCCTCACCCCCACCCCAAATACACCTTTTCTAATTGTGCAGTGTGAGAATCAGAAAAAATAAATTCATGAGTCAGTGCACCATAGAAAACAACAACTTTCAATGAAGGGTTAATAGACCCTACACCTAGTTTCAGAGCTAGGGGAAGGTTCAAATCCTTAGGGAATGTGTTGAGTGAAATATTATTCACCCATTTAAAATAAAGTGTGTTACTTATAGGTTTTGGGACAATGGATTAATATCCATCCTATTGTTTGGAAACAGGTGTTGCAGCATATCCTGCAAGGTAACACCACAGTAGGTGGTGTTGCGATGTGGAATGTGAAGTCCTCAACATAACCCCCTCATCCCAAGTCCAACATCCAGAGTCAAGGTATCTTGGGAAATTAATATAAATCTTGTGAGATTGTTCCCCTATAGTAAGAGGATTTTTCTATGTATAGGCAGTGAGCTCTAGGGGAAAAATCCTCATGTTCTTGGGCTACAATGAATTTGACTTATCCGCATCTAACCTAAAAATCCATAGATATGATAAGATTTAGAGGAGACCTCTCATTATTATTAAGTTTAAAAACCAATTCTAAGACTTCATCACATACTATAAATTTATTATTCTTTTCAAAGACCAAATTTTCAATTTCATATTATAAATTTCATAGCTCTATATGCATTCATTAGTTCCATATTCATATCTTCAATGCTTGAAATAATCTATTAATGGAAAATTGAGGGTATTGTATGTTGATAGTTCCCCATTTTAGTCCTATTAACATCAAAATTTGGAACATTTTATAAATTCTTTTCTAATTTAAACACTTTTTGTTCAACCTCTCATATCCTCAATAAATCCTAGTATCTTACTTAGAAGGGTCAATTATTTTATTCTTAATAATACATTGATCTGATTCCCTCTTCACTTGACCAACCTCTTAATTAATTTTATCAATGGTTTCTTAACCCATTTTTGAGATTGTATTTGTGGATAATGTAATCCACCATGAAAATTGGATGCACTTACTTTTTACTTTTTTCACCACTACAATTTTGTCCAATGAGTTTTCAGTTGATAATGGGTCAATACAAAAAATACTATAAGCTCATTTATTTAGATTTTGGCTAGGTAAATCCAATCTTACAATGATTATGCTTGATTTACCATCACCCTAATATCACCTCCCTCACAAATTCGTTTTTAGAGTCACTTATTAAAATGGAAAACAAAGTTGGTTCACATGCCAAAACTAATACCACCTTATTTATATGGATACACAAAAAATGTAGAGTTGGGTGCCTTTGAATATCTTGTAGTTCCTCCATAGGAATATTATGAAAATCGCCTTGAGAAATACCTTCTTCCCATGCGATTTCATGGAATCATCATCTTTTATCTCTAGAATGGTTCTGGAATTCTCTCATTTACTAGATAATGGTGATATCTCCAACTTTACATTTGGAAATATCTTCTATAAATTTTATTTCTTCTTCTATATACTTTGTTGCATAGTAGAAATTCCTTCTTGTTTATTCGAATTGTATACCTATAATTTTCATAATGTTTAGATATTTTTTTCCAAAACTACCACTAGAAATTTTATAGAGATCTCTTCTATTTGCTTCTAATGCAGGGGTTTGGATTGAATATCCTTACATTGAGATTCCACAAAGTGTCCCATGTATTCAATGGGGTCATAAAAATCCATTAAATATGAATCAACACCTAAAACATCAAGCCTTAACTCTTTCTTCCAATTCAATATCTTTTCTACCATGATAGATAAATTTACTTTACTATGGAATTCTCACTATCTTGAGTCAAAGTAAATCCCCTTCATGTCTTCACCACAGCATAGTACTAAACCCTATAGCATAGAATGGGGACTCAATAAATTGTTTTTGGTGTGGACTAGTTCTCTATATCATGTATTCATATTGACCATACCCATAGAACTCATGTAACAACTCCTTTGTTACTCTCTCATGATCTTTGGCATGATCTCCTCTAACTCCATGATTCACAAGACTCTCTATGGAATATCTAATTCATTATATCATGAGCTATCATATTATTGGAAATATTAATTCATATAAACTGACTCATTAATACTCTTTATATCAGAGATAATTTATGTTTTATGTTCCACTTATGTTCAACATGGTTGTGGACTAGGCCTCTCTCCATGATATATGAACGCTTGAAACTATAGTGACATGGAATTTTAGTTGATCACCTCCTATGGGATCACCATTAACACTATGAAAAAGTGTTGTATACAAATAAAAAAACCTTATATGTTCTATAGTATGGAAATTTCTTGAATAATGGAAGTAAATAATGTCATGGACTATATGATATAATCATTAGACAAAGAGTTAGAGGAATTAGTCAAATAATGAAGATGACAGATTGGAAGCAGTTTTATGCCTAAATTTCATGTATTATTATTAATGATCAAAAAATTGGTATTAACTGATTATTGTTTTAGAATAATAATGATAGTTTCTAGTAAATGTTACCCTCAACAAGAAATATCCCTAGGTTGGAACGTTTTTCAACAATTTGTCTCATGAGAAAATGAATTTAGGTGGGTTGATGATGAACCATGAGAAGATATTAATTATCATCTTTTAATGAAAAAACCTGTGAATTATTGGTATTTAAAATTTTTATATTTTGATTATCTAAGTTAAAAGCCACAAAAATGAGTTCCTTATAGTTTATATTCTAACCATTTAGTTTGAAAATTTGATGAGATCATAGGTTATGGTTTTTTTTGGAAAATGGAAATTCAAAAAGTTATTGTGTTTTTGTGGTATTTAAGAATAATGTAGATATCTTTGTAGAGGTTATCTAATACCCATATTCCCTCATTGATCCTTAAATCAGTATTCTTGGATGATCTATTCATAAGATAATTACAATTTTTTAAATTCAATCATTATATATCCTGAGTTTTTTCAGTTTTCATGAAATTTTTCATTGCGGGAGATTCTAGAATTGGGAATTCCAACCAAAAATATTGTAAAATTGGTGGAGAAATGTTGGAAAGACAATATTGTTCTAAGGGGATAAAATAGGAATTATTTCCCTAGATAAAGGAGGAATTTCTTACCATGGAAATGAAAATCTAAGGGGAGGTTTATGTTGAAGATGATAAGGGACATACAATTTAGGAGAACTCCCATGCTCTGCCAGTGATAATGGTAAGTTGATGTTTATGGGGAATACCCTAAAACATTCATCCAAAAATGGGGAAGAAATAAGAAAGGGGAAACTTTATAGTGAATTCAGAGTCCACCCTAAATATTTCATTGGAAAGGGGGGAGTCAAATGAATCCATTCTCCACATTACGAATAAAATCCCATGGGGTATTTTTTTTTTGGAACATTATTGGTTTGTATTGGGTTTTTTGATAATAAGTGATGAGGAAGCACTATGGACTAGTTGAAAATACATAATGGAGATTAATAAACATTATTTTATAATTTTTATGGATTCCCTAAATCTATAAAGTGAAATGAAGAATAAATCTTGTGGATACTATTGATAAATCTGTATGAGGGATTAAATAGACATCACAGAATCACAGTCTACATCATTGTGTGTTACTTGATATAATGAAGAAACAAAAACAAAGATCTAATGATGTAATTATATAATAACTATGTTTTGAGTTTCTTCTCTGAAATATGATAAATTATAAATTCCGTAGTTAAGTTGTTTGTATCGCAATGAAGGTTAGGGAATGAAAAAATATAGCCAGCCACTATTTAGTTTTCTCCAAGTATCTTTCCACAAAAAGGAAATAGGCTGAGTTAAAATATTGCTACATCCTTTGTAAATAGTGTAGGTGAGTACCAAATTGATGAGGAACATGTGAGTATGAGTATAGGTAGGAGTGTGGATCAATGATTAAGGTAAAATTGTATTATCCTCTCACGTGTGAGATGGAATAAGAGGCTATAAGTGAGAACCACTTCTATATATACTTGAATGGATGGTTGAGTTTCATTGAATATAATTAATAACTAAGATTCTATATTCAAGTGTTAGGTGAGGAAATTATCATACAGGTTATATTGGAAAACAATAACCATGTCATAGTCAAGCATATTTATATAGCCTAGTAGACATGACCAAAAACTGAAAAAAGGCATTGAGGATCAAAATTCTAGTTGTAAAATTAGATTTAATGGTATATTATGATCCTGTTAAACACATTGTACAGTTGTAAAAATAAAAAATGTAAGGTTATTCAATCCAAACTATTGTATTTAAAGGCAATATAATAGGTCTCTATAAAATTGATGGTGGCTTTTGAAGTAAAATATCCTTTGTTTGATGGAAAACATTTCATGAGGTGAAAAATGAGTTTATGGGTTTTATAAAAGACTCTCTTGGAGTTCTAGAAGATTTTTTTGTATATTGAATCATTTTTATGAACTAGCATGAAGTTATATTTGAGAAATATTAATAAAATATAGTGATTTAGGTATATCCAAATAAGGTATTAATTAATGATCTAATGGTATATGTGTTCCAGAATATTTTTTATTATAGGTTCAATAAAGAAATATGTATATAATTGGAGAGAATACATGGAAAATAAATGGGAAATACTGGCCGATATGTAAATCTAGTAAGTGAATAATGCCTAATTTTAAAAGAAAATAAGATGAAGAAGAATTCCACTGAAAAAAGGAACTCTCCAACTGAGGAAAAAAAATTATGAAATCACAATCATATCCAATACTAGCCCTATTTTGGAAATATCATGTGTACTATAAATATCATACTATCTTAAATATCTAAAAATAAGTTGTAATGTTTTTGAAGAAGTTTCAATAATATAAATTTTCAAACCTAAAGAGTGTTGATATAGCCATTAAAAAGATATCCAATGCTTAAAATAGGAGTTGCATCAATGGGGAGTTATAAATGAAGTGTATATTTATTATGTTAATGATTTGGTCTTGGAAAAAAATGATAAAGATAATGAAGGTGGTCCTAAAGTATAAAATGAAGTAAATAAGAGCTATAATTAAAGAGAAAAATGATTTTATTAAAGAAATTTCCTTATATATTAGAAATAAAATTGACACATAAAAGGAATTTAATTTAATAATCTCCCCTCTCCAAAGTCAGATATAAGAAAGGATATGGGATGGTACGGAAGATTCCACAAAAATAAAATATTTGGATGTCAATATGATCTAGAAGGGTGATAAAATAAGAGAACATAAGGAGAGGATACAACCTAAATTGAGAAAATGAATTCCCCTTCAAAGGTAGCCTTACTATGCATCGTAGGAAGTAATTTAGATTTGAAATTTGGATATAAAAGGGAAAATCTAGATCATGAATCTATGAACAAATTGAATATTTCAATAAAATCAAAGAATTATGAGACCAAATATAAGGTAGTTAAAAATTATTGTTATTAGGGAAGGTTTGGGAACATTATGAGTATGTGTTTCAAATCCAAAATTCCTATATGTAGAAGAAGAACTTTCATTCCAACATCTCAACCAAGATATAAAAAAATTAGGTATGATTATTATGGTATATGTTTTATTTTTTCTATCATTGGTCCAATGGTAAGGCATTGAAATTGGATGGATTCATGTAATTTAAAAGAATATAATAGAAGGTTTTACACTCATATGGAATACAAGGAAACAACTCATCTAAAGAAAATTTATGTTGAGATAGAAAATAGGTTCACAATTTTGAAGGTAATAGGTGGATCTCAATAAAGAGTAAAACATGTATCGAAATATTGGCACTTATAAAATCTATCTTGGAAGGAATAAAAGAAAATTTAGAAATTAGATAAAGGAGTTTCACTATAAATGATAATATTGGAATAACACTAGAAGGATAATCCACTATAGAAAAAATGGGATCGATGATGGAACTCATGGACATCAGGAAAGAATCATGACTAATGTGCCTCTCAAAAATAACTAAAAGAAAATACTTAAATCTTGGAAAATGATTCCTCCAATAGATAAATAATATTAAAGAAATATCCACTAAATATGAAACACAAGAAAACATATTCATAGTCAGAATCAATTCCACAATTATAGAAAAACCCAAGTCATAGAAGGATAATTTTTCTCTCATTCAAGAAGAAATGTGTGTAAGTGTTCTTATATAAAGAATATCCATCAGTAAAAAATTAAAGAAGAGAGTTGGAGAAAATAATCAAGATTAATAAGTTCTTTATTAGGTTATATAATTAATTTCCAAAAATATAAGGAAGGAAAAAATAAATTGTGGTGATGATGGGTCGGTCCAAACTAACCTTCCACATTCCTCATATTGAGAAAAATAGAAGGTACCCATCTCCCCATTAAAATTAACTATTTTTAATTTTTGGGAATGGTTAAAAAAATTTGTAGAGATATTATCAATGGATTAGTTGTGTTTTAAACTAACACGATTATGAGGTAAATAAAGATATATTTTGAACTAAATAAATTGCATATGGAAAGTGGTGTTTGAAGTATTTTAAGTCATGATTTGAATCAATCCAGAATATTCATGAAGTATTAATGTTTTATAAACCCTCAAGAATCTAGGGTATTGATAGAGCACTGTCATGGGCGCCCTCAAATGATTAATGTGATTTTGGGGTACTTAGGTGCAGTAGAGTGGCTGACCAAGGTCGTCTCTCAAAGGAGGAAGTGAATTTAACAACTTATTAAAGGTATTCTAAAAAAATAGAATAGAATAAAAACACTACTTTAAAGGATTGGGGTTTGTTATAGTTTATGAATCTAGAAGAAGTTTGCTGGAAGAAGATTGTATATTTTTTGGTTTTTAGTTTTGAAATGAATTTCGATTAAAAGGACACAACAAGAAGATGTTTTTTTAGAAATCTATTTTAAAAGGCGTAATCGATATAACTATATTTATTCAGTCATGTATTAATCATTATCATTTAAATTAATATTCCCTTAATTATGATCCCTTAATTTTTTAAATCCCGAACCCTACGAGAATTAACTTTACCACGAAGATGAAGTGAATTTAACCATAAGCTAACTTCGGAACATACAATCACAACACCCTACTTTGATTGATGTTCTAAAATTAGATTATGGTAAGTAGTAAATGAAGGCACATAACCACTCTGTAAATGAAAATTAATTGAGTTTATGGATTATATTTGAACTCTACAAATTGATCCCATGTGGTTTTGAATTACCGGTTAAGGTTGCGCTCTCACAGTTCACACAATTCCCGACCTAGTGTGTTTTGTGTTAACTCTTAAATTGCTTGATTAGTTTAATTTAAATTAAAAACTCAATTAATAGATCATAATATGTGAATTACAGTATCTCATTGATTCAAAATAAATGAAGGAAGAAGGATAGAGGTCAATCGATTACTAAAAAGAACTACTCTTCCATGGGTGGCGTAATCATCGTGAAGACGTTTTGCATAAGAAAAGGATTGAAAGGGTAGAAACCAATCTTGTATCCATTATTGATTAAAATCCAATTAAGAATATTAATAGAATAAATTTAAACAAAACATAAGAAAAAAGAATAAATAAAAGAAGAAAAATGAAGTTTATTACACAAATAAAATCATTACAACACGAAGGAGAAGAAGAAGGCTTCGTCGAATGGATCCTTGCTTCAAGAGCTACCCTTATTGAAGTGGTTAGAGAATTGGAGTGGATACACTTCTCCTCTACCCTCAACTTCCCAAATCACGTACCAACCCCACCAAATGAGAAAAACACCAATTTATAGAGTGGTGGGGAGGCTAGGTTCAAAGTGGTTTCAAGTGTGAATGGGGAATCTCGGCAAAATATTTTATGCCAAATTTCACCGCCCATTTGACCACCAAAACACGTGAATTGGCCATCCTTCTAGAATGATCAAATGTACGGATACAAGCCTCTATCTCCTCTCCAAATTTGGGCTCAATCCAGGACCAGATGAAGGAGTTATGGTCGAAATACAGAAGCTTCTCCCTTCTGGCGAGTCCATCCCAAATTTAACTTCATGGCCCATTTTCAACAACCAAATGCACCATTTAGCACGAGTTTCCTGAATAAAAGTTGTACATAATTAAGTTTGAAACACTGTTACAAAATTTCAAATTCAAATAATAAATATAAAAATATTTATCTTCGAAATACAACAGTGAAATATAAAGGGTAAAACTAGAATTTTCATCAAATATTCAAACGAATGATCTAATCCCAAATATTTCATAAATGAATATATTTAGCACAATGTGAGGAAATTATATCATTTATTATCAATAAAATATTCAACAAAATAGTTTTTTATCAACTCCCTCACACTTACCTTTTTGCACTCCTAAGCAAAATCTCATATCAAGTAAACATCAATATCAAATCAAAACCAATTTTAAAACACATATCCTTGAGATCAAAAAATTACACACCAAGAAACAAAAGATATCATGCCTTAAAAAAACCATTATTTCAAGTTCTTCATTTATATCATTCAATATATTTCCACTTTATTTATCCTCCCATGCACAAAACACTTACCTCGCTTGAATTTTCCCTTATCAAACAAATGTCAATTTTTTTGCAATGTCTTTCTTATCCAAACTCATACAAGGGTCACCATAGGCTTAATAAATTCCTATATCGCTACCCGATGTGAGTCAAGGACATATGATTATCATGAGGAATTTTCAGGGTTGTTCTATGGCATTCGGTTGGTAGGATTATGATGTGAAAAACTCTGAGGCTGAATGAGGAGGGCTTGACTCTTTTTGAAGCAAAATTGCATTAATCTAATTTTCACTTAAATATGGTCTTCTCCTTAATCCCCATAGTATCAATTCAGCTCCATAATAATGAAAAGTCATGAAAAGTTTACACCATTCATCATTTCATCATCAAAAATTTCAATCTTCTCAAACATGATTTTCTTGAAATCTCCAGATGGGCACAGCTTTCCGCTTAAATTAGAAGCTCCAGAAAAGGCACAGATTCACTTGTCATGAAAGCTCCAGAAAAGGAACAACATTAAATATAATGAAATTCTTCATTAGAAAACACATCTCTTCAGAATTTAATTTTCCACCCAAAGTATCACAGAATGGGGTGCCACAACACAACATAGCTTCCCCCACACTTAAGCTCAACTAGATTATGCAATTTCACTTCAAGATTTGGATGGATAGGGAAAATTGGCTTGTAATGTGGATAACCTAACAGGATGTGCATGGATTCTAAGAGCTAAAAGGATTAAATATTCAAGGTAGGACATTATAAAAAATGATTCTTTGAAATAGGGTCTTTAATACCAAACAAATGCCTCAATCATTTAAACATAAGTACCTCAAACCCTCAAGTTTTGACAAGAATAGATCAAATTCTTGTTAAATCAAGCATGGTTTGGTTCTCTCAAGAATTGAGGTGAATGTAAAGAATATGAAAATAATGGTTCATAAGCCTCATAGGAAAGTGATTTCAAATATAAAGACAGTGAGATGTTTCATGGGATTCAAAATTCAGCATACTTTTTATGAAATTACTAAATATTTGAACTTGAAACAAAGTCATTTCAGCATTAGTTTAAGCTAAGTTTATTGGGATAAATTATTTCACTCATTGATATGGATTTAAATATGGTGATGAGAATCATTTCAGCTCAAAAGTTTCAAAAAAAAAACACAGAAAATTGAAAAAATAAACACAACAAATTTGAAAAACACACAATTTGTTTTGGTTTTTTTAACGGGAAAAAAATTGAAATTACTAAACTAAAAGGTTCCCTCCCCCACACTTAAAATATTGCATTGTCCTCAATGTGAACCCATGAGATGATATATGCACATGAAATGCAGAATTTTTAAATAGGACAAATAATATAAAAGTGAAAGGGTTAGGAACAGCCTGATGTGATCAAGTGATTATGGGGTCATGCAGTGTGATAAAATCCACTGCATCAGTAGGAAGTACCTCAATGTATCTCTTAAAATGTTTCCCATTGACTATAAATCTCCTTCCAGTTTCCTCTTGTGTGATCTCCACTACACCATAAGGAAAAACATTAGATACAATATAAGGACCTAACCATCTAGAACGCAACTTACCAGACATCAACTTCAGTCGTGAACTATAGAGAAGGAATTTCTCTCCAACATGGAAATCCCTTTGTCAGATCATTTTTTCATGAGATTATTTTGATATTTCCTTGTAGAGCCTTGAGTTCTCATATGATGACAGTCGAATCTCCTCAAGCTCTTGAATTTGAAACTTTCTTTGAATTCCATCTTGGGCCAATTCCGTGTTGCATTTATTTATAGCCCAATATGTCCGATGCTCGACTTCCACTGGGAGATGACATGCTTTCCCAAACACAATACGAAATGGGGACATACGAATGGGGGTCATGTATGCTATCCTATAATCCCACAATGCATCATCCAAGCGCTTTCTCCAATCCTTCCTATTTGGCTGGACAGTTTTCTCCAAAATGTGTTTCAACTCATGGTTTGAAACCTCATCCTGGTCATTTGTTTGGGGTGGTATGGTGTTGATGTTTTGTGTGTCACCCCATACTTTCGAAGGAGGGAAGAAAAATTCCTATTGAAAAAGTGTGTCCCTTGGTCACTGATGATGGAATTTGGTACTCCAAACTTACAAAAAATTTGTGCTTTGAAAAAGTCCACAACAACATTAGAATCCTCAGTCCAAGTGGCCTTAGCCTCCACCCATTTACTCACATAATCAACAGCAACCAAAATATACAAAACTCCAAATGAACTAGGAAAAGTACCCATAAAGTCGATGCCCCATACATCAAAAATCTCGCAGAATAGTATGGGTTGTTGGGGCATCTCATGTCTCCTAGAAATATTCTCAGTGTGTTGGCAATGAGAGCATGACTTACAAAACACATGGGCATCATGGAATAAGCTAGGCCAATATAATCTAGAGTCCAAAACCTTCCTAGATATCTTTTGGGGTCCAAAGTGTCCACCACAAGCAAGTGTATGATAGAAATGCAAAACAGACTCAAACTCATGATCGGGAACACACCTCCTAATGACTTGGCCACTACACATGTGCCAGAGGTAAGGATCATCCCACACATAAAACCTAGACTCACTTTTTAATTTTTGGACTTGATGTTTCTTTAAATTTGCAAGGATTTCAGAGGCAACAATGTAGTTAACTAAATCTGCATACCAAGGATGCGTACCTGAGATGGAATAAAGATGCTCATCGAGGAAAGTGTCCTGAAGTGGTACCGGGTACAAGGTGTCATCCTCTACTGTGTGAGTAAGCCTAATCATGTGGTCTGCCACTAAATTCTCTGAACTCTTATTGTTCTTTATCTCAATATCAAATTCTCAAAGAAGGGGCATCCATCAAATCAGCCTGGGCTTTGCATCTGGCTTCTTTAGGAGGTACCTCAAAGCTGCATGGTCAGAAAAAACAACTACTTTAGAGCCCAATAAATATGAATGGAATTTATCAAAAGAAAATATGACTACAAGAAAATCCTTTTCTGTGGTAGTGTATTTTGATTGGGCTGAATCCAGTGACCTTGATGCATAGGCGATCACATGTGAACGTCCCTCCACCCTCTGAGATAAGACATCTCCAATCGCAAAGTTGGAGGCATCACACACAAGCTCAAAAGGAATCTCCCACCATGGGGGTTGTATGATCGGTGGAGTGGTCAGACACTTATTTATCTCATCAAATGATACCCTGCATGAATCATCAAAATTGAAGTCAATATATTTTTGAATCAATCGAGATATGGGTAGAGCGATCTTACTAAAATCTATGATGAAGCGTCGATAAAATCCAGCATGTCCAAGGAATGATCAAACATCACGCACACATATAGGTTATGGAAGGGATGAAATAATGTCTACGCTAGATTTATCAACTTCAATGCCACGTTGTGAGACTATATGACCTAAGAAAATTCCCTTTTCGACCATGAAATGAAATTTTTCAAAATTTAAGACCAAATTCTTCTCAATAAAACAATGCAACACATCACCCAAACTAGAGAGACATTCATCAAATGAGGATCCATAAACTGTAAAATCATCCATAAATACCTCCATGCAGGTCTCAATAAAATCAGAAAAAATACTCACCATGCATCTCTGGAAGGTACCTGGAGCGTTGCAAAGTCCAAATGGCATCCTCCGGTAGGCAAATGTGCCAAAGGGACAGGTGAATGTAATCTTCTCCTGATCCTCTGGAGATATAGGAACCTGAAAATATCCAGAAAATCCATCCAAGAACCAATAGTGTGTCTTCCCAGCTAGTCTCTCAAGCATCTGATCAATAAACGGGAGGGCGAAATGGTCCTTGTGCGTGGAATGATTTAGTTTCCTATAATCAATAAACACACGCCAACTGTTTTGTACCCTCATGGGAACTAACTCATCTTTCTCATTTTTAACAACAGTGAAACCAGTTTTCTTAGGCACAACCTAAATTGGACTTACCCACTGAGAATCTGAAATAAGATAGATTATACCTGCCTCATGAAATTTTGCATCTTCTTTTTTAACAACTTCCAAAAGTGTTGGATTGAGTCTCCTTTGTGGTTGCCTCACCGGTTTAGACCCGTCCTCCAAGAGAATCCTATGCATTCAAATGGTGGGGCTAATACCTGATATGTCAGCCAATGTCCAACCAATTTCCCTAATTTTATCTCTCAATAGAATCAAAATTTTTTCTTCATGTTAAAAAGAGAGATTGTTATAAATTATAATAGGTAATCTATCACCACTCATCAAGTATGCATATTTAAGATTTGGGGTCAATGGATTGAGCTCCAATGTAGGGGGGTGATGTATGGATGGAGAAATTGATGCAACAGACATATCTTCACAATGAACATCAGTATCAGAATTAAAATCATCACAATCAGAGAATAAAGCACCAAATCCATCAGCATACTCAATAGCCATGTCATAATCAGAGTTCACATGATCAAAATCAGAATATGAATCCACATAAAAATCAAATCCAAGAGAGGATTGTGTATCAGCAACATGTGTGGAAGTTATCTTAGACATTAAACCAGTACCAATACTCATAATCTCCCTAAGCATAGGACAATCAAAATCCATGGAGTTTTTACTTGGTGGTTCAAAATGGGAGATAACAAAAGAAGAATGGTCCTCTGAGGGGTACTTCATGGAGTCCATAACATTAAATATCACAACTTCATCCCCAAATTCCATGGAAAGTGTACCTTCATTGACATTTATGATAGTTTTTGTAGTTTTGAGGAAGGGTCTACCTAAGATTATGGGAGCATGAGAACTTACCTGATCGTCCTCCATGTTAAGCACGTAGAAATCTGCTGGGAAGATCATGTCTCTTACCTGGACAAGTACATCCTCAAGGACTCCCACGGGATATGCCATAGCTCTATTCGCCAATTGCACCACTACTCTTGTTGGCTTCAACTCACCAACCTGCAAGGAAGAGAATACAGAGTGAGGCATAACATTTATTGAAGCTCCTAAATCAAAAAGAGCATCATAGAAGTGCAACTACCCTATGGTACATGGGATGGTGAATTTCCTGGGATCCTTGCACTTTTTTGGCATTGATAGAGTTGGTGTAATGAGTGCTGAGACATTCCTTCCAAGGTTGATCCTCTCATTACCCTTGAGCCCTCTTTGATTGGTACAAAGTTATTTTAAGAATTTCGCATACCTTGGAATTTTCTTAATGGCTTAAAGTAGAGGAATGTTGATCTCCACACGCTTGAATGTATCAAAAACCTCCTTTTCATTTCTTATTCAGCCATATTCTTGGTTTGGACAACCCTGTTGGGAAAAGGAAGGGGTTTAGGAGGAACATCATCAATCATTTTCTTACCTTTATCTTTCTCCTTGGATTGCTCATCAGTTGGTTTGGAATGCGGCTGCTCCAGAGTTGAGGTGAATCCCGGTGGAATGGTAGGTATAGATGTATCGTTAATTTGCTTCCCACTTCTCAATGTGATGGCACTAACATTCCCCTTTGGATTTGGAGTGGGTTGGGAAGGTAGATTTCTGGAATTCTTACTTACAAGTTCATGGAGGGCGGTGGCAATATGGCTCATTTGAGTCTTCAACTCCCTTAGCTCCAAACCTTGACTCTTTAGCTCATTCTGTTGATTAAGAAAAATTTTCTTCAAAAGATCATCAGTGTTAGAATCTACCTTAGGTGGGGGATTCCCATGTTGTTGGCTTGTTGATGTTTGATCTTCAAATCTCCTTTGGGGTTGTTGGAAACCCTACTGGTAAGGCGGAGGCTGTTGGAAGTTTTGTTGAAAAGGGGGCCTTTGTTGTTGTCCAGATCCATACCTCATGTCTGATTGATCCTTCCACCCTTGGTTGTATGTTGGAGCAAATAAATAAAACTTCTTTTGGGGATATGGTTGTTGTTGCTGCTGAAATGGTCTCCCAGGGAATACTGCTGCACAATCCTCTGTCTCTTGTAGTTATGGGCAACAGTCAGTTGGATGGCTTGTCTCAGTGAAAATGCCACAAGGCCTTGATAGAATGGGTTGGGATGTCTTTTGAGCCAAAGAAATCTGCCTCACCATAGTGTTCAATTCTTCCAACTTTTTATCAATCAAATGACTTTCAAGAGAAGAAGGACTTACCTGATGTACTCCCCTGACATGTGGTGTACCTATATCGCCAAATTGTTGGGAGTTTTGGGCCATTTTGTCAATCAATTCTCATAAATCTACTGGTGTCTTGTCCACCAATGCTCCTCCAGCTGCAGCATCCACCATTATTCTCTCCATAGGTGTGAGTCCTTCATAAAAGTAATGAATGAGTAATTGCTCACTGATTTGGTGATGTGGGAAGCTTGCACACAACTTCTTGAATTGCTCCCAATACTCATACATTGACTCCCCTTGTGCTTGCTTGATCCCTGATATCTCCTTTAGAATGGATGTGGTCTTTGATGCTGGAAAAAATCTTTGCACGAAAAGACGTTTCAAATCATTCCAACATGTTACATCTTCAGGTTGCAAATAATACATCCAATCTTTTGCAGCTCCATCAAGTGAGAATGGGAATTCTCTTAATTTGATTTGATCTTTAGAAACATTTCTTGGTTTTAAAGTTGAGCAAACCACATTAAATTCTTAAAGGTGTTTGTTGGTATCCTCACCAGATAAGCCATGAAACTTTGGAAGAAGGTGAATTAATCCAGATTTTAACTCAAAGTCTGATTCGAGATTCGGGTATTCAATACAATTCGGTTGATAGTTAATATCAGGTGCAGCCAATTCTCTAATGGTTCTATTAATTTCATTTCCATTATTTCCAGCCATTGGTTCCTCTTTTATTTTTTAATTTGAATTGCTTCCAATTTCAATGTTTCCAGAAGAGAGGAATTCACCAACTGGTTGAATATTGAAACTTCTCGTAGATTAAGAGTGTCTGATTCGTACCCTAAGGCTGCGTTCAATCTCAGGGTCAAGATCTAAGAGGTCTTCGGGATTAGTTAGTGTCATAAATAAATGAAATATGAAAATAAGTAAAGTGGACCATAATAAAATAAAAATTAGAAGTTTGAGTTGATGGTCCAAAAATAAGTAGAAGAAAATAAAAGAAGAAGAAGAAGAATCATATTGGGTAAAGAAGGAAGAAAGAAGAGAGGAAGAGAATAAAATGTAAAATAAAATAAATACCTCTAATTGGTTGAAATAATTACTTGCCTCCCTGGCAATGGCACCAATTTGATAGAGCGCTATTGTGGGCGCCCTCAAATGATTAATGTGATTTTGGGGTACTTAGGTGCAGCAGAGTGGCTGGCCAAGGTTGTCTATCAAAGGAGGAAGTGAATTTAACAACTTATTAAAGGTATTCTAAACAAAATAAAATAGAATATAATAAAAACACTACTTTAAAGGATTGGGGTTTGTTATAGTTTATGAATCTAGAAGAAGTTTTCTGGAAGAAGATTGTATATTTTTTTGTTTTTAGTTTTGAAATGAATTTCGATTAAAATGACAAAACAAGAAGATGTTTTTTCTAGAAATATATTTTAAAAGTAATAATCGATATAACTCTACCTCTTAAATAATTTATTAATCATTCTCATTTAAATTAATATTCACTTAATTATTATCCCTTAATTTGTTAAATCCAGAACCCTACGAGAATTAACTTTACCACGAAGATGAAGTGAATTTAACCATAGGCTAACTTCGGAACATGCAATCACAACACCCTGCTTTGATTGATGTTATAAAATTAGCTTATTGTTAGTGGTAAATTAAGGCACATAACCACTCTGTAAATGAGGATTAATTGAGTTTAAGGATTATATTCGAACTCTACAAATTGATCCCTTCTGGTTTTGAATTACCGGTTAAGGTTGCGCTCTCACAGTTCACACAATTCTCGACCTTGCGTGTTTTGTGTTAACTCTTCAATTGATTTCTTAGTTTAATTTAAATTAAAAACTCAATTAATATATCATAATATGTGAATTACAGTAGCTCATTGATTCAAAATAAATGAATGAAGAAGGATAGAGGTCGATCGATTACTAAAAAGAACTACTCTTCCATGGGTGGTGTAATCATCGTGAAGACGTTTTGCATAAGCAAAGGATTGAAAGGGTAGAACCCAATCCTGTCTCCACTCTTGATTCCAACCTAATTAAGAAGATTAAGAGAAGAAATTTAAACAAAAAATAAGAAAATATAAGAAATAAAATAATAACAACGAAGTTTATTACACAAACAGAATTACTACAACACGAAGGAGAAGAAGAAGGCTTCGTCAAAGGGATCTTTGTTTCAAGAGATACCCTTATTGAAGTGGTTGTATAATTAGAGTGGATCCACTTCTCCTCTTCCCTCAACTTTACAAATCACGTCCCAACCCCACCAAATGAGAAAAACACTAATTTATAGAGTGGTGGGGAGGCTAGGTTCAAAGTGGTTTCAAGTGTGAATGGGGAATCTCGGCCAAATATTATATGCCAAATTTTACCACCAATTTGACCACCAAAACGCGTTCATTGTCTGGACTTCCAGAAGGATCAAATGTGAGGATATGGGTCCTCTATCTCCTCTCCACATTTGGGCTAAATCCAGGCCAATATTAAGGAGTTATGGTCGAAATACAGAAGCTTCTCCATTCTGGCGAGTCCAGCCCAACATTGATTTCATGGCCCATTTTCAACAACCAAATGCACTCTTTAGCACTAGTGTCCTGAATGAAATTTGTGCATAATTACGTTAGGAACACTTTTACAAAAGGTAAAATTCAAATCATAAATATAAAAATATTTATCTTTGAAATACTAAAGTGAACTATTAGGAGTAAAATAGGAATTTTCATCAAATATTCAAATGAATTATCTAATCCCAAATATTTCATAAATGAATATATTTAGCACAATGTGAGGAAATTGTATCATTTATTATCAATAAAATATTCAAAAAAATAGTGTTTTATCAGGTATATTGAATTTGAATTATCCTCATCCTACCAAACACTCCAAAGATACGTTAAGAGTGAGAAGAGACCTCTCAAAAGAATTAAACTCAGAACCCAATTTTGGGACCTTATCACTAAGTAGGAATTGGTGATGTTTTTACAAGACATTTACTTAAATGTATTTTTGGGAAGTTCAAGGCTCTATATACATGCAGTATTTCATTTTCCATATCAACAATGTCTTACAAACACTATTAATGGGAACTCAAGGGTACGGTATGGTGATAATTTCCCCCTTATGTCATGAGAATCTCATTATATAGACATAATTCTTTATATAATGATAGTAAGTAACCTATTGTAAATAATTCCTTTTTATATTGAAATTCCTAATAGCCTTGAAGCCACCCCATTCAATCCATGGAGTAAACATGATGAGGATTTCATATTACCCATCAGCCAAGTTGAGGTGAAATCTATGGATTTAGAAAAATATTGGGTCTTGTTGGGTAATGCTACAAATCATTTGTCACTAACCTAACATATATTTTCCAAGATAACTCTCCCATTGATCTCCTTCCATTTTATCACTAACCTATGAGAATATTTACTCATATTTAGGCATGACCAATATTCTATCACCATATTCAAGGCTCTTTAGTTGACTAGATATGAATCCTATAAGGAGATTATTGTGTATGAGAATGTTCCCTCTCATTATAATTGTGTTAGCTACACTTAGTGAACCAAATCATTAGTAATAATGATGTAATATCAATGAGGATAATAGTTCTCCCATATATTCTCCCAGAACTCAGAATTATACTATATCTCTTTCTTCTAAAGATTGTGAATAGGAGGAGTATGATATCAATGATGCACTACAAACATTTGGGAAAGTCATATTGACTACCATAAATGAACTTTGATGGGTAAAAATGGGTATGAATGAGGATCTATAGCCTATATTGATCACTTTCAACATGAATTAAGGGGAATATGAAAAATAAATCTTATTTTATAAGCAACATCAAGATGTTTCCACATGGAACTACACATAGATAACTGGGTTGGACCCCCAGGTATCTAACCATTATTTTTTTCAACCATATGACCACTATGGTAATAAATATATGGAAATGATAATGCATCTAACCCATGACACCAAAGTATATGCCAAAGTCAACAAGGTCATAAAATACAACTTCATATGGGAATTCCAATAACTGAAACGTTTTGCTAACATCATTCTCATAAAGTAAAATAATGAGAAAATCAGGGTCTATATGGATATAGGGGATCTCGACAATCACTTCCCAAAGGATGATTTCATAGTATTGATCATATAACTATTGGTCTATGTGATGGCTTGATTCTGAGCCCTTTACATTATGTATGGGTATTCTAGATACAACAAGATCAAAATAGTCCTTAAATACGAGTTGTTAACTACCTTCAAGGAACCCCAAAGGGTTTACTATTATCAATAAATTCCATTAAACTTAAATAACATTGGTTATAAATACCAAATTCCTTTCACAAAATCTTCAATACCTTTCATCTAAAACCATGGATAGTTATCTTGATGTTTTTTGGTAAATATCAGCATTGGTGTGATCATATTTCTAGCCATGAGGGATTTTTCCACCAACTATGAAAATATATCCTGGAAAGTAACCCATTGACATGTGATATTCTGGAAACATCAATGAAATTCCTTTTATTAATAGATGTCATTATGGCATTGAAATCAACCCCAAGAAGACCAAGGTGATACTTGGCATGATAAATTCTTAAAACCTCAAGTAAGTGGGAGGAATCCGAGGACATTTGTCATATATCAAGAGTTTTATAGAAAACTTTTATAGAAAGTGATTTCCCTTCACAAAGTTGTTTAAGAAATGGGTTACCTATTAATGGGACAAAAATTGTTAAAAATATTTTTTTGATATGATGTGAAACCTTCTACATCCTCTAGTGTTTATTTCATTTATAAAAAGGAATATTCTCATATTCTATGTGGAATCCCTGTAGATATATCTTCGAACCATCCTTTTATAGATCAATGATATGGGAAATAAAAATAGCCTACATTATCTCAATAGGACAAAGTTGGATATTGAGACATGATATTACAATATTGAGAACAATTAACTTGAACTTATTTTAATAGTGAAAATTTTGATACACTATTCATAGCACCGTGAGGTCCACTTAGTCTCCCTTATAGATATACTCAAATGTATCCTCATTCATTTGATACTAACTAGTTATATAGCATGGTCCATGGTCATTCTACAATAGTTTTTTTGTATAGTTCATATCTCAAAAAGAAATTATATGGTATGAGTCATTGGGTTTTGTATTAGTTCACCCTAACTTATAGATGTCATCATCTGACATATATCTCCTTGTTAAAAAAGACTACTTCATCCACAAAACCTCCCAATTATGGTAAATATACATTAATGATGCCTATAGAATCACAAATGGAAAGAGGAATGATAATTATAAGATTAATAGTAATATCATATAGATTTAATTTATCTCTCTAGTCAAAGCAGTTCTACCTTTAATCCTTCCTAATATTAGTATAATTCAACAATAATGAAGTGGAATATTATACGCTCATTATAGGATTGGAACTAAACCTGAAAATACATATGTCCCAATTAAATTTTAATTGAGATTAAAAATTGGTGATAAAGAAAATAAATATTGAATATTCCATTAATAAAGAAGAGTTGATAACTTTTATTGACTATGTATTAGGGTTGATGGTTAAATTCCCCATCAAAATCAGTGATAGCTCACTTCCTATGTTCAAAAAATTCCAAAGGGGATAAATTGGAAGATACATCCACAGATTTGTTATATCTAGATCGAAATGAAATATTCATTTGTATCATGCATTGAAGGGTGGAACCTCTATTAATCGGAAGTGATATGGAGGGAATGAATGAAATCAACACCACCTCAAATTAGAGTGAGCCTTATCCTTCACCAAGT
This sequence comes from Viscum album, assembly GCA_963277665.1. NCBI lineage: Eukaryota > Viridiplantae > Streptophyta > Magnoliopsida > Santalales > Viscaceae > Viscum > Viscum album. The sequence continues at coordinate 1,088,504,476 of OY728130.1, read as the reverse complement.
GACTCCATAATTGGATGTACGTTTCGCATTAAATTGTAACTAAAAATGGGTTGTTCCCACCAGAACAAGATAAGATACAGTAGGTCCATGCAGGTACCTATGGCACCCACTAGTTAAGAACCAATCTATCTCATCAAATTAAGAGAATTAGATATTTTTAACCATAAAATATTTAGGAATGTGTGGATTTTCCAATGAAATTTTTTACTTTTCCTTTATGTTCCATATTCATTCCTCCACTCTTGAAGTTATTGCATATTTTCAAATACTTCTGGCCATTTTTCAAATAAGGGTTAAATTTCATGGGTCCGTAGACTCTATCCATAGCTAATTAATTCAATTTCATCATTAAAATTTTTGATTTATTATCCAAATATATTAAAGTTGTACCCTCAAATAATTCATAACTAAAGTTGTTATCAATTTTATGAAATCTAATATCATCACCAAATTTGTTGTACCTTGCACAATATTGATGGAAAAAAACACCAATTTTTATAATTTACAATTGAAGAGATTGTATTAGGAGTGTAATATATAGTAAAACCATTCATTACACTGTCATGATATATCCAATGGACAGATAAAGGAATTCAATAAACACTATGTAATATCCTTCATAAGATGGAAGATAAATAAAATAATACTTTCCCAAAAAACCCTACAAGATTTGTGGTATTATTCCACCACAACCCATAATTCCACATAGGAAACCCTATACTCTCTTTTTTATGGGATTGAGGTGATTTTTCTTATTGAATTTAAATTTACATCACGTTTCATTATCACCGACAATTAATTAACTGAATACAAACATCCTCATATTTGGCTTGATGAGCTACAGAAACTCGATGATAAAAGGTTGTGAACACTACAAAACTTAGAGGTTTATTATAATTGAGTTTAATGAGTATTTAATAAGAATTATTTCCTCTACTCATTCATCTAATGAGGAATGATGTTGGATCTATAATTTCCCATGGTACCCTGAAAGAAACCTATGAAGTTAGATTAAAAACTGGAAGGACCGTAGGCCTGTTAGGATTTTGGGGCCACTTCAAGGCTTCAGATTCAGTTTATTTGATGTTCCTGACTCAGTTCACTAAAATAAGGTAGTGTAAGGAATACTTCAACAATGGAAGGATTTAAAATCATAGAATTTATGGGTTTCAACTAACTAGATTTTTAAGATGTATTTGTTTGAATTACTCTCATCATAGATATGTGGAGGTAATGAGTAAGTTATGAATGAATTTTTTGACTATCGGTGATTGGTAGTCATACTGAAAATGCTATAGGGGATCAGCTTTTTCAAAAAAATGAACAGAAATCTATGATTTTAGGAATTCAGTATTACAAGATGACTAAGTGGGGGCCTTGATTTTAGGGTGTGGACCACTTTTTGATTTTTTTTAAGAGATAATTTGAGTTACTTATTTATATTGTGGTACAATCAGAGTTATTGTAACATTATACTTCTAAAGTAATAAATTAATATATTTTTATCCCATAAAAATAGGATGAAAATATGAACCATGTAAAACTAAAGTGTTCTTTACTTTTTATTTTCTTGTATGCTTACATGTTCCGGTTTGTTTGGAAGACTTTATGCATGGTGATTTAGAGTGATTTCAAGATTTAAAAGTTCTAGATAATTTATTTAGAGAGGTGTATAGTGCTTATGTGGGTAACTTATAGAGTGTAAACTTATGGTGGATTGAATATCAAAACTTTTAGAGGTTCAACTTCTAGTGACTTTACTATTTTATGCCTCAATCTCCACCTAAAAAGAGGTATAGAAGGATGGTTCAGATCCCACAATTCTCAATACCCTAAGTTATTGTATCTTTTTTTTCATTATGATTTCTTTTAGTAGGATTTACTATGCCCAATACATGCCTCCAGAAGAAGTTAATATATATTTTGATAGGTTTGATGGAATGAACTTTAGTTTTTGTCAAATTCAAGATGGAAGATTATCTAATCTAAAAGGATCTTGAAGTTATATTGAATAGAACTAAACCAAATAAGTTAGATAAGGTTGAATAGGATTAATGGGATAATAATTATCTTTATTTGATTTGGATGATGTTATTAAGGAATGATTCTTTCAATACCAGGAGAAGAAGACAATTTTGAGACTTACAATAGTGACGATAGATATTTATGAGAAGATGGAAATGTTCAACGAATTGCTTCTTCTGTGAAAGTTATTTAGTATGAGAATATAAAAAAGGATTTCAGTGAAAAAAATATTTTAATGATTTAAATATGATTCAGAAACATCAACAGGTAGTAAATATAACATTTAAAAATTATGTTTTGGGGGTTTTTTATTGTCATTTTTTCTAGAATCATGGGATGTGATAATGATGAAAGTGATCAATTATTCTAGTAAAACTAATATGTTATTCGACGACATGAAAAATTTGATTCTAAATGAAGAGTTTCAGATGATTGAAGTTCATGTATCTTCTGTCAATGTGAAGAATGGGGATAGAAGAGGAATTTCACCTCATCTCTAAAATCATAGATGTTCAGTGGATAAATCTAGAGGGATCAGTCTAGGGAAATCAACCAGACTCAGTTCTGCATGTTGGCATTGTGGGAATAGAGGTAACCTTAATAATTATTCTTAAAAACATTAGTTTATTAAAATTACGGATTTTAAAATCTCTATTTTCATAAATACTACAATTAAAGAAGGTAAAACAATTATGCTTAGTGTTAATATTCAAGCAAAATCTTAGATCAAATATTTCAGTGCATCCTTTCATTCTATATGAGAAAGTGGATACAATTCATTTTCTTCAAAAAAAAAATTAATAAAGTGAATCTAATGGATTATAGATCTTTGTATAATAAGGTGAAGGTAAATATAATATTTCAAATTTATAGTGGAATATTTCTTGAGATGATGGTTGTTTAGTTTATTCTTGGTCTTTGAGATAATATTATTTGGGTTGGCTAGCTGGATGAAGTTGGGTATGGAACATTTTTTACTAAAGGGGTATGAAAGATCACTTGGGGATCCCTATTAATGGATAAATTGGTGAATGATGGAACTATATACCTAATTATAAGAACAGAAAGATTCACAATTGTTAGGGTGTCAAATTTCAGAAGTTTAGCTTTTTGGAACTATCATTTATTTCATCACAGTGAGAAGTGTTGGAAGAATCGAGTGGAAATAAGAATGTTGAATATGGATCCAGAAAACTTTGTAAGTTATGAATGTTTTATAATTGTAAATAAATTAAATGTGTCTTTGAATATTAGTGGAAATACTTCTAAGAACTATAATCTATAACTTGTACAAACTGATGTCTGGGGACTAAACCCTACTAACTCATGGTGGGTAAAAATACATTGTTAATTTCATTAATGACTCCACAAGGAAAATGTGGGTGTATTTCGTAAAGAAAAATTCAGATTTTTTTGAAATCTATTTTTAGTGTAAATCAATGGTGGAGAGGTAAATTGGTTATAAAAGAAAGTTTTTAAGATCTGATAATGGAGGTGAGTTTACCAGAAGGATTTTTCAAAACTACTATATAGATAGGGGAATCAAACAAGAGAAAACGATTATCATAATTCTGAAAAAAAATGTAATTATAGAGAGGCTGAATTGAAGGTTGGTGGATAAGTTATATATAATGAGTATTCACTTTGTAAGGCTTAGGTTTTTTTAGTCATAATCTATGTGCAAGGTCACATTCATAATCAACTCAAAACCTTATTCAGTGGTAAAGAAAGAGATTCCAGAAAGATGATGGTCTGTTAAAACACTATATACTAATCATATTAGGATCTTAGGATATATTTTTTATGTTAATGTAGACTCTAAGGACCTAGAAAATATTGAAGAAAATTCATGCACATGTTGCTTTTTATGGTATGGTAATGAAGATTTTAGATTTTAACTTTGGGATGAAAGTAGAAGGCAAGTCATAAAAATTATAAATGTTTTATTTAATGATTAAATTCATTGGATGGATATGAACGTGGTGGAAAAGGAATATAAGAACAAAAAATAATCTCAAGTATAAGATTTTATAGGGTAATTTCTAAAGGAATACAAAATTTTGGAAAGTTTAGGTGATATTGAGTAAACCAAAAGATCTCAAATTATGGAGGAAAGTTTGGGCAGTAATATTAGAAGTTTTGATAGTATATCAGTATAAGTTTTACTTAAAATATCAATGATTGTTGAATCTCAAGGAATATAATCAGAATGATATTTTATATAAATATATAGATCAAAAAAGCTTAAATACAATAAGAGTTGTGAACATCTTCCAAAATAGAACTATAGGTATAGAGTTCGGATGTTGACCTTCACTTCTCACTCTAAACAGATGGAGGAGAACCTGAAATTCTGAAAGAGGTGACTAGTATTAGTAATTCTTCTTAGTGGGTGTTTTATATAATGTAAGAGATGGATTCATTATATAAAAAGGACACCTGAGACGTAGAAGAACTTCCATATAGAAAATTGAAACTGAAAAATAAATTTTTATTTTGATTAAATGTAGAAGTTAATGAAAGTAAGAGGTATAAGGCTAGTCTGGTGGTGAAAGGTTTCCAATAAAAGGAAGTTATTTACTTTTTGAAAATATTTTCACCAATTTTAAATCATACTACTATCAGGACTATACTTAGTATAGTTGGTTTTAGATATCTATATCTAGAACAAATGGATGTTGAGACATCTTTTATTTTTGGTGATTTAGAGAATGAAATTTATATGAATAAATCTAATGGTTTCATAGACAAACATCTAAAAACTCAAAAGGATTATTTATGGGTTAAAATAAGTTTCAAAGTAATGGAACCCAAAGTTTAATAATTTTATGTCAAAGAAACATTTCCTATGAAGAAACTCATATCATTATTGATACTAGAGGATGTTTGAGGATATAAGCTTCATGTAACACCCTAAGTTTTTATGAATTGTTATTTTTTGAATAAATTAATATATTTGTGTCTTTCATTATATGCAACTCCATGTTAAACTTTCACAAAATGAAACACTGGATTATATTGCATTACATGCAACAGTGAGTTTTAACAAAACCATGACATATTATTAATATAGTTATTTAAATGTAACCATTATAAAATATCCATTAAACATAGTGATATGAAAAGTGATAACTAATTTTTAAATATTATGTTTAATTTTTTATATAAACAAAGCATATTGGTAATAAAATACATTATTTTTTGTAAAGTCCTTATATATTCCAAAATACTATTTTCTAAAAAAAATTGCCTTTTTGTTAACAATAATAAAATTAATTTTTTACACTTTTATAAAAATAATATCTAAAAATAAATATTATTTTAATTCATAATTTCAAAATTATCTTAGGGGAAATATTTTTGATCTTTTCTAAAAAGTTTCATTTTTTTGATGAATAGTGAAAAATACAGAATTTTAATTGAAAATTTCCTTTTTGTTTAATTTATTTATAAAGATAAATGAAATTTTAAATAATTTTTAATTTATAATTAGTTAAATTATACATTAATTAATCAATTTATTTCATTTTAACAAATTTTATATTTAAATTTTATATAAAAACCTTGTAATCTTTTGATCATTTTTAATTTAAAAACCCACTTTCTCATTATGATTATGGGATTAATTTTAAATGATTTTTTTTCACTTATATGAATATAATTTGGAAAAATATATCCCATGTTGGGAATCATTATAATATAAAATTTATAATATGGTAAAATTATTTTTTACCAAAATTAATTTTAAAAACAATAAAAGTTATTTAATGTGGTTAAGGTAAAAATGGGTTTACCATGGGTAAAAATAAAACGATAAGGGTAAAGTTTACCTATAAATTTGTCTAAAAAATATTTTAGGGATATATTTTGAAATTATAATGTCTATGGTTATAATTTTATTCATTTTTTACCCTTTTTACATGTCAAAAATGTTGGATTAATCAATTGTTTTCAAAAATCCCAATTTTATCTTCTCCCTCGCTTATAAGAGGCCATCCCCTCTCCTCTCTTTTTCACACATTAACACCCTTTTTGTTCATCAAATACCTACACATATCACTTTAAAAATTTCCTAAACTCATCCTAGAAGCCTTATTTTGGACATAAATCCAACCTAGGTTGGCTTTTAGTGAAAACCAAAGGTGGATACCCGAAGAAGAGGTAATGTTCACCAACAAGAATTTTGTTATTTCTTCCTCCATCCCATTAATTATTATTATAACATGATGATATGATATCCTCATTATATACCATAAATTTATATGCTAATATTTCAATTAAATGATGTACAACCATCTCCACTTTCATCAAATGGGTTCTGAAATCATCATGCGTGTGTATGGCGGACTACCCATACACAAACTAATGTCATCTGTTTTCTATTACCACCTATCAAGGCTGGACATAATGATTTATTTATATATTACATATTATATTTTGTATTTTAATATTATTATAAAATTATTATATCAAAAATACCATCATACTATCCATTTTGTGGGAATTTGATAACATCGTTTGTATGCGGGGCGAACTACCGTATCGTGAGACGATGTGATTCATTCATGATCTATTTGAAATGTATTAAGAATGATTTTAAAAGAAATAATTGATATATATGAAATAAAAATTAATTTTTAATGATAATATATATATATCAATTAATTTTCTTTCTTTCTATCTAATAAGAAAATGGAAACAGTGTTCATGCATACGTAAGGCCTACCGTCTCCATGAATAGTGTATTTCATTTCCTATAACTAAATTTTATGGATAAATATAAATAAATATTTACCGGATATATATGATATTTATATCAAGTTTTACATTATAGAGATTATGACACCATTATATAATTAAGAGGAACAAAAATAACAAGTCAAAACATGCACGAAAAAACAAAGCAGTTATTACCTAAAAGGTGACTTTAACATGAAATTGATAATAAAAGGGTAATAAAAGGGAATAATAAAATCATATATGGTATTATACATATTAATATGGTTCTTTAATATATGTATAATGAGCTCATATTTATTATACATGAATTTTTAATGAGTATGAGGGAATTCAAGACTTAAGGTAAGGGTTTTTGTCTCAATTTGCATTCTTTGATACATATGTTATGTTATAAACCTATATCATTTCACAAGGTATATAATTAGCCCATTTATAATGTAATAAAATTAATGTATTCATCCTTATAGTATTTTAAGTTTCATTTTACATCATTCCTTCATGGTTCTTATGATTCAATGCTACCAAAGTGGTAAATATTTTATGTTACAATCTCATGATTTATTAATATTGATTATGATTAAGTCTCTAATTTTAAAATTCCATGATATAACTATCAAAAACACTCATGAATTTTATTCTCCTATATTTATTCATGGAATCATTATGTAAGAGTTCCATTTTTTCACTCTCTGGAACTTTCAATAATTAAGAAAATGCTTATAATAAAATCCCACTTTATTTCTCTCTTCGGTCAGAAATCTATTTTCATCCAAAACCATATTGTCTAAAAAAATTATTACTCTATTATGATTTTTAAAAGACATTTTTACCCATGATTAAATTTTAAAAAAAAATGAAACGGATCTTCATGTTGTTTTCTAAATAATGGCCATTTGGATTTTATCAAACATATGAAAGGAGTATTTATTTTAACATGTATGTCATGAAAAAATATTCCCATAATTTTTATCAAATATTACTTTATAAATTTTAAATTTTATTTTAAAATAAAAAGGATTACAAAAAATTTTATTCTTTAAAAATAATTTTTTAAAGTGGAAAGGATATTCTTCTTAAGAAATGTTTTAAATGATCTTTCAAATTTATTTTCCATCTAAGATGACATCTACTGGTGTTACCTATGCCTTATTTTGGATATAGTCCATGGATACCATTCATATTATTTCTCTAAATTATTTGTGTTTTGATGGAATGATTTTTATGAAACTTGTTTCTATTCCACAGGTTATACCATGAGGAAATTATTAAACCTCCTTTTTTAATGGTTTATTATATAATGAAATGATTATGAAACCTATATTTTTTTCAAAAGGTTATGATATTATGAAATGTTTATGAAACCCATTTCATTTCATTAGTTATGATATGAAGAATTTTTATTATCTTACAACATAAATAATTATGGTTTTCATTATGTGATGGGTAGTGACTATATCTCACTCTAATGTGTTGTGTAAAGATTATATATCGTGATATAGGTATGAATAGAATGGGGAGTTAACCCAATTCAGTAAGATAGGGATGGAATGGGGATTAAGTGAGGTTAATTAAGGGGATTTTTCCACTAGGATGGTATTGGGTGTAAACCTTGACTACTATGTCTAGGTTCTTGGAAAAGTGGAAGTGTGTGATGGGTCATTACCAACTTTTATTTTTGTCATGATCGATGATAAATCTAAGATCTACAAGATGATAAATGTCATGATCAATGAAATTCAATAAAATAAAATTGATAATGGATTGAACAATGTAAACATAGGGGGATCATCATATATTATTTATAATTAATTTTCTCCATTAAATAATTAATTTTTGTGAATTATTTCTTCATTGATGGATCTAACAATAAATCTACATTGTACAGTCATTACATTGTTGGAATCAAGTGATAATTCCCTTTGGTGGTGATTCACACGTGTTCCAAAAATCTCCAAACATCGAAGTAGGAATTTCTGGGTGCTAGTATAGTAGATCCTATCACTTTCTTCGTTCGCCTTTGATCACCATGAGAATTTCTTCCCAAGCATTCTCTTTGATCTATCTTGACATGGGAGTGGGAGGTAGAGGAAGATCATTATCCTTTATTTAAAGCATTCTTAGAGAAGGTAGATCTCTAGGGATTGAGTGGATTATCTAAATTTGTTATTCACAACCAAACAAATGAATTGTCTCTCTGATAAAATAATATAATTAGGTATAAATATCACTATGGTTAGAAACAAATAGTTGCACAAGTGATCTTTATTATTTATTTAATCCTTTGCGGAACCCCATGTCTATAATAATAATAATATTATTATTATTATTATTTATAGATGTTCACTTAACTTTAGAATTTAAATTAAATATTATCTATTCAAATAATATTCAAGATATTTTAACTCTCACCAAACATTAAACTCGGTCCTCCATTCCTCTGTAATATAAATCGGGCCTTGAATAATGACTATTTATTTATTAAATAAATATCACTGCATTATTCACCAATAAATAAATAAATAATATATTCACTAAGTAGAAAATAAAATTTTATTAATTATTCCACTCACATTATATTATCTCAAATAACTGGTTACAAAATACATGTGATCAAGAAAACATGAATAATTATTAAACCATGAGTGGGAATAAAATTTATTCAACATATTAAATAATAAATAATAATATATTATTTAATTGAGATTTTGATACACTTAGTGTGTCACCCTTTAGGAATCTTTTTTAGTGGAATTTGGAGAAGCAACGTAAATTCAAAGTTTAGCATCTAAAAACACTCCAACGCACCCATAGATTAATTTAATTACAAAAAAATAATACATCATATTAATGCTTACAATGAAATAGAATTTCTTTATCATGATATCTCTAATCAAGCTGGTTGTATGTCGGTGTCATCAACCTATGTACTAGATGTCTCTTTCTTTGAATTCTTGAAAATAAAACTTACCTAAATAACACCATGTCCATGGATTTATTTAGGCTATAACATTTCAATAAAATGGGATAAGGTATCAACTTCCATTAAATAATGGAAGGGAAAATTATTTCTCGAATTATTCACCGTGAACATATGTCATCATCATTTTCATCAATACATAAAAGTTTGTGACTTATAATAGTTAAAAATAATAATCTTAAATTATGAGGATAAATACACATGTCTACATAGAGGAATATACAATGGAACATATAAATGTTTATTTCCTACTCATACGTCTTGTTCTCATAATATCCTACACTAGATATTACCAATAGAGTACACCATGAGAAGGTTCCGCAAATTACTATGAGTCTCCACCCTCGATGTCCTATATCATTTGTGTGCCTCAAATGATATCATCTGACTATATAAAATATATTCAAGAATAATGTTATAGCACTTATGGGTTCTCATCATAATGAGGAACTATTGTAACCTTTTAGCATGCCAACTACTCTTAGGACTTTATCACATACTATGTTAGGAATAAGAACAATCATCATGTGATAAGAATTTTATTAATATTAAAAACTATTATTAAATGTTATCATAATGTACATATAAGTTGGTTCTAGGGAACTAAATCCAAAAAAATACCACTTGCACGAGATCCAACTTCTAAGAGTCTTCATTCTGCTAGATCTCAAATGATACTCTTACTTCTACTGAGATATACCATTAGTCAATGGGTCTTCCATGTTCTCTTCTATTGGTAATCTATTTACCACAACTTCTCCCCTTTGATAAGAATCCATCAAGAGGTGATACTTTCAGAGTATATTCATTATCTGATGGTGTGACCTTGGCTCTTTTTCAAGAGCCACCACTACAATATTATCATAATACAATGTGATAGGGTCCTTACTGATAGGTACAACATCAAGATTCTAGGAAAAGTTTCATATCCAAATGGCTTCCTTGGATTTATCAAAAGCCACTATATACTCATACTTTTCTATAGTATCCGTGAAAAATAGTTGCTTTGAACTCTTCCAGCTCACAACTCCTCCATTGTGATAGAAAACATATCCAAGCTGTGACTTTAGATCATTTTGATATATTTGAATACTAGCATCATTATAAACCTAGAGGACTAGCTCCTTGTCTCCACTATATACCAGGAACATACCCTTAGTTCATCTTAGATACTTAATTATGTCCTTAACAATAGACCAATGTTGTTCTTATGGATCTTCTTGATATATTCCTACCATGCTCGATGCATAATCAACATTAAGTCTAATACTTAACATGGCATACATGATTGATCTGATTGTTGAAGCGTACATGATCTTACTCATTCTCTCTTTATCTTATTGTTTCTGAGGACACATTTTCTTAGAAATATGTAAACCATGTAAAGTTGGAAACAATCCCCTCTTATATTGTTCCATACTAAATCTATTTAGTATTCGGTCAACATATGTACTTTTACTTATTCTAATAAGCCTCTTGGATCTATCAAGAATGATCTTGATCCCTAGAATATAGGATTGTTCACCTAAGTCTATCATAGAGAAACATTTTTTTAACCACTCCTTAATAGACTGTAAGATAGTTATGTCATTTCCAATAAGTAATATCTCATCAACATATACTACTAGGATAAAAACCGCATTTCCAATAAACTCCATGTAAAAAAATAGCTCACATTAATTATAAATGAAATATAATTCTTTTGCAGTTATTAGTGAAAAAATATAGGGAGAGGAAAATCAATCACAAAGAGGAAACCCCCTCTAATGAGGCTACCTCATGAAGCCTTTTCGCAGAGCTCCACAGCACGTGGCTGGCACGAAGTCTCCCCCTTTGCATGCACCACGAAGAAAAAAGGTAGGAGGCTCTGTGATCCAAAAGGCATTTGTGAAGACACCGCAAAGCAAAGAGGAATGAGCCACTACATTCCGAAAGGAATTTGCAAAGCCTCCATGAAGAAAAGAGGTGGGAGGATCTGCAATCTGAAAGATGTTTGTGAAGACACCATGAAGCAAAGAGGCAGGAGGCATGGCGGTTACGACAAAGAACCGCGTGGATTTTCTTTGAGCAATCCCTGCTTTGTGCTGCCTCTTGCCTATAAATATCGTGCTTCCCCTAAGACCAATGGATGGATCCTTTGACCTTTCACCTTCTTAGCTATAAAATCGTGAATCACTCACTACTCTAAGAAAAATGATCTCTTCAAGGTACTTTAGCATCGCGAAGTGCCTTTCCATTGGCTTAAACACAACCCCTCCTCAAGTAGGGATTACCTTCACGAATCCCATAGGCCTTCACAAAGTAATGATATCCCTAAGGGGACTCAGGTCTTCTCAAAGCACTCATGCTTTTCAAAGTACCTTCCATGAACATGTGAACCACATGCTAAGGTAGGGTCATAGTGCTTCGTGAGGTATATTGATTCATAGTGCTATTCTTCACAAGGCACCCTTGCTTCTTGAATCCCTACTCCACGAGAGCCTTTCTGCTTCGCGAAGCACCCTCAATGTGAACCTATGACATATGCCTATGATAGGCCACTCCACTTCGTGAATCATACCCTTTCGTGAAGCCCCTCTACTACATGGAGCACTGTATCTTCACAAGGCCTCTTCATGTGAACTCCTTTTCTCCACAACCCATTTTCCCATAAGACCATCCAGGTCTATACAGAGTGATTTCAAATTCCCATGGGTGATGCTTTACGTTGCGTTGCTTATCCTTATGATTTTTCGCATAGGTACAGTAATGGTTACTGCTTCTTCACATAGCCATGATAACGTGGGCCCCTCAATGGATCACTCCACGACACCCCATCAACATGGAATTGTTGATGCCTTCCCTTCCCCAAGGGTGGGTGGGTATCAGTTATTAAGTCCTATTGGTGCAGAGTGAACCCTCATCATCCAAGCTGCAGGATGTTAAACTGCCAAGCACCCTCATCCCCAACACATTACGTTAAATTGCGGCCTCTCCCTATGAATTATATGTGGGGTGCCCTGTCTTGGACATTCTCTACACCCACTCATCTCCACGGAAGTGATATATTCCTCACATGGAATGAGATCTTCCTTATCAGAGAAGCCCCTATCCACAGGAAAGGGAAACCACCTTGGAGTAATCCACTAGCCTTTATTGTATGAGGTAACATTCCTGCTCCTCCTCTCTTCTTCAGTGCCAAAGAACAAAGCAGAAATGGGCATCAGGACCTTTGTTATCTCGTCCCTCTCCCATTGGGTTTTGTCTCCACCCAAGCCTCCCTCCTGGATTAATCCTTAATCTCTATCTCCCTAGGCCTCTAACCATGAATAATCCCTTATTTCCTCTCAAGGCCACTAACCACGTGTAAGTCCCATTCCACTTCCGAAGGATGCACATTTCGCGATGTGATCATCAGGTATTTATTGCCTCTTGTTTCTCACACCAAGATTGACTCATGTGGGATTAGAGTAAGAACCGACCTTGATGTATACTCTTGGTCGTCTTAGCTCGTAAGCCCTAAACCCAACCAAACTACTAGGACTTTGATCCTAGCCAAGGAATGGTATGTAGGACACCTCCTTGAGGTTCAAGCCCAACACATATCCTATTTTGAACTATGTGGACTTTGATCCTTTCCATGGGAAGGTATGTAGTATGCCTCCCTGAGGTTCAATCCCAACACCTATTGGTCCCGGCCCCCTTTATGTGGGTTCACCTTCGTCCTGCATGACGTTAAACTATATACTCCATTCCGAACTACGTGGACTTTGATCCTTGCCAAGGTAAGGTATGTAGGATGCCTACCTGAGGTTCAATCCCAACACCTACTTGTCCTGACCCGCTTCATGTTGGTTCACTAAACAATCCTGACCACTTCACGTCAGTTTACCCTCGTCCTACACCATGTTAAATTGTATGCCCCTTTTCATCCTGCAAGATTATAAACTATACCCATTCTGAACTACATGGACTTTGATCCCTTTCGAGGAAAGGTACATAGTAAGACTCCCTGATGTTCAATCCCAACACTTACTTGTCCTGACCCCCTTCACGTTAGCTCACCAAACAATCTCGACTAATTCACATCATTTTACCCACGTCCTATACGGCATTAAACTGTATGCCCCTTTTTGACCAACATGAAGCTAAACTATACCAATTCGAACTACATGGGATATAATCCCTATCTCCAAGGCATTCTACATAGGAAGACTCTATGAGGTTCAACCCTATCTTACCGAATGTTTTTTTGATCCCTATCCGAGGGTAATCTATTGTTATCCCCATCTGACGGTATATCATTGTGATCCCTATCTGATGATAAGTCATTGTGATCCCTATCTGATGGTAAGTCATTGTGATCCCCATCCGATGGTAAGCCATTGGGAACCCCATCCTACGGTAAGCCATTGTAGTCAGCAATCAATGGTAATAAATCATAGCCCCCTTTGTTGGGACCCACATCTCCAGTCCGCCCCTATGGCGTCAGACCAACCTAGGCTACTAACCATGCGTAAGTCCCGACATGTCATTGGGTCATTGTCCTTTGTGTACACCCTGATTCTATTCCCCCATCCTGAACAATGTATAATTTGATCCTCTCTAAGGCAAGGTGTGTAGGAAGCCTCTATCAGGTTCAATCTCATCACCCATTTCTCATCCAAGTCTATCCCTCGAGCCTATGCATCCCGATAATATCATTCCCCAACCCAAAGGTTCTATTTTCTATAAGACCAATCCATGCATCCATTCTCACAGGATGCCTCCTCAGGTGTCCCATAACCACATCAAACTACACGGACTTTGATTCCCAACCATAGGGATATGTAGGAAGTATCTTCGAGGCTCAATACCAACACCACCCTTTCCCTCGCATTGGATCTCTCTCACCCCCTATCCACCTTCAACAATCCATATCCATCCCAATTCTTACTAGGTCCGCCACATCCCGGTGACATCATGTCACCCACTTTATCACTGCTCCAAGTAGAAATCGGGCTACCAACCACGCGTTATCCCCAGCATCAGTGTCCCCTCTATGGGTTGCAAGTATCTAATCCACTCATGTCAGTGTTCTGATCCGTCTGATCTGTCTTCACTGGACGTTAAACTGGAAGCATTCCCTATGTTAAACATTGGAAGCTGAGGAAAACCTCAGAGACATGCGCAGGAAATATAATTCCCCGTATTTGAAATGGGATTCCCTGGGATTCTGTGACCTTGAGAAGCCCTATAATTAGGGGAAGAAACCCAGACGCATCAGTGTTCCAGTGTCCAAACATGCTGGGGATTTCCAACGTGACTACTCCCCCGACTGAAGGTTACTGCCCTGACGGGACCCCTTGGAATGTCCTGACAGAAGCAGCATAATTAACCAGCTTCCATGAAGTCATTTCACATGTAAGAGTTTCACGAACAACATCTTAATACTTTGAGGGAGACTCGGACTAGTTAACAAGCTCCGAGGAGGAATCCACAGAATGAGGATCCAACATCCCATCAGCCTCTTTCAATCAAGATGAAAACATCCTTGAACAAGAGACGGATGCCACCAGCCTTTGGAAAGTAGTAATGCGGGGAAACAATCAGTGCACCCTCCTCTGAATAAGGGACATATGTGCACCCTAGAGAAAGCGTCAGAAATAGAAATGGTGAACCCGATGTAAATTTCTTCTTCCCAGTGTGGAGATTAGTAGCGCTTGAGACGTTAGTGGATTGATGCGTCATCGAATCCATGTATCTGGCGCCAGGTCCCACCATGAAAATGGTGTTCCTATCATGAAACGCACCATAAATTGGGGAAGTTGAATGTTGGACATCTTGGTATACGGTGTTGTCAGCGTGAATCCTTCTTACCATCCATTAAAGATGGAATGGTGTTGGGGCACTGGACGTCTCTTTCCTTCTCTCAGCAATAATGGTTAAATCCCCATGCTTTGGAGAACCCAAGTTGCTATGACAGGAATCGATCATCGCCCACCCACCAATTCAGGGGCAAGTGTAACGTTAACGTGGCAATCCTGCATGGACCCGTCGCTTCTGCGATAACTGCCACACCCACAACTGCTGGGCACCTACGCCCCATTCCCAATATGAAATTGTTTAGAGAAGGGTAATAAATGACCTCATTAGATGATTTGAGGAGGATGGGATTATCCAAACCTAGGATATGGCACATCAAGATTTAGAGGCTTATGTGCCTCACCGCCACCACCGCCCCCAAGGGCCGTGTGGGGATCCACTACTCCCCACTCCAACGCACAACTGTTTCGGGTGCCTCCCCCCAAAATGCTTTGATGACTCCCTCCCCTACGCCGATGAGGTGAGGGATGTCCGAGACTGCCTGACCGGGATCCCATTCCTAGGGATCCCAAGTAGGTCTCTCACTAGGCCGCATCAACGTCGCCACCTGGCCCAATGGGCTGAGGAGCAGGTAAGCTATGCACCTGCACCACTGGCCCCAGTTCAGTTAACCTGACGCCAGGGTCAGGCGTAGCCTAAAGAGGATGCCTACCGAGGTGAATCAATGTCAATTACTACCATGGCCCATTCCACTACTGAAGTGTACCATCAATCCCCTATTTTTGTTGAGCAGGGGAATTCAAATACCATGTTCGGATTGAGGCCACAACCACCCCACAGGTAGGCTGGGTTGACTCTCCTGGTCGTCAATGCAGGTAGAGCCCGTTGTGGTCTGACCCATGGCAATGATACCTAATACATAGGTTCTCCTCGTACTATCACTAATGAGGGCATAGGTCATTCCCACTCCCAAGCTCGGCATGGAGGTCCTCCCCACGTCGGCTTCAATTCGAACGAGGGTCCTCCCCACTGTAGTGACGCTCAATATGAAAGCCTCCTACACACCCACGACCACATGTATAGATCTATTCCTCCTATCATAGGTCACCGGTTTGAATATGCTATATATACGGTCAATCGTCAGCATGGGGGGTCTTCCCCATGTTCTTACAGCAGCTGACAAAGGTCCTCCTCATCCCAGTAACTAGAGAAGTAGAGGATTTTCTCACTTCATAAACACCCTGCATGGAGGTCCTACCTGTGTTCTGCTCGACCAGTACTAGGACCCTCCTCCCACTGATGTTACCGGGAGACACAAACATAGACGTCCCACCCATGCTACAACCTTCTCCAGTAAAGGTCCCACCCACTCCAGCACTTCCGGAAGAGATTCCCTCTGTGCTTCGACTAGGTGATACGGAGGTCCTCCTCGTATTCCCTTTGACATCTGTCTAGGTGCTCCTCGCACCCCAAATCACTCAGGCAGAACTCCTCTCTACCCTAGCACCAGTTCGACCTAAGGACCTCCTCGAGCCAAAAACATACCTTTTCCCGAAGAGCCATCCCAAGTTAGGAGACCGGTTCACCGCCACCATAAATGGAATTCTAGGAAAATTCAGACCGAGATTAAACCTTTCTGTTTCCCAAATTCTGAGTTGGAATATGATTCATCAATGGAACCCTCACCTCCATCCTCTATGTCAAGGGACAAGGTAGGAAAGAGGTGCATCAGCCTCATCCTTTCAGAATGTGAGGTCCACTGGATCCATGTTTCCCTTCGCAGATACATCCAGGAGGACGAAGATTTGGAATCCACCCAGGGTCTGACCATTCAATTACCACCATCATCACCAGAAGCACTCTCTACCTCAACCATAGATCATAGAGAGTTATTCTAGGGACCAATGGAGGATGTGAAATAGCATGGTCCACTACCAGCAGCCATAGTCCCTATGCCAGAAGCTGTGGTCACCAGCCCATCTTATCACGATGTGGTGGCTAAGTCACTACACTCTTCGAAGGATAGCCCAAGATGTGGAGGCTTTTTAGCTTTCTCACCATATTCTCTAATGTCCTGCCTACCATCACGGTGGTCTAATTTTATACAGATATTGGTTCCCCATCCGCCTATAGTTGATGAGGTGGAAAACCAAGGGCTAGACCCCAAGTCTAAGCTGAGGATCTTGTGGGACATTCTTGCGACAAACCATTTCTTAAAGATGTTTTGGCCAATCGTAGTACCAAACATAAGTGCACTGAAATTTCTCACCTAAGTGGAATTTTGATTCTTTTTCCATACCCTATGGGGGACACACTTTCGTCTTCTTCATCGATGAGTGGCTTACCCAAAGAGTTAGTCACACTTAGAAGATCTTGGTAAACAATTTTGTCTGTTTAATTTGGCCGCACTCCCCATGGCCCAATGCCCTGAGTCACCAGGATGCCATAGGACCCTACAAAAATGATGCATTTAGAGATTTAAAGTGATCCTCATGATAATCAAGGAGGCTACCCCCTGCATCTAGGTTCATTCTTGGGGGAAGTATGTGGCCCTACATTTTAGTTCTATCTGGTACCAGCCCAATTTTCTAGGTGATATTGAGGATATGCCTCCAAGAAGAGTCTCGATAAACATGGTCGACCTACCGGGAGGATAGAATGAGCTAGATATACTTGGATAAGACATTCCCCCTGAGGGAGTATCGCACCTATTGGATCTGTTGGGAAGGATCACTTTCCAACAATGAAATTTACTGGGTCTTCCTGTACCTACAAATTCATTAGCCCTCAGCCGGAGTCCCAATAAGAGAGAATAAAACCTTATAGTCTTCAAACCCTCTGACCCATCTGGTTCAGTGCAAAAGATGGAGGATGATCTTGAAAAAACAGTGTTGAGTCAGCAGCTCACAGAGCACAAAATGATGGTCGATGACCTCCTTGCTGAACGTGATGCGGAGTGACGACCAGACTATGGTAATCCTCGACCAGGGTAGCAGCGGTAGTCACAACAGTACCACGATGAATTATATCTAGGTGACCTTGACCATCCTTCCCACATAGCTAGGATAGAGGCTAGAACTTATGGAAAGATAGCATTGTACATGTCACCAAATCCACTCGGTTGGTGTGATAATCTTTGAGACACATATCAGGTTCCCCCATCCGCTTCATAGGTCATCCCACTAGCTTCTCTACGAGCCTCCAAATCTTCTTATCATGTTGAAGAACCTTCCAACACAGTGCTGGTTAGGGATCCTCTTCAAGATAAGAACCCCCACCCACATGATCATATGGTGTCACTCATTGCCTGCCTCAAGGCATTAGAAAATCGACTGATGGCAATCCCACTTGACGGCAAGCCATATCTAGCGTGGGTGGATGATATGTCAGTACCCCTAGGTTTTGAAAATCTCAACTTTTCCCCCTTCAATGGGACAGGCAATCTACTGCAGTATCTGGACCACTTCATCTCAAGGTGTGTACCCATGCTAAGAAATCTAACATAGAATGAAGCCACCAAAAATTGATGCTACGTACAGACATTGGAAGGGCATGCGTTTTTCTGGTACAGCTAGCTACCCATTGGGTCAGTAGCCGAATGGGAAGATCTTCGTAAGAAATTTCCTTACAAGTTCAGTTCCACCACATGGAATACAATTAGTATAGACCTCTTAAAATGAAAAGTGATCCATGACGAGTGCGTCGTAGACTTCGTCGCTCGGTGGAAAGGCCTCACCCACTCCTTGGATATGCCACTGACATGGGAACAGTTGTTGACAATGTGTGTCGGGAATGTAAAAACCAAACTGGTCCCCTCTCTCAATGCCCAAAATTACCTTGGGGGATTATGAGACTTCTCTGATAATTCCAAGCATCTATAGGAAGCCTTGTTGCAGTCTAAGTAGGCACGGTCATTACCTCCTACAATTCTCACAAGAAGGGATGCTAAGGTTGATCCCACCATGGTGGCATAGATAGAGGCTCCCATAAAACTGGATTTGTTACCAGTAGAGCCACATCCATATCCCCCAAGCGCCCTCCACCCTATGAGTAGCCTCCGGCTTAGCATCTTCCCCCATAGAATCGGCATGCACCTCCACGTAACGCATTGCCACCACCCAGGCAACATAACCAGGCTCCACCTCCTCGACAGGCTCCTCCAGCCCCTCTTCAGGTCCAGACTCCCAGATCCCCCTTACCAAACTGGATAAATCAAACCTAATCATTTAATGAGGCCTAGGTTCTAAGATATTTCCAAAGTGCCTTGGAACAGGGGATTGTATGTTTGCCTGAATGTAGGAGGCTTGAAGAGGCGGATCAAACTGATCACCCCAACTACTTCCCCAGTCACCAGATCCAAGGGAACACCCTTAAACAGTTCTATGTGTTTAAATAATGGATTCAAGAAAATATTTATAACACCATATTCAGGTTAGGCCCTGCTCTGGAATAGGTGGCATGTGTCTTGGTGAAGCCATACATCAGTAGTGACCCCGAAGGCGAGTGGAATCAGGTTTCTAACTGCAGATCCCAGAAGTATGATGACTGGATGGCACGTAAAATAGTTGCTCGTGCCCATGGTATTATATGTGCACATTTTAATTGACATGATCCTTCATAAGATGCTTCATAACCCGTATCCAATACCTCTACATCAACGGCTCAATCGTTCTCTTCCCAAAAGAGAAAGCATCAGCAGTGAAAAGGAAAACAAATTCCCCCACCAATTCCATCATCATCCCATTATCTAGAAAACTTCACTCCACTAGATACATCTATTCCCCCCTATAATCCTTCCAGTGAAGAGGATTTTTCAAGTGACATTCAATGGGATGCATCAGTTAACACCGTGGAGCTGGTAAACCCCTACATGATTCCCGACGACGAGGAGCTCCAGACATATCCTCCCAATATTACCAGTCGTTGCCAGTGTAAACAGATCTGTGGAAATATGGGTCATCAGAGTGCCTTAGTTAGTACATCCATCTAGGCTATGCATGCCACCAAAACTAGACAGCAGGCCCAGCGCAGAGCTCAGCACGCTCAGCCTTCTCATCTGGTGTCATCTGGTCCGCCTTTGTCACCGTTTATGTTGCTTGATCAAGAAAAGCTGCCTCGACCATGCCATGATCATCCACTCCATGTTATATACCGATATAAATCATCTTTAAATCATTCGGTAGCCACTCTACAGGCACCAACTAGTGAGCAGCGGGACATTCCCAGCACTAGTTAGCCACCGGTTCAGCTGGAAGGGCCAGTCATTCCCCCTGCCACAGAACCACCTCATGTAAGCAGAATTTCATGATTGGTATAGAAGTATGATATCCTATATCATTTTTTTAGAATTCTGGAAAAGATCTCCATCCTTAAGGCCCTTCTCCTATTGGAAGATATGCATGAAGCCCTTGCTGAAACTTTAAGAAGCCCCCTCTAGTTTGAGATGGAGGTAGCAGCTGCAGAAGCCTTCCATGATGAGATATTTGAGCATGTTGAATGCCATGCCATTATATTTTTCTCTAGTTAAGATGATGTATCTCACATATAGGGTCACATCCACCCACTGTAAATTACTATCCATTTCAATGGCATAGAGGTTCTTTATTTCCTTGTCCACACAGGATCTGGTATCAACCTAATCCCAACCCAGACCTTCCAAAAGATGGAGCTATCTGAGGATGACCTAAATCCCTATGACTGGAAAATTCAGGTTTATGATAGGACTGAACAGACACTGATTTGAAATATCTACTTGAATACATAGTTCGGTGGCCTACTTGCCAACACTGAGTTCATGGTTTTCTCCCAAGACACCACCTATAACGCGTTGATGGGCAGGCCATGGCTCCACCTGCATGTTTTGGTCCCCTCATCATATCACCAGTGCCTCAAGTACTCCCTTAATGGTTAAGTTGGTGTACATCAAGGTGACGCATCTCCCTTTTCCTTTTTGTGAATCCCTCTACCTGAATTCCTACTATTACAATAGTAAGGACAAGTAGATTTAGGTTAACAAGGTTGAATGCACGGCGGCTGAGACTGACCCGTGGATAGACCTGGATGATGCCTACATTTTCCTGATCCATTGATTGGAGACTAAGACCCTAAATATGGGGCAATGAATTGTTATTTCTGGAACAAGGTGGAAGCACATTCCCAAGTCTAAGTGACACCGTAAGATCACCTAGTTTTTGTATACAAATCTGGCTCGAGTGATCCCAGAGCCCCCTACCCCCATAAGGTATTGGGATGACCGCCCTATGGAAACAGCAATACAACATACTTTCTTATTTCGTCAGGCTGGGATAAACAGGCTCAATCTGATGTGCCACTATTACTTCAATATCATCAATCATGGCCCCTTGGGAAGAAGACCAGACGGGATTGGATCGACAGCTTCTGTCGTTATGGTTTCGACAGCACGGGAGTACCCCGATACAGTGTCCACTACCGCTCTGGCTGGCACCATCTTCCCATTAGGATCTATTGGCTTAGAGGAAACTCATCATGCTAAGGATCCCTCATCTGTAAGTGAAGAAGAGGATTTAGAGGATGCACCTCCTGCATTCAAAGAGGGTATCTCCACCATGGTCGATGAACTGGTAAAGGTGATCCTCGGTAGCGACACGGGTCAAAAACCCACATTGATCAGTGCCTCTATGCCTATCTAAGAGAAACAGAAGTACATGGACTTCCTTAAACAACAATGTGATGTATTTTTTTGATGATATAACAAAATTTCTGGACTAGATCCCCAGGTAGCCATCCACCACCTTGGTCTCCCAGCAAACCACCATGGGTTTAAGTATCCTCCCAGAAAAATGCACCCTTCTCACAGTTCCATGGTCAAGGCCAAAGTTGATAAGCTCATCAGATCCATTTTCATCAAGGAGGTCGAGTACCCCATATGGTTATCCAACATTGTGCCCGTCAGGAAGAATAATGGACTTATTAGAGTCTGCATCGACTTCTAGGATCTCAACCATCATTGTTTGAAGGATGATTTTCCCCTTCCTGTGACAGAATTTTTTATTGATGCCACTGTTGGGTTCTAGATCCTCTCTTTCATGGATGGGTATTCTAGGTATAATCAGATCTGAATGGTTCCCATGGATGAGAATTCTACAGCCTTCAGGGAACCACAAGGTACTTTTTGCTACCAAGTCATGCCCTTCGGTCTAAAGAATATAGGTTCCACCTATCAGTGGGCTATGCATCTCATATTTAAGTCGATCCTCAGGAAACTGGTGGAATTCAATGTAGACAATCAAGTGGTCAAATATCACCAACGTCAGGACCATCTCAAGGACCTTGAGAAAGTGTTCGGCTTCCACTGTTATCTCCACTTGAATATAAATACATTTAAGTGTGCCTTCGGGGTCACCTCTGGAAAGTTTCTCGGCTTCTTTTTCAGATATAGGAGTATAGATATTGACTAGGATAAGATCAAGGTCATTCTCTAGATTTCTCCTCTGAGAAACATTCAGGATCTTTGAGGTTTTCAAGGCCACTTAGCCTATATATGTCGATTCATCGCGAATTTGGCTGGAAAGTGTAAGACCTTTTCTCAGCTCACAAAGAAAGTCATTGTCTATAAGGTGGATAAAGAATGTCAAAATACTTTTGAGGAAATCAAGTATTACCTATTATAGCCTTCATTCCTATTGCCACCCGTTTTTGAAAAGCCATTGGTCCTTTATGTGACCGCCCTAGAATGATCTCTTGGCGCCCTTCTCACCCAAAAGAACAATGAGGTAATAGATAATAGTCTCTATTATCTCAGCTTCATGCTCCTCGATACGAATACCAAATACTCCCTTATCGAGAAGAGCTTCCTTGTGCTGGTATTCACAGTACAGAAATTGAGACATTACTTACAGCACCATGAGGTACTACTGGTGTCCCGAGTGGATCTTCTGAAGTATATTCTAAACCGCCCAATGTTGACAGACCGTCTAGCTCAGTGGGAAGTGATCCTCCAGTAGTTTGACATTATATTTATCCCTTAGAATTATAATAAGGGGAAATCATTGACAGATTTTCTAACCACCAATCCATCTCCCGCAAACCAGTATCTGGACCTTGATTTTCTTGATGAGATAATCCTCTCAGTAGACCAAGACATTCCTTGCTGAAAAATGCACTTTGATAGTGCATTCTGGATCCCTACTAGTAGAAGGATCAATGGCCCCAAGATCTATAGATTAGTCCTGGGTATCATCTTCATTACCCCAGCACAAGCTGTTCTACCATATTCATTCTTTATATCATAAGGTTGCAGTAATAATGAGGTGGAGTACCAGGCTCTCATTATTGTCCTTGAGTTGGCCCTTAATATTTATGTTCACCACTTTCATGTGAAAGGGGACTCCGAACTAGTCATCAAGAAGATCAAAGGTGACTATGTCATCAGAAATCCATAGATCGTACCATTTTTGGAATGCACCCTCCAGCGGATGGCCCAGTTCCCATCTAGGCTAGAAGTTTCTCATGTTCCTCGATCCCATAACGATCGAGATGATGCTTTGGGCAGCCTATCTACATCACTTGTAGAGCCTGAATAGGATGATTTGATTATCCATGTGGTACACTGGAGGGTCATCGCCCCCGTCACTTCAGAGGATGATGAAAACCTACAGGTAATCCACCTTACTGCTAGCACCTTCACATCAGGACCACCAATTTCCCCCAACATAGTTTTGGAAGTAACTCCTAATTGGAGGACCCCCTTTATTGAGTACCTCCTACATGGAAATATCTTGGAAGATCGAGCCAATTGCAAGCAGATCTGACACCGTGCATTGCATTTTACCCTCCAGAGTGGTCCCGGTCTTAAGAGGATCCTCTATAAGTTCATGTTTGGTGGGGTTATCCTCTGTTGCTTTCAGGGAGTTGAGATTTTTCAAGTCATTCAGGAGGTTCAGGATGGTTCCTGTGGCGCTCATCAAACCGGGCCAATGTTATCTCACCAGATCTGGAGGCTGGGGTATTTTTGTCCCTCAATGATCCATGACTACATCGAGTTTTCCAAGAGGTACCATGCATGAAAAATTCATGTCAGCTTTGTGCATCGGTCGCCGGAGCCTCTCCACACTACCAAGTACTCCTGGACCTTTGTGGTCTGGGTAATCAATGTCATGGGATCATATCCATGAGTGACAGCCCGCCAATGTAGGTTCATTCTAACCGCTAAAGATTTCTTTTCCAAGTGGGAAGAGGAAGTTCCACTCAAGGAGGTCAAGACCCTTTCTACCAATGAATTTTTGAGCACAAACATTATCTACCAGTTTGGAGTCCCTCACACCATCCTCACCAATAACACCACCATCTTTCGGGTATCCATGTTAAAGAAATTATACGCCAAGTACAAAATTCGTTCTAATCATACCTCTCGCTATCATGCACAATCAAATGGGCAGATCGATGTGTTCAAAAAAACCCTCTCCAACATTCTGTAGAAGATGGTTCGTCAGAACCAGAAGAGTTAGCCGGAAAATCTCCCCAACACCCTCTGGCCTTATCGGACGATGACTCGCAATTCCACACAGGTGACCTCATACTCCCTGGTGTACGGAATGGAGGTTTTCCTACCCATTAAGATTCATTGGCCATCATTGCATACAGTTGTCTATGATCTGCAAGCACTAGATAAAGTATCTGAAATCTGTTTGGATGAATTGGAAGTACTCAACAAGAGCAGGCTTCATGCCCTGCACAATCTGGAAAGGCATCAGAACAAAATATCTAGAGTTTTCAAAAATAAAGGTCACCTCCGGTCTTTCTTGCAAGGTAACATGGTGTTGGACCTAAGAACGCCAATGATACCTGTTAGGAAACCACACAAGCTATAGCCCAAATGGGAAGGACCTTGCATCATTCATATGGTTTACCCCAATGGCACATACTCCCTGGTCACCATGGATGGTGAGCGTATAACTCCTCCCACCAATGCCAAATTACTCAAGCAATACTTTTCCTGAGTAATGTGGTCCTACATGACCTTAATATATTATGTCCCGTATAACATTAAATTGTATGTCATACTGAAAGACGTTAAACATCATTTCAAGAACTACGTATGGCTTGATTCCCATCCTTATGGGATAGGTAGGAACGCTCAGACACCTTGTCTTGAGTCCATCTCCCAAACTCTTCTCTTTGACTAACCCCCGAGTGTAGTTCTCTTGGAGGGTCCCACATGGTGTAGTTTAGGCTTCTTTAGCCCCCAATCATGTTGGGATTACAATGATCTCACCATGTTCCCTTTCTCGTTCTTCTATCCTCCCACGTCCTCACCGCATGATGCTAAAATGCATTGATCTTTTTAGAACTACGTGTGGCTAGATTCCCATCCTTATGGGATACGTAGGAACGCCGGGACATTTTTTATTTAGGCCCAGCCTAACTTCAAAATCTCCCCTTTGGTCGAAACGCATAGTGTGGTGTATGCTTTTTCCCTCATTCTTGTCGAGTTGGTTATGACCGCACCATGTATTCCCCTCCTTAGAGATCTCTTCCTCTTCTATCATCCACCATGACGTTAAGCTAGACA
The DNA here is from genome assembly GCA_963277665.1 of Viscum album. Lineage (NCBI taxonomy): Eukaryota > Viridiplantae > Streptophyta > Magnoliopsida > Santalales > Viscaceae > Viscum > Viscum album. The sequence continues at coordinate 1,088,478,398 of OY728130.1, read as the reverse complement.
TGCATATTCATGCTCCATGCATCCCATCATTTGGGTTTCCATCATTATTCAAATCCAAAATGACCCCCGAATGGCATGGATGCTAGGGCCAAGGGATCTCCTACCATTTCGGGCCTACGTCCTTGAGGATTTCGAGTGACTAATTGACATAAGTCCCGCATTGAAAATATGGACAGTGGTCAACACCCATTTTTCATTACCATTTTAGGTCACATGATATGGACGTTGTATTTAGAACATGGTCAACGACCATCCTCCATTGTTATCACCTTCTCTATAAGTTCCAAATGTTGGGTGTATTGAACCATTTTATCCTACTACCTCTTCAAACATCTATCTGCTTCGGGCAGGAGTGTTGATCAAGTCGGGACAAACCCAACATGATTTTTTTCCTTCACAACCATCCCCTCATGTGTTGGGGATAGCCTGATATTATTCCTTGTTTCCCATACCGATCTTGGCTCATGTGGGATTAGGAACTTTGGTGAGGTAATACCTGCATAAGGGGTCATGTGTCTATGGCTCGCTGGGACTCCCAACCTCAGGTCCCTCGACCCATTCAGCCCTTTGGGCGAAGTTCTCATTTAGGATTATGTGGTGTGGTATGGACTTACTTATTTATTCACATCAGACTATTTTCTTCAATGCCACACATATACCCTTGAGACATCCCTCCTTTATCTATCGTCTTTTCCACAAGCACAGGTCCCACCATGCTTCACGTGTCCCATCATTTGGATTTCCATCATCATTAAAATCCTAAAAGACCTCTGAACAGCATGGATGCTAGGACCTAGGTCTCTCCTACCATTTCAGGCCAACATCCCCAATGATTTTGAGAAACAATTTGATACAAGTCCCATGTTGTGAATGCGGTCAACGGTCGATGCTCAATTGTTTTCCCCAAAACCCCGGTCACAAAAATACGGATAATGTGTTGTGAACACAATCAACAATTATCCTCTATCAGTGTTTCTATTTTTTGGTTTTACACAAATATGATGATTCTCCCTCTTCACTCACTTGTCCCATGCATATGACATTAAACTAGGAATCTACAGTTTGAGCCCTATGACCTTAAACTAAGAGCACCATCGTCCTCAGTGCAAGACATTAAACTGTGAACTGGTTGGGACTTCCCATCTTAGACCCCACAACCTTTTAGGCCCCTTGTCCCAAGTTCTCATTTGAGATTGTATGATGTAGTATGGGATTATGTTCTCATTCATGTTAGCTTACCCATCATGCCATACGCTTCTCCCGTTGAGGTACCTTACCCTTATCTGTGTCCTTGTCGCATGACGTGAAATGGAATAGCATCCTCCAGAACTACGTATGGATTGATTACCATCCTTATGGGATACGTAGGACCACCTGAACATTTAGTCTTCAGGTTCATCCCCATCTCTTAGAAACATCCTTATCATCCTGGCCCCTTGGCCTGAGTCCTTCTAGGAGAGGGGTATACAGTGTGGTATGGGCTTATGTCCTCATTTATGTCAGGTTTGTAACAACCATTCCATGTTCCTATTTCTCCTAAGGGCTCTTCATCCCCATGTACTACACTCATCTGTTCGAGTTAGATGCTCTTAAGTTAGGCCCCTTGAACCTATTTGGCAATTCACCAATGTGCCTAGGATTACTCTAGTTCAGGACCTAGAGTTTCAGATTCTACCTAGTCATGCTCTTGCCCAATTTCTAGGATTCTTTTTCCCCTTCATTTGGGAATTCATAATATTTCACATCCAAAAGGACCCCCAAATGGAATGGATTCTCATCCCAATGGCTCTCCTGCCATTTTAGGCCAATGTCCTTGAGGGCCTCAAAAGAAAAATTGATACAAGTCCCACGTTGTGAATGTGGTCAGCATTCGATGCTCATTTGTTGTCCCATATCAGGTCACACAATATGGATGCTTTGTTTTGAACACGGTCAATAGTTATCCCCCATCATCACGCCAACCCCATCAAGCCATAAATTTCAGTAGAATGATTTATATTTTTTTCACTCCAACATGTCCAAGTGGAATTTCTACACTCTTGGTACTATCCCTCAGTGTGCATTTCCACGTTAGGAGGACAAAGCTATGGTAAGGAATCATTCGGGTCTCTACGCTGATTTCCCCTTTCATGCATTCCATGCATTTCAAAGACCTTATCCACCCTTGTTTCCCACATCGAGTGTATCTCATGTGGGATTAGGGATCAGATCGAGGTTTGCACTCGCTTGGAAGAGTTTCTCTTCTCCATGGTCTGAGCTCTAAGACAATAAGCTAAGATATCCTTCTATTTCCTTTCCATAAGTCATAGGTACCGTAACTCTCATAACTATGTATAACTTAATTCCCATGCTAATGGGATACGTAGGAACGCCTAGACATCTCATCTTCAGGTCCAACTCTGGTTCTGCTAATTACCCATTATGTTCAGCCTTGTGGTCCTGAATTTCACAGAATTGTGTGGTCTGGTGTAGGACTTGAATCCTCATTCATGTTGGGTTTTCAATATCACCATGTACTTCCCTTCTATGAGCTAGTCTCTCATGTTTGTCATCCTACAATATGTTAAAATACACCCTCAGAACTATGTATGTCTTGATTCTCATCCTCATGGGATACGTAGGAACACTTGGACATTTTGTACACAGGTCTAGACCCATATTTTTATGACCTTTGTTGGCCACTTGGCTCGAGGTTTCTTCCCTATAATTTTTCATGGTGTCGTGTGGATATCATCCCCACTCACGTTGGGTATGCTTCATCACATCCTGTGCATTCCCCCTAAAACCTTGTTTATACTATACGTGTCTAATCCATATGAATTTAAACTATGTCGTCTGTTCCCACATGACTTTAAACTGTTGGGTATTTATTTAATGACATTAAAATGAATTGGTAGGCCCTATTATATAACCCTAAACTATGACATTATTTTCTTGGCTATGCAATGAAAAACGACACTGGATTGTGATATCCTCACTCGAGGGGATATCATGGTGGGTATCAGTCCTCCACCATACCATTTTTCAATGACTACATGTATCTTGATTCCTGTAGTGAAACTTGGATTCTCTGTCCTAGGTTTATCACTTCACAAAAAAACACACATCCATCCAAAAACAACCAACAAGATCTATCAAATGCCACTTCTTTTGGTGTGTGGGCCAGAACCGCGCGACAATATTTTCCCTAGCACTGGTACCCTATCACACCACTTCTAGAACTACATACGGCTTGATCCCCATCATAATTGGGTACATTGGAATGCCCATGCACTTGTCCCTTGGGCCCAGACCAACTCTCATTTTTGGTCCCTTGAAAAAAATATTTCCCATGGATCACATGGTATTATGTGGGCATATTTCCTCATTCACATTGGGTTTTTGAAATTACTACACCACATGTCTCCCTCCACCCTTTTTTCATGGTTTGATCTCTAAGACCTTTAAACTCAGATCCATCCATCTTGGTCGTAGGACACTAAACTATGCAACATCCTCCAGAACTATGTATGGCTTTATTCCCATCCTCATGGGATATGTAGGAATGCTCAGACGTCCAATCCATGGGCCCAGCCCCAGGAATCTAAAATCTTTCCCCAATTTTTCTCCTTGGCATGAACACCTTTGGAAGTATGTGGTGTGTTGAGTACCTCTTGGTCTCTCATTTGCATCAGGTTTTACAACAATCACACCATGTACCTCCCTTGTCTCTTTCCAGCCTAGTCTAATTTCTACGACCCTAAACTAAGATATCCCTAAGGGAACTTCACATCAGGTTTGACTACTTTTCCACCCTATGATCACTTCATTAAATCAGTTCCCCTCTTAATGGTCCACTTTAAGACCTTAAGCTAGAATTGTGTGACCCCAAGACCCTTTTCCTTGGAAAAGGATTTTACTCCCTCTACCTGATGCATCTTATTGTCACATTAAAATGCATCGTGAAAAAGATCCCAAAGTGTGGAATTTTCACATGCCTATCCCCTCATTCCATGACCATGATTTATCAGCACTTTATTTGGATCCTCATCCTCTTCCACATCTAAAAGTACCCCATTTTGACCTGGTATCATGCCACATTGGCTCACCAACTGTCTTGGACCAATGCCCCTGAAGACCTCAAACAACATTGGTGACAGGTACCGCGTTTCGAACATGGTCAGCAGTCAACCTTCATTTTTTAGTCCCCATCCCTAGATAACAAAAAACGTGTACTGTGTTTCAAACTTGGTAAATAGTTATCCTCTATCGTCATGCATCTATCATTGTGATCCAGATCTCAGGCGCCATGATTCGAATATTTCCACTTCCTATAATTCCAGTACATTATTCTACTCCTTCACACATCTATGTGTTTTAGTTAGGTGAGTCAATAATTTTGGGATGTCACTCACTTAGCATTTCATTCCCCCTAATGTGTGACTTCTAATATAAGGAAATCTCACCACTACTCCTTGTTTCCCACATCGAGAACAACTCACATTGGCTTAGTAGTTTTGGTGGGCTGTGTATTGGTGCAGCCATGCCACGTGGGTCCTTCATCCCTCACGATGTTAAACAGTGATTCCATAACTACATGTAGATTGATTCCTATCCTAATGGGGTATGTAGGAATGTATGGGAACTTTGCCTTGGGCCCAACCTAACTCTCACCTTCGGTCCCTTGACCTAAAGAACTTCCTCCAGGGATATGTGGTGTGTTGTGGACTCCTTATGTCCTTATTCACGTCGGTTTTATAGCTACTACATCACGTACGCCCTTCCTGGAATCTCCCCCTTTCACTCCCTATCCTCTCATATTATTTTAAACAGCACAAGTCCATTTGTCCCAACGCATGACACTAAACTGTGGTTATACCCCAAACTAGTTCAAGATGCCCCATATTAATGATGGGATGCGCCAGTTTCCTCTTCAGATAGGGTTTCTTTTACCAGTATTGGTCTCCAGCCTTTTCGTGTTTAAGAACTACATTTTTCTTGATTATCACCCTTATTAGATACGTAGTGACACCCAGGAATTTCGACTTGGGCCCAGCCTTATGGTCATTAACCCTTCTTGCCCCCTGGCTCCGATCATGGTCTAGGCAGTATGAACTTGAAACTATGTGAATTTTCCACACTGTACGACATTAAACTACATATCTATCGTCCTCCTTGGTATGATGTAAAACCACAAGGAATTCTAGGACCTCGTCAGAGAGGTCCTGTTTAAAAGTAATTTTGATCTCTGATCAGACCGATGCGCCCACCTAATGTGTTTTCACCACAGTGGCATAATTTCAAGAGTTTTAGACTCCATTAAAACAACCCATCACTCCCCCCCCTGCGCTTTGTGTGCCACTTATTCAGACCCTTGTCCTCTTTTATGTTCAAAGGAACCCCCTAATAGTACAGATGCTTGGCCTATGGCTCGCCTACTATCCAGGGATAACATTTCAAAATAATAATGGATGACATTTCGAGTCAGGCCCCATGTGGTGAATATGGTCAGTGGTCAGCACTCATTTTTTATCCCCATTTTAGGCTAATGCAATATGGATACTATGGTTTGAACACGGTCAACAGTAATCCTTCATTGTCACACCATCCCTAGAGTGTTCTTAATTTTGGGTATCGTGATTCACACTTTATACTCACCTATGTTTGGATTAATTCAAATTCCCCTGGTATTACCATGCTCCTGCACTAGAGAACATTGGAAAAATGGCACTTTGACTATTCTGAGAACTTCGTCCCCCAATTAGCACCCCCCCCCCCTTCTTCCCAGAGGTCCAAATTGGTTGTTTAAACCCTGGATTCCCGAAGCTTGGTCGACACTCTCATACTTAGATGGAACAACGAGGTGGTCATCCCTTGTTTCTCACCCCAGGCCCAACCCATGTGAGCTTAGGGATTGATTGTTGGATGTTTCAGGATTGTGACAGACATGCAGTAGGCTGAAATAAATAATGGTACTCATGGATGCATCCAGCATAAACAATTAAATAATGAAAGTACATTCTAAGGCTTATAAGCATTACAACACCCAAGGATTGACACCTCCCAGGGATGGGTTGAACTTTTTGATAGATCATTCCAGCTCCTCCACTATCTGTATTGTGGAATTCAGGATCTGCGATCACCTATTTACTTCCCACTCCTCCTTGGCAGCAATAGGGCCTAATTCATTAACCGCATCCTGGGCTCGCTCCCCGTCCAATCGGATGGTGGCCATATCCTCAGAAGCTTGCTTTATTCTTTCTTAGGCCTCTGCCATTTGGGCATTTAGGTGCTACATGAGCTCCGATTGTGAATTAAGGAAAGTAGAGTGATTGTTCTCTCATGCATGCAATCGCTAAACCTCCCCGTCAGAATCCTGATGCCTCTTGATGTTCCCTGATTTCCTATGCTTCCAGACCACACCGAGCTTACGATCATTCTCTTGAATATTCTCTTCCATGAAGTCCCAAATGAGCATATGGGGACGCTGGGTATATACACACCCATCACATAGCTCGCGCATCTGGGAACAGAACCTCCCAATCTGTTCTATCCATTGCAATTGATGAGTCTCCATGATGAAGTGTGTGATCAGATTTCATGACCAACGATGGGTGATCTTACTGTCTTCTTCATCAGAGGTCGTCTCATCTCAATCTGTGGGATCTGCTGGCTTATATGTGGGGAAAGCCTCTAGGAATTCATCAGCAGGATCTGCATCTGGTGTTTGATCAAGTACTTCAGGACCCATGTAGCTCAGCTGATCCTCGTCATCAGATCACACCTCAATGATCTCAGGATCTATCCTGCTGACGGCCCCACCAGTGATCAGAAGCACAGTATCTTGGTCTGTTCAAACATCTGCTTCCATAACCACCGATGTTCCCTCAGGAAAGGCGTCGCTAGGAGCTCCAACCAACCTCACCAAGGAAGCCCATTCCATTTGAAGAACTTTACATACAAGAGTCATATAAGCATTATTTAATCTGATTGATGGAATATAGTTACGTATTCTATGAAGGATACTTATAGAGATCAAATAGTTGGTCTCTTTCTTGGGTTGTTTCCAACAAAAACCTGATCCATGGCCCTCCATATATTGTTGGGATGTCTGAACATTCTGGGAGGACCACCTTGGGTGTCACGGCATCTCCCGACACGATGATCGTCATAGCCATGGGCGTAGTTCCAGTTGTTCCCACAGTTTCATATAATACTGGGTAGGAGATAGTTTTTCATATAAGGCCCTCCTTTACAGTTATAATGTTAGTTGAGAAGTCTTAAACAACCCGGGTGAAGACTCTGGGGGAGTGGTTAGTATTTTACCTCAAGGGCCTCGGTAAATTCTTCCAACTCTGGGTATGAATCGCCGACATCACCTTCCTCTAAAGGGCTCCCTCCACCGGCTTCCTACCCTAAGGAGGACTCATCTATTTCTTCCAATAGTGGGAAGAATTATCTTAATTAAGTGGCCAAAAATTGTGTAGTTGATGTTCAATCCAGAAAAACCTTTACCCAATCCTTCATTAAACGCGGATCACCCCGGGAGTTCACAAAGTTCTCTATCTCAGCCAGGTATTGCTCTCCCTCTGCTTTGGATAGTGCAAAGTCGGCCCTGATAGGGTCGATCCCCAAAAAATCCATCACGAGATGTTTTAGGTGTTTCCACATCTCGTATGGGCTGAGGAATTATCTGTTGACATCCCAGATGTCCCAATCCTTTAAGAAGATAACATTATCCGACATGTTTATATGGCGCAACTGCTTCCCCAAAGGTTTAGGTGTTTCCACATCTCGTATGGGCTGAGGAATTATCTGTTGACATCCCAGATTTCCCAATACTCTAAGAAGATAACATTATCTGACATGTTTATATGGTGCAACTGCTTCCCCAGAGCCTAGGTGGATATCCTGCGGAACCCCCTAGGCAGCCTCCCCTTCAGATAACTCTATCCCTCTGGGACTACTAGATCCACTTTTGTTGCCTCCCTTTTGTCTGGTATGAGCCTCATCACCACCGCATCCCCTCCACCTCAAGATGTCCTCTCCACCTTCTAGCCTCAGACTTGAGGTTGGGAAGTCACCCTGTCACTAAACCATATGGTTTTCTACTTCAACATCACCCCCGAGTAGGTCACCTTATAGCTCTTAGCATACTTGTTTACCATACCTAAGATATATGCGGGCAGAGGCATCTGATTCCTCATCTTCCCATCCTCCCACGGGACCATGATCCACAGCTGCCTCATCACACACGGGTGATCCTCCTGGTGCACCCCCAAGTAGACCTGCGGGGTCATCCACTGCATACACCGAAACTGTCTCACAAAATGGTGTGGGGTGTATGGCTCTGAGAGATACTTTCATTCAACCTATGCCACTAGGAGTCCACCACAAAAAGACATGATTTAGGACTGATTATCTTTTGTTCCCTGGTCGTCATCAGTAAACACACTTGTTGGCAATGGGAACGGTTGGATGTTGAACTCGTCTGCCTTCTAGACCTAGTTCAGCACCAACTATGGGGTCATCTTAGTCAGAAATCTCCCCACTGAATTTAGAATTTTAGGGTGAAAATTCAATCCTAGAGGGGATATGGGGTTCATATATTCATAAATACCCCTAATATGAGCCTCTATCCACCCATACATAAGGTTAAATGACATGCATATCCTCTACGGCTTTTTCCCCTCACTGATATGCCATAGCATCTTATAGAACTTGGCGAGCATTGGGATCCTAAGGATGAAACGTCCCCCTGTTGCCAACATGAAAACCATAATGAATGTGCTCGGTCATACACCCATGTTTGTGTCCCTCACTGGCAGGATCCAATCGTATATAAGTGCCACAATGAATGCAGCTAACCTAACCACTGTTTTTTGTTCAATACTGACACTTAATACCCAGGTTTTCCACTGGTTGTCCTCCAAGATCCATCAGTATGAATGCTCCTTACCCTGTTGAACCCCCTTCGGGTAGGTCTGAGGCCTCAAAGGGAACTTTCCACCTTTGGAGAAATTCAGGAACTTCTTGAACCACCATTTGAAATGGAAGTCCCTCACCAACTGTTTTTCATCCCCTAGAAAGAGGTCCATCAATGCCCTTGAAAATAGAAGAATTTTCTACAGGTCCTCCCATGTGTTCACAATGGGGAGGAACACATCATACATTTCCCCCATTATCGGGACCCCCCAAGATCTGGTGCAGGTCCCACGGGCTGATGCCGACCTCTCCATGGTGAAAATAAAAAGTGTTGGTCCTCATTGCCCATCTACTCAGTAGCTCTGGAATCAACTGATTCGGTTGGTAGATATGGAATTGGGAATCCCAAGCTTCCTCGTATAGGCCCACTCGCCTCAACTCTTCCCCAAACTCCTTGTACGAGGCACATACCTAGCAGGCCCAGGCCCAATCATCTGTGAAATTACCAGCCTGGTGCAGATCCCACTCGTTGGTCCATCCCTTCTCCGAGTTCACTAGGGTCGCCTTTATGATGGTGTGGTACTATTGGGGAGATGTCTCTGGCTTCAAAACCTTCCCACCAACTTCATTCACATGGTTGTATAGGAAATCAGCGTTAACAGGTGTGAAGTCCTCCCAATTATGGTCATCGGTCACCCTGAACCACTTACGATGACACGGCGTGCACCTGAACCACTAAGTCAGATCATCCCTACTATCCTTCGTAATGAAGACATCCACCCTCAGAGCAAAGCCATTTCGTGGTATCCTTCTACAGAGTGGGTAGATCTTCTGGCTCTTTGGGAATAGCTCTACTAGTGAATCATGATCTAGATGGATTAGAATGAATTCTATGATGTTCAATCTATTCATTTTCTCTTCCCTTCAAACAGCATCTGCAAGGACTCCCCTAGCAGCTTCCAGTTGAGCCATTCAGTTTTCAAAATCTGGACCCTTTTTGTTCTGGTTCGTGAAGCTTGTTCGAAGAGCTTGTTAGCAGAGATTTTTCACAGAGCTCGGTCCTAGCCAGAAATCACAGAGCCATGCCCCCAACCTAGTAGACACAAGTTACAGATCTCACCCTCACAGAGTCAAAGGACTCGTTGTGTTCCACTAAGCAAAAAGTCCGATTTGTAGAGATCAATCGTAGAGTGTGAAAAGCTACGAGAATCGAGAGCAATATCACCAAAATGCAGAGGTGAGAAAGGAAAAAAAGAGGTTAGCCTCCCCCATTTATAGGCAATGAACCCTTGTTATTTGCAGAGTGTTCGGTCGTGGAGAGCTTCGTGGCGCATCCAACTCATGCGTCACCTCTCCGCCTCGCGACCCTCCTTCACGAGCCTTCTATGTGATTGACCAAAAAGTTTTGTTGATTGACCCTTAGACTTTGACCCTCGTTTTCTCCTCAACTCTAATTCTAGGGGGGGAATTTTTTGGCCCCAAAATATGGGGAGAGGAAAAGAAATCTCAAAGAGGAAACCACCTCCAATGAGGATGCCTCGTGAAGCCTGTGCACAGATCCTCGCAGCATTATGGCTAGCGCGAAGTCACCCCCTTTGTAGGCTTCGTGAAGCAAAGAGGTGGGAGGCTCCATGATTCGAAAGACGTTTGTGAAGCCGTCGTTAAGAAAATAGGCGGGAGTTTTTGTGATCTAAAAGACATTTGTGAAGCTGTCGCGAAGCAAAGTGGCAGGAGGCTCCACGATCCGAAATATGTTTTCAATGATGTAGCGAAGAAAAGCAGTGGGAGGCTCCATGGTTACAAAAAAGTGCCACATGGATTCACATAGAGAAATCCCGACTTCACGCCGCCTCTTGCCTATAAATACAGGGCTTTCTCAGAGCCCAAAGGACGAACTCTCTAACCTTTCACCTTCGTATCTATCAAATCATGAAGAACTTTCTACTCTGCAAAAAATTATATCCTCAAGGTACTTTAGAATCACAAAGTGCCTTTCCTTTGGCTTAAACACAAGCCCTCCTCAAGCAGGGATGCCCTTCATGAAGCCCACAGGCCTTTACAAAGGAAGGATATCCCTAAGGGTACTCAGGTCTTTGAAAAGCACTCATGATTCATGAAGTAAATTCCATGCACATGTGAACCACATGCTAAGGAAGGGTCATTGTGCTTCGCGGCGTATTCTGCTTCGTAGTGATATGCTTCGCAAGGCACCCTTTCTTCACGAAGCCCTAATATGTGAGAGACTTTCTGCTTCTCAAAGCACCCTCCATGTGCACCTATGATCTATACCTATACTAGGCCACTTTACTTCGTGAATCATACCACTTCGCGAAGCCCCTCCACTACATCGAGCACTAGAGCTTCACGAGGACTCTTCCTGTGAACTCCTTTTCTCTGCAACCCCTTTTCTCATACGACCCACCAGGTCTATACGGAGTTATTTCAAAGTACCTTAGGTGATTCTTTTTGTTGCATTGCTTAGCCTTATGCTTCTTTGCATAGGAATGCTAAAGGATATTTCTTCTTCACATAGCGACACTAACGCGGGCCCCTCAATGGATCACTCCATGACACCCTGTCATCATGGAATTTCTGATGCCTTCCCTTCCCCAAGGGTGGGTGGGTATTAGTTATGTAAGTTCTAAGGGTACGGAGTGAACCCTCCTCATCCAAGTTGTAGTATGTTAAACTACCAAACACCCACGTCCCCAGCACATGAAGTTAAACTATGGCCACACCCTAGGAATTATATTTGGGGTTCCCCATCTCGGACATTATCTATGCCCGCTCATCTCCACGGGAGTGATATCTTCCTCACATGGAATGATATTCTCTCTACTGGAGAAGATCCTACTTGTGGGAAAGGGAAACCACCTTGCTGTAAGCACCTATCCTTTCTTGCATAAGGTAGCATTCCTTCTCCTCTTCTCTTCTCCGATGCCAAAGAACAAAGGAGAGATGGGAACCAGGACCTTCGTTATACCATCCCTCTCCCATTGGGATTTGTCTCCACTTAAGCCTCCATCCTAGAGTAATCCCAATCCCAATCTCCCTAGGATGCTAACCATGCATAATCCCCTCTTTCCTCTTTAAGTCGCTAACCACATGTAAGTCTCATTCCACTTCCCCCATATGCACCTTTGGTATAACGACCCATACTTTACATACATTGGTAATACTTCAAAATTGAAGCATACTTATTACAACATATAACAAAACCACGAAAGGACCGTATAGGTATAGTGTCTCTAGAAACTTGGAAACATAAACAACTGGTTCATAAAGCATCTACACTGTCTCCCAATTATTTCATCATATCTATAGTCCCTTTTGGAATATCTTACTTAATAACCTTCTTCCTGACCTGGGGAAAGAAAACATACAAAAGGGTGAGCTCAAATGCTCAGTAAGGGTAAACAAAAGAAATATAAATCACATCATATACATAAGCACATAACTTTTGGAAATCTTAACCTGCAAAAGAGATCATAATTTTATAACATGGGATAAATCATAGTAGTGAAATGAAATACCAATAATCATAACTTAAAACATGAAACTTTGTGGCATACACACATAATCATAGAGAATCATTTCTTATTAGTCAAGACTCATTGCCAAGACTATCTTAGTGGACAAAGGCAATTTCTGAACCGAGTTACCCTCGTTTCAGTCCTGCTTCACTGAACCGGTATAACCTACCATTCCAGCCATGTCTATCTCATGAGATATAAAATCTTTACCCAATGCATTGGAGGGAGATATAGGTCCCACCCATCTCATAATGATACCATTCTTATGTGTGCCACAAAATCATAAGTCATACATCATTGCATAACCTATGTAATACAAATGGGAATCTTAAACATCATGACATCATAAAACAATTCATATAAGATAAAGGAATTCGTAAAAATAATTCCATCACAACATAATCAAATCAATGTAATAATAGGGATAAAAACAGAACCCTTTATTATCTTAGATGGACAATAATTTTGATAAAACACTTGACCTCCATTCTTGAGGAAAATATCTGTTCTTCTTCGAAAACATTTTTCCTTTCTTAACATGTCATAAAACTTTAAACTAAAAGAAGTTGATTAAAAATAAACTTGAAAACTTGTAAAGGATGATTCTTGGAAATAATTTCTTAAAAATCCATTCATGTCGTATAAGTTAAAAAAACATTCTTCTCGTACTTTTGTCGGAAAAGTCAAAAAGTACCTCATACGAAAAACGACAAAAGATTCCTTTCATATCTTTTACTAAAAACTCCCTGAAGGGTAAAATTCGATTTAAACAATTGTAGGTGGATGGAAATAAAATTAAATATTGAGGAAACATGGATGTGGATGATAAAATACACCCCAGTAAATACTAAAGTATAAACAATCTCGGATAAAAATGAGATTGTGATATTTCCCTTACCTTAGGTCCGTTTTGCTTCGTAAGTGTCCGAAACTCATGTATAATGATTTAAATAATGTTATTAACTTATTCCAGAATCATACTTATTTTTATGATATCATATATGGTCATTTTCTTATCTTCTTAGTAGTAATATTTCATTGCTACTTGTTATTCGGGTGTTTATAACTTTTTGTTCTTATACGTGTTTTGTCGAATAAATTCTTATTCTTATATTTAGGTTATAGATACCTCATTTCCAGAATGGTATTAGTGTAATATATATCATATTAATTCATTCAATTCATTTATATAATCATTATGAAATGAAGATCATGTAGAACAAGTCACATCACATCGTGGAGACGGTATTCTGTACGTACGCACGAGTGATGATATCGTTCCTATGATCGTGGAATTGTATTGGAGTGTATGTGTACTATTTCAGAATCAGTATCACTTTATAATAGTCATATATAGTCATTATTTACACCATTATACCCATCCAAGTAAGGTGGTGGTGGAAAATAGATTACACCACGGTGTGGAGACGGTATTCCGTACGTACGCACGCGCGGTGATTTCTTTTTCTGTAGGATGGATAGATGGTGAAATAGGGTTGTTTCATACTTATAATAACATATCCGTATATGAGTGATACTGATGTTATTACTTCATAATAAAAAAACTAAAGAATAATAATTGGAAGAAGAAATAAAGATGAAAGAATCGGTAACGGACATTACCTCTTCTTTGAAGTGCTTCTCTGAGACCTTTTTTTAGGGCACTAAAATTGGTCTTTGAAGAAGACCAGGACCTCTATGATGTCTCTAGGGAAGTGGAGAGGAGGAATTGGCAGGGTTTGTCCGAGCTTGAAGGCTCAAAGTGGTGTGAGGAAGAGGGAGAGGAGGTGCCCTTTTATAAGGGAGGAGAGGGGTACCTTTGGGAAAACTAAAAATATTATTTTATTATAAAGTCATGTTCGGTTTTAAATAGCTCCAAATTGATATATTTCGATGCTAAGGTGGGGATGGGTCGAAATCCTCTCATCCAATATAATTTAGACAAGTTTAGTTTCCTATTTTAACCTTATCATTTAGATTTAACATTAAGTTAAATAAGTTTACTTTTACCCTGTCTTCTTGTGTTCTTATACTATAAGGTTAATAAACTTACTATAAGCAGCCAAACGAACCCCAAGTTGTTTATTATTAATATATATAACCTTATCTAAGTCATTTGTCCGAACCATAGATTTTTAGGAATAAAATAACAATTACTAATATAATATTTGTTTTAAAAACTATTTTATGTCAATTTTGACACTATTTAGTAATTGATTTTTGTGAAAATGATAACAGAATTATTAGTTCGAACAAAGTTAATTAAATCAATAATAACATGTCAGAGTGACCTATAAAATTAGTGGAATTCATAAAAAGTCTCAAATTACATTTATTTTGGTGTTTATAACATTAATTATGTCAATATTTCATTAATAAGATAATTATTGCATCATCATTGTGTCATAAATAAATTAAATTATTTAATGTCTAAAAATTACAAATAAAATATCATTATGTAGGAAATCGTTTTATCTTTATAATGAATAATTATAGTTGAATTTATCTTATGTATAACCCCATATTAAAAATTATTTACTTATTAAACTTTGATTTTAACTATTTTAACCCTTCTTTAAATAAATTAATAATAAATGTCCTAATCTAATCCAAGTGGGCCTAAATGGTCATATTTTATTCCTAAGTTTGTTTTTGGTCGAATTACACTTGTCAAATAGAATTAGGACATGTGTTAGGGTAATAATAATATCATCTTTACCCTTAATTACCCTATTTACTTTTAACCGTGGTAAAAAAAAGTAAAAAGTTACTATTCACCAAAAAATTATTTTCATCTCATTGAACCACATTTTACTTACTGACATTAACTGTGTCTCTCGGATTTTTGAAATTCCACTCACAGAAGCGGTAAAATTAAGTTTTATGAAAAATTTAGTTTTTTAACTACCACTTAGTGGTTTCACAATTCATCAAAAATTGAAAGTTTTCAGAAAAATACCAAAATTTTACCCTAGGCTAATTTCGATATTCCGAATCCAAAAATGAAGTCCATTTTGAAAAATAAAATTTATAAAATTTCAAAAAGTGGTTATCACTATTCATAACGGCTAGTTTTAATAATATTTTAAAAGCATATCATTGTTTAGTGAAACTCGGTATTGCGTACGACGCAAGCTATCGAGGAAGGTCACGATTTCGTGTAAAGCAATCCAAGCAAGTATTGTGTGTAGAAAAATATTCCTTTGATGATTTATATAACATAAAAGTCTCAGGTGTTACATTTGGCGATGTGGTCATCATGTCTTTACTAACTCTTGTTTCTCACACTAAGAATTAATCACATGGGCTTAGAGTAAACACCGACCGTGACATCCTCTCTGGGTCGTCATAGCGTGTAATCCCCAAAACCATCCGAACTATGTGGACTTTGATCCTTGCCAAAGAAAAGGTACCTAGGACACCTTTCTACGGTTCAGGCCCAACATCTATCCTATTCTGAACTACATGGACATTGATCCTTGCCAAGGAAAGGTACGTAGGATTCCTCCTTGAGGTTCAAGACCAACACCTATTGGTCCCTACCCCCTTCACATTGGTTCAACTTTGTCCTGCATGACGTTAAACTGTATCCACCATTCCGAACTATGTGGACTTTAATCCTTACTAAGGAAAGGTATGTAGGACACCTTCCTGAGGTTCAATCCCAATACCTACTTGTCTCGACCCCCCATCACATTGGATCACCAAACAGTCCTGAAAACTTCACATCAGTTTACCCTCATCATGTACGACGTTAAACTCTATGCCCCTTTTCATCCCACATGACGCTAAACTATACCCATTCCAAACTACATGGACTTTGATCCTTACCAAGTCCAGGTGCGTAGGATGCCTCCCTGAGGTTAAATCCCAACACCTACTTGTCCCGACCCCCCCTCACATAGATTCACCAAACAATCCCAACCACTTCTTGTCAGTTTACCCTCATCCTGCATGATGTTAAACTATACGCCCCTTTTCGATCTGCATGATGCTAAACTATACCCATTCAAACAATGTTGGCTTCGATCCATGTCTCCAACGCAAGGCACGTAGGAAGCCTCTATGAGGTTCAACCCTATCCGATAGTAAGTTGTTATGATCCCTATCCGATGATAAGCCGTTGTGATCCCCATCCGACGGTAAGTCGTTATGATCTCCATACGATGGTAAGCCGTTGTGATCCTCATCCGACGGTAAGTAATTGTGAGCCCCATCTTGCAATAAGTCGTTATAGTCAGCAATCGACGATATTCCATCATAGTCCCCTTTGTTGGGACCCACATCTTTAGTCCGCCCCTATGGCTTCAGACCAACCTAGGCTGTTAACCATGTGTAAGCCCCATCATGTCCTTGGTTCGTTGTCCTCTATGTACACCCCGATTTTATAACCTCATCCTAAACTATGTAGACTTTTATCCTCACAAAGGCAAGGTACAAAGAAAGCCTCCCTATGGTTCAATCCCATCATCCATGTCTTATTACAGTATATCCCTCGAGCCTATGTGTACCGAGAAGATCATTCCCCAACCCAAAGGTTCTATTTCCTCTAGGACCAATCCATGCATCCATTCTCACAGGTCACCTCTTCAAGTGTCCCATAACCACACCGAACTACGCAGAATTTGATTCCCTGCCATATGGATACATAGGAAGTATCTTCAATACTTAACCCAACATCACCCTTGCCCTCACGTCGGCTCTGTCTCACTCACCATCCACCCTCAATAATCCATATCCATCCTGATTATTACCTAGGTCACCACATCCCATTGATATCATTTCACCCACTTTCTCGCTGCTCCTAGTACCAATCAGGTTATGAACCAAATGTTATCCCTAGAATAATTGTCTCCTCCAGGGGTTTCAACTATCTGATCCACTCCCATCAGTGTTTAGATCAGTTTTATCTGTCTCCGCTGGACGTTAAACTCATAGCATACCCTATATTAAACATTGGAATCTGAGTAAAACCTCAGAGATATTCCCAAGGAATATAATTCCACACATTTGGTGTGGGATGCCTCGGGATTTTGTGCCCTCTAGAAGCCCTATCATAAGGGTAATAAACACAGATGCGTCAATGTTCCAACGTCTAGACATGCTAGCGATGTCCAACAAGACTACTCCCCTGACCGAAGGTTGCTTCCCTAACAGGACCCCTTGGAATGTCCGGACAGAAGCAGTGTAATTAAACGGCTTCCACGAGGACATGTCATGGGGAAGAGTTTCACAAACAATGTCTTAAGTATTTGAGGGAGACCCAGACTAGGTAACAAGCTCCGAGGAGGAATCCATGGAAGGGGGATCCGACTTCCCATCATCCCATTTCGATCAAGGAGCTAACGTCCCATAATAAGTGACAACTGCTACCCTCCTTTGGAAATCATGAATGAGGGGAACCAATCAGCACATCCTCCTCCGAATAAGAGACAGATGTGTGCCCCGGCGAAAGCGCTGGAAAGAGCAGCTTCATCAAATCGAATGTTCCTCGACCTCGATTCTTTCTTTAATCTATAAATGGATCTTTTTAACTTTCAAATCCTTTTGGCATCACCTAGACTTACAAATCCTTATGGTTATGTCATATATAAATCTTTCTAGAGGTTTTCATTAAGGAATGTGGTTTTGACATCCATCTTTCAAATATAAAATTCATGGTAAGATGCTATAGAAAGTAGAATTATGATGTACTTAAACATGGAAACTGGTGAAAAAAATCATCATATTCAATTCCTTGACGATGTTTAAAACCTTTAGCTACTAGCATTGATTTATTGGTATTTACTTTATCTTACATGTTCAATTTTCTCTTGAGTACCCATTTCACCCAAAAGGCTTTACATCAATTGGCACATTGACCAAAACCCAAACATAGTTCTGATACATGGAATCCATTTCAGAATTCATGGCTTCTTTCCATCTTGTAGCTTATGATATCTCTATCTATTTTTAAGAGATAGGTTCATCATTGGAAACCAATAACCATTCACCATCTTCGGTGACTAGAAAACTATATATCTCTAGTTATCTTACCTCTCTTGTTCTCCTACATTAAACTTGTGTTTCAGGAACTAATTCTTCTATGGGGACCTATGGAATTTATTCATATAATATCTCTTATATATCTTAAGAATCAACTTCATCGAATTCCATCTTTATCCCACTATCCTTTTTGAGTATGTTCTCCCTCTCAAGAAATAAAAATTTTCTAGCGATAGTCACTTTATTGTATTAGGGGTTGTATAGGTAGTATCCCATTGTTTCTTTGCATACCCTATAAAGATACACTTTTTGACCCGGGGTGCTAGTTTTTTTATTGTTAAGGCCTTAACAAATTCCTCACAACCCCATACATGTGTAGAAAAATGGGTTTCTTTCAACTTCATAAATCAAAGGTACTTATATTCTTTTCTTTAATTGGTACTCAATTTAACATGTATACCCTAGTTTTTAATGCATATCCCCAAAAGGATAATATAATATCTTCATGACTCATTATTGACCTTACCATGACTAATAAAGTATGGTTCCTCCTTTAAATAGCACTATTCTATTATGGTGAATAGGGTTGAGTGAGTTGAGATTGAATCCCAAACTCCCATAAGAAGTCAATAAAATCTTGGTTAATATATTAACCACCTGAAGCCATTCTAAGTTTCTTTATCTTCTTTCCAGGTTTACTTTCTACTTTATTCTTGAATTCATTGAATTTCTCAATGGAATTGAAATTATACCTAATCAAGAAAACATAACCATATCTACTCAAGTCATTAGTAAAAGTTTTGATGTAAGAAAACACACCGCTAGATTCTACTAGAAATGGTGAACACACATCAGGGTGTACATATCCTAGAAGATCTGTGGCCCTTTCACCCTTTCCATTGAATAGAAGTTTGGTCATTTTTTCTTGTAAACAAGCATGATATCTTTCAAGTTGTTTTAGCTTATAAAAGTCTAAATAACCATCTTGATATAGATTTTTAAAACGCTTCTCATTTTCATGACCAAGACAGTGATGCCATAACTAGGTGTTATATAATACATTTGAACATGATTCGTTATAAATTTCCAACACTTGGTTTTCATAATTTAATACATAAAGACCATTATTTAAATGTTCCATACCGTAACATATGTTTTCCTTATAAAAGAAAAAAAATTATTTCCAAACGTGAAAATAAACCCATTTTCATCTATTCAGGATACAGAAATTATTTTCTTGGTAACTATTGGTACATAATAACAATATTTTAAATCCAAAATCATACATATTGTCAATGAATGGTGGTAGTAACTAATGGATAGATCAGTAAGACTTTCACCATTAGCAACTCTCATATCCACCTATCCTCTAGCAATATTTCAAAATCTACTTTGTTCCTATATTTAGATATAGATGTGAGTACCGTAAGCTATATCTAATACCCAATGTGTAAATACTGAAAGATTACACTCGATAATGAATACACCTTTATCTTACCATTTCTTCTATATGTAGTTCCTATTCCTGTGGCCTATCTTTCCAAATTAGAAACATAATTCATTATTTTCCTTTCACTACCTTTAGATATTCTTTTTATTAGAAAGATGTTTCTCAAGAGATTTATACTTGTTTTGATTATTGGACCCCTTTTCCTTGTTCTTCCTTTTCTTATTCACCATAGGGAACATGGGTTTATCATGCCCTGTGTTTTTATCCACTTGTAGAATCAAAGTAATAAGTTCTAAAAGAATCTTAGCATTATTTCTCATATTGAAATTAATAATAAAATTGGAGAAGGTCTTGAGAAGTGATGAAAGTATGAGTTCTGTATGAAACTCATCCAATAATTAAATCCCAAAGACATCTAGTTGTTAAATATATCCAATAATATTGACTAAATGAGGCCCACATGGTGTTGACTCTTCAAGATTAGTTATAAAAAATTCATTGGAGATATCATACCTCTCTTGTCTCCCCTTCTCTTGATAGATATCATGAAGGTGAGACATCATTCTATGCACATCCATGTCCACATGTTGCTTCAAAATATCATTGTTCGTGGATGATATCATGAAACATTGAATGTAATGTTCTGCCCCTTGTAATTTTCATGAGAGGATGGTGAGACATTAAATAGCCTTAAGTGACACCCCCAAGATGCCAAATGATGGCAATAAATATTGAAAGGTCTTCAATATAGTTTGGGGAAAACTTTTCCTTTAAGAATAAAACAACTAACCAAACAGGCCATAACCAAAAAAACATCATACGATGCATGATGACAATGAAATAAAACTCAACATTTCATTTATCAAAACCAACCAAAGAGTACCACAACTGAATAAAAACTAACACCAATGTAAATAGTGGAATACAAACTATCAAAACTCAAGACAACCACATGACTCCAAAGCTCCACATGCTCTAAGCTTCAACTCCAACAAATAGCCCAAGTATCATTGCATACTACTAAACATGTGTGATACTTTATCTTTTCCCGTATATCTATAGATGATATCTACAAAATCACTAAAGTTCTAAATTATGGGTGAGTAATAAAACTCAATAGGTTTTCCCCGATAAATTTCCAACTCATGACACTAGGATATAACATGTTATCTCATTTATATAAAATAGTTTATAAAAAACAATTTCTAAAATAGTTTATAAAAAAATATAAAAAACCCCACAATAAATAGTTTTCCAAGGAAATGGCATAACAAATTCTTTAAATCATTTAACATTATATTTTTGTTATACCCATTCCATGGTTCACAGTACACCCACCCATGCATGCTTGTTTGATAGTTCCATACTCATGAGTAGTCTCTCATCTAATCACCTTGTGTCCCAATGACACACGCCCTCGATCTAGGGTCATGAACCTTGTACCCCATTGGTACATGCCCCGTATTTAGGGGCATGTCAAACATGAACTCACACCAAACCCATGTATTCCAAAAACATTTCAACCAAACCATTTCAAACCAATTCAACAAAACATTCCTTTTATTGAAAACCTTTCGAACATGCTATTTCAAAAATTTGGAAAAGCCATGTTTAAAAATAAACATTTCAAAATCAAGAAACTAAATCAATTTTCACAACCAATTACCAAGATTCCACAATTTTACAAAAAACCATAAATCATCACTAAAGAGGATTTATAACATGATTTTCACTATGATTTCACATTAAAAATAAAACAATTAAACCAATTTGAAACTAATACAATAAATTCTAGAAATAAGAGCTGAGAGTGAAGGAACCTACCTCGAGAGTTTTGGAAAAAACTATAAACATCATAAAAACATCCACAAAACCTAGTTAAATCTCCAAAAACCCACCATAGATCTCTTCCCATATCAACAAAATGACAGAATATAAACATATTTGTCATTACAAATTCTGGATCTACCCAGAGCAGGTTTATATTTAAGAAACTGAGAGAAAGAGATAATTATATCTAAGAAAACTATCAAGAATGATCAAGATAGATCACATACCACAAGAATAAAGATTCAACACACTGAGGAATGGATTCAGATCGCTTCAAATTCTATAGGGAGAGGTTATCCAACCCCTGAGAGGGAAAATCTCAAGTTAGGGTCTTTTAAGAAAACAATGAGGCATTAAAACATAAAACCAACCTAGATAAACTTTTTTAGGATTTAGTTTGTTTACTATATATGGTTTAGTGGCAAGGTTAGGAAAACCATTCACTAACCATGTGTTAGCCTCTACCTCAAGGATGTACCTTACATTGTTGGATCATAATGTTTCTAAACCATGTGCCAGCCATTCCAAAGACCATTTTACAACATAGCATGGTTTCTCCAGGGCTTCTGCAACGTTTTAAAAAACTATCCACATCTCGCGCACCTTCTCATTATCCCATGTCTCATTATGAACGGTTTTCTGTAGGTTTTTCATGATTTTTCCAATCCATTCACTAAGAATGAACCTATAGAAAATCCCCCAAAACACTCCAACTGTTCTTCAAACCATCCCAAACATGACCCAAACACTTTATATACATAAAATGCATACAAGAAGGGTTAATTATCTCAAACCAGGGGGTGCTACATTCTCCCCTCCATTGGTCTTTCTCACCCTAGAAATTAGAAAACCAACATTTCCTTGAAAGAGTTTCATCCATTTCTCTTTCATTTTCTTCTCATGTTCCCAAGTCTCTTCCTAGATTTGACCATGTTTCCACAAAACACACACTAAAACAATTTTTTTCACACAACACTTTATCTTTACTATCCACAATCCAAACTAGTATCTACATCAACAAAGAATTTGACTCTAGGTCAACGTGATCCCATATGATCACATGGTCAGGATCAGGCTGATACTTTTTCAACTAAGATACATTGACAACATTATGCACCACACTAAACCATAGTGGCAATTACAAATGCTATTCCACCTCACAAATACGTTTCATTAACTAAAAAGTCTCTATGTATTGAGGAGATGACATTACCTATTTCCAAAACTGGTGATTTCCAAGACATGGATAGATCTTTAAGAACACCTGATCACTCACTATGAATAAAAATGGCTATCGGTAATGATATGCATATGATTTCTGATGAATTAGTGTTTTTTCCATTCATTTCTTGATCAAATGGATCTTCTCTTTTGTTTCTCAGACAAGGATCATAAAAACTAGTGAAGTCTCACATATTTCCACCCAACAAAGTGGAGAATGACAAGGATGTCCATACAATTATTCATGAAGATTCATTTTTATCAAGGCCTCATAACTATTTTTATAAGAGAACTCCATTAACGGCATGTGCCCTTCCCATGATCCACTAAAATCCATTACAAAATCCCAAAACATGTCTTTCAACATTTTTACCATCCTTTCATATTTCCCATCCATATGAGGATGATAAACCATTCTTATAGTCACCTGAGTCCCAAGGGATTTCTGTAAGTATTTCTAGAAACAAGACCTGAACCTCAGATCTCTATCTAATATGATTGAAATGGGTATGCCATGCCACTTTAACACTTCCCAGATATAGATTTTTGAAAATTCCTCCACCATATGAGATTCATGAATAGGAATGAAATGAGTTGACTTCGTGATTCAATCCACCATCACCCATATGGAATTCATGTTTCTAAACTGTTCTTGGGAGGCTTGTTAAAAAAATACATAGCTATCTACTCACATTTTCAAATAGTGATGGGTAATTACTGTAACATACATATTGGCCACTCATGTTCTACCTTAACTTTCTTACATGTTAATCACCTTGAAACAAACTCATCAACCTTCTATTTCATGTTGATCCACCAAAACTATGCTTTTAACCCTTTATACATCTTCTATATTACTGTTTGAAAATACCATCTTCAATGGTGGTAAGCATTAATAAGTTGTTCCTAACAATATATATGTACAATCATCTGATTTTTAAACCATAGAACCAAACTCTCATCCAGCTTCCATCACTCAATTGTCTCCCCACCATTGTGTTTTAAACTCATTACACCACATTCTGAATTGGATTTATATGCATCTTTAACCATATTCACCAAATTAGGAATGAAAGAAATTGGAAAGAAAACTAAAACATCACCTCAGTCTCCACATTCCAAAACTCATGTCGGCTAGGAACTACATCAACTACCACTCATCTGAAGTTTCTTTTACCATCTGGGCATAGGACTTCCTAGTTAATGAATCTTCCACCGTATTTCCTTTCCCCAGTGTATACATCAAGTCAAAGTTGAACATTTAGAGATACTCCATCCATATTATTTATCTATAATTAAAATACCTATATGATAAAATATGTTTCAAGCTCTTATGATCTATGAGCATGGTAAATTTATCACCAAAGTGGTAATGATTCCAAGTCTTTAAATCATGAATGATTGCAGCTAACTCCAAATTGTGAGTTAGGTAGTTATTATCATGAACTCGCAACATTCTTAAACTCTAGGAAACAACATTTTCTCCTTTCATGAAAACACACTTCAACCCTGATCCTAAAGCATCACAATACATCGTGTACCCTTGTCCTAATTCCAAAAAAAATCATGGTCGGTGTAGATGTAAGGTGGACCTTTAGAAATTGAAAATATTTGTATCATTCCTTGCTCTATTGGAATGGAATATTTTACATTATAAAATTTGTCATAAGTGAAGCTATTAATGTTAAGTTGTGAACAAATCATCAGTAATAACTAGATATACTAAGAAAACTTCGTATCTCTAAGACATTCTTTAGTGGTTTCCAAGAGATAACAACTTATATCTTCTCCAGATCCACTAAAACAAATCTTTCAGAAATTACATGGACAAGAAATCATTACTATTGTATCCAAAAATCAAACATTGATAGTTTGGAATACAACCGATGAGCCATCAAGATTCCCAACAATGTCACCAAGTTTTGATCATGTTCATCCCTTTTACTTCAATACAATACAATTTCATCCACAAAAACAACCGGAAAAGAATCCAGATATCACTGAAATATAGTATTCATCAATTCCATAAATATTGTTGGTGAATTAGTTAAAATAAAATTCATTACCACATATTTATAATTTAAAAATCTTCTTTTGAATGATTTATTCAGAATATCCTCCTACCAGACTCCTAATTGGTTATATCTTGGTCACAAGTCAATATTACATAACCACTGACCTCCCCTTAATTGATCAAATAGATCGTAAATGTGTGGAAGTGGATACTGATTCTTCATCATCACTTGATTAATCTTATGATAATCCACACATTGCCTTATAGTTTCATCTTCCTTCTTGATGAACAAGACAAGTGTTTCCCTTGAAGATGTCCTTGGATGAATGAATCCCTTTATTTCTATCTCTTCCAGATGCACTTTCAACCCCATTAATTCTTTTGGTTTCATTTGATTATATGGATGTAACATAAGACTGGTCCATAGGAGGAGATCAATCGTAAAATCCACTTCCCTTACCGGTGGTAACCCAGAGAAGCTTTTAGGAAATTATTCTAGAAATTGATCCATGATCACTGAAATTTTTTTCTTCTTAATCTCATCCATCGATGCCAAATAAAATGCTACCAACTAGTACAAGATCATTCCAACTATTGGTTCCTACAATCTAATTTCACCAACCTTTACATTCCTTTCTCCTCTAAATAGATTCTTGATGCTATCCTCAATCACAAAACTCACTGTTCTGCTATAACAGTTGATGTGAACCTTGAACGTTGTCAACCAATCCATACCTAGGATTACATCAAAGACATTCATCTACAGTATAGATAAATCTCATTCTAGCTCTACTCCATCAAAATTATAGAGAATGATCTAAACAAAAATGATCTACATTCTATTTAACCAAGAGTATTTAAAAGTTTTATCATATAGGAAATCATATCAATTTATAAACTCAAGAAATCAAAAATTCTAGAAGCAATAAAGGAATTAGATACACTAGTATAGAACAACACTTGAATAAGTGTAGAATTGAAAAGAATCACACCTCTCAATGTATATGGTTCAAACTGATCATCCACCACAACTTGTTCAGTTCTATATAATTTCATGTTCACAACATTCTTCTCCTTGTTACCCTATTGAGATTTCCATTCCTGATGAGTCATGGTATTACTAGAATCACCATGGAAGGCACTGTTCTGTTGATGATAATGATTATGCTTCCCTCGTCTTATCGAATCATATGATGTATGTGATGCGTGAGAAGTTTCCCGATAACCAGACCCTGGAGCACTGTGATAATATCTCTGAAGATTCCCTATATAGTTTTAGTTGTGGCATGCTCTATGTTGTTCCATACACTCTTGCTTTATGTGGTCAATAGAACCAAAATAGAAACATTCTATTTTTATCTTGGGTTGTGGTGGAAGGTTCATTGATCCATCCGTCTTATTTTAGGTCATAATACCACCTTGAAAATAGGTGTACCTATTTCTCTTGTTCCTAGAAATAGATTTTTCACTGTTTTCCATGGGTATCAACATACTTCCTACTCCCATATATCTTGAGATGTCTCATTCATCCATCCTCACTCTATTAACTATCTCTGTATAGTTCATAATACATATCATAACTATCTTCAATTGAATCTCCTGTCTCAACCCCGATTCAAATATGTGTGCCTTCAAGGACACCCTAGCAGAAACCTCAGGTGAAAAGTGCACTAAATTCATGAATTTAGCCGCATACTCCATGATAGAAATATTTTACTACTTTAGGATGAAGAAGTTCATCATTATTTGAATCTTAAACATTTTAGGATAGTGTTATTTGTTAAAAAATTCCTCACATCCTCTAAACCAAGGACTTGACCAACTTAGCCTACACAACTAGGTCCAACCACTTACATGAAAGATCCTCTAGCATCTATGTCACTAGCTTGACTTTCATCTCCACTGGTGTGCGGATGAAATTGAAGATACGAGTCATCTTGTTCATCCACACCTCAACCTTATCTAGTTCAAAATCACCCCAAAATATGGGTGCCTTGTACTTCTAGAATTGGACAGAATGATCCACTTGTCTTGGATCATATCTTCAATTCCATGTGTCCATAGCCTAAAATTCTTGGATGATACTCTGAACCAGCTATTGGTTCACCTGGGGATCATGTGAAACCATGTTCTCTGCAACTTCTTCTGGTTGGTTTCTACAATGCCTACTGGTGACATTTTTTATATAGAGTAAAATTCCATAAGTCTCACTCTCTATCAACTGAAGGATTAACATTTCAAATTCTACCACATCTTATTATCGAAACAATGCTTTCCGAAATCACTCTTTACCATGTTTAAGGATTTTTGAAAAAAATAATTTGGTTTTGAAAATCAAACCATTTTTGAAATACCACAATCATGCTCTTTTCAAAGTATTTCATTTGTAAATAATTTCAACATTTTTCAAAAATTATTTCACATGGCACCAAATCATATAACATTACTAAAAATGAAATATGTACTCCTAGTGGGAAGTCATTCCTCTAATGCATGTCATGATCGCATCATTGGCTAAACCCATGCCAATGAGATTCTAATTCCTATAAGCGTCTCTAAAACACTTATGTACCAAAATTCTTGTTAAATTGAATTTCAGCATAAAAAAGGAAGCTATATATTTTTAGGCTATACATTTCATGTCCTAACAATCCTAATCTATTTTATGATCCCAATTCAAGGAATAGACCTGAATGAATTTCAACTCTCGGACCAAGAAAACTGATGACCACTGGTTCCACAAACAAAGGAAGGACCAAGCTAATACCACTTGTCTCAAACAGATTTTTTGGACCAAACAAAATGAATACCACTTGTAAAATCCCACAACCTCTTATTAGCTTGAGATGGAGGTGAGACGTCACTAAGCCTTAAGATACATCCCCAAGACACCAAAGGCTATAAATAAATACCGAAGGGCTTCAATACAGGTGGGGGACAATTTTCCCTCTAATAATAAAACAACTAACAAAACAATCCATAACTAAAAAACCATTTCATGATGCATGATAACAATGAAATAAAACTTAAAATTTCATTTATAAAAACCAACCAAAGATTACCACAGTGTAAGACAAACTAACATCAAAGTAAATACCATAAGGAAAGCTATCAAAACTCAAGAAAACCACATGAATCCAAATCTCCACTTTCTCTAAGATCCAACTCCACTAAAGATCCCAAGTATCACGAGGTATTAATAAAGATGTGTGATACTTTACCTTTTCTCATATCCTGATAGATGATATCTGTAAAAGTACCAAAGCTCCAAAGAAGGGGTGTGTACTAAAACTCAGTAGGTTTTCCCCGATGGCTTCCCAAATCACGTTACTAGGATAAAACACATTATCCCACTTATATAAAAAAATTATATAAAAAAATTTCTAAAAAATTATATAAAAATATAAACAAAATCCATAGTAAACTATTTCCCAAGGAAAGTGAACAAATAATTCTTTAAATCATTTAACATTTTATTTTGTAATACCCATTCCATGGTTCACAGTACACCCACACATGTATGATTGTTGGAAAGTTCCATACTCATGATAAATCTTTTTTCCAATCACCTTGTGTCTCACTGGCACACACCCCTGATCCAGGGTCACATACCTTGTACCCCACTGGTACATGTCCCTTATTTAGGGGCATGTCAAACATGAACTCACACAAAACCCATGTATGCTAAAACCACTTCAACCAAACCATTTCAAAACCAATTCAAAAAATCTTTCTTTTTATTGAAAACCCTTCCAATAATACATTTCAAAAATCTATTAAATCTATATTTTAAAATAAAAAATTAATTCCAATAAACCAAACCACTTTTCACAACCAATTACCATGATTCCAAAATTTTACCAAAAAACATAAATCATCACTAAAGAGGATTTATAACATACTTTACACTAAAGTTTCATAATAAAAATCAATAAATTAAACCAATTTCAAACTAATCCAATTAGTTATAGCTAGAGGAGTCAAGAGTGAAGCAACCTACCTTGATATTTTTGGCGAAAATGATAAACAACATGAAAAACATCTATAAAACTGGGTTAAATCTTGAAACAATAAACTTAGATCTCTTCCCCTATCAACAAAAAGACCAAATTTAAATATAATTGTCATTAAAAACCATAAATCTACCCACAATGGTCATAGATATAAGAAACATAGAAAAAGAGAGAATTATATCTAATAAAACTATTGGTAACAATCAAGAATGATCACATACTACAAGAATTGAGCTTCAACGCACTAAGGAATGGCTCTGAATCACTTCCAATTTTATGGGGAGAGTTTCTCCAACCATTGAGAGGGAAAAATCCCGAGTTAGGGATGTTTTGGTGGAAAATGTGTCATTAAAACATTTAACCCACTTAGATTCACTTTTTTAGGATCTAGT
The DNA here is from genome assembly GCA_963277665.1 of Viscum album. Taxonomy (NCBI): domain Eukaryota; kingdom Viridiplantae; phylum Streptophyta; class Magnoliopsida; order Santalales; family Viscaceae; genus Viscum; species Viscum album. The sequence continues at coordinate 1,088,449,056 of OY728130.1, read as the reverse complement.
TTATTTATCGTGCACGGTTTAGTCGCACGATTAGGCAAACATTGCACTAATCATGTGTTAGTCACTACCTTGAGAATGGGCCTCACATAGTTGGATAACATGTTTTCTAAACCATGAACCATCTATGCCAAAGCCCACTTTCCATCATATCGTGGTTTCTCTTAGGATTTCGTATGGTTTTCAGAAACCATGCATAGAACATGTACATTCACTTTCGCCCCTATCTAATTATGCATGGTTTCTCGTAGGTGTTGTGCAGTTTCCCCAAACCTTCCACCAATCATTTTCCTGTAGAAACCCCCTAAAAACACTCCAACAGTTCTTCAAACCTTCCCAAACTTGACCCAAACACTTTATATACATAAAATACATAAAATAATTGTAAATTTCTTCAAACTAGGGGTTCTACATTGAATATCTATAGAATCATTCAAATGTTTCTCATAGAGTGATAACTCTTCATCACTTACCCCATTACCAGGAACATCAGAAATAGGTTCTTCCAGCACATAAAATTTCTTTTTATGATGAAGGATAATATGTAATCACCTCTTCCACTCTTGGAAATTTTTTTTGATGAGAAGGTTATGCTTATCAAGTATGGATTGTAGTGACATGTTTGAATTCATTTTAATACTATTTCTAGAAAATAAGATGAGAATAATTTTACTAATTTATCTGATAATATTTAAACAAATAAATTAATATTATATTTACTAATATCCTACTATTTTATTGAAACTCGGTAGCCCTCACCATTGGATTTGGAATATCATATTTCTTGGAAATTATAGGGGCAAGGATCCATATTCCCCTTCTCATTACCCAAAATTTGGTTTTTCTAACAACTTGAATGGTTTTAGGTAGGAATTCCAAATGACAACTACATTTACTCATAGCTCCTTAATCTGTTGAGTGGACTCCCCAATCCTAAAATCCCTAAATTGGATTTCATCAACCCTTGCCACTAAGTTATTCCAATTCCTACTTTGGTAGTCAACCCTTAATGTGAACCAAGTTAATTCAGCTCAAAACATCATGTTAGAATTCCCCAATAATTGAAAGCACCCTAACTTTGGTTAGTCAAGAACTTTGAACTATGGTTCGATTTTAACTGAAGTATGTGAAGGCTATATAAAAATAAAATATATATTATGGGATTTTATCCTTTCATGCGTAAATTTAAAATTATGATTTTTATCACATTTTTGTTAAAATTATGTAAATTTAATTAAGTGATTAACCTTGTGTTTGATAATTTTTACACATAATCCAATTTATTTTACTTCTATATTGCATTCTTGTTAGTTTCATCAATTTATGTGATCATGAAAAAACATCCATAAAGAAATAATTATGAAAATAGAAGGAAATAAAATAATAAATTAGTATTATCATGATCTTTTGTTAATGGTTAGTTTATATAGTGGTTGATAAAATAACTATTGACCTAGGGGAAAAACCTTGAACCAATTAAGGTGCATGTTATATCTTTCCACCTACCCACCCCTATATCTATCTTGGATTGGTTTTACCTTGGATCCGAACATAAACCACCACCACTATTTTGGGAGATCCATCCATTACATATGCTTTTACTCACATTCAAGTGAGGGAAACCTGGGGTCTACATAAAAGAAACCATGAGAATGAAAGTCCTTATATAATAAAATGAGAGAAGGAATGTAGGCCTTCAATTTAATTTAAAAATAAATTAAATGAAACCAATCACATGAAAAGGTATGATCTAGGCTCATGATCATCCACATTCATGCAATGAATTGAGAATTAAATAACACTAGCATTTAATTATTAATCATTCTTATTTAAGATAAATTGTGATCAAATAAATTAATTATCATATTTAATTAATCAGTTCTTTTATCTTAATTCTCATCTAAATTTACTTGAGATTATAGTCCATCGTAGTTTTAAACAAATTAAATAAATTTATTTAAAACTAAATGTGTATATAAATGTACCTTAGAGAAAACATGGTGAATACCCGTCCAAATCTACCCAACATGTATTATACTCGCATACAGTTTACTCTTTTTACTTATGGAATACACGAATTATCGCGTACTTTCATGACATGTATTATCAACTTAAAGATTACATGAATTACTTGATTTTTTTGTAACATGTTTTTCTTTAATGCACATCGAGTAATATTCATCTTAAGACTCACTCATGATATTCATATCTAAATAATATGAAAAAATTAAGTAAACACACACACACATATATATATATAAACCAACCACAAGGTGGGTCCTATCAACTTAATGATTTCATGTAAGCACATATAAATAAGGTTTACACAATATAATAAATTAATTTTAATTCTGTTTAATTTTGTATAAGTGCATGGATTATACAAGAAATCTATACAACATGTATGTATCTTACCATCTATCTGAGGCACACACCTAGGGACTCGGCGTGTAAATTGTGCCTGAGAAAAATTATAGTACATGGTGTGTACAAAGGGATACATAGTGTGTGGTCTCCGAGTTACATGGTCACCAGAAAGGTAGGCCGTGTATGGAAATAAATATCCCATCTATGACCAAAAAGGACTAAACACCGTGTACTTGGCCTACACAGTGTGTACTCTGGCTGACTATTTGTCTGGATGTCTCAGTCAATACATAATGTAATATATTAAATGCACTGTGTGGGATCAATTCACATGGTTTTAATTAATTATGAGTTAATTCTTGGTTCATTGAACACAATTTCATGATGTGTAAGTTCAATTACATGGCATGTTCCCCTATGTTATCTAGCCAAAATCATTAGCACCTCTGGATGAGTTATTTGACTTTATTTAATTAATAAAATTAACCTTTTTTACTAGATCTATGATAAATGAAGGAGGAAGAATCATATCTCACAATTTAAAATAAAATAACAATTAAACATGAATTGAAAACTAAAAGAAAAATTCATAAATAAATCAAAAATATTTAACTAATTATGTGACCGCTCTAATACCACTTTTAGGCTCCCAAAATAGTGGAAGCATGCGATAGGTCATGCCCAAATTTTCTTTTTGTCTTGATCAATGATAAACCTGATATCTACATGATGATAAATTTCATGATCAATATAATTGAATAAAATAAAGAAGTAATATATAGAATGAAGGAACTATAGCTTGGATCATCACATGTTATTTATAATTAATTTAATCAATTAAAAAATTTCCATGTAGGAATTATTTCTTCTTTGATGGATCTGACAATAGATCTATGTTGTACAGACATTTTATTATAGTAATCAAGAGTATATTCCCTCTATCAATGATCTACAAATGCTCTAAAAATATCTAGACATCATTGTAGGGATCTCTAGGTGCTAGCATGGTAGGTCATATCCCTTGTGTTATTCACCTTTGATCTCCATGAGAATAACTTCCAATGTTTTCTTCTTGATCTCTCTTGACTTGAGAGTAGGAGGTGGAGGAAGAACAATCTCCATTCCCAAGAGTGTTCTTAGAGAAGGGAGCACTCTAGGGATTGAGAGGATTCTCCAAAAAAATTTAGCACAACCAAACAAATGAATTATCTCTCTAAGAAAATAATATAATTGGATTTATATATTGTTAGGGTTAGAAATAAATAATTACACAAGTTCCATTTATTATTTATTTAATCCATTACAAAACACCATGTCTATGATATCATTATTATTATTATTTATCGACATGTTCTAAACTTATGAATTAAAATTAAATATTATTTATTCAAATAATATTCAATATATATTATATCTCACTAGACCATTAAAATTAGTCTTCCATTCCTCCAAAATATTTACGAGGCCTTGAATAATAAAAATTTATATATTAAATAAATATCACTTTGTTATTCACCAATAAATAAATAAATATTATATTCACTAAATAGAAAATAAATATTTTTTAATTATTCTGGTCACGTTATATTCTCTCAAATAACTGGTGAAAAATACATGCATTCAAGGAAACATGAATAATTATTAAACCACATGGGAGAATAATATTTATTCAAATTGTTAAATAATAAATAATAATATATTATTTAACTAAGATTCTGAATGCACTCAGTGTGTGACCCTCTAGGCCTCTTTCTTAGTAGCATTAGGTGAAGCAAACTAAAGTCCAAGGTTTGTGTGTAACAAAATTCTAAGGCACCCATAAAGAAATAATTTAATGTTGTAATGACATAATACCTCATACAGAAACTTACTATGTAATATAATCCATTTATCATGTTTTCTCCAATCATACTGGTTGCATGTTGGTGTCATCAACCTATGTGCTTGATTTCTCTTTATTTGACATCCCAAAATTCAAACTTTCATGTAGAACACCATGGACATGAATTTATTTAGGCCATATCATTTCCATCAAAGGTCCCAATATATCAAATTATTTTAAATAATGGAATGTAAAAATCCTTTCTTGCATTATTAATTAAGGAAATATTACTTGTGATGCACCCAACATATCCTACCTTGTCACGATGATATGTCATCATGGTTTTTGTCAATATATAAAAGTATGTGAATTATAATATTCAATATTAATAATATTAATATCTAAGTATCAATACACACATCCGTAGATATTAACATCCAATGACACATGTAAATGTGGATTTCCTACTGGCAGGTCTCGTTCTCATAATATCCTACACTGAACTTACCAAGGGTGAAAAGCATGAAAAGTTGCCTCAAAGTCCTATGAGTCTCCATCCCTTATATCCTATACAATGTTTTTCCCTTAAATGATATCATCTGGATATAAAACATATATTTAAGAATAGTTTCATAACACTTATGGTTTCTTATCATAGTGGGGAACTGCTATAACCTTTTATCATGATAGCTACTCTTAGACATTATCACATAATATGTTATGTATAATAATAATCATGATGTGATAAGTATTTTATTAATATTCAAAAATATCAATACATGTTATCATAGAGTAAATAGAAGTTGTGTATCAGCCCAAACATTCATTAATGAAAATTCATCTTGATTTAATTAAATGTATTATTATGGTAATATAAAATGTGAACTTCATTGGTTTTATGTTTTTGGATTTTAAAATACCATTAAGAATTGTGGTCATTTATAATATTTTCGTTGAACACTGATCACATGATTAGTATAAATATAGGGATTTAACAAATCCAATTTACATAGAAAAAGGAAGTGATGGCCTCATCCAGTAGATTTTCCACATACAATGCCCATTTATCATAGTTCGAGAAGGAGGTGGTACCATTGAGCTTCACTCTTGACCAATCCCAAGCTGAGCTTGAATACATTAAGCTCAAACGGAACCGCCTATGAGAGAAGTGGTAGTTAATAGATATTACCACTCGAGCAATGTTATCCAAGCCACCCCAAGAGTTTGGCACCATCGTGCACCTTACCCTAAGCTCTTATGTGGGTGTTTTAAGGGGTTATGTAATAATACCCTTGAAGGACCCCGGGACACCCTGAGAGGGGAGGGCTGAATCATGGTGGCAACTTTTTCTTTTAAACTGATGGATCTTGTTCCCATATTGGTAGGAACATGTTGAACCTTGTTTTGCGTGGAATCCGGGGATGACCTCCTGGACGGGAGATTCAAACGTTCCGATCGGTTTCTAACGGGTTTGTTCGTAGAACCGGAAACATCCAATGATTCCACATCCGTTGGGACCTACTTTCCAAAGGCAGGCGCTCATTAGCTTGTGGGCTAATGAGGCTTAGGAATTTGTATTGGTCGAGAGGATGGGAGGTCGGACTCATCACACCTTTTTGAGGGGAATTATTGTCTACTCCGGGACTCTCTTTATAGATTTAAGTTAAGTTCGTGAATCCTTATTACATTACCAAGTATAAAATGAGCTTTCCTTTAGTTTTAACAATCAATGATTAAATATGCAAGAAATTTAGAGAATCTTTTATATGTATTTGAGGTTCTTCATCAATATAGAATCATCTATATTTGTTTAGAGATTCTTGGTCAATGGTATCCTTCAAAACATTTATATAAAAGTCTCTTGGTCATTTTGATGACCAGGCTGGTTTTAAAGCCACTCAGTGGGGCACTTGAAGTTTATCGTCATTCAGAAGGACAGAGATTATTTTAATGTTGGGATCGAACCCATGAATGGGCTACCTACGTATCCTTTGTTTTGAAAAAGGAATCAGAACCCACGTAGTTCGAGGAATGGGATATGATGTTTTATGATTGATGGCTCAAAGATGAATGTCATAATTACTTTTATACTCTAAGCTCACGTGAGTCATGCTCGGTGTGAGAAACAAGAGGTATTGGTAAAATTTAGACAATTGTGCCATAAAAGATGCAATCATAAAAATTTGTTTTGGGGCTTATGTATAGATGACTGCCCAGATAGGTGAAGGTTTAGGATTTACTTTTAGGAAGAAAATCCATGAACAGGGTCCACAAAGTTATATGTGCTTCATGGAGATTTGAGTACTCTAATCTTGGGGCTTACTCCTAAGGAGGATGCCCAAGTTAGGAGGGGATTTATGATTGGGTTTTATTCCTGAAAAGGAAACCCAAATCAAAGGAAATTTATGACTGGTTAAGAGAATTTTTAAGAGACTTGGGGCTTACTCTTAAGAAAAATGCCCAAAATTTATGACTAGGACTTATTCCTGAGAAGGAAGCCTAGGTTAGGGGACTTGGGGCTTACTCCTGAAAAGAAAGCCCAAGGTTATGACTGAGTCTTATTCCTGAAAAGGAGACCCAGGTTATGACTGGGACTTACTCCTAAAAAGGAGGCCCAGGTTATGACTGGGACTTACTCCTAAAAAGGAGGCCCAATGTTTAAAGGACTTTGATTGGGGCTTATTCTTTAAGGAAGATGCCTAAATCAAAGGTTTTATAACTGGGGATTATTCCTGAAAAGGAAACCCAGGTTAGGATTCTCTCATTTTAAAGGATGAGGTTGAATGAATGAACTCTCAATCTTTGGTGACATAAAGATGTTTAAATCACTATGTTTTGAGAGATATTTCACATAATTCCTTTCAGATAAGGATGTCAAATCAAGAAATCATGCCATAAATGGCTTTGAAGAGTATCTTGAAGACTGAATCTTGAATAGGAAGGGTGAAATGGCTTAAGAGGGGTGAAAAAGGGCAAGATGGGCACCCAAAAAGATAAGGGCGCGCAAGTATTGAAGGTCGCGCAAGTCCTGCGGCGGCGCGCAAGTATTGGTCGCGCAAGTATACTTGCGCGACATAAGGGATACTTGCGCGATTTTCAACCAGAGTTGAATTACTTGAGCGACTCTTTTTTAAACCCTTTCCCATCCTCTTGAGGTTCTTCCAGAAGAGGGACGCGCAAGTTATATTGAAGGAATTAAGTCGGCGCGCAAGTGTTTGATAAGTTTCAACACTTAGGCCTTCCTTCTTCCCTTTAGATCTTCCATTCTAGGTAAGAAATTACCTTAGAAGTGTTCTGGAAGCTTTGAGAAGAGACTTGGGCGTCGGGAGCTTTGATCTGAGTTTCTGGGAAGAGATCTTTTCGAATGGGGGGCCCACAGGGTCTATTTATAGGCAAAATAAGGCCCTGGGTGGTTACCGAGCGGTTACCACTTAGGTCGCGCAAGTCACTTGCACGACCATAAGGCGTCGCGCAAGTACTTGCCCGACCACTAGGCGGCGCGCAAGTGTACTTGCGCGACCATGAGGGAACTTGCGCGGCCTATGGGCAATGTTCTCCTTGTTCATCCTTTTTTCGATTTTTGATGTTTCTTCAAAGGATGAATCACATTGAGCTCAGATATTCCCCTTTTCCGATCTTTAGATTCTGTGACGAAAGGAGCGTCAACAAAAGTCCCCCCTCAGAGTTGGATCCGGAAAGAAATGAGGATTTGAATCTGAGGAAATTGAATACATTCAAAGGAAAAGGGGGCGCGCAAGTCTTCAGGGCATAGAAGGCAGCGCGCAAGTGTGCTGGAACTTGACTTTTATTCAGAGTTCCTTTTTCTTTTGTGTGGGCAGTTTAAAGTCATGCACGCCGGACATAAAGGGGCTAATGTTTAAGGTCGAAATAGCTTTGACCGAAAATGGATTAAAATGGATTCAATTCCTTGACAATTTATCTGAAAACATATTTACCATACTCAAGTATGAGGGAAAAAAATGTAAACTATGGCTTAAGAATATTTGAATCTGAGGAATGATATGAAAAAAGAGCTAAAAGGCATTAGAAGAAGTAGTTTCCAAGAATGCAGTTACTATTATTTAACAAAACCCGTTAGGGGGTTGAAATATGCAGGGCCACCTATGGGCATTGGCTGCATAGTCAAATAAAATAGCATCTTTTGGCTGACAAGTCTGTTATGTGGACTGTTTATGCAAGGCCACCTATGGGCACGTGCTGCATAGTCAGGCAAAAGAACTCCCAGAAATTTACTTTCCTAGTGCTAAAAGCCAGTGAAAGTTTATGGAGATTAAAATTTTCTAAAGCATAGAGTTTGTTGTATGGAAAGAGGTACTTGAATATGGAGAAGATATTTCCAAACAAGAATATTGAAGAACTGGATGAATATCACTCCTACGAAGGTCTGACCCAAACGTAGGGAAGAAGAATAAACCATAGACTTGAATACTTTCAGATCATGAAAAAGGATATGGGACAAATATGTTAAGGATGGCTATTTTTGCGGATCCCTACATACTGTCGTTTAAGACAAATAAGGACAAAAGAGGCATTCTTCCCAAGAATGAAGTTACTATTATTTAACAAACCCGTTAGGGGGTCGAAAACATGCAGGGCCACCTATGGGCATTGGCTGCATGGTCAAATAAATAGCATCTCTTGGCTGACAAGTCTGTTATGTGGACTGTTTATGCAAGGCCACCTATGGGCACGTGCTGCATAGTCAGGCAAAAGAATTCTCAGAAGTTTGACATTTTTGTGACCATAAGTCATGAAAAAGGGTTATGAAGATCTGAAAATATTTAAGGTTAGGATTATAATACATAAAGATGGGTATTTTCCGATGTATATAGAGATACATAGGTCAATGAAAACCATAATCATGTTGTGGCTGGGTCCTGAATTGAAACTTGGACTTCACTACGTATCTCATAAGAACGAGAATCAAGCCATACGTAGTTCTTGAAATACAGTTTAACGTCGTGCAGGACGAAAGGATGAGTGATCTTAGTTTTTTGGGTCATAGAATTCGGACCATAATAATGAATACACAGTGTGTGTTTTCATGATGACTTTTCAGCCAAGGGACTGAAAGTGAAATTTGGGGTTAGGCCCAAAAGACTTGGGACTGGATTCGAGGGACACTCGAATGTTCCTACGTATCCCATAAGGATGGGAATCAAGTCCACGTAGTTCTAGAACTACCCTTTGTACAAATTTGGTTCGTACATGTGAAGGGTGAAAGGGGACTTTAGTGCAATGATGGTTTTAACCTAAGATAAAAAGTTTAGGCATTACCATGTATGCACGTAGTCTTTTTGAAATGAAACATGATTGAAAAATCAATGTCAATAATAGTTCTCTCTCAAGTGAGGAGATCAAATAATAGTGTAGTTTATTGTCGTACCGGACAAAAGTGTTGTATAGTTTAACGTCATATAACAAGGAAGAAAGTGAATCAATGTAATGATATTGATTCCAAGGGGCGGTTTCACGAATCAACATCATATGAGATGGTGGTGAACCGATGTGAAGAGATTGTTCTTTGGGACAATGATCTAATAAAAAAATTTGTTGGGACTTACACATGGTTAGTGGCCCAAAGGGAGTGTTATGGTTGATGTTCACTCTAAGCTCACGTGAGTCATACTCGGTGTGAGAAACAAGAGGTAATAACAACCTTAACGATGCACAGTTTAATGTCATGTAGGACATATCAAGGACTTTCTATACAGTTTAGCGTCATGTAGTTAGGACGATGGGGACAATACAGTTTAACGTCATATTGGACGAAAGGGGGATTGTGCAGTTTTAATGTCATGCTGGACTTTTGATGATTATATAGTTTAATGTCTTTCCGGACGTGAGGGACTTTTATACAGTTTAGCGTCATGTAGTTAGGACGTCACAGTTTAACGTCTTGCTGGACATAAGGGATTTGCAAATAGTTTATGGTCATATACATGGACCAGGGAGGATGCAGTTTAAGGTCATGCTGGACGGTTTAGAGAACTTTTTCACAGTTTAATGTCGTGTGGGACGAAGTTGCAGTTTAAAGTCATACTGGACCATTTTTGTATAGTTTAACGTCATATAGCGAGGACGAACTGGTGTTGTACAGTTTAAAGTCATGTAGCTATGACTAAGGTGAACCAATATGAGGATATCAGTTCTGGGGACTTTTTACAGTTTAACGTCATGCTGGACGAATTAGTAACCAATGTGACAGTTTAACGTCATGTTGGACGATAAGGGAACTGACACAGTTTAATGTCATGCTGGACGATGAAAGTGCCACACAGTTTAATGTCATGTTTCTAGGACACAATATAGTTTAATGTCATCTCGGACAAAATACAGTTTAGTGTCATGTAGGACAATAAGGGACTTAACACAGTTTAACGTCATGCTGGACGATAGAAGTGCCACACAGTTTAATGTCCTGTTGCTAGGACACAATATAGTTTAATGTCATCTCGGACAAAATATAGTTTAATGTCATCTCGGACAAAATATAGGAACTTCTATACAGTTTATTGTCATGTAGGACAAAATCAGGGACTATGCAGTTTAAAGTCTTGCAGTTAGGACTATTGGTGCTGCACAGTTTAGTGTCATGTTGCAGGGACATAAGTGTGAATAGTTTAAGGTCATATGCATGGACCGTACAGTTTATTGTCATGCTGGACGTAGTTGTAGTTTAAGGTCATACTGGACCATTGCTGTATAGTTTAACGTCATATAGCAAGGACAACATATAGTTTAATGTCATCTCGGACATATACAGTTTAGTGTCATGTAGGACATATTTGCAGTTTAAGGTCATACTGGACCATGGTGCAGTTTAAGGTCATACTGGACCATGGTGCAGTTTAAGGTCATACTGGACCATTGTGCAGTTTAAGGTCATACTGGACCATGGTGCAGTTTAAGGTCATACTGGACCGTGGTGCAGTTTAAGGTCATACTGGACCGTGGTGCAGTTTAAGGTCATACTGGACCGTGGCTGTATAGTTTAACGTCATATAGCAAGGACGAACTAATATAGTTTAATGTCATCTCGGACATATACAGTTTAGTGTCATGTAGGACATATTTGCAGTTTAAGGTCATACTGGACCATGGTGCAGTTTAAGGTCATACTGGACCATGGTGCAGTTTAAGGTCATACTGGACCGTTGTGCAGTTTAAGGTCATACTGGACCGTGGTGCAGTTTAAGGTCATACTGGACCGTGGTGCAGTTTAAGGTCATACTGGACCGTGGTGCAGTTTAAGGTCATACTGGACCGTGGTGCAGTTTAAGGTCATACTGGACCGTTGATGTATGAACCAAATGTAAGAGTCTTGGTTCTGGGAACAATATTTTGTGTTTATACAAAATACTTCTTCAGAAATCTGGCATTGGTTGGAGTCGTGATGTGTTCTCCATCCATTGAGATCAAACAGAACCAAAGATTAACTCTTCGTCTGATAAAGACTCTGCCTGATTAGCCTGTTTAGGCTGTGCCGTTTGGTGGGACGGTGCCCGTGACTTTGAAGTAGATGGCATGAAATCTGCCAGAGTCAAAGACAATTTAGGCTTTGATGCATACTCATCTTCTTCTGATTCCTCTTTCTTCTTTGAATTACGCTGCCCTTTTGAGGATTTGTCCTTTGATGGAGGCTTTACTGCAGCTTTTGTAGGAGACACAATTGGCTTCTTCAATTGTGTTCGCAAAATGGAATGGGTCCGATTGATTGTCTTTCTGACCATCCAATCATCATATTTTTTCGCAGTTTTGCTTTTGACTTCCTGCCACTCGCCTCCTTCCTCTGGATCTGTAGCGGTAATACACGCTACATGAGCTGAAGAACCCTTCAATTTGACTTGTCCCAAGTCAACCATCTTTTGTAGGAGGTCTTTAAAGACAAAACACTCCTGGATGGGATGTCCCAACATTTGATGAAAGGGACAATAATTGGGACGGTCTTCATCTCCTTCCTTGTTTGGTCTCTTCGGCACTGGTAATTGAACCAAATTATTTTCCAGAGCTGAAATGAAGTAACCAGGAACTTGCTCACTTCGGAAAGAGTATGTCTTACTCTTCATATCCTCAAATTGTTTTCGTCGTTGATCTTTTTGATCATTTGGACGAAACAGCCTTTGTTGTTGGCGTTCAGGAGGTGGAGCCCTTCGAGAAGATGAAGGTTTTGAAGTAGAAATAGGTACAGGTGCCTGTTTAAGCATAACTGTAGCAGTTTCTACTTTACCCATTCTTCTTCCTGGAGCTGATGGAATTACATGAGATTTAACCTTAGCCTGCATAAGGGAATCTTCAATCTGTTGAGCGATTGAAGTAAGGTCTCGAAACCCTCCTGTGTATTTCACAGGGATCAATGACGTGCGTAATTCGTCACGCAAATTTGCCACACAGATTGGCAATAATTCCTCCTGAGGGAGTGATAAACTCAAGGAATACGTTAATCCCTTCCAACGAGCAATGAAATCAGAGACTCTTTCATTCTCCCTTTGCTTGCAGTTTGTAAGATCGAAAACTGTCGTTTTTGGCAAAGTTGAGCTGAACTGAAGAAGGAATTTTTGACGAAGATCCTCCCATCCGATGACTGACCGGGATTTCAAGCTTGTATACCAGACAAAAGCTGGTCCTTGCAAGGTTCGCATGAAGCATCTGAGTTTCACTGCTTCTTGTTGTTCTGGAGTTCCCATCATAGGATCACAACAAGACACGTAATGCGTCAAATGTTGTTCAGGGTCGCCTGATCCATTGAAAGTAGGGAAAATAGGGTTTCCAAAACTGGATGGAGGAGAAATTGAATCTACCCATTCAGGGTAAACTTTCTTTTCAGGTTGAACTTGCGCCCGTTTCCCTTCCATAGTTTCTAACCGAGCTGTTAATGACTCAATAGTAGTTATTAACTTTTGAGAAACGTCAGGTTGAACTTGGTTTTGGGTAGGTGCAATGAATGGAGCTTGGACAGCCGTGGAGGTTGGTGCTGCAACTAATGGTAGTGCTGCCAACCGTTGTTGCGTTTGACCCGTAGGATTAGACCTCTGTGGGTGTACTGATAAAGGAGGATATTCCTGATCCATCTCAGTAGTTACAACAAATTCCTTCAGCTGTCGGACTTCAGCATTCTTAAGAAGAAGACTACTCTGAAGTAGTTCTGCATTCAACCTTCTTAATTCTTTCATTTCTTCCTCCTGTTGTGCAAGCCTTTGCTCTAATGAGAGCGATTGACCTCCTTCAGAGGAAGGGTGAGAAGTAACCTGATTCTTTCCTTTCCCCTTATTGGATCCTTTTCGGAGAGGGGGAAGTGGGTTACTTGAAGGAATACCCAAATTTTGGGTAAGCCTTTGATTACGTGTGCGCACACCTTCTTCATTTAGGTCTGTGTGCGCAACTTCTTGAGCAGGAACCTCTTCATCTGATCCCTCTGATTGAGCCTCATCTGGTGAATCAGCAGCAACGGCAGTGATGACATTAATGGATGCATATTTCATGAAATCCTTTCTATCAGCATTTCTATGATATTGTCTCCTTTTATGTCCATGATAAGACATGACATTCCGTTGACTTGACCCCTCAGGAATTTCTTTGTGAACCGTCACTTGGAGAGAATCTCCTGACATCTTGGCTCTTCGTTCCTCTTGAGGCTTATTCCCTAATCGAGAGAATACTGACTTTCTCTGAGGGAGGGATTGAAGATTTGAAAAAGTCCCCAGTCCGGTGGATTGGGGGTGTTCCTGTTGCTTCTGCTCAACTCCTCGAATCCCATTCGTTGATTCTGAGGGTTGGGTTAGAGAAGTCCCCAGTCTGGCAAGCTGGGGTGTCTCTTGACATGCTATGTCTGAGATCTTCTTGAAATCTCTCTTGATCTTGCGGATCTTAGTTCGGAAATTAGCTGGATGCATTAACCTGTATCCACTTTTATCACCTGGTTCAACAGACCGTTGGATGATTTCCGAAACTTCTGTCATTTGATGACGTGTTTGCTCCAGACGAGAGGCTTGTGCAATATTCTCGCCTGCTTGATGTAGGAGAAATTCAACAACCTGTTCTCTATATACTTGATTTTGAGAGGAACTAGTTGAAGCTTGATCTCGAGCAAGATTTTGATTATGAACAAAGCCCATTGACTGTGGCCGGCCATGGGCAATAACATTGCATGAGACCATTTTCGGCGGGCTTTGCTGACCGGAAAGCACTGTGAAATGTAGTGCTCCGTGAATACCCCATCCTCTGATATGAACATTAGATGGAGCATTGGAAATTAACTGACGCAATTTTCTCAGCGCGCCAAGGCATGAACGTTGAAGGGTTCTCTGTTGCTTTTCAGCCTTCGGATACCGAGAGACTGATAGAGATGCCAAATCAATCTGGCGTTGTAACCCTTCTATTATCTTAAGATGGTTTTCATATTCATCGTAAGATAATACCTTCTTCTTTAATTGACAAAGAGTTTTCCATATGTTAAGACGAATATCATGGATTCCATCATCCGTCAACATCTTTGGAATGTCATACTGTGAATCAGCCAAAGGCCAAAACATGACTGGTACTTCACCTTTTGCCAGTTTTTTCCTCATGTTCAGCATTTCCTCTTTATCATTAAATGAAGATTCTTCTACCTGTTTGGACCAGAGTTGGTGTTTCCTTGTTGCTTCATCGGATTCAACAAGATTGGTAGAGGAATCACTATTCATGCTGGAAGATGAATGACCTAGGGAAGGTTCGGAGAATAACCTGAACCCCAAGCTATCTTCTGATGGAGAAAGAGTTTCACCTGCCGATAGTAAAACTTCAGACATGACTGGTTTTACGTTTGCAAGTGCCTCGAGATAGGAGGGCTTTCTCGTCACTACATTGCCTTCTGAAGAATTTTCGAGACAATGTGAATCACTACTGCGGAGAGGACTTTCGCAGCGAAGTTCATCACCATGAGGAGGACCTTCATGATGGGTTACAGCAAAAGATGATATCTCTTGCTCCTTGGTCTTCTGACCACACAGAGGGTTCCTGTGGTTCTCATCTGAAGAAGAAACTTCAAGATTGACCGAATTTTCATGAAGCAAGTCTTCATGAGGAAGTGTCTGTTGAAGACCTTCGGGATTAATGTTCCTGTTATTGGGAACTGAGGGAGTAGAATCTTGAATTCCGACAGATAAATGTCTGAGGGCTTCAAGAACTCCAGCATCGAGCAAGGCCTTGTTGCAGATTGGCCTTTGATCTCCTGACTGTGCTGGGCGGATCTTTTTCTTAGATGCCTTCTTACTCGCTTTAGAAATCACTTGATGACGAAAGTGATTGCTCTGAGCAGGTGTATGTGCCTGATCAGGAAAGATGGTCAGGTTAGGCTGACGATCATCGCTCAAATCAGATGTATGTGCCTGACTTGGTTGTCCATATGATATGGGGGAGTAGGCCCCACAACCCTCTTGGACTGGAACAGATGTGTGTGTCTATTCCGGAGTGAATTGTTGATGTGTCACTCCACTGCTAGGGATAGATTTATGTGTCTGTCCCTGAGATGATGCTGAAGCTGTTATGATATCCTGGCAAGCATCCAGAATATGAGCAGGAATTTGCTTCTGCTCTTTCACCATTGACAAAATATGTTTGGTGACTTCAGCTGCCGGAACAGGGATATACGTCCATTCCGGGCTTGGAGTAGGTGTATGTGCCTGCTCCTGTCCTCCTTTTCCTGTCAGTGAATTCTGACAGTACTCAAGTGTGGAGGCAGAGAGTTTAGTCTGCCTCCTGTTTGTCGTCGGGACTTTCCGACTGACTTCTCCGGGTGCTACCAAGCGAGACTGTTGGTAGACTTGATTAGTATTAGCAGGTGTATGTGCCTGCTGATTACACTTCGCCAAACGCTGTTGACGAGATCCATCATATGTAGTCAGACGAGCCTGCTGACTAACTGCTGATGTATAAGCAGGTGTATGTTCCTGCCTATGGTACTCCGCCGGAATTGCCTGGCGGGATCGGCTTGATGCTGCCAGACGAGTCTGCTGGACAGCGGGGTTAAAACGAACAGGTGTGTATGCCTGCTCGTTATTTGCCACCAAGTTAGGTTGGTGGACTTCTCCGGAGATGGCAGGGATGACAACCTGCCTATTATTAACCGGATTCCGTCTCTGGTGATTCATCTTGCCTGCTCGGGTTCGAGGAACCTGAGCTGAATGCCTGGAGCCGGTACCCTCATCATGTTGAGGGTGCACTACCGCACGAGTCTGGCGGCGATTGTTGATGGGAGCCCTTGAGAAGGACTCCTGTCTCTTTGAATTAAGGTCCTGCGGGACCTGCTCATTCACTTCCTCAGAATAAGGGAGTGAATGGAAATTGCGTTCCGGGGATAACGACCCGAAACGGTTGGAGACGGTAGTCAGCACCGCCTGCTTCTTGATTGCTGGTCGCCGTTGTCCGGACGACCAGGTAGAATTGTTAATTTGGAGGGCTTGACGAGCAGCCTCCAGAGTTGGGATAGTACCGTTACGACGGTACTCCTTAACCAGTGCATTTGAAACACAGCGTTGAAGACGCTGAGTTGGTGATGTCATCCTCAGAGCGGATGACGTTCCAGCAGGAGTAGCAGCATTGGTTTTCATGGCAGCAGACCTCACAGTAGAGGTGTTCTCAGCAGCAGTATTCACAGGGGTGAATTTAAGGAAAGCCATTTTTTGTAGAAGATCTTGAAAAAAGAGTGTCTGTTCCATATAACAGACATAATCAAGATGAATCCGGCTACTGCATCTTTTGGATGATCATATGTCAATGATTGCCTTGTTGGCCCAAGGGGCCTAACATCTAAGAAGAACATCACTTTAACTTGGTTAAGGATTCACGTCGGGTTCACCATTTTTTGTTTCGCGCGGAATCCGGGGATGACCTCCTGGACGGGAGATTCAAACGTTCCGATCGGTTTCTAACGGGTTTGTTCGTAGAACCGGAAACATCCAATGATTCCACATCCGTTGGGACCTACTTTCCAAAGGCAGGCGCTCATTAGCTTGTGGGCTAATGAGGCTTAGGAATTTGCATTGGTCGAGAGGATGGGAGGTCGGACTCATCACACCTTTTTGAGGGGAATTATTGTCTACTCCGGGACTCTCTTTATAGATTTAAGTTAAGTTCGTGAATCCTTATTACATTACCAAGTATAAAATGAGCTTTCCTTTAGTTTTAACAATCAATGATTAAATATGCAAGAAATTTAGAGAATCTTTTATATGTATTTGAGGTTCTTCATCAATATAGAATCATCTATATTTGTTTAGAGATTCTTGGTCAATGGTATCCTTCAAAACATTTATATAAAAGTCTCTTGGTCATTTTGATGACCAGGCTGGTTTTAAAGCCACTCAGTGGGGCACTTGAAGTTTATCGTCATTCAGAAGGACAGAGATTATTTTAATGTTGGGATCGAACCCATGAATGGGCTACCTACGTATCCTTTGTTTTGAAAAAGGAATCAGAACCCACGTAGTTCGAGGAATGGGATATGATGTTTTATGATTGATGGCTCAAAGATGAATGTCATAATTACTTTTATACTCTAAGCTCACGTGAGTCATGCTCGGTGTGAGAAACAAGAGGTATTGGTAAAATTTAGACAATTGTGCCATAAAAGATGCAATCATAAAAATTTGTTTTGGGGCTTATGTATAGATGACTGCCCAGATAGGTGAAGGTTTAGGATTTACTTTTAGGAAGAAAATCCATGAACAGGGTCCACAAAGTTATATGTGCTTCATGGAGATTTGAATACTCTAATCTTGGGGCTTACTCCTAAGGAGGATGCCCAAGTTAGGAGGGGATTTATGATTGGGTTTTATTCCTGAAAAGGAAACCCAAATCAAAGGAAATTTATGACTGGTTAAGAGAATTTTTAAGAGACTTGGGGCTTACTCTTAAGAAAAATGCCCAAAATTTATGACTAGGACTTATTCCTGAGAAGGAAGCCTAGGTTAGGGGACTTGGGGCTTACTCCTGAAAAGAAAGCCCAAGGTTATGACTGAGTCTTATTCCTGAAAAGGAGACCCAGGTTATGACTGGGACTTACTCCTAAAAAGGAGGCCCAGGTTATGACTGGGACTTACTCCTAAAAAGGAGGCCCAATGTTTAAAGGACTTTGATTGGGGCTTATTCTTTAAGGAAGATGCCTAAATCAAAGGTTTTATAACTGGGGATTATTCCTGAAAAGGAAACCCAGGTTAGGATTCTCTCATTTTAAAGGATGAGGTTGAATGAATGAACTCTCAATCTTTGGTGACATAAAGATGTTTAAATCACTATGTTTTGAGAGATATTTCACATAATTCCTTTCAGATAAGGATGTCAAATCAAGAAATCATGCCATAAATGGCTTTGAAGAGTATCTTGAAGACTGAATCTTGAATAGGAAGGGTGAAATGGCTTAAGAGGGGTGAAAAAGGGCAAGATGGGCACCCAAAAAGATAAGGGCGCGCAAGTATTGAAGGTCGCGCAAGTCCTGCGGCGGCGCGCAAGTATTGGTCGCGCAAGTATACTTGCGCGACATAAGGGATACTTGCGCGATTTTCAACCAGAGTTGAATTACTTGAGCGACTCTTTTTTAAACCCTTTCCCATCCTCTTGAGGTTCTTCCAGAAGAGGGACGCGCAAGTTATATTGAAGGAATTAAGTCGGCGCGCAAGTGTTTGATAAGTTTCAACACTTAGGCCTTCCTTCTTCCCTTTAGATCTTCCATTCTAGGTAAGAAATTACCTTAGAAGTGTTTTGGAAGCTTTGAGAAGAGACTTGGGCGTCGGGAGCTTTGATCCGAGTTTCTGGGAAGAGATCTTTTCGAATGGGGGGCCCACAGGGTCTATTTATAGGCAAAATAAGGCCCTGGGTGGTTACCGAGCGGTTACCGAGCGGTTACCACTTAGGTCGCGCAAGTCACTTGCACGACCATAAGGCGTCGCGCAAGTACTTGCACGACCACTAGGCGGCGCGCAAGTGTACTTGCGCGACCATGAGGGAACTTGCGCGGCCTATGGGCAATGTTCTCCTTGTTCATCCTTTTTTCGATTTTTGATGTTTCTTCAAAGGATGAATCACATTGAGCTCAGATATTCCCCTTTTCCGATCTTTAGATTCTGTGACGAAAGGAGCGTCAACAAACCTGTATGATGAATATGATTAGAAATCAAACATTCACATACACAGAGAAGACACATCACTTTTTACTTGGTTCACCACTAAGGGCTACGTCCAAGGAGCATACGCCAACAAGTTTTTGGTCGTACCTAATTCCACTTATCTTCACTACCTATGGATTAAAAAGGTTCGGGCACAGTCACTTTTTCCCATGCTCACTACCTTTACAAAGGTTCAGGGATAGTCCACTGCTTCCCTCGGGTCACTCCCATTGACTCCCCCTAACTCACTGCCCTTGGTGAAGTCATGCTCAAATTATAGACATGAAGGTCTCTTCATAATTGCATAAGAATGCATCCTCTATCGTATGTAGATGCTCTGTTAAAGTAAAACTCTCACCAGAAGACGAATCCCACTTTTCCCTAAGGGTACTAGGCAATCTTCCAGCTTTCATGCAGCTTCAAAAGGACAGATGAACTTTAACAACCCTGGCGTGCTTCTTCAAGCCCAGCATACAAGTTTCAATCCCGGTATGCAAGTCACTTGCGCGGTACAAATTCTTCGCACAGGTGACACCAAACTACTTGCGCGACACTACCTCCTTCAACACCAAACTTTCATGACGTTTCTCCTTTAACTCCCCAACTGCCTTGGTCGTGCAGCCAACAATCGGCGCGCAGCCTCTACTTGCGCGACCCAACAACCACTTGCCCGACTTAACCACTTGTGTGAAGAGAGATCAAAAAATCTCTAAGTATTGAACTTTTTGTTACAAATTATAAGGGGGTCCTCTATTTATAGGCAAATTGGACCCCCTGCGCGGTGGCACGCAAGTCTTCCCTCGGCGTGCAGGTTCCAGCGTGCAGCTCATCCTCCCTAGCCTCTGTCGCGCTACTCACTTGTGCGACCACACAAATACTTGCGTGACCTTATTTCCTTTTCCATATTTTGAAGTTATGATATTGAAAAACAATAGGTGTGCAAGTTTCCAGTCCTCCTAGGCATCAATACGCAAGTCTCTTCACGGCGCGCAGGTCACGTGCGCGACCAGCCCAAAACTTGTGCGGCCCTTATCCCTTTACCATTTTCCCATGTTTTGATCTTGAAAAACATACGGTGCGCAAGTTTCCTCTTCATCAAGTACATGGCGCGCAAGTCTCTTTTCCAAAAACACTTCTCTCCATTTTTTGATTTTCAGGCCCAAAAATATGGCAAACACTGGGAAACGACACCACCTTCAATACTGTTTTCTTCTTGAACTGTATGATCTCTTTGCTGGTACACATTCTGAACATCCACTGAGGATTGACAACAAACACAAATCATACTCCAAATCATGCATAAAAGACCATGGTTCCAACAACCCTAGTACTACAATTATGTACATTATTCTTTTATATAAAATATATAGTCTTTTTATTATTGTTACTTTGTAAATACTTTTTAAACCCAAAATAGTATTTTTAGTTAATATTCTACTAAGAAATATATTTTGATTAATTAATGGATTTTTGAATTAAATATTATTTTAATAAAATATTATTATTATTAAATTAGTTTTTATTAAATATAAATTATCATATAATTTTATGAATGCAATTGTAATTTTTTTTAAGGTTTGAAAGATGTTTTTGTCAAAACTCATGAATTTTCGATAAATGTCGGTATTTATTTTAAAAGTAAAAATACAAATATTTAGAAAATAATTTAAATAAAATGAATATTATTTTTGGAATCAAGACATTGAAATTATCCAATAGTGAATTTTTCATAATTTTCTGAGATAGTCAAATTTTTGGGTAAAAATTATATTCTGTTTAAATATATAATGTGTTTTACGACATCATAATGACCCAATAGTGATGTGATAAAATACTATAAACATTATTTTCGGCCAATATATATTTTACCATTAAAATAATGTGATTTTGGGTTTATTTTATTTATTTTACAAAGCATTAGTGGACCCTTCAAGGCTTATAAAACATTTTTCCTTTTTAAATTGATTTCTTTGAGAGTGTGACTCACCTCCAAATAATCAACCATATTATTTTAAGAAGTTAGTTCATTGGCCTTATAAAATATTTTTTTCCACTCCCCTTTGGAAAACCCCACGGGCAAAAACCATGGTCTGGTTTGTGGTTTTGATTAGTTTAATGTCTGGTGTCCCAAACCTAAATAATAAATAATTCCCTCACCTTTTTTATATAAACCCACCCAAGCTCCCACTTCCCCTTCACTCTAATCCTTTATAGATTTTCCAACCTCTTACCTACTCCCTCTATAATCCTTCCAGTGCACCGCAAGCTCCCAAGAATCCTCTCTTAAGCCTCTCCCAAGCCTTTGGAAGCACACTTCCATGTAAGGGATTTCTTCCTCTCTGGTTTTTATCCAATTTTCTTTAAGTTGTTATACCCTTTTGTTTTCAATTAAATATGTTGGGGTATGATTTAGAACCTCCCCCATACTACCCTCTTTATGTTTGGATGATGGGATACCCCTTTATCTCTCATTAATTCCACCCATGTACATTTGTTACCATGTCGAAATTCTGTGAGGGATTTCTCTCTCCTCATTTACATCCAAATAATTCTTTTGTATTATGCATCTAAATTACATTACATTTGTTGGGAAATGTATCTATACGACCCCCTTACTGTCCATTTCATGTAAATATGATGATACTCCTTTTTCTCTCTCATAAACCATTTTTTATGAGTTCTTATTTCACGTCATTATACTACTAAAATTGCACTACGATTTTCCAAGAAAATGTCATTGTCTAGTGAATACCATGCCCATTTCTCTATCAAGGGTATTCACCTTTATGAAAATTTACTTATTGATAATAAATCTTTATGTATGTATTCCACATCCCTTTATCTTGGAATAAATTATGATGATTGATTCCATGTTGTATGATCCATGTGGCACACTTATGAATGAAATTAAATGTTTAAGAAGGGTGTGCCCAAATAGCGCTCTAATGAATTGGGTAAAGTATAGTATTATGATATATCAGGTGCAATGAGTGTTTACTCATGCTAATTCGAGTGCAACTAGGGTTTACTCATGCTTCATGTGCAATGAGGGTTTACGCATGCTCTATGTACAATGAGCCTTGGCCCATGCTAATTCCATGTTAAGTGTTGTTTCCACATTTCCATGTTATGATTATCATGCTTTATCATGCCTGTATGTTCGTGTTTCTCTTTTCATCAATTAATATGCCTATTTTCTAACATGTATTGTATTCTGCATGTTATTCCATTTTTATTCTCTTACTGGGCTTCATATCTCACCCTTTTCTTATGCATGTCCTCAGGTTATCCCATGAAATGCTAAGTACAAGGGAATGTAGTGGTCATGTAAAGGATGTTTTTAATAAAGATGTTGTGTTTCATGTTTTAAGTTGTTATGAAATGTTCCTAAACCCCAAATACACTATACCTCTCTCTCTTCTATGTTGTTTCAAGTGAAGATTTTTTGTAATCAATCATGTTTAAGTGTGTAATAAAGATTGAGGTTTTATAGTTTGCATCATAGGATAATTTTAGTTATTTTGGGATTAGGATTAGAAAACCCTAGTGAAATCCTTGGGGGTAAGACTAAGTATAATAAACACATCACTACATTTTGTTGAGTATTGAGTAAGTGTTTTATCAAGAAAATACATCCTTGTTTGGAAACAAGTAGGTAGAGGCGGCTCTGGAATAGATGTACCTAGGGGAGAAAACCCCAACAAAGAGTTTCAAGCTTGACCTGAGGTATCCTAGTACATGAAAACATGCCTTGTTTCACTCTTCGTTATGAAAATTCCATGGGGATATGCAATGGTAAATTTACAAGCTTGGTATAAACCATTATTAAGGGAATAAAAAATATACCCTAACAATATATGTTAGAAAGTAGATCATAGATAACATATATTGAAAGCTATAGATTCATAAGTTAAGGAAATAAAAGTTATTTATAAGTCATTTGTTTTTGTCCTTGGATTACCCGTTACATTTTTAACAGTTATCTTCCCTTAATTGTTTTGGATAAATTAAATAGGTAGAACCAATATCAAAAAATGAAACGTTGGGTTATCATCCATAGTTCTACAGATTATTTTGTATCCCGAAATTTTAGTAGAACAATCCAAACACCACCAAAAATCATGGAAGTAAAAATGTCGATGAGTACGATAAATGGGTCAATCATTGCATCCCATGATTATAACTCATCCCCCGTATTAATAGGTGAATTAAACTTCCTGGAGAACCTCATCATACTCCCTATGGTGGAAATTGATGAAATTCTTGGCATGGATTGGATTTCCTTATATAGAGCCAACATAAATTTCCGTGAGATGGAAATCACTCTTCATGTGGAGAATCAACCCCTGATTCTGTACAAGTGCAAGGATAAAGATAAATCTTCTTTAACTCCATCATCTCAAGAATGGATATTACTTCCCTATGAGCATGTGTATCTATATTAGATAATTGAGTCTAAGGAGGCAACCATCCTTGAAGATATACATATTCTGAGTGAATTCACTGAAGTGTTTCCCGAGGAATTGCCTGGTCTTCCTCTTAGAAGAGATGTTCAATTCTCAATTGATCTTATACCTCGGGCATTTCCAATATCCAAGAATACATATAGAATATCTATTGTGGATCTTGAGGAGTTAAATAAAAAACTACAGGAGAATCTGGATAAAGGGTTTATATGCCCAAGTGCTTCATCATGGGGTGCACCAGTCCTTTTCATCAAGAAGAAGGATGGGTCAATGCGCCTTTGCATCAATTATCGTGAGCTTAACAAAATCACGATAAAGAACAAGTATCCCCTCAAACGAATTGAGGACTTTTTCAATCTACTGTGTGGAGCACAATAATTATCCAAGGTATATTTTCAGTTAGGATATTATAAAGTAAGGGTGGAGAAGGAATATATCCCCAAGATGTCTTCTCGTACAAGATACGGGCACTATTAATTCATAGTAATGGATTTTGGACTCACTAATGCTCCAGAAATATTCATGGACTTGATGAATATAGTCTTTAGAGATTACCTCAACAAATTTTTGGAAGTCTTTATAGATGATATTCTGATATACTCCGAAATAAAGGAGGACCATGAGAAGCATCTAAAAACTGTACTAGAGACCTTACAAAAGGAGAAGCTCTATGAAAAGTATATCAAGTGTGAGTTATGGTTGAAGGATTTCTCATTATTACGCCATATCATCATAAGAAATGGGATATATGTGGATCCCTTCAAGACGGATGCAATATAGGTATGGTTGAGGCTAACATCAGTAACGGGTATCTATAGATTTTTTGGGTTAACATGATATTATCGACGATTTGTGAGAAACTTCTAATGATTTTTGCAATCCACTAACCAAGCTAACTCGGAAGGGAGTAAAGTTTTCTTAGAATGATGAATTTGAAGAAAGATTAATGGAGTTGAAAAGGAGGCTTATCAATGCACATGTTCTCACTTTACCCATAAGTGGAGAAATTTTGTGGTATTCAGTGATTCTTAGAAGAAGGGCATGTGATCTGTGTTGATGAAAAATCACAAAGTCATTGCTTATGCCTCAAGGAAATTAAAACTTCAGGAGAAGAATTATCCAACACATGATCTGGAGTTGGCAACGGTGATCTTCACTTTAAAAATTTGGTGGCATCGTCTCTTTGGGGAGAAGTGTGAAATATATATGGACCAAAAAATCCTCAAGTATATATTCACACAGAAAGAGTTGAACATGCACTGACGAAGATGGTTAGAGCTGATCAAAGACTATGACTGCTCAATCCATTACCACCCTGGGAAAGAAAACAAGGTGGCGGATGCTCTATGTAGAAAGGACCCAGTGATTCTATCATTGATGAGAATTGAAAAGGATCCAATATTCTTAGATTTGATAAAGATAGACATGGGAATCATAAAGAAGGGAACATCATAAATCCTTTCACAAATGATTTCTCAACCATCTCTTTTGGAAAAGTTAAAGGTTGATCAAAAGGATGATGTGGGAATCCAGAAGAACGTGGAAGCTATCAAAAAATGGAAATCATACGAGTTCAATGTTAATGAAGAAGGAATTGTGAGATTTGGGAAAAGACTATGTGTTCTATCAAGTCCAGAGAAGAAGAAGGAAATTTTAGATGATGCACATAGATCAAATTTCTCTATTCACCCAAAAAACACAAAGATGTATCGAGATCTCAGAGAGCATTATTGGTGGAATAATATGAAGAAGGCGATCATTGAGTATACATCAAAGTGCCTGGTGTGTCAGCAAGTGTTGGAAGAGAGGCATAAGTCTAAGGGGATGATGAAACCATTCCCCATACTAGCATGTAAATGGGAGAACATCACCGTGGAATTTTTCATTGGAATTCGGAAGACATCCAAAAGGAAGAATGCAATCTGGGTTGTTGTCGATTGTCTTACAAAGTCTGCGCAATTCATTGCAATTCAGGAGGATTTCTCATTATATCATCTAGTACGGATATGTATCGGGGAAGTTGTAAGGCTGCATGAAGTACCAATGTCTATTATATCCATTCGAGATCTAAGATTCTCCTCTAAGTTTTGGAAGAGTCTTCAACATGATTTGGATACTAAACTGAACTTCAGTACGGCCTATCATCCTCAAATGGATGGCCAATCTGAGCGAACTATTCAGACACATAAGGATATGATATTATCATGTTTTATGGACTTAACAAAGGGTGATACCAACATCTTCCACTCATTTAAATCCCCTAAAATAATAATTTCCACTCTATCATCTGAATGGAAACTTATGAAGCCCTATATGGGAAGAGGTGCAGAACACCAACATGTTGGGATGAAGTTGGTGAGCGTAATCTTTTAGGACCAAAAATGGTTGAAGAAATGGTAGAGAAGGTGAAAACCATTCAGCAATATATCAAGCCATCCCAGAGTCGACAAAAGAGTTATGTAGATAACCGTAGATGAGACCTTGAGTTTAAAGTTGGAGACATGTTATTTCTATGCATATCTTCATGGAAGAAGTTCATGAGGTTTGGAAAGAAATGGAAGTTAATTCCTAGGTACATCAGCCCCATCGAGATTCTTGATCGTGTCGGGGCTGTGGCCTATCGACTAGCACTTCCACCTACCATGTCCAAAGTACATGATGTCTTTCATGTATCCCTATTGAGGAAGTACATACCATACCCTTCACATGTACTCTCTTAAGAGGTAGTACAGTTAGAGAATGATCTTTTATATGAGGATCAACCTGGAAAGATCTTAGATCATAAAGAAAAAGTTCTATGAAATAAGACAATGCCCCTCATCAAGGTGTTGTGGTGAAACCGTAAATTTGAAGAAGATGCATGGGAATCAGAGTAAGTAATGAAGGAAAGTTACCCACATTTGTTTTAGTGTGGGAAAAAGAAATTTCTAGGGTGAAATTTCTTAAGGGGGGAATATTGTAACGACCCAAACTTTCATTAATGAAAATTCCTCTTGATCTAATTAAATGTATTATTATGGTTATATAAAATGTAAACTTCATTTGTTTTATGTTTCTGGATTTTAAAATACCATTAATAATTGTGATTGTTGATAATATAGTCATTGAACAGTGATCACATGATTAGTATAAATATAGGGCTTTAACAAATCCAATTTACTCAGACAAAGGAACCAATGGCCTCATACAGTAGACTTACCCCATATGAAGCCCATTTATCAGAGATTGGAAAGGAGGTGGCATCATTAGGCTTCTCTCTTGACAAAGCCCAAGCTGAGCTTGAATACGTTAAGCTCAAGCCGGACCGCCTATGAGAGAAGTGGAAGTTGATAAATATTACCACTCGAGCAATGTTATCCAAGCCGCCCCAAGAGTTTGTCACCATCGCGCACCTTACCCTAAGGTCTAATGAAGGTGTTTTAGAGGGTTATGTAATAATACCCTAGTACTACAATTATATACATTATTCTTGTATAGAGAATAGACATTATTTTTATTATTGTTACTTTGTAAATAATTTTTGAAGCACAAATAGTATTTTTTAGATAATAATCAACAATGAAATCTATTTTGATGAATTAATGGATTTTTGAATTAAATAATATTTTAATAAAATATTATTATTATGAAATTAATTTTTATTAAATATAAATTATTGTATAATTTTATAAATTTAATTTTAATTTTTATTAAGGTTTGAAAGATGTTTTTGAAAAAACTAATGAACTTTAAATAAATGTTGATTTTTATTTTAAAAGTAAAAATTCACATATCTAGAAAATTATTTATATAAAATAAATATTATTTTTGGAATATGGACATCTAAATTATCCAATAGTGAATTTTTTATAATTTTCTGAGAGAGTCAAATTTTTGGGTAAAAATTAAATACTGTTTAAATATATAATGTGTTTTATGGAATCATAATGACCCAATAGTGATGTAATAAAATAATATAAACATTATTATCGGCCAATATATTTTTTAACATTAAAATAATGTGATTTTGTGTTTGTTTGATTTATTTTACAAAGATTTAGTGGACTCTTCAATGCTTATAAATAATTTTGTCTTTTTAAATTGTTTTCCTTGAGTGTGTGACTCACTTCCACATAAGCAAAACAATTATTTTAAGAAGTTAGGCCATTGGAATTATAAAATATTTTTTTCCAATACCATTTTTAAAAACCAATGGGCAAAAAACAAGGGTTGGTTTGTGGTTTTGATTAGTTTAATGTGTGGTGTCCAAAACCTAAATAATAAAGAATTCCCTCTCATTTCCTATATAAACCCACCCAAGATCCCACTTACTCTTCACTCAAATCCTTTTTAGTTCATCCAAAATCTTCAGTACTCTCTCTAAAATCCTCCCAAGGTGCCTCAAGCTCCAAATAAGCCTCTCTTAAGCCTCTCCCAAGCCTTTGGAAGCACACTTCCTGGTAAGGGATTTCTTCCTTTCTCATTTTTGTCCAATTTTCTTTAAGTTGTTATGCCCTTTTGTTTTCAATTAAAAATATTCGGGTATGATTTCACACCTCCCCCATACTACCCTATTTATGTTTGGATGATGGGATACCCCTTTATATCTCATTAATTCCTCCCATGTACACCCATCACCATGCCAAAATTCTGTGAGGGATTTCTCTCTCCTCATTTACATCCAAATAATTCTTATGTATTGTTCTTATAAATTCCATTAAATTTGTTTGGAAATGTATCTATAAGACACCCTCACTATCAATTTCATGTTTATATGATGAGACACCCCTTTATTTCTCATCAACCGTTTTTTATGAGTTCTTATTTCATGTCATTATCCTGCCGAAATTGCACTATGATTTTCCAAGCCAATGTCATTGTCTAGTGAATACCATGCCCATTTCTCTATCAAGGTTATTCAACTTTATGCACATTTACTTATTGATTACAAAGCTTCATGTATTTATTTCACATACATTTATCATTAAATAAATTATGATGATTGATTATATGTTGTATGATCCATGTGGAAGACTTATGCATGAAATGAAATGTTTAAGAAGGGTGTGCCCTGATAGCTCTCCAATGCATTGGGTAAGTATAGTATCATGATAAATATGGTTCAATTAGTTTTGACTCATGCTAATTTGAGTGCAACTAGGTTTTACTCATGATTCATGTAAAATGTGGTTTTACTCATGCTCTATGTGCAATGAGCATTGCCTCATGCTAATTCCATGTTAAGTGTTGTTTCCACATTTCCATGTTATGATTATCTTGATTTATCATGCCTATATGTTCATGTTTCTCTTTTTGTCCATTGATATGCCGATTTTCTAATATTTATTGTATTCCTCATGTTATTCCATGTTTATTCTCTTACTGGGATTTATTTCTCACCCTTTTTTATGAATGTCCTCAGGTTATCCCATGTAATGCTAAGTACGAGGGACTGTAGTGGTCATGTAAAGGAAGTTTTCAATAAATATGTTGTGTTTCATGTTTTAAGTTGTTATGTAATGTTCCTAATCCAAAAATACACTATATCTCTCTATCTTCCATGTTGTATCAAGTGAAGATTTTATGTAATAAATCATGTTTAAGTGTGTAATAATGAGTAGGGTTGTTATAAGTTGGTTCTATGGAACCAACTCCAAAACTATGATAGTTTGGGGAGTGAACCCATTACAATATGATAGCCTTGGTAGTGAGAGTTTTCTAATATGGAATTTACTTTCTTTAGTTATTTTTATTCCACAAATTCCATCTCTTATGCCAATATTATTATCTCATTGCACATGTTATTTGATTCCCTTATGATTCATCTCTTATGAACTACCTATCTTTATTTCATGCCTCAATATTATGATCTTTGAAATTTAGGTTTTGGTTTTTCGATTGTATTCTCATTTTATCATACCCTTATGTTCATTTTATGGTTATGTATATCCTTTTTCACTCTTACTAAGAATCTAGGCTCACCCTTTATTATATTTTTTTCCCTAGGTTTTGAAGATATGTATTTTGTATAAAATATCTAAGAAAGGTCTTGGTTGTGAATAATGTAGTGGGAGATGATATATCTCACCTATATACCTATTGATTGTGTTATCATTTTTCCAAAGACACTAAACTATTATAGTCATGAGGAATTTGTTTGTGTAATGTAACGAATATTCCTCAAAATGATGTAATATCTTAATATGAAAATCATGGGTCACTATAGTAGATATTAGAGGATAGTGTAACACCCCAATCTTCCATGGTACGTTTCTCTTTGAATAATACAGTAGTGTGTGTTGTACGCAACTTCAAGTTCTAACACACACCACAACAAATCAAACTAGCCGTTATGAATAGTAATACCCACTTTTTAAAATTTTATACATTTTATATTTCAAAATGAACTTCATTTTTGGATTCAAAATATCTAATTGAGCCTAGGGTAAAATTTTGGTACTTTTTTGATAACTTTTATATTTTGATGAATAGTGAAAATTACTAAATTTTAATTAAAAACAACTTTTTTAATCAAAATAATTAATAGTGATAAATTATTAATTTGAGTGGTTTTAAAGTATATTTATAATATATTTTTACCATTTAATATAATTTTTTTCATTGGACATAATTTCACAATTAAACCGGACATAAACAAGTGTCAATCTTTTGATAGTTATTATATCTTAAAAACATGCTTTTTTGTTTTGACAGTGGGAATTAATTTTAAATTAATTTCTGCCACTTCTGTGTTTTGAATTTGGAAAAATGGATTCCATATTTGGAATCAGGATGTCCAAATTTTGTAAATAGGTAACTTTTATTTTTAGACATTTTGAATAATTACTTCGGTAAATATTTTATTTACCATGGTTAAAGGGTAAATCCGGTAAATAAGGGTAACAAAATAATATTATAATAATAATAAATTACCCTAAAATGTGTCCTAACCTTATTGGTGGATACATGTCTGACCATGGGCATCTTTGGGTCGATTTAGGGACCCCATGGAGCCACTTGTAGGTGATAGGGACACTTTAGATTAATTAAGTTAAAGTAAATTCAAAAATGACATAAGCATATATCTTTTAGAAAAAAAATTTACATAAGGTTATATATGTTATATTTTCGACTATAAATATTCATTAGAAATATAAAAATATTTCCTACATAATGTTATTTTATTTATAATATTTAGACATTAAATAATTTAATTTATTTATGACACAATGATGATGCAGTAATTACCGTATTAATGAAAGATTAAGATAATTAATATTATAAATACCCAAATGAATTTAATTTTAGACTTTTTATAAATTCAAATAATTTTATATGTTACTATTACATATTTTGATTGTTTATATAAATTGTTTTTGAAGTAATAATGCTGTTATGAATTTATCAAAAACAAAATACCCAATAGTGTCAAAATTGACATAAAAGGGATTTTTTTTTAAATATTATATTGTTAATTTATATTCAATTCCTAAAAATATAAGGTTTGGCCAAGAGACTTATATCGTGATATTTGTATCATTAATGGACCACTTTGAGGTCTCTTGGAGGTATATAGTAAGTTTATTAACTATATAACATAAAAATACAAAGTGACATGGTAAGTGTCTAACTAATTAACTAAGAGTTAAGGCTAAAATATAAGGTTAATATAATGGCCCAAACCTGTCTAAATTCTATTGGTTGAGTGGTTTTGGACCCATACCCACCTTAAACTTTAAATAATCTACTTTGGAGCCATTAGAAACTGAATATAAATTTATTATAAAATAATATTTCTAGATTTTCCTAAGGTTCCCCTCCCCCCCCTTATAAAAGGACACAACTTCTAACCAATTCTTCACACCTTCAAAGGCTTTTGGTTCGGCCAAACCCTGCCCAAATACTCTCCCAACATGCTTATCCTCCTCCTAGAAGCCTTACCTTTGGAAAGAGTCACTTCAAGAGTACTTTTTCGTTCAAACCAAAGGGATTTACCCAAATTAAAGGAGGTTAACCTACACTCTATCAAGGAAAATTACAAGGTAAGGGGTTTTCATCTCACTCCTTATTCTCATGATATTCATGCCATATTGCCACTATTACCTTTTGTGTGGTGTATGTACTGCCCATAATTGTATTCTTTGTGTAATAAACTTTAATTTATGTGTATTTACATATTCATTATATGATACCTCTTTCATGGGCTGTATGTTTCGTAAGTTACCAAATTGGTAAGGGTTAATTCCTCAATCTCATTATTATCCTAGATTCTTTATGTGTAAGTATTTACTGGGAAATTTTTATCATCCATGTCCATTTTTCATAAAAATTATTTCAAAATAAATATTTTAAGAATTTTTGAAAGGTACTCTTTATCAAGATCATAATTGTAAATGTTTTAAATATTTATCTTTATAAATCTTTTTAATTAATGTCCATGTTTTCAAAATGATTTTAAGGATTTATTTATATGGACATGAATGTTTTGAAATGATAATTCTTTTCAAAATTTTCAAAGTGGTATGGGACACTTTGATTCAAAAATCTATTTTAAATTACTTCATTTATAAATGTGTGACTTTTAAATGATTTTAAAAAAAGGATATTTCTCTCAAAAAAATTTACTCATCATTTTCAACTATGTCATCATCCTTTATAGGATATTATTTTTTATTTAGGTTGATTTATTATAATAAAATATTCCATATTGTATTTAATGAGTTGTGATATGTTTGACTATGGATGTTTTATTTGTATACCATTCATGGTTTCTGGGTAAAGTATTGACTTTTTGTATGCTAGTTTTAATACGAATTTTTATGTTATGTTTAAACCTTTTCATATGATGAATGCATTGGACTTAGTAACTGACAGGTGGAGCCCGCAATAGCTCCTCGATGCATCGGTAGGTCTCATGAGACAAACTAGTGTCTTTTCACGAGGCCTTGACAAAATATTATTTGTATTCTTGGCACGAGTCCTAGGCTACGTGGTTATGATAGTCTGGAATTATGCATTCCATCATTATGAAAGTGGTTATTGATGTTGCATGTGATTATTCGACTAGTAGAATATCCATGTGAGTAAGTAAATGACATTATATCATTTCATTTTTTCCATATTATGATGAAGTTCAAGTTTAAAAAGTCTTTTGTTTTAGTTATACATTGCCTTAAATGTTTATTCTTATTTATGAAAGTTTCTGCTGTATTATTATCATTATTGAGCATCTGAGCTCACCCCTTTCTATGTTTTATTTTTCCCAGGATTCCAAGAAGTGTATTGTGATTGATATTCCAGGTTAATACAAGGGAATAATGGCGTTCATAATGGATTATTTATGTTGTTTTGTATGTTATGAAGTGTAATGTAACATTCATGTATGTAATCTATTTTCCAAAACTACTAAACTGATCGGTCCTTCGGGACTTGATTCCTTGTAATCATGCCAATGTATTAAAATAATGCATCGACTCTGGGTAACTGGGGTCAGGGCGTTACAGTTGGTATCATAGGATGTTTAGAAATAACCTTGGAAACTATATTTAGATAAACTCTGATTAGAGAACATTACCCTAAGATAGACTTTGAGGATTAGTATAGAAGAACTTCCTAGAATTTTGGTAATGTAGAGATTTTTTGAGTTTTCAAAGAAAATACATCCCTATCTGGATAAGAGTAGGTAGTGGCAGCTCTGGTACAAATGTACCTAGGGGTAAAACCCAAAAACACCACTTTGATCTTGACTCGAATGGGAACTGGTGCATGACAACGGGTCTTGCTGCACTCTGGGTTACGACACTCCTGGGGGATATGCTTAGGAAAATTCTCATTTTCTTTACAAACCACTATGAAGGTTTTATGAGTATATTTCTCCTCGAGAAATCATTTTTGTGATTATGGATTATATCCATAAACTTTTCAATTTACGTTAGGTATTTTACATGTTTGGAATTATGAATTGTGATTCATAAACTGACCTAGTGTATGCCATTGTATAGAAATGGCGCCCAGTAGAAGGAATGAGAAATCCAGCAATATGCATGATCCAAAGAGTAAGAAGGATCATATCTTTCATGGTCTAAATCCAGAATTTAGAAAGGAAATAGTCTCCCACATATTATCATCATTTGAAGAAATAATATCATGTGTTCTCTGAGTCCTATGGCTTTGAAGGGAAGCCAGAGAAGAAAAGGATGGTAGAAAGAAATATGGACAAAGGGAATAAGGGAAAGAAGGATTTTTCAATATGTGATAAATGTGGAATGAATCACCTTGGTAAATTCTTGAAGGGAATGGGAGTTTGTTATAAGTGTGGAGAAAAAGGACACCAAGTACGTGATTTCAAGGGTAAGAAAAAGTTTTCAAATGTACAATGCTTCATCTGCAAGGAGTTGGGATACTACACAAACCAATGTCCAAATCATCAAAGTATGCACCAAATGATGCTATTGGATAATAATCAAGTTATGATACTATCTCAGATGAAGAGGAATTACTAGTGTTCTTATGTTGTTATTATAGAATTATTTTATTTGAGTGTTGTATCAACAGTATACTGGTTACATGAATTATGGAGATAAATAAGGATTGTACTGTAGTACTATTTTACTGAGGATTTGAGATTATATGGTTCTAAGAAAAGTGAATTAATAGTAAGCTACACTTTTTTTGAAAATACATGGTTGAAGGAAAGGTAATCCTTAATATGGTTCTGATAATGAGGTAGTGATTTTGGAATAAGATATGGTTGATTTGAATAAATTATATTGGATATTCTTGACTAACTTGAAACTGATTAATGATTTTTCATTGTTGGAGTTTACAACATTTTTGGATAGAAGTTGTATATCTAGTATTCTATAAGGAATAAGGGAGCATGAATGTAATCAATAAAGGTTTTATGGTAATTCAGGATGTTTCAGTGTTTTAAAGAATATATGATGAAGGTATTCACATGCTATTATGGGGTAAAAAGGATCTACATTATGTTTACCTTTCATATAAATTTTGGACTGAGAGTTTACAGAAGTATTTTGGATAAGTATAAAGGTTTGAAGGGATTACGTTTGAAAGGTTATTTTTGGATTTTTATAAAAGGACAACACGCAGACCGTGTGACGACCCGTCGTGTCGGACAAAGCTGCGGGAATTGAACCCACAACCATAGTGCAATTGGGATTTATCACCAACCACTGTACTACGTGAAGTTTCTAGATGGTATAATGTAGTTTCTTTTCATACAGGTTCTGATATGTGAATTATAATTTCATTTTTTTGGAAACCTATATGATTAGGATAAATAGAGTATTTTTGAGTTGTATTATATTTTGGGGTGAAAGTTGAGTTTTTGGTAGAAATTTATTAACGAATAAAACTCTAATTATAAAGTAATTATATCTCCTTATGATCTTATCCAATCTCATAAATAAATTCCTCAACATTAATAAAAGGAACTTAGAACAAAAATGTTGTTCTAGATGGTACCTTAGATCATCACAAATTTAGGGATTTGTGATTATTGGCCTTTTCACGGTCATGTTGTCTACCACTCTCCATCAGATATTGATGGTTAAATTTATCTTAAATATCCATATTTTACTACATGGAACCCTATTATGTGTTATTTTTGGTAACCTTCATACTTACCCCTCTTTATTTTAAATAGAGGCCTCATTAATCCATTTTTTTATGTGGGATTTCAAATAAGATATTTTGAAATGTCAACCCCAAGTTTCCAATACCGAGCATAAATTGTGAGGAAACAATTTATTTTAATAGGGGAGAATGTAAAACCCCAAGCTTCCACGGTACGCTTCTCTTTGAATAATACAGTAGCGTGTGGTGTACGCATCTTCGAGTTCTAACACACACCACAACCAATCAAACTAGTCATTATGAATAGTAATACCCAATTTTTGAAATTTTATACATTTTATCTTTAAAAATGGGCTTCATTTTTGGATTTGGAATATCGAATTTATCCTAGGGTGAAATTTTGGTACTTTTCGGATAACTTTTATATTTTGATGAATAATAAAAATTACTTGATTTTAATTAAAAACAACTTTTTTAATCAAAATAATTAATAGTAATGAATTATGAATTTGTGTGGTTTTAAAGTATATTTAGAATATATTTTTACCATTTAATACAATGTTGTTCATTGGAAATAATTTCACAATTTATCCGGACATAAACAAGTGTCAATCGTTTGATAGTCATTATATCTTAAAAACACGCTTTTTGTTTTGACAGAGGGAATTAATTTTAAATTAATTTCTGCCACTTCTATGTTTTCAATTTGGAAAAATAGATTTCATATTTGGAATCAGTATTTCCAAATTGTGTAAATAGTTAACTTTTATTCTTAGACATTTTGAATAATTACTTCGGTAAATATTTTATTTACCATGGTTAAAGGGTAAATCCGGTAAAAAGGGGTAAACAAATAATATTATAATAATACTAAATTACCCTAAAACGTGTCCTAACCTTATTGGTGGATACATGTCCGACCATGGGCATCTTTGGGTCGATTTTGGGACCCCATGGAGCCACCTGTAGGTGATAGGGACACTTAATATTAATTAAGTTAAAGTAAATTCAAAAATGACATAAGCATATATCTTTTAGAAAAACAATTTTTACATAGGGTTATATATGTTATATTTTCAACTATAAATATTCATTAGAAATATAAAACTATTTACTACATTATGGTATTTTATTTATAATTTATAGACATTAAATAATTTAATTTATTTATGATACAATGATGATGCAGTAATTACCGTATTAATGAAAGATTAAGATAATTGTTATTATAAATACCCAAATGAATGTAATTTAGACTTTTTATAAATTCTAATAATTTTCTAGGTTACTAATACATATTAGGATTGTTTATATAAATTTTGTTTGAAGTAATAATGCTGTTATGAATTTATAAAAAAACAAAATACCTAATAGTGTCAAAATTGACATAAAAGAGTTTTTAAAACAAATATTATATTATTAATTTATATTAAATTCCTAAAAATTTAAGGTTTGGACAAGTGAATTATATAATGATAGGTGTATCATTAATGGACCACTAGGGGGTCTCTTGGAGGTATATAGTAATTTTATTAACTATATAATATAAAAATTCAATGTGACATGGTAAGTGTCAAACTAATTAACTAAGAGTTAAAACTAAAAGATAAGGTTAATATAATGACCCAAACCTGTATAAATTCTATATTTTGAGTGGTTTTAGACCCATACCCACCTTAACCTTTAAATAATACACTTTTGATCCATTATAAACTGAATATGAATTTATTATAAAATAATATTTCTAGATTTTCCTAAGGTGCCCCTCCTCCCCTTTATAAAAGGGCACAACTTATAACCAATTATTCACACCTTCAAAGCCTTTTGGTTCAGCCAAACCCTACCCAAATACTCTCTAAACATCCCTATACTCCTCCTAGAAGCCTTACCTTAGGACAAAGGCACTTCAAGAGTCCTTTTTGGTTCAAACCAAAGGGAGTTACCCATATTAAAGGAGGTTAACCTACACTCTATCAAGGAAAAGTAAAAGTTAAGGGGTTTTCATATCACTCCTTATTCTAATGAGATTAATGCCATATTGACACTATTACCTTTTTGTGGTGTATGTACTACCCATAATTGTATTCTTTGTGTAATACACTTTGATTTATGTGTATTTACATATTCATTGTATGATACCTCTTTCATGGGTTGTATGTTTTGTAAGTTACCAAATTGGTAAGGGTTAATTCCTCAATCTCATTATTATCTGAGATTGTTTATGTGTAATTATTTACTGAGAAATATTTATCATCCATGTCCATTTTTCATAAAACTTATTTCAAAATGAATATTTTAAGGATTTTTGAAAGGTACTCTTTATCAAGATCATAATTTTAAATGTTTTAAATATTTATATTTATAAATCTTTTTAATTAATGTCCATGTTTTCAAAATGATTTTAAGGATTTATTTATATGGACATTAATGTTTTTAAATGTTAATTATTTTCAAAAGTTTTAAAGTGGTATGGGACACTTTTATTCAAAAATATATTTTAAATTAATTACTTTATAAATGTGTGACTTTTAAATGATTTTACAAAAAGGATATTTCTCTCAAAAAGTTTTACTCATCATTTTCAACTATGTCAGCATCCTTTACTGAATATTATTTTTGATTGAGGTTGATTTATTATAATACAATATTCCATATTGTATTGAATGAGTTGTGATATGTTTGACTATGGATGTGTTATTTTTATACCATTCATGGTTTCTGGGTAAAGCATTGACTTTTCGTATGCTAGTTTTAATACGAATGTTTATGTTATGCATAAACCTTTTCATATGAGGAATTCATTGGACTTAGTAAGTGATGGGTGGAGCCCAATATAGCTCCTCAATGCATTGGTAGGTCTCATGAGACAAACTAGTGTCTTGGCACGAGGCCTTGACAAAATATTATTTTTATTCTTGGCACGAGGCCTTGGCTATGTGGTTATGATAGTCTGGCATTATGCATTCCATCATTACGAAAGTGGTTATTGATGTTGCATGTGATTATTCGACCAGTATAATATCCATGTGAGTAAGTAAATAGTATTATTTCATTTCATTTTTTCTATATTATGATCAAGTTCAAGTTTAAAAAGGATTTTGTTTTAGTTATACATTGCCTTAAATGTTTATGCTTATTTATTAAAGTTTCCGCTGTATTATTATCCTTACTGAGCATCTGAGCTCACCCCTTTCTATGTTTTATTTTTCCCAGGATTCCAAGAAGTGTATTGTGATTGATATGCAGGGTTAAGACAAGGGAATAATGGCATTCATAAAAGTTTATTTATGTTGTTTTGTATTTTATGAAGTGTAATTTAACATTCATGTAGGTAATCTATTTTCCAAGAATGCTAAATTGATCGGTCCTTCGGGACTTGATTCCTTGTAATCATGCCAATGTATTAAAATAATGCACCGACTCTGGGTAATTAGGGTCGGGGAGTTACAGATAGTATTTTTTAACCATAGGAAACTTGGATGAGAAAACCATAGCGAGGTACCTAAGGAAATTTCTAAGGAAAATTATAAGGATGAGACAAAGTATAAGAAAATTTCTTTGAATTTTGGTAAAGGATAGAGTGTGTGGTTTCTAAGTAATTAAATCCTTATATGAACACTACAAGTGGATGTGGATCTGGAAAAAATATACCTAGGGGTACCAATATTGAAAATACTATATTGATTTAGACTTGATCAAGAACTGGTGCTTGATAATGGGCCCTTCTTCATAGCTAGTATGACACTTCGGGGCGTATGATTTGAAAATTCACAAACTATTTATGAACCATCATGAAGGATTTAAGTAGAATATGACTACGAATGACCCAAGATAAACCTAAGGTGTCATAGATTAAAGAAGTTTCAATAATTTAGACATATTATAAGTTATTTTTCATGCTTATG
Organism: Viscum album; assembly: GCA_963277665.1. Lineage (NCBI taxonomy): Eukaryota > Viridiplantae > Streptophyta > Magnoliopsida > Santalales > Viscaceae > Viscum > Viscum album. The sequence continues at coordinate 1,088,409,758 of OY728130.1, read as the reverse complement.
TGGTTCCCCTCTCTAATTATTATTTCTTACAATATTCGTTTTTTAGCCAACGGCTGGATCCTGAAGGAACCAAGTTAATGTTTGGTAAGATAGAGAATGAAATGATTTTACTCCTGAGCATCCTAATATAATGGGAGTATGAATGATAAATCTCATTGTTATTCTCAAAAAACTTTCTCATGTTATGAATCATGCTAGAATTATAAATGAAAAAAATCTGGTAATGATATTCAGTTTACTCCTTTATAAGTTAACGTTCATCTTATTTTAGTGGATCTTATGATCCACCAGTTGTTGAACAATGGATTAGTACCACTTAGAATATATTTTCCATTCTCCAGTATTTTTAACATGAAAAAATCATTTCAATCATCTACCATTTGGAAATTGAAGTGGATCAATATTGTAATCTTATCATGAATACAAGGAAACATGATGAAATTGACTCCATGGATTGGGATGAGTTCACGAATTTATTTTTAAATAAGTAAATTACTCTTATTCTCTATATGAAGATAGAGAAGGAATTACTTGATCTAAATTAAAATAATGATGAATATATTTGTAACTATGAGCCAAAATTAACAAGACATGTAAGGAATTCTTTGGGTATTATCATCCTACCAGGAAGTAAGGTTGATCAATTCGTCAATGACATAAAAATAATTCATAAAAAGGTGTTGTCCATAATAGAATTCAATAGATATAAATATATTATTCAATGTTCTATAATGGTTGAAATAATGGTTGGAGTTATCTATCAATCTCATGGTTTTAATAAGAAAAAGAAGACGGTGTTCAAATGAAAATCTAAAAAAACATTGAAATTAAAATATGAGCTTTACTCTATGCTCAAAGAATGGGAAGAAACATAGAGGAAATTTTCATAAGGGGGATATTAAAGTTATGTTTTGAATGGAATTTAATCTATAAATTGATTGTTAAAGTGATGTCAATAATTTATCTAATGATGTTAATAGAGATAAATCTACACATAATGCACCACCCGCACTTTAGTGCTTCAGGTGTAAGGAGAACAGTCATTATGCTAACCAATTCCCAAAGGTGAGGGTTAATGATGATAATCGATGTTATCAAACTCTTAACCCATGGTATAAGGGAAAATATAATGTGATCATTATTTAAAATGAGGGTTAGGATAATTACGTCCTGAAAGGTACACTTAATATCTACTCTATAACTACTAATATATTATTTGACTCTGGATATACCCATTCTTTCATATCTGAATAATTTTCAAATGATATAAAGATTTCACCAAAATGACTAGATGTATAATTATAAGTGAAACCCCCTAATGGTACGATGATTTTATCTCATGCATAATATTCCTCTTCGGTTGATGTTGCTATGAATGTGCTACATGAAAATATTTTCATTCTTCCTCTAGTTGAATTTGATGTTATGTTCAACATGGATTGGATTTCTCTATATAAATCCCACATCAATTATCGAGGAATGGAACTCACTTTTGATATTCCAAACCAAACTATTATTATATATGAATGTGAACTTCCAATGGAAATCATATCGATTGTATGGGTCTTATCCCCATTCAGAATGGCTGTTTATCTCAAATGGTTGGGGAGAAACTTTACTTTGATGATACACCTATTGTGCATGAATATGTTGATGTATTTTTTGAATAGTTTTTGATCCATACACAAAAATTTGAGGTATAATTTTTTATAGAACTCATACCTGGTGCCATACCAATTTCAAATACTCTATATATAATGGCCCATATTGAGTTGTAGGAATTGAAGACGAACTCCAAGGAAACATTGATAAGGTATTCATTCAGATAAGTGTGTCACCTTTGCGTGAACTTATTATTTTTTTAAAAAAATAAATTTGGATCAATGATACTTTTCATTGATTATATAGAGCCAAAAAAGATCACAATTATGAACAAGTATCACATTCCCCATATTGATGACTAGTTTGATCAACTGCACAGATCTCGATACTTTTCCAATATTGAACTTCATTCTAGATATCATCAGTTGAGACTCAAGAAGGAGGATATTCTCAAGAAATAATTCCATAGAAGGTATAAACACTATGAATATATAGTAATTTCATTAGGTCTTACTAATTCTTCTATTATCTTCATGGATTTAATGAATAGAGCCTTTATAGATTTCCTTTATCAGTTTATGATTATATGTATAGATGATAATATTATCTATTCAAATAGAAAGAAAGGTCATGAAAACCACTTGATAATTGTACTAAAGTCCCTAAGGAAGGAAGAACTATATGAAAAATATACAAAGTCTGAATTTTGTCTAAAAAGTGTTTCATTTATGGGTCAAATAATCTCAATAGAGGGTATATCACTAGATCCATCAAAGACAAAGTCAATTGAATGTTGGACTAAACTAACCACAGTGAATGATATTCATAGTTTTCTTTGTTTATCAGGATATTATCAATGGTTTATATAGAATTTATCATGGCTATCAAATCATCTAACCAATTTAACTCATAAGGGAGACAAATTCCTCTGGACAGATGAATATGAGGAAGATTTCGAGGAAATGAAGAGAATATTAGTCAGCACACCTTTGTTTACTTTACCCTATATTGGATAAGGGTTTTTAATATATATTTCTGCATAAAATAAGGGATTGGGGTGTGTTCTTATACATAATGAAATATTTATAGCTTATGGTTCATGAAAATTGAAGGTTCAGGAGAAAAATTACCCAACTCATGATTTGGAGTTAGTTGTGTTAATTTTTTCATTAAAGATGTGGAGGAATTATCTTTAAGGAGAAAAGTGTGACATATATACCAATCATAAAAGTTTAAAGTGTATATTCACATAGATGGAGTTTAATATGTTCCAAAGTGGATGGTTATAGATGATTAAAGATTATGACTCCTCAATATATTACCACCTTGGGAAGTCAGACAAGGTGGTTAATGCTTTAAGTCAAAAGAATCATGCTAGAATATTCTTAACGAGAATCACAAAAAATAAAATATTTCCATATTTTCAAAGGTTGGGTCTGGAAATTTGAAAATAAGTGGAAAAATATTATCTTTCTCAATTGAATTTTCAACTATCTATCCAAGTGAAGACAAAAGATGTGTATAAGGAAGATTTAGAGATACAAAATAAGTTTAACCATGATCATGATTGAGTGATAAGTTTTAGGAACCATGTATGTATTCTTTCTATACCAGACTTAAAGAAGGATTTATTTAAGGAAGCTCATAGTTCATCACTCTCTATTCATCCTGGAAGTATGGATATTTATATATTTTTAATGAAAACTTCTGGTGGGATGGAATAAAGAGAGATATTGCAGATTTTTTTATCATGGTTCTTGTTATGTTAGAAAGTTATGAATGAAATAAAAAATTCCAAGGGGATGTTTCATCCATTTCCTATACCAGAATGCAAATAGTAAAACATCATCATGGATTTTTTCATTGGAATCCCAAAAAAATCTAAAGGGAATAAAACTATATGGTTTGTAGTATATTACCTTACTAAGTTAGTAAAATTAAATGCTATCAAAGAAGAATTATCTTCAGATCAACTTCCAAGATATACATTAAAGAATTGGTAAGATTTCATGGAGTACCACATTACATTGTATTTGATCAGGACCTGAGGTTTACCTCAAGGTTTTGGTAAAGTATTCAGTAGGATATTGATACATAATTGAGTTTTATAACTTCATATCATTTTGAAATAGATGGTCAGTATAAAATAAAAATTAAAACCCTAGAGGATATGTTGAGATCTTGTTCTTTAGATTTCAAATGTGGTTGGGGAAATTCCTTCTTCTATTTGAGTTTTCTTGAAACAATATCTTTCACTCAAGAATTGAGAGGGATCCTTATGATTCCCAAAATGAAAATTAATGTAGATCTCCAACATGCTAGAATGAAATTGGAGGAATAAAGCTATTGGGACCTCAGATATCTTAAGAAATGGTAGAAATGATTAAATCTATTCAACAACGCATCAAGGCAGCTCAAATTTGGTTGAAAAGTTATAATGATAATATTCATTATGATCTAGAATTTGAATTTGGTGATAAGGTGTTTCTAATAATTTTTACATGGAAGAAGGTTATGAGATTTGGGAAGAAATGGAAATTAATCCCTAGGTATATCAGTCCCTTTTAAATTATCGATCATGTTGGGGTGGTATCTTATCGCTTGGAGATTCCATCAAACCTCTCTCAATTCTATGATGTGTTCCATATATCTCTCTTGAGTAAGTACATACTTGGACCTTAATATGTATTGGAATTAGAGGTCATATCACTGGAGAAAGATCTCTATTATGGGGAACAATAGGTGTAGATTTTTGGATTGTAAGAAAATATCTAAAAAATAATACCACAAACCTACTAAAGTTTTTTGGTGAAACCATCAGTTTTAGGAAGCTATATGGGAACATTAAGAACATGAGTCTCAACCTAGTTGGTAAGGACTCTTAAGTGAATCCAGGAGACCCGAGATCAAATCCAGGAAGAGGCACAATTTCCGGGTACTGTAGAAGTACTGTAGTAGGTACTATAGTGGGAACTGTGAAGTACTGTAGTAGGTACTATAGTGGGAACTATAGAAGGCACTGTTTGGCACTGTAGTGGCTGAGAATTTGCTCCTTTTTGGGCCTTCGAGCCACTGATTTGGTCCCCGAGTCCTTTAAGGCCTTTGATCCACCCAATTATTCGGTCCAGTAAGGCCTACAGGCCACCTCAAGGCCTTCGGGACACCTTTTGTGCATATGTAAACCAGAAAACCTATAAGGAACAAGCTCTATAGGAGGATGATCAAGGAGCTTTGACCATAACAGAAGCTACACGGATTTCAAGAATGACCGGGTATGGCACTTACCATTGGGACAAGCCTGTTCATGCATGAGATAGCCTAGCCGAACATCCATGCGAAGGTGGAGATCTTATTTCATGATGAACATGTTGGGAGAAGCAGTTCCAAGTAGTTAGTCTGGGATGTATGTAATGTTTGAAGCCTACGGGCAATGGATTCCTCTAAGGCCTACAGGGCCATGTAATACTTACACCTACGGGCATTGTAAGGGTTCCACCTCACCCCTTGAAAGGTGTATTATCAAAAATCAATAAAAAATGAAGGCCTTCGGGCCATTGGATGGATATGGGAACATTAAGATATGATAAGGTAGAAGTATCCTCATTTTTTGTATCAGAATGACAAATTTCAAGGAATAAATTCATTTTAAGGGGATAGAATTTAACACCAAGAGATTTTTTAAATTATTATTATTTTGAATAAATTAAATATTATTGATGAATTGTTTTATATGCTACACTGAGTTAATCTTTCACTACACACAATACAAGCTTATCTGGCATTACACGCAACACTATCATTTAACAAAACCATGATATCTTATTAATGTAGTTATTTAAACATGAACACTATAATGAAGACATTAAAATTAGTGATATTAATAGAATTAAATACTTTTAAATATTAATTTTAATGGTTTTATATAAAAAATATTCTTAGTAAAATATATAATATTCGTTAAAATATTTATATGTTTCAAAAATACTATTTTCTCAAATAAATGTCTTTTTTGAAAAATAATAAAATTAATATTTAAAACTTTTAAAAAATTAATCTGAAAAAAAACTTCATATGTCAATTTAGAATTTCAAAATTAGATAAGGTTTAATTTTTTATATTTTTCTAAAAAGTTCCATTTTTACGAATAGTGAAAAATATTGAATTTTAATTCAAAACATATTTTTTATTTAATTTATTTATAAAGACAAATTATATTTTAATTTAGTTTTAAATTATAATTAGTTAAATAATACATCAATTAATACAATTAACGTCATTTTAATCAATTTCATATTAAAATTAGATATAAAAACTTTGTATACTTTTGATCATTATTTATTTAAAAACATGATTTCTCATCATGTCTGTGGGATTGATTATAAATTAATTTTTTCCATTTCTATGAATTTAATTTGTAAAACTATATTAAATATTTTGAATCGTTTTAATTTATAATTTTAATAAGTTTAACTTATTTTTTTACCAAAATTAACAATACAAGTGGTAAAAATTATTTATCACGGTTAAGATAAAAATGGGTTTATAGGGGATTTAAAGTAAAAATATAAGGGTCCAATTTACTTATAAACTTATCTAAAAATATCTTATTACTATATTTATATATAATAATGTATAAGATTCTAATTTTATCCATTTTTTACCCTTTTCAATGTGAAAAACATGGGACCACTCAATTCTTTTCGAACATTCCAAGTATATCCTCTTCCCACTTATAAAAAGTCACCCCCTCTCATGTATTCTTCACACCTTCACAATATTTTTTTTCAGCCAATACCAAACCAAATAACTTTCCAAATTCCCACCCTTCATCCTTGAGGCATTATTTTGGGTATAAATCCTTCCTAGGAAGGCTTTTAGTGAAAACCTAATGAAGCTACCTGAATAAGAGGCATCGTTCATCAATGAGAATTTTTTATCTCTTCCTACACCCCCCCCCCCCCTTTAACTTATTATTATACCATGATAATATAATAACCTTATTATATTTCATATACTGGTATTTTTTTATTTTAGTTTCCTAATTTTCAATGATGTACACTTTTATCAAATGGGTTACAAAATCATCGTTCGTGTGTATGGTGGACTACCACCTCCCAAATAAATGGAATTATTTTTTTCATTACCACCTATAAAGGATTGTAATAATGACGTATTTATTATGTATATATGATATTTATAATTTTATTATGATTCTATAATTATAATATCATAAATACTTTCATACTCACTATTTTGTGGGAATATGATAACATTGTTCGTGTGTACTGCGAACTACCACCCCGCAACGCGAAGTGATTCATTCATGATTTATATGGAATTTATTAAGGATGATTTTAATAAACATAATATATATTTATGAAATAAAAAATATTTTTTATTGATAATATATAAACCATTTACTTTTATTTCCTTCAATCTGGCAAGAAAACAGAAATAGCATTCATGCGTACGTACAGCTTATCGTCTCCATGAACAGTGTATTTCATTTCCTATCACTAAATTTTATGGAATACTCTAAATATATATATTCTGAATATATATGATATTTATATCATTTTATATATTCTTTATATTCTAAAACCATGGTTTGAGTAAGAGGACCAAAAATAACAAGTTAAAACATATGCCAAAAAACAAAGCAGTTATGTCTCGGAACGTGACTTTAATATGTAATTATTAATAAATGGGTAATAAAAGGAATAAGTAAATAATATATAGTAAGATACATATTAATATGGTTCTTTAATAGATTTATAATAAACTTCTATTTATTATACATGAGGTTTTAATGAGTACGACTGAATTCAATTCTTAAGGTCAAGGATTTTTCTCTCAATTTGTCTTCTTTGAGATGTATATTAAGTTATACACCTATATTATTTTATGAGGTGCATATACAAACCCATTTAAATTTAATATAATTAATTTATTCATACTCATGATGTATTAAGTTTAACATTATGTTATTCCTTCATGCGCATTATGATTTAATATTACCAAAGTGGTAAATATTTTTTGATACAGGCTCATCATTTATCAGAATTTTGTGATTATATCTCTACTGATGAAATATCATGATCCTCTATTTAATAATTCTCATATATTTTCTTCTCCTAAGTTTATTTATGATATCTTCAAGTAATGCTATTATTTTTTCACTCTTTGTAACCTTTAATAATTCAGAAAAAATTAAGAAAATATGACATTATTTTTTCTCATCGGTTAGAAATCTATTTTCTTCTAAAACCATGTTTTATAAAAAAATCAAAAAAAAATATTAATTTATTATTTTTTTAAAAGAATTTTTTACCCATTTTTGACTTTTTAGATAATTTTTTAAAATTAAACATCATGTATTTTTCAAAACAAGGTTCATTTTACTTTTATTAAAAATTTCAAAGGAATATTTATTTTAACATGTACGGCATGAATAAAACTTACCATAATTTATTTATAAGATTCCTTTATAAGTTTTCAAGGTTATTTTCAAATAAAAAGGTTTTAAATTTTTTTATTTTTTAAAAATAATTTTTCAAAGGATACCATTCCATCTAATATGACATCCATTTTTGTTACCTACGTCTTACTAGGGACATGATCCAAGGATACCATTCATGATCTTTCTTTAAATGCTTTATGTTTTGAAGGAGTGATATTCATGAAACTTCTTTCTCTTCCACCGGTCATACCATAAGAAAATTATTATGAATCCCGCTTCTTTTCATGGGTTATTATATGATGAAATTATTATGAAACCTATCATTTTTTCACAGGTTATGATATAAGTAAATGTTTATGATACCCATTTCATTTAAGCAGTTATGATATGATAAATTTTTATGATCTTATTGAACACATAAATATAGTTTTCATTATGTAACAGGTGGGGCCTATATCTTCCTCTAATTCATTAGGTAAATATTTTTATCTCATGAAATATACAGTACTGGAATGGGGAGTGTAACTCATTCAGTAAGATAGGACTGGAATGGGTTATGAACCCAGTTCAGTAAGGGAATTTTTCCACTATGATGGTCTTGGGAGTGAACCATGACTACTATGATGGATTGGGGAGTGAACCCATTCCATGATAACCATGTATTTTATCCTTATCTAATATGGAAATAATTTTCTATTCTTACATGTATACCAAAAATTCCATGTCTTGTGCCAATGTTATGCTCTCAAGGAATATGTTCTTTAATTCCCTTATGATTTATGTCTTATGAACTAAAAATATTTATTCCCTGACTCAAGATTTTGATCTTTTATATGAAGGTTATGGTTTTAAAATTTTATGCTCATGTTCTCATACACTTATGTTCATGTTATGCTTATATATCTCCCTTATTTTCCATTACTGGGCATTTGATATCACCCTTTATTATGTTTCATTTCCCCAGGTTATGAAGATTTGTATTATTTATGATATATATAAGAAGGGATATAGTTTTTAATAATTTAGTGGGATATTATTTATCTAACCTTTGTACCCATTTTTTGTGTTTCTGAGTTTCCAAAGACACTAAACTATTATGGTCTTTAAGATTTTGTTTGTTTAGTATAATGAATATTCACAAAAAATGATGTAATTTCTGTGTATTAAAATCATGGGTCTCTATAATTAATTCTCTTTCTCTTATATGTGGATGATATGAATCTAGTCGGTCCTAATTTCAAATGGTTTCATAATCATAAGGAAGATTTTTCTTGAAGTTTGGAAAATAAATATATCAAGAAATATATGAATATCTTTGGAATGTGGATTGAAAGAGATAAAAATTTTAGAAGATTGGATCTATCTTGGAAAGACTACATCTAGAAAATAATTGAATATTTGGAATGAATTATTATAAATCCATTATTACTCCTCTTACTAAGAATTTAAATTTATTAAATGAGAAAGAACCTTAAACCTAAGGTGAGGTGAAACAAAAGGCTAAAGTTTTTATCACATCTATCATTAGATGTTTTTTATGTTATAGTGTGTACTCATCTAGAAATTTCCCATGTAGTGGTAGTTTTCTTATGGTTTATGTAAAATCCAAGAGAATACCATTTGTAATCTAGGAAGTGGATTCTCCTTTATCTCCAAGTAATTTAATAAATAGAATTTATTATAGTTTGAATGAATCATTACAGGGATATATTAATGCTAACATTGGGGAGGAATCTGACACTTAGAAGAGAACTTCCAATTATATATTTATTTATAGGGGAATAGTTATCATTTGAATGTTCGTATTGTAGCTAGTTGTTTCTCTCTCATCAATGGGAGTAGAGTATGTTGAAATAATGGAAGAAAAAAATGAAATTATGTATTTAAGTTTATTTATTGAGGAATTAAAAATGGTCCATGAAAATGGGACACTTTACTATGATAGTAAAAGTTCCATTAACTTGGTGAAAATCTAATTTTTCTTATAAAGAAAAAACATATTGTATTAAATTACCATTACATCCATAAATTTAATGAGTATAGGGATCTTAAGCTACACAATATTACTAGGAAACAAAACCCAGTAGAAATGTTCACTAAAGCGTTGGTCGAAGAAATCCTAAGGTTATATAGTGCATAAGTGGAATTGGGTAAACTAAAAGAGGATAATAGGGAATATTGTGTTGATTAGAAGGTGGTGAAGTTCACTCATTTCCCTAAGTTTTTTTAGTTTATAGGTATCCATAAAATCTGTATTCAAATATAATATTGGTTGGATTGTAAACTCACTTGAAGGTTCATGTTTTAGATTACTGTAAGATCATGACTTAGTTCACTAGAAGAAGTCAGTGGTAGGAATACTTGAATAATAGAAGGGTGTCATATCATTAGAAAATTTGGGTTTCAGCTCACTAGAAGTTTTAAAATTTGGGTTTCAGCTCACTTTGGTAAGTTGGTGTTACTAGAATACCGGTTGGTTACCTCTATTTAAGGAGGGTGGGGCCACTTTGTTGATGTTTTAAGTGATCATTTAATTTAGTGATCCATGTTGTGGTATGGTTATAATTATTGTAACTTTTAACTTTTGAAGTTAAAAAATTCTCAAATTTTTCTCTTATATATGTAGGATGAAAATTTGGACCGTGTAAAACTAAAGTGTTCTTTACTAATTATCTAATTGTAATATTCTGTGTTATTTTTTGTTTTTAAGACTATGTGTATGGTTATTTAGTATGTTTTCAAGCTTCCTATGTAATAGGTACTTAATTAATGGAGGTTTAGTGTTTGGTTGTGCATAAATTCGAGAGTATGAACTTTCAATGGATTGATGATCAGAAATTCTAGAGGTTTAACATTCTGTGACTTTACTATTTTACACCATAGTATCCTCCCAATAAGGACATATATAGGTTCTAATCTAATGGGGATTACTCCTTATTCCTGATTAATGAAGATAATATCATGCCTTCTACTAATGTAAGGTTTCTCAAGATGTATTTTTCATACTTTCATGATGGATAAATAAATGTCCTCATTCAATAAAATAATACTATATAACATTTAAATACTAATTAGAAGATGTTAAACTTAATAACATTGGGTCCTCATTATATGAAATTAAACTAAATGAAACCTTTATTCTGGTCACATGATGTTAAAGTGCAAGATATAAAGTTCATTCCTCGTCACTCTAAACTACTCAGAATAGGTCCTAGTCTCATGAATTAAAAGTACAAGCCACAATTTTCTATTCTGTAAGATATTAAACTATTAATATTTTATCATCATATATGTCCTTATCCCCTTATTTATGATTTATATCTACATAATAGATATTAGTGTATGGATTTACTAGTTAATGTTGGGTTTTCCTCCAAAAACCCTACATTAGGATGACACCATTTTATTTTATTCTATACAGGAAATTAATTGGAAAAATCCCCTTTATCTATAATTATGTGTGGCTTGATTCATGATTTTATAGGATATGTAGTGACATATAGACCACTTATCCCAAACCCATCAAAAAATATTAATTCTATCCAAATTTCCCTAGTGTATAATCTTTATATTCATGATAGTTTTTCCTACAGAATCCATAAATTGGAACACCATATACAGGAACTTGTAAGTTCTATCCTAGGTATGACCATAAAGATTCTTTTTGTTCTAATCCCGTATTAGGAAAAAAATACCCCATTTCCCTGAAATATGTGTGGCTTGATACCAGTTTTCAAAGGATATGTAGTGGTACATGGATCTTGTATCCCAGTCCTAGCCACAAGTTCCATACCTGATCCTACCCTAGTGACAATACCACTTCCAATTTATGTTGGGCCCTATATATTAGAATCTATGCTAGGACAAAATTTCTATGATAATAACTATGTGGGGATTGATTCATGTAATCACAAGATACATAGTAATTCATGAACCATGTATCTCATACCAATCCATAGATTACTATTCACTTCCACACCCTCTCAATATTCCAAAATAGTCTAACCTTGGTTAGTTTTGGACTGGAGTGATCCAATCACTTTCAAAATCCCTCTTTCTATATAACACACTTCATACCTTACATATTTGATTCACTATAAAAATTTCATGGCTATTGGAAATCAGTGCATCTGATTTCTAAATGAAACCTCTAATTTTTATTGATATATGTAACACATAGCCAACCTACTAACTAGAGGCTTGTTTCCATCATTAGGAGTAGGTTCTACCTCATTCTTCCCTCAATAGTACTACCATGGATCTCATCATTCGAATTTAGTCAGTGGTCATCCAAACTATTCATGTTTCATCCCATATCTTCATGATTTAGTTTTCTCTTATTATAATATAAATTAATATTATTCCTTGTTCAAATGTGTCTGATCACTCTTAGCACCTAATTTCTATTTGGATTATCACATAACACTCCATTTATATTGTGGTTTGTATTATCATTGGTTCCTCTATTCATGTTGGGTAGTCACATTTACCTTATTATATATACTTCCTCCTCTTTTAGTCTTCATATTATGACCTTACTATAAGTGAATATTCTCCTTTGGAGGACATTTATGCTGGAATGGAACCCTTCAAATCACATCAGGTTTATTTTTCCTCCATTCCAAATATGCAGCCTCAACTTTTTTATCAACGCTATGTGGCTATTAACCTTGCTACATTTTGGTCCAAATGCATAATTACCTAAAATATATGCATCTCCTTCTGATATGTTCTATTTTAGAATTGGTTTATCCATTCACATTAGGTCTACCCTTCCTTTACTATATATACCACATTATGTTTTGTTCAAAGTTGTTTCAAATTAAACATCAGTCTTATCTGTCTAACTTGAAAGAACTTAAACTTCCTATGAAAATATTCCAAGAACTCACCAGGATAAAAACCCACAAAGGGAATACTTGAAAAAATTTGGGCCTCCTAATTCTAGGCATGCACATCATATAGCTTAGGAAAAAATTTGAAAATCTCAAAAAGACACAAAACCTATCAAGTTAAAAACCTATGAAGAGAAACCTAAGAAGAAGTTGATTTCATATCCTCTAACCATATTTTTATCCATGGATTAGGAAAAAATTAAGTCCATTATGAAAATACAAAAAGGTTGTGGATTCCACCTTATGTCCCTAGTAAAACTCATTTTTTGCCTGCTAGGTCCCTCAGCCTTGGAAAGAATTAGAGAACCCTTATATTCATCACATATATTTGTTCAAATAGTTTTATTGAAATGAATGTAAGTATAATTTCAAGGAACATAAACCCTTTTGATAATTATAGCCCTTACAAATCCTCTCCCCCCTCGTGATCTTCATTATGCTTAGTAATTTAACTCACCCATATCTGAATGGACTAACCTCGGTTTATGGTGATGGAAAATGTGTTACCATATTCATCTTGCCTATATCCATCTAAGAGAATAATATCTGGTGGAAGTAAATAAAATTGAATAACCTTGACATATTGTGATGGAAAATTTGTTTTAATATTTACTCTTCAAATATCCATTTGAGAGAGAAAATTTAGGAGGAAGTCAACAGAATAGACCAACCTTGGATACAAGTAATGTTTATATATAAACATGTGTGTGTCAATAAAAAAATATTTATGTGTATATTCTAATATATGTAAATAAATACATATATATATATAAGTATTTGCATATATTTATATACATTTGTAAATATTTATACATATTTATGTTTATATATTTTTATATCATATATGCGTAGATATATATATATAGATATTTATATTTACTTATGTTTATATATATATATATATACAATAATATATAATTATATATCCGAGTGTGTTTATATATATTTATTTAACATAAATATGCGTTTATATATATTTTTGTAAATTTTGTTATATTTATATATATTTATAGATATTTATATCCATTTATTATTTTATTATTTTATAATTTATTATTTTAATATTCATTTATTATTTATTGATTTATTTTTATTATTAATTTATTTTTAAATGACTATTTATAAATTATTTTTTATTTTTTATTTTTTATTTTTTATTTTTTATTTTTTATTTTTTTATTTTTTTTATTTTTTTTATTTTTTTTTGTTTTATTTTTTATTTTATTTTTTATTTTTTTTATTTTTTATTATCCATTTATTAATTATTTATTTTTATTATTTATCAACTACTTATTTATTACTTATTTATTTTTATTATTTATTTACTTTTATTTATTTATTTATTACGTATTTATTAATTATTATTTATTTACTATTTATTATTTATTTGTTTATTATTTATTATTCATTTAATAGTTATTTTTTATTTGTTATCTATTATTTATTATTTATTATTTAGGTATTATTTATTTATTAGCTATTTATTATTTATTTATTATTGATTATTATCATTTATTTATTTATTATTATTATTATTATTATTTATCAGTTATTATTTATTATCATTTAATATTATTTATTATTATTTATTTATTATTTATTTATTTATTAAATATTTATTTGTTATTTATTTATTACGTATTTATTATTTATTTAATAATTATTTCTAATCTTTTTATTATTTGCCTATTATCTATTATATATTAATTTATTATTTATTTCTTTATTATATATTCATTATTTATTCATTATTTATTATTATTTAATATCATTATTTGTTTTTTATTAGTCTCTTTATAAGTGTATTACATATTGTTTACTCACAAGATGAAGAGCTTGTTTAAGTGCTAAAGTCTTTACAGTATATCAAAGAGGTGAGGGGTTCAAATCTCTCCCAGCACATATATTTTCCACATTTTTCCATGGCATGAATGGAATATGCATGCATGATAGGATAAATAATAAGTAATAATAATAAGTGAATAAATAAATAAGAATAAATAACAACTAATAAATAATAATTAATAAATATTTAAAATAGTAATAATAAATAACAATAACAATAATGAATTGATTATGTGAATAAATAATAATAAATTAATTAATTACGTAAATAAAGAATTAAAAAAAACAAAAAAACCCAATTGAAGTGCCGCAAAATAAAAAATCATTGCACAAAAAGCATCGTGAAATGATTCTCGGCACACAAATATGGAGCACTTTTAGGAAGAGTCACGCATCATTTAGCAGTGGTTTAAACCACCGGGAAACATCATTTTTTGTAGTGCTAGTGGTAGAAGAGTTACTCCACCCATCGAGGTAGAAGATTCGAGATGCATCAACCTTTTTCATGTACATCTAGGCCATCAAATGCTTCCTTTTTCAATTCTATTATAAGATCTTCATGCCTCTGTTTTTCACTCACATTCTTATATACCCTCATTAATCAGTGGACCCATGATCTGATTCCCTAGATTATCCAACTATCTATTGGGGTATGAATGGATCTATGTATCGACATACTCGATCGATAGCCAGAAAACAATATCAGCCAGTGGGAAGTGGACATGTATGCATGTCTCCTTCTCTATGAGCATCAACCAAAATTGTTATACCACCATGGGGTGTCTCTTGACATATGCACTTTTCAGCAGGGCATGACACTTCTTTTTCTCATAATGAAATTTCCACCTAAATTTGCAGGGACCATACCCTCTTGTAGATGGTCTCCCCTTCGATCTTGGATACTAACATGTCCTCTATAAAATCTATAAGTTATGCATGCAATTGGTTAGTTCCAATCATAGTATTAGTGATGATGTCCTTTAAGAATTTTTATGGAACAAAGATGAGTCGATTATAGAAGTTCAACATCATTACAAAATCTCAATCATCAATTGCGGTGTCCTAATTCTACTAATGCTCTTGAGATATAGACTGAACTGAGTTCCTAGAATCACTTGGTATTTTATGAACTTGAATCCTCCCATGTGGGTTTTGATCCAACCCCATAACACTTGTAAAGGACCAATGAGTCTAAATGGCGACTTCCCCCTATAGATGTGTCCAACATTCCAATAGATCTTAGACAACATTAGAAATAACATATTGACATTTTTTTGCACTCTAGTTGATCCACCATCATGGGATCCATGATCTTCTCCTCAGTGTGTGACTTCAGTGCTATGAGAATATATTTTCTAATAATCATGGCCAAAAACATGCCCAGAAGGACTATCCAAATGACTTGGGGGATAACCTACCAATGTCATTCATTATACCAACCTTATGCCAATGTCATCTACTAGGTTCTAGGTATCCCCTAGGTCTTGGAGGTTTAGAAGCTCGAATGCCTTCCTTTTCCACGTCTTGCAGCTATTTGGAATGATGAATAGGTTAGTAAGTATACTAAATAGAACATAAATCTTAGGGTGAAAATCATAGCCTATAGAATTACTCTCTATATGAAGTCTCTCTCTCACAATTAGGGAGTCCTCTCTTTATAATCCAATATGAAAGCTATGGAAATGAATTTTTTATAAATATCCCCTAGAATTATACCCTCACTGATCTTGTAAAAATCCTAGAGTCTAATCCCAACCTCAATGTTCAATAGGTGGAATGTGTTCATATCCTAACTCCACCTACTAATCAATTCTAGGATAACCTTCTTATTTCACAAATTTAACTATTTCAACACCCAAACTACTTCAAAAAATCCTACTTCCCTAAAATATTCCTCAAATTTCATGCATCTTTGATGAACCCAAAAGGTCAAACCCCAGTTATATCAAATACAACTTTACGGTGAACATCCCATCTAGTGATCCATCCCAATATATATTTAGAATTATATTTCTTCAAAATGTATGAGTAACTATGAATCTCAAGTTTTAGAATATGATATCCTTATTTTAGGTTCAAGGGGGTATACTTGAGAATATATCCCTTCGTATGGTCAACCTCCATAATGAAACACTCCTCCGTAGAAATATTATCTTGGGTTATCTAATAGTGATCATTTATCTAACCTCTTTTTTGATTTTATGGATTGGTGTAGGAATGGGTGCATTTCTCAACAACCCATATCCATATATTATAAATATCTTTCTCATTGAGTAGTCTTGAAGCCCCGTTGGTAGTAAATGTCATGGGAAGATAAGTTTATGTTGACCAGATTCAAAACTATTTCTCATATCAACTCCTCTCATAGTGGAATCTTGGATTATTTATTTAAATTTCATTTCCAAAAATTGTTATTCAAGTATTAGAAGGATTTATATGGAATAAAATAAAAAAAGGTAATAATTTTAATTTATAAATTATATGAAGTGAGTTTCTTATAAAAACTATTTTAACCGGTGGATTTCACATTAAAAAATTTAATGAAGGATAAATTTTGTATAAAATTTATATGACTAAAAACTTCTAGAAAAAAGTCATATACCAATGGTTTAGAACCATTGTTATAGGTATCCAAACCATTGTTATATCTTAAACCAACTGTTTGGAGGGACGTTGGCTAATATGGTGTTGGTATAGACTTATACCAATGGTTTTGGGAAAACTTTTAGAATAGACATATACCAATGGTTTTCCCAAAACCATTGGTATAGGTCATATGGAAAACCTATACCAATAGTTTTGAAAACATTTGGTATAGGTAATTAAAAAAATCCAACTTGGTTTTGATCTCAGTACCTCCAATTTATATTTCAATGACCTAACAACTAATCTATGATAAATTTTTTTAGTTTAAAATGATAAATATAAATATTTATAATTACAAGTAATTTAACATTTAATGTATTTAATGTTATTTGAAAAAATCATCCATAAAAAAATGCAGGTACCGATACCAATGATTATCAAAACCATTTGTATAAACCTTTACCAATGATTTTGAAAACAATTGGTATATGTACCCTTGTTTATGGGACCTATACCAATGGATTTGAAAAAACCATTGGTATAAGGTCACTAAAAGGGAGATATACCAATAGTTTTAACCAAAACCATTGGTATAGGGTCTCTATAATGTACCTATACCAACAATTTTTCTAAAACTGTCAGTATAGGGTCTCTACAAAGGACCTATACCAATGTTGTTTTCCAAAACTATTGCTATAGGACATCCACAAGGGACCGATACAAATTGTTTTTCCAAAATAATTGGTATAGGGTACCGAAAAGGGATATATATCAATGGTTTTTGCCAAAAAAATGGTACAAGTGTGTTGGTATGGCTCCAATTTTTAGTAGTGACATAAGAAGTTTTGTGAAGAATTTTTCACCAGAGAGGCTGATTCATGAAGCATTTTTTTACAATCCTCAAAAATTGAGACTCATTAATAGTTTATAGAAGAATCCATGAGGTCATAAAGTATTGAATGAGGTCCTCTCATTGACCTGTATATAGAGGTGGGGTAATCTTATATTAGATGCATCAAATGTATATGGCTTCCAAGTTCTCATAAAAATTAAATACTTTTTCTTCTAATTGAATAAAATTATGAGAGGATGAATTTTTATATACCCATAAAAGAATTTATTTCTTCCCTAAAGAAGATAAAAATTGAAAATTGTAAAGGGAATTTTTCCATGATAAATACCATCATCTGTAAAGAACATTACTTATGAATAGGAATCATTTTTAGTATTGAAGCAATAATCATTTGTATCTGAATAACAACATTCACAGTTGGGAGTTTATTTGTAGTGGTAGTGTGGTAATACACTATGTCTTCATAAAAATATCATAGATGAAAATTCTTTTGTATCACCCAAATGTTAAAATCCTAACAACTTTCTAACTTTCTGACAATTAAAAAATCATCCATGAGGATATGAAGCAAGATCTTTGCGACAATGTAATAATCCCATTCCATGGAAATAATTTGAAGAATCTTCACAATGATCCTTTATGTTCATATAACATGATATTATAAACAAGTTATTTGTATCTATAAAATGGTAATACTTAATAGTTTTCAAACATCATCACAAATGGGAATCATTTTTAACTCTGAATTAGTCATCCTTCTTGACCACAGATATTATTTATGATGTAAATTCCAAGATGTCTGTTACAAAATGTTTCCTATTAATACTTAGAATATAATTTAATGATGAAAAATATTTTATTCTATAGTATGTAAAATTAGAGAGAAACAACATAGTTTTTTAATTATTTCATCTACTTGATTCTTAAAATAAATCTCTTATGCAATCTTCAAATTCAAGAGAGAGAGAGTTGGAAGTCACCATGTACGACTTTTATAGTAATGTCATTCCTTTATAATAGCTTCACGGATCCTCCTTTATAAATCGTTTGAAAAAAAATTCATGTGAAATTACTTTATAAAGGGAATCTCATGTAGGTATATTTCAAAATGAATACATTAAACACCATAACTTTTTCAATCCTTACCCACTCACATAAAAATCCAATTTTATGAAATGTGTGGGCTTAAAAAATTACATATTGGCCCCATCAAATTGGTCCATTACCAAGAAATATTTAACCTATGGTCAAAACCACATAAAGAACCTATATTATGGTTAATTATCACTCATTTAAATCCCTTGTTTCAATCAAGTAACTTACTTGAGTTAATTTAATCTGAATTTCTTCATTTCACTCCTTTCACTAAGGCCAAAACCGCTAAAACTCCATTTTATCAAGGCCTCCTCCAAGGCTACCATACTTATATGATCATCAAACCATTCATTCAGTAGTCCTCCCCTTGATCAGGAATTCCTTTGATAATGGGTATTAGGTTACTTATGATAAACCTTTCCCTAGTTTTTCTCCCTAACCAATAGTACCCTCACAGTTATAAAAACAAGTATTATATGGAAACCCACCTTTTTAATACAAGATTTTTAACATAATTCTTTAAAAAATATTTACCTTAATAACTTCGAAGAACCTTTTGGAGGTTTAGTGTCTTGTAAACTAGGTACATAATAAATGATGTATATAAGGAACACATAAACATAAATTTTATTTAATCCTCTTGAAAGACTCCTTTATTATTTCATACTAGTTCACCTCCCTGAAAGTGATTTCCTAGGGAAATACATTAATAGAAAAGGGTGATAATAAATCCCAATAAGGGATAACCAAAATAAATGAAACATGAGAGATAATCATTAATTAAACATGAGGAATAAAATGAAAGAATAATTATATGTAGATGATACATAAAATGTAAATTAGGATACAACATAAAAATGATACAATCCAAAATAATACCAACAAGTTTCATCACTAAGGTTTTGTAAAACATATTAACAAGGTTATTCAATAACATATTGTAAACATGTCATATCTAGAGATTAATATATTACCTAGTTCATTGGAACACTATAAAAATGCACCCTTAAAGTGTATTCATTCATTTGTTCCACATAAATCATAATACAAATTTCATCAATAACCCATGAAGGATAAATAATGGGTTTTATATAAAATCATTGAATACATAAGTGTTTAAAGACTCAAAATTTTCATCATTTTTAACCCATGAGAGGGGAATATAGGTATAATATATTATAATCCCAAATAAATGAATTATAATTACATCTATATGAAAAAAATGAACAAAAATATTTTTGTGTATTAACAATATAAAAAAGGGTGGCATGGAAAATCAAATAATGATTCTGGTAGCATAACAAGTACAAAAAGTGATTTATGTAAGAGAATTAAGAAGAGATAATTTTAGAATCTCATTTATAGAACAACATTGGGATAGTAATGAAATTATCATAAATTCATGAGAACATAATTAATTTGAAATTGTAAAACTAACTAAAAAGTAATTATTAGATAAAAAGGGAGAGGAAGAGAATACATTACCTTGTAAGATTGCTTAGTAAATCTTGAGGAGAGTTACCTGGAACCTTATAAAATCATTGTAAATTATTTGGAGAGGTAAAATGAGTGCAACTTAAAGCTTAATGACTTTATAGTGAATTAAATGGGGTGGATAGGTGGGTGTTTAGAGAAAATATGGGAGTATTTTTTATTAATTTCTAAATATTGATCGTGGGAATCTAGGTTGTGGAAAATAAAAAACCACTATCTTACCTATAGTTTTGGATCATGTTTTATGACATTAATAAGGTTTTTTTTGACATATTTTAGTTTTAAAACTAAAATTTAGTATTTTATATTGCTTTTGGAATGGGAAAATAATTTTTCCACAATTAATGTTTCTAAAACCTAAACTTCCATTTTAGACTTTGGAAAGTTATTTATAGGTTTGTAAATTAATTTTAATTTATTAAAATACAATATATTAAAAAATAACTTATTTCTTATCATATATTTAGTTATATTTATTATTAAATCATTATTATATATTCATTATGTAATAAAACATACTGAAAACACATAAATATTTTTTTACTATTCACTGAAGAATAAAATATTTTAGATTTTAAAACAATTACATCCTAATGTAATTTTGACATGATAATTTAAAATTAAACATTTATTTTATCAAAATAATTTAAAAAATATGATATTTTTTACTTTTAAATAAAATCCCTTATTTATTGAAAATAATAACTATTATACCATATTCAACTTTATGATCTTTATAAAAATTATATGGGACATTATAAATTATTGTTTTCATTTATATTTATTAAATAGTGTTTTCGAAGACTATTTTATGAAAATAACTTTTATTTAAAATACAAGAATTTATCATAAAAGTGTATTTTAATTATTTATTTAAAAAAATACAATTATGTTTTATTTGTATCCAAAAATATATTTTTCATATTCATATTATATTCAGTTGTATTTTATTAAAGAAAATAATAATGAAAATCAAATAAGAGAGACCAATATTTCATTTATAAAAAGAAAATAACACCTTATAATACTAAGGTCTAGATGTATAACCCCTTATTACACCAGCATACACCCTGAGGTACATGTGTGATGGTCCTACTTTCATGTGGTGGATTAGCTAACATTGATCTAGTCATGATTTCCACTAACTTGATCTTCCCAAATAATCAATTTCATTCAAGACTTACATATTGAAGATTTAATTAGGATTAGTCAGGGTAAAACCCTGAAGATGTTACCTCCCAGCCAAGTTATTAAAGATGAGATAAAAAATTCATGATCATATCAGTTGAGTCCATCATTTCTCCTTTTTTAATCAATTATCTCTCATTGGTACCCATTATATAAACCAATTACAATGGTTAAATTGACCAATGGTCATGTAAAAATCATATCCTAATAGTCATTTTTTCCATTATATGTTATATATATACTTCATCAATCCCATACCTCAATATCATGACTTCACTTAAAAAGGTTCTACACTTCCCTTGATAACGTATATCACATTCCTAAATCTTCTTTTTCTTTTTTATGATTTTATAGTAGGAGTGATCTTTATTAGATAATTAAGATTTATGGAGTTTACATTAGTGTGTGAATCAGTATTTTCTTATCTCCATGTATTATTTCTACCTATTATAGTAAATATTAATTCATGATATGTAATGTTCTAATGAAATGTAATGGTGGTTCTATGTGCTCGTAATAAAAAAATCATTATAAAAAAGAGTTCTTAATGACATAACAGAATATTTATTCCATTAAATTCTCCCCATTAAGAAATATCATCCTCAAAATATGTTACCTACATCAATAAAAATGTAGTTATTTATCATTCATCTATTCTTCAGGCTCCCAGGTTGCTTCTTCATACTTTTGAATTCTCCAAAAGACTTTCATGAGTCTGATTGTCTAGTTCTTCAACACATGTTACCTTTCATCAAGAATCTAGATCAGTTCTTCTTTACATAATAGGTTAGGTTCCCATTACATAAAATTTGTGTTTAGTATGTGTTTTTGGTATAATATATACAATCTTAACAAGGACATGTGTAAGACTTCATATACATTGGAAACATTTAGAGGAACTTCTACTTGATAAGAAAATTCTCCAACATGTTTCAGGATATAAAATGGTAAAATGTACCTTAGACTTAGTTTCTCATTATTTAAAAATATACTAAACCATTTTCAAGGCTATATTTTAAGGAATACATTATCCATGGAATGAAACACTAATCTCTTCCTTTGATTGTTAAAGTAACTCCTTTTTACTCTAAGAAGCCAGGATAAGTTTCTAGATCACATATAACTTATTTTTAGTGTCTTTAATAATGTTTTCTCCCAATATTTTTTCATATCAAACTTCATACCAACATTTTGGGGATTTACACCTCTTCCCATAAATTTTGTAATAAGTATCCATTTGAATAATTAAGTAAAAACTATCATTATAGGATAATTTTATAAGTGTAAGATGTCAGTCACAAATCCCTTGAAAATCAAGTGAATTGTCCCTCAAAATGTCTTCAAATGTTTGAATAGTTCTTTTGGACAATCCATAAGTTTGAGGATGGAAGTATATTATAAGTTTTACTTCAATATTCATATCCTTTAAAAGGATAATCAAGTATATAGAATCAAATATTTGATAAAGGTCTAAAATAATTGATTGTGGATCCCCATAAAGTCTCACCACTTATTGAATATATAGATGATAGAGGCACTCAATGGAGAAATCCTCTCATATAGTGAAAAAATGTGTACCCTTTTTTAATATATCTACAATTAACCATATGTAAATTTTTACCCCGGATATCTTAGGAGGGATCGTAACAAATTCCATAGTGATGTTTTCCCACTTCAATATAGTTATGGTTAGTAGTTTCATCACTCCTTTGGCTAGTTTTTGTTTCTTATTCACTTAATGACATACCAAACATCATGTAGTATAGTTTTCAATCTCCCTTTTTATGTTATCCCACCAATAATGATCTCACAAACCCCAATACATTTTGGTGATTCTAGGACGTATAGAGAATGTAGAGTTGTAAGCTTCATCCATTATCTCTTTCTTTAATTTTTTAATATATATGATATATAGTCTTATAACAAACCCTATTACTCCCTTATGATCAACATTAAACTCTATAAAATTCCCATTTTTCATATATTATATCTTCATTTTTAACTTAAGATCATTTTTTTTGTTTTCTTGACCATATCCAGTAATGAGGGTCGGGAAATCATTTGATATTGGATTGAAGATTTTCTTTTCCTTATAAATTCCATGTCCATCCTTAAAAAGTCCTTTATAAATAGATATCCTTTAATTCTTTTCATTACATCAACTTTGGGGTCCCTCCTACTTAACACATTAGTGATTTATTTTCTTTTCATGGGTGATAATGAATCGAAAAAATGTAGTCATGGATAAGCTCCAACCACCACTTTTGTCTCATTTTCAGTTTCGTTAGCGTGAATTTATACTTTAGACTTTGTTGGTTCATGTATATATTACACTTCTATTAATAATGATAAGGAATCTATATATTCATAAACAATATAATTGTAGTCAACTGCAAATCATTGGTAGGATAATTCTATTCATTATGATTCAACTATCTGTATACATAGGAAATTACATTCTCGTTTTTCCTAAGTACAAATCCAATCCCTTTAAATGATACATCACTATAAATGAGAAAATCCTTTACCATTAGAGGATCAAGATAGCACATATGCACTAACCAACATCTTCTTTAGTTCTTGAAAACATTCTACACACTCCTTTTCCCAGATAAACTTAATTCTCTTTTTATTTAACTTGGTTAACAGAGGATAAAGTGATCAAATTTTTTTCAAGAACCTTTTATAATATCCTTATATACCAAGTAAACTATTCACCTCAGTTACTTTTATAGATCGAGGATGATTTTTACATCTTTTTTTCTAGATCAACCAAGATTCATTCACTAGTCACAATGTATCCAAAGAATATGATTTTTTGTAACCCAAACCCATATTTTCTGAATTTACCAAAAATATTCCCTTTACAAAATGTCTATAATATTACCCTTAGATTATCCTCATGCTACATGAATCTTTTTGAATATATCAAAATATTATTAATAAATGCCACCAAAAATTTATCAAGTTAGTTTCTAAATAATATATTATTTAAATCCATAAATATAGAAAGATAATTAGTCAATTAAAAGTGTATAACAAAAAAATAATAGTCTGTATATCTTGTTCATAAGTTATTCTTCAAGATAACTTCTTTCTTAATGCTCGGTAGGTGATACCCTGATCAGTTATCAAACTTTTATATGAATTGAGCCCCACGAATCTGGTTAAACAAATCATCAATCTTTAGAAGAGGGTATTTTTTGTTCAATGTGATCCCATTATGTTCTCTATAATAAATTCATAACTAAATTAATTTATCCTCCTTATTCAAAAATATAATAGGTGATCCCCAAGGATAAATAGTTTGTTGAATAAATCATTTCTCTAAAAGATCTAGAAGTTTCTTATTCAATTCCTCTAACTCCAGATATGTTATTCTATATGGTGACATAAATATTATATTTGATTCATGTGTTGGTTCAATTGATAAATATAATTCCCTTTATGAGTGATGTCTGGTTAATTCTTTATAAAATACATCAATTTATTATTGAAAATGGGTATATCTCATATCTTTATACTTTTACTTTCTTCCCCTTATTCACAAATCATTTCCATAAAGAATAAAATGGGATGTACTTATTGATAGACTCGGGTAAGGATATCTCTCCGTTAAAGATAATTATAGTTTGTCCCATAAATAAAACTAAAATTTCATTTCTTATATATTTATTCTTGTAATTGTACTTTGAAAACCAATCCATCCCATGTATTATATCAAATTTCACCATTGAAATGACCAAAAATGTTTCTAAGATATTGAATTCACGAAAGTTAATAGGGGAATCCTTAAATATCCTTGATGCTTGAATATTTAATCTATAATTTTTAACCAATAACTCTACCACTAGAAATTTAGGGTTTAATTAGATGTTCTTTAAAAACATGAATGTAATAAAATAATTCATAGAACCAAAATAAAAAATTGTACTTAATAAGTTTCAGTGTACGATGAGTGTGACTACCAATACATAATTTAGAGCCTCAAATACAACTATTGTGATTAAAAAAGCATGACCTTTCTCCCTTTTCTTCTGTTGGGGTCGATAGTATTTTACCTTCATTGTCATCTAATTTGGAAATTGATTAGTGAAATAAACATGCCCCTGCACTAGAATCATTATAAACTAGGTGTTCTTTCACCAATTCCGTTTTTCAAAGGCATTCATATGTTGATTTTATATATCTACAAGATAATTTCAAGCTATATGTCCATCTATTCCAAACTTTTAACACTATCCACATCCTTATAGACAATTCCCAAAATGATTATTCCCACACCTATTTGACATGGGTAGTTTTGGTTTCTTTCCTTCTCTTTTATGGATGAAATGTTTTCTAAAATCTGGATCCATCCTTATATTCTTATCATTTAGTCCACAAGAACATTGTGACTCTCCAAACTCTATTTTCACTTTGAGAGCACACCATAGTATTTTATAATAACTCTCAAAGTCTATAATTTCATGATATTTCCACAGATTTGGTCTTAGCCCACCAAATAACCTATTAATATTCCCATTAGAATCTATGATAAAGATTTAAGTGTATGGTGTAATCTTTATAAATTTATTCTCATAACTCTACACCGATTCATTTTTTATTTTTTCAATTAAAATTATTTCCTTCCAATTATTTTTTTAATGATATGAGTAAAATAATAGTTGAGAAATATTTTTTTGAAGTCTTCCCGCTCCATATATTCCAACTCATACATTGGATTTATGATATTAATTAAAGACCATAATTGATCAGGTTCTCCCTCTATGTGGAAAACATATGAAGTGAATTTTTCTTTCTCATAACAATAGAGAACAGAAAACATAGTTTCTATTGTATTGATCCATTATTTTTTATCAGTGTATCGGAGGTTCCACTAAAAACAGGTGTTCATTAACATATGAAGGATTCAACTGCTGGTTGTTCCTTCCTTGTTGATGTTAGATGCTCCACATGGTTTATGTTGTTTTTTATGACCTTAGTTGACTGATCCATCATCATCATCATGTTTTCAACTCCAGATTCCAAAATGTTCAGAATTACATTGTTACATTTTCCATCATGTCCATTATTCACATAGACTCTTCTATTTCCCACCATTTTTCTAGAATAATAAAACTTAAATAAGAAAATTTCCACTATTTTCAATTATATGATAATAGTTCTAAATGAAAGTTTAATATTTAAATTTTCTAATAACATTATTCTAGAATGTTATAATTCAATTTATAACAAATAAATTATCTATATATCCTTTATAATAATTAGTGAAAATAATGTGATTAACCAATTAATATCCTCAGGGAGTTTCAAACAAGGTTTATAGTAAGGAATATTTTTCATTCAAAATTTATAGGTCAATTTAATACCCAATTATCCCTTTTGGGGTTGTTACCCATAGGTACATTTGTTTTAGATCCATATACACTTATTATATCTAGATATAGATTTAATTTTTTAAAAACCAATTTATCCATACATTGGGATGTTTTTATATAATTATACATATCCCTTGGGTTTTTTCTAATGTTTTATAGTCCTGATTTCAAAAAATAACTAAACCTTTCCTTTGATACCGACTATGGTTTCCCACTTTTTTAATACATGATTTTCACATAATTCCTTAAAAATATTACATTAATAACTTTGAAGGAACTTTTTAGGTTTATTGTCTTGGAAACTGTGTACATAAAATAATAAGTATATAAGGAAAACATAAAAGTGAGCTTTATTTAATCATATTGAAATAATACTTCATTAATACATCCTAGTTAACCTCATTGTAAGTGATTTAATGGGTACATACATGAATAAAAAAGGGTGATCATAATGCCTGTTAAGGGATAAAAAATAAATGAAACATTACCAAAAATCTTGTATAAAACCTGAGTTATAACATGAGAGAATAATCATAATTTGATTTTCCATAACTTGGAAATGTGGGTAAAATATAAAAATTATACATTTGTAAGCATATCACCCAGTTAATCAACATGGTGTCGAGAAACATATTACTAAGGTTATTCATCAAGGAATCGTAAAAATTTCATATCCAAATATTAATTCTTTACCTGATTCATTGTAGATATATTAGGGTACACTATTAATTTGTATTAATTCATTTTTACCACATGTATCATAATAAACATTCCATCAGTAACCTTTTGAGGACATATAATGGGCTTTATATAAAATCATTGAGTACATAAGTGTTTAAAGACTTAAATATTTAATCATTTTTAATAATTTGGGTTTAATACATATAAATCCCCAATAAATTAATTATAATTACATTTATATGAATAATTGTGAAAAAAAATAGTGTTGGTTATTCAAAACATAAAAAGGATGGCATGGAATACAAAGAATGATTTCAACAACATAAATAATATACAATGTGTTTATGGAATGGGATTAGTGAGAGATAATTTAAGTATATAATTTTTAGAAAACATTTCTATGGTAATTTTATGATCCTAATTGCATGATAATAAACTAAATTTTAAAATATAGTACTAACTAGGAAGGAAGTACATGGATAAAAAGGGAGAGTAAGAGAATCCATTACCATATGAGATAGCTTCTTAAAGCTTGAGGAGAGTCCCTAAAACATTAAAACTCCTTGGAAAGGATATATAGAGGGAAATAAGGTGTAATTAATAATTAATGTATTGGGAATGAATGAAATTGGGTTTAGAGGTAATTATTTATAGAAAATGTGGTAGGGTTGTTTATTAATTTCTAAATATATACCATAGAAATCTAAGTTGTGGAAAATCCAAAACCATTAGCTTACCCATGGTTTTAGATCATAATTTAGGAAATTAAGAAGTTCGTTTTTGAAATATTTGAGTTTCATAACTAAAATTCAATATTTTATAATACTTTTGGCATGGAAAAATAATTTTTCCAGAAAATAATGTTTTTAAAACCTTAATTTCCATTTCAAACTTTGAAAATTTTTTATAGGTTGATAAATTCATTTTAATTCATTTAAATACAATATATTAATAAAATAAAATATTTTTGGTCATGGATTAAATTTTACTATTTATTAAATAATTATTTCATATCTATTAGGTCACAAAACATATTAAAAACACAAAGTTATACTTTTATTATTCACTGAAAAATAAAGTATTTTAGAAAATTCTAAAAAATTTACCTTAACCTAATTTTGATGTGATGGTTTTAAATATAATATAAATTTTACCAAAATAATTTTTTAAATATTATAATTTTAAAATTTTATATAAAAATTATTATTTATTGAAAAATAATAATTTTTATGACATACTCAACTTTTTACCCTCATAAAAATTACCTTGGACATTATAAAATTATATTATCATTTATATTTAAAAAACGTTTTTTATAAGATAGTTTCATGAAAGTGAATTTTATTCAAAATACATGAATTTAACATAAAAGTATATTTTAATTATATATATTTTCAAAAATACACTTATGTTTTATTTGTATCCAAAAATCAATTTATCATATTCATGTTATATCCATTTGTATTTTGTAAAAGAAAATAATAATGCAGATGGTATTAGAGAGACCATTATTTCATTTCTAGAAAATATTACACCATATAATACAAAGGTCTTGATATATAATCCCTTATTACCTTGGCATACACCCTAAGGGTAATGTGTGTAATGGTGGTACTTTTATGGGGTGGATCAGCTAACATTGATCTAGTGGTGATCTAGAATAACTGGAACTTGTCTCATAGTCAATATTGATCAATCTATACTTATTGAATCTCTTCCTAGGCTTGGTCAAGTGTGAACCCTAGTGACCTACCATCCTCCCAATCTCAGATATATTGGATTCAAATACATGATCTTATTGGTTTTGGAAACTAATTCTCTCTTCTTTTTCAATTAACTCTCATCATTACCCATTGTATAAACTAATTACAATGGTCATAATTCCAAAAAATCCATATTGACTACTAATCTTACTAACCAATGATAATATTGACCATTTATAAAGTAATGTTCAAATCCTAATGCTCATGTTTCCCATTATACACTATATATATACTCCACCATTATTATAGTTCAACATTAACTACTTTTCTTATGAAGGTTATACACTTCCATTAAAAATGACTCACATTCCTAAATCTTCTATTTATTTTTACTATATTTATAACATGAGAAATCTTCGATGGATAATTCAAGCCTATATAGTTTATGTTAGTGTGTGTATTGTTCTTTTTTATCTCCCATTATTATTTATTATTGTTAAAGTTGATATTAATTCATGATATGTAATGTTCTCATAGAAAATAATTTTCTTTCTATTTTCTCATAATAAAACAATCATTGTAAAAAAATATTTCTTAACAAAAAATTGAATTTTTTGGCTGTTACATATTCATTTGAAAATTAGGGCTCTCATCATTAGGTGATTGATGAAACCTCCCCTAACACAAGTTACTCATCTAAACTACCTCATATCAAGAATCTCATCGGATTTCTTATATTCCAAGGAAATATATATGTTGGGAATCTATTAAGAATAATCCCAAACCATATCCTCATTGATGATCTTATCTATGGTTCACTCAATGATTAATATGCATCCAAATAGGCTTCCCATATAGTGTGATCCCAAACCCATCCTCACTGGTTCATATTCCTTTTGAATCTAGTCTTCCTTCCTCTTATAGTTAATAACATACTAGATGTGGAAATATATATTTTGGGTCTTCTAATAGGTAGAATCCACAATCATTCCCTCTTATATTTAGTAACCAACAAATAGTATGATCTAGAAATAGCCGCTCATTTATATGTCCCACATCAACCATTTCTAGGAATTATTTTCCTTGTAGTTATAGTTGAATGGATTTATACTAAAAAGTATATAGTTTATTCTACATAATATTAAAATTCTTGGAATATGTCTAAGATTCATAATATTAAAAGGAACATCATTTATTCATGGACATGCAACCATAAAAGGAAATTCACTTAGTCTTGGCTACACAACCTTAAAATGCACCATGATGATCCTTGTGGAATGATCTTGTATTGTATGATGTGTCCCTTTAAAAGAAACTAAATGGCATGGGTTTTAATTCCCATTATGGGGATACATAGGAAGTCCCTGTCACATGCTTTATCCCAACTCCAAAACTCCTACCACCTCCCTAGATGGAGATAAATTCTAAAGTTCTCAATTGTATGTATTTTAACCATAGTAGTTTCTGAAATAGATGGAAAACTGATAATACATAAAAAAATTCACATCAATGAATGTCAATGATTGATCAATTGGATGGAGTTAACTGGTCTCATTATCAGGAAGGATTTAAAAAACATGTCTTAAATATATAAGAGAGACATGTACAAGGAAAATAAGACCCATTAAAGGATGATCTACCTCCCATACACTTGACCAACATGTAATCCAATGTGTCATTACTATGTCTCATTGACTGCATGACTTTGGAAAGAAATTCCACACCGACTCAAAAAATTATGGACAAAAATAATATTAGGGAACAATAATTGATTATGATAGGTCCATATGTAATAAATTTCCCAAATTTATGATATTTTTCATTGCCTCATAAGTGGATATATAGTAATACATAAGTATTATTTAATTCATAAGAAACTTTCCTATATGTTAGATATTTACATTTTTCAAATAAGAGGATATAAAGTGATGTGTTTGGTTTATTAAATATGTAATAAATTTCATTATACATAATGATTTTTCCTTTTTTAATAAATTTCCATATATATGGGTTACTCAATATGTGAGATATTTTCCATTGCACAATACTATCAAACATATGTTTTTTATGATATGTAATAAAATTGTCTTTGCTTGGTTTCAAGAATCAAATGAGGTGAAAATTATGATTGATAATTCCATTATCAATCGTAAAATATGATATAAGACAAAAATAATGAAATTTTGGATAAAAATACTAATGGTCTATTGATTTTTTTTAATGATAATTTTTAGGAACTATAAATAGGATATTTTTATGTCTAAATAAAATATAAAATGTGGATATTAATATCTCATATTTGGAAAATAAATAAAATGTTTGTTTATTTATTGATTCCTTTTAAATATATATATATATATCATTTATATAAATTTAATATTATGTATGTATTAATATAATAGATATGTGAATGCATATAGATTGTTAAGCATGTATATAGGAATAAAATATGTGATAGTAAAGATTAAATGGGATCAGATAGTTATGGATTTAATATGAAAATGATGTTTATTAGATTGGTGAAACTTATATGGAATGACTTATAGTTTAAATATAATGTCTTTATATTGAAATTTTAAGGGTAGTTTACAAAAAAATTAAATTAAAAAATATTTCTAAATATAAAAATATTTTATAATTAAAAATATGAATTGATCATATTTATTAATTTTAATTACTTAATTAAATGCCTTATTTATGGAAATTATTTAAATCACGTAAAAAAAAGTTTTTAATTATTGATTTTATCAAGGATCAAATAATTATTATTATGTGAAATTTTATTATGTAAATATTTACATGATAGAAATTTAAATATAAAATTTTTATATTTCATATAGAATCATATATTTAAATTCTTAATAAACGTTTCTATCATGTTTAAATATGTGAATAGTTATTTTATTTAAAATAATTCCCTAAATTATTCATAGATATAATTTTTATATTATGAATTTCCTTGTATGATTTAGTTTAATTTTGTTAAACTTCTTATATTAATTATCAAACATACATCTAAAGAGTTACATGATGGATATGATAATGTATTTGATTTTATTATACGTTGAATTTAATTTTTAATAATGTTTTTAGCTTTTATTTATTTATTGGATATTGTGTATACATATTAGGTATTAGAGTTATAATAGAATTGAAATCTATCTTGAATAATTTATCCCAAGGTAGAGGGACTTTAACTCATACGTCCCACTATCTTGGAATCTCATGCATTGTTATAGAAAGGTGGGGTTGGCTATATGTGGCCTCGTGCTTACTTAAGTGAGGATTATTAATTTCATATAATTTCAATCCATTGCTTGAAAAGTTCATATACCTTATGAATAAGATGCATTTGGATTTTTTAAAATATATTTGGCTACTATTTTTGGGTGTGTAACACAAATTGTACGTTGTGTAAAGAGCTATACATCAACATGGTTTGAACATATTTATCTTTTTGAAGTAATATGGTTATAAGATAAATAATTAGAATCATGAATACATATAAAGTGAATAAAATGAGATAAAATGGTGAGAGAATGTTTCCCCTTCCAAAGAAGCACTTATCAATACCTCAAACATCCAATTGGGTAGGTTCATGCTTAATAGGGGTTCCCCTAGGTTATCTTGTGTAAGGAAATCAAGAAATAAGGTGACCCAAATAGCTAGGTTCCTCATTCTTGGAGTTTTCTTTGGGTTAAACTTTTCTAGAAATTCCTAAATTTAGGATACTTAAGGAATATAGAAGGATTTATCCATATGATGGATTGGAGAAAATATTATATACTCAACTATCCAAGATTCATATATGATATGATTAGGATGATTCCATACCTAAATAACTAAGAGGTGAGGTTAATTACAAAATAGGGTCACTTCATTAGTGAAATAAGGATCTTATCCAACTGATTGATGTAATGGGTTTAAAAGGCGGTCATAATTTTAGTGGTATCACATTTATTTAAATTATTTAGTGAATATTGGTAAAACTTGATACTCATTTGAGGAAATATTTTGTTTTATATGAAAAAAATAATGGTTATCGAACTTATCTTTAATACTAGTCCCTTAAGGGAGAAGCATGATATAAGAAACTCCTAATATAGATAACTTGAGAAAAATTTTAAGTAAGAAATATTTTATATGTTAGAGTAACCTCTTCCTAGATAACCAAGTGTTTATATTGATCAATAGGAGAATATAGATTCTTGTGAGAATAATATAATTATTTAATTAGAGTTTCAAAAGAATTTTATGCATGAAAACCTTGGGTATTTTAATCTCTACTCATATACTCAATATAATTGAGTATGAAAATGACTTGGTGAGACAAGAGGTTTCCTTGAGGATAGATCGGGTTATATAATTCACTTGGTTTTAATTAATGGAAAAATTACAAAAATGTGAATGGGTTCATAAAAAGTTTACATGATATTCCTAAAGTGTTGATAACATTTGAACTAGGAAAATGATGACTGGGTTTTGGTGTTGTATCAATAGTTTGCATGGGTAAAAGTTAAAACCATAAATAATAAAAGTTAGTTTGGAAGTCTAATAATGTTTCATTTAGTATCCAATCAAGTTCATTGAAACCTAAAGGTTTTATTAATAAGTAAAGATTAATGATTTCATTAAATGTAATTGTTCGAGATACTTGAAGGGGTTTATTCAACTCCATCGAATTACCTTTCTAATCATCGGTGTTATAGAAATAAATTCTTTTATTTTGAAGGGTATAGATAGAAACTACAAGTTTTAAAAATTCTTGAAATATACTGGGGTTATAAAAACATAAGAATTAATAAATCTTGTAGTTTACATTTCGGTGATGAATCAAAGAGCTGTTACATTAAATATTTTATTTTAAAGTAATATAACATGATCCAATGGATTTTATTAAAGGTTTTGTATAGTTATTTAATTCCTTTTATGTGATAAGATAATATCTTTGTTAACAAAGTATTTTTGTGAACAATATAAAATTAATACACATGGTTTATCATTCATCAGATTCTATAACATGTTTAAAAAGAAAAAAAAGGATTAAAATTTTATATCTAGGATAAATTTTCTTATCCTAGTGTTTTTTAAAATATTAGGGAGGGTGTTACCTCCACCCATCAATGAAATATTTTAAGTAATAAATTCTTATTTTTAGAAAAAAAAATTATCCAAACACATATAATACAATATATGAAATGGATATGATAGTTTTTTTGTTAAATATTACTATTAAAATGCCATAATATTTGTTTACAAAACTTAAAGAATTTTTTATATCTTATCAAGATACTCTATAGATAACATAGTGTCTAAGAGTCTAGTGGGAGTATGTTTGGACTAAGAGAATTTCAAAGTTAACAAATAAAATATTATTCGAATAAAAAATACAAAGTGAATGTCACTTTATATCTTAAAAGGTTTAAGGTATACTGGTAAAATATAAATGTAAATATATATTTTAGTTACCAAAATATTTCAAGGGAAAATTTTCAGGGCTAGGATTTATAGAAACATGATGATGAACTTAGAAAGAGTTATAAGTGGACAATAGAAGTTATCAAAATTGTAACATTTGATGTTGTAGAGTGTATAAGTTTTAATGTGTTTAAGGAGTTTAACATTTGGAATATTATTCCTAGATATCACCATTATTTGAACAACATTTCTTCATATATTTTACAAAAACTAGATTTTAGTATGAGGGTTTTATCAGGTGGTCACATAGAGATATGGAGAAAATTACATAGAGATGTAATGAGTTTAACAAAACCCTTAAATGTGTAGTAAACATAAGTATGATTTGGAGGTTTATCATAAATTATATTTTAGGAGACCACTTATTTATAATTTTATTAAGTATTTTTATATTATTTTGATGATATAGAATATCATCTTGTACAAAATAAAATTATCACTTCATTTTTTTCACATAGGCTTCATATATTACATAAAGTGAAATGATAATTATTCCCTCTTTGTATGACATTGAGCTGTCCCTAATTGTTAAAAAAATATAGAGTATTATGGTTTGTGATAATATGTTAGTATTATAGTGAGTATAATCATATAATTGATACAATGAGTTATATACAATATAAAAATAATATACTCTTAAGGTAGTAAGTTGAGACTTATTATCTTGACTAACCCATCAAAGTATATAACATTGAATTTTATAAAATCATTGATATACTAAGGGTTTTATATTTATTATGAATCCACATTACTTATGGTTGGTGATATACCTAGAATGATAACCTTTATACTTTGATACCTTTTTTTATGGAATCCTTGAGGCTTAGTTCATCAGGGGGTTCTTAGGTTTGTAATGAAGCCTTTCATCATTTAGATGTTAACCAAGATGGGATTTTTCTATTAGTATAAAGAGAATATACATATGGTCCCTTGATTGAATTATACTAAGGAAATCCCTGAACATATTTTATGTGATGTTCCCAGCTACATGCATGAATGGCATGTGATATATTCATTCAAAATGGTCAGTCTATATTATAGAATCATGAATGTATGAGTAAGATTATACTAAATTGACATGTTCTATGTATAGTGGTCAATCAATGTTATAGAAAAAAATTATATAGGTATACATATGATGTATATGATACATCTTATGATATAAATTTTTATATAGAGATATGAGTATGTTTAATCAAGATCAAATGAGACCCCTTTATAGCTTGAGTAACATTGACGTTTTTTAGGGTCTTCTCTTTGCTTAATTCAATGAAATAAAGATTTCATAATTGTTTTAAAAAAGGCTTATAGGGTCATATGGTCTGTAAATAGGATAAGGAATAAGTTTTTGACAAATTATTTATTCAAAAATTAATAGAGTTTGATAAAACATATCTAAAAGAGTTTGGATCGATTCATAATGAGTTTAAAAGTTTTTCATAAAGTTTATAAGGGATTTTAGAGAAAGTGGTGTTGGAGTTGGTTCCCTAGAATGAACTAATTTGTACTTTATGCTTCCCTTGTATTCATAGACTTTAATATCAATAAATACCTTATCAAATACAAATTTGTATTCTATATAAATTTAATGTGATAATGTCCTAGAGTACCTATCATGTTGGAATTCTCATTGCAGTTCCTCACTATGATGAGAACCTTGAAGTGTGATGATACTATTAGGAAACTAAATTTATTATGGTCATATAAAATCATCTGATGGGACAAATGATTTAGGCAGTCAAGTGTATGTGCTCATAAGTGTACGATACATTATCTCATGAGGTTAGAACTTGGTAATCTCCAAGGTAGGAGATTATGAGGATATACCCTATGGTAAGAATTCAATATATTTATGTGTCACTGGATATTCATATCAACCAACCTATGTAATGATACAAGGAATTTAATATTATTATTATCACATATCACGAATCACATACTTTGATGTATTGACCAACAATATGAAACCATATATTGACGGTGCGTAGCGTATGTTGGATTCCTCCCAAATGGAATGTTATTAACGAATAAGTTGAGAAAAAAATTTCTAATTACATATTAATGGAAGTTGATATCTTAGCTCATTGATTGAAATGGAACTATCGAACTAAATTCCATGGTGCTAGTGTATTAAAGGGTTCATTTCAAGCATTCAAATAAAAATGTATCAAGTGTATAGGTTGATGCCATGATAATTAAACCTACTTGATAAGATTTTGAGATAAAATCATTATATTAAATAGTGGGTGTTCATATTTGGTTTTTGTTATTGTTCCATTAACTTCTTCTTCTATGGGTTCATCTATGTATTTCTAGGTGATGATATTCAGCTTTAGCAAAGTTAGCCTAATTCCATTGACGAAGGGGCCTAGAGGTCCACACACTTAGTGTTTCCATTAATCTAAATGAAATTCTATTTTGAATTCAATTATTGGAAAATAAGTTATTCTCTGCACTAAGGAATAATATTTATTTTAGATTTATTAATCATACATATTCAATCACTAATTTTATATAAGTTGAATATTAAAATAGATATTTTTTAGTGAGACCATGAATATTACATTTATTCACTTATCAAATTAATAATATTTATGATTCAAGTTTCAAAAGATGCTCAGGAAGGTAGATGGACCAAGTAAGGTTCCCAATAACAGAAATGATATAATAAATATCATTTAAATAAATATTAATTTATTTATTGATATTTATATCTGTGAGAAATGCACACATCATTAAAAATACAATTATTATTATTATTATTATTAGGCATGGAATTATATAAGGATTAAGAGAATGTTAAAATAACTACTAGAGAATAAACTTTTAATGTCGGTTTTTTTATTTTTAGAATCAGTTAAAAAAAGATGTTGATACAACTAATGTCAAAAATAACAGTTTTAACATCAGTTATATGAAACTGATGTTAAAAAATATAAAATGTATATTTTCATAGTGAATTAATGTTTAAAGTTTAAATAAAATCAATTTTTTGAGACTTTAATGGTAAATTTTATCTAAAACCAATGTTTAATGTAGAAAAAATACTTTCATCATCGATTTTTTAAAAAAACAGACATTCAAATTCATATATTTCACTTTTAATGTTAGTTTTTTCTAAAACTAACATTCAAAAGTATAAAAAAAATAAAAAATTAGAAGAAATGAAAACCCCAAAAACCATTACATGAATTTGAGTATAAAACAAAATGAAAACAAACAAAAATACTAAATGTATAAACCTTAATAAAAATAAAAACTCATACATGGAACTTATCTATAAATTAATCATGCCTAAAAAATATTTTGGAAATAAATTCTGATGGTGGGAAATATATTCATCAGTATACAATGTGAAATCATTGAAAACCTACAAAAATTGAATGTAATAAGAAACAAATATAATATTTTGATTTAAAACCATTGAATTTTAATTGAACTAACTTCATAAAACATTGTCATCCAAATTGTGATAATATCAAACATTGATCTTAAAACATAATTACCACATTCCACATTTCCTTTTTGATGATGAAATTGTAGTTATAAAACATTAACTTGAAATTATTAACCAATATATGTGTGTGTGTGCGCGCACACACATATGTATGATAAAACAAGTATTTTCTAATATAAAATCTATTTAACTACACTTTCACGTAGATTTTTTTTTGGATACTTTATTAACAAGTGAACAATGTTAAACTCTTCACATGACCTATATTTTCATATATAAACTAATAAAACATATATAATTAGAAAATTAAATATTAAAGAATTTATAGAATAGAATAAAACTTACTTTTTTAACAATTTATTAAAATGTTTATCAAATCCACCCAGTGAAGAGAAAAAACAATATATCATGCATTTGTGTGGGAATAATACACCAAATACATCAAATGGACCCTAAAATATAAAAAGAACAATATTAATGATATTATAATAAATATTATTTCATTAGTATATTAGTCTGTTTACCCATCGTGGGATGGAAGAAACCAACCTCCAATAATTATATTTTCTAATCTTTTAAATATATAATTAACACTAGCTTCGGTACTCAGATATAGCATATATATTGGAATGGATTTTGGATCTATAAAAACATAAATGGAAGAATTATCATTTTCGATAAAAAAAGGTGTTGATATACCTAATTATATAAGTAATAAACTAAGTCACTAAAATCATATTTATTTAAATATAGAGAAAATTAAATTAAATTTATATTCATGGAAAAAAACTACAACATGACTACGGTGAACTGAAAAAAAATAAAAAGATCCATTATATATTTTTTAAATATTCTTAATGTATAGTCTTTTTAATATATATAATCTATCATTTATACCTCATAATGGGGATCTAAGATAGACTAAACCTATGATAATATTTTTGGCCCATCAAGAACCTCATAAGTATATGAAGGTATTGGTTTTTGAAACTTTTGTTTCTTTTTCAGTATTTATTTCAATTTTAGATACTTTTATATAAGTTAAATATAAGAAATCATTTCAATTATTTTTAGATAAAAAATAAATAAAAATTAAAACACACATAACTCAAATGACATCTGATGAAGAAGGACAGATGGAAATAGAAAAAAATGATCTACATAATCTCCAACTATGGAAACCTTCTCTATAGGAAACAACATTAGATAATTTGGATTAATAATACCACATACTGTTACTTGTACCTAACCTAGCTTCATAGGCCAATAATGTACATAATCCCATAATATATGTATTATTATATACACTACATTATGTACATGGGATATCTAACATAAAACTCACAATACATGATTGGATACAAATGAGGAGATAGAGGACCTATGTAGGAAAGTTGTGCAGGATGTGACTATCTCATAATTTCTTCAAACATGGATTGCACAACCATTTTAATTTGGTCACCCATCAAATGTCATGGGTCTCACACTTCATCCATCAAGGAATCTATTTCTGTGTCCATCAAAGTCATGCTAGGATTGCCAAAAACTTTCCTAATATTGATACTCACCTCATTTCCTCTTACATGGTTAGGATGTTCTATCTTTACTAAAACAGTAACTAGAATTCCCATACAACCCTCAAGGATAAAACTTCCATGCATTTCTTACACCTGAATATCACCCTAAAATCATATATTAAAATTTTATATTAGGGCATTCAATTTAAAAAATACTAAAATTCAATAAATAAAATTAATTTTTTATAAATTTTTCATCCACTTCTTTAGATGGGTCCATAAAAACCTTTACCATTATTTATTCTCTCTCTATTTTCTATTTTTCATGCTAAGTTGGGGGAGAGGGAGGCCCAAAGTAGACCTCTTATGAGCCACTACTTGATTTAGATCTCAATGTATCAAACTTTTATAAAATCATTTTCTACTCTAGTAAATGATACCGTATACATGATACACTATAAGGTTATAAATTCTACAATTGGACATATTGATACGATCTCTTAGAGAACTATTACATAAAAATAAATTAATAATTCATCAGGTAATAAACAAAAAAAATTACAAATAGAATTTGTATACAATAACTATAATATCAGAAATGATTCATCATTTCATCCAGTGATAAATTTAGCTTATGTATCTATATCTAAAAACACATACATGAGACATAGGTTTTCAATCTATAACTTTCTAAAAGCATAATTTCTTTTAAATATTATTTTAAAATCTCTTCATCTAACTACTACAAAATATAGATAGTTTTTTTAATTTATTTCATTTTTTGAAAGTTTTATGTCATTTGTAAGTGAATATAATAAATATTAGTCATCTGAAACGTATAATATTTTAATAATTAGATAAAAATTAGTTAATAATTTTACTGTTAAAAACTTCCAAAGTTATTCTTTTTTATCCTTGTGATAGAACTCTATTCAAGATATAAATTATTAATCCCACGGGGGCTCTATATCCCAAATAACTCCTAAACTTCATTTCACTCGGGTTGGCTGGGTTATTATTATCATAAAATTCAATATATATCCTCTTTTTCGCATGTGAAAGTGAATTTTTTGGTAAATATAAAATCCCACATCTACTAACTTTAGGAATTTTATTCTTTGGAGAAGAAAAATCCATTATAGGAAGCTCACCTATAGTGCTGCAAATAATTTTAACAAATAAAAGTTTACTTCCATTAAATAAATTCATTATTAAAGATTTATTAATATGAAAAAACATACATATACCTTGGTAAATTTTCCACAACCTCTATGTCTATTACTTAAATAGATTAATATTCTGATATTTTGTATACCCACGTATTATTAGAATTAAATGACTATTATAAGTAAAAAAATTGATTTTTAGCAATATAAAGAAAGTTATATCTATTATGTTAACTAATAAAATTGATGAAAAGTTAATATATAAAGATAGTGAATACAAAAAATATCCAAGAAAAAAATAGTGTCATTACATGTGTATGTTTCACAAAAAAAATGATTTTAGGCTTCTAAACCTAAAAATATGTAAGTAAAATTAATAAATATACCAAATAATTCAAAATATGGCATAAATGATCAACGTTTTTTGATTTTAATATCCTGGTTATAAAAAAAAGTTTTGATATGTGAAAATTTCAAAAATAAAAATAATTTTTTTAGGATTCTTCAATAAATAAATGTTTAAATAAAACTAATGAATAAAATATTTAATATAAAAATCAAATAAATGGTCAATATCTATATATATAAATATCTAATTTAAAAAAATGATCTTTTAAAAGTGTAGATTTTATAAAATTTAATAGAAAATATGTATTTACATGAATAATTAAGAGAGTAATAGTGTGTTTTCCCATATCTATTAAACGTGGTGATTTTTTATAAAATAGAAAATATCAACCTTACAATCATTATTATCATCATATAATCAAGTAATAGGTGAATAAACCTCACATAAGTCCACAACATCATCAACATCACCATCACCTGAATAAATTCCCTTACCTTGAAAAATGACAGACCGTTGATCATTTGATGGGTTGGTAATATAAAATATTTTATTTACATGTGTCATAATGATAAATGGTTCCTCCTGGAAACTAAATATTTACAAATTGATGAGTGTAAATCGATAATCATCATGTTTCACAACATTGTTACTATCAAACCAGTTACACTTACACACAACTCCTCTAAATTTAGTATAATCATTTTCCCATATAACCTCAAAAGCTCCAAAATATTTCATTGATGTAGAAATTGGGTTTTAATCATTTACCCTTGAAAAAATCAGTTCTTCAACGATGATCATTACTCCACTCTTTTGAATGATAAACTAATCATCCTGATTTTTTCTGTAAAATGTGTAACTATTAATATTGAAGCTAGATCATGTGATCACATTAACATAAGTCCCCCTATTAAATATTTCAATATTTTGTACGCATATATGTCAGTGTTTAATAACTCCTTAAAATGGGAAACAAATATATTTTTATATTTATTAATCAACCACTTTTCATTTCTCTTTGGATATCATGTCTACAATCCAACATTATGTGATGATATATTTGGTTGATCTTCATCTGTGTTGTTAAAAATGTACAAAGATGTCTGTATTAATTCAATATGAGGAATTAACTTTACACTAAGCCACAAATCCCTTCACCATCACTATTAACCGTCAAATTTCAATATATACATATACCAATGTTCTCTAATTCATAAAAATAATTGGTACAAAACTCAATCACCTCTTCCAATATATATTTTTTAATAATAGAGGTCTCTAGATTATGTGAATTTTTAATATATCCCTTAAAATTTTACATATATCATTCAAAAGTATGAATCCAATGTAAATAAATAGTCCCATATATTTTTATCTCTCACACCAAATGAATCACTATATAAACCATTATATCAAAAACATATGGTGTAAAATAAATTTCAAGTTGAAAAATTATGAGGGAAGTTTCATTCCCCAACACATCTAACAAATTTGTTTCCATTAATTCACTATAAAGGGAATTAAAAAAGTAACATAACCTGATAATATACTTTTTGAAAGGTATCAACACAAATCCATGTCATGAAACCAGAATCAGTTATTACATAAGTACATGATAGTCATGAGATTCCATACCTATTAATTTCAAATCCTTCAATGACACCAAATTTTTCATATTTGAAGAATATATACTAATTATTTTTATACCACGGAGATATTGAAAAAAAATAAACTTCTCACTCTTTATTATTGTGTTACAAGATGGAGGTAAATATTTTTTGTTTCCTTTAATAGTGGGAGATAAATCCAAATGTATTCCAATGGATATTATGTATAATATTTCATACAGTACACCTTTTTTATTAACTTTTATGTTTAATAAATATCTAATCAAACCATCACAAATTTTTTTATCAATATTTATAACATCAATATTATGTTTTGACTCTAAAAATATCCAATAAGGTATCTCAAATAATAATTATTGTTTCTTCAATGTATTTTGTTGATGAACATAAATTTATTTCTAAATGTGAAATCAATTTTTTCACTTTATCATAATATTCTTCTGCTAAAAATGGTCATGGGGGTATATTATAATCTTGAAAATAATTAAACTTATTTTTTAATATTTGATATGGATTATCCATTTTTAAAAATCTTTGATGACCCATATATTCTATCTTTCTTCCATTATTTAATTGATAATAAGAATGATCTTCTTTTCAAATTGGACAAGATTTATATCCATTAACACTATATCTAGATAATTTTTCATATAAAGGAGAATCATTTACAGTGAACAATATCATAGCATTACAAATAAAATATTCTATCTTATATAAATAAAAAACTATAATGTATTTCTCTCGTATAAATTTCAAATCATCAATCAATGGTGATATATAAATGTCAACATAATTTACAGGCTATTTTGACCCAAAATTCATCAAACTCATCATAACATATTTTTTATTCAAACATATATTTAGGGTCATGTTGTAAGACACCAACATAAGATTCCATGAATTATGCTAGCAACTATGGATCTGATATGGATTTATTCCATCTATGCATAGTCCCATTATGAGATTTCTAGCTTCGCTAACAAAATCGGTAAATTTCTTATCAAATCTCATCTATAGTGGTGAATCAATAGGGTGACATAAGTTTCCATCACAGATACACTCATATATATTCCATATTAACCAATTTGTACCATTTTAATTTGAGAATAGATAATTTAAAATGGGAATTATTAATAGATACCATATTGCTTTTGCAGTTTGTTTGATTCTTTTTCTTAAGAATGCTTTAGAGTTAAATTTTTCATCTATTTTATATCATGATTTCATGCATTTAGGGAATTATAATAAACTTTTATATTTCTTCCTCTATATCACACAATCATTGGGGAAATAATGTATCTTTTTATACCATAATTCCATTTGGAATAATATTTTATTTTCATCATAATTGTAATTTGTAAGTGTGTTGCCTTCAATAAGTAACTCTTTTAAAAGTTAAAGAAATTTCATGAAAATTTTATCACTCCACCCATTTCTTTCTTTCAATTAAAAAAGTTTCAACACTACTGATAACACTATAAATTTCATTCAATATCTGAATAGTGTTCTCTCAGAATCCTCATACAATCATTCAACAGTTTTAGTTTTTTCAATGGTTCCAACACCT
Organism: Viscum album; assembly: GCA_963277665.1. NCBI lineage: Eukaryota > Viridiplantae > Streptophyta > Magnoliopsida > Santalales > Viscaceae > Viscum > Viscum album. Next base: position 1,088,364,813 of record OY728130.1, on the reverse strand, counting down.
ATGTCATGAACTAATTCATCAAGATGATCATCAGTATCATGCTGAATATATTCATCAACATTATATCTTGACTGTTATGTTATTTTACCATGCCAGTTTCAATGTGTGTAACTATTATTAAATCCATATAAAATTAGATGATTTTTATTTCTCTAAAATTTACCTTTCTCATATTCAAATGATTCATGCGTGGAAAGAAATTAGAACTTTTTTTAAGATTTATCCTTTAAAATTAAAATAAATACTCAAATACTTTTTTATATTCATCACTGGTTCTTCATACATTTATCTAATTAATATCTTTCAATTACCTAAGATCACTTTATAATATGTGAATATATTAAAACATTTAAACATATATATAAACTGATAAATTTTAAATATATAATCATATAATCAAAATAATTAATTAACTATTTATAGTATTTAATCAAAAATAATTTAAAAAATAACAAATAATACAATATTAAATCTTATGGGTAATGATTTAAAGAAAAATAAAATCATTGTCTATGTGAAATATAACTTTTATTTAAATTATTAAAATTTTGAAATTGGAAACAATGTAATGAATCATTCTAATATCTGATATAAAACAATATGATGTTTATTTCCTTGGAATGATATGGATGGATTTTTTCTAGTGGTATGATTATGGGGGATCAATTTTTTGAACAATAATTTGCATCGAGCTCATAATTTTTTAATATTTCATAAAAATACCCAATGGTTACTTCATCCATAACTAGGTATGGGCCTAATTTCCAAAGGTAGGAAGACAATTGGTGTTTTAGAACCAATGATGCTTAGTAACTCACATTTGTTGAGAGGATATGAGGTAAGGATCATCAAAAACCTTTATAGGGAATTTTTTCCTACTCCATGACTCTATTATAGATTTAAGATATGTTTGTGAATATTTTCCTAATACAAATACAATATCAGTTACCCTAAAAGGATTTCCATATTTTAAGCCCTTTTATATAAAAAATAATTGGATCTCATTAGTGAATCCATTTGTAAGTATCTAATCTTCCTTATTCATTTCCCTTTGTTAGGTAGATGATTATATGTTAAAGTTATATAACCTGACACTCTGGAGTTTAAAGTTATCTAAGAGGTGATTAATATCTTGATGATGGTATTGATCCATTATAAGGCATCTTACATATCCTATTTTATAACAGGAATAAAAACCCGTGTATTTTATTAAACCCATTCATTTTAATGTCGTATGGAAAGGAAATATAAGCGGGTACTTGGGCACCAAGTATTTGAGCTTGAAACTCAAGGAGGCATCCTATATATCCTAATTATAATAGGAATCATAATTATCGTAGTTTGTTCACTCCCTTGATAGATTCTCTAGGGTAGATACCATTGAATGTAGGGTAATTATATCATTCCATTGATTGGGGCTTACACACTGAGGTTTCCATGGCTGGTGGAGATTAATAAATCCAATGATGTTTTTAATGAAACTCTCAAATCACACATGATCTATGCTCAGTGTGAGAAATAAGGGATATAAATAAATCATCCTCATTGCATATGGATATGGATCTTATGTTCTAGTAAATCCCTTTGGATTCTTAATATAGATCTTGGGACTTTGTAAGGTGTCCTATGTATCCTATTTATGGAATGGATCAAATTCATCATAGTTCAGTGATCTCTCAATATGTTGACGGATGAGGAAAGATGATCATCCCAGATGAGAGATTAGGACCTGATGGTTGGAATATTAAATACATGGAAGGACTTTCATTGATGTGGATACCAATTTGAGTTTGGTTTTAGGCCTTAGGAAGTCGTCCTACATATTCTAGTTATGCCAGAAATCATATTCCTTGTAGTTCAATGAGTTGGGGCTTACACACTGAGGTTTCCCTTATATGCGGAAAAATCATATTATACTATTGATTGGGTCTTACAAACTAAGGTTTCCCATATATGTGGGACATATCATAGTATGCTACTAATAAGGGCTTACACAATGAGGTTTCCTTTTTTCTAGTAGAGGCATGTGATGATAATGATATGATCATTGTGACTCCCTAAGCCCATGTGATCTATTCTCAGCATGAGAAATAAGGGATGTAAAGTAATGAGTCTCATTGCTTTTGGATGTGGAACTTATGTGTTGGGACTACCCTATTAATTTTTTAATATAAATATTGAACCTTAAGAATGTTTCATGTGTATCATCATTATAGAAGGAATCATATTCATCATAGTTCAATTGGTTGAGGCTTACACATTGGTGTTTCCCTTATAGACGTTAGACAAGGCAATCAAGTCCTGGGAAACCCGGTTGACCTGGCCTACTTGTCTTCCTGGCATGTGTTGATTGTCTACTCGACATTCCTTGATTTTGTACATGTAATGTCAAAGGATGTCTTCCTGGCATGTTAAAATAAAATTTCATGATCCATTTTATTTGTCTAAGGTACATCACATTATCAATATAGCATGTCTGAAGATCATTGTGTGACCAAAGCTAAATTAATATGATGACATTTCCAGACTCAACTGGCTTGCCCTGAAATACAGTGCATGATCTCAGATGACATGATTAGAGGGCATCGTATGATATTAGATGACATGATTAGAGGTCATCACATGATCTTGCTACCATTCCCTAGTGTCATCATTAAAGTTGTATGACACACTTGGAGGGTGTTGCGGGAGTCAATGTGACATGTCCAGAGGGTGCCTCAGGTCTTGGATGACTTCTCTGGTTGTCATCATGAAAGTTGGCTGACATGTTTGGAGGATGTCATAAGATCCATATGGCATACCGAGAGGGAGTCATGAGATTTGTATGGATTTTCCAGAGGATTTCATGAGATCTAGTTTACATGCCATGGTGATATCGTGAGACTTAGCTGATATATACCAGTGTGTCCGTATGATATGAGTGACATGTCTAGAGTTCATCGTGAGGCTTTGATGGTGAGCCCGGAGGATTTTGCAAGACTTGGGTGGCATGCCAGGGGTCTCTATGTTCCTTCCTCTAAAATTTCTAGGGAACTTTTCATAATCCAAATAATATACCAAAGGATAATTGAGTGATCTGGACAACATGTCTTGTTGATGTCTCCTAACCTGGTTGGTTGATGTGTAGCACATGAGGATCATTGTATATATTATTCACATAAGTCTTCCTAATTTTTAGTCTTCATTCCATCATTTTATTATATATGCTTTAGATTTTTTTAGTGTTATCTTATTTTATGTCTCGTGTGATCTTGTAGATATGCGAGATGTTCTTCATGTGACCTGCCATAATTCCTTCATGATATCTATGAGTGGTATTGTGAAGTGCCTATGCATGCTACATAGTCACTCCGATTGTTCTCCAGATCGTACATAATGGAAAACTTTCCCAATAATGAGATTAGAAACTCTGAGAAATATACTCTAATGTCTGGGTTCCTTAGTGTTAGGTTACAAGGAAAATTCCATCCCTTTTTCATGCTGGGTTGGGGGATTTATAGGCCTTTTGTACTCCTGGTATAATTTCTTCAACTTTATAGAACTGATGTTGGTGTAGTTTTCTGTTAATATTGTGTGAGGGACTCTGAACCTGGTGATGATATGTAACTTTATGAAGTTGATTATATTCTTCATCCCAAATTTCCTAAAGGTCATTTTCCCAACCTGTTTGTAAAATAAGTTAGTAGCGGTAATAATGTACTTAAACTAATTAGTTGTGGCTGGGGGATATAACCCCAAAATATCAATTCCCCAATTGGAAAATGGACATAAATATATAGATTTATGAAGAAATTATAGGGGATAATATAAGAATTTTTCAAGGATATGGAATGCATGAAATTTCCTAGTGAATTCTACACATTCATATATCATGGTTTTCTTGTAATAACCCAACCTCATGATTTGGTGTGGGATACTAGTCTTAGACTGATGAGCGTCATAGGATCCTGGATGGAATTCTTCCATAATATTGTGAATCTCTCAATCTGCTATGTATTTAAGTAGGATTATTTCAAATCCTTTCTTGTAGAGGGATTTCTGCTCATTTGGGTCATCCAGGAGGGTAAATTTCAGTGTACGGCACAAAATATATTACATTACATCTTGGTATATTAGGAGAACTCCATTTTAGAGATAAAAAATTAAGGTACTCATCCATATAGGGGAAGATATCGGTTCATCTTACTGTGGGATGGTGTTGACCTGATTTATTTCTTCAATATTGTAGATGATGATCTAAGAGACCATTCTTGAGTGCATGATACAAATATTGCTTCCTCCTTATAAGAGTCAGTCCGGATGATGGATGTATTATCCAATGCATCAGCACAAGCATTATATGATCAAGGGACATGTTGCAATGTGGGATCAAAATGTAATTCTACAATTAGTCCCCTGATGTAGCCAGTGATAATTTTTAATTATTCCTTTTTCATGGAATATTCACCATTCATCTACTTTATCACTAGTTCTGACTCTCCTTTCATATTCAGTCAAGCTATCTATAACTGCTAGGCCAATTCCAAGACAATGATGAGGGCTTGTTATTTCACCTCATTTTTTACATCCTTTATATAGTGATAAAGAGTAGGTAAAAATTTCTTTTTTGGGAGAAACAAATACAATCTATAATCCAACCTGATTTAAATTTGTATTTTCCATAATTTTTTATAGAACCTCAAGAGGAACCATCAAAACATATCTCCCACATCCTGGGAGTGTCGTGGTATTATAAAACCTCCTAATTTGTGATTTTTATGTCCAATGGTTTACTTTATATGGTGGGATGTTTCACGAGGAAATTGGCCACTGATTTCCCTTTTACCACATTCTATGAAAAAAAATGATGTCAAACTGTTGCATAATTACCACCCATCAAGAAAAATGTTGAGTTAACATGGGGTGGGAAAGTATGTACTTGATCATATCAATACAAGAGACCAAATGGAATTTTTTGTGCTGCAAGTAATGTCTCATCTTCTGCACTACAAAGATTAGTGTGAGGTAGTTTTTCTCGACATCTGAGTAGCGGGTCTCGATACCTAGCATTGTTCAGCTAGGTAATAGATATTTTTCTCACTCCCCGCATCATTTTTCTATGAGGTGAGGGTGGCCAATGAGCATTCCATATTATATAATATGATTGTCCTCCCTTCCTCTGGATGAATTAGAATTGATTCATGTAGTAGATACATTTTGAGACTTTTGAAGGCTTCTTGGTAGTCCTCATACCATCGGTAGGTGATTCCCTTATTTATTATCATGGTGAAAGGGATATATTTTCCAACAAATTAGTCTATTAATCATAGAATGTAGGTAGGGTACCCTTGTATTCCCCTCAGTACTTTGAGATTCCTGGGGGTGACATTATTAAAATAGCACTAGACTTCTCTGGGTCGAACTCGATGTCATGGTGGCATTCCACAAAGCTAAGGAACTTCTATGATATTACCCCAAAATTTCATTTTAGCATATTCATCTTTATACTATACTATCTCATCATGATGAAAACTATTTGAAGATTCGAAAGTGATCACATCGTTGTCATGATTTGAAAACTGGGTCATCAACATAACATCCGGTTATCCTTACTAGGAATGGATTAAAGATATGATTCATGGCATGTTGATAAGTGGAACGAGCATTCTTTAATACAAAGGGTATAATATGATAGATAAAGATCCCTTGGGGTGCTCTGAAGGAAGTGGCTTCTTCGTCTTCAGGTGAAATCATTGTTTGAATGTACCCTAAATACCTATCCATGAAGGAAAGAGATTGTAAGCCATAAATTGCTTCAATAAAGAGTTTTATGATTGGAAAAGAGAATTTATCCTTTGGTAAATGTCAATTAAGGTCTCTTAGATCAATTCATAACCTAATTAGTCCATTCTTTTTCTTGTTGGGTACAATATTGGAAATCCATCTTGAGTATTTCAATTCTAAAAAAAGTTGTCTTTGATCAATTTGTCAACTTCCAACTCCACATTGGTAGCATGAGTGGGGTGAATTCTCCTTACTGCCTACTTGAACCCTTAATGTTCAATGGGTAACCCAATATGGTTCATGTATGCATCTTGATTCAGTTCAGTCATTTTTGTATAGCTCCAAGTGAACACATATCAGTATTGCTTTAGAAATGTAACATACATATCTTTCTCTTCAAGGGGCATGGCATCACTAATCAGTGTAGATATTGGGTCTTCTTGTGTTCCTATATTTACCTACCTGAAATCATCTATGGGGGTGGATACACCTTCCCCAAATGTGGTAGAGTTTTTCCTATGGTCGTTCTCTTCCTCTTTAACATATGATTATATAGAGTCATTCTCAGGAATATATGTAAATATGGGGGCATATCAATCATTGTCTAGGTGAGAGAGGCCATGAGAGGAGACATTATTATCCCCTGCTTCTAGATTCATTACAGATAGATGATGGAGATGGTTTTATTTTACACTGTCATTAGGGTCAAGAGGGGCTTGGACCTCTAGGGTTAGGTCTATTACCTCAACTAGATTTATGGGGAGCACATAGTCGCTATCAAGCATACTCTAGGGATTTGAAGGGGTAGTCCCCAAGATTTTTGGGGGATGAAACGTATATATCATCATCACCATTGGTTGTTTTCCTTCCCTTTTTTGGAAACTAGCTTCAACATATGTGGAATCACAATTCTATAATGGATTTTTATCACTATGTAGTATTCCAAACTTTCTGTCGATGGGGTATATCATACTTTGATGGAATTTTGAACGTACCGCCATGTAGCTGAGGATCCAGTGTCTTTCAAGTAGGAAATTGTATGTATTTTTTCTGTATAAACATAAACACGACATCATATGTGAGATCCCCAAATTAAGATTTGAGTTTAATCTTCCTGATGAGACTTTTATCAATATTATCATACACTTAAATGGTTATCTTTGTGGGAGAAAATTCCCCTTCATTATATCATAAAGATCGGAGGGCTCAAATTAGGATGAGATTGATCCCAAATCCATTATCAATCTAATCCCTTCAGATATCTAGATTATTTATTCTACCTAAAACATATAAGTTTTTGATTTCACCCTAGATGACTTCTTCCTAATCATGCTCTATGAACAAGATGGTGACATGGAATTCTGATGACATGATTTTTATTCGATAGAGCATGAATTCAGTGGATTATCTCTCTAATTACTATGGGATTTGGAGGTATTTAAATAGTTCATCTCTGGTTTCTTTTGAAATATGGATTTCATTGGGGATTAAAATATTTATTGGTACAACTTCCATATGTATCAAAATTTCATACTTTTTTGACATAGGTTGGCTCTTCCCAAGGTGGGGTTTCTCAGTAACATGTGGATTAAGATTTTATGCATTGGAGGTTGATGGTAATATTTCTAATACAGGTTTTGAGGGATAATCTACTTCTAGTGGTGAGTTTCATGCTAGCCTTCCCCATTTCATAGGATGATTAGGGAATTGAACCCCTACTAGGTGGTCGTGCAATACAACTATGTTTGGATGAATGCTTTAGAGTTCTAGGACACCTACATGTCTTTTTTAGGATTTTTTTAGTGTTTTCCCATGGGTCTCAACTGAATATATGTTCTATGTGGGGACACAATCAAAATATTGTGTCTAACCATGCATGTTTTGTCCCATGTATCATTGGTTCCTATGTATTCAGCCTCTGATTCCACGATTTAGTGAAAGGGAACTCATACTCAAAGGAATATTCATCATTATAGAAGTGTTATTCCAAGTGTATCATGTTGAAAGAACTAAATATGAGCTCTTAGTATAATGGGTATTCCGTTTGGTAGGTTTATTCCCATGTTTTGGTTATTATATGGAAGAAATTTGTAAGGTTCAAATCTTACATCAGAGAAGAATACAACTCTTCCTCTTTTATCTCTTCCTCCATCTGGTGGTCATGCCCACTTTTGGGAGACATATCTAATGTCACCTTATTTAATAATGGATATATTTTGGGTTTGTGCTGATATGATCTCAGGGTGGCATAATCTCGTTAAACTATTTTTAGAGTCATCCAATTGTTGAAATTTTTTCCACGCCTGGCCAGAACATTCTACCAATCACCCTCTTATTTTGGCTAGGAAATGGTTATGTAGGCCACTAGCTCTGAGTATTTATCTAAAACCACATATTGATAATCAACCATACCTTGAAGGACTTATTTAAAGATAAATAAATCCAGGATATTATGTCTCAGACTTCTATAAAAAGGGAAATAGTCAGGATGATCGGTGAGGTTGTCCTCATTGGGATTCATGAGTTGTGGTATCATTAGTAGGTTATTTTCCATGGATAAAAGGAAATAAATGGGGAATTTTTCATTTTATATGGAGTAGGATTTATTCATATATTCCTCAAATCTCAGGTGACCCTAATTTCTCTGTGCTTCTATCTTAGGGATATTTTGTAGTTATTTCCACTTGATAGGAGCTATTGGGTGGTTCAAGACCTGTTTAGAAGCTAGAATGGGCACTGCTATAGGTTTGGAGGTAATAATGAAAATGTATGCCTTTATGAGAATTTTTTCCCATATTTTGAAGTACTGAGTTGATATTTAGCTTAGGTTCGGTGAATGGAGTCCTCCAACCATTGTTATAATTTTTTGAACTCGCGGAATCCACTTGGATACTTCATTGGGATTAGAGGTTTCTTCAACTCATATTGGAAATTTTCATCATAGATTTCCAACAATTGTTCTTGTGAGAGAGGGATAATAACTGAAAAGGTTAAACCCTTCCATCTAGAAATAAATTCAATCACCCTCTCATTTTTTTATTTCTTATAGTATATTATGTTTAAAATTATTATTTTTCTCAGTGTGGAACTAAAATGGTAGTGGAACTGTTGACTAAGGTCTTCCCATTCTAAAATGGATCCTACTGGAAGGATATTATATCAAACAAAGGCTAACCATATCAGAGTCTATATGAGCCACCACATATTTGTTTCCTCCTACTGGACTCAAGGGCCCATCATCGGCCCACATTGGGATATAAAGTGTGTGATATGTTGTTCAGGGTCTCCCATTCCATCAAAAGTTGATAAGGTAGCATTGCGTAAATTTTTTGGCGGAAAATTTTCATCTACCCATTCAAGATATGTCTTCCTCTTAGGCTGTATAGGTGTGAATCACCCTTATATGGCTTTAATTTGAGTGGTCAGGGATTCGATGGTGTTGAAAAGTTTTGAAGGTACTTATTTTTGAGCTGTCTCCCATATATAGGGAGCAAGAGAGGTTTGGAATGGTGGCATTGTCTTTGTATCATATTGATTTTAAACACTTATATAGACTGAGTGATTACCCTATCAATGGAGAGTTTGTCTCTGTAATGGATGGAAGTCACAATCATTTTTAACTTCATCATTTATATAGACCATCTGACTGAATTAGAAGTCAATATGACACTCATATCCTAATTTGGAAGGTGGATTGAATTTAGTAGGAAGAATATTCATCTCTTTCTGAAGATGATGCCTACTGGGAAAATTTCCCATGGGTATCTCCTCATTGATTTGTCTGAGAGTTTGTATCTCATTCTCGTATTGTGGAAATTATTCATCCGTGGAAGGAACCTCAACTCTTCTGGGTGGTGATTGGGATGTAGCCACACCTTTCCATTTATCTTTGGTACTGTTCTGATGGAGAGGTGGTAACTTGATATTCAAAGGTTCTATATTTGGTAACCTTCTTTTATTCCGAGTGCATGAATCCTTAGTTGGTGCATCCAAATCACCCTCCTCTAAGGGTATTTTTTGCATGTTTCAGCCCTCTATATTTGTGTCTTAATCAACAATATATAATGTGTTGATAGTGGAAAAATTCAAAGATCTGTATCAAGTAATGGTGGTTGTCCAATTATTTTTAATTTAGTAGGATGATTCTACACTCCCTTCATTAGGGTCATTATTCAACCCATTGGCCATATTAGGCCATTTTGGATTGCGATGGTAACATCCCCCAATATGGAACTCTCTCACATGGTTAGAAAGGGTTGGTTACGAGACCTCAAGAATGACTCCTCATACGCCAAAGGCTTCCGACTAGCAATGGGTGTGTTAATGTTATAATGGGGAGACTATACCCCCTGTTATAAAGTGTCATAATTTTATAAAAAATTCATAATAAAACAAAATTAATAAGAGTAACTAAAATTTGTAAGACAATAATAAAATTCAACTAAATAATCCAATATATAAATAAGAAATAATGTAATAACATCCTAGAATGTAACTAAATTCCATGCTATAACAATACTATAAAAAGACTAGAAGACTCAAATCAAATACTAAATGTCCTAGGTCTTGAACCCCACATCAATCCCACCTATAAACTCTAAACCAAAAATGAACAAGCAATCAACAACAAGGTCCTTTTCCCTTGTCCAAACCTGCATCCAAAAAATCTGCTCAGGTACCAAATGGTGACTCGAATAGGGTGTGAGTATAACTTAGTAGGTCAACACCACCATGTCTAAAAAATAGTCTGATAATAAGAATATGAAATAAAGTGATAAATGTGTGCATTAATTAATTCAATAATTAATAAAATACAACAACAACCTTCTTTAACTCAATGCTGGAATAGCTCTGAGCATGTCTTATAACCATGCCAACCACAACTATATAACCATGATAAAATTACCTACTTTAGAACCATACTGGAATATATCTGAGCATATATTATGATCACTACAACCAAAACCATATAACAATGGTATAATCACGACAAAAAAATACATTTTCAATACCTGTAATCATTATAGAATTCCATGTCAAATCCCTATTAGCATTGCAACATGGGAGTTGGCATAAGCCACTCTCTATAATCATTATAGCCTGGACTGGTCTGAGCCCGCTCAATATCATTATTACAGTATATAAGTGTATAGGTTCCAGGGATGATCCCAATATATAATCATTGTATCATTTTCAAGTCAAATCCCTATAAGCATTATAGAATAGAGAAAAATCCATATCAAATATCATGGATATCATAATATCACATCACAATTTTCAATGAATAATTATGTGAATAACCATTAGTCTATCAAATACCACTTTCATTTATATCACAATTGATTAATAGTTGTATCAATAAGAAATAATCCATAATTAAGGATTTTTTTTAATAAGAAAACACCCTAGTTCACATGTCATAATAAACATACTTTAATCCATTTTTCAATTTATTTATATTCAGTGGTTTCCTCACCCAAAAGGTAGAAATAATCTAGGTCATAAGACAATTGAAAAAAAACTTCATGGAATAATATCATTCATTTATTCAATTGATTTGGGTCCACACAATGATAGATCAGTCACAATATTTCATAAACATGGAAACTATCAAACCATAGGGTAAAGATTTAGCCCCCTAACTTTAACTGAGGATCCAACAAAATTTCCAAGAGCCAACACCCATGAGGAAGAAGGTGTGCATGATTTCAAAGAGGTTTCTATATCAAAAATGAGCAAGATCAAAACCAAAAATTCAATTGGTCAAATTATTTCAACATAACGGTTTGAGAATGATGGGAGATAAGGAAGAAACCTAAACAAAAGAACTTACCAGGGATTTATCACACAAACGAGATGTCCAAAAGGGAATTTGGAAGGACAAAATTTCCTCTAGAATGACCTAGGATCAAGAGAAGAGAAGTTGTAGTGTATTAAAATGAAAATCAGCCACACATCTTGTTTGAAATAGCAGGTCGATCATTTACATGGTGTATCATTTAGTTACACATTGTGTAAATGTTTTTAATGGGATATTATGAAAAATATGTCACCTAATATTTTTTTATTAAACCCCTAAACAATTACATGTTGTGTAAAACATTTACGCAACATGTAATTGTTTTATAGTTGATTTGTTAGCCCATTTTCCTTTTAAACAACCGAAATTTTTTTTAAAGCTTCTCAAATTTCCAAGAACCCATGAAACACTTTACCCATTTATACTCAGACTCCATTGAATTAAAATAAGAAAACTTCCTCGAACATTGGATCATTTTCTCTAATAAACGATCTTCATCTCCAAACAATACTTAACCACCAAGGTTCAAATGAAAAACTTGAAGAGATACATACATATAAAAAAGATAAGATATTACAACCACCTCACTTTATAATATCTCATACCTGATATGCTCCAAGAATCACTGTGAGGTATTAGGGAAAAATTCATTCCACTATGTTCAAATATCAAACTCCCTCTCTCAAGTATCTTCTTGAACTCACCCATGAATCCACTACACCTAAACCAATGGTATAGTCCTACCCTGAAGATATTTCTCAATATGATCCACAACCCATCTTAGATGATCCTAAAAGGACACATCAGCAAAAATATCAATGTCTACTATGTATATCACATGGTAAGGGTCTAGATGATGTATTCATAGTTGAAAAAAGTGGAACACATCGTGAATGGCACTATAAAACTGTGGAATGGATAAACAATATGCCACTAGACCGACCCTTACCACTATTTCATATAGTCCAAAAAACTTGGGAACAAGCTTTCCATGTTTCTTAATATGGTGTTTCCCCAAACTAGTCGACACCCGAAGAAAAACATGATCACCAACCTCAAATTTCATAGGCCATCTTTAATGTTCAGCATATGATTTCTTCCTACTATGTGCAATCACTAACTATTGTTTGATCAACTGAACCTATTCAGATGTATCCATCATGAGACTAGGAATGAAAAGTGCTAACTTGCCTACCCCTAACCAACAAAGAGCTGAACACCAAAACCTACAAAACAAAGCCTCAAAAGGTTCCATTTGGATCAATTCCTAGAAGATATTATTATATGAAAACTCCATGAGTTCCATAAGTTTCTCCCATGATCAACCAAAATCCAAAATATAGGCTTGTAACATATCCTCTAGAACTTGAATAGTCCACTCAGATTGACCATCGGTCCATAGATGATAGCTTGTTCTTAAAATAAATCATGATCTCAGGTCTTTCTAAAGACCCTACCAGAAATGCAATGTGAAACAAGGATATCTATCTAAAAGGATACTCCTTTGAACATCATGCAACTAAACCACCTCACACATGTAAATATTACCCAGATCATCAACTACGAAGGTTTACTTGATAGGTAAAAATTGGGATACCTTAGTCAGTCGAGCCACAAAAGCCCATAAATCACTATTCTTATAAGTCATCTTGGGTAGTCCTATCACAAAATCCATCATGAAATCATCCTATTTCCACTCAAGAATGGTTAAAGATTGAAAAAGTTGGTCTAGCCTTTGATGCTCATCTTTCACTTGATAACAAGTGAATTATCTATCCATGAATCTTTCCACCTCATTATTCATTCCTAACCACCAGTAATATCTACATAGATCCCAATACATCTTTGTTAAACTGGGATGTACCTTCCATATAGAACCATGAAACTTCCTTATCAGCTCCCCGAACAAGCCTATAGAATCCCATACTCATCCATGAAAAAGAATAAAATTTTCACTACTAAGAGACCATCCTGGTGGAATCTCCCCAACGTATAATTTTCCCCTTAGAAATGATCCCCCTGGATCAAACAACTACTCGATCTTAATCTAATACAAAACATGGGTATAATGGATGTCGAAGCCAAAGCTTCTGATCAAATAGGTACATTATCCACCACTCATAACAATACTCTCTTACTAATTCTTCATATGACTTTAAGATCAAAGCATCAACAACAAAATTTCCCTTTATTGGTGTATAAGCCAATTCAAATTCAAAAGACTATAGATACTCAACTCACCTCCTCTTCCGAAGTTCAAGTCTAACTAATAAAAGATATACCTGAGGATTTTGTGATCTGTGTATACCACAAACCTCTCACACATGATATAGTGTCATAAATATCTTAGTTCATGTACCACTTTTGATAAATCTATATCATGATTAAGGTCATTCCTCTCATGCAGTCTCAGCTACCTAGGTCCATAAGCAACCACACAATCCTTCTATATTAGAACTACTCGGAGTCCAACTCCAGATGCATCACAGTACATGGTATATGCTATACCCTGCATAGGTAAAGTGGGGATAAGTTCTGAGGTCATCCTATATTTCATCTCTTGAAAATATCTCTTGCAAGCATCATGCCAAAAAAACTTCACCCCTTTCTTGGTCAGTCCAAACATTGGTGCTTCTAAACGGGATAAATATAGGATAAAACACTGATAATATGCTGTTAAAACTAGAAAGCTCTGAGTTTTAAATATTTTCTTGGGTTATTCCCAAGATATCATGGTTGTTACTTTATATATATTCATTGAAACTCCTATATCTAAGATGACATGGCCCAAGAAGTGAACTTCATTTATCTAGAAACTTCATTTAATTAGATTGGAAGAAAGATAATGATATCTCAATGTACTTAGGATTATGTCAAGATTTTTGGCATGATTGTATGCTGAAATGAAGTTTCACTAAGATATCATCGATTAAAACTACCATACATCGATCCAGAAAAGGGTGAAAGATCTTATTCATTATTACTATGAATACCGCAAGTGCATTAGTCAACCCAAATAGAGTCGCTATAAATTCATTCAATCCATAATTAATCCTAAAATAAGTCTAAGTTATGTCTGATAGTCTCACCCTTAAATGATGAAATCCCGATCTCATGTCAATTTTGGAGAAGATATTAGCACCACTCAATTGATTGAAAATATCATCAATGCATGGAAGAGGATAGCAGTTCTTGACTACCATTTGGTTCAACCTCTGATAATTCACACATAATTTCAAGGATCCCTCAGCCTTTTTGGAGAAGATAATATGAGAAAACCAAGGATATGTACTCGGTCATATGAAACCTTTTGATTCCATATCATACAACTATACTTTCATCTCTCAAAGCTCTACTGGTGCCATTTGGTAAGGTGGGATATAAATCAGTTCTACTCCTGACACCAACTCGATAATAAAATCAATATATCACTCAGGTGGTAATCCATAGAATTCATCATGGAAAAAATCCTGATAATGGTATACCACTAGAGAAAAATAATCCAACTATATTACACCATTATCTAGATAAAGATTAGAAATTTGAATCGTGAGACAATCAAATCTGAACTGAATTGGTCCCACGTGACTATCCTGAAGATTCCACTCACCCTAATGAGAATAGATGCTTCCTTTTAGAGATAGGAAAGTAACACTACTCCTGTAATAGTTGATATGATACTAGTATATAACTAACCAATCCATACTAAGAATCAATTTGAATCCTATCATTTCTACCATGAGCAATTCCCAAAATAAATGGTAACCGCTAATCTCTAGAGAACAATCCTTGAAATGTGTGATATTATCATACTATAATCCCAATGGTGTGTCAATAGTTAAAATAACATATAAAATTTCTAGATCCAATAACAAACCATTTTCAAAAAGATAATATAGAAAATAATGCAATGATCTTGTATCAAAAAGAATGCAAGCTAGGGTAGATGATATAATAATCATACCTCTAATGATAGATGGTTATGTATCAACATTATTCGAAGTAGTCCGCATAACGTGCAACTAACTTTTCCCTCTTTGTTGGGATCCATTTTGACTACCCAAAGTCATTTCCCTTGTTTGGTACTGTTTCTCATGTAATGGGGTACCACATCCCCTACCTCATCCTGAATGGACTGTGGAACTCCTACTATAGGCCTGCTAAGGGGTAGTTGATCCCCTGCCTAATTGTGATACTTATCCTTATCCTCTACCACTAGTATTCTATGGAAAGTTTGAAAATAATCTCTTTAGATGACCCGATCTATCACAGATATGACATTCCACTATGGAGTAAGGATATTTCTGGGGGTTTATGGCCAAATTTTCCACACGGATAGCAATGGAATGTAACATGATCTTGAGATCATTTTTCAATGCCTTAGCTTATCTTCACACAACCGATTTGGTGTAAAATATCATAACAATGATTCTTACCACTCGAAGAAGAACTCCTAGATCACCCTACTGAAATAGCATGGCCATTGCTCGTGGCCTCTCTCTTATTCCCTTCCATGATGAGTGTCTAATTCATCATATCTTCAAAGCTTCTTAAACAAAAAACATTTACCTAGGACCTGATCTCTTAGAGAATATTTTCCTAGAAATGTCTCACACCGGAGATCTCATCAACTTCCAAATATGGTGCAATCATTGTAGGTCAGTAAAATGTCCAACATATTCCAGCACTAGAAAACACTCCAGTGTCAAATGCATGAACTCGCAAAAATTTTCATTCCTCAAGGTCTCATGATAGAAATGGATGAGAAATGTCATCTCAAAGTCTTTCCAAGATAGCTCATCCTGCTACCCATCTTCCACCAGAATATCCCACCAATGCTTGGAAGGTCCATGAAGCATATATGTTGCAAGATTCACCCTTTTATACATAGGTGTCTTAAAATTCATGAACATTGTTTGGACTAACTCAATCCAGAACATGACTACTTGGGGTCCCACTTCCTTAGTGAACACAGGAAAATACTAAAGTTGAAACTCTCTTGTCAACTCAAACATCGAAGGAACAGCACAAACAATCTCCCTTTCTATAGATCACATGATCCTTAGTAAGATGTCATGAAATGGAACATCCATATGGTCCTCAGGAACCATAGGAAGTTCTTCTTCAGCTACATTAGGAGTTTTTTAATTTCCACTCCCTTCATACTCGAGTTGATGATGTCGGGGAGGCATTTTCTCTACATTGAAAATGAACACCTTAGAGAACTAGCTTGCAATAATGTCAACCCCAACAGGTGACTGCAATAGAGAACCATTATCCCTTAGTCTCTCTAGAAAAATCATACAAATATTTTAGCATGACACAACAACTCGTTTCATTTATCCAGTGAAAAATATATCTCATATCACAGTTCAACATGCAAGTATATATTACATGAAAAAAAATGTCACTATAATAAAAAATATATGCTAATATATTCCTTTGTGCCTATTATGATGCGTGTATTCTCAACTCACACCATACCAGTCCATGAGTACAAAACTTAGGAACAATAACATCATAAAACAATAACCTTACACAACATGTGAATCACCCAAGGTGAAATAACATCAACTGTGACAAGCACATAGCACAAAAATCAATCTCGTCCATGGGTACTCAGATTTTCACTCATACATGGATTATCTAATCACATTCACAAGACAATTACCACATATCGACATGTCATAGTCTCCTTTATACCTTTTCCAAATATTAAATAAATAGAAAAATGAAACCTGAGGATCTGATACAACTTTGTAATTTCCCCAATTTGTCACTCTCTCATGTGGTCATAAAGGGTTGGTTATGACACCTCAAGCGTGCCTCCCTGTATGTCATAGGATTCTAAATATCAGTGGGGGAATGAATAGTATATTGGGGAGACTATACCCCCTAGTATTAAGTTTCATAGTAGTATAAATAGTTCATAATAAAATGGAAACAATCATAGTAATGATATTATAGAAGACAATAATAAAATACATCTAAATAATAAAATATATAAATAAGGAATAATGTAATGAAATACTAGATTGTAATTAAATATAATTCTAGAAAAATTCAACAAAAATACTAGCATACTCATATAAAAGACTCAAAGTCTCAGGTCTTGAACCCCACGTTAGTCCCACCTACAAAATCCTGCCCAACAGCAAACAAGAAATCAATAGGAGGGTCCTTTTCCCTTGTCCAAACCAACATCCATGAAATATTCTCGTGTACCAAATAGTGGACCAAATACAATATGAGTATAAATAAATAGTTAAAAAACACCATGTATAAATAAAACTAGTCTGATAAAAATTTTGTGCAATAAATTTTTAAATAGGTGTATTAATTAATTAAAAAATTAATAAAATGCAACAACAACCTACTTCAGCTCCGTTGCAGAATAGCTCTGAGCATGTATTATGACCATACCAAAACACCACCATATAACCATGGTAAAATGACCTTCTTTGGAGCCATGCTAGGATAACTTTGATCATGTCTTACAACCATGCCAACCACAACCATATAACCATGGTATGGTCATAACAAACAATCTGGTTCAAATCCCTATAATCATTACAACATTATGGGTCAAATCCCAATAACAATTACAGCATGGGACTGGGTATAGACTACTCTCTATAAAAATTACAACATGGACTAGGCTGATCCCACTCAATATCAGTATTAAAACATAAAAGTCTGCAAGTTCCTTGGTCAATCATGATATTTAAGCATTGCATCATTTTTTTGGTTAAATCCTTATAAGCATTACAACATGGAGCACAATACCTAAAAATAGCATGGATATCACAATATCAAATCATAATTCTCAATGGTTAATTACGAAAATTACCATTATTCTTTCAAATACCACTTTCATTTATAACAAAAATGATTAACAACTATATAAATAAACAATAATCCATTATTTAGGGATTCTATAACAAGAAATCACCCTAGGTCACATTTCATGCTAAAAATACTTTAATCCATTTTCAAATTCAGTTATTTTGAATGGTTTTATCACCCAAAGGTATCCATAATCCATGACAGAATTCAATTTCAAAAAAATGACTTCAATGAATAATCTCATTCATTTATTCAATTGATTAGGGAACACACAATGATAGAGCAATCACAATATTTCAAACTTGGAAATTATCAAACAATAGGGCTATGCTTAGACCCCTTCCTTTAAATGATGATCCAAAAACATTTCCAATGGACAATTCCCACAAGGAAGAAGGTACAGATGATTTAAAAGAGGTTCCTAGATCAAAATGGATCGAGATCAAAACCAACAACGTAATTAGTCAAATTATTTCAACACAACGGTTTGAGAACGAAGGAAGTGAAGGAATAAACCTAACCAAAATAACTTACAATGGATTTCTCACACAAATGGGAGATTCAGAAGGGAATTTGGAAAATAAAAAATTTTCTAGATAATTCCCTATGGTCGAGAGGGGAGAAGCTATAGTGGATTAGAATGAAAATTAGTCGCATAAAATGTTTAAAATAGCAGGTCCAGAATTTACACGGTGTGTAATGTAGTTACATGCCCTATAAATGTTTTTAATGGGATATCTTGAAAAATATATCACATAAAATTTATTTTATTAAACCTCCAAACAATTACATGGTATATAAACCCTTTACATAGTGTGTAAATGTTCTATAGTTGATTTTTTATCCCATTTTACTTTTATACAACCCAAACCTATTTTAAAGCTTTTCAACTTTCTAAGAACCCATAAAACACTTAACCCGTTTATACCTAAACTCCATTTAATTCAAACAAGCATACATCCCTAAACATTAGTTCATTTACTCCATCAAAGGGTCATCATATCAAAACAATACTCAGTCACCAAGGCTCGAATGAAAAACTCAAATAGAGACATACTTGGAAAAAAATATCTTACATGACCCTATTGGGGTATGATTACCTTCATCTTACACTCCTCCTATATCATCCAATGAGTAATAAAACTGAGAGAGTTTTTGGTAAAGATTTCCTAACAGGCCCCGAATAGTAGAGGTTTGTCTTGTGGTGAGAGGAATTGATGGGATGTCGACCATTGGTATTTACTTTCCAACCTATAGAACTCTAATTCATTCTGTGGTGATGATGGTAATGAAAATTCCTCTAGACCGCAGGGTTGGGGGTTATCTGGGGCCATTATTGGCATTGATTGATTCTATTATTGAGGATTTGATGCTACCAACTAAGGATTGGATGATTCCTAGGATTGTATTTGAGATATAAATACCCCCATCCTAGTGGACTGGGGTTGATCTAGAATCATCATTGATTTCCACAGTACCTTGTAAGAGGATGATGAACCTATAGATGTAAATTGAAATATAAATTCCCCCATATTGATGGGATAGGGTTAATTTGTAGATATATATTATTGGGTAAAAATCCCCCAAGGTATCATTGAATCATTTTTGAGGTGATTATGTTTGTTGAAAAAGTGGGCCTCCGTGTTGTGTTTGTTCACAAAGCAGACCACAATGTATAATTTATTGACAAATGGGGTTTACATGGTGATTTTTCGGGTTCAAGAGATGTTGTTGGATATCCATGTTTGATATAAGAACCTTGACAATGGAATGGACGATCTGGAGGTAGTACAAAAAGAGAAAATACAAGGTGGTGTCGTTTTCTAGTGTTTGCCAAATTTTTGGGCCTCAAAATCAGAAAATAGCGAGTTTTGTTTTTGGAAAAGGTAGGTGCATGAAAAAGTAATGTGGTTCACGAAAAAGAAAAATGGTGTGCGAAATATTTGCGTGGTGCGCGAAAAATGAAATTGGTGCATGAAATATTTGTGTGTTGTGTGAAAAAGGAAAGTGGTGTGATAAATATTTTCTTGGTGCGTGAAAAAGAAAATGGTGCGTGAAATATTAGCATGGTGCGTGAAATTTAGGATTGGTGTTTTTCGTGGAAGAGGTGTTTCAAGATCAGAAGTTCAAAAATTGGAAAAGGCATGAGGTGCGTGAAATATTAGAGCAGTGCATGAAAAACGGTGTTGTGCAGAAGATGTTTTCTTCGCCCTCGAAGTGCATTCCATGCTAAAGAAGGGCTTTTCGCATAGGGTTTGATTTTGCCTATAAATATGAAGTGACTCCCTCATTCGAAGCAGCTCAATACTTAGAGAGTATCTCAACTCTGGCGCGCGAAATTTTATTATGCAAAGGATTTGCGCATAAACAACAAGTTTTCGTGTAAAAGAAGTATTTACGCATAAAGCAAAGGCTGCGCGTAAAAGATGGGAGTTGCGTGTAAAAGCAGTATTTGCGCATAAAGAAAAGGTGGTGCATAAAAGAAACAGTTGCACGTAAAAGAAGTCAGTTTCGCATAAAAGAGTTGTTGCATTAAAATTGGATTTCGCGCAAGGAAAAGGAATTACACGTAAGGTGCAGTAAGGGCTGTGTGTAAAAATTGGGTTTTCTCGGTACACCCGGTGCAAAGAGAGATTCATATGTGGGTGAAAGTTGAACATCAACAGAGCATCTATCAATAGTTAAAGATGCATATTTCATTATTGATAATAAAGGGACATAGAAGTCTTTAAAATGTGAGTGGATCCTTTCTAGAGTAGTGAGAAAAGGAAGAGGAAGAAGGTGATTCTCTCCACCGGTAGTGAGCTAGAGAGAGAGAAACATGGAGTGACCCTCGTGGAATCCATGAGCTAACCCTAAAGGCAGTGATCCTGGGCATAGAAGTGATCTAGCCCAAACTTTGTAAATAGCATTGTGATTTTAGTGTATTTCTTACATCGGCACATCACCATTGTATGCTCCTTAGACGTAGCCCAGTGAGAGTGAACCAAGTAAAAAACTTCTTGTATGTTGGTTTGCTTCCCTGCATTGCATCCAAAGCATCATTATCATATGAATAAGGAAATAACAAGATAAACATTAACAACATAAGAGAAAAAAAAGTGACCCTTATAATATAGAGTTCAAGATCTAGTGGGGTAGAAATAATTTTGAAATAGAATATCCATACCCTAATTCCCCATCCCCCCCCCCCCTCTCAAGGTATTTACGCCCCTTTTGGTCCTAAAATTGATTATATGACTTGAATCCTCTCTAGAATAATGATCCAATAGGTGGAGGTGGTGGTAGATACTCCCCCAACCCAGTGAGTTGGGTCCTCTATTGAATGGTAGTTATGGTAGCTGCTACTATAGCATATTTGATGTGGTGTAGTTAAGCTCACATAGGAGATATATGTAATGGCAGACCATGATGAGAGTCAATTTCTACACAATATAGTTGGGTTGATTGAAACCTTGGATTTCATGCCTGAAATACATTACCATTGCTTCAAGGGGCATAGTTTAAATATTTTTTAGCTATCCTATTTCTCCGTTCATGATGTATGGGAATTGTTAAAGTGATGGAATTCTCCTATAGTGAGCAACTGGCCTGAGTGTTACCCGGTCCACTGATTTCACTAGAGTAAATGACATTATAGGATGTCATATTTGAGGTCTTTTATTGTTCCAGGGGTGCGGTGAAGTATAGCACTCCATACTTTCCCCATCCTCAAATGTGGATATATGATGTGCCTTCGACTATCAATTTCCAAAGATTTTTTATTCAATGGAGGAAGGTGTGTTTCATATTTTCATTGTGCTTTTTCGATTTTGGATCTTAGTCCATAGATATAGCATCTAGGTCTAGCTGAAAACAGAGTATCTTGATGTTCTAAAGGTGGCCCTCATATCCTAGATAAGATAGGAGTCTAGTATTCTATTTCTAATAATTATCCAGCATATTTTGGCATAGATAAGGCATGAAATCCTTTTCTTTCTCATTTAGGGAATCATTATTAGAATTGTAAAGAGTCCAAAACATGATGGGGAGGTTGTTTTTGGTTACCTATCTCTATATATCAATGTTGGATTCCTCTTTATCAGAATTACATGCCTCCATCAGGTCAGACCATAGAATATTCTTCTTGGGGTTTCCTATTAACTAGAGTGGAGTGCTACTGGAAGTTAATGGGGAACTATATAAATTTGACCTCAATTTTTGTTCACATCTCTATAAGAAGGACTCTAAGTTTTTTACACCTCTCTATATGGAGTATTATAGGAAAGGGAAGGATTTATTTTTCTTTGGGAGATATCATCATGGGGATGTTTTCCATGGAGGATGTTAGGAGTAGAGTCCCTACGATCCATTTACACACTACCACAAGAAGGAATATCATGGTAATGATCATCTTATGCTTTATTTAAAGAGTTGAAAGACCCTTGGGGTGTTTAGAATGTGTCTCGAATAACCTCAGGGACACTAGATTTGTGAAGATTATAGATATGAGCCTCATTCTACATCATGGAAAAAATATTTTGACCTACCTTCTGGAATTGTGCAGGGATATAAGGTTGTTGTATGGTAGTTATAGAACCTTATTTATAACCATCTAGTGATGTAGGATTATGAGCCTACTACTGAAAAGATTTTGTAATATTCCAATAAGATTCTTTATTATTTATGTAAATATGATCATGTTTTGAGGCATGTTCCATTCTCACTTGGTGTAACATGGTCAGAGTGGGAGTATGAGCCCAATTCTGAGCCTTTTGAATATGATGTGGGCCTTTTGTGGTATGGATATGAGACTACCCCGAGGAATGTGTTAATCTCACTTGGTGATCTATAGTTGTAATGGGAATATGATCCGGGTATGAATATGTATTCCACACCAAAATATTCCGAAAAACCTTAAAAATGGTATAAGGAATATGAGCCTCCTCCTATATTGCCTCGGAAGGATTCTGGTGCAGTCATTCATCAGCAAAAGTAGGAATATGTACATGTATTCTTTGATATTATAGAATATTCCAAGAAGATTCACTGACAGGAATATGAGCCTATCCTGAGGCATATGTCACTCTCACTTAGTGATCCCCAACCATAATGGAGATATAAGCCTGATCCTGGGCCTTTAGAGTATGTCACTAGCCTTCTTAGATAGTAATATGATCATATACCAAGGAATTGTTTCCTCTCACTTGATGAACCCTGACCAAAATGGGGATATGATCTTGATCCTAGGACTTTGGAATATGTTGTCGGTCTTTTTCAACAGGCATGTTCCCTTGTACCAAGGCATGTGTCACTCTCACCTAGTGATCCCCAGTTGGAATGGGAATTTGGGTTTAGTCTGATGCCCCATCCTTTACCGTAGTATGCCAATAATCCTCCTCTACTAGAGAAATAATGTGTGCTTGATCCAGAGAAACCACGTGTTCATAATGATTAGTGTTGAGCCACCCTGGCTATAGGGATAGAAATATGCACATGTCCCTATATTTTTACCAGTTCTAAAATATTCTTATGGTGTTCTTCATCTATTTCTAAGAAGTAAATGAATTATAGAAAAGTGTTCTCATAGATATATGACTATAAATTTTTCATCTCCACTATATACTAGAAGATATCTTAGATTTATGTGGGGATATTATCCCACTTTTATCCTCCTTGTTCCGCTATAATATGCTCATGGGCTTCATGCGTGGGGTAGGGAAATGTCCCTCCCCCATGCCTATTGTAGGAATATTCCCATAGACTTGTTGTGAGTGAGCATGGATATGAGCCTAATCGTTAGTTACTACTAGAATATGTTGGTAGATATTATCGATGGGAGTGGGGATATGATCCCACTCATGATTATCTATATAATTCCATGCCCAATGTTTCTTCTATGTTTCCCATGAATGAGTTTCATAGGTGGTAGTGTTTTGGGTGGTACCTTCAGTAGGAGATTGATGGGAACTAGTGGGATGGAACTGGTGATGACGGTTAACAATATCCCTCCTCATTAGCCCCTAAACTAAAAGGGATTTGTAATTTTCCTCCTAGTTCACCTTTATTAGATAAAAAAGGTTGTGATTTTCGTTCTCTTGGGATAAGTTCTTGAAGTGGTTGTCTATGGTAATAAGGGACACTAGCTTCATAGTAGCTTTCATTGGATGATGTGGACTCGTTGGTTTCATCACTTGAAGACCCTCATAAGCAGCCTCGATTTTCGGGATTTTACCATGTAGATGGTATTACTGTAAAAGTGCATTATCCACCCTATGTTGAAGATTTTAGGTAGTTAAAGTCATCCTAAGGCCTGTCGGGGTTGTAGTTTCAGTTGATTTTACAGAATGTTCATTGGATGAAGACATTATCTCATATTGGGGTATTGTTGATGAGATAAGTTTCTTAATTCATGTAAACAACAAGTAAAAAGGTCTCCAATTATGGTAATATAATAGGAATTATGTGTGCTCAATAAGATATGCATGGTTAACACAATTTTCCTTTTATTCCTGATCCAGACATTCTGATCATGTGGACTTATCAAAGAGAGGATCTACTTATTTCATGGTAACCCCAGTTATAGAGGATCATATGTAAATTTATTTCTGGATTATCATCATTGTTTGTATAGGCTATTCCAAAAAAGTTTCCTAACATATGGAAAACCTAACATCCTATTGTTTCAGGGTTTTATGTTGAGATCATCATTTTTTTTGTGTTCATTGTGAAGAGAAAAAATACACAACACATGAATAACTAATCATTATTTTATTTGAAATATTCACATAGAGATCACCATTTTTTGTTTCCTCTGAAATATATGGGTGGATTTTTTCTAGTGGCCTGATTTTAGGGAGTTAAATTTTCTACCCAATCATACATGTTGGGATCACCATTTTTTAATCTTTCATAGAAACTCCCAATAGTTCCTATATCTATAATTGGGTATGGACCTACATTCCAAAGGCAGTCAACCAGTTGGGGTTTCAAACCCAATGATACTTATGAACTCACATTGTTCAAGAGGATAGGAGGTTAGGCTCATCACAACCTTTTGGGGGGAATTGTTGCCTACTCCAATACTCTATTATATATTTAAGATATATTCATAAATCTCTTCCTAATCTTGATACGTGTTAGGTTACCCTAACAGAATTTCCATCAGTTAAACCATTTTATACACAAAATAAGGGGAAATCATTAGTGAATCCATATATATGTATCTAAGGTTATTCATCCATTCCCCTTTAGTGGGTAGATGCTTATATGTTGAAGCTATATAACTAGGAACTCGGAAGTTTGTTGTTATCCAGGGTGGCGATAAATATCTTGAGAATGGGATTGATCCTTAATGATTCATCCCATGTATCCTATTTTATAATAAGAATCAAAACCCACATAGTTTGTTAAACACATGCAGTTTAACATCATATGGAAAGTACATATATATGGGCACATGGGAACCTAGTATTTGAGATTTAACATTAAGGAGGAGTCTTATGTATCCTATTTATAAAAGGAATCATAGTTACTATTTTTCATTCAGGTCCTTGAGACTTTTCCCAAGGTAGATACCCTTTTATGTTGGGTAATTATATAATTCCATTGATCAGGGATTATACCCTAAGATTCCCCTGGCTGGTGGAGATTCAGGATGCCAATTATGTGATCATTACAACTCCCTAAGATCATGTGAGCTATGATCGGTGTGAGAAATAAGGAATAACAATTAATCATCCTCATTTCATATAGATGTGGGGATTACGTGATGGGATATCACTTTTTATAGTTAATTTAGATATGAGGCCTTTATAAGGAATCTTATGTAGCTCGGTTATGGAGGTAATTTGAGTCATCATAGTTCAGTGATTTCTCAATCTGTTGGTGGATGAGGAAATATGATCACCCCATGGGAGATATTGAGTCTTGATGGTTGGAATGTCGATGACATTGGTGGTACTTACACTGAAGTGGATTCCCATTTGAGTTCAAGCTCAGGCCTTAGTAAGACGTCCTATGTATCCTAGTTATGGAAGGAATCTACGTCCTCATAGTTCAATGAGTTGGGGATTACACACTGAGGCTTTACATATATGTGGGAAATATCATATTATGTCGTTGATCAGAGCTTACACACTAGTTTTCCCTTATATGAGGTACATATCATATTGCACCGCTAATAAAGGCTTACACATCGAGGTTTCCCTTTTACTAATAGAGGATTTTGATGTGAAATATATTATCATTGTGGCTACCTACTCCTATATGATCTATTATCGGTGTGAGAAATAGGGAATGTAAAATAATTACTCTCATTGCTTGTGGATGCTGATTTTATATGCTAGGACTACCCTACTAATGTTTTAATATGGAGATTAGGCCTTAGGAATGTGTCCTACATATCTAATTTATAGCAAGAATCAGAGTCATCATAGTTAAATTGGTTGGGGATTACACATTTACATTTCCCTTATAGAGGATAGACAAGGTTTTCAAGTCCTGAGATTCCCAATTGACCTGGCATGCTTGCCTGCCTAACATGTGTTGATTTTCTACTCAACATGACTTGATTGTTTTCTTCAGAAGTTAGAGGATGTATTCCTAACATATTGAAATAAAATATCATGATCATGTTTATTTGTTTGAGGGATATCATATAATTTGGATAGAATGTATGATTTTTGTTACATGCACAAGGCTGACATGTCTGGAGGACATCACAAGACCAAGTCGGTTTGTCCTAGAATTCATTACATGATCTCGGATGACATTCTTAGAGGGAATCACATGGTCCAACTTACTTATATCAGTTCCATTGTAAAAGAAGTATATCGCACGTGGAGGGAGTCATGAGAGTCAATATGACATTTTTGAAGGGTGTCGCATGTTCTAGATGACTTGTCTAGGTTTCATCTCGAAATCCAAATAACATGTCCAAAGTACATTGAAAGAGATAGATGACAAGCCTTGATGATTTCGTGAGATCTGGCTGGCTTGTTTGGAGGATATCATGACAACCAGTTGACATGCCCTGGTGTTATTTTGAGACTTATATGACATGTACTAGTGTCACCATATGATCTGGGTGACATATATAGAGTACATTGTGAGGTCTATATGGTTATATCGATGGGTATTGTGATACTTTGGTGAGATTCCTTGGGGCACCATGTGACTTTATCTAACATGTCCAAGTAACTTCACATGATCCCAATAGTTCACCAATAGAGTGTCACGTGATCTGGTAGACATGTCTTGGTGTTGTCACATGACCTGGTTGGTTTAGGTGAAGTGTATTAGGATCAGTTTATATGTTATTTACATAATTATCCCTTATTTTTAGACTACATTCCAACCTTTTATTGCATATACCTTATATTTTTTCAGTGTTAACTTGTTTTAAGTCTCATATGATCTAGAAGGTATCAGGCATGTTCTTCGCATAACCCTCCAGAATTCCTTCATGTGATCTATGAGTGATCACATAAAGTTCCTATGCATGCTACATGATCTCTCTGGTTGTTCTACAAATCATAGCTGATAGAAATCATTCCCAGTCATGAGATCAATAGCTCCGAGAAATCCACTCTAATTCCTTGGTGCACCAGTGAGAGGTTCTAAGGAAAAGTTTATTCATTTTTCATGTAGGTGTGGGGGATTTATAAGCCATTGTTCCCCAATTAATTTTCACTTTTCACAGGGTGTATCACACAAATATAGGGTATACTTGGTGAATTTCTTTGATTTCATTTTCTTTCGTGAGGTTTTGTTGTAGGTTATTCCAGAGGCGTCGCATGATTTTCTATAACTACAAGATTATCCCATAAACATTCCATTTGTTGGATTATGGCCAATTAAATAGGGCTTTTGAATCATGCAGACATTCCAATGGTCTTCTGTATTGTCAGGTCAACATGTCTAAGGAATCTCAGAAGATTTGGATGCATGTTGAAAGGATTTCATGTGATCTTTGATGCCATGTTTTGGATATTCCGTGAGACAAGGATGGATTTATAGGTAGCCTTTTTGAGATAAAACCATCTTGTAAAGCAATCTTTCAAGGTTGTTCTGCTACTTTGTATGATTTTTACAACTACAATAGTCTCATGTCATCTCCAATTTATTCCCCTATTTCATTCACAAGAACTTTTGGGTTTTTTTGAGTTTTCTTGAGTGTTGTTAAAGATATTTATTCTCCCTATTGGTGATAAGTCATGTGACCAACAAAAGGACCTTTGTAGATGTATAATAATTTCATGGAAAATTCCATATGTTTTCCATAGAGCCAGAGGGGGGGGGTGAAAGTCTACTCAGACACATCTGAAGCCCTTCACGTGACAAGGTGACATGTCTGCAAGCTCTTGCGTGATGAGTTGGATATGTCTCCAGGGGATTGCGATCTTGAGAATTGGTTAGGGTGCATCACATGCTTTTTATGACTATAAGAGGCTCTTGTATTTCCCATTTTTATTTACTTTTATTATTTTACAAAGTTTGGGGATCTCATGAGGTTGTATGATTGTTTTCAAAGTCAATAACTCTACCTATTGGTGATGTGTTGTGTGACCAATAAAAGGACCTGTGGAGATGAATGAGAATTATCATGGACAAACCCTTCTATTTTCTTTATAACCAAAGGGGGATAACATGACTACTTGGACATGTCTGATGCCTTTCGAGTGAAGAGGTTGATATGTCTGTGGGATCTTGTGTGGAATCTTATGAACCTCTCGGGGGAATTATGTGGTTTTTATGACCACAAGTGGATCCCTTATTTGAATATTTTCCTTCTATTTTTAAATAGTTTTGGATAGATTTTCAGGTGTCTACCTCCTGACAATTTGTGTGACTTGGAGATGCTTTTCTGGCTGTCATCGCATGATCAGTGAGTGTTTGGGATGAATTTGTAAGAACAAAGAGGATTTTTCAAAGGGGATTCATGGTATCTTCTACAGTCTATGTACTGTGTGTCTCCATCTATATGACCTTCCATAGGTCATGCATTCACATGTATCTTGGAGGTTCACGCAATCTGTATGATCATGGCCACCTTCCTCATCCTTTTCTTTATAGGGAAAATAATACCCATATTCAGGTGTTTCTTACTTTTTGAACTTTTTGAGACTTAATTGGAAGGCATAAACAATGGAATAATCATAAAAGTACCAAATCAATCAAAACATGAAACTTCCACCATATTCCATAAACTCTTCAATAGATCCACCTAACTAACCATGGTCAATTAATAATAAATAGTGAATCTATTCCTTTACAATTACAATTACATATAACATTTTCATTAACACCATGGTATACACATTAGGGTTGAGTAAATATACTCTCTAGGATATCCCCAAAATACTCCAAAGGTTTTCCATGTATGATTAATCAAATCATGTTCAGGTCAATTCCATTATAAATAAAATTGGAAACCACTCAAAAGATATATTTATTTTTTAGAAAACTATTTTATTCAAAAAAATATGATATAATTAAAAATATATATATCTAAAAACCAAATCACCAATGAGTTTTATTTTAAATAAATCAACTAAAATAAAAAATTTATTTTTTAATGATAAACTTAAAAATTAAATTCATTTTCTAATAAATGTACTCTTTATCCAAAAAATAACTTAGTTTTAAATATCACACTCCTTGTAAAACCATGATCAGTAATTAATCAATGATTCATCAATGAAAAATGAATAATTAATTGATAAAATAGTTTAAATAATATCATAATACATATAATAATTCATGAATTAAACATATAATGTCATCAATCATAATAGGAAATGTTTAGGTGTACCTACCATATATGAGTTTTAAGAAGTCTAAGGATTTATAAAAAAATGATTTCATCTATCAATATGATCTAATAATCCCTAATATCAAAACAACCAACTAAAACTCAAGATATCCATTCTTAATTATAAAAGTATATATATGATTAACTACAAAAAAATTATAATGAAAAAATTATTAATATAAAAAATTAAAAATATAAACAATTCCAATCAAAAAATATATATCACAAAAATAAACAACTTATATTAAAAAAATTATACTCTCAAAAAAATTATAATAAAAATTTATAATTTATTAATATGCATGTATAAAAAGTAAATGAATAATTCTAATTTATGACTAGAAAATACTTGACAAATATTTTAAAAATAAAAAATATATATTTAACTTTAAAATATGGATATTTAGGCTAAAATTCTATGACAAAGAGATCCAAAATGATGATTAAAAAACTTCATATTCCAAGAAGTGAAATATTGAGGCCCAAAAGAGATATTCATATCCGATGATAGTAAAGATCAAATAAAATAAATGGAACACAATATAGTGAGATAAATATAGATAAGGATAAGGGTGATGGTGCAATGGATATGAGAAATCATGAAAACAAATTAAAAAATAGATCAAAAAAGAATATTATGACAGATGAATCATAGTCAAAGAGTCGGGAATCATGCCTCTTCGGTTTTTTTAAAAACCATCATCGATAAAATAAGGGAACCTATGTCAGTAGGTTTTTATTTTAAATATTTTAAATTTTTTTTATGTTAAAAACAATGTTAAAAGTTTTTATTATTTAGTTTTAATCTTAGTTTTACTTAAAATCAACGTTAAAAGTGGTGAATAATTTTTTTTAATTCTTTTTTAATGAAAACTAATGTTAAAAGTAAATTTGGAACACTTTTAATGTTAGATTTAATAAAAATAGATGTTAAGAGTATCTCTAGGTGAATTTTAATGTTGCTTATATGAAAAAAATAGTAAAATGTTGACACAAAATCATATTTTTCTACAATTGTGAAGTATATGTAATTATGTATTCTCTAACATGGCTCTATAAATACCAAGTCATATCATTTCATAGGGATAGATTGAATTTGTGTACAGTATTATCCTCTCTGGATAACTCCCCCCATGAATAACTTCTCTATTGAATCTCTCAAGATTGAGAGAACTCTTCCATGATCCTTAAACCTCTCAAGAACAAGAGAATAAGAATAAATCTATCAACCCAAATGATTGTTTGATGATCAAAGAGAGAAACATAAGATGATTGATAACACCATGTTAATAATTGGAGTACTATTGGTGGTGATTTGAGATCAAAGGAGCATGTGTGGATTACCACAAGATGGATTCTACTTTTGATCTTCTCTACACAATAATGGTAAAACCTGAACAGAGGTTCGAATGATCAATATTTTCAATGAATAAAGTATTCAAAATTTAGGTAATTTGTTATTATTAAATGGATTATAAATTTAATTTAAATATATCCTATCCTAGTTCAATGATTATATCATTATGGTTATTTGGATATAATCATGAGATATATAATTTTTTTCATGTTATTATAACTTATTTATTGAATTTAATGAAACCCCATCATTGGGTGTGGGCTCGATCATCTTTTTTTATGCCTAAAACCTTCAAGGTATCATTAGAAATAGGAATAGATAGTTTATGTTATGCCCAAAACCTTCATGTGGTATCAAAGTAGTCATGGTAAAATTTATAATTATTTATTAATCATTGATCATTATGTGAATTCATTGTTATTTTCCGTTTCTATTACATTAATTATGTAATTTAAAAGATTATATTATTTAGTTTTTCAAATTTATATGACCAAGAATGGATTAAAAAAGATGAAGGAAATCTAAAAATAATAATCTAAATGTGATGATGATTCTGGTAAGATAACATAGAAGTACATGGCATATTTCCCATAGGTACATGCCATATATTCAAGTTCATTGCACTTGGATGATCCTCAAATTAATTTAGACACATCATGCAATAAAACAACACATTCCATCATTACACACCATGTGTTTACTGGGATATACTGGCATATGGATTTTTCTATTACACGGTGTGTAGTGGGCATATATTTTGTTTAGTCCATCCATTTTCATAGTGAAACAGCATGGTCAAATACACATCGTGTATTTATTAAATGACACATAATACTTGAATCCATGAAACAAAGAGGTTACACATCATGTAACTAGTTTTTACACATCATGCACCTCATAAATGTCCATGGTGAAATACATGCCCAGTCTCGATGAGTGTATTACAGTTAAATGGTGAGTGATATACACAACATGTGAAAGTCTTGTGCACACAATGTATCCCTTACCTATTTATGCGAAAATATAAACTAAATAATTACACAATTAAACCAAATAACAATGTGTCTATGTGTTATTAATTGATAGTACACTCTATATGATATGTTTTATAATATATTAAATGCATAATTAATTTCCCTATAAAGTTTAGAACTACACATCATGTATAGTCCTTATATGTTGGGTCCTAGACATACATTAAAAGTAATACATTCCATGTAATTCAATACATATAAGTGTATAATTTATTGATAGTACACACTATGTAATTACATGAAATTTTGTGTACTCAACAAGCTATGTGAGTGCAGAGTATACAACTATGATCGTGTTACGTAGTTCAGACATGTACATTCCTTATTGCTTACAAGTAAATATAGTATACTTAATTAATTTTAAATGATATTATTTTAAAAAAATAAAATTAAAGTGGATAGAAATATTTAAGACTATTTGGATGGATATTAAGATAAATGAATTAATGAATTAATTAGAAAATTAATTTATTCATGTGAATTATCTTAATATAGAATGATTGAAATGAATACTAGCTCTTTATTTGAAATGTATATTTATTGCATGCATGTGGCCAGTCATGATCTTAACCGACCAATTTATGTGATGGATTTTTTTTAATTAATTTCACGGATTTTATTATTAAATTAAAATTATAGCTTGCATGTCATCCATTTCTCTCTTTATTATGTAGGACATCCGTATATATTGTTTCTTTTATGTAAACCCCCTTAACCATTATAATGGTTACCCTCATCGACATGTGAGTGAACATATGTAAAGGAAGGACCTCTAAAAAGAGGAGGTGGTTTAGGAACCCAATATAGGTGAAATCAACCCAAGAGATAAATAGTTTTATGGTGAAATTTTATAACTCAAGCCAAGAATAGATCAAGAAGTCTATTCCCTTAGGGTAATAGGTTGATTTATTGTTTTCTCAATAAATAAACCATTAAAAATTTCATAATCCATTCATTTTATTTATTTTGTTTTTTTAAATGCATGGTTGTCTATTTTATTTGAATGCATGCAATGATTAAACTAGGTCATATAAATAAATTAATATAATAAGACATGAAAGATAATATAGAAAAATGGATTATTCATAATTGTATTTTATCAATGACATGGATAATTAATTTTGTATAATAAACATAATATTAATAAGAAATGATTATGAATAATCTCTAAAAATCCCTTAATAAAATATTAATTCAGGATAATCCTTTCAATACTAGATTAATAATTGAACCATAAAACTAAGTGTAGGTCTGTCCCTTGTTAGGAAACTTACTTTTATCAAAGAGTGCTTATAATGATTTTGGGTCAAATTAGTCAGATAGGAATTAAGAGAAGTATCACTTTCTATACCCGAACTTATTTGGAGGAAAGTTTTGAGGAAATATGAATCGGGATTTTAGGATTGGGGAGTCCACTCAATGGATCAAGGAGTTTTGATCCAATTGTTGGAAATACCTCCTACCTAAATACCTTCAATTAATTGACTAGGACTTTAATTGGGTTATGATAAGGGAAATATGGATCCTTACCATAATAATATCTATGTGACATGATATTTTGAGTCTAATGGTGATGTAATTGAGACTTGATAAAATAGTGGTAATTTAATTAATAAAATAAAATATTTTCATCTCACATATTTATGTAATCAAGGTAAATTATTCATCTCTTTTTTTATTTGTTTTAGTTAAAAATGGAAAGTTCAATGACCAAATTATCCATGTGATCAATTTTATAGAAACATAATATATTTAATAGTAGTAACTTATATGAATGGTACAAGTTCTTTCAAATTATATTGTTACATGAATAGAATATTTTTTGTTCTAGAATCCCTGGTTTCTGATTCAACTTCTTAGGTATTGAGTTAGTAAGAGACCACTATATTAAAAAATACTTAGATGATGTGTTAGATGTATAGTGTTTAATTCTTTCACCCATGTATAATGAACTCATTAAATCTCATGAGATCATGGATGCATATATAATACTCAAGAATCTTCATGATGTTTATTGGGAGAGATCTTGACATGAGTGGTTTAAGATCTCTAAGGAATTATTCATGTGTAATGTTTGAGAAGCTACACTATCTAGACCTCATATAGTCAAAATTATTAAATACAATGATCATATATATATATATATATTAGTGTTTAAACTACCTAAAAAATTGTGCAATGATCTCATTCTTACTTCACTCTCTTAGATATTCTCCAGATTTGTTGTAAATTTCAATATTAACAACAATGAGAAGACTCTCCTGAATATCCTTATGCTGCTTCACCAAGTAAACATGGAAATGAAGTGAGAAAATCCTTATGTTCTAATGTAGAACCAGAGAAGGGAAAATTGAATATCCCAAAGACTAACTATAAGTTTAAGGTTTCTTTGAAGTACTCATCCAAGAGAAGAAAGATTAAGGGGAAATAATTGGATATAAATGTTATTTGTTTTTCAGGTGGTAAGAAGGGTCTCTATAAGAATAATTACACCATGGAAAAGAAATAATGGGAATATTCTGATGTATTTTTTATTGAATGAAATCTATATATTTCTATAAATTTGGTACTAGATACATATTTTCATACTCAAATTTTTATCCAATTATAGGAACCAAGTAAATTTAGAACAATTTCAGAATGTGAGGTAGACTTATGAGCCTCAAATAGATCTTGACTCATTTTGGTAGCTATTGGAGACTAAAAAATCACATTTTCAATAATAATGGTTTTGGTTTTAAATATTTGTTATTATATTCCATCAATCACTAAAAACAATTTGTATCTGGTCTTGATATAAATGGTTTGATTTTGAAATTTTGGAATAAAAGTTTATTATTTTACAAATATAGAATATATTATGATATGGAACACCTTAATAATTATCTTTATATGTTGGATTAAACAAACCAAGTAATGGAAATTGATAAAAAAATATTTCACATGACTCATATGAAGGTTTCAGATATAGCCAAAGAACCTACTGTTCCATGGATAACTTGACTTCGCCAGGTTTCAATGAATAATCCACAATGTTTATGATGATAAATAGAATCACTAATGAATTTAATTCGATGAATATTGGAAAATCTCATCGAAACCAAGGGAAAATATATTTTCACCTTAAATTTACAATTAATTTAATTAGAAGAGTAACCTCAATATTGATAATTCATTCTTCATAAAAGGTGTTAATTATTAAAACCTAATTTCAGTTATATCATAATTTAATTGAGAGGATCCAAAGAATAATCCCTCTATAATTTATTAACACATCATCCTATGATCTTAACAAATCACAAATGGTACTCTAGGTGCTAGTGCATCTATACTAATATCCTTACATCATTTCCTTTGATCGCCACACATTACTTTGAAAGATTGATTTTATTTCTATTGTGCTTGAGAGGAGGAGGAAGGTATAAGATATCAGTTCTTGAGAGTGTTCAAGAATATTTTATCTCTAAATTTAATAGAATCTCTAGAGGGGATGTATTGTGCACAACAATGTCTAACCATGATAAATGATATAATCAAGTATTTATATAGCAGGGTTAGAGAATAAATAAATGAAGATAGTCCCTTTATTATTCTTATAAACCCTAGTGAACCCCATGTCTAAAAAATAATAGTAATATTATCATTTATTCCGCATGATTTAAACACACATATAAAATAAATATCATTTCTTTAAATAAATAAATATTTATTTATTTAAATTATATTTAATATATCATTCCCACCAAACCTGATAACTCGATTTTCACTTCCTCATCATAATTTAACGAACCTCAAATAAAAAATACTATTCATTAAAAAGATAAATAAATATTTATAATATTCAAAATCATGTGAATAAATATTTATTTTAATATGAAACTCACACATAAATTTGGTGGATAAAAATTTGGGATCAATAAATCCCAAACAAAATTATTCCATGATCTATAGAATAATATTTTTTTCAATAATTAAATCTAAATATTATTTAACTGATAACAATAAAAACACTAAGTGTGTGAACCTCTAGAACTCTTTCTTATTTTAATTAGGTGGTTTCTCCTAAAGTTCAATATCAACATCTATTAACATGTAAAGTCACCCAAGAGGAAACAGCTAATTCTACAATGTCGACAATCACATACGAACACTCACTATGTAATATAATCTATTTTCCTAGATATCTTATCAATAAAGTTTCACATGCATTTCATAAACCTATATGCATGATATGTCTTTATTTTACTATATGAAATGAACCCCTCAATACACCATGTCCATTGGAATTTAGTACGATATTTTTGTTCCAATCAAAGGGTCGAGATATAAACTTCCATTAACATGGAAGGGAAAATCCTTTCTCAAATTATTAATCAATAACATATCACTCATGACCCACCCAATGTACCCTACCTCTTTGTGACCATAGAGGGGTGAGAACCATTGTATTACCCTATACCAATAGTTCCCACAACTATTACTCATAGTGTTATTGGTATATCCCTATACTAATGTTTTTTTATAATCGTTGGTATAGGGTGTATGGGGTTGGCTGAAACCAATGGTTATAGAAACTATTGGTATGTTTTATCTATACCAATGGTTTATAAACCATTGGTATAGCCTTTTTATACCACCCACACCAGAAGAACTCTGAAATCATCCTATACACACTCCCCAGAAAACATAAAATCAATATGTAACAATATATAAAAAAATTATGTATTCAAAAAATCATAATATACATTTAAAATAGAATATATATCATACATTTTACATTTAATCATTTGATAAATTCAAAAAAATAATAACACATATATGTAATTTTTCTAGTCATTAAAAACCATCCACAATGTTGTATCATAAATATCAAGTTATAAATGTAGGGGATCAATATCAAACTCATGACCACTATTACCACCATCTTCATCACTATCATCAATTTAATTACGTGTGTACTCACTAGCATCATTTCCTCCAATATCTTCATCACCATCACCACTAGGAAATTCATCACCCATCCCACCATTTAGACTAATATCACCATTTCTCCTTGATTCATATAAGGATTTTATCATCAAAAACCATGTATCAAAAACTATAGTGTTATCTAGTGTAAGTGAGGGAGATAAAGCTACCATGGATTTCATAAACTGGTCTATGACCTTTTTAGCTCTTCCACACTCTAACAAGGCTAATTTTTTAGCCTCTACTACCTCTCCATGGGCCTCTTGCAAGTTAATTCTACGAGAGTTTTTAGAGGTTCCTAGGTTTATCCAATACCTAGTGGGGACAATACTCTTATTAGGTCTAGGGAGGGATCTCTCATGGTTCTCATCACTTAATATTTATAAAAAAATGATCATTTTGACTAAATTTTTCATCTTCATTCTCATAAAGGGCCTCCAAAGATGGTTGTTAATGATATAAATGAGATATTTAGTTACAAAATAGATATTAAAATTTAAATTTAACTGAATAAAAATCTCAATAATTTCTTATGTCCATTCATTTATAGCACTCTTGTCTTTCTTCTTTTTTCAAAAGAAAAACAATTTTTCTTCAGGCACATACCCTTTTATGTTCAATACCACCTTCTACAAATGAAATTAAATATAAGAAACCATTATGCAATAACATTGTATTTATGAACAAAATAAACCCTTACTAACTGATATTTAACCAACCTAAACCTAAACAAATCAACTAAATTTCACCAAAATAAATTGCATTGTCCCCACTCAAGAAGAACAATATTAAATAAAACAAAAATGAATAGCTATGGATTATGTTGGTCAACATATATTCATATTATTTTTACCATTATTTTATTTGTTATTGTTAGATAGGTTTTCTTCAATTTAGTTCTATTAATTTTTTACATTTTCTTCTCATTGGGAATTCAGGACTATCAAGACCTTTGGGTCTCGTTATTTGATGATTTTTTCTATTTCTTGTAATGGGTTACCTATTTTCCCACTTTTCAGAATAGATTTTTTTTGTTTGTTCAATAAAGCGGGTTTTAATATCAACCTTTTAAAAACCTAGGATTGTTTGATTCTATTTGAGAAAGGATTTTTTAGGTTAATTTGACACTCTTGGATCAAATTCGCCTATTTTTTTGGTCTATTTGTGAATAAAAAATATCAGTTTGGTTTATTTTGGGTCAATATGGTTTATTTTAGTTTTTTCTAATTCAGTTTAGGTCAATTTATGTTGGTTTGTTTTGTTTTGGTTCAGTTTATAGTTATTTATGTTGTTTAATTCAAGTATTTTATGAAAATATCGATTAAATTTTATTTAGTTTAGATTAGTACAATTTTACTCATTTTAGTTTCATAAAATTCAATTACATTTAGTGTATTCAATTTCAATAAAAAAATGATCTAGATTGTTTTATACAGTTTGTTACAATTTATCTTAGTTAAGGTTTAATTGTTTGTAGTTTGGTTCAATTTAATTTTATTCAAGTCTGGTTGGTATAGATCTTTTAAGGTATGTTTGTTCCCTTTTTTCATTTTTATTTTATAATATTTTTGATTAAGATTAGTTCATTTATGGATAATTATGTTTATTTATATTTAGTTTCATTATATTCCCACCAGTTTAGTTATAGTTTATAGTTTTAATGTTTAAATTCACATATTAAATAAATATATTCTCATGTTTATATATTAATACTAATTAAAACCATGTACATGTTAATAAAGTTGAGATTTTAAATGTTTACATGTAAACAGATTATATGTTAACATGTTAATATATTTTATATTTATATATTTTTATATATTAATATTATGTGAAACTATCTTAATTTTTATATGTTAATATTATGTCATATTGTTTAAACTTTATAAAGTGAAATATTTATTGATTATATCAAACTAATTATACTATTTATCTATTTACATGTGAATATATTTTACATATTAATATGTAAACTATATTAATATGTAACCTATTATTCCATTAATATAGTTTACAGTTGATATTTTGAATTACCATTGGATTTCCAATGCCAAAAATAAATGAATTGATTTATGTAATTCTAGTGGTGTGAATGCATATTCCATAATGTTTCCCTAATTTATGAGTAACATCAGCATATATTTTGATCCTTATTTTTAACTAAATTTAGTCATTCATAAAATTAAACATGGATAGAAATTTTATTTGAATAATATTTTTTCATGTTGTCTCTTTACAAGCTATCATGACTTGTTTAAATTAATTCATCCAAACTATTAATTAATGGACATGATCTATGATTCATATTATGAATAATCATTAAATGATATGGGAACCACTTTAGATAAACAAATTCTATTAATATTATTTATTTTATAGGTTTTTTAGTTTTATGTTTTTGACTAAGATGTTGGATTCATCAACATTCGATATTACCCTTTTATTTCATATTTAAGTAATTGAGGGATTTACCTAAACTTGATAATAATCTTGTGATTCATTTTAAAAATCTTTCTAAAATTTTTTATAGAGAGTTTCATAAATATTATAACTATATTATCCTTTATCATCATTTATTTAATCCTTTGGTAGGATACTAGAACAATTTCCAAGTTTCCATTAATCATATTCTTTGAAATTATAACACCCCTAGCATGGTTCTCTCTCACGTGACTGAGACGGGTCACCATGAAACCTAGAGTGGACCACCTCATAAGATAGAGTCTTCCAACTAGTAGTGAGGGTCTAATAAATATGTTGGGAAGAATGTACCCTCTTATACCAAATAACAATCACATCAAAAAACAATAAAGAAACCAATATAAATCAAATCCAAAAAATAAATAGAAAAATACAAATCAATCCAATATAATGAAATCATGCAATGTCATACTGAAATTCATACGTAATTTCATACAAGTAACTACCTAAAATAAAGAATTCAAAAATAAATACTTCCAAATTCAATCTCGAACCCCATAATCAGTTCCATCTACAAGATCCAGTCCCATCTAGAAAAATAAAAAAAACCAAGCATAGGTCACCTTTCCCTTGTCCGTACCTATATCCATGAATTCTATTAGGGTAACAAATGGAGGCCTTAATAGGATATGAGTAAAACTTAGTAGGCTATTACCAATAATGTCTAAAAAACCAATATTTGTAATTATGAAAGAAACACTATGATATGCATAGGAAATAATTAACATTAAATACAGAACATGTAAATAAACCCACTAACCCTCGAGCTATAATTTGACACTTGGGGTTAGAAATACTAGATACATCATGATGTTGGATGTCTCTGTCCATACTCAACACCAATTCTAGGTAGATTCTCATGCCAAGGACTAATCACACAATCAGTTCATAGAAAACCCAATGAATATTCCCATGTTAGGGGTGAATTACATATTCCATGTCTCATTGGATGCATTTTAAATTCTCACTCAAGGGCCACTTATATTTTTATTCACATTAGAGATAGGGTGAATTGCAATGCCAGGGAAAATTAAACATCCTTGTATCAAGTGCAAGCAAGGACCAATGTATAGAAGAATACCAAAACATGCCAAACATGCTAACAATATTTCATCTTTGTTAACTCAGTCTAATTACCAATCATCATTCCATCCATACTATTATTCCAAGATAATAGCTTTGAGGTCAATTATACTCAAATTATAATTACCAGTTTCATGCTAATATGTTAATTACCAGTTTCACACTAAGATTTCATTATGTCATCATGCCATTATGACATTATTGCATTTTTCAATCTAATGTCAGTTATTAAATTAAAATCCAATTAATCTATGTGAATTATTAATTCACAATTTAAAATATTTATTAATAAAATTTTATAATCCAATAATAAGGATCTATTATCATACATTTCGGGTTCCAACATTGGTTGAAGGATTGGAACGCCTCTTGAGTGGCTGAAATTTTAGGGTCTCAATCACTAACAGACCCGTCAGGATCCATGGGTGGTCTAATACAGATGATTCAAGAAATTATAGAAGATTATGATTTGAATAGGTCTTGTGCATGGTTTTCCGTCATTATTGATCATGTTTTTCATACTATAAATCCAAATCAAACCTTAGGGAGATGCTTTAGACCATCTTCCTCAAGGAAATAAATAAGGATCTGAAGATCAAATGTTCGGATCAATTTGAGACACCATGAATTCCTAAGGAAAGTAATAAAACCACTAAATAAAG
Source organism: Viscum album (assembly GCA_963277665.1). Taxonomy (NCBI): domain Eukaryota; kingdom Viridiplantae; phylum Streptophyta; class Magnoliopsida; order Santalales; family Viscaceae; genus Viscum; species Viscum album. Next base: position 1,088,323,025 of record OY728130.1, on the reverse strand, counting down.
TTTGTAAGAATAATATTCATGGATAAAAAAAGGGAATACATCAATTCCATGAAAAATTACTGAATATAGATGTTTGGATCAAGTAACAGATAAAAGAACCAAGAGAAATCATAAGAGAAGTCGAGGAAGCCTTTGATAGCCCTTAAAAAATGTTAATCACGAATTAGGGTCAATAGAGCGGGGTTAAAGATTTAAACGAGGGTTTTGGGTGGGAAAAATAAAATGTACATCCACTATCCCAGCCTAGATCAATGCCACAGGCTATCTAGTGGTTCCATGTAGAGGGTTTCCACCTCAAAGGAGCCCCACTACATGGATGGTGGGATTCATGTAGAAATTCCATGCTACCATGTTTCCACCAGATATAAAGTGGGTCTCACTGGCTAGATAGTGGGATTCCTATATATTTATTAGGCTACTACCCCGTCCACAAACTAGCTGGTGGACTCATCCAGCTATCAGGTGACACTGTAAAATTTCCTTTTCTATATTCCACTTCTATTCCTTGATAGAAATCCTCCCTAAATCCCCCGAGAACCTCTAAAACACCATTTCAAGGAATAAGGATCATTTACATTATTTAAAAGAGGTTCAAAAAGGAATTAAACAGAGAAGTATCAGGTAAAAGAGAGAGGTTTTATAACCTACCCACCATATAACAGCTCATCCCTGATCTTTGATTTCATACAACACTGACAGATATCATTGAATAAACTAGCCCATTATGCCTACATATCCAACTCCCTGTCCCAGGTATCCTCTAAAACATTCCCATTCTTACACTAAACTCTCACTCTCACTATTGACTATGATATAGATTAGATTCTACTCAAAGAATGCATCGACATAATGCTCAATATCATCAACATCTATCATATGAGAATGATCATAGTGATATCTCCAAATATGGAACACATGAAATGCTTCATGCAAGTAATTATAGTGTTATAGAAGATTCAATTGGTATTTTATTAGATAGATCCTCTCAACTATCTCAAATGGCCCAACAATCCAAGGTGATAGTTTCATATTCTTATGAATATGGATTTTCCCTAGCCTAGGTGATACCCGTAAAAAACCTGGTGACCAGCCTCAAATTCCATATGTAATCTTTGATGGTTTGAATAATATTTCTACTTACTTTTCATGGTTTCCAACCACTTCTTAATCAATCGGACCTGCTCAAATGTCTCCTAAATGAGATTGGGTTCAATAATCACTAACTCACATGCCTGTAACCATCATAAAGGTGAAAAAACAACCATCTATATAAATCATTGAAATAAGACATTTGGATCGATGCCTAGAATCTATTATTATAATTAAATTCCATGAGATCTAGATGTTGCCCTAGAGAACCACCAAAGTCCATGACATAAGCTCGTAACATGTCCTCTCAAACCCAAATCATCTATTTATATTAGTTGTCACTTTAATTATGATAGGTTGTTCTCAAAATAATCTTTGATCCTAGTGCCTCATTAAGGCATTACTGGAAATGTGATGTGAAGCAAGGATCTCGATCAAAATGATACTTCAAATAACACCATGTAACTGAACTATCTCCCATATATAGAGGTTACCCAAGTCATCAACAGTGAAAGTATCCCAAATAGTAAATAAATGGGATACCTTTTTTAGTCTATCCATGATCACCTTGCATCATTCTTCTAATGTGTCCTTGGTAAACCTTTCATGAAGTATATAGTGATATTATCCGACTTCATTTCCAAAAATAGGACAAGGCTACGATAACCCAGCATGCTACTGATGCTCATAATTTACCTACTAACATGTGTAGAATCATGAAATGAGGCCTTCTATTTCCTTCTTCATCCATGTATACTAGTACATTATAAAAATGTCAAAATACATCTTTTTAAAACCAAGATGTATCATATAATTAAAATCATGGAATTCCTTCATCAGCTCCTCATGCATACTTGAATGAACTGAGATATATCCATGGACATGAAGAAACTCATCACTATTGAGGATCTAGCTTTATAGTGGATACTCAAGATATATGTTTTCCCTTAGTGATAAACTGACTATATCAAATAACTTTCTCCTCTTGATCTGATGAAAAATTGAGGGAACAACATAGGTTTTTGTTAGAGTTACTCGTCCTTAAGAATCTTGAATATACAAATTCATATCTATAAAAAACTCCATCATCCACCACTAAAAATAAGATTCCTACCCTACCTATAATTTTTTATTCCTACTCAATTCATCAAAAACTACACAACCCTATCCAAAATTATATTCCAACTCTAAGTCAAATGAATTTGTTACTCAGACCACCTCCTTTGCCGATGCTCCAGGTCCCACTATAAAAAAGATTCCCATTAGGATATTTTGATCTATGTAAATCATGATCCTATCTCCCAATAGATAATTCTTCTAGTATCTCAGGGTGTCTGCTATAGCAACTAACTCCAGATCATTTTTGGGCTAATTCCGCGCAATCGACCTCAATTGCATGGATCTATAAGAAACCACTTGATCTCCTTACATAAAACCCACTTTGATCCCAACTCCTAATGTGTCACAATACACGTTATAATCATTACCCATCTCAGTTAAGTTCTTAATTGATGTTGAGGTTAGTTTGCACTTAAATTCCTTGAAATCCACATTATAAGAATCTAACCAAACAAAACTCACCCCTTTCTTAGTAATTCCATACATCAGAACTACCTGATGGGATAATTCCTGGATGAATCACTGGTAATATCTTTCCAAACCCAAAAATCTCTGAATCATGAAGAAATTCTTGGTTACATCCTAAGATACCATAGAATACACCTTCTCTAGGTCCACTAACACTCTACCCTTTGAGATAACTTGGCCTAAGAAGTGCACTTATTCAATTCAAAAATGAAATTTAGATTGTTTTTTATCATCGATTATATTTCTACATACTCATGATTATTTCAAGATATTGAGTATTATCATATCTATACTGGGATTAAAAAAATGTGGTTGAAAAAAACAACCAAAAAGTTATCCAGAAACGAATGGAAGATCTAATTCATCAAGGCCATGAATACAACTAGTATGTTCATCAGACTAAATGAAATTACCATGAACTCATACAAAACATACCAAATCATAAAATTAATTTAGGGTATATAAGATGGTCTCGTCTCCAACTGATGGTACTATGATCTCAAGTTATCTTGGATAATATTCAAGCACCTCTCATCTGACCATAAAGATCATTGATGCATGGAAGGGGATAAATGTTCTTAACTATAATTTAGTTCAACCTTTAGTGATCCATAAATACATGAAAAGTTTCATCTACCTTCTTGGTGAAAAATGTAGGAGGACCCCACAGTGATGTACTAAGTTGTATGAAACCCTTAGCTTCCAGACCCTCCAACTAAACTTTCATCTCTCAAAGCTTCGGTGGTGTCATCCTATAGGGTGGGATATAAATGGAATCATCTCATGGAACCAATTTGATAGTGAACTCAATATCCTGGTTGTCTGGTAATACATATAACTCTTCAATAAAGGCATCCTAAAATTAATCCACTTATAGAGGAAAGGCACTATGTTGCAACTCACCATCATCCAGAATAAGGCTTGCTACCTGGGCCATGATCCAATCCAATTTGTACTAAATCATGACCATCACAAAGATCTCATTCACCAATATAGATGTATTTGTCTCCTTATATAAATTTAATGGTCACTCCTATTCAATACAAGTTGATATAATATAGGTATAGAAATATATAATCCAATCCCATAATCAAATCGAACCTAGTCATTTCTAGCACAAATAGATATCAATGAAAACAATAGGCACCAATTTCAAGGAAACACTCCTTTAAGCATTTAATACCCAATGATATCACCCATAATATTGTATCAATGGTCATAAATCCATTAATGATTTCCATAGAAAAAACCAATACAATAATTAATTGAGAATATATAATTGAATATGATGTTCATGTATCAAAAAAACGCAGGAAAGGCTAGATTTCACAAGAATTTTACCTCTAACAGTACAAGGGCCAACATCCAGACTAGTAAGAGTAAACTGCGTAGTGTAAAACTAATTATCCCCACTACACTCGACTCCAACATGACTCCCCTGTGATGCTCATTCCTACCGATATTTTCACTCATGTGTCTAGGCACTATGCCCTCTACCCAGCCTAAGCGATGGAACTTCATCTACCTATCTAGTGAGGGGTATCTAAGTCCTTTCTAGACTCAGGTGTCTTCCAATATCCTCCTCCTCTACTATATTGATGAGGGAACCTACAAAAATTTTATAGGTGGCCCATCCTACTATAATTTTAGCATGCTACTATAGGGAAACAACACTGTCAATGCTTGTGGTCAGCCCTTTCACACTAATAACATAGCCCTTGTATGATAGTTGTACACTCCCATAACTCTAATGACCACCACTGCTTTGGAAGAAATTCTTAGTGTCATTTCTTTCTACCTGGAGATAAACTCCCCAATCATCCCACTAGAATTACTTGTCCACCACTCAAGGAAACCATTAGGTTCCCTTCGATGATGAGTTCTTGATTTATCAAGTCAGATAAGTTATTCAAATGGAATACATATACCATTAAATTTACTTCATACCAAACCCAATATTGTCAGTTCTTCTCTCTATCTATCTTATCTATGTCCAAAGATGGATAAAAACATTGTAGGTCTATGAAATGTCCAGTGTAGTCTATCACAGACATTCTCTCATGCATCAGGTGCATGAAATCACAATCCCTTTAATACCTCGGTGTTTTTTGGTATAAGTGACTTCGTAACATCTCTTTGAATACTTTCCAAGTCATATCCTCATGTTATATAGCTTATACTATGATGTATAACCAGTTATTGATTGGTCCTCATAGCATATAGTCAGTAAGCTTCTCCCTCCTCTCCACAAGTGTCTCCAGATGACTAAATATCATCTAGATTGAATCTACTCATAACTTTACTACCTAGAGGCCTACATCCCCAGTGAATATGGTACTATAGATGGAACTCCCTTTTCAACTTAGACATAGAAGGAATGGAATTATTATTCTCCCTCTCTATATATTGCATGAACTGAAGGAAACTATCAAGGTACTAATCATCAACCAGATTCCTCAGAGTCGTGGGAAACTTCAACTTCACTATATGAGGTGGGTTATCATTACCACTCTCCAAACATTCAACCATAATATAGTTCCAATTAATATCTATACATGGATTATAACACTCCCTAGATTATAGGTTTCATCACAAGATAAAACTCAGAAGGATAAAAGAGACAATAAATGACCATATATACAAGGTCATTTAATTTCTTGTCTTAACAAGTGAATTAGTAAAATATTAATATATTTATTTTATTCCTTTCATCGTACATTTCCTTCAATTTAATAACAATTTAAAAAAGTATATTCATGTAAAGTAAATGAATCCTATCATAAAAAATTATTGTTAACATGATTTCCTACCCGCCTACTATGATGCATGCATACGCATCTCATGTCATGCCATCCCATGAGAAAAATCTCATAAATAAATAACACTGCATTACAAGTGTATCACCCAAGGTGAAATAAAATTATAACTATAACAATAAAACCCTCAAGAACAACAATCCTATCCTTGGTAACTTGGGTTTTCCCCGTATATAGGTTAGCTACTCCTAGGAATGTGCTCATTACCAAGCCCCGACACATCATATTCTCTTATACACCTTTCCCTAAATGGTAAATAAATAGAAAGTATCTCTTTTGATGCCACTTTTTAATGTCCCTAAATAATTCCTCACTCACGTGATTGATACGGATCACCATAAGACCTCAAGAACGCCACCCTGTATACCAGAGGTTGCCGACTGGTAGTGATGTTCTAATAAATATGGTGGCGAGACTATAGCCTATGGTATCAAAAAATAACATCAAAAACAAGATAATAAAACCAATATAAATCAAATCTATTAGATAAAAATAAAAACCTAAATCAATACAATATAATTGATCCAAGAAATGTCATGCTGAATTTTATAATAAATTTCATACAAGTAACCAACTAAAATAAATACTCCAAAAATAAAGACTCCCAAATTCAGTCTCAAACCAAATTCTTAGTCTTATATCTAAGATCAAGTCCTAGATATGTAAATAAAACAATCAAGAATAAGTCCCCTTTTCCTTGTCCAAAACTTCATCCAGGAAGTCTTCCCAAGTACCAAATAGTATCCCAAATAGGGTGCAAATAATACTTAGTAGGCCACCACCAATGGTGTTTAAACAAATATAGTCTGGGTAATAGTGCATGAAATAGTATGATATATATAGGATTTACTTAACATTAAATAAAGAACATGTATATAAACATACCGAACCTCAAGATATAGGTTTTTACCCAGGGTCGGCCATACCTACTATGGAATTATGTCATATATCTATGTCCATATTCACCACCGAATTCAGGTGGATTCTCAAACCAAGGAACAATGACACATTCACTTCACAGAAAACCAAAGGTGGATTCCCTTTCTAAGGTTGAGTTTTTTATTCCACGTTTTAATGGAACCATTGTGAATTCCCATGTTAGGGACACTTACATGTTTAGTCACATTAGAACTAAGGTGAATTCCCATACCCAATATAATTACACATATTTGTATCAAGTGAATGAAAGAACCAATGCATTTTAAAATACTAAAACATTCCAAACCTGTTAACTATATGTCATCTTGGTTAACTCATGCTAATTACCAATTATCATTCCATTTATTCTGTTATATTAAGTTACCATATTATTGGTCCATTATACTCAAATTCCAATTACCAGTTTCATGTCAATATGATAATTATCATTTTAACTCTAATATGTCATTATTCCATCATTACATTATTCCATTTTCTAATCCCATGCCAATTATTCGATTATAATTCAAGTGATACACATGAATTATCAATTAATGGGTTGATTTTTTCCTTAAACCAACTTTCCAATCCAATTACAAGGATCTAGGTTTGTACATTCCAAGTTCCAACCTAGGGTCAAGGAGAGGAAAACCTCTCAGGTGTTCGAAAGTCTCAGGTATCAAACACCAATAAACTCGATGTGATCCATGGGATGTTTAAGAATGATGATTTAAGAAATTCCAAGGGATTTTGATTATAATATGCCACGAACATGGTATTCTATCATGATCTTACATGTTCCAAACACTAAAAATCAAAAGCTTATCTTAGGGAGATTCTTTAGACCACCAACCTATAGAAAACAAAGAAGGATCCAAATATATAAAATTTAGATCACTTTATGACACTATGAGTCCTTAAATACAATTATAAATCCACCACATTAGGGATATAAGAAGAAAATTCAAGGAGAAAAGATAGGAAATCATTAATTCCTAGAAAAACTTAATGAATTTAGACATCCAGATCGAACAATGAATCAAGGATCCAAGAGAAAGAATTGGAGAAGTTTAGCAATCCATCAATAACTCTTCCAAAATGTTAATCCAAAATTATGATTTAAATAGGATGATTAAGTTGTTAAATGGGGGATTTAGGTGGAAAAAATAAATTTTTTTCTCCCCGCTATCTCATCCATTCTTGGGGCCACCAGCAAGCCACTGGCTTCCATCAACTACCTAGTGGCTTCAAGTAGAGGTCCTATACCTCTAAAAATTCCACTGGATAGCTTGTGGGACTTATATAAGAATACCACCCTTCCAATTTTCTATTGGCTGACCAATGTGCTTCCTATAGCTTTACTAGGATATTGCCCCATCACCCGGAAAGTCGGTGGCACTACAGCATTTCCATTATAGCATGCCATTGCTAGGCCTTACTAGATCACCTCCTCCAGGCCCTAGAGAACCTATGAAACACTATTTAAACCCTGAATAATTCATGTTTATAGAATTTATAATAGGTTTAACAAATATCATAAATATATAAGTTCATATTAAAAGAGTGGGGTATTAAATAAACTGTAAACAATATAAAAAATATTTAAATTTTAAAAAGTGTTTCTAGGAAGTTTAAAAATTGTTTAAAGATTTTAAACTCTTTAAATTTTACATATAAACTTTAAAAATTTCGTATAATATTTGGGATTTATTTGGCGATGTTAATTTTGAGTAAATTAAAGTCAATTTATATTCATTTAATTTATTTCAGTTCAATTATTTTTTATTCCATTAAGTATGGATCAGTTTAGGTCATTTTTATTTGATTCAAGCTTGGTTAAGTCAGTTGATTATTATTCATTTCAGTTTTTTTTAATCAATTTCAAGTTGTTTTTAGTTATTTTATGTCTATTTGGATCACATAATGTTAGTTTAGATTGATTTGTGATGGATCGGATCAGTTTGATTAGTTATGGGTAAACACTCCCTTAATACAATCATTTCATGAAAGTTTTGTTTGGTTTATTTATTTTTAGTTTACTTTAATTCAATTCAATATTTTTTTTATTCATGTATAGTCATTCCAGGTGTGTTAGATTTTATTTTTTTTGGTTTATTTGTGTTAGTACCTAATTAAACATAGTTTTACCTAAAAAATACTTGTTTTCTCTCGCGTTATGGTATAATAGTTCACCCCAAAGGGTGGATATACTTCATATCATATTTATTTTTTAATTTAATTGTAAAAATTCTGAAAAAATAAAATACAATGATATGAAATGAAGTATTAATAAAAATCATAATAATTTTCAATCAAAAAATGTTAAATTTGAATAATACTTTAAACACATCACTCTTCCAATAAGAAATAACTTCCTAATATTATGTTACTTGACACTCATTGAGGGTTGATCTACCCTGTAAATATATTCAAATTGTACTAGATCAGCCACTATATAGCTCACATTTATATTCTTTCCATATCTCACCAAATTCCATTATTCATGAAACCCTTGTAGCTTTAACATCATAAAAATTATAGCGACGATGCCACCAAAATATTAATTAATATAAATGAAATAATAATATAAATTTTAATATAATAAATTTTATTACCTATATTTGATCCCATGGATTATTATATATTTCATTTTCAGGGTGTCTTTGGGAGACTAGTTTCATGGGAATTATGTCACAGTATTTGGAAAGAATCTCCATAAAACGCCTATATTCGTTCCCAATTTTACCAATCATTTGATTGTATTAATTATACTTGACCATATCATGTGTATGGTGGTTCCATACATCATGCATGTGAGTATTCCCATACCTCCAAATATTAATAGATTCAACTGTGAAATAATAAAAGAAAAATATTAAATTAATACATATTATAATGAAAATAAATTATGGTAGAAATATTTACTATGGTTATATACATATACTTGAGTCAGGATGATTAGGGTAATATGATAGATCCCTAGGTTATGAAGTATCGGTAACCTATGTATCATTAGGGGTTCTAATGTATTATTATGATGATTAGTATGCTCGGGATGATCATAAGGTGTTGGATCATAAGTTGAAGGATAACTGACATAAAATCTTAGAAAGAATAGAGAAGTAGAAAATAGAGAAAACATAAAAGTATATGGAAAATGATAATAAGGATAGGTAGAATGAGTTATCATCAATTAAGGAAATGATAGATGAGAAGGATGATATGAAAAAAAATGGAGGTGACAGTATAGATGGTTTAAATATCCCTAATTCTTCTAAGGTAACTGTTTCATATAAAATTGTGGTAAATGGTATATTTGGTGAAGGTTCTATGTATGGTCAATTATAATGGGTGTTTTTTGTGGATCTAGAACCCCCCCCCCCCACCACCACCACCACCAACACCACCAACTATTAGGTTTCTTTCCACTATCACCAGTTTGGATGCATAATAGTTGTCTCCAAGATGGTGAAAAGTGATGAAAATTTAAAAATGATCAATCCGGTGACATTATTTGTTTTCTAATTGATTAATATATATATATACACATATATATTTAAAATAGTATACTCACAATGTGAACCAAAGGAGGAATTATCATCTCTCTTATGTGGTGATTATTTTTATACATTCTCTTCCTTTATATCTATTTAATATTTATCATTTTCTATATTATAAAATAAATATACATTTTATTATAAATTCATTACTAATAGTTAATCCAAAGAATACATAAGAGGTGACATGACTTAATTAAGGAATACCAATTGTAAATACAAACAAGTGAGGAGTGGGGGCATAAAATAATCATGTTAAATTTAGTAGGATAAAAATAAAAACATAAAAGATGAGGCATAACATAATCAACACACACTAATTGGAATTCTAAATATGGGTATGATATGTTTTTTATCCAATGTTTAATTCATACCAATTATGTTTTGGTTAGGTAAATTTAATTTGGGTTATGTTAATTCATTTTGGTTTAGGATGATTCAATTTGTTCCAAATAAATTTACATATAAGATAATCCTATAGTTTACATCTAAACTTTTTTTTTAAATCAGTTTACATGTAAACTATATTTAGTTTACATGTAAAATGATTTTATACTTTACAAGTAAATTTTTTTTAAAATAATTTTACATATAATATATTTTTATAGTTTACATATAAAATATATAAACATTACATGTAAAATAATTTTACAGTTTACATGGAAACTATAAAATCAGTTTAGATTTATATTGATTTTACAATTTATATGTAAACTCTTTTTAAGATTAGGTTACATGTAAGATTTTAAAAATAGTTTATATATAAACTAAATACATTTTAGATGTAAAATGTAAAAATAGTTTACATGTAAAATATATTTAGTTTACATATTAAAATTAGTCTCATTTTAGAGTATATTATTATGGAATAGGACCATAACCATGATTTATCAAACAATTTATAGATTAACTAAATTTAAAACATATTTTAGCATTTAAATTTGGTACTCAAAGACCATTAAATTTAATTGATTGAAACCAATTCATCTAAAAAACACACATCAAAGTCAAGTTGGATATAAAATGAAACTAAAATAAATCAATTTTAATTATGAAAAATTAAATGGCCTAAGTAGAGATAAATTGAATCAAATGAGAACACATATGATTGATTTTATATATTACCCACCACTACTTATTATTCATAATCATCTATAAAAATTGTACTATATGATTCATCATACTATATAAATTGGTCAAAACTAATGGTTTTAGTGATGGTTTCAATTTAATCCTCACTATAATCAAGTATATGTCTTGGGATTACTTCAGTAATGACAATTAATTCTATTCTTGGATGATGTTTCACATAAAACAAGTATTTCACCATTGATGTTAAAATATATGGCTCACTAGTATCCAGGAAGTGAGTCATGTCAATAAATCTAAATCAATATCCATCAATAAATGTTCCTTGTCACAACATTGAATCAAAACACTTACATTTCATCATAGCTACTTGATCATGGGTGTAATAATCCAAAATTAGTATTTTACCAATAAATCCATAATAAAACACATTTTTATATCAATGTATATTATCCAATGAACTTGAATAATAATATTTCATTTCAAATAACATAATTCCATCATGATATGTTCTCAAATTCACTACTCAGTTAGTTATAACAAATTTTTACTCATTGATCACTAGTGATTTGGATTCATAAACTACAGAATTAGGAAAAAAATTCAATGCCCTTATTTTCTAACAGACAAAGTTAATATTTAAAATAAATACCTAATATATATATAAATATTAAAATTAAATGAATATTTATTTTTTATTTCATTAATTTTTACTTGTACCTTAAATTTCAACTAAACAGGATGTAACACGCTGAACCGAATCAATGGGTTAGAACTAGAGAGCCACATGACCTTATGCATGCATCCCCATATGAAGGTGGTTTCTAACTAGCATCAAGGGTCTAAGTATATCAATGGATATAATATACCCTCAATATCATTTCATAGGAAAAAATAATAATAAATAAACAAAATGGTAAATAGATAATCAAAGTAACATGTAGAAACTAAAAGATGACATGCATGTCATACAAAAAAATATAAATAGATCTCATATTTAAAAGCTAATTCATTGAAGTGAAATAAATAAAAAATGTGGAGTTCTATAGAGATTTTCCAGTTATTCCACTAGCTCCATACTCCCCTACTCAGCCATCATCCAAGGGCCCCTTTCCCTTACTCGCATCCCTATGTATAAATTCTTCACATGCATCGAAAATTCACATACCTTGTGTGAGTAAAAAACCCAGTAGGACACCACAAATGAATACTTAAAAATGTGAACATGTATAATAAGTGTATTACATGATAATAATAAATGTTTATACAAGAACAAAAGCACACAATCGCATACCGAGCATCTGTGTGCTGACCAATCTACCACAAACCTTTGATCATACCAGTTTCAACTTCATGTAATAAGAATGATGAGGAGATTTAGAAAATAACTAAACTGACCACAGGGCTAGTAAACCAGTAGATCAAAATCCTTGTGGCGTTATGTGTACATGATAATTGTATTCCTCTAGTCATTAAGTGTGTCATGATACCTAGAATCCGTTGGTCTTTGAGTAATCATGTTACTCGATTCCTTAAGAAACATAGTACTTGACATTTACTAGGAATTCTCAAGTGAATCCTTAATACAATCTCTGTGGAAATATCATATCTCTTCCCCTATCTTCAGGTTCATCATCTCTATCATCACAAGTCATATGCACTCCCCCTCTAAGGGACAACAATTTCATAGTGGTCCACCTATTTTGAGAACCAAGAATGATACCTCTAAAGACAAGGTAACATGCATAAAAAGGTAAAGGATATAAAAAATAATATCATTTTGATAATAAAGTAAAAACATAAATACATGTGATTGTCATCAAACATGAACCAACTAGATACAAAAATAATTATTGAATCACACATATTAAACATGTATCATAGGATACACACACACCCGTATGTGATTATAATCAAGAACATCATCAAGGTATTTTAAAAAAAGAATTATACCAAGGAAAACATGTGTATATGAGAGCCCCAAAAAGGTAAGTAACTTATTAACTAAATATTTTGGAGAATAAATTCAAGTTTTGTCAGGGAATCATTACTTTAACCACATACACATGTTCAATAGGTCAAACCGCTCTCCAAGTATCCCTAGAACCTATTCTATTATTTTATTTCCAAAAGAAATAAAACAACATTAGTGATAAATCATTCTCTCTGATGGATAGTCCATAATAATTATGATAATTCCATACTATCCCTCTTGATAAATCCTGATTATTTCTTAGAGAATATTTAAAATTTCGCATGTGATAATAAAACCATCTTTCCATAATAATTCAATAAAAAAAGTATGATTATTATTATTATTTTCCTTGAATCTGAGTTATTTTCATTTTAGAATTCTATAATCATTTTATGATAATGATTCTTAAGAAAAAATATATAAATTTATTAAGAGAATATTTCAAAGAATTATTACATGGGTTTTACCCTTTGGAAATTCATCACCCATAATAGAGGAGAGGTTATGTTCAGTCATACTTAGAAAAATAGGATAAAGGATCATATTTTTTCATGGGAAGTTTTCAACAAACTAGAACATGAGAAAAATTCAGTCTTCTCAAAATCAAGGATCAACCAAAAGTGAAGGAAAGTAAGGTTTTTCTATTTTAGAAAACAATTTTGTGTATATTTTTTCTATAATAAAAACAAAAAATTAAATAACATCATTTAATTTGTGTTTTAATAGATTTATATTATTATGGTGTTTAATTTCATCCATAAATATTAGTCATGATCCTTAAGTGAGTTAAGGATTCAATTCTCATGAATCTTGGTATTTAAAACATTGAAATATTAATTATAGTGTTTTTTTGTTAAGTAATAAGATATAAATCTAAAAACATGGTAAAAACATTACCCTTACATATGTAGTATGTTCTAGGTAAGAGTAATTTGGTTTTACCCTTATACAACGGAAGTTACCCTTACACAACCTTTAGCAAAACATGTTCACTCTTACACATAGTCTAGATACCCTTATACAGTGCTTGGATACCCTTATGTAGCACTTGGATACCCTTATGTAGCACTTGGCTACCCTTACTAAGTTCCCAGATACCCTTATACAGTGTCTAGTACCCTTACCCAAATACCCTTATGCAGGTTGGTTCCCTTACACAATCCTTGGGTTACCTTAATGTAGTGTATATAAAATCCAATATACCCTTACACATTACATGGTTAACCTTACATAGTGACTATTTACCCTTATGCAGGGGCTTGGAGAGCACTCTTACCCTTAGGCAGTGCATTGGTACCCTCACACAATGCATGGAATGGAGATTCTACCCTTACTCAATGGTTTTTACCCTTATATAACCCTTTTAAAAAGGTTTTTACCCTTATATAGGGTCTCTAAAACCCACTTTACCCTTATGTAATTCCATAAAATCATGTATAAGGGTTATTTTTATTCAAGATTCTAATTTTTACTCAAGAAGACTTTTAATTAAAACCAAAAGAGTGTTTTAAATACAATTAAAAATTGATAATATTATAATTATCCCCCTCTAACAACTTCTAATACTTGATTAGTATCTCTATATATCTTGTTTGAACAACTTAGACCATTGAGATTGAACATCAAACTACCACTCCTATGTCTCCTCCTGGATCTGACCACGCTACCAATGAATATGAACAAGTGGTATTGTCTTCCTTTAAAGGACTTTCTCACTCTGATCTAAAATCAGCACCAGACACACCTTATAATATGTATATAACTCCAAATAAATGTAATCACATTCTATAACATGCACAAGACCGGGAATCTACCTCCAAAGATGAGAAATGTGGGACATGTCATGCATGTATTGATAATAGGTGGAAGGTACCGATGTTACACAACTATGTCAACCTTTTTTTATGATCTTAAAGGTTCCAACAAACTATGGTTCTAGTTTATAATTATTCCACATTTTATGATTCCCTAACTATGGTGTCACTCAATAAAACACGGTCACCAATAGTGAAATCTAAGGGTCATGTACTCAAGTATACATATGATTATTGTCTACTATTAGTGATCACCAACCCCTTATTTATCAACTACACCCTCTCAGATTTATCCTTCACCAAGTTAGGCCCAAAAACTATTTCCTCACCCACATCATCATCATCCAAAAACAATTTGGGTATCGAGTCACCTCTAGCTAATTGTTCCATCATAAAAGCACACTCTGGGTAAGACTCATATCCTACCTTTATCTAGTCTACTAGAGAATATGTGACTTCCAATGGATTTAAATTCATTGATCCCTAATCCTTATAATCAATCAACATCTAGTAATCCAACAATATCATCAAGTGACACTACTCCTCTGAAGGTCACTCACCAAACTCTAGCTTAACTTGCTCTTTATGGAAAAGATCATATGCAATAATGTTACCCTTCCCTGGTGAATAATTCATATAAAATTAAAACATCTAAAGATACTCTACCCAATTATTATATCTATTATTTATGTACTCATGTGTGAATATGTAACATTGGATCATATGGTCATTGTAAACCAAAAACCTCCCACTGAGGAGGCAGTATAGTCAACACTTTAGAGCATGAACCAAAACTTTCATATCCATGTTCTGTGTGGGGTAGTTCCACTCATGGAGTCTCAAGTGACATGACCTATAATACACTACCTTCTCTCTCTACATCATTACCACTCCCAAACCAATTCCTAATGCATCATAGTATACTTTATATCTAATACCAGGATTAGGAAGTATTGGAACTGGTGTTGTGGTCAAACTATTATTCAACTCAAGAAATGCCTCTTCACACTGATTCAACCATTATAACTTCATTACCCTATTCAGAAACATAGTCATAAGTCTAGATAATTAGTATAATTCATAGATAAAATTTCATTAATATCCTTCCAAGCCTAGAAATATCCTGATCTCAAACACATTCTGATGGCATGTACAGGACATCACTGCCTCTGAATTCTCTAGTTAAATGGATATAGCTATCACTTACACCACATGCCCCAATAACTTCAGCTAATAAATCTACAAGTATCACTTTTACATATTGTCATAAATTTAATGTGATCAAAGAATACTCAGGACTATCTCAAGATGTTTGACATGTTACCTGGGTATTAGTGATTACATGAGAATGTCCTCAAAAAACACCATAATGAATTATTATAGGTAAGGGTGGATGATATTATTCATGAGATCCATGAACATTGTCAGCACATTTATCAATCCAAAAAGAATCAATGAGTAATAATATACACCATACCTACTCCAAAACTCCATATTCAGGATCTCCTCCTCTCTAACCTGTAACTGGTGATAGCTCGATCTAAGATTAATCTTTAAGAAACACTTGGATTCCCATAACTGATCAAAAATATCATTGATCCTAGGAAAAGGATATATTTTCTTCGTAGTTTCCTTATTTGTATTATCATAATCAATTCAAATTCAAATACTACCATCTTCCTACTTGGAAAACAATATAGGTTCACCCCATAGTGAATTACTCATCCAAATAAATCCCTTCTTCTCCAAGTCAAAAATTTGTAACTTGATCTTCTTCAACTCATCTAGTATCATATGATAAGGGGGAATCAAAATGGGTTGTACACCTAGCATGATATCAATCCCAATTCAAATACTCTCTTTGGAGGAATTATTATGAATTCATTTGTAAAGATGTCTTGATAGAGATCCATGATTGGAGGAAAATATGAGGGAGATTCCACTAATCCTACTGAAAGAGAAAATCATGCCATCTACATCATGAACATACTAAGATAACTCAAGTCTAGACCAAATCTACCTACTCCTAGTTCCCATTATCCAGTTATCAAGTACCTCTCTCCCTTTAGTGAAGTAAATTAAACCCATCTTTGATAGTAATCAATTTGATCTCATAAGTTGGTCATACCAATCTATGATAAGAATCATAATGAAGAATTTCATCTCTAGTATCTTGAATTCTAAAAATTGTCCATAGATGGAAATAATAGTAGGAAACTCTAGTGATTATTTAATATAGTATAATTTCATTCCCAATGGTGTATTAATGGAAACTAACCTATAGGATAACTTGACAAGTAAGTCAAGTACAACACTAATTGTTTAGATATAAAAGA
Source organism: Viscum album (assembly GCA_963277665.1). Lineage (NCBI taxonomy): Eukaryota > Viridiplantae > Streptophyta > Magnoliopsida > Santalales > Viscaceae > Viscum > Viscum album. The sequence goes on along the minus strand of OY728130.1, from coordinate 1,088,305,844 downwards.
ATGGAAAACACTGGTATTGAAAAAAGTAGTAGATAAAGTAGAGGTGATAAAAAAATGTACCATTAATAGTATATTTTCCATCATCACCATCTACTAGAGTATGATCCACTATATAGACATGACATTCCTCATATCTGTGACCTTGTCTGCAACTCACCTGATTCTTCATCGTCTGGGTCAACTACTAAGGACCCTGATTGGATCCCTAATTCTAGAACCATGTCTACCTTGATATATTAACCATATCTCTAGTGAAAAAAACTATTAAATATGGTCCATCTTTCTATATTTTTTACACTTCTTTTTGTGGTGTTGAGAGGCCCCTAGGATAATGCATGATCTTCCCACAGTTGAAGCATTGTGGGTTACCTCTTGTGTGAACCGAAGAAGTTGAACTATACTCTAATTTCATACCAATTATTTGTTACATGTATCTAGTCTTTATATTAATATTAATATAAAATGTACTCACTATAGTAGTATGAGGTCCATCCTACTAATAACTAAAGGGTAGAAGAAGACCAACTTCCTAACCATCCTCCAAGATCCTCTCGATGGTCAAGGACTTCTGTAGAACCTCCGGGTATAATGATTGGTCAAATATCTGGATATACTATCTCATGTTGGTATGATATCCAATCATGAAATTCTTGATCATATAAGCCTCATTCCCAACTAGAATAGGTGTATAATGAATAACCTCAATATATGAGCAGACTAGGAAGAAATTGTCATAAAACCCTGATGTATCTCCATTAACTCCAATGCTCAGTCAATCTTCAGAATATTGAGAAATAAATCTCTAGATAATATGTCCTTTAAGACCACCTATGTTATTCCCTAATATTAATAAACCTATACCATGAATCCCCACCAATGTCTAGTGGGTCCCTATAGCATTAATGATGTCATTTTAACCTTCCTATCATCCAGCATCTTGATGAGATCAAAGATACCCTCAATGATGTCCACCCAATCTTAAGAATATGATAGTTCTCCAATGCCCTTAAAGGATATAGGATGATGGAGATGAAAATTATTTGTGTATTAAACCATGTATATAGATGGAAGGACTCCCAGGTGTAGTTATTCTACTACTTTCACCATTGGAGAAGGTGTGAGAATGTACTCTAGAGAAACCTCTTTCTCAGCTGGTGGTCCCACAAAATATCTATAAGGTGGAATCTTTCAAAACTTGAAGGAATATTAGGAACATAAATAGACTTTGACCACTCTATGGGATCACAAAAAATTTTTCCTAAAAGTATACCTACAACCAAAGGTATGCCCCTTCTGGCACTAACCAAAGATATTTTACTTATACGTTAGTCACATAATCATATATATACTAATATATAACAGCATGATCAATTCAACTAACTAATCCCAACATATATATATCATAACAACCTAGAAATAGATATATCACCCAATAGAGAATTTATCCTGAATAGATAGTACAATTCAAGATATTTAATTAAATTACTATACAACACAACAATGGGTATATATATGGTATGTGAACCTACATTCCTAATCATAATGAATGAACACACCTAAAATATTATAAAAACAGTAATAGAAATACCATCCATAGTAAATCAGTCATCCATTACACATGTATTGTCCAGAAACATGGAAAATCCACTACCCAAGTCCCACATAGTTATCACTTTTCCACCAAGCCCTAGGTTAATCCAAAATAATAGAAGAAAAATAGTCCTCAGATATCATTTTCTAACACCCTGACCTGACCAGTTGGATCCAAACTAGAGTGAAACATGATATCATACACACCTCTTTGTATTCAAGAGTTTTTAAACTAGTAGTGAGGGTCTTTGTCTATTAATGAGTATATTATACCCTCAGTGTCATGTCATAAGAAAAATAATAATAAATAAACAGTATAATAAATAGATAATCAGAGTAACATGAAAAAAAACTGAAATATCAAAAACATGTTATACAATAAAAATATAAATGGATTACAAGGTGGCAAGTAAATCCATATAAAATAAATAAATAAAATATGTAGAGTCCTATGGAGTTCTTCTCAGTCTACCACCAACTTCAGGATCCTCTAATCATTCATCAGGAATGGGGCCCTTTCCCTTACTCAAATCCCTAGACATAAATTATTCATGCATATTTAAAATTATAATACAATTTTTGAGTAATAAACCCAATAGGATACCACCAAATGTGGTGTGAAAGAAAATAAATACACTGTCATGTACTGAGTGGTCATGCATTAACCAAGCTTCCACAAATCCCCATCCATACCTACTTCATCTCCATGATGCAAGAATTAAAAAATAAATGTTGGAAGTAACCAAACAAGCCATAGGCCTAGTAAATTAGTAGCTAAAAATCCTCATGGAATCATTAATTCATTCTAATTGGTGTCCTATAGTCATCAAGTGTTTTATGCTACTTGGAATCCTCTAGTCATTGACTAACCATGTTACTTGGAATCCACTAGGCATCCTCAAGAAATATGTTGCTTGGTATTTACTAGGAATCTTAGAGTTAATACTTAGAACGGTATCTATAGTGTCATCAAATCTCTACCTTGTACTTTGGTCCATCATCACCATCATTGCAAGTCATACGCACACCCCCTCTAAGGGATAGCCATTTCATGATAATACAGATGTTCCGAGTTCCAAGAACGATACCACTAAAGGAAAGGTAACATGCATAATAAGTTATAACATACTAACAATCATATCATTTTGAGAATAAAGTATAAACATAAATACATTTGATCACCATCAAACATAGAACAACAAGATAAAACAATACTCAAGTCATTAATCTTCATAAACAGGTCTCACGAGATATATGCACACCCACATGTGATTATAATCAAGCACAGTCATCAAGGTATGCCAAGACAAGAATTATACTGAGGAAAACATGTGTATATGATTCCTAGAATCAATTCCATTATTTTATTTCCAAAATAGAAAAAAAAATATTTGATAAATAATTATAACTCTTGGGTACTTCATAATAATTATGAAAATTACATGTTATCCCTTTTGATAAATCTAGATTAATTCTTAGGGAATACTTACAATTTCACATGTGATAATAAAATAATCCTTCTATAATAATCTGATACAAAAAAATATTTCTAATTATTATTTTCCATGATTCTAAGTTATTACCATTTCAAGAGTCTTTCATCATTTTCTAATAAGAATTAAAAAGAATAATTTTATAAATTGATTAAGAGAATATTTCATAGAATCCTTAACTGGGTTTTATCCTTTAGAAATGCAGAACCTATAATAGTAGAGAGGGGGTGTTCTATCTTTCATGAAAAAATAGGAGGAAGTCTTAGATTTTTTTTGAAGGCTCTATCCAAACTAGAACATGGGAAAAACTTCGGGGTGCTCAAACTCAAGTATCAACCAAAATAAAGGGTAGCATGGTTCTTCTATTTTAGAAAACAATTTCATGTATAGGTTCTCTTTAATAAAAACCAAAAATTAAATAACATCATTTAATTTTTGTTTTAATTGATTCAAAATAGTATAGTGTTTAATTTCATCCATAAATATGAGTTATGATCCTTAAAAAAGTTAAGGATTCAATTATCATGATTTTTTGCATTTAAAATAGTCAAATACATGTTATAGGGTTGTGTTGTGAAATAAAAAGATAGAAATCTTAAATATAGGGTAAAAAATGTTACCCTTACATATGAAGTATGTGCTTCATAAGGGTAAGTTGGTTTTAACCTTTCACAGTAGCAGGTACCCTTACGAAAGCTTTAGAAATACTTTTTTACCCTTATGATAGGTTGTATACCCTTATGTATCACTTGGTTACCCTTACACAGAGCCTGGATACCCTTATGCAGTGCATGTATACCCTTACACGACATCAAACTTACTTTACACAACACCATTACATGAGCCAGTACCCTTATGTAAATACCCTTATGCAAGCCGATACCCTTACGCAAGCACTGGGTCGCTATTATGTACTGCATATAAAATAAAATATAACCTTAAGAATTGCATTGTTACCCTTACATACAAACTATTTACAATTACATAGGGGATTGGACAATGCTCTTACCCTTACACAGCATGTTGGTACCCTTATACGACACATGTAAAGGGGATTTTACTCTTACATAGTGGTTGTTGCCCTTATATAACCCTTATAAAAAGGGTGTTACCCTTACACAGGATCTCTAAAACCCACTTTACCCTTACATAATTCCATAAAATCATGTATAAGGGTTATTTTTATTGAAAAAATTTCTTCCACGTGAGAGGACTTAAAATCAAAATGAAAAGAGGGTTTTGAAATACAATTAAAAATTGAAAATATTATATAGGAAACTCTTTTCTATACAAATTCTATATCCTTATTAAAGTAATGAATTATGGATTCCTACTTATGATTTTTTTATGTTCCATACATAAAAAAAGATAAAAAAAGCTTAAGATATATGTAAAACTATGTATTATGAGATAACATATACATGTTTGAATTACTTATTGTAGTTATTGAATATATCATAGTTAAACAAGACTATATGATGTGACATGTTCCTCTCTTAAAAGATCAATGTATCCAATTTATATTATCCAACAATACCTCCTAGTTAGGGATTTGATGGAGAAATAGGTTTAATTTTATCATACTACACATATTCATTTCTTAATGGTCAATTATGTCTCATGTTAACATCAGCCAAATACATTGAATAGAAATATATACATTCTTGAGACAGGTAACCTTTCACAGTGAAACTTTAAGATGATTCATCTTCTAGACATAAAAATTCATTGTGTACATATTTATTTCAGTTCGATACATCCAAAAAAGATAATAGGTCCCCTAATAAGTATTTCAATTGAAATATGGAAAATCAAATACATTATGCAAGTGAAAAATGGTAGAGGGAGAATTTTCTCAAATTTACAAAAAAATAATGGTACCAATTCTTGAATTTTTTCAAGAAAATATTATAATTATTTTTATCATAATGATATTTATAAAAATATCACAATCGAATCACTGTCACCATTACATTATTGGTTAGTGAATGATGGATTCCTATTAGAATCAATTCATAAAGAAGGAGTGATAATCATGAGTTTTCATTGATTATAATTTCACCTCTATTTTGTTAAACCAATTTGATATGTTACTTGAATAGTCATCATGAACCTTGAAATCCTTTAATATTTATAGAAATTGATTTTTTTTTTGAATATTTCATCACATAAGAATCACATGGAACTTTCTAGATATTTTCACTGATACACATAGAATGTAGTTATAGTCTGATACCCGAAGCTGTGAAGACACAACAAGATCATAAATCATCTTTTTTCTTCACCTTTATATTTAGAAGAATTGAAAAAATATTCACATATATTTTTATCAATATGCATTACACATTAAAAATAACAAAAAAAATTGGTTGGCCAATAATTAAAATCAAAGAAGGTGATTTTATTCTTCCAATTATAGTTGGATTCATTGGAAACATTCATCCTATTTATATATTTTACCTAAAAAAAATTTAATGAAAAACTAATATCATTCAATTAATTAATAAAATCAATTAAAAATATACACTAAGGTGGATTCTTAGTCTCAATGGTATTGTAAAACCTTTAATATTATTCCTATATGGATGATCCATTAGAAATAATCATCAATTTCACATGAAAATTAAACTATGATGATATGTAAGTCGTTTAGATCATATATTTTTTATAAAAACCTGATAGGATAGTTTTACCTAAGTTTTCGATCGAAACATAATTTTATAAGAGCTAAAATCATTTATTATGCACAAAATCACAACAGATGTATAAAAAAGTATTATTAAAGAATCATTGTATGTGTGCACATGCACATTCTAATGCTACTTAAACTATTTTATTAAATATTGACGTGAATTTATATATCATTTATAGGATTAAAATTTCTATATATTATTATACTCAAGAAAGTGAATGTTTTTTTCATACACATTTGTAAAGGAGGGTTATTGTCATGACTCAAACCGATGGGGCTCGGGCCGTAACTCTCCAAGAATGCCTCCAATATGCCAGGGGATGGAGACTAGCACCGAGTAGGAATATCACACAGATGGGAGATATTTTCCTAATGTACTTGTACACACATACCCACAAACACCTCGATGAAATAGTGCATAAATATAAAAATCTCGAAAATAAAATGCATGCATACATATATCCCAAACCAAAATACAACAGCAGTACTAAAAGCATAGTAAAGGAAAAAAATGCCCACCAAAGAAAACTCTAAAATAATCCAACCTCATCAAAAGGAATTGATAACTATCAAATTCCACTACCACAAATATCATCAACCGAACTCGATTAAACACCTTAGTCGGTCTAGCTCACTAAGCTCTACCAACCTCAGGTCCTTTAGAGACTCATTCAAAAGGCATTTAGTCTGCACAAGACATAAAATGTGTGGGCAAAGCCTATTCAAGGGTGAGTATAAAAGTACTTAGTAGGAACCATAAAATCCCAAAAGAAAAGATGAGAAACTAAAAGGAAAAGTTCTGCTCAACCTAGCAAGACGGAACCCCATCGAGAGATAGACGCCATCTCAAACCATCCTCATCCATACATGAATAGTAATCTCAGACCAAAAGGGATATCAACCCAAACATGTGACAACACTATAAGGATTACCAGAAATTACCCAGATATAAGCATCTCAAACTCAAAGTCTCATGAGGTTCTAACCTCGTAGCCAGCAGAAAGGAACCTACTTGAGGGCTATAAAAGTAACACAAAACTAGATGAACACACTCCACAAGCTCAGTCATCCCAGATGGAACCCATCCAATAGATATAATCCATCAGGAAATAACATACCATTCCTAATGATACATCTAAGAGAATGTGCTCCATCAGAAAAAACCTAAAATGTCTACCTCTAATTTCCATCACCATAGGTCCTACCATTGATAACCTACGCCTTGTGAAAGGCTGAAGAAACCCAATTGTAGAGGCTCACCCCTCACCACTGCACATATTTGATGGATCACTACTCCAGAACATGCACCACGTTCATCCTCTCTAACGAGATAGAATAAAGGGACCTACACCTCACCATTGACCCATATTCGAGGGATTATTTACTCCTAACTAACCCGTGAAACCATTGTCGCTCATGTATGGAGTGGCCTGCATCCCAGCTCATTGAGGGAGCACTAACTCCTAACCATGTATCACACATATCTAGCGGAGGGTACCACTATTCATAAATGTACTCAATAGCTAAGGGATATCTAGCTCCAATGGAGGACCTTATCCCTAAAGACACTCGATGAAGAGTTCTAGCTCATTTTTCTCCACCTAAGAAAGATCTCTGGTCTAAGAAGACCCTGATACATAGATAGGGTTCATGACCAGAACTATTGGGGGACACCACAAACCCAATCTAGATCAGCCCGCTATATATGGGAACATATTCCAATAATACCACAAACCCACCGATGTGTCCTTCTAGATAGAGGATCAACATCCTACTCAGGGAGGTCACACTAATTAAAAAAACTTCAACTAGGGAAAAAAGTATGATAGTGGATCATGCTCTAGTCTCATGGAGGGACACAACAACTCTATCTAATAATCAGTCTCTAAAGAGGATCACAATCTAGGGATATGGATGCAATTTCTCACTATACCCTTGAGAAAAAAGGACTAAGGGAACTTACTCAACCTATACTAGTAAAAATTAAGAAAACAAAGAGCTACAAGAACTCTCAAAAAGGGGACACAGTGTGTCCAGCTATCCTCAAGCCTTCCCATGTCTTTGTACCCAAGTTGTGTCCATGTACAAGTACATGAGGAGTGTTGTACAACTATATGAAAAATACAAGGGAATTGCACCCTAATCCATCATAAGATTAAAAACCTTGGAATAAATACACAAAGGTGTAGAACTTATGCCTATGAAGCGGTGATTCCCATGTATAACAAAGAATATAGGTAAGGGAAACATTCCCCTTGAATCCTCAGAAGAGTACCAGTCTCAACATCTCTCTTTACAAACCACGCTGATCTCCAGCATTGGTCAAACACTATTGAAGGGAGCGTCATGATTATCATATCTCATGTTGCAACACTACCACAGGTTGGGGACTCATTCCCTGATCCAATAAGTTATCACCACTCTAGAAATCTAAATAGTCCATAGGACACACATCCTAAAGCAGAAAGGAAGGGTACCCACCCTGACGTTACCCCTGTGATCCACCCCCATCACTACCTAAGTTTTAAACATTGATACACATGAGTCTTATTTTAAACATTCCACCTAATATATCTTAGTCCAAAATAGATTCCACCATCACATTCTACATGGAAAACTACTCTGGTTAGGCTACTCACAAGCCTAAATCCAAGTCCTAGAGAAGGAGATACGAAAGGTAGAGCATCTCAAGAAGAACTCAAGGAGTACACAACATGAACTGGGGTCCACACGGTGTGTGAGACTGCTTGAGAAATTAGCCATGTTTTTTATCTATATGGTTTTCTAACCCATGTAGGTATACATGGAATGTACATGTCATACATGGCATGTCTCGTTTCACTCGACCCATGGATAAGTTCTTCCTTCACACGGAAGGTCAATTGTGTCCCTCACACATCTTGTATCCCATACTACATGGTGTGTTTAGACAAAATATACATCAGGTCATATAGTTTTCTCATTATCATGTTCATCACCCCATGTCCATGTACATTGGCTATTTACTTTTACATATTGATGTACTTTTAAACGGCTGACCCTAGCCATGTCCTCAATCCACACAGTTTGGGTCACCATGAGGCATGTAACACTAGTATACAGTGTGTATTCCCCAAAAGTATTCTTCTAAGAATAGTAAGCGCCACAAGTAATGTCTCTCTAGACTATACGCCATGTATATGGTAATTCTAGTTAGGAATTACCTCTAAAAACACTTGATTTTCCCTGGTTTACCCTAAAACATGAAAATCAACCTAAGAGGGATCTATAGAAATTTTATATGGAATCTAAAACCTTAAAAATCATAAAAATTGGGATTGGTAACAAAACTAAAAACCTCCTAGCTCAAGGGTGAAGCATCGAAGATTCATGTGTAGAACGACGCCCGGATCATGCTTCTCCTCACTCTAAAGACGATCGGCGTTAGAAATAGAGATCGGCAGCACCTTGTTGTGTTTATTCAGCATCGGTTCATCATTTCCAAAAGAGGGATATGAGAGGACGGAGGATCCTCTTGGTTTTCTGTGCACAACATGATGGAGGGGATGGAATTAGGTTATAAATAAAATTAAAGTTGTCATTTAATTAAATTTTCCACCTCATAACACCCCATCGCCAACTCACCCATGATTAAAAACCTAGAACTAATAAATTTTATGTTTCTACTAGGGTAAATAAGAAATTTTGAACTCAATTGTGGCCTTAGATTTCTGATCTGAGACTCTGATCATGATTTATTCCATTTTTCAAGAGAAACTGCATGCATGTGAAAAAATATATTTAATATTTTTTTTAAATCACCACTCTGAGGCTCTCCAGGCCCCGGATTCCCACACTTACATGGTTCATGGATTTGAAATTGATCTTAATAATATTCAAAATTCTTATAAGTCAAAACTTTGTTCATTGAATTTGCCCCACCTTAGGTCTTTTCATCCCCAAAAAGTGAAATCCTAGACACAAGGGAAGAAACCGATCCCTCCATTGGAACTCCAATGCCAGCAAACTAATTAGGGTTCCTGTGTTGCTTCCAACAACGCAGTCAGGGGAACCAGCAAGGTAAAACCACACTCACATACAGCTTCAACTAGGTCAACATCATGTAACAAGTGGAACATGTCTCCTTAGTTTCAATAGGTGGAAAAGCACCAAACACCACATCCCATCTATAGTCATAAGGTCTAGTGATACACCACATCACTTACCTAACTCAGATAATGAAAAATACCCAAAGTTCACATCCACCCCTAGATAAACTCCACCACAACATCATTAAGTGTATTTTGTTCAAGTTTTACCCTGATCATGCGAGGGTAACAGTGAACAAGATAGGGTTATCTAGGAATAAACAATGAGTCTTACCAGGACCTTTATCTGTGAACCACCAACTGTAATACAGTTGGCCAAAACAAAAACACTACCACACCCACTAGTGTAATCTCAGCTGAGTTTGGTTGGTAGGAAACAAATCCGAATTGTGGAAACATTTTATGTTCTAACTCTATTGTGATGGAATAATTCTAAGCAAGGCCCTCCCTCCACCAGGGATTCCAAGCAAAAAGGTTTCAAGCAAAAAAACTCCACTGGTAATGTCATGACCTACTCCAACACTTCACCGCACAACCTCACCCTAAACACACAATTCTAAGGAACTCTCTCACCATATCTCAATAATATCCTCTTTGGTAATAACTGACTCACCCACACGGTTTTGATCGCATCACAAAAATGTGTCTTGATGTGGAAAGCATCCATCTTCCTCATGAGTAAAAATCTACGTCAAACCGTGTCACACCCACCCCAAGCATCTTATGTTCAAAGATTAAACCAAGCACACAAGTTAATAACAAAAAATAAATTGATTCCAAAATTCTCTCATTGGGTCTTACCAGGACCTCTATCTATAAACTACCAACATAGGGTTCTACCGACACCTCACGTCATCCTGGTTTAAACCTCAAGTAAGAAATGGAAAGAAAAGAGTACCTCACATACTGTCTATCAATTACTACTGAATAGAGTAGAAAGGATATAGATTGTACCTCTATTTATACTCATATATTCTGGGTCAAATGCCTCTATGGCTTGTAGTTATCCTCACCTACGTCCTCTAGCTCTCTAAGCCTAGTGTGGACCACCTCGGGGTGGTGGTGGCAACACCTCGAACCACCCACCACCAAATTAATCTCTCTCAACACATCCACCTATTACACTATCTTTCATAACTTATTACTCTAAAAACTGCCTCTAGAAAGGATTTCCATCAACTGGATCCCTCTCAGCAACACGTTGGGTCAGAAAATATCTAGAAAGATGTCCCTAGAAATAAAAAGTGTGACACCGCCTCTCTTGTGGTTGACCTGATCCATGGAACTACTCCTATGATATAGGCCCACATTCCTAAGTCTGTGAATTGGTATGCCTCTTTGACTATGATATTGTCATCTACCATCTTCCAACTGCTGCAGATGCCTCATCCTCATGACCACCATTGTGGACCACATATGCTTGACACAAATCCAGGAATCTCTCTAGGACCAGAGCTCACTCCAGTACCCTGGTGTACATAGAGAGGCACAAGGAGACCAAACCTAATCTAACGTCTCTACAGAGGCCCAATCAATGGTCTAAGATATGAAAAATGGGTCTTACACTATTTCCAGGGAGTAACCTGACAGTTCTGTGAACCTCATTGAGTACTCTTCCACAGTCATGCTACACTGTTGAATCTGCAAAAACTCTTGGATACACATCAACCCCAACATGGATAGGTAAAAATATTCCTTGAAGAGTTTCTCAAACTCTACTAAAGTGAGTGTCACCTCATCATGGGACTCCTTCAATAAACTCTACCATAGCTCATTTTAACCATGTAGTTTTATTTCCACTAGGACAACCATCTAATCGGGAGGTGTCCTCACTAGTTCAAAAAGTCATGTGACTTCCTCAAGCCAGTCATTAGATGGGTGGGGGTGTGGATTATCCTGGTACCTTAGATGACCCTACCTATGGAACTCATATAGTGAACTCAGCCTGTGTGCATCTTTGGCTTGAACTGTTGGCACAACCAACTACTCAACAGGTGGTGGCTCAACTGGTGGACCACTTGTAGGAACCTCATCAAAACCAATTCCCTAAACTGAAGCATCATCGTGGGGAGGATAATCACCCCAATATCTCTATGTAATCTTGTCTGGATTTCATCGTAGTGGCATCCTGTAATAGAATTAAAGACACTCCATGGTCAAAGAGTATATCTGGTGTGCTAACTCAATAAGAACAAGAAAAAAACAAAACTCATCCTATATGATGCATGTACCATATATTTCCATTGAAAAGTATACCAATGTAGGGAGTTGAAAAGAAGGTTGTCATAATATTATTGAATGGATATATTGGTTGTCGTACCAACATTGGAAACTCTGTCCTGAGATATGAACTTGAAACACCCTAACACTATCAATATGCAACCAAAACCAAGCTCATGACACTACAATCATATAGTGGAACCTGGCTCTGATACCACTCTGTCACGACTCGACCTGATGGGTCCCAGGACACAACTTCTCAATCCCACCTCTAATAGGCCAAGGGATGATGACTAGCACTAAGTAGACATATCACACATATAGGAGGCCTTTTTCTAATGTATAATTATTCAACCACCCACAAAGACATCAATGCAGTAGTGCAGAGATATAAAAATTTGGAAACTAAAATGCATGTATACATTTATTCCAAACTAGAGTAAAATAGAAGTATTAAAAGTGTAACAAGTGGAAAACAAAGAACACCAAAGAAAACTGTAAAAGAATCCAACCTACTTAGAAGTATGGGATCACTGTCAAATGAAACTACTAGAAAGCTCCTTGGCCTATCTCTAGTAAACACCTCAATCGGTCTAGATCACTAAGCTCTTCCTGCCTTGGATCCTTCGGAGACTCCATCGAAATTTCTATTTTCTACACAATACACAACACATGTGGTAAAATCCCATATTGGGGTGAGTATAAAAATAATCATTAGGCACCCCAAACCCCTAAAAGAAAAAAGGGAGAAACTAAAAGGCAATAGTTCGTTCGACCAAGACAAAGGGAACCCTATCAAGAGAGAAACTCCAAATCAAACCATCCTTATCCATAAAAGACTATTAATATCATTACAAAAGGGGTTTCAACCCAAACACCTGACAATACCACAAGGACACCCAAAAATCACCAAGATATACTCATCTTAGACTCTAAGTCTCACAAGGTCCCAACCTTATATCCAGTAGAAAGGATCCTACTTGAGGGATATAAAAGTAAAACAAAACTAGGATAAAACACTCCATTAGATCAACCATCCTAAATGGAACCCATCCAAGCGATACATTCCATCGGGAATAACTCCACCATTCATAATGGTACATCTGAGATAATGTTCTTATAACAACCCTTCTTTTTATTACACACTTAAACCTGATTTATTACAAAACTTCATTTGATACAACATAGAAGATTGAGATTTATAGTGTATTTGGGACTTAGGATCATTACATAAAAACTTAAAACATGAAAAACAACATCTTTATTGTAAACTTCCTTTACATGACCACTACATTCCCTCATACTTATCATTTCCTGGGATAACCTGAGGACATGCATAAAAAAAGGGTGAGCTATAAAGCCCAGTAAGGGATTAATCATGGAATAACATGAAGAATACAATACATGTTATAAAATAGTCATATCAATAGAGTACAAGATAATAATAAAAATAAAGACATGATAAATCATGATAATCATAACATGGAAATGTGCCAACAACACTTAACATGGAATTAGCATGAGCCAAGGCTCACTGCACATGGAGAATGAGTAAACCATCATTGCACACGAAGAATGATTAAAAACTAATTGCAATTGAATTTTCATGATTAAACACCCATTTCACATGACGTATCACAATACTGTACTTTACTCAATGCATTGGAGTGCTATAAGGGTTCCCCCTTCTTAAACATTTCATTTAATGCATAAGTGTGCCACATGGATCATATAAAATGGATTCATAAAACGTAATAATTTATTTCATAATAAAGAATTGTGGAATTCATATATGAAAATTTATAATCAATAAGTAAATGTGCATAAATTTGAATACCCTTGATAGAGAAATGGGCATAGTATTCACTACATAATGACATTGTCTTGGAAAATCAGTGCAATTTCAGCAGTGTAACGGTGTGATGTAAGAATTCATAAAAATGGTTGATGACAGAGAAAGGGGTGTTTAATAATATGTATATTAAATGGATAGTAATGGGTTAATATAGATATATTTTCCAACAATTTTAATGGAATTTAGATTCATGATACAAAATAATTGCTTGAATGTAAGTGAGGAGAGATAAATTCCTTTCGGAAATTCGACATATTAACGGGTGTAAATGGGAGGCATTTATTGAGAGAGAAAGGGGTATCTAATAATTAAAATATAAATAGGGCAGTATGGGGGAGGTGAGAAACCATACCCCAAAATTTATAATTTAAATTAAAAGGGCATAACAACATTAAGAAAATTGGACAAAAATGAGAAAAAAAGAAAAACCCTTACTTGGAAGTGTGCTTCCAAGGACTTGAGAGAGGCTTGAGAGAGGCTTATTGGGAGCTTGGGGAACCTTGGGAGGATTCTAGAGAGATGAGGGAAGAGGTTGGACAAACTCAAATGGATTTTAGTGAGGAGGAAGTGGGAGATTGGGTGGGTTTATATAGGAAATGAGAGGGAATTGTTTATTATTTAGGTTTGGAACAACTCACATTAAACTAATCAAACCCACAAACCAGCCCATGGTTTTTGCCCATTTGTTTTCCAAAGGTGAGTGGAAAATAATATTTTATAAGGAAAAAGTCTGAACTTATTAAAATAATGTGGTTGCTTATGTGGAGGTGAGTCACACTCCCAAGGAAAACAATTTAAAAAGACAAAATGTTTAATAAGTCTTGAAGGGTCCACTAAAGCTTTTTAAAATAAATCCAAAAAAACCCAAAATCACATTATTTTAATGTTAAAACATATATTGGCCGAAAATAAAGTTTATAGTATTTTATTACATCACTATTGGGTTATTTTGATGTCATAAAAAACATTATATATTTAAATGGTATTTAATTTTTACCCAAAAATTTGATTTTATCGTAAAATTATGAAAAATTAAATATTGGATAATTTCGACATCCTGATTCCATAAATAATATTCATTTTATCTAAATAATTTTCTAAATATGTTAATTTTCACTTTTAAAATAAAAACCGACATTTATCGAAAATTCAAGGCTTTTGACAAAAAATGGCTTTCAAACCTTAATAAAAATTAAAATTGCATTCATAAAATTTATGATCATTTATATTTAATAAAAATTAATTTAATAACAATAAAAATATTTTTTTAAATTATTGTTTAATTCAAAAAACCATTAATTCATCAAAATAGATTTCTTAGTTGAACATTAACTAAAAATACTATTTGTACTTTAAAAACTATTTACAAGGTAACAATAATAAAATGAAAGTATATTCATTATTATATACAAAAATAATGTACATAACCATAGTGATAAGGTCTTGTTATATAACCCCTTATAACACCCGCATAAGACCGAAGAGTAAGGTGTGTGATGGTGAAAGACTCTTGGGGTGGCCCGGATAACATTGCTCGGGTGGTAATCTCTATCAACTTCCACTTCACTCGTAGGTGGTCCCACTCAAGTTTAACATATTCAAGATTGGATTGGTCTTGGTCAAGAATGAATCCCAAAGATTCAACCTCCTTTCTGAGCTCTGAAAAATGGGCTTTGTATGGGGCACGTCTTCTCGATGAGGCCATTGCTTCCTTTTTCTGAGTAAATTGGATTAGTTAAATCCCTATATTTATACTAATCATGTGATCACTATTCAACGGCTATATTAGAAATGGTCACAAATTTTAACAGTATTTTAAAATCCAAAAACATAAAACAAAAGAAGTTGAAATTTTATATAAACATTTTACATAAAGAGACATTTAATTAGATCAAGAGGGATTTCCATTAATGAAAGTTTGGGTCGTTAAAGTTCTCAATTGGGGACAACCTATAAGGTTAAGCTCTAGTTCCTAGCACTAGAGGTCCTACCATCCTAACATGTTCCATGTACAAGGCTGAAGAACCCAAGTGGAGAGGCCCACCCCTCACCACTGTACACGATTGAAGGAGCACAGCTCCAGACTATGCACTTTGTGCATCCTCTATAACAAGAGAGAATGGAGGGACCCACACCTCACTACTACCATGAAGATGAGGGAGTACTTCTCCTAACTAACCTATGAACCCT
The DNA here is from genome assembly GCA_963277665.1 of Viscum album. NCBI lineage: Eukaryota > Viridiplantae > Streptophyta > Magnoliopsida > Santalales > Viscaceae > Viscum > Viscum album. Next base: position 1,088,289,716 of record OY728130.1, on the reverse strand, counting down.
CTGCCACTCCTATATAGAGTTTATCACACCTCAGTACATCGATGGAGTGCTAACTTCTAACTAGGCACTGATCATATCTACTGGAGGGACCCGTTCCTCATAACTATACTCAACATCTGAGGAAGATCCAACTCTAATGGAGGACCTACTTCTTGGAGACACTCGTTGAAGTGGTCTATCTCATTGGGCCTCGCCCAAGAAATATCATTGATCTAAGAAGACATTGATATAGAGATAGGGGTTATGCCTAGAACTGGTAGGGGGGCCACAAACCCAATCTGGATCAACTTACTACATAGGGGATCATATGAAAATAATACCACAAAAACTAACGATATGACCTAATAGATAGAGGATCAACGTACTGCTCAGGGAGGTCATTCTGATTCCACAAACTCCAACTAGGGAACAAAGGATGAGAGAGGATCGCTCTCTAGCCTCCTGGAGCGACACCATAACTCTATCTAAGACTTGGACACTAGAGGGGATCACAATCCAATGATATGAATGTAATGTCGCACTATAATCTTGAGGAAAATGACCAAGGTAATGTACTCAACCTATAATGGTCTAAAATAAGAAAATAAAGTGCCACAATAACTCTCAAAAAGGGTACATGGTGTGTCCAATTATCCTCATGCCTTCCCATGTCTGTGTACCAAGGTTGTGTCCATGTACAAGTACAGGTGGAGCATTGTACAACTATATGAATTATACGGGGAACCTGCTCCCTAATCCATCAGGGGAGTACTAACCCTAGAAGAATTATACAAAGGTATATAACTCGCACCCATGATGTGGGGAGTCCCATATCTACCAAATAAGAGAGATAAGGTAAACTCGCACTCTGAATCCATAAGTGAGTATCAGTCCAAGCATGTCTCTTTACAAACCCCACTGATCTACAGTATCGGTCAAACTTTGTTGAAGGGAGTGTCATGTTTATCATACCTTGTGTTGCAACACTGCCACAGGTAGGGGACCCATTCCATGATCCAATATGGGAGCACCGCTCTACCATAATAAAGAGTCCAAGGGACCCACATCCTAAAGCATAAGAAAGGGTACTGACCTTGACGTTAACCCAATGATCCACCCTGATCATTTCCTAGGGGTTAAGCACTGATACACAAGAATTGTATTCGAAACCTACGACCTCATATCTTGTAGGATGAAATGGAGGCCACCATCATGCTCTATATGGAAAACTGCTTAGGTTAGGATACTCACACATCTAAATCTGAGTCCTAGATAAGGGGATACAGAAGGTGGATGATCTCAAGGAGTAAATGGGGTGAACTAGGGTCCAAAAGGCATGTGATCCCACCCAAGAACCAATTCATGTATCCTATCTACATGTTTTTTCAACCCATGTAAGAGTAAATGACCTGTACAAGCTGTACACGGCATGTTCCACTTCACCTGGCCCTTGTCTGTGTTCTTCCTCCACATGATTGGATAACCATGTCCCTAACACCCCATGTATCCCATACTACACGGTGTATTCAGGCCAAAAATCCACCAGGTTGTGTATTTTTCCAATTATCATGTCCATAACCCTATTTCTATGTAATTTATCCATGTGCAATTACATAGGAATGTACTTTTACATGGATAAGCCCGACCATGTCCTCTGGACACACGGTTTGGGTCACTAAATTGTTTTTAACCCTAGTATATGGCATGTAGTCCCCAAAAGTATTCTTCCTCAAATAGGAATGAATACATGACATATCTATCTATACCACATGCCAGGTAGAATGTAATTATATTTGGTTATTACCTTTGAAAATGCACAATTCTCCCTAGTTTACCCCGAAACCTATAGATCAACCTATGAGGGATCTATAGAAATTGTATTTGGGATATAAAACATTAAAACAATGCATAAAAAAGGGGATTAGGACCAAAACTCAAAAATTACAACCATGAGGGTGAAACACCAAAGCTTAAAGTGTAGAACAACACCCAGATCATGCTGCTCCTAGATCTGATGATGAATAGCATCAGAAACGGAGATTGAAAACCCAGTGCTAAAAAAATTTATGTCACGCATAGGGTAAACACTAAATTATCAACTGAACCGCAGACTCATATGTTCGATATGATATTCTGCTTAGGATTTATTCCATTTTTCAAGAGAAATTGGGTGCTCATGACAAAATATATTTAATATTCTTTTAAAATCACTGCTCAAAGGCTATTCTAGCCCTAGATTCCCACACTGAATTGGTTCCTAACTTCGGAAATATTTTCAAGAATACTACAAAGTCTTACAGGTAAAAAACAAATTCATTATAGTTAAAATTTTAAAATAAAACTTTCTAGGTGTTGTTCCAAGAAAGAATCTATCCAAACAAATTAAAACCATCAAATGATAAACCCAACCTAACATTATGCACCTCAGTTTCAAAATTAGGATACCATGAATTAAATATCCTCTATGTTAATCAATCTACAATATAAACCAACTAATATTTATAATTAATTATCTCAACATCATTCTATCACATATTTTTTGATATTTTACCATAAATGAAAATATTTTGGATCCTGGGAATCAATGAAAGGTTCTACATCACTTTATGTGAAACAAAAGATAGTGTTCCATCTATTTTTGGAGTCTATTGAGATTTACCATATTATTTATAATCATTTAGGATGGTTGTTTCCTCTCAGAATAAGCTACAATATTTTGGGAAAGAATGAATTTCATTAGAATAAAATTGAAGATTGTCAATTAACTTCTATGCCATAAATTTTTTTGAGGGAATATCTACATCATCAAGAAGTAAATACTTCAAAAAGGTAATAATATAATCAATGGAAGTATTATAAATTCTATACATGGTTTTCCAATGATATTGTCACATTAAAGATTCTATATTTTTCATTTTACCACATTTTCCATATACGAGAGTCCTGGAATCATCCATCATTTTTTACCCACTCATCATTATCATTTTCCTTAGATGCGTCATGTTTACTCATATAATTATCTTATTACATTTTCATATTCTATTTTTTGTGATGATGAATAAACTAATACTAATCAAATATAAAATTCATTATTCCAATCCTTTCATTTCAATCATCAATAGTATGATATTTAATTTTTCTCTCTATTATGACTCCAAAAAAAATAGTTTTTTTGAAAATTAACTTTTTATATATGGTATATAATGTATTCATGACTTAAACAAGGCCTTATAACATAATTATAACAAGGGTGGTGTATAATAACTCTATATAAAGCATTATTAAATGTGGAATTTAAAGTGTAGTCCAAATTGTTTTGAAACTTGGTTGAGATCTAATTACTGTAATATATCCAACTTCTATACATTCTATTACAATTTTTTTTATTAATATCAAAATAGTAGACTATAATTTAAAAAACGTGATATTTATAAATCTTTTGAATACATATTATGAAAAAAATAATTCCACAACTAAATACAAATAAAAGCCACTGTAATTTCATACTTTATACAAGCTCAGTGTTTTTATTTGTATAATTAATATTATTTCAGTTAATAAATATCATAAAATAACTTTGAAAAGGAATATATATATTTTATTTTAATTTTTAATAAACTTAGAAGATATTATTGAAATAATAAAACTTTGGAAGTTGTGTTAATATATTATTTTGTAAATAAATAGAATTTTAAATGAAAAATTTTTATAGTGAAAATATATCAAAAAAATGGTTTTAACTTATGTAATATTATATTAATTTTGTATGTTTTATAATAAAAAACTATTATATGGCATTTCATAAATCCTTCTCTAATGAAAATTTTGTATACCATAGTTTTATGTCATACTATATAACTTCTTAGTGTCATATTATATCAAAAAAATAATATAAAATTCATACTTCCAAAACCAAATGATATATCGAGGTAAAAAAATTATTTGTATAATCTTACAAAAATTATTTTAATTATAAAAATTTTCCAAAAAATATTTTTTGACTAATTCCTAGAGTGTGAATTATTTTAAAGGAGTATTATGATAAAATTATCTATTATATTTGATATTTTTTTACTATTTAATTACATTATGGAATTTCTAATAATACTAGAAAAATAAAAAAAACCAATGAAGCACCAACAACTACCTCATCACGTATATAGTTTCAACTATATCCCCCATTGTATTCTTGAAAAAGTTTAATATTTATCATTTTCATATAAATCCAAATCTTAATTGGATAGAACAAGAATAACATTAATCTTATATACTTCAAATATAGTGGAATATAAAAAACCTAAGCCAAGATTTATTGAGTGATATTTTTTAAAAAATAAAATTAAATATGAAAGTTTATGATTGTAAAATAACTGTCACAATTACTTCCCCTATGATTGATGAAGAAAATTTATCACAAAAAAAATATCTTCAATATTCTCATGTAATCCACCTAATTAGAAAATATTGGATTAACTCTTAAAGATCTATCATGCCAAACAATGTGATTAAAATCACCATGTATAGTGGGGAGGGAGATCTATAATATTTCAATAAGGTGGATTACTGTTAGTTGGTCTTTAATTCTATGAATATAGTTCCCATTATATTTACCTAACTAATTTAATTATACATAATCCAAAGGATAAATTGATTGAAAATCATTAAAGGTTATATAGTCAAAAAATATCACATTATAACATTCATTACAATCTACTGAGGAGTCTCATAAATATTAAACTCCTTCAAAATTTAATTATAATATGCTAATTACTCATTTAACACATCATCTCAAAATATTTAAATAGTAAAAAAACTTAGATAGAGATTAAAGTTTCCATTGAATATTAAAAACTACCATTTTAAATTATATTCATAAAATACATCTTATTGGTATGTCATTATATATGATATAAATAAAGTCTGTGTGTAGATATTCTTATCTAGATCTTTATATATGACCACTATCAGGTTATATCTTGAGTAACAATATATAAAATAAATAATACTCACTATTTATTTACCTGTAAATAATATTACTCATTAATGGAAGGAGAATATAATAGATTCTCATTTTACCACTGACACTTTGATAATAAACATATAGAAAACATCACATGTTGTTTTTATCATGTATCAATACATTTTTATCATTACTAAACACAATTATAATGAGTTATTTGAAACCAATTAAAGTGGGATTACTTGATTTAAATTAAATTTAAGGATTTTTATTCTAGCATTAAGAAGTATTTACTTCAAGGTTATGTCATAAATAGGTTCCTCCATAAAATACAATTATTTAATTGGTGAGTGTTTCAATGTAAGAATCTATATGAAAAATGTATATTCTTTATTTCCTACCTAAAAAAAATTTGTATAAAATATATTTCCAAATTTCTCAATTGTAAGAACAATTGGAAGACTTCATATCAAAAGCCTAATTGAATAAGAAGGAAGTTTATTACTTAAGTGAAATGTTTGGAAAATCTAAAATCAATTCATAAATTATGATATGCCAGCAACCCCTCTACCCTTCCAATTAGAAGAAAAAATTAAGTAGCCTTAGAAATAAATTATAGGTAATTTTTTGTTTCTTAATCTCACATGATTGTGGTTGGATATATGAATTTCACATGTTTATAAGGGATAAGGTTCAACTACAACATTCTGTAATTTTTTAAACTATTCTTATAAATGATCTATTTTCAAAAAGATATCAATCTAGTAGGGGGGAAATATTAACACTCAAAATTGGTATCTATAGATTTCGCATGTTATTTTATAAAATCATATATAAACATGTAAAGTATAGTATTGGTATTTTTTATTTTCAATATTAGGTATGAAAATACCAAAAAAAAGAGGACACAATAAGAGAAAAGGTGAATTGAAGTAATATACGTTGATGATTTCACCTAAAAATAATTGTAAAAAAAATAATTGAAGTAGAATCGAATAGAGAAACAAAGGGAACTATATAGGAGGAGAAATTGGTCATGGGGGATGTGATTTTTCACAAGATAAAGGGGATTCGGTGATATTATATGTGTGTGATCCTATATCAATCATTATAAAAAACTATTGGTATAGGTTAAGTCTATAACAACATTTTATTAAAACCATTGGTATAGGATAACAAACACATTTTTATACCAACAGTTTTTTAAGACTATTGATATAGGGGACATATACCAATGGGTTTTCCAAACTATTGGTATAGATCTAAATTCTATTAGTATAAACATATTCACAAAAAAGAATATCCAATGACTCGTAAACATATGGAATTCCTAATTGTGGGTTTATACTCATAATATCTCATCTTGGAGATTACTAAGTGTGAACATCAAGAGATGAAGTTTCATCCACTTATGAGTACTCTTACTTAACAATCTAAATCATTTGTGTCCCATTAGATAACATTATATAACCATAGGACTAGGTTTTAACAATATCTTCATAGAATTTCAAGGTTTTCATCATTACGGGGAACTATTATGACCTTTTCAATGTGAAAGATACTCAAGGACATTTTCACATTAAAATTACACATAAGTACAATCAATATGTGAAATAATATTTATTTATATTCAAGTATATCAACATATAGGTAATATAAATTAAAAAAGTAATTTTTTTTTTGGGAACTAACTATAATAGAATCCCACTTGCACTTGAGCCAACTAGTAATGACCAGTTATTTCTCACATGTTAAACATGATTTTGCTGAGTATACCTATAGCTGCTAGGCCTATCATGTTTTCATGGCCAGTATTTCCATATGTTTTAGTGATGATTCTTCTTACAATGACATTACCACCTTGAGAAAAATCATTATGTAGTAATATACCAAAGTATCTGCTTCTTATTCCTTTTTCAAAAAAATTACATCTATTATAATAACATAGATAAATATTATTATAATACTTATAATTGTGACACATCATACCCACATTCCTAGATCTAGTTCCATAAACACATACTTTACATACTCACTTTTCTGCCAACTATAAAAACCTGGATGTAATCATCCTTAATTACAAAATAAAAAAATATTATTTTATCACTTACATTTAGAGGATCATTTTTGGTTTATAGAATTAGAGAATTATGACAAAACAATAAATAACAAAGTCCATGTTCTTTACATTAAACAAAAAAAATTCCCATTATATATGAAACTACTTAATATATAATGAGTCTTCAAAATCTACCATAAATTATTTCACACTTTTTATCCTTCTAAACATGTCATGTGTAATAATTTTCTACATAACTGGGGGAAATGGAAATATAATAAATGGTGATCTCAAATGCCCAGTAAGGGAAAACATACAACTGAGGAAATAATGACATAAAAATGAATTAAATATTATGGCAGGAATGATTAAAAAATAAGAATCTATAATCAACATGAAATTGATAGTATTTTATAACCATGATAATAAATAAAAACATGGATATTAATAATAATGATCTCATAATGATGGAATTCAAAATTTTAGACATCAAAAACTTACTACCAAGGCCCTATTCCAAGATATTATCTTGTTGTGGGGATAGGTATACACCAAAACACAACTTGTTCTGTCTCATTAGACCTTTTGATGCATCATGGGGATAAATAATTTTGGGCCCCACACATCACCTAATAAGTCCAATGTATTCACTATAAGGGTAAATAATACCTTTAATAATATTTTATAAGGAATTTTTGTCTGAATAAAAAAACATGGATATATATAAAATAAAGAATACTAAATATCAATACATGATCAACATGTGTTACCATCCAATAATCATCAAGAATATCAATAATTTTCCCTATGTAAATAAAGGGGTAACATGATCATAACCCATATTGATAAAGAAGGTGGATAGTCAAACAATATATAGTCATCTTTCCAATAATCATCAATATTATCATATCAATATATAGTATGCTAATACTTTTCCTCGTGTCAATAAAAGGTATAACATGATTGTAAACCACCCAAAGAAAAAAGTTAGATGGTTAAACAATATATAGTCAACTTTCCAATATTCATATATATTTTAATACCAACATATGAAATGCCAATTTTTTTCCTATTTAAATAGAATAAAATTTATTTTAGGTAAACATTATCTAATCTAAATTACTTGAATTTTGATGTTCACACCATATAGAGAAATGATTATATAACTAAGTTAATATAGTAATAGCATGATCTTAATACATCCATATAAAGACGATAGAGAGTTATAAAGGAACATAACCATAGTATAACAAAGGAAACATAGAAGTGTGTTGACATAAATGAAAAACACCCTCACAAAATAATGTTTTGAATAGTATCACAAAATAAGGGATCAAGAATCGAATTGTTTGATATTTCTCATTCAATCCCACAAATAATAAATATATATATTAGATGATAAATCATGAAATATAAACCCTTTTAGGATAAATATTTTTGAAAATGAAAATGTTACATGAAATATTTTGAAAACCTTTACTTTTAAAAAGAATCTATAATAATGGATTTTTGAAAATTCATAAAGTTTATCTTGTAGAAATGATGATAGGAATACAAAACATGTGAAATTGAAAGGAAAACTCATTTTTTTATTTTCAAAATACCTTTGTTCAAAATCCACACTATAAGAAAAAAAATTATTAAAACATAATTTTCCCAAATAATATTATAAAATACTATTTCATATAATATTACGGTGGAAAAACCCAAGTATGGAAGAAATAAGTTCATGATGAGACAATATAACTCAAGGAATGGAGACTTGAGTTATCAATATCCCTTGCAGGAAACATACTCTATAAGGCATGAAAATTTTGAAAAGGGGTTTATGTGGTAAAAATATAAACAATGAGAGAATACCAAATAATATAATAAAAGAAAATATTTTACCCAACATATATAAAATAAGTTCAAGTAAATTATCATACCTCAATGAATGAAAATTGACTCACCGAAAAATCTTACGACTGAGGTAACACTTGAGTCAAAATACATTTAAAGAAAAGATGTTATTTGGATTATTTTTTTCCATAAATTACAAGGAATAAATTTATAGAACATTCATGGGATATTAAATCAATATAACACCATAAAAATCAATTATAGTGCATAATATTTAACATGTCTCAAGGAAACACAATTAAGACTAAGAAAACTATTACAGCTTGAGTAACACATTAATCAAAACCCCTTTGAAATATTGAGCTTTTAATTAAACTTAAAATAATATAATTAAGTGATAATTCATGATATGAGATCTCAAATATGTATTATATATACCATATAAATTAAATTAGGTGCATAATACCAAACATGTCTCAAAGAAAGGAGTTTGAGAAGAAAAACTCTTACCATGGTATTGATTTATTCTAAACTTGCACAAAACATTATAAATAATTAAATTATGTTCAAAAAAAATATACCTAATAAACTAAAACATAAATATAACCATTTATATCCTTAATTTTCAATCATTATATATATATTAATATAAGTAAGCTTTTACATATTCTCAACACCGGGTTTAAGAAATCTTTATCGCTTTGAACTAGTTTCAAAAGAGTGATGTTGGTATATATTATTTTTAAAAATTAAATTAATTTATGATAATATAAGGTACATTAATATATTTCTCAAGATATTCTATAAATCTATAATCACATTTCATGGAATCATTGGTTACAATCTATGAGGTTGAAATCGGTAACAAGCATGTTTTGGTTTTTCTTAATAAATAGGGGTGATTTCTTAATTGGTGGGTAAAATATTGATATAACTTCATAAAAATAATATATATATATATATATATTATACCATTAAATAATTATTCATAGTGATCCAAGATATAAATGCATATATTTGTTGCGAAAAAATCCCTGAAGGTAACATTGCATCATTTTTGGGTTGTTTTTGTTTGTTGAAAATGTAGGTTTCCATGGTAAATTGTCAAGTTCTAGAGATGTTTTTAAAAATACATGTTGAAAAATAACCATGAAAAAAGGAATAGAAGATCTGGAGGTGGTACAAAATTACAGATACAAGGTGTGACATTTTCCAGTGTTTGCCAAATTTTTGGGGTCCAAAATTTGGAGTTTGGTGAGCATCGTGAAAAATGGATTTCCTTGAAGATATCATAAAAATATGGAAAAGGAATGAGTTTCGTGAATATGGGATTGTTGATGTGTATTTCTCGAATACATGAAGACAGTTGATGGTGTTCTTCATGATTATGACGAGCTTCACGAACGGTAGAGTTGAAGAGCATTATGGAGGTAAAGGGAATTACGAGTGGAGCTTCGTGGTGAAGGTGCGATGGAATTTATGGAATGATCCATGATTATGATGAGATCTGAAATCTGAAAATTTCCATGGTGATTTGCGATATAGAGATAATTTTGGCAGAAATTTCAAAGCTTCGTGATTTGTGATGACGTGGTGTTGACTTCACACGGAAGGTTTGAGGGTTGGTGGAATTGCCTATAAATAGACCTCAACCCCCTCAAGAGAATAAGAGAGTTCTCCATAGAAAAAATTTTAACTCTCAAATTGCGAAGGATATTCTCAGATCAGGGAGCTTTGCGAAAGAAGGAGCTTCGTGGTGGCTAATCTAGCTCCGCAAAAGTGGTGAGTTCCACATTGGCTCAACGAGCTTCATCAAGGAAGTCATTTTGTGATGGTTTGAGCTCTCCAACAGTCTAATATTTGTGAAGGATTTATATTTTTGAAGTTCTGATCTTTTCTAAGTAGTGTGATCCATGAGGTAGCAAGCTCTGCGAAGGTGTGTGCTTCACGAAGAGGCAGAGACTTCGCGAAGGCTTGTTTGAGATTCACGAAATTGGGAGCTTCGCGAAGTAGGGTGCTTTGTGAAGGTATTTCCATGGGGTGTTACCCAGTGATCAGTGGAAAAGGGATATTCATAAGTGAATGAAAATTGGAATTCAATAGAGTATCTACATACAGTGGGGTATGCATTCATTAGTGATAATGAAGAGGCCTACAGGTCTATAAACTGTGAGTGAATCTTCTGAAGAAGTAGTGAGCTCACTTTAGTTGAGAGACCAGTGAGTTCTCAAATTTCCAGTGGTTGTAAACTAGAAGGGACAATGAGTCCTCTTCAAACTTGTAAACAACAGTGTGCTTATAGTGGATTTGGTACATCGGCACATCGTCGGTGTATGCTCCTTGGACATTGCCCAGTGAGGGTGAACCAAGTAAAATTATTGTTTAATGTGCATGATTTAAGATTCGTTCATACTCTCCAATGGAAAGGAGATATAGAAGAGGGTTTTTTCTAATAACAAAACAAGATCAAAAGGGTCTGTTGTTTTAATTTTTTATACCCTAATTCACCCCCCTCAGGGTATCTAGCCTAGTGGACTTAACATTATTGTTCAATTTGGTGGTTAAACTAACCCAAACATGAACCTACCATGATTAATGGATGATTTTGATGTGGTTTTGTTGTAATATCAATATAACAGATGCATAATGATCTTATTTAGTGTTTATCAGTGTAATATATTAAAATTTTAATTAATTATAAGAATAATTAGTGGATGTAAAAAATATATAGGGTGAATAAAAATAGTTTCCTCTTGGTATTCTTATTTATAATGGTTAATGCTACAATGATCTCTTATTTATAACATTAATTATAGATTTCCTAATTTATATTTATAGATTATAAATATTGATATAAGTATCATAAATTTTCACTATACCCATTTATAAAACCATACTGTAAAGGTAATGAATAAAATGAGACATTTCATTCATGGAGGTGGTAGTCCACACATGTGCATGAGAAACATTTTCATTTTTTCAACTGAATGGGAGGTGAATAGATAATGGTTATACAATAAATATAATAACACTTAAGTATATTACATAAAAAAAATAATTATATACATATGGTTATAATGGGTTTGAATGAGGATGGATGGGAAGGATAAAGAATAAAATTAAAAGGGAAAGTAATAATTACATTGAGAATTTGGATATTCTCTTGAAGTGTCCTTTGAAAAAAAAAGGATGTTAGGAAAATTATTTACGATAAGAGATAAAAAAACGTGTATATGGTTTCTAGAAGAATTAAATTAGGTATATTTTCAAGTGAATTTAAAACTATAGGTGTGTCTCGAAGTGTGATTAAGTGGACTACTTTTATAGGTGGAAAATAGGGAAAAATATTTGGAAAAGAAAGTCAAGTAAGGGATAAGATGGAATTGAATGAGAGTTAGGTGATTTTGGTGGAGAAATTGTAGGCGAGACATGTGGTTATGAATTTTAGACTTAAAAAGTATTTATATAAGGTGTATGTGACCTTTAACTTATTAGAAATTTGAGATACCTCATTTACCCTATTTTTCCTTATTAATCTTGATTAAAAATTAATAATGGTAATTATTTTATTACTAAAAATATAATATTCCCCTTCTTACCAATTTTTAACATGATGAATCCAAATTTAGGATTCATTTAACCTAATTAAATTTCTATATATGATAAAATTAAATTTTAAATCAAAATATAATATATAAGAAAAAATATTTTTATAGAAAAATTTATTTTTATATATTAAGTGATTTCTATAATTATTTCATATTAATTATTAATTAAATTATCATTTTCATATTTTTTATGTTTTTAAACCTCACATTTCATTCATATTTTAAACTATATTAATCTAATTTATTAATATAAAAATTATATAACACTTAAAAAATTAAATCCTTAAAATAACCATTTTACTTTTATAATGGTAATTAATCTCTATCCTAGTTGATTGATTTTAAATGAATAAAAATAATATTATAAAATTTACACAATTTTTACCAACTAATTCTAAATATAAACTCCATTTTATGAAATAAAATTGATATGTGTAGGGAAAATTAATTTTTACATTTGCATTCATAAAACATGTTTTTAGAAAAATATAAAAAATCTATCTTAAGAAAATATTTTCATGAATAATCCATTAATGATGTTTATTTTTTCAAATTAAATTTATAAAACTTTATAAATTCAATTTTTTAATTAAATCATAAAATATAATGAAAGAACATTTCTATTACAAAATGGAATTTTCAAATATTAACTATTATTATAACTATTTCAAATCATTTACCAAACAAATTAGAGTTAACCAATTATTAATATAAAACATAATTTATCTTCATTAATAATACATTTACTGAAAGATAAATTCTTATCATATAAAAAGAAAATTTTAAAAAAAATTATTTTCTAAATAATAAATGATCTTATGAGTCATTTTAGATAAACTAATTGAATTTCATTTATATAAAATGTAGCCTTTATTTTATTTATATATATATTTCATAAATCTATTACACTTATTTATTACCTTTAATTCAATGGCTAGGTTTTGATGATCATACTTAATATTTATATTTTTATCTAAATATATTGTGGTTTCATTTTAGTTTGGTGTTGCATATGGAGAAAACTATCGAACACATTAACTTATTTAAAGGAAGTCATGAATAAAAATATTGAGATGTTACATTCTCCCCCCCCAACTAAATTTCATTATCTCAATTTTAATTATTCCTCATTGAATGAAGTGGGTGGGGGTATTCTTTCCATATTTATCATTTGTAATATAATTTATAATATGATATCTACATTAGTCTATTTAGGTCTATAAAGTTAATTATCCTTTCTCAAACAATATAAAATATTCCTACAATAATATAGCTATGTATGTATCTTCCCTAATCATAGATTCTCCATAACATACCTTTATTAAAACAATTTAAATCTCAAAGACATTAAACTACAATGATATTATATATTATCCCAAAACATTATCGTTTACTTTAGCCCTTTAATGTTTTAATCACTAGTTAATAAAGTCACAAACTAGTCAAATATCATAATCTCAAAAATTATATAAACATCACTAAAAATATCATGGATTACTTTTTATTTCAATCAAAAAATTATTCCATGGCTATCAATACTACCTAAATCTCTTTTCTCAAAATCAATTAATCATTTATTAACTCAATATCAAACAAATGCTAAACCTAAAAGTTGAATATACCTCAATCATGTGTTCTTAAATATTTATCACCAAAAATATAAATTTTTCTAAAAATAAGTTTTCAAGGTTATTGATTCCATTTAATATATGATTTCAAACCATTAATGAAAAACCACTAAAATTGATCCTTAGATGTTTCACATAATCCTAAATAACATTTAAAATATACCAAAATGTCATTTATAAATATCAATTCACTAATTAAAATATTTAATGGTATCAAAAATAAATTTATATTACAATATCAACCACACTACCTTAGGTAAGACTAGAAAAATAACATTTTCATTATAATAGGCATATACCAAGATTCATAACCACTCATGTATGCTCTCTAATTCAATTATAAGACATTTTGGTTTCTAGATACATAACTTTCTCAGCTTCACTGTCATTATCATATTTCAACAAAATACTAAAACTAAAATAGTTATTATAATAACCAAAACATGAATATGAAAACATCAAACTGATTCTATATTCCGTCGTGAAAACTTTATTTTTAACATATGATGATTTTTAATAAACTTATAACTCTTATTTGTTCAATCCTAGATTATCCATGGTCATTTTTCTATTAGGTTATCTAATTTAATTAGCTAACATAATTCTTAAATCCTAAAAATGTCATAAAGAGAATGTGATTACCCAAATCATATCCCATGGGAGTGTTTAGCCATGTGTGCTATCTTAGGCCCATTTATAATGCATTAGAGTGATGATTGATTGTATACTCAACCAACAATTTTCAGGGTGGTTACCCCTAGGAAAATTTATGCCATAGTTGTTTCCACATTCTAGTATCCTAAAAATGATGTAATTTCTAGAAAAACCACATACTAAATACTTTACCAAAAAATCAAGATATTATCATATGCTTATCCTTATCCATAGGGTTTTCACTAAAGTTATCTTATCAAAATCCACAAATAAAAATTACATTGTTAACTTATCATTGAGTCATATAATATCCCAAAGGGGGTTATCTACACCTTTTAAATTGTGATCATAGTTACCTTATGAACCTTTAAATTATCATCAATAAAAATCTTAATATATAAAGTTATCTAAACCTTTCCTTTGATACTAATTGTGATTCCTTGGACCTGTACTCCTTGATTTGATGCCATAAACACATACTTTAAATACTCACTTTGGTACCAACTATAAAATCATGGATATAACCATCCTTAATTACAAAATCAAAAATTATTATTTCATCTCTTACTTTATAAGGATATTTTTAGGTTTAAATATTTTTTAAATTTGGAAGAAACAGTAACTAATAAAGACTGTGTTATTTGTATCAAATAAAAATTATTTCCCCCGTTGTACGAAACTATTTAATCAAGAATAAGTCTTCAAAATCTCTCATAAATTATTTCACATGTGTTATCCTTATAAACATGTCATGCATATGACTTTTCATTATAACTAGGGGAAATTAAAAAATAAAAAGAGGAGAGATAAAATTCTCAGAAAGGGAAAACATATAACTAAAAAAATCATTGCAAAAATATTATGGCAGGAATAAGTAAAAAACATGAATCTGTAATCAACTTAAAACTGATAACATGCTATATTCATGATAATAAATTAAAACATTGATATCAATAATAATGATCTCATACTAAGGGAATACATAATGTTGAACAACCAAAACTTTCTTTCAAGGCCTTACTTTAAGAAAATATCTTTTTATGGGGTGATGTATACACCAAAATCCAACCGGTTTTATCTTATGAGACATGTTGATGCATCAAGGAGATATATAATTCTGTTCCTCATATGTCAATTGATTAATTAAAATGCATTAAACATAATATTCAATAATACCTTTCATACCATTCCCTAAGGAACCTTTGGATGAATAAAAAAACACAATTATAAGTATAATGAAGAATACATAAAATCAATACATGATAAAAATGTGTTAGAAACCAATGATCATCCAGAATATCAATACTTTTCCCCATTTAAATTAAGGTATATCATGATAATAACTCATCCTAATAAATAATTTGGATGGTTAAATAATACATAGTCAACCATCTAATAATTTTCTGTATTGGAATAAAAATATATGATACACTAATACTTTTCCCCATGTTAATAAAAGGGATAAAATATTCATAACCCATCCAGAGAAAAAATTTGGATGGTTAAACAATAAATATTAATCTTTAAAATAATCAATCATATTGGAATAAAAACATATAGGATGCCAATATTTTTTCCCATGTTAATATAATAACATTCATTCTATAATTATATAAAATGTGATAGTCACACTGTATAGAGAAATGGGATACCACTAAATCAATACTGGGATAACATGATCAAAATAAATCAAGATAAATAATTTATATGGTTGCAAAATAACATAACCCTACTGAAATAAAGGAAACATAGAAGGGTGTTGACATAAATGAAAAACATCATTGTGAAATAATACTTTGAACGGTGTCACAAAATATGGGATCAAGAATTGAATTGTTTGATATTTCATGTTCAATCTACTAAAACATAAATATATATATTAGAGGATAAATCATTAATCATAAACCCCATTATGATAGATCTTTTTGAAAATGTTAAGGTAAATGGGAGAGAAAACTTAAAATGTCTTTTAGAAAACATTTTTAACAATGATGAAAAACACAAGTTTTCATGTCGCTTTTATAGGTAAATTTTGAAAAGTATCATGAAATATTTTGGAAAACTTTGATTTTAAAAATAATATCTAATACTTTACCCTATAAATGACATAAATTTTATCTTGTGTAAATTAGTAGAGTTATAAAAACATGTGAAAGTTAAAGGAAATAACCTTTTTTATTATTTTAAAATAACTTTGTTCAAAACCCAAATTGTAATAATACATTAATTTGAATTAAAACCCAATTTAACAAAATAGGATTATTAAATATCATTTCATATAATATTAGGTTGGTAGAACACAGGCATCTAAAAACTATGTTCATGAAGAAACAATATAACTCAAAGAAAAGAGACTTGAGTTATCAATATCCATTACAAGAAACATACTACATGGGGCATGAAACATACTACATGGGGCATGAAACATTTGAAAAGGAGTTTATGTGGTGAAAATGAAAGAAAATGAGATAATAAAACAAAATAAAACCAAATGAAAGAATTTACCCAACTTATATAAAATAAGTTCTAGTGAATTATCCTAACTTAATGAATCAAAATTGAGTCACTAAAAACTCTTACGACTAGGGTAACACTTGGGTCAAACGACATTTAAAGAAAATAACGTAATTTGGATTATTTTATCCAATGAAATATAATTAATAAATTTATATAACATTCATGGGATAGTAAATTAATATAAAACCATACAATTAAATCATGGTTCATAACATTTAACATGTCTCAAAGAATCAAAATTGAGACTAAGAAAACTCTTATGGATTGAGTAACACTTTAATCGAAACCATGTGAATGAGTTGGATTATAATTTAAATCAAAATACCATGATTAAAATATAATTAATGATATTACATCTAAAATATAAATTATATACATCAAATAAAGGAAATTAGGTGCTTAATACCAAACATGTCTCAAAGAGAGGAGTTTGAGACAAAAAACTCTTACCATGGTACTGATTCATTGTGAACTTGCACCAAACATGCTGAATAACTAAATTAGTATCATTAAATAAATTCCAAAGAACTATATTTTTAACTATAAACATTTATACTCTCAATTTATAATCATTTTATATATATTAATATTGGTTATTTTTTACCTATTTTCAATACTAAGTGTAACTAATCGTTATCGCTTTGAACTAGTTTCATAAAAGTGATCTAGGTATGTATTATTTTCCTAATTTCAACCATTATTTTATCATATAAGGTACTATTATAAATTTTCAATGATATTTTATAATTCTATAATCTCATTTCATGGTATCTTTGGTTACGATCCATGAGGTGGGAATCAGTGACGAGCATGTTTGAGTGATTCTTAATAAATGAATGGTGATTTCTTAATTGTTGAGTTAAATGTTGATATAACCTTACCATAATAAAAAAACATTTTATAATTATTTATATCATATTACACCAGTAAATAAGTTCTTATATTAATCCATGATATAATTGAATAGTATTGTTCAAGTTGGCAGTTAAACCGACCCAAAAATGAAACTACCATGATTAATAAATTACTATGAGGTGGTTTTTTTGTAATACCATTATACCAAAAGTATAATGATATTATTTACTATTTATTTATATTATATATTAAAATTTTAAGGAAATATAATAATAATTAATTAATATAAATATGTAACTAGTATGAAAAAAATATGTTCCTCTTCGTATGTTTCTTTATGACGGTTAATGTTACAATGATTGGTTATTTTTAATAATAATTATATAATTCATAATTTATATTTATATAATATAAATCATGACATAAGTAATATAAATATTCATTAAAACCATTTCTAAAACCATCTTTTAAAGGTGGTGAAAAACAAATCAAATGTGTCGTTTATGGATGCAATAGTCAACACTTGATCATGAGCAATATTTTCTTTTTTTCGATTGAATGGGAGGGGAATAGATAATTATTATTCCTTAAATATAATAAAATTTAAGTATATTATTTATACTGATTTTATTATATACATATAGTTATAATGGGTTTGTAGAAGGGTGGATGGGAAGGATAATGAATAAAAGTAAAAGGGTAAGTAATACTTACATTGAGAATTTGTATCTTCCCTTGAAGTATCTTTGGAAATGGGGGAGTTGAGGAAATTTTTTTAGGTTAGGGGATTCCAAAAGTGTATAGGGTCTATAGAATAAATAAATTAGGTAGATTTTCATGGTAATTTTTGAACTATATGTGTGGCTTCAAGTGGGAGTAAGTGAGATCCTTTTATAGGTGAAAAAGAGGGAAAAATATTTAGAAACAAATGTTAGGTAAGGGATAAGAATGGAATTGCATGAGATTTAGGTGAGTTGTGTGGAGAAATGGTTTGTTAGATATTAGGATATTACATTAATACCTAAAAAAGACTTTTATAAGGTGTATGTGACCTTTTAATTATTAAAAAATTGAGATACCTCATTTACTTATTTCTCCCTTATTAATCTTGATTAAAAATTAACCTTGGTAATTATTTTATTACTAAACTTACAATATTACCATTATTACCAAATTTTGATGCTTTGAATCTTAATTTGGTATCCATTTAACCTAATTAAATTTCAAAATATGAGAAAATTAACTTTTAAATTAAAATATAAGATATAAGGAAATTGTTTTTATAGAAAAATTAATTGTAAATATAAGTATTTTTATACTTATTTCATATTAATTTTCAACTAAATGAGTTTTTATATAATATTTATGTTTTTAATTGTAACATTAGATTCATATTTTAAATTAAATTAATCTAATTTATTTAGTTAGAAATTATATTGTAAAGACCAAGAATTTATGTGGAAATTTTTTTTCTTAAATACATGGGAATTTTATGAGTCTACGAAATCGGACGGCACGCGATTCTGAGGCCTGGAGTGCCTGGAATGGTCCGTCGAAGTTTTGTTATGCTTAAATTAACGCGCGTAAGCAGTTTTCCTGAAAAAATTAGAATAATTCTTAAACGGTTACTCAAATCATAAATCTGAGGGCACCGTTGCACTTAGCATGGCGAGTTTACCCTAGGCGTGACTTAAGTCTAGTCGGTGCGGGCCTCCTGTGAGAAATCCCAAAAATGGAATTAACATAAATAAAATAATTAAATAAATTATTTTATTTTTCAAATGATTATAACTCACAAATGGTAGATCGAATTAAAAATCTGAGACCACCGTTGAACTCGTGAGGGCATGCTTTATTTAAGTAGATACTAACTTTGGCCGGTGCGGGCCACCAAAAAAAGTTATTTTTTGGCCGCAAAAAAAAATAATTAAGTGAAAATTATTTTATTACAAATTTTATAACTTCTAAATGGTGATTAGGATTAAAAATCTGAGAGTACCATTGGGTTCGTTGTGGTGTGTTTCACCTAGGAAGAGCATAACCTCGATGGCATTTGGTCGAGGGTGACTGATAATAATTTTCAAAAGTTTTTTTCGGGTACGTTCAGTAAACACGTGAGTGGCATTCTGTAACTTTTGAACCGGTGCTCGGAATTGAAATCTGAGGCCACTACTGAACTCACAGCGCCGGTATTCGCTTAAGAAGACTTTCACCTTGGCGTCAGTTGGTCGAGGGTCAAAGTTAGTTTTTGGGTTTTTTGTGGAAATAATAAAATAAAATAAACACATGTTTTATTTTATTTTATCTGTTATAACCACTCCTTGTGGACATTGGAAGTGGGGACCACCACAGCTTAACCTCGCATGAGAGGTTATGGTGGTGGGGACCACCCGGGTTAAAACCCCCTTGAAACCTCCCATTAATTGGGAGAAACCTCTCAAATCCCTCATAAATGAGGGAGAGCCTCTTGACCTCCTCCACCATATTTGTGTCAACACACATACAATTAATCTTGCCAATGCACCGCATCGTTGTGCCAGCGTAAATTAATTGGATTGCCCCTTTTTAAATTAAGTAACAGCGTCATTGGAATTTAGGAAGGTTCCTAATAAATGAACCGTCATAAATTCCAAAGATATTCACCTGCATCCCTACCTATCCTATATATATGGAGCTTGGAAGGAGGATTTGGGATGGGTTCACCAAGTGATGAATCACTGGTAAAGTACGGCGATGCCCAACACTTGTAGGATTACGCTCTCCAGTGAAGAACGCCCCACCGACGAAGAACGTTGCCTCCTTCGACCATCTTCCTTGGGACTTCTTCTGACGTGGGACGTCCGCATCTTCGACTATAAAGAACCAACGCATGAGCCCGGAATTGGAGGTGTGTGGCGGACGAGATGAACATCGACAACTTCACCTCCTTACTTTTTGCGCCAACGACATCAAGCGAAAAATGGTAGGGGAATTTGAGTTATTTTATATATGAGTTGTAACCTCTGTTATTTGTTATTCAAATTTCTAGATTATGAAATTCCAAATGTTATGGCCATGAAGAGGAGGGCTCGGACCGCATGAACACGGTCCGACCCTCCCCCTTTGGTTGTTCTTATTTGTTGACTGTGGAGCGGACCGCGAAGAAACCGGCAGCACAAGGCCGTCAGGCCGCCAAGAGGGTGTGTCACCGTCATGACACACAGAAGGAGAGCCGCAGCCATTTCGGGCCATGGTGGAGGTGTGTGTCACCGTCACACCCCGCGGAGGGCAGCATAGGGCCACGGTAGAGGTGGCGCAGCACCGTCGCGTCGCGCGGTGAAGCTAGACAGCGGCGTCATCGTGTCGCGGCGTCGTCGCGCCACGGTGGAGGAGCCAGGGGAGGCCGGCTGAGCCGGCCTCTGGTGCGTGCTACAGGCGGGACCCCTCGCATCCCGCGATTCACTGAAACGGTGCCTAGCACCGGTTCCTTCAGAATCTGGGGGCACTGCACCCCCTCCCCCCCCCCTTGCGCAGCCATGGGTCGGGCCACCTCGATTCCGGCCGCCACGGGCCGGGCCGCCCGCTTGGGTCGGGCCATCCCCTCGGACTAGGCTGGACTATAGGATTGGGTCAGACCCGTGGATCAGGTCGGACCCCGGTCCAATCTTGGGTCGGTTCAGGTCAGTCCGACTGGGCCGGACCGGACCCGAACCCATTTGACCCAAATACACCTTTTTACCTGTATCTTGGGCTACAGGTGTCCAATCGACGAACTGTCTGCAGAGACGGAAATCTTATAGTGAGACAGATCTTTTGGAATTCCCCACTTTAGGTTTTTACATAGTTGGGTTATGGTCAGGTTGGTTTGAACCTAAAATCCAACCGGGCCCCTGGAATGGAAATGCCAATAACTCACAGACCGAGCGTCCGATTGACACACCATCTGTCGCGTTGGAACCCTTACGACATGGCGGTCCTTTGGGTTTCTCCTTTGTGGAGTTTAGTGGCGGTCGAGGTACGGATGATATCTCTAGGGTAGATTTTACGGAACTCGAGCGCACCGGGTGAAAAGAATCTAGTGGCTGATAGTGAGGCGGAGGATGGAGACAGATCATACGGAAGTCACCACTCATCGATCTTATGTGAGTCAGTGCATACCGATCATGTGTGGGTCAGATCCTATGTGGGTCAGTGCTCAGAAATCCTGTGTGGGTTAGCACATACCGATCCTGTGTGGGTCAGATCATGTGTGGGTCATTGTGGGGGTTAGTACTTATCGATACTGTGTGTGTCAGACTCTGTATGGTCAGAAGTAGTGCCTCTTGTCAGAATAAGATGATCTAGCTTCGCGACTAATCGTCTGCACTTCTATGCTGTACTAAAAATCTTGTTTTGAGCTGAGTCAATAACTTTCGTGTTTTCCTCATGATTGAGATGGGTTACTAAATAACTTAGGTATATGTATGGGCATATACCTAAGTAAGGGTTATCCGTTGACTCCTTACTTTGTGGATATCCCTGTTGGATTTTGTGACACCTTGAGGGTCTCGGGGTCCCTACTGAGTATCGTTATACTCACCCATGCACGGGCTATGCCTGCACCTCGTTGTGTTGGTTGCAGACGACGGACAGCGCTGATCGGGGCAGAGAGTAGCAGAACTGGACGATACTCGGAGGTGGACCACTCAGTGAGACATACACGGAGTAGACGGACGGACTTGGGGTGCTGAGGAGGCCATCTGTACCCACCCTTCATGTGGAAATGTCGGAGGACGACCCAGTAGCTGCTTTACTTTATTTCTCCAGTTGTACTAGCATTTCAGTTGTATTATACTTTACTATTGGGCTTGTATTTCTGGCCCTTTACTTTCAGCACACTCCTTTGTATACAGTTTTACTTAGTGTTTTACTTCCAGTTGTGTAATCCGTTGTGTTTGTTTACTGTTATAAAGGCAATGTCTTCCTAGTATAGGGACTTATGTCTTTGGTGCTAGTCGCCAGCCCCTGGCCTATGGAAGGCGGGCTTGGGGTAGGCACGATACAGGTC
Organism: Viscum album; assembly: GCA_963277665.1. NCBI lineage: Eukaryota > Viridiplantae > Streptophyta > Magnoliopsida > Santalales > Viscaceae > Viscum > Viscum album. Next base: position 1,088,266,588 of record OY728130.1, on the reverse strand, counting down.
CCAAGGGACGGGTCATGACAAATTGGTATCAGAGGAGTCGGTTCTACTGTAGAACATAGGAATCTGATCTTTTTAACGGTAATATTGTTAAGTGTTATGAGTGTGTTTATTAGTTTAGGAAATACATTGTTGGTGTGGTAGCCGACGTATCCATACACCAGGACCCTGACTTCTGATTTCCGAATCAGTGCACGAAAACACTGATTGTGTGTGTGTGTTTTCAAAATTTTTCTTTAAGTCAGCTCATCCAAGTTAGCTCACCAGGTATAATCTTTTGACAGTGACGTATCTATTCAGGATGCCTCCACGCAGACCACCAGTTAGAGTTCCGAGAGAGTACACGATGACGGCCCACCAAGCGACGAGGCTCCAGTGTAGGGCCCTCTTACTATGTTGGAACCTTTGGGTGGTGTACCAGCAGCACCACCACCTTTTGGGTAGTATATGTCACCAGCCACACTGGCGGACGATGCACGCTGACTAAGCACGTTGCACGAGTTCCAGCGGCAGAGGCCTCCGAGGTTACGATGCGAGACAGATTCCCAGGTAGTAGAGGACTGACTGGAGGTGATTGCTAGAGTTCTACACCTAGTTGAGACACTAGTAGAGTAGATGGTGATCTTAGTTACTAGTATTTCCCAGTGAGTGACCATGAGGTTGGTCCGCATAGTGATGAGGTCTCGGTATGTGGACCATTGCCTGATATTGTACCTTCAAGTAGTGTGTCAGCTGTATCACTACCTGTTGGTCATGAGTTTCAACCAGCGGTACTGGTAGATGATACATGTAGTCTTAGTGCCTTACACGTGTTTTGGCATCAGATACCACTTAGGATCTGAGGCGATCTTGACTTACAGGCAGCTGAGGACTGGCCTGAGGAGGTGGCTGAGAGTTCTCTAGAACTTCTACAGCTTCACCAGGATGACATGTCAGTAGCATAGTATTCATCGAGGCGTACCGATCATTCCTGCTACTCGATGAATATGATACGATCAGTGCTTCGGATCTTGGACCTCCAAGTGAGGTGTGTTTAGGGACATCTGATCCATCACTTTTTCCTCGGTTCATTTTTACCTATTTTATGATGCTAGAGATAACCTTTGTGGTTGAATTCTCTTTGGCTTAGCGGATACAGCCAGTGAATGTTAGTAGTGGGAAAGCAGGAAACTAGCGCCAGTCTCAGAGACTTGGGCATGTAAACTGTTTCAGAAAGAGGAAGTGTTAAGGACAGATGAGACTGTAGAGCAGTAGACGTGGAAGCAGAGCTGGGAGAGTAGCATGAGGTGGTGTACATTTCGACATGTTACAACCGCCCCTTTTTGTGGATCCCACCAGGATTAGGGAGCTGGAGGACAAGGGAAGGAAGTATCTACATGCGGTCAAGGAGTGCGACCCAAGGGCTCTAGGAATGATTTGAGATACGGTATGTGTCAAATACTAGCTTCCGTATCAATAGACAAAGGTATTAATCATCCATTCCTTCCATGAATCTTGTCCAAGACCTAGAGTTTCTAGTTAAACCGTTGACTTGACCCTCACGTCTGGAGATACCTTTGGGTGGAGACTCGATAATCACACTTACGCTGACAGTGTGATCTGACCCTTGAGGCGAGATTTTTGGTTGGAACCTCTTGGTGGTAGCGTCGAGGCCTTACGATGTTAGTTTGGGTTTGGACTTGACATCCACAGTTCACAATCAGATTGATTGTATTAGGCAAAAAAATGTTGTGGTTTCTCTATAATGTTAGAATGGGGTTTTCCTTGGTCTGTGAAAAAGGGAGCCCATGCAGCACAAATTAAACTCATGCATAGAAGGGTTCCACTGATCACTCTTGAGTCAACCGGCCTTACCCTCGTGGCAGCAGATGTTTTGAGTTTTCAGTTCCAAATAGGAGTGACAGAACATGGGGACATCTTTTCAAAAGATGTTTCCAGGATTACCCCCCCCCCCCAAAGGGCGGGGATGTCTTCTTTGGATGGATACTACCGGAGGTTCACCCCAGACTTCACCAGAGTTGCATCATCACTATTAGCCTTGACGAAGAATGGGAAACCCTTCGTGTGGTCAGAGAGATGCCAGCAGAGCTTTCAGGAGCTGAGGCAGAGGATGACTAGTACCCCCATATTAAGGCTTCCAGAGGAAGGCATAGGGTACGTAGTCTACTACGATGCATTAGAGACCGGACTTGGGTGTGTCCTGATGCAGGAGTGAGTAGTGATCACGTATGGTTCTCGGCATCTGAGACAGCATGAGAAGAACTATGCTACCCATGACCTGAAGTTAGCAGTAGTGGTCTTCACCTTGAAGATGTGGCGGCACTATATTATGGGCGAACATTTTACTATTTACTCTAATCACAAGAGTCTCAAGTATATCTTCTCTCATAAGGACCTGAACCTGAGACAGCGGCGATGGATTGAGTTCCTCCAAGACTATGACTTCGAGATATTATATACTCCTGGGAGGGGAACGTTGTAGCAGATTCACTCAGTAGAAGATCTGGTATACAACTACTAGGAGAGGCGACAGAGCAGCTGGATGCTTTATAGATATCCTTTGTGGATAGAGATGGAGCAGCCTTCCTTCGGTCTCTTATAGTCACTCCCCCACTTCTTCAGCGAGTCAGGGAGGCACAGCCTGGGGACGTTGACTGCGAGACACGATGTGCTCAGATATCCACAGGGCAGGCACCTGATGGATTTTCTGAAGGTGGGGAGCACTTCATCCTTTTCAGAGGACGTACCATGGTACTAGTTGCACCTCAGGAGGAAGTGTTGAGGGATTTCCACACTTCCCCTCTAGCGGTACATCCAAGAGTGGCGAAGATGTATCATGACCTTTGACGATAGCACTGGTGGATAGGTATGAAGAAGGCAGTATCTAAGTTTGTCTAATGATGCCTCACTTGTCAGCAAATTAAGGCAGAGCACCAGGTACCAGCAGGCTTGGTACATCCCTTATAGGTCCCATAAGGGAAGTGGGATGGGATATATATGGACTTTGTGATGGGTCTTCCACATACATCTAGGAGTCACGATTCGATTTGGGTGATTGTCGACCGACTCACCATGTCGTACCACTTCCTACTGATCAGAGAGCAGGGCTCAGTAGAGATCTTGGGATGCCTCTATGTGCCGGAGATTATTTGTTTTCATGGATTACCTACTTCTATAGTCTCTGACCATGACGCGCGGTTTACTTCCCGGCTATGGAAGGGGCTGCAGGAGGATTTCAGGACACAGCTTCGCTTGAGCATAACCTTCCATCATCATACAGATGGCCAGACTAAGCGGACCATTCAGAATCTCGAGGACATGCTTCGGGAATGTGTCCTCGACTTTGGTCGGAGCTAGGAGGATCAATTACCGTTGGTGAGTTTTCCTACAACAACAGTTATCACTCCACCATCAGGATGACACCTTTCGAGGCATTGTACGGACGACCTTTCAGATCACCCTTGTGCTGGACAGAACCTGGGGAGTCAACACTGGTGGGACTAGATATGGTACGAGATACCACGAATAAGGTGTAGATCATCCAGAAGAGGATAAAGACTGCACAGAGTAGGAAGAAGTCATATGCTGATAGGAGATAGAGGCCTCTGGAGTTTGAGGGTGGAGACCACGTCTTTCTACAGGTCTCACCTTGATGAGGTCTATGGAGATTTGGCTGAGGCGGAAAGTTATCTCTGAGATTCATCGGACCTTTTCAGGTCCTCAGCATAGTTGGCGAGGTGGATTACTGCTTATCTCTTCCACCTCAGTTGCACCAGGTGCACGACGTCTTCAACGTATCTCAGCTGAGGAGATACGTGCATGACCCTACTCACATCATCGACCATGGAGAGCTGGACATCGATGATGGGGATACTTTCATGAAGCTTCCAGTGGATATTGATGATTTACAGGAGCGGTTCATTCAAGGATGGTCAATACCTCTGGTATGCGTACGCTGGTATCATAGAAACCACCAAGAGATCACATGGGAGTGGGAGGCTTAGATGCATGCTCAGTACCCCCACTTGTTCCCATAGTTCGATTTTTAGCTTACGGGGATGTAAAGCCCTGAGGTGGGGAGAATGTAAAGGCCTATAATTTCCATGGAATTTTTTTTTCTTAAATACATAGGAATTTTATGAGTTTTCGAAATCTGACGGCGTGTGATTCCGAGGCCCGGAGTGCCCAGAATGGTCCGTCGAGGTTTTATTAAGCTTAAATTAACGTGCATAAGTAGTTTTCCTGAAAAAGTGGAATAACTCTTAAATGGTTACTCGTATCAGAAATCTGATGGCACCGTTGCACTCAGGATGGCAGGTTTACCCTAGGCGTGATTAAGTCTAGTCGGTGCGGGCTTCCTGTGAGAAATCCCAAAAATTGCATAACCGTAAATAAAATAATTAAATAAATTATTTTATTTTTCAAATGATTATAACTCTCAAAAGGTAGCTCTAATTAAAAATCTGAGACCACCGCTAAACTTGTGAGGGCCTGGTTTATATAAGTAGATACTAACTTTGGCCGGCACAGGCCACCAGAAAAAGTTAGTTTTTGGACGCAAATAAAATAATTAAGTGAAAATTATTTTATTGTAAATTTCATAACTTCTAAATGGTAACTCAGATTGAAAATCCAAGATTACCGTTGGGTTCATTGGGGCATGTTTCACCTAGGAAGAGCCTAACCTCGATGGTAACAATTCGAGGGTGACTGATAATAATTTTCCAAAAAAAATTCAGGTACGTTCAGTAAACGTGTGAGAGGAATTTTGTAAATTTTGAACTGGTTCTCGAAATTAAAATCTGAGGACATCGTTGAACTCACAACGCCGGTATTTTCTTAATAAGACTTTCACCTTGGCGGCAGTTGGTCGAGGGTGAAAGTTAGTTTTTAGGTTTTTCATGGAAATAATAAAATAAAATAAACACATGTTTTATTTTATTTTATCTATTATAACCACTCCTTGTGGAGGTTGGAAGTAGAGACCACCACACCTTAACCTCCCATGAGAGGTTATGTTGGTGGGGACCACCCGAACTATAACCTCCCATGAGAGGTTATGGTGGTGGGGACCACCCGGGTTAAAATCCCCTTGAAACCTCCCATTAATTGGGAGAAACCTCTCAACTCCCTCATAAATGAGGGAGATCCTCTTGACCTCCTCCACCATATTTGTGCCAAACCACATACAAGTAATCTTTCCAACGCACTTCATCATTGCACTAGCATAAATTAATTGGATTTCCCCTTTTTAAATTAAGTAACAGTGTCATTGGAATTTAGGAAGGTTCCTAATAAATGAACCGTCATAAATTCTAACAATAGTTACCTACCCCCCCCCCCCTCTCCTATATATATGGATCTTGGGGGGAGGATTTGCAACGGCTTCACCAAGCGACGAAGTGCTGGTAAAGTTCGGCAATGCCCAACACTTGGAGGATTACGCTATCCAATGAAGAACGCCCCACCGACGAAGAACGCCGACATCCTTCGACCTTCTTCCTTGGGACTTCTTCTGACGTGGGATGTTCGCATATTCGACAATGAAGAACTGATGCATGAGCCTAGAATTGGAGGTGTGTGGTAGATGAGATGAATGATGACAACTTCACCTCCTTCCTTCTTGTGCCAACGACATCAAGCAAAAAAAGGTAGGGGGATTTGAGTTATTTTATATATGAGTTTTAACCTCCGTTATTCATCATTCAAATTTCTGTATTATGAAATGCCAAATGTTATTGCCATGACGAGGAGGGCTCGGACCGCACGAACACGGCCCGACCCTCCCCATTTGGTTGTTCATATTTTTTGACGGCAGAGTGGACCGTGAAGAAACCGGCGGTGCAAGGTCGTTGGGCCGCCAAGAGGGCGCGGCACCATCGTGCCATGTCAAAGGAGAGTCGTGGCCATGTCGGGCCATGGCGGAGTTGCGTGGCACCGTCGCGCCGTGCAGAGGGTAGTAGAGGGATGAGGCGGAGGTGGCATGGCACTGTCACGCTGCAGCGGAGGGAGTAAGGCGTCATCGAGCCGTGTGGAGGCTAGCAGAACTGTGGCGCCGTCACGCCGTGGGGGAGGATCCGGGAGCGGCCAGCTAAGCCGGCCGCCGGTGCGCGCTACAGGCGGGACCGCTCAGGTCCCACGGTTCACCGAACAGGCACTTAGAGTTGGTTCCTTCGGATGCCAGGGGTGCCGCACCCCCCTCCCCCCATGCGCAGCCACGGGCCGGGCCGCCTCGGTCTGGGCCGGGCCACCTCAGGTCGAGATGCCCTCGGGCCGGGTCCCCTCGGGTCGGGCCACCCACTTGGGTCGGGCTGTCCCCTCAGGCCTGGCCAGAAACTCAGACCAGGTCGGACCCCGGTCCAGTCCCGGGTTGGGTCGGGTCGGTCCGACTGGGTCCCGGACCCGTTTGACCCGAATACACCTTTTTACCCATATCTTGGGCTACGTGTGTCTGATCGATGAACCGTCTGCAGCAACAGAAAGCTTAGAGCAAGAAGGATCTTTTGGAATACCCCACTTGAGGTTTTCACATAGTTGGGTTACAATCAGGTTGGTTTGAACCTAAAATCCAACCAGGCCCTGGAATGAAAATGTTAATAACTCACAGACCGGGCATCCGATTGACGGACCGTCTGTCTTGTTGGAACCCTTATGACATGGAGGTCCTTTGGTTTTCTCCTTTGTGGAGTTTAGTGGCAGTCGAGGTACACCCGATATCCCGAGGGCATATTCTATGGAACTTGAGTGCACCGGGTGCGAGGGATCCAGTGGCTGATAGTGAGGAGGAGGTTTGAGACAGATCATACGTAGGTCAACACTCAGTGATCCTATGTGGGTCAATGCATACCGATTTTGTGTGGGTCAGATCCTGTGTGGGTTAGCGCTCAATGAACCTGTGTGGGTCAGTGCATACCGGTCATGTGTGGGTCAGATCCTGTGTGGGTCATTGTGGGGGTTAGTACCTATCGATCATGTGTGGGTCAGATCCTAGCCCTTCAGGTTGTGGTGCAATATTCAGGGCTCATGATGACTCTGTCAAAGGATGCTTCTATGGATCTTGTGGCATGACAAGATCTCTTGAGGATAAAATGCTCAGAATCATACATGTTGTTTCTTTTGTGAAAATTAAGGGCTGGTCTAATATTTGTCTTGAGAGTGACTCTTCTACCATTATGCAGGCCATCAAGAATGGTGAAATACTTATCTCTTGGCGACTCACTGAAAAGTGGATGAAATGAATGGAGACCCTTTCGACTCTCAATTTCATCATCACGTATGTCTTTCGGGAGGCTAACCGGGTTGCGGATTGTCTTGTAAACTTCAGAGTAGGAAAACTTATTACCAGGTCAGATTCTCTTCCTAAGTCTTTACTTCCTTTATATAGGGATGATTTTAATAAAATCCCTCACTTTTGTCTCTTGTAAACTTTCTATTTTTATGAATTAATTCCTTGGCCTTTTGGAAGAGGGACCCTTCTCCGTATGGTCAGAAGAAGTGCCTCTTGTCAGAATAAGATGAACTAGCTTCGCGACTAATCATATGCACTTCTATGCTATACTAAAAATCATGGTTTGAGCTGAGTCAATGACTTTCGTGTTTTTCTCATGATTGAGATGGGTTACTAAATAACTTAGGTATAGGTATGGGAATATACCTAAGTAAGGGTTATCTTTTGACTCCATACTTTGTGGATATCCCTGTTGGATTTTGTGAGACCTTGAGGGTCTTGGGGTCCCTACTAAGTATCGTTATACTCACCCCTACACGGGCTATGCCCACACCTCATTGTGTTGGTTTCAGACGATGGACAGTACTAATCGGGGAAGAGAGTAGCAAAACTGGATGTTACCCAGAGGTGGACCACTCAGCGAGATGTACATAGAGTGGACGGACGGACTTGGGGTGTTGCGGAGGCCATCTGTACCCACCCTTCAGGTAGGAATTTCGGAGGATGACCCAGTAGCTTCTTTACTTCCTTTATTCAGTTTTACTAGCATTTCAGTTTTATTATACTTTACTATTGGGCTTGTATTTCTGGCCCTTTACTTTCATCACACTCATTTTTATATAGTTTTACTTAGTGTTTTACTTCGAGTTGCGTACTCTGTTGTGTTTGTTTACTGTTATAAAGGAAATGTCTTCCTAGTATAGGGACTTACACCTTTGGTTCTAGTCATCATCCCCTGGTCTATAGAAGTCAGGCTTGGGGTAGTCACAATATGGGCCCCGGGGGAACGATTCATGACATATATAACTCTTATAAAATAAATTATTTGAAAACAACCATTTTACTTTTACTCTGGCAATTAATCTTTATCCTAAGTAATTTATTTTCCATGAATAAAAAATATTGGAAAAGTTATATAATTTAGACCTAATTATGCAATATATAAATTCCATTTGATTAAATAAAATTGACATATATAGGTAAAATTAATTTTAACAGTTGATTGCATAAAATTCATTTTTTAGAAAATTCTCAAAAATTTATATTAATAAAATATTGTTATGCGTAATCCATAAATGGTGTTAATTTTGTCAAATTAAATATCTATAATTTTTATAAATTCAATTTTTTTAATAAAATCATAAAATATAATGAAAATTTATTTTTATTAGAAAATAAAATTTTTAAATATCAATTATTACTATTTTTATTTCATATCATTTACCAACTAAATTGTAGTAAACCAATTATTAATATCAAACATAATTTATCATTATTAATTTTATGTTTCTCCACATTTAAATTCATATTACATAAAAAGTAGTTTTTAAGAAAAATAGATTTTAAAATAATAAATAATATTATAATTAATTTTAGGTAAACTAATTTAATTTCATTTATATAAGAAAGTAGCCTTTATTTTCTTTATACATATATCTCATAAAGCAGTTACTCACATTAATTCTCACTAATAAAATAGCTTGGTTTTAATGGTCATACTTTATATTTATATTTTTATATAAATATATTGTGGTTTCATTTTAGTTCAGCATTGTGTATGGAGAAAGATATCGAACACATTGAATTATTTAATGGAAATAATATATTAAAATATCAAGGTGTTACATTCCCACCCTTAAATAAAGAATGTCTACATAATTTTAATTATTAATCATTGAAGAAATTAGGTGGGGGTATTCTTAAAATATTTATCATTCAAAATATAATTTGTAATATGAAAACTTCTTTAATATATTTATCTATATCAGGTTATTTATCCTTCCCCAAATAACATTAATCATTCATGGAATCATATATCCAAGTATATATATACACTAATTATATATTTTTCATAACATGCCACTCTAAAAACCATTTTAATATCTAAAACATTAAACCACAATGAGTTTATATATTCTTCCAAAAATTAACTCCATCATTAGTCCTCAAATATATTTATCACTAGTTCATAAAGTCGCAAATTAGTAAATATATATCTTAATCCCAAAAAGTAGGTAAGCATCACCAAAAACATCATGGATTAAATTTTATTTAAATTATTAATCCATTTAATGTCTATAAATACTATCTAACTCACTTTTATAAACATAAATCAGCCTTTTATTATCTCAAAATCAAGAAAATACTAAACCTAAAAGTTTTATATACCTCAGTCATGTGTTCTTCAATAGTTATTCCAAAAATTATAACTCTGTCATAAAATAAATTTTCATGGTTTTTAATTCCATTTAATATATGATTTCAAAACATTAATGAAAAAATAATGAATAATGATCCTTATATGTTTCACATAATCCTCAATAACATTTATACTATACCAAATTTCATCAATAAATATCACTTCACTGGTTAAAATAGTTAAGAGTATAAAAAATTAATTTTTATTACGATATCGACCTCACTACCTTAGGTAAGACTATGAAACTCTCATTTTCCATCATAATAGGCATATAATATAATTTTTAACCAATTAAATATTCTCCCTTATTCGGCTATAAGACATAGTGGTTTCTAGATATATACCTTTCTTAGCTTCATTTTCATGATCCTGTTTTAACTAAATAATAAAACCAAAATGGTTATTATAATATACAATAGTACTCTTACTATTTTGGTATAACCTAAAATAGAACAAATGATTGCAAAAATGATTCTCAAATAGCATCAAAAGCTACAATGTACTTGCTTATTATAGATATGGAAACCATATGGTGTAATAATTTTGTATTGTATATTAATTTTTCCTTACCATGATCCAACATCATAAATGATCTAAAGGAAAACTAGAGTTATATCCCCTTAAACACTAGTATTACCATTTCTCCTTTAACCAAAAACTCATCTAATTCTACATTCTAAACTACCATTGGATAGTTTTAAATACAATTACGTGTAGTTCTACTAGTTTTGTTTGATATTTGATACATATCATGAAATGTGAAATAAATTCATAGAACTTAATCTTGTAAAATTTATCCTTAATATCTGCTAGTGACCTTGCATGTTATCATGGAGATATTTCATGCCATGTTACATAGATAACAATTCAGTATTCAATTTTTCTATCTTGTCAACGTATGTACCATGGCTAGATTATGAAACCTTTTTTATATGGGTTTTTTTAAAAATATATATATTTGGGTTCGGGTTTTAAAATTTTTTAAATTTAGGACTAGAAGGCATTGATGAAATCAATGCCTTTGGCCCCAGTAAAGGGCCAAAGGTGCTGGAGACTCCCAACACCTTCAGTACTTAAAAATAGTTTTTTCAGTTTTAATTTTTTAATTTTAATTTTATATATATAATCAATTTTTGATTAAATTATTATGATAAATTATATATAAAATGCATGATCCCTAGTATGGAGGGGTGGAGGAGCATGCATGGAATCAACCAGTGGGTTACTCAAAGTTCAACACTAGTTACTAGAAATAATTTGGAAAAAAGATATTTAATTCCAATTTAGTATCGGGATATGGTATTATTTCTCAGAAAATATTTTAAGATGAATTGTGATTTTAAATTCTAGGGCTATAATGATTGGTGATAATATAGTTCCCCACCCACTTTCTTAATGACACACACCCTCCATTCTCCTCACTTACCCAACTTTCAAAATTCAAAAAAATTATTTCAAAAAATATTATATAAACTAAAAAATATAATCATTATACCACCTTTCAACCATGGGTGGCCCAATGTAATATATATACTTATTAATTTTCTATTTATTTCCCACATAAAATTTTTTATATCAAAAAAAATTATTATATAACATAAAAATATAAAAATATATATAATAAATGGGTTCGGGTTATAATCGGGTTTTAAATATGTTATCTGGATTCAGGTTTGGGTATATATTTTCAATGTCATTAACAATTAATAACTAAATAAAAGTTTTAAATATTTAGTAACTAAATAAAAAATTAATATTTACTAGTAATTTTTTAATAATATTTATTAATATTTATTAATTATTTAGTAACTAAATAATAAATAACTATTACTAATTACTAATAAATATTAATAATTATTAATTACTAAAGATGACAGCGGGTCAGGTACCTACTAAAATTGAGGTACCAAACCCCAAACCTGATTAAGAAATTAATATCTTAAATCTAACCCAAACCTGTATCATTTAAAATATATACTCGAACTATAATTCGAATAACATATTTAAAACCCGATTATAACCTAAACCCATTTATTATATTTTTAAATTTTTAAATTTTTATGTTATATAACACATTTTTCTAAACATAACATGTTTCATTTAAAAAATAAAAGTCAATTAATAAGTATATATATCCTATTGGAAAACTCATAGTTGAAATTTGGTACACTGATAATATTTCTTAGTTTATATAATATTTTTTTAAATAACTTATTTGATTTTTGAAAGTAGGGTAAGTGAGGATCAAGGAGAGTGTGTGTTTTCAACCAAGTTAGTGGGAGAAATATACCATCACCCTTCATCGTATCCTTGTATTTTAAAATAAAAATTCATATCAAATCTAATCCCAAAAAAAATAATATTATATCCCAATATTAAATTATAATTAAATATCTTTTTTTCAATATTCTTTACAATCACTAGTGCGGAACTTTGAGTCACCGACCGGTTGATTCCATGCATGCTATACCACCCCACTGTATTAAAGATCAAGCATTTTATATATAATTTATCATAACAATTTTATTATTATTAAATTATATATAAAAAGAAAAAAATAGAATTAAAATTAAAATTTTAAACTAAAAAAATAGTTTTTTTATTATCAAAGGAGTTGGAGGTTCCAACACCTTTAGCCTTAAACAAGGGTCAAATGAAATGAGGGAATCAATACCTTTGGTATTATCTAAAGGTGTTCATACCATCAATTCCTTCCATACCCATATTTAAAAAAATTATAAGACCTAAAACCATTTATAATATTTATTTCAAAAAACACATATAAAAAATCCCCCATAGATCTACCTTTGTAAATCATGTTCCTTAGAATCAGTTTTCTATTTTAAGTTATAATTGGAGAAATTCATTCTCTAGTCTTAGTAATATGGTAATAATAGTTATTTTTTGATATTTTATTAACATATTTATCTTGAAAAAAATAACACTCTCACTAATCACTTGTCAACACACAACATGTATTCATTCCAAACAATATTCTATGATCACTAGGCTTTCTTTTATTAATAAATAGATATGTAAAATTTTCATATCTTACTACCATTTATTAGTGTCACCAACCTATTGGTTATTTAATTTAAATATATTCTATATGGTATTATTTAATTAAACTATCCTTGACATCCAACCACACATAAAAATGATCATTTAATGTTGCTATGAAAAGTTCAATATAAATAGATTTTAGTATAATGACTGAAGTAAAGGTTTTTTCATATAATTTTTATTAAATATCCTTTTAATAATTATTCATTATTTATTATCATTGTATTTTATCATCCATGAATTTATTATCTTAAATACTAACCAAAAATATCTATTCTAGAAAAATCCAAAAATAGAGTACCTGAATTTTGTTATATGGAATCCACTACTGAAATCATACATGCTTGAAAATCTTAGCATAATGTCATTTTCTACTTCATTATAGGATTAATTATTAATATTGAATAATATTTCACTGGTCTTGGAGAATATAAATCCAATTTTGGTTTTAATTTCTTATACAATATGTATCTCTTGGAACAACTCCTCCCACAAAGGTTATTGAACTGTATGTTCCTATATCAACTTACATGCATCCAGAGCCTAGAATTTATTGAATTCTAGAAATAATCAATAATATAAGAAGATATATACTTCCCTATTATATAAAAAATAGTTTTTCTAGGATAATAATGGGTGTTAATATCATTAGTTTCTATAATATAATTAACGGGGATGGACTTAGTGTTTTACTGATGTTTATTCACAACTAAAGACGACTTTTAAAAAATCATTCCCATTAAACACTAGAAGTTATAACTGGTGTATTATTTACCATATTTTAGTTAATATTATATCCATTATTTAATGTAGTTATAATGTAGTTAGTTATTATGATACTATTTTTGAAACATGTCTCGGGAATATTTATAGAAGACTTACAATACATAAAATACATTTCATCAATCCTCTTATACTATCATCATAAATTCAATGCATAAAGTAATGTGAGTTTAGGATGACCTTTACCTATATATTAATGATCAATGAATACTTTTTTATGAAACAGTCAGATAAGCTAGCCTAGAGGATCATGTACCCTTTTCTAGGTGTATTCATTTCTTTATTGAGAATTTATAAAATATCTTAAAGGAATCTCATGAAATAAATGATATTGCCACTTAGGTATACCTTTATAATAATTTATGTGATTTTTATAAACTAGATATAGTATCTTTTTTGTACCTTTATTTATAAAGGTTTTTTTATAAAAAATGATAGTGAATTAGTCAATATACATATTGTATTAGCTTAAAAGAAGACTAGAACACTCTTTTGGATATAAACTTATAGACTACTATCAGTTTTATTTAGAAAATAATTTTATTTCCATGATAAGGTATTCTAAGTCTTATATTTATATTCATTATTAATTTCATATCTTATATATTTTTTATTCAAGATTTAGTAAACAATTAGTTGAGTATGAAAATATCATAAAAACGTCTATTCCAAATATGAAACAATTTCTTATTTGTCTCTAATTAGAAACTGAGAAATGTTTTGGTAATAATAAATAAAAAATAAAATTTTAACTTGAATCTATCAGGAAATATTTAAGGCATGTACTTCTCTTATAATATTCTAGGAATCACTATTCTTTAACTTCTTACAGTATTCACCTTACTTATTGTAATATGTATTTACTTTATTAATCCCTGTAAATACATATGTAGAAAAAATATTGTATTTTATTGACCAATAAGTAAAATAAAAGTATTGATAATAAAGATAAATATACCCTAAGTAAATTTAACTGATTAATTATTCTTCAATTTATTGTGGTTTTTATTCAAGTGTCATTTCTTACCAAATGAGAAGAAAATAGCTCTGGTTCCTCTATTTTCCCCTTGATCATGCTTTTCTTGGCCAATAATTGTGTAGATGTGTTAGACTTAGAGTTATCCTTATGGTCATTTTTTTCCCCTACCTCTTTTTCATAATAAGTACATAAGGATTTTCATCCTTCATGCCCTTGAAAACCTAGTGAAGTAGAGAGTAAGGCGATCTGGGAGAGACTTCTCAATTTTTTCATGTTAAAATTCACAAAAACAATATATAATCTCTGAGGAATGGAATCAATAATGAGATTAATGTGAAATTTATCAAGTAGTTTAAACCCTGTATTTTTTAGATGATCAATGTTTCCAATCATTTTTTACTATGTGAGATCTAACTGACTCACCCTCTCCAAGTTTTCTTATGAAGAGTGCCTTGAAAATCTCAAAGCACTCTTGTCCAGCTCTCTCATAATAAAGATCACATAGATACTTAAACATGCTATAATTATCCATGCTCTCAAATGATTTCATGATTTTTTTAGAAATATATGAAATAATCTAGCACTAAACATATAGAATATAATTTGACTGTTTTTCGTAGATAGAAAACTATTCATCGTTAACCTCCTTAGAAAATGGTTAAGAAATTGTGGATTTTATCATATAAATATTCTGTTCATGACGTAATAAAATGTGTGAGGGTATATACAAATCCTATATGTTACCTAAAATAAGAATATTTTCTTTCTCTATAATTTATCACAAGGATAACATGGTTGAAAATTTGATCATTTTACTACAATAATATACAATAAGATTGTTAGTACTTTAATTGATTACCAAAATATGTGAGATGAAAAAAATAATAATTTTATTATTAGTGTCACACTATTTTATCAAGTCTCAAGGCCATCACCATTGGAATCATAATGTCATGTCGTATAGCTATTCTAGTGGAAAGGATCTATATTTCCCTTCTCATAACCCATACTTTGTCCTGACAAGTTATTCAAAGGAATTTAGATTGGCGGTCATGGTAACTATGGGCTTGAAACTCCTTGATTCTTTGACTGGACTCCCCAATCCTGAAATCCTTATTTGTAATACCTCAACACTTTCCCCTAAGTAATAAGAAGTCCTGAATTGGTAGTAAATCCTTGACTATACTTAGTTAATTTGACCCAAAACTTTAGTCAAAACTCTTATATAATTTAAAAGGACCCTGAATTTACTCAAACAAATAATTTCAAATATGGTTTCATTCATAACATAATTTATGGAAGGCTTTTCTGAATTAATATTTTATTCATTTTTTTTATTATGTGTAAATTATTTTATTTCGTCATTTTACATTCCTTTTAAATATTATGTTGATTTTACTTAAGAGGTTAACCATGTGTTGATAAAATATTTACACATAATACTTTTATTTTATTCTATATGAGATTGCTTATTATTTAATTCATTTATTTATATGATCATGATAAAGCATACATAAAATAAATAACCATTCAAAATATAGAATAAAATATATTACATGATCATGAGCCTTATCTACTAGTTTTTTTTTTTTGAATGGACAATAAGAAAGCCTTTGACTCTAGGGAAAATCTCTATGATTTGATCTTGGATTGAGCTAAAACATTCCACCTCTTTCATGTGTATCACCTAGGTTGATTTAACCTTTTCCCTATCTTGAACAACCTCTAATAATAAAGGATCTTCAATTTACATATGCTTTAATCACACATAGGTTAGGGGAACCAAAGAAGGGTTGTGAGGTTTACTTGAAAAAAATCAAGGACATTCAGGTCTTTACACAATAAGAGGAGGGAAGACACACAAACTATAATTTTAATTTGATAATAATAATTAAAAAACACTCACAAAATAACTACATTAAAATAAATATGAACCATACATAGGTTTTCATGCTAATGATCATCCTTTCATGCAACGAAAACATATTTAATAAACTAGTATCCATTTTAATTATTCTTAATTACAATAAAACAAGCTCAAATTAATTAATTATCATTATTAATTAATTGATTTATTTATATTAATATTTATCAAAATAATATTTGAGATTCTTATCTTTTAAAATTTTAAAAAAATTAAATAAATTAATTTTATTTTAAATTAAATATGTACACTACATGTATATAGAGGAAACATGGCTTGTACTTTTCTGAACTACTTGTAATGGTCATCATTTAGTATTATTTACTCACATAACATCTATCATACACAACATGTAAAAAAATTACAAGGTGTTCATTTCCAATAAATAACTTTAAGACACATGTAAATTATACAGTGTGTAACACTTTTAATGCATGTAGAGTACATGATGTAAAACAACTATAAATCAAATGTAAATTAGACTTTTAGGTAGAAATAAATTTATAATTTAATATTATTAATAACCAATCACATGGAATGTACTATCAATTAATGTCACACATGCACATTTTGATTAGGTTTACTGATATAATTAATTTTATTTCCATGTAAAATTAATTACACTGCATAAAACTGGTCTAATAATGTACTCTATGTAGACAAGAATCGGTTACACTATGTGTCCAAGGATAAATATTATGTAATAGATTCTACCCATGTCCACAATAAACACCTAGGTATAGGGAATATATGCCAGTTGTAGACATTTACGAGGTACATGGTGTGTACAAAAGTTACACATCAAGTGATCTTGATGTTTCAAGGATATTAATTAAACATTCCATGTAATAAATTCATGATGCATATTTTTCTATACACTTTATACTATGAAAACATTTTTACTACATGATGTGTATGAGTGTTACACGGCGTGTAGTCTAGAAAACTATCTGCTAGCATGTTCTGGTCAACACATGGTATTTAATGAAGTTGTGTATTCATCCACATGACCAACTTTGTTTTTCATGGATTCATCATAGTGTGGTGAATATGGGTTCACAACTATAAAACATTCCTTTAACAGTGCTAAAATTTTCCTTTATCAGTGATAGAAAATCACTGACTATCGGAGAATGATTAAAAGCCTTGGGCATTTATCAGTGCTAGAAAAGTAGTAAAAACAAGTATAAATACATATTTTAAATGAAATAAATTTTAAAACATAAATACAAGAAAAAAATATATATTAAATACATTATAAAAATTGGTTTATAATATTAATTATATAAGTATAAATTATCACACAAATTCAAAAAAATCAATGTTCCTTTATCTTTGGCCCCCGACCCCGACTCATGCTATTGTCGAACAAACCACCCTAGCTCGAGAAAAAGAACAAACCTGTATAAGAAAAAAATTATGTTAGTAATAATATAAATTAAATAATTAAACATAAAGTTTTAATTTTAAACTAAAATTTGAGTCATACCAGGAACATCATTTATCAGATTGAGTTGCGGTTGATTCTTGCATGTCACCCTATTTCTTGTTCTTCTTTATGAATTATCTCTATAAAAATTAACTAAATAAGTATAAGATAAAAATGATCAGTAAATTAATAAAGTGATATAAAATAGAATTATTCTAAAACAATCTAGTATCATTTGTTCAGTTTTGGTGATGTGATGTGCGTTTTAAACTAAAATGACACTTATATATTGAAAATAGGCACTTTGAGTCTACCGGTCACACTGTGCATAGGATTGATGTGTGTTTGATTCATACATGTTCCAAATTATTTATGGATTATTTTCTTAAACTATAAAAATAATCCAAATGTGTTTTCCCTATTTTGGGTACATCACATGTGTTTTTTAATAAAATGTCATTTTAAACTAGAAACACGCACCTTGAGTCATACTGGTCACATCGTGTGTCGGTTTAATGTGAGACTGATTGATACATGTAATAAATGAATTGTGAGTCATTTTTATGAATTATAAAGACAATATTAATAGATTTTCTCAGTTTTTAGTGAGTGGCACGTTTTCAACTAAAATGTCAATTTTAAACTAATAACGGACACTTTGAGTAATAATAGGCACATACAATGTTTGATTGAGTTGAAACTAATTCCTACATGAAACAAATGAATTATGGATCCATTTCCTAAAGTATCAAAAGAATCCAAATGTTTTTTCTCAGTTTTGAGTATGTTAGTTGTCTTTTTTACTAAAATTAATGTCAATTTTAAATAAAAAGACACATTTGGAGTCATATCGGTCACATTGTGTGTCAGATTGAGGTTTTTATGATTTCTAAACATCCCAAATAATTTAAATATAATTTTACTAAAGTATAAAAACAATATAAATTAGTTTTCTTAATTTTGAGTATGTCACTTATGTTTTTTACAAAAATGTCATTTTAAACTAGAAACACGCACTTTAAATCATACCAGTCACATCGTGTGTCAGTTTTATGTGAGAATAATTCCAAAAAATAAAAAATGAATTATTAATCATCTTCCAAAATTATAAAGGAAATTAAATCATTTTTTATTCATTTTTATTGAGTGATACTTTTTTGAACTAAAATACCAATTTTAGACTAATAACTGACACTTTGAGTCATATTGGACACATCGTGTATCGAATTGAGGTGAAAATGATTCCTATGCATAAAAATGACTTATGGATCATTTTTCTAAAGTAACAA
This sequence comes from Viscum album, assembly GCA_963277665.1. Classification (NCBI taxonomy): domain Eukaryota; kingdom Viridiplantae; phylum Streptophyta; class Magnoliopsida; order Santalales; family Viscaceae; genus Viscum; species Viscum album. Next base: position 1,088,247,477 of record OY728130.1, on the reverse strand, counting down.
AACAATCCTAATGTTTTTTATCATCTTTGAGTATGTTAGATATCTTTTTTACTAAAATTAATGTCAATTTTAAATAAAAAGACACACTTGGAGTCATTCTGGTCACATTGTGCATCAGATTGAGGTTATACTGATTACTACACATCCCAAATGAATTATGGATCATTTTACTAAATTATAAAAACAATATGAATGTGTTTTATCAATTTTGAGTATGTAACTTTTCTTTTTTACTAAAATGTCATTTTAAACTAGAAACCCCCACTTTGAGTCGTACCAGTCACATAATGTTTCAGTTTGATGTGAGAATGATTCTTAAATGTAAAAATTGAATTATTAATCATTTTAAAAAATTATAATGACAATCTAAGTGTGTTTTATTAATTCTCAGTGAGTGAAACTTTTTAAACTAAAATGTAAATTTTAAACTCATAACGGGCACTTTGGGTCATACCGTGCATATCTTGTACCATATTGAGGTTTGGCTGATTCCTACATATCAAAAATGACTTATGGATCATTTTATTAAAGTTTTGAAACAATTCAAATGTGTTTTCTCAGTTTTGAGTATGTCAATGATCTTTTTTACTAAAATTAATGTTAATTTTAAATAAAAAGACACACTTTGAGTCATACTTATCACACTGTGAATTGGATTGAGGTGGAACTAATTCCTACACATCCCAAATGACTTATTTATAATTTTACTAAAGTATTAAATAAATAAGAATGTTTTTTCTGGATTTTGAGTATGTCACTTGTCTTTTTTTACTAAAATGTCATTTTAAATTGGAAACATTCACTTTGATTCATACCAATCACATCATGTGTCAGTTTTATGTGAGACTAATTCATATAATTCAAAAATTAATAATTAATTGTTTTTATAAATTATAAATACAATACTAGCGTGTTTGCTTGATTTTCAGTAAGTGACACTTTTTTAACTAAAATATCAATTCTAAACTGATAATGGACACTTTGAGTCATACTAGTCACATCATGTATCGTATTGAGATGTGGATAATTTATACACATCAAAAATAACTTATGGACCATTTTATTAAAGTATCAAAACAATATGAATTTTTTTCTCAGTTTTGAGTATGTTATTTTTATTTTTTACTAAAATTAATGTCAATATAAAATAAAAAGACACACTTTGATTCATATCGATCACAACATTCATCAGATTGAGGTGAGGAAAATTAATACACATAAAAAATTACAATTGGATAATTTTCCTAAAGTATAAAAATAATCCTAATGTGTTTTCTCAATTTTGAGTATGTGACATTTCTTTTTACTAAAATGTCATTTCAAACTGGAAACATGAACTTTGAGTCATACTGGTCACATGATGTGTCATTTTTACCTAAACCTAATTCCTTCACATCACAAATGACTTATGAATCATTTTACTAAATTATCAAAACAATGTTAATGTGTTTTTTTAGTTTTAAGTATCTGATGTGTGTTTTGAACTAAAATTTAAATTATAAACTAAAAACATACAGTCTAAGTCACACTAAGTACATTTTATATCAGATTGATGTGTGGATGATTGATTATGTGATATGTGTTTTTCTTTCAACTATCTAAAAAAATATAGAAAAGAGATACCATGTTCCATTCTGATGGAAGAGGAAACCTCGTGCTTCCTCAAACACTTCATGTTTTAGGCATCATTGGGTTTCCTCTTCCATTAGAAAGAAACATACTCTATCTTTTCTATCTTTTTGTTGATAGTTGAAAGTAAAATATGAATTCAAAAAATATCTATGAAAAAAATAAATAATTATTATATAAAAATTATAAGGAAATTAACTTACAAATAGTAGATAAAATGATAAAAAAAATTAATTGAATAAGTACTAAGAATTCACATTTTCATGATGTTTTTACACATTCTTGAATCATTTTATTTTTTTCATTATCTCAGTTGTGGCCTTGAATTCCAATCTCTCATAATCATGAGAAGAATAAAAAAAGCCACCCCAACTCAATCAAAATAATCCAATTGTATAAGAAAATAATTCTTATGTTGGTAATACTAAAAAATAAATTAAACATCAATATAAAACAATACATTACTTCTATGGAAAATGATTTTATTATGAAAACCTCAAGATTGGAAATCCTTTACAAGAGAAGAAGTTTTTGAAATTTTCAAAAAGAACCAACCAACCAAGTTTTATTTTAAATCACTACATTTATTTGATAAAATATAGATATAGGTGAATGTATTTCATATCTTAGGTAATGTGTTTGATCAATTTCGATTATCTAATGTGTGTTTTGAACTTAAATGTAAATTATAAACTGAAAACATATTGCTCGATTTATACCAAGTACACTTCGTATTAGAATGAGGTTCTTATAATTGAGTATGTGATGTGTTTTTTTATTTCAACCATCTACACTAAGCTAGAAAATAAACAAATGTTCCATTTATATAGAAGATGAAACCCCATGCTTCTTAAAACGCCTCCTCCAAAAACAAAATGTACTTTCTTTTCTAGATTATTGTAGATAGTTTAAGTAAAAATATGACATATCAAAAGATCTATGTAAAAAAATTATTAGATACAAATGATATTGAAATTAACTTAAAAATAGTAGAAAAAATGGTGACAAAATTGACTAAATAAGTAGTAGTAATTCACTATTTCATGATTATATATACATTCTTGACCCATTTCCTTGTTGATGAAATATTTTGTTCATGGTCTCTATGAAAATTAAAAAAAATAAGTATTAGATTAAAATGACGAGTAAATTAACTAAAAAAATTTAGATAAAATTATGAAAAAATAAACTAAAAGGAAATTTTTTCTAGTTATATATCATTAAACTATAATATAATTATTCTTCATCATATGAAACTAAAATACAAAGAATTTATTCAAACTTACATGACCCTAAAATAAATTATTTTCAAAGCTCAATCCCAAAAACATGATATATTTAACCACTTTACAATAACATAACATCCACGTATTATAAAAAATTCCCCTAAAAACTTTTATTTTTTGGTTTGGTGTAAAACTCGTATATAAACATTTTCCTTCTTATTTTCTACAAAAAAACTAACATAACACATTATATATTATTAGATTATAATAAACATTAGTGTATCCCTTTATTTATTCCTATAAAACAATAAAAATTACTTTAAACCTATTATAATTCATTGATTAAACTAAAATAGATATTTACATTTGAGTTTTTATGAAACATAATAAAATCTATCTTTCCCTTTAACTATTGTAGCTCCCTTAGTTTCTAGTATGTAACCCTTTATTTATGCTTTTTAAGTATATAAAGTATATGGGTGAAGTTTGTGAGAGTTTGGAGAAATTTTTTAGAGTTTTTTTGATTTCCTATAGGTGCACGGGTGGTTCATGATTTCTAGAAACCATGAAACACTTGCAGGATACCATTCATAGTAAGACAGGGGGGAAAGGGAAGGTGCACGGGCTGCACACAGTTTGTCCAAACCATGCAGAATCCTTAGAGAAACTATGCAGTGTGGTGAATTTTTTGTATAGTGAGTTTTGGCATTATTGATTCATGGTTTAGTAACCATGAAATCCAACTATGCAAGGTCCATCCTTAAGGAAGTGTCAGGAATATGATTAGTGCACGTTTTGTCTGACTGTGCGACTAAACCATGCATGAGTCAAAGTTAGATCCTTAAATTATAGATCTAACTCTTTTTACCTATAAGTACCTAGTTGTTTCTCCAAAACGTCTCTAACTCATTATTTTGGTCTCTCAAAGGTTGTAGAACCTCTACCCATCGATTCGGAAGTGATCTGGAGCTATCCCTTGATGTGTTGAAGCTTGATTCTCTCGGTATGTGATCGTTCTTGATCGTTCTTGTTAGTTTTCTTAGATCTACTTCACCTTCTCTCTCTACTTCTTAGATCTACAGTCGTTATGGGTATATCTAAGGTTATGTATGCCAAATATTTTTAGTTTTGGTCTTTTTTTTGATAGGGTAATAGATCTAAGGTGGGTTCACAGAGATGCAACCCAGTTTGGTGACGTTTTTCATGTCGTTTATCATTTTCTCTAAAAATCTTGAGGTAGGTGGCTTCACTATTGACTCCTCTATCTTATAACTTGAATACTTAGTTTAAAATTGATTAATTCAATTGAAATTTATTTTTTATTCACTGTGAAATAGTTTTTGAAACCCTCTTGAGAGATTGTTTGTGGAAATTTTGAAAATTGGTGTGTTGTTAGAAAGTGTTTTCAATAACATGATTTTAAATTGATGGTTTTAAAATATTTGTCAGTTTTTCTACATGGAAAAATTATTTTCAAGAAAAATAATGATGTTTTTTTAAATGGTTTGAACACACATGAATTTGTCATGGGTTTCAATGGTCTTGTGGCGTGTGTTCATATACCTTGGGATGGACAAGGGTGTGAAGTACCCCCATCAAAAGGTTGGGACAGATATGGGCATGAAGTACCCCTATCAAAGTGGTCCACTAAGTGATGTCTTAGTGGAATTATGAATCACCACTCGTGATTATAGGGAGTTTCATGGATTCCATGCATTTTTGGATGTATGGTTGTGTGGAAAGGGATGGGTTATGCCAAAATGGAATGTTAAATGATTTAAAGAACTATTTATATGATTTCCTTGAAAACTGGTTATATTGGGTTTTTTATATATTTTAATATAAACTATTTAGAAATTTTTTATATAATTTTTTATATAAATGTTGATACCATGTTCTATCCTAGTGGCATGATTAGGGAAGTCATTGGGGAAAACCTATTGAGTTTTAGTATTCAACCCTACTTTGTAACTTTGTTGCTTTTTCAGATGCCATCTACCAGAACATGGGAAAAGGTAAAGTATCACACATATTTAGTAATACTTCATGATACTTGGGTTGTTTGGTGAAGTTCTATCATGGAGCTTGTTGATCTTGGAGTCTTAAGGTTATCTTGGAGTTTTATTAGTTTTTCATCCATAATTTACCTTAATATTGTAGTCTTCCATTGTGGCACTTGATTTTAGTATGATTTTTACAAATAAAATGTTTAGCTGACTTTTAATATTATTTTTGACACTGCTTAAAAAAATATTCAAAGAGTATAAGGGAAACATCAATAAATACTCCCAAGCTCGGCGCAATAAACATCCAGAAACTTCTCGAGCGAGCTACGCGACCGAGATTTGCGAGTGAGCTACGCGGCCGAGCTTTGCAAGCAAGCAACGTGTCCAAGCTTCACGAGAGAGATACATGGATGAGCTTCATGAAACAGCTACACATTTGACCAACGCGCAAGAAGATTTGGGATGCCTTTACATAGAGCACCTACGTGGTGGAGCTACGCAGGATACCTGTGCGACCAAAGTTTCTTCGGCCAGACCCATCTGTGCCAATAAATAGGACCCTTGGGCTCCTCATTTTCGGACTGAAAAAAAAAGTGAAATATTATCTAAAGCTCCCATTGCGCATCTCTTTCACCTAGATCTCTCAAATTGTCTTAGTTAGTTCTGTAAACTACAAAATAAGGGATAATTAAAGGGGATAGGAATTTTTTGAAGTTCTTTACATTCTCTTCAGTCCTCATCCATACCTACGTGTTGTACTTGCGTGGCACACCTGTGCACCATACCTGCGCAATAGGGCAACGCGAGGTACCATGTGCTGTAATTGCATGGAAAAAGTGATTCTTAAATCTATAATGCACATTTCAAGGAACTATGAAACAAAAATGGTGAACCCGACGTGAATCCTTAACCAAGTTAATAATGTTACCCACATGTTAGGCCCCTATCAATTGATAAAGGAATTCCAGACAAAGGAATTAATCACGCATGTATCTATCTGACAAGATTTCACTTTAATATAACTTGTTGTTGTTCTCAGTTTTCCATAGAATTCCCTTCAATCCAAAGAATGGATTTCTCAAAGACAACATCTGTGAACTTCTTGACTGTTTCTCAAGTTGAATCTCCATCCATGGGAAAGAAGTTATCACCAACCCAGTGTCTTCAATGTTGGGTCTCCAATTTGATAATAAAGTAATATCTCCAATATGGTATAATTCCGAATTTGGAATCTACTTGACAGGCCCTCCAAGTCAATAATAATCCTTGATCATCTGGACAACAATGACCAATGATCAAGAAGCAAACAATTCCAACCACTATTTCCAACCGTTTCGGGTCTTTATCCCCCGAACGCAACAATCAATCTCTCCCATACTATAGGGAGGTATATCAAGAGATTACTGAAGGCCTCACTTCAAGAATACAAGAGTCCTTCCTAAGGACTCCCACTAGCAATCGCCGCCAGAATCATGTGGTAGTATATCCCCAACATGATGGGGGTGTTGCCTCTGGACGTTTGGCTCAGGTATCTCAGACTCAGGCATGCATGAAAAACTGCCAGGGACAACGTCCGGTTAACAGGAAGCAGCAGGTTCTCACCTCTACCTCCCCCTGAGAATTCCATCAATCAAACTTGATGGAAAACAAAGAGCGGTCACATAAACTCGTTCATCCTAATTTTGTTTCTCAACAGTCTCATCTAATAGCAACCCACCAATCCCACCAGGTAAACCCGGTGTAGTACCATAAACAGGCACATACACCTGTTTACAAGTTATCATCCAGTTAGTAGGCTCGTCTGACTACATTTAAAGAAACCCACCAATCTAATATGGTGGCAACTGGTAATCAGGAACATACAACTGTTTACAATCACCAATTATGTCAGCAGTCTCATCTGCCAGTATTGAAGGAAATCTGTCGACCATACTTGAAGGAGAATATCCATTAGGCACATACACCTGAAAATGTTCATCAAGTATTCCAATAGTCTCATTTGGTAGCACCTGGAGAAGTCAGTCGGAAAGATCTGATGACAAGTTTGGAGCAAACTCAACTCTCTGCCCCTATGAATAAGTACTGTCGATATCTGTTGATAGGAAAAGGAGGAAAGGAGTAGGCACATACACCTACTCCAGATAAGGAATGGACGTATATTCTCGTTCTGGCTGTTGAAGTCACTAAACACATCTTGTCAATGGTGAAAGGGTAGACTCATATCCCTGCCCATATTCTGGAAGCATGTCAGGATATTTTAACAACTAATTCAGCAGTATCAGGGGAACAGACACATAAATCTATCCCCACACATGGGATGACACATCGGCATGCCATCCCAGAGTAGATACACACCTCTATTCTAGTCCAGGAGGGTCATGGGGCATACTCCCCCATATCATACGGACAACAAGATTGGGAACATAATTCCTTTCTAATTGGAGGTAACCGGTTTGTTCTAGTAACTAATCCAAGATAGGCACATATACTTTCCCATGATAACCACTTCTCCCAGTAAGTGTCCCCAACTAATTATAAGAGAATATACAAGAAGAAATATCAACAAATACCATTGGAAAATCAAGAGTCAAGCTGTAATTTAGCTCCTCTTAATGCTGGAGTTCTTGAATCCCTTATACATTTATCTGTTGCTGCTCAAGATCCTACCTTCTCATTACCAAATTTTGGGAGTGGTAATTGTAATTTTGAACTTTATCATCAGAAACTTCATCATGAAGGCTTGCTTAATGAAATTTTGGTCAATCCAGAGTGTCTATCTTGGGATGAGTGCCACGGAAACCTTCCGTGTGGCCAAAAGACCAAGGAGAAAAAAGATTTATCCCTTGTTGTAATCCACCATGGTGATCCTCCACATAATGGCATTAACTTTGAAAGTCCTCTCTATAGTAATATTTCTCATTGTCAAAAAAATTCTATAATTGACAATGTAGCAACAAGAAAGCCCTCCTATCTTGAGACACTTGCAAACCCAGGGCCAGTCATGTCTGATGCCTTCTCATTGACAGGTGAAACACTTTTTCAGTCAGAAGACATATTAAGGGAATAGTCATTCTATGAACCTCCCTTCGGTCATTTATCCTCAAATGAAGAGCATCCACTTTGGTCAGACCAAGTGGAGAAACCTCTAGTAGAAGATAATGAAGACGTGTTGAACATGAGGAAACAATTAGCTAATGGAGAAATACCAGTCATGTTCTGGCCTTCAGAAAATTATCAGTTTGATATTCTAGAATTGGTGACAGAAGATTGCATTCATGAAATTCCGCTCAACTTATGGAAAACTCTTTGTCCTTTGAAAACTAAAGTATTACCATATGATGAATATAAAAATCATATAAAGTTAATAGAAGGATTACAGTGTCAAATTGACTTGGTATCTCTTTCAGTTTCCCAACATCCAAGGGTTGAAAAAATATATAGAACCCTTCAGTGTGCATGCCTCAATACTCTGAAGAGGCTACGCCAATTAATTTCTAATTCCCCATCTAATGTTCACATCAGAGGATAGGGTGCATATGGAGCATTGCATTTCACTGCACTTCAAAATCAATAAAGTCCACCCAAAGTGGTTTCATGCAATGCTATTGCCCACGGCCGGCCACAGTCAAAAGTTTTTGTGTATAATCAAATGTACGCTCAAGAATAGGCCTCAACCAGTTCTCATCAGAATCAGGCCTAAAGAAAAGAAATTGTTGAACTACTTCTACATCAAGCCTCTAAGAATCAGGAGCAGGCATCTTGTTTAGAGGATGTCAGGCGTCAGAGGATGAAAATGTCCAAAATAACATAGTGATCTTCTGAAATAGGTGATTTAAGTAATTATCGGATGATGCATCCAGCTAATTTCTGAACCAAAATACACAAAATCAGAAGAGCAGTTGCACGAATTTTAGCTATAGTAGTTCAAGAATCATCCCAGCTTTCTAGGCTAGGGGCTCATTTAATTCAACCTTAAAATTAATTCAAAATTTTCAAAGATTTAAAGAAGAAGAACAGGGTCAACCCCATCCTACAATGTTGGGGTCTATTTCACATCTTTAATCCCCTCCTCAACAGAATTCAGTTTTCTCCCGATTAGGGAAGAATCTACAAGGAAAGAATATAGTTGAACTATCTAATAATCCCCTTCATGTTACTGTCCGTCAAACAGTTCCATGGAATTATTCATATAGAAGAACAGAGTTTCATGAAAGACAAAAAGGGAGACGATCTACTAGAAACACTGATAGAATTACATTAATGCATTATGAATCAGTGAATTTTATCAATACCATTGAAAAATATCCTCCGAAAAATAAGTCTAGTTCAGGGGAATCAGAAGATAAATTTCTTGTCCACAATGTGGTACACACTGAGGCAAATGAAGAAGGTGTGCGAACCCGAAATCAAAGGCTTACCCAGAATCTAGGTATGCCTTCAAATAACCAACTCCCACCTCTCTGAAAGGCATCCAACAAGGGGAAAGGAAAAAAGTCAGATTGAATCTCACTTTTACACTAGAGAAAGTCAATATATTTCACTTGAAGAGTGACTTTCATAGAAAGAAGAGGAAATGAAAGAGTTGAAAATACTCAACACGAAGTTACTTAGAAATAGTATTTATGCTAGATGGTATCCCCAGGAAAGTCCTCAACTTGAAAATCCTGTAGGAGCTCCTCAGTAAAGAGGATTTGTAGTAACTACAGATACAGAAAATGAATTCCCTCCATTGGGTACACAATCAAGACAAGATCATGCACATTCTGATAGACCTATTTCTATGAGTTATCCAAGACAGATATCAACACCACCGTCAGTGGTATTACAAGTTATTGCACCATCTCAAGTTTTAGTTTCAATAACTACATAGAATCCAGCTCATCCAGATATTCCCCAAGTGTTTATGAACACAATTTAGGCATTAACAACTCGATTGGAAGCTATGGAGGAACAACGTGCACCATTTCAACTGGAAAATAGAGCTTACTTTGAATGGGTGGATGAAATTCCTCCCCCATCAAATTTTAAAAATACCACATTCCCAATTTTTAATGGTTCGGGAGATCCGTAACAACACTAAACACATTTTGTTTCTCATTGTGATCCTATGATGGGAACTCCCCAATAACAAGAAGCGGTTAAGCTCAGGTGTTTTGTGCAGTCATTACAAGGACCTTCTTTTGTCTTGTATACAAGTTTGAAATATCAATCAATTACTGGGGGGAAGATCTCTGTCAGAAATTCCTTCTTTAATTTACCTCAACATTTCCAAATACGGCAGTTTTTGATCTTACTAATTGTAAACAAAGGGAAAATGAAAGAGTTTCAGATTTTTTTGCTCGCTGGAAGGGATTAATATATTCCTTAAGTTTAGCACTCCCTCAAGAAGAGTTCATGCCAATCTGTGTGGAAAATCTACATGATGAACTACACACATCATTGATCCCTATGAAATACACAAGAGGGTTTCGATACCTTAATTCAATCACTTAGCAGATAGAAGACTCTCGTATAGAGACTAGGGATAAAACTCGTGTAATTCCATTAGTTCTAGTAAGGAGAATAAGAAAGGTATAATCCACTATAATTACACTCAAATAGGCACTTGTACCTGATTCTACTTCAAGACCTACATCATACTAAAGGGCTCCACTTCCTGAGCATCGGCAACAATGACCACTTCATCAAGATGATCAAAGAGATCAAAGGCGGAAATAGTTTGAGGAATTAAAGAATAAAATCTATTCTTTCAAGAATGAGAATGTTCCTGGAAACTTCATCTCATCCATAGAAAACAATTTGGTTCAGTTTCCAAGGCCAAAGAATCCAAATAAAGACAGAGATGAAGATCGTCTAAATTATTGTCCCTTTCATCAGATATTGGGAAACCCCATTCAGGAGTGATTTGTTTTTAAAGACCTTTTGAAAAAGATGGTAGAATCTGGACAAGTGAAATTGAGAAGTTAATTAGCTTAAGTAGCATGTGTTACTGCCACCAATCCAGAGGAATAGGGGGAATAACAAGAAGTTAAAAGTAAAAATGTGCAAAAATATAATGATTGGATGATCAGGAAAATGATCAACTGAACTCTTGCTATTTTACGAACATAGTTGAAACAACCAATTGTGTCTTCTACCACTCCTTCTATAGAAAACCCATTTTTATCAAAGGTTCATTCCTCAAAGAAACAAAGTATTCATAAGGATAAAGAGCAGTCAGAAGAAGAAGATCTCGCATCAAGGCCAAAGTTGTCCTTAACCCTAGAAGATTTCATGCCATATGTCTCAAAATCACGGGAACCGCCCCGCCAAATGGTACAACCAGAAGTAATCTATCAAGCATAATCCTCATCAGACGAATAATTGACCTTTGGTTCTGTTAATGTTATACATTTAACAGATCCTTATGCCAATGGTGATTCTAATTGTGTTGAGAAGGAATTCCTTGTTCCTAATTGGGGGATTAGAGGAAGCGGCCAAGGTCGAGGATACAGGGGAAGACATGGGAATTCCAGAAACAATCATTTTAACTCTACCCCTGCTCAAACCATATATGCAGTAGAAACTCGTGGAAGATCTCTTTTGTGAGATCAATAAGAATAAGGGGTTTCTTCTACACAAAAACAAAACTAGTTCTGGCATAATTATTCTAGAGGATCGATTAGAAGCTACATCATCTGCTTATCAGAATATTAATAGACTTAGTCAGCCTAATTTTCCAAAGTCAGCGGTATTTCCCACTTCTGTTTCAACATAGAACACATCTAGAACAGAAACATTAACTTCCAAAGCACCTGAAAAACCACATCTCCATGCTGGGAAATGCAGACCTTTGGATCAAAAGTATGATGTATTGAAACAATTGGCCCAAGTACCGACCAAGTTATAAATTTTGGATGCTTTGAATCTGTCAAAAGATCTTCGAGAAGCACTCATTGAGGCCTTGTTAAATCCTCAAGAATTTGAAACTAAAGTTGTTGTTGCTGAGGTTTATCGTATAGAGAATGATTCGGTAGAATTTCATGCAGTCATATCTTTTACAGATGAAGATAAAGACCATGTGGTACATGGAAACATTAGACCTTTGTATCTGTCTGGCAAGGTCAATGATATGGATATCCGACGAGTCTTTATTGATAATGGCTCCGGATTCAACCTCATTTTCATTCGTACACTTCATTGATTGGGCCTTACTGAATCTAATTTATCTTTTTAGACTTTAATGTTGCAAGGATATGACAAGAATGAACAAGAACCTTTGGGTGAAATTACACTTAGAACTCAGTTTGGAGATCTTGTGTGTGATTTATATTTCATGGTTGTTCATCAGGACACAGCCTTCAATATTCTGCTTGGAAGGCCTTGGTTGCATCAACATGCAACCATACCTTCATCATACCACCAATGTCTAAAATACTAATTCATTGGTCAAATCGGAACATTGTATGGTGACAAGGATTTGTTCAAAACATGTGAATCTCAATATATTGAGGCAGAGTTTTATCACACAAAATGAACGAAGTCCATAACCAAGGAAATAACCAAATTTAATGCTCCAAATAGACTGGAAAAGATTCCAGCAAATCCATTCATGAATTTGAGTACATATTATGTTCTACCCATCAATAAAGTTTAAATGGTAAAGCCAAATCCATGCACTCATCCAATAATTCTCATAATGTCAATTATGTCAATTGAGCCTGATAACATGGGAGAAATTATTGATGCACCAAGAAATGATAAAAGATGGAATGGAGATGGTTTTATTTCATCTGTTAAACTAAAACGAGCCTATACTTCATTAATCGGAATAGAATAAATTGTATCAACATTAGAGGGATACAAAGATGTTGATTCTCAATCCATCAATCCCTCTTCACCACAGTAAGACCCTTCATCATCAGTAGGGTCAGATGTGGTGGTTTATTCTTTAAGATATTCAAATACTGATTCCTCCCCTAACTTTGGGAGTATTTCCTTCTAATCTACCATGAAAATGGAAACAGAAGAAGTGGAACATAATGAAGAATAAGAGGAAGATCTTGGGGATGCTCCTCCAACATTTGAAGAAGGTGTTTCTACCACTATGGATGAATTCAGAGAAATAAATTTAGGTACAAGAGAAGATCCACGCCCCCACCTTAATTAGTACGGCCATGACCTATGAGGAACAAGAGGAGTATAATTCATTTATAAATCAAAATTGAGATATATTTTCTTGAAATTATACGAAAATGCCCGGTCATAATCCTGATGTGGCCACCCATCATTTGGGTTTTCTAGAAGAACGTCGTGGGTTCAAGCAAGCAGCAAGGAGAACACACCCGACTCATGCCTATAAATTTGAAGATGAAGTTGATAAGCTTATAAAATCTAACATTTTCAGAGAAGTGCAGTATCCCAAATGGCTGGCTAATATTGTCCCAGTGAAAAAGAAGAATGGGAAAATTAGAGTCTGCATTGATTTCAGGGATCTTACAGGCATTGTCCTAAAGATGATTTTCCAGTCCCAATTACAGAACTTCTAATTGATGCAATGGATGGATATGAAGAACATTCCTTCATGGATGGATATTCTAGGTATAATCAAATTCTAATGGCCCCAGAGGATAAAGAATCTATAGCCTTTAGAGATCCTCAAGGTGTGTTTTTCTATCAAGTAATTCCCTTTGGCTTAAAGAATGCAGGCGCGGCATACCAACATGCCATGCACTGTATCTTCAAACCCTTCTTGGGAAAATTTTTTGAATGTTATGTGGATGATTTGGTAGTCAAATCCAAAAAACATTCCAATAACTTGGATGATTTGGAAACCATATTTTTCAAACTTTGGCAACATAATTTGAAGATGTACCCCTTAAAATGTTCTTTTGAGGTAACCTCAGGAAAATTATTTGGCTTCGTTGTACGCCATCATGGTATCGAAGTTGATCCTAAGAAAACAAAATCAATCCTTGGTATGTCACCTCCACAAAATTTGAAATAATTTAGAGGACTTCAAGGACAGTTGGCCTATATTTGGTGATTTATCACTAATTTAGAAGGAAAATGTTTACATTTCACTAGATTAATGAAGAAGGGAGTTACTTATCAATGGACTGAGGATTTCCAAGAATAATTTGATATACTAAAGAAATATCTCTTGAGTCCACTAGTATTGATGCCATCTTTTGAAGGAAGACCACTCATTCTTTACGTGACAGCTTTAGAGCGATCACTAGGTGCCTTCCTTTCCCAAAAAATGATGCTGGAAATGAAAACAGCCTTTATTATCTCAGTCACACTATGATTGATGTGGAAACTCGGTATTCAAGTATTGAGAAGTGCTGCCTGGCATTAATCTTTGTTGTTCAGAAATTGAGACATTACCTGCAACATCATGAGGTCCAATTGGTATCTCGTAATAACCCGCTCAAATTTATCCTCATTCATCCTACGCTTACAGGACGTCTAGCATGGTGGGTGGTTATTCTGCAACAGTTTGATATCCAGTTTGTGCCTCAAAAGGCAATAAAGGGACAAGCTTTGGCTGATTTCCTTGTGGAGCATCCATCCGTGGAAGATACATTGTTTAATACTGAACTTCCTGATGAAGAGGTCTTTTCTATTCAAGATAATTCCCAAACATGGGAAATATATTTTGATGGTGCTTCTAGAAGTCCAACAGGGAAGTGACTGGAAAATCCTAAACTCAACAAGGTTGGATTAGGGATAGTCCTTATTTCCCCAGAAAAGGCAGTATTTGCTTATTCTTTCTTATTATCAGAAGGTGGTACTAACAATGAAGCAGAGTATCAAGCTCTCATTGCAGGTTTGGAATTTTCCCTTTAGGTGTGAATGGATCATTTAAAGGTAAAAGGTGATTCAAAATTGGTAATCAAACAAATAAATGGAGAATACTCTATCAGAAAAGAAGAGTTAATACTTTGTGTGATTATGTCAAAAAATTAATGGCTAAATTTCCCTCAGATCCAACATTGTCCTATGTCCCACAATCACAAAATTCCCAAGTAGATGCACTGGCTAATGGAATTATAGCCTTGACAGATCCAAATTAGGATGAGACAGTTATCAGCATAACCCATCATCGAGTGGTTTCACCTTTTTTTCAAACCATAAGGGAGGAAATTAATGAAATTTTCCCTATTTCTAAACCGTATGGTCATACCATGGGATGGAGAACATCCTTCATGTAATATCTTTAAATTGGGATACTTCCACCAAATAGGGCTAAGAAGGATCAGATCCGGCGATGAGTGGATAATTTTACTCTTTATGATGGTCCAAACCACCAAAAGATCCTTTACAAGAGCAGATTTAATGGAATTCTCTTCATATGTATTGATGGAGAAGTAACTACGACTGTCATGAAAGAAGTTCATTCAGGATCTTGTGGTGACCACCAATCTGGGCACAGACTCTCCAATCAGATTCAAAGGCTTGGATACTTTTGGCTTTCAATGACACAGGATTGGTCAGACTTCACAAAAAAAATCATCCCTATCAAGTGCATGACAAATTCATTCATCAACCCCCAGATTTTCTACATATAGCTAAATACTCTTGGCCATTTTCCACATGGGTAATGGATATAGTAGGGCCTTATCCTCCATCCATGACAAAGCAGTTAAAGTATATTCTCACTGCTACTGATTTATTCTCTAAGTGGGCTGAGTAAATACCTCTCAAGGAATTCAGAGATAAAAGCATCATTAGTTTTGTCAAAACTAATATCATCACCAGATTTGGCGTCCCTCATACTATTTTGATGGACAATGACACCAATTTTTTGTTCTGCTGAATTAAAAAAGTTATATCAGGAATATAATATCAAATCCAACCATTCATCTCGCTATTATGCAGTGGCCAATGGACAGATAGAGGATTTCAATAAAACCCTATCAAATATACTCCAGAATATGATGGATAAAAATAAGAAATCATGGCCTGATAAACATTTTAATCCTTTATGGGCTTATCAGAAAACTATATGTATTGCCACCCAAGCAACTCCTTATTCATTGGTATATGGAACTGAAGCAGTTTTTCCAATTAAAATACAATTTCCTTCACATAGAGTTTCAATTTGTGATCAGTTATCTACAGATGAAAGATCTCAGAAATAGTTTGATGAGTTAGAACTGAAGCTGTGGTGCTACATTCTTAACCCAATTTCAATTATTTAGGTTAAACCTCTACTTCTTGATTATGTCGTACTATGAATATGTGTGTATGACCACTGATTGTTTTACACTTAATATCCACTTATATTGGGTGTATTTATATTTTTCACACAAAATTATGTAATTGATTTATCCTTAATCTAAGGATACCATCTTTGTACGGGACTTCATATTAATCTCCTTTCATTGTGGCATCTTTTGATTTCTACGCGACTTTATTCTATACTTTGTATAAAACTCTTTTGAATTTTCATTTAATTCAAAGAGAATATTTTCTCTACTAAGCGTTTTACTAAATGAAAAAAAGGAATGTTTCTTTTTTTAATGTAAGCGGTGACAACGACCTTTTCCTCCTCCGCGAATATTATTTAATCTATGGATTCCTTAACAAGGTGTAATGTTTTCTAAAGAAAAATAAATACTATATACTCTTTTTACATATTTTGGTATTGAAAATGGTTTTTAATAAGGGATTTATTATTTCAATATCTTAAAATGTTATATTGTTATTGCAAAGTGGGAATGTTATCTTTCCTTTATTCTTAAGTTTTGTGTTATGATTATGTTATGGTTCTTGGCCATTATTATGTATACAGGTGGTTCCATGATAAATCCAGGGTGGGTAATCCCAAGATATCTCTCCAATGCATTGGGTAACGTGAAGGAGGTAAACATGAATGTTTCTCCGAAGAGATTTAGGGAATATACTGTGATGGGTATTCCAAATGTGACTCCCTATGTAGCTATGATAGCTACAATGTAAGTATGTTATGTATGCCTTAAGTTACCTTTATGAATTGTGATTACTATGTGTTATTCATAAATATTATGATTTCAAAAGGTATGTTATGATTTAAAATTATGTTTTCATCGATTTTTATTTTGATGGGTTAATGTTTCCTTTCATTATGTTATAACCCTTACTGGGCTTTTTATGCTCATCCCAAGTTTTTGAAGTGTTTTTCACAGGTCAAGAGGCAATTGCATGATGTGATGATAGTGTCAAGGAAGTTTCAATAAAGAAACCATGTTTTATTTTAAATAAGTTTCCTTTGATGGAAAAAAATGAATATTGTATTTGTTGTAACCACCTTGTTTAAATGTGGAATGTTATGCATGATTTATGATCTAATTCTCTAAAACTCTAAACCTGAAAAGATCCTCAATGTGAATTCATGAAATAACTCAAGATTAAGTAATTTTTAAGGCTGGGGCCTTATATAAACTCTTTCAAGACACTAATGGTTTTCTACTTTCAGGGAATGTAAATACCAATGGTGGGGAGAATGTAGCACCACCGGTTTTTGGTATGTAACCATTTCTTTATGATTTTTCAGTATATAAAGTATAAGGGTGAATTTTTCCATAGTTTGGAGAACTTTTTGAGAGTTTTTTAGGCATTCCTATAGGTGCACAAGTGGTTCATGGTTTTTGGAAACAATGAAACACTTGCAAAAAATAATGAAAATTGAGACATTGGAAAAAGGGAAGGTGTATGGGATACGAACGGTTTGTCCAAACCATACAAAAGCCTATGTGAAACCATGAAGTGTGGTGAATTTGTTAGATAGTGAGTTTTTTCATGGTTTCCGTATGTTTTGGTAACTATTCCATCCAACCGTGTGAGCTCTATTCTTAAGGAAATTTCTAAATCATGGTTAGTGCACGGTTTTCCTAACTATGCTACTAAATTGTGCGCGGGTAAAAGTTAGATCCTTAAATTGTGGCTCTAACTCGTTTTTATCTTTAAGTGACTTTTTTTCAAAAATGGCCCTAAATCGGGATTTTGGTCTCTCAAAGGTCGAATAACTTCTCCCCATTGATTCACAAGTGATCTGGAGTCGTCCCTTGGTGCTTTGAAGCTTGATTATCGCAGTATGTGATCATTCATGATCGTTCTTGATAGTTTTCTTAGATCAACTTTGTCCTCTCTCTCAGTTTCTTAGATCTACAGCCATTGTGGGTAGATATAAGGTTATGGATTCCAATATTATTAGTTTTGGTCTTTTTTTTTTTGATAGGGGAAGATATCTAAGCTGGGTTTATAGAGATTCAACCCGGTTTTATGATGTTTTTCATGTCGTTTATCATTTTTTCCAAAACTCTCGAGGTATGTGGATTCACTATCAACTCCACTATCTTAGAATAAGAAGGATTAGTTTCAAATTTATTTCGTTGATTGAAATTGATTTTTTATTCATTGTGAAGTAGTTTTTTAAACCCTCTTGAGATATGGTTTGTAGAAATTTAGAAAATTGGTGTGTTGTTGGAAATTTTTTTCGATAACATGATTTTAAAATGATGATTTTAAAATAGTTGTCGGTTTTGTTTCATAGAAAAATGGTTTTCAATAAAAAGAATTATGTTTTTTTGAAATTTTTTAAACACGCTTGTATTTTTCATGGTTTAGAAAGGTATTGTGTCTTGTGTTCATATGCATTTGGATGGATAAGGGCACAAATCGCCCCCATAAAAAGGTTGGAATGGATATGGGCATCAAGTACCCCCGTAAAAGTTTTCCACTAAGTGGCAGCTTAGTGGAAGGATGAATCAACACTCATGTGTATAGGGAGTTCCATGTATTACATGCATGGTTAGATGTATGGTTGTGTGGAAAGGGATGGGTTATGCCAAAATGTAATTTTAAATGATTTAAAGAATTGTTTATGCGCTTTTCTTGGAAAATTGGTTATTCTAGGTTGTGATTATATTTTGATATAAACTATTTAGAAATTGTTTTTTATAAATTGGTTGTATAAACTTTTCTAACATGTTATATCCTAGTGGATTTAGTAGGGAATTTATCAGGGTAAAACAACTGAGTTTTAGTACTCACCCCTGCTTTGGAACTTTGGTGCTTTTGAAAATGTCATCTACCTGGACATGGGAAAAGGTAAAGTATCACACTTATTTAGCACTACTTCAATATACTTGGGCTATTTGTGAATTTTTATATTGGATTTTATGTATCTTTGAGTCTTGGGGTTATCTTGGAGTGTTATTAGTTTTTCTTCCACAATTTACCTTGATATTATAGTCTTCCATTATGGAACTTTATTTTAGTATGATTTTGATAAATGAAATGTTGATTTGTCTTTCATTGTTATCATGAATCATATATTGGTTGTTTGTAATTGGATTTTTTGGTTAGTATTTTTATTCTTAAATGGAAAATTTTCCCCCACATGTATTGAATCCATTCAGCATTTATTGCCAATCTTTGTCATCATAGAGATATTGCTTAAGGACTTGTAATGTCTCACCTCCCTCTCAATATAATGATAGGGGGGATGTTACAACTATCATATATAGTAAAAACTCCATGATAAACTATTTACCTTACTTGATGTAGAAAACTTCAGTGTCTCCCATTATGTATTTATAGGAGGCAATAAAATCCATTATAAATTGTTTACCCCTTTTTAACAATATTAAACATAAGGATATCCCCTTATATCATCCAAATGACACTAAAATATAGCGCATTATTTCAAAATATTCATATACCATTCAATGGGGTACATCCATATGTAATGGACATGACCACATAGTTGAACCTCTCAAACCAATTGAATCATCAGGCGGACCATCATTCAAATAATAATGGTGGTAAAAACATTTATAATTCACAAAATATGATTTCAACCTCCTTATTCATGATTAGAAACTTCACCAAGTCTATAAATTTATTGTATATGGATTTGAAAAATAAGTAGAGTCTAGTGGATGTATGTCATATATTTTTAGGCAAAATGAAATGTAAATAAATGAGCATCAAATCTTGTATAAAAACATGAAATTCGTGTGATTTTAGTCCTTGTAACTTCAAATAAGTCATTGAAACTAAATTATAGATATTTGATGAATACCCCTCTAGAACTTTTATACTATTATGAAATATGAAAATTTTCAATTTTCCTTGTCTGGATAGAGTGTAAGTTGTTGGAGGAAAAAAATTCAACCTTTTACCCTTCACTAGTTCTAACTCTTCCCTTATCCCCATGTCAATCATGTCCAAACTAGCCTTGATTATATATTTTTCTTTTCTAGGAACATTTATTAATGATCCAATAACACTATCAAATATATTTTTTCTATATGCCTAGCATCAAGAATCTTTCTAACCTACAAACAATTCTAATACAGTAATTTAAAAAAAATTGATCACTTTTTCTAACCTGGTTTCATAAGATTTTTCAAAAATGATTTACCAAAAACAGTGTCAATATCTTTTACTTTATCAAATAATTGATAACCCATTAGTGGAGATGATTTTGGACTTTGTTCGGTATTCCCATCGAATATTGTCATCTATAATCGGTATTTATGTCATCAAGGTAAAAATTTACAATATCCTAGAAACATAGTCCTTGAGGAATGTTTCAACTAAACTGAGTGTATCCATTCTTCACAAATGGGATACCCCTACATTCCTTTAATGTTATATCCTAACAAATTACAATAAGTAGAAAATTCACTTATCATTTAGTACAACATGTCCCTAATTTCTATGAGCATCATACATTGTAACACCTATATCTCACATCAATTTTAGATATTTAATCAATGAGTCCAAATAGACATCAATATCATTACCAATTTTCTTTGTCCCAAATATAAGCGGAGACAATATAATGTATTTGTACTTCATGCATAACCATGGTGGAAAGTTATAATTTACCAAAATGATGGACCATGTACTATGAGTACTACTCTGTACACCAAAATGATTTATTCCATCTATATATAATGCAAGATGAAATTTTCACATCTCATTTAAAATTCCAAGATACTCACAATCAATTTTATTTCACTAGGGAGAATATATTGGATGACATAGGTTCTTATATTTCATTCTTGTATATGCATGTCATGTCAATTTTCTCATGGTTTCCTAACATCCATATAGTCTTCTAAATTGTGGAATAATAGGAATGTACCATATATATTTCTAAAAACTTTATTCATTTTTCTTGTATCAATGTCTACCACACATAGTACATTTTATGAGTGATTCATGGTCCTTGAGAAACAATATGAAATCATTTGGACAAGCATGTATTATTTTATAGATCATTCCTATTGAATGTAGAATTATTTTAGCATCATATGTTCAACATGGAAGTTCATTTTCTTCTGGTATCATATCATTTAGAAGACCAAGTATTTTTTTAAAGCTAGTGTTTCTCCATCCACTACCAGCTTTCTAATTATATAACTTCAATATAGCTGACAATGTTGTGTATTTAGTACAACCAATATATAATAGTCTCTTAGAACATCTATTTAACTTATCAAAAAAATTCGTACAATCATGAAGGTCATATTAAATTTCCATTTTCATTTCTTCCATGTGATCTTCATCATCATTTACACTTTTATTTATATCAAATGATTCATAAATCACAGTATCATCCCAAACAGAGTGTACATTTAGTTTTTTTCTCTTTTTTAGTCCATAATTTATAACTCTGATCTATTCCATGACAAATAAAATGTTCTTATAACTCTTCCAAACAAATTTTTCTTGAATAAAAACAATCTAAAAATGGAAAAAGGATTTGAAAATGGTTTTATTCATGCTCTATTTCAAACTTGATGAACTTTTTAACTCCATCTTCATATAATTTTGTCATACGATTATCCTGCATCTATTTTTTATTCATATTCATCCTATTAGGTTCATAAAATATTTATTTTTTACAAAAAATAAATAAATACACATAAGATATTCATTATCAAAGGTGAAAGTTATAGATAATTCTAATAAGGGGAACCCAAAATTTAGTTATTTCAAAAAAACAATATGATTTGAAATAAATGGGTAATTGAATTTAAGAAAATAATTACTCCACTATTGTAGGAGTTATCCTCTAAATTTATCTAAAATGATCATAGGTACCCAGTATGGGATGACTAATTCTCATAGTAGTTCAAGAAACATAGGTTCATGCCCATAAGAGATAGGGGATGAGTCTTAAGAAAAAAATTAAATAATAAATATTCAAGAGATGAAGCCGATGATGATGACATTTGTATACTTAAATCTTTTTAAATCGACACATCTTAATTTAAAATTTCAAATCTCATCTCAAAACCACTTTCAAAATTCAAAAGGCTTATTTTTTTAATTTTTAAAACCCCGCTTAAAATCCATTTTTTTAATTCCACATGAAAATCAACCAATTTTTTTCAAAACACTTAATGGGATAAGAACCCCCTTTTCTATAAAAACCATTAGCATTGAGGGAAAAATTTTAAAATCATATTCAAAATCCATTAATAATAAATTAAAAGTTTAAAAATAATTCCACGGAAAGGTGTACACTTTGAAATGTTTAAAACTTTGTAGGTTCACTTTGAAATCACTTCATGAGTTTCAAAATACTGAATCCATTTTAGTTTATTTTAAGGGAAAACCTATTATTTTATTTCAAAATCCACTTTAACATTTAAAACAAATTTTCCTTTTTCAAAACTGATATTTGAAATAGGCATGACCATAAAATGACTAAGTAGTCCACCACCGAGTCTAAAGAAAAGAATGATTATTAAACATTTCATAAAAATTTTATATTTTTTTCATGAATAAATATTTTTTTAGAAGATTGTGGTAAATTAATAATTTAATTACTAACATGATTGTTCTGTACTACTAGCCTAAACACCAATGTTCCCATGGGCTTCTTTCAAAATTCAATCAAGGGACTATTAATTTATCAAAAACCAGTTTCATCAAATATCACACAAGAAGAGACAAATCCAAGATTTCACATTTCATAAAATTTATTCAAGAATCAACATCAAGAAGGTTTTACACATATTCATTACAATGAAAACTATTTTCCAAAAGATCATGAGGTGTTAGATAGAGTAAGTGTGTCATATCAAGATTAGGTTTGAATTGAATTTATCTGAGTGTGAGTCAAATTGGAGGTTCTATAGTACCTAGGGTGAGATAACAATGGCAGATTTGGTTTTTTTTAAGGAATCAACCATGAAGTTACACCAAGTTTCAAGTTTGTACATTATTATGGCAGTTTAGAAGATCATGATATGATTTTTTTTATTTAGGAATTGTGTCAGAGTGATGAGATAACATGTTGATGGGTGAAACTAATCATTTTCTGTGGAAATTTACCTAGATGATGACCGAATAATGATTTTTCATGAGATTGGTTGTGGTTATATGGAAACTACATCACGCATGTTGTTCACGTTATATATTTATTCTTGTTTTATTATGTTAAGTCTGTTAAATGTGTTTACTTATTTTAAAATTATTTATTCTATGAAATTAATGTTTGGACTTGGTTTCTTTAATTATTTACATTACTTGATTTATATAAGTTCATGATTAGAAATTTTATAATCTCCAAATCATTTTAAGAACCATAAAATAATGTATCTATCGTATGTTTGGGTTATGTTACCTCACTTTATTTTGATAAAGTATCTTGAATATTCACATGTCTTATACCATTGTTCAAGAAACAAAATTACAATTTGGTACATATTTATGTTATAATATCTTGAGTAATTTTAGTTATCCTGAATTTAGTTTTAAAACATGAGTTTAAATGGTATGAATATACTTAGTTCATTATTCCCTTTTATACCCTGAGATCATAACCTCATATGGGTGAAAATATTGTTACAAACCCATCCTTGTTATAAACAAAGGATACCATTTATCAATTACCAAGAAATTAAGTTTGAAATATATATGGAGAATATGTTTTTATTCTTCTAAGAAAATAAAACCATGATATTTTCCTGAAATCGATCTTTAAAAATGAATAATATTTTAAAAAATCATTTATAAACCTTTATTAAACTATTTCTTTTTTCCTTTTAAATGAAAATAATCACTTAAAAATCATTTTCCTTGTCCCAATCCTTATTTATTAAAAACACACATTTATAAATCCATTTTGGATTTATTTTTAATGAAATATAACTAAGAAGAAAACCCATGTATAACTAAATGTAACTAAAAAGAAATAAAAAAAAATCCATATAAGAAACTGAAATGTAGAATATATAAGAAAAAAATTAAATATGGGTGATAATGAAAACCTTCCATAAAATTCAAAGTAGGTACCAAAAATATATATAATATCATAAGCATAAGCCACAACACATGGGAAGGAGCTCTAACCTATATTTTCTAAAGGTAACTGACTCACTTATAGAATACTAGCCATCTATGTGACCAAAACAAGTAATGAAACCTGGGCCAATCGAGAAAACCATAAATGACTCCTAGCTAAAACCTCAATTAAGCTAGAGAAACACCCATCTATTTACCATCCTATCTATAGTATCCCATGTGAAACCCACAAAACAATTCACATAGAAATAATCCATTCCATTAATAATAAAAACCCAAAATTAATAATAATTGAAACCATTCCTCTTTTTGAAAACCCATTTAAAATCTCAATATAAAATCAATAATTTTTATTAAGGCCATTTAAAAAAATTGGTAAGCTCAATGATATTTTTAAATGAAAAAAAAACATTTAAAAATCCATATTTAAAAACCTATATAAGAAAATAAAATTTAATGAATGTGTTTAAATTTGAAAACTTCTCTTTAAATGTTATAAACATATGTAATTACACTATTTCTGATGCTTTCACAGTCGGGGCTCACATTTTCTTTGTGATGCACATTTTTTCCCTAAGTTCCTTCTTTCCAAAGGCGGGCAGACTCTTTCACCATGGTTGGTGATGTTGGCTCCT
This sequence comes from Viscum album, assembly GCA_963277665.1. Classification (NCBI taxonomy): domain Eukaryota; kingdom Viridiplantae; phylum Streptophyta; class Magnoliopsida; order Santalales; family Viscaceae; genus Viscum; species Viscum album. The sequence continues at coordinate 1,088,222,685 of OY728130.1, read as the reverse complement.
TGATCAAAATAGGATGATGGGATTTTTGTTCCTCCTTCCATGGATTTCTCCTTGGAGATTGTCTCCTAGTCTGGGTCTCCCTCGTAGATTTAATTAATGTTTGTCGAACTCATTCATGGTTCCATATCTTTGTGGAATCCAGTTAATTATGCTTCTTCTGTCTCAACAGGACATCAACCTTTCATCGAAGTAGATGGTAACATCAGGCATGTCTAGGCATCTCTAGACATTGGGTGTGTTGGGAACCTATGAATCTTCCTCTTTGGAGGGAATCTCATATGAGTAATCTTAGGTGTAAAACCCAAGGTAATTGACGTCAATTATGGCCTTATCCTTTTAAATTCGGATTCATCTCATATGAGGAATCTTAGGCATGGGACCTAAGGAATCATGTGTTAGTAGTGAGTTATTTAATTCTAGTGGTGTAAATCATCCAAGTACTTTTACCTCAGGCATCCCATGATTATAGCATGGGTAGGTATTCTGGATCAGGTCATGAATTTAATGTCTTACAGAGATGGATTAGAACATATGGTTGAGATGGATCAGGGAAATATTTTGTGAAGATAGATCAAAACATCCTAGAGAGACGGGTCAGGGTGTGAGTTTAACGTCTTATGGAGATGGGAATAGGGTTAATTTCTTATGGGGGAAAGATGGATGGATCATAATTCCCTCTAGATATGGATCTGGGAGGTTTATCCCTAGGAGGGAAGATGCTAAATCTAAGTTTACCAGTGGATCAGAACACCCTAGGGAGGTGGAATTGGAGTTGTGGATCAGAACTCCCTGTGAAGGGGGATCCTAAGTTGTGGATCAGAATTCCCCATAGAGACAGATCCAAGAGGTTTGTCCCTAATAGGGAAGATGTCACACCTGAGTTTACTAATGGATCATAACACCCCATGGAGGGAGACCTGGGATTGTGGATCATAATTCCCTATAGAGGATATCCAGGAGGTGTGTCCCTAAGAGGGAATATTTCATTCCTGAGTTTACTGATGGGTCAGAATGCCTCATGGAGGCAGACCCAGAACATGTGTCTCTAGGAGGGAACACCATGAGATTACCATTTTTGATAATTAACCTCAAGTAGGTTTCCTATATACAATGTTTAGAAGGTAATGATCAAAACCCATGTAGTTTTATGTCGCAGTTTAAGGTCGTGTGACAGGACTGATTCATGTTGTTTAGTATCGTGAAGTAAGGATGATTATTTCCTGAATGAATTAACGATTATGGATAGTGTGATGATTATTCATGGAATATTCCCATTACAAAAGGATTTCTATTGGTTAGAATGGTGTGGGGATTAATCATGAGAGCTTACCTTTCACTGTTAAGAGCTGCAAGAATGTGGTAGGGGATACGCGTGGGAGTGGACCATCTTGTATTCCTCATGTCAATTCAAGATGGAATCCTAGGTCTGTTTCACAAGTTAATATTACAATTTAACATCATGTGGAAGGATTTGGTATGTTGGGCTTACTTGTGGAAGCTTCTTCTTCAGGCTTCCTCGTGTTAGGTCATGAGGAATTCTGGCCTGCTGGTGGGTCATGGTATTTTTTTTAAGGTTGGGGTCGAAGCATCATTTTTTTATTATTAAAGCAAAGAAAAGTCCTCTTTAACTAGGTAGAGGGAGACCCATTACATAGCTCGTAGGCCCAGTGGGCATTTATCCCATAACATAGCTCGTAGGCCCAAATTTTAGGCCCAAGACCCATTCTGTGAATAGTAATGCTACAGTACTCGCGCCGCTACAATACCGCACAGTACTCGCCGCCGCTATAGTTCTTCTGCTGCCGCTATAGTTCACCTGTCACTGCTATAGTGTTTCCATTACAACGGTATCTCGGCTGCTACAGTATCACTACATTGCTTCTAAAGTAAACTGTGCCTCATGGATTTTTGAACCCCCATTTTTCATGTAGAATTATGGGGTGCTTACCACTAATCCAAACCCCAACTATGTGGGTCATGGTATATGATTGGGGATTACACTTGATGAGGTGGATCGTGGGATATGTTTGGGAGCAACAAGGACACATGTGGGGATTTCACTCTAGGTATTCCCATTTATCTTCCTTATGTCAGATCATAAGGGTATCTCGACTAGTTGGTGGTTCAAGGTATATGATTGGGGATTACACATAATGAGGTGGCCCATGCTTGTTGTTTGGTGTTCATCTCATGATTATTACATGAGGAATCTTATGGTTGATGCACAAATCTTCTCATACTATCCATATGAGGCATTCTATTCTTATCATATAGGGTATATTATAGTTTAAATTCATGTAGTGATGACTATTGGGCATCTTACACTTGAGTCATAAGGAATCTCATGTTTGTCACAGGAGGCATCCTATGTTTTTCATCTAGGGTTTTCTATGGTTTAAAGTCATGTAGTGAGGACTACGGAATGTATTCTCATGATAATGGAATGAGGCATCTTATACTTGATGCATAAGGAATCCTATTCATGAATGATAGGGTATGCTACAGTTTAATGTCATGTAGTGAGGATTGTGGAATGTCTTCACATGACCTTGGAACGAGGCATCTTATACTTGTTATATAAGGCATTATATTCATGAATGATATAGTTTACTACAATTTAACTTCATTTAGTGAGGACTATAAAATGTATTATCATGATAATGGCATGATTCATCTAATTCTTTATGCATAAGGCATCATATTCCTGAGTGATAGGGTATTATAGAGTTTAAAGTCATGTAGTGAGGACTACTGGGCAGATGATGCCTAGAAATGGCTGGTGTGGGACTTATGAAAGAGTAGCCCTCTTTGATACGACCTGGCATGGGAGTCATGTGATAGGGTTTTAGGAGTTTCTTTAGGAGTGTTTCAACTCAAGGTACTCAAAGGATAGAAGATGATAATCTCAACTCAGGACAAGGGAAAGGGACCAAAAGGAGTAGGTCAACTCAAGGTGTTTTCAAGGAGATTTGAGGAGTATCTCGAGGGTGGTATAAGGGTGAAACCCAAAACATCATCGACCCATCCTGATAAGTTCACATTGTGACTCTCCAATTTGAATGGGGGTTGTTGACGGTAATAAAGGGACCAAACCAAAGGCCTAGGACCACTTCCCATCACTAATCTCAAGTGGGGGTGTGGGGGCACAACCCTACGTTAAGGACCAATAGGTGTGTTTCTAAATTATATTGTGTGTAACTATGAAGCAAGATGTGAAACTTAGCACTTTTTCATACAACTATGCACTTGTGCAGAAAAAAAGGAGTTTGTGCAAGGCATAGACTATAAGAATGATTTTGTAAAACCTTTGTTGTGCAACTTTATAGATGTGCACAAATAGAGTTGCGTGTAATATGGGAATTTGCATGAAATTTTGTTCCCAAAGGAAATAGTTGTTCACAAATGTCTTATTAGAACCCCCCCCCTACTTAAGGGGGTTTTCCTAGGTAATTTCATGCAACATCAGGACTTAGGAGTTGTGCACAACACGCAACTCAGAGTTGTGTGCATGAGAGATATACCCATTGGTCCTCTCCCAAATGAGGGTTTGACACCATATTTATAGGCATGGTGGGGTTGTGAAAAATTGGTAATTTGCGTGAAAATTATGGAGTTTCATGAAAATGCCTTCATCTCTAGAGGTCAGATCACATATGCATGGAACTTCTCTATTTGACGTCATCTTTGGCATGCAACATGATGGTTGTGTGATTATTTTTCATGAAAAATTCCATTTTTTGCATCAAACACTTATTTCGTATGTTCATGGTACTTGGGTACATGTTTGGACTGAGGACGCTTCGTGGAACTTCTCGTCATCTTTCACACACAATTATGTTCTGCGACCATATAATAGTTTCATGAACTTTATAGAAAGTTGTGCGCAAAACCATACTTTTCCCTAGAATCTCCTCAGCTAGTTGTTTTCAACAATCTGGCTTCAAACAGTCATGAATTTTGATTCGTAACTTCATTCGGGCTCTATAACCATTCAAATCAAATCTTTTGAAATGGGATACATATCTAGATCAAGTTTGACATCGTTGGTCGATTCTTGGATGTGTTTTCCCAATGCCAACATGCACACAGACATATCTAAATAACTCTCAATACAAATATCCACATATTTTCATGTGAATATGTGAATGTGTCGAATATACACACACACACATATACACACACCAATACATATGTGTATAAGAATAAAACATGAAAATGGGAATCCATAATGTTGGACATAAATAAATAAAACAATAATAAAATAAAAAATAAGAAAACTTCTCAAACAAGGAAACCTCAATTAATCAATGTCATGAACTTAGGCATTACCCAAATAGATTTCATAAACAACCTAAAATAATTTTAAAACACCAAATTACTTTATGAAAACCATTGTAGTTATTTTATTCTCCAAAAATATAATTTATCCTTTGAATGAAGATAAAAAACAAGGCTAAATCCACACAAACCCAATTAAAAATCAATTATAATCCCTTAAAAATATTGATTAAAAAATATATTTAAATCCAACTAAACCCAAATAAGAATTATAATTTTAGAGAAACAAATTTCAAACACCCGAGATCATGAAACAAATTAAGGGATAAATAAATCATAAATACACTTACTGAAGGATATCATAGATGATGCAAAACCTTCTGAAATAACGAGTGGAAGGCTTGAAGAAGAAGGGAAAGTAGTGATAGAACAATAATGGAAAAAAGGTAATGAATAGAAAGATAGAATGAAAAAAAGAATTCAAAATGAAATTAAAATGGATAAACTTCTAAATCACCTATTGTTGTAAAATATATAGTCAAAATCACCTTACACTGAACACAAATAAGAAATCAATGAGTAAGGAGGAGGAGAAAATAAAATACCTTGGATTCATGCTTTGATTCATCTGAGAGAAATTAGAGATATTGTGAAATCTTGGATTCATTCAAGCCTTGGATTCATTTGAGCCTTGATTCATTCGAGCCTTGGATTCAAGTCTTGGATTTGTTTGGAACTTGATTAGAGCCTTGATTTGAGTCTTGGATTCAAGGAGAAGGAGTGTTGGCAGCATGGGAGTTCCACAAAAGCTTGAGATATCACTACTGAATCAACCATAGTGAGGGTTATTTAAATAGAATAGGGAGACTTTTATTTGTGATTCAAAAAAAACACTAATAAAAATACCTTTTATCAGTGATAAATTAATAATCGCTGAAAAAAATTATCTTTATCATCACTTTTTTAGCACTGATAAAGATTCTTTTTATCATTTTTTGTTTAGCACTGATAAATCTCTATCCTTATTAGCGCTAAAGAAGCACTGATAAAAGACATATTTATCAGCACTAATAAGGGATTTATAATTATAATTATAAATAAAAAATTGTAAATATATTTATATATTTATATATTTATTTATTATAATTATATAATTATTTAAATATATAATTATTTATTTATAATAATATAAATACTTTTTAAAAATATATTTTTTATTTATAATTATAAATATAGTATGTATACATTTATAAATATATTTTTAAATATATTTATAATTATTTATTTATAATTATAAATATATTTATATCATTATATATATTTATATAATTATATATATTTAATAAGTATATATAAATATAAAGACAGTAAATATATTCATAATTTAAATATATTTATTATAATTTAATGAATATAAATATATTTATATCATTATATATATTTATATCATTATATATATTTATATAATAATATATATATTTAATAAATATATATAAATATAAATATAAATATAGTAAATATATTAATTGTTTAAATATATTTATTATAATTTTATAATTATTTAAATATATATTCTTTATTTATAATTATATAAATTCTCTTTTAAAAAATAATATTTCTATATTTATTTTATTATATATATATATATAATAAATAAATATAAATATAGAAAAGATATTCATTATTTAGATAAATTTATTATAATTTTATAATTATTTATATATATTTATATATATAATTATTTATTTATAATTATATAAATACTTTCTTAAAAAATAATACTTATTTATTTATGATTAGAAATATATAAATATATAAATATATAAATATAGTAAATATACATTTATAAATATATCTATTTATTAATATTTATTTGAAAATATATTTTTAACATTATTAATGAATATATAATTTTAATGCATGCATGTTAAAAATGAGTGAAATTTAATAATTAAAAATGAGTACACTTTAAAAATATTAAAAAAATTGATAAGTTTTATTAATTAAATATAAATTATTAAATATATATATATATTGAAATAAAGATGAATACCTATTGAAAATATTAAAACATAGTAAATAAATATATATATAAATAAATAATAGAAAATTATTAAATTCCCAAAAAAATAAAAGATAAAAAATAAAAAATATTAAAATGAATTAATAACTAACAGTAATAATATTAAAAATAAATAAATAAAATTTATTGATTAAAACATAATATATTAAATGTATCGTGTTATAATGAAATTCCAAAATGAATACTAAAATTGTAGTTGGGGGCTTACCCGAGTGGTAAAGGCTCCATGTAATTCTATATCAGACTCAAGTTCAAATCCAGTGGGCATAAGTACTATTATACTAATATGCAAGCAGTGATGCAGATGATGACACAGATAGGTTGTGACTCAGGCAGGCGATAACACAACAGGTGATGACGTAGGCATGACATAGGCTTGGTGACGTAGGCAAGATAATGCAGTCATGATGCTACACTGGGCTTTTGGGCCATGTTAGGGGTTTCATGCTCATTTGGCCTACGAGCCATGTAATAAATAAATAAGGTTTGATGGGTGGGTTATCCCATTGGAAGGGCTATGGCCTGCCTCTCTAACCTGAATGTGTGGTGTGTGTGTGTGTGTGTGTGTTTGAATGTAACTATACCCTCAGGCACCTAATATATAAAATGAATACTAAAATTAATATTAATTTCTAATAATAACTCATTCTTCACTAAATATATGACTTATTTAATATTAGCATAAATATTTTGCATTATATAATTCATATTTTAGGAAATATTATATACATTAATATATAGAGAGAGAAATATATAGGAATATATGTCTATATTAAATGTATTAATGAATAATTATGTATAAAAAAACATTAAAATGAACATGACATTAATCTATTTTTAATTATTACATTTTATTCCTTTTCTATATTTATATTTAATATATATTATTTATTACTCTTTATAATAAATATATATATATATATATATTAAACTTATTCATTTTTATTAATAATTGTTTCATTAAAATAATTAATGATTTTGTAATTTATTTATTTATTTATTTTTTGTTTAATCATTACAATTTATTCATTTTTAATTTTTTTTTGTTTAATTATTACAATATATTCATTTTATATATCTGTATTTAATATATATTATTTATCAGTATTTATAATCTATATATATATGTATATTAAATTTATTCATTTTTATCAATTATTATTTAATTGACAAGATGTTTATTATTTTTCTTAATTTAATCATTTTTAATTTTTTTTGTTTAATTATTTCATTTTATTCATTTTACATATCTATATATTTAATATATAATATTTATTAATATTTATAATCTATATATATATATTAAATTTAATCATTTTTATCAATAATTATTTAATTAATAAAATGTTTAATATTTTTATTAATTTACTTGTTTTTATTTTTTATTTATTTTATTATTTTATTTCATTAATTTTACATATATATATATTTAATATATATTATTTATTAATATCTATAATTTATATATATGTATATTAAATTTATTCATTTTTATCAATAATTATTTATTTAATAAAAAATTTAATATTTTTTTTAATTTAAAAATTTTTAATTTTTAATTATTTAATTATTTCATTTTATTTTGGACCTTTATCAGTTCCCAAAAAGTGTTGATAAAGGCCAGTACTGTTAAATGTTTGTTTTGTAGTAGTGGTACATTGTGTGTGCCTTAGGGTTACATGTCAAGTTGTCTAGAAAAAATTCCCAACACCTCTAAATGGGTTCTTTAGATATTATTCATGTATGTCAACCTATTCTTAGTAATATGTATGTAAATGAAGAAGGAGAATAAGATATCTAAACATTTGTATTTAAAGAAGTAATTTCTCAAAATAAAAAATAATGATAAATGTGTATAATGATCAATGATTAATAAATAATTATAAATTTGAACATGACTTCTCTGATACCACTTAAAGGTTCTGAATGCAATGGAAGTTCTTATTAGGAAATGGACAACTATGATTTTTTCTAGTTTCAATGAATAATATGCAATGTACATGATGATAAAAATCATAAATAGTGAATTAAATATGAGAAATATTGACAAAGATCATCAGAACCAAGAGAGGATCTGTTCATGTTAAATTTATAATTAATTTGATTAGAAGAATTACCTTAGTCTAGAGAATTCTTTCTTCATATAATTTGTTGATCATTTGAACCTTCATTCAATTGTATCATCCTTGCATTAAGAGGATTCAAAGTATAATTCATCTATTGATGATCCAAATGTAATCTTATGATCTTGAAGTGTCGTTGGTGATACTTTGGGTGTTAGCATAGTGGTACTGATCACCTCGCATCATTTTCTTTGATTTCTAAAAAATCCTTTAAAGGATTGGTCATAGTTCTCTCATTTTTTAGATTAAGGTGAGAGATCTCGGTCTTTGAGAGATTTCTAGATAATTTTCTTTCTAAGGTTGATAGAATATATATAAAGGATGTGTTGTGTGAAATAATTTATAACCCTGAGAAATGATATAATTTGGTATTTATAGATCTTGGTTGGAGAATAAATAATTGTATATAATCCCTTTATTGTTATCTTAATCCCTAGAAATCCCCACGCCTAAATAATAATATTATTATTATTTATTAAACATTCACTAAACTCATGGATAAAATAAATTTCATTTATTTAAATTAATTAATTAATATTTATTTAAATTATATTTAATATATCACTCCCACTGGACCTGATAACTCAGTATGCACTTCCTCCTACGCATTTATCCAACCTAGAATAATAAATATTACTTATTCGATAAATAAATAAATATTTATAATATTCATGGTCTTGTGAGTAAATATTTATTTTAATATTCATGTAGCATCCCCTGGTTTGGGGACATGCTAGTTCCATAACATTTTTTTGTTAAATCATGATTTGTTAGGGTTGGATCATGGGAAGCATTTGAAGGAGTAAATCTAATATGAGTTGGAATATGATTACATGAGGTGGTTCACAACATGAATAATTATTCACACTGTGAATAGTCTCTAGGAAGTTTTGATGGAAAATTGTTTGATTTCATTCACAACATGAATACATTTTCAAGGTGTGAATGGGTTTTGAGTTTTGGAACTTGAGGCAACTTGATTTTCAGTGTAGGCGGTGATCTCAAAGATTCATGACATTAATCCTTTTATCATGTCATAAATGAATCAAATTAACCTCACTCTATAAATTCCATAACCTCCTTTGGTTCTCTTTAATTATCCTCCCTTCCTCTCATTTTTTTTGGCAAACCCTAGTCTATTTTGTAAAGACATTCAGCTTGCACCTTCTCAACTTTATCATTAACTTTTAGAGTTTATGATCTAGTTATTTGTAAGAGTTTTAAATCTCTCTTGTGGTCGAAGGGATAGAAAGGGGAGGTCAATATGAGAATCATGGAAATATTCTTCGGAATGAATGTATTGAAGTAGGTGGATTCTCTCTCATTCCACTCCTATTAGGATATTGATGGCTTATTTTATAAAATTTATTTCTTTTGTTATTTGATAAAATCCTTTGATGAAAACCATTTGGAGAACCACAATTTTTAATTGGATTTTAATTGATGGGTTATGGGTGTTCCCCGCAACACTTTTGATAAATTTCTTAAAGGGGGTTTTGATTAAAGAATGAATTTCAGCGTGAAAACCTAGAATGATCTTGATTAGTGTGTGCTCATACTGCATTAGAGGGTATCTTTATTAGTTCAGAACTAGTTACCATGACAAGTGAGGCACACTGGATTGTCCCACCAAGAAATTACTTGGTACTGGAGGGACGGGATTCCAATCACAAGTTGGATTATTCAGAGGGAATACTTTGATGGGAGATGTATTGGGGTGTGATTTTCCTATATTTTTATGTGTGTGTTCATGCCATGGGTGTGATTTTTGTGTGGGTTATTTCATTGCTTTATATTCATCACACTTGATAACCCATTTTACACTCTCTTCCTTTTTTATATAAATTGTGTTAATATGATCTATTTTTAATGGCATGTGTGGGAAGCTTCTAGTTGATTGCCTACTAAGTCGGTATACTCACCCAGTGCATAAGCACCTTGGTTCATATGAAGATTTTGTTTATAAAAATACATGTAAATATAATATTTCATACTTCTCTAGTGGAGAATCATGATTTTTTGGTTGTTAGTGGATGGAGCATGGAGATGGTCAAGTTTTGGATTCTCATCTACTGCCACCTTAGTACTCAGGTCTTGTTGTCTTTGGGTTTTTTATAATTATTCATTTTATTACCTTTTGGATTTGAATCTGATTATACCTTTGTTATATCTTCAGTTTATTTAGATTTACATCATGAATCATATTGTGTCTTTTTATTATTGTTTTCTATATATTTTTTGTCTAAGGTAAAATCATCCCCCACATTTTTGTAAATCCCTTAGCATTTATTTCTATCCTTTGGTATCAAAGGGATGTCATATCACATCCCAAACTTGAATAATTCTATTGCTTCATTTAATTTTGAGTCTCTCTAGTTTCCCTCTCCTTATATATGTATTTCTCTAGAATTTTGGAGTGTTTTAGGTGTCACATGGTTAAGAGAAACTATGTTCCATCTCTAGGAAACTTAAAACTAGTTTTGGAGTCCCAAAGGAGGGTGCATGGTTGGCACATGGTTAAGAAAAACCTTGCGGCCTTCTCCTCAAACTATGAAACATCAGATAGATTCATTTCTCATGGTTAGTGCATGGTTATTAAAATTGTGTGACCAAACTGTGTGGATCTTATAGGATCCTAGAAAGGGGAACACAGTTTTCTAAACCATGTGGATAAATCATTCAATTAAAATTAATTAATTTGAAAATATTTTTTAAGACCCAAAGAACCTCTCATATATCTTATTATTTCACACATTATTTGGGGAATTTAACCAAAGTTCATTGTTAAGAAAATTTGGGGACTCCATCCCTTCCGGAGATTGATTCCAATGAACCAAGTGGTGTTGGATCTATATTTCCAAAGGTATGTCTCCATTATTCATTGTTATTCATCATTTCTCTATATATCTCCTCTTTTCCTTGAAAGGGATCTTAAATCGGGTATTTTGTCACCTGATTTAAAGTTTTTGTTATGAAATAACAAGGTTTATCTTATATTATTCATTTAAAGAGGAAAAAATCATTGGATCCTGGTTGATTATTATGTGAATGTTTGAGATCTCCATGGTAAGTAGCCTCTATATTCTCAATTTACCTTGATACTGTTTAATCTAAATTTGATGTTATGGGATTCATGGTTTAGGATATTCTCTGGATTTTGAGATCCCTCTTCTCCTTTAGTGTGTGATTCCCATGTAATTTTCTTAGTTCCTAGTTGTTTGATGTAGGTTCACCAATCACCTCTATTTAAAATTGAATCTATAATTTCTTATGCTTTTATCCTGGGTTTTCAATGTCTCGTGATTTTTTCCACTTATATCAAAATGTTATATAAAAGAATGGAATTTTCTTAATCATTTGATAAAATTAAGAATATGGGGTTTTGTGTATGATTTGATATGAAAACTATTTTAAAGAAATAATCCCTTGTTTTGGGAATTGAAATGTTCATATGTCTCTTGATAATCTTCTTTAAAGTTGTTTATGATTTTGATTTCCAAAATATTGGGAAATTTGTTCTTTTCTATGATCAGGTGAATTTGATCCATTTTGAGAAAATTATTTGAAAATTGGTCTTTAATGAAGTACAATAATTTATAAATGGTTTTATAAATTGCCTTAAATTACTTTAAAATACTCATCATTCTAAGTAGAATGTGGAAAGGCCCAGTTGGAACTTTAAACGATTTGTTGGAAAATGAAAACACATGGGGTATTTCCCTTTATATGTGATGTAAATTATGGATGAATAAGTTATTGTATTGAAGTATCCCTTTATATGGAAGTTGAATTGTATTTCTATGCTTGATAAAAGGGATGTTCCTATGTTGGTGTTTGGAGGTGTGAGTGAGATGAATAAATGAGAGGTTGTTTTCTAACATGGTTTTATGGTATGATTATACTTTGAAATTCTCACCTCCCTTTTTTATGTGTCATGGGAAGACCTAGGTGGCTAGTTTGCAAGTCTAGGTACACATGTGCACTAGTTTATAATTTTTATTTGTCTATTGGTCCTAGGTGATACTTAGGTCAACCTATGGGATGTTTCCACTTGTTTAGTCCATGAAGGGTAAGATTGGTTGTTTGTGCATGATCGATTGATGCATAATTTTTCTCCAACACATGGACTTTACTTCTTTGATGACCAATTTATCTCTATCCTTGAGTATTTACCTTTATCACCTTGGACTCTCTGATGATATATATATATATATATATATATTCTAAAGTGTGGATACCTATTAATTTGTGAAATAATATATTGTTTTCTTTAAATTTTTCCTTTAAAACTATTTTTAACTACAATTTATTATTGTTTTGTTATAAAAATATAAATTTTGGTTTTATTTAGAAAAAGGATTATATTTTTTAATATGGTAGTTTACATGGAAAACCATTTGATACTTTTTTTTAAGAAATATAATCTAGAAAAACTATTTTTATATCCATATTTTCAAACTTGCATGAAATAGATTTTCTTTTAAAGTGTTTTGATTTGGGTAGGAGGGTGGTGACCTACGGGACATTTTATCTCATTCCTATATATCTAAAGGTTTAGTAGGTTTCTGGGTGCAATGTATAATCCTATATCTCTAGGTTTGAGTTATAGTGTAGGTGAATGTTTCATTGCCTCGCTTTCTCATGGGGATTTCGGTGGATTGTTTTATAATTTTCCTTATTGTATGTTGTGTCAACCGTCGGATTTTTTTCGTATTTTTGTATTTCCTATTGTTTCTTTTATTATTGAATATCTCATATTATGTCATATTCAAATTTTCTTTCCATTGTTTATATTTTTATGTTTATTTTTTTGGGAGAAATCATTCCTTCTTTATTATTTCTAATACCTAGGCACTTATCACCAGCTCATGGGGATCGAGAATTCACTTTGGGCCTTGCAATGGTTGGATGGGGTGTTCTATTTGAGGATGCCCTGAGTTTTTCATGAAAAATGGTATCTAAGGATGGTTTTATATTATTTTTATAGGATTTCTAGTAGTTTAAAGGTAGGATTGTAAAATTTTATGTATTCGGCCATTGGAGGGTGCTTGATCATCAAGACAATGCATGAGTTACTGGGTTGTCCAAGATGAGTATGTCATGAATTCAAGCTTGAACTTAAATGTTTTTGATAATTTTGGTATTTATTTGAGTTTTTATTTATGGTAATGAGAATTCATTAGAAATTTTGATAATATTAAAGTTTTGGATTGGATTTTGAAGGGAATTCAGAGGGATCACACTTACTGTACATGGTTTTTCAAACAGTTCATAGACCGTGCAGCTGGCTCAGGTTGACATCTAGTAGACTTTACACGGTCTACCAAACTATGTTTCCAAACTATATATAACTTATATTTATAGTAAATTTTGTTATTTTTATTCTTCATGTTATATTGATTTTCCTTTCTCTTTTTGTTGGTTCAAGATAATTTTGGGTGTATCTTATAGAATATTATTTACTATTTTGGTTTGTTTAAGTTTAATCTTTAAAATCAAAATTTTGGGTATTTTTTAACATATTTTTAAGCTTCATAGAGTTTTGAAAAAAAAATAATTTTTTTTATCCTTTTAAATAGGGGTGATAATTTTATAAATTTGGATTTTTCTTTTGAAATGTTTTGAATTCAAAATGATGTTTGATTTTAGTAATGTTTCTAAAATATGTTGAATTTAAAATGATGATAGGTTTTTAGAAAATTTGGAGGTTATTTGGGGAAAGGATATAGTTCTAATTAATTTTATCATTTTTATGTGATGTTAATAAAGTTTAATTGGAACCTTTTAAATATTTTAAGTGTAAAATATTTTAAAATCAGAAGTTTTAAAATACTTCGATGTTAAGTACATTTCCTTAAATAGTTTCCAAACAAGTTAAATATTTATTTAAAGAATATAAATTCTTTTTTAAATGAGTTTTTATAAAACCCTCTTGGGTTATATAAGTGAATTTATTTTTCCTATTTAAATAAAAAAATATTAGGGTTTTCTGGTTTAGAATTTAGTTAGTGTTTGATTTGAAATTTGTTTAAATTGTATATTGAGGTTGTTTTTTTATTTATGTTTTATCTTATGTAGTTTTTTTATGTGTTTTTTTTTCTTTATTTTTATAGTATGTCTTTTTTTTGGATTTAATGGACTCTTTGGTTGATCAATATTCTATTGGGATGGTTAAACTATCAACTTCAGTCTTAAGGCTCAATGTTCTTCCTCTCATTCCCTAGCATAAAGATTTCATTCAAGAATTCCAAAACCCGAATCCTCATAATTTATTTAGGAAACAAGATTATCAGGAAGCAATAGTTTGGATGTTAAGAATTGAGGATATTTTCATCCAGATATAACTTCCATAATCACTTAAGTTTAAGTTTTCAAGCTTCACTCTAGAGGGTCTAGGATGAAAGTGGTGGAAGTTTTTCACCTATATTATGCCACAAAAGGTCCATTATTGGGAAGCTATCAAGGGGAAGTTCATTTATAAATTCATTACTAATCAATTTAAGGTATAAAAAGCTATTAAATTTCATGATCTTTTTCAAAGAGTTAAAATATTGTTGGAGTATATAGGACATTTTATCAAGTTGGTGTCAAATCATACTCATCTAGCCATAGATGATTCTCTAATGGCTTGATGTTTTTGGGAATGTATTCAACTAGATCTATCATGGGATATGTTTTCTCTCAATCTCAAATCCTATAAATAATTGGTTAATAATTATATCATAATTTAATCAAGATTTTAAGGATAACTAAAGGTGTTATAAGTTTCTCCTATCCATAGGTGTAGTGGAGGAAGATACAATAAGTGGAAAAGGAAGTGTTCCTAGTTAGACCCTTTGAGTAGTGGTATCAAGAGACCGTCTTTTTTATTCTTGTTGAAATTATCTTGAAATAAGAACTTGTTTTGGTATTAGTATAGAAATGTGGGACATAAGAAACATTATTTTCAAAGGAATCCTAAGGCCTTTCATTCTTATGGTCGTCTTGTACATTTACAAAGGTTCTATAGAGGATCTATTCAAAAGAAAGGGGGAGTGAATTCTACTCATTCTAAATATCCTCTAGTTCAACTCATTGATCTTGATATCAGAGTGAAGACCCTATGAATTTTATTTTATATTTTTTTTTCTATTTTTTACCACATAATGTTAAGAGTGGTTTTCCTTGGTTATCCTAAAATTATTATGGTGATGTTTTGATATTTATATATCTCATTGTTGTAATATATATTAGTGGTGAAATAATTCAATTTATATATATTTTCATGTGATATTTATATTATCTTGAATTATGATATTTTAATGAATTGAGTGGGAAGAGTTTTAATTTCATAGATGTATTAATATGGTGGGATACCACCATCAGTAATTTTTCCATATTGAATGGATATATTCACTTGAATCAATGTGGATTTTTTTGGGATCTAAAAAGAGACAGAATTCTTGGGATGTTGAAAACATTTGAGGTGTTTCATATAAATTTTTTTTCTTGTGTTTTCCTTGAATTATACCTTATGGTATGTTCATTTTATTAGTAATTCTCATACCCTGGTGATTATTGTCTTTTTATTATCTTCATTAAATGTGATCCTTGTAATGGACATTTTCTTATGAATTTTTGTACATGAGAAATATTGGGTAAGTGTTGGGAAAACTGGGAGATAGTGATAGTTATGCTTCGATGTTTTTTTGGTTCACCGGGAGATCATGTTCCAAAATCACAATATTATGTTACCCTTACTTTACATAATTAAATATTATGTTATTATTATTGAGTCATGATTTCTTATGATTCATTTCCTATTGTTCTCTTTTTTCTCTAGTATGATCTTCTATGGTAGGTTTTATTGAATTAGTAATTATTTTGGGCCTCTTATTACATTTTGATGTATAAGTTTTTTATGTGTGTTGATTTTCATGTTTTCTTGGGATATTAATGGTTGTGTCCATTATTTATTCTGTAATAGTGGATATGTCATCTAGTTTTTGAAGATAATTCTTTAGGTGAATTTTATTTGGGGAGTTTCTTTCTCTTCCCTGAGCGGGTCTTTGGTTTTCCTTGGAAGTTTTATTTTTTGGATCAAGCCTTTGGGGTTATTGTATATTGATCTTGGTTTCTTTCTTGGTCTAGTTAAGAATCACTTTTAGTTTCTGTATAAAAGGGTTGAATTCCTAGAGTTGTTTTTTGTTGGGATATAGTAGTGTTTCCTTGGTTTTATTTTTCCTCTTGGGTTAATTTATCTTTCCTCTTGATCGAACATTTTACTTGAAGAATTATAGGGGTATAAAGACTTATGGTGAAGATAATTTCCATATCCCAACCTTTGATAACTCTATTTTTTTGTTTACATTTTACTCTCTCTCATTTCCCTCTCCTTTAGGATGTCTTTCTCTTGAATTTTAGAGTATTTCAGGTAGTTTGTGGTTAGGGGAAACCATGTTCCATCTCCAAGAAATTGTACATCTTGTTTGGGAGTCCTAGTGGAGGGTGAACAGTTAGTGTATGATTAACTCAAACCATATATCATTCTCCACAAACCATAAAAAATGCGACCGATTAATTTCATACAAATAGTAAAATCATGCGACCAAATTGTACAGTTCCTCCAATAGCCCATAGATGGGTGCATAGTTGGTGCATGGTTTGATAAATCATGCCACCAAACCATGTGATATTAATTAATTAATATGAAAATATTTTTAATACCTAAAATTCCTCCTATTCACCTCATTATTTCACCCTTTCTTTGGAGTCTTGAACTAGAGTTCATTCCAAGGTGATTTTGGGGACTCCAACCCTTTCTAATATTTATTCTAATGAATCAATTTGTATTAGATATAGATTTACAAATTTATGTCTCTATTATTCATCATTGTTCATAATTTATCTAGATATCTCTTCTTTTCCTTGAAAATATTCTTATATTAGGTATTTTTTTCTGAAACTATGGTTCGTGTTATGATTTAATAGGATTTTTCTTAAATAGGTCATTGAAAGAGGTGTAATTCATTAGATTAGGATTGATCATTGTGTGGATATTTTAGATATTCATGGTAACTTGTATCTCTCTTCTATATTGACCTTGAGATCATTTAATCTTAATTTTATGTTATGGGATTCATGGTTTAGGATCTTCTCTCAATTCCTATATCCATATTCTCTTTTGGTGTGTGGATCCCATAGAATTTCCATAATTCCTAATTATTTTAGGAAGGTGTCCCAATCATTACCCTTTAAAATTGAATCTATGATTTATTTTTCATTTATCATAAGTTTTTAATGTATTCTAATGTTTTCTACTTATATCTAGTAGTTATATCCAAGAATTATGTTTTCTTGATATTTTGATAAAAGTGGGGGAAGTGGATTTCTTTATGATTTCATGTGAAAAATATTTTAAAGGAATATTCCATTGTTTTGGAAAATGAAATGTGCATTTGGCTCTTGATAATTTTCCTTGAAGTTTATTATGATTTTGATTTCCAAAATTATGGGAAAAGTGTTATTTTCTGAGTTCAGGTAAATTTAACCCTTTTTGAGAAAATTATTTGAAAACTGATATTTAATGAAGTGTGATGAATTTTAAATAGATTTATAAATGGAATTTAATTTATTTGGAAGACTGGTATTTCGAGTGAAATGTGGAAAGGCTTGGTTTTAACTTTAAATTATTTTTTAGAAAATGAAAACACAAAGGAAATTCCCCTTTATGTGTGATAGAAATTATGGATGATTGATTGCTTGTATTGAAATTTTCCTTTAGAGGTAAGTTGAGTTATATTGTTATGCTCGATAAAGGGGATGTTCCTATATGGGTGTTTGGAGTTGTAAGGGAGATGAATGAATGAGTGGTTGTTTTTTGACATGATTATATGGTATGATTATACTTTGAAATGATTATCTACCCTTTTATAATCATGGGAATAAATTGGTGTCTAGGTGTATAATCTAGGTACACATGTTCACTAGTTTAGAATTATACTCTGGCTAGGATCCCTAGGTGGGACTTAGGTCAACCTATGGGATGTTTCCCCTCAGTTAGGCTAAGAAGGTTAAGACCATGTTTTTGGTGGGGTCAATTGATGCATAGTTGTTCTTTATCATGTGGACTTTGATTTATTGATGACTATGTTTTCTCTTTTTTAGTTTGTTTCCCTTTAGCACCTTAGAATCCATGACAATGATATATGTATATCTTCTAAAGTGTGGTTACATGGAAATTTGTGAAATAATATCCTCTTTCCTTTATAATTTTCCTTTAAAAATATTTTTAACTATAATCTATAAATGTTTTGTTATGATAATATACATTTTGGTTTTATTTGGAAAAAGACTCAAATTTATAAAAGTGGGATTTTTCAAGGAAAAACATTTGATAATTATTTTTAAGAAAGAGAATCTAGAAAATCTATTTTTATATCCTTATTTTCAAAATTTCGTGACATATATTTTCTTTTAAAGTGGTTTTCTTTGGGTCAATGGGTAGAAACCTACTAGGATTTTTAGCTCATGCTTATATATTTAAAATTTTAGTAGGTTTCTTAGAACATTGGATATTAGTATATCTATGGTTCTAAGTTATGGTGGGGGTGCATGTGTCATTGCATTACTTTCACATGGATATGTTAATATATTTTTGTATATTTTTCCTTATTATTGTTGTATTGGCCATAAACTTTGTTTTTTTCTAGTTTGTTGTATTTTCTATTGTTTCTTTTATTATTTTATATCTCAAATTATTCCTTTCATACATTTTCTTTCCATTATTTATCTTTTTATTTGTATTTTTTTCGGGTGAAACCATTCCCACTTCATTCTTGTTGATGCCTAGGTGTTTATCACCAGCTCGTGGGGTTTAAGAATTCCCTTTGGGACTTTCCATGGATAGCTCAAGTGTTCTATTCTAGGATGTCTCAGGTTGGTTCATGACACATCACCCAATGTTAGTGGAATTTTGGCCCTTCCAAACCAATGGGTCGGGTTTGGATGTTACAAATAGAAACAAAGTAGTTGGTATATCAATTAGGGATGGTAGGTCTAGAGATAGTATGTGTCGGGACTTGAAATGTAAGTATAAAATTATGTAGATAAACTCTTTATATTTAACTTAAAGTCACCAGGGTGGTATGTGTGAAAAAAAAATTCAACACTTGGATTATTTTCACCTCATCATCAAGGGTTTAGTCGATTAGAATTTAGTATAATGCATTATTAAAGAGACTTCCCAGTAGGATTACATTATTTATATGATATTTTTTTATTATACTTTGGTAAATGGGAGCATGAACACACTATTTTATAAAAAAAATTACTTTTTATTATGGATGAAACTGGTAGTTTTTAAGAAATTGATTTCCAAACATAGTCAAATATGGTTTAGCTTTGTGTTGTTTGTTGCTTCTTTCAAGTATTGATTTTTTTATTCTTATTGGTATTGATTTCTATTTATGTATCCCTTATTTTTTTATTGTCTATAGGAACATGAAACTGATGTGGAACTAAAACATAAATTAGTAATTATTTTGGTTATAAATAATTGATTAAATGGTAATTAGCATCCATGCTATTTAAAGATAATGTAAATAATGTTAGAATAATTACTCAAAAGAACATTTACATGTTTATTATCATATTTTATTAATTATTACTAATATTAATATACTATAAAAGAATTTTACACATGAGTTCATCATTTTTTTAGCCTTACATTTTAAGATTTTCATGACTTTCTATGTGTTTCATTTGAATTTAATGATTTGATATTTTAGTTTATATTTCCTATGATTATAGGAAGATAATTCTATAACTTCAATTTATTATTTCTCTAGTTGATTTTATGATATGTTAAAAATAATATCCTTTATTATCCCAAGTTATTTATATATTTAGTGAATCATGTTTTGTATAATCCACAGAATAGCATGAAAAAATGTGAATATGTTGAAATGAATAACTTACTATAATGTTTAATTTTTCTGAGAATTTTTAAAAAATTTAGGATATTGATCATTTAATCATGATGAAAATATATAACATGTTGATTTTTTGTTATTTTTTTTTAAATTAGTTGAAAATGCTTGATTGTTAACAAAATGTTTTTAGTAGAATGATTAACCTTGGAACATTATGGCATGAAATGTAGTATTAAAGTAGATGTCACACAAATTTGTTTCTTTTTGGTTGGGAATAATTTAACATGGTTATAATTTTTTGTAACACCCCAACTCTATCACTCCATATTTATAGGTTACTTTATTAAATTGGTATAAATACATAGATCATAGGATCCAATAGTTCAGTAGTTTTAAGAAACTAGATACATAATTGAACATTACATTACATTAAAACTAAAGATACATTATAAGAAAACATGAAAACTTAATTATTTCTCTATGAAACTCTATATGTAACACATATTATTCTTTATTAATTTATGGGGAAATGGGAAACAATATAAAGGGGTGATCCTATACGCTTAGTAAGGGGTAACATGTTATAGTTGGTGATGCCCTAAAACCAACTACACTTGTAATTATGATTACATTGTATATTCATGGTGTTTTAATATAATATGATTTATTTCCACATCCTAATTGTTCTTATTCATGATAGTTTATTTCTTAATAACCTAAGGATACTTCATGCATTGAAAGTACATATCATTTCCCCTCTATGATGAGATACTTTAGGTGTTATGAAAATATTCCTTAAACCTATTTTCTATAGAAAAATTATATTTTCTAAAATGGAATAAAAGATACAAGATATTAAGGGTATGAGGCTCATAAGACATTTATACACCTTCTCATAATGTTCTCCCTTGGTAATCTCTAAGAAGGTAGATTATGAGAACATAATCTCCAATAATAATTTCACACATTTCATGTGTCATTGGATATTTCTATTTATGAACATGTGTAATGATCCTTTGACTCTAATATTATTATTATTAATGTGTGTCATGAATTGAGTTCTTAGTTTCATTTCATAAACCATAATTATAATAGTTCACAGTGAATTTGGATGCATTGGGTGCACCACAAGTGGCATAGCATTAACGAATAATTTGATAGAGGATTTCTTCTTTACATTAGAATTGAATATCTTAAGCCTTTTAATGGAATATAATAGCTAGATAAATTCCATGGACATGGTGGTTTATTGGTGATTTCATTTCCAAGATGTTAAAAAAAGATAGTTGAACATATAGGTTGATGACACAAGCTATGAAACCTGTTTGATAAGAGATATCGGGACAAAGGGATTATATTACCTGGTAAGGGTTCATAAGAGGTTTAATTTCATTGCAACATTAGTTCTTTTATCTATGTGTTCCTTAGTATGTTGCTTGATGCTAAAATTTTAATTTAGGTTGTTTATCCTAATGACACTAAGAAAGGGTCCTAGAGGCTCACACACTAAGTATATCCAAGAACCACATTTAAATTATTTATGAGTTTAACACTTATATTAGAATATTATTCTAAAGTTTGAGGAATAATATTTAATCAGTTTTATTGGTTAATCAAAAGTATTTATTTATCAATGTTTAATGTAGTTATATTTATTTAATTAATTAATTAGATATATTTTATACTTGTTCTAGTAAATAATGGGGATGAAAAGTGGACTGATTTATGGTTTGGTGAGAATATAATATTATTTTGAATAAGTATTACTTTATTTAATAAGGTAAAATAATATTTAATTAGTCCATAGGTTATGTTCATGTCAAGTAAATAATATTATTATTATTATTATTTATACATGGGGTACGCTAAGGGTTAAGAGGATATTAAAGGGGATTTCGAAAATAATATTCTAACCCTATCTCTATAAATACCTAACTATATAAATATAAAAAATAAGATACAATGGTATTTTCCTAATAATTATTGTACAAATAATTTGGCACTCTATATAATTATATCATCTCAAAGATATTCTAAAGAACACTCCAAGTTCCTTGATCCTTGGTGATCCTCCTCCTTCCTCTCTAGTTGTGAGAGAACCAAGAGAATACAACAGGCCTCATTGGGATTCTAATGTGAGATCAACAACAAACGATTCAAGGTGTAGGGACATACACACTATCATCTAGTAAACCCTATCATGAAGTTCATAGATTTCGGTCCATGTGTGGATCACCACTAGAGGGAAACTACCCTTGATTCCTCCTCTGTAATAATGGTTCAATAAGAAGGGTCAACCACATTTGACAATGAAGAAATAATTACAAGACAAGGTAATTATTGATCAATCTAAATTAAATATATATTACATGTGATATCTTATCTTCATGGATTCTGGGAATTATATTCTATCTAGTTCAAAGGATAAATCCAAAGAAGTTAGTGGAAATATTGTATTGGGAATGGTCTTGACTTCTTCAACTATGCCATGTAACCTTAAATTGGTATCAAAGGGTCACACGTTATTTTATAATTATTTATTTTCATTGACCATTACAATTATTTTTTGTTAGATTCATTTCTAGTTTATTCATTATTAATCTGATTATCATTATTATGATCGATTACCTTGATGTAACCAAGAACAAGTTAAAGATCGATGAAGTATAAGTCTAAGAATGTTGTTGTGAAGTGTTGGAGCTTCCGACAAGGATATATAGATATATAGAATATATGGTGTGGTAAACACCATGTACCAAGGTTCACCACACTAGGATTCCCCATGGGATACATAGGATGACCAGAATATGCGGTGCATTTATTACACTACGTGTTGACCAACCAACTGGCACACACATTTTTTTATTACACATCATGCATGTGGTTATACAAGATATTTAGTTTACACAGTCTTGAATTGTAAATCACAAATTTTGTGCGGCCATTAATTCATCAAATTTATTTGATATATGTCACTAGAAATGTGGGAAGAATACATGTCATGTGGCTGGTGAACACACTATGTACCCCATAAATGTCCACATTCAATGTTCTCTTCATGTCCCTAAGTAGGTGAGTCAAACTTAATATCAGTGAAGAACACAATGTGTAAATCATGTACACAACATGTATCTCGATAAACATCATGTGTTTTACACGTCGAGTCTGGGTGTAATTGTGTGAAATTAATTATGTTGAAGGAAATTAATTATGAGTTAATACCAAACTACATGTTGTGTATATTATCGTACATATAGTTTGACAAGGTAATAAATGATAATTAATTTTGTAGTAATTAATGAAATGTTATGTAAGCCATTAACACATCCATGTATGTTAGACAACTATTTAATAAAATAACATTTCACTATCAATTATATATTTTTTACATTCTGTGTGATAATTTGACATTTCGTGTAGTAATAAATGTCATGTAGGAATAGTGCACAAGTTATTAGATTATGGTACATGGTGTAGTTATGTACACACTGTGTGAAATTAAAGTACATGTCATGTACTTATGTAATTTTAATAAATGTAAAACTATAGAATGATGGAAACAAAAAAATAGTTTGGATGGACATTAAATATAAAAAATTAATTATATTAGATTAATTAAATTAATTTGATCATGCTTTATCTTAATAATAAGAATGAATTGAAACAAATTATAGCTAGTGTAAAAAATGTAGTTTCATTTCATGTTGTGGATAATCATGAGCTTAGACCAACTTATGTGTGATTGGTTACTTTTAATTTAATTTATTTCATTTTTTTTTTAAATTATTATTACTAAATTAAAATGATGGTTTGTGTGTCATCTCTGATTAATTATTATGTATGGGTATATGTGTCCATGATTTATTTTATGTAACTCATACTTGAGTTCCCCTCATCTATGTGTGACTAAATACACATGTAATGGATGGATATCCAAGATAAGTGGAGGCAGTTCAAGTTCAGATCTGAGGTGAAACCAATCAAGGAAATACTTAGGTGAAAAGGTGCAATGTTGCATCCTAAGCCAAGAACTGGATCAAGGTGGATTTTCCCCTAGGGTATATAGCAGTTTTATCATCCGATAGATTAAATATATTTTTAATATATCTCATGATCATACCAATTTATTTATTTTTGTTAGCTTCATGGTTAATTATTATTATTTTGAATGTATGGTGATAACATTAAATAAATTAATTAACAATTATGAAATATAGAATTAAATAAACTAGATTATTCATGAATTTTATCTGGATATGGTTAATAACTTAAGTGAAAACCACTTAACATTAACAAGCATGTGTTTTGATGAAATTAGCTTATTTTTCACATATGATAAAAGATAAAATCCCTTAACTAATGGAGATTTATAAAGAATGTTTTGTGGTGACTTAACGAAATTTATATCAGGTTATTATAGTCCTCTATAGGATTGTTATAAATCTATAGGAAAGTGTTGAGGAAATCCAAGTCTAGGATTTTGGGATCGGGTAGTCCACTCAACGGATAAAGGAGCTACAAGTCAATAGTTTGAAATGACATTCCTACCTAAATACCCTCAAGTATCTTGACAAACCCTCATTGGGGTTATAATAAGGTAAATATGGATATTTTTCACTAGATTATTCATGTGATAGGATAATTTGAGCTCAATGGTGTGGGATATTGGGACATGATAAAATAGTGTGATGATAATATTTAAATTTATTATAATGTACTTTTGGTAATCAAAAAAATTACTAAAATTTTCTCAATTTATTATAGAAATGGAAAATCACACACCATCCACATTATTAATGTGATATATCATTGAGAAGGAAAACCTTATCCCTAACACCAATTTCCAATAATGATAGAGACGTTTACTTATTGTACTATTCAAATAGTAGAAATTGTATGTACTGTAATCCTCAGTTCTTGAACCACCTAGAAGATGACAAAAGATAAAGGATTATCTCTTTATGAAAAACACATGGACTATTTAGTAAATGTCTAGTTTTTATTTATATCAATTATGTATAGTGAACTTCATAAAATTCATAAAATCATGGATGTGTTTATCATGTTTTTTATCTCTAAGATCTTTACCATGAGAAAGCTAGACAAGAGAGATTTGAGATCACTAAGGTACTATTCATGTGAAATCTTGGAGACTCGGCGCCAGCTAGGCCACATGTGGTCAAGATAATATACTACATAGAGCACTTGGATATCTAAGGATTTAAACTAACATATGAGTTGCGCACAGATCACATTTCGGCCTCACTAACTCAGAGATTCTTGAGTTTCATTTTTAATTATAATATGATAAATTTTGAGAAGTATCTTATAAAACTCTTCATTCTTATTTACCAAGTTGATAAATACATGAACTATAATAAACTTGTGGTCCTTATAGTGAATAAAGGTAAGTGCAAGTAAAAAGGCCTAAAGACACACTCCAGGTCTAAAGTTTCTGATATCCACCTTCCAAGAAGAGGATGATTCAAAGGTAGGCAAAGTAATAAAATGAAATATATTTTTTATGTGGTAAGATCAGCTACTGGAAGAAGAAATATACCTATAAGAAGTAAAGGGAAGCTTTAGGTGTATTCATTATTGAGTGAAACTTATATTTATCTACCAGTTAGGTATTGGATACTACTTGTAGTTCTCACATCCGTATCCAAATACAAGAACAAAGTATATTAGGAAAGGTTTCCAGATGAGAAGTAGATCTTTGAGGCACCAATGAAGCTCAGTTAGATGCCATAAATATTGGAAATTACCACCTTACACTTCCAACAAGACTTATCTTGGTTTTAAAAAAATATTATGTTCCTAGTGTTACCAAGAACATCATATCAGTTTATTGTCATAATATGAATGGTTTTGTTTTCATGTTCATAAATAATGAATGTTATTTTTATAAATATAACATTTTTATGGTATAGAATAGCTTAATAATGGTCTTTATGTATTAGATTATGAAAAACAAGTGTTGTTAGTTAGTAACAAAATTAATTTTACATGACTTATTTATCACCCAATTATAGAATTTTCGTATAGGTTATATAAACTATAATCACTTGACCATGATCTATCGAGATGGGTATTTAGACTCTTTTAAGATGAAAACTATTTAAAAGATGTCTGGATTGTTTACAAGGAAATATGAAAAAACCACCTTTTAGTGGTACAAGTGAAAGGGATTCAGAGCTTTTAGAATTAGTTTACACTACCATATGTGGACCATTTCCTATAAAAGATAGAGGTGTATTCTCATACTTCATTACTTTTACTGATGACATGAGTATATATGGATTCATCTACTTAATGAGGTATAAGTCAAAATCCTTATAAAAATTCAAGGAATTCAAGAATGAAGTATATAATCATCATGAAAAGAAGATAAATAATTTTTTATTGTATCAAGGTTAAGAATATATAATTCAATGTTGTATCGATCAATTATGAGTGTATGATATTGTGTCCTAAATCACACCTCCTTATACACCACAATGGAATGGTGTAAGTGAAAGGAGGAACCACACCTTATTAGACATGGTGAGGTTTATGATGAGTCATACCAATATTCCATTATCATTTTAGGTAGATGCATTATAAACTGTGGAATACGAACTAAAATAGGTGATAACCAAAGTAAAAAATGGTAGACCATACAAGGTAATGTATTTAAATAATTCCATGTTGTCAAATTTATGAGTGTGGGATTGTGAGGCATTTGTTAAGGAGACTTTAGGAAATAAAACTGGAACCTCGGGGTATGATGTGTATATTTATAGGTTAACATAAGGAAGAAAAGGGTTATTAATTATATTAACACTTAGATAAAAAGGTTATTATAATGATATATTCCTTGAGATGGATCATGCCCTCAAAAATTATAGTGGGGGTAAGATTGAATTTGATGAAGATGATGCTCAAGATACGCATGAGTTTGAAAAGGAACAACTTCTAACAATTCCAATGGAAAAGGATGTTTTAGAGGCATAAGTACAAGGTAGGATAACCCAAGAGGTTAGAGAACCAATGAGTTGTGTTTTTATAGTCACCATGGATGGTGACTCATTATTGTTGGAAAATGATGATCCTATTTACTATAAGGACATAGTAGATATCTCAGAATCTACAAGATGGAAAGAATCCATGAATTATGAAATAGATTCTACATATCAAAACCAAGTCCAAGTTCAAGTTGATCCACTAGATGATGTAAATCCTATTGGTTGAAAATGGGTATTCAAAAGAAAACTAGACATAGAAGGTAAGGTGAGTACCTATAAAGTAAGGATATTTTATAAAGGGTTTAAATAGTGTTAAGGCATTGACTATGATGAAATATGTTCCCCAGTTTCCATGTTTAAATCCATTAGAATTCTACTTGCTATATTATAATTCCATGACTATGATATTTGGTAGTTGGATGTCAAAACAAAATTCCTTAATGATAACCTTAATAAAAATGTCTATATGACACAACCACAAGGGTTTTTTTACTCCAAGTAATGATAAAAGGGTATTCAATTTATAGAAATACATTTATGGATTAAGGAACACATCCAGGTCATGGAATATTCATTTTGATGAAGCCATAAGAGAGTTTAGTTTAATTAATAATGAATATTTGTTGTGTGCATATCGATGGTTTAGTGGGAGTGCAGTTGTTTTCCTAGTAGTATATGTTGATGACATGTTACTTTTTGGAAATGAGGTACCAAACTTATAGTCAATTAAGGATTGGTTGGAAAAAGTGTTCCCATGAAGGAATTAGGTGAAATAGCCTACATCCTTAGGATCAATATTCATTGTAATGTATTTAAGGGTTTACTTGCACAAAGTTAGGGTACATACATTGACCATATACTAAAGAGATTCAATATGGAACAATCCAATAGGAGATTGGTTACAGTGTCACATGGCATTCAACTCTCTAAGATAATGTGTCCTCAGATGAAACATGAGTTAGAAAGGATAAGAAGGGACCCTTTCACTTCGGTGATGGGATTGATTATGTATTCCATGTTATGTACCAGGATTAATGTTTTTTATACTCTAAGCATGGAAAGTAGATACAAAGAAAATCTAAGAAAAGAAAAATAGGCTATTGTTAAGACTATACAAATTTATTTGAGGCATGATAAGGATATGTTCCTAGTATATAGAGGGGATGAGGAGAAAATCATTTAGGGATATATATATTCTAGTTTCCATACTGATCAGTATGATAGGATATCAGAATCGGGATATGTATTCACACTCAATGAAGGATATTGATCTAAAAGAGTTCAAAGAATCCAATTATGGCCAATTATATAGTGGATTCTAGGTATATTTTAATTTTTGATGCATCTAATAAAGTAGTTTCAATTTTAAAATTTATCTAAGAGCTTGTTTTGGTGCCTAGTTATACAAAACCATTCATAGTACATTAGTGGTGGCTCTCTTAATGGATCCAAGCTCTCGCCAAAGGACGAAGCAAAAACTATGGAATTTTCGTATCTTGAGGTATTTTTCTCAATGAGGTGAAGTTATAGTGATTAGAGTATCCATGTAGTATAATGTGGAAGACCCCTTTACTAAATCCATATCTCAGTAGAATCATGAATATTATGTGATAGATAGTGATCATAAAAATATTAGTAGTTGGATTTAGTGAAATTGGGGGTCTTTTGGAGGTGGTTGTTCCCAAAACACAAATTTCCATATACTTTTGATTACATTATATATTCATGGCGTTTTAATATAATATAATTTCTTATCACATCATAATTTTTCTTCTACGTGATAGTGTTTGTGATAATTTCTTAATGATACGTTCCACATCAAAATTACATAGCAGTTTCTTGCTATGTTGAGATACTTTAGATGTTATAACAACATTACTTAAACCCATGTTTTATGGATGGATGATATTTTATAATGTGATATAGAATATACAATCTGTTAGGGTTAATAATATCATATGACATTGATACAACTTCTCATGGTGTTCTCCCTTGGTATTCTCCAAGAAGGGAGGTTATGAGAATGGACCCACCAATAGGAATTTATCATGTTTCATGTGTCAATAGATATTATTATCTGCATGCCCTATATAACGATCCTTTTAATCTAAGATTGTTATTAATGTGGTTTATGAATCAAATTCTTAGATGTATTTTTTAAACCATGATTATAATAGTTCATTATGAAGTTGTATGTGTTGGGTGTGTCATGAGCAGCATGGAATTAATGAACAATGTGAGAGAATATTTTTCCCTTCCATTGGTGTTAAATATCTCAGACCCTTTGATGGAATAAAATTTCTGGATTAAGTTCATGGCTACGGTATTTTATCAGTATGTTTAGTTCCATAAATTTAAATAATAAGAGTTCAACATATAGGTTGATGGCACAATCTATGAGACTTTTTTGACGAGATATATCGAGACAAATAGATTATATTACACAGTAAGGATTCTTTGAAGTTTGAATGCCATTATGACATTAAATATTTTCTTTATGGGTTCCTATGAAAATTTTTAGATGCTAGCCATGGAATTTAGGTGGTTTAGCCTAATGACACTAAGAAAAGTGATTATAGGGTCACACGGTAATTGTATCCAAGAACCTTGGTTAAATTATATATGATTTTAACAAGTATATTAGAATATTATTCTTAGGTATAAGGAAAAATATTTAATTGTGTTTACTATTTGATCACAAGTATTTATTTATTGGTGTATAAAATAGTTTTATTTATTTATTTAATTAAATAAAAATATGTTATACTTGGTCTGATAAATAATGAGGAGGATGTGCAGATCGAGTTATGGCTTGGTGAGAATGGAATATTATTATAAATAAATATTAATTTATATATTAAGGAAAAATAATATTTAATTAGTCCATTGGTTATGCACATATTATGTAAATAATAATATTATTATTATTATTCTTTAGACATGGGATACACTAAGGGTTAAGATAATATTGAAGGGGCTTTGTGCAAACAATACTTTAACCCTAGATCTATAAATATCTTACTATATATTTCTCAAAAAGAAGATACAATGTTATTCTTCTAAGAATTTTTGTGCACAACATTTTTCACTCAAGATAATTCTCTCAACCTTGATATATTCTCAAGAATTCTCCAAGTTCCTTGAGCATTAGAAATCCCCCTCCTTTTTCTCTATTTGGGAGAGAACTAAGAGAATACAATAGGACTTGTTGGTATTCTAAGGTGTGATTAACAACAAATGTAACAATGTGTAGGGATATCTACACTAGAATTTGGAGAAACATATCATGATGTTAAGAGATTCTTGGTGTATGTGTGGATCACCACTAGAGATAATTTATCCTTAATTCCTCTTTCACAATAATGGTTTGAAAAAAGGGTTAAACACATTCAAAAATGAAGAAATGATTACATAATGAGGTAATTCTTGATCTATCTAAATTAATTATAAATTACTTGTGATATCTTGTATTTATAGATTCCAAGAACTCTATTCTATCTAGTTTTAAGGAGATATCTGAATAAGTTAATGGAAAAAAAATTTGGGAATGGGCCTGACCGCTTTTACGACACCCTAAAACCTTCATGGAATACAAAAGATTTTATCATACACAAAAAAGGAATCAAAAATATTCTAAGGTTAATCAATATATCTATGAAAAATAATAAATAAATGCATGGATAAGAATAAAAAATTTCATAGTGATGGAATGTGTAATGTTGGAAATATTTATCTTACCATAAAGGCCTCAGCCAAGACATAGTATATGTCATCAAGGCCTAATATAATAAATCTTACATACTATCAAGACCTCATCCAAGATATCTTAAATAACAGGCATAATTTTACACCAAATACCCAAACTAGTTTGTCTCATGAGACCTATTTATGCATTGATGGGCAATTATGTGTCCCACTCATCACATAATACATCCAATACATCCATAGTATAAAGAGAATGGATAAAAATACATATATTAATGTACCTTATACATAATCATGGCTTAATAAATCAATGGATATCCATGTATTATTATTATAAATATAGATTATCAATATTTTCTCATTAAATGGAATAATGTGGATAATTAAGTGAATATCCCAATATAGAAATATTCACAATGAAAAGGAAAGTGCCCTCATAAAATGAATGAAAACAAGGAATTAGTTGGTATTAAATTAATATTATAGGGATATCAATAGGAAATAATCCTTCATTATGTTTCATAAAGAGTTTATGAATTATCCAAATCATATCTCGTGGGAGTGTCTAGCCCGGTGTGTAGTCTTAGGCACACTCATTATGCATTGAGTGAAGATCAATTTGATAATAAATTAAAAAAGAATTAGTTTTATTACCCAAAGGTGTATTTTTACCACAACAATAACCAATTTCTAGTTTCCATACAAGGATGTAATTTCTAGGAAACCCTACACACTTTACTTTACCAAAATTTAGGATGTTTTATGGATACGTGGGTATTTGAGCATTATTATAGCTTTTGAGGGTAGTATAATGATAGTTAATGATGATATATCATTGAAAATATAATAATGACTTAATAATAATGATTCATAGTAACATTTATCATTGGAAAAGAAAATGTATTGGAAGGATTGTGAAAATAAAGTATAAAAGAGGTTAAAGGCCTTACTTCGGCACAATAACGTCTTAGGAAAAGGCTATAATGGATGGGGATAAAAAATATACCATTAGTAATAAATCAAAAGGATTATTATACCATGTGATAATAATCATGTTAGTATATGTATAATAATTTAAAATTTAATTATAATAAAAGGATTGCAATTGAAAAAGAAAGGGAAAGATTGGGGATGCTTACCATGCTCAAGAGCTTATTAAATCTTGAGAGAGAAAACATAGATCATAAGATTCACCTTGGAGAGACTATTTATATGGATAATGAAATTGGATTCATTGTCAATGAAATTATATTGGATATTAGGGGGATAATGGGTGGGTATTTATACTTGAGGAGGGAGGTATTTTAGGGTTAAAATATTGTTTATTTTAATATTTAAGCCAACCACTTATGGGTGGGATTTATTCCAATGAATTTTATTGATAATTAATGATAAAATGAGGATTATTTTACCATTTAATTAGTCCAAAACTAAAATTTTTATTCTAACCACCTCATTTAATGAATAGAATAAAAAATAATTTTTATTAAGGGAAAATCTAATTATAGTTCCAAAATATCAAGTATAAATTTATAAATTTAAAGTAATATTTTTAAATTAATTATTAAAAACCTTAAATGAATTTTTTATTGAAGAAAATTTTCATTAATTTTTATGTAATACTTACATCATAATGATATCATAAAAATCATGGTACCCATAAAACCGTAATTTTCACTTTTTCACCAAAAAATCAACTTTTTTAGAAAAATCCCAAAAATTAACCCCGATATAATTATGATAAGATGAGTAAAAAAATAATTTTCTTATATTAAAAATAAATCTCTATCTATGTGAAACTTAAAAATACTTTATTATTTCAAAATCGGTCATTCGAAGCATAAAATTCAAAAAACTTGATTTTTAGAAAATCTAAATTCATTATAAGATAGGGGTTCATTCATGTTATTATTGAATATTGATTATAAATTATTTTAATATAAAATTATTTTATTTATTTTATTAATTTATTCTTCTAATTAAGTGTAATTTAGTTTCTAATTACATAATTGTTAAAATGGGTTTTAGCGTAATAACCTTTAAATTTCATAATTAAAAATCTATGTCAATTACTTGTTTTATTTTCTAAAAACTATATTATCAAAACATAATTATCATTTTTCAGTAATAATAAACTATTATATATATATAATGATACATATTTTATAATTTTTATTTATTTTGAAACATGTTATCGTATTTAAAGGGAAATTTTAGAGTAATAAAACATGTAACCAAATTTGTTGAAAACTATTTAGAAATTGAATGAACCAAAATATAATTAACAATGTATAATAATTTGTTATTTTTGTGAAAATAATATATAACCTTTAACTTTTAATAACCTAATTATCATAAAGATAAAACTATTAATAAAATTAATGTAGTTATCAGATAAAATTATATATGTAAAAAAGAATCATAAATATAGTAGAAGTAATATAATAATATATAAAAAATGTATAGAATATTGAAATATTAAAACATGTAGACTGGTGGTAGGAATTATGCTCTTGTCTCTCTTTAATCATGGGTCTGAGCCTCATGGCCTTTCTAGACAAGACGATTTGTCGCTTGGCTTATGGGCTACCCTTTTCTAATATTTTTTTTAATATATTTTTATTATACTTGAAAAATATGTCAATGAATAAATTATGTGATAAATCTTTGTATAAATCTTTTTTTTACTAAAAAGAAATAAATTCATTTATCATTTAAGTTTTTGTTTATGAAAGAAATTTTTTAAAAACATTCATTGAAAATATGGGATGTTCTATTCTACCCCCTTAAATAAATTATATCCTTAAAATTTTAATTTTCCATTAATATATTCATACATAACTTTTGAAATTAATATCACCAGGTACTCCAATTTCATTATCACTTTTTGAGGCTCAAAGGTTCATTGAGTCACATCCATGAGTTGACATAGTTCATCATAGAGTTTCTAAATTCTTTAAATTCTTGTGACCATGAACAAAGGTGACATACTTGTTGAAATGAGAGAAAAAAAAGGAATAGTCAAATTTAGTTGTATATTTTAAACATATAGTTTTGAAATATCATTATGGACTTATTTTCCAAAGATGATCTGAGTGGAATACTTGAAAAAATGGTTGGTTTAAAAAATATTCAAAACACCCTCTAATTTACAAAATAATATAGATATGTGTTTCTAAAAGATCACCTTCATATATAGATATATAAATAAAAACAAGACCTTTTTTGTGACGTTGTGAAAAAATGATAAATTCCCTTATAGTAATTACCAAATTGGGTTATATGAGAAAGTTTTGTCTTTATAATATGACTGAAATATTTGTAAGTCCCATCATAATTTCAACGAATAGAAGTAGAATTATATATGTTGTATATTTTTTTCATGTCATTTTAATTTTGGAAAAGGTTTCAAAATTACTTGTGCTAGATTTATCCATGATTATTGTAATCATATTATCTGGGAGAGAAACGAAGGTTGTGTGTGACTTCATCCCATCTATCTTGAAGATGACGTTTACTCTGTTAAAGAAAATTTTTAGTCAATATATAGAAAAAAAATTATCAATGTTAATTATATGTTTTAATATATTATTATTATTATTATAACAATTATTATCATCATCATTAAATAATTTGTATTAAAATATATCAAATAATTCTTTTAAAAGTAAATTTTATGAAGAAAAAAACTTAAGGTGTAGAAATACTCATTATAATAAAAATAATAATTTATTTCATTAATATTTTTATATAATCCTAAATTATGATTACAAAAACCTTAATACACCCAAATAGCCCGAAGGCCTTCTTTTTTTATTGATTTTTGATAACCCCCCCCCCCCCCCTTTAAGGGATGAAGGGAAACCCTTATAAGGAATGTAAGCTTAGAGATTACATGGTCCATAGGCTTAAGAGACATTACATTACCAGAAGGTCTTAGGGAATTAAACTAGACTATAACTATAAGGAACATCCCATCCCAGTATCTTCATTGTGATGGTAGCTCTCCACCTTCACATGGTCGTCCGCCTAAGCTTCCCATGCAAGCGCAGGCTGATCCTGATGGCGTTGTCATACCCTCTCATTCTTCCAAATTTTTTGGTTATGCTCTGGTGAGTGTGCCTTGCTCTAAATCCTCCTTTAGGGAGGATCCTTTTTGTAGAGTCTGTTTGGGGCAACTACATTGATCATGTGGCCCAAAGTCCTTGAAGGGTTCGAAGACCAATCTGGTGGCCCGAATTCCCAAATATGTGAATAGTTCCAGCTACTATAGTACCAAACAGTAACTGCTACATTAACCCAAAAATTATCCCTCCGCTTGGTTTTGATCTCAGGTCGCTTGGATGCACTTTTCGAGTCCTCACCAACTAGGTTAAGGATCTTGTACTAAAAAACCTTAATACCTATTCATAATATCTAAGGGTAAGATATGCATTGATGTTATTCACATGTGATGGTTTAGTTATCATGGATCTCATGGTGATTTAATTGAGCTTCAACTTCTCTCACATATGACTTCTCTCAAGCCTTACTTGTTGAAGTTCATATTGGGATTGGTATAAGGAAAACCCTAGTGATTCTACATCCTTTAAAAGCGTATAAAAATGATCCTTATAATTAAATCTCCTACTACTTGATGGAAATGCTTCTATTTTCTATATAGTTTACATAATGTTGTTATTCTTATTTATATATACATACTCAATGACTATGTTGTAACCATAACATTTAATACTTAAAATTTTATCACACCAAAATGTATTTTGGTTTTTTTTTAATTGTGTTTTGTGTGTGATACAAGTTACTCAACATAGTTCAAATGAAAACACATACTAAAATCTTGGTATGCCAACACAGTTTCCATTTCTTCTACTAGGATCTATTTTAAAACAATGGTTTATATTTAATTAGTTCTTGAATCATAGTATATTATTCTTATGTATTTATTTCAAATTCATGTCATGTAATCTAGAAATATTTCTAGAATATTCTAACGGTTTTTCATAGAGTTATGTTTTATAAATATGTTCTTATAAATCCAGTTTCTATGGTTTTTACTAAACTTCCTTTGATACCAACTATAACACCCATACTCTAGCACCCTAGAGCCTAAGAGTACTTTATTACATTGATACAAGTACTTATATAATAGTATCCAATATTTTAGTACAATTAGGAAACTAGATACATAATTAAACATTTAATTGGATTGAAAACAGGATACACATCATAAGAAAACATAAAAAAATTATTATTTCTCCTTGCAACTTCTTATGTCACACATGGAAATATTCATGGTTTCCTAGGGAAAAGGGAAACAATATAAATTGGTGAGATTGTACGCTCAGTAAGGGGTGGCATATTATAGATGTTATCATAAATAAACATAGAATCAATAATATGTCAGAAATAAATAATTGATATAATAAATAATATATCTATGGATAATAATAAATAAATTCTTTGGATAAGAATAACTAATTTCATAGTGATAGAATTCATAATATTGGATATCTTAATATTACTATAAAGACCTTATACAAGACATATTTAATACCATCAAGGCATCATCCAATGCATCTTTCATATTGTTAAGGCCTTATCCAAGATATCTTAAATAAACAGGCAAAGGCTTACACCAAAGACCCAAACTAGTTTGTCTCATGAGAACTATATATGCATCAAGGGGATATTTTGGGCCTCACTCATCACATATTATATCCAATTCATCCATAATATTAATATAATGTATAAAAAATACATATCTTAATATAACTTATATATAATCATGGATTAAGTCATCAATATATATCTGTAAAGAATTAGTATAAATGTGGATTATCAATATTTTCTCATTCAACGGAATAATGTGGATAACTATGTGAACATAAAAATATAATAATATTCACAACAAAAACGAAAGAAACCTCTTAAAAGAAATGATAACAAGGTATTTTTTAGGAGTAATTTCATGTTGTAGGGATATTAATATGAAAAAATCCTTCATTGTAGTTCATAAAGAGTTCATGAATTACCCAATGCATATCCCTCATAAGTGTCTAGGAAGATGTGTAGTCTTAGGCACACACATCAGGAATTGAGTGAAGATTGTGTTGATACTCGATAATCCTTTTTAAGGTGATTATACCTAGGTGTATTTATGCTATAACCACATCCAATTCCAAGTATCCAGACAGGGATGTAATTTCTAGTAAGTCACATACTCTTTACTTTACTAAAATTTAGGGTATTTTATGGATATGGGTATTTAAGAATTATAATGAATTATGAGGGTACTATATGGTGATGTATCATTTAAAATATAATAATGACTTAATTAAATGGATCATAATAACATTTCTCATTGGAAAATAAAAGGAATTGGAAGGATTGATAAAATAAGGTAGAGAAGAGTTTGGGAACCCTTACTTCATAATAGTAACGGATTAGGAAAAGGCTATAATGGAAGTGGATAAGTAGTTTCCCAATAAAAATACATCAAATGGATGATAATTCCATGTAATAATAATCATTTTAGTAAATTAAGAATAATTTAAAATGGCATTATAACAAAAGGATTGTAAATGAAAAAAAGAATAAGATTGGGGACCCTTACCTTGATAGAGAGCTTATTAAAGCTTTATAGGGACACCTTAGAACATTAGAACCACCTTTTATAGTATCTTTATAGGGTGGATTAAATATTATTCACGCTAAATGGATTTTTAGTGGAGAGTGAGGGATAATGGGTGGGTATTTATACTTTAGGAGGGAGGTATTTGTAGGTTAAAATATTGTATATTTTAATATTTAAGCCAACCACTTGTGGGTGAAATTAATTATAATTAATTTGATAAATAATTAATGATAAAATAAGGATTAAATTATCATTTAATAATTCCAAAACCAAATTCTATCTTCCAACCACCACATTTAATGTATAAAATCCAAAATAATTTTTATTAAGGAAAAATCTAATTAAGGTTCCAAAATTTCAAGTATAAATTTATAAATTATAATTAATATTTTTAAATTAATTATTATACTCCATAAATTTATTTTTTATTGAATAAAATATTTCAATAATTTTAATGTAATTCTTATATCATAATAATATCATCAAAATCATGGTACCTGTAAAAACGTAATTTTCACTTTTTGACAAAAAAAATAAAATTTGTCTAAAAAATACCAAAAATTTACCCTGATAAAATTTTTATGTAATTATTCTAAAAATAAATTTCTTTTATTAAAAATAATTCTCTATATATATTAAATTTTAAAAATATGTTTGTATTTCAAAATTGATCATTCGATGCGTAAAATTTAAAAAACTCTACTTTTATAAAATCAAATTTCATTATGATATGGGTGAGTATCCATGTTACCATTGAATTTTTGTTAAAAATTATATTATTATCAAATTATTTTATTCATTTTATGAATTTATTCTTCAAATTAAGTGAAATTTAGTTTCTAAATATGTAATCGAGAAAATGGGTTTTACTTTAACAACCTTTATATTTCATAATTACAAGGATATGGGAATTACCATTTTATTTTTATGGAAACTATATTATCAAAACATAATAATATTTTTTTGATAATAATAAACTATTATTTAAATAAAAATAATACAAATTTCATAATTTTTTTATTATGAAACATGTTACTTATCATATTTAAAAGGGAATATTAAAAGTAATAAAGCATGTAACCAAATTTGATAAAAACCATTTAGAAATTGAATGAACTAAAATGTAATTAAAAATGTATGATAAGTTATTATTTTTGTGTAAAAATAATATTTAACCATTATATTTTAATAACCAAATTATCTAGAAAACAAAGCTATTAATAAAATTAATGTGGTTCTCAAATAAAACTTTATATGTAAAAAGAATCATAAATATAGTAATAGTGATATAAGTATATATATATATATATATAAAGTATATAATACTTAGATAGGACAGAACATATTCTAGTGGAGTGCATTTTTCCCTTATCACCCTTTGGAGATGGGTCTGAGCACCATGGACATGCACACATGATGTCTTGTTGCTCAGACTGTGGGATGACCTTTTGCTAATAAAACATTTTTTAAAAAAATCATTATACTTTAAAAATACATAAATTAATAACTTAGGTGTTAAATATTTATATAAATATTTGGTTTACTAAAAATAAATAAATTCATTTATAATTTACATTTATATTTATGAATGATATTTTAAAAAAACATTCATCGGAAATATGGAATGTTACACTTTTGGCACATGAAGTAAATAGACTTTGTCTTAAACTGGTTTACTGATCATGAATTGATAATAAATTTACTAACTCTTTAATAAATATGAAATTATTGGTGCATATTTATCATGTGTTACTTCTTTGTGGTTGCATGATTTGTTGTCTAGTGTTTATGGGATCTTCTTGGATGAGCCATGTTCTGATGAAAAAAAGGTTTTCAAATTAAATAATGACATTGGAAAGTTTTGTTTGGAAATGATTTATGAATTTAAAATATGTTTTCAAGAGAATTTTATATAATTTTTTATGAAATTTCTGGTATTTTTAAATCAAAAAAAAATATTTAAAGACTCTTCTTTTAAACCCTTCTTTAAATAGAACATGAGGGAAAGTAATTACTCAATGGAAACCATTTATTTTTTTCAAATCAAAAAAAATGACTGATTTTTACCAATTTTTGTTTACATATGTGGTATTGTTACAATTTGATTTTAAAATTACCTTTATAAAATAATTTCTAAATGATTTCTTCTGGTGTTCAAACTCTAGTAAGGATTTAATTATTTTTTAACTGTGTTTTTTATAAAAGAAAAATGTTTCATGGTAACCTTATGCTCACCTTCTGGAATGGGAATTACAGAGGTATAGTTCCTATAAAATATGTTGTTGGATACTCCCTTAGTGTGTTTTGGGTATTGATTGCGTTTATTTTTCTATATATTCTTATTGTACTTGTTATTTTGATTTTTTTTCATGTCGTTATACTTGTTGTACTTGTTTTCCTGAGTTTTCTTATGTCCTGCTTCTTCTTGTTGTGTTTTTTATGTTGGTAGTTGTTTTTTGGTGATAGAAATAATATTTGGGGTGGGGGTAAATATTGTATAATGGTATGATAATAAAGTCGCCTCATGGGTAGAAGGATATTTTAGGATCTATATTAGTCACCATGTTTAATTACTATTGACATGGCCTAGCTTGGGTAAAGTTCATTGACTTATAAGTGTCTTTGTTATGATCTGGGGAATACAATGTTTCCTATAATTCAATGTAATATATATTGTTATGAGTGGTGATTCTCTTTAACATATTCTGAATAATATGTACATATTCTCAATGGATTTGGGACATAAATCATTTAAGAATATATGATATAGTTGAAGACGCATATTTTTTATGTTTTCAACTAAACTGGTTGAATGTTTGGGTTAGGTGTGGGTCATCGAGAGTAGTTCATAATGGTTAACCTCATTTTATGTTTTTCAGGGCAGTGTTAATTTCATGTACTTATCCCTATATTTATCAATGAGTGATTTATTTTCTTAGATACCTTGAGAACTCTTACACTCTGTACTTGGTGGGTTGTTTCAAGTTCCTTATTCATGTCTTCTCCTATCTGGTATCATAGAAGATAGCTCTGCCTAAGTCTCATAGTTCATGATCGACAGGGTAGTGGATTTATTAACTCACAAGTCTCCGGGTGTGGGGTTAGTGAAATTTTTAATCAATAATGATTCATGGGATCAATCACTGACATGCACTTGGGTTGCATGAACCAAATGATGTCATGGTTTTCTATCAAATGGATCTCATTCATCACTTGAGTGACCAATTCCAATGAAGTTCAGTGGTTTAATTTTCATCATTTTAATATTAAGTTAAACCTTAATGGTGGGTAGATACCAATAGGTGTAAAAAGAATTAAAATTTTATCCTTTGTATTTGGATCTAACTCTGGTTTCTTCTTGGGTTGGTATAGTCTCAAGAATATTGGACATTCAGATATTGGGAATGTACATAAGGTGGCTAAATCTGAACACCGATTGGTGGGAATGTTATGAATATTACCTATAATTTTACAATAAGGGGAGTTAATTATCTAGGTATTTGGAACCATATTGTATTACATGCTTTAGAAACACAATTTCATAGGGCTATATGTTGATAGACTCATTGATTTGACACTTTTTATTCTTGTTAGAGGGATGGTGTCTAAAAAGATAGGGTAGTGGGGAATGTCTCTGAAGGTTGGACCTTACATCATATGAATATTACCCTCATATTCGATTGAGACCTAGTTTCCTTTGTGAATTAATGGTGAATATGTATACCTTTAGGACCTGGGTTATCTATAAGTAAAGGATACCACCTTCTACTGAAGGGGTAGTTGGAGTGATCTTTAGTCTAGGAGGAAGTGTGTAATGAACTTTAGAAGTTCTCACTTTCCTTTCAAAAAATATTTCATAGTTTTATAGTTATTCATTGATGCTTCATATAGCCCTATTTAGAGAACCATACCATCATCTATGTTGATTTATAGTTTTCTTAGTTGGTTTTTATTTGTGTTTTAGTATATAAAGTGAAGGATCTTGTGTTATTCACATATTCTCATGGGTTAAATGGTTTTCACATGGATAAGTGATGGGATTTAGTTCTTCATTAGGTGGGACCATTCAAGATTCTTGACCGTATCAGTGGGGTTATTATTAGGTAGGGTTTCATTATTGATTCAATGTAGTGAATGTCATTCTTTTATCTCATTATAGTCAGAGTATGATTCAAATTCTATTTACATAATGGTTGTGATCGGGTCACTCTTGAGTCGAAGGTTCCAATCAGTTCTTGTTGTATTTATTACCTCAAGATAGGCATGATAAGATATTTATAGGTTGAAACATACCTTTGGGATTTCTATTATAGCAAAATCATTGGCTCAATTAGCTAGTTCAAAAGAAGGAAAGTTTTATGCAAGACTAATGGTTTGAGATTTTTTTAGACACCGCCAATCTCAAGTTTTCCAAGGATGAAAATCCTAATTTGGGAGAGAATGTAGAACCCTTTATTAGGGGATATTTTGGTTTCATAAAGTTTTTTTAAGTCATGATCTATTGATCTTTAATCGTAGGAATAATTTAAAGGAGTAAATTGAATAGGAGCGGGAATATAAGTTCAGTAAGTTGATCACTGTATGAATAACTATTCATGGTGTGAATAGTCTCTTGGAAATTTTGAATAAAATATATTGAGGTCAATCATGTCATGAATATGTTTTCAATGCATGAATAGGTTTTAGTTTTTAAAACATGAGGAACTTTTATTTTCAGAAATAGTGGTGATCTCAAAGATTCATAGCATGAATTCCTCTATCACGTTATGAATGAATTGAATTAATTTTATATAAATTCCAATTCCTCATTTGGTTCTCTTTAATTATCCTCCCATCCACTCATTTTATAGGATAACCCTAGGTGATTTTGGAAGGACTATTAACTTGGACCATCACAGCTTGATTCTTGTCTTGGGGAGTTTGAGATCCATATATCTGAATAACATTTAAGGCTTTCTTGTGGTTGAAAGAATGGAAAGGGGAGGGTGTGTCTACAAATCATGGAACAATTATTCATAACAAACATATTGAATTAGGTGGATTCTATTCCATTACACTATTATCAGGAATTTAATGGTTTGTTTTCTAAAATTTTTCGCTTTTATTTTTTAATGAAACCCTTTGATGAAAACCTTTTGGAAAACTCCCATGTTTTATTGGTTTTTAACTAATGGGTTTAGGGTGTCACCCACAATAGTTTCAATCAATTTTTTAAATGGGGATTTTGATTGAGGAATGAATTTTGGTGTGAGAACCTAGAATGATCACAATTGGTGTGATTTTGTGCTACATTATAGGGTAGACTTGTTGGTTTATACCTAATTACCATTCCAACTAGGGCACACAAAATTATACTACCAATTGATGTCTAGGATTATAGGGACAAGATTATAC
Organism: Viscum album; assembly: GCA_963277665.1. Lineage (NCBI taxonomy): Eukaryota > Viridiplantae > Streptophyta > Magnoliopsida > Santalales > Viscaceae > Viscum > Viscum album. The sequence continues at coordinate 1,088,179,546 of OY728130.1, read as the reverse complement.
TTGTGAGTTGGATTGTTCAAAGGGCCCACTTTGATGGGATATTCATTGGGGTGCAAGTTTCATGTGTGTGTTTGTGTGTTCATTCCATCATTATGATTTTATTTTGGGTTATTTCATATATTTATATTCATTACACTTTATAACTCATTTTGTACCCCCTAATTATTTTATAAAAATTATGTTAACGTGTTCTGGTTTTAGTGGTGTTTGTGGGAATCTTCTTGTGAATTTTCTAGTAATTCGATATACTCACCCCCAACATATGAACATCATTGCATATGAATATTTTTTTTATCATGATATAGTTAAATGGAATATTTCACACTTCTCTAGTTGAGTATAATGATGTTGTGGAAGTTAGTAGATGGAGCTTAGAGATGGTCAAGTTTTAGAGTCTAGTTTAGTAATACCTTGCTACTCGAGTCTTGTTATATTTTCTTGTTTTAAACTTATCCATTATATTTTATTTTAGAAACAACTTTGATTATACAATTGTTATGTCTTTAAGTTATTTGTCTTTAATTCATGCATAATATTGTTTTTCATCATTGTTGTTTGTTGCAGGTTTTTTTCTAAGGGAAAATATTCCCCCATGTTTTTGTAAATCTCATGTAATTTATTTCAAAACATTGGTGTCTAAAGGATGTCACCTAAGGTTAGTGTAATTTCAGTTCTTCTCAATATAATGGTTCGGGTCAGGATATTACAATTCAACTCACACATAATATGGTGACTGAAAATTTGTGATCAATAAATTATGGAAAAAAAGTATTTCATGGTCTAAAGAATAATATTTATTCTAATAATTAAATTCAGATAGAATTAAATAGAGGTCAACAAAAACATTGATTGTGTGACCTACTAGGCCACTTACTTAGTGGTGTTAGGTGGGTTTATCTAAAATCTAATATCAGCATATAGAAACCCATAAAGGTACCCAATAGTAATAAGTTAATTCCACAACATCGACAAATAAATATGATGCTCATTACGTAATATAATCCATTTGTCTCTATGTCTCATCATGAATATTGGGAACTTGTATCATCAACTATATGCTTGATACATCCTTCTTTTAATATCTAAAATAAACCCATCGATGCACCATGACCATGGAATTTTTTTAAAAATTTTCATTCCAATAAAAGGACTAAGATATCAACATCCATTATGATATAATGGAAAAATCTATTCTCGACTTATTCATTAATAACATATCACTCATAACACTCATAACTTACCCTAGTTCTCTATGAACATATAGAGTCGCAGTTTTTATCAATACTTTAAAGTATGTGATGCATGATATATATCAATAATAGTCTTATCTAAGGATCATTACACATTTTCACAAATAGGAATATCCAAAAACATGTAAACATGCGTAATTCTTACTTGCAGTTATGACCTCATAATATCCCATCAAAGATATTACCAAGTGAAAACTTTATGAGATGATGTCTCATCTTCTTATGAGTACTCACACCTAAGATTATATATCATTTGTGTCCCATCAGATTCCATTATACAACCATATGACTAAATTTTAAAAATAACATCATATTATTTTAAGTTTCTCATCATATTGGGAAACTTATATGACCTTTCCAATGAAATATATAATGTAGAACATTACCGCATTAAAGTTATACAAAAGAACAATCAATATGTGGTGAGATATTTGGTTATATTAAAGTATATGAATATATAGGTAATCTAATGAATAAATTGGTTTTTTCTAAGGAACTAACTCCAACATCATATCACACCCAACTATGGCATCGTCGGCTAGGCCATGTAAACAAAAAGCACTTGAAAAAATTATACCAAGATGGATATTTAGGTTCCTTTTAATTAAAACCATTTGGGACATGTCACACTTATTTGCAAGAAAAAATGAACAAAGTTCTATTTAGTGAAAATGGTGAAAGGTCCATAGATATTATTGAGATATGTATATGTCTACTTAATGAGGTATAAGTTTTATTCCTTTGAAAAATTAAAGGAATATAAGAATGTTGTTGAGAATAAACTTGGTAAGAAGATAAATAAACTCCACTCAAACCATAGTGGAGAATATCTTAACCTATAATTCATTAATTATCTATGGGAGTTTTACATTCTTGTAAGAACCCAGATCTTCTTTTCATGTATGTTTTTCCTTTTCTGGTCATTTTTGAGAAAAAGAGGAAAATCTAGAAATTTTTGAAGTACACGCTATGTACTTTATGAGTATGCACCATGTACTGCGATGCTGCTAGAAGCCGTGTGTTGGCCTTATCATGGCCACACACAAGGCCATGTAGGGGTGACATGGAGGCCGCTTAAAGAGGAGTACGGAAAAGGTGAGTACACACCGTGTACTCAAAAAGTACATGTCGTGTACTTTCTTTTTTTTCATTAAACACATCGGGGTCACGTCAGATGGAAAGAAACCCCTCCTTCTAGGTTTCATTCATCCAAGAGCACTGAACATATACAGATATTCTCCGAGCCCCCAAGCCTCTGTCCTCTCTCTGAATCGACTGTCGTCGATTGTGTTGGAACCGCAGCGGTAATCTCTTCCTTCTTATTAAGTTTCATTCCATGATTCCTCCTCTTTCTCAAGTTATCTAGGGTTGAACGTTTTAAACATTTTTGTAGATATTCAATGTTTTAAGGAAATTCAAGCCTCATGGTTCAAGTATATCGATCTCCTAGCACCAAGGTAGGTGGTTTGTGTCTTTCTGTTCAAAGTCCTTGAATATTATGTGTAAATTCCACCAATACCCTTGAACGGGGTATTGCGTGTTTACCATTTTACCCATTTGATATACCTACCTTGCTTGTATTCTTGTGTAGAGGAATTTTGAATATTACTATGGTTGAATTGTTGTGATTTGGATGTTTTTCCCATGCATGTTCTGTTTATGACCGTTTGGTCACGTTATCCAGTTTAGCTACTTTGCCTATTTTCCATAACAATTGTTGTAGGATAGAGGGTTTGAATCTTGACATGATTGTTATGCTTTAGATTGGTTAGACAAGTTGTTTTGTAGGTCTACTTTGACCATATTGCATTACTATGTCGTTATCTTACACAAGGTCGTGAGAACCTGGTGTAGTAGACTATAAGGGGATAGACCGAGTGAGATTCCTTAGAGAGTCTTTGAGCATTAAGCTACAGGGGGTAGACTATGTGAGCTTCCTTAGAGAGCCTAGGATTACTTTGGGATATAAGGGGATAGACTATGTGAGCTTCCTTAGAGAGTTCATGACAGCTTTAGACTATACGGGGATAGACCGTGTGAGATTCCTCAGAGAGTCCTTGTTTTACTTTTAATCACCTTGATATCCTAGACTATATAAGGGATTGACTGTGTGAGCTTCCTCAGAGAGTCTTTGTACGACTTGGGCTATAAGGGGAATTGACCGAGTGTGCTTTCTCAGAGAGTCTGTGACCTTGGGGATATAAGGGGAATTAACTATGTGATCTTCCATAGAGAGTCCCTAACCACCTTAGATTAAAAGGGGAATTGACCGAGTGAGCTTCCTCAGAGAGTCTTATAATTTTTTTATAACCAAACCAGAGGGGTCAGCCTGAGTGTACTGCCTAGAGGGTTGTTGGTACTTGTTAGGTAGGACCATAGGGGATGGTTGTGAGTACTTCCCATAGGGTTACCTATTTGTGCTTAGCTTTTTGATAGTTGTTTCTTGATATTGGAACTATGTATTGTTTACTGTTTAGTATGTTTATGTTACTACTTTTTGTACTTTTTACCTTCCATATATTCACTGACTATTAGGCACAGATCTTTGGGTGGTTACCTACTGGGATTTAGTCTCACACCCTATTTGGGTCTTGCTTTTGGGCCCAAACAGATTATATTGTTGTAGGTATAGATAAGGGAAAGCTCCCTTTGACTTTAGGTACTTGACTTTCTGTGGAGCTGGAGAGCATGGGGCCAAGATTAGGCTTATGATGCTGAGGAGCTATTATTTTTTTCTTTTGTACTTGTTTTGGTACTATTTTATTTCCATCATTGTGACTTATTTGGCTGCTTTCCGAGAAATATGTATCATGCATCATATATCTATGTGCTCCTGTTGTTGATCTCCTTTAGTATTTCATCGTTCACTTGTGTATAGATTATTACTGCTTCCGCTATTGTTATTTATTTACTCTTCTATTGTGTTACTCTACTAATGAGGTCATAGTTTCCCCACTATCACACCCAAGGCCCTCGCTTCTAGTCGGAAGCCTCTGGCGTTTGGGGAAATGTGATTGAGGCCATGTGACCAATCGGGTACGGGGCACCTTTGGGTGGCTCCCCGAATTGGGACGTTACAAAGTGGTATCAGAGGTCTTCTTTTCTCTTTACTTATAGTTTGGAGCCTTAGTCAGGGATAGGAAGGAATCGGTACTTGGTAATAATTTGTACCCGGGATTAGCTAACCCGTGTACAGGGAAAATCCAATCTACCTCATTTATTGTAGTTTTATGGTTTTGAAATTTTACAGTTGATATGATTTCACCTTGAGTGACTAATATGTTTCATGCTATTACTATTGATGTTATTGTGGTTCTATTTCTGTTGCAACCCGATGAGATGAGGGTATGCCATATCATGCATTATATAGGCACTTTCTAGAAATCACATGACATGCATTATTGCCAAGCTATTTAGGGTGCATTAACAATTGCATGTTGTTGTGATAGGTTTTGTGTATAATATTCATGTTGTTGTGATAGATGGTTTGATAGAATACCTACTTTCAATAGGTATTTCTTGTGTAAGGTCTTGTTTGAATGAATGCCAAATTTTGGTTCTTGAGGTGTTATGGGCCCTCATGAATCAGAACTTGGTGGATCATTGACTTTTTTCCCTTGTATATGACATGTATAAGATGTCAAGATTTGATTTGCGGGGATTATGGGCCCTCATGGTTCGGAATTTGGCACCTTAATGCTTTTTTTTATGTGTTTTCTGGGCTCTGGTGCTAGGGGTGTCCATGGGTCAGGTTGGGTTGGTTTGATGGATTTTTTGGACCCGACCCGATCAAAAGAGGTCAAGTCAGGTCGGGTCGGGTCAGTCATGTTTTTTAGCTCAGACCCAACCTGACCGAACCCGTATTGGATCAGGTTGGGTCGGGTCAGGTCCATGGGTTTATAGTGAAAAAAATAGGTTGCTTTCTAGATATCTCACAGTATGTCTCCACTTTGACCCGATTCAAACACCACCATCCCCTCCGCCCGAACGAGCCAAGGAGGCATGGTTCCTGTCCAAAGTCTAGCAAAGACAGAGCTTTCTCCCTATGCCCTCAATGTCCATCCACCACCATCTTTGTATCTCTGTAGAAATTTTTGACAAAAAAATCACCCAATCTCCCACCATTCAGTCTGCAATTAATCCTCTTGATTATTACATGATGATTTGTAGGTTCGCTCAAGTCCTGTAATCGATATTCTAACAAATGAATGCAGTAGAGCAGCTGACATCGGTGGTTCAAGCTCTGGCAGGTGTATCTCATCCACTCCACCAAATCCTCCCCAATCTTCACCGCTTTCCTGTATTGATCGCACTTCCATCCACCCATTGTCGAAAAAAATTGAGGAAAACTAGTGAAACATTCTCCTCAAAAAAAGAACAATTTTTTTAGAATGATGCTAAAATAAAAAATTGATCCCCACTTCGGGAAAAAATCCACCACTTCTGGGTTCGATTCCACACTCGACATAGCTTCATAATCTGCTCTAGTTGGATTCCTCGGATTAATCTCTATCTATCCTCCTGGATATGGAAAAAAAAGCTCCCCTCCCTCCTAGTGGATTTGGGGCCACAATCACAGTGGAGATGGAGGTGGTAGACTCTGGTGTGGTGGAGATAGTGGGGGAGGAATATGATTGTGAGGTGATGGCCTTGGGTTTGGTGCGGTGGAGTGGTGGTCGTCAGTCCATCGGATGAGGTGGAGGAAAATAATATGAATAATATGGAGGGCTATGTAGAAGCAACACCAAGGGTGGGGGTAAGGGTGACATGCGTCAGTGACAACACCGGCCGATGGGGTGGGATGTATGTCATGGATATAGGTAGAAAAGGAGGAAGATAGTGGTGGCGAGGGCCATGGGTTGGGAGGGAGTAGCAGTAGCGAAGTCTGACGAGATGACGGGGTCGCGTGAGAGGGAAGATCGGCGCAGCGCATATCGGGTTGGTTGGGTCGGGTTGGGTTGGGTCTTATTTATTCCAACCCGTGACCTGACCCAACCCGACCCCAGGTCAACCCATAGTAACCCGACCCATGGATATATTTTTTTGGACCTGACCCAACCCGACTCAACCCAGATGGGTCAGGTCGGGTTAGTCGGGTTGGGTCAGGTTTGGACACACCTATCCGGTGCAGTTCTGAGGATACTGCCCGGAAAAACCCAGAATACACGGCATGTACCTTATGAATACATGCCGTGTAGTATATAGTTGTGTCACTGACTGTGTGGGCAGGGACACAGGGTTGTAAAAAATATTGCTGGAACACGTCGTGTACAGTACGTGCATGCCTTGTTGTAGTGACTGTGTGTCAACCTATGTGACTAACGACATGGATGGGTAAGACTTAGGCTTTACACACCATTTCCTATTTCTTCCACACGTCATGCAATGTAACCTAAGTACCTGGTTGTGTCGTGAACAACACAGTTCGGGGAAATCCTTCAAGTGCACGTCGTGTCCCCGTGGAACACGCCGTTTATAGTGAACCATGTAGTCGGTCGTGTAACTAACAACACGGGTCAGTGTCACCCTTTATCGTACACGTCGTGTCCGTTTGAAACATTCCGCGTAGTGTCAGTAGTGTGTTAGGCCGTGTCGCTAACAACACGGGCCAGGTAAAGCATGTCTAGTACACGTCGTGTCTGTCTTGAACACGCCGTGTAGTTTTTCCTTGGAAGATTCATGTGGCTTAACTGTGTAGGAGGAACCGAACAGGGAAAGAATATTCTAGTACACGCCGTGTGTAAAGACAACACGCTGTGTATTGGGGGTGTTACACGACTAGTAGAGGCAGGAGTACACGCCCATGTGAATGGTTTAAGGGAACATGTTGTGTGGGGAAAGAACCCACCGTGTAGTTATGTTTTGCATAACTTTAATGCTTTATTTTCCCTGTTCCTTCTTGTGTCTTCAATTTTTCAGTCCTTATTAATCCTGAATCTAAGGTGTGCATTTGGCTTTTCAAAATCATGCCACATAGACATCCTCCGATTGACTGCTAGTCATAGGGGAGTTATCAGATGCCAGATATGACTAATCAGGGATTTCCAGCAAATCCTCCTGTTGTTCCATTCATGGCACCAGTAGTTATACCGGTTACCGGCGTCGATGCACAGTTCAGTGAAGGTTTTCTTAGGATGATGCAGACCTTCCAGGGAGCATCATCTCCTGTCCCATCGATGGCCGAATTGACATGGGTTTTCCAGCAGCAGCATCCTCCCACCTTCTCAGAGTAAGGAGGACCATAGGTTGCAGAGTCATGGCTAGAAGTCATGCTGACTATCTTTGAGCATCTTGAGGTACCACTAGAGATGAGGGTGAATCTTGTGACCTATATGCTCTGAGACTCCACCAAGAGGTGGTGGATGTCATCTCTTAAGCGGGACGCCATCAGAATATGGCTTGGGAGGATTTCCAGCGTATCTTTTATGACTACTTCTACCAGATACCTTGAGGGCCAATCGAGCTCAGGAGTTCATGAGATTGGAGCATGGTAATCTTTCTATTATGGAGTATTCCTCTCATTTCACAGAGCTGCAGCATTTCAAACATATTCCAGGAGGAGACGAGTTGTTCCTTGCATGGAAGTTTGAGGACGTTCTTAGGTAGGAGATCTATTCCTAGGTGAATATATTCAAGTTGATTTCGATCTCCTCTATTGTTAACTAGGAACTGATCACCAAGCACAATCTGAGGGATTCTGGAGCAGTGAGACAGGGAATTTCGACATCCAGAGTTAGTGTTTCTTCTTCTGATAGCAGGAAGTGATGTAGGGAGACTGCATGAGGAGATCAGAGTAGATGGGATGCACCTTCCTATAGCCAGGTAGTGTGCTACCAGTGTGGGAGGAGAGGGCATACGATGCCACATTTCTCAAGAGACCCCATGGAGTTCTGATCCTGTGGCAAGATGGTCCATCTGTAGTGTTTCTGTCAGTTTTTTTCACCAGCAACTGGTGACAGGGGATCTTCTATGACCCCGTGTTCAGGAGCATCACCACCAGTTTCTCACCAGTCTAGGAACTGGAGTTCTTCTGGCCATTCAGGCCGAGGTGGAGGTCATGTATGTGGATGTCAGTCACCAGGCTATTAGCGACAGCAGAGTGGATCAGCTCAGAGTGGTCCGACATGGTCACAGGTTCGTGGTGTAGGCCAAAATTTTATAGTGGAGTAGACCCTTCAGGAGCAGGATCTCGGACCCTCCACAGTTCAAGGTACAATCTTGGTAGCCTCAGTTTTATCTTCTACTATTTTCAATATAGGGTATTCCCATATCTTTATCTTTGTTGTCGTTTTAGAGAGCCTTGGGCTCCGTATATTTCCTTATGTGAACATGTTGACACTAGACACATCGTTGGGAATGAGGAAATCTAGCATATGTCAGTGCAAGGAGTTCCCTCTTGAGGTTTATGGGTGTCATTTTTTATGGGACCTCTATGTCCTAGAGATTATAGGCTATGATGTCATTCTCGGGATGGACTGGTTAGTTCTCTTTCAGGCAGTCATTGACTGTTATCACCAGAAGGTGAGTTTCATATCACCAGAGGGTGGATCTTTTCTTCATAGAGGTGAGTAGGATGTCCAGGCGAGTAGAGAAAGACTAGAGCATCATTGGCTAGGGGGAGTTATAGCCTATATTTCTAGCCTATATCTGGATGATCAGGGGACTTCTTAGTTAGACTTTCCTCCAGTGGTGGATCGTTTCAGGTATGTATTTCCAGAGGACTTTTCTGGTTTGACTTCAGAGCGTGAGGTGGACTTTTCTATTGATCTTGTTTCAGGAGCGGCACCGGTGTCCATTCCTCCTTATAGGATGGCTACACCTGAGTTACAGGAGCTCAAGAGGTAGTTGGAGGAGTTGCAGGAGAAGGGTTTTATCTGACCCAATACTTCTCCTTGGGGTTCACCTGTCTTGTTTGTGAAGAAGGCAGACGGTACCCTTAGGCTTTTTGTAGATTATCAGAATTTGAACCAATTGACGGTCAAGAACAGATATCCTTTGCCTAGGATTGACGATATCTTTGATTAGCTTCGAGGAGCCTGGGTGTTCTCAAAGATTGACTTGAGGTCCATTTATCATCAGTTTCATGTTAGACCATTAGATATACCTCTGATAGCCTTCAGAAGCAGGTATGGTCTATGCAAGTATACAGTTATGTCTTTCGGTCTCACAAACGCACCAGTAGTTTTCATGGCGCAGATGAACCGAGTGTTCCATCCTTACTTGGATTCCTTCATGGTTGTTTTCGTGGATGATATCTTAGTGTACTCTCACACTCGACAAAACCATGTTACCCATCTTGAGATCGTTTTGAGTACACTAAGAGAGCATCAGTTATATGCTAAGCTCTCAAAATGCCACTTTTGGATGGATCAGATTCACTTCTTGGGTCATGTCATCTTGGAGATAGGAGTGTCAATAGACCCAGAGAAATTCATATCAGTAGTTTCCTAGGATCAACCGAAGAACGTCTTTGAGTTGTGGAGTTTTCTAGGGATGTATGGATACTACAGATTCTTTATACAGGACTTTTCACGCTTAGTAGTGCCACTGACAACCCTGACTAAGAAGGGTGCAAAGTTCATGTGGTCAGATTCATGTGATTCATCCTTTTAGGAGCTAAAATGAAGGTTGAATTTAGTACTGATACTAGTCTTTCCAAATTCGGGCAAGATCTATACTATTTACTATGATGCTTCAGGTATCGGGTTGGGAGTTGTGCTTATGCAGGGAGATGGATTCGTTGCATACGGGTCTCGGAAGTTGAGGCCACATGAGAGGAATTACCCGACGCACGATCTGGAGTTGGCAGCTGTTGTTCATGCCTTGCACTGTTGAAGACACTATCTTCTCTGAGAGTACTTTATGGTCTTCACCGATCATAAGAATCTCAAATACATTTTCACTCAGCGTGATCTGAATTTGAGACAGTGAAGGTGGGTTGAGTACCTTCAGTCCTTTGATTTTTGAGCTTTCCTATACGCTGGGGAAGGGGAACGTAGTGGCTGATGCGTTGAGAAGGAGGACTCAGATGAAGGCAGTTCAGGAGGACAATAGTGAGTGGAATCTTATGGATCTGTTCTCTGATATGAATTTGGAGGTGCACGATAGATAGGGGCAGACTTTTCTATATTCTATAGTTGTTACCTCTACCCTTCTTGATCGAGTACGAATGAGATAGCTATCAGATTCTAAAGGCCTAGTCCTACGGGAAAGCGTTTCAGAGAGGACCTTATTCCTGGATGGACCATAGGAGAGGATGAGGTCTTGTGTTTCTAAGGATACGTATGGGTTCCAACAGATATACAAAAGGAGTTGATGCGGGACTTTCATTCTTCAGTTTGGGCAGTTCATCCTGGAATCACCAAGATTTATCGTGATCTACACCGTCAGTATTGGTGGACAGGTATGAAGAGAGATGTTGTTGGGTTATTCATGAGGTGTTCGACTTGTCAGCAGGTGAAGGCAGAGCACCAGCGACCGTCAGGTCTTCTACAGCAGTTACCCATTTCTGAGTGGAAGTGGAACGATGTTGCGATGGACTTCATGACTGGGTTTCGGAGGTCACCATGAGGGAATGATTCGGTATGGGTTGTCATTGACAGACTCACGAAGGTTGCTCACTTCTTTCTGATCAGGGAGACCTTCAGTGTTGAACATCTGGGACAGTTGTACATCCGAGAGATTGTACGTTTACGTGGGGTTCCGCACTCCATTGTTTCAGATAGGGGTGCTCGTTTTACTTCTTGGGTCTGGCAGAGGCTTCATAATGATTTGGGTACACAGGTACTTTTGAGTACAACATACCATCCTTAGACAGATGGCCAGTCCAAGCGTACAATTCAGGTGCTTGAGGACATGCTTAGAGCATATATTCTGGATTTTTTGAGGTTATTGGGAGAAGCATATACCTCTTGTGGAGTTTGCCTACAACAACAGTTTTCAAGCAACTATTCAGATGGAACCCTATGGGGATTTGTACAGTAGGCCATGCTGATCACCCTTATGTTGGTTGGAGGCAGGAGAGGCAGCTTTGTTGGGACCTCGTCTTGTTTAGGAGACCACAAAGCAAATAAAGTTGATTCAGAAGAGGATGGCTACTGCACAGTCTCTACAGAATTCTTATGTTGATCAGTGGAGACGACCTCTGGAGTTCGAATTCGAGGATCAGGTTTTCCTACATGTCGCATCGAGGTTGGGGCACAAGAGGATTAAGAGACAGGGTAAGCTTTCACCGAGGTACATCAGGCCGTTTGAGGTATTGGAGAGATTTGAGTCGGTTTCCTATCAGTTGCAGTTACCTCAGAGGTACCGAGCCATGCATGATGTTTTTTCACATTTCTTAGCTCCGATGTTACTTTTCAGACCCGTCTCATGTATTTCAACCTAAGGAGGTTGAGCTCAAGGTGGATGTGTCATTTGAGGAGCATATCATTCGGGTTGTTGATTACAGTACAAAGGTTCTTCATGGCCAGTCTGTTCCTCTGGTACGAGTGATATGGCAGCACGGACGGGTACAGGACGAGACTTGGGAGAGGGAGGTCGATGTACGAGCTTAGTGGCTAGAGTTGTTCGGGGTTTCTTCTTCTACGCTGCTCTAGGGAAATTTGGGGACGAATTTCTTTAAGGGGTCAAGATTGAAAGAACCTAGATCTTCTTTTCCGGTATTTTTTTCCCTTTTCTGGTCATTTTTTAGAAAAAGAAGAAAATCTGGAAATTTTTGAAGTACACGCTGTGTACTGCGATGCCGCTGGAAGCTGTGTGCTTGTCGTTTCATGGCCACACACACAGCCATGTAGGGGTGACATGGAGGCCTCTTAAAGTGGAGTACTTAAAAGTTGAGTACACGTCGTGTACTCCAAAATTACACGCCATGTACTTTCTTTTTTTTTCATTAAACGCACTAGGGTCACGTCTAACTGACAAAAACCACTCCTTCTAGGTTTCATTCATCCGAGATCACCGAGCATCCACGGATATTCTCTGAGCCCCCGAGCCTCCGTCCATTCTCTGAATTGACTGTCGTCGATTGTGTTGGAACCGTAGTGGTAATATCTTCCTTATTATTAAGTTTCATTCCATGATTCCTCCTCTTTCTCAAGTTATCTTAGGTTGAATGTTTTAGACTTTTTTGTAGATCTTCGAAGTTATAAGTTGATTCAAGCCTCGTGGTTCAATTATATCGATCTCCTAGCACCAAGGTAGGTGTTTTGTGCCTTTCCGTTGAAATTCCTTGAATATTATGTGAAAATTCCACCAATACCCTTGAACGGGGTATTGTGTGTTTACCGTTTTACCCCTATGATATAACTGCCTTTCTTGTATGCTTGTGTATAGGAAGTTTGAATATGAATATGGTTGAATTTTTGTGCTTTGGATGTTTTTCCCATGCATGTTCTATTTACGACCATTTGGTCATGTTAGCCAGTTTGGCTACTTTGCCTGTTTTCCATACCAGTTACTGTAGGATGGAGGGTTTGAATCCTAACATGTTTGTTATGCTTTAGATTGGTTAGCCAAGTAGTTCTATTGGTCTACTTTGGACATATTTCATTACTATGTCGTTATCCTACACAGGGCCCTAAGAACCTGGTGTAGTAGACTATAAGGGGATAGACCGAGTGAGCTTCCTCAGAGAGTCTTTGAGCATTAGGCTACAGGGGGTAGACTATGTGAGCTTCCACAGAGAGCCTAGTATTACTTTGGGCTATAAGGGGATATATTGTGTGAGATTCCTTAGATAGTCTGTGAATTATTTAGACTATACGGGGATAGACCATGTGAGCTTCCTCAGAGAGTCCTTGTTTTACTTTGAATCCCCTTGATATCCTAGACTATACGAGGGATTGACTATGTGAGCTTCATTAGAGAGTCTTTGTACGACCTAGGCTATAAGGGGAATTAACCGAGTGTGCTTCCTCAAAGAGTCTGTGACCTTAAGGCTATAAGGGGAATTGATTGTGTGATCTTCCTCAGAGAGTCCCTGACCACCTTATACTATAAGGGGAATTGACCGAGTGAGCTTCCTCAGAGTGTCTTATAATTTTCGTATAACCAAACCAAAGGGATCAGGATGAGTGTACTACCCAAAGGGTTGTTGGTACTTTTTAGGTAGGACCATAGGGTATGGTTGTGAGTACTTCCCAGAGGGTTACCTGTTTGCGCTTAGTTGCTTGATAGTTGTTGCTTGATATTGGAACTGTGGATTGTTTACTATTTAGTATGTTCCTGTTACTGCTTTCTGTACTTTTTACCTACCATATATTCACAGACTGTTAGGCACAGATCTTTGGGTGGTTGCCTACTGAGATTTAGTCTCACACCCTGTTTGGGTCATGCTTTTGGGCCCAAACAGATTATATTATTGTAGTTATAGATAAGGGAAAGCACCCTTCAACTTCAGGTACTTGACTTATTGTGGAGCTAGAGAGTATGGGACCATGCTTAGGCTTACGATGCTGAGGAGCTGTTATTTTTTTCTTTTGTACTTGTTTTAGTACTGTTGTATTTCCAGCATTGTGACTTGTTTGGATTATTTCCTATACATATGTATCATGCATCATATATCTATGTGCTTCTATTGTTGATCTCCTTTAGTATTTCATCATTCACTTGTGTATGGATTATTATTTCTTCTGCTATTGTTATTTATTTACTCTTCCACTATGTTACTCTGCAAATGAGGGCATAGTTTTCCCACTATCACACCCAAATCCCACACTGCTAGTCGGCAGCCTCTGGCGTTTGGGGAAATGCGCTTGAGGCCATGTGACCAACCGGGTACGAGGAACCTCTGGGTGGCTCCCGGAACCAGGATGTTACAATTCTATCCCAACTCACTTTTGCATACACACCATGGTGGAATGGTTTAAGTGAAAGGAGGAACCACCCATTGCTAAATATGGTGAGATAAATTGTGTGTCACACAATTTTTTTATTACCCTTTAGGGATATACATTATAGACAACAACATAAACACTAAACCAAGTGCTAACTGAAGTAGCAGATAATATTATAAATAAACTATGGTGTGGAAAAAAATTTGTGTTTTCTAACTTATGTTTATGGGGATGCAAAGTGTTTGTTAAGGCATATTTAGATAGAAAACTTTCTACTACAAGCACAGAATATATCTTTATAGGATACCCCAAGTAAATGATGGGATATTAACTATATAAACCCTTAGATAAAAAGGTAATAGTGTAAAGATAGTCCATGTTTCTTGAGAGGGAGCACATATACAAAAGTGATAGTGGGATAAAGATAGAATTTTATGAATTCATCGCTCATAGAACAAAAATATATCCCATAAATACCTATGGAAGAGTATGTTCTAGAGACAAAAGTACTGTATAGGATTGAAATAGAGGTTATTGAAACTTAAAAATATGTTTTTCTAGTCAATAAAAATGGTGACTTGATATTAATTGATAATAATGATCTTGTAACTATTACAACCCTGCTTTTATTACAAACTTAATCATGATTTATTACATAAACTATTCACTTGATACAACATGGAAGATCGAGAGGTCTAGTGTCTTTGGGGATTAGGATCATTACATAAAAATTTAAAACATGAAATACAACATCTTTATTGAAAACTTCCTTTACATGACCACTATATTCCCTTGTACTTAGCATTGCATGGGATAACCTGAGGACATGCATAAGAAAAGGGGTGAGCTATAAATCCCAATAAGGAAATAAACATGGAATACATGAGGATTACAATACATGTTAGACAATAGGCATATCAATAGATCACAAGAGAAACATGAACATAAAGGCATGATAAACATGATAATCATAACATGGAAATGTGGCAACAACACTTAACATGGAATTAGCATGAGCCAAGGCTCATTGCACATGGAGCATGAGTAAATTCTCATTACACATGAAGCATGAGTAAACCCTCGTTGCACTTGAATTAGCATGAGTCAACACTCATTACACATGACGTATCATGATACTATACTTTACCCAATGCATTGGAGCGCTATAAGGGTGCACCCTTCTTAAATATTTCATTTCATGCATAAGTGTGCCACATGGATCATAAAACATGGATTCATTAAACATAATAATTTATTCCATGATAAGTAATGTGGAATTCATACATGAAAATTTATAATCAATAATTAAATGTTAATAAATTTGAATACCCTTGATGGAGAAATGGTCATGGTATTCACTACAAAAGGGCATTGGCTTAGAAAATCGGTGCAATTTCGACAGCGTAACGGCATGACATAAGAATTCATAAAAATGGTTTATGAGAGAGAAAGGGGTGTCTCATAATATTTACATGAAATGGACAGTAAGGGGGTCATATAGATACATTTCCAAACAATTTTAATGGAATTTAGATTCATGATACAAAAGTATTTCTTGAATGTAAATGATGAGAGAGAAGTTCCTTTCAGAATTTCGGCATAGTAACGGGTGTACATGGGAGGCATTTAATGAGAGAGAAAGGGGTCTCCCATCATTAAAACAATAATAGGGCAGTATGGGGGAGGTGTGAAACCATACCCCAGAATTTATAATTGAAATTAAAAGGGCATAACAATATTAAGAAAATTGGACAAAAAAGTGAAAGGAAGAAAAACCCTTACTTGGAAGTGTGCTTCCAAGGCTTGAGAGAGGCTTGAGAGAGGCTTCTTGGGAGATTGGGGCACCTTGGGAGGATTCTAGAGATAGTAGGGTAGAGTTTTTATGAACTAAAAAGGCTTTTAGTGAGGAGGAAGTGGGAGCTTGGGTGGGTTTATATAGGAAAGGTGAGTGAATTCTTTATTATTTAGGTTTGGGACCCCTTACATTAAACTAATCCAAACCACAAATAAACTCATGGTTTTTTCCCATAGTTTTTGTAAAAGTGAAGAGGAAAACAATATTTTATAATACCAAAGTCCTAACTTCTTAAAATAATGGGGTTGCTTATGTGTAGGTGAGTCACACTCCCATGGAAAATAATTTAAAAAGACAAGATGTTTAATAAGTCTTGAGGGGTCCATTAATGCTTTGAAAAGTAATTAAAAAAAACCCAAAATTACATTATTTTAATGGTAAAACATATATTGGCCAAAAATAAATCTTATAGTATTTTATTATATTACTATTGGGTCATTATGATGTCATAAAACACATTATATATTTAAACAGTATTTAATTTTTACCCAAAAATTTGACTGTCTCAGAAAATTATGAAAAAATCACCATTGGATAATTTCAACATCCTGATTCCAGAAATATTATTTATTTTATTTAAATAATTTTCTAAATATGATAATTTTCAATTTTAAAATAAAAACCAACATTTATCGAAAATTCACGGGTTTTGACAAAAATGGCTTTCAAACCTTAATAAAAATTATAATTGCATTCATAAAATTATATGATCATTTATATATAATAAAATTAATTTAATAATAAAAATATTATTTTATTAAAATATTATTTAATTCAAAAATCCCTTAATTTAATAAAATATATTTCTTAATTAAATAATAACTAAAAACACTACTTGTACTTTAAAAACTATTTACAATGTATCAATAATGACAAGAAAGTATATTCATTATTATATACAAAAATAATGTACAAGAACATAGTACTAGAGATTTGTTACATAAACCCTTAAAACAGCCGCATAAGACCTAAGGGTAAGGTGTGCGATGGTGAAAGACTCTTGGGGTGGCTCAGATAAAATTGCTCGAGTGGTAATCTCTATCAACTTCCACTTTTCCCATAGATGGTCTCGTTCGAGCTTGACATGATGAAGCTCAGCTTGGGCTTGGTCAAGAGTGAAGCCCAAATACGCCACCTCTTTTCCAAGCTCTGACAAATGGGCTTCATATGGATCAATTCTACTGGATGAGGTCATCTCTTCCTTTGTCTGAGTAAATTGGATTTGTTAAAGCCCTATATTTATACTAATCATGTGATCACTGTTCAACAGCTATAAAAGCAACGTTCACAATTATTAACATAAAACCAAAGAATTTGACATTTTATATAAACATTTTACATAAAGAGACATTTAATTAGATCAAGAGGGATTTCCATTAATGAAACTTTGGGTCATTACAGTAACCTACAAGGAAGTAGTAAGTGGCATAGAATATACCAAATAGAAAGAATCTTTGAATTCTGAAAGAGATTCCATGTACAAAAATTATGTATGGATTTTAGTAGATCATCCATTTTTTGTAAACCCCATTGGTTGAAAATTTGTATTCAATAATAAATTGTAAATAGATGGAAAAGTCAGTACCTATAAGGCATGACTTGTTGTGAAGGGGTTTAAACAGCATCAAGATATAAACTACGATGAGACCTTTTCACTAGTTTCTATTCTTAAATCCATCAAAATTATACTTCTCATAGAATCCTACCATGATTATGAAATTTAACATGTGGATTTTAAAATATATTTCCTTAATGGGAACCTTTATAAAGATTTCTATGTGATACAAAAGAAAGGTTTTATGACTCTAAATAATTCCAATATGGTATGACAGTTGTAGAGATCCATTTATGGATTGACAAAAGAATCTGGGTCATGAAACATTCACTTTGATAAATCCATAATAGAATTTAGTTTCATAAATAATGAATGCAATTCTTGTTTCTATATGATATTTAGTGGTGGTTCAATTGTTTTCTTGATAGTGTATGTTAATGACATACTATTGATTGGAAATAAGAAACTAGTCTTACAATTTTTCAAGACTTGGTTGAACCCATGCTTCTCTATAAAGGAATTAGGTGAAGCAACATACATTCTTGGGATTAATATACATCATGATATATCCAAGAGGCTGGTTGGACTAAGTTAAATTACATATATTGACATGATATTAAATGGATTTAGAATAAAAAAAATTGAATAGGTGATTATTCCCAACATCACATGGCATTCATATTTTTAAGAAAATGTATCCTCAAACACATAAGGAGAGAGAGATAATGATAAGGATTCCATACATGTTAGTGATTAGGCCAGTCATGTATGTCATGTTATGTACCATTCTAGATGTTGCATACACCTTAATTGTTTTAGGTAGATATCAAGATAATCCAATAGATCTCCATTGGATGGCAGTCAAGACTATCCTAAAGTACCTCAGGCGTACTAAGGATATGTCCCTAGTTTATAGATAAGATGATGAGCTATTCATAAGGGGATATAAAGATTCTAGTTTCAAAAAATATTAAGATTATCAGGAATCTCAATCAAGATATATCATCACTCTTAATGGAGGTGTTATGAGTTTGAAGAGATCAAAGTAAGCCATGGTTTTCAATTTTATAGCAGAATCTGAGTATATTGTATTTTTTGATACAGGTAAAGAAGTGGTTTGGATACATAACTTTTTACAAGATCTTAAAGTGGTGCCTAGAATAAAATGCCTTATCACATTATACTATGATAATACTATAGAAATGGCTCTTATAAAGGATCCAAGTTCACATCAGTGGATGAAGAACATACTTTGAAAATATAATCTTGTGAGGAATTTTTCTAAGAGAAGTGACAACATAGTAAGTAGAGTTTCCATAGAAGATGACACAGAAGACCCATTGACTAAATCCCTATCTCAACAAAGTAATAAACATAACGTGAGAGCAAGATGACTAAAATTCATTTTCAAATAGATCTAGTCCAAGATGGAGTCAGTTTGATTTAGCACCCTAAAACCAACTACTTTTTACTTTATATTTGTTCTATATTCATATACTTGAATATCAACAAATAACTTATCATGTATTAATTTTTCTTTTACATAACTTTAATTTGAAAATGTCCTAGAGTATCTATTACATTGAAAGGGTCATAAAAGTTCTATGCTATGATGAGAACCTTAAAGTGTTATGATGATATTATTAAACAATATTCCATATGTTCATATGATGTAATATGATATAACATAAATGATGCATATTTTTAAGTGTGAGTAATCATAAGCATATGAGAATACATCTCATTGAGTTCACATGTGATAATCTCAAATGCAGTAGATTATGAGGACCGACCCACTAATAGAAATTCCACATATTTACATTTCATTGTGTATTATCTTCTACAATCACTTGTAATTATCCTTGAACTTTAAAATTATTAGTAATATATATCATGACTCGATTACTTTGATGTACTGACCAAAATTTTGATGGAGTATATTCACAGGAAGTAGGGTACATTGGGTGCATCATGAATAGTATGTTATTAATGAATAATTCAATAGAGAATTTTTCCCATTTGTATTTATAGAATTTTATATCTAAACCCTTTGATTGAAATGAAATTTTTGAACTAAATTCCATGGCCATGGTATATTGATAGGTTCATTTCAATTAGTCAAAGAAAGATGTATCAAGCATATAGGTTAATGAAACGAGTGTGAAACCTGCTTGATGAGATATCGAGACAAAGGAATAATATTACACAATGATCATTAATTTGTGGTTTTCATCATTGCAATATTAAATTCTTCCTTCTTAGGTGTCTTTACATGTTTCTAGTCATTTATATTGTACTTTAGGCAAGCTTGTTTAATACCATTGAGGAAGATGCCTTAAGGGACACACACTTAGTGTTTCTATTAATCTCAATTAAATTTTATTTTAATTAATTTATTAGAATATGTATTATTCTCTATACTAAGGAATAATATTTACTCAATATTTATTGATCGCATATATCTAGTTACTAATTTTATCTGAGTTGAATATTAAAATAAATATTTATCCATCAAACCATGAATATTATATTAATTTTTTTATCAAATGAATAATATTTATTATTTGAGGTTCGTTAAATTTCAAGGAATGTGGATGGTCTGATTAAGGTGATTAGTAATAGAAATGATATAATAAATATCATTTAAATAAATATTAATTTATTTATTAATATTTATATCTAAGATACATGAGCATGTCAAGAATAATAATAATATTATTATTATTATTATTATTATTATTATTATTATTATTATTATTATTATTATTAGATGTGGAGTTCACTAAGGATCAAGATAATGTTAAGAGTCTATTTGCAATAATTTATTCTCTAACCTAGCTCTATAAATACTTAGTTATATCATTTCCTAGGGTTAGATGAAAGTTGTGCACAACATTCTCCTCTATAGAGAATTGTCTCCATGAATAACTTCTCTATAGAATATCTCAAAATTGAGAGAACTCCTCCAACATAATCCATCATATCAAGAATTAGAAAACAATAATTATAGTGACCCAGTCCTCTTACACATATAATTACATGATTTTTAACATAAATATCTCATAAACATAACCTAAGGATCTAGAGGCCTAGTGTACTTTGTATACTAGGTCCATATTACATCAATATTGAGATAAAATAAAAAAAATTAAAATTCATAATGTTATCTTTGATACCTTTGAGGTTATAAAACTACATAGGATAACCTAGGGATATATATAAACAAATGGAGTTAGGTATAAATCTCAGTAAGGGAATAAGCATGATAATAAATCATAACATATAAGTCAAATGGCATAACATTATATCATAAAAGACAAGTCTCTTGAATAATATTAAGGAATCATGCCATAAAGAATATGTCTTCATAAGATCATGGAATCATAAGAAGGAAGAAACAATATAATACATGATATAATCATAAGTCAATGCTCATTTCAAAGACAACATAACATGGTGGAAAGAGTCTCATCATTGATTAGGTTTACTCCCTAATCTCATACATATCATCTTATGAGATATAAACATTAAAAATTCATGATATCGCTATATAAGTACACCCATCATAACATGTACATATATATTTTTTCCACATAAGATAATCAAATGTAAGGCATAAGAAAAAGAAACACCCATGGAAAGTAATGGGTTGCATAATCCTACCTCAAAGAATATTAAAAGGATATTTCATAAAGATTCCAAATATAAAAATTAATTAAATATTTTGTACATTAATATTTGAATCAATAATAATTAGCCTTAAATATAGAGTTTATTTTAAGAAAAAATCATGAGAAATGATAGAGAATTGGGTATAGAAATTAGCCCTTTAAAATAGTGTTTTTAAGGAATCGGTAAAAGACTTTTAAAGAAGGAAAGATTATTGAATTTTATTTGAAACTAGAGGTAAACCAAAATGTTTAACCCCAAAATAGTTATTATTTTATGGAAACATGAATAGTTAAAATAACTCAAAAGAGTGTTTCATGAAAGGATTAAGGGATAAAAAGGTTCACCTTAATTGGGTTTGATTTTAAAGAATGTATTGAGAAATAAACATAAGGAATTTATAACCACACTAAAGAAAGGGAGAATAAACTAGGTATATATATAAGAGACATATATACATAATTTATAATAATTTCATAACATTAAATAGATATATAAAGAGAGTTAGGCATAAAAATACATAATCTGAGGAAAAGAAGGTGGTTAGTAGATTTCCCTTACCTCGGGTCCGGATTCACCTTTCACATTCACTTAAAATACTAAATGATCAAATTAGATTTATTAAATACATAATTTAGAACCTTATTCTAATATATTTGATATATTATTGAGACTTTATTTTAGTTTAGATTCATTTAATTTAGATGTCAATGATCATGTGACTATCGTGGGCCACAATCAAATAGAATTTCTATTTACTCTTAATGCATCCAAGTGGATGACCAGGGCCATATCTCAAGGAGAGTGGTTTGGGATTTTTACTATCTTATCTATTAAATATTTTTTTATTGATTTTTAAATCATGAGAGAAATTATGGGGGTGGGTTTTTTTATTAATGCAAACAATAAAGAAATAAAATGAAAATGCAGGGAAAATGGGTGTAAGAAAGGGAGACGCCCCTGGTTTCAACTTTGTGATCCTTCCTTATCTCACAACCTTAACTATTCAATTCTATTTTCTATGTGTGATAATATTATACACATAACCTTATTACTTAAATTTTGTGAATAAATATCACACTCAAGGAGAATCTCCTCAATGATCTACTCATTACACTCTTAAATGGGACACAATCTTGATCTCATTCTCCATTCAGATCACCGCTCACATCATATAACATTGATCAGAATAGTGGGGTAGGAAATAATGTTCAGTGGTATGAAAGAAAATTAAAAAGTGGGAGAAATAAGGTATGATTTTCTCCTCATCCTCTCACTATCAATAGATCCTCAAAAAAAATTAAAAGAAATTAGGTTGGGTGTGTGGACTCTGTTTCACTCATTTTCATCTAACAGGTGATTCTTGGGTTAGTCTCTCATCATCAATGAGAGCTTGAGAGATCATAGGAATTCACAGTGGGAGAGAAACACAAAGAAAATGGGGTGAGAAAGAACAACAAAATTGAACATAATGAAAATGTATTGAAATGATGAAATGTAGAAATTAATTACAGAAGAACCTAGGTTAAAATAAGTAGAAGTAGAATACTTCTACTGGGGAAGGGGGGAAATATTTATAAGTTATCGACATTTTTCTCATTCCCCTCAATTTCAATTATCTATTCAATGAGTTATTCCTTTCCTGGATGGTTTCCACATGTGCAACTCCAAGGTTCATCATTGAAATTACTAGAATATTCTAACTGAAATATTCATCTCTTGTGATTTTTCTATGAATTCCTTAGAGAATAATCTGAGCATGAGAGTTTTATTTCTTATAGGTTACCTTTACATAAGGTTGGGTGTGTCGTGTTACCCATACACATCTTTCCAATAACCCATACCTAGCTGATGTAACTCTTATAAGAGAATTATGACCCTTAGGTATCCTTCTTTTTCTGCCTCATCGACCTTCACACACCAATACAATGCTACCCTAACAATCTTTCCATTGGACCATATACAGCTTTTTGTACCCTTATGCGCAAGTCTGCTATTACTTGGTTCAATATCAACCTTTACACTTTTACAAGCATGAGTCATTATCAACTAGAATCATAGTAGGAGAGGGATTGTATCGTTGGCATATCTAGTGGTAGAAAATTACTTATGGTAATAGAAAAAAATAGGTCTAGTGGTTTCATATTTTATCTAGAGGTAGCAGACATTCTTTAATCATAGTAGTATGGGATTTTCTCACTAATGGTAGCAGGTTTCTTCCTTCGGATAGTACCAAACACTTTTTACTAATGATAGTAGCAAGAAATAGAATAAAATAGAGCTTTAGAATATGTGCCTTAAAAACTTCCATGTCCAATTTATAAATCGTTTTTTAAGTGTAGACATTAATCAAATTACATAATTGATAAAACAATTAAAATTCATAATAAAATGAATTTTACACAATTTTATTTCAATTCAATGTTAAATTATAGATTAAATATGGGTTTATTTACTTAAAAATTAATAAATTATTAAAAATAATTATTTTATCCAATTATATGATAATTCCAAAATTTAAAAAAATCCAAAAAATTTCAATTTTACCCGAGATTTTTTTAATTAGTAAGGGAAATTTCAAAGAATAATAGAAAAAAAATTGAAAATTTCAACTCAAATAAATCATGCCTATAATCAATGTTCTAAGGTTGTTTGTTTCAAAATTAGAGAATATGAAATAGTCCCAAATATCCATTTTTTCTAGCATGGGGAAGATTCATTTAGTATAAATGATATCGTTATATGGTTAACTCATTTATTTGGTTTTACTAACCATCATGAACTAGATTAATTTTATTTAATTCAATGATTATTAATACATATTATAAAATTAAATAAGTTATAATACACTTATTATCATCATATTTAACCATAATATTATTTCTTTAACTATCTATGAAGACAGTGGAGAAAAATGAAGTAGTTTTTCATGGAGGTGGTGAACCCACCATAATATAAACAATCGTTTTCATTTTAGAATGAAATGAGAATATGTTGGATAATGGATATTTCATTAACACAATAAAATTAAATTATATTTATTATACTTGAGTCATTATTTCATGTTTGATGGGAAGTAAGGAGGGTGTAAAAGAATAAAGTAATTTAAAAGAGATACATTGAGAATATTACCTCTTTGAATGTCATATCTGGAAATACACCTTAAGGATCCTTGGTTTTTTCTTTTGGTGATACCATCAATATAAGGGAATGGGAGAGAGGGTTGAGAAAATAATTGGTAAAATATTTTAAATCTTTGAGGCTTAGAAGGTGTGAGGAGAATAGGTGGTGAGGGTTGATATATATAAGGGGAGAGGAGGGGTGTTTTTTAATATAATATTCAATAATTTATTACTTTTGCTCAAGACTAAAAATAGTAATGATTTTTGTGACTAAATAAAGTAATTAGTGTATGTGATTTTGAGCTAATGGATTCTTACATTATACATGACTCTCTAATTTATGTATTTAGCTTGTATTGTTAAATATCATATTTTGTCCTATTTTACCATTCACCAAAAAATCAACTATTTTAGAAAAATACAAAAAATGAACCATAACCATTTTTTAAAATAGAGATTCCAAAAATGAAATATATTTTATAAAAAAAATTTATAAATATGAGAAAATTAATTTTTTTTAAAAATCCTTATTAATTTTCAAAATACCAATTTAAATATTATGAGCAATTTTATAACCCTTTGAAAAATTACTTACAGTCTCATAAAACTATATTATCATTATAATAAAACTTACTATTATTTTATAAACCCGTTTTATGAAATTAAACATTCTTTTAAATTTTTATATTTTTCATAAAAATGTAAATAAAACATATGTGTTTTACAAATATTCAAACATTTATTTTATCATTTTTAAAACATTTATTTATTTATATCATGATATGAATTTTCTATATTTTTATTTTATAAGATAATTAAATATTATTTTATAATTACATAGGTGAGTCTACTATTCTAATGGTCAGGTTACTATTCCTAATGGTTATATTTCTATTCCAATGGTCAAATTTGTTATGCTTGTATGGGTTTCCCTGCTTTCTATAAATACCTCATATTTCATTCATTCTTCATTCATATCTATTTTCTCTCAAGGTTATATATATTTTCATTTTCAAAATGAATATTTCCTTACTTATATTCTATTTCATTTCTATAAAAAAAATTAATGACTGCGATCATTCTAGGGGATTGAGTAGATATAAATTTTCATATTATAATTATCTTATTTTCTATTTTTCTGTCCCATTTTAACACTTTCAATTCTTATGGATATTTTTTTTCACTAAATATAATGTTTGAATTAATGTAATAAAGTGTTTTTGATTTTCAATATGTGGTGCATGTGTTTTATATTATACTATATTACCAAGTGTAACACATACATAAATTCATAAGGGAAATTTAATTCATACAAGTTTGGGTTGTTACATTCTTCTACACTTAAGAAATTTCACCCTCAAAATTTCATTTCACCCACTAAGATGAAAATAGATGAGGGTAATTTTATTTTATTTCTTCCTCCAATTCCTATGTCACCTCCTTTTACTTATGGTTCTACCACAACATTTTTACTAGGTGAGTAGTATTGTTGTGTAGAAATTTGTCTCTACACTCCAAGATCTTCATCGGTTTTTCCTCATAAGAGAGATCATTCTCCAACTATACCACCTCCAGATTCAGTACATGTGATGGATTTGGTATGTAATTCCTCAAGAGGGATACATGGAACATATCATCTACTTGAGATAGGGTTTTGAGGAGTGATACTCGATAGGCCATGACTCTGATACAATAAAAAATCTAAAAGGGGTGATGTATCTAGGATTATCTTTCCTTTATTTTCAAATATCATGTCTTTATTCCATGGATATATTCAGATGAACACTTTATCTCCAACCTCAAACTCTAGGCCTATCTGATGATTATCAATATAGATATTTCGCCAACTTCGAGCTTCCCTGATGTATTTTTGAATAGTCTTGACCTTTTTTACAATTTCTTCAACTATTTCAAGTCCCAACTGCTTGAGTACACTAACTTCATCTCATCATATAGGTGTTCTACATCTATTTCCATAAAGGTATTCATATGGATCCATTTGGATTCTTGAGTGGAAGCTATTATTGTATGAGAACTCGACTAGAGGAAGATATTGATCCCATCCTCCTTTAAATTACATCGATTATGCTCTCAACATGTCCTCAAGTGTCTAGATAGTCCGCTCATATTGTCCATCATTTCAGGGGTGATAAGTTATACTGAAGTTCAAATCAGTGTTTTGAGTATGTTAGAGATTTTTTCTAGAACTTGGAGGTAAACCTTGGATCACAATCAGATATAATTGATTGTGGTATTTTATGAAGCCTCAAAACTTCCTTAATGTATATCCTTGCAATTTGATCAAGTGATAAGTTCTCTATAATTGCTATAAATTGAGTATTCTCCATAACTTGATCCATTATAACCCAGTTAACATCCCATTACCTTTCTAACAGATATGTTTTAATCTTTTTCATGGTTTTCCTTTTTCTTTGTTTGTGGTAGGGCTGAGAAATAATTGGGAGGATACCTGTAATAGTGAAGTCAAGGATTTTTTGGACTTTTAGCATAAAACCATTGGGTTTTATAGTCGATTGTGGATTTAAACAGTGTGTAATGTGGTTAGAAAATGTGTAATAATCACCCAACATATTCCATGAAATGGGTACATAGTGTTAAAGGATATACATCGTGTATAGTTTACACATCGTGCATGAATTAAAAATTGGGTTTTTCATAAAAAGTGATGGGTTTTTAGTGTATGTGGGACTTGATAATTAAATGACATAAATTTAGGTTACACGTCATGTAAAGTCCTATGTCTTGATTTTAAATTAGTGTATCAAATTAAAATATTATCCCCATTCATCCAAATTTCCTTTCACTTGATCTATAGTTATCTCCAGTTAATTTTATATCCCTCTAACCCTTCTAGATCATTTCTTTAAATGATTGATCATTATTGTAGTTATGGTTTGTCTTTATGGTTAAGTGGTCTCCCTGTCTCTCTCTATATTTCTCTCTCCCTCCTTGGAGTTTGATAGATCATATTGGTATTTATGGATCTAAACTCCTTGTTGTTGAATCTTGTTTCTAGGTTGAGTTCCTAGATCTTTTGTGCCCTCATTCTTGTCGATGAGTTCTATTGTGGGTGTTGTGTTTCTGTGAAAAAGGTAGGTGGTTCCATATAAGTTGGCAAATTAATTTAACCTTGAATTGCATGATTTAAATTAAATTTCTTTCACTTGTATTGTAAAAACCCAATTCGATGTGAATTGGGATTTAAATTGAAATGGTATGGATTTTGGAGAAAACCCACAATTTTGGTGAATTGGGGTGTGATTTGGATTTGATGGAAATTGTGGAATTTGATTTGTAAAATTGAATTGAGAAATTGATTTTGAGAAAAATGGATTAAACTATTTTTATAAGAACCAATGTTTGGTTTTATCTTCAAAAATACATGAATTGATTAAAACCCACATTTTGGTTTTTAAAGATAATTATCAAAATGAAATGGAAAATGGGGTAATTGTATTTTAAATAGTTTTGAAATAGTTTTCTCATTATTGATTGTTGTTTCAATATATGAAATCCTGGCTAGTTAGTGATTTATTTGGGATAAATATACTAGAATGGTAATTCCCAACCAATGAATTGATGCTTTAAAACTTTAAAAAATAAATTCCTCAACAGATTTTATCTCCAGTGGGATGTTGATGAGTCCTCTATAACCAGTGTCTGAGGGACATGTGTTCACATTACCATTATCACTATACGAGTGTGTGAGGATCTCATAACCTAGAACTATTATACCTCTTGGAAAATGAACATGTTTCTCATTTGTGATTATTTTGATATATATTCCATTTTTTAAAACTTATTTACACATGCCTATTGATTTATATAAACTTTTTTATATAAAATGTTCACTTAATCCATTATTAAAAAAATTTCCATCAATTGAAATGAAAAGCATGTTTGTTTTAAATGTGTGATTATACTGCAATTCCTATTTTATTTAAAATTGAAAGCATGATTTAGTTTATTTGTATTGGCATCATATTATGGAACACTTGGTGATACCCTACTGAGATTTTATCTCACATCCTACCTTTTCCTTCAGGTGTTTGTAGACTTCCTCCTGCTAGGTTTAAGAAAGGGGAAACACCACTTAGAGGTGGTAATTATAGTTGACTCTTTGGGCTTTGAGTACTGTGTATGTTGGGACCTTGGGTTGTTCAACTGTTTTATTTCGGGTACTTTGTCATTTTAATTTGGGTTTATATACCTGTTTGAATTATGGTAATGTTCTCTATGTGTATTTTTCTTTTGATCATACTGACGTGTTTCTATTCTTCCATTGTTTTTTTAGAAAAATGGTTCCCAACTTTATCATGTGTGATACCAGTTTTTAGTCGCCAACCCCTGGGGATCAGAAATACCCCTAGGGATATATTAGTTTAGTATTTATTATCTTGATACTAGGGTATCTGGGCTGGTTCGTGAAAAAGTGGTATCAGATATGCCAATTAAGCATCTTTCCTTGATTTCATTATGCAGTTTGAGATCTTTTCAGGATTTAGGAGGTAGTTACGAGTGATTTCTTAGTAATCTCTCATCATAATGAGCCTTAAGTCACTAGGGGTGTTTTGGGAAAAGAATATTGTGTATCAGTTCTATTCTTTTCTCTACTTTTGATTTGTATAGATTAAAATCCAACTCTCATTTATATGTCTTACTAGATTGATTTCCCTATTTCTCTTGTTTGAGTATTTCTATATATAATTTTCTAACATCTTCAACATTGTTTTCTAATGTTTTTAGCATCATGCCTTTGATAATTCATGAGAATAGGATCTAAGAGGAAGAATTTGTGAACCATAGTGAGAAAATACTCCCTTGGACCAGAATCTAGTTGAGGTTGTTGTGTGTTCCATCTAAGCTCTTTGAATATGCACTTGTACCCATTCTCATCCAGGCTCCAACTATGGAACCTCATAGGGAAGAATCTTGGAATCATTCTTATGAGTTCCTTCATCATAATCCACCTTCTTTCCTTCGCTCTAATGATCCTCAAGAGGCTGAAGACTGGTTCAGAAAGATTGATCTTCTATTTTATTTCTTGGAAACACCTGAATCTATTAAGGTGAAGTGTGCTATCTTTAATATTTAGGTACCTAAAGAAATATTTTGGGACATGATGGTGATGAAAAATAATAATGAGGGTTTAGAGTGAAAGGAATTTAAATTTATTTTCACTGGCCAGTTCTATCCAGAGTCTATGGTGTTGGTTAAGGCTATAGATTTTTTTTAAACTCAAGCAGGTTGACAGGACTGTGACTGAGTATGCAAATCACTTGGTTGAGATTATTCAGCTTATACCTGAGATTTTATTGAATTTTAATATAAATAATTTAGGTTTTGATATGGTACTTTAGTCTTATATTCATTCTTCAGTTTTCTTACTGAAGAACTCTTCTTATGTTGACATGTTGGATAGGGCCTTGATGGTTGAGCTTGACCTGGATGGTAAGTTAGGGTTGATAGGAGATCTTTTTTATCATAGTGGAAGTTCTGAGAGTTCCCATAATGGGAATACAAATCATGATGAATCGCATGTTGGTTCTTGATAATAGGGTTCTTATAGACCTACTGTAGTGCCTATCATAGGCCCTTTGATTTGCTACTAGTGTGGGAAACCTAGGCAATGAAAATGGGTTTGCACTGAGGCACCCAAGATTTGTGGTTCCTATAGACTCACAGGTCACTTGCATAAGTTATGTCATGTTTATTCTACTCCACATATTAGTACGGTATCATTAACACCAAAAAGTACTGTGGTGTAATCATATTCTTCAAGATCTAAGGGGTTCTAGCCACAGGCATCTGGAATGAAGCTTCTTCATGCAGTAAGAGAGTCCCCAGAGGAAGTTTTTTATGGGTCCAATGAATATGATAGGTACCATTGATATATATTCATCATTAGTGCCTACTTTATTTTATACTAGTGCATCTCATTTGTTCATTTCATATCATATTGTAAAACTACTAAATATTTCTATAGATCTTTTATCTTATGTGTTGGATATTACTACACCCCTCATAATGAAGAGAGAGTAGGGTCTTCGATGTCTTACTTCTATTTTCTCAGTATTGGATATCTAGATTTCTTGGGATTTTCTTGTTCTCAACATGAAACCTCTTGACATCATAT
Organism: Viscum album; assembly: GCA_963277665.1. Taxonomy (NCBI): domain Eukaryota; kingdom Viridiplantae; phylum Streptophyta; class Magnoliopsida; order Santalales; family Viscaceae; genus Viscum; species Viscum album. The sequence continues at coordinate 1,088,149,102 of OY728130.1, read as the reverse complement.
TTGGTATGGATTGGATCATTACTAATAAAGCTTAAATCAATTATTATCTTTAGCGAGTCTCCTTTACTTCGCCTGATGGAGTGTGTCATATCTTTCATGGAGAATGGGACTCAGGGTTGATAGAGCCAAACCTTATTATCTAGATTTGGGTAAAGTGATATTAGTGTTTGATTTTGATATAGTGTGGTAATCTTTGAGTGGTGATCTCCCTCGAGTTGTTATCGAGTTTCCCGATGTTTTTCCTTTATACTTCTTTAGTTTTCCATCAGTAAGGGAGGTAGATTTTTCTATTTATTTAGTGCCTAGTACTCAACTAGTATCTATTCCTTCTTACTGTATGGAACCATATGAAATGAAAGAGTTGAAAACTCATCTAGATGGTCTTTTAGAGAAAGGATTTATATGCCCAAGTGTGTCACCTTGGGTGGTGTCTGTTCTCTTTTCTAAGAAATCTGATGGGACCCTTCACCTTTATGTTGATTACTGAAATTTCAACCAAGTTACGGTAAAGAAAAAGTATTAGTTTTCACATATTTATAATTTGTTTGATCATTTTAAATGGGTGAATTGGTTTTCAAATATTGATCTTTGATCTGGTTATCACCAATTGAGAATAAAATAATCTGATATTTAGAAAACTACCTTTTGGAGAAGGTATGGCCATTATGAGTATCTTTTCATTCCATTTGGTCTAAATAATTATCTTATAGTCTTTATGTATTTGATGAATAGGATCTTACATGAGTATCTAGATACATTTTTTGTGGTCTTTGTGGATGATATCCTTATTTACTCTCTAAGTATGAGGAGGATCATGTGCATCATTTGAGAGCATTCCCAAAATTTATGAGAAATCACTGACTTTATTCCAAGATATCGAAATGTAATTTATAGATTTGGGAAGTGAATTTATTGGGATATGTGGTGTCATAACATGGTATTTCAGTTGATCATGAGAAGTTGAAAGTTTTTATGACATTGGAGAAGCCACGTAATGTTTTCAAGATTTGGAGTTTCTTAGGATTAGCTGGATATTATCACTAGTTTGTAAAGGATTTCACAAAGTTGTCTTCTTCGATGACCACTCTAACTCATAAGAGAGTAAATTTTTCTTAGGATTAGAAAATTTAAAATTATTTTATTGAGTTGAAATGTATTTTTACTAATGCGTTAGTGTTGAATCTTCCAGAGGATAGGCATGGCTATGTGGTCTTCTATGACGCATCAAGTTTAGATTTGGGTTGTGTTCATATGTAGGTTGATCGCATCATTTTCTATGGCTCTCATAATCTTAGGCCACATGAGAAGAATTATCCAACCCATGAACTTGAATTTCAAGTTGTGTTACATGCACTTAAGAGTTGGTGTAATTATCTTTTTGTAGAAAGTTTTACCATGTTTTTTGACCACAAATGATTGAGTTATGTCTTTTATAAAAAATATTTTAATCTTATCTAAAGGAATTGGGTAGAATACATACAATTTTTTGATTTTGAAATTTCCTATACCTTTAGGAAAGGGAATGACATCACGGATTTCTTGAGTAAGAAACTTATGACCTTTGTAGTGAAAGAATCATCAGAAGAGTGGAACTCAATGGTTCTTTTTTCATAGTTTCATATTGGAGTTTAGAAAAAAGATAATGATGTGGTGTTGGCCAATGTTCAGTTGACATATTCTATTCTCAAGATGATTATTCAAGAATAAAAACTTGATGATGAGTTTCACAACATTAGTGACTCGCTTAATAGTGGGGAGACCTTTTCTAAGTGGTTGTTCTCCACAGAGGGTATTCTATGTTTTTGGAACTGGTATGTTGTCAATTTTCTAGTGAGAAAAGTTGTGATGGGGTATTTTCATAATTACTAGTGGGAAGTGAACTTAGGTACCATGAAGATGTTCTATAACATTTAGTATCAATTCTAGTGGCCAAGTATGATACGGGGAATTGATGATTTTCTCTCTCATTATTATACATGCTAATAGTTCAAGGTTAAGGACTAGAGACCTTTGGGTTTGTTTTAGCCACTTCTAGTGCCAACTTGGATGTGGGATGATATATTTATAAACTTTTTGGTTGGATTGATACATACCTAGAAAAAGAAAAATACGATATAGTTTGTGACTGATCGGCTGACTAAATCAGCTCACTTATTACCCATTTGGGATACAACCAAAGTTGAGGTGTTGGGAAATATCTATATAAAATAGATTGTTTATTTTTATGTACTTACATCTAATATAGTCTATTATAGGTATCCCCATTTTATGTATCACTTTTGGAGATGCCTTCAGGAAGAATTGGAATCTTAGGTTCGTTTGAGTACGAAATACCATCTGTAGATAGATGGAAAAACTGAGAGGGATATACAGATCCTTGAGGATATGATTCATGCATATGTTATTGAATTTGGTAGAGCTTGGGATGATCATTTGGGTATGTTTGAGTTTGATTATAACAATATTTACCAGTCCAAAATCAAGATGGATCCTTTTGAGGCCTTTTATGGTTGGCCTTGTAAATATATGTTGTGTTTGTCAGAGATCGGTGAAAATTCCTTGGTTGGACCAATCTTGGTTCAAGAGATGATGGTAAAAGTTCAGTTGATTCATCAGAGGTTGTTTATGTCACAGATCTAGTATAAATCTTATGTTGATCTTCATTATAGACTGTTGTAATTTTTAGTTGTTGATCATGTGTTCTTACAAGTTTCACCTCATTTGGTTCATCGATAGCTTAGGAGGTAAGGGAAGCTTTCCCCTCATTTTTTGGGACCTTTTTAGGTTGTTGAGAATGTGGGGAAAGTTTCTTACTATTTATAACTTCCACTATATTTGATGTTGATACATGATGTGTTTCGTGTATCATAGCTGCAAAAGTATCTCTCTAATCCATCTCATGTTTGATCTGGAGTGATCTTGATATTGAGCCTTATTTATCTGTGACTGGGCATCTAGTCAGGATGGTTGATTATGAGACTAAGTTACTTCAAGGGAGGATGATAACTTCGGTTCGAGTTCTATGGTAGCATGGTTCTGATTTTCATGATACATGGTAGTGTGAGACACTGATGAGAGATTAGTGACCATACCTTTTTATATGGAAGCTTCTTGATAGGCTTTCTATGGATAAAAAGTTTCTATGGTGGGAATGTTGTAACAACCTATTACCTTTATAATAGGTACTTTTTAGGCTTTTTCATGGTTTTCCTTTTTCATTGTTTAGGGTAGGGATGATAAGGAATTTGTAGGATACCTTTAATGGTGAAGTTAGAGATTTTTTAGAATTTTCAGCATAAAACCTTTGGGTTCTATAGTCTACTGTGGATTTATACGTCATGTAATATGGTTAAAATATGTGTAATATTCACCCAGAATATTCCATGAAACTGGTACACAACGTGAAATGATACACATCTTATACAATTTACACATCATGTATAAATTAAAAATCAGGATTTAAAAAAAAAGCGACGAGTTTTTCAGTGTATATGGGGCTTGATAATTACATGATTTGAATTTGGGTTACACATCGTGAAAAATCCCAAGTGTCGATTTTAAATTATCATCTTTGCTAAAAATGTTATTCCATTTACTCTAGGTTTCCTTTCTCTCAACATATATCTATCCCCATGAGATTTTGTAGCCCTCCAACCCTTTTAGATCCTTTCATTCAGTGATCAATCATTATTGAGGTTGTGGTGCGTCTCTTTAGGTAAGTGGTCTCCCTATCTCTTCGTCTCTTTCTATCTCCCTCATTGGTGTTTGATAGATCATTATGGTATTTATGGATCTAAAATCTGTATTGTTAGATATTTTTTCTAGGTTGAGTTCCTAGATCTTCTACACCCTCCTTATTGTTGGTAGGTTCTGTTGTAGGCATTATGTTTCCATGAAAAAGGTAGGTGGTTCTGTATAAGTTGTCCACTTAATTTAACATTGAATTGATTGATTTAAATTAAATTTATTTCACTTATATTATGAAAACCCAATTCAATGTGAATTGGGACTTAAATTGAAATGGTATGGATTTTGGGGAAAACCCCCAATTCTAGTGAATTAGCATGTGATTTAGATTTTATGGAAATTGTTGGATTTGATTTGTGAAATTGATTTTGAGAAAATGGATTAAACTATTTTGATAATAACCAATGTTTGGTTTTATCTTAAAAAATGCATGAATCTATTAAAAACTCATGTTTTGGTTTTTAAAGATAATTGGCATATTGAAATAGGAAATGGGGAAATTTTATTTTAAACTATTTTGAAATAATTTTCCCATTATTGATTATTTTTTGATCACATGCAAGCCTAGGTATTAGTGAGTTATTTGGGACAAACACGCTGTGGTGGGAATGATCTAGAAATGGATTGATGCTTTACAACTCTAAAAAACATACCTCGACAGATCTTATCCCCATGGGGATGTTGATGAGTCCTCTCTGATGAGTGTATGATGGGTGTGTGTGAAAAATGTCATTATCACTATATGAGTGTGTGAGGATCCCATTACCTAGAACTATCATACCTCTTAGTAGATGACCATGTTTTTCATTTTTTATTATTTTGATATATATTCCATTGTTTGTAAAACTATTTTACACATGCCTTTTGATTTATATAAACTATTTTATAAAAAATGTTCACTTAAGCCATTATTTAAAATGTTTCCATCAATTGAAATGAAAATCATTTTTTTAAATGTGTGATTGAATTCCATGCCTATTTTATTTAAAATTGAAAACATGATTCAATTTATTTATATTGGAATCTTATTATGGAACACATGGTGAGACCCTGCTCTCCTTTTAGCTCACACCATTCCTTTTCCTTCGGGAATTTTTAGATTTCCTCCTACTAGATTCAACCAATGGGAAAGCGCCGCTTGGTGGTGGTGGTTGTTGTTGACTCTTTGGGATTAGAGTATTGTGTCTTTTAGGACTTTAGGTTATTCAGATATTTTATTTCTGGTACTTTGTCTTTGTACTTTGGGTTTATATACCTATTTGACTTCCGGTACTATTCTCCCTATGGATTTTTCTTTTGAGAATACTAACTTTTTTTTGTTCTTTTGCTGTTTTGTGGAAAAATGATTCTCAGTTTTATCTTGTGTAATGTCAGGTTTTAGTCACCAACCCATAGAGATCAGGAATTCCCCTTGGGCTATGTTAGTGCCAGCTTAGTTATTAGGGTACCAGGGTATCTGGTTTGGTTTGTGAAAACCCATATAGTATTTTTTATTATGGATTTCTTTGGAAGACCTGTTATAAATTTCATAGTGATGTTTTCCCATTTCCATATAGTTATGGGTAATGGTTTAATCATTCCCTTGGACTTTTTACTCTCTACCTTCACTTATTGACATACCAGGAACATTGATATATATTTTTGTGATCTTTATATTCATATTTTCCCACTAATAGTGCTCTCATAAATCTCAATACATCTTTATACTCTTTGGGTGGATAGAGAATGTTGAGCTATGTGCATCATTCAATTTCTCCTTCTTTATCTTAGGATTTTATGGTACACATAGTTGTGGCCTAAATATTATAACTCATTCTTCATCAATTTTAAACTCTAAGGATTTCACTTTTCTTATAGCTTCCACCTTCTTTTATATTTTTGCATCATCCCTCTGAGCATCCTTTATCTTCTCTGAAATAGATGATTGGGCAATAATTTGAGCTAGGTAGGATTTTTTTCCTTCTTTTATGTATTCTATGTCCATCCTTTGAAAGTCTAAGAATTTTGGATACTTATAAATTCTTATAATTGATAATGTTATAGGATTATTTCTACTTAGATCATTTTCTACTTTATTCACCTTATGGATTGAGAAATCATAGTCCTTGATAATCTCAAACCATCTTCATTGGTGTATATTAAGCTTATTCTATATGAATATATATTTTAGGATCTTGTGATCCATGTATATTTCACAATTCTCCCCATATAGATAATTCCATAAAATATTTAATGTAAATATCACTACATCCAACTCTAGATCAAGCATTAGATAGTTTTTCTCATGAAATTTTAACTTCCATGAGGCATAGGTTGTCACTTAATCATTTTTCATCAGTAAATAACACAATCCCCTCTTTCAAGCATCGATGTATACCACAAAAAGTTCCCCACTTAAAGGTAGTGTAAGTAATAGTGTAGTGATAAGTTTCTTTTTCAATTCCTTGAATATTTATTTGCATTAATTATCCAAAAAACTTCACTCCCTTATGATTTATCTTGGTCAATGGGTTTGATGATTGTGATAAGTTTATCACAAATCATTGATAGTAACTAGATAATCTACAAAAACTATGAATCTCTATCATAGATTTTGTTTTGGTCCACTCCTCAATCACCTTTGTCTTAGAAGGGTCCATAAATATCCCATTTTTTATGATAACTTACCCCAAGAATGATACTTCCTCTATTCAAAACTCACATTTACTACACTTTGAATATTGCTTCTCCTTTTTCAAAGTCTTTAGAATAGTATTAAAATTTCCACCATACTCCTCCTTACTTTTGGAGTTTATTGAAATATAATCCATAAATATTACCACAAATTTGTTATGGTAATCTTTAAAGATTCTATTCATTAAGTTCATGAATATTATTGGAGCATTAATGTGTTTTAAGGGCATCGCTATGAAATCATAGTGTCCATACCTTGTTTAAAATATGGTCTTGGGAATATCTTCTTTCTTCAATTTTAATTGGTGATATCCTAGCCAGAGGTCCACCTTAGAGAAATACTAGTCCTCGTGTAACTGATCGAACAAGTTATAAATCTATGGAAAGGGATAATTATTCTTTATTGTGATCTTTTTGAGCTCATGATAATCAATGGAGAGGCACATTGAACCATCCTTCTTCATGATGAAGAGGAACAGCATAGCCTATGGTGAATCAATAAAGCATATAGAACCCTTTTCTAGATTCTCTTATAATTTCTTATTCAGTTATTCCAACTCAATGATGTTCATTCTGTAGGGAGTCTTGGATATAGGTAGAGATACAGGTATAAGTTTAATTGAGAACTTAAATTTTTGGTCAGGAGGAAGACCAAGAAACTCTTTAGGGATTACATCAGTATAGACCCTCATAAAGGGCATGTCTTCAAGAATGATTATATCCTTTGTCTTAATCATTTTAAATAGATATGCTTGCTCATAAGGTAATAATATATATGCTTTTGAATAAGATTCCAAAGGAGATTTTTTATCCTCCTTACACTTATACAGAATTGGAGGATAAATCATGATATAAAGAGTGATTTCCCCCTCCTAACATTTGATGTTGGATTTATATAAGTGTATCCAATTCATGCCTATTATAGTATCAAATTCAACTAAAAGAAATATAAAAAAATTGGGAGGTTCTTTTCTCAAAAATTTACTCTGTAGAATTTATATACTTAGGATGAAATAATTTCCCTATTTTTTGTTCTCACGTATAACTAAACCTCCATGTTTTGAGAAGGTGTTTAAATAATTCTACTAAACTTTCATGATATGAAAGAATGTGTAGAACCAGAATCAAAATTTTACATTCCCTATTCTTGAATGAATAACCAGCTTACCTATCAACACATCAGTGTTAGGATCTACCTTGGTAGTACTGATAACATAATATCTTCCTTAATATCCTGTCTATGGGAATTATTTTCATTGATTATCTCAAACAACCCTTGGAATAGGGTATTAGGTTTAATAATTTTTGTGTTCCTTTCAGTTTAAACATTGTACTATTGGTTAAGTGTTGATCAAAACCTTATTTTATTCTATCATATTAGTGGGCTTCTTCATCTCCCTTTGACATTGATTAGCCTGATGCCCCTATTTTCCACACATGAAACATCTCTTTGTTCCCTTGAGATAGTTTCTGGGATGCTTCTTACAACCCTTTTGACACATGGGTAGTTGGATTCTCTTTCATCCATGGTATTTATATATTTATCCTACTAAATTAAACTCTATTTTTTTCTTTTTATCTCTATCCCCTCAAGACCACTAAAAATCAACAATCTCCATATCAACCTTAAGAGCATAATAGAAAATATATTAATATCTTTCAAAGTCTCGAATCACTAAATATTTTTGTATACTCGTCTTCAATCCACTAAATAAGTGATTCACCATACTTTCGGTGTTTATAACAAAGGAGGAGACATACCATGAAAGCGTTGTGAAATTTCCTCATAAGACCCAATAGAATCATATTCCTTTTTCTTTAGTCTAAGAAACTCCCTCTCCATTTTAAGACAGAGAGTTTGGGGAAAATATTTATTAAAAAAATATTAAATCCTTCTCATTCCATGGATTCTATTTCCTCCTTGGGATTCATGTTCCTGATTAGTTTCCACCACTGATTGGCTTCTCCCTCCAAAAAATAAAGGGTCGGTACAACTTTATATTATTCAGAGCATTAGAGGAAAAGTAATATCTTCTCAATAAAGTTAATTCATTTTTTGTGATAAGGGGATTAGAAGATACACTAAAGGTGGGAGGCCTTATTCACATAAAGTAATCAACCATAAATTTATCTTTCTTATGTGAAGAAGGGTATTCTAAAAAAATCATGTTATTATTCATAACTTGAGTCAGTTGAGATTTTACTACCATGAAATTCTTGTCTCCCACTCCCAATAAGTTAAGAGTCTTATTAGGTAAATCATAAAATTTCTTATAACATTGGTTTTTGACACAATTCCTCCTATTTACCACCATAAACAAATGTAAAAGAAAAATTAGTGATGGAAATTCTTAAATTAATAAGCATAAAAAAGGGAAATTGTGAACTTAGAAGGAATAAATCATAAATGATATGTATATCCTAACTTATAAGTATCTAGGTTTCAATATAGGTTGTACATGGTAATTTTACTATTAGGTTTTTCTAACCTAACCATATATTCAAGTCCTTTATAATAGTTCATAAAGATTTTGTGGATTTACTAAAGCATATCCCCAGAGAGTGTCAAACTAGGTGTGAAATAAGGCCTCTTTATCATGCACTAGGTATAAGTCTATTTAATTCCCAATAATCAATTTTATGGTAATTACCCCTAGGTACATCTATTCTAAATCCACATCCACTTGTAGTATCTAGACAGGGATTGTATTGCTTGGAAACCACTCACTCTATACTTTACCCAAATTTCAAGATGTTTTCATATACTTAGACTTATCCCTTGGGTTTTTTTACTAATTTATTCTTGTTATAATCCTAAAAAATAAATAGAAATTTCTATGATACCAACTATAGTGACCCACTCCTCTTACACATATTATTACATGATTTTTAATATAAATATCTAATAAATACAGCCCAAGGATCTAGAGGACTAGTGTCTTTGAGAGACTAGGTCCATATTACATAGAATTTTAACTAAAATAAAGAAAATTTATTTTAAACTACATAATGTGATATTATATCCCTTTAATATTATAAAACTACATAGGATAACCTAGGGAATATATAAACAAAATGGGTGATCTATAAATCCCAGTAAGGGAATAAGCATGATAATGGAGCATATCATATGAGTCAAATAGCATAACATGATATCATAAAAGACAAGGCTCATAGATAATCATAAGGAATCATGTTATAAAATAGATGTATTTATAATATCATGGAATCATAGTTATGTGGAAACAATATAAAACATTACATAATCATAATTCAAGACTCTCTACTAAGACAACATAACATGGTGGACAAAGTCCTATCATGGATTAGGTTTACTTCCTAATCCCATACATATCATATAATTAGATATAAACATTACCCAATGTATTGGATCACTATTTTGGAACACCCATCATGACATGTACATGAATATCTGTGCCACATAATAAAATCAAACATAATGCATAAGCATAAGAAACACCCATGGAAAGTAATGGGTTAAATAATCATGCCTCAATGTATATTCAAAGGATATTTCATAAAGATTCAAAAGAGAGGAAGGAATTAAATATTTTGGATGTTCATATTTAAATCAATAATCATGGGACTCAAATACAAAGTTCATTTGAATAAAAAATCATGAGAAGGTGTAGATAATTGGGTATAGAGATGAACCTTTTAAAACGGTATTTTTAATGAATAAATAAAAGACTTTTAAAAAATGGAAGATTATAAAATTTTATATGAAACTAGAGGTAAACCAAAATGGTTAAACATAAAATATTTATTATTATATGTAATCATGAATAGTTAAAATACTTTAAAATATTTTTAAATTAAGGTATTAAGGGATAGAAAATTTCCCCTTAATTGGGTTTGATTTTAAAGAAGGTATTGAGAAATGAATGTAAGGAATGTATAAACCCAATAAATAAAGGGAGAATAAGATAAGTATATATATAAGAGAAATATATAAATAATTTACAATAATTAAATAACAATAAATATAGAGATAAAGAGAGTTATATGTAAAAATATATAACCCTAATAAAATAAGGTGGTTCGAAGAGTTCCCTTATCTCGGGTTCAGATTCGCTTTGCACTTCCACTTAACATACTGAATAATAAAATTATATTTTTTAAATAAATGGTTTAGAACCTTATTAAAATATATTTGATTATTTTTAAATATTTTATGTTAGTTTATAGTCATTTAATTCATATAATTTTTTTGTAATCACTATCCAAAGGTCGGTCGTTTCATGGTTCCAAGGTCGCTTTAGTTTATAGATAATTATGGAAGTTCTTTTCAAATGGGAATAAAACTCCACAAGTTAAATGAAATTATATTAATTCCCTTAAAAAATATAAAATGGTCTCAAATATTAATATTTGTTCTTACATAGTGATGATTCATTTAGTATAAATGTTATCATTATATGGTTAGTTCATTTTGGCAGTTTTACTGACCATCTAGATTCATTTTATTTAATTCAACGATTATTAATACATTAAAGAACATAGAATAAGTTATAATATAATTATTATAATCATATTTAACCATAATATTATTTCTATAACTATCCATGATGGTGGTGGAGAAAATGAAATATGTTTTTCATAGAGGCGGTGAACCCACCATAATATGAAGAATCGTTTTCATTTTAGAATGAAATGAGAAGAGATTGGATAATGGATATTTCATTAACAAAATAAAATTATTGCATACTTATTATAATGTATTCATTATGTCATTTTGTATATGTAATTAATGAGGAGGTATAAGAAGAAAGGAATTTAAAAGAGATAGACTGAGAATATTACCTCTTTTGAATATTGTCTCCTGAAATACACCTTAAGGCACCTTGGTTTGGACTTTTGGTGATATAATCAGTATAAAGACATGTGGGAGAGGGTTGTTAAGATAATTTTTCAGAAATTATGTAATATTTAAGGCTTATAAGGTGTGGGGAGAAGGGCTGGTGAGGGTGGTATTTATAAGGGGAGAAGAGAGGTGTTTTGAATATAATATTCATTAGTTTATTATTTTAGCTCAAAAATACCAATAGTGATGATTATTGAGAATAAATATATTAATTAGTTCATTTGAGTTCAATATAATGGTTTATTACATCATCCATGACTCACTAATTCATGTATTTATCTTGTAATGTTAAATACCTTATTTTGTTGTGTTTCACTATTCACCAAAAAATCAACTATTTTAGAAAAATATAAAAAATTCACCAAAAATATTTTTCAATGTTTATATTCCATAAATTAAATATATTTTATAAAAATAATTTTATTAATATGAGAAAATTAATTTTTAAATAAATTCCTTATTAATTTAAAAGATATTAATTTTAATATTATGATCAATTTTCTGACCCTTTGAAAAATCACTTATAGTCTCATAAAATTATATTATCATTATAATGTAACTTCATAATATTTTATAATACCATTTTATGAAAATAAAATTTCTTTTAAATTTCTATACTTATCATAAAAATGTAAATAAACCGTATGTGTTTTACAAAAAATCCAAACACTTATTTTATCATTTTTAAAACATTTATTTATTTGTATCATGATATGAATTGTCTATATTTTAATTTTATAAGATAACTAAATATTATTTTACAATTACATAGGTGGGTTTACTCTTATAATGGTCAAGTTACTATTCCTAATTGTCATATTTCTATTCCAGCAGCCATATTTATAACGGTCATATGGGTTTCCTTCCTTCTATAAATACCTTATATTTCATTCATTCTTCATTCATATCTATTTTCTCTCAAGGTTATATACAATTTCATTTTAAAAATGAATATTTAATTATTAATATTGTGTTTTATTTCTACAGTGTTGTTCGTGAGTGAGATCATTCTATGGGATCGACCATATCCATCCAAAGACCCGAAGGCCTTTAATTTTTTATTTTAAACAAAGCCCCCTTTTAAGGGAAGAAGGTGGGAACCCTAACAGACATCATTGAAAAAGGACATATCACAACCTGAAGGTCAAGTAAGACAAACCAAACTGACACCATGGAGCTACCCCTCTCCAGCAATTGAGCATGAATAAACAATCCACCGTTGCAAGGCTGAACGGCTAGCAAATTTCCTATGTCAAAGCACAGGCCCAATCTGATGGTTGTTTCCATACCCTTTCAAACATCCGAATTTGAAAATCACTGCAATGATGAACGACAGCTCTGGAACCTCTTCTGGAGCCTGATCCACGTGGTCGAGTCTGGGTGCATCACCATACCAACAGACCTCGCAGAAGGAACCTTGCCACCATTCTAAAATCACATCTCCATAGGGCCTTAATAAGTGACCATCCTGGACAAGCCATGCTACCCTCCACATTACACCCCCGCAAGCAGAGTCACATAATCCTGGAAGACAAACCAAAAGGTGCAAGTTCAATCCATCATCACCTAGGACTAGGTGGCCCAAACTCACACCAAGGGAAAGCCACTAATGAGAGAGTATTGGTTGTCCTGAAATATAAACGCCACTCTGAGCATGAATTAGCTCCAATAAGAACCTCAGAACACCCTCACCAGGTTTCCAAACCTCACGGTAACATGCTAGAGGGAATGCGCAAATAATAACCAACAAGGTTGAACCTAGATAACCAAATCGAAATCCACTGACCGAGTTGAAACAAATCACGCAATACCAGATACACCCAGTTGAATAAAATCACGTATACCAAATAAAATTTGAAGAAACACGCATACCAAATAAAACCTGAAGAAAACACATAAGCTGCAACCAAGAAACACCTCCCCCTATGAATCACTGCAAAAAAGGGGCTGATCCGCACCTGAACCCGCTGGAGACACGCATGGACTCATCGAAAGACGAGAATCCGAGGCCGCATTGTCGAGGCTGGAAGAGCTGAGCTCATAAAACCGTGGATCCACGTCAAGCCTCATCGGAAGCCGAGAAGACAAGGCCGAACCGATGAAGCTAGAAGCACTAAGCTCATCGAATGAGCCACACTGATCTGAGCTCCAACACGCTGCCAGGAATCGTTGACATCGACCACGAACATAACCACGATGATGTCGTGCCGATTCGGGACCAGATGCATCAACCACAAACTGAATCAAGTCGGAGGGGGAAGGGGAGATTGTAACCAGAGGAAAACCCTAGCCGTTTAGGGTTGGGAGAGGACTCCGCTCAGAGGATCTTTTTTTTACCGATGTGGATCGACCATATCCAAATTTCCATATTATAGGTATCACGTTTTCTATTTTTTTCCCATTGTAACCATTTCTATTATTATAGCTATATTTATTCTCTAAATGTAATTTTTGAATTAATATAATAAAGTGTTGTTTATTTTCACTTTATGGAACATGCATTTTATATTATATTATATTACCTAGTGTAACACGTGCATAAATTCAGAAAGAAAATTTCATTCATAAAATTCTGGGTCATTACAAGAATCAATCCTTCAACCCAAAGTATTGTGTGGCAATCAAAGGGAGTGACACAAGATGATTGGTACCTTCATGCTAGTACCCAGAGTACCATCAGTGATTCTTCAAGATCAAAGGACCATGTTTGGATTATCGCTAGAGGGATTCCACTTTGGATCATCTCTACACCGCAATGTTACAACCTGAATGGAGGTTCGAACAATCAACATCTACATCAAAGAAACTACTCAAGATTGAGGTAATTTCTTATTATTAAATTGATTATAAAGTTAATGTAAAAAAATCCCCTCTTTGTTTTTAGATTCTTTCATTATGTTTCTTTGGTTATAATCATGATAAATGTTTCTCTTCATCGTGTTCTTTTGATTTATTTATTGGATTGAATGAAAAAACATTATTGAGCATGGGATCGATCGGCTTCTGTTGTGCCTAGAAGGTTCAAGGCATCGTTGGGCATGGGACTGACTGGATTCTGCTATACATGGAACTTTCAAGTGCGAGATTTTTGGAAATGCACTAAAATAAGGATAACATATTGTATGATATCACCTAAATTGTAACATGTGATAGGGCATGCATATTCCTTTGTCCTAGCATATGTTTGGTATCTATCATACTGTGTGATAGGCTTTTGAATTGGGATATCATGTGCTTGAATTATGTCACATCTTCATACGGTTCGCCTTTATTTATGAATCAAGAAACTGATTCATTTATGGATACACATAAACATTTATATACAACTAATTATGAAACTCCAATAGGCATGTGTTATCATAACGCATGACGACTGCCATGTGGTAGTAGTCGATGCACGAATCCTTTTTGTTAAATGAAGGGAGTCTATATAATGGGATAGGTTACCCTTTTTATATATACACAATACTGATAAGACATATCTAAATCTCTCTCAATTCCTCCCTGTTAACCATTCATCTTCATAGAGAATGTGCTAGCACACCTTTGGTGTTCGGGATTCCTCTCGTAGCGTATGAGGATCTCGATGGTCGTTGTACTAACTTTGGAGGTGAGAGTCTTTAGGCTATCACTTGGTGATATTCATTAAGAAAATTCCTATGAGTTAAATAGAAATAGGTCTCACAACATTATAGGTAGTTCATTTTATATTTAATGTTATTCATTCAACATGTTTCTTTATTAGTGATAGATCAGGCACTTTTATGGGTTACTTCCGCTGTGAAGATCATGTGATGATCCTCCAAAACCCATCAGTTACTTCAAGGCCATGGGATTATCTATGAATTTCATACTTCCATGATTTCTTCCATTATCCCTGTAACGACATGAAATTTTGAATAAATCTTATTTCCTAAATTTTGTGTGTTATTTTATTTCATACTCAACAAAACTTTTTCATTTAAAAAATGAGTATAATTAAAATGAGACTGTTGGGTTTTGACTATTATATGACCATTAGTCAATATGACCTTTGGAAACTAAATGTTGCGATTATTGTCTCTAAATACAAGTGATCTTGGTTAATTAATATGGAAAGAAGATTCGATGGCCTCATCCAGTAGTCTCGGGCCAATAGAAGCTCATCTAACGGAACTTGGGAAGGAGGTAGCACCACTGGGCTTTGCTCTGGACCAAACCCAAGCCGAACTTCATCGTGTGAAGCTAGAATGGAATCGCCTTCACGAGAAGTTCAAACTAATAGAAATTGCTACTCGTGCAATGTTGGTCGAGCCGCCCCGAGATTCTATCACCTTAGCACACCTTACTCTTAGGTCCTATGCCGAGGTTATAAGGGGCTATGTAACAAGACCGTAACAGCCTTTTGTAATCCTTTGATTTAAATAAAAATTGTGATTTCTTCTTATGATGAAGTTTGTGAATTTTCAAATGTATGAATAAATATAGTATGCATATTTTTGATGAATTCTAGAAAAAATATATTTAAAAATATTTATGTAAACCTTAAATAATTAATTATGTGTAATGATTTTCAAAAAATGTTCTTCTACAATTATGTTCAGTATGAAATTTACAGTCTAATAAGATCAACTTAATTTTTGATGAATAGTAAATTATGAATAGTGATTTTACTTAGGATTAGTAATGAGACCAAATGGATTATTAATCTCACTTAAGGAAAGTATTAATATAATCTAGGCACCTTGATTAAGTAATGTGATTCAATAAATTAGGTAAATAACTGTTTCAGAAATTATTAGTCAATTATTAGTTTTTTCAGGTGAATAGTGTTTTTAATTAAAAATTAAATTAAAAATATTTAGAAAATTATTTTTATAAAATGGATTTCATTTTTGAACTCAGAGCATCGATATTATGTTAAGATAATTTTTGGGGTTTTTTCTGAAAAAAAATGAATTTTCGGTGAATAGTGTTTTTATTTAAAAATTAAATTAAAAATATTTAGAAAATTATTTTTATAAAATGGAGTTTATTTTTGAATTCAGATCATTGATATTATTTAAAGTTAAATTTTTGGGAGTTTTCTGAAAAAGTCAAATTTTCAGTGAATAGTAAAAATACAGTTTTAGGGTTTTGGTATGTTTAATGACATAATGACTGCATCATGATGATTCCATGATATATTTTGAGAGATGGTTGACTTTTGAATAGTAAGATAAGGTATGAGGTGTCCCAAGTGGCCAAAACCATGAGAAAATACCACTTGTTTTTTCAATACCACCAATGAGGTGTCCCTTGGCCATTAATGCTTTGTCCCCTCACTTTCCCTATAAATACCAAGCCATTATCTCATCCTTTCCATTCCAAAATCCTCCTTAACTAAGTTCTGGTCTCCTTACCTCCCAAGGAGTCCTCCCAAGGTGCCCTCAATCCCTCAAGGTCCCAACCTTTGAGTTTTAAGAGCTATGTTTTAAGGTAAGGGATCCTACCTCTCTCTTTCTTTCCAAGTACTCTCTTTTATGTCATTTCTTTTATACTTCATGTTCTTATGTTGGGTATGTTATTTTATATTCATCCTACTTTCCTTTCCATGTTCATATGATGAGAGACCCCCTCTTGCTCTCATCAATTCTTTTTAATAATGTTTAAGTGGCGTCGTTAAGCTGCCGAATTTTTAAGGGATTCTTTCACCCTTCTCGTTTTCAAAATCTATTTTCATGTCAAGTCTTTCAAGTTCCTTTTTATTATGTTGGGGTATTATCTCTATATATATCATACTGATCTTTTATTTTCGTATGATGAGATACCCTATTTGATCTCATCAATTCATTTTTTTGAAGTTTTAAGTGACGCCGTTAGGCTACCGAATTTTCATAAGAGAAATCTTATTTTTGTCTTCCTTCAATGTTTTTCATTTCATATGGTATGTATTTAAAATTTCATTACCATGTTCTTATATCCATTATATTCTGTCCTTATATTGTTTTATGGATCATTTATCAGTGGGTGACCCATGTACCCTCTCTTTTCAATGTTTTTTAAAACCCTGCAACATAGCTGTTATGCTGCCGAATTTTCATCTCAAAATGTCTTTCTCTTTTTCTCAAATTATTTTATTTTATTAAGTGAATACTCAAAGATCTTTATTCTACAGGGGTATTCACATATATATCAAAATTATCTATTTTAATTCTGGTACTTACATACATAAAACCCTCTTTCCTTTTTCTGTGGGTTTAAAGTGACATAAAGATCATGTCTTTAAAGCAGTTTTTTAAAATGTGATGACTATGAAATGAAACCAATTTCTTTTATGCTATATGTGTTGTTTATGAAATGATTTATGATGATATATGTGGCTCACATGATAATAAATTAAAATTAAGGGTGCGCCCTGATAGCGCTCCAATGCATTGGGTAAAGACTTAATCTCTAGAGATGACCATTTTTAACGACGCCTTGGTGAATAACCTTGGTAATTTTTAATGACACCTTGGGGATGGACCTTGGTGAAACGGAAATGATTGTCTATGTTAAATTTTTTATCCACATATTAAAGTTATAAAACACATTATTTTTATTATGATATGCCTCATGATCTCTTTCTCATGCCTTAAAGTTCTTTTTCATGACTTTTGATGTATCTCAAGTTCTTATGTAAAATGTTTCCCTTGTTTCCCTTACCGGGCCTTTTGCTCACCCTTTCCTTTGATGTGTGCTCCCAGGTTATGAGATGTTGTAATGAACTTAGGATGAACAAATTAAGAACTCTTTCAAGTGTTTAAGAAGAATTTTTTTGTTGTTGTCATGTATTAAGTTCCTAGTTTCCAAGACACTAAACCTTAAAGATCCTCAGTTTTGTATAATGTAATGAAAGTTTATGTGATAAAAAAACGGGATGATATAGTTGGTATCAAAGGGAGGTTTAGTTATTTTTGGAAATTAGGATATGAAAACTTTAGGAAGAACCCTATAGAAAAGTTTAAATATAGGAAATCTTCCCGGTATTTTGGTGAGTATTGAGTAAGGGGTTGCCAAGAAAATACATCTCTATCTAGATATGAGCAGGTAGAGGTGGCTCTGGCACAGATGTACATAGGGGTAAAACTCGAAAACACCACTTTGAGCTAGACTCGAATGGGAACTGGTACACGAAAACGGGCCTTGCTGCACTCTTGGTTACAACACTCCCGGGGGATATGCTTTGGTAAATTCATAAGCTTAGTATGAACCATTATTAAAGGAACAAAGATAAAATAAAATAAAGATTCACATAAGAATATATGATCATGGATAACCTAGATTGGAACCTAGGGGATCACAAGTTAGGGTATACTTTCCTTATACAAGTTTATCCTTCTATAATTTATGTTTCCTTTTTATGATTATTGGCTAAGTATTTAAGCCCCCTAATTATACTTTATTTTCTTAGTTAATGGTGGGAAATGGAAGAACATGTCCCAAAAACCAATGTGATAGGAAATGTGACAATTTCCCTATTAATATGACAGAGATGACAAGATATCAAGTTGAACATATTGTGATTGTGCCAAACCAGCTATCAAAAATCACAATTAATATTTGGTACCTAGTTGAATGCCCAAATTCATCAAGGAAGAAGAATACAAAGTCTCAAGGATGTTCATCTGATAAAGTTGATAAGGGAAAGAATATCCAATTTATTTTTTGCAAAAAGTGTGGGAAGAGGCACTAAGGAGAATGTCACAAAGGAAATGGGAGATGTTTTAAGTGTGGGAAGATAGGGCATAAAGTAGCCAATTGCTTTAAAAAAATGGGTAATGTGATGAATGGAGATAAGGTTCAATCTAATGTACCTTATACTATTCAATGTGGTAAATGTGGAGAAGTTGGACATTATCCAAGGCAATGATCTCTTGGAAGGGATGAGAAGCATGATGAGCATCAACAATCTTCAAGGACAAGGGAACAATGCAAGTCCTGTGCTGAGATGGATCATGATGACTAAAGTACATGTAACTTCTTCGCAATAATTTTTTGTGTCATGTTTTATTTTAGTTCATGCCCTATAATCATATATTTAATGTTTTCTAAGAACATCGAGTAACTACTTAAGATGGTTTTATATCATTAAGGAAAACATCTATTGTTATGTACCACATGTTGATGTTGTGAAGTTGTTCTTCTTGAAAAAAAATATGATTAGGGGATTAAAAGATGATTATTATTTTGGAAGACGTTCACTATTTTGGGAACCCTATATGATCAAGGTAAATAGATTACTACGGTATTTTCTTTGAGGAGTAAAGGTTGACTTATATTTTGAAGAATCGATAAATTTAAGGTGAACTTATGGTAATTTAGGTTACTAATGGAAATGATTAACCTATCATGGGGAGAATGTGATTAGGTTAGTTACTTTTGTTATAAGATGATAAGAGTGGTTGATGTTGTTTGGAGATGAACGATAAAGTTTATCTTGGAAGACTATGTTATCAAATCCTTCTTGTATTTGGGTTTCAATCTTAGTTTGGTTTATTTTGAGGAATTTTAAGGATAGTTATTTATGGAATGGTCTATGATGAACCTTGGGTAGTACCGTGGAATTTTGAAGATTTAAGAGTAGTTTCCCTTCCTATGGGGTTCTTTCTTTTTGAAGAGTTGTTTTATCTTACCCTTTCTATTTTGGGATAATGTTTAAAGATATAAGAAATAGATAGTTAATATTTTGTGGATTACGTGACTCTCTAGAAGATGATTCTTGTGCTTTTGATGAGACCAAGGGTTTTTGAATGCTCATCGTTTGGAGAAAAGATTAGTTTTGGTAGAAACTTATTAAAGGATGAAACTCTACTTGAAGATAGGTATATTTCCTTATGTTTTTATTCTATATAGTAAATGAATTCCTCAAAATTATTAAAAGGAACATAAAACAAAAACTTTTTTGGTTTAATTTTCCTACTGGGTAATCAAAGTCTGTTTACACACATCATAATTTTGTGATTTTATTGTGGTTAACTTTATCCTAATCATGTTTTCTATCACTCTCCCTCAGAACTTGACCCTTTTTTTCTTCCATATCCATGTTTTCCTACATGGAATCCTAGTATGGGTTAACTCGGGTGACCTTTGTACTTCCTTTTCTTTCTTTTAAAGTAATAGTTTTACTGACTCTTTTTCTAATGTGGGACTTTCAATGAAATTTCCAAGCCCAATTTTAAAAATTGCGAGGATGCAATTTCTTAAGGGGGAAGATTGTAAAGACCCGAAATTTTGAATAAATCTTGTTTCCTAAATTTTGTGTGTTATTTTATTTTATACTCAAAAAAACTTTTTCATTTAATAAAATGAATATAATTAAAATGAGACTATTGGGTTTTGATTATTATATGACCATTAGTCAATATGACCTTTGGAAACTAAATGTTGCGATTATTGTCTCTAAATACAAGTGATCTTGGTTAATTAATATAGAAAGAAGATTTGATGGCCTCATCCAGCAATCTCGGGCCAATCGAATCCCATCTAATGGAACTTGGGAAGGAGGTAGCACCACTGGGCTTTGCTCTAGACCAAACCCAAGTCAAACTTCATCGTGTGAAGCTAGAACAGAATTGCCTTCGTGAGAAGTTCAAAATGATAGAAATTACTACTCGTGCAATGTTGGCCGAGCCGCCCCAAGATTCTATCACCTTAGCACACCTTACTCTTAGGTCCTATGCTGGGGTTATAAGGGGCTATGTAATGAGACCGTAACAGCCTTGTGTAATCCTTTGATTTAAATAAAAATTGTGATTTCTTCTTATGATGAATTTTGTGAATTTTAAAATGTCCGAACAAATATAGTATGCATATTTTTGATGAATTCTAGAAAAAAGATATTTGAAAATATTTATGTAAACCTTAAATAATTAATTATGTGTAATGATTTTCAAAAAATGGTCTTCTACAATTATGTTCAGTACAAAATTTAGAGTCTAATAAGATCAACTTAATTTTTGATGAATAGCAAATAATGAATAGTGATTTTATGCTTAGGATTAGTAATGTGGCCAAATGGATTAGTAATCTCACTTAAAGAAAGTATTAATATAATCTAGGCACCTTGATTAAGTAATTTGATTCAATAAAATAGGTAAATAACTGTTTCAGAAATTATTAGTCAAGTATTTGTTTTTTCAGGTGAATAGTGTTTTTTAATTAAAAATTAAATTAAAAATATTTATAAAATTATTTTTATAAAATGGATTTCATTTTTGAACTCAGAGCATCGATATTATGTTAAGATAATTTTTGGGGTTTTTTCTGAAAAAAATGAATTTTCGGTGAATGGTGTTTTTATTTAAAAATTAAATTAAAAATATTTAGAAAATTATTTTTATAAAATGGAGTTTATTTTTGAATTCATATCATTGATATTATCTAAAGTTAGATTTTTGGGAGTTTTCTGAAAAAGTCAAATTTTTAGTGAATAGTAAAAATATAGTTTTAGGGTTTCGGTATGTTTAATGACATCATGACTGCATCATGATGACGCCATGAGATATTTTGAGGGATGGCCGACTTGTGAATAGTAAGATAAGGTATGAGGTGTCCCAAGTGGCCAAAACCATGAGTAAATACCACTTGTTTTTCAATACCGCCAATGAGGTGTCCCTTGGCCATTAATGCCTTATCCCCTCACTTTCCCTATAAATACCAAGACATTCTCTCATCCTTTCCATTACAAAATCCTCCTCAATGAATTTATGGTCTCCTTACCTCCCAAGGAGTCCTCCCAAGGTTCCCTCAATCCCTCAAGGTCCCAACCTTTGAGTTTTAAGAGCTATGTTTTAAGGTAAGGGATCCCACCTCTCTCTTTCTTTCCAAGTACTCTCTTTTATGTCATTTCTTTTATGCTCCATGTTCTTATGTTGGGGATGTTATTTTATATTAATCCTACTTTCCTTTTCATGTTCATATGATGAGAGACCCCCTCTTTCTCTCATCAATTCATTTTAATAATGTTTAAGTGGCGTCGTT
Organism: Viscum album; assembly: GCA_963277665.1. Classification (NCBI taxonomy): domain Eukaryota; kingdom Viridiplantae; phylum Streptophyta; class Magnoliopsida; order Santalales; family Viscaceae; genus Viscum; species Viscum album. Next base: position 1,088,126,814 of record OY728130.1, on the reverse strand, counting down.
AGGCTGCCGAATTTTTAAGGGATTCTTTCACCCTTCTTGTTTTCAAAATCTATTTTCATGTCAAGTCTTTAAAGTTCATTTTTATTATGTTGGTGTATTATCTATATATCCATCATACTGATATTTTATTTTTGTATGATGAGAGACCCTATTTGATCTCGTCAATTCATTTTTTTGAAGTTTTAAGTGACACTGTTAGGCTGCCGAATTTTCATAAGAGAAATATTATTTTTGTCTTCCTTCAATGTTTTTCATTTCATATGGTATGTCTTTAAAATTTCATTAAAATGTTCTTATATCCATTATATTCTATCCCTATACTGTTTTATGGATCATTTATGAGTGGGTGACCCATGTACCCTCTCTTTTCAATGTTTTTTAAAACCCTGCAACATAGTCGTTATGCTGCCGAATTTTCATCTCAAAATGTCTCTCTCTTTTTCTCAAATTCTTTTATTTTATTAGGTGAATAATAAAATATATTTATTCTAAAGGGGTATTAAAATATATATAAATATTATCTATTTTAATTCTGGGACTTACATACATAAAACCCTCTTTCCTTTTTCCGTGAGTTTAAAGTGACATAAAGATCATGTCTTTAAAGCAGTTTTTTAAAATGTGATGACTATGAAATGAAACCCATTTCTTTTATGATATATGGGTTGTTTATAAAATTATTTATGATGATATATGTGTCTCACATGATAATAAAGTAAAATTAAGGGTGTTCCCTGATAGCGCTCCAATGCATTGGGTAAAGACTTAATCTCTAGAGATGACCATTTTTAACGATGCCTTGGTGAATAACCTTGGTAATTTTTAATGGAAGCTTGGGGATGGACCTTGGTGAAACGGAAATGATTGTCTATTTTAAATGTTTTAGCCACATCTTCAAGTTATGAAACACATTATTTTTATTATGATATGCCTCATGATCTGTTTCTCATTCCTTAAAGTTATTTTTCATGACTTTTGATGTATCTCAAGTTCTCATGTAAAATGTTTCCCTTGTTTCCCTTACTGGGCCTTTTGCTCACCCTTTCCTTTGATGTGTGCTCCCAGGTTATGAGATGTTGTAATGAACTTAGGATGAACAAATTAATAAGCCTTTCAAGTGTTTAAGAAGAATGTTTTTTTTTGTCATGTATTAAGTTCCTGTTTTCCAAGACACTAAACCTTAAAGATCATCGGTTTTGTATAATGTAATGAAAGTTTATGTGATAAAAAGGCGGGATACTATAATCCCACAATCTTATATCAGGTTTCATCTCTCCAAATCAACTTTAAAAAAATATTAAAGGCCACAATAGGGATATGGGGACTCATACAAAAAGTGTGTCGGTCCATGGACCTAGGCCCAAGACCCAAGACTGCCTCACACCAACCACTGAAACCCACCCCAAATCGCCATTGGAAATATTCATGAACACCATGTCAGATGCCAGTCCACATCACATATCCCATCATCATGCCTTGGGACCCACGATGTCGTCGATGTCCATGAAACCACTAAGGTTGTCACTATATTAGAATACATTATTGAACTTTGAGGGATGCCATAAAGATCAGGTTCCATCTAGACAAGAGACAATTATTTTTTATCAATTTTGTTAGGTAGGAATGTACATAGATCCCTTCATGGCCCCCTTGAGATTGTATGTGTTCTACGTGGAATCACGACTATCTCAATGGCTTCACCTTCACCTTCTCAACCTTTCTTTATTGTTCAGCTACCTCATGCTTATGATAAAGTTTAGTATCTTACATGATCATGGCCAGAAAGAGTATCTTACATGATCCCCCAAAGTTTCTTACATAAGTGGATAAATAATGATTTAATCTTGTATGACAGTATAAAAACCTTACATAGCTTGTTTTCAAAAAGAAAAAGGACAAAATCCTACGCAGTCTACTGCAAATTGGTTTTACTCTTACTTGAGTTATAGTTATTCACATGTGGCCCTCAATATTCTATATTTAATGTTACGTAGAAAATACCATGTCAATATTTCCTTAACATAGTGTAAATGTACTATGTAGTATTTAGTTTAATTATTAATATTTGGTATTCAATCCAGCCCTTCACTTTTTTAAAAAATGGGAATATCTTACACAACTATTCCAAGAAGGATTTATTCTTACATAGAATTATTAAAACCCAGTTTATTCTTATGCATCCCTATGAAATCCTTCTCCAAGATTATCTCAATCTTCTTCCACATACAAGAAAATAAAAAGATGATGAAAAGCCAACCATTCATTTTATTTACCAAAATTTTATAATTTAAATAAGTTCATAATTTAGCCAGATTAGTAAATATTCCCAAAATAATATGAATTGAATCTTTAATTCCAAAGCATCATAGAACACAATTGATTGAAAAATATGAGAGAATAAAATAAATTGAATATCAATAATACATAATGTGTTTTGAAATTGATCAAACACCAATTGAAACTATGATGAATTTCGAAATTGGGAATAAATAATCGATTGTAGGCATTGTGTATTGTTGATGAAATGTGCATCAAATATGTGTATGATGATGATGATGAGAAATGGAAACATAGCTATAAGAGGAAAAAAAGGAAAAGGGAACATAATGTAAAGCCCAAAAGTTCACCCATTTCATTAACACATAGCCATATATATAGATTACATGTGATGTAATCCAATAGTTAAGATTAATCCCCACCATATCTAATCCAACAGTTGGATTTCCAAAGGTTAGAGAGTATAGAAGGTTGGGCTATGTAAAGGTTTGTATTGGTAACCAAAGATTCAAAATCATTATCAAAATTATGACATGCACGCGTTAAAATTTCATAACACTCCCCCTTGGATGTTCAAATTTCATTGAATATTATATAATCTTCACTTAAAAAACTCTATGGAAAAAAATAAGTGAAGCCAAAGTAATTGAATTCTATGTCATGTTGACTCATTAGAAAACTTACCAGGAAAACCCAGTGGGAAAAATCTTATGAAGGGAAAAGGAGTACAGTGTTCCCAACTCCCCTTGATCATATCATTTAATTGTGTCTTCAGTAAATCAATTAATATTATTATTTAATTTTTTTCTTTAGGACATGAGATGAATACCATAGGTAATAATGAATGGTCTCATTGAAAATTATGGCTCATGGGGAAGGAAAACAATTTCCATTAATTAAAAATATCCATAATAATTTATAACACCATTGGATATTTTTTAGATGTATGATTACCTCATTAAAAACCTCATCAAGGAAAATCCCTTTAGGGTAAAACCCTTGATTAGGGAAAATAAGTAAAATAACATCAAGTTTTCATAGTGTTGCCTCATTAAAAATCTTATCAAGAAAACATAATGGGAAAAACATGACTAAGGGAAAATGAGTACAATAGTTATATCTCCCTCTGATAATGGTCATTGCTACATCATTTAACTCATAGAATTTTCCTAGTCAATTCATAACCAAATTTTCAGTTTTGAATTTTGGAATAATAATAATTTATACCCTTTAGATTTCAATGAATAGGGAAGAACATTAACTTGCATTATAATATGATTTATTGTTATTTACAAAGTACATATGCACATGTATATGCATATCCTTCAAGGATAAATAAAATTTTCATTTTATATTTAATTTTTCTGGGATAAGTATGTTCTTCATTAACCCCTATTGTATAAAATATATCACTTTTTAAAGTATGAGATTTAATGGTTAAGGGTATTTTCATGAATATGTAAAATCATCCAAAAATTTATGATTTCATATTTTGGATGATTAATTCAAAATACAAGGATATTCTTTGTAATTTCATGATCAAATAATTCATTGTTTTCATAAAACTCTTTGAGAGCTTTGATGTTTTTCAAAACATCTTAATAATATGATGAATACAATGATTCATATAAACCATGGGATGATAAGTTCAATTTTATATTCTTCCTTATCTTAATATTGATACATGAAATACATCTTATTCAGTTCACCCCATAATTTATAGTATTGGGTGAAACATTCATGGTTATGAATATGCTTCAGGCATTTTGAACCCTTTGAAAATTCATATATAGATGTTATAATCAATAAATAGTGACAAGATTAATTGTAAATAATCTAAACAGATATAAATATTCAAATATACAAGGAAGAATATTTATTATAATAATCTTATCGGTATTCAATAGTCTTTATAGTTTGGATAATAAACCCAAAACTTTATATGTTGAACATATCATAAGTTCCTTTAATACTTTTGTCTAATTATAGTGATGTCAACATCTATCAAAATCCATTTTCATCAGTGATTTTTCAAAGAATTAAAAAAATTAAATATATTATCAACAACATTGAATGAGATCTCATAATTTTTTTTGGTATCGGTGTCACTTCAGGGACAATATCTAAAAATATATAATGTTGTTAATATATTCATTTTCCTCTTCAAGGAAAAATATATTCATTGTTTTCTACTCATGATGAACAATGGTTTTATATAATCAGTTCAACAACACTTTTAATTTGTATAATTAGACTATTGATTTTTAACACTTTATATTCATGTAAGTGTTGTGAGAATTTTGTCAATGGTTCTACCGGACCATTTTGTGTATAGTATGTGATGCTCAATATTTATTTTAATCATCATACATGGCATGAAATGTATACTCACTAGCAACTAATAACGCATGTGACCATTTAGTAGATTCATCTTACATATGGTATTTAAATGGATCACATGGTAGGTGGGCACACCTATATATACTTCATAATTTGTTCTTCATAAATATATGAGAAATTCATTTCCAAAATAGCTGCTAATGATATAAATAATTTACCTTGATAATAGGTAGATTAATAATCAGTGACTCATGGTAAATTATTATATATGGGGTATTAATAATAACCTAATGAGAATGAATTCTTTTATAATTTAGTATACATGCATCTATTAAATAAATTCATCATTCTTCCCCTGATGTATGTCTACTATGTTATCAAAAAATTGATGCTCATGTATACTTGAATCATTATCTTTCATTATAATTGATCACGAATGGCCTAAATCAACATGTCATGTATTTAAAGTGTTGGGATCAGTAAACTTTTGGTTTACCATTATTGATTCTGTTGTATATAACAAATTCTTTATAATCACTTTTTATGAATTCTTGTTACATATCATGGTACCTATTTTATCCAATGTCTCTATATGATATTCGTTTTCAAGAATACCATTGATATATCTCATCGAGACTTCAGATATAACAAAGCATTTAAATTTTTTACTACCATATAGGAATATATTTTCTCTTATGGATCTGTTATTTAATTTTCCCTCCCGGTAAATGTACTTAGATGAGCATATACTAACTCATATTTGAGTTCTATCGAAGCGTTTAATAAAAATAATATTTATAATGATTTTTCTTCAAGATATATATGCAAGATTTTTAGGATCTTCCATTGTGCATATTCATATTTGTCATTATAATTTCCACTTTTGACAATTGATGAGTTCATAATTGTCAGGACCCATCCCTCGGGGGCCATGTCGGGACTACCCCAAGCCTGTCTTCCATAGGCTAGGGGTTGGCGACTAGCACCGAAGGCATATTCCCTAAAATTGGGAAGGCATTGCCTTTATAACCTGTAAACACACGCAACCAAACACACAACAAGATACGAACTCAAGCAAACTGTATAGTAAAAGAGAGAGTACAGTAAGCAAAAAGGGGTCAGAATACAAGCCCAACAATAATAGTACAAGTACAACTGAAATACAATACAACTGAAGAAAAAGAAATGCAGCTACTGGGTCGTCCTCCGAGGTTCCTGCCTGAAGGGTAGGTACAGATCGCCTCCTCAGCACTCCACATCCGACTGTCTCCTCTGCCTATCGCCACGTTGTATGGTCCACCTCCGGGCCCCGTCTAGACCTGGTACCCTCAGCCTCTATCAGCGATGTCTGTCGTCTGCACCAAACACAACAAGGTGCGGGCATAGCCCGTACAAGGGTGAGTATAATGATACTCAGTAGGGACCCCGAGACCCTCAAGGTCTCACAAAATCCACCAAGGATAAACCACAAGGCGTGAAATCAACTGACAACCCTACTTAGGTATATGTCCATACATATACCTAAGTTATCAAGTATATTAATCTCAATCATGAGGAAAACACAAAGTCCAACTCAAAGCTCAAAGCTCAAGTGTTCCACAAAGGAAGGAATACCACGAAGGTAAGTACCACACAGGTACGCCACACAGAAGAATACCATCAAGGTATTACCACGAAGGAAAGTACCACAAGGTACAGACTCAGCTCACACCAGGTATTTCTTAGGTATAGTAGTAGAGATGATTAGATGTAACCACTAAATCATCTTACTCTGTTAAGAGGCTCTGTTGCAGACCCACACAAGATCGCTCGGTGCTGACCCACAGAAGATCGATCGGTGCTAACCCACAGAGGATCGCCCGGTGCTGACCCGCACAGGATCGCTAGGTGCTGACCCACACAGGATCACTCGGTATTGTCCCAGACAGGATCATTATTCATTCTTCACGTCACAGCCAGCTACTGGGTTCCCGCGCTAGGCTTGCTCGTCTCTGGGAGGGTTTGCTCCTCAAGCCACTATTCGATACTCCAACTGCCACGAAGTCCCAAGAAAAAGTATCTCAAAGGACCGCCACATCACAGGGGTCTCAACGCAACAGACGGTGCGTCAATCGGACGCTCGGTTTGTAAGTTATTAGCCTTTTAGTCCTGAGGGCCCGGTTGAATTCGTGCTCGATCCAACCCGACCATATCTCAACTTTATCCAAATCTCCAGTGGGGTATACTCAAAGGGACCGTCTCGCTCCAAGGTTTACAACGCCGTTGACGGTTTGTCAAACGGACACATGGTGCCAAAGTTATGGCCAATAGAGTGAAAAGCTCGTAGCTGGTCCGGGTCTGGTCCGACCCGACCCGGTTTGGGTCGACCCGCCCCGGCCCGCCTTTTCTGGCTCGGCCCGTGATGGGCGGCGCGGGGGCCGCGGAGCGGCGCGAGGCCGCGAGGGCGGCGCGGGGGCCGCGGAGCGGCGCGAGGCCGCGAGGGCGGCGCGGGGGCCGCGGAGCGGCGCGAGGCCGCGAGGGCGGCGCGGGGGCCGCGGAGCGGCGCGGGGGCCGCGAGGGCGGCGCGGTGGTCGCGGGGCGGCGAGGCCGCGGGGGCCACGGAGGGCCGTTGGGCGGCGAGGCCGCGGGGCCGTGGAGGGCCACTGGGCGGTGAGGCCGCGAGGGTCGCGAGGTTGCGGGACGGCGAGGCCGCGGGGGCCGCGGAGGGTTGCTCGGCGGTGAGGCGACGGGGTCGCGGAGGGCCGCTGGGCAGCAAGGCCGCGGGGGCCGTGAAGGTCGCGAGGGCGGTGCGAGGCTGCAGGGGGGCGAGGTTGCGGGGCGTCGCGGGGCTGCGAGGCCGCGGGGCCGTCGTCGTCGTCGCGACCGGCGGTATGCCGGCCGCCGCATTCGTTCGTCGTCGTGGCACAAAGCTGCCTTCTTCCATTGCGATGAACACACCATTCAAGAAGAACGCCGGAGGGGTCGGGCCATGTTTGTTTGACCCGCACCCTCTGCGTTAGAGCGGTAGCAAGCGACTCAACAAAATCTTGAATGAAGAACGTTAAACCCTACAACCACCCACAATGATTATTCCCAAACCCGCAAAAGAAAATATCCACGAATCAACTAATTAGAGAGTTGATCCATGTTCTTTTGTTTTAGAATGGAAGAACATGAGAATATATAATCATACACAACTAAACCCCTACCTCGGAGATTTGTCGACAGAGGTCGCGAGGAGGGAGACGAAGTCATTGGGGATAGACAAACGTCAGTGACGTCGGCATTTCCTCGATCATCAGTTTGTTGTCATTGAAGACGTTCCTCGTCGGCGTGAGCGTTCTTCGTTAGGGAGCGTGTTTTTCGTTGGAGAACGCGTTCTTCGTTGGAGAGAGTAATCTCCAAAAGGTTCTCCTCTCCCAATTCCACCAAAATGTGAAAACAGCCCCCTTGTTAATTTAAGTTTATCAAATTAAAAGGTTGGCACAATTAATTGGACCACGTTGATATAATTAATTGGCTCCAATTAATGGGAGGAAATGATTAATGGGGAGTTGAGAGGTTTCTCCCCCATTAAGAGGGGTCGGGTGGTCCCCGCCCCTAAATTCAAAATGGGGGTTAGTTCAGGTGGTCCCCACCTCTAAACTATGAGAGGAATAATATCCACTTTGGGGGATAACATCGAACGAATTACATCAGATGATATTGATAATCCATAAGTGCCTAATAAATAATAATTTTCCCCTTGATATTACTGCTGCAAGATTGATAATTGATAAATGAAGATATTTTTTAATGTAATATTAAAGGATACTATTTTCATATCACCCTTTAGGGATGCATTATTTTATATTCATTATTAAAAATTATTGAGCTTAAAAGTTTATTGTCATCAAACCACTTCTGGAGGTTTTTTTTTATTATTTGGTATAAAAAAATACATCACAATGATCATTCTCAAAACATCGTATTCACCTCAAACTTGATTTAAAATAAAATCATGTATATTTGCATTCACTTCAGTGAATGAAATAAATCTTTTTCAATAAATATTCGCGTTCACTTCAGGAAATGAAATGAAATTATTTGTTTAGGTTTTACAATAACATGAATATTCAATTCATCATTTTCATCTTACTTCGAGGGATGTGTATTAATAAAATAAATATCATCTCTGTCATTATTGTTTAAACATCATAATCAAGTTTGACACCTTCAGAGTGTAAAAAAAGATAGGTGATGTTAAATTTTATTATGTTGTCATCATTTTCAGGACATGATTAGTAAAATTTACTTCAACACTTCAATGTATGATAAGTACACGATGTTCATCATTCAACCACTTCTGGTGGCATTGTTTCATTTTTTTATTTGATTAATGATATTTTTCTCGACGTTGACTAAGTCAATTATTAACCAATCACATTCACTTCAGGAAATGAACTGAAATTTTAGCAATCATGAGTCATTACAGCTCTTCAGGAGCTCATTATTTTTCTCGCAACAAAATATTAAGAAAACCATATATTATTTTCAAATTTATCAGAAGGGGGAAATAAATGTAACAATTCCTTACAATGAAAATAGAACTTGTCTTTTGATGTACCTCTTCGAATGAGTGGAGTCAATGCACACATGAAATAGTGTGTCAAAAGAAGAATGTTTAGAGAAACATGTGACACACCTTTTTCATGTAAGAATTATCTTATGTTGATGACAACATTATCACGATGCGCAACACAGAGAATATGATCGTGTTGATAATGTGTTATGAAATTGATCGAACACCAATTGAAACTGTAAGGAATTTTGAATCCGAAATAAATAATTGATCGTAGGCAATGCGTATTGTTGATGAAATGTGCGTTGAATATTCGTATGACAATGATAATGGCAAATTGAAATACAAATATAAGAGGAAAAACAAAAGGCAAGGGGAACACAATGTAGAGCCCAAAAGTTCACCCATTTCATTGGCACATAGCCATATATATATATAGTACATGTGATATGATCTAATAGTTAAGATTAATGATCACCATATTGAATCCAACAATTGGAATTCCAAAGGTTGGAGAATATGAAAGGTTGGGTTATGTGAAGGGTTGTATTGAGAACCAAAGAATCATCGTCATTATCACCATTATAACCTCGACACATTAATATTTCATAACATAATGAATAATTTTCATATGTCAATTTGCATAGTTGATTATTCATATTTACCATGGTGGATGATGTCGCATGATAGCATGCGACATTTTATATTTAGATGTAATGTCCCTCACTATTGAGTGGATTTCTCACCACTAGGTGTTAGACCTTAGCATATTAGAGGCGGGCTTAGAGAGTTCATTTACCGGTATGTCAATATCTGACAAATAAAATAAATGCAATCAATTAAAAATAATTATAAACGCCCTTTACAAAAAACACTAAAAACACTCAATTTTTATACCTAAAAAATTTTCATTAAAAATCAACATTCATCCTCATTATTATTTTTACTTTTACTGTAGTGCGTGTTAAAATTTTAAATTTATGTTAATTTTAATAAGTTAAACATCATGGTCAATTAATTTTAAAAAGTTTAATATGCTATAATTTTTTTACATTCTTCTTATTAAAAGAAAATAAGATATGATTTTTTTTTTCAAAGATCTTGAAAGATTTGAGTGTTTTTTTTTTTTTTTGTGAAATTTAGATTTTGTTTTGTTTTGTTTTTTTGAGTACTAAAACCCCACTTGAGTCTCACAAATCATGTTCTTCCCGATAGAACCCCACCTGGTACCAAATTCAATCATTGGCATCCTAAAAGGTCAAAAAGGTCTAAAAGTTAGAAAAAAAATTATTAAAATTTTCCAGGCGTTGAGATTTTATAAATTTTTTTAAAATTTTAGCCAATAAAGTCAAAAAAGTAGAGGGAATCCCCTGTGGCAGTTTTTAATTTAACAATAATATAAATAAATAATAATTATAAATTAAAATCAACATTTAATATATCATTTCAAAATTGAAACGTCGAATTTGGTGAGTTAAAAAACGAATTATTAAATATTAATCGATCATAAATAAAATAAGCAGGCATTGGGCGCCAACCATGTGACCCAAGTCATTTTAGTTTACCAGAGTTATAAGTACGTTGGCTTATCAGTAACCGTTATAAGTACCCATTCTTATCAGTGGCACTCTTGCTCGGGCATTACGCGCAGAGAAGAGGGTGGGAGCGAGATCTTTACGGAGACCTAAAATCGTTGAAGCTGCATTCATCTTTCTCTTTTTGCTGATTTTCCGATCCGTATAACGTATTTCGCTGTCGCCCGCTGTCTGGTACGAGCTCCGAGTTGTATTAGAGTTCACATTCTTTTTGTTTTTACGTCTTGGATGCTGTATCGGTTGTGGATGCTCGAGCTGTATTGATCATATTGAATGTTCATTTGTTTTCTGACAGTACTGCGCGGAATTAGGGATTTCCTCTGAAGTCTCCGGCTGCCGTGGAATTGTCAGGGTTTTGATCTTAGAAGCTGTCGCGCTTTCAGCTCGCGAAGGACCGAACATGTCTTCTTCTCTTAACAGAGAACTCGTTTTTATTATACTCCAATATCTTGACGAAGAGAAATTCTTGGAGACTCGTCATAAGTAAGGCTTATATCGTATATTTTTAGTACGAATTCTATCAAATAACATCCTCTTTTCTTGAAAAAAGAAAAAAAAAAACGGTGGTCTATTGAGGTTTTAATTTGTTTTTTTGGGTTCTCCTTCCTTCCATTTCTTGAGATTGGAGCAAGAGTCTGCGGTTTTCTTCGACATGAGGTATTTAGAGGAATCGGTGACGAAAGGGGAATGGGATGCGTTGGAGAAGTATCTTTCATGTTTTACAAAGTTTGACGACAACGGAGACTCCATGTTAACCTTCTTTGAGATAAGAAAGCAAAAGTATCTTGAAGCTTTGGACAAGTAAGTGATAGGTTTGATTGAAAGCATAATTTCAGTTTTAATGAAACGTCTTTTTTTGCATTTCTCCTTTTTGCATTTCATCTTTAATTGTAGGCGAGATCTGGCAAAAGCCGTTGAGATTTTAGTTACAGATTTGAAGGTGCATGCCCCATTCAATGAAGATATTTTTAGTAAAATGAGGCAGCTTTTGACTCTGGACAACATTAGGTTTGGAGATAATTATTTTTGTTTTATCGGTCATATTTCACTGTTAAAATATTTATCATGTTCGACCTTTTTTCACGTGTTACTGAAATATGCTTATTTCCAGAGAGAACGAGCAGCTGTCTAAATATGGCGATACCCAGTCTGCTAGAGCCACTGTGCTTACTGGACTGAAAAGGCTAATAGAGGCAAACCCCCTGTTTCGTGATAAGCTCCACTTTCCTTCCATGAAGAACTCCAGATTGAGAACTCTAATCAATCACAGGTCTAATTTACTCTTTTCCCCTTTTCTGTGGCGTGTTTAGATTCAAAACTTGTACCTTTTTTGGCACTTAAATCCTTCTCTGTGCTTGCAGTTTAAACTGGCAGCATCAAGTTTGTAAGAATCCAAGGCCTAGTCCTGAAATAAAGACCCTGTTTTCTGATCACAGTTGTGGACAACCACGTGGAGCAGGAGCACCATCACATGTCACCAATCCATTAATAGGTTCTGTGCCAAAAGCAGGGGGCCTCCCTCCCCTTGGTGCTCTTGGTGTAAGTAGGAAACTGCAGTGTTTGCTAATGTCAAGTTATTTGAACATGCAGTTTCTTGAGTTTGACTTGGCATTCTCAATTCAGTCATTTCAGCCTGCATCTGCTCTGCCAGATTATCTTGCTGGATGGATGGCCAATGCACCTCCCGTGCCTCACCCTGCAGCTTCTTCTGGGGCCATTGGTTTGAATCCACCCAATCCTGCAGGTATCTGGGGCATATTGATTTAAGTGGCACACCTATCAGGGTGATTAAGTTAATGTTTTGTGCTATGTTATATTGTATGCCCCCGGGGTCTCAAAAAAAAAAAAAAAAAAAAAAATGCAGTAAAATTTTAATCGCATCTGATGAAGATGTTCATCATAAAGCTGCTTGCTCTGTTATTTTTTGTATTAGATTTGGGACCCTTTTCTCACCTAATATTTATTTGACTGTGTTTTTGTCAGAAATCTTGAATTATCCGACAGAGTATTCTGAATATGTACTGAAGAGTGCAATACCTTTTGGAATAACTGAGGAAGTATGTGTCCATTTTTTCTTAGATTATATTTTTCAGACGCATTATTTTGATTTCCTGAGATGTGTTCCCACATCAGAAATATATTAATGTTAGTGAATCATTTTGTCAGGGCTACATTTCTTTCATTTGAAATGTACTCCTAAGATGAACGTGATCTCCATTTACATGATAAAATCTCAGCAATTTAATTTTGTCTGCAAACATACGGGCCTGAATAGCCTTCCTCAAGAAGAAATGAGGTGTGGATACTATTACAATTGAGATATAAGCTCATGTTCATTTTGGGGACTTACGGTGCTAGTTACTAATTAGGGTGGTGATTGAGTTGTGTCAAGCTGATAACAGCAAACCACTCTTGCTCAAGCTTGATTCAGTCCCCTGGCCACAGTAAAAAACTGCACGCTTTTTTCAATTTCCATTATAAAATAACAAAACAATGCAGTTTGGAATGGAATCATTAGAAATATATCAATATGAAAATGATAAGGAATCTGCACTGGGCGTTTGATTCCATAGTCATGGAGCTGCTCAACTACATCATCTTACAATAATTTCAGGGAATGGGGGAGCAAGGTGTGTGCAATTGTGTGTATTATTTCTTGGAAATTTAAGCCTCGAGTTCACCTTCATCTAACTTGATTATCCACCCATGTCATCTTCTTCCAGGTTAATCTTCCAGTTAATATCATGTCCCTTCCATATCCTACTCAGAGTCATGCGCAGAGTTTGCATTCTTCTGTGGACTTGCCAAGGACTGTTGCGATGGTTCTTAATCAGGGTTCTTTTGTCAAGAGCATGGATTTTCACCCATTGCAACAAGTTCTTTTACTTAGTAATTCATGATATTTTATTCAGATTATATTTGTTTCACATGAGTGGCTTAGGTTTAAACTTTTTATTCATCACTGAATTGTTTTAGTTGGAACAAACGCGGGAGATGTTCTGTTGTGGGATGTCGGTTTCCAGTTCAGGCTTTCTCTCAAAAGATTCAAGGTTTGGGAGATTATGTCATGTTCAATGCCTCTACAGGTTTGACTTTGATTTCTATATTAACTGTCGTGAACATGAAATCATCATTTGACACATCTTGCTGTCATTGATATTGAGCCTGATATAACTCTGTGTTCTCTGCTTTTCTAACAGGAATCTTTAGCCAATGATTATTCTGCATCAATTAACCGTGTGACGTGGAGTCCTGATGGCACGCTTTTTGGTATGATTAAATGATGTTTGTTATTTTTCTCCAACTTACTATTTCACAAATTTCACTTCCAAACCTGATTACCAATGCCTCACTAAGTAAGAAACATTTAGTTCATTGCTAATTTTGATACTTACATAGGTATTGCATATTCCAAGAACATTATACACTTGTACTCTTATAATGGTGGTGATGATCTGCGGAACCGCCTAGAGGTATGCGCCAATAGTTACTTTCTGGGAGCCATGTTTTTTTTCCTATTTAGCTTCAATGTCACCTTTTCTTGCACATGGCCAGTTGTATCTTTAGACAGTGATAGGCTCATATATGAAAATCTTGTTGGTTTATTCAGATCGAGGCTCATGTGGGCAGTGTCAATGATATTGCTTTCTCTTTTCCAAACCAACTTTGTGTTGTTACCTGCGGGGAGGATAGGCTCATTAAGGTTGGTTTTGATAATTCTTATTTCTGGTGGATGGGTGGAAGTTGTTGTGCTTATACCAAGATTTTCAGGTATGGGATGCAGCCACTGGCATTAAAGATTTTTCTTTTGAGGGTCACGGATCTCCTGTATATTCTATCCGCCCATACCAAAAGAAAAAGTCTCAGGTGTTTCCATTCTCTAATTGTATTATATCTGCAGAAGTATAACTGTTATTTGGATGTTTATCTCATTCTTCCCTAGAAGAAGCAATGATAATTTTTGATTAATGCAAACCACAATTGGGCAGTGTTAGAGTAATTAGATATGGAGTTTGACCGGGTCAATCCTATGGGTTAGATTAGTGGGCTAAGCCTATAATTATTCATTTTTATTATTTCAGTCCCACATGGATAGATGTTCCTATTTTTACTCTTTCATTCATCTATAAATAAAGGGCCCTACCTCTTTATGAGGCACGGGATTTCATTTAACTTGGTATCTAAGCAGGTTCCCCAACCATGGTCCCCTCTCTCCTATTTCGTTGAGTGACCAGTCCCACCCCTCTCATTCATCAAGATGCATGAATTGCGGCTTAACCATGCTTCTCATTAATCACGATGCATGATATAATAGTGGGAACCATCAATAATCATTTGGAAAGATACGTATGCATTTTCTTCCTTGAAATCTGGTTATTTATTCTTTTGAATGAATGTTCTCAGGCATGTCCTGTTTTTCCTGTTGTCTGCTTGGTTATAAAAAGGGTCCTTTACCCACAATTATTTCTAACTTTGTTTTTGTTGTCTTCCTTTTAAAACCTCACAATATTGTGTTTGTTTGGGTGGTATACTGCCAGTTTATCATCTCAGTGGCAATGGACGGGAAAATAAAGATATGGCAGTTTGACAGTACGGATTCAAAGGGCGACTTTGATGCGCCAGGCCGTGCACCCGCCACAATGGCATACAGTGCTGATGGAACAAGGTATATTTAGAAAATTTCTTTTTTTTTAGGGATCGTGCAGGGAAAATTCAACTGATTTTTTTTTTGTTTACTAAATTTTCTTCCAGGTTGTTTTCCTGTGGGTCTAATAAACAAGGAGAATCATTCCTGGTAGAATGGGATGAAACTGAAGGAGGTGTGAAGCACACATATCATGGCCTTGGAAAGGATTCTGTGGGGATGGTGCAGTTTGATACCACTAAGAATCGATTTTTGGCTGCTGGTGATGAGTTTTTGATTAAGTTTTGGGACATGGACGATGTGAAAATATTGGCATGTACAAATGTAGATGGTGGAATACCGGTAATCATCAATCATTGGCTATCCCAATATAACCACTTACAAATCTTACTTTATAGTTAATGCAGTCCGAATTATCTGCAGGCTTCCCCTTGTATTCGGTTTAACAAGGATGGAAAATTGCTAGCTGTTTCAACCATTAAGAATGCAGTTAAAATTCTTGTCAATGCAGATGGCATTAGGTTTCTACGAACCTTTGAGAAGCGTTTATTTGATCTGAAATGGGAAGCTTCCATATCTAATTTGAAGGTGAGCTTATTTAATCTTTTGGCAAGCCTGATATTATCATCTCTCTCTAAATGGTCACTGTATATGCAGGCCCCTTTATCGAGTGTTTTGATTCGATCATTTTATATGTTACATTGAGTTCTGTCAAGTATTTGTTTGTCATAATCAACTGATTCTTGTTTTTATGTAGACTGTTGACAATAGAGGCAAGGTTAAAGTAAAACCGAGGACAGTCAAGGAGTCTGGAGACAAATTGAGGGTTGGGAAACTGACAGTAATAAATGAGCCATCAGAGTGCCGCACCTTGAAGCTCCCTGACAATTTATCATCAGCAAAGGTCTGTAGATTAATGTATACAAATTCAGGACATTCCATATTGGCATTGACATCAAATGCGCAACACAAGTTATGGAAATGGCAGGGAAATGATGGAAATTCGACAGGAAAGGTATGGGATCTCTTGTGTTAAAAATGTTCTATTTCAGTCTTATATTATGTATCTATGTATATGAAATCCCACCTTTCCCTTCAGGCAACTACTAGTTCAACACCGCTACTATGGCAACCTTCAAGCGGAATCTTAATGACTAATGATGTAGGGGACTCAAACTGTGAAGACGGGGTTCCTTGCTTTTCCCTCTCAAAGAATGATTCCTATGTTTTGTCAGCTTCTGGAGGCAGAATATCCCTATTTGTTATGCAGACATTCAAGGTAACTAAGTTGTTTCGTATGTTCATTGTTCCTGGTCTTTGTGGGATAGTTTGGTCATTGTTTGGTTTCCCAATTGCAGACCATGTCCGCATTCTTGCCTCCCCCGCCTGCAGCAACATTTTTGGCTTTCCACCCGCAAGACAACAATATCATTGCTGCAGGCATGGAGGACTCAACGATTCTAATATACTATGTTGGGGATCACACGGTCATTCTCTCTCCACGTTCTTCAGGTGCCATGATTCTGTGTTTCTCATGGAAACTGAGCCTGTTTTCTCTTTCCACAGGTAAAATATAAGCTCATAGGACATCGAAAACGTATTACGGGCCTCACATTCTCCCTTGTGCTAAACATGCTTGTGTCCTCTGGAGCCGACTCCCAGGCATGAACATGTCAGAGCACTTGGTGCCCATTTTTCATAACAATGGATTGTATGTTACTTTCATCTTCCACGCAGGTTTTTATTTGGAATATTAATGGATGGAAGAGGCAGTGTAGCAGACTTGTGCAGGGTGGGGACATTTGTGTACAGTTTCACCATGACCAGATACATTTACTGGCAGTTAATGAAACCCAGATAGTCCTATATGATGCATCTAAACTCAAGTTCCGCAAGCAGGTGGATCCCACTTCTTCATTGTTTGGATACAGGGATTCTGACTGCTACGCATTAATTCTATTTTTTCTTTACAAACAGTGGGCTCCTCCAGAAGCCAGCGTCCGGATCACAGATGCAACATTCTCCTGTGACAGCCAATCCATATATGTCGGCTTTGACGATGGGAGCGTCAGTGTGGTGGCCGCCTCAACTTTCACGCTGAGGTGTTGCATAAACCGCAATGCCTACTTGCCTCCCAACCCAAGGTGCGTAATGTAATCTCCCAAACAGGACCGTTCTATGTTTATTTGAAAATTGGGTTGTGTTGGAATTATGTGTGCAGCTTGAGGGTATGTCCCGTGGTGATTGCGGCGCATCCATCCAAGGCTAATCAGTTTGCCTTGGGACTGTCGGATGGTGGGGTTTATGTGGTGGAGCCACTCGAACCGGAGGGAAAGTGGGGGACCTCTGTCCTGAGTAAAAATGTTGCGGGACCCACCTCTACTTCCGGTCCTCCCCGTTTGGGTCCCACGGTTTCGGATCAGAGGTAACTTGGATATGGATACACACATATAGGTATGGTTATGGTATTATGTAGCTTTACTTGTGCAGATAAAATGCCTGTGCTTGGATTGGTTTTTGAATCCTTCAATTGCACTTGGTTATACTTGCTGTGAGGTGCATTGAATTTAGATCAACTTCTAGGTCTTGTTTTTTGGTTATTGGATTCCACTACGATTCAATTGGCCTAGTACTTTTTTTTTTCGATGCTTAGTGCATCACCTTTATCAATGCTCGCGCACTACCTTTATCAGCGCTAGCTTACTACCTTTATCATCACTCCCCCACCCTAAAACCTGTGTGTGTCTGCCTACATTCGAACATGCGACCTCCATTGTGTCTTACAACTGTTCCATGTTATTTCCTTCTATATTTTATGATATATATATTTATTTATTTATATTTAGATGCATCTTATTTATCCATATATTTATTCATATATTTATATAATCATTTTAAATACATTTATAAAATATGTTTGTGTGCGTGTATTTGTCTGCGTGCATATACATATGTGTGTCCATATATAAAAATATATTTATTTAAATATATTATATATTGATTTTATTTACATATATCATAATATACACATAAATATATATCTGTTTGTTAATACAGTCACATGTATTTATATAGAAACATTATATGTATATTTGTATAGGTATGTACACATTCATACATTTTTTATTTAAATAAAATGGATAATAATATTTATTTTCATATGATTTATATATTTAAAAGGATTTTTATAAGTAAATATGTTTAAATATTTATTTATACTATTAAATATTTATATATGAATATATACAAATATGTATATATATATATACATATATTTAATTATAAATGACATGATGATATGAAAAAAGATAAAATTTCAACACTATAATATCCATATGAGTGTAGTACCTAGGAATAAATTAAGTCTCTACCCAAAAAACACAAGAAAGTCCTCCTAAACGAAGCTGAAATCACATCGAATAATAAAAATTTAGGATATCTCAAATAAAAATCGAGTTTTTGAGGCCTTTTAGAACTTTTTTGACCATGAAAAAATAGTGGTCGGAGTTTTCTTGGTCAACACGGAGTAGATCTCTTCAAAGGGTTCAATTTGATATCTTGTTTCCCAAACGGACACCCAGATCAAAAGTAACAATATGCATGAAGCTAAGAATAACGATTTGTTCAAAAAATAAAACCCATATATACATATAATAAACCAACTTTTATTATAGAGTCAAACCCATCCATTCAATGGATGTCTTTGAAACCAACATTGTTGTAACTCCTACATTTTTAACTCACAATTAATGCACAATGAGATATTAATGGACATTTTCAACTAATTAATGAATCCATGATAAAATATAAACATTTTTCTAAAAATAGTTATAACTACTCATGAAAATACTTCGCTTCCACTAAAAAAATAATAAACAATAATAATCTACAAATACTTAACAATTCTCCTCCACTCCTCCAATGGCCCGAAGACCTTTATTTTTTTATTGATTTTTGATAATTCACCTTTCAAGGGGTGAGGTGAACCCTTACAAGGCCCATAGGTGTAAGTGTTACATGACCCATAGGCCTTAGAGTAATTCATTTGCTCGTAAGCTTCAAACATTACATACAACCCAGACTAACTACTTGGAACTGCTCCTTCCCAGCATCTTCATCATGAAATCAGCTCTCCACCTTCGCATGGCTGTTCGGCTAGGCATTCCCGTGCATGCACAGACTTGTCCCGATGGCAGGTGCTAACAATTCTCCTCCACTAAAGAATACTTAACAATCCTCTTCCACTAAATACTTAACAATCATCTTCGACTAAAAAATTGGTATAACCTTTGCTATAAATATGTACAACTATTTCCATAAATACTTAACATCTCCCCTCCACTAAATACATGCAAATTAATATTAATATACCAATCACATTCACCAAAAAATATGACAAATTGCATAACTTCAAATAATATTTATCTGTTACACAAATATTTCAACATATTTATACTCACCTTTTTAATATCAAATATTAATAAACGATATTTAATACCTTCTCGCTTCTTTTTAATTACTTCATCAACACTGTAATAATATTATTTACTCACTAATCATATCAAAAACATACATTTACAAAAACATATATTATTATCATTAAATGTTCCAATTTGTCCATTCCATCATTACCATCAACCCTTTTTTTTACCAAAAACATATCATTTCAACCATATTATTTCATTTATCATGTCTCTTGATACAATGGAAAACACATTTCAATAAAAACGACAATTAAAGATGCCTTAATTTTAACACCCATGGTTAAGGGGTTGCGTTTTGGTTTTCCTTTGATATATATGAGATATTAACATGTATTTTTTGGAGTGTGGATGATTTGATGACTTCTAAAGCGAGTTTTGATTATACTCACTACCACATGTAAATTCAGCGCATGCTTTATCAGCGTTAAACAAAAGGCGCTGATAAAAGGGGAACATTTATCAATACTAGCTAAAAGCGCTGATAAATGTAACTTTTATCAGCGTTGAGAATTTTTTAATAAAAAATATTATTAATATATATAAAATTATTATATTTATATTAAAAAATAATGTTTATTTATATAAATTATTTAAAAAAATGCATGATTATAATTAATATAAATATAATATATTAATATATATTTTTTAATAATATATATATATATAAATAATTATAAAATTATAATAATTTTTTTTACATAATAAATATTTGTATTATTTTATAATTATATATATTTATATATTAATAAATGTATATAATTATATAAATATATAAAATTATATACATATATATAATTATAAATATATATATAATTATATTGTAACGCTCTGACCCCAGTTACCCAAAGTCGGTGCATTATTACTTAACATTGACATGATACAAGGAATAATGTCTCGAAAGACCGATCAGTTTAGTAGCCTTGGAAGTACTAGACACATTCATAAGTTTTACATTACATCATGAAATAAAAACTTCAACCACTACTACAAAAACATGCGAGGGAAGCGCTACCCCTTTATCAGCGCTTCTTTTAGTAGCGCTGATAAAGGGGGGCTTTATCAGCGCTGAAAAAAATTATATTTCAAAAAAAATTCATGAAAAATAAATTATTTTTATATAATTATATTTATTCGTATATAAATATAATATATATTTTTTAAATATGTTTTATATACGTATAAATAGAATATTACATTTAATATATAAGAAATTTAGTGTAAATGGCTTTAAAATATTTTAAAAAAATATTATTAATTAATAATTTGCAAATTATTATCGATTAAAAATCATTTAATAACAATTTGAAAACACAAAAATCAAAACAATTAATAAACGATCTAAAATAAGTTGAAAACGTAACTCAAACTTCAAACGGCCATAACTTTTGATTCGGGTGTCTGTTTGAGCTCTACAACATATCAAATCGAAGTCTGTGACAAGTTCTACGTGCTAGTGATTAAGGGAAAACCTCCATCACATTTTTCAAGACCAAAAAAGGCCCATAAGGCCTCCAAAAATGAGTTTTTAGTTGGGATACCCCGATTTGTTAACATTTAAACAAATATAACTTCTGATCCGGATGTCCGTTAAGCCTGTACCACATATCATATCGAATATTGTTTCATTTTCTTCGATTTGAAAGGTTGTGGAGTTGAAACGAGCTTCTAGATTATAAGTTATGATCGTTTTAACATTCTATGGCTTTTCAAATACATACATATATATATATATGTATTTATTCATAAATATATATGTGTTTGTGTGTGTGTCTGTGTGTTGTATATATATATGTATATATGTATATATTTATTTATTTAATTATAAACACACATACAAAACATTTTTCAGAAATGTATTTAAAACTAATCATATAAGTATATATTAATATACAAATAAATATACGGATAAAAAATTATAACTAAAAATATATATAAAAATAAATAAATATAAATATATATTAATATACGAATGAATATATATATAATAATATATGAGTAAATATATTTATATTAATATGAATATATATCAATATACGAATAAATATAACTATATATAAATATATATAAAGAGATATATCATTAAATAGAGAAAATAACGAAATAACTTAGTGGTAAAGGTGCATCCGTGAAATGGGGAGGTTTCGGGTTCGAGTTCGGGTGGAGGCAAAGGTGGTGCGCGCGTGTGAGGAGGCGCGAGAAGGGCAGCGCGCGTGAGACCTCCTAGATAATTGAGTGGTCAAGCGCTGATAAAAGCTCTCCCCATGCATTATTTATTTATTTATTTTTTTAATTTTTTTTGACTTTTATCAGTGCTTTTTAAAAAGCACTGATAAAGACCCCTTTTATCAGCGCTTTTCGAAGCACTGATAAAAGGGACCCCCTATATTAGAGTTGATCTTTACAGTGCTTTTTAGCGCTGTTAAAGCCCGTTTTGAGCGCTGATATATGCCATTTTTGTAGTAGTGAACAACATTTTATCCTCTTTTGAACACACTTATATCCTTAGCCTATCCCTATAGGTCAACCATAAAATACTTCTTCACATACTGAGAAAAATAAAACATAGAAATGGGTGATCTCAGATGCTCAGTAAGGATAACAATATAGCAGAAACTTTCATAAATAAACATAAACATTTAAGGCAATGTGTTAGACTAAAACAAAATCCATTTAAATTTAAATTTCAGCATAATATGACAAAGATAAAATCAAATAATGTCATTTACTTATTCATGAATAATCACATGCAATATCAATAGTCACTTTCATAATGATGGAATGCATAATGTCAGACTTCATAACCACATAGTAAAGGCCTTGTGCCAAGACTACAAATAAGATTTTGTCAAGGCCTTGTGCCAAGACATTAGTTTGTATTATGAGACCTATCGATGCATCAAGGAGCTATAGCGGACTCCACCTGTCACTTATTAAGTCTAATGCATTCCTCATATGAAAAGTTTTAAACATAACATAAACATTCGTATTAAAACTAGCATACGAAATGCCAATACTTTATCCATAAACCATGAATGGTATAAGAATAACACATACACATTCAAACATATCACAAAACCTTCAATACAATATGGAATATTTATATCATAATAAATCAACTTCAAACAAGCTTAAAATCCATCAAAAGGATGTTGACATAGATGAAATCAAAACTTTTTTTAGAGAAATATCTTTTTATATTTTGAAATCATTTAAAAGTCATATAATTATAAAAGAAAACATTTATTTTGAAAATATTCTTATAAGCATGTAAGGGAAGCTTCTATGATATTATAATGACATAAAATAGCCTCACTCATCATATAAGTTAAAAAACATTCTTACCTTAATTTTGTCGAAAAGGTCATAAAGTACCTTGTTTGGAAAATGATGAAAAGATTCCTTTCAAAACATATAAGGTCAAATAAGGGTATAAATGACTTTAACCCATTGTTTAGTAAATAGTAAAAATGTTTTGAAATACATTTTTAAGAAAACACAGATGTGGATGATAAAGAGGTCCCGATAGATATTTACGTAAAAACAACCTCAGATAATAAAGAGATTATGGAATTAACCCTTACCTTGTACTTTTCCTTGGTCGAGGGTATGTTAACCTACTATATAATAGTTAAATAATTGTTATTAAATTATACAAGAACTATATACATAAATGTGATATCATATATGATCCTCTAATATTTCTTTGTTAATAATATTTTAGCAGTATCATCGTTTCAGGTGTTAACTGATCCATTTTCCTTTATATGCTCGGTTAAGTAAGACATTTTTGTTACAAATAGGATTTATTTTATGAGTATCCAGAATTATATTAAGTTATTAGACATTATTTTTAATCATAAAATAAAAATTATTCTTGAATGATTACGATGGGGAGTGAATCTCATCGCGTTCGTGGAGACGGTAATCCGTACGTACGCATGAGCGACAATATCATTATATTGATGGTGAAATCGTATGTAATTGGATGGTATATCATATATACAGAATCATTAACATATTATATTTATTATTTACATCAGTTATACTCATTATTATACCCATCCAAATAATTAAGTATTTTAATAACAAACTACACCACGACGTGGAGACGGTAAGCCATACGTACGCACGTGTGGTGACTTTGTCATTCATATGATGGATAAAATAATGAATATGTTTGTACCATTTTAATAACATCACAGTATATAGAAGATACTAGATTTATTATTTTAGAATGGAAACAACAAATAAAGAGGAAGTGGAAGAAGAAAAGAACTTGAAAGAGGTGATGAAATATTTACCTCTTCTTCGGGTTCTTCCTTTTGATTTGATCACAAGGGCTCCATAGGTTGAATTTTTGATCAAAGTAAGGCCTATAGGTTGAATGGAGGATAGTTTATAGGATATTTGGGTAGGTTTTGGCCGAGCCAAAAGGATTTGGAGGTGTGAAATTAAGAGAAGGGGAAGTGGTCTTTTATAAGAGAGGTGATGGTCACATTAGGAAAAGCTTGAAATATTATTTTATAATAAAATCATTTTTAGTTTCTAATGGATAAAAAATGAATTATTTCGAGGATAAGGTGGGTATGGGTCTAAAAACTCTCAACCAATAGGTTTTAGATAGGTTTAAGTCATCATATTAATCTTATCTTTTAGATTTAACTCTTAGTTAAATAGTTTGACATTTATCATATCTCTTTGTATTTTTATATTATATGGTTAATAAACTTACAATAACAAGCCAAGAAAACCCCATGTGGTTAATTATTAATATAGATAACCTTATCTAAGTCATTTGTCTGAACCTTATATTTTTAGGAATATTATATCAATTAATAATATAGTATTTGTTTTAAAAACTCAATTATGTCAATTTTGACACTATTTCGCGTTTGATTTTTTTGAAAGCCATAAAAACTTTATCACTTCAAATAAAATTTATTTATCCAATACTAACATGTCATATTAACCTATAAAATTAGTGGAATTCATCAGAAGTCTCAATTTACATTTATTTGGATATTTATAATATCAATTATTTTAATATTTCATTAATAAGGTAATTACTGCATCATCATTGTTTCATAAATAAATTAAATCATTTAATGTCTAAAAATTATAAATAAAATATCATTATGTAGGAAATCTTTTTACCTTTCCAATGAATATTTATAGTTGAATTTATATTGTGTGTAACCCTATATTAAAAATGGTTTAGTTATTAAACTTTGAATTTAACTCTTTTAACTCTTCTTTAAATAAAATAATAATAAATGTCCTAATCTAATCCAAGTGGAACAAATATGATCATATTTTATTCCTAAGGTTGTTTTTGGTCTAATTATACTTATCCAATAGAATTAGTACATGTGTTAGGGTAATTATGATATCATTTTTACCCTTAATTACCCTATTTACTTTTAACCGTGGTAAATAAAAGTAAAAAATTACTATTCACCAAAAATTCTTTTCATCTTATTGAACCAAATTTTACTTACTTATATTAACCGCGTATCTCATATTTTTGAAATTCAACTCACAGAAGCGGTAAAATTATGTTTTATGCAAATTTGCAAATGCTCCTAGGAGGTGGGTAAAAGACGGTAAAAAGTTCAATAAATTTTTTATATATCTAAACTTATTATAAAATGAATCCAATGAATTACATTGAAATTATATAGGTATTATGTATCTATTTTGACCTAAAATAAATTTAAATAAAATAAATAATTATTTAAATAAAAAATCGGTTTTAACCAATAACGCAGTGTTTTTCACTATTCATCAAAACTTGAAAGTTTTCATAAAAATACCAAAAATTCACCCTAAGCTAATTTCGATATTCCGAATTAAAAAATAAAGTCCATTTTGAAAAATAAAATTTATAAAATTTCAAAAAGTGAGTATTACTATTCATAACGGCTAGTTTGATTGGTCGCGGTGTGTTAGAATCTTGAAGTTGCATACAATGCAAGCTATTGCATTATTCAAAGGGAAATGTACCATGGAAGCTTGAGGTGTTACATTCTTCCCCCTTCAAATAATTTCATCCGCGAAATTTTTATAATACTATCGCACAAAAAGATTCAGGTGGTTCTTCATCATAAGTTCCTCTGGTTCCTACATTGCCTCTTCCATCTTATTATTTCTCCATAGAACTTTTACCAGACGAGTCATCCAGTTTTCAGCACTTGTTATCTTGTATCAAGAATTTTGACAAACTCTTCACAATAAGACAGATCAGGTTCCAGTTCAATTTCTTCATAGGTGAGTACATGCGTTGGGTCAGACATGTATTTTCTCAATAGTGATACGTGGAACACATCATGAACTTTGGAGATACTTGAAGACATTGTCAAACGATAAGCTACAACTCCAATTCATTCTATAATTTCGAAAGGTCCGATGTACCTGCGACTCAATTTACCCTTCTTACCAAAACGTATAACACCCTTCCATGGAGATACCTTCAAGAAAACATGATCTCCTACCTGAAATTCCAAATCCTTCCTTTAGTTATCTGTATAGCTCTTTTGCCTACTTTGAGATGCTTTGATGTGGGTTTGGATAACCTTTACCTTTTCCATCGTCCCCTCAACAAGTTTTGGGCCTATGAGTTTTCTTTCACCAACATCATCCGAAAAAGTTGGTGTGTGACATCTCTTTCCATATAACGCTTCATATGGTGCCATCTAAATACTTGAATGGAAGCTATTGTTACAAGAAAATTCTACCAGAGGTAAATATTGATCCCACATACCTTGAAAGTCAAGTGAGCAAGATCTCAACATGTCTTCCAAGGTTTGAATAGTCCGTTCTGATTGTCCATCAGTTTGAGGGTGGTGGGTAGTGCTCAAACGAAGTTCAGTATCCAAGGCCTTCTGAAGACTTTTCCAGAATCTTGATGTAAAATGGGGATCATGATCAGAAAAAATCGATAGGGGTACACCATGGAGTCTTATAACTTTATTAATATATAGTCTTGTCAGATGTTCAAGTGGTAAATCTTCTCTTATAGCAAGAAAATATACTGACTTGGTAAGATGATCAACAATGAACCATATTGCATCATTCATTCTAAGAGTTTTTGGTAGCCCCATGACAAAGTCCATCATAATATTATCCCATTTCCACTCAGGTATGGGAAGAGGTTGCATGACTCCTCCAGGCTATTACCTTCCTACTTTCACTTGTTGACAAACCATGCATCTTGACACAAAATCAGCAATCTCCCTCTTCATGTTATCCCACCAAAAATGTTCCTTGAAATCTCTATACATCTTAGAGCTACCAGGGTGTATAGAGAAATTGGAGCTATGAGCATCATCCAACAATTCCCTTTTTAGATAAGGTATATCGGGAACACAAAGTCTCTTACCAAATTTCAAAATTCTATCTTTATATATATATATATTAAAAGGTTGGGGCCGAAGCCTCATTTATTATTAAAGCAAAGAAAAGACCTCTTTAACTGGGTAGAGGGAGACCCATTACATAGCCTGAAGGCCCAATGGGAATTTAGCCCATTACATGGCCCGTAGGCCCATTTTTTTGGCCCAAGGCCCGTTTTGTGAATAGTACTGCTACAGTAACCGTGCTGCTACAGTACCACACAATACCCGTCGCTGCTACAGTACCTTGCCGCCGATATAGTCTCTGTCGTTGCTACAGTGTCGCCGCTGCTACAGTACACTACAAAAACTGCTACAGTACCTGCACCCAATGGGTTTTGAACCCCCATTTTTTATGTAGAATTAAGGGGTGCTTACCACTAAGCCAAACCTCAACTACAAACTCCATCTTTATATACGAATTCGATCAATCTCCCATCATTCGCGACTTTAATTTTCTTTGGAATTTCCTCATCATCAGTCTGAGAACTTTTTATCCTTTCTAGTAAAGATGGTTTGGCAACCATTTGAAAAAGTATTGATGTTTCACCTTCCATGGTTATTCCCATATCTATCTTTACTAGATCCATGAAAATAGGATCCCTTTCAACTCTCATCTTATTCAAAACTCCATGATCATTTCTGATCAAAGCATATTCCACCTTATTTTCCTTCCCCGGGTGGTAGTGTATTGTGCAATCATAATCCTTGAGTAGTTCAAGCCATATTCTTTGCCTCATGTTTAGTTATTTTTGTGATAAAATATACTTCAAACTCTTACAATCAGTATAAATCTCACATTTTCACCATAGAGACAGTGTCTCCATATTTTCAGAGCAAAGATTACAACTTCTAACTCAATATCATGAGTGGGATAGTTTTGCTCATGAATTTTTAGCTTCCATGATTCATAGGTAATAACTCTATCATTCTGCATAAGGACACAACCAAGTCATTTCTTTGAAGCATCACTATAAATAACAAACTCATCATTCCCCAATGGTAGAGTCAAGATAGGATAATTAACTAATATTCTCTTCAGTTCTTCAAAACATTCTTCACACTCTTTTTTCCAAACAAATTTAACCCCTTTATGAGTGATCTTGGTTAATGGGTTAGCCAATCAGGTAAAATTCTGGACAAAATACCGATAATAACCTGCTAAACCAATAAAACTGCATACCTCAGTTATACTCATCGGTACTGGCCATTCTTGGATTGCCTTGGTCTTTGAAGGATCAAAAGATATTCCATCCTTAGAGACAATATGGCCAAGAAAAGAAATCTCTTGAAGCCAGAATTCACACTTGCTAAACTTCCCATATAATTTATTTCTTCTAAGAGTTTTTAGAATAATACGCAAGTGATTTGCATGATCTTCGTAGCTTTTGGAGTATACCAAGATATCATCGATAAATACCACTAAAAATTCATCAAGATATTCCTTGAAAACTCTATTTATTAGATCTATGAAGACAAAGGGTGCATTAGTCAATCCAAAAGACATTACTGTAAACTCATAATACTCATACCTGGTTCGAAATACTGTTTTCAGAATGTCTTCCTTCTTCACACATAACTGATGATATCCAGATCGAAGATCAATCTTTGAAAAATATTGAGCTCCATGAAGTTGGTCAAATAAATCATCAATGTGAGGTAGGGGATACTTGTTCTTTATTGTTATAGCATTGATCTCCCTGTAGTCAATGCACAACCTCATAGATCTGTCTTTGTTCTTAATAAAAAGGACAGGGGCTCCCCATGGAGAAACACTAGGGAGAATATATCCCTTATTACTCAATTCCTATAGTTGTTTCTTTAGTTCCACTAATTCCACAGTGGTTATTCTATAAGGGGTCTTCGATATGGGCCTTGAACCAGGAATTAAATCAATATAAAACTCAATTTCTCATTCTAGAGGATGTCTAGGTAAATCCTCTAGAAACACATCAACATATTCTTGCACAATAGGTATGTCCTCTATTCGAACACTCTTTTCCTCACCCATAATTATTTCATTCTCATCCTCCCCAATAATTGAATTTAGTACAGCTACTGGGGGTGGATCTAGATAAGAATCATATGGTGATGTTTCTTCTCTAAAGATAAGGTACTCTTTATCATCATCAATAATTGTAACCTCCTTCTTCTTAGAATAAATTTTCACATCATGGTCCGAAAGCCAATCCATACCAAGGATTATATCAAATTCAATCATGAGTATGACGATGAGATCAGCAGATAAAGAACATTTATATGACCTAATGGGAACTGATTCACAAAACTTTGTTGTAATGATACTTCCCTTAGGAGTTTTGACTGAAAACTCACTTGTTAAATCAAATTGGAAATATCTAATATTCTTAGAAAACTGGGAAGATATGAAACAATGCGATGATCTAGAATCAAATAAAGCATTGGCTAAACTTGAGGAAACCATTAAATTATCTGCCACCATGTCTTTTAGAGCTTCAACCTCAGTAGTAGTGATCACATAAGATTGTCCTTGCTCCCTTGGCCTTTTCTGAGGTATGTTCCCTTGGCGCTTAGGAAATTCATTTGCATAATTCCCCTTTTCTCTACAATTGTAGCATTCAACATTGACAACCTCTTTCTTCCCCTTGCAATCACGAGCTTGGTGTCCTTTTTCACCACACTCGTAACAGACTCCCATTCCCTTCAGGTAAGTACTAGGGTGTTTCTTCCCACATTTACTGCAGGACAGAAATTCAACTTTTCCCTTCTTTCCCTTCTTTCTATTTCCAGAGTGTTTAGCCGATCTCTTTTTCTCTTTATTTACTTTAAAGTCGTAAGACTTAGATAATTCCTTTTCTGTCTTTATAACACATGATACAATATCTTCATATGATGATAAGGATTGTGAGACTAATTCTTGATGGAGAAATGGTTCTAACCCATAAGAGAATCAATCAATATTACTCCTTGGGTTACGTATATAATCTGCTGCATGCTTTTCTAACCTTGCAAAGTTTGCCTCATACTTTGCGATATTCTCATCCTCCTTTTGCCTCAGACTCAAAAATTTTCTTTCCATATCCGCTTGATGGTCATGAGGAAAGTTTTTTTCTAAGAAAATATCTTTAAATTCCCTCCATTCCATGTTCGATACTTCTTCATCTTCCTTTGTGTTTTGTATTAATGACCACCATTGATCTGCATCTCCCGTGAGGCGATAAACTTCCATGAAAACTTTTTCCCTTTCGCTACTCCCTAATGCATGAAATATTTTCTCTAAGGAATTTATCCATTGCTCAGTTACTAATGGATTTTTAATCCCATTGAATGTTTGTGGTTGTTGCCTCACGAAGTGGTCTAACATTGATCCTCCACATTCTGGATCAGGGTGTTCCATACGGGTAAGGTTATTATTCATAACCTGAGTGAGTTGTCCCGGTATGGTGATAAGCTGATCAACACCAGTTGCATCACCAACTTCACTATAATTATCTTGAGTAGGAGGGAAATCCCTACATGGATTATGTGCGTTGATACGGTTTCCATTCCTTCCACTAGGCGCCATTTCTAAACAACGACATACAATATATTAGTTTATGAATCGCAATACATAATTCCGAACTTGTAAAACACTTAACATAAATTGAACAGTTTATGGATATAATCTATAATAATAAAAATATTTTCTTTGATGAGGTATATACTCATAAAACCTTCATAATTACTTATAAATAAAATGATAATTATCCTAAGCATATCCCCTGGGAGTGTCATAACCAAGAGTGCAGCAATGCCCGTTGTCGTGCACCAATTCCCATTCGAGTCTAGATCAAAGCAGTGTTTTTGGGTTTTACCCCTAAGTACATCTATTCCAGAGCCGCCTCTACCTACTTTTATCTAGATAGGGATTTATTTCTTGGAAAACTCAAAAAATCTCTACAGTACCAAAATTCTAGAAAGTTCTTCTATACTAACCCTCAAAGTCTATCTTAGGGCAGTGTTCTCTAATCAGAGTTTTTTTCTAAATCTAGTTTCCAAGGTTTGTACTAAACTTCCTCTGAAACCAACTGTAATGCCCTGACCCTAGTTACCCAGAGTCGGTGCATTATTACATAACATTGACATGATACAAGGAATCATGTCCTGAAAGACTGATCAGTTTAGTATCCTTGGAAGTACTAGATACATTCATAAGTTTTACATTACATCATGAAATAAAAACTTCAACAAAATTTTGTCCCCTTTTGAACACACTCATATCCTTAGCCTATCCCTGTGGGTCAACCATAAAATACTTCTTCACATCCTAGAAAAAATAAAACATTGAAAGGGGTGAGCTCATATACTTAGTAAGGATAACAATATAGCAGAAAATTTCATAAATAAGCATAAACATTTAAGGCAATGTATTAGAATAAAACAAAAAACTTTTAAACTTAAACTTCAGAATAATATGGAAACGATAAAATCAAATAATTCCATTTACTTATTCACATGGACATTCTACTAGTCTAATAATCACATGAAATATCAATAGCCACTTTCATAATGATGGAATGCATAATGCCAGACTTCATAACCACATAGTCAATGACTTGTGGAAAGACTATAAATAAGATTTTGTCAAGACCTTGTGCCAAGACACTAGTTTGTCTCATGAGACCTATCGATGCATCGAAGAGCTATAGTGGGCTCCACTCATCACTTACTAAGTCCAATGCATTCCTCATATGAAAAGGTTTAAACATAACATAAACATTCGTATTAAAACTAGCATATGAAATATCAATAATTTATCCATAAACCATGAATGGTATAAGAATAACACATCCACAGTAAAATATATCACAAAAACTTCAATATAATATGGAAGATTTGTATCATAATAAATCAACTTCAAACAAGCATAAAATCCATTAAAAGGATGTTGACATAGATGAAATCAAAACTATTTTTTATAGAAATATATCTCTCTATTTTGAAATAATTTAAAAGGCGTATAATTATAAAAGAAAAAATTTATTTTGAAAATATTCTTATAAGACTGTAAGGTAAGTTTCAACGATGTTATAATGGCAGAAAATAGCCACACTCTCCGTATAAGTTAAAAAAAACATTCTTACCTTAATTTTGTCGAAAAGGTCATAAAATACCTTGTTTGAAAAACGAAGAAAAGATTCCTTTCAAACCATATAAGGTAAAATAAGGGTATAAATGACTTTAACCCATTTTCTAGTAAATATTAAAAATGTTTTGAAATACATTTTTAAGAAAACACAAATGTGGATGATAAAGAGTTCCCAGTAGATACTTACATAAAAACAACCTCATATAATAAAGAGATTGTGGAATTAACCCTTACCTTGTACTTTTACTTGGTCGAGGGTATGTTAACCTCCTGTATAATAGTTAAATCACTGTTATTAAATTATACAAGAACTATATATATAAATATGATATCATATATGATCCTATAATATTGCCCTGTTAATAATATTTTAGTAGTATCATCGTTTCGGGTGTTAACTGGTCCATTTTCCTCTATATGCTTGGTTACGTAATCCATGTTTGTTACAGATAGGATGTATTTTATTCATATCCAGAATGATATTAAGTTCTTATACATTATTTTTAATCATTAAATGAAAATTATTCTTGAATGATTATGATGGGGAATTAATCTCATTGCGTTTGTGGAGACATAATCCGTACGTACACACGAGCGACAATATCATTATATTGATGGTGAAATAGTATGTAATTGGATGGTATATCATATATACAGAATAATTAACATTTTATATTTATTATTTACATCAGTTATACTCATTATTATACCCATACAAATAATGAAGTATTTGAATAACAAACTATACCACGACATGGAGACGGTAAGCCATACGTACACACATGTGGTGACTTTGTCATTCATATGATGGATAGAATAATGAATATGGTTGTAATATTTTAATAACATCACATTATATAGAAGATACTGGAGTTATTATTTTAGAATGGAAACAACAAAGAAAAAGGAAGTGGAAGAAGAAAAGAACTTGAAAGAGGTGATGAAATATTTACCTCTTCTTCAGATTCTTCCTTTTGATTTGATCAAAAGGGCTCATTAGGTTGGCTTTCTGATCAAAGTAAGGCCTCTAGGTTGAAGGGAGGACAATTGAGAGGATATTTGGCTAGGTTTTTGCTGAGACAAAAGGCTTTGTAGGTGTGAAATTAAGATAAGGTGAAGTGACATTTTATAAGAGAGGTGAGGGTCACTTTAGGAAAAGCTTGAAATATTATTTTATAATAAAATCATTTTAGGTTTATAATAGCTCCAAAATGAATTATTTTGAGGCTAAGGTAAGGATGGGTTGAAAAACTCTCAATAAATAGGTTTTATATAGGTTTAGGTCATCATATTAACCTTATCTTTTTTATTTAACTCTTAGTTAAATAGTTTGACATTTACCATGTCTCTTTGTATTTTTATATTGTATGGTTAATAAACTTATTATAACAAACCAATAGAACCCCATGTGGTTAATTATTAATATATATAACCTTATCTAAGTCATTTGGACGAACCTTAGATTTTTTGAAATATTATATCAATTAATAATATAGTATTTGTTTTAAAAACTCAATTATGTCAATTTTGACACTATTTAGCATTTGATTTTTTTGAAAGCCATAAAAACTTTATCACTTATAATAAAATTTATTTAACCAATCCTAACATGTCATATTAACCTATAAAATTAGTTTAATTTATCATAAGTCTCAATTTACATTTATTTGGATATTTATAATATCAATTATTTTAATATTTCATTAATAAGGTAATTACTGCATCATCATTGTGTCATAAATAAATTAAATTATTTAATGTCTAAAAATTATAAATAAAATACCATTATGTAGGAAATATTTTTAGCTTTCTAATAAATATTTATAGTTGAATTTATATTGTGTGTAACCATATATTAAAAATGGTTTAGTTATTAAACTTTGAATTTAACTCTTTTAACTCTTCTTTAAATAAAATAATAATAAATGTCCTAATCTAATCCAATTAGAACAAAGAGGATCATATTTTATTCCTAAGGTTGTTTTTGGTCGAATTATACTTATCCAATAGAATTAAGACATGTGTTAGGGTAATTATGATACCATTTTTACCCTTAATTACCCTATTTACTTTTAACCGTGGTAAATAAAAGTCAAAAATTACTATTCACAAAAAATTATTTTCATCTTATTGAACCACATTTTACTTACTTATATTAACCGCGTCTCTCATATTTTTGAAATTCAACTCACAGAAGCGGTAAAATTATGTTTTATGCAAATTTGAAAATGCTCCTAGGAGGTGGGTAAAAGACGGTAAAAAGTTCAATAAATTTTTTATATATCTAAACTTATTATAAAATGAATCCAATGAATTACATTGAACTTGTATAGATATTATTTATCTATTTTGACCTAAAATAATTTTAAATAAAATAAATAATTTTTTTTAAAAAAAGTCGATTTTTACCAATAACGCAGTGTTTTTCACTATTCATTAAAAATTGAAAGTTTTCAGAAAAATACCAAAAATTCACCCTAAGCTAATTTTGATATTATGAATTCAAAAATGAATTCCATTTTGAAAAATAAAATTTATAAAATTTCAAAAAGTGGGTATTACTATTCATAACGACTAGTTTGATTGGTCGCGATGTGTTAGAATCTCGAAGTTGCGTACAATGCAAGCTATTGCATTATTCAAAGGGAAACATACCATGGAAACTTGGGGTGTTAAATATATAAATATATTTATATATATATACAAATATTTATGAATATATTTATTTATAATTAGAAATATAAATAAATATATATATTTAAATAATTATAAATAATAATTAATATTTTTAAATAAATATATATTTATTATATTTATAATTATATATACTTATATATTAATAAATATATATAATTATATACCAATTTTTATAAATATATTTATTTATAATTATAAATATAAATACATATATATATATATATATATATATATATATATATATTATAAAAAATTATCACATTTATATTAGTCAAAAATTTTAATAGTTTATTTATATACATTGATTAAAAAATGTGTGTGTGTATATATATATAGTAGGTTCTGAGGGTACAATTACACTGAAATACACACACGGCCTCAAGGTCAAATCCAGTCCATATCCCTCCTTAGGGATAGTCCAGATATAGACCTTGATTTTTATTTATATGTTATGATATATATCATATAGCCCTATATGGAACCCATATCCACCAGAGATACTGACCATCATCATCAACCCCGGTCGGGGCATTGTTTCTTGCGATTAGAAAGATACCTCTCCTGATGAGACTCTTGAAGTGGAGGGAACTCCAGCTTTGGTTCGTGATGATTTGAAACAAGGTTGCGACTCTTCTTCCAGATTCTTTGATGATACCAGATTTGGGTCTTTAACATCTGGAAGAATTACAAAATATGATTTTTTTTTCTTTTGTTGAAGCAAACCATTCGTTTATCTCGCAGCGGATTGCTGAGTGCAAGCATTCAATTATAGCTAGGTTGGTGACCCAATAAGGGATTAACTCGTGGAAGCTTAAAGATCTGTGTTGTCGCCTCATTCAATTTTGGGGATTCGGTGACTAGAAGATGGCATCTATCAGGGTTCTTTCATGTCATTTTTATTTCTTCTGATCTGAAGGTGCGTGCTTGGGTATGGGATTTGTCCTTCTTAAACCCGATTTCTTATGTATTCAAGATCGGGATCCAAGTTTCAATCTAGATTTTATTGGAAATTACACCACTCAAGTATGGATTCAAGTTTTCATCCTTAGTTGGTATCTTTGGCATCCTCAAATCCCATGGGACGTTGCCCCTGCTATTGGGGTCCGAATAAAGTTCGATAGAGAAATTGAATGAGTGAGGTATGGGTGATTTGCTCGTATTCTTGTTGAGATTGACATGTGTTCAACTATCATTGATATAGTGGTACTAGTTGATGAGGAATTCCTTTTTGATTTGTATATTGATTTAGAAAATTTACATGTTTTCTGTAAAAAATGTTGCAATATTGGACATTATGTTGATAAATGCAGAAAAGGTTTGCGATGTGATAACTATAAGAGGTTTGATCACGAGATTGTGAAATGAAAATTCAAACTTTAAAAGGCATAACATATGAAGGATGAATGCATTGTTTCTACTGAAGATAGGAACAATGGTGATGGATTAAACATGGATGATGTGAATTCTGTTGGCAGTATTAGTTGTAAGGATAGAAAAGATTTACCTCTTTAGGATCCTTCTCTCATTGCTGTGCAGGTCACATAGGATATTGGATAGGAAGGAAAACTTGGGTAGAGGAATGGATATTATTCTCCCTACATTGATATAAATATCATTGAATCTATAGTTTTGTCTTATGTTAATGCTGAAAAGACTGAGGCATATTCTGCTCAACTTGTTTCAAGGTTGGCAGTTGGCAGTTTTAATGGTAAGGCCAGTAGTGATTTACCTCTTCAAGATACTGCTTTTATTGATGTGTAGGTCAAAAAGAAGATTGGATAGGATATACAACTTGGGAAGGGGAATTGATCTTCTTCTCCCTGTAAAAATGGAAATTTCATTGACTCTGAAGTTTTAGCCAATTCTATTAATGGTGCAAAGATTGAGACAGATCTTTCTGTACAGGTCGATACTTCTCCTGTGGACCTTTCTAGTTCTTCTCATGTGGTTTGTGTTTTGGGTGATGCAAATAAGCCACAAGATGTTTGTCTGCAGAGGGATTTTGTTGTCTTGGTTGATCATCTTGAAGAAGAGCCCTCAAGTGTTGTTATTGGAAGTATTTCTAGTCGTGAGAACAACAATATTGTTGATTTAAGTTTATTGGCCACTTTGTTGGCTCCAACAGGGGTCTTTGGAAGTGAAACTGGTTTTAATACCAGTTCTCATGAAGTGGCTAATGGTGGAGGCTCTAAATTTGGTTTTCAATTCAAGTGATGAGGTGAGGGAATTTACCTCTTCTGCTACTTCTGTCCTCGATGCAGGGGGTGTTGTTTCCAAAGATGTGCCTATTAAGGCTATGAGCATAGGGAATATAAAACTTAAACAGAGGGAGAGATCCATTATAATGGGTGCTATAGACACCGATGAGAAGTCTTCAGATGATGTTCATGAACCATGGAAAAGAGAGAAATCTTAGAAGCATGGCCATCATCTATGTGGAAGAGCTCCTCGTGGTAGGGGTAGGAGAGGTCATAACCTTACTCATGCAGTTGATTTTCTGTACTTTTAGTATCTTCTTTGATGGTTTGTTGTTGGAGCCTTTTCACTCATCTTTATTTTGGTTTTGGGCTTCTTGTTTTATTTGTTCTCCTCTTTTTTTCCCTCTTTCTTTTTTAATAAAAGGAATTTTGCCTTTGCCTTAAAAAAATTATAAATATATATAATTAAAAAAAAGTATTTATGAAATTATAAATAAATAAATCTAGATTTAATAATTATAAAATTCTAATGAATATATTTAAATAATAAATATAATTATTATATTTATAATTATATAT
Organism: Viscum album; assembly: GCA_963277665.1. Taxonomy (NCBI): domain Eukaryota; kingdom Viridiplantae; phylum Streptophyta; class Magnoliopsida; order Santalales; family Viscaceae; genus Viscum; species Viscum album. The sequence continues at coordinate 1,088,088,961 of OY728130.1, read as the reverse complement.
TAATATATATTTATATAAATATATTTATAATTATATATAAATACTTTTTAAGTATATTTATTTATAATTATAAATATAAATAAATAAATACATATTTAAATAATTATAAAATTACAGTAAATATATTTATTATATTTATAATTATATATAAATACTTTTAAATATATTTAGTTATAATTATAATTATAAATAAATAAATATATTTAAATAATTATAAAATTATAATAAATATATTTAAATAATAAATATAGTTATTATATTTATAATTATATACAAATATTTTTAAATATATTTAGTTATAATTATATATATATATATATATATATATATTGTAGTTGGGGGCTTACTCAAGCGATAAAAGCTCTTCATAATCCTGCGTCATACCTAAGTTCAGATCTGGGTGGGAGTGAGTTTCTGCAGGCAGGCGGTGACGCAAACATGACGAATGACGCATGACACAAATAGGTGGTGATGCAGACATGATGCAAGCCTGGTGACACATGCAATATGATGCAGGAATGACACTGAACTAGGCCTTTAGGCTAATTTGTGGATCTTTGGGCTATGTAATGAGCTTCATGCCCACTGAGACTTTGGGCCATGTACTGAATAAATAATATTTGATGGGTGTGCTATCCCTTAGGGGGGTTATGACTAGTCTTTCCGGCCTGTGTGTGTGGTGTGTGTGTTTAATATAATTGTACCCTCAAACACCTAATATATATATATATATATATATTTAAATAATTATAAAATTATAATAAATATATTTATTATATTTATAATTTTATAAATAGATATAAATATATAAATATATTTATAAATCTATAAAAATATTTATAAAAATATTTATTTATAATTATAATTTTAAATAAATAAATATATATAATTTTATAAATATATATAATAATATAAACAAATTAATAAGATTAGATATTTATCAGCGTTTTTTAATGTCGATAAAGATATCCCTTTATCAACGCAAAAAAAGCACTGATAATACTACTCTTTATCAGCGATAGAATTTTAACGGTGATAAAGATACATTTTATCAGTATTTTTTTAGCACTGATAAATGTGAATCTTTATCATCATTAAAAAATTGCTGATAAAAACCATACATGTTCTTATAAAATGAACCCTAACAGAGGGGTGTTGCCGCTCGTGCCTTCAAACTTTCACAGAACCCAAGCCCTATCGTTGTTGCCAACGCTGTCACCGGACCCTAATGTTATCACTGGTTGATATTCTCGATGAATCGATCTCTCAAAATCTAAGGTATGTGCCTTATTTATCTTGTTAGCACCTCTGAACGCACTATTTCTTCAGTCTCACTTCACTAAACTGCGCATCTTCACTTATTTTAGACAAACTAAATGAATAGACCCCAAAACAACAATCCATATTGTATATTGTATGACTAAGAGTCTAGAGTAGTGTTGATATATGTGAGAGTCGAGTTTGAGAAGGTGTTTTACCAGTTCCTTTATTTAGGAGCTCAATGACACTGGGTGTTATATTTGCAATGCTGCATGATGATTATGGTTTTATTCTCCAAAAATGAACCACTCTAAGAGTGAGCTAGAAAGAACATTAGGAGTGGTTTTTTGGTGTTGAGACTGGGTTTTCATTAATGAGTTTTTGTTTAAGAATTATGAATTGTGATGCATATTCAATGTAGAAAGGATCTTTGGGATGAGACTTGGAAATAAAATGACATCATTTAATTATTGGTTTTCGTTGTTCATGTCCCCATCCTTGTTTTTCCTCTCCTTCTCTTGTCTCCCCCTTACTATGCATGCTATAAGCCAAAATCTAGGGTGTACAGATAATTGATTTTTTATTTTTTACATGGGAATAGCTTGTGTGATCTCTCTTCTTGGTTTTTGGGATTCGTTTGGGGTAGAGTTGAGCCTCTCTTATTGGAAGATGTGAGTTGTAACTAGGTTTTCCCCATGTTTATCTCTTTAATTTTGGATATGTTTATTTATTGGTCTTTTAATTCATGTTTTAGAGTTCTAATAACTATTTTAATTATGTTAGTGGAATCCATAGGATGAGAGAAAGGTTTTCTCTCATTTTCCAATAAATATTAAATTTTTTTATATTAAAAAAATATAAGTTTTAAATTGTTTTTCAAATTCCTTGTGCACCATGTGTTTGTTAAATTCCTTGAATAACCCTTATTAAGGAAGTGTGTAATTGAAAAATGTGTTATGGTATTCAAAAATAATTTTCAATTGGTTCTTAATTTTTACTTGGAATTTCAAGTGATACTTGAAATTCAAAGTGTTGGTAAAGTGATTCAAGTTTAATCTTGAATAAAAAATGCATGGTATGCAAATGTATTTTGACATTTTGAAAGTGTTTCAAGTTTATAATTTTATAGTTTTATATAATTTAAAATTTTTATACTTTTATAAATTTTATAGCATATCATATTATACTAATATAATTTAATAATAAATTTTTATTAAATTTTTATACTTTTATACTTTTATTCATTTATAAATTAATATACTTTTATAAATCAGGGTTCAATCCCTGGAAGCCCCCAATTTGGGGATTTATGGACTTTGTGGCAGCATGTGGCATGGGTGGGTTTTTGAAGACTGGATCACTTTAGGCGTGGACAATGTTGATGGTTAGTGATGACTGACGTGAGTGGGGGGGGGGAGGGCAGTCTCAATTGGAAACAACCGATGACACGACAAGGCTTCAATTAGTGGCGAGCTTCAGCGTGTTTGGTGATGGTCGTGGCACGACGTCATCAGTAAAAATGGAAACCACCAATGTGGTAAGGCAAGAGGCATGAAATGATGGGATTCAATGACAATTGGGGAGTGATGGTGAGACAACAGACACTAGTGTGCATCTTCTCGATGAAAAAAAGAGATCCCCTCCATCAGTGCAGATCCAGATGGAATTCATAGCAACTTCTCCTAGCTTCGCTGGACTACCTGATTTGGACGAATGAGAGGATATGAAATCTTCCATCAGGACTAGACACTGTGCAATGCATAGGGAATTGCTTATTGTGCAGCCTTGTTAAGTGTGAGATCTTGGATAAAAATATATATTTTAGGTGGGTCTCTCCTATGGTGTCAATTTTTGGGCTTTCAAGGGCCATGTATGAGGCTATATTTTCCTCTGGGCCTAGGTGATATGTAAGGTTCCCCTCAACTGTTAAAATGAGATTATACAAAATAATAAAATATATGTATGGCCATATATAGTTTAAATATAAAATTTTATTAATTATTTATACTTTTATTATTTTCTAGATTTATAAATTAATATAAAAATATAGTTTTATTCATTATAAATTATTATACTTTTATACTTTCATGAATTTTACTTTTATATATTATAATTTTATACCTTTATAAATTTTTAATACTATATATTTCTATAAATTATGTATAATTTTATATCATATATATATATACTTTTATAAGGTTTTATAAAAAAGAAGAGAGGTCAATGAATGAATGGGATATTGAATTTCTTACCTTTAATCTCATGTAGATTTATCTCAATATATAATGAGATAAAATCATTTAATGGAAAACCCTTAAAGTATCCCTATAAAAAATGTAAACTCAGTCAAAGATGTTTTAGGGTAATAAATGGGTGTTTAAGGATGAGAGATGGGGTTTAAATTTGATAACACATAATAAAAACATATGAGTATAGTTGTTATGTATTGAATAAAAATAGGCTCGTATAGTTAACACACATGGATAAATAATCATGTTTTGGATTGTGTAAAGTTACATTACCCATTCCTTGGCCATATAGGGTTTTAAAATCATACTCATAAATTAATGATAGGTCATTGGACTAACAAATTATTTATTTATAGACCTGCACCACACTATTATAGTGATAGAGTAGGGATGAAACTAAGGGAAGGTGGGTGAATGTTCAAAGGGATTTATTGAACCTATAATACTAGAAATAGTGAGTGGAAATGATAAAGGAATGAATTAGGAGAGTAAAATTGAAATGAGATGGTGAGTAAATGGTTTTAAGAGAGTTAAAACCTAAAGTTATGGGTAGGAGACATGAAAAAAGATGATTGAGAGGGAATTCCAATTGAAGTACCTAGTTGAATGAATTATATTAAAGTGAATGGGTTCAATAAGAATTTCCATTGGAAGTCATTCACAGATAAATTGTAATCTACTTGTGAATGTCCATTCAACCAGTCATAACAAATGATTTATCAATTAATGTTATTGGTTAAAAATGTTCAAAAAAGTATTGAGATTGGTTTTTTTCATTCGATACATTAACCAAAAACATAAATATAATTGAAAATAAAAACAACCTAAGAAGACTAAAAACAATATTGAAAAAGTAAATCAAGAACATTAAAATATGAACAAACAATAACAACCCCCCCTCCCATATTTTGATTATAACAAATGTTTATAGATGAAAGGGACAACAAAATAAAATGGTACAAAAAATACAAAAAAATGAGAAAAGGGAGAATGAGTTCTTCTCAATCAAGTTCGTATCTCCACTCCCCTATCCATATATAGATTTATTTCTTCTTTAAGAACAACTCATACTTCCAATATCCAACCCCTTTCCTCTACGGTTAGTACCAATCTCCATATTTTTCCCCCTAGTCAGTGCGAGGAATGAGTTGGTGTATGTCGGTCGATTCCTCATTTTAAAGAAGCCTCTACTGACTCAAATTCATTACTTCAAATCTAATCAAATTCTAGAAATTCCACTACTACCATGTGCACTGACATCGACTCCAAGAAAAAATAACATGAATTCATATCCAATTTCAATTCATCCTTCAAGTGGATTATTAATTTCTTCCAAATAGACTCTATTTTATTTATTAATAGATTTTTTAAAGTATTTAAATTCTAGAATTCTAAAAGCCATGTGTCAGTCTATTGTCTTCCTTCCACTCTTTTCAGTTTCAACCTGTAGTCAAATTATTTACATCACCATTCACAAAAAATCATTTATATCCCAAGAAACCTTCTCAATTTGTGGCACAAAGACAGGTTTACTTGATTATCCATCTTCCCTGAACTCAAAACCATTTAAAAAACACTAGTAAACTTTTTTTCAGTCCCCATGATTCATCAGAATCATGCAAATCCCTTAATGAAATGATCCATATCGGGTGGATATAACCCAACACTGGAAACCTTATCCTTCACTTAGCACTATATTCACTCATACATAATAGAGATTGATAATAACACCATGGCAAGGGCATGTCACTAAACCTATCCAACCCATAGGATATCCATAATTGTCTCACTCCCACAAAAAGTGAATTAATGTTTAACCCCATTGCAACTCCTAAACCCACTTTACATCAAGCATCATCTGCATGGTTTAAATTAGGAGAGTCCTCCACAACTACATCTTCTCTCTTATTTTTTGTTAGCTTCCAAGGGGATGAGTCTCAGGAAACAAAATGCAATAATAACTATCATCTTCATCAACTTCAGCTCCCTAACAGTTATTATTGCATTTTGTTTCCTGAGACTCATCCCCCATATATTCTAGACATGCACCTATGTTTCTTTAACTACTTTAAGTAGTAGTTATCCTATATCAGGTTCCAATAAACATTGTAGATTAATTCAGAGGATAACACCTACCACTAGTGGCTTGATTATTTTCTTAAACTCATTTACCCATTTCCTTCAAAGTATGATGAAATTATTTGAAACATTCAAATGACAGGTTCCCCTTATTTGAAAGACCCATTTTTGTGTATTTATTTATTTTGTTAAATATTAATATCACCAAATCAAATAGTATGGATATGAATAGAGAATGTATGAATTCCATTCGTATAACAAAAAAGTATGAAGATGGGGTGAAAGAGTTCATTAAGTTTGCAAAAGACCATGCATATGAACCTTATCAAATCCTTTGTTTGTGTTTACACTGTGGTTATTCAAGAATGATTATACCAGATGAGTTTAAAGAACACTTGATCTATCATGAAATAGATCAAAGTTATAAATGTTGGAATAAACATGAGAAAAAACAAATGTAGCTAGTGAATGAGATAACACACAACTAAAAAATAGTTTATTTATGACAGATTATTTACAATGGGGACCCATCACAAATAGCTATGTGTGACGTGGTCTCATCACAAATAACCCATCACCAAAAATGGTATCACAAAAGATACTTTTTTACGACATTCCGTCACAAAAATGATCTTTTGTGATGAGAAAGCTCCCTGTCACAAATAAATTTTTAAACGTATTATTTATTGCGGCAGGTCAAGTGACCCGTCGTAATAATTTTTTTTTGATGGGACTCTAACCCATCACAGATAAGTTTAAAAAATAAAAAAAAAATAAAAAATAAAAAAAAATAAAAAATAAAAAATAAAAATATCAAAAAAATAAAAAAACTGTAATAAAAAAATTGTAAACGTCTGAAATAATAAAAATATTACTCAAAAATATTTTCATTTAAATTTTAACATAATAAATATATATAATGTATCAATCACTGTGTAAATCAATAAAATATATTTTAAATTACTAAAAGGTGTAAATCATAGAATTTTCAATCTTCAGGTCATGAGAAATGACCAATTTGTGTCAACCATATTCAAATTTTTTATTACTCAAAACCAAAAAATTGACGGCATATTTCATTTTTAACTTTCTAGAAATTTATAATAATTTATTCTATTTCATAGTAATTTATAATAAATTATACTAATTTAAAATATTTTATTAATTCATAAAAAATTTATATTTTTAATTTTTTTATGAATTAATATTTTTTTTATTAATTTATAATAATTTATAATTACTTATACTATTTTATATCAATTTATTGTAAATTATATCAATTTATAAATTTTCTTAGTATTTTTTAATAATTTATACTAATTTATAATAAATTATATTAATTTTTTTAACTTGTACTCATTTATACTCATTTTTACTAGTTTATAATAATTTATTTTAAATTATATCAATTTATAAATTTTTCTATAATTTCTGATAATTTATACTGCTTGAAGAAAACTTTATGATAATTTATACTGATTTATACTAATTTATAATAATTTAAACTATTTTGTTTAAATGTATACAAATTTATAATAATTTAAGCTAGTTTTTTAATTTATACCAATTTTTATTAATATTTACCCATTTTTTGTAAATTTATACTAATTTATACTAATATATAATAATTTTCAATAATTTATAATAATTTAAACTATTTTGTTGTAATTTATATGAATTTTTATTAGTTTAAAATAATTTATTAAATTTACTCAAATTTTTATTAATTTTATGAATTTTACAAAATATATAACATTTTAAATTAATTTGTACTTAATTATTCTATTTTTTATTAATTATACTAATTAGAGGCATATTCTTACAAATTTTTATTAATTATAACTTGGTACCACTAATTATTACTAAGTACCACTAATTATTTATAATTACCCTTAATTACCCCTAATTAATACTAATTACCACTAATTATTACTAATGATCACTAATTATTTCTAATTATTACTAATTATTATTAATTATTACTAATTATTACTAATCATTATTAAGTACCAAAAAATATTACCAAGTACCACTAATTATTACTAATTATTACTAATTACTGCTAATTAGTACTAATTACCACTAATTACTATTACTAATTATTACTAATTATTATTACTAATTATTACTAAGTACCACTAATTATTACTAATTATTATTACTAATTTTTACTAACTATTACTAATTATTACTAATTATTTTTAATTATTGCTAATTATTACCAATTATTGCTAATTATTGCTAATTACAACTAATTATTACTAATTATTACTAATTATGACCAATTATTACTAACTACCGCTAATTATTGCTTATTATTGCTAATTACCACTAATTACCACTAATTACCACTAATTATTACTAATTATTACTAATTATTATTAATTATTACTAATTAATACTAATTACTACTAATTACTACTTAGTACCGTTAATTATTACTAAGTACCACTAATTATTACTAATTATTACCAATTATTACTATTTATTACTAATTATTACTAATTATTACTAATTACTGCTAATTATTACTAAGTACCACTAATTATTACTAGTTATTACTAATTATTACTAATTACCACTAATTACCACTAATTACTACTAATTATTACTAATTTTTACTAATTATTACTAAGTACCACTATTTTTTATTAATTATTACTAATTAGTACCAATTATTACTGATTAGCACTATTTATTAATAATTACCACTAATTATTACTAATTACCGCTAATTATTACTAATTACCGCTAATTATTACTAATTACCACTAATTACCACTAATTATTAATAATTATTACCAATTATTACTAATTATGCACTAATAATTATGACTAATTTATGCCAATTTAAACTAATTAATTCTAATTACAAATAATTATTAACAATTAAAACTAAATACTTCTAATTAAAAATAATTACTCCTACTTAAAACTAATTACTGTAAAATAAAAGTAAGTAATTCTAGTTAAAACTAATTACTGCTAATTAATAATAATAATAATTACTCATATAAAAAAATAAATTAACTAAAAATTAAAAACATTAAATAAGTACCTTAAAACTGAACTTCTTATCAGATGCAAAGTTGAAAAGTTGCTTCCCTAAAAAATTTAAAGCTTTTAAAAGTTTAAGGAGAAAAAGAGCATAGGAAAGGAAGTGAAGAGTGATCAAAGGAGAGAATGAAAAAAAAATTGGGTGCGGTGGGGGTATATATAGGTTAGATTATTAGTGAAAAAAATAATTGTGATGAGTTTCCCGTCGTAAATAGTATTAGTTGCGATGGGACCCATCACAATTAATACCCGCAATTAATAACCCTATCAGCGATTAAAAATGTATTTGTGACGGATACAGTCACAAATACCCTTCTACCGATGATTTATTTGTGACAAGAATTAATTTCCATAACAAATAACAATAACGATAGAATGTATTTGCGATAAGGGTATATTCCCATCACAAATACCTTTCCCGTGGTTTAGCGCACATGCGCGCTAATATTTGAAACAAACCAGTTTTCCCATAGAAAATAGTCCTTAATAAAAAACTATTTGTGATGGGGTTTTTTCCCGTTACAAATAGTCCCTCTGCAAGGACTATTTGCGATGGGTGACGAGCCCATCGTAAATAGCCCGTCTTAAAAGCCTGTTTTTCCTGTAGTGACACCACGTTTTATGGATCATCTGATATGATTACAAGTGTGGACAATGAAGAAGAACGTATCAAGGATGTGATTACATATATGAATGATGATGAAGATTGTATTGAGGAAATGACAATGATAGTTGAAAATGAATTTTGTGAGTCTCCAAAATTGTTTGAGAATTTAAAGAGTTGTGCAAAGAAACCATTGTATGCTAATTGCACTAAATATACAACATTTTCAGTCATACTGAAGCTGTATAAATTAAAAACTGGAAATAGATAGAGTGATTCCAGTTTAACTGAACCACTTTCTCTCTTGAATGATATGCTCACAGAAGATAATGAGCTTCCTATCCAAACATATAACGCTAAATGAATTCTACATTCAATGGGTATGATCTCTGAAAGAATACATGCCAGTCCAAATGACTGTATATTGCTTCACTAGGACCAAAAATCACTTAAAGAATTCCCAAAGTGTGGTGCTTCTCGATACAAGAAAGATGAATCGGGTCCTACAAAAGTTGTATGGTACTTTCTAATCATTCCAAGGTTTTATGTGTTATATGGAAGTGAGGAGACTATAATGAAATTGACGTGATACAAAAATACAAGAAATAAAGATGGGAAACTTTTCAACTCAGGAGACTCTCCTTAGTGGAAGATAATTGACCGTGAGTATCCTGAATTTGAAAATGAGTCGAAAAACCTTCATATTGTGCAATCTATAGATGAAGTGAATCCTTTTGGTTTTCAAAACAACACTCACAATGCCATGAACCAACCCAGGATGTCAGCCGATCCGACACCCAACCCAGTCCACGCCGTGGCCCGAAGGGAATTCCTAATCCCCATGGACTATCAACTGGTTCCAGTCATCAAGATTAAACCGTTGGGAACAATTTTCCCCATGAACAAAATATAAAAAAAATAAATAAAGACTGACGATGAAAATGAAAACTAGCATCAGAAAGAAAATAAAACTACACATACCTCCATGCGACCTCATAGGTCACCACCTAACTCAGAACCATGTTTGCTCCGAGAGTGATCCAACACTATAGGAACTTGAAATTGAAAAGATAAAGTAGGCGTGAGCACAGAAATGCTCAATAGGAATTCCAAAGATAAACAAAAAAATCCTTGTATTTTCCTTTCCAGAAAACATTCCATTAATGTTAGTTTGAAAATAAAATTATAAAAAAACAGGGTTTTCACATTTTAGATAATTGAACACTTTTTTCCTTCCTTTCTAAAACATTTCACACACAATTTCCATTTCCAATACAAAATACTATTTTAAAACTAAAACCCCAAATAGACCATACCATTATGCAGAAAATTAAACAAGCTAACAGAGTACCAGGAAAAACTAAGTGCACAAAAATACAAACAAGCAAGAAGAAATAGAAAGTAACCATGGGTGATCCTAAACATACCTAGAATATCCTTAGGTGTACTCAGTTTAGAACCACCTACCAGGGTACGGTGAATCCCCTAAGTCAATAGCCATTGGCTGCTCTAAACTAGTCAATCAAGTGGAATATCCCACCTGTCCTATCTGAAATCCATGGGGTACCAACCCATCTAATAGGGGTTGATCAGTAACCATCACTCGATCCTCTAAAAGACGCCCATTAACCCATGGTAATAGTAAACTGTGTAAGTGGGCGACCCTCGCACACATGACTCACCTTACCCACAGCCACCTCACTTGCTTACCCCAAACATAGACATCACCTATATGATAACCCATAAAAGGAAAATCCAAAATAGGGGTGCCCAATATATACATATACATATATACATCACTTCATCGAAAGTTCCAACCAGGCTATCATATCACTAGATCATTTAACCCTTTCTTTAAAAAACATGAAAAAATGCCAAACACTCCTTTAGATTTACGCACAAAAATGCCTCTTTTCCAAAAACACCTCAAAAACCATTTCCAAACAATGTTAAACCCTGTTTTCATTAAGCATTTCCCAATAGGATTTTAGGTTCCGAGTTCCAATACATTTTCATAAAATAATTTCTAAACTTTATAGAAATACACATTTTTATAAAACACACCAAACAACCCCTTAAACCAAACATTTACCAAAACGGACTCTAAGTTCCAAACATGCATACATTTTAGGATTTCATTGAAGTATGTCTTTAGAAATCACATAAGGGAACCATTACCACTTAGAAACCAAAAAGTTTATTTAAAGAACCAAGTTTTAAGGAGGAACAACATTTTCATGTGCCATCTTCATTTGAGGGCAAATCCATGTGCGCACCTTGTACACCCATGGATGTGTAAATATCCAATGGCACACCTAGATCAATCAAGAAAAAACTTAAAAACCATTTTTAAAAATTCACCATTTATAATAAACCAACCCCAACAACTCTATTTAATTCCAAAAGTAAACAATTCCTTTCAAAACAAAGAGTATCATTTCAAAAACATAACTACCCCAATCCTCAATCCTTCAAGGATATACAATTCACCCATTCCTCAGTATTCGTATATTAAATGAAATTTTCTCAAAACATATCAAGGCCAAATGTTATAATAAGGCTTAATTTCAATTTTAAAGAAGACAAAACATTTTATCAATACAATGGATGCATAAACACATAGACATATTCAAAGAATCTAATGAAATCCTATTTTTAGCAAAAACAACCACTTCCAAAACACTACACCAGGCTAGATAAAGATACGATAAAGGTGTAAAACATATAAAAAATTATTAAAACAAAATTGGGCATTTAATTAATAGATTTAACAATGACACACATGAGCATGAACCAAGAATCACTTCAGAAGCCATTTTTCACAATTTTTTCCATCATAAAAACACCACACAAGGCTAAGTGAATACACTACGGGTATACGAATCACATTTTCATATTAATTAAAAAATACACAAGCACTAACAGAATTAATTAGAAAGTAAAACCATAAAAACACCTACCTCAAACATGTCTCCTTTTGACAACGACTAGCCAAATTGACACTTCACACTTACACACACATGCATTTATACATATATATATAAATACCCATAGCTACATTGCACATATTACTCTCGCGATGAGGGAGTATGTACAAATAGGATATATATATATGCCTTACCCTATACATGTACGTGTAGGAACTCTCGACACCCACAGTCCAAAACTGTCACATCAAGGTCCAATACACACTATAAATATTACCGACAACTCAAAACCTACAAAATTACTAAATTAAAATTAAACCAAAGTGAAAGAATTGAAAACCCTTACCGAGTATAATGGCGGGTGGACCAAAACATTCCAAAATGCATTACCTTCAGCGGCGGTTGTCAGAACACGGACTGAAATCACCCTACAATCCAGAGGAAATTGCATCACACCCAAACCCTAACCATTAGGGTTCGGCTGAACCCCATGCTCCCCAAAAAATCAAGGTAAACCACAAAATAAGGGAAGGGGTACTCATCGGAGGAAACCACAATAGCCACCAGAGAGAGAAGGGGATGTGCATTGGGGGGCCTCAGTTAGAGGGAAGGTTTAATGAGAGGGAGAGAGTAGGGGGGAACGAGAGGGAGAGAGCAGGGGGGACGCCATCGTCAGAAGAGGGAATGCTGGAAGGGAGGTGCGTCTGCCATATATCGTTGGAGAGGAGGAAGCACAAGGGAGGTCACGCAGGAGGGGTAAGGGGAGGGGGGCAGCGCGTGGGAGGTGAGGGTGAGGGGGAAAACATAAAAAAACCCATTTATGGTTAAGAAAATAAAAAGGAAAAACTAAAACTAATAATAATAATAATAATAATATTCTCAATAATAATAATAATAATAAACCTAATAATAATTATAATAAACTCTAATGATAATAATAATATTATTCATAATAATAATATTATCATTATTATTATTATAAAAAAATTATTTTTTTATTTTTATTTTATTTCATTTCATTTTATTTCTCATATAATTTTTCATTTAATTTTATATATTTTGAAAACTGAGCAACTGAACGGTTTAGACCGTGCACTGGCCACTGCATAGGCTTGGAACCCTTAGGTGGTTACCTACAAGCAGACACACAATTGAGAAATCATGCTCCAACTGTACCAAATGTAATTGTCCCGATGACGGTCCCTCATGCATGGTTGTCGCACAGTTACTCTTAACTATGCACAACCCATGCACATGACCCCTCATTTTTCTAAATTTTTAAATTTCAACCCAGAACTACCTGAAATAAAAAATAAAGATAGAAATAATTAAAATAATCAAATTTTTGATGTCGGGGTGTGACAATTCTCCCCACCACAAAAAATTTCTGGCTATAGAAAGCCACCAAGCTGAAAGCTGGTCAAAAATTAAATTCATGACAGATCAAAACCGAGGAAGACCATAAACCTCAGGATGACCTTTCTCTCTATAGTTCACACCTGACCGATTCAAGAAGAAACTGAAGCCCAATATTAAGGGTAGAACACAAGAGGGTTCTCCCCACCACAAAAATTCCACTAACACAGAAACTTTAAAATCTGAACACACCACCCCAAGGAGGGGATAACATGGGAACTCCCAACCCAAACTAAAAAAAGAACCGAAAACACCATCCAACCACATCACAAAGCCAAAACATCTCTAAATGAGCAAAACTAAAATCAAATCCAAAATAAACCCATCTAATATCCAAACACCCCTTAAGGAAAACAACCAATTTAGAAAAACCTCATTCAGACACAACTGCTTGGATTGTGTCAAAGCAAGGTCATCACACCATTAGAATAAAATGATAGACTTACAATAGTGAGAATAATGAAAATAAGGGAACTTAAAACATTTCCATCCTAATGATTAAAACCAAAACCGAGCTTAGGTTTCACACATACCCCTGGAAACCCTGACTGTGCACAGGATCCACCCTGAGACCTATGGCTAGGGCTCTAATAGATGAATCCTCTCCTGCCTCATAGTCAGGTATGATCATCCCTTGTTCATAACCCCTTCTTTGAGAAATGATTCCTACAGAACTTTTCTAGGTGACCCAAATGCCTTCAACAATGGTAGGTCTTCAGAGGGATATGGAAAGTTGGCTTTGAATGACCAGACCAGCCACACTGATGACACACCATAAAGTGGTCTAACAAAATAGAAGTTAGAACCAACAAAGAAGACTCCTTATAGATAGGTATGACATGAAATTCTTTCCATATGGGGATCCTTTACAAATGATATGAAACACCGTATTGCCAACCACCTGCACTCCGGAAACCCACTCATAGAAGTGGCCAGCATAGACCTTCATCATCCGTTGGCCCTATTGAACACACATGAGATATTACCTCTTCTTCGTCTTCATATCCTTAAGTATAAACCATCAGATAAAAATGGGCTTAAAAACATCCCACGTTATCCCAACTTACATTTACAGTGGGGTGAACAACTCCCATTCTTCCAGAGATGGACCTTCGAACAGACCCAAAACAGTACACACTCTGACAGCTTCGGGAGTTCTCAATACCCAGTAGACACAATTGAACTCTTCAAGACACTCCACTACCTCTAATAGACCTTTATCATTGAGAAGGATATGCAATATTCTAGAAGAACCAAAAAATGGGCATGACTCATCATAAACTTTGGGGACCTTTTTGGGTGGTACTTTACAAACAACACCAAAACACGAAAAAAACCTATATCAAACCAAAGAGAAATAGAAAAGGACACCATGAGATAAAAAATGGACTCACAATGCAAAAAATAAAACATCCCAAAAAAATTACTTTCAAAATCCACCAATTTCATTTAAACTTCAAAACCACCTTTTTCCAGGGCTACTTTCCAAATAATAAGAACCCTCTTTTAAAACCAAATTAAATTTACAAAAATAATTTCCTTTTTCAAATTAATTTTAGAAAATCAAGGCCAAGAGTTTAAGTTCAAACACCATACCTAATCACTCCACAAACCATTACACATGCATTCATTTGTTTCCACCCATGCATGCCAACATTCACCTTCCACTCACATACCCTCACATGTGAAAACATCTATAAAGAGTACCGAGGGTCGCACCCAATCCATTTTCTTAGAAAATCCAAACATTTACCAAATTCTCAAACCAAAATAATTTAAAATTTTAAACCCATTTTACCAATGTAAATCCATTTAAAATAAAGAATCTTCATTTCAAAAACCCTTTTCATTTTCAAAAACACACTTACACCAACTAGAACCAAAGCGAACCACAACTTGCACTAAAATGTCAGAATGAGGAACTAGTAGTTATGCTTAACCTGGAGACATGGTAGTGAACCATGCCCCAAGTAAGAATCAACAACTAGGAGGTACTTACACTGTATACTCAGATTCCACATGGGTCACTACTCCATGTGAAATCATGTCATAACATCGGCTTGCCTCTATTGTCATCCCTCGATCCCAAAACAAACCAAGATAAGAAAAGGTCTCAATTATTAGACTACCCCTAGTAACTTAGGTTTCTTCATGAGTGGTGGTGATCAGGAACCAACCCATAACCTACCTCTCGAGCCCTGAAAACCCTAGTCTCTAACTACCATACACCCTAAATAACAAGGGAATCCTCTTATACCAATTTGTCACGTACCAACCCGGGATGTCAGCCGACCTGACACTCGACCAGGTCCGTGGCGTGGCCCAAAGGGTATTCTCGATCCCCACAGGCTGGCAGCTAGTGTCAAGCATCAAGATTAAACTGCTGGGAATGATTTGTCCCATGAAAAAAAGATAAACAAATAAATAAAGTCTGACAATGAAAATAAAAACTAGCAACAGAAAGAAAATAAAACTGCACATACCTCCATGTGACCTTATAAGTCACCACCCAAATTAGGACCATATTCTCTCCAAGAGAGATCCAACACTCGAGGAACCTGAAACCAAAAAGATAAAGTCAGTGTGAGCACTGAAATGCTCAGTAGGAATACCAAAGATAAACCACGAAATCCATGTATTTTCCTTTCCCAAAAACATTCCATTAATTATAGTTTGAAAACAAAATTATAAAAAACAGGGTTTTCACATTTTAGATAAGATAACAATATTTTTATTATTTTTTAAAAAATTGCACACATAGTTTCCATTTCTAATACAGAATATCATTTTAAAACTAAAACCCCAAACATACTTTACCAGGTTATACAGAAAAGTAAACAAGCTAACATAGTACCAAGAAAAACTAAGTGCATAAAAATAAAAACAAGAAAGTATAAATATAAAGTAACCATGGGTGATCTTAAACATACCTAGAAGAAACCTAGATGTACTCAGTTCGGAACCACCTTCCAGTGTATGGTGAAGCCCCTATGTCAATAACCACCAGTCGCCCTAAACTAGCCAATCCAGTGGCACATCCCACCTGGCCTATCTACAATCCCGGGGATACCAACCCGTATAATCAAGATTGATCAACAAACACCACTAAATTCTCCAAAAGACACCCAAGAACCCATGGTAATAGTAAACTGTGTAAGTGGGAGTCCCTCGCATGCGTGACTCACCTTACCTGCCGCCGCTGCACTTGACTACCCCAAACACAGATATCACTTATATGATAACCCATAAAAGGGAGATCCTAAACAGGAGTTCCCACTATATACATATACATATATACATCACTTCATTGAAAGTGACAATTGGGCCATCATATCACTTGACCATTCAACCCTTTCATTAAAAATATGAAAAAAATTCCAAATAGGACTTTAGCTTTACGCACCCAAATGCATTTTTTTCCCAAAAAACACCTCAAAAGAAATTTACAAATAATGTGAAACCCCATTTTCATTAAGAATTTACCAATGGGATTTTAGTTTCCAAGTTCCAATTCATTTTCATAAAATTCCTTTCTAAACTTTATAGAAATACACATTTTTATAAAACATGCCAAACGACCCCTTAAACTAAACATTTACCAAAACAAAATCCAAGTGAAAAATGAGCATACCTTTTAGGATTTCATTTAAAACTGTCTTTAGAAATCAAACAAGGTAACCAATACCACTTAGAAACCAAAAAGTTAATTTAAAGAACAAAGTTTTAAGGAGGAATTCCATTTTCATGTTCCATATTCATTTGAGGGAACATCCATGTGCTCACCTTATGCACCCATGGATGTTACAACATCCAATGGAACACCTAGATCAATCAATAATATACTTAAAAAACCATTTTCATAAATTCACTATTTAAAATCAACCAACCCCAACAACTTTATTTAATTCCAAAAGAAAACAATTCCTTTCAAAACAAAGAGTATCCTTTCAAAAACATAACTACCCCAATCCTCAAGACTTCATGGATATAAAATTAACACATTACTCAGTATTCAAATATTAAATCTAATTTTTCCAAAACTTATCAAGTCCAAATGCTATAACATGGCTTAATTTCACTTTTAAATAAGACAAAACATTTTATCAATATAATGGGTGAATAAACACATAGAAATATCCAAATAATCTTATGAAATACCATTTTTAGCAAAAAATACCACTTCCAAAACACCACACTAGGCTAGAAAAAGATACCATAAAGGTGTGAAACACATAAAAAAATTATTAAAACAAAATTGGGTATTTAATCAACACATTTAACAATTACACACATAAGCATGAACCAAGAATCACTTCAAAATCCATTTTCACAATTTTTTCCATTATAAAAACACTACACAAGGATAAGATAATACACTATGGGTATGAGAATCACATTTTAATATTGATTAAAAAATACACAAGCACCAAAAGAATGAATTGGAAAGGAAAACCATGGAAACACCTACCTCAATCATGCTGCTTTTTTATGACGACTAGCTGAACTGACACTTCACACTTACACGCACATGAATTTATACACATATATATAAATACCCATAGATACATTTCAAATATTCCCCACACGATGAAGGAATATGTACAAAGAGGTCATATATAAATATATGCTTTACCCTATGCATGCACATGTAGGATTTCTCGACAGCTGTAGTCCAAAACCGCCACAGCGAGGTCTAACACACACTATAAATATTACCGACAACTCAAAACCCACAAAAGTAATACATTAAAATTAAAACAAAGTGAAATAATTGAAAACCCTTACCGAGTATAATGGAGGGAAGACTGAAACGGTCTAAAATGCATCGCCTTCAGTGGCGATTGCCGGAACATGGACCAACCTCACCCTACAATCTAGAGGAAATCACGTCACACCCAATCCTTAACCATTAGGGTTTGGCCAAACCCCATGCACCCCATAAAATGAAGGTAAACCGAAAAATAAGGGAAGGGGGTACTCACCGGAGGGAACCACAATGACCACTGAAGGGAGAAGGAGACGCGCACCAGAGGACCTCAGCTGGAGGGAAGGTTGCATGAGAGGGAGAGAGCACGGGGGACTCCATCATCAGAAAAGGGCATGTCGGAAGGGAGGTGCAACCACTAAAGACCACCATAGAGGAAGAAGCGCAATGGAGGTCACACAGGAGGGGTGAGGGGAGGGGGATAAGCGTGGGAGGTGAGGGTGAGGGGGAAAACACAAATAAAACCCATTTGGGGTTAAAAAAAGAAAAAGGAAAACCAAAACTAATAATAATAATAATAATAATAATAATAATAATAATTTTAATAATCATAATATTAATATTCTCTATAATAATAATAATAATAATAATAATAATAATAAACCTAATAAGAATTATAATAAACTCTAATGATAATAATATTATTATTCATAATAATAATAATAATAATAATATTATTATTATTATAAATACATTTTTTTCTTTTTATTTTATTTTATTTCATTTTATTTCTCATTTAATTTTATCTATTTTGAAAACTGAGAAACCATGAAGTTTAGACCATGCACTGGCCACTGCCTAGGCCTGACACCCTCACATGATTACCTATAAGCAAACGTGCAGTTGAGCAACTATACTCCAACTATGCCAAATGGAATTTTACCGATGATGGACCCTCATGCACGTTTTCCACACGATTACTCTTAACCGTGGGAAACCCATGTGCATGACCCCTCCTTGCTCGAAAATTTTAAATTTCAACCTAGATCCACCCAAAATAAAAAATAAAGATAAAAATAATAAAAATAATAAAAATAATAAAAATAATAAAATTTTTGTGGTCAGGGTGTGACACACAATACAGTACCAATTATGTTGTTAAATTATAACTTTCCAACTTGGTTATGCATGAAATGAAAATACATTATATTATCTATGCTTATATCATGACCAAAACAACCGTACAATGATATTGATGTTTATTTGGCTCCATCGATTAAAGATTTGAAATTATTGTGGGATTCAAGTGTTGTGTTGTATGATGATTAAAAAAATGAAGATTTCACGTTGAGATCCATATTATATGGGGTGATAAATAACTTTTCTTCTTATAGAAAGTTGTCAGGATATAGCATTAAAGGAACTCAAGGGTGTCCAATTTGTGAACAAGGTACATAGTTAATTAGGTCAAAACATTCATCAAAGATTGTGTTTCTAGGAAATAATAGATTTCTATCCCGACGACATAAGTACTGATCTTGGACGACATCATTTGATGGGAGTTTAAAAGAATGTACAACACCGTATACACTAACAGGTGATCAACTGTTTGAGAAAGTAAAATATATGGACACTACTTTTGGCAATTCTTTTTCAAAAAACCTTATAAAAACCGATTGGAAAAGAGATTAGTTTTTTTGAATTACCATATTAGAATTTTTAGTACATTAGACATTTTCTTGATGTTATACATGTTAAAAAAAATTTATGTGATAATTTCATTAGAATATTACTAAATGCACCTGATAAAATGAATGATGAAATTAAGGATAGGTTAGACATGATTTACATGTGAGTATGAGAAGAGTTGGCACCAATAAAGGGTAAAAAATAGACTTTTCTTCCTCTAGCTTCTTATAATCTTTCCAGGAAAGAGAGATACCAGTTTTGAAACTTCTTGAATGAGGTAAAGGTTCCAGAGGGGTATTCATTGAATATTATGAATATAATGTCTATGAATGATTCAAATTTAAAGGGTATAAAATCACATAACTATCATGTTTTGATGTAATATCTAATGCCTGTATCTTTACATTTCATTTTTACCAAGAATGTCCATCATACATTAACCAATCTCTATTTATTTTTCAAATCTATATGCAGAAAAGTTATAAATATGAAATTTCCAACTATGGAAAAAGAAATCACCATCATATTATGTGAATTGGAAATATTATTTCCACTATAATTATTTGATATGATGGTTCACTTGATGGTTCACTTGGTGTGATATATTTGAATATGTGGTCCTGTACATTATAGATAAATGTAACCCATTGAATGGTATATGAATATTTTGAAAGGGTATGTCAAAAATCAAAGTCGACCAGAGGGTTTTATTATAGAGCAATATATTGTTTAAGAAGCCATTGAATTATTCACCGAATACCTACTCGGTGTGGAAATCATTGTTCTATCAAAATCTCATCACATTAGGTGGCTTGTGGGTGAAGGGATTTATAGAATAGATGTTTTCATAATCAATATTATAGATCAGGAGCAGACACACATTTACATTTTTCATAACAGTTTAGAAGTTTCCCCATATGTTAAAACCCACATATAAATTCTTAGGAATTTGAATCCATCAAGGGATGAAAGATAGATATAAAATACACATAATCAACAATTTATAGGATGGTTTTGAGACCATATTTTTAATGGGTTATATGAAAATTCCAATTCAATTTCAGAACAACTTTGATGGCTAGCCAGATGAAAAATTGTGCATGTATTATCTTACAATGGTTATGTAATTAATGGTTATATGTCCTATAAAAATGAACATGATGAAGGTAGTGCCATGAAAAATAGTTGAGTTACACTTTTGGATGGAGTGATGTATGTTTCCAGTACCAAGGAAAAAAATCCAATTTATGAAAATATGTAATACTTTGGCATCATCAAATAAATATGGGAGTTGGAATATATAACATTCCAAGTGCCAGTTTTTTTAATGAAAGTGGCCTAATAAAAAGAGTTCTGTTAAAATAGAAGAATTGGAATTCATGAAAGTGTATTTCAGTTTGGAAGGGTATAAGGGTAAACTATTTATAATGGTACCACAAGCAGTGCAATTATTTTATGTTCCAAACCTCACAAACCAAAAGAGGCCAATTGTACTGGTATCGAACAAAACCACTGAAGGGTCAGATAAAAATTTAAATGAGGATGAACCTTTCATTGGTACGTTGCAATCATTTCACAATGGTACCAATGTATATGGGGTTTTTTATGTTAAAGGATACCATAATGAAGGGATTTGGATACTTGATAGAGGGGTCAAATCCTTTAAACCATTAAAAAAAGAGAGTTCAATAATCAGGTTATATATTTTTGTAATATACATTGTGTTACTGCATGTTATTATTTTTTCACTGCTACATTTACATAATCTAAATTAAATGTTGAAACAATTCTATAGATAATGACTTCTACACATGATGATGCTCTAAATCCCAAGGAATAATAGGTTTCTCAACATGCTGCTACTCATAGTGTAGAGGAACAATGACATTCTACACATATTGATGCTACCAATCTAGAAAAACAACATGTTTCTCAACCTATTACTACTCCTAGTTCAAATGAACAATGGCCTTCTACATGCGCTGATACTACCAATCCATAGGAACAATATATTGAAGATTTTGAACCCAAGGAAATAGTATATGACAAAGAAATAATGTCACAAAAAAGGAGCACTGTAGCATGAAAATGTTAGAAAAAATTATTAATATGAAAAGCAAAGGCATCAATTTGAGGATAGATGGAATGTGCGTGATTAGCCCATTAACCCTAATAAGTCCATGTTCATTAGTTTAATTGGGATCATCACTTGGTAGCATGTTTTGATTGATGTAGATTCATGGAACCATGTTTTTCCCATGCTTAAGACACTGATTTGGGAATATATTAGGGTAACATTATGATATCTTTTCTTTATTTTACAAAAAAATAAAATAATGAAACATTGACTTACTCTTCATCATCCCTTTCAGAGTGTATTTATAGTAGATGAATCCCACAATATATTTGTATTAATTCTTACTTTAAAGACTCATAGAGGCTTTCACAAAATTCTAATGAAATTTTATCTTAAAGATGCTGAAGGGAAAATAAACCCGCACCCACCACATATGCAGGCACACCTAATAACCCACGAAGCGTGGGATGCATTTAATGGATGTCATGGGGAGATATCTATTCATGTACACTTTGGATGGTATTAAATTTTTTGACAATACATGTATTAATCACTTTTATTGATAATTTTTAATTTGTGAAATAATAATTGAGTGCTGAAAATAAGGAATGGGAAATAAAACCAACGTACCCCTACTATAAAGCAAGGATGGGGTATGATTCACTTGAAAAAAATTGGTATGTATTTTAATTCTACCATAATACTTTTATGTGACATGAAAAAACAACATAATTATGTTTTTATGTTTATATGAAAATTAATGAATCTAAATCTAAATCCACTTTCATCACACTTCATGTGCTATGGATGGAGGCACATGTAAATAAATATAGGATACTAATAGATGAAAATACATAAAAAATGTGGGAATCATGTGTAAGTATTACATAATATTTTTTTTCTTTAAATCACTATTATATAACAACGATTACTTAATTTCCTATATTTTATATCAAACTTAGACACATGAATCATAAATACCTTTACCAGATTAACACCTAATATCAATGGCCTTGAAGTAGCCAGAACAGTATGGTCGCATCAGAGGTACGAGTTTTGGGGTGACACCTTGAATATATTTTGGGAAAATAAAAGGACAGGAGGATAAAGATAAAGAAATGTAAGTGATGAAAGAAAGATTAGATTACCTTAAAGAAAAATTTCATTAAATGTATGAGTTACTAGAAAATGTTATGGTGGGGGGGGGAGCAAAGAGAAGAAAAAAATCAAGAATAACCAATGCATGAAATTCCCACCCCACCCCCCACTAGCTTTGAGGTGAGCTATTCCACTAAAAGAGCTATCTTAGATGAGATATTCAATATTCTCATAATTATTTCTATGAAATATGAATTAAAAATACACTGATACCTTTACTATAATGATATTCTATAGGGTAAAAATGACTGTGATTTATATCTATCAATACCCACCCATTACCTTGTTACGAGGGATACCATGCTCAATATCCAAGAAGACATTATACAAAATAAAACACTTCCAAAAAGTCATTTGAGAGTGGGGATTACCATCACTCATGAGATAAGCACCGATTTACATGTTCCACTTGATGATACAAATATTCATATAGTTGAGAAAGCTATTGGAACATTTGTATCATGAACATTAGATCATGTAAAAAATCATGTAGACAAGGAGTCATTCATTTCCAAATTATTTTTCATGCTAAAACTTTAACAATTAATGAAAAAAGTTCTGAACTGATGAATGTTATTACATATAGACAAAGGGAATGGGGTGAAATGAAAGGTCAAATAAAAACAATCTAAATGATCAACCAACTGATTGAAAAGATCTTTATAATTCACCTTTACCCCGTATATTAAATATTAAATTTTACTAACATTGAAGATTTAT
This sequence comes from Viscum album, assembly GCA_963277665.1. Taxonomy (NCBI): domain Eukaryota; kingdom Viridiplantae; phylum Streptophyta; class Magnoliopsida; order Santalales; family Viscaceae; genus Viscum; species Viscum album. The sequence goes on along the minus strand of OY728130.1, from coordinate 1,088,065,020 downwards.
GCAGATACAAAGTTATAAAGTGGTAGTGATCATATAGTTTATTTTGAAGAAAAAATGTATAGAGAGGTCATTAAAATCTTCATTTCTCTTGAGAATTTAAATGAAATCATCAAGTATGAATGGCTAGGAGTCTCAGTTGCAAATATATACATGAGGTTTGTTTTTGTAACAACCCCGAACCCAATAGCCTTGAGAAGGTGGTTGTTTTATTATAATGGCATAGATACACGAGATCACATCACCAAGGAATGATCAGTTTAGTATTCTTGAAGAAACTAGCTACATACATGGTTCCCTTATTACATTGGTAATAAAACATAAAACATAACAAAATAAAATAAACCGCTTCTTGTCACTTATTCAAAGATCTCATCTTTACAACATGGGGATGGAAAAAAAATAAAAGGGTGAGATCAAATGCTCAGTAAGGGTTACATATAGAATAATAATGAATCAATAATAATTGAATCATAATCAATTATACATAATCAATATGGTATGATGAATAACTGAAAAAATCATGCCATCAGTGAATTGAGAATTTAAATGCATCCATAGATTTTGTAATAGTGAAAACCCTCTAGATAGTGATAAATAAATACTGAATGAAGAAAATGATTAATTATTGGATGTCATGTATCTAGAACATGAACCATCATACCATCAATATGGTTCAAGTTTATGGGCATATACTCGTATAATTATGTTTGGAAACAAACATGAAGGGTTTGTCACCAACTGTTTTGTCTCATGAGACCCGTCGATGCATCGAGGGGTTATAACGGGCCCCACCCATCACTGAAAATCCAAAGTATTATTCATACATAGATTTAATTATAGAAAAATATTTCTTAATAAAATATCCATATTTAGTAGGAAATATAGATTTATCAATATATCAACATTCAAAGTAAACATTGTATGTAAAAATGGTATACAAATTAGACAATAATTATATCCATGATATAAGAAAATATGGATATTTAGGAGGAATATAATTTCAAATTAAAAATTATCTCAAAGGGGTAGTTTATAAACCAAATAAAAATTATTAGGTTCACAATACCATGTGAGTCTCAATGAAATTGAAATTGAGATGAAGTCTCTTACCTTAATTCCTGCTTAATTACGTCGCTTTTACGCCTCTTGAATAAAAAATTTATATTTATTAAAACAATAATCTAGAAGTTAATTATATTCATTTATAAAAATAATTTTCAATTATAATTATTATATTATATTATATTAATTTTTTTGATGAAATTGAAGTGTTTTGATATCATTTTTTTCTAAAAAAATTCTCATTTTTCCTCGATTTCTCTATTTTGTTAAATGTAAATAATACATTAGTATAATTAATTCCAGAAGCATAGAATAAATGTAATTACATATTTATATATTATATATAATCTATACTATCCATTCATGAATATGGTTATAATAATTGTTTTGGTAATGTCTCCGTAGGTGGTTAATCGGCCTTTAACGGGACGTTGTCGTAAGAGAGGGAAAAGGGATTAAAAAATTTATATATGTCATATATATAATACATGTACTAGGTTAACATAATTAATATCATGTTAAATTACTGTGTAATTAGTTTTAGAGTATCTGTTTTTGAAAGGAAATGGGAAAAGAAGAAGGAGAAGAAGAAAAGAGGGAGGAGTAAATGAAAACTAACTCTTTTCTCCTTGTGGATTCTCTCACACAACACCAAAATCCCTTGATGATTAGAGTTGGATGGATCAATAACATCCCCAGGTCTTCTAAGATACTTAAGAGGGAATATTTTGGCAGATATTTGGCTTTGGAAAGGGTGGAATGAGTGGTTTTCCAAGGGAAGGGAGAGGGGTTATTTATACTTGAGGAGAGGGGGATTTTTAGAATAAAATATTAAATAAATTATTATATCAAAGGTGAGACTTATAATAGTAAATTTTTGACAATATAAATCACATATTGATATAATATAATGGGTTTGAGACTTTAAAACACCTTTATAATTCTAATTAATTAATTTATTGAAAAGGAAAGTGGAAAGTAAGAAAAAATAATATTTTAAGGAACCACTTTTGACTTTAGGTTTTGGAAAATAATTTTTAGGTATTGAAATTGAGTTTATTGTATTTTAATGAATCATTTTTTAAATTAAATGTATGATATATGAACTTGAAGTTCTATAATTTATTATGTCACTAATACATCACGAATGATGTAATTTAAGTCACATTAGTTAAGTGAAAACTATATTTTTACTATTCATCAGAAAATTGAAGTATTTCAGAAAATTATTAGAAAATCACCCTTAGATAATTTCAATGTGCTGAATTAAAAAATGAACTAAATTTTTTAAAAATAATTTTCTAAATATTATAAATTTAATTTTTAATTAAAATCATCATTTATTTGAAAATACTGATTTTAAAATTATAACTGATTTTTTGACACTTTGAAAAATTAATTAAGGTCTTATAAAATTATCTTATAATAATAAGAGAAAAAAATATTAATTTATGAATCTATTTTGTGTAAATAAATTTTATTTTAAATCATTATATTAATTATAAAATTATAAACCAACACTTAATTTTTCATTTTTAAAACATTCATTTACTTATTCCATGATATAAATATGTAATATTCTCATTTATAAAATACCTAAATTTTATTTATAATTTCATAGGTGAGGTTTTTACTCTAATGGTCACATTACTATTCCTAAGGGTCAGATTACTTTTCCTATGGGTCACATTACTATTCCAAAGGGTCATATTACTATTTTAATGGTCATGTTAATATTTAATAACTATTTGTTTAAGCTCAGTGTTGTGTGAAACATAATCTATAAAATGAATTGAATTTATTTAAGAAGATACATACCATAAATCTTGGGGTGTTATATTCTTCCCTCATACAGAAATTTCATCCTCAAAAGATTTCATGAATCTTGCCTTCTAAATAGATGAAGGTGGTTCTTCTTTATGACATCCTCATGATCCCATGTCAATTATTCCATTTTATGGTTTATCCAAAGAACTTTTACCAATCAATTTATCTGATTTCTCAATAATTAATATTTAGTGTCAAAAATTTCAATAGGCACTTCAGAGTAAGATGAATCAGGTTCTAGTTTTATTTCTTTATAGGTGAGTACATGCATTGGGTCTGGCATGCAATTATTTAAAAACAATATACAGAACACATCATGAACTCTATAGATACTTTGTATTTATAATTGGTATGATACAACTCCAATTCATTCCATAATTTCAAATGGTCCAATGTACCTAGGGATTGGTTTTCCTTTCTTACCAAACCTTAAGACACCCTTCCATAGAGATTCTTTTAGAAAGACATGATCTACCACTTGAAATTTCAAATCCTTTATCTGGTTGTTAGCATAACTTTTTTGCATACTTTTATCTACTTTAATATGATCCCAAATTATCTTTACCTTTATCATTGTATCTTCAATAATTTCTGGGCCTATAAGTTTCCTATCACCAACTTCATCCCAACAAGTTGGAATATGAAATATCTTGATATATAATGCTTCATATGGCGCTATTTGAATACTAGAATAGAAACTATTATTGTAGGAAAATTATACCAAAAGTAAATACTAACCCTACATATCTTGAAATTCAAGTGAGCATGATATCAACATGTCTCTAATGTTTGAATAGTCCTTTCAGACTGACTATTTGTTTGAGGGTGATAAGAAGTACTCATATGAATCTCAGTATCCAGAGGCTTTTGAAGGCTCTTCCAAAATTTTGATGTAATACCAGGATCTTGATCAGACACAATTGATAGAGGTTCACCATGAATTCTTACAACTTCATTAATATAGATTATTTTTAGGCACTCAAGAGGTAAATCTTCTCTTATAGCAAGAAAATGTGTTGATTTTGTAAGGAAATCAACAATAACCCATATTGAATCATTACTTATAGGTTTCCTTGGTAGTCCTGTAACAAATTCCATCATAATTTCATCCAACTTCCATATAGGAATAGGTAGAGGTTACATGAATCCTCTAGGATGTTGTCTCTTAGCCTTTATTTGTTGACAAACTAGACACCTTGACACATAGTTAGAAATTTCTTGCTTTATGTTATCCCACCAAAAATGTTCCTTCAGATATCTATACATCTTGGTACTACCTGGGTTTATAGATAAATTTAAGCTATGAACATAATATAATAATTTCTTTTTTAGCTCAGGTATTGATGGAACACATAACCTCTTTCCAAATTATAGAACTTCATACTCATACAAAAAGTGTTCCAATATTCAATCCTTAATGGATTTAATTTTATTTCGAATATTATCATCATCAAATTGAGAGATTTTTATCTTATACACTAAATATGGTTTAGCAATAATTTGAAAAAGGGGTGATTTTTCCCTTTCATTAACAATTCCCATATCCATCTTTACTAAATCCATGAACATAGGATCTTTATCAATCCTCATTTGGGTTACAATTCCATGATCTTTTATGCTTAATGCATCTTCTACATTATTTTATTTTCTTGGGTGGTAGTGTATTGAGAAATCATAATCTTTGAGTAACTAGAGCCATTTAATTTGCCTCATGTTGAGTTTTTTCTATGTAAATATGTATTTAAAACTCTTGTAATTCGTATATATCTCACATATTTCTCCATAAAGACAGTGTCTCCATATATTTAGATCAAATATTACGACCACTAACTCAAGATTGTGAGTTAGATAATTTTTTTTCATGAGTCTTAAACTGCCTTGATACATATGTAATAAATTTATCATTTTGTATAAGTACACAACCCAATCCATTCTTAGTTGTATCACTGTATATCACAAAACCATCATTTCCTAATGGTAGAGTCAAAATTAAAGCATTGAACATTATTCTACTCAATTATTCAAAACATTATGTACATTATTTTTCCCGTATGAACTTAACCCCTTTACGGGTGAGTTTGGTTAATGGGTTATCCAATCGGGAAAAATTATAGATGAAACACTAATAATAACCTGCTAAACCAATGAAACTTCGCACATAAATTATGTTTGTTGGTGTAGGAATTTATTGAATTGTATTTGTCTCTGTAGGATCAACTAAGATTCCATCCTTATAGATAATATGTCCAAGAAAAGAAACTATTTGAAGCCATAATTCACACTTTCTAAACTTCCCATATAACTCTTTTATTCTAAGAGTCTTCAGAATAATCCTCAAGTGGTTCTCATAGTCCTCATAGATTTTATAGTACACCAAGATATCATTAATAAATACTAAAAAAAATATCAAGATATTCCTTGAATAATCTATTCATTAGATCTATGAAAATAGAGGATGCATTAGTCAGTCCAAATGAAATTACTATAAACGCGTAATGTCTATACCTGGTTTGAAATTCTATCTTTGGAGTATCTTCATTATTTACATGAAATTGATGATATCCATAACGAAGGTCAATCTTCTTAAAATATTGATCTTCATGGAGTTTATCAAATAAATCATCAATTCGAGGTAGATGATACTTGTTCTTTATTTTAAAAGCATTGATTTCTCTATAGCCAATGCATAGCCTCAAATATCCATCTTTCATCTTAATAAAAAGAACAGGGGATCCCCATATAGAAACACTAGAGAAAATAAATCCCTTATTACTCAACTCCTATAGTTGTTTCTTAATCTCCACTAATTCCATAGTGGTCATTCTATAAGGAGTCTTTGATATTATTATTGCATCAGGGATTAGATCAATGGTAAATTCAGCTTCATGCTCTAGGGGGTGCCTAGGTAATTCCTTAGGAAATACATCAATGTATTCCTGAACAATTGGTACATACTAAATTTAAATATTAAATTCATAATCCATATATGTTGTTTAATCTTCCTACATAATAATTTATTTCATAATAGATATGTGGGGTGGATCTAGATAAGAATCATATGATGATGTTTCTGCTATAAAGATAAGGTATTCTACATCTTCCTCACATATCGTAATTTCCTTCTTCTTGCAATAAATTTTCACATAATATTTTGAAAGTAAGTACATACTAAGGATTATATCAAATTTAATCATAAGAAAGATGATAAGGTTAGCAAATAAAGCACATTTATGTGTCATAAAGGGGACTGACTGACACATTTTTTTCATAATGAGATTTCCTTTAGGAGTTTTGACAGACAACTCCCTTGTTAAATCAAAAGGGAAATGTCTTATTTTATTATCAAATTGGGTGGATATAAAAGAGTTATATGATCCATAATCAAATAAATAATTGGATAAATTTGAATATAATATTAATTTACCTTCCATCGCATCATTGGGTACTTTTACTTCAGCTGTGGTGATCGCATAAGCTTGTCTATATCCCCTTGGACTCTTCTATGGTAGATCCCCACGACACTTGGGAAATTGATTTTAATAATGACCCATTTAATTATTGTTTAATAATTGAACATCATTGATATGTTTATTCCCCTTATATTCATTATATCAATGACCCTTTTATCCTCACTTATAGCAAACTCCCATGACTTTTAAGAATTTCCCAGGATGATTCTTTCCACAATTTTTACATAATTGAAATTGATTAATTCCACTATTCTTCTTTGATAATTCACCCTTTCCATGGTTATCAGAAGTCCTATTATTCTCTTTATTTCCCTTGAATATATAGGATCTAGAAAACTACTTCTCCATTTTTATAGCACTTAATATCATTTCATCAAATGATGAAAATATTTACGAAGCCACTACCCTTCATAGACTTGGCTTAAGACCATAACATAAATGAACAATCTTGTATTCTAAATCACATATGTAATATATGGAATACCAGTCTAGTCTTGTGAAGGTATCCTCATACTCTGAAACACTCTCTTCTTCTATTTTTTTAGGTTAAGTAATTTTATCTTCATTTTAGTTCATTTATCACGAGGAAAGTATTTATAGAAGAATGTTTCTTTAAAAGTTCTACATTCCATATCTTATATTCATTTTACTCCTTAGTATTTTGGATCAATGACCACCATTGATCAGCACCCCCTTGAGACAATATACTTCTAGTACTACCTTTTCATTTTCATTACATCCCAATGCCAAAAATATATTTTCAAGGGATTTGATCCAATGCTTAGCTACCACTGGATTAGTAGTCCCACTAAAATATAGGGTCTTATGTCATGTGAAACGATCCAACATAGATTTAGTATGGTTATTCTTCATAACCTGGGTAACCTGTCCTAATATGGCCATGATTTACTCATCTCCAACACTAACTATGTTGACTTACTTAGAGGGGTAATTCCTACATTGTCCACAGGTATTGATTCCTTTCATTCCATTAGGTTCCATTTCTAAATAATGACATACAATAAATTAGGTTATGAATCATAATGCATAATTTTGAACTAGATATACACTTAACATAAATTGAAAATTTATGCATAGCTAATCTCATAATCATAAACATGGTTTCTTTGGGGATATATTTACTTTTAAATCCTTCATAATGGTTTATAAAAAGAATGTGAATTATCCTAAGCATATCTCCCAGGAGTGTCAAACCAAGTGCACAGTAAGACCCATTATCATGTACTAGGTTACCCTGAGTTAGGCCCAGGACACCTTTTCAGATTTGTTACCTCTAGGTACATTTGTATCAAAACCATATCCACTTGTAGTATCCAGATAGGGATATATTTTCTTGATAAACCACTTACTCTATACTTAACAAAATTTTATGATGTTATTATATTCTTATCCTCAAAGTATATCTCAAGGTAATGTTCCTTAATCTAGTTTTAAATGTTTCTACTAAACATGCTTTGATACCAATTATAACAATCCCAACCCCAGTAGCCTAGAGTCAGTGGTCATTTTATTAAAATGGAATAGATTCAAGAGATCACATCACCAAGGAACAATTAGTTTTGTAGTATTGAATAAACTAGATATATACATGGTTACCTTATTAAATTGGTAATTAAACATAGTATATAAAAAAATAAAATAAAATACTTATTGTCACTTATTCAAGGATCTCATCTTCAAAACCTGAGGATGGGAAAAAAATAAAAGGGTGAGCTCAAATGCTCAATAAGGGTTACATATAGCAGAAGCATGAATCAACAATAAGTTAATCATAATCAATTAGATATAATCAACATGAAATAGTGAATAAATGAAAAACACACACCATCAATAAACATATAATGTAAATGCATCCATATATTTTTTCATAGTGAAAATCCTCTGGATAGTGATAACCAAATACTGAATGAAGAAAATGATTAATTATTGGACGTCATGTATCTAGAACATGAACCATAATAATATCAAGACGGTTTAATTATATAGGTAGATACCTGTATAATTATGTTTGGAAATAAACGCGAAGGGTTTTTTGCCAAATATTTTGTATCAAGAGACCTGTCAATGCATCGAGGGGCTATAACGGGCCCCACACATCACTATAAGTCCAAAGCATTATTAATAAATATATTTAATTAAAGAACAATATGAATTAAAAAAATATCTGTATTGAGTAGGGAATACGAATTTATCAATATCTTAATATTCAAAGTAAACACCGTATGTAAAAATGGTACATGACTTAGACAATAATTATATGCATGATACAAGAAAATATGGATATTTTGGTGGAATATAATTTAAAATGAAAAATTATCTCAAAGGGGTAGTAGACAAACCATATAAAAATTATTAGGTGTATAATACCATGTGAGTCTCAATGAAATTGAAATTGAGATGAAGTCCCTTACCTTAATTCCTGCTTAATCACGTCGCTTTTATGCCTCCTAAATAACAAAAATATATTTATTAAAACAAAAATACAGAATTTAATTATATTAATTTATAAAAATATTTTTAATTATAATTATTAGATTATATTTATTAATTTTTTTGATTAAATTGAAGCATTTTGATATCATGATTTTCTTAAAAAAATCTATTTTCCCTTGATTTCTCTATTTTGTTAAATATAAATAATAAATTAGTATAATTAATTCCAGAAGAATAGAATACATGTAATCAAATATTTATATATTATATATAATATACACTGTCCATTCATTAAGGTGGTTATAATAATTGTTTTTGGAAATGTCTCCGTAGGTGGTTAACTGACCTTTAACAGGACGTTGTCGTAAGAGAGGGAAAAAAGAGTACAAAATTTATATATATCATATATATAATAAATTAAGTAGGTTAACATCATTAATAAAATGTTAACTTACTGAATAATTAATTTTATAGTATATGGTTTTGAAAGGAAATGTGAAAATAAGAAGGATAAGAAGAAAAGAGGGAGGAGTTAATAGAAAGTTACTCTTTTCTCGGTGTGGCTTCTCTTGCACGACATTAAAAATACCTTGGTGATTAGAGTTGGATGAATCCATAAAATGCCTAGGTATTATAAGAGACTGAATAGGGAGGATTTTGGCAGAGATTTGTCTTTGGAAAGGGTGGAATGAGTGGTTTTACAAGGGAAGAGAGAGGGGTTATTTATACTTGAGGAGATGAGTTTTTTTAGAATAAAATATTATATCAAAGGTGAGACTTGTAATAGTGATTTTTTGAAAATATAAATCATATATTGATATAATATAACATTTTTAAGAATTTAAAATACATTTATAATTATAATTCATTAATTTATTGAAAATTAAAGCGAAAAGGAAGAAAAATTAATATTTTAAGGAACAACTTTTGACTAGGTTTTGGAAAATAATTTTTAGGTATGGAAATTGAGTTTATTATATTTTAATGAATATTTTTTAAAATTAAATATATGATATCCGAAATTAAATTTCTATAATTTATTATTCTACTAATACATCATGAATGATGTAATTTAAGTTACACCGGTTAAGTGAAAACTGTATTTTAACTATTCATTAGAAAATTAAAGTATTTCAATAAATTACCAGAAAATAACCCTTGGATAATTTTGATTTTATGAATTCAAAAATGAACTCCATTTTTTAAAAATAATTTTCTAAATATGAGAAATTTAATTTTTAATTAAAATAAAAATTTATTAAAAAAATACTGATTTTAAAATTATAACTGATTTTTTGAAACTTTGAAAAATTAATTAATGTATTATAAAATTACCTTATAATAATAAGAGTACAAAATATTAATTTATGAATCTATTTAGTGTAATTTTTTTTAATTTTAATAATTATTTTAATTATAAAATTGTAAACCAACACTTATTTTATCATTTTTAAAACGTTAATTTACTTATTATATGATATAAATATGTCATATTTTTATTCATAAAATACCAAAATTTTATTTATAATTTCATAGGTAATGTTATTATTATAATGGTAACATTACTATTCCTAAGGGTCACAATAATATTACTAAGAGTCAAATTACTACCAAAATGTCACATTACTATTTCAATGGTCATGTTAATATTTAATCACTATTAGTTTAAGACCGGTGTTGTGTGCAACATAAGTTATCAAATGAATTGAATTTATTTATGAAGATACATACCGTAAATCTTGGGATGTTATATTTTTCATGATTTATTTTTCCAATAGCTAATCTACTATGCTAATTATGACTAAATACAATTCATATTTTTTTCAAGTGTATATATAAATACCAATTAAAGGGATTACCCCATAAACATAAATATGAACTCATTAGTCCTCACGTCACTTATATAGACCAAAGTTAAATGGATTTAGTTCAAATTAATGTAATAGTGGGAAAACTTTCCAAATTGTTTGAAAGAAAACTTATAGATGATAAATTATTATTAATACCGATGATACATGGATAAAACTATACAATTTAATCATATAAAATATATTTTCATTCCTTTCATTACTTATTTACTTTTGTTTTATAGGAAACATTGGGTACTCATTACAACCAATTTGGATACTCCAATGATTTGTTTTCTAGATTCACTACAGGGATACCCAACAAATAGACCATACATAATGATAGTTGTCAATTTTTAATACACTACATCCAATGTTTTAGAACTAAACTCCAAGTTATATATTTTATATTATGTTTTAATGAGAATTATGTTATGATAGGGTGGTGTTTAAATATTGTAAAAATCGTGGCATGCGGACAATCCATGCGCACAAGGAGCTTGTCAACTTCTACAAGTGGAAAATTATCAAGGTATATATAATAATATTTCATTATCAAAACACATATAAAAACAAATTACTTATTTTTTTTAATGTTTTTGTAGTGTTTGAAAAAAAAATGGAAAATATCATGGTTATTATGTTTGTAAATTTATAAGAGAGATAATATACTATAAAAAAACTAGCATCCCTGAAGAGATGTTTTCAAAGATAATTACTATTTTATTTAAAATATTTATTAATACTTTGTGTATTTATATTTTTCTAGTACTAATATGACTGTCAAAAATCATCATATTCACAAGATGAAATAGATTTTTTCATAAATTAATGGGCGGTATACCTGTTGTCAGAATATATACATATATAATGAATATGTGACCTCCTAATTATTATTTAGTTTATTTTATCATAATTTTATCTACTTTTTTTAGTTAATTTCCTTATCATTTCTATCTGATACTTATTTTGTTAGTTTTTAAAGAGATTATAAAGAAATTACATCATCAATAGGATGATTCAATCCTGTAATATGATCATGCACTCAATCCGATACATGGTGTACCTAATATGACTCAAATTGTATGGTTTCAGTTTAAAATGAAAATTTTATTAATGAATTATTTCATATTTATGTTTAATTTATTTCTTTACAGTATTACTAACATAAGAATTGTTTTCTTATATAGGTGAAATATTTTGCTCGAGTTGGGGTGGTTTGTTTGAAGCTACTCATGCTTGTGCAAGATTGGACTTTGAGGCTACAACTAAGATAATGACTATAATGAAATGGTTCAATAATGTATACAAACACCATGAAAAGGTGAATTACTACTACTTATTTAATTAATTTTTTTACCATTTTATCTACTATTTGTAAGTTAATTTCATTATCATTTTTATCTAATACTTTAGTTTTTCCATAGATCTTTTGGGAAGATTTATTTTTCTTTCAACTACCTACAACATACCATAAAAGATAGAACATGTTCTTTTTTGATGGAAGAGGAAACCCCATGCTTCCCAAACTGTAAGTGTTTAGAGAACATGGAGTTCCTCTTCTATTAGAATGGAATATGTTCCCTCTTTTTTATCTTTTTTTATATAGTTTAAAGAAAATAAAATATCATATAATCAATCATCCATACCTCAATCCGATACACAATGTGCTCAGTATGACTCATACTGTATGTTTTTAGTTTATAATTTATAATTTAGTTTAAAACACACATCACATACTCAAAAACAATAAAAAAATTAATATTATTGTTATACTTAAAAAACAATCTATAAGTAATTTTTGATATGTAGAAATCAGTCGCACCACAATCTGACTCATGGTGTGGCTGATATGACTCCAAGCATGTCTTTTAATTTAAAATTGACATTAATTTCAATAAAAAGAACAAATGACATACTAAAAAACAAGAAAATTCATTCATATTATTTTTATACTTTAGTAAAACCAATCCATAAGTCATTTGTGATGTGTATAAATCAACCCCACATCAATCTAATGAATGGTGTGACCGGTATAACTCAAAGTGTGTATTTTTATTTAAAATTGACATTATTTTTAGTAAAAATAACAAGTGACATACTAAAAACTAAGAAAATTAATTTATATTATTTTTATACTTTAGGAAAATGATCAAAAATTAATTTTTGATATGTAGGAATCAACCACACCTCAATATGATGTACGGTGTGACCGGTATGACTCCAAGTGTGTCTTTTTATTCAAAATTGACATTAATTTCAGTAAAAAGAACAAGTGGCATACATAAAACCGATCTAAAACATTTGTATTATTTTAAAACTTTAGGAAAACAATCCATAAGTCATTTGTGACATGTATAAATCAACCACACCTCAATCTAACACACGGTGTGACTGGTATGGCTCAAAGTGTACATTATTAGTTTAAAATTGACATTTTAGTTCAAAAAAGTGTGTCACTCAGTAAAAAATAAGAAAACATGCTCCGATTATCTTTATAATTTATAAAAATGATTTTTATGTCATTTTTGATGTGTAAGAAGTAGTCTCATGTCAAACCAACACACGATGTGACCAGTAGGATTCAAAGTACTTGTTTCCAGTTTGAAATGATATTTTTGTAAAAAGCACAATTGATATATTCAAAACCAAGATTTTTTTTATTATTTTGATACTTTAGGATAATTATAGATATGTCATTTTTGATGTGTAATAATAATCCGCACCTCAACCTAACTTACGGTGTGACTGATATGACTCTAGGTGTGTCTTTTTATTTAAAATTGACATTAATTTTAGTAAAAAGAACAAGTGACACACTAGAAACTGAGAAAACACATTTGTATTATATTTATACTTTAGGAGAATTATTCATAAGTCATTTATGTGTATGAATCAACCCCACATCAATCCTATGCATGATGTGACCGGTATAACTCAAAGTGTATTCTTTTATTTAAAATTTTCATTAATTTTAGTAAAAAGATAAAGTGACATATAGAAAACCAAGAAAAAAAATTTGTATTGTTTTGATACTTAAGTAAAATGATTCATAAGTCATTTTTTACATGTATAAATAAACCACACATCAATTCAATGCACGGTGTGATCGATATGGCTCAAAATGTGTCTTTTTATTTAAAATTGACATTAATTTTAAAAAAAGATTAAGTGACATACTAAAAACCAAAAAAACACATTTATATTATTTTGATACTATATGAAAATGATTCACAGGTCATGTTTGACATGTAAGAATGAAAATCACCACAATCTGATGCACGGTGTGCCCGGTATGACTCAAAGTGTCTATTATCAGTTTAAAATTGACATTTCAGTTTAAAACGTGTGTCACTCACTAAAAACTAAGAAAAAAACATTCTAATTGTTTTGATAATTTAGGAAAACAATTCATAAGTCATTTTTGATATATAGGAGGAAGTATCATGTCAAACTGATACATGATGTGATCAGTATGACTCAAAGTATGTGTTTCTAGTTTCAAATGACATTTTACTAAAACACACTAGTGATTAACTCAAAACTAAGAAAACATATTAATATTGTTTTGATACTTTAGTAAAACAATCCAAAAGTCATTTTTCATATACATGAATCAGCCTCACCTCAATCCGACTCATGGTGTGACCGATATGACTCAAAGTGTGTCTTTTTATTTGAAATTGACATTAATTGTAGTAAAAAGAACAAGTGACATGCTGAAAACTGAGAAAATACATTTAGATTATTTTTATACTTTTAGAAAATGATCCATAAGTCATTTTTGATATGTAGGAATCAACTCCACCTCAATAAAATGCACGGTATAATCGGTATAACTCCAAGCATGTCCTTTAATTTAAAATTGACATTAATTTTAATAAAAAGAAAAAGTATAAAACTAAGAAAACACATTCAGATTGATTTGATACTTATGGAAAATGATCCATAAGTGATTTTTTATGTGTAGGAATCAATCACACCTCAATCTGACTCACAGTGTGACTAATATGACTCCAAGTGTGTCTTTTTATTTAAAATTGACATTAATTTTAGTGAAAATAACAACATACTGAAAACTGAGAAAACAAATTTATATTGTTCTGATAATTTAGGAAAATTATCCATAAGTCATTTTTGAGGTTTAGGAATTAACTTCATCTCAATTCTATTCACGGTGTGACTGGTATGACTCAAAGTGCCTGTTATCTATTTAAAATTGATATTTTAGTTCAAAACATGTGTCACTCACTGAAAAATATGAAACACTCGCTCTTCTTTTCTTGATAATTTAGGAAAATTATTCATAATTCATTTGTGATGTGTAGGAAGCAATCTCATATCAAACCGACACACGATGTGATCAGTATGACTCAAAGTGCGTGTTTCCAATTTGAAATTTCATTTTAGTAAAAAACACAAGTGACGTACTCAAAACTGAGAAAACTAATTCATATTGTTTTGATAATTTAGGAAAATGATCCATAAGTCATTTTTGATGTGTATTAATCATCCTTACCTCAATCTGACTCATGATGTGATCGATATGACTCTAACTGTGTCTTTTTATTTAAAATTGATATTAATTTTAGTAAAAAGAGCAAGTGAGATATTAAAAATCAAGAAAACGCATTCATATTATTATGATACTTTAGGAAAATGATCCATAAGTCATTTGTTACATGTAGGAATGAAACCCACCTCAATCTGATGCATAGTGTGGCTGGTATAACTCTAAATGTGTCCTTTTATTTAAAATTGACATTTTATTAATGTATTATTTTATATTTATGTTTAATTTATTTCTTTATAGTATTAATAACATAATATTTTTTCTTAAATAGATGATTTATTTGGCTCATCTTGGGGTGGTTTGTTCAAAAAATGATATCACGGTTGATCTTTTTTGAGGGGGTCGTAGTGTGCTAAAGACGATCAAACATTAATGTTTTTAAATGTTTGCGGATAGTAATTGAAAATGTAATTATATAAAACATTGTTTGAAATGTATATAGTAGTGTTTTTTTTGTATTTGTGATGTAAAATTTATTTCAATTAAATTTTGTATTTGCATAGGTGTATTTTTCATACAGGTTAGAAGTTGCTATGATGTGCTATTATTCAAATATCACACTACACCATGTAGACTTTTATCAGCGTTAATAAAACCACTAATAAGGGGGATCCTTTATCAGTGCTAATGAAAGCTCTCATAAAGGGGGGCCTTTATCAATGCTTTGTTTAGCGCTGATAAAGGACCCTCCTTCAACAACACTGAGGACACCATCACTTTTTTTAGCACTGTTAAAGCCCTTTTTTCATGTTGTTAAAGAGACGATCTGTAGTAGTGACTGTTGGATTCACAATGAGTCATTTACCTAGGAGATCAAGTTTTTTGAAAATAAAAATTTTAAAGGGGATTTGGGAGATATTTTTCCAAGTTTGCACAGTAACCTGTATAGTCTTGAAGACCACGCATGTCGACTATTCATTCTAATTATTTGAAACTAAAAGGTTTTACATGGTCAACTTCATGCTCCTAAAGACCGTACATAGAGATCGCTCATTCTGAAAATTTCAGGGAAATGAATAATTCATGGTCAAATACACAATGCAGTCAAGTTTACATGACACGGTTTCCTTATTTAACACTCAATTATTCTCTAAAAAATCTCATCACAATAATAAACTTAGGATAATTGCAATAGATTATTGGTAACATATGAAAGTGTTATCATAAATAATATTTTAGAGGTTTATTTATAGTGGTGAAAGAAAAATGATTCACTAATAAAACTAATAACATTGACTTAATGTGATGGAAAATAGACGCATCATTGATAAACTTTTTTATTTACAACACACACAAGGAAAGAAAACTGATCCAAGAATAGATGTGTCATTGATAAAATAGACGTGTTGATAGTTTTGGCGAACATGTGCGTGCTGCGGCACACCCTAGTTATTTGTGTTGAAATGGGGGACATACATCAAAAAAAGATTAGTATTTGTGATAAATAATTTATTTTGTCGACATTAGTTGATCAATAATATGAAAAAATAAAGTATCATGTAATTATAAATCATAAAAGATCTATTTATATAAACCCTTACATATTGGCCTTTAATTATCACTCATTCAACTTTTTTTTTCATTTCCTTCTCAGACAATAGAGTTTGAGATCCAGATCTAGAGTTCAGGATCGAGATCTAGAAGTCCAATCATTTTTTCACACACTACTAAGGTATTTTTCTTAACATCTTTTTTAAGCTATAGTTAATTAATCATTTATATTTATTCTATTATGAAATAATTATGTTTGTTAAGTTATTTAATTAGTCTTTATTTTTATTTGATATTTTATGTTATAATTATAATTGTTTTAAATTGAATGTAAAAATATAACTAAAAAATGATAAATATTATAATTAAAATATGATTATTAAAAACTAATAAAAAAATAAAATTATTATTATAAAATAAATTTAGAAATTTAGAAATTATTAATTTTCTTAAAGAAACCATTCATTTAAAAACTTTAACGAGTAGTTATTTTAAATTAAATATTAATATAAAACATAATAAAAAATAAAACAATTTAAAAAATAATTTAAATATCTATAATAAATAAAATAATTAAAGTATAATTATTAAAAAAACAAAATAATAATTAAAATATGATAAAATTAAAATAATTAACATATATTATTGTAAAATAATTTAAATACTAAAACTAAAATAATATATGTCCAAAAAATATAATTATAAAACCACAATTAATAAATATGAATGATATTATTAATTATTTACTATTTTAAAGTAATTAAAATAATATAATTACAATGAATATAATTAGAAATATAACTTAAAAAGTTAAATATTGTAGTAAAAATATAATTACTATAAACTATTTTTTAGCTAGTAAATAAGAAAAAAATTATTATGATAAAATAATTATTAAAAACCAATGACATCAATAAAATTAATTTACAATAGTCCTTTGTTTAAATAATTTTAGTAATTTCTACTTTAAATTAATTACAATTAAAAAATAAAATAAGAGAAAATTAATTTTAAAAATTAATATATTTTTATAATAAATTAAATAGTTCAATTAATTCAAGTAATTAATATATAATAATTTTAAAATAATTTCAAAAAAATAATTAAAATATGACATAATTAAAATAATTAACATTTAATTATTATAAAATAATTTCAACACTAGAACTAAAAAACATAGGACAAAAAAATACAATCGAATACTATAATTGATAAATATGAATAATATTATGAATTTTTCATTATTTTAAATTAATTAAATTTTTATAAATAAAATATTTATAATTAAAAACATAACTTAAAAAGAGAAATAATATAATTAAAATATAATTATTATAATCCAATTTTTCTTTAAATCAATAAAAAGAGTAAAATCAATATTATAGACAAATTATTAAAAACTAATAAAAACTAATATTACTTTAAAACAATCATTTATTTAATAAATTCAAGTAATAATTGTTTTTATTATAAACTAATATTGTTCTTTTTTAGAAGATAATTAATAGAGTAAATAAATATTAGTTTTTATTATGATATCTTGAATGGATAACTTGGTAAAAAAAATTCACATGGTTCTGATATAAATCTTGTCGATATTGAGGACGTTGAAGCATTTATTACATTTTCATTTTAAAATACTAAATTTATTTCCAAAATGCGAATTAAGAGTTTTTATAAGAAATGTGATCTTAGAATATATGAAACATTTGATACCATTTAAGTTTATTTATTATGTTTTAGTTTTCAGATAGATTATGTTTTATGATATCAACATGGTAAATTTATTGCAGATAAAAATTTAGTTTTTTGGTTCTTGGGCCTATTTTTTATTTTCAAAGGTAATCCATATATGTTTTCTTTGATGATGAGAGTTTCAGTGTAGTTAACTCTTCGACTTTCATAATTGATGTGCCCTTGGATTTAGAGATGCTTAAATGGTATTTGTTTTCATTTAGTGAGAGTAAATATATATTAGAGGATTTCCATATCTACATGGGTAAAATTAGATCCAAGAAGTTTATACTCCCAATAAAGACCTGACTAGACAACTTCTAGGTTGTATCTTAAACATCAAATGATTGCTGTATTGATCTTCAAGGAGAAAAGAGAAAAATTATACTAAAGATTGAGGCACTGTCTACTACATGATACACATAGTGATCTTATTCCATTATTGAGAATGTAAAAATTTACATAATATAATTGATAGAACTGATCTTCATGGGAATACAATGACAACTACTAAAGTAAATGTGTTAGTTCTATCTATAAGAATTTATAAATTGATTCACAAGAAGTCATTTAGTGCGTATATTTAAGATCTATTGTTCAATGTAAAAAATCTAACTAAATGTTAGAGAATCTATAATTGAGTGATCGATCATGAAGGATATTGATTATAGTGTTTTATATCTCTTGGATGATTATTTATAATGTTTGAAATGAAGATAGAGTTGATAAACATCTTGTGAATACTATAACTTGAGTATTTATTATGCTTCATGTCTTTGTAACAAGATTAAAAGTGTTTGAAATTACTCTAATAATTTATGGAATTATTTGGAGCTGTTCTAAAGTGATTCAAGATGTTTGAGAAGTCCCAGTGATAATTTAAATAAGTTTGGAACTCATTTGAAGAAGCTCCAAAAGTACCGTGCTGGAGTTGAAAAAATGAAAAAGGTGTTTATAACACCCCTAATTTTAGGTACTTTACCATTTTATTATGAATTTTGAATTTATATAATATTTGGGTTGATTTTTGGAAGTTTTTAGATGGTTTTAGTGTGTTTTGGAAGTGCTTTTAATGGTGCATGGTTTGAACATGGTTAGTGGAAACCATAAGCTATCACTAGGAAACCGTGCAGAGTGATGTTCAGATTCATTGGGTTGACACAAAGTTTGTCAAAATATGCGAGCCAACCATAAAAGGGGGTGTCCTTGAGATAATAGCACTGCACGATTGGCCCACAATTTTCCAAACCATGTGGCACAACCATGCAACTCTTTGGATTTTTTCTAGTAGCACGTGCATGGTTGACCCATAGTTTGACAAACCTTGCAGCTTAACCATGAAAAATTCATTAAATGATTTGAAAATGAGTCTTTAACTCATATTTTCACCTAAAGAGTCTCATTTTTCTTCTCCTCTATTAAGATCTCGATGTCATGGACCCCTCTCTCTAAATATTTTGTAATAAAGGAAGAGAGATAATGACCCCCTAAGTCATACCACTAGTAGAACCCAGATAGGTGACAATAATCAAGAGTATAAAAATATCAGGGTATGAGAGGAATTAACCTCTATAAATGAAACATGATCAGGATATAGAATCAAAAACCACCAAAAAAATCCACCATATAATATAAAAATAAACCCAAAACCATCCCACAATTAATGAACATTAATAAACCAATACATATAAAAGTATCCAAGTAAAGTACCCAAAAAAAGTCTATGAAAATGACTCAACAAAAAATCCAACCAACTAGTAATGTCTAGCTCGGTCCCTAAAGTCCTCCTAGAAAACTGAAAAATAGTTTATATATGTTGGGTAATAATAACATGTATACTTAGTAGGGACATAAACAAGGTTGCAAATGCACTTGTGAAAAGAGCATTCTAATGCACTGATGAAAAAACTATAGAACCAAAAATCACCTAAACAAGTAAACTAACCAATACCAACATCACTGTGCCTCATTCACCAAATCATGCATCCAATATAGCAATATAACATCAAGATCATAACAAAGCAAGGAACCTAACAACCACTTCCACACTAATTTTCCACTCTCACACTCCAATATCGAACATCCTATTCTCCCATCCCTTCTATATATATCACATCACATACCATCTATATTTGATGTGGGTTGGGACACAAATCTACCTACCCCACCCTCATAAGGTCCAACATCCGATATCATGAACATGAATGACATCAACCTCATGTCCTCCTCCTACCACCCATGCCCCCACCACATATCACATCTCATAATAACCTCATCACATAACACCTCGCTAAAAAAAACTCAGGTCATCACTTCAAATATTTTCCAAATACACCTAGATCATCACTGTTGAAGGAAGAGTGGAGAAGAGGTGGTATCCATCCATCCATATAACCTCCATCTTAGATGTTGGGGAAAACACCTGGAACCCATAACCTCTGAACATTGGTATGGTTATCCAACTCGAGTGGGGGTGCATAAATAAATAACATAATCATACATGATATAAAGATAACACACACTACCCAACATATGGGTTTACATCAACTACACTAGCGTGCACCACATCACCACCACTATACCAAACCTCAACTTTCATAACTGTTTCCACCACTATATGTAACACACCACACAAGGCCCCACAAAACCATACATACTCCCACTTTGAATTACACACTCCACCAATTTTATTCATTAATCCATTCTGTTTCACATTGCACAACCCATTCATTCATTTATTTAATTTAAGTCATTTACCACACATAAAGTTCCACCCCATTCATATTCATTTCAATTAGCATTGTAATTTATTCCATGGATAATTGAGAAAATACCACAACCACACCACACAACAACTGTCCCAACTCACACAACCACCATCACAACACCACACATCCACCATCATTGTCATTCCATATCACCCGATCCATATCACCATAGTAACCACACATCGCACATCCCAACCACACCTCACAACACAACCACTACACACAAAAACTTCACATCACCACCACACATAATCACCACACATCATTGACACTATGAACCACAACCTATTAACACCACATCACATAATTGACCAAATCATATCTATTCCAACCAACCACATCACATCACAACCCCACACACTACAAATCCCAGTCAGTCATCACCACCACATCACAATGGCCCACAACACACAAGGAAACACAAAAGGGTCTCAAGGCATGTCATATATAGTGTGAAAAAGGATTCCCAAAACTTTTATTTTTAGTATTGACAACAATCATGCAAAATATCATCAACAACATATATCAAAGCAGTAAAGAATGAAATATCTCCCCCATACCACTCAATTCAATTATGTAAATTTATTATATTTATTATTTTTAACCTTACTACCCATCCAAAGGAAAGAAAAACCATGTAGATCTCACACATAGCATGTAAAAGGATTGATAACGAGGATCCCCTACCTCAAAGAAGTTTTTCTAATTCCCTGTGCACCACAGGTAGAAGAAGAACATCCCGCAAACCACAACCTCACAAGAAAACCATGGATCAATCTAAACTGCACCAAGGACCATCAAAACATATCCTAGATAAACCCCAAACCAATATCAAAATGTCATAGCATATCTCTAAATAATAATGGATGAAAAATTACAAGAAAAAGTGGATAACTCACTACTGATTGCCAACGACCAACCACCAGAACCTATAGATCAAAGTAGGAGATGCATGGATAGAAAATAATTCAAAATTTCCTAGGGTTTTCCAAAAAACAAGAGTAATAAGAAAAAAATAAATGGTAAAGAATCATTTGAAAAAAATTATTTAAAACCTGTAACCTACCCCTTTCATGTCGTGAATTACTCTTTCACATCGTGAATTCTTCAGGGATCATGGATTACAAGTCACGAATCTGGTACATGGTGTGAGACCCCCAAATCTTTGATTTTCACTGAAAATTATTTCACCTCAGATCGAATTAAATAGACATTGTGAATTACACTTTCATGATGTGAATCCATTTCATGGATTTTTCCACAACTGCACACAATTTGTGAAACCATCCAGCTACATAAACTATTAACCACCAACTCATAATGTGAATTAGGTTTACATCATGAACCACCCATTGTAATACTCATACATCTCCAACCTCCATAGAACATCCTCAGGCCTCCTATAGACACCTTTGACCACTAAAACTAGAAAAGTAATAGGCTGAGAAGGCATAGACCGTTACATTAGATACCTATAAAATGATTCTCCAACTCAAGAATAAAAACCAAAACCAAAAGACAAGAAATGGGTTTGAAAAAACACCCTAAAAGATACCTCTCAAGGTTCTCATTACATATAAAACACTATCTCCAACCAAACATGACAACCCAAAACGACTACAAAAAACACCACTAGTCACATCACAACTTCTCAATGAAAAAAAACACAAATATGGTACTAGCCACAATCCACCACATTCCACACAACCACATAACCACACAACCACATCACCGCAAAACCAACACAAGAACTTCCCTGAGCACACAAATTAGGAAATCTCATATTCTATATCAATATATTATCTATTTTGGGAGGCACTGACTCACTCATATAGTTTTAATCACATAAAAGTACAAAAAATTATGATTATGATTCAGGTCCTTTGATTTCATATGTCATAAGATTTATCACACATCAAACATCATGAAAACATCACATATCATAAACAACAAGATCCAAAATCACTTCATCCAAGAAAAACTAAACAAATTGAAGAAAAACTCAAAATAGATCTGGGTATTGGGTATGCATCTACGCATCTTGCTCCCAAGTACTCTCCTTCATGACACCATTCCTCCACAACACATGAACCATGGGAATGGTTCATCAATGAAACATCCTCCCTTGATGTCCTAGATCCCTACTAATCGCTCTACAAACATCACGTCATCCTAGATATCCAAATCTCCCCAGTCAATGACAAGGGAGTCATCATTAAGATACTGATGAATATGAGACATATGGAAGATTTTTTGGATCCTCTCCAACCATTATGGAAATGCCAACCAATACACCACATCACCAACTCACCCTAACACCTTAAAAGGGCCCAATTAACTAGAGAGTGAGCTTACCCCCTACCAAACCTCTACTACCCTTTCCTAGGGGAGAATCTAAAAGAAACATGGATACCAACAAAAAACTATAGGTTCCTACACCTATGATCAAAATAGGCCTTCTGATAGGTCTACATCGCCCTCATACTATCTCAAACCAACTAGACATTCTCGGTCATGATATACACCACATCAAGACCAAGAATTGTTGACCTCCTAACCTCCATCCAAAACAATGGATAATTAAAAGGATACCTGTATAATGATTAAAATAGGGCCATACCAATAGATGATTGATAGATATTATTTTATGAAAACTAAAACAAAGGAAAATTCCTTACCTAAGATTCAACAAAGTCTATGACACAATCTCTCAACATATCCTCTAGTGTCTAGATGTTCTGCTTCATCTTCCCATCAATTCAAGGGTTAAAAGCAATACTAAAGTGCAACTAAGAGCCAAAAATAATGCTACATTCCCCTCCAAAACAATGAGATAAAATGAGGATACCAATCAGATATTATGGTCCTCAGTACCCCATGAATCCTAAAAACATCATCTACATACCTCCTTACCAAAATATGCATAGTACTCAACTCACAAATCACTATAAAATGAGCCAACTTCATTAATCAGTCCACTATCACCCAAACCATGTCACAACCTCCTTGATATCAGGGTAACCCTGTGATGAAGTCCATCAACATATCTTCCGATTTCCATTTAGGAATATCTAAGGCCTGTAAAAAACCTCATAGAACTCAGTGCTATGCTTTCACCCACTGAAAAACTAGACACCTCTCCATAAACATCATCACTGACCATTTCATCCTCAACCTACAAAGACACCTCTTCAAACCCCAATACATAACTTTCATGCTAGGATGTATCACTAAAGGTAAGATTTGAAACTCATAGATAAATCCATCATACATCATCTACTGAAAAAAAACCTCCCTTAGAATAACATCATATTCCAACCATCTTCTGACCATATGTCAGGGGAATTATCATGGAAAACATGATCATGCATCACCTATGCCTCTAGGTATCACCACTAAAACTCCCCCACCATATAAATTAAATATAAATATATGGTCATATGAAAAATAAAACATCAACCACTTCTCTCCTTGACATAAAAATTCATTACTTTAAGATCCTCCATCCCTTTGAAAACATCTACAAACTTATAAACCACATCTCCTTTATATTTTCAACTCAACATGTCGGTAACCACATTACCCTTTCAGAGGGTGTAAGAGATCTCAAAATCATAATGAAGCAGAAAATCCATCAAACTCCACTCGTGTAGATTTAGATCTCGATGATTGAAAATATATTTTTGTAACGCCCCGACCCCAGTTACCCAGAGTCGGTGCATTAATTACATAACATTGGCATGATCACAAGAAAGATCAAATCTCGAAAGACCGATTGGTTTAGTAGCCTTGGAAACACTAGATATATTCATAAGTTTTACATTACATCATAAAATGAAAAACTAATACAACAACATAATGTTTCCACACTATTATCCCCTCATAATATCCCTGCAGGTCATTCATAACTTACATCTTCACATCCTGGGAAAAATAAAACATAGAAAAGGGGTGAGCTCAAATGCCCAGTAAGGATAACAATATAGCGGAACATTCAAAAATAAGCATAAACATTTAAGGCAATGAATTACTAAAACAAAAGCCTTTTAAACTTGAACTTCAACATAGTATGGCAAAAGTAAAATGAAATAATGCCATTTACTTGTTCACATGGATATTCTACTAATCTAATAATCACATGCAAAATCAATAACCACTTTCATAATGTTGGAATGCATAATGCCAGACTATCATAACCACATAGCCAAGGCCTCGTGCCAAGACTACAAATAAGATTTTGTCAAGGCCTTGTGCCAAGACACTAGTTTGTCTCATGAGACCTACCGATGCATCGAGGAGCTATAGCGGGCTCCACCCGTCACATATTAAGTCCAATGCATTCCCATATGAAAAGGTTTAAACATAACATAAACATTCGTATTAAAACTAGCATACGAAATGTCAATACTTTCACCATAAACTATGAATGGTATAAAAATAGCACATCCACAGTCAAACATATCACAAAACCTTCAATACAATATAGAAGTTTTGTATCATAATAAATCAACTTCAAATAATCTTAAAATCCATCAAAGGATGTTGACATAGATGAAATCAAAATTATTTTTAAAGAAATATCTCCTTTTATTTTGAAATCATTTAAGATCCATATAAAATAAAACATTTTCTTTGAAAATATTCTTATAAGCTTGTAAGGGAAGCTTTGACGATTTTATAACGGCGGAAAATAACCGCACCCGCCGTATAAGTTAAAAAAAACATTCTTATCTTAATTCTGTCGAAAAGGTTAAAAAGCACCTTGTTTGGAAAACGACGGAAAGATTCCCTTATAAACCTATTATAAAAAGTCAAACAAGGGTATAAATGACTTTAACCCATATTCTTTTAAATATTAAAAATGTTTTGAAATACATTTTGAAGAAACATGGATGTGGATGATAACGAGATCCCAGTAGATTATTACGTATAAACAACCTCGGATAATGAAGAGATTGTGAAATAACCCTTACCTTGTACTTTTCCTTTGTTGGGGTAGGTTAACCTCCTGTATAATGGTAAAATAATTTTTATTAAATTATACAAGAATCATATACATTAATATGATATCATATATGATCTTTTAATATTGCTTTATTAATAATATCTTAGTATTATCGTCGTTTCGGGTGATAATCGATTCGTTCTTCTTAAATGTTTGGTTACGTAAGACATGTTTGTAATGGATAGATTATATCTTATTCATAATCATAATGATATTAACATTATTTTTAACCCTAAAATGAGAATAATACTTGAATGGATACGATGGAGAATGAATCTCATCGCGTTCGTGGAGACGGTAGTCCGTACGTACGCACGAACGCTACTTCCATTTAATTTTTTATTTTAAAAGAATCGAATCCAAATGATACATAGGTATATTACTATTCCAGTATAATATAATATTTTATATATGTTACTTAAGTTCATTAACACCATCCTTTATACGTTCCATGTGTGGTATGAACGAGTCATATCATTTTAAGGGGGCGGTAGTCCGCACTTCCTCAAATGAAATTATCGTATGTATATACAACATGAAACGAATAATGATATGAAATAAAATGGAATTACAGAAGCTTATATATAAAATATATATCATTAATATCATATTTAATTACAGTTCCATCATAATGGCCACCATGAGAGGCGGTAAGATGTATTTGAACAATCATCGTTTCGTGAGGCGTTAGTTTGCCATCCACAGAAACATTATGTTCATCATCCATTAGATGGAGTTGTGTGTATGTGTAGTTTGAATACTTCTTATATCAACATCCTAGTATATTTTGGATACTGGTGTTGTTACAAAAGAAAGGAAATAAAAAGAGTTTGGGGGTTGGAGAAGCAAAATAAATGAAAATAATTTAAGAGAAATCGTTACCTTTAATTTAGGTAACTCGCTTTGGTTGGAACCAAAGGACTTCTTGAAATGCTTTCTGCCTAAGGGGAAGCTTCAAGGAGGAGGATAGGTATGTGGGGAGCTTAGTTGGGCAGAGTTTGGACGAGAAAAGTGGCTTGAGAGGTGTGAGGAATGAGTAGAAGTGGTCTCCTTTTATAAGGGAGAAGAGGGGCTCTTTAGGAAAGAGTGAAAGTATTACTTTATAATATAATTATATTCGGTTTATAATGGTCCAAAAATCATTGAGGTCGAAGATAAGATGACTAATATTCTAAATAACATCAACCAATAAGAATTGGACAGGTTTTAGATAATATTTTAATCATTATAATCTTATTTATTTAAATGATTTATTAATGAGGTAAACATTGCATCATTATTGTGTCATTAATAATTTAAATTATTTGATGTCTAAAAATTATAAATAAAATATAATTATGTAGGAAATCTTTTTATATTTCTAATGAATATTTATAATCGAAAATCCAACATGTATAACCCTATGTAAAAATTGTTCTTCTAAAAGATGTAAGCTTATGCCATTTTTATTTTTATTTTAACTTTATTAATATAAAGTGTCCCTACCACATACAAGTGGCTCCAAGGGGTCCCCAAATTGACCCAAGGATTCCCATGGTCGGGTATGTGTCCACCAATAAGGTTAGGACACGTTTTAGGGTAATTTTGTATTATTATAATATTATTTTTTAACCCTTATTTACCGGATTTACCCTTAACCATGGTAAATAAAATATTTACCACAGTAATTATTCAAAATGTCTAAAAATAAAAGTTACCTATTTATACAATTTGGATAACCTGATTCCAAATATGGAATCCATTTTTATAAATTCAAAACACATAAGTGGCAGAAATTAATTTTAAAATTAATTCCCGCTGTCAAAACAAAAAGCGTGTTTTTAAGAGGTAATAACTATCAAAAGATTGACACTTGTTTATGTTCGGTTTAATTGTAAAATTATGTCCAATGACCAACATTATATTAAATGGTAAAATTTATTCTAATTATACTTTAAAACTACTAAAATTCATAATTTATCACTATTAATTATTTTGATTAAAAAAGTTGTTTTTAATTAAAATTTAGTAATTTTCACTATTCATCAAAATATGAAAGTTATCCGAAAAGTACAAAAATTTCACCCTAGGATAAATTCAATATTCCGAATCCAAAAATGAAGTCCATTTTGAAATATAAAATATATATGATTTCAAAAATTAGGTATTACTATTCATAACGGCTAGTTTGATTAGTTGTTAGAACTCGGTGTTGCGTACAACACCCGCTATCGCATTATTCAAAGAGAAGCGTACCGTAGAAGCTTGGGGTGTTACATTCTCCCCTCCTTCAAATAATTGCGTCCTCGCAATTTCTAGGGTATTACTGCATAAAAAGACTCAGGTGGTTCTTCATCATAAGTTCCTCGGGTTCCCACGTTGCCTCTTCCATCTTATGATTTATCCACAAAACTTTTACCAGACGCGTCGTCCGGTTTCTCAGTACTTGTTCTCTTGTATCAAGAATCCTGACAGGCTCTTCACAATAAGACAGATCGGGTTCCAGTTCTAATTCCTCATAGGTGAGTACATGCGTTGGGTCAGGCATGTATTTTCTCAACAGAGATACGTGGAACACATCATGAACTTTGGAGAGACTTGGCAGCATTGCCAATCGGTAAGCTACAGCCCCAATTCGTTCTAGAATTTCGAAAGGTCCGATGTACCTGGGACTCAATTTACCTTTCTTTCCAAAACGTATGACTCCCTTCCATGGAGATACCTTTAGGAAAACATGATCACCGACTTGAAATTCCAAATCCTTCCTTCGATTATCGGCATAGCTCTTCTGCCTACTTTGAGCTGCTTTGATGTGATTTTGGATTACTTTCACCTTTTCCACCGTTTCCTCCACCAGTTCTGGGCCTACAAGTTTTCTTTCACCAACATCATCTCAACAGGTTGGTGTACGACATCTCTTTCCGTATAACGCTTCATATGGTGCCATCTGTATACTCGAATGGAAGCTATTGTTATAGGAAAATTCTACCAGTGGTAAATATTGATCCCACATACCCTGAAAGTCAAGTGAGCAAGATCTCAACATGTCTTCTAAGGTTTGAATAGTCCGTTCTGATTGTCCGTCTGTCTGAGGGTGGTAAGCAGTGCTCAAATGAAGTTCAGTATCCAGGGATTTCTGAAGACTTTTCCAAAATCTTGAAGTAAAACGGGGATCACGATCAGAAACAATCGATAGGGGTACTCCATGAAGTCTCACAACTTCATTAATGTATAGTCTTTCTAGACGTTCCAGGGGTAGATCTTCTCTTATAGCAAGAAAATGTGCTGACTTGGTAAGACGATCAACAATAAACCATATTGCATCGTTCCTTCTAGGAGTCTTTGGTAGCCCCATGACAAAGTCTATCGTAATATTGTCCCATTTCCACTCCGGTATGGGAAGAGGTTGCATGACTCCTCCAGGCTGTTGCCTTCCAGCTTTCACTTGTTGACAAACCATACATCTTGACACAAAATCAGAAATCTCCCTCTTCATGTTGTCCCACCAAAAATGTTCCTTCAAATCTCTATACATTTTGGTGCTCCCAGGGTGTATAGAGAAATTGGAACTATGAGCATCATCTAGCAATTCCCTTTTCAGATCAGGTAAATCAGGAACACAAAGTCTCTTCCCAAATTTCAAAATTCCATCTTCATACACAAAGTCTCTCAATCTCCCATCATTCACAGCTTTAATCTTCTTCTGAAATTCTTCATCATCGTTCTGAGAACTCTTAATCCTTTCTAGTAAAGACGGTTTGGCAACCATTTGAAAAAGCATTGATGTTTCAACTTCCCTAGTTATTCCCATGTCCATCTTCACTAGATCCATGAAAATTGGATCCCTTTCAATTCTCATATTGTTCAAAACTCCATGGTCTTTTCTACTCAAAGCATCTGCCACCTTGTTTGCCTTCCCCGGGTGGTAGTGTATCGTACAATCATAATCCTTGAGTAATTCAAGCCATCTCCTTTGCCTCATGTTGAGTTCTTTTTGTGAGAAAATATACTTCAAACTCTTGTGATCATTATAAATCTCACATTTTTCACCATAGAGGTAGTGTCTCCATATCTTCAAAGCAAAGATCACAGCTGCTAACTCAAGATCATGAGTAGGATAGTTTTGTTCATGAATTTTCAACTGTCGTGATGCATAGGCAATAACTCTATCATTCTGCATAAGGACACAACCAAGTCCTTTCTTTGATGCATCACTATAAATAACGAACCCATCATTCCCCGATGGTAGAGTCAATATAGGAGCATTGACTAATCTTCTCTTCAGTTCTTCGAAACATTCTTCAGACTCTTTTGTCCAAACAAATTTAACCCCTTTACGTGTGAGCTTCGTTAATGGGTTAGCCAATCGGGCAAAATTCTGGACGAAACGTCGATAATAGCCTGCCAAACCAATAAAACTGCGTACCTCAGTTATACTCGTAGGTGCTGGCCATTCTTGGATTGCTTTGGTCTTAGAAGGATCAACAGAGATTCCATCTTTAGAGACAATATGGCCAAGAAAAGAAATCTCCTGAAGCCATAATTCACACTTGCTAAACTTCCCATATAATTCATGCCTCCTCAGAGTCTTCAAGATAATGCGCAAGTGATTTTCATGATTTTTGTAGGTTTTGGAGTATACCAAGATATCATCAATAAATACCACCACAAATTCATCAAGATACTCCTTGAAAACTCTATTCATCAGATCCATTAATACAGAGGGTGCATTAGTCAATCCAAACGGCATTACAGTAAACTCGTAATGCCCGTACCTGGTTCGAAATGCTGTCTTCGGAATGTCTTCCTTCTTCACACACAACTGATGGTATCCAGATCGAAGGTCAATCTTTGAAAAGTATTGATCTCCATGCAGTTGGTCAAATAAATCATCAATACGAGGTAGGGGATACTTGTTCTTTATCGTTATAGCATTGATCTCCCTGTAGTCGATACATAACCTCATAGATCCATCTTTCTTTTTAACAAAAAGAACAGGGGCTCCCCATGGAGAAACACTAGGGCGAATAAATCCTTTATTACTCAATTCCTCTAGTTGTTTCTTTAGTTCAACTAACTCTACAGTGGACATTCTATAAGGGGTCTTCGATATAGGCCTTGATCCAGGAATCAAATCAATGGAAAACTCAACTTCTCGTTCTGGAGGATGTCCAGGTAAATCTTCCGGAAATACATCTACAAATTCTTTCACAATAGGTACATCCTCTATTTGAACATTCCTTTCCTCACCGACAGTTATTTCATTCTCTTCCTCCCCAATAATTGAATTTAGTTGAGCTACTGGGGGTGGATCTAAATAAGAATTAGGTGGTGACGATTCTGCTCTAAAAATAAGGTGCTCCTTATCATTATCATCAAGAATCGTAACCTCTTTCTTCTTACAATAAATCTTCGCATCATAGTCCGAAAGCCAGTCCATACCGAGGATTATATCAAACTCAATCATAGGTATGACGATGAGATCAGCAGATAAAGAAAATTTATGTGCTCTAATGGGGACTGATTCACAAAACTTTGTTGCAATGATACTTCCCTTAGAAGTTTTAACTGACAACTCCCTTATTAAATCAAATTGGAAATATCTAATTTTCTTAGCAAACTGGGAAGATATGAAACAATGCGACGATCCAGAGTCAAATAATGCATTTTCTAAACTTGAGGAAACCATTAAATTACCTGCCACCACGTCTTTTGGAGCTTCTACCTCTGCAGTAGTGATAGCATAAGCCTGGCCTTGATCCCTTGGCCTTTTCTGAGGTAAGTTCTCCTGACGCTTAGGACATGCATTTTCATAATGCCCCATCTCCCTGCAATTGTAGCACTAAACGTTGGTAGCTTCCTTCTTCCCCTTGCAATCATGAGCTTGGTGGCCTTTTTCACCACACTTGTAACAGACTCCCATTCCCTTCAAGCAAGTACCAGGATGTTTCTTCCCGCATTTACCACAAGATGGATATTCAACCTTTCCCTTCTTCCCCTTATTTCCATTCCCAGATTGATCAGCAGGTCTCTTCTTCTCTTGCTTTGCTTTAAAGTCATAATACTTAGAGAATTCCTTTTCGGTCTTGATAGCACATGAGACAATGTCTTCGTACGATGAAAAGGATTGTGAGACTAATGCTCGACGGAGAAATGGTTTTAACCCATCAAAGAAACGATCAATCTTACTTATTGGGTTGTGAATATAATCTCCAGCATACCTCGCTAACCTTGTAAAGTTAGCCTCATACTTTGTGACATTCTCATCCTCCTTTTGTCTGAGACTCAGAAATTGCCTTTCCATATCTGCTCGATGGTCGCGAGGAAAGTATTTTTCTAAAAACAGATCTTTGAACTCCCTCCATTCCATATTTGATACTTCATAATCTTCCTTCATGTTTTGAATCAATGACCACCATTGATCAGCATCTCCAGTGAGGCGGTAAACTGCCATGATAACCTTTTCCCTTTCATTACTCCCCAAAGCCTGAAATATTTTCTCTAGGGAAAATATCCATTGCTCAGCTGCTAAGGGATTTGTACTCCCATTGAAAGTTGGTGGTTTTTCCTCATGAATCGATCTAACATTGACCCTCCATGCTGTGGATCAGGGTGCTCCATACGGGTAAGGTTATTATTCATAACCTGAGTAAGTTGTCCCAGTATGGGGATTAGCTGATCGACACCAGTTGCATCACCAGCCCCACTATAATTATCTTGAGCAGGAGGGCAATCCCTACATGGAGTGCGTGCATTGATACGGTTTCCATTTCTTCCACTAGGCGCCATTTCTAAACAATGGCATAAACTAGATCAGTTTATGAATCAAAATACATAATCCCATACTTATAAAACACTTAACATAAATTGAACTATTTATGGATATAATCCATAATCATAAAAATGTTTTCTTTGAGGAAGTATATACTCATAAACCCTTCATAATGATTTGTAAAGAAAATGAGAGTTATCCTAAGCATATCCCCTGGGAGTGTCGTAACTAAGAGTGCAGCAAGGCCCGTTGTCGTGCACCAGTTCCCGTTCGAGTCTAGCTCAAAGCGGTGTTTTCGGGTTTTACCCCTAGGTACATCTGTTCCAGAGCCGCCTCTACCTGCTCGTATCCAGACAGGGATGTATTGCTCGGAAAACTCACAAAATCTCTACAATACCAAAATTCTAGGAAGTTCTTCTATACTAATCCTCAAAGTTCATTTTAGGTCTACGTGCTCTAATCAGAGTTTATCTAAATCTAGCTTCCAAGGTTTGTACTAAACTTCCTCTGATACCAACTGTAACGCCCCGACCCCAGTTACCCAGAGTCGGTGCATTAATTACATAACATTGGCATGATCAAAAGAAAGATCAAATCTTGAAAGACCGATTGGTTTAGTAGCCTTGGAAACACTAGATATATTCATAAGTTTTACATTACATCATAAAATGAAAAACTAATACAACAACATAATGTTTCCACACTATTATCCCCTCATAATATCCCTGCAGGTCATTCATAACTTACATCTTCACATCCTGGGAAAAATAAAACATAGAAAATAGGTGAGCTCAAATGCCCAGTAAGGATAACAATATAGCAGAACATTCAAAAATAAGCATAAACATTTAAGGCAATGAATTACTAAAACAAAAGCCTTTTAAACTTGAACTTCAACATAGTATGGCAAAAGTAAAATGAAATAATGCCATTTACTTGTTCACATGGATATTCTACTAATCGAATAATCACATGCAAAATCAATAACCACTTTCATAATGTTGGAATGCATAATGCCAGACTATCATAACCACATAGCCAAGGCCTCGTGACAAGACTACAAATAAGATTTTGTCAAGGCCTTGTGCCAAGACACTAGTTTGTCTCATGAGACCTACCGATGCATCGAGGAGCTATAGCGGGCTCCACCCGTCACATATTAAGTCCAATGCATTCCCATATGAAAAGGTTTAAACATAACATAAACATTCGTATTAAAACTAGCATACGAAATGTCAATACTTTCACCATAAACTATGAATGGTATAAAAATAGCACATCCACAGTCAAACATATCACAAAACCTTCAATACAATATAGAAGTTTTGTATCATAATAAATCAACTTCAAATAATCTTAAAATCTATCAAAGGATGTTGACATAGATGAAATCAAAATTATTTTTAAAGAAATATCTCCTTTTATTTTGAAATCATTTAAGATACATATAAAATAAAACATTTTCTTTGAAAATATTCTTATAAGCTTGTAAGGGAAGCTTTGACGATTTTATAACGGCGGAAAATAACCGCACCCGCCGTATAAGTTAAAAAAAACATTCTTATCTTAATTCTGTCGAAAAGGTTAAAAAGCACCTTGTTTGGAAAACGACGGAAAGATTCCCTTATAAACCTCTTATAAAAAGTCAAACAAGGGTATAAATGACTTTAACCCATATTCTTTTAAATATTAAAAATGTTTTGAAATACATTTTGAAGAAACATGGATGTGGATGATAACGAGATCCCAGTAGATTATTACGTATAAACAACCTCGGATAATGAAGAGATTGTGAAATAACCCTTACCTTGTACTTTTCCTTTGTTGGGGTAGGTTAACCTCCTGTATAATGGTGAAATAATTGTTATTAAATTATACAAGAATCATATACATTAATATGATATCATATATGATCTTTTAATATTTCTTTATTAATAATATCTTAGTATTATCGTCGTTTCGGGTGATAATCGATTCGTTCTTCTTAAATGTTTTGTTACGTAAGACATGTTTGTAATGGATAGATTATATCTTATTCATAATCATAATGATATTAACATTATTTTTAACCCTAAAATGAGAATAATACTTGAATGGATACGATGGAGAATGAATCTCATCGCGTTCGTGGAGACGGTAGTCCGTACGTACGCACGAACGCTACTTCCATTTATTTTTTTATTTTAAAAGAATCGAATCCAAATGATACATAGGTATATTACTATTCCAGTATAATATAATATTTTATATATGTTACTTAAGTTCATTAACACCATCCTTTATACGTTCCATGTGTGGTATGAACGAGTCATATCATTTTAAGGGGGCGGTAGTCCGCACTTCCTCAAATGAAATTATCGTATGTATATACAACATGAAACGAATAATGATATGAAATAAAATGGAATTAAAGAAGCTTATATATAAAATATATATCATTAATATCATATTTAATTACAGTGCCATCATAATGGCCACCATGAGAGGCGGTAAGATGTATTTGAACAATTATCGTTTCGTGAGGCGTTAGTTTTCCATCCACAGAAACATTATGTTCATCATCCATTAGATGGAGTTGTGTGTATGTGTAGTTTGAATCATTCTTATAACAACATCCTAGTATATTGTGGATACTGGTGTTGTTACAAAAGAAAGGAAATAAAAAGAGTTTGGGGGTTGGAGAAGCAAAATAAATGAAAATAATTTAAGAGAAATTGTTACCTTTAATTTAGGTAACTCGCTTTGGTTGGAACCAAAGAACTTCTTGAAATGATTTCTGCCTAAGGGGAAGCTTCAAGGAGGAGGAGAGGGATGTGGGGAGATTAGTTGGGCAGAGTTTGGACGATCCAAGTGGCTTGAGAGGTGTGAGGAATGAGTAGAAGTGGTCTCCTTTTATAAGGGAGAAGAGGGGCTCTTTAGGAAAGAGTGAAAGTATTACTTTATAATATAATTATATTCGGTTTATAATGGTCCAAAAATCATTGAGGTCGAAGATAAGATGACTCATATTCTAAATAACATCAACCAATAAGAACTGGACAGGTTTTAGATAATATTTTAATCATTATAATCTTTTTTATTTAAATGATTTATTAATGAGGTAAACATTGCATCATTATTGTGTCATTAATAATTTAAATTATTTGATGTCTAAAAATTATAAATAAAATATCATTATGTAGGAAATCTTTTTAGATTTCTAATTAATATTTATAATCGAAAATACAACATGTATAACCCTATGTAAAAATTGTTCTTCTAAAAGATGTAAGCTTATGCCATTTTTATTTTTATTTTAACTTTATTAATATAAAGTGTCCCTACCACATACAAGTGGCTCCAAGGGGTCCCCAAATTGACCCAAGGATGCCCATGGTCGGGTATGTGTCCAAAAATAAGGTTAGGACACGTTTTAGAGTAATTTTGTATTATTATAATATTATTTTTTAACCCTTATTTACCGGATTTACCCTTAACCATGGCAAATAAAATATTTACCACAGTAATTATTCAAAATGTCTAAAAATAAAAGTTACCTATTTACACAATTTGGAAAACCTGATTCCAAATATGGAATCCATTTTTCTAAATTCAAAACACATAAGTGGCAGAAATTAATTTTAAAATTAATTCCCGCTGTCAAAACAAAAAGCGTGTTTTTAAGAGGTAATAACTATCAAAAGATTGACACTTGTTTATGTTCGGTTTAATTGTAAAATTATGTCCAATGACCAACATTATATTAAATGGTAAAAATATATTCTAAATATACTTTAAAACTACTAAAATTCATAATTTATCACTATTAATTATTTTGATTAAAAAAGTTGTTTTTAATTAAAATTTAGTAATTTTCACTATTCATCAAAATATGAAAGTTATCCGAAAAGTACCAAAATTTCACCCTAGGATAAATTCAATATTCCGAATCCAAAAATGAAGTCCATTTTGAAATATAAAATATATATGATTTAAAAAATTAGGTATTACTATTCATAACGGCTAGTTTGATTAGTTGTTAGAACTCGGTGTTGCGTACAACACACGCTATCGCATTATTCAAAGAGAAGCGTACCGTAGAAGCTTGGGGTGTTACAATTTTAGTCTCTTGTGGTTTATGAAAACCACAAAGCTCTCACTAATGAGGTAATACCACCAAAAATTTAGCAAAAAAAGGCTGCCAAATCCATATCATGAGTGTCATAGTTACACTTGTGGGCATGTAACTACCTAAACTCATAATAGATCACTACTCTCTATTGAATCAATATACATCCCAATCCTATATGGGACAAATCATATAAAATCTCAAACAGAACACCCTCCTTAGGAAACCAAAGAACTAGAGCACTTAACAACTTCTCCTTCAGGTAACTAAATGATTCCTGATGCTAATAAATTCACATGAATGTTTGGTCCGTCATAATAAAGGTTGTTAGTGAGGAAAAAATTGATATAACTCTATCAAAAACCTACTATAATAACCTAAAAGACTAAGTAAATTGAGAACCTCTACCATGTTATTGGGTTCTTCCTAAGATAAAACTACCTAGAAATTTTATGGGTCTATTGAAAAACCCTTCTAGGACACCAAATTTCTAAGTAAACACACCTCTCATGTCTAAAAATTACACTTGGACAATTTCCCATAAAGATGGTGATGTCTAAGGACCTATAAAACAACTCTGAGATACTCGACATGCTCCTCCTATGAACTAAAGTGGATCAAGACATCATTGATAAACATGAATAAAAATTGGTTCCAGTACTCAAAGAACATAGAGTTCATGAGCCCCATGAACATAGCTGGTGTGTTCCTGACACTGAACGACATGAATACAATCTCAAATTTCCCATACCTGTACCTGAAGGAAGTATTTGGGATATCCTCATCCTTCACCCTCAAATAGTAATATCTAGACCATAAGTAAACCTTTAAAAAGAAACTATATCCTCTCAAATGATTTAACAAATCATTGATCTTTCAAAGAGGGTAATGGTTCTTAATCTTCACTTTATTTAACCTCCAGTAGTCTACACACAACCTTAGACTACCATCTGCCTTCTTGGAGAACAATAATGGATCACCCCAAGGAGATACACTAGGTTGGATAAAACCCCTATACATTAGATCATCCACCAATAACCTTAACTCAAACAGATCCATAGGCACCATTCAAAAGGGAACCATTGAAATCAAATATGTACCCAATGATAGATCTATCCCAAAATAAATATCATTTCGAGGGGGCTATATCATAACCTCATACAAGAAAACATCCAGAAACTCCTACAAAACCCTAAGAACACCATCTTCATGAGATTACACTAATAGATCTTCCAACTGAGATAAAAGAGGATCCACTTTACTACCACCCATATGAAAACCTCACTCACCAACGGATTCCACTTACTAGCCCTCCACATTGGAAAAATGAAACTCTCATCCAGAAACTACCAATGACTGCACACACAGAATAAAATCAATCCATACCAAGGATAAAATCTTTTGGGAAACAATCCCTCAGGGAATCTTCTCAATGTTTTTAGTGTGATTGTGTGTGTTAAAAAATCCATATGACTAAAAATGAGTATGAATGATATTACCAAAGCAGGTTTTTAAGGTGGCACAATTTTTCTAGTGTTAGTCAAATTTTTGGGCCTAAAAATCAAGAGTTTGGTTTTCAAAAAAGGGATGTTTTTACACATAACATATTTCTCAAACCATGAAGAATATTTTATGGATTTCAAAGGGAGTTCACATAATGATAAAGGAAACCGTAAAAGTAAGTTTTTCTACATAGTAGCGCTATACGAACCGCAAAGTGTGGTGAGAAGATCATGTAGGGGAAAAAGTTCATTATAGGATCATAGTTTATAGGAGGATTGGATGTTCATGGAATGACCAATATTTTTGGATGAGATGTAGTGATTTGTTTTTAGATGTAATTGGCCACCGCGAGGGAAGAAAGGTGCTATGTAGACCACATAAGGAAAAACTATTCGTGGGAGGAGTACTGTCCACAGTGAGGGATACACCACATCGAAGATTTGAGTAAAACAAATTAACATATTTTGTATATATATCTTCCTATATAAGGACCACTAATACCATCATTATGAAGATAAATTTTAATAATAAAACCTCATTTATTTGGGAAGAATTTGGTGAATTATGAAATTATTCATGAGGAAGAATTCACGAAGGAGAAGAGATTCACATGGGGGATTCTACAAAAGAATAATTGGTCCATGAAGAAAGTTCACGAAAGGTGTTTTGTGAGGCACTATAGCCCACAAAGGAAGAAGAATCCATGAAGGAGAGGCGGTCTGTAGGACATAATCCAACCATGGAGGAGAAGTGGTCTTTGGAAGAATAATTTGTCCGTGAAGTAGGGATGGTTTACAGAAGACAAAGGTGGTCCACGAAGCACTCACACCATGCAGTTAACGGTAGTTCATATAGGACTTGATGAAGTTTGCAAAGGAACTAAAACAGTTCTTGAAAGTAATTTCTACAGACTAAAAGTGATTAGAAAAGTGGATTTCATCTATGAGTGAGAACATGAATTCAACAGAGTATCTACCTACAGTTGAGGATGCATGATTTCATGAAAATGAAGGGACCTACAAGTCTATAAACTGTGAGTGAATCCATTCCAAGAGTAGTGAGAAAAGTAAGAGAAAGATGATGATCCTTTCCACTGAAAATGATACAAAGAAAGAGACATAAGTAGTGACCCTTGGAAAAATAGTGAGTTGACCCTAAACCTTGTAAAGGAAGTGATCCTAGTCATAAAAGTGATCTAGCCCAAACCTTGTAATATGGAAGTGAGACTTAGTGGATTTGGTACATCAGAACATCGCCTTTGTATGATCCTTGGATGTAGCCTAGTGAGGGTGAACCAAGTAAAATTGTTGTGTCTCATACATGATTTAATTTTTTTTTATACATTGTAATGGGAAAAAGAGAGATATGTTTTTTTAACAATGAAACAATATCTGAAGGGGTAGTTATTTTCATCTTTCATACCCTGATTCTCCCCCCTCTCAAGGTATTTAACCTAATTGGGATAACAATTGGTATCAGAGGGAAAGGTTGAAAGTTAGTGGGTTTCCATTAGTTTAAGAAATGGAGGTTATCAATTACAAGGGGATTATAATCTTTGATGGGAATAATTTTCAATGATGGAAGAATCAAATGTAACACTACTTCTGATCATTAGGAATGGATGTATTTACAACAATAATGCATGGAATTTGATCCAATATTGATAGTGGTGATTTATTAGAAGCTGACCAAAGGAAATTGGATGCAGACACCAAAGGAATAAATGCTTTAAGGGGAGCCCTATCCAATGAAATCTATACGAAGGTGATGTCATGTAAAAAATAATATACTATGTGGGAAAATCTTTTGAACATTTATGAGGGTGAATCAAAATTCATAAAAAAAAAGTTGTTGGTTCTATGGAATAAATATGAGGATCTCAAAATGAACCCTAATGATTCTATTAATACATTATTTGATTGGGTTACTGTTATTGTGAAATACATGCGTGATCTCGGAGAAGTTATTGAAGATATAAATATTTTCAATCACATCTTGAGAGAACATCCACCTCAGTTTAATCCAAAGTTTTTTGTATTAGAATATAAAGATATGAAGTAGCTAACATTGGATAACTTGATTAGTACTCTTATTTCATATGAAATGAGAAATGATGATAATAATGCCATGGAAAAGGGAAAGTCCAAAGAAGTGGAATTCAAGGCCATGAAGAAGATCTCTGTTGAATATAGTTAGGAGGAAAAAAATTTGGATGGTGTCATGTTATTTATCTCCTCAAATCTGTAAAGAGGAAGAGGAAAGTTCAAAGGTAAACTTACACTTGCATGTTTTTAATGTGGAAAGATTGGATATTTTGAAACAAAGTGTTCTAAGAAGTTTGAAGATGATTATGAGGACAATGATGAAATTCCATAAAAAAATTCATCTACCTACACGAAAGGAAAAAATAATATTAATAGAAACTTCTTCAAAAAGAAGAATCTACTTTCAAAAGAAGATGAAAGTTCAGAAGAATTTGGGGTAGATGAGTTGGAGGACTGAAAAGATCATGAAGTAGATACTATGGTGGTAGTTTTGGGAAATTCCCAAACAATTTAAGAAAGTGAAAATGATGAGGGAGAAGTAGAAGTATGAGTTGACCTTTGGGTTTAATTAAAAGCTTCTCTTGAAGAGATAGGTATTTGGAGAGAAAAAACAAAGAAATCCAACAAAGTGGTTTGTCATGACAAACCTTATATGCATCATTAGGAAGAAGAGAAGTCTGAGATGAATGAAGAAATTAAAAAACTAAAGTCTTCAATGCCAGAAATCTTAGAAAAGGTGATTGAGTACAAACTCAAAATTTAAGAATAGCATAGATAGATAAATAGCTTGACTAATACTAGAAAAGATAAAATCAAACGTATCGAAGAGCATGAATAGGAAGTTGTCAGTATGCGAAGAAAGTTCAAAGATCAGGAGAAACTCTTGATTATAGAAAAACAAGACACATAGGAAATAGAGAAAGGAAAAGTATAATCCAGAGTTCCAATGAATAAGATAAAGGAGTGTCAAGAAAGGAAAATGATTGATTGGAGAGATACAACTGGTATGGGGCTTGATCAAAAAAAGAAAACAGTAATGGTTGAAGTTAGACTATAATCTCCCACTCTAATGTTGAAGATTGATTTGGGTAGGAATCAGAATCAGAAGACTCAGATAACCCAAGGGATAACCAACAACACAGTATTACCACACAGAAATGCACCCCGTATTAGATTCTATTATTGTGGAAAGATGAGACACTTAGAAAATATTTGTCTCATAGCAAAGACGTATCTAAGGGATCAATACCAACATAGGTAGAAATATAGAGCTCAATATTCTAGGACATCATTTGATGGTCACTATTTCCGGTGTGGAGGATTTTGGAACATGGAAAGATATTGATCATTGATAATGAAAAGAAATACGCTGAAGCAAAATGAATATAGTCATAAGAAGAAGTTAAAGGTATCATAAAATGAGCTAAAAATAAAAAATTAATTTACAGCTATATAGGATGAAGCTAGTCTATCATACTTTGAGGAAGATATAGATTATCAATCCGTATCAAGTATGAAGTCAAATCA
This sequence comes from Viscum album, assembly GCA_963277665.1. Taxonomy (NCBI): domain Eukaryota; kingdom Viridiplantae; phylum Streptophyta; class Magnoliopsida; order Santalales; family Viscaceae; genus Viscum; species Viscum album. Next base: position 1,088,022,855 of record OY728130.1, on the reverse strand, counting down.
TGTACTAGAATGAAAATAGAAGAACAAGTAGTGGTTGTAGAGAATGTGTTTAAGGAATCAAATCACACTAGAATATGAATCATTGATAGTGGATACACCTCGTATATGATAGGAAATAAACATCTAGTGACCAGAATTAGGTACGATAAGGAAGTTATCGTAATATTTGGTAATGATGAAGACCTGAATATTGTTAGCTCAAGAAAAGCCAAGTTTGGGAGGAAAGACATGAGACATGCTGATGTCTTAGTTTTTGAAGGTATCAGTCACAACTCTCTTAGTGTTAGTCAACTGTGTGACTTAGGAAATTCCATAATATTTTCAAAGAAATTATGTGTCATCAAGGAAAAAGATGGTGCAGTTGTTTTTAAGGGAAAACACACAAAAGGAAATATCTATCTTGTGAGTGGAGAAGAAGATATGTGATTTCTATCCAAGGAAGAGGAAAAAAAGTTATGGAATAAATGTCTTGGTCACTTGAGAAAAACATACTTGGAAGATCTGGTGAAATATGACACTTCTTATGACCACCCTAGGTTATCACATGATCTTACTCATACATGCGATGCTTGTCAATAAGGTAAGATAATTATAAAGATATATAAGGAAAAAGAGAAAAGGTCTACAAGAGTACTTGAGTTGGTGCATATTGATGTGTGTGGACCTATTTCACCAAGAGATATTTATGGGAGGAGATACCATGTTCTCTTCATTGATGATTTTAGTATAATGGAATGGGTATCAATCATCACCCAAAAGTCTAAGGTGTTTAGTTTCATTATAATATATCGACGGGAAGTTGAAAAGATTCTAGGTTAGAAAATCCAGAAGATCAGAATAGATAATGTAACTGAGTTCAAAAATAGCCAAGTTGAGGATTGTCTCAAGAAACATGGGATAATGAAACAAGTTTCATTAGTAAGAACTCCATAGAAGAATGGAGTAGTTGAGAGAAGAAACCAAATTATCAACAACATGGATAGAAAAATTATCATTGAGAAAGACCTACCAAAGAATTTTTAGAAAGAAGAAGTGATGACATCAGTATAAAAACCAAATAGATATTTATTATTTCCAAAAGAAGAGAAGGCTCTATAAAAGATATGGTATGGAAATAATCCAACATTGAATTAATTTAGAGTATTCAGAAGTAAGTGTTTTATTATTAATAAAGATAAACACATGAAGTTTGAATATCGTAGAGATGAATGGATATTTCTTGGCTACTCAAAGAATATAAAATCATATAAATTCTTCAATAATCAGCTAGGAAAGGTTGTTGAAATCCATGATGTAACTATTGTAGAGAATGAGTCAAATCTTAAACAAATAAATAATCTATATTAGGAGGATAGTGATTAAGAGATAATAAGAATAGGGGATGTTATAGTTTCAGAGGTTGATTCAAAAAAGAATTCAGATAATAAAAAGGATGAAAAAATTCAATATCTGCATAAAGACAGAAGAGAGGAGCTGAAATCGATAGACAGAACATAATCAATGATTAGACAGTGCCAATATAGACAATGAGTATGAATAATCTACAACAAGCATTTTACTTATCACCAGTAGATCCGAAATGTTTTGATAAAGTAGATAGAGATGAAAATTGGGTTCAGGCTATGAATAAATAGCTTGACCAAATTTAGAAGAATCAAACATGATAGATTGTTTTGAGGGCAATGGATAGGAATGTGATTAGAAGTAAATGGGTCTTTTGTAACAAAATGAATGAAGATGGTGCATTAATTTGAAACAAAGCACGATTAGTGTGCGAAGGGTACTTCCAGATAGAGGGTATTGATGTTGGTGAAACATTTTCACTTATTAAAAGGCTAGCGAGAATCAGATTATTCCTAGCTATAGTAGTTCACAAGAAGTTCAAAGTTTTCCATACGGACGTCAAGTTAGAATTTCTAAATGGGGTTATAGAAGAAGAAGTTTACATTGAGAAACCATATGGTTTTATCATTCATGAAGATGAGAATATAGTTTTTTGGCTGAATAAGGCTCAACATAGGTTGAAGCAATCCCCAAGAGAATGGTATTCAAGGATCAATCAATTCTTAAAGAAGATTTGTTTTCAGTATGGTGGAGTTGATTAAAATATATATTTCAATGATGATAGTAATAAAAGAATGATAGTGTTGGTATATGTCAATGACATAATATTTAGAGGATCAGATGAAGTGCAGTGCACACAATTCACATAATTCATGAAAAGTGAATTTGAAATGTCAATGATTGGTGAACTGATGTTTTTTCTTGGTTTACATGTGACACAAGGAAAGAGTGGCACATTTATTTCTCAATAAAAATATAAAAAGGATGTTTTGAGAAGATTTGGAATGGATAATTCCAAGGAGATGAAAACTCCAATGGCTACACGGATGAAACTGTCACGAGATGATGAAGGAAATACAGTCAATATAATAGAATATAGGAAAATCATTGGAAGTCTATTTTACTTGATAGTGATAAGACCTGATATTGTTTTTTCACATGTCAAGCAGCAAGATATTAAATAAATCCCAAGGAAACCCACTTTCTTGCATTGAAAAGAATACTTCAATATATCCAGGGAACAATGTATTTCAGTTTTATGTATAATGAAAAATCTCAAAAAGAGTTATTGGGATATACATATACAGATTGGGATGGTTCTACATATGATAGTAAATTGACATCAGGTGGTGCATTCTCTCTTGTACTATTTTGTATTTATTGGCTAATCAAGAAATACAATTTCATTTCATTGAGAACCATAGAATATGAATATATTAGGGCTAATCAAGCATGAACATAGTTATTGTGGATGAAATACTAGATTGGTGATATGGGAATTGAAGTGAAGTCTCTGATTGGAATCCATTACAATAATCCATGTTCTATAAATCTGAGAAAAAATCCAATTGATTACTCAAGGACAAAGCACATTGAAATCAAGTATCATTTTATCAAGTAGAAGGTGGATCAAGGGATTATAAAGTTGGATTACATGCCTATAGAACTATAAGTTGCAGATATTATGACAAAGACCTTACCTAGAGAATCATTTGAAAGGAATCGATTGGATCTGGGAGTTTATTCGACTCCCACACTTGAAAAACTATGTATGTGGTACCCCCTCTCCCTGTGGTATGGTGTGTTTTTTCCAAAATGAGATGATCTGGGTTGTTTAACCTATTGCAAAAAAAAAAAGAATTGACCTTCAAGTTCATTGAAAAAGGGATAGAAATTTTGGATTTTAAAAGGGATAAAATGTCTTAATTAATACATAGGGAGAAGCTGTTAGGTGGAGCAGTGAGATAGGTTGAGTTGAAGCTATTAGGGGGAGAAATGAGATAGGGGGAATATTAAATCTGAAAATGCTAAAATCGATTTATCAAAGATTAAATATCATGAAAGATGAGGTTCATGATGAAATACTAAAAGTGGTTTTGGAATGGAATAATGTGATTCATTGATGAAATTTTCATTATAATCTTGTTTCTCATTAAGATCATGGTTCATGTGGTCTTAGAGAGTGTGTTGAGTAAATCATTGATCACTATCTTAATCACAAGAAGTCAATATTGATAGAATATGGAAGGAGATTCAACAATATATCAAAATATGAGGAATTTTAAACAAACCCAAAGGGGTATATTGTTGGGAAAAAATAACTCAAGGAATCCTCTCGGTGTTTTGGGGTGATTGTGTTTGTTGATAAAATCAGATGACCATGAATGAGTATGATTGATTCCAAAGTAGGTTTTTAAGGTGTCATAGTTTCCCAGTGTTTTCTAAATTTTTGGGCCTCAAAATCAGGAGTTTGGTTTTTGGAAAATGGATGTTTTTCTACATAACATAGTTCTCAGACCAAAAAAAATAATTTTCAAACAGTAAAGGGAGTTAAAAGAATTATTAAGGAAATATAAAAAGTAAGGATTTCCGCATAGTACTGCTATGTGGACTGCAAAGCGTGGTACATAAACCTTATAGGGGAAATGGTTCGCAGGAGGATCACAATTCATAGGATTCTTGGAGTTTGTGGGATGACCATTGCTTGTAGCTAAGAGGCAGTGATTCGTTTACAGATGGAATTGGACGCAACAAGGGAAGAAAGGTGCTACATGGACCATAAAAGAAAAAACGGTTCGTGGGAGGAGCACAGTCCATGATAAGGGCTATACCACATCAATGACTTTATTAAAATGGATTAGCATATTTTTTGGATCTATTTTCTTATATAAGAGGTGCTAATCCCATTATTAAGAAGATAAGTTTTCATAAGAATACATCTTTTCTTCAAGAAGAATTCAGTGAAGTTTGAAAGTTTTCATGAGGAAGAATTCCATGAAGGAGAAGAGATTTGTGAGGGAGATTACACGAAAAGAGAAGTGGTCCACAAAGATAGTTCACGAAAGGGGTTTTGTGGGCCACTGTATCCCGTAAAGGAAGAATATTCCACATAGGAGAGGTAGTCTACAAGACATTATCCACCCATAGAGTAGAAGTAGTCCATAGAATAAGAATTCGTTCGCAAATTAGGGACGGTCTACGTAAGACAAAGGTGTTCTTTGAAGAACTCACACCACACGGTGCAAGGAAGTTCACATAAGTTTTGAGGAAGTTTATAAAGGGACTTAAATAGTTTTCTAAAGTAATTTACACAAACTAATAGTGTGCAAAAAAGGTGATTTCATCTACAGGTGAAAACAGTACTTCAATAGAGCATCTACCTACAGTTGAGGACGTGTGATTTCATGAAAATGAAGGGACCTACAAGTTTATAAACTATGAGTGGATTCCTTCAAATAGCAGTGAGAAAAGGAAGAGGAACATGGTGATCATTTCCATTGGAAGTGATCCAGAGAAAGAGACATAGAGAGTGACCATTGGAAAAGCAGTGAGCTAGCCCTAAACCTCAAAAGGCCGTGAGCTTGGGCATAGAAGTGATTTAGCCCGAACCTTGTAATTTGGAGTGAGCCGTAGTGGATTTGGTACATCATAACACCACCATTATATGCTCTTAAGATGTATCCCAGTGAGGGAGAACCATGTAAAATTGCTGTGTCTGGTGCTTGATTTACATTCTGTTCATACATTGCAATGAGAAAGAGAGAGAAGAGTGTTTTTTAACAACAAAACAAGATCTGAAGGGGAAGTTATTTTAATATGTAATACCATGATTCAACCCCTCCTCTTAGGGTATTTAAACTAATTGGGATAAAAACATCATATGGATATATCTACAATAATAATAATTTCCCCATTTACTGGTGTTTCCCAATCACCTGTTTAAACCCCTGGAACACATTAAACAAAGAAACCTAACCTCTAACTGATGTAGATAACACTAGGGGAAATGGAAGTATTTCTAAATATAGTACCAAAGAACATAATAAAGTAGGATCAAAAAAGGATTTTGAATCCCCTAAATGAAACAAAGCATAAACAAGGGTAGACAATAAACTAATCATACCACAAACAACTCATGGATTTGATGGAATTTCTGCCTTTAATGAATGCATACGACCTTGCACATCTCCTTTGACTCTCTACTATCAAACTCCAAAACCATGATATATCCCAGGTACCTATAGAAGGGGACCATCACAAGGATTCCATATTCCAAAACCTTATTCTCTCAGCTGCTGAACAACCACCGACAGTCCTTACCATTGAAACTACCTCCGATAACTATTGTTACCGAAAAGGGTCCTGAACACCCATATGATATTGGCCTCCCTAAGAGGTCAGACACTAGGCCTAATGGTTCCCATTCCCCCTCACACATAACATGAAAACAAGAAGCCTCTGGAAGGTGATTGGGAGCCACCTACCCCAGAATAATGGAAATAGGTATACTGTAGTTGGTTTCCCACCAACTGGAACCCTAACAACCTGAACACCCATGACCCACTGCCAGAATATCTACTCCCCAAAGCACCCCACTATCCACTCTCTTGATGCTCAACTCACAGAGAAAAAAAAACCACTCAATAACCTTAACCATTTTATGCACCTCTAGTTATGTAGGGAGCATAAACGTCATGACCATATACCTGATCACTGGGTGAAAATACTCCTCCAAACACCGTTCTCTAGACTCCTCATCTAGAAAAACATTTGGAGAAAAGTGAAATAGATCCTTTAACTTGATCCCAAGATAATAAACAATCCATCTCCCCTATTTAAGGGAGATTATATTCTACCTCTTGGATTCCCTCATCATCGATGGTAGGAACTCTAAACATAACTCCTTATGGAATTCTAGATACAACAAATCTACCTTCTTACGATCACCAAGGTGCAGCGTCCACAACTGACACGTAGATCCCCACATATAAATAACTGCCAAAAAAACCTATAACTCAGTTCAAGCTTAGATTATACCAAAAGAAATATCGATCCCCTCTAACTAGCACTCTATCTCCTGATCTGAGACACTCCCCTCATACTTTCCCAAACTCTATCTCTAAAAGGCATGTAAGGATCTATGCCATGCCTCATATGCCTTTATTGGTTCAACCATCCAATGATCAACCAGATTAGCTTTACACACCTCAAATACCTAATACACACATGAATGATGAATATGATCCATTCCTAAAAAGTAAGGAGAGCATCCTAATTCCTAAAACATGAAATTTCATCATAGGTTTATTTAATTAATTCATTTAACTTTCCACAATCACCCAATTCAGACATAAACACAATCAATCATGATTCATTTACCTCTCTTAGATATTTATCCTAAAAATAGTCCCACCTCAATTGGTCATTAAATAAGAATAGTGTCTATACACTAGATCACGAGGGACCATAAAATACCATATCTCAGCTGGTATCCTTGGACCATGTCACAAACCAAGGTCAAATGGCACTGTTTTTCTAGTAACCTATGTAATAATCACCATGACTAACTCTATACTTCATTATAACTCTTAACAAAAATCTATAATACCTCTTTGTCATGCCCCTCCCTCTAAATATGCCTCAATGAATGAAGAGAGATAATGACCCCCTGAGTCCCACCTCCAGTAGGCTCTAGGTTAGCAACAAGCATCGAGGGTATAAAAATATCATAGAGCGGGAGGCATTACCCTCTATAAATAAAACGTGACCAGGATATAGGATCAAAAAACACCAAAAAACACCAGTAGATAATATAAAAGTAAAACCAAAATTATCCCACAATGCATGAACAGAAATAAACCAATACATATAAAAGTATCCAAGTGAAGTATGAAAAACAAGACTATGGTAGTGACTTAAAAATATCTCCAACCCAAATAGTAATTTCCATATCAGTCTCTTAAGTCCTCATAGAAACCTGAAAAATAATTTATATACTTAGGGTGATCATAACATGTATATTCAGTGGGGACATAACCAAGGTATTGAGTGCACATGTGAAAAGATTATGCTAATGTGCTAGTGAAAAAATAGATGAACCACACAAGCACTTAAATATGTAAACTAACCAATCCTAGACCCACCATGACTTGCTCATTAAATCAAACATCCAATACAGTAATATAACATCAAAATTATAACAAATTAAGGCACCTCACTACTGCTTCCCCACTGATTTTCTGCTCTCATTCCCCAACATCGAACGTCCTACACTCCTATCCATTCTATACATATAACATTACATACTATCCATATCTAATGTGGGTCAGGATGGATGCATACCTACCCCCTACAAGGCCTATAATTCGGTTCTAGCATTAGGTATTATCACATCATGTCTCACATGTATACACCTGGGTTATCACAACACATCTTGCCCGAAGACACCTGGGACATCACACCACATCTCATCTCATAACCAAGGAAGTAGGGTATCATGAGTGTGAAGGAAATCAACCTCATGCCGTCCTCCTACTGAAAATGAACCACACCACATATCACATCTCATCACAACCTCATCACATTAAAAATCACCCGAAAACCCCTGAGTCATCATTGCATATCTCACCTGAAGACACCTGGGCCATTACTACTGAAGAAAGAGCAGGGAAGAGGGTGTAGCCATCCATCTGTATTACCACCATCCTAGATGTTGGTGAAAACACCCAGAAACCAGAACCTCTGAGTATTGGTAAGGTTATCCAAATTAGGTAGGGAATATAAAGAAATAACATAATCATACATGACATATATACAACACACACTAACCAAACTATGGGTTCTAATTAACTACAGTAGTTCACACCACATCACCACCACCATACCATACCTCAACTATCACAACCAATGAACACACTATATACAATACACCACACAACCACCACACAAGGCCCCACAAAACCAAACATACTAATAATTTTAATTACAAACTCCACCACTTTTATTCATTAATAAATTATGTTTCAAATTGCACAATCCATCATTTATTCATTTAATTTATCCATTTACCACACACAAAGTTCCACCCCATTCATATTCATTTCATTTAGAATTATCATTTATTCCATGGATAACTGGGAAACTACCACAACCATTCCACAAAATAACTAGCCCAACTCACACACCCACCACTACAACACCACACATCCACTTTCATCGTCATGCCACATCACCTAATCCATCTCACCATATTAAACACACATTGAACATCCTAACCACAACTCACAACACAATTAACACACATAAAAATTTCACATCGCCACCACACGTCACCACCACACATCATCATCACACATCAATACCACAAATCATTTCCACTATGCACCACAACCTCTATATACCACATCACAAATAGCCCACATCACATCCATTCCAACCAACCATATCACATCATAACCCACCACAATACAAATCCTAGACGGTCACCACCACCACCACCACTTCAAAATATCCCACAACAAAAAATGAAAAACAACAAGTCAACCACAAAAAAACACATTTTGGATTCCCTAATTTATTTAAGGGCTTTCATTTAATTACTTCTTTATTTATCATGAGTATTATCACACAAACCAGATTCCATGGGAAACCATTTTATTAGTAATATATACGTTATTTATCCTTTTATTCAAGTTAAATCACACAAAAACACTACAAGGGTATCAAGGCATATCATCTGCAACTCAAATAAGGCTTGTAATGGCTGAAAAAATATCACCAGCAACATATATGAAAGTAGTAAAGCATGAAATATATCCCCCATACCCATACCCATCAATTCAATTATTCTAATTTATTATATTTTTTATTAATACCCTTAATATCTACCCAAAGTAAATAAAATCCATACAAATATCACACATAACACATAAAATGAGTGAGAATGAGGACCCTCAACCTCAAAGAAGCCTTTTCAACTCACTATGCACCACAAGGAAAAGAAGAACAACCCGAAAAACATAACGACACAAGACAACCTTGGATAAACCTAAACCACACCAAGGTTCATCAAAACGTATCACATATCACCCCAAAACCAAAACCATAATGACATAGTGTACCTCCAAGGAAGAATGGAAGGAAAACCACAGGAAAGAGAGGATAACTCACAACCAATTTCTAATGACTGACCACCAAAACCCATAGATCAAAGTACAAGAAGGAGGGATATAATATCCTTCAAATCACCTAAGTTTTTAAAAAAAATGAGAGAAATAGGTGATGAAATAATGAGAAATAATTTTCTAAAAAAACTATTTAAAACTCATAACCCCTAACTTTCACGTCGTGAATTCCTTGGGGACTGCTGATTATAAGATTTTAATTTTTTATAGGGTGTGAAACCCCCATATCTTTGGTTTATATTAAAATTAATTCTCCTTGGATAAAATTAAATACATTTTGTGAATTACACTTCCAATATATGAATAAATTTCATGGATTCATCCATCTCCGCACACAAGCCATGAAACCAGTTGGCTACACAAGCCATGAACTGCTAACTCATGATTTGAATTAGGTTCACATCATAAACCACCTGCTACATAACCTCCTCAAGACTATTACAAACACCTCCAACCACCAAAATCAGCTAAGTAACAGGGTGGAAAGGCACATACTATTACACTCAAACTCATCTTCCTCCCTAGGATCCCTTGTCTATTACCTTTGACCTACAAGTAACTTTTGGAAAATAAAATGGTGTTGGAGATCTGAAATCATCGATAGGTCCTTGTTTTCTCTCTTTCTATTTAGATCCTCTCATCTTATCTCACACAAATCATTAGATATATTCCGCCATGAATAGATATATGTTCTATGTTTTGGGTCTTAATGATATCTTATTGGATTTATTGAAGGGAAGAATATTCAATACTAGACCTAGAGTTCTCATGTTCAATTACTCAATTTATTTAATAGTTGTTAGGTATATTGCTTTTTTAACATTCTACTAATTCTATAAATTGAATTATTAGTGTTTAAATTCCATTCTATTTTATTTTTTTAGAAAAATATTTTGGTTTTATTACTAAAATCCTTGGCTTTGGAATGATGCTCATAAGGTGTTTAATAAAATGTATGAAAGAAAGTGGTTTTCAAAAGAAATATATTATGTGGAATATTTTGATATGATAACTTAGAATACATGGTAGTGTTTATATATATTCATTTGGTATAGAATAATGGAATGGAGTTCCGCCATCAAATTGGGGTGGAATAATGGTGTGAAAGTAACACCATCAAAATGGATAAAGTAATGGTGAGAAAGTACCACCATCATATTGGTTCAACAAGAGATAATTTGGTGAAAGGATTCCTCACCCCTAACACATATAGGTAGTTCCTTGGTTTCATGAATTATGTGTTTGTGTGGGTGTTTAAATGGAGTGATTATTCCAAGTGGTAAGAGGTGGTTATAAAAATTTGTTTAATGTTTTTCATACATGGATCTTATTTATGGATTTGAAATAAACTATTTACCTACTTCTCTTATGTTTTATTTAAAATTTTATAAATTTTTATTTTCCTAGTGGTGTGAGTTGGGTAGTCTTTGGGAAATTCCTAATGAGTTTATACTCACCCCGCACTAGGGTACTTTAGTGCATCTGCAAATATTGTATACCAAGATACAGGTAAAGGAAACGTGTCAAATTTTTCTAGTGGTGTATCTTAATGTTTCCTTCCCAATTTGTGTTCAAATATTGGAGATCTATCTTGGTTTATTTAGTGTGATTCCACATTAGTGTTACTATATTGGATTTACTTTGGTTTTTAGAGTCACATTTCATTACTTGTCACTACTAATCTGATGTTTCTATTTATTTAGTTTCCTTTGAGTTGTATTATTTTTACACATAGGAGATTTGAAGAATTTCATAATATATTCTATCTATTCATAAGGGATTTGAGAAGACATATGAAAGTTAAGTTTTCCTCCTTTTGGAAAAGGATTAACCCCTATGAAATTTTGAGAAACCCATAAGAGAATTAATCTATGCATTGGAAAATTATCCTATGCATAAGTGAATTTTGTGCTAACAATGTTGTTATGAGACAAAGGAAAATATCTTATAGAGATCATATGTTATTTTGCTTTATAAAAAATCAAGTTTTCTAGAATAATGAGATTCTAAAGAATAGAAAATATGAATATGTTATAACTATTCTAAAGTATTCTAAACATCATGAATCTTTTTAAAACCATGATATGAGTATGAGAATTTGATCTTCAAGATATGTTAGAAGAAGATCAAATCATGAAGGAATTTTAGCATTATTAAATGTACTGAAATGAAATTTTTTAATTTTCAAGGACCTATTTATTAGAGCTCAATTCATTTATAAAGAGAGCTATTTGAGAATAAGAAATAAGGAAGAGTGATGAGTTATTACTACTATGTAAAGACTCAAATTGAGTTATACACATGATTTCATGTTAATATATTATACCCCAAGATGAGTTCCACATCACAAGATGATTTGTTATTTGTATTTCATACAACTAGAAATATTGAAGTGTAATACTAGTGGAATTTTTTTGAGGAAGATGAAGACAATCCTATGGAAGAATAAAAGAGAAATATATATAGCCATGTGATGTGAATTTATTAAGGGAATCTATAGAATATAATTTTTTTGAAAAATAAAATCATGGGAACCAAAAAATTAGTATTTTATTATGATTATTTTTATCTATTAGTGAGAATTTTCACATGCGTTATATATATGAAAATTGAAAATGAAAGGCTCATTGAATGAACCCACTTATGAATATGATAAATTGAGAATATTGAGGAAGAAAAATAGAGAATAAGGGATGACCTGCTACTGTAGTGTAAGTGTAATTGTGAGTGAAATGAGTAAAGCCTTAGAATCTTGAAGGAAGTAAAAGGAGAAGGATAAGTCTATAGAAATAGTGACTCTAAAGGAATAAGAATAAAGAGATGTCTCTACATGCTGTATTAAGGTAGAAGAGAAAGAAAACAAAACCAATTTTGAAGCATAGAATCTATTGGGATTTAAAAAAGAAGAAGAGACCAACTTTTACTACTGGATAGTCATATTCAAGGAAATATAAAGATAAAAGATAAGTTCCTAAATCAAAGGTTTAATGGGCTATGATAATTTTGTATACCCAAGATTATAATGTTGAGTCTAAGAAAAGAAGATCTGATTTTAGTGTTTAGATATTATATTTTGAAGAATTGGAAACTATATAGATTTAAAGGATAAATTACATATGTAGTTTTTGAATACTTTAAAGTATTCAGAGACTCTATATTGTGAGTAAGAAGATCATTTAGGGGTGAAGAGACATCCATGACCAACATTGAAGATCTACTTCCGGAGGAGGAAGGAAGCTATGATCCAACTAGTGAAATGATAGTTTGAAGACCATGGGATATAGTATAAAGATCCATTAAAATGTATAATATTGTGGAGGAATTCCACATATATAATATGGTAACCTCAAATATGTAATATGGTGAACTAATTTTTTGGATAATCCCTATCCACTCCACTTGTATTTCTAACAAAATTTATTATAGATAATTAATTACTTAATGGGGGTTGAAAGTGATAAAGAGTAGGTATTTAAGGTCAAACATTTTAAATACCATGAGCCATATTTACTTCCTTTCTATTAATGCTTGAAATGTTAAATTTTTAGTTAAACAAGAATAGATCCATAATATTTAAACAACTATATATGTTCAAAACCAACAAGGGTTTAATTATTCCAAGAAGAATTTTTTTTTCATAAATTAATTTATCCAAACTTGATTCACACCTATTAGGATTGTATACACTAGTACACTTTATATAATAAGTGGTATTAGAGCATAGGTTCCATCTAATTGGATCTAGTGTTCTATCATAACTAATATTAGAGAAAATGACATCTCTGATTGGTTATAAATTTTTTCCTAGTTTTTTTACTCAATATAAATGAAGTGTGGATTTAAGTTAAAAGAGACTATGATAGAAGAATTTATTTACATATTTGTTATAATATATTTTTAAGCGTCTTCCATTCCTTATAAAATAGGAAGAAAAAATGAGGCTGTAAAAAAAAGAAAAGTATCAAAACTGATAGAGTATTCACCAAAAGATGAGGTTGTTTAGAGTGATAACTTCTATTTTAAGTACAATATGTGATGAATCTAAATTGAATGAACCACTTAGTGAATTTTATTCTTAAGTGAAGGAATACTTGAATAAATTTACCATTGATGTGATTTCACATATATTTTCATAAATTAAGGTACTTCATGATGACAAGTCACAACTAGAAAGAGAAGATGATGCTATAGAAGAAGCATTGACATGGAGGATGAGTTTCTATAACACTATTATAAAGAATTTAAATGTTAAATAAGAAACAAACCTACTTTAAAATTAAATATTATTTCAAGATAATGATAAATTGAAAAGTTCTCTATGTGATAATGAAGTTTTTGAAAAGGTTTTAAAATAAGTGATCCATTATTTTGAAAAATTTCATAATGTCTCATTAGATGTCTAAACTTATCAACATGAAATAAAGGAAAATAGGGTGAAAGAGCTTGATTTTTTTTTGAAAAATTCCAATAAAAATAATTAGGATTAGTTAAATGAGTTTTTGAGAGATTTTGAATCAAGGGTGAAATAAAAATACACTCATGATATGAAGTGTCTTAAGTTATAAGTATAGATGAGAAATATAGAAACCACCCAAGATGGAACTTAACAGTATATTGAGAAAATGTGTGCTAAAAAAAATTCATAAGTGATTATTACATCAAATAATAATCAAAATGGCGTCTCAAAGAGTTTAAGATCAATTAGATAATCTTACAACTCAAGCTCATGGAAAAAGGAATCTCATAATTCATCTAAATCTTCTTGTTCTAAATTCATTTCGGTTTCATTTGAAGATTTAAAATAATAAAAAATACAAATATGGAATTATAAAAATGTTAGAAAACCCACCAACATTTCATGAGTAGATGTGAGTAATCTTATGAAGATAAAATCACCAAACCAATCCCAAAAAATCGGTGTACACATATAAAAACATCAAGGTATGAAATCTATAAAATCTAGACACATTACACCTAAAGAGAAAATAATGACTCTTAATGGAATATGTTAGTTTTAAAGACCCAAAATTGTTATACATAAATATTAAATCTTAATATATAAATATTCACTATGTCACATGAATGAATTCTTGAGGATTGTAATAGTTTAGTGTCTTTTGAGATTAGGTACACAATCTTCTTATTTAGTGAAAAATCTTTAACATCTCCCATAATAATCTTCCCCTTTTGTACTATTTATAAACATACCCAACTTAAAACCATTATTTATAACCTAGGAAAAGGAAACATAAGAAAGGGTGATATCAAATACTCAGTAAGGGTAACCAAGGGAGATACATAAACATTACATGCGTATAAGGGTATCAAAACATGAGCATAACATTTAAAAACCATACCCTCTATATCAAAGATCATAATATCGAGTCATGGAATAAATATTGTTAGTTCATAATACATGAATCATAAAGGAATCAAATAATATGATCCATAAGATCATAACTTTGGTATAAGACATAGAATTTTGGCATACACATGAGCACTTAAAATCTTATGTCAAGGCTATCCACTAAGACATTCATAACATGTTAGGCTTGGGATAATCTGTGTACATGCTTCTGGCTTGGGATAACCACCTATGTACCATCTTTATTAGGCATGGGTAACCAACCATGTAACCTATTTTTTAGTATTAGGCTGAACATAAGTATACCATCTTTTTTGGGCTTGGGCTAACTACCCGTGTACCCTCTGAGCTCATAGAACATTAATTATTACCCATTTCATTGGTGGGAGATATAGGTCCCACACATCACATAATAAAAATAATACATATGTGTTCCACAAGATTATAAAACATTCATAATATCAAAAACCATAAAAATAAATGGGTTTCATAAATATTTTATCATAACATATGGAAAAGGAATATGTTTCATAAACATTTCATCATAGATTAACCCATGGAAAAGAACCGAGTTTCAAAATAAATTCATCATTTCATCATAGAGTAACCCTTGGAAAAGGAATAAGTTTCATAAAAATATTTTCATCATAAACATAAACCATCCCGAGAAATAATAATAATGGTTTCCTTGGATCATGTCCCTAGTAAAGAGTTAATGACATCAAAGGATGCCATCTTAGATGAAAAAATATTTTGAAAGATCATTTGGATCATTTTTTGAAGAAAATAGCCTTTTCACTTTGAAAAAAACTTTTTTAAAATAATTTTCTTTTAAAATAACCTTGGAAACTTATAAAGGATTATTTAAAGAGAATTTAAAACATTTCTTGAGGAAAATTCCTTTCCACTTTGAAAAAAACTTTAAAACATAAAACATTTTCAAAATACTTTTCTTTGAAAATAACATTGGGAACTTATAAAGAAAGATATAAATATCATTTAAAACATTTATTGAGGAAAATTCCTTTCCTCATTGATTTTTTTTTAAAATACAAAACATTTTTATAAAACATGGATATGGAATAAAAAGCATTTTTGACCGAAGAGAGAAATAAAGTCAAATTTTACTTAAACACATATTTTTGATATATTTAGTACATAATGAGAGTAAAATGAAAGGAAACCATTTATTCTAAAATAATAACCATAAGGGAATAAACATAATGAGTTTCTTGAGAGATATATCATAATATATAATCATAAAAAACATAGTTATAAACAATCTTGATAAATAATGAGATTGTTACATAAAATCATTACCACTTTGGTAACATTTTAATCGTAAATCCCATGAAAGAGGGATCATAAAATGGATGTGTAAATACTAATAATTTTTAGGTGAATAATTATAGAATATATTCATGGGAAGTATATACACCACATAAAATAAATACATGGTGAATATGATGTGTCTCACAAAAAATAAAAGTGAGATGGAAATCCATTACCTTAAGTATTGAATTTATTAAAACACATTAAAACCTACCACATAATAAATATATGTTTATTATAAATATATTATATAACAAAAATTATATATATCACACCATATATTATTTACTTATGACCTTTTATTGCCCATTTATTAACAATTCCTTATTAAAATCATGTTTTGGGTAATAACTACTTCGTTTATCATATATGTTTTTTGATCCTTTTACTTTGATTTTGGTCCCATAATTTATATAATTTTAAAAATTATGTCAATTAAGCATGTATTAATTATATACTTATTTAGATTAATCCATTATGGTTTGATATAGAAAATAAATTACATCTTTCTTGGAGATAGTAGTCCATATGTATGCATGAATGTTGTTTTAATTTTCTTGATGGATGGAAAGAAATAAAGGTAAAAATATAAAACCCTTAAAAAATAATTATAATTTCATATATATATTATAAATTCATTTAATCCATCCTTATTACCATCCAATTAAAATTTAAATGAAAAACACATCACATCAGTTCATGAGGTGGTAGTCCACCATACATACGAGCGATGTTATTATTTTTCGAAAGGTTGGATGGTAAGAATTAAGATGTGATATTTTATTTCTAGAAGTATGGTTATGTAATAAATATCATATATTTTCATTAAATTTATCTATATTACCTTCCATGTAAAGTGTTAGTGAAAAATGAATCGCATTGCTTCGTGAGGATATAGTCCACCGTACACACGAGCGATGTTATCGCATACAACAAAAATTTTCATGAACCATCCCCCGGGGCCCATGCCATGACTACCCCAAGCCCGCCTTCCATAGGCCAGGGGATGATGACTAGCACCGAAAGGCATATTCCCTAAAACAAGGAAGGCATTTCCTTTATAACCTGTAAACACACGCAACCAAACACACAGCAAGATACGAACACAAGCAAACTGTATAGTAAAAGGAGTGCGTACAATAAACAAAAGGGGCCAGAATACAATCCCAACTAAAAAGTATAAGGGAAACTGAAATGTACAAGTAAACTGAACAGCTCCTATGAACACTCGCCAAGGATCCTACCTGAAGGGTTGGTACAACTCTCGAACAATCGTCTCTGCAGTACGCCTCGTCTAAGGTCCACCTCTGAGCTACCTCCAGTCCTGGTACCCTCATCCTCAGTCAGTGCTGTCCATTGTTTGCACCAAAAACGATAGGGTATGGGCATACCCCATGTAGGGGTGAGTATAACGATACTTAGTAGGGACCCCGAGACCCTCAAGGTCTCACAAAATCCACAAAGGATAAACCACACAAAAAAAATTCAACTGAAAAACCTACTTAGGTATATGCCCATACATATACCTAAGTTATCAAGTAATCCCATATCAATCATGAGGAAACACAAGGTCCAACTCAAAAGCCCAAAGCTCAACTATTCCACAAAGGAAGGATTACCACGATGGTAAGTACCACACAGGTACGCCACATAGAAGAATACCACCAAGGTATTACTTCAAAGGAAAAGTACCACACATGTATGCCACATAGAAGAATACCACCAAGGTATCACCATGAAGGTATAGACCACAAAGGTACAGAATCATCTCACTCCAGGTATAACTCAGGTATAATAGTAGAGATGATTAGATGTAACTACTAATTCATCTTACTCTGTTAAGAGGCAGAACCATGTAGGATCCTAAATCATCATCAGACCCACATAGGATCGTAGTACATCGTTAGACCCACACAGGATCCTAGTACCTCGTCAGACCCACACATTATCCTAGTACATCATCAGACCCACACATGATCCTAGTACCTTGTCAGACCCACACAGGATCCTAGTACATCATCAGACCCACACAGGATCCTAGTACCTCATCAGACCCACAAAGGATCCTAGTATATCATAAGACCCACACAGGATCCTAGTACATCGTCAGACCCACACAGGATCCTAGTACATTGTCAAACCCACACAGGATCCTAGTACCTCATCAGACCCACACAGGATCCTAGTACATTGTCAGATCCACACAAGATCCTAGTACCTCGTCAGAACCACACAGGATCCTAGTACATCGTCAGACCCACAAAGGATCCAAGTACATCATTATACCCACACATGATCCTAGTACATTGTCAGACCCACACAAGATCCTAGTACATCGTCATCCCTAAATAGGATACTAGTACTTCGTCAGACCCATACATGATCCTAGTACATCGTCAGACCCATACAAGATCCGAGTACCTTGTCACAACCAACTACAAGGTTCCCACACTAAGCTCACTTGTCTCAAGGAGGGTCCTCTCCTCAAGCCACTGGTCGATAATCCAACTACCACAAAGTCCCACGAAGAAGTATCTCAAAGTACCTCCATGTAATAGGGGTCTCAATGCAACAGACGGTGCGTTAATCGGATGCCCAGTCTGTAAGTTATTAGCCTTTTAGTCCCGAGGGCCCGGTTGAATTCGTGATCGATCCAACCCGACAATATCCCATCTTTATCTAAATCTCAAGTGGGGTATACCAAAAGGACCTTCTTTCTCCAAGGTTTTTGACACCGTAGACGGTTTGTTAAACGGACGCCCAGTGCCAAAGTTATGGCCAAAAGTATGGGATGGGTCAAAACTGGTCCGGGTCTGGTACGAACCAGTTTGGGTCGACCCGGCTTGACCTGTTGGGTCCGGCACAATCTACGGTGTGCGGCCCAGCCCGTGCTGAGTGGCCTGTGGAGCGGGGTTTCCACGGTGTGGCGGGGCGACCACGGTGCGGTGGTCCGTCGCGGCTGGCCGGATGGCCAACCGTCCTCTCCGCGCAGCACGACCACACACTGCGCCTTTGTCGGCAGCCGGCTTGGCTGGACATCCTCCCTTCTTCACCGTGACACAAGCCGTGACCCTTCCTCACCGGGAGGCGTAGACGCGTGCCACCATCCCCATCGTGCGGCCGACCGCCTCCTTTTCTCCACCACAGCCGACGGGCCACGACCCTTCTCTGCTGGCACGGTCACGCTGCCGCCTTCTTCGTGGCCGACCGTGGTGCTGACCGTTGTTCCCGTGCCCCACCAGTGTCGGTTGAAGTCCTTCTTCATCATGAATAACACACCAACCATGAAGAATGACAGAGGGATCGGGCCGTGTTCGTTTGGCCCGCTCACTCCTCATTAGTTCTGTAGCTGGCGAATCATGAAGATTAATTCAACGTAAAACATGAAGAATAACAAAACCCCTACCTCGAAGGTTTGTTGACGTTGATGAGGAGGGAAGGGTGGACGCTGGTTTATCATTGTTGATGATGTCCCACATTGGAGGTGGTGCATTCTTTGTTGGAGAAGATGGCACATTCCTCATTGAAGCAGATCTTTGTTGGGAGGTGTTTTTCATTGGAGAGAATGTTCCTCCACAAGTTCTTCCCTTCTCCTTTGCCAATAAAATCCTCCCAAAGGAAAGAGGTGCTAATATAATTTAAATTAAGTAGATCAATTATGTTGGAACAATTTAAAATGCTGACACCTATCATTAATTTTTAGTTGGATCCAAAAAATTAAATGGGGAGTTGGCCTAAATAATTTATGGGAGGAAGTCCAAGAGTTATCTCACATTAAAGGGGGGTTTAGGTGGTCCCCACCGCTAGAATTTAATTTTGGGGGGTTTTCTAGTTCGGGTGGTCCCCACATCCATAAAGCATGTAGAGAGGTTTCAAAAAGAAAAATAAAAATGTTAAACATTTTATTTTTCTTATTTCATGAAAATCATGAAAACTAACTTTCACCCTCGACCAACTGCGATCGAGGTGAAAGTCTCCTTAAGTGAATACTGATGCTGTGAGTTCAATGGTATCCTCGGATTTTAATTCCAAGAACCTATTCAAAAGTTACAAAAACCTGATCTCACATTTACTAAATGTACCCAAAACAAAGTTTATAAATTCATTCTGGGCACACCGGGCCTCAGAATCACACGCCGTCAATTTTCGTGGACTTGTAAAATTACCATATAATTAAAAAAAATTACATAGAAATTCCGGGTCCTTACATTCTCACCACCTCAGGGCTTTGTATACCCAAAATCCATATCACAAAACTAGGAAAACAAGTGGGTGTACTAAGCATGAATCTGAACCTCCCACTCCCATGTGCTCTCTTGGAGGTTACCGTGCTGCCAGTGAACGCGCACCAGAGGTATTGACCGCCCATGAAGGACCTTCTCCTACAAATCCTCGGTCTCTACTGGAACCTCCGTAAATGTCGCCCCATCATTGACATCCAGCTTGCTATGGTCGATGATGTGAGAAGGGTCGTGCACGTATCTCCTTAGCTGGGATATGTGGAAGACGTCGCACACTCGGTGAAAATGAGGGGGAAGTGCTATGCGGTAAGCCACCTCTCCAACTCTACTGAGGACCTAGAAGGGTCCAATGAACCTCAAAGATAACTTACCGCCCGAAAAAATCTCCGCAAACCTCGTCGAGGTATGACCCATAGAAAGATGTGGTCGCCATCCTCGAACTCTAGAGGTCTCCGTCTCCTATTGGCATAAGGCTTCTGCCTACTCTGTGCAGTCTTCATCCACTCCTGGATGATCTGCACCTTCTCTGTGGTAACCCGTACCATCTCTGGTCCCATGAGTGCAGACTTCCCTGGGTTAGTCCAGCATAAAGGCAACCTTCAAGGTTGGCCGTACAAAGCCTTGAAAGGTGCCATCCCAATGGTGGAGTGATATGTGTTGTTGTATAAAAAATCCACCAAAGTCAAGTGATCCTCCAAACTACGACCAAAGTCGAGGAAGAAAGTATGCAACATATGTAACAACCCGAAATTTTGAATAAATCTTGTTTCCTAATTTTGTGTGTTATTTTATTTTTATACTCAACAAAACCGTTTCATTTGATAACATGAGTATAATTAAAATGAGACCGTTGGGTTTTGACTGTTATATGACCATTGGTCAATATGACCGCTGGAAACTAAACATTTCGATTTTTGCCTCTAAATACAAGTGATCATGTTTAATTATTATAGAAAGAAGATTCGATGGTCTCACCCAATAGTCTTGGACTGATCGAAGCCCATCTAACAGAACTTGGTAAGGAGGTAGCACCACTGGGCTTTGCTCTGGACCAAACCCAAGCCGAACTTCATTGTGTGAAGCTCGAATGGAATCGCCTTTGCGAGAAGTTAAAACTAATAGAAATTACTACTCGTGCGATGTTGGCCGAGCCTCCCTCGGATTCTCTCACCTTAGCACACCTTACACTTAGGTCCTATGCTGGTGTGATAAGGGGATATGTAAGGAGACCGTAACTACCTTGTGTAATCCCTTATTTTAATTAAAAATTGGGATTTATTCTTATGATGAAGTTTATGAATTTTAAAATGACCGGATAAATATAGTATGCATATTTTTGATGAATTTTAGAAAAAGTATATTTTAAAAATGTTTTTGTAAACCTTAAATAATTAAAAAATGTGTAATGATATTCAAAAAATGGTCTTCTACAATTATGTCCAGTATGAAATTTAGAGTCTAATAAGATCAACTTGATTTTTGATGAATAGTAAATTATGAATAGTGATTTTATGCTTAGGATTAGTAATGTGACCAAATGGATTCAAAATCTCACTTAAAGAAAGTATTAATATAATCTAGGCACCTTGATTAAATAATGTGATTCAATAAAATGGTTAAATAACGGTTTCATAAATTATTATTCAAGTATTAGTTTTTTTTGGGTGAATAGTGTTTTTTAATTAAAAATTAAATTAAAAATATTTAGAAAACTATTTTTATAAAATGGATTTCATTTTTGAACTCAGAGCATCGATATTATGTTAAGGTATTTTTTGGGGTTTTTTCTGAAAAAAATGAATTTTCGGTGAATAGTGTATTTATTTAAAAATAAAATTAAAAATATTTAGAAAATTATTTTTATAAAATGGAGTTCATTTTTGAAATCAGATCATTGATATTTGGTTAATATGAAATTTTGGGATTTTTCTGAGAAAGTTGAATTTTCAGTGAATAGTAAAAATACAGTTTTAGGGTTTCGGTATGTTTAAATGACATCATAAGTGTGTCATGATGATTCCATGAGATATTTTAAGGGTTTTCCAACCAAAGGTGATGAATTATTGTATTGGGGGCCCCATGTGGCCTAACTTTATGGGAAATATCATGGGAGAGCACATGGTTTTGAGAAAACCACTTGTGAGGTGTCCCTTGACCATTAATGCCTTGTCCCCTCACTTTCCCTATAAATACCAAGCCCTCCTCTCATCCATTCGACTCCAAAACCATCCTCAACGAATTTATGGTCTCCTTACCTCCCAAGGAGTCCTCCCAAGGTTCCCCCAAGCCCTCAAGGTCCCAACCTTTGAGTTTTAAGAGTTACGTTTTAAGGTAAGGGATCCAACCTCTCTCTTTCTTTTCAAGTAATCTCTTTTATGTCATTCCTTTTATGCTCCATGTTATTATGTGGGAGGATGTTCTTTTATATTACTCTTACTTCCCTTTTCATGTTTATATTATGAGAGATCCCCTATTACTCTCATAATTTCATTTTATGAAAGTTTAAGTGGCGCCGTTAGGCTGCCGAATGTTTAAGGGATTCGTTCACCTTTCTCAGTTTTCAAAGTTCTACTTTCATGTCAAGTCTTTCAAGTTACTTTTTATTTTTTGGGGTATGATATCTATATATATAATACTGAACTTTTATGTTCATATTATGAGAGACCCTATTTTATCTCGTCAATTCATTTTTTTTGAAGTTTAAGTGACGCCGTTAGGCTGCCGAATTTTTAAGGGATTTGTTCACCTTTCTCAGTTTTCAAAGTTCTACTTTCATGTCAAGTCTTTAAAGTTACTTTATATTTTTTGGGGTATTATATATATATCTATCATACTGAAATTTTATGTTCATATGATGAGAGACCCTATTTGATCTCGTCAATTCATTTTTGTTGAAGTTTAAGTGACGCCGTTAGGCTGCTGAATTTTTAAGGGATTCGTTCACCTTTCTTATTTTTCAAAGTTCTACTTTCGTGTCAAGTCTTTCAAGTTCCTTTTTATTATGTTGGGGTATGATATCTATATCTATAATATTGATCTTTTATTTTCATATGATGAGAGACCCTATTTGATCTCGTCAATTTATTTTTGTTGAAGTTTAAGTGGCACCGTTAGGCTGCCGAATTTTTAAGTAGTTCTTTCACCTTTCTCATTTTTCAAAGTTCTACTTTCATGTCAAGTATTTCAAGTTCATTTTTATTATTTTGGGGTATGATATCTATATCTATCATACTTATCTTTTATGTTCATATGATGTGAGACCCTAGTTTATCTCGTCAATTATTTTTTTTCAAGTTTAAGTGACGCCGTTAGGCTGCCGAATTTTCATAAGAGAAATCTTATTTTTGTCTTCCTTTCATGTTATTCATTTCATATGGTATATATTTAAAATTTCATTACCATGTTCTTAAATCCCTTATTTTCTGTTCCCCTACTGTTTTATAGATCATTTATGAGTGGGTGACCCATGTCCTTTCTCTTTTTAATGTTTTCTAATATCTTGTAACATAGCCATTATACTGTAGAATTTTCGTCTCAAAATGCCTCTCTCTTTTTCTCAAAATTATTTTATGTTATTAAGTGAATACTCAAAGATATTATTTCTATAGGGGTATTCACATATATATCAAAATCTTCTATTTTAAATTCTGGTATTTACATAAATGAAACCTTCTTTCCCTTTCTGTGGGTTTAAAGTGACATAAAGATCATGTATTTAAAGAAGTTTTTAAAACGTTATGATTATGAAATGAAACCCATTTATTTTATGATATATGGGTTGTTTATGAAATTATTGATGATGATATATGTGGCTCACATTATAATAAAGACATGTCAAGGGTACGCCCAGATTCCGCTCCAATGCATTGGGTAAAGACTTAATCTCTAGAGATGACCTTTTAGACTGATACCTTGGTAATTTTTAATGACACCTTGGGGATGGACCTTGGTGAAATGAAATGATTTTCAATATTAAATGTTGCATCCACATCTTCAAGTTATGAAAAAATGTTATTTTTATTATGATATATCCCATGATTTCTTTCTCATGCCTTAAAGTTCTTTTCATGACCTTATTGAAGTATCTCAAGTTCACATATAAAATGTTTCTCTTGTTTCCCTTACTGGGCCTTCTGCTCACCCTTTCTTTTGATTTATGTCCCCAGGTTTTGAGATACAGTAATTAACCTAGGATAAACATTAGGAGAATACTTTCAAGTGTTTAAGAAGAATGTTTTATGTTTTCATGTTTTAAGTTCCTGGTTTCCAAGACACTAAACCTTAAAGATCCTTGGTTTTGTAAAATGTAATGAAATTTTATGTGATAAAAAGGCGGGATTCTATAGTTGGTATCAAAAAATGGTTTAGTTATTTGTGGAAATTAGGATATGAAAACTTTATGAAGAAGCCTATAGAAAAGTTTATATATAGGAAATCTTCCTGGTATTTTGGTGAGTATTGAGTAATGGGTTGCCAAGCAAATACATCCCTGTCTGGATACGAGCAGGTAGAGGTGGCTCTGTCACATATGTACATAGGGGTAAGACCTGAAAACACCGCTTTGAGATAGACTCAAATGGGAACTGGTAAACGACAATGGGCCTTTCTGCACTCTTGGTTACGACACTCCCAGGGGATATGCTTTGGTAAATTCATAAGATTAGTATGAACCATTGTTAAAGGAACAAAGATAAAATAAAATAAAGATTCACATAAGAATATATGATCGTGGATAACCTAGATGGGAACCTAGGGGATCACAAGTTAGGGTATACTTTTCTTCTACAAGTTTATCCTTTTATGCTTAAAGTTTACTTTTCATGATTATTGGCTAAGTATTTAAGACCCTAATTACAGTTCCTTTTCTTAGTTAATGGCGGGAAATGGAAGAACATGTCCCAACAACCAATGTGATAGAAAATGCGACGATTTTCATATTAATATGACAGAGATGATTAGGGGATTAAAAGATGATTATTATTTTGGAAGACATTCACTATTTTGGGGACCCTATATGATCGAGGTTAATAGATTACTATGGTATTTTCATTGAGGAGTAAGGTTGACTTATATTTTGAAGAATCAATGAATTTAAGGTGGACTTATAGTAATTTAGGTTACTTATGGGAATGATTAAACTATCTTGGGTAAAATATGTTTAGGTTAGCTACTTTTGTTATAAGATGTTAGGTGTGGTTGATGTTGTTTGGAGATGAACAATGAAGTTTATTTTGGAAGACTATGTTATCAAATTCTTCTTGTATTTGGGTTTCAATCTTAGTTTGGTTTATTTTGAGGAATTTTAAGAATAGTTATTTATGGAATGGTCTATGATGAACTTTGGGTAGTACCATGGAACTTTGATGATTTAAAAGTAGTTTCCATTCCTATGGTTTTACCTTACCCTTTCTGTTTTTGGGATAATGTTTAAAGATAGAAGAAATAGATAGTTAATCTCTTGAGGATTATGTGACTCTCTAGAAGATGATTCTTGTGTTTTGATGAGACCAAGTAGTTTTGAATGCTCATCGTTTGGAGAAAAGATTAGTTTTTGTAGAGACTTATTAAAGGATGAAACTCTACTTGAAGGTAAGTATATTTCCTTATGTTTTTTTTCTATGTTGTAAATGAATTCCTCAAAATTATGAAAAGGAATGTAAAACAAAAACGTTGTTGGTTTACGTTTCCTACTAGGTAATCAAAGACCATTTACACACATCATAATTTTGGGATTTTCTTATGGTTAACTTTCTCCTAATAATGTTTTCTATCACTCTCCCTCAGAACTTGAACCTTTGTTTTCTCCTCCATCTCCATGTTTTCCTACATGGAATCCTAGTGTGGGTTAACTCGAGTGACCTTTGTACATCCCTTTCTTTCTTTTAAAGTAATAGTTTTACTGACTCCTTTTCCGATGTGGGACTTTCAATGAAATTTCAAAACCCAATTTTAAAAATTGCGAGGACGCAATTTCTTAAGGGGGGAAGATTGTAACAACTCGAAATTTTGAATAAATATTGTTTCCTAATTTTGTGTGTTATTTTATTTTTATACTCAACAAAACTGTTTCATTTGATTACATGAGTATGATTAAAATGAGACCGTTGGGTTTTGACTATTATATGACAATTGGTCAATATGACCGCTGGAAACTAAAAGTTTCAATTTTTGTCTCTAAATAAAAGTGATCATGGTTAATTATTATAGAAAGAAGATTCGATGGCCTCACCCAGTAGTCTTGGACCGATCGAAGCCCATCTAACAGAACTTGGGAAGGAGGTAGCACCACTGGGCTTTCCTCTGGACCAAACCCAAGCCGAACTTCATCGTGTGAAGCTAGAACGGAATCGACTTCACGAGAAGTTAAAACTAATAGAAATTATTACTCGTGCGATGTTGGCCGAGCCTCTCTCAGATTCTCTCACCTTAGCACACCTTACACTTAGGTCCTATGCTGGTGTGATAAGGGGCTATGTAAGGAGACCGTAACTGCCTTGTGTAATCCCTTGTTTTAAATAAAAATTGGGATTTCTTCTTATGATGAAGTTTATGAATTTTCAAATGACCGGATAAATATAGTATGCATATTTTTGATGAATTTTAGAAAAATGATATTTTAAAAATGTTTATTTAAACCTTAAATAATTAAAAATTTGTAATGATATTCAAAAAATGGTCTTCTATAATTATGTCCAGTATGAAATTTAGAGTCTAATAAGATCAAATTGATTTTTGATGAATAGTAAATTATGAATAGTGATTTTATGCTTAGGATTAGTAATGTCACCAAATGGATTCATAATCTCACTTAAAGAAAGTATTAATATAATCTAGGCACCTTGATTAAATAATGTGATTCAATAAAATGGTTAAATAACGGTTTCATAAATTATTA
Organism: Viscum album; assembly: GCA_963277665.1. Lineage (NCBI taxonomy): Eukaryota > Viridiplantae > Streptophyta > Magnoliopsida > Santalales > Viscaceae > Viscum > Viscum album. Next base: position 1,087,995,495 of record OY728130.1, on the reverse strand, counting down.
TTCAAGTATTAGTTTTTTTTGGGTGAATAGTGTTTTTTAATTAAAAATTAAATTAAATATATTTAGAAAATTATTTTTATAAAATGGATTTCATTTTTGAACTCAGAGTATCGATATTATGTTAAGGTAATTTTTGGGGTTTTTTCTGAAAAAAATGAATTTTTGGTGAATAGTGTATTTATTTAAAAATAAAATTAAAAATATTTAGAAAATTATTTTTATAAAATGGAGTTCATTTTTGAAATCAGAGCATTGATATTTGGTTAATATGAAATTTTGGGATTTTTCTGAGAAAGTTGAATTTTCAGTGAATAGTAAAAATACAGTTTTAGGGTTTCGGTATGTTTAAATGACATCATAACTGTGTCATGATGATTTCATGAGATATTTTAAGGTTTTTCCACCAAAGGTGATGAATTATTGTATTGGGGGCCCCATGTGGCCTAACTTCATGGGAAATATCATGGGAGAGCACATGGTTTTGAGAAAACCACTTGTGAGGTGTCCCTTGGCCATTAATGCCTTGTCCCCTCACTTTCCCTATAAATACCAAGCCCTCCTCTCATACATTCGACTCCAAAACCTTACTAAACGAAGTTATGGTCTCCTTACCTCCCAAGGAGTCCTACCAAGGTGTCCCCAAGCCCTAAAGGTCCTAACCTTTGAGTTTTAAGAGTTACTTTTTAAGGTATGAGATCCGACCTCTCTCTTTCTTTTCAAGTAATATCTTTTATGTCATTCCTTTTATGCTCCATGTTCTTATGTGGGAGGATGTTCTTTTATATTCCACTTACTTCCATTTTCATGTTTATATGACGAGAGATCCCCTCTTACTCTCATCATTTCATTTTATGAAAGTTTAATTGGTGCCATTAGGCTGCCGAATTTTTAAGGGATTCATTCACCTTTCTCAGTTTTCAAAGTTCTACTTTCATGTTAAGTCTTTCAAGTTCCTTTTTATTTTTTGGGGTATGATCTCTATATCTATAATACTTAAATTTTATGTTCATATTATGAGATACCCTATTTTATCTCTTCAATTCATTTTTGTTGAAGTTTAAGTGACGCCGCTAGGCTGCCGAATTTTTAAGGGATTCGTTCACCTTCCTCAGTTTTCAAAGTTCTACTTTCATGTCAAGTCTTTCAAGTTACTTTTTATTTTTTGGGGTATGATCTCTATATCTATCATACTTAAATTTTATGTTCATATGATGAGAGACCCTATTTGATCTCATCAATTCATTTTGCTTGAAGTTTAGGTGACGCCGTTAGGCTGCCGAATTTTTAAGGGATTTGTTCACCTTTCTCATTTTTCAAAGTTCTACTTTCATGTAAAGTCTTTCAAGTTCCTTTTTATTATGTTGGTGTATGATATCTATATCTATCATACTGATCTTTTATGTTCATATGATGAGAGACCCTATTTGATCTCGTCAATTCATTTTTGTTGAAGTTTAAGTGGCGCCGTTAGGCTGCCGAATTTTTAAGTGGTTCTTTCACCTTTCTCATTTTTCAAAGTTCTACTTTCATGTCAAGTATTTCAAGTTACTTTTTATTATGTTGGGGTATGATCTATATATCTATCATACTGATATTTTATGTTCATATGATGAGAGACCATATTTGATCTCGTTAATTCTTTTTTTTCAAGTTTAAGTGACGCCGTTAGGCTACTGAATTTTCATAAGAGAAATCTTATTTTTGTCTTCCTTTCATGTTCCTAATTTCATATGGTATATCTTTAAAATTTAATTACCATGTTATTAAATCCCTTATTTTCTGTTCTCCTACTATTTTATGGATCATTTATGAGTGGTTGACCCATGTCCCCTCTCTTTTTAATATTTTCTAAAACCTTGTAACATAGCCGTTATGCTGCAGAATTTTCGTCTCAAAATGCCTCTCTCTTTTTCTAAAAATTATTTTATTTTATTAAGTGAATACTAAAAGCTCTTATTTCTACATGGGTATTCACATATATATCAAAATGTTCTATTTTAAATTCTGGTATTTACATAAATGAAACCCGATTTCCCTTTCCGTGGGTTTAAAGTGACATAAAGATCATGTCTTTAAAGCAGTTTTTAAAACGTTATGATTATGAAATTAAATCCATTTATTTTATGCTATATGGGTTGTTTATTAAATGATTGATGATGATATATGTGGCTCACATGATAATAAATACATGTCAATGGTTCACCCAGATAGTGCTCCAATGCATTGGGTAAATACTTAATCTCTAGAGATGACCTTTTAGAATGATACCTTGGTGAATAACCTTGGTAATTTTTAATGTCACCTTGGGGATGGACCTTGGTGAAATGAAATGATTGTCAATATTAAATGTTGTAGCCACATCTTCAAGTTATGAAAAAATGTTATTTTTATTATGATATATCCCATGATTTCTTTCTCATGCCTTAAAGTTATTTTCATGACCTTATTGAAGTATCTCAAGTTCACATGTAAAATGTTTCTCTTGTTTCCCTTAATGGGCCTTCTGCTCACCCTTTCTTTTGATGTATGTCCCCAGGTTAGGAGATGCAGTAATGAACCTTGGATGAACATTAGGAGAAGCCTTTCAAGTGTTTAAGAAGAATGTTTTATGTTTTCATGTTTTATGTTCCTGGTTTCGAAGACACGAATGCTTAAAGATCCTCGGTTTTGTAAAATGTAATGAAAGTTTATGTGATAAAAAGGCGGGATGCTATAACATGTCCTTGAGGGTCTGAATGGTCTATTTAGTCTGGCCATCTGTATAAGGATGGAAGGTGATTCTCAAATGCATCTGTATCCTGAAAGCCTCTTGCAACCCCTTCCATAGCCGGGAAGTAAAACGTGTATCACAATTGGAGACAATCGTCAAGGGTACTCCATGTATCCACACAATCTCCTACACATAGAGGCATCCCAAGATCTCTACGAAACCCTGTTCTTTGATCAGTAGGAAGTGGTCTGACTTGGTGATTCGGTCGATGATCACCCAGATAGAATCACGACCCCTAGATGTACGTGGAAGTTATGTCATGAAGTCCATGGATATCCCATCCCACTTCCACTCTAGGACCTCTAAAGGCTGAATCAAGCCTACTGGTACCTGATGCTCTACCTTCACTTTCTGACAGGTGAGGAACCAAGAGACAAAATCTGCTACTGCTTTCTTTATTCCTGTCCACCAGTGCTGTTGTTGGAGGTCCTGGTGCATCTTCGCAACTCCTGGATATACCGCTATAGGGGATGTGTGGAACTCCCTCAACACTTCCTCTCGAAGTGAAAATGGTACTATGGTATGTCCTCTGAAGAGAATGGCATTCTCCCCACCTTCAGAAAATCCATCAAGTGCCTATCCTATGGATATCTGAGCAAATAGAGCCTCACAGTCAGTATTCCCATGTTGCACCTCCCTAACTCGCTGAAGAAGTGGGGGAGTAACTTTAAGAGACTAAAGAAAAGATTCTCCATCTCAATCCACAAAGGATATCTGCAAAGTGGATAGCTGCTCCGTCACCTCGCCTAGCAGCTGTATACCAGATCTCCTACTGAGTGCATCTGCTACAATGTTCCCCTGCTCAAGAGTATAGACTATCTCGAAGTAATAGTCCTAGAGGAACTCAAGATAACATCACTATCTTAGGTTAAAGTCCTTCTATGAGGAGATATACTTGAGACTCTTGTGATTCGAGTAGACTGTAAAACGCTCTCCCATTAAGTAATGTCTCCACATATTCAAGGCGAAGACCACTACTACTAACTCCAGTTCATGGGTAGTGTAGTTTTTTTCATATTGTCTCAGCTGTCAAGAACCATATGTGATCACTACTCGCTCCTGCATTAGGACACATCCGAGCCCAGTCCCTGATGCGTCGTAGTAGACTATGTACCCTACGCCCTCCTCTAGAAGCCTCAAGATGGGGGCACTAGTCAGCCTCTGCCTCAGCTCCTGAAAGCTCCATTGGAATCTCTCTGACCACACAAAGGGTTTCCCCTTATTCTTTAACACTGATAAAGGTTCTGTAACTCTAGAGAAATCTGGCACAAACCCCCGGTAGTATCCGGCTAAACCCAGGAAACTCCGTACCTCCATCACACTCTTGGGTGACTCCCAAGCAAGTACCACCTCAATATTCACTGGATCCACTGCAACTCTAGCCTTTGAGATGACATATCCTAGAAATTGAACTTATCAGATCTAGAACTGGCACTTAGAGAGATTACCATAAAGCTGGTGATCTCGGAGTGTGTCCAGAACTATCTGCAAATGATAGGCATGCTCGTCCTCAGTAGTCGAGTAGATCAGAATGTCATCAATGAAGACTACTACAAAGCGATCAAGGTATGTCTGAAAGATATTATTCATGAGTCCCATGAACACTACTGGGGTGTTGGTCATGCCAAATGGAATAACCAAGAACTCATAGTGGTCGTACCGACATCTGAAAGTTGTCTTCTGTACATCCTCATCTCACACTCTGAGCTGGTGATAGCCTGATATGAGGTCTATCTTCGAGAACCACCATGCTCCCTTCAGCTAATCAAATAGGTCTTCAATCCTTGGGAGTGGGTACTTGTTCTTCACGGTCACCTGTTTTAGGTGCCGATAGTCAACACAAAGCCTCAAGCTCCCATTCACCTTCTTGGTGAACAAAATTGGGGATTCCTAAGGAGAAAAACTGGGTCGAATGATCCCATTCCCCTATAAGTCTTCTAGTTGTACCCATATCTCACGATGCTCCATGGGAGCCATTCGATACGCTGGTGTGGATATCGGTGCTATCCCAGGGTACAAGTCAATGTAAAAGTCCACCTATCTGTGAGGAGGTAGTCCCAAAACATCATTATGGAAGACATCTGTGTACTGGTCCACCACTACAGGATAGCTCGGACTATCCACATCAACCGTCCAAGGGTAATGCTAGCCAACTAATGATTGATCGGCTACACTCTCCTCTAGGTAAGTCCATCATGTGATGCAAAGGCTCCCTTTTTGTTGGTGAAGGTAAACCTGGCCCCATATGTGCGGACACACCACACTTTGTGCCTAATACAGTCAATATGAGCATGGACTGTAGATAACTAATCCATACCCAAGATGATGTCTTAAGGCCTTGACACCGCTACTAGGAGATCCCAGCCGAATCTCTTGCCTCCTATAGTAAGCTTACACTGCCGACACTAGTGTGTAATCATCGAATCCACTCCCATAGGAGTCTCTAGCTGTAAGGATTGAGCCAATGGCTCTGTTGGAATCTCCTAGCTCCGAACGAGGGCATTAGAAATAAAAGAATTTCTGACATCTGTTTCTATTAGTACTGTAGCTAAGGTGGAGTAAACATAGATCGTACCACGTATCATCTCTAGAGTTCCATGGTTATAGGCCTCAGCTGCCTAGAGCCGAGGTCAACCCTATCCACCTGCTCTATGTGGTCGGGGTGGACCACCTAGTGGTGGTGGCAGTTACATCTCGAATCATCGCTCACTGCTAGCTGCACAGCCAGCTCCTCTTCCACATCCGCCTGCTCCCTGTGGACCTCCTCGATAGGACCTATGTCTTTGCCTGGGCAGTCCCTCGACCATCTTCTAATCATTCGTACGGTGGGTCAGATAGTCACAAGCCATGTGACCCTGCCCACCGCATGTGAAACACTGCCTGTTCCTCACATGATTTAATCTATCTCCATTGCCTCGCACAAATGATCCTGAGTCATGTGGTCGTCCACCTATAGGTATGGTCCTCTTAGACCTCTGTGATGTCTGTATGATGCCAGCTTCAGAATACTTCTCTACTTGACGTTCGGTGGTGGTTCTCCCTGCTGGTGACTACTCAGCATGAAAACTCTCCACTAAGAGGGCTCGCTCTAACACCCCCACCTGCGTTAGGATGCTGAGAGAAATCATCGAAGCCCTGATCTACCACCTGAGTCCCTGCTCAAAGGATCGAGCCCTAAATAATGGGTCCTGTACCATATCATTAGAGAAACATGAGAGGTCAGTGAAACTCACTGAGTACTGAGCCACAATCATGCTTCCCTATTGCAGATGAAGAAGCTCCTGTATGTGCACTGCGCGAAGAGTTGTTGGGAAAAACTCTGCCTAAAATAGGCTCTTGAAGTCTTCCCAGAGAAGAGTCACCTCGTCGTGAACCTGGAGCATTAAGATCCACCATATACCTATTGCTTACTATAGAAGACTGGCTGCAAGGATCACCATAAGATCAGCTTGTGTCCCTAACAGTCGGAAGACTCGCACCAAGGTATCCAACCAATCCTCAACCGCCTGTGGGTCCGTCTCTCCCCCGAACCTGGGTGGCCTCTGGCATTGGAACTCATGCAACACACTCAATCAGCATGCACCCTCTATTGCTGGGGATGGTGGCATCGGTGGCCCAACAGGTAATGGTACCGCTGGTGCCTCTGCTTGTGCCTCTACTGGAAGAGGGCCTTGCACTGAGGCCTCATCGCTCAGTGGGCTATCAGTGCGTACTATACCCAGAACCCTAGCTAGCTGTCTGCATAGAGGAATACTAAAAAGAAATAGGTGCAACACAGTCAAAATGTTATACCTGGTGAGTTGACTCAAAGAGATCACAAAGAAAACTCTTGAAAACACACACACAATCAGTGTTTTCATGCACCGAGTCAGAAATCAGAAGTCAGGGTCCTGGTGTATGGATACGTCGGCTGCCGCACCAACAATGGATTCCCTAAAATGATAAACACACTCATAACACTTAGCACTGTTACTATTTAAAAGATCAGAGTCCTATGTTCTATGGTAGAACTGAATCCTTTAATACCAATTTGTCATGACCCGTCCCCTGGGGCCCGTGCCGTGACTCCCCCAAGCCCGCCTTCCATAGGCCAGGGGCTCGCAACTAACACTGTAACAACCCAAGATTTTATAAAAAATATTCTTTTTAATTTTATTAATGTCTTGTGTTGTACGTTACACCAAAAGGAGCTTGCACAACACACATCCTTGACTTGTCTTGCATTACACACAATCACGACCTTCCTCGATAGCGTGTGTAGTACGCAATACCGAGTTTCACTAAACAACGATATGCTATTAAAATATTATTAAAACTAGCCGTTATGAATAGTAATAACCACTTTTTGAAATTTTATAAATTTTATTTTTCTAAATGGACTTCATTTTTGGACTCAGAATATCGAAATTAGCCTAGGGTGAAATTTTGGTATTTTTCTGAAAACTTTCAATTTTTGATGAATAGTGAAACCACTAAGTGGTAGGTTAAAAACTGAATTTTGCATAAAACTTAATTTTACCGCTTCTGTGAATGGAATTTCGAAAATCCGAGAGACACGGTTAATATCAAGGACTAAAATGTGGTTCAATGAGATGAAAATAATGTTTTGGTGAATAGTAACTATTTTATTTTTTTTACCGCGGTTAATAGTAAATAGGGTAACTAAGGGTAAATATGATATTAATATTACCCTAACACATGTCCTAATTCTATTGGACAAGTGTAATTCGACCAAAAACAAACTTAGGAATAAAATATGACCATTTAGGCCCACTTGGATTAGATTAGGACATTTATTATTAATTTATTTAAAGAAGGGTTAAAATAGTTAAAATCAAAGTTTAATAAGTAAATCATTCTTAATATGGGGTTATACATAAGATAAATTCGATTGCAAATATTCATTAGAAAGCTAAAAAGATTTAATACATGATGGTATTTTATTTGTAATTTTTAGACATCAAATAAATTAATTTATTTATGACACAAAGATGATGCAGTAATTATCTTGTTAATGAAATATTGACATAATTGATGTTATAAACACCAAAATAAATGTAATTTGAGACTTTTTATGAATTAAACTAATTTTCTAGGTTACTATGATATATTAGTGTTGATTTAATCAACTTTGTTCGAACATATAATTCTGTTATGACTTTCACAAAAATCATATATCAAATAGTATCAAAATTGACACAAAATAGTTGTTAAATCAAATATTATATTATTAATTGTTATTTTATTCCTAAAAATCTAAGGTTCGGACAAATGACTTAGATAAGGATATATATATTAATAATAAACAATTTGGGGTTCGTTTGGCATGTTATAGTAAGTTTATTAACCATATAGTGAAAGAAAACAAAAAGACATGGTAAAAGTTAAATTATTTAACTTAGAGTTAAATATAATTGATAAGGTTAAAATAATACCCTAAACTTGTCTAAATCCTATTGGTTGATAGGATTTCGACCCATCCACACTTTAGCTTCGAAATAAGACCCTTTGGAACCATTATAAACCGATTTTGACTTTAATATAAAATAATATTTTGAGATATTCCTAAGGTGCCCCTCTCCTCCCCTATAAAAGGACACCTCCTCCCCCTCCTCCTCACACCAAATTGAGCACTCAAGCTCGGCCAAACCCTGACATTTTCTCCTCTCCACTTCCCTAGAATAATCCTGGAGGTCCTGGTCTTCTTCAAAGACAAATCTTAGTTCCCTAAGTGGAGGATTCAAAGAGGCGTTCCAAAGAAGAGGTAATATCCATTACCGATCTTTTCAATTTCTTTCTTCTTCAACTTCTTCTTCTTTAGTTGTTTCATTACGAAGTAATAACATCAGTATCACTCATATACTGATATGTTATTATAAGTATGAAACAACCCTATTTCACCATCTATCCATCCTACGGAAAAAGAAATCACCGCGCGTGCGTACGTACGGAATACCGTCTCCACGCCGTGGTGTAATCTATTTTCCACCACCACCTTACATGGATGGGTATAATGGTGTAAAGAATAACTATACATAGTTATTACAACATCATATTGATTCTGATATATTGTATAATCTACTTCAATTCAATTCAATATTTATAGAAATGATATCATCGCTCGTGCGTACGTACGGACTACCGTCTCCACGACGCGATGAGATTCATTCTCCATGTTAACCATTTAAGAATGATTATAATGTATATATAATAAATAATAATGAAATATATGACATTATAAAGCTACTGGATTTATGTATATATATACATATGTATGTCATCTACTTACTTCCATTTCAAGACAATAAGGAAAGGAAAACAGCGTTCATGCGTACGTACGGACTACCGTCTCCATGAACGGTGTTTTTCATTTTATTTATCGACCTATTATATATATATATATACTGAATATATATGATATATAAATCATATTTTATATTCTGGAAGTGAGTAAATCATGATATAAGTAATAATGATGTCAAGAACAACAAGTCAAAACACCTACGATAAATGGAACGATTTAACCCAAAACGCTTCTTTAACATGGAATTTACAAAAGAACGGGTAATATAATGTCATAAGTGAACCATATATGATATCATAACAATGAATATGATTCTGTAATAAGTCAATAACATGAGTTAAATCATTATACAGGAGGTTCGGACACGTACAAGCAAGTCGGACCTAAGGTAAGGGAAATATCACAATCTCATTTTTATCCGAGATTGTTTATACGTTGGTATTTACTAGGATGTATTTTATCATCCACATCCATGTTTTCTCAATATATAATATTATTTACATCCACCTACAATTGTTTAAATCCAATTTTACCCTTCTATGAGTTTTTAGTAAAAGATATGAAAGGAATCTTTTGTCGTTTTTTTATACGAGGTACTTTTTGACTTTTCCGACAAAAGTACGAAGAATGTTTTTTTTAACTTATACGGCACGAACGGATTTTTACGGTTTTATAAAGCCTTATTTTCATGAACCTTCCTCCAAAATATTTCATGAATATTTTCCATAAAATCTTTTTCTTTTAAAATTGCATGATGTTTTGTGAAAAGAAATTGATTTTGAAGAAGAAAGGATATTTTCCTCAAGAATTCAATTCAATTGTTTTATCAAAATTATTTTCCATCTAAGATAATAAAGGGTTCTGTTTCTATCCATATTTTTACATTTATTTGACTATGTTGTGATGGAATTATGTTTATGAATTCCTTTATCTTATATGAATGGTTTTATGATGTCATGTTGTTTAAGAATTCCATTTTTGTTACATGGGTTATGCAATGATGTATGGTTTATGATTTTGTGGCACACATAAGAATGGTATCATTAAGAGATGGGTGGGACCTATATCTCCCTCCAATGCATTGGGTAAAGATTTTATATCTCATGAGATAGACATGGCTGGAATGGTAGGTTATACCGGTTCAGTGAAACAGGACTGAAACGAGGATTACTCGATTCAGAAAGGGACTTTGTCCACTAAGATAGTCTTGGCAATGAGTCTTGACTAACAAGAAATGATTCTCTATGATTATGTGTGTATTACACAATGAGTAATGTTTTAAGTTATGATTTCATTTCACTACTATGATTTATCCCATGTTATGAAATTATGCTCTCTTTTGCAGGTTAAGATTTCCAAAAAAGGTTATGTTCTTATGAAAATTATGTGATTGATATTTCTTTTGTTTACCCTTACTGATTATTTGAGCTCACCCTTTTATGTTTTATTTTCCCCAGGATATAAAGAAAGGTTTTAGGTAAAAAAAAGGGAAGATCTTTATGGGAGATGTTGAAGATCTTTCCCCACGATTAGAAGATTTTATTCCGAGTTTCCAAAGACACTAAACTATTACGATCCTTGTGTGTGTGTTTTTGTTATGTACTAAGTATTCCGCAAAAGTAATGTAATGTACATGTACGTCAAGATATGGGTCTCTACAGTTGGTATCAGAGGCAAAGGAGGTAGGAATGTATCCGATCCTTGGGAACTCTCACATGTGAGCGTTGGACGAAGCATGGCTCTCCGCCCAAGGGCTTCATGAGGAAATGGCTGCCACTGGGGATGGTGGTGTGTCCCGCCCAGGGGGTGTAGCCGCCCATGGAGTGCCCTGATAGGTATCAATTTTAGTCCACTAGAAGTAATTCTAGACCGCTACAGTTGGTATCAGAGGAAAGGTTTAGTCAACCTTTGGAAACTAGGATGCGAAAACATTAGTGAGATCCCTAGAGATATTTCTAAGGTATGTCTAGGGATGTCCCTAAGGATAAGTATACGTATAAGATACAGTCCTAGAACTATGGTAACGATATTATATTAAACCAAAGATGTTAGATATTTCCCCTTTATTATGATTTTTGCCTCTCACACTATTCTTTTTGGGTTTTAGAAAATGGTTGGAAACAAGGTGATTTACGATAATGGAGGATATGATGGCCAATGGAATGATATTCTTCATGAGCAACCAAATGAAATGGGATTTGGAAGTCCAAACATCATTATTATGCCGAATCAGCAATCTCATAATATGATCAATAAAGTAAAATTTGGTAAGTTTCCTAACTCGGCTAATAAGAGAAAGATGGATTTTCATGATGATCATAGAGGAAAGAAAGTTCAATTTCCCTATGTAAATCATGTGGGAAGAGGCATCAAGGAGAATGTTTCAAGGGAACTGGAAGATGCTTTGGGTGTGGAAAAGAAGGACACAAAGCAAGTAAGTGCAAAGGAAAAGGTTCAGTTAACACCATGGATGAGGATAATGGTATTGCTAAGACATCAAAAATGGTTAAGTGTTTTAAATGTGGAATGTATGGGCATTATGCAAACAAATGCCCTAAGGGAAAGACCCATGAAGAGAATCAGTATGGTCATATGGGTACTATTTATGTGGATGATGATGAAGAGACTACAAATGATATGTGAGATGAAAGAATTTTTGAAGCTCGGTCAATGGTTTAAGAATGTAGTGGAATGATTACATGTTTATCATGTGTAATGTTGTATAAGAAATCTCATGGTACTATGGAATAAAGAGACATCTAAGGATTGTTACACTGTTGTCTTTCCTTGAGTTATGAAAGTGTATGATTAATGGTACCACTATCCATGAAAGGTTATTCAGATATTTTTGGAATTTAGATGATATGCGCATAATGAAGGAATAATAAGATAATGAGGTGTTTGATTGTATTCATGAGCTCATGACTGATATAAGGAGAAGGTTATATCATGGTTTGAGTATAGAGAATTTTTGGATTTTGGTATGTGGAAAGAGTTAACTTTTAACTGCATTCATGTTTTCACTAAGGTTCAATGGGTATTCAAGAGAATACATGATTAAGGACTTTGAATGTTTGGAGTGTGACCAACAAAACATATCTTATGATATATGGGGATCGACGATGGTGTTAAATCTCTGGTAATTGTTTTCACTATATTATGAGAGTGGACTGTAGTATTATGGATAAGCCTAAAGATTAGAATGGATTATGTTGGACATAAGTTAGTATTGTTTAAGGATAGAAGATTTTCGATATTATTGATGAGATGTTATAGTAATGTAGTTTTAGAAAAAGGACAACCTGCAGGATGGGCGACAGCCCATCGCTTCGGACAAGGCTATGGGAATCGAACCCACAACCGAAATGCGACTGGCCTTTATCGCCTACCACTGGCCTACAGGAAGTCCCTGTTTAGTAGAAACTAGTTTTATTATATTAAGAAGTATGATATATGAAGTATAAGTCCATATGTGATTAATCTCACTATAGATCGACTTATGTATATAATTTTGCTAACCTTTTGTTTGAAACAGATGGAATGACCCGTCATTCTATCACATGATCTGCTAACACTTCACGAATAACAAATTCAACTTCATTTATTTAAGAGATGAAGTGGAAATTGTTAAAGGCACGAACAACAGTGAGATTGTACCAAAATAAAGTAAGTATTTATTCTAATTCAAATTCTTTAACTTTAGGGAAATGATCTTGAAAACCAAAAATGTTGTCCTAGTTCTCTTATACCTGATGAATCAGATGGTACCTTATATCATCACAAATCTATGGATTTGTGATTACTGGCTTTTCCATAGCCATGTTCTCTACCACTCTCCATCAGAACATGATGCTTAGATTTCTCTTCCATATCCATATTTTCACCTATGTGGAAACCCAGTGATTAGTTTATTTGGGTAATCGTTACATTTCATACTTTAGTTTTTAAAACCATGTTTTGGTATTCCCTTTTACTATGTGGGTTTCTATTAAAGAAACTTTCAAATAGTAAACCATTTATAACCCCAACGAATTTCGAGGGCGAAATTCATTTTAAGGGGGGTAGAATGTAACAGCCCAAGATTTTATAAAAAATATTCTTTTTAATTTTATTAATGTCTTGTGTTGTACGCTACACCAAAAGGAGCTTGCACAACACACATCCTTGACTTGTCTTGCATTACACACAATCGCGACCTTCCTCGATAGCGTGTGTAGTACGCAATACCGAGTTTCACTAAACAACGATATGCTATTAAAATATTATTAAAACTAGCCGTTATGAATAGTAATAACCACTTTTTGAAATTTTATAAATTTTATTTTTCTAAATGGACTTCATTTTTGGACTCAGAATATCGAAATTAGCCTAGGGTGAAATTTTGGTATTTTTCTGAAAACTTTCAATTTTTGATGAATAGTGAAACCACTAAGTGGTAGGTTAAAAACTGAATTTTGCATAAAACTTAATTTTACCGCTTCTGTGAATGGAATTTCGAAAATCCGAGAGACACGGTTAATATCAAGGACTAAAATGTGGTTCAATGAGATGAAAATAATGTTTTGGTGAATAGTAACTATTTTATTTTTTTTACCGCGGTTAATAGTAAATAGGGTAACTAAGGGTAAATATGATATTAATATTACCCTAACACATGTCCTAATTCTATTGGACAAGTGCAATTCGACCAAAAACAAACTTAGGAATAAAATATGACCATTTAGGCCCACTTGGATTAGATTAGGACATTTATTATTAATTTATTTAAAGAAGGGTTAAAATAGTTAAAATCAAAGTTTAATAAGTAAATCATTCTTAATATGGGGTTATACATAAGATAAATTCGATTGCAAATATTCATTAGAAAGCTAAAAAGATTTAATACATGATGGTATTTTATTTGTAATTTTTAGACATCAAATAAATTAATTTATTTATGACACAAAGATGATGCAGTAATTATCTTGTTAATGAAATATTGACATAATTGATGTTATAAACACCAAAATAAATGTAATTTGAGACTTTTTATGAATTAAACTAATTTTCTAGGTTACTATGATATATTAGTGTTGATTTAATCAACCTGGTTCGAACATATAATTCTGTTATGACTTTCACAAAAATCATATATCAAATAGTATCAAAATTGACACAAAATAGTTGTTAAATCAAATATTATATTATTAATTGTTATTTTATTCCTAAAAATCTAAGGTTCGGACAAATGACTTAGATAAGGATATATATATTAATAATAAACAATTTGGGGTTCGTTTGGCATGTTATAGTAAGTTTATTAACCATATAGTGAAAGAAAACAAAAAGACATGGTAAAAGTTAAATTATTTAACTTAGAGTTAAATATAATTGATAAGGTTAAAATAATACCCTAAACTTGTCTAAATCCTATTGGTTGATAGGATTTCGACCCATCCACACTTTAGCTTCGAAATAAGACCCTTTGGAACCATTATAAACCGATTTTGACTTTAATATAAAATAATATTTTGAGATATTCCTAAGGTGCCCCTCTCCTCCCCTATAAAAGGACACCTCCTCCCCCTCCTCCTCACACCAAATTGAGCACTCAAGCTCGGCCAAACCCTGCCATTTTCTCCTCTCCACTTCCCTAGAATAATCCTGGAGGTCCTGGTCTTCTTCAAAGACAAATCTTAGTTCCCTAAGTGGAGGATTCAAAGAGGCGTTCCAAAGAAGAGGTAATATCCATTACCGATCTTTTCAATTTCTTCCTTCTTCAAATTCTTCTTCTTTAGTTGTTTCATTACGAAGTAATAACATCAGTATCACTCATATACTGATATGTTATTATAAGTATGAAACAACCCTATTTCACCATCTATCCATCCTACGGAAAAAGAAATCACCGCGCGTGCGTACGTACGGAATACCGTCTCCACGCCGTGGTGTAATCTATTTTCCACCACCACCTTACATGGATGGGTATAATGGTGTAAAGAATAACTATACATAGTTATTACAACATCATATTGATTCTGATATATTGTATAATCCACTTCAATTCAATTCAATATTTATAGAAATGATATCATCGCTCGTGCGTACGTACGGACTACCGTCTCCACGACGCGATGAGATTCATTCTCCATGTTAACCATTTAAGAATGATTATAATGTATATATAATAAATAATAATGAAATATATGACATTATAAAGCTACTGGATTTATGTATATATATACATATGTATGTCATCTACTTACTTCCATTTCAAGACAATAAGGAAAGGAAAACAGCGTTCATGCGTACGTACGGACTACCGTCTCCATGAACGGTGTTTTTCATTTTATTTATCGACCTATTATATATATATATATACTGAATATATATGATATATAAATCATATTTTATATTCTGGAAGTGAGTAAATCATGATATAAGTAATAATGATGTCAAGAACAACAAGTCAAAACACCTACGATAAATGGAACGATTTAACCCAAAACGCTTCTTTAACATGGAATTTACAAAAGAACGGGTAATATAATGTCATAAGTGAACCATATATGATATCATAACAATGAATATGATTCTGTAATAAGTCAATAACATGATTTAAATCATTATACAGGAGGTTCGGACACGTACAAGCAAGTCGGACCTAAGGTAAGGGAAATATCACAATCTCATTTTTATCCGAGATTGTTTATACGTTGGTATTTACTAGGATGTATTTTATCATCCACATCCATGTTTTCTCAATATATAATATTATTTACATCCACCTACAATTGTTTAAATCCAATTTTACCCTTCTATGAGTTTTTAGTAAAAGATATGAAAGGAATCTTTTGTCGTTTTTTTATACGAGGTACTTTTTGACTTTTCCGACAAAAGTACGAAGAATGTTTTTTTTAACTTATACGACACGAACGGATTTTTACGGTTTTATAAAGCCTTATTTTCATGAACCTTCCTCCAAAATATTTCATGAATATTTTCCATAAAATCTTTTTCTTTTAAAATTGCATGATGTTTTGTGAAAAGAAATTGATTTTGAAGAAGAAAGGATATTTTCCTCAAGAATTCAATTCAATTGTTTTATCAAAATTATTTTCCATCTAAGATAATAAAGGGTTCTGTTTCTATCCATATTTTTACATTGATTTGACTATGTTGTGATGGAATTATGTTTATGAATTCCTTTATCTTATATGAATGGTTTTATGATGTTATGTTGTTTAAGAATTCCATTTTTGTTACATGGGTTATGCAATGATGTATGGTTTATGATTTTGTGGCACACATAAGAATGGTATCATTAAGAGATGGGTGGGACCTATATCTCCCTCCAATGCATTGGGTAAAGATTTTATATCTCATGAGATAGACATGGCTGGAATGGTAGGTTATACCGGTTCAGTGAAACAGGACTGAAACGAGGATTACTCGATTCAGAAAGGGACTTTGTCCACTAAGATAGTCTTGGCAATGAGTCTTGACTAACAAGAAATGATTCTCTATGATTATGTGTGTATTCCACAATGAGTAATGTTTTAAGTTATGATTTCATTTCACTACTATGATTTATCCCATGTTATGAAATTATGCTCTCTTTTGCAGGTTAAGATTTCCAAAAAAGGTTATGTTCTTATGAAAATTATGTGATTGATATTTCTTTTGTTTACCCTTACTGAGCATTTGAGCTCACCCTTTTATGTTTTATTTTCCCCAGGATATAAAGAAAGGTTTTAGGTAAAAAAAAAGGGAAGATCTTTATGGGAGATGTTGAAGATCTTTCCCCACGATTAGAAGATTTTATTCCGAGTTTCCAAAGACACTAAACTATTACGATCCTTGTGTGTGTGTTTTTGTTATGTACTAAGTATTCCGCAAAAGTAATGTAATGTACATGTACGTCAAGATATGGGTCTCTACAAACACCGAAAGGCGTATTCCCTAAAATCAGGAAGGAATTGCCTTTATAACCTATAAACACATGCAACCAAGCACACAACAAGATACAGACACAAGAAAACTGTATAGTAAAAGGAGTGCGTATAGTAATCAAAAGGGGCCATAATACAAGCCCAACTGAAAAGTACAAGGGAAACTAGAAAGTACAAGTAAACTAAACTGCTCCTGTGAACACCTGCCAAGAATCCTACCTAAAGGGTTGGTAAAACTCTTGAATGATCGTCTCTGTGGTAATCCTCATCTAATTTCTACCTATAAGCTACCTCTAGTCCTGGTACCCTCATACTCAATTAGCATTGCCCGTCGTCTGCACCAAACACAACAGGGTGCGGGCATAGCCCGTGTAGGGGTGAGTATAACAACACTTAGTAGGGACCCCGAGACCCTCAAGGTCTAAAAAAATCCACAAAGGATAAACCACACATCAATAATTCAACTGACAACCCTACTTAGGTATATTCCCATACATATACCTAAGTTATCAAGTAAGACCATCTCAATCACGAGGAAACACAAGGTCCAACTCAAAAGCCCAAAGCTCATCTATTCCAAAAAGGAAATATTACCATGATGGTAAGTATCACACATGTACACCACATAGAAGAATACCCCCAAGGTATTACTATGAAGGAAAAGTACCACACAGGTATGCCCCACAGAAGAATACCACCAAGGTATCGCCACGAAGGTATAGACCACAAAGGTATAGACTCATCTCACACCGAGTATAACTTAGGTACAGTAGTATAGATGATTAGATGTAACTACTAATTCATCTTACTCTATTAAGAGGCAGACCCATGTAGGATCCTAAATCATCATCAGACCCATAGAGGATCGTAGTACATCATCAGACCCACACAGGATCCTAATACCTCGTCAGACCCACACATGATCCTAGTACATTGTCAGACCCACACAGGATCCTAGTACCTCGTCAGACCCACACAGGATCCTAGTACATCGTCAGACCCACACAGGATCCTAGTACCTCGTCAGACCCACACAGGATCCTAGTACATCATTATACCCACACAGGATCCTAGTACCTCGTCAAACCCACACAGGATCCTAGTACATCGTCAGACCCACAGAGGATCCTAGTACATCTTCAGACCCACACATGATCACAGTACATCGTCAGACCCACATAGAATCCTAGTACCTCTTTAGACCCACACAGGATCCTAGTACATTGTCAGACCCACACAGGATCCTAGTACCTCATTAGACCCACATAGGATCCTAGTACATCGTCAAACCCACACATGATCCTAGTATATCGTCAGACCCACACAGGATCCTAGTACATCGTCAGACCCACACACGATCCTAGTACATCGTAAGACCCACACATGATCCTAGTACATCATCAGACCCACAAAGTATCCTAGTACATCATCAGACCCACACAGGATCCTAGTACCTCGTCACAGCCAGCTACAAGGATCCCGCACTAACCTCACTTGTCTCTGGGAGGGTCCACTCCTCAAGCCACTAGTCTATACTATAACTTACATGAAGTCCCATGAAGAAGTATCCCAAAGGACCTCCATGTAATAGGGGTCTCAATGCAATAGAAGGTGTGTCAATCAGACGCCCAATCTATAAGTTATTAGCCTTTTAGTCCTGAGGGCCTGGTTGGATTCGTGCTCGATCCAACCTGACCATACCCCAACTTTATCCAAATCTCAAGTGGGGTATACCAAAAGGATCATCTCTCTACAAGGTTTCCGGTGCCATAGACGGTTCATCAAACGAATGCTCGGTACTAAAGTTATGGACGAAACTATGGGATGGGTCAAAACTGGTCCGGGTCAGGTCCAACCCGGCCTGGACCATGTCGCGACCCGACCCGTGGTGTGGCCCAACCCGTTGGGTCCAGCCTGGCCCGTGCTAGGCGGCCTGGCCCACGTTGGGCGGCCCTGCCTGGGTGGCCGCGGTTGGCCGGATGGCCAGCCATCCTCTCCGTAGAGCGCGGTCGCGTGCCGCATCTTCTCTGGTGGCTGGCTCGGCTAGCCGTCCTCCCTTCGTCGTTGCGGTACAAGCCGTGGCCCTTCCTAGCCGGGGAAGCATAGACACGCGCTTCCATCCCCATCATACGGCCGACCGCCACCTTTTCTCTGCCACAACCTATGGGTCGTGACCCTTCTCTGGTGGCGCGGTCACGTTGCCGCGTTCGTCGTGTCCAGCCGTGGTGCCGGCCGCCGTTCCTGTGCCCCACCGATGTCGGTTGACATCCACATCCATCACAAAGAACACACAAACCATGAATAATGACATATGGATTGGGCCGTGTTTGTTTGACCCACTCCCTCCGCATTAGTTTGGTAGCATGCAGATCATGAGGATTAATTCAACATAAAACACTAAGAATGACAAAACCCCTACCTCAGAGGTTTATTGTCGTCGATGAGGAGGGAGGGGCGGATGTTAGTTCATCATTTTTAAAGACATCCCACATTGGATGTGGTGCGTTCTTCATTGGACAAGATAGTGCATTCTTCATTGGAGAAGATGACACATTCTTCGTTGAAGAAGATCTTCATTGGGAGGTGTTCTTCATTGGAGAGAATGTTCCTCCACAAGTTCTCCCCTTCTCCTTTTCCAACCAAATCATCACAAAGGAAAGTGGTACCAATATAATTTAAATTAATTAGATCAATTATGTTGGCACAATTAAAATACAAACACCTTTCATTAATTTTTAGTTGGATCCAAAAAATTAAATGGGGAGTTGGCCTAAATAATTTATGGGAGGAAGTCCAAGAGTTATCTCCCATTAAAGGGGGGTTTAGGTGGTCCCCACTGCTATAATTTTATTTGGGGGGGTTTTTTAGTTTAGGTGGTCCCCACCTACATAACCCATATAGAGAGGTTTCAAAAATAAAAATAAAAAAGTTAAGAATTTTATTTTTCTTATTCCATGAGAATCACGAAAACTAACTTTCACCCTCGAACAACTACGATCGAGGTGAAAGTCTCCTTAAGTGAATACTAGCACTGTGAGTTCAAAAATGTCCTCAGATTTCAATTCCGAGCACCGGTTCAAAAGTTACAAAAACTCACTCACACGTTTACTGAACATACCTAAAAAAATGTTCAGAAATTCATTCTGGGCACACCGGGCCTCGGAATCACGTGCTGTCAATTTTCGCGGACTTGTAAAATTCCCATATAATTAAAAAAAATTTACATGGAAATTCCGGGTCTTTACCAAAATGGAAAGTAAAAAGTTATATAGGATATCATAAATAAATACATATATTTATGTTATAAATATAATATATATAATTTAAATCTATAATTATAAAAAACTGTGACAGGTGGTGATGGAAAATGAACTACGTCGATTTGTGAGGTGATAGTCTGTTGTACGCAAGATTGATGATTTCGTTTACCATTTGAGGAAAGATGAGATGGATATATGTCATGAAATTAAAATAATAAAATATTAGTATATTTAATACATTTAGGTTATTATATAATCATGGTAACATAAGGTTTTAAGGAGGTGTAATAATAAATAATAAAAAATTCAAGTTTAAGAATTTTACCACTTCTTCGGAGAGCCTCTTTAGGTTTATACCTAAATCCTTCTTAAGAGGGTTTCATAATCAAAATATGGCCTCAAGGATGTTATTTGAGAAGTAAAAAATGGATTTGGGTAGGGATTTATTAAATCAAATGTTTTTTAAGTGTGAAGGGGGAAGGATAGGGGGTGGCCTTTTATAAGTGGGGGAGAGGACACACTTGTAATGTTTGTAAAAAATAAAATGTACCCATGTTTTTAACATGAAAAAGGCTCTAAAATGGGTCATTATAAAACCTTATAGGTTATAAGTTCTAAATATTTCCATGAAATGGGTTTTAGGAAAGTTTCTATGCCATTTTACCCCTTATCTTTTTATTTTAACCCCTTGATAAACCCTTTTTTCCCTTAGCTACAATAATATATTTTTACTATTTTTACTATTTTTACTATTTTTACTATTAATTATCATAAAAAATTAAGTTGAAATTTTTATATAGTATTAATTATTTTTATTAAAAAAATTTTATCCATTTTTTAAAATTCAAATCATAGAATTTTTATAATTCAATTTAAATTTAAACCCATAGATGCGATGAAAAAGCAGTTTTCCAAAGATAAAATGTTCATCAATTTAAAAAGTTTTAAAATAAAAAGTCAAAATGAATTTGATTAAAATGAAATAAATTTGATTAATTATAATATATTTGAACTAATTTTACTTTTAAAACCTTATTAAAATTAAATATAACCTTATAAATTCTTTAAACGAAAAGGAAGTTTTCAATAAAAACCTTTACTTTTCACTATTTATCAAAAAAATTAATCTTTTCAGAAAAATAAAAAAATTTCACCCTAAGATAATTTTAACATGTTGATTAAAAAAATAAAGTTATTTTTTTAAACTAATTTTATAAAAGTTTCCAAAATTATTATTTTTATGTGTTCACAAATTACAATAGAAACATTTTTTGAGAAACTAGTATTTTCAAAACATATAAAGACTTTACTAAAAGTTAAGTACTTTTTTTATCAATATATGTTATTTATATAAAAATGTTATAATTAATATTTTAAAAGTATTTATTACTATTCATAATACTATGTTTAACATCTAGGTTATAACAATTGTGTTTTAAATAATAATATTAATAGTATATCAAGGTTCATTAAAACTCGGTGTTGCGTGTAACACAAGGTAAACTCAATGTTTTGTAAAAAACAATATATCAAATAAATTTAATTTATTCAACAAAAAATATTCATAAAAACTCAAGGTGTTACATTGGTACTACTAGAAGTCAGAGAATATGAAAATTGATTACCAAAATAACATGTTAGTCTGAACTGATGAAGAAACTTGTTGTTAAAAAAGTGACCTCATAGATAAAGAGAAATATGAATTCCAAAAAAATATTTGAGTTCTCTAAAAATTTCATTTAGTTGTAAAATATTGGTGGTTTATTCTATGATAAATACTGGAACAAATCTACCATGTATCATTTATATACTGAAGAGAAGAGAGTGACACCACATATTGAGAATTATGTAAAAAAAGAAAATGTTTCTATGTTGGGTGAGAAATAA
The DNA here is from genome assembly GCA_963277665.1 of Viscum album. Taxonomy (NCBI): domain Eukaryota; kingdom Viridiplantae; phylum Streptophyta; class Magnoliopsida; order Santalales; family Viscaceae; genus Viscum; species Viscum album. The sequence continues at coordinate 1,087,973,343 of OY728130.1, read as the reverse complement.
GTAAAGATAAATACTCCCAATAAGGCAATGAAGAAATATAACCAAGATCTTCAAACTAATGTAAAGAAGTGATTTTATTACGGTAATAGAGATCATAAGATGTATCATTTCAATATAGCCATGAAACTCAATAAAGAAGTAAATAATATGAAAACAAAAAGGGAATCCATCCAAGAAATAGATTCTAGGATTGGATTAGTGGTTGATACTCCTTGTGAATATATTGAGAGGTTTACTTAATAGGGTGACTCTAAAGGAGATAAATAGGTCCATGGAATGAGAAAAAAGGTAGTACATATGGATATCAAATATATGACTTATCTATATATAAAAATAAAAAAACAAAGGGAAATCACCTTTGAATCCTAGTAAAAAAGTGTTACTAAAAATAAGAAGTCTACACAAAAATAGGAGGAAAAGTATGTGAAAAATTAATGTCTAATTATATGTCTAGATCAGTTGGAAAATGATAAAAAGATAGATGATATGAAAAATAAATAAATTTCCCTCATTTCTAGAGTTGATAAACCCAATCCAACTATAAATAAATATGAAATTAAGAAGAAATACATGCTACCAGTAGGTGAATATATTTAGAAAAGTAAGGATGATCCATGAATGAATAATTATCAAGGTGGCAGATCCTCAAAGAAGAAGTTACATGGGTTGCGAAAAAATTTCAACCCCATTACTCCAATGTAGAATTTAAAGACCCTACTTATTCCCAATTATATTAAGATTATTTTTAAATGATGGGAATTGAATGTTATAAATGTTGGAAATAATCCCTTAAGGGGAATCTCTCAAAATGTATGAAGTTTCCAAAGTTTTAACATGTCTATTTGAATCTAGAAACCTGGACCACCCCTTCAAAATTGAAGGATGACGTATGATTTTCATTATCCCATTACCATATCTATCCATATTAATTATATTCATCAATGGGGAGTGATTATCTAACCATATGAGGAATAAATACCTTTAACTTGAATGTTTTTTATTTGTGTGTTCAAGTAAGTACAAGTTTATAATATTTCTTGTAAACTTTTGAAATCAGCCCTCAATAATTTAAAGATAGAAGTTTGTATCACATGTGGTGAAAATATGGATTGATTTGTTATCTAAACTTATCACTCTTATTTTCTATAAATGGTTAGCCCTTATTTAATTATATTTTATTGGTTAATGTAACCTTTATGAGAAATATTTGATGTCACCCTTCTCTCAAATGTAAGTTGAATGAATCTCTCAAAGGGGGAGAGGAATAATATAGATATAATATGAGTTTCTTAAAATTATAAGAGTTTATAGGAAATTATAAATCCCCCTTATGTTAATAATGTCAATAAGAGGGATAATAATCATCCTCTGCATTTATTGTCAATTAGGGGGAGAAAACATACATTGACTCAAGAAGAAATATATGGAATTGACATCAAATCCAAAGGAGGTCAATGAAGTTACATTGGATTTAGAGAAGATTAAATTATATTTATTATCAATTAGTGAGAGTTAATGTATGCTATAGGATACCCATATATACATGGGTAAAGTAGATAAAAATAAATTTATACTCCCAATAAAGAACTGATTGGAAATCACCTAGGCTGTATCTTAAACATAAGATCATTGGTGCATTGATCTCTAAGGAGATAAGATAAAAGTGTTATTGAATATTGGGGCACTTTATACTAAATGATACATAGAGTGAGCTACTTCAATTATGGATAATGGATAAAGGAAACATCAGATAACTTATAGAGATGATATTTATGAAAATACAATGATAAGTGCTTAATGAAATGAGCTAATGATGTATACAATAGTTTGTAAAGAGATTTAGAAGAATCCAGCTAGTGAAAAGAATCAAGATCTATTATTCAATGTGTAAAAGTTAATTTAATGTTAGAGAATACATCCTCAAGTGATCAATCATGAAGGTTATTGGTTACTATGTTTTATATATTATGGATGATGATTTACAAAGGCTAAAATGAAGTTGGAGTAGATAAGGAAGAAATAATATATTGAGAATACTATAACTTAAGTATTCATTATGCTTCCAGTCTTTGGAGAAATCTTAAAAGTTTTTAAAATTAATCTAATACTTTATGGAATTATATGCAGCTATTATAAAGTGATTTGATATGTTTGAGAAGTTCAAGAAATGATTTGAAGAAGTTCAAAATTCATTTGAAAAAGCTCAAGAAGTACAATACTGGAGTTGGGAAATATAAAAGGTATTTTTCCTATGCATAAGAGAATTCATCTAAATAATAGATATTTTGGTAAGCATGTAAGAAATTTGATCTACCCATAAAAATATCGAGCTTTATGATCCACCCATACGATATTTTACAAAGCCTGTGCGACATTTGAGTGTGGTGAAATTTAATATAGGAAAATGTCATACTGTATAATACATTTTGTCCAGCCATAAGATATCTGATATATATGTAAGATATTTGAGCCGTATGTATGAGGTTTGAGTTCCTAATAATACATTTGTTCATGTAGGTGATTTGATAATGTTTTAAGATGTTGTCACAACCCCCTCCCATCAAAGATACCAAAATGAAGAGAGAGATAGATGATGAATCACAATTCCCGCCTCAAATAGGCCCCATTTTGGTGACTAGCATCGAGGGTATAAAAATTTCATATTATGGGAGGAATTTCCCTCAATAAATGAAACAAGATTAGGAGATAGGTTAAAAAACTACCAAAAAACTCCAGCATACAATATTAAGGTAAACTAAAAATCATACCACAATGCATGAATAAATTAGAACTGATACAAAGAAAATTCTCTAACAATATACCAAAAATAAAAATATATGATAACAAATCAAAAGTAGCTCTAACCCAACTAGTAATGTTCATATCAGTCCCCAAAGTTATCATGGAAACCTAAAAATAAGTTTATATACTTTGGGTGAGCATAAAATATATTTTCAGTAGGGACATAATGAATTCCTCAAGTTCACATGTAAAAATAGCATGCTAACGTGCTAACGGACAAACATAATAACCAAAAAATAACCTATATAGGTCATCTAACGAAAACCAGCCTCACCATGACTCACTCACCAAACCACACACCCAATATAATAATATGTCATCAAGATCATAATAAACAAGGTTCCCTAGTGCCACTTCCCATTGATTTTCCTCTCTCACGCCCCAATTTCAAATATCCTATGCTCCCATACCTAACACACATATCACATCACATCACATCACACCACATCACATCTATCATCCCATCCTCATAAACCTGGGCCACACATCACATCACATCACATCCCGCCTACAAACACCTAGGCCAACACATAACATCACAAACATGACCATAGTAGTAGGGTATCATGAATGTGAAAGACATCAACCTTATGACATCCTCCTACCACGCATGACCTCCACCACATATCACATCACACCACATCACATATTTCACATAGAAACCCAGGCCAACACATCACATCACATTACATCATCGCTGGGTAATCTATAACACCAACCTGTATCACTACTGCTGAAGGAAGAGTGGGGGGGAGGGGATATCCAACCATCTGTATCACTACCATCCTGGATGTTGGGGAAAACACCCAGAACTCAGTAGCTCTGAGCATTGGTAAGTTTATCCAACTCAGGTGGGAACTTATAAAAATAACATAAATATACATGGTTCATAGATATCATACAATACCCAAACTATAGGTTCAAATCAATAACACTAGCGCACAAAACATCACCACCACATACCATACATCAACCATCTCAACTGATACCACCACTACATGCAACATAATGAAACCTCCACACAATACACAAAATTTCACACTTTCAATTATAGGTTTTGCTACATTTTTTGTCATCCATTTAATTTCACATCACACAATTAATTCTTTCATTCAATTTTGTTAGCTAATTACCACACATCTATCTCCAGTCCAACTTGTTTATTTACTATTGTATTTTGTTTAATCTATCATCATAGTTAATCCCATGGATAAATGGAAACTAACACAAACATTCCACACAACTGGTCCAACTCACACAACCATCGTCACAACACCACACATACCCCATCATCATCACATCACATCACCCAATCCATATAAACAAAACAACCACACATCTCATCCATCACACAACCACAATCATCACACACCACAACCACTATGAAAAAACCACTATGCCACAACTACTTCACCACAACCACTACACCAAAACCACTGCACCAAAACCTTTACACAAAAACTACTGCACCATAACCACTACACCACAACCACTACACCACAACCACTACATCACAACCTCATCACACCACATTGCACAACTGCCCTCATCACATCCATGTTAACCAACCATTGTATCACTTATCTACATACTACACAACCCATTTGGTTACTAACCTCATCACACAGTAGCCCAAACCACATAGGGAAAGAACAACATGCATAAACACACAACAATAACACAAACCGACTTCCACAATTATTTAGGGGTATTATCACATATCTTTTTTATTTAGAATGGGTATTATCACTCAAACCATATGTATAGGGGTAACCAATTATTAGCCAAATATATGTTCTTTAACCTTTTATTTAGGGTGAGATAACACAAAAACAAAACAAGGATCATTACAACATAACAACTACAACACAAACAAGGATCCCAATAACTTTTATTTTCATAATCGGAAACAAAATTCATAATAACATCAACACATGTCAAAGTAGTAAAGCATGTGTTAACTCCCCATTCCTATCAATTTTAGACATTCCAATTAATTATCTCATTATTCTGACCCTTAATACCACCCAAAAGTAAATAAAAAGAATGAAAATCTTATACATAGTATATAAATAGGTGAGAACGAGGATCCCCTACCTCAAGGAAGCTTTCCAATCTCATTATGCACCGTAAGGTGAAGAAGAAACTACCCAAAAACCATTACTGCACAATGAAATCACAGATCAACCTACACCGTACCAAAGGGTTGTAAAAAATGAAACCCATACACACCCTAAACAAAAATTTAACCACCATAGTAGATCTACAATGAAGAATGAAAGGTAACCCATGGGAAAGAGAGGATAACTCACCACAAATCGCTAATAGGAATCTACAAGAACCCAAGGATTTATATAAGGGAGAAGAAGTCTACAAGATCTCTTTGGGCATCTTGGGTTCATCTAGAATGAGAGAGATAGAGGTATGAATGAATGAAAGAAAAACAACCAAGCAAACCTATTTTAAAATCTATAACTCACACCTTTCACATTATGTAACCCTTTTATGATATGTAATTCATGTTTTTTTCCAAAAATTACAAATTTTTCTGAAATTCACGTTACCTCAGCTCAAATTAATTTTATGCCATGAATTCACCTTTCATGACATGAATCCATTTCACATTTCACACCTTAACCAAACACAAGCTATGAATTCACTAGCTTCACAATCCATGAATCACCAATTCACATAATGTAAAACATTCATGATGTGAATATCTTGTATCAACTATAATACACCTCCAAACACCATTAAACCTCCTATAAAACATCCCTAATACCTAAAAATTGTAAAGTAATGGACTGGGAAGATACATACCATTACATTATATACCTCTCATATGATTCTCACCCTTGATAATCCAAAACCAAGAATAGAAGGAAAGAGGTTTTAAAAACCACCCCACAAGATACTTCTCAAGGATCTCATTACTCCTCAATGCTACCACTATCCAAACATTCCAAAAGAAACACCAACGAAACACACAACATAGCCACAAAACCACCTTTCATTAGGAACAACATTGCATCATTAGGTACCAGACACAACCATAACATTTCCACATATCCACAACAACCTGTTCACAAACCAAAATATCCATTGCCACAAAAAACACAAAACACCACATCAAGCACATAAATCAAGGAATTCCATCCTCCATGTCAAGATATTATATACTTTTGATGAAACCAACTCACCTACACGAGTTTAATCATATTGTAGTATAATGCATATCAATTATGATTTAGGTCCTCCTATTTTCATATGTAGAGGGTTTTATTACACATCAAACATCAAGGGAAACAATACATATCATAACATAGTAAGATCCAGACATCACATCATAAGAAAAAAAGATCAAACAAAAAATAAAAATAGCTCCAGGTACTGGGCATGAATTTGCATCTATCACTCCCAAGTACTCTCCTCCAGGACACCATGCCTCCATAACACAAGAAACAAGGGAATATTTTTCCCATGTAGAACATTCTCTTGATGATCCCAGTTATCTACTGGCTACTCCAAAAATGTTGAATCATCCTAAATATCTAAATCTCCCCATTCAATAATGTGGGATTCATTATAAAGATACTGATGAAGCTAAGAAAATTGGAAGACATCATGGATCCTATCCAACCATGGTGGAAATTACAACTAATATTCCACATTTCCAACTCACCCCAATACCTCAAAGCCCCCAATAAACCTAGAACAAAACTTACTCCCCCTCCCAAAACATCACTGCCCAAGCTGATGGGAGACTCTAAAGAACACATGGTATCCAACATAAAACTCTAGGGGCCTTTGCCTATAATCAACATAAGCTGTATGACTGTCCTTCACCTTCATCATCCACTCATGAACCAACTAGATATGCTTGGTCATGCTTTGCACCACATCATGACTAATAACTACTGATTCTCTATCCTCTTCCCAATACAACAGAGAAAAAACGACCTCTAATACAATACCTCAAACAAATCCATAAAAATAGAAAAGTGATAGATATTATTGTATAAAAAATTGACCAAATACAAGTTTCATAACTAAGATCCACTAAATTTCAAGATGCATACCTGAAAAATATCCTACAATGTATGTATTGTCTGCTCCATCTGCCCATCTGTATGAGGGTGGAAAGTAGTGCTAAGGCATAACTAGGAGTCAAAATCATGATACAATACCCTCCAAAATCACAAGGTAAAATGATGATCCTAAAAAAATATAATGGTCCTTGGTACCCCATGAATATTAAACACATAATGTACATACCACCTCGCCAAACCATCCATGACACTCAACTCTCAGATCTCTAGGAAGTGAGATAATTTCTTCAGTTGGTCCACAATCACCCAAACTGCATCACATCCTCCTTGAGGGTCACCCTTAAAAAAATTTCATCAATATTTATTAAAATTTCCACTTATTTAAATCCAATAACTACAAAAAACCTCATAGAACATGGTGCTCTGCTTTCACCTATTGAAAAACTAGACATTTTACCACAAACACTGTAACTTACCATTTCATCCCCAACAACAAAAGAATTCTCCTCAAAAAATGATACATATTTGTCACAACAGTATGTACCACTAAAGGTGATATATGAAACTCATAGAGAAATCCCTCATACATGACCTATGAGAGAAACAACCTCTCTTAGAACAACACCTGATTCCGACCATCCTTTGACCATCCCTCAATAGTTTCATCATGTACAACATGATCATGCATCCCCTTTACCTCTAAGTCTCCCCACTGAGACTCCTACACCTACCAAATAAAAGATGAGTCCACTATTATTTGATGAAGAAAACCTCATCCACTAATCTCCCCAAAATTAAGATGCATCACTAAAAGTTCCTCCACACCTTTCTAAAAATCTATAGACTCTCGAGACACATCATCTCAAGACTTTCGAATCAACACATCAATAACTAAATTACCCTTCCCTTGGGTGTAATAGATTTAAAAATCATAACCCTGAAGAAAATCATCCACCTCCACTAGTATATATTAATATCCCATTGATAGAAAACATATACTAGGGTCTTGTGGTCTGTGAAAATCACAAAATTCTCACCGATGAGGTAATATCCCTATAAAGTTTGCACGAATGAAATTGCTACCAACTCCATATAATTAGTGGAATAGTTATGCTCATGGGGATACAAATACCTATACCCATAACATATCACTACTCTATACTACATTAACACACATCCCAAGACTAGATAGGATGCATCATATAAAACCTCAAACAACATACCCTCCTCAGGAAATAGAAACACTAGATAACTAACCAACTTCCCCTTCATGTAACCTAAAAATACCTAGAACTAATCTATTCACACAAAATCCTAGTCCTTCCTGGTCAATGCTATTAGTGGGTATAAAACATGGGATAAATCATACATGAACCTTCAATAATAGCCAATGGGACCAAGAAAACTGTGAAGCTCTACCACATTATTGAGAGTTTCCAAGAAAAAACTACCTCAAAATTTTATGGGTCCACTCCACACCCTACTGAGACACCAAATGTTCAAGTAAACACACATCTCACATTTAGAACTCACACTTCGACAAATTTCCATAAATCTGGTGGTGTCAAAGGACATTCAAAACGACTATGAGATGCTCGAAAAGTTCCTCCTCTAACTTCGAGTAGACCAAGATATCATTGCCGAATACGATGAAAAACTAGTATAGGAACTCATGAAACATAGTGTTCATAAGCCCCATGAACATAGATGGTGTGTTATTAACACCAAACAATATAACTTATAACAACCCAGGAACCACATTCCTAGATTCGGTGCTAAATTTATAAACTTTATATTTTTAGATTTGATACCAAAGAAGGTGTGACAATTTTCATCAATAAAAACTTAAAACATAAAAAATAAATATTGAATCACTTACATACCCATTGACATTTTAGGTTTATATTTTTAAATAATTAAGAAAAAATACTACATAAACAAATCCCATGAGTTTAAATGACAATTTCCCATTTAATCCACCGTTTTTTATTTCACATTAGGTTATCAACATAATCCTTATAAAATCCCTTATAGAAATAATTCATTCAAACTCATTCTTTATAAAATGGGGAAAAGGAAAAATAAAAAGGGTGAGCTAAAATGCTTACTAAGAGTGGAAATAAGCAATAGTAATCAAATTTCATCAATGAGCATAATAAGTGTATATTGGTATGATGAAATAATCAGAGTGTATGAGAGAATCATAAAATAACTCATACCCATTAATACATAGATCATCAAATATAAAAACATGTAAAAAGAAATATTCATCAAAATAAATAATCATGATCCATGTGATATCATACTTGATCATAAGAAACATTATAAACCCATAGAAATAAATTAAAACATTTTTTTGGTTACTTGGAGCATTATATTCATAAAAACCTTTCAAAACCCTTTCTATTGGAATAAATACATGACCAAATTACAATATAATAATTACCCAATGAATTAGAGAACTATCTAGGTGTGAACATCATATAAGATATAACAGGCTCACCCAATTCTATCTAGGCTGACCCATCATATAAGATGTAATGGGATCACTCGATGGTATCTGGTGTTGAGACCAAGTTTGATAGAAGTTGGTTTTCTTATGCTGGAAGAAGTTTGTGCTATTTTTTTTGTATTTTTTTATCATTATGATAAATAAATTCACTTTTTAAGTGTTTGTGATCATATGAAAAGAGTAACATACTCAGATGATCATACACAAAATTTTTAAGAAAGTTCATCATTTTTTTCTATTTGATATATATTTTCTATAGAAAGTTGTTTTTCAAGATCACATTGAGTCTAGAATAAAGTTTTTATTGGATTATAAAGTTTCATTAGATTCTAAATGTATTTAAGGACATTCAATACTAATTTTAATGATAATTTTCTATTTTTTTACATTTTCAATATCATAAGTTTTTCGAAAGACTGGTGATACAATCATTGTTAAATAAAGGCGGAGAAAAGGGTTTTGTAATTTAGACTATTATATGATGATCCTATTGTTATTAATATCATGAAGGAGTCATTATACAAGGAGAATTTTTATAAGAAAATAGTTTATGAAGTCAAAGTATTTCAGTCACATTTCATCGGTGTGAGTATCACCGGACACAAGTTTTGTCTAAAGGCTAGGAAGTTTGAAGTTGTTATATTTAGAAGTTTTGTTAAAATTATGATATTCTGATACATTAGAGTAACTGATCCATCATACCATCTGATCCACTAAACAAATCAATCTATAGTATCAACCATTAGTTATAGCGAATTTAGAAGAAAGAAGTCACTACTGACACCGGTCCATCAAACATGGTGTTCCACTGATCCATGATAGGAGTTATGACACCGTTCCATCCGACACTTTGTTAATATAAATAGGGTTTCAAATATAGAGTTTTATCATAAGAAATATGAATTGTTTTTTGTAGAATTTATTGACACTAATAAATAAGCTTTGGATTTGTTGGGACTAATGAAAGACATGAGTTTTAGAAACCGATCCATCATAGGAGATCAGAGACCGATCAACCAGATGATGATCAATAATGAAGTCAACAATTTTGATTGAATTTTTTTAGAGAAAAATTCATGTTTTTATTCATTTGGGTCAATATTTATCAGGAAAGTCTTGATATCAAATCATCGGATGAGGAACAGAGACTGTTCCATCAGACACATGCTGACACCGATAAGTCATCAACTGTTGGACTTCATCAGATATAGTTTCCATTGGTCTAAGTATTTGTTAAACAATTTAAGAAAAGGATAATTGTTTTAAAGTTATTTCTAAATTTCTTTCAAGGTGTTATTTAAGGATACATAAGTTTAAATAATGTTTATGGTACATGAGTTTCAGTTGGAGAAACATAATGGAAGTCCTTAGTTTTTAATACTTTCAATCAGATCAGGAAAATCAGAGTGAAAAATATAATTAGAAAAAAAATATTTATCATAATAAATAATTTTTTGAAAGTTTTAAGTAGTATGAAATTGTAATAATATTCGGTAAGTTTTGATAAGAATCAATAACAATCGAGAAGTGTTGAAGTGTTCAATGATTAATTTTAGATGAAATTCAAATTTGAGTTTTTGGAAATTTGGTTCAGTGGGAAAATGAAAGTGGTTTCCCGAACATTCCATTTTTGGATCACCTATAAATAGAAGTATAATTACAATTTACTTTCAAAGAAATACATTGTTCACGTGTGGGAAAGAGTGAGAGTGATGAATTTTTGAGTTGGTAGAAGAAGGTTTCCAAATGCAATTTATTGAAGAATGTTTTCTAAATAGAAGAAGTGTAAGGAAATGGAAGTGATCTAGTTTCTAGATCTGACCGAGCAATTGAACTAAAATTTTCAAGGAAATAAATAATCACTTCATAATTATTTCTAGAGTATCTATTCAGAATTATTGTTTCCATACTAAGGATCCAGATTGAGGAATCATATGGAAGAATCAGACTGAGCATCAAATTGAGTTTTTTTATAAAGTCCAGAGAGGTTGTTTCTACTTACTGCTGGGTAGGAAAGTAAAGAATTTTGTTTTGAAGAATTAGAAAAGTGGAAGTGGTTAAAGCAGCACAAGGAAATGTTTGGAACCAATTGGTGAAGGTTTCTTAACTTATTACAAAACTTATTTTACATCATTCGTGCTAGAAGAATCACATGCACTGCCATGTTGATCATAGTGCTACACAAGTGTAAGGGTATTTCCTACTTATTTTATCCATACAAAATGATTTTTTTTCTAGTGGAATGTGTGGTATTGTATTGCTTCTAAACCATACCAAGGACCGAATAATCTTATTGAGTAGTGAACCATGTAAATAATTATATTCATGTGGATGTGTGAATGTTTTGTTTTTAGAAAAGTGATAATTATTTAATAGGAGGTGAAGGTTGTTACATAAGAAAGATAACATAAAATAAAAAGATATCACAGATTCACCCCTTCCCCTCTTAGTGATATATTGATCCTGGTTGGGCCTTTTTAATCGGTATCAGATTCAAGACCCCTTCATTTAATCTTTGTTGAAGTGTTTTTGAAGAGATGTTTTTATGAAGAATTTAATTTGTGTGAACAATAAGTGGATTCTAGTCTTTGATGGGAAGAAATATCATATCTAGAAATATAGAATGTTACCATATCTTATGTATCTTGGATATTATGTTTTGGAAGCTTTTATAGATGGATTTCCTCCTCATATTGAAAATATAACTATTACATCTGTGAATAAGAAAAATATGGAGAATAATAGAAGAGATAAGAATGATTTACTCTCATCACTTTATGAAAGTTAATTCCTTAGAGTGAATGGGGTTGTAACTGTGAAAGGTATTTGGGAAAAGTTGAAAAACATCTATGAAGGAAATACAAAATTGAATAATGAAAAGTTATAAATATAGAGGTTGGAGTATGAAGATCTAAAATGGGTGAATATGAACCTATTGGTGAATTTTTTACAAGGTTTAATGATATTTTTAGCACCATAAGATGTATTGGTTATGAGTTGGATGATTCAATTATTTTTGAAAAGATATTATGGAATTTTCCTGATAATTTTGAGGCTAAAGTTTCATCTTTGGAAGATAGAGATCCTAAAACTCTATCATTGGATGAAATTTATAGTATTCTCATTATTTATAAAATAAGAAGGGAGAAAGTTATGAAAAGAAAATAAAAATTTTATTGAGAAATTTTATTCAAGGTTTCCAACAAAAGAAAATCTAAGAAGATTCTAGAAGATGAATAAGTTGGTGATTCTGAATAAAAAAAACCAAGTTAGAAACAATCTTGAGGAATTTTTATCCTTGTTTTATAAAAATGTGAAAATAGGTACAAGAAAGTATAAAGGGAACCTACCCCTAAAATGATTCGAATGCGAATCTATTTGGGAAATTTACTACAAATTTTCCTTAAAAATGGAATGAATAAGACACTGATGAATAAGAAAAATTACTAAGAAGGTCTTGGAAGAAATGGGGTGATAAATAAAAATCTTATTCCAAGGGAAAAGATAAAAATTTATCTAAATCTAAATGGAGAATATATTTTTCTAAAGATGATGAATATGAAGATGGTGAATTTGAAGCAAAAAAAATCACTTAATTTTTTGGAGAAAATATGTTTATTGTAATAGTGAATGATGAAGAGTTAGAAGAAATATTTTTTAATAAGAAGATACTAAGTTATAATTTCATCTAAAAAAATAGTTGAAATAACATCTTAGAAAGATTTTAAGACTTTAAATATAAATCCAAAAGTTGAAGAAGGAAAGTAATACAACAAATAATCTATAATGTATTTCTAAAGAGAAAACTAAGTTGTTGGAATATGTTGATTTATTAAAGAAGTATCTTGAAAAAGAAAATATTCAGAATGAAAATCTTGAAGTAAAGTTGAGAAAAAGGAAGAAGAGTTGTGAATTGTTAAATATTTTTAAAAGATGAACAGGGAGATTCAATTTTCGAGAAATATATATCTAAAATTGGTGAATGTTCTAGAAATGGTGAACCTGAGAATAATCTATAAAATATACCTTCAATGGTTAGAAATAAAATTGAATATGTTCCTAAGAATAATAAGGTTTAGAAAAGTGTTAATGTGGTCAAAACCAACAAATTTGGGAACTCAGAAGTTTCTAAAAATTCTGGTTTCAAAATAAAATTTTATACCACTTCTAATTATAATAAATTTGGAAAGAAATCCAAATGAAAGAAGAATATTTTGAGTGATTATAGAAAGCTTGGGTGTTAACAAAGTTCTAATGTAAAAGATAAGAAAGTTTCTGAAAAAAATATTCACAACTCTGGGCAGTATGGAAGTTACAGAAGAAAATATTATTTCTATGGTTACTGCTAGTATTATGGTGGACTTGGGCATATGAAAAATATGTGTTGGTTTAATTAGAAACATTACAGTTATCCCTCAAGTTACAAAAATAAAAGTTCGAAGGGGAGTCAATAATCTCAAAGGGTAAATCATATAATGTTATTTTGAAAGTTGAAAATAGGTTAAAACATCTGGAAACTATTTGTGAAAGGTGTGAACAACCTATAAATCTTGCAAAAGGGTGCCATGTTTTATTATCGGAACAACAACATATTTATAACAATTCTCAAAATCTAGATTTGAATGAAGGTAAAGGAAAAGAAAAATATCTTGTTGTTGAAACCAATCTCAAAGCTACAAAAGGTGAATAAACCTGGATTTTGGATAGTGGGTGTTCTTCTCATATGATAAGAGATTTGAAATTTTTAAAGAATGTGAATGTTTTCAAATAAGTAACAGTGATATTTGGAAATGATGAATCAATCAGAATTAAAGGTGTTTTATCTGCTATTATTATGGAAGAAAAATTAAAATCCAAGAAATCCTTGTTTTTTAATGGGTTAAAACACAATTTGTTAAGTGTTTTATGAATCCATGATAAAGGAAATAAAGTTTTTTTAGAAAAGATGTTTTTTGTGAAGATATTAGAATATGTACAATTTTCACATGAGGAAAACATAAAAAAGATAACTTGTTTTAATTTGGTTAAGTATATAATTCATGTTACTTAAGCATGATGAAAGAAAATTAGTTGTGTAATACAAGGTTGGGAAATAATGTGTTAGAGAAACATGAAAAATTTATCAAAGCGAGATAGTGTTTGTGATATTCATAATATGTAAAGAATAAGAGACTAATGTTGTTCAATTTTTCAGAAAGGGAAGATTACAAACTCTATGCATAAAAAAGTTGATATTCATTCAAATCATCCCCTAGAACTAATTCATTTTTAAATTTGTGGTACAATGTGAAAACAATAAACTTTTGGAGATACATATTTCATTTCCTTTATTAAATATTTTACCCACATTACTTGTATTATGTATTTGAAACATAAATCATAAAATCTAAATATATTTAAGAGTTTTAGGATAAGATATGAAAATGAATGTGGGAATTCTATGAAGAAGTTGTGAAATGATAATGGTGGTAAATATTAGAATGAAGGGTTAAGAAGTTATATTGAAAAACATGGAATTCATCATGAGTTCAATACACCATACACAAAAAAATAGTGTTTCTTAAAGGAATAATATAAGTTTAGTTGATATGAGGTGTAAAATGATGATTGAGAATGAAATTTATCACTTCTTATAGAGGTAATATATGAGAAAAACTATTTATATTCATAATTAGTATTTCTAGAGACTAGATTCTGATACGAATCCTTATGAAATATTCTATGATAAAACTCAAATTTAAAACACTTAAGAGTTTTTGGGAGTCCCTGCATCATAAAGAAAAAGGTGAAACCCTGGAAAGTTTCATCAGATAGGTGAATATGTAAAATTTATTAGCTATGATTCAGATAGAAGAGGATATAGATGTTTCAACAAATAGATAATAAGAATAGTTGATTCTGTTGATCTATTTGTTTTTGAAAAAGATGAGGAAGATGTTTCACAAATACATGCAGATGAATAAGTTGAAGGGGATGAAAGAATTTTTGTTAAGAAATATGAAAAGGATTCCAAAAATTATGATTCCACATAAATGGATGAATTAGACTCAACTATTTCTAATTATAAGGAGGAATTTCGTACATCACATCCTAGGATGAGGAAATAGGTGAAAGTTTAAAATGATACTGGTGATAAACATCAAAAGGTTCAAATAAGAAGAACATTACACATACTTATTTATATTCAAAAGTTGATACAAAATATTTTAATGAAGCTTTTTAGCATCTGTAATAGATTCATCTTATGAATGAAGAGTTGGATCAAATTGAAAATAATGATACTTAGAAACTCATACCTAAGAAAAATGATAGAAATGTTATTGGTATAAAGTGGGTGTTATGAAACAATTTTAATGAAGAAAGTGAAGTGATAAGAAACAAAGAAATATTGGTTTTAAAAGGTTACTCAGAAATTGAAGGTATTGATTTTTATGGACATTTTCTCAAGTGGAAAGGTTGGAAACAATTAGAATATTTCTTACAATTACTTCACAATGAAGTTATAATTTTTTTCAAAGGAAGGTGAATTTAATATTTATGAATGGATAACTTTATGATTAAGTTTATATTGAATAACCCTATGGTTTTATAATTGGTAAGGATGAAAGTTATGTGTTCAATTTGAATAAATCCTTGTATGGTCTGAAGCAAGCTCTAAGAGATTGGTATTCCAAATTGGATACCTCCTTAAAGAATATGAACTTTAAGAAAGGAAGGGTTGATATAAATCTCTACATAAATGAAATTCAAGATATTTACCTCATTGTTATTGTATATGTTGATGATATTATCTTTACTTGGAATGATAAAAGAACTTGTAAAAGATTTTTGATGCACCCAATTTGTGTATACATTTCCATATATATAATTGAAGATAAAAATATGTTTTCAGAAAATATCTGCTATTTCATGAACATATTCTTTGATTTTGGTGATTCTGTTTACTTTTAGGAGCTTTCTAGATAAATACACGAATCAAGGGAAGTCTGTGAAAATTTTAAAACTACATGGCGTATACTTTTATACACGCCGTGTACATCCAGACAGGGACACAGACTGAAAGAGGGAGTACACAACCATGTCACTAGGCATAAGATATACGCCGTGTATGGCGGCGCTACACGCCGTGTACTACATTCTAGAAGCAGTTGTTTCCGAAGAAGAGTCCACACGCCCATGTGGCCATTGAAGGAGACACGAAGTGTTCCATTTTTACACGCCGTGTCTGCTATTCTAGAAGGGATTGGTGGAAAAAGTTTTACACTACATGCCGCGTATGGAAGCACTACACGCCACGTACACTCAACTATGAGGCGACGCCATGTTCAAAAGTCAAAGACGGCATGTTAGGCCACCTGCCAGCGGAGAAAAATGGGCGCCAAAGCGCATTGATGGAAGTACACAGCGTGTACTTTCTATACATGCCGTGTACTTTATTTTTCTATAAAAAGAGGTCTTGGCCTTCAGATTTTTGAGTTTAAAACCATCGGAGGAGAGAATAAGCTCTGTTTCTACCATTCCCAATCCACCGTGGTGCCATATTTCCACTATTCTTCCTTCTGACACCTTACCTCAATGCTTACACGATGAATCCTTTAGGTATCATGTGTGTCATTTCTCTCCTGCTTTCTATGTGTAACTAAACCCCTCGTGTTGGGGATGTGGATGAAGGGATCGTAATTTGTGTGTTGTTTTATATAATTGTGTTTGCTCATTGTAATTCATCTTACTATTCTTAATTCACTGTCAAATATAACTAAGAATTCTGAGCCGGACCAAGGGAATAATTCTCAGCGATACAAAAGAGAAGTAACGGTGAAAAAATCCATGACCATTGGAAAGATTCCATCGATTCAAATAATGGACTGAACTTAATAAAGAATTAAGAACACTGACTATCGGACCAAGGAGTCAACTTCTCTAATTCCAAACAAGAGGAACCGGACCAAGGAAATCTTGTAACAAAACGAAATCCAAAATGATTGAATTATTATGAACAACATAACCATTTAAACAATCTGCATAATAACTCCTTAATCACCACATACTCGACGCGTCTTTTCTTCCCATTTTAAACTCTTTAAATTCACTTGTTGTTTTCTGTAAAACTGTTAATCATTTCTTCAAAGTAAAACAATATCGTTTTAATCCAAAACCAAAACCAAACCAATCAACTCTAAATTCTGCATACTTCACCTAATTAAGTATTAACTCAATTGAATTCATGCACTCCATAGTTCCCTGTGGATCGACCCAAAACTTATGCTATACTAAAGTTCTAAGAAAGGGTAATTAATTTCGGATGTATATAACTTCAGTCAATGACAAGCGAGACCAAATTTTGGCGCCGTTGCTGGGGAACATCTTTGGTTTTAGTGCTAAGATTTAAATTGTGTTAATAATTGATTTATGTGAAAATAAAAATAAAAAATTATCAAAAATCTCTTTCCTAATACCATTTCAAATTTTCTCTTTTACCTTTCCCTTGTTACGCCTGGTATTTGTGTTGTGATCGCGCAGAATCTTAAAGTGCATGAATAGATGCCCTACACAGTATAAGAGTGCCAAGTTATTGGAACTACTTCCACTCGATCCAGAGATCGAACATACCCTATTTCGTCGTCGGCGTGCACTAAAAGAAACTCACAACCAGGAACCCTCTACCATGGAGAACACGGAAGAGGGGGCACCGACCATGGATGCTACGACTGAGCATCAGTATCAGGATTAGCAGCCTCCCACTGCTGGTCTACCGGAGCAGGCTCCTAGAGGCTTCGTGGAATTCCTCCCGAGGGATTACCAACGACCACCGCAATAACTCTTCCAACGACCCTATTTCGCCCCTCAGGAGTATCAGTATCTGCAACCTCTACCGCCTCAGCAGCTACCTATAAGATGTACTCTTATAGAGTACGGTCTTCCTTCAATCCATGAAGATGATACGGGCATCGTCCATCCTCCGGTCTAGGCCCATCACTTCGAGATCAAGCCTGCTATCATGCAGCTGATCCAGAACACTGTCCAATTTGGAGGCCTGCCCAGTGAGGACCTGAATGCCCATCTCTCTAGATTTTTGGAGGTCTATGACACATTTCGATACAATGGTGTGTCTAAGGACGCCATCCGTCTTCTCCTATTTCCCTTTTCTCTATGGGACAAGGTGAAAGACTAGATCAAGTGGCATCCACAAAGATCTATCCTCACCTGGGAGGAGCTAGCCCAGGCGTTCCTGTCCAAATACTTCCCACCATCGAAGATGGTGACTCTATGGAATGAGATCCATAACTTCCAGCAGCATGACTTCGAGTCATTATACAAGTCCTGGGAATGCTTAAAATAGATGTTACGAAAATTCCCCCACCACAGACTCCCACTCTGGATGAAAGTCCAGACCTTCTACGGAGGACTTAAAAAAATACCAAGTCCGTGGTGGACGCTGCTGCTGGAGGTACGGTGATGCGTAAATCCCCCGAAGAACTATTCGAACTACTGGA
Organism: Viscum album; assembly: GCA_963277665.1. Classification (NCBI taxonomy): domain Eukaryota; kingdom Viridiplantae; phylum Streptophyta; class Magnoliopsida; order Santalales; family Viscaceae; genus Viscum; species Viscum album. The sequence continues at coordinate 1,087,954,486 of OY728130.1, read as the reverse complement.
ATACATGTCAGCCAACAGCTTCCAGTGGCACTCCGAGTAGGGGAATCTAAAGTGAGGTATGTACAATATTGATGCTACCACTATGTTAGCTGCTCAGTTGGACGCTGTGTCCAAGAAAATCGACGCATTGAATCTCAAAGGAGCATCTCAAGTTCATACGGTGAACCATCCAGCATGTGGTGACTGTGGTGATAACCACATCATGGGAGAATGTCCGGATTCTACTAGAGGCCCTTCGACGAGCGAGGTGAGTTATGTTTCCCAAAATAGAGGGCACAACCAGTACCATCCGTACCAGAACCCGGCATGGCGAGATCAACGGAACACAGACTGGGGACAACAACAACAGAATCCTCCGCCCCAGCGACTGCCCAGCTACAACCAACCTCCATACCAGAACCAATACCAAAGGCTGAAACAAACCCAGAAGGGTCTTCATCAGCAACAAGGGTATTAGGACCCTCTCCCACAACAGCCACGATATCCACCTCCTCCATCGGCTCAACAACCACCTCAGCAGGAGAACACCTCAAGGTTAGAGGATCTGATGACTAAATTCATATCTACTGCTGAGACTCGGTTCCAAAATTAGGAAGCTTCAATCCGAGGCTTGGAGAATCAGATTGTACAGCTGGCAAACCAAATCTTAGGAAGGTAACTCAGTACACTACTGAGAAACACAGAGAAGAATCTGAGGGAGGAGGCCCATGCCATCATGCTCCAGAGTGGAAAAGAGCTCCAATAGAACCAATCCGCACAGCCAGGTGCATCCACACCCACTGTTGATGAAAAGGGTACCAATACTGACCCCTCCTCTTCCAAAATCCCATAGAAGGAGGTTTCACAGAATAAAGGGAAGGAGGTTGTCAAACCTTTTGAACCCGCCTTACCCTTTCCGGAGAGATTGAAGTAGAGGAATCTGGACCACTAGTTCAACAAATTCATGGAGGTGTTCCGGAAGCTCCACATCAACATACCATTTGCAGAGGCCCTGGCACAAATGCCTACATATTCCAAATTCATGAAGGAAATCCTCTCTAATAAGAGGAATATGTAAGAGTTGGGCGTTATTTCACTAACAAAAGAGTGCTCCGCAGTGGTTCAACATTCCATTCCTCCCAAACTCCAAGATCTAGGTATTTTCACCATTCCTTGTATTATTGGATCCTGTGAGTTTGGGAAGGCCCTCTATGACTTAGGGGACAGTGTGAACCTCATGCCCCTTAGATTTTTCAAGAATATGGGACTCAACGAGCTCAAGCCTACCTGTTTATCCCTTCAACTTGTTGATCGATCCATCAAACACCCGAAGGGACTACTGGAGGACATACTGGTCAAGGTGGGTAGGCTGATCCTTCCCACTGATTTCATCATCCTCGACATGGGGGATGACCAGGAAGCACCACTTATACTTGGAAGACCTTTCTTGGAAACTGGGAAGGTACTGATCGATGTGCACCAAGGAGAGCTTATTTTTCGGGTAGGTGATGAAAGAGTTTCCTACAATGTCCTCAAGGCCGTCAAACATGCTTCCTTGTAAGAGAATGAGGACTATTATGCAGTGTCCACCATGGTTAATCATTTTAGTGAAAAAGGGGATGATCTGGTATGTTCTTTTACTTTGAATAATTTAACTATTCCAGATATTCTATTAAAAGAAGCGCCAAAAGACTTGCAATTATTAGAAGGCCAGGGCGGCCACTATTGGCAGCATGCAGTTGTTCCTGATAGTTTGGAACGGGACAAGGTGCAACCACTTGTGCCTTAGATTTTAAAGGCACCTGAACTCGAACTGAAGCCTCTTCAATCTTCTCTCAAGTATGGGTATTTAGGACCCAATCAAACTTTTCCTATTATACTTAATGCAAAACTATCACAGAAGCTGGAAGATGCACTTCTGCAGGTTCTCAAACAGTGGAAGCACGCTATTGGGTGGACAGTCGCTGATCTGAAGGGCATCAGCCCTACCATTTGCACTCACAAGGTGTTACTTGAAGAAGGTGACAAGCAATCTCGGCAACCACAACGACGTTTGAATCCTCCCATGAAGGAAGTTGTAAAAAAGGAGGTGATCAAATTATTAGATGCAGGCATCATCTATCCCATCTCGGATAGTCCGTGGGTGAGTCCCCTCCAAGTGGTACCCAAAAAGGGGGGTATCACTGTGATTTCAAATGAAAAGAACGAACTCATCCCTACACGCACTATCACGGGCTGGCGAGTCTGTGTGGATTACCAGAAGCTAAACAATGCCACAAGAAAATACCATTTCCCCTTTCCATTCATGGATCAAATGCTAGAGAGACTAGCAGGGCACAACTTCTATTGCTTCCTCAACGGTTTTTCCGGCTACAACCAAATCTCCATTGCTCCAGAGGACCAGGAAAAGAGCACATCCACTTGCCCCTATGGCACATTTTCTTATCGAAGGATGTCTTTCGGCATGTGCCATACCCCCGCCACCTTCCAGTGCTGTATGCTGGCCATCTTCCATGACATGATGGAATTCATCCTAGAGGTATTCATGGATTATTTTTCTATTTACGGAAAATCATTCACCATTTGTTTATGACACCTAGAGCTAGTTTTGGAACGATGTGAGCACACTAACCTAGTCTTGAACTGGGAAAAGTGTCATTTCATGGTGAAAAATGTAATAGTCCCTGGCCACATAATTTCAGCGAAGGGGATAGAGGTGGACCCAATGAAGATCGAAGTCATTTCACGACTACCTATACCGACTTCCATCCGAGCCATCCACAGCTTCGTGGGGCATGCAGGTTTTTACAGGCGGTTTGTCCACGACTTCTCCAAAATAGCCCAACCCCTCACTAATATTCTAACCAAGGATGCCATATTTGAGTTCGATGAGACATGTGTTAGATCTTTTGAGCATCTAAAGCAGCGCCTGGTGGAAGATCCAGTTATGATTTCTCCCAACTGGGAGGAACAATTTGAGGTGATGTGCGATGCGAGTGACTACGCAGTGGGAGAAGTCTTGGGCCAATGACTTGACCAGATTTTCCAACCTATCTATTATGCCATAAGGAATCTCAATGAGGAATAGATCAACTACACCACCATAGAAAAGGAGATGCTTGCAGTGGTTTTCACATTTGATAGGTTTCATTCTTACTTAGTGCTGTTTAAAGTTATTGTTTATACTGACCATGCAACACTAAAATAACTACTAAACAAGAAAGATGCGAAGCCCCAATTAATCCGCTGGGTACTCCTCCTACAAGAATTTGATCTTGAGATCCAAGATAAGAAAGGGAGTGAGAACTTCATTGCTGACCATCTATCCCACCTCGAGATGCCTCATTTGGAAAAAGAAGAAGATCGGGAGATCAGGGAGGATTTTCCTGATGAGAACCTCTTTTAGATCAACGAAACACCTAGACCATGGTATGTTGATATCGCTAATTTTCTGGTTAAAGGTGTCATTCACCCCAACCTCTCCTTCCAGCAAAGGAAAAGATTTTTCTCTGATGTGAAAAGGTACTTCTGGGAGGATCCTATGCTATTCCAATCCTGTGCAGATGGAGTGATCCGCCGTTGCATCTCGGAGAATGAAGTTCACGGTGTCCTGGAGTTCTGTCACGCCTCACCAGTAGGAGGACATCATGGGCCAGACCGTACCATAGCAAAGATCATGCAGTCTGGATTTTTCTGGCCCACCATGCATAGAGATGCCCAAGCCTTTGTTTCCTATTGTGATCGGTACCAGAGGACCGATAATGTGGGACGTAGAGCTGAGATGCCCCAACACCCCATCCTGGAGGTTGAGATTTTCGACGTCTGGGGAATAGATTTCATGGGTCCTTTTCCCCCATCTTTTGGGAACACCTACATCCTGGTCTGTATTGACTACGTCTCCAAATGGGTGGAAGCCACTGCTACAGCTCACGACACAACCAAGGTAGTCATAAATTTCTTAAAGAAAAATATTTTTAGCAGGTTTGGAGTTCCACAAGTACTGATCAGTGATAGAGGGACCCACTTCAACAACACACTAATGAGAGGAATACTGTCTAAGTATGGAGTAAAGCATCAGATGGGGACACCATATCATCCCTAGTCCAGTGGACAGGTAGAGCTCTCCAAACGTGAGCTCAAGTAGATCCTAGAGAAAACAGTGAAAACTTCGCGGAAGGACTGGTCTAAGAAGTTAGATGATGCCCTGTGGGAATATCAGACTGCTTTCAAAACACCACTAGGAATGTCCCCATTCCACATTGTCTATGAAAATCCCTGCCATCTGCCAGTAGAATTGGAACACAAAGCCTACTAGGCCGTCAAAGCCCTAAATTTTGATCTGAAGGTAGCTGAAGAGAAACATAAGTTCCAACTGTCAGAACTAGATGAGATCCGATTAGAGGCATACGAGAACGCCAAGTTGTACAAGGAGAAGACATGAGCCATTCACGACCGGATGATTTCACAAAAATATTTCCAACCTGGTGATCAGGTACTTCTCTTTAATTCTCGTCTTTGCTTATTCCCAGGGAAGTTAAAGTCACAATGTTCAAAACCATTCCACATTGTACGCGTATTCCATCATGGAGCGGTAGAAATTTTTGGAGAAGATGGTCAACCATTCAAGGTAAATGGGCAGCGGTTGAAATCTTACCATCCTACAGACAACATGGTGGGAACGTTTTCCACCATACAACTCAGGTAAGAAAGGTAAGAAGGTCGAGCCTACGACCTAAAACAAAGGCACTTCCTGGGAGACAACCCAGAGGCTACACGCCATGTCCCACTTATATACACGGTGTGTACTTATCTTTTTAATTTATAATCTTAATAGTATAAATCTATAAAATAACAAATAAATAACTAGGGATGATGCCGGTGCCGATGGTAAAATCACTGGAGTTTATTCAAGCCGTCCCCGGTTCGAATCCTCCTGACCTACCTTCAGCACGGGGTTCCTCCTTTTATTTACACGGTGTGTGTGGTATTTTCCATATATATATATATATATATAAATGTGTTTAATAAAACCCATGATGAGGATGGACCGGTTGGCTAGAATCGTAATCTGGTTTCAAAAGACCCGGGTTTGAACCCAGACAACCGTCCCATTTCCATAATTTGTTCTTTTAATAAAAACACACAACGTGTACTTCGATATACGCCGTGTGCGCCATAATTTTTCAAATATAAATTAAAAACATTTTTAAAAATAAGAAATTATATGCGGGTCAAGTTGGCGGATTGGAAAAGTCTCGGCACCTGGTTCAAAAGACCTGGTTTCGAATCGCGCTAATCTCCCCGCTTCATCCCCATCCTTTCCTAAATAAAAACCACAGGCCATGATTTTCTTTCTTTCCATGTGTATAGGCCGTATAGAATAAATATATATATAAAATAAATATGAACAGCAGAACAACCTTTTCTCCAGTGGTCGATGGCTTTCATTCGGAACGACCGATCGCCGGTTCGAATCCCTCCCCAAGCACCGGACCAAAGGTTGTACTAATCTTTTTTTAATTTTAAAATACACGACGTGTATTTTCATGATATACGTCGTGTATAGGTTTATTTATAATATAATTAGTATATATATCTATTTTATTTTAATTATTAATAATAATTATTATATAATTTACTATAATAATTATATTTATTTATACTCTTCTTAATTTTTTTTGGAATAAATGGCATGTAGTCCAAACATACACACCATGTACCTCACCTATATAGGCCGCGGACCACCCGAATTGAGCCCGTGTCGCACGGCCTCCCCATTTTCTCCCCTCTTCCTGTTTTCTTCTCTAGAACGACACCCGAACCCCCATTTTCCAGATCCGTCATTTCAGGACGTTTCAAGCTCTAATTTCTCTTTCATTGTGATCCTTGATCAAGGTATGCCGTTTTACACCCTCTATTTCAAAATTTTCGACTCGTTTAGGGTGTTTTTCGGATCGGCTAATCATTCGGCTTCCGCCAGTACATGACCACAAAATGAAGAACACACACCGTGTACTTAGGTACACGACCACACAAAATATTTCAAAATTTAAATATACACAGTGTGTATGTTCAGTACACACCATGTCCTTTTCATCATGCCTGAGTACACCTTTTCACATGATCTCACACACCATTTTTATGTACACGATGTGTGTGTGTTTGGTACATGCCTTGTATACCATTTCCCTTGGCCCCTCAGTGTGTGGCACATAACACGACCTGTCACCCCATGTTACAGAACATGGCGTGTATGTTCGGTACACGCTGTTTCTTTTATATCTTTAGCCGGCCCGTGTCTCACCCCTTACACGACCATGTTCTTTGTGTGCAGTACACGCCGTGTCTTGCACCTACACGGTGTGTATTGTTTTCTTTGAACTGATAAAAACATGACCGTGTCATTTGTACCACACGACCACCTACACTTTGAGTGAACACGGCTTGTATGTTCGGTACATGCCATGTAATTTTACATGGTCTATTTTTACCCTCAGCATGTATATCCAAAGAACACGAGATACTCTACATTTTTCACCACACGCCCTGTACTCTGGAGTACACACCGTGTACTTTTATTTTCCAGTTTTCTCACATTTTCTTTGTTTTGTTTTATTTCATTTTTCTTTTTTTTGTTTTGTTTTCTTTTTCTTTCTATTTCAGGATATATCTGATCACGGTCCTTTCTGAGGGAAGCGGAAAGCCTCCACCGACGAGGGCGAGGGGCCCAGATATTGTCAGATCTGACTCCAACCACCTACGCAGCTGGACCCAGACGCTCTGGTCTTCGAGCTCCCTCCTTTGTCCATTATGCCGCCACTCACTCCCTCAGCAGAGGCCATGTCTAATTATGATACACCAGCTACCACTCTACCTGTGCTATCTTCCTCAGCAGTTGGTCCCTCTTTGAGCACACCTTCCACCGAGCCACCCTCTACTTCGGCCGATCCACCTATAGAGCCTGCCACTGCTGCTGCACCGACACCAAGGCCCGGACCTGTAGGTGCTCCTTATCCTTTCATGGTATTCTCGATCACCGATCTAGCATACAATAGGGTCTGTAGCTTCTCTCGTCGGCCAATCCAATTCAGAGGCTGATACCTCGACAGCAGCGTTCCGCAACAGCTCGGTATTTGGGAGGAGTTGGAGGCGCTTCTCAGGCACAACTCATTCCTCGATATTTTCCAGGTCATCACTCCTGTGTTCCATGATTTTTTTAGAGTTTGTGGCCTCATTTGAGTTTGATGGAGCGGAGTACCAGGAGACACTTGGCATGTGGTAACCGTAGTTCGATTCCGGCTAGGCGGCCGACGATTTTCTCTTACCATGGCAGAGTTTGGCTGAGGGTGCAGCTTCTACCCCCATCCTATCACCCCACCCCCCATTTATAGCTTGACCCAGCCAGAGCGCTCTGACCTCATTGCCATGTGGCAGGAGATCACTTGGCCTGACCAATGATACTCCCCCACTTCCCAGAAGAGCACTCTTATATCCGACCCCTTCCTTCGTTTCGCCCACTGGTGCTTCAGCGCCATCCTTTTCCCACGCCATGAGGATATGGGGGTCATGACCGGCCGTGACATGGATCTTCTTACCCATGTCATCTGGCACGACTACCCGAACCTCCCCTATCTCGCCGCCTCCTATTTCCACTCCATGATTACCAACCGTCAGGGCAACCTGACCGACGGATTTTACACCACCCATCTTGCCCACTACCTAGGGGTATTCGAGCCCTCTTTACCTCATGACTTGTTAGGTTCACCCCAGCGGATGGACTTTCTCATGCTCATTCGCATGGGATTGGTCCAGAAGAAGGGGGGTGCCTAAATCCTTGCTTAGGCTTGAGCCCCGCCACCTGCTGACCCTCCTACCCAAGATGCTGACCCTGCTCCTCCTTCCCCACCCCCTCCAGCTTCTCCACCTCACCCACCTCCTACTGACCCCACTTCTTCTGACCTTAATTCTTCTGTCCCATCACCCATACCACCTACCCCCGCACCCTTAGTCGATCTTTCCCTTTCCCACTGCCTAGCCGCGATGGAGCAGGTCTTGGTTTGCTTGGACAGTCTCCAGGTTCAGATGGAGCAACAGTTTGTTCGTATCATTGGATGCCAGGACAACATTGCGTGCCATTTGATTTGTCTGGACGACCGCCAGAACTGCATGAAGAATCTGCTGGCACATATTTCTCAACATCTTGGTGTTCCACTGCCTCCACCACCAGCCTCTGCCTCCGTTCCTGGCCCTTCTACTACTGCTCCATCACCATCTCTTGCGCAAGCCACAAATTCTGTTCTACTGACTACAGTGAGCCCTACTACTACCACTTCTTCCAGGCCAGGGCCTGCTACTGAGCTTCCTGCCCCGAGTCCAGTACCTGCGGCTCCTACTTCTTCATCTCCCCTTCCCGATGCAGAATCTGAGCCTCCCACTTCCATGCCTCCTGTGCCATCTCTACCGGCCGATTCTGTACTAGATATGCCGTCCCCTGAGGCGACCCCATGATAGTGACATTTTTCTTTATCTTATATATTTCTTTTGTCATTTTCTGTGCTGTGATGTTATGCATGTTTTCATTTTTCTTTTTCCTTGACAGTCACAGGTATCATGGAGCACCTTGGGAATCACTTTTTACGAGGGGAGTATTTTTCCATTTCTATTGTCTCTATTTTTGGATTTACTTATTCCACTGCTTTCCCTCATTTTCTCCCCCATATCTCCCCTTGCCCACCCTTTACTTTCGTATTTCACTTGGTGGACCATGTGCAGTATTCAGTGTGGGGGAGCATCTATCTCTTTCACCTTAGTCTTTTCCCTTAAACTAATATAGGAGACATCATTATTAGATTCTATATTTGAAAATATAAAGAAATTTTGGTTAATCATTATTATAAATGCTAGAGTTATCAGTAGGAAGTTTTGGAAAGGTTGCATGCTTATTTTAGTTTTTAAGTATTTTAAAATGATTGCTGATATAGTTTTAATTGCAACTTTTCATCCTTGATTAAATTACATTGATTAGGCTAATAATTTATATGCATGTCATGACCTGATTTTCCCTTTATTATTTTTCCACTCCTGAGAGGTATTCTAAACCCTTTTTCGTATTTCTTTTCTAATACCCACTTTCTTGAGAGATTCTTAGGATATGCATCACTACTAGAATTTGCAAGATTTATTTTCAAAACATGAAGAAATTTTTGAATTACATTAAAATGATTGAGGCATTAGATTTTTTCAAACCCTTTATCTTGAGACCTACCCTACATTTAATCTTCGTTAAGCCCATAGAATCCATGAACAACCTTTATAGGAAGCCACATTACAAGCCTATTTCCCTTCCTACCCTATTTATTTTTAAACTTTGCATGATTATTCATTTGAGATTTAAAGAGGGAGTTGGAAATACATGGCATATTTTTGTGTATAGCCATGAAATAAAGTGTGGGGGAGTGCCTCTTGATTATTTGGGGTAGAATGGGTTCCAAAAATCTACTCATTATATTCATAAGTGTTTCCCTTGTGTTTTGTTATATATATATATATAAACAAACAATAAAAAGGGGACCTTATGCTTATTTTCTCATGAACCCTACTTGCCTAAGGAAGATGGTGACAATTACAAAAGCTTTTGACTAAGCTTGTGAAGGAAGTATTTTCAGTGAGATTTACTTTGAATATCATGCAATGTTGTTTAAAAGAATTAGTCTTCCTTTTTTAAGCCTCTGAATTTATTTTCACATCTGAACCTACCAACCCTTAGCCATAGAGACAACTTAACCTTATTGATAAAGCCCTCATGATTTTTGTAATTCAATTTTTCTGAAGTAGATAACAAGGCATCTTGCAAACCTATGGATAGAGTGTATATACCTTAGATTGAGCATAACTTTGAATAAAAACATCTTGAGTGTAGAGTGTGATTTTAACTGGTAAGGTAAATCATCAAGTGGCATGCCTATTTTTGAAAGGTTGAAAAATGTGTTGAACGAGAATGAGAGTAGTTAATTTTATTATATATGAGGCATGATTTTAATATCTTATGAATTGAATTTGTTTGTGACTTTTAGAATTTTCCCTCAGTAACTTTATCAGTTATATGTTTGATTAATTAAATGCCTTCCTTTTTAAATTATAGGCGCTTTTAATTAGATGTTGAGATTTTGCTTGAGGGAAAGCAAATGACTAAGTGTGGGGGAATTTGATGCACCCAATTTGTGTATACATTTCCATACATATAATTGAAGATAAAAACATGTTTTCAGAAAATATCTGTTGTTTTATGAACATATTATTTGATTTTGGTTATTATTTTTACTTTCAGGAGATTTTTGGCTAAATACACGAATCAAGGGAAGTCTGTGAAAATTTTGAAACTACACGGCGTGTACTTTTATACACGCCGTGTACATCCAGACAGGGACACGGAACGAAGGAGGGAGTACATGACCATGTAACCAGGAAGAAGATACATGCCATGTATGGTGGCGCTACACGCCGTGTACTACATTCTAGAAGCAGTTGTGGCCGAAGAAGAGTCCACACGCACATGTGGTCATTGAAGGAGACACGGCGTGTCCCATTTTTACACTCCGTGTCTGCTATTCTAGAAGGGATTGGTGGAAAACTTTTTACACTACATGCCATATATGGAGGTGCTACACGCCGTGTACACTCAACTATCAGGAGGCGCCGTGTTTAAAAGTCAAAGACGACGTGTTAGGCCACCTTCCAGTGGAGAAAAATGGGCGCTAAAGCGCGTTGATGGAAGTACACGGCGTGTACTTTCTATACACGTCGTGTACTTTATTTTTCTATAAAAAGAGGCCTTAGACTTTGGATTTTGGAGTTCAAAACCATTAGAGGAGAGAAGAAGCTCTGTTGCTACCATTCCCGAGCCACCGTGGTGCCATAGTTCCACTATTCCGCCTTCTGACACCTTACCTCAACGCTTACACGATGAATCCATCAGGTATCACGTGTGTCATTTCTCTCCTGATTTCTATGTGTAACTAAACCCCTCGTGTTGGGGCTGTGGATGAAGGAATCGTAATTTGTGTGTTGTTTTATATAGTTGTGTTTGCTCATTGTAATTCATCTTACTTTTCTTAATTCACTGACAAATATAACTGAGAATTCTGAGCCAGATCAAGGGAAGAATTCTCAGCGATACAAAAGAGAAGTAACGATGAAAACATCCATAACCATTGGAAAGATTTCACTGATTCAAATAATGGACTGAACTTAATAAATAATTAAGAACACTGAATACTGGACCAAGGAGTCAACTGCTCTAATTACAAACAAGAGGAACCAGACCAAGGAAATCTTGTAACAAAACGAAATCCAGAATGATTGAATTATTATAAACAACACAACCATTTAAACAATCTGCATAAGAACCCCTTAATCACCACAACCCCGACGCGTCTTTTCTTCCCGTTTTAAACTCTTTAAATTCACTCGTTGTTTTCTTTAAAACTGTTAATCATTTATTCAAAGTAAAAAAATATCGTTTTAATCCAAAACCAAAACCAAACCAATCAACTCTAAATTCTGCATACTTCACCTAATTAAGTATTAACTCAATTGAATTCATGCACACCATAGTTCCCTGTGGATCGACCCCGAACTTATTCTATACTAAAGTTCTAATAACGGATAATTAATTTGGGACGCATATAACTTCATTCAACGACAAGCGAGACCAATTTTCTTGAGAGATGAGAATTTTTTTGAAATGTCCATACTTGGTGAAGTGAAATAATTTCTTAGGTTACAAATCTCACAAAAGAAGAAATAAATTTTTATTTCTCTATAAAATATGATAATGAATTTATTAAGAAGTTTGGAATGGAAAATTCAAAAACCTATTTACATAATAATTTTATTGGGAACCAAGTTGACTAAAGATGGAGAAGGTAAGGAAGTTGACTCTAAAGAGTTTCAGAAGCTGATCAAAAGTCTATTCTATCTGACCACCTCAAGACCAAATATTGTTTATGACATTACCTTATATATAAGATTAAAAATTTCTCTAAAGGAATCACATACCATGGCTGAAAAAGTAATTCTTAGATATACCAAAGGAACAATAGATTTTGGAATCTGGTATGATAACTTAAGAATAATTGATATGTTTGGCTATTCAGATGCTAATTGGGAAGAAATTTTAGATAATAGAAGATCCACATCTAGTGGAGTTTTCTTTCTGGGAAAAAAATGTGTAAATTGGAATATAAATAAATAGAACTTAGTAAAACTTAGGAAAAATGAATTTGATCATGTTTCTTCCACTCAAGCTGCAACCCAACTTATGTGGATGAAGAATTAGTTCTTAGAATTACTTGTTGAAGTAAAGTTACCTCTACTCTTGGGTTGTGATAATTAGAGTTCTATTAACCTTAAAATAAATCTAGTAAAACATTATAATTTAAAACATATTGACATCAAACATAAATCCATCAAAGAGAATGTGGAAAATAATGAACTCAAGATGGAGTATGTTCCTACATCAGAACAAGTTTCTAACATTTTTATAAAACCTTTACCAAAGTAATAATTTTTCAAGCTAAGGTTGAACATGGTTGACTAACGTCTTTATCTATAAGGTTAAGGTATGTGTTTTTGTTCCCTATCTCATATAGTCTTTGGATAGTGTTTTTACGGTGAAGAAAAAATGATTTTTCATAAATCTATCCATTGATATTTGATAAAACTTTTGAGAAGAATTAATAAGAGTTGATAAGAACTAAAGTGGTCAAAGATGAAGTCGAAATGAAGGTGAAGTTTGAGTTTCTGAAAATTTGGTTGTGTAGGAAAATGAAAGTGGTTTCCCTCCCATTCTATTTCTGGTGCACCTAAAAATAGAAGTGGAAGCACAACATACTTTCAGATGAAGACACTATTCATGTATGGATGAGAGTGAGAGCATTGAAGTTTTGAGTTGGTAGAATAAGGTTTCTGAATTCAATTATTGAAGAATGTTTTTTGGATAGAAGAAGTGTAAGGAAGTGAAAGTGATTGAGTTTTTCAGATTAGACCGATAAATTAGACTGAAATTTTCAAGGAAAGAAATAAGTGGTTTATAATTTCTTTTGGTGTATCTATTCATACTTATTATTTATGAACTAAGGAATCAGACTGAAGAATAAAATTGAGTTTTTGTAAAATGTCTAGAGAGATTATTTCTACCTACTGCTGGGTAGGAAAGTGAAGAATTATGTTTTGAATAATTAAAAAAGTGTAAGTTGTTGAATTATCACAATGAAATGTTTAGAACCAACTGGTTAAGGTTTATTAAATTGTTATAAAAATTATTTTACATCATTTATGCAAGAAGAATCAAGTGCAGTATTGTATTGATATTAATGTTACCCAAGTGTAAGGTTATTTCCTACTTGTTGTATCAAAAAAAATGATTGTTTTCTAGTGGATTGTGTGGTATTGGATTTTTTACAAACCATTCCAAGTACTAGATACTCTTATTGAGTAGTGAAACTTGTAAATACTTGTGTTCCTGTGGATGTGTGAATGTTTTTTTCTTTATAAAAGTGATAATTATTTAACATGAGGTGAAAGTTGTTACCCAATAAAGATAACATAAAATAAAAATATATAACTGATTTACCCCATCCCCCTCTCAGTGATATATTGATCTTGGTTGAGACTTTTCATCTGGGACACCCCATCATATAAGCTATAATGGGATCATTAGGCGCAATCTAGGCTGCCCCATTGTATAAGATCTAATGGGTTCACCTGATGCTATTTGGACCTCTCCATCATATAAGCTATAACAGGATCACCCAATTCTAGCTGAGTTACCCCATCATATAAGATGTCTAAAAACCAAAAACAAGGTATATATAGCTTTTATTTCATCATAAACCTCATATAAACAATCACCATTCATTTTATAACCTGATTAAACCATGGAAAAGAAATGGGCTTCATGTCAATCTCCTTGAAACATGATTAACCCGTTGAAAAGAAATGGGTTCCATAACAATCTCTTTGAAACAATATTAATCCATACAGAAAATAATGAGGATGGTATCATTTAAAACATATCCTTAGTGGATGATAAGTAAAAATAAGGGTTGTTTATGTTGATAAATGGAAATACAATTATAAGCTCATTAAAAAAATTCTTTAGGAAAATATTCTTTTCATTTTAAAAACCACTGTTTAAAACATTAAACATTTTAAAAATACCTATCTTTGAAAATAATTAAAAAAAAACAATAATTTATTGAATATTAAGAAAAAACTTTCCTTAAAAATACCCTTGTAAAATTTTAAAGTAAGAATCAAATAAATGATGGTCATTCCGACATGTAATTTTATACATGTTGTAAAGAACATTGCTTTTTCTCGGTAAAAAGGTTAGACACATGCCATGATCAGAAAATGAAAAGAAGATTTATTTGAGATTTTTTAAGGAAAAATTTGGAAAAATGTATTTAAAAAATCATTTTAAAAAGGTTAAAAACATTTTGAAAACATTTTTAGAAAACATGATTTTTTAAGAAAATAGATTTCCAACCGAAGGGAGAAATGAAGTCGTATTTTTATAAAAACACATTATCAAAATTTTTAAGTAACAAAGAGTGTAAAAATGGTAAAATTAGTTTAAAATATCATTAATAACCATATGATAAGATAATTCATTAGAATTATAAGATTTTAACATTAGATACTTAATCATACACAATCTTGAAAACTGGTGAGGTTTTAACAAAAGACTCTTACCACTTTTGTAACTTTGAATCATAATCCCATTGAAAGAATAACATTAAATGAAACTTATAATATCATTAAAATAAGTAGATTAATAATATAACATGTCAAAGTGTAAATATATACACCTTATAAAATAAGATAGGTGTATAATATAACGAACTTCTCAATGAAGGTAAATTGAGATAATATTCCTTTACCGCTTGCGTAACTTTGAAACTATAAACCCCATGAAAGAGAGATTCTAAAATAGACATTTAAATCCACATAAATTTAATTATAATAATCATACAATACATTCATGGTCAGTATATACACCACACACCAAAAATAAGTGGTGAATATGGCATATATCTCACATTAATAATAGTGAGACGCGAATAACCCTTACATAGAGTCTGACTTATCACATGAGTCTTTATCATCATGAATAATAAAATTATGTTAATTATTGAGAACCTTTTTCAATTGTATTATTATTTTATTTCACTTATTATCATGTTATATACAATTACTTAATCGATTAATTTTATGTCAGATGTTTTGACCATTATTTAGCTTATGTGTCAAAAATGACTTTGGTAGGATGACTATGGTCAAAGTGATCATTATTTAAAAATATATATAATAATAATCACAAAATAATTATAATAATTATATATAAATTATACTTTTTAAACCCATCATGAAATATGGTTATGAAAAATGAACTAACATTATGATCATGTAGATGGTAGGCCGTACATATAGATGAGTAATGTTTCTATTTTTTTCAATGATCATTATGGAAAGATGGTAAATAATATTTTATATTTAATGAATGATAATAATAATATAAATACCATATTATTTAATTATATATAATTATATATATCATTCTTGTGATTTTTTGGTGAAAAAAATAATCACATGTAATGCGTTAGTGAAAAACGAATCACATCTCTTCATGAGGTGGTAGTCCGTCGTACACACAAGTGACATTATCACATCCCTTACAGAATAGAATAAAAATGGGTATATATGATATAATGACTAAATAGATATAATTATGTTATAAATATCTTATATAAACTTTATATCCATCATTATTAACAACCTTGAGAGGTGGTAATGGAAAAATAAACGACATCAATTCGCGAGGTGGTAGTCCACAATACACATGAATGATGATTTCACAACCCATTTAATGGAAGTTTGTGTGGTTTTAGGTCATAATATTAACATAAAAATATCATTATATTTATATCACATATATTTATTATATTCTCCCTTATTAACTTCCATATAATGAGTTATTGAAAAATGAATCACATCCCTTCGTGAGGAAGTAGTCCACCGTACACACGAGTGACATTATCATATCCCTTACAAAAATAGAATAAAAATGGGTATATATGATATAATGACTACATAGATATAATAATTTTATAAATATAATATATAAACTTTATATCTTTCATTATTACCAACCTTGAGAGGTGGTAATGGAAAAACAAACAACATTGGTTTGCGAGGCAAAAGTCCACAATACACATAGACAATGATTTCACAACCCATTTAATGGAAGTATGTTTGGTCATAGGTCATAAACATAACATAAAAAAATCTTAGTATATTTATGATACTAAGGTTATTACATAATAATGGTATAATAATAATTTAATGTGTTAGAGAAAGAAATAAAACAAAAACACACGTTGACGAATGTTACCTCTTCTTCGGGTAACTCCTATTGGTTTTCACCAAATTCCTTCCTTGGTTGAATTTATAACCTAATTAAGGATTATAGAATGATGATAGAGAATTTTATAGGTGATTTGGGCAGGTCTTGGCTGATAAAAATGGATTCATGTGCATGAAAATATGAGAATAGGCGATGGCCTTTTATAAGTGAGGCGAGTGGCACACTTGTAATTTTTTGAAAGAGTGAATTCTACCCACATTTTTTTCATGTCACCTGGCCCTAATAATGAAAAATATAACCTAGAAGGTATAATTTTAAAATATGTCCATTAAAATGGTTTTTTATAAGTTTCTAGGTCATTTTCCCCTTAAGTTTAAAGTTTAACCACTAAGTAAGCTCACTTTTACCTTAATCAATATAATTAATTTTAACTATTTTCACTAATCACTATAGTAAAAAATTAAGTTGAACTTATTATACATAAAAAATTAATATGATTAAAAATATTTAATCTATTTTTCCAAATTAAATTCATATAAGTGAAAAAATTTGATTTAAAATTAATCTTGTGGATTTGGCGAGATAACGCGTTTATAAGAAGAGTATTTTTTTAGAAATAGATGATTCTATTTTAAATCTATGAATAATAATAGTAATTGTTTGAAGATAAATTAATATTTTATAATATATATTATATAACCTTCATTTAAAAAATTCCCCATTAGTTATTATTTTAATTAATTAAAAAGGAGAAACATTATGCATTTTAAAGGAGTTTTAAGAAAAGTCTGTTTTTAAACCCAAAAACAAAATTATACTAAAAACCAATATAAAGTTGATTAAAAGTAATAAACTGGATTAAATATAAATTTGGTTACTTAAAATATATTAAAAACATATTTTTAATTTTAAATTACTTAATTTATTGAAAATAAAACACTTTTTACAAAAATTGTTATTTTTTACTATTTACCAAAAAATCAATTTTTTTTCCGAAAAATCCAAATATTTTACCCAAAGTAAATTTTTATACTATTATTTTAAAAATGAATTTTATTTTTTCAAATAAATTTTATAAAAGTGTTAAAAATTATTTTAAAAATAATTGCACCATAAAAAGGCGATAAAACTGTTTTTTTAAAAAATATACAATTTTATGTGAAAAATTAGATTAATTTTTATATCTTGTATAGAAAACACATATTATGAATTTTAAAAATTATATTAAACATATTAGATATAAATTTTATCAATATAATTCAATAAGAGTGATTTTTTTTAATTTATTGGTATAAAACATACTTGTGCGCATTAAAATAGTTTTTTTCAGAAAAATATTCCCTTTTATTTTCAAAGGAGTTTTATTTTCATTTATAATTAATTAGTCACAAAATAATTCATTATATATACATTTTTAAACCATATTTTCATAATTTAGTTAATTTTGTTCATACCCACCATTCCAACGACTAGGTTATAAAAGTAATATATATCATGGGTCATTTAAGTTTGATGTTGCATGTTGAATACGCTATTAAACATAAAAATATCAGAAATACATGTAACATAAGATAAAATGGGTGTTTCATCTAACAAAATCCATTTAATAAATTTTTGTTTCATGTTTCATAAGATGAACTTAGTGTTGTATTCCCTTTACGCTATATAATATAATTTTCTTCTTTTAAAAACTCAGCGTGTTACATAACTACAAACTCAAAGTGACCACACTAGAATGTGAAGGTAGTCTTCTGAACATCCTCATATTTCAACCTCAAGTGGTGATATATAGAACATAGATCAATATTTGATCACCAAAATGATCCTCTCAACTATTTGAACATATCATCAATCAGCAAAAGAGGGAAACAATTCTTATCTATCACCTGATTCGACCTATGATAGTCTATACAAAACATCAAACTACTATCCACCTTCTTGGAGAACAACACTAAAACACCCCATAGTGACACACTAGGTCTGATGAAACCCCTTTCCATTAGCTTATCCACCTACAACCTCAACTCACACAACTCTGTGAGGGATATCTAATAGGGATCAATCGACATCAGATACATGCTTGAATGCAACTCTATATCGAACTTGATATCACGTCGAGGGGGTATTACCATAAAATCATATGGGAAAACATTCAGGAACTCCTCCTTAACCCTAGGAAAATCCCCAACCTAATATTCTACTAAAATCTATACCAAATGTGACAAATAATGACCCACTTTACTAACACCCAACCGATAACATCACTCATTAATGAACACCACTCACTATAACTACACATCGAAAAATGAAACTCTTTTTTGAAAGCAGTTGAGTATTGAACGCATGGAATATTGACAATAAATACAAAGCATAGTATTGTATAAAGATATATGAAATAAAGATAGGTACCCCATAGACTAGTGTTTCCCTATCACCAGTCTATATCCCCATCACACATCAAACAAAGAAGTCTGACCTCCAACCAACATAGATAACACTAGGGGAACCAGAAACCTATCCACACCTAGTCCTAATATACAAACCAAAGTAGGAAGAACAAACGAGTGTGAGGATCCTGAATCAAATGAAGAACACACAAGGGTATATGATAAACTAATCATACCACAAATAACTCCCATATCTACTGCTTTTTCTACCTCTAACATGTGCATATAACCAAACCCATCCCATCTACCTATCTACTGCGAGCCTCTGTGGCCGTGCTTTGGACTAGGTCCTTATGGATGGGGACTATAATGAGGTTTAACCATACAAAATCCAATTTATCTTAGCTACTGAACAATATATTATGGTCCCTACCAATGAAACTGCCTCAGAGGCAACTACTACTACTGAAAAGGGGCCTAACTGCACATCTAAAATTAACCTCCCCGAGTAGTCAGACACTGAGCCTAGTAGTGCATGTATCTACTATAGATATGGAATTAAAATGGAAAACCCCCAGAAGTAACTTGAAAACCACCTGTCCCTAATATTTAGGAATGAAACTACTATTGTTAGTTTCCCACTCTACAAAACCCTGACTGCCTGAACACCCAACCCACAACCCAAAGCTTTAATCATCAAAACTCCTTGTTGGCCACCCTACTGTGGCTCAACTCCAAAAGAGATAATTTGATTGATAAAATCTACCTTATTATACACCTCTATATATGTTTTGAGTATAAATGGTTTGACCAAATACCCAATAACTTGGCACAAATACTCCTCTATATGCCGCACTCTGGACTCCTCTTATAGGGAAAAATCTAGAGCAAAGTTTAGGAGGTCCTTAAACCTGATCCCAATCTCCTGAACACTTAGAATCCCCTACCAAAAGAAGATAATATCCTAAATATTGACTAAAATCATTTTTGATGATATAAATTATTCCTGTAAATCCCTCTAAAAGTTTGGACAAAACACATTTACCTCCTTACGGTCAGCAAGAAATAGTTTCCACCACTGATGTGCAGCTCCCTACATCTAACTAACTGGAAATGGCACCGAAAAATTAGCGCATTCCTAGATTAGATTGAAAGTGGGATTGAGATCCTCTATCCAACACTCTATCTCCAAATCTAAGACACTCCACTTATAATTACCCAAACTCTACCATTAAAAGTCATGATAAGCCCACTACCATGCCTCATACTCCTCTGTTGGGTCAACCCTCTGACAATGAACTAGATCAGCCTACTGAACCTCAACCGCCTGAGTGATTCGAGAAAAAAAACCAAGATCCATTCTTAAAAGTAAGAAGGATATACAAAGCCTAATAGAATTTAATTTTATCAAAAATTATTTATTTAATTCATTTTATTTTCACACGACCCATTTCAGTCACAAAAAAAAATCACGATTCATGTACCTCTCCTAGGTCTCTACCCCACAAGTAGGTCTTCCTCACTTGGCCATTCAATAATCTCATAGACCATGCACTATATCATTATTGACCCTAAAATTCTATGTCCTATATAGTATCCTTGGCCTATGTCACACACCAAGGGAAACTAGTATTGTTTATATACCAACCCATGCAATCCTCACCATGCCTAACTCCAAAAACCATCATATCTCTTAACCATCAACCTCAAATACCACTTTGTGATGACCGCCTCACACCAAATATACTGTAATGAGGATAGATAGAGATGATGACCCTTGAGTACCACCTCTAGTAGGCCACGAGTTGGCGACTAACACCTAGGGTATAAAATTTCACAATATGGGAGGCATTATCCTCCATAAATGATATAGGATTGGGATATAGGATAAAAAACCAACAAAAAACTCCTACAGACAATATAAAGGTAAACCAAAAACCATCCCACAGTGCATGAATAAAGAAGAACTGATAAAAATAAATTTCTCTAACAATATACCAAAAAGAAAAATCTATGGAAGTGACTCAACAATAGCTCCAACCCAGCTAGTAATGTCCAACCCAGTCCCCAAATTCCTCCAGGAAACCTGAAAATCAGTTCATATACATAGGGTGATCATAAAATGTATACTTAGTAGGGACATGACCAAGGTATCAAGTGAACATGTGAACAGATCATGCTAATTTTCTAGTGAACAAGCATAAGAACCAACAAGAACCTATACAGGACAATTAACCAAACCCAACCTCATCATGGACCACTCAACAAATCACACATCCAATAAAATAATATAGAATCAAGATCATAACAAATCAAGGCACCCCACTACTGCTTCCCCACTTATTTTTCTCTATATCACCCCAAATTCAAATTTAATATACTTACATACCTTCCATACATATCACATAACATCACATCACATCTCTCACGTAGACACCTAGGCCAAACATCACATCACATCACATCCCAACCACAAACACTTAGGCCAACACATCACATCTCAAACATAACCATAAAAGTAGGGTATAATGAATATAAAGTAAATCAACATCGTGCCATCCTCCCACCATGCATGAAACCCACTACATATCACATCACACCACATCACATCTTGCCTGTAGACACTTGGGTCAACACATCGCATCAAATCAAATCATCGATGTGTAATCTCTAACACTAACCCATATCACGACTACTGAAGGAAGAGTAGGGGAGAGGGGGTAGCTAGCCATCCATATCACTACCATCCTAGATATTAGGAAAAACATATGTAACTTGGCACCTCTGAGCATTGGTAAGGTTATTGAACTTAGGTGGGGTCTGTATAAAAATAACATAAATATATATGGTATATAGATGGATCACAATACCCAACCTATGTGTTCACATCAACAAAACTAGAGAACACCAAATCACCACCATATACCACACATCAACCGTTTCAACTGCTACCAATGCTATATACATCACTACACAACCACCACATAAGCCATACAACATTTCTCACTTTCAATTACAGGTTTCACCACATTTTTTTGTTATCCATTTAATTTCACATAACACAATTCATTATATAATTCAATCCAGTTATCCAATTACCACACATCTACTTCCATTCAACATTGTTTATTTACCATAATATTTTGTTTTTTTTTATCATCATAGTTCATCCCATGGATAAATGGAAAACTAATAAAACCATTGAAAAAAAAACTGGCCCGACTCACACAAAAACCACCACTACAACACACATCCACCATCATCGTCACGTTACATCACTCAATCCATCTCACCACAATAACCACTTATCACATTCATTTCACAACCACATCCTCTATGCACCACAATCACTATGACATAACCACTATTCCATAACCACCATGAAACAACCACTACACCACAACCACTATACCACAACCACTAGGCCACAACCACTAGGCCACAACCAATGTGCCATAACTAATGTGCCAGAACCACTACGTCACAACTATAGTTCCACAACCTTATCACACCACATCACACAACTAACCACATCCCATCCATGCTGACCAACCACCGCATCACTACCCTATGTATTAAATAACCAAGTCAATTACTAACATTATCGCACAATAGCACAAACCACATAGGACAAACACAATAAGAACAAACATAAAACTACAATGCAAACTAGATTCCAAAATTATTTAGGGGAAATATCACATATCTTCTTTATTTAACATGGGTATTATCACACAAACCAGATGTCCAGAGGAAACCAATTATTTTCCAAATATATGCTATTTAACCTTTTATTCAGGGTGTGATCACACATTAACAAAAAAAGGTTCATTACAACATAACAACTACAGTGCAAACAAGGCACCCACAAGCCATTATTTTTATAATTGGAAATATGAATTCATAACAACATCAACATATATCAAAATATTAAAGCATGTGATAACTCCCAATTACCACCAATTTTTGATATACCAATTAATTATCTTATTATGAAGACCCTTAATATTCATCAAAAGGTAAGAAAAATCTGGTATATCACACACATATCACATAAATAGGTGAGAATGAGGGTCTCTTACATTGAGGAAGCTTTTTGATCTCACCACACACCGTAGGGAGAAGAAGAAATTTCCCAAAAACCATTGTCACACAAGGAGCTCATAAATCAACCTACACCACACCAAAGGGTTATAAAAAACACAACCCACACACACCCCAAAACAGAACCATACCACCATAATAGATATTTTAAGAAAAAAAAGGAAACCCATATGAAAGAGATGATAACTCACCATGGATCACCAATGAGAGTCCACCAAAACCTAAGGATAGAAGTAAGGGAGAAGAGGGATAAAAGATCTCATTGGGGTTCCTAGGGTTCATATAAGATGAGAGAGAGGGAGGTGTAACCGAATAAAAGAAAAAAGGCTATGAAAACCTATTTTAAAACCTAGAACCCACACCTTTCATATTGTGTAACCCTTTCACGACGTGTAATTCACATAATTTCCAAAATTTAAAATTTCACCTAAATTCACACCACATCAGCTCAAATTAATCACATATCGTGAATTCACCTTTCACAATGTGAATATATTTCTTATTTTACACCCCAAATGAACAAAATCCATGAATTCACCAGCTTCACATGTCTCGAATCACCAATCCACATCATGTAAACCATTCACAATGTGAATATCCAGTACCAGCTCTACTACACCTAAAACTACCACGAAACCTCCTCTAGAATCCTCTAAAATACCTCCAACATCTAAAACCAGAAAAGTAATAGACTTGGAAGGAATATACTATTACAAAATTTCTATTTATCTGTAAGGGATTTAACCCAACATACGACATTTTATTTTTCCACCTTTTGAAAAAGGATGAGCTCATAAGACATTTTTAGATACCTATAATAGAATTAATATATGTTTAGGAGAATTATCCTATACATAAGTGAGTTTTGGGACAATATATATGACATTTTATTATATAAAATTTGTGATATCCGTTGCTATTATGAGATAAATTAAAATATTTTACAGATCTTGTATGATATTTGACCTAGTTAAAAATAAAGTTTTCCAGAATGATGATATTATAAATAATGAAAAATATGAAGTTTTAGGAGCTATTATCAAGTGTTTTAAAATTTATGAAGTTTTTTAAATCCATGATATATGACTGAGAATATGATCTTCAATATAGTGGAGAAGAAGATCAAATAATGAAAGAATTCCTGTATTATTAAATGTGTTGAAATAAAATTCTTTACTTTTCAAGAATAATACAGAAATTATTAAGTCAAAGTTAAACCTTTTAATTATAGCTTGATTCATTTATGAAGTGATATATTTGAGAATAATGAAGAAGGAAGAGTTCTGAGTTTCTGTTACTGTGCACAAACTAAACTAAAGTTCTATACATGTTTCATGTTAAGATTTCATTCCCCAAACTGAGCTCCATGTTGCATTATAATTTTTTGTATAAATTTTATAAAACTACAGAGATTGAAGTATGATACTTATGGATATATTTATAGGAATATGAATTAAATCCTATAGAATAATTAAAAAGAAATATATTTGACTGTGTGAGGTGTATTTATTAATGGTATTTCTAGAATATCCTTTGAGTTGAAAAATAAAATCATTAGAACCCAAATAAGGGTATTTCATTATGATAGTTTTTGGTTGGTAATGAGAATATTCATATGAATTACATTTTTTAATGTTGAAAATGAATTTTTCAATAAATCCGCTTCTTATACATGTGATAAATTGAGAGGATAGAGGAAAAAAAGAGAAGAAGGAATGACCCACTGCTGATGAGTAAGTGTAACTATGAGTGAATTGAGATAAAAATGTGAATATTGAAGGAATAAGAAGAAGAAAAATAATCCTAGATAAATAGTGACTTATGAGGAATAATAACAAGAAGAAACTACTGCATGATATAACGGGGTAAAAGAGAAAGAAAATCGAACCTGTGGTAAAGCTTAGAATCTATTGGGATTCAAAGAAGAAGTATTATAAGATACCAACCTATATTGATAGACAGTTATAATTGAAGAAGTAGAAAGAAAAATAATAAGTACCTAAAACTGAGGTTGAGTGTTTTTTTATAATTATTTATGTAACATCCCGGTTCCGGAAGACACCCAGAGGCGCCCCATACCCGGTTGGTTAGATGGCCTCAAGCGCATTTCCCCAAACTCTAGAGGCTACCGACTAGCAGAAAGGGCCTTGGGTGTGATAGTGGGGAAACTATGACCTCAATGGCAGAGTAACATAGTGGAAGAATGCAATAAAAAAAGAGGAAGCAGGAATAATCCACACAAAAGTAAATAGAAGAAGACTGGAAAATAATAAACTGGAGTACACAAATATATATGAATGATGCATTATACATATGTCTAAGAAATCATCCAAACAAATCACAATGATGGAATACAATAGTATTAAACCCAAGTACAAAAGAAATCAAGTAAAAAACTCCTCAACATTGCAATCCATAGATTGGTCCCATGCTCTCCAGCTCCACAGCAAATCCAGTACCTAAAGTAGAAGGTCTCCTGCCCTTATTTATACCTGAAATAATATAATCTATTTGGGCCCACAAGCATGGCCCAAACAGGGCATGAGACTAAATCCCAGTAGGCAACCACCATAAGATCTATTCCTAAAAGTCAGTGAATATATGGCAGGTAAGGTACAGAACATAGTAAACAAGGAAGTACTCAGCAGTAACAATCCACCGTTTCAAATATCAAGCAACAAATAATCAAAATAGAAAATCCAAAAAGGTAACCGTCTGGGTACCCACAGCCTATCCTCTCTGGTCCTACCTAGCAACATAATAAAATAGATAACACACAAGGTAACCCTATGGGAAGTACTCACAACCTATTCCCTCTAGTCCTACCTAAAAAGTACAAGCAACCCTCTAGATAGTACAGTCAGTCTAACCCCTTTGGTTTAGCTTAAGCATGGAATCTCTGAGGAAGAACTCACCGTCAATTCCTCCTATAGTCTCGTATCATAACTAAAGGCGCTCTAGGGAAGCACTTACGTCACATTCCATCTGTGGCCCACGTCGAGGAACTACAGACACTCTGAGGAAGCACTTATGTCAATTCCCCCTATGGTCTCGCATCGTAAGTAAAACAGACACTCTGGAGAAGCCCTTACGTCCATTCTCCCTATGGTCTACTACACTAGGTTCTCATGGCCCTGTGTAAGTCAAGTAGGTATAACAATTCATATCGGCCAATGTAACCCCCAAGAACTACTTGGCTAGCAGTGTACAATATATCAACATATCAGAACAAACACACCATCCTACAACTAGGCATGGGAAACTAAATAGCAGCCTAACGGGAAAACTAGACCCAACGGTCAAAACAGGCAATCATGCATAGGAAAAAACTTCCAAAGCATATAAATTAACCCCATTCACGTTCAATTAACCTCTACTCAATCATACAAGCATAGAACACAAACAATAGGGCTAAAACGGTAAATGCACAATACCCTATTCATGGGTATTGGGAAAAATTGCACATATAACTCAAAGACTTTTAACGGAAAGGCACAAACCACCTACCTTGGCATTGTAGGATCATTATACTCTGGAGTTGGCCCTTGGATAGGCCTAGAACACAATATATCTACAAAAACATCTAAAACGTTCAACCCACAATATCTCATGAGAGACGAGAAATCAGAAGATGGTGTTCAAGAAGAAGAGATAACTCACCGATGCGATTCCAAAAAAACCGACCGAGTTCGATTCGGAGAAAAAACACTCAATCGGGGGATTGGTGAAGATCCGCATTGTACGGACACTCTTGATCAAGTTCATAGGAGAAAAATATCTTTCTTCCAATTAGACATGACCCCGGTCCATTTAATGAAAAAAAGAAAATACACAGCGTGTACTTTGTAAGTACATGGCGTGTACTTTCCATTTCTGTACCCCACATTAAGCGGCCTCCAGGTCACCCCCACATGGCCGTGTGTGTGGCCATCACACGGCTACTTGCAGTAACCGAGTAGATGATGTGTACTTAGAAAGTACACAATGTGTACTTAGAAAATTTCTAGAAATTTCTCTTTTTCTCAAAAACAACCAGAAAAAAAGAAAACATACCTGAAAAGAAGGCCCAGGTTCTTACAAACTTCCCCCCTTAAATAAATTTGTTCCTAAATTTCCCTAGTAAGGAGGCATAGAAAAAGAAACCTCAAACAGATCCAGCCACTGCGATCGCACATTTGCCTCCCTCTCCCAAGTCTCATCGTGTACTCACCCATGCTTCCAAAGCACCCGTACCAGATGAACAGATCGACCACAGAGAACCTTCATACTTTGATCAAAAATCTAGATTGGATGCTACTCAAAAGATGCATCCACTTCCAACTCAACCTCCTCGGGTTGGGAGACATGAGACAGGTCTGAGAATTAATGTCGAAGCTGAGAAACATGGAAGACATCGTGCATATCCCGATACCTCTGAGGTAACTGCAACCGATAGGCAACTACCCCAACTCTCTACAACACCTAAAATGGCCCGACGTACCTCGGTGAAAGGTTACCCTGTCTCCAAATCCTCTTGTATCCCAACCTCGATGTGACATGCAAGAAAACCTAATCCCTGACCTCGAACTCCAGAGGTCATCTCTGTTGATCAGCATAAGACTTCTATCGAGACTGCACAATATCCATCCTCTTCCGAATCAACTGTATCTATTCTGTGGTCTCATGAACAAGACGATGTCCCAACATAGCTGCCTCTTCTGCCTCCAGCCAACATAAGGGTGATCAGCATGACCTACAGTACAAAACCTCATAAAGTTCCATCTGAATAGTTACTTGAAAACTATTGTTGTAGGAAAACTCCACAAGAGGTATATGCTTCTCCCAAGAACCTCCAAAATCCAGAATTCATGCTCGGAGAATGTCCTTAAGCACCTAAATCATACTCTCAGACTAGCCATCTGTCTGGGGGCGGTAAGCTCTACTCAAAAGTACCTGTGTACCCAAAGCCTTCTGAAGCCCCTGCCAGACCTGAGAAGTAAAACGTGTGTCCCTATCTGAAACAATGGAGTGTGGAAATCCATGTATATGTACAATCTATCAGATGTACAACCACCCAAGATCATCAACAATGAAGGTCTCCTTGCTTGGAAAGAAGTGAGCAACCTTCATGAGTCTGTTAATGACAAACCAAACTACATCATTACCTCGAGGCGACCTTGGTAAACCTGTCATGAAATCCATCGTGACATCATTACACTTCCAATTGGGAATGGGTAACTGCTGTAAAAGTCCTACTGGTCACTGATACTCTTCCTTCACCTGCTGACAGGTGGAACACCTCATGCCGAAACCAGAAACATATCTCTTCATACTTGGACACAAATACTGATGGTGTAGATCAGGATACATCTTGGTGACACCAGGATGAACTTCCCAAACTGAGGAATGAAAGTCCTGCATTAGCTCCTCACGTATTTATGGTGGCACCAATACGTGCCCCTAGAAACACAAGATCTCATCCTCACCTATGGTCCATCCAGGAAAAGGGTCCTCTCATGACACACTCTCCCATAAGACTAGGCCTTCTGAGTATGATATCTGGCTCATTTTCACTCGATCAAGAAGGGTAGAGGTAACAACTACAGAAGAATTAAATGCCTGCCCCTGTTTATCGTACACCTCCAAATTCATCTCAAAGAGCAGATCCATAAGCTGCCACTCACTACTGGCCTCCTGAACTACCTATATCTGAGTCCTCCTACTCAGCGCATCAGCCATTGCGTTTCCTTTCCTAGGCGTACAAGAAATATCAAAGTCAAAAGACTGAAGGTACTCAACCCACCTTCGCTATCTCAAATTCATATCACACTGAGTGAAGATGTACTTGAGACTCCTATGGTCGGTGAAAACCACAAAATGATCTACCAGAAGATAATGTCTCCAACATCGTAAGGCATGAACAACTGCAACCAACTCAAGATCGCGCGTCAGGAAATTCATCTCATGTGGCCTCAACTGCTGAGACCAGTACGCAAAGACTCCTTCTCCCTGCATAAGCACAACTCCCAGACCGATACCTGAAGCATCATAGTACACAATATAGATCTTTCCCGGCTCTGGAAATACTAGTATCGGTGCTGAAGTCAACCTCCTTTTAGCTTCTAAAAGGATGACTCACAAGAATATGACCACAATAACCTTACACCCTTCTTAGTTAGACCAATCAGTGGTGCTGCTAAGCATGAAAAGTCATGTATGAAACGTCTATAGTATCCAGCCATCCCTAGAAAACTCTGCACCTCAAAGAAGTTCTTCGGATGCTCCCAGGAAACTACTACTCCCACTTTATCTGGGTCTATTGATACTTCTGTATCTGAGATAACATGACCCAAGAAGTGAATCTAGTCCATCCAAAAGTGGCATTTTGAGATCTTATCATATTACTGATTTTCTCTCAGTGTACTCAAAAAAATCTCAAGATGGGTGGCATGGTCGTGTCGAGTGTAAGATTACACTAATATATCATCCATGAAAACCACCATGAAAGAATCCATGTATGGATGGAATAATCGATTCATCAGTGCCATGAAAACTGTAGGCGCATTCGTGAGACTGAATGACATAACCATATACTCGTATAGACCATACCTGCTCCGAAAGGCTGTAAGGGGTATATCTGATGGTCTAACACACAACTGATGGTAACTAGACCTCAAGTAAATCTTCAAGAACACCAGGTCTTCTCAAAGATGATTAAAGAGATCATCAATCCTCGATAATTGATATCAGTTCTTGACCTTCAACTGGTTCAACTTTCGATAATCCACACAAAGCCTAAGGGTACTGTCTGCCTTCTTCACAAAAAGGATAGGAGAACCCCAAGGAGAAGTACTGGGTCTGATGAAACCCTTTGACTGCAACTCCTCTAACTACTTCTTGAGCTCCTATAACTTTAGTGTAGCCATCATATAAGGAGGAATAGACACCACTGCCACTCCTAGAACAATCTAAAAAGAAAATTCTACCTCACGCTCCAGTGGAAAACATAAAAATTCATCTGGAAAGACATCCCTAAAATGATCCACTATTGGAGAAAAGTCCATCTGTGAAGTCCCCTAGTCATCCATATAAAGACTAGTAATCTGGGTTGTAACTCCTCTCAACCCATGATGCTCGGGTCCCGTTCTGCTCACCTGGACATCCCATTCGCTCTTATGAAGAAAAGATCCACCCTCTGGTGATATGAAACTCACCCTGCAGTGATAACAATTAATGAATACCTGAAATGGAACTATCCAATCCATTATGATAATGAAATCATAGCCCGTCATATCTAGGACATAGAGGTACCATAAAAAGTTACACCCACTAACCTCTAGGGGGAAATCCTTGCACTGACATACACTCACTGTTCTAGTTCCCAATAGAGTGTCTAGTGTCAAGATATCAGCAGAAGAAAAGATGCAGAGCCCAAGGCTCTCCACAACCGAAAAATATATAAAGATATTGGAAGACCCTATATCAAAAAGTGTAGAAGCTAAAACTAAGGATACTAAGATCATACCTCGCACTGTAGAGGGTCCGGGATCCTGCTCCTATTGGGTCTACTCCACTGCAAAAATCTGGCCTGTACTATGGCCCTGTGACCCTGCCTGACCACGCTGAGCTGATCCTCCCTATTGTCGCTGGAAGCCCAGTGAATGGATACCACATACATGGACTCCAACTTGGCCTGAACAGATCCAGTTCCCAAAATAGTGAGAAATAGGTGGTGATACTCCTGAATGATGAGTCATAGAAGAACCCCTATCACCAGCTGCTGGTGAGAAGATCTGACAGAAGCGCTGAAGATGACCCATCTTGCTGCAAGATCGGTACTTCACTAGGTCTCTCGGGTAGTGTGGCCTCGTATGCCTACTCTTCTCACACTGGTATCACACCACCTGACTACCAGAAGAAGTATCTCACCTCCTTGGATATCCACATGTAGACTCCCCACGATGCTTCCTACTGTTAGTAGGAGGAATACTAACTCTAGATGTCAAACAACCATGGCTCAAAACTCCAGACTCCCTCAAATTGCGCTCCATGATCAACGCCTGGTTGACTATGGAAGTGATAGAGGTCAACCTGAAGATGTTAACCTGAGATCAGATGTTGTTCCTCAGACCATCCTCAAACTTCCTTACCAAGAATAACTGATCAACTCCTGGAATAGGCGTGAAATACTACAGTTCGGTAAAGCGAGAGTAATATTCCATAACCAAAAGAGTACCCTGCTCCAGACTCATGAACTATCAGGCTTGATCGGCCCTCAAAGTCTCTGGGTATAAGTAGTCATAGAAGATATGATGGAACTCCTCCCAAGTCATAACCTGCTGGTGTCCCGCCTATGAGATCAGATCCCACCATCTCTTGGCGGAATCCTAAAGCATATATGAGGAGAGATTGACCCGCCTCTCTAGAGGCATCTCCAGATGCTCAAAGATCGTCAGAATGTCTTCTAGCCATGACTCTGCAGCCTGGGGTCCTCCATCCACTGAGAAAGTGGTAGGATGCTGCTGCTAAAAGACTTGTGTCAATTCTTCCATTGACGGGGCAGGAGGTGGTGCTCCCTGAAAGGTCTACATCATACTCATAAATCCTTCCCTGAACTGTGCATCAACACCTGCGTCTGGTATAACATCTGGTGCCAAGACTGGCATAACAGGAGGATCTACAGGTAGTCCCTGATCATCCATATCCGGTGTTTGATCACTACCCTACAACTGGCGTACAACCGGAGGACATCTCGGTGGCATGATTCTGCAAGGTCAAATGCACACCTTAGATCAAGATTATCAAGGACCAAAATTGAAAACATAATAAGAGAACAGGAGAAGGAAAGCATTCAAGTTTTTCAAAACACGACTACATGGATTGTATAAAACCTTCACGACATGTTCCCTTCATCCATTCACATGGGCGTGTACTCCTGCCAGAACTGGTCATGTAACACCCCATACACATGGAGTGTTCACCTAACACAAGACGTTTACTTGAATCCTCTTCCCATGCCTGAGTCCTTATACACAGCTAAGCCACACTATTCTCCTTAGAATGAGACTACACGACGTGTTAGTGTCAAACACGGTGTGTACTAGATGAACCTCACTGACCCGTGTTGTTAGATACACAGTCGGTTACACGTCTTACACTACATGGCATGTTCCAGGAAGACACGGTGTGTACGAGAAACGATAACACTGGACTGTGTTGTTAGTTACATGGCTGGGTACCTGGTTTACACCACATGACATGTTCCAGACGAACATGACATATACTAAGAAGATTTTTCCGAGTCGTGTTGTTAGTGACACGACCAGTTACACGGTACTATGACACAACGCATACATCCTCTACATGACATGTCTTACCAAAGATTCCAAACCCCATTTCCTCGCCCATATAGTCTGAGACACGGTTAGAGACTACACGACGTGTACATATAGTACACAACATGTACTTAAGAAAAACAGTTTCTTCCCAAACATAAGAACACATGGCATGTATTCAAAACTACACGGCGTGTATTCTAGGTTTTTCCATACAGTAAGCCTCAGAAACTACTCCAGAGTCTAGAAAAACATTGAAACAAACATTAAAGTTCCAAATTCCGATCCGTGAGGGCCCATACTCCCCACGAATCAAATCTTGGCATCTCACACATGTCATAACAAGGTAAACAAGTCAAAGATACACCAAATTCCGATTCATGAGGGACCATAACACCTCAAGAACTAAATTTTGGTGTTCATTCAAACAAAACCTTAAAAAAATGGTACCCTATAAAACAACAAGTATTTTATCAAGGAAACTATCACAACAACATGCATCTCTAGCACAACATCTATCACAACAACATGCAATCACTAATTCACCCAATATGGCATGGTAAGAATGCATGACATGTGATTTCTAGCAAGTGCCTAAATGATGCATGAGATGGCATACCCTCATCTCATCAGGTTGAAACAGAAATAAAACCTGAATAACATCAACAATAATAGCACAAAACATGTGAATCTCCCAACAGTGAAATAAAATCAACTGTAATAATTGTAAAACCAGAAAAATTAAAATAATGAAGTAGATTGGATTTTCCCTGTACATGGGTTAGCTACTCCCGGGCACAACTTATCACCAAGTACCTATTCCGTCCTATCCCTATCTATAGGCTCCAAATAGTAAGTCAAGAGAAAAGAAAACCCTCTAATACCACTTTGTAACGTCCCGGTTCTGGAAGCCACCTAGAGGCACCCCGTAACCGGTTGGTCACATGGCCTCAAGCACATTTACTTTAATTCTAGAGGCTTCTGACTAGCAGTGAGGGACTTGAGTGTAATAGTGGGGAAACTATGCCCTCATTGGCAGAGTAACACAACTGAAGAAAGCAATAACAAAAGCGGAAGTAGGAATAATCCATACAAAAGTAAACAGTAGAAGACTGGAAAATAATAAACTAGAGAACCCACATATATATATGAATGATGCATGATACATATGTCTAGGAAATCATCCAAACAAATCACAATGCTGGAATACAAAAGTAATAAACCCAAGTAAAAAATAAAGCAAGTAAAAAACTCCTCAACATCACAAGCCATAGCTTGGTCCCATTTTCTCCATCTCTACAGCAAATCAAGTACCTGAAGTAGAAGGGAGCTTGCCCTTATCTATACCTGCAATAATATAATCTGTTTGGTCCCAAAAGCATGTCCCAAACAGGGTGTGAGACTAAATCCCAGTAGGCAACTGCCACAAGATCTATGCCTAACAGTCAATGAATATATGATAGGTACGGTACAGAAAGCAGTAAACAAGGAAGTACTCAGCAGTAACAATCCATAGTTTCAAATATCAAGAAACAACTAATCAAAGCAGATAATCACAAAAGGTAACCCTATGGGAAGTACCCAAAACATATTCCCTCTGGTCCTACCTAGAAACATAATCAAATGGATAACACAACAAGTAACCCTCTGGTAAGTACTCACAACCTATCCCCTCTGGTCCTATCTAAAAAGTACAAGCAACCCTCTGGATAGTACACTCAGTATAACCCCTCTGGTTTAGCTTAAGCATAGAATCTCTGAGGAAGCACTCACTGTCAATTCCTCCTATATTCTTGTATCATAAATAAAGGTGCTCTAGGGAAGCACTTACGTAACATTCCCTCTTGGGCCCGTGTCAAGGAACTACAGACACTATGAGGAAGCACTCACATCAATTCCCCCTATGGTCTCACATCATTAGTAAAACAGACACTATGGAGAAGCCCTTATGTCCATTCTCCCTATGGTGTACTACACCAGGTTCTCACGACCCTGTGTAAGTCAAGTAGGTATAGAAATGTGTATCAGCCAAAGTAACCCCCAAGAACTACTTGTCTAGTAGTCTACAACATATCAGCATATCAGAATAAACACACCATCCTACAACTAGGCATGGGAAAGTAAACAACAGCCTAACATGAAAACTAGACCCAATAGTCAAAATAAGCAATCATGCATGGGAAAAAACTTCTAAATCATAGAAATTAACCCTATTCACATTCAATTAACCTATAATCAATCATACAAGCATAACATACAAACAATAGGTCTAAAACAGTAAACATGCAATACCCCGTTCATGGGTATTGGAAAAAATTGCACAGATAACTCAAATAATTTTAACAAAAAGGCACAAACCACCTACCTTGGCATTGTAGGATCATTACTCTCCAATGTCGGCCCTTAGATCGACCTATAATGTGATAGATCTACAAAAACATCTAAAATGTTCAACCCACAATATCTCACGAGAGAGGATAAATCAGAAGATGGTGTTCAAGAATAAGAGAGAACTCACCGATGTGATTCCAATGCAACCGACGAAGTTCGATTTAGAGAAAGGACACTCGATCGGGGGCTCAGCAAATATCCAAATCATACAGATGCTCTCGGTCAAGTTCAACAGAGAAGAAGAGCTTTTTTCCAATTAGACACGACCCCGGTCTGTTTAATGAAAAAAAAGAAAATACACGGCATGTACTTTGGAAGTACATAACATGTACTTGTTGTTTCCGTACCCCGCATTAGGAAGCCTCCAGGTCACCCCCACATGGTTGTGTGTGTGGCCATCACATGGATACCTGAAGTAACCGAGTACACGACGTGTACTCAGAAAGTACACGACGTGTACTTTGAAAATTTCCAGAAATTCCCCTTTTTCTCAAAAAACGACCAAAAGAAAGAAAAAATACCTGAAAAGAAGGTCAGGGATCTTATACTTTATACCCAATCTTACAGTATTGACTATGATAACATAATATCTGAGTTTAGTGTTCAACTAATCGATTCAAATGAACTTGAAGTTTTGTAGATTCAAAGGCCAAGTTTTATAAGAAGTTTTTGAATACTTGAAGAAAGTCTAAGTCTCTCAATTGTGAGGAATAAAATCATAATTTGTGGGTGAATATTCACCCTTGGACAATATTGAATATCTACTTCAAGAAAATGAAGGAAGCTGAGATCTAGCTAGTGTGATGTCAGTTTGAAGACCGTGGGATGTAGTATAAAGACCCCTTCACATGTGTAATATTTTGAAGAAATGTAACTTTTATAATATGATGAAATTAACTATGTATACAAAATATTAATGTCGTGACCCTATAAGAAATCCATCCATTGATGCTGACCTAGGTTCAAGTAACATTGGTATAAAACATACCTTAGGCTCTTATGATTGACGAAGACCATAAAACACTTACTGATGAGGTAATGTCTCCACAATTTTAGGGAAAACACTACCACTTCTAACTCAAGATTGTGGGTTTCATAGTTATTATCATGGGGAAATAACTTCTAAGACCCATAAGAAATTACCAATATCTACTGCATCAGAACACAACCCAACCCAAGATGTGAAGTGTCACATAAAACCTCAAATTGAACTCCTTTTATTGGAAGATAAATAACTGTAGCACTAAGAAAATTATACTTTAGATACTCAAAAGATGTTTGAAACTAATCATTCCACAAGAACATCAGATCCTTTCAGGTCAATGCTATTAGAGGAGTCGCAACCCTAGAGAAATCAGTTATGAACCTCCCACAATAGCCTGCAAGACCAAGAAAACTTCGCACCTCTTCCACTTTTTTGGGGGATTCCCAAGACAAAACTACTTATATCTTCTATGGATCCACACCTAATACCTAATGGGATAAAACATACTATAAGAAATGGACTTCTTAGGACCAAAAAACACACTTAGGAAACTTCTCAAACAACTTATCATGGAGAAGAACTACCAAAATAGAACGTAGATGCTCTATATGCTCCTTCTCAGACATGGAGTAAAAAAGGATTTAGTCAATGAAAACCACCATGAACTTATCTAGGAACACAAAAAACACCACATCCATTAACCCCATGAACATATCCTGAGCATTCATCACACTGAACAACATTACAAAAAATTCATAATTCCCATGATGACAATGGAAACCAGTCTTCAGGATATCCTCATACTTCACACACATATGATGATATCCTGTACAAAAATAAATCTTCAAGAACCAACTTGAACCCTTTAGTTGATTGAATAAATCATCAATCTATGGAAGAGGATAACAATTTTTCACTATCACTTGGTTTAAGAAATGATAATCGATACACAACCACAAATTGTCATTATCCTTATTTACGAACAAAACTAGTGCACTCCATAGTGACACACTTGGCTAAACAAAACCACACCATAGAAAACCATAGAGATGTATATGCAGATCCCACAACTCATAATGTTCCATCATATATTGAGACATTGAGATAAGAGACATGAATGGATATAGATAGATCTTGAAATCAATCTCTCATTGAGGGGTTAATGCTACAACCTCCCCTGGAATGACATTTGGGTACTCTTATATGAACCTAGGAAAAGCTGACTATTGAACTTCTGATGAACTCAACATCATCCCATCCATCAAGGATGACAAGGAATAAACATGCCTCTGACCCATCTGAGGGTATCAATCACTAACGAACACTACTAGATCTCCACCAGCATTGAAGAACATAACCTTCATCCTAAAGAAATCTACAATAGCCTACACCAAATACAACCAATACATGATGAGGATGATGTCATATGGTTGTATTTGTAAACATAGGAAATATACCCAAGAGTGGTGATGCCTCAACACTAGCTCACTGTATCTATATAAATCAAAAAGTCAGCTAGACCTCCAACTAGGATTATCAACACTAAGGGAACTAGAAGTATCTCTACCTCAAGTCCCACAACATGGAAAAGGGAATATGATATGAAGGAGTGTATCAATCCTAGATCAAACAAGGAATTCACCCAAATAGAAAATAAGTAAAGGGTTCCTTGAACGATGTTTAGATCACCTAGTGCTAGAAATGATAAAGCATGAAGCTGACCATGACCTACTCCATGGACTCTATGACCATGATGAAGAACACCTCCAGGGACATGCTCTGTTCCATGGGGATGGAGAGTATCCCATGGCTGTCCTATTATATCCCCATATACTCTATACTGATCCCAAACTAGAGAAACCTACTACTATTGTCTTGCATAGAACTTCCCTAGCAGAGGAACCTAAAGAGGAACAATTAGTGCACGCTGAATACTTAGAAAGGTTGGGAACTCTCACTGCTGATTGTCTCAGCCTCCAAAAGAAAAACATGCATATGATCCCTTGGAATATGACTAATATTCGCTGCCCTCAGAGAAATAAGACATTGAGTGATGGGACCTACCCCTTGCTAATCAAAAACTCTTCTCTCCTGACAACTAGGAACCCTAGACCATAACTATACTTCATGAGGAATCCTAATGACTCCCCTCTCATGATGATTATTTTCTAGATAAAATCCTCTCGATGACCTATTCTCTCTCCAATACCTCAAGTTACATCTTTATCATAAATGGTGAGACCTAGAACTAAATCTCCAAATGTAAATCCTCCTTAAAATGACTCACCTTAGCCTCCTCATCTTGAAACAGGTTTAAAGCATACCATAGAAGGTTCCTAAAATGGATTCTGAACTCTCGCACACTGGAAATCCTTGGCTAAAGGGTAAACAGCTCCAGGAGACTGGACACCTTCACGGTCGAAGAAAGAAACTCAGCTTTGAACTAGTCTCATAACTCCTCCCATGATACTACTGAATCCTTGTGATCCTAGAGTAACAAGAACCACCACTACCTCACTTCCCCACACAACATCATCTCATCCAATGACACCCAATGCTCCTTCTAAGTACAGATCTAACTGAAGGATATCTTAACCTCCTATAACCAGTATTCCATGACTACATCTAAAATGGATACCTTATACTTCTGCAAAATTTGGTGCTGAAACTCTCAGAGTTTCCTCCTCCAAGTGTCATCGTTGTTAACCTCCACTCTACAGAGATCTTCTGGTGCAACCTACTAAACATCTTCTATACAAACTTAATGAGTAAATCAACTAGGAATTATGCTTGCAGAAAAAAAAACTTGTTAGAACTTCTAAACCTAGAATATGGAAGAATTTAACATTAATTAATTGTTTTATTTTATTAATTTTAGGTTATCCAATCCCAAGGTGCACCCATTCAAACACAAACACAAAGAAGAATGAAAAATGATCCTTTACTAGGTCTCTACCCTACAACCAATATCACCTCATTTAGTAGACACTGTAAGCTTAAAGTTCCATGCATCAGATTATAGGGGGCCCTAAATACCTGTGTCTCAACCAGTCTCTCATGTTTACAGTGATCTCTAAACTTATCTGACACTATTTCCCTACCAACCCATGCAACCTCACCTATTCCTAACTCCAGAATCCACCCTATCCCTCAACCATACCTCTGGTACACTCTTTCATGACCCCCTACCCACAAAGTGTACCCTCCTGGGAAGATAATGGGAGAATATAGATAGTGACACCTGAGTCCCGCCTACATTGGGCCTTGGGTTGGTGATTAACACAAAGGGTATAATAAACACACAGATGGGAGGAATTACCCTCTAAGATAACACATGTGAAAGAGAGAGATAAGATAAACACCAACCAACTCCTACCCAAAGTCCAATATAAAATAAAATCCAAAGTGAACATATGTAATGTCATGAAAGAACTATTACAACTGAAATGAAAACTGCAAGTACCAAATGAAAGTAAAAGCGATAGTGACCAAGAATCCCAAAAATCTTATACTAAACCCCAAGATAGTAGTAACTAGCATGATATCAAACCTAATACAAATGATTTGAAAAATATTTTATATATACATTGGGTGATTATAATAGTATACTCAGTAGGATCCCCTCAGATCCTCTCATGAAAAAGGTAAAGAAAGCATGCTAAAGCACAATGAACAACAAGTGAAACTAACTCATCACCTAAATAGGTATTCTAAGTTCCCATACTAAAAATAGATACTCTCACCAAGTGTCATATATAAGAGAATATGATATAATAAATAATATCAAGGGTACCCCTCTACCACTTCCCCACTAGTTTGACGCTATGCCCTAATGTCGCACGTCCTGAGAATCTCTCTCCAAAAGGCTAGCTTGCAGAAACCTGGGTGAAGCACCACAATGTTCACCTCATGTAACAAACCAACACATCCACATAATAAAAAGTAACCAGGCAGTTTTTAGGAGCCAACACATCCCGTATAATGTGTATCATACATCAGGTATTATACCTTAATCCATCACAACCCATA
This sequence comes from Viscum album, assembly GCA_963277665.1. Classification (NCBI taxonomy): domain Eukaryota; kingdom Viridiplantae; phylum Streptophyta; class Magnoliopsida; order Santalales; family Viscaceae; genus Viscum; species Viscum album. Next base: position 1,087,914,868 of record OY728130.1, on the reverse strand, counting down.
CGCTGAGTAAGGAACCTCAATCCATCACAGCCTATACATGTTATACCTATAGTAGTCCATAGGAAACTATATCCAAAATACATGTGTGTGAAATAACCAGAATACATTACATCTCTCTACAGACATATGTGGGGAAAACTAATCGTAGGTCATACCAGCATAAGTAACTACCAAGAGAAGAGAGTGAGACCAAAGGGAGTAGTCATCCATCTATTCTCCCATCGAGATGTTGGGGAACCCCCAAGGCTCAGAATATCTAGGTTTTCAGTTCCCTTAACCGACTGGGTGGAGTAGAGTATAGAAACACATTAAGTATATGATATAATATAGATCACAACCACACTATAGGCATATCCTAGTATCAGACTCAACTATAGTTAACCTCTATTAGACTCATGGATACCCCTGCTAAGACCGGATATCCTATAAGCACACAAAAATTTAAAGAGATACATTAAATTAATTTATTCCTTTAATTTGTTTCACTTTATGTTAATTAATTATTTAACCATTAATTAACCATTAAAATACTCCTCATTGCATTTCATTATCATCTCATCAAAGATCTATTCCCTCTAGGCATAAGAAAACTGATTCCACAACTTATTAGAATTATAACCTCAATATTTCATCCCAACAAGCTCTAACCCCATGGGTTAAACATTTATTCATTTACTAAAATTATTACTTTCGATAATTTTAATCACTCTAGGAAAATATCCTAAGCTAACAAACAAGGCAAACAACCAAGAACATCCATTTGGATCAAGTAGTGGGAAAAATAAAGTAGATAAACAAACAACCTGTCCGTCAGTCAAGTAATAGATATAAACAAGAATCCGGATTTTATATCAATGGGTAATCCTAGATTCAACCCGTTCCATCATCTACAATGTCCTCCCCGATACCCACATGGATATAATGATGTATCTTTCTACTCCAGGAGTTAACTACTACCACAACAACTGGGCCTCCCCACCCCTTATACCATAACAACCCTCCAGGTTCAGCCATCCTAGGCTCAGGTCACATCCGGGCCTCCTCACCCCTCATACCACAACAACCCTCCAGGACCAACCATCCCAAGATCAAATCACAAGAACTAGGAAACAAAAAAGAAACTAGGCTCTTTTCCCTAAAACAAGGCATCTAGCCTTTACACACAATGGGCTCTCATGCCTCCAAAGATCAAGGCACTTTTCCTTTATAAGAAAACAAGTGACTCAGGTCCTACAAAGTCATTATCATTTATCACACAACCAATTATTATTATATATTGAATTAACAGATTCATTATCACAGGTTATAACTACATGAAATATAAGAATAAAGATATAAAAATTATCAAAAATTAATTAAACAATTAATTTAACACGCATTTAATTATTTTATCAATAATCATTAACATGATTCAGGTTCCTTAACTAATTCAATTAAATATGCATACTTGCATTAATTTTGTTATCATAAAATTACAACAAATACCCGATTCATTAAATGTACCTCTTTAGTATTTTATCCAATTAATTATCAATTAATTCTGGATTTATGTTCTTTACCAATTTCACATTCTAAACCAAGAACAAAAATTATAGCATAGATACCACACTATCTAGAAAATCAAGAGGCAACCCATTATCACGGTAAAAACAAACACATCACCATATGATCAATACCAATTCTTTAACCTAGTTAAAGTAATTATTTAGGTTTAATTCCATTGAAATCCAAGGGGATAAATCATGATAACTCAATGATTATATGTAAATATATAGATAAGAAATTAATTACCTACCTAAAAAGTGTGTCAACATTATTCACACGACAATGGACCAAAGATGCAGATCACAATCACCTCTCCTATAAGAACTACATCCACTTGAGGATGCCACACCACAACCACACCAACAACAATAAAAAAAGCTCCATTGAAAACATGGAGATCAAGAGCCACCATATAGAAAAGAGGAACATGAGGAAATGGATCAAATAAAATACAATAATGGAGGTAGAACATACCTTTTATTGAATATAGATTGAAGGAGGGAATCTAGGGATTAATCCTTGGACAAGGAATCCTCAAAACATTGAAGAGGGGGTCGCTGGGTCGCCTAGAATCGATAGAGAGGTGCTGTAGCTGTAGATTTTGACAAACCCGAGTGGTTGAATTTTTTTTAAAACATACAACATTAGGGATTTACATGACATAAAATCCCCTTTCATGTCATGTAATCCGCAGGGCCTAGTTTCTTCCAAAAAACATGTCACCATTTTATTTTTTTATCCCTGAAAATTTACACATCGTGAACTTGACTTACACAACGTTTAATTCTTACATGATGTGTAATTCTTATACGACGTTTAATTATTAAATGATGTGTAATTATTCATGTTTCAATTAATTTTCATCCAAACTCCTCTGAACTTCCTACAAGCCTCATCTGAGCACCTTGGTCTTTAGAAACATGCAAAAGGTTGATCCACATGGATCGAAGCCCTTACATAACTCGATTTTGGTATAATACCTGAAAAATACACTTATATTTATAATAAAATTTATTATGGAGAATCCGTGTCTCAATGAGAGTTGAACATGGAATGGGGTAGGTTTTTAAGGCTAAACATTGTAAATACCACATGCCATCATTACTTACATTCTATTACTGTATGTGGTGTTGTATTTAAAGTTAAATAAGAATATATCCGTAAGTCTTAACCATCCAAAAAGGTTCAAAACCAATGGGGGTTTAAGTATACCAAGAAGAATTGATTTTTTTATAAAAGAATTTTACCACACCTGATTCATCCCCTCTCAAGTGTGTCTGTATCGATACATTGGGTATAATAGTAATGAGGTGTTATATAAATAAGAATTACTATTTACCTCTTAACATAAGGATTGTGATCTAATATCCCAAACATGACCGTTCTTTACTCACTATCTATGACAAAATTGCACGTAAAACATGAGAGCATGTCCCATGGATATTACAACACATCTATCCATGTATAAGAAGTTTTTGTTGAGATTATTAAATGGTGTGGTTTATGTGGTGGATCCCCACAATTCAAAGGTAAATGTAGGTCCTCTCTCTTATTTTGGAATATTGTGGTACCCACTTATAATTTCATTTCTTTTAAGTCCCATAATTTTAGATCAGAGTTAATTTTTAGTCCATTGGATATAGACACACACACACACACAAGTTTGGTTATGGTAATATATATCTTTACATGTGAAAATAAAATCCTTATTCTTGGAATGGTTTTTGAATCCTTCAACTACACTTTGTTTAACTTATTGTCAAGTGCATCTAATTTAGATGAACTTATAGATATTTTTCTATTTTTTAGAGAGATCATACCTTTATTTATAGAAGTAACATTGATGAAAATCATAAATTCACACATATTATTCTATAATTAAATTTTTTAATCCAAAAAATTTCATATTTTAAGGTTAATTGTCACAATTTTAAGTTTTATTAATAATTTTATATTAATTGTAAAATTAACTAATTTTGGAATTTAAATATTTTTATATTAGATTTGTATTTCAGAAAAAAGTTCTTATAAACTAATCCAAATAACTAAATTATTTTTTATAGACTCTAAAAATTTATGAGAAATATTTAATTCAACTGGACTTAAAGTTGAATCAAACATTATGAATCACAAAAAGAGAATGGAATTTGGGCCTTGGAATCTATTCCTTGATTGAACTAATTTTGAATATGGGCCTATATCTCAAAAAGAAAAGCCTAAATGAGCTTAAAATTAACATGGGGATAGGGAAAATCTGAATGGATATTTTATTTTACTGGGTGATCCAGTGATTCTACCTCCTTAATAGTCATAAATTCTTGGGAGGTCAGAAAATTATAATTTGGATAGTATTTAGGACATAAAAGTTTTATATATTAAAACTATCATAACTAGGGATACACTTGTCCAATGGATATTAAAACTTTTGGGTGGAAATAGGATAAAAATAAATAAAAACTTTAATTAATACACAATTATGATATTTGGAAATCAAGTGGTCCTAAGAGAAGTAAACTTTCAAAGGATATAATTAAAGACAAAATTTTCCACTTCCCTCATTATAAAAATACTCCTCCACTTCCATGTCAACAGGTGGATATTTTTGTTAGCCATTTTGTGAAGGTTTAAGATTTTATAATTATTTTTTATTTTTTCAATATATTTTAGTTCATCTTCCACTCATCTATTTCACTTTCTATTATTTGTTTCTTCCATAGTTCCCTTCTCAACTCTATGAAAATAGAGAACTAACTTCAGTGCTTGTTCAGGGGGTGGGGGTATTAACGTTTTAAGTTTATTATGCCTTAATTATTTTCCATTATTCTATTATGATAATTTAAGTAGTGGTGAAACCAGTTTTGGTGTATAGTTAATCCCATGTTCACTAATATTGTATTCTTCTTCATATTCATTTTTATTCCTCTCATTCATCATCATAATGATGAATATGGGTTGGAGTAACATTATGGTGATAATGTGAGGGATTATTTTCTTGAATGTAGAGGGTTGGTGTAAGATATCCACAACTAAAATAGTAGGGTTTTGAGTGATAGGGTTAATATCTATAGTGGATAGAACAATGATAATATTTTTAAATAATAATGATAACATTGTCATGAACTCCTAAGAATAACTTATTCTTTCTACTTATCTAACTTCATTGTGTTTTTTTTCTTTATTTTGTGTTTCATGCATATATATATATATATTAATATCATACATTTCTTAAACCCCACACTATATTAGTTTATTATAGTTTTATATTCTATTTTTAAATAGAGATAATAGAAAATCAGTTTGTGTGAGTGGCCTACTCAAGATATTGACCCTTGTGTGTACATTATATTTCATTAGTAGGTAGTAAAAATTTATTTGGGAGGGATCTCTCATCAAATATATGGGTTATTGGATTAAATTGAGATTCAATTGGCATAATAGACCAATTAAATAATTAATTATATATCATATCATTTATTTAGGTATTAATATATAACTATGATATTATTTATTTTTTATGAGTAGAGATTAGATTACGAACCTTTGGTTGAGTGTAAAGTAGGAATTATGGTTTATGCAACAACTCAGTGTGAAAGTTAAGAGAGTGACTATGTTAACAGTCCCATAATTTATGTATCCATATATTGAATGGATAACCATGATGTTATTTATTATTTTATTAGTTGAGGAACCATATCATAACCTAAAAAAACTATTCTGTATGATTAAAAAAAATTAATCATCATTTTTTTCATCAAATTACATCATTTACATGAGAAGTATTAGTGAAACATACAATGATGCTTGTGAAAAACCCTAAATGAAATTTGTATTTTTCTACTCATATTACTCAGAAATATCATTCCAACCATAATATATTATTTTAAAGAAAATATCATAAATAAATTTTTATTAGAATTAATGTTTTCCAAAGATTATATTTTTATTAATTTTATATCATTTAATAAAATAATATTTATTTTAAAATGTCATTTATATCAATTTTGTTACTATTAAATATTTTCATTTTTTAAAACATCATTACAACATGATAATTTCTAACCAATAATTAAAACATGTCACTAAAATGTCTATGTTATCTATAAAATTAGTTTATTTCATTAATTAAGTAAAATTATATTTATTTTAATATTATTAATATCATTTAATTGATTCTTCTTTTATTAAATAAATCACTTCATCATCACTGTGTCAAAATTAAATTTAATTATTTAATGTCTAAAAATTATAAATAAATTATCATTATTTATATAAATTTATTATATTTATAATGAATATTTATAGTTTAATTTATCTTATGTATAACACTATATTAAAAATTATTTATTTATTAAAATTTGAAAATGATACTTTTAACTATTCTTTAAATAAATTATAATAAATGTCTTAATTTAACACAAGTGGCTTAAAAAAGATCATATTTTTGAACTAAGATTGATTTTGGTTGAAAAAAACTTATCCAATGAAATTATGAAAAGTGTTAGGGTAATTTTATATTATTATAATATTATTTCTACCTTTAATTACCCTATTTACCTTTATCCATGGTAAATAAAATTCAAAAGTTACTATTCACCAAAAATTATTTTGATCAAATTGAACCAAAATTTTCATAATGATTACAAACATGTATGTCCATTTTTATAAATTAAATTCACAGAAGTGGTAAAATTATGTTTAATGATAATTTTCAAATGTGGCTAGATGACAAATAAAAAGACACGAAAAAATGTTCAATGAATTTTTATATCTAATTCTATTATAAAAATGATTCAAATGACCTAAATTGGGTTAATATATTTATTGTTTCTTTATTTTGACTTCAAAACCAATTTAAATTAAAATAATTATTTAAATTAGAATGTTGGTTTTTTAACAATAATACAATGTTTTTCATTATTCATAAAAAATGAAAATTTTCCAAAAAATACCAAAAATTCACCCTAAGATAATTTTGATATCCTGAATTCAAAAATGAAGTCAATTTTACCAAATTAAATTTATATGAGTGTATAAAATTAATTTTATTATTCTTTATAAAAGGACATTAAAAGTAGTTACTTTAAGAAAATAGTATTTCAAAATATATAATTATTTTACCGAAACTTATACATTTCATTATAAATATGTTTTATTTATGTGAAAGAATTATAAATAACATTTAAAATTTATTTGTTACTATTCATATTACTATATTCAATGGATATGTTATAAATATATTATTTAAATAATTACAACACTAAAGTGTTGTTTTGTAGAAACTCAATCTTGTGTGTTACACAAGCCAAGTCGGTACTATGTGCAACACAAGATATTTAAGATAATGTACTGTGAAATATTTCGGTGTTACACATGACACTAAAAGAAGGAAAACACATATCAAGAAGTATATTAAAAAAGTGAATATGAAACTATTTTAGTTGAGAAGTATGATGGAGGTTCTAATAATAATGAAAATTTAGATGAAGTACAAGTTTAAGAAGATGATTCATTCATTTATAGCGATGAATGTCAATCTACATCTTATCATAAAAGGATAGGAAAATACATGGAAGTCTAAAATATTATTTGAGAACAAGGAAATTCAGTTAATACTAGAATAACATTGAGGATATAAACACACACTTCATTGTTCTCTAAAGTTGAACCAAGAGATGTGAAAGAGGTTTTGGAGTATCAAGAGTGGATTAATGATATAAAAGAATAATTAGATCAGATATAAAGGTATGCAACTTTAGAATTAGTTCCCAAACTAATAAAATAACAATGTTATAAAAAAAGTGAGTGTTTCAGGGCCTTTGTTAACATGAAGGCCCTGGATATCTGGGATAATGTCTCTTGTATAATGCTTCCCAAGCTCAATTCTGACCATCATCCCATCTTACTCAGCTCTTTATCTAATGAACACAGAACTCCCCTTCCTTTCAAATTCAATAATTCTTGGTCTCTAGACCTTGACTGTGTTACTTTGATTAATAACACTTGGAATTCTATGAACCATCATCATTACTCTTTTGCCTGTATCTTCAAATTGAAAATTTTAAAACAATATCTCAAAGGTTGGTGTAAAACCAAGAGCATACAAATGGATTCTGACATCACCTCTCTTGAAGATGAGCTTAATCAAATCCAAACTCGTAGTACCAACTCTGATTTTACCCTTTACCCTCAACTGGAGGTCAATACAACTCTTAAGCTAAACACTTTACTCAACTTCAAGGATAAAATTCGGAAGAAAATGTTTAAGACCAGATGGCTGACTGATGGGGATAGAAATACTATGTTTTATAACTCTCTCCAAAGAACCAGAAAATCCAATCGTCCACTTACTAAACTGATTCACAATGACTTGATCATTGACTTAGAAGAGGCCATCTCAGATCATGTTGTCTCTTACTTTAATGACATTTTCAATGGCCCTGAGATAAACATTGATCTCGATCCCAATATTATTCCCTTAATGGTGGATGAGAAAGACAATGACTCTCTCTTAGCTATTCCATTGGAGCATGAAATTAAAGAGACTGCCTTTAGCTTAAATCCAGATAGTGCTCTCGGACCGGATGGATTTAATAATGGTTTCTATCAAAATCACTAGGACACCCTTAGTTCAGATGTTTGTAAACTGGTGAGGTCCTTTTTCACTCACGGATCTCTTCCTCAAGGTATCAATGCTCAATTCCTCACCTTAATACCTAAGGTTGATAATGCTTCTGAAATTCATCAATTTAGACCGATTTCTCTTATCAATACCCTATATAAGATCATTACCAAAATCATTGCCAACAGATTGGTTCCGATTTGCAACAAAATTATTTCATGGAATCAGTTTGGCTTCATCAAAAACAGATCCATCCAAGACTGTATTTGTCTTGCCTCAGAATTTACCAACATCCTCAATAAAAAAAATAGAGAAGGTTGTGTTTCCATCAAGCTTGATATTAAAAAATCCTTTGATACCATTGATTGGGGATTTATATTTGGAGTCTTGAAAAACTTTGGTTTTCATGAGATTTTTATCAAGAGAATCAAGACCTTATTTCAATCTGCTATCATTTCCATTTTAATAAATGGCACCCCTCGAGGTTTTTTCAAATGTTCTAAAGGTGTTAGACAGGGATATCCTCTTTCATCCATTCTGTTTGTTATTGCAGAAGACTACTTTAGCAGACTCATTCATAATCTGGTTGATCAAAATAAACTTAAACCCATTCAAGCCGCTAGAAACCTCAATGTCCCCACTCACCTCCTCTATGCTGATGATATTATTTTTTTTAAAGGGAGATCAAATAAATATTCAATGTCTTAAGCAAGCTATCTCTAATTATGAGAACATTTCTGGCCAAACTATTTCCTGGAACAAATCTCATATTTTCTTTGGAAAAAATTTCCCTGTTAGAAGGAAAACCACTATCACCAGTAACCTTGGAATTAAAGAAGGTTTCTTTCCCTTCACGTACTTAGGCATCCCGATTTTCTAGGGATGTCCTAAATCATTTTATTTCTCTAATATCACTGATCAAATCATAAATCAACTCTCTACTTGGAAGGGGAAATCCCTTTCCATGGATGGTCGAATTTGTCTTGTCAAATCAATCGTTGTCTCTAAGTTGGTTTACTCGCTCATGATTTATAAATGGACCATAGGTACTTTCAAGAAAATCAATACCTATATAAAAAATTTCATTTGGATGGGAAGTATCTTTGAAAGGAAACTCGTCACCATCCCATGGAAGACCTGTTGTAAACCTCTTGATAATGGAGGCATTGACATCAAAAACTTAAAATTGTTCAATGATGCCCTGCAAGAGAGATTCACTTGGCGTCTCATTAATAACAACTCTAAAGCTTCTAAATTTTTAAATCATAGATTCCTAAATAAACTTTTAAAAGGAAATTTTAATTTCATTAACTCCTCAATCTGGCCCTCTATTAGAAACTCTTATCATAAGATTATGGCTAACTCTAGATGGATGGTCAGCGCTGAATCCAACATTAAATTCTGGTGTGACAACTGGATGGGTAATCCTTTAATTTCTATGCTGCCTCCAAATAACACTCCTGTAGACACCAGCCATACTATTAAAGATGTTATGAAGCTTCATAGGCATGATCTCCCCAACAGCATTGCTCAAATCATTGAAAATTATACCTTCTCCATTTCTGGGGACTTCCTTGTTTGGGAACCTGCTCCCAATGGCATACTTGACTCGAAAAATTTCTACATGCACAACTTCTCTGGTAATGAACCTAATTATAAATGGGTGAGCACCTTCAATAAGACTTGGATCAAACCCTCTAGGTTCTCCCTTATTTGGCGTATTCCTCACAATAAATTGCCCACTGAAACTCGACTTCAAGCCTTTGGCATTCAACTTTGCTCACAATGTCATTTATGTAATCAGCACAGGGAGGATTCTGATCATCTTTTCTTGTCTTGTGCTACGGCCTCAGCTCTATGGAACTACATATTTGAGTTTTTTAATTTTTCATGGTCCTTATCTGACCCAATTTGTTTACTTTTTAAGAAATTTACTAAACATGAAGCCTCTCAGTAAGTCAAAAATTTGTTTCTTGCGGCAGTGGCAGAACTACTACATGAAATCTGGTATGTAAGAAACTATCTTATCCATAATAATCACTCTTTCAGTCTCAATGCAAGAAAAGTTCAAATTCTCATTGCGATACATGAAGTTGCCTCAATTCAAAAAGATTGTTGCAGCAATTATATTGGAGACTTCGAGATCCTCAGACGTATCCATGTCCCGGGTATTTTTCCAAAGACCAAGCACCCCTTTGAAGTATTCTGGCAACCTCTGATGCTGGGTTGGATTGAAGTGAATGTCGACGGTGCCTCAAAAGGCAATCCTGGACCTACCAGCTGTGGGGCCATTTTTAGAGATTCTGCTGACCATTACCAACGTTGCTTCTACAGTGGGTGTGGGATTGCCTTATCCATTGAAGTGGAGATTCTAGGAGTCATCCATGATGTTGATTTTTCTCTCCAAAGAGGATGGCAAAAACTGTGGATTGAAAGTGATTCTACCACCATTGTTCAAGCCATTTGGAACAGAGTTATTCATCTCGCCTGGCCACTCACTACACGTTGGATGAATTGCCTGAATTCGCTTCAGGAGATTGACTACATTACCACACATGTCTTTCGTGAAGCGAATACTGTTGCTGATGCCCTTGCCAACAAAGGTGTCCACCATAGCATGATTTGGTTGGATGCGCTGCTAGCTGATTTACTTCACCTCTTTGAAAGAGATTGTAATAAAATCCCATCCTTTCGACTCATGTAAACTATTTTTTCTTTAATTAATGAATGGTGCTTCGGTCTTTGACCGAGGCATTACCCAAAAAAAACTTGTGTGAAATGGGTACTCATAGGTTAAAGTTATTGATTTTGATGATAACATAATAATGGTTTATAGACTAGGAACCATTGGGACATTTCTTGATATTACAACATAAAGGAAATAAAATATTTTCTAAATTGATTTCAAATATTCCTTTCCCAATGAAGATTTTAGAAGATGAATTTTATATTGATCAACCCAATGATTTATTGATTAGTTAATATGAAAGTTATGTTTTAAAGTTAAATAAGGCTCTATATAGGTTAAAACAAGAATCAATAGTATGATATTAAATTTTATATGATTTATTGAAGAAATTAAAGTTAAAGTAAGGAAGAGTGAACAATAAAATCTATATGTAAGTTGATAAATTGGTATCAATTATTTTTATTATCTATGTATATGATATCATTTTCACTAGAATTAAATAATGAGTTTGTAAAGAGTATGTTTTAGAGATGAAGAAGTTGTTTTAAATGTATATATTTTGTGAAATGAAAAATATTTTATACATACAAATTTATTTAGAGGAAGATCACATATTTCTTACTCAATATAAGTGAAATTAAGAAATTATGAGGAATTTTAGCATCAAGGATTAAAATTTGGTTTCTACTCCAATTTTAGTGCAAACTATAATACCCAAGATTCTACTATAGTAAATAAACTTTTCATCAAAAAATTATATCACAAAGAAAATTATATTATTTCATAAAAATGGAATAAAAAACTATAATACAATAGAAAAATATAAAATTACTTTCATAATAATAGCTAAAACTAGTACCATAGAACAAGTAACAATATGGATCACCACCGTAACCTTGTACTTTCGAGGATCGTACTCTAAAAAGAATGAAAATTATAATAGTTACATTACTGTTATAAAGAAAATAATAAGAAATGGAATATACATGGTATAAGAACTAATATAACTATATGAATTAATTTATATGTTAGAATGAAGTTTATTTATAAGGGATTATATGTCCTTTGGAATTTGACTATTGGAATTTGACTGTTGGAATCTGACAGTTGGGAACCTGGTTGTTATAATCACAATGTAACCATTATACATAAAAGTGTGTATTAAAAATGAAAAAAATCCATTTTATAATAATATAATTAATAATTAATAATATTTTATATTGATAAATGAATAGTAATATAATTATACAAATATTCCTTAGAATAAAAATAAAAAAATAAAGATTTTTTTAAAAAAAAAAGGTTTTAAAATATACCAAGTTTTTTAATTAATAATTAATGTTATTATATATATATAATTATTTTTATATAAATTACCTTAAATTTTAAATCAACACATTGAAATTATGCAATGATAAAGTTTTCATATTTTCCTGAGATAATCTATGTTTTAGTAAATAGTGAAATACAATAAGCATATACGAGAAGTATTATGGAATAATTATGATGTAAAAATGATGTAATAATTAATATAAGTAAATATAAAACAAAAAATAAGTAATTTTATTAATTTAATGTGTTAAGGTGATTTTCCAAACCTAGAAATAACTTTCTAAATTCTATAATTAAAATTAAGAATTTTAAAATAATATTTTATAGAAGAATTATATTCTCATGGAGAAAGTAATATAAAATAATTAAGTTTAGTTCTAAACCATTAAAATATCAAAAACCATGTCTTAAATTTATAAAACAATGTACTAAAACCATGGGAAATATAATGGTATTTCATTTTCCATAACATATATTTCCAAGGTTTATGTTCAGAAATTAATAAAAAATCCCCTATCATTTGATACAAATACCCACCCATTCTCCCATTAATATCCACTAAAAATCCATTTATCATGAATTACCTATTGTTTTATCTCTCAATTATACTTCTAGAGAGTTTCTAAGGTTTTAAGGTTCTCTTCTCAAGCTTTAAGAAGCTACCTTTTATGGTAAGGGTTCCTAGCCTCTTACCCCCCTTTATTTTTACAACTCTACCATTTTATTTTATTTTCAATAAGAAATTATTTTATGATTCATTGTTATAAATTCCTTATTATACTATCAACGATTTATCACCATTACCTCTCATTATACTACCTTCATATGCATTTATTATACCCAAACATTCTCATAGCCTTAAAATATACTAAAATCTTGGTAAAGTAAAGAGTGTGTAGTTTCCTAGAAATGATGTCCCTATTTGAATATAAAAAGTGGATTTTGGGTCTATCTTACATGAACCTAGAGGTTAAAACCCTGAAAAACATTGGTTGAGTATCAACTCGATCTTCACTCGGTGCACAACTAATGAGACTAACTGTACATCGGGTTTGATAATCCCAGGGGGTATGATTTGGATGATTCATGAGCTCTTTGTGAACTATAATGAATGATAATTTACTATTGATATCCTTACATCATTAAATTACTCTTTACGTCTACTTTGTTATCATTCCATTTGTAAGGGTACTTTCTATTTCATTGTGAATATCCTATTGTTTCTAAGTTTATTTCAGGATATTCCCATTGATTACCACATTGTTCCATTAAATAGGGAAATATTTATATTTTATTTATCCATATTTCTTATATAGAAAACTATCGATTACTTATCCATGACTATATAAGAGGTTCCTTAGGGAATATTATGATATGTATTATTTTATTATTCTATTCATATGATGGATGTATTGGATATATTATGCAATGGTTGGTCTAGGAATTATATATCCTCTCGATTCCTCGGTAGGTATCATTAGAAAAACTAGATTGGGTATTTGGTGTAATCTATACTTATTTATGTATGATGAATTTTCATGAGGCCTTGATGGTATGCTTATGATGACTGAAATTATGAATTCCATCAATATTTAATAAGTTTTTCTTATTTATATACCTATTTATTTTCATTTAATCCATGGATATTTTATGCCCATAGTTTATGGAATTTATTTATTCTTTTCATATTATTTACTCCATACTTATACTATAATATCTTCCACTAAACTCTACCCCTTACTGAGCATTTGATCTCACCACTTTATATTTTTTCCCATTTGACTAGAAAACCATGAAGATTACTATGTGTGACTTATGGATTTTAGAATAGAAATAATTTTTTTTTCATGTATTCAATTGGTGTACCTTAAGTTTTCAATGTAATGTAATGATTATTTAATTATATAGTATTAATACCACTAAACTTCTGGATCATGTGCATAGTGATCTATGTATTATGAACCATTGTAATAAAATAACCACTGCATCTAGGTTATTGGAGTTAGGATGTTACAAGAACCAAACTATCTAAGGATGAAAAGGGAAAGAAGTGGACCCAAGAGAATTAAATATGTATATTAAAAGTTTAATTTATTTGATAACATTAATTATGGATGTTATATATGTTATTACATTATGTTCTAGGCATCAAAGTGCACTAAAAGGGTCTCATTTCATCGATGAAAAGTGATTTCTTAGGTATATCAAAGGCATAGATAATTATGGATTGAAATATGGTAGTTGTGTAAAGATTGATCTATTTGGATATAGGGCTAGAAACATTGATAATAAAATATCAACATTTGGGAGAGATTTCTTTTTAGGAGAAAGGTCTCTTTGTTAGAAAAAAATGAAACAAACCTCGGTGGCCTTGATTAATACTAAAAGATCAACATTTGTGAACTATTATAACAGTTTTTGGTGATCAGGAATATATGGTCTTATTTTATAAAGGTTTAAAGAATAGTTTTTCAAAAGTAAAAAAATAATTTCAAGTGGTAGAAGAAGTTAAGAAATGGAAGTAAATTACTATTTATGGAAAAAGGATTTTATTATTCAATATTCTTGTTTCCTACACCAAGTTCACTCACGTAGGTTTAGAATTATTGAATGATGATTTATTTATAAGTGTGATAATTTTAAAAGGGACTTATATTCCTTGGTTGGAAACAAAATCCAACTAGGGATACTGTTGTAACCAAGAGATATTTACAAGTAAATGTTATGACATGAAGTGGACATAACCTTAGGGGAGTTTTTTTAGACTCAAGGAGGGTTTTTTGTGATATGGAGTTGATGAATTTTCCTGTATCATGTAGTATTTTTCTAAAGAATATGATTTAGAGAAGTGAAGAGGTGGATATGTTTATTTTGTTGTTTTTTTTTGTCAATTCATAAATTCTATTCAAACCCACATAAAATAATGTTTTTTATGTGAGAAAAAGGTTATTTGGAAGTGTTTGAAGTAGGCCTGGGGGAGTTTGTAACTATTTGAAAGTAATCTAAAAATGGGTTTTGAGATGAGTAGATTTAGATTGAAAAATTTCCATTCACCGAATTATTGAGTCAGAAGTTCTAATTCTTACTTTTCCATTCAATTATTTTTGGAAATCACAAACACTTTCTTAAAAACATTTTGACTAAATTTTTATGTCCAAAGTGTTTTCGTATGTTTTTTGTAGAAAACATTAATTTTTACCATACTTATAATAAGTTCTAAAGTATTATGAATATAAAATTTACGTTATTAATTATGATTATTTAAATTTGTATGTGTCCAATACAATTAGACTCAACTTTATGAGAACTATAAGTTATACTTTCTGTCATGTTTATCATACTAAAAAAGTCTTAAAAATAGGACTAATAACTGTATTGATATAGTCAGACTGAAACTCATAAAGTTTATTATATCAATATTGTTATGAATGTCCATCAGACTGACTAAGTTTATAATCAGATTAAAAAGATAACAAAAGTCAAAATTTTGGTGATGATTCTATTATATTGACATTTATGGCATTATATTTGGTTTAACTCAAAAATATTTAATAGATTCTTTTATGGATCTTATGAATTATGAGTTTTAAATGAGTATGATGGGCGAGTTAACATATTTTCTTTGTTTTCAAATCACAAAAAAACCAGAAGGAACTTTTATATCTCCACATAAGTATATAAAATATATTCTTAAGAATTTTGGATATGACAATACTAAAAGTATTAGTACTCCTATTGGTACCTCAAATACTTTAGATCTTGATGAGGCTAGACAACCAGTTGATGAGAAAAATTTTAGAGGTATGATAGGAAGTTTACTTTACTTAATTGTAGTCATCCAAATTTAATGTTTTCTATATGTTTATTTATAAGATATTAAAAAATCCAAAAAAATCCCATCTAAAAGGTGTAAAATGAATTTTTTGTTATCTTAAAGGAAATATGGATTTATGACTTTTTTATTACTCTATAAATGTTTCCAAATTAAAAAGTTTTTCAGATGATGAATTTTTTGGTTGTTAAATGGATTGGAAAAGTATATTTGGAACTTTTAATTTATTAGGATATTACTTAGTTTCTTTTTCGTGTAGGAAACAACACTCGGTATCAATTTCCACTACAGAATCCGAATATATGGCAGTTGGAAGTTTTTGTACTCAAGTGTTGTGAATGCAACACACACTCACTGACTATGACATGAATTTTACCAAAACTAAAATACTATTTGATAACAAAAATTAAATTTACTTAATTAAAAACGCAGAACATCAATCACGTGCTAAGAAAATAGATTTAAGACACTATTTCCTTCAGTATCACACACTTAAATGGGATATAATTTTACAATTATTTGGAACACAAGATCAACTTGATTACATTTTTAAAAAACCTCTTAGTTATGATATATTATAATATATCAAACAGAAGCTTGGAATGATTAAAGTTAATTAATCATTCATATCTACTTATTGTTGAATTATCACCTTAAATTAAGTTACTCCTTTTCATAGGGGGTGTAAATATTTTTTTTTTAATTTTTTAGAAACTTTTTTTTCTAATTTTTTTAGTTTTCTTAAAACTTTTATCATATTGAGTTTTCTGGATTCATTTTTCTTTATAAAATTTTTGGAGTTAAAATCCTCAAAATGGTTTCTGGACTCAAAAAAAGTTATAAAATTTCTAAATTCAGAATTTTTAAAAAGTTTTAAGAATAAAAAATGATCATAATTAGTTTTTCTAATAAAACTATTACAACTAGTTTTCTTAATTAAATCATCATAACTAGTTTTTATTTCAAAACTATCGTAATCTATTTAGTTTAAGAAAACAAGAAGAACATGTTATTCATACCGATGAAACTCTTCACTCCAAAAAGAACTCTTTTATTATTTTAGTTTTTTTACTATTTCATTAAATTGATATTATTGTTGTTGTTGCTTTATGTTTTATAGAAAGCATTGTTTAATTTTTAATTTTTTAAAATTTTTCCTAATAAGAATCATTCTATATTTGATAAATGTTTTAAAAACCACAAGAATTAAATTTGTTTAAAACATTCTTCAAAGTAATATTGACCATTGGATCAATGAATCTTTAGCTCAACCATTGGTTTTGTTATGGAAGATGAACTGCCACACCTTGATGCCTATATAAAGAAGGACCATCCTCTATCCTATGTCTATTGTTTAGTTCTTCTACTCCTGAGTTGTTGTACCTATAAAAGGCATCATTATGATAAGTTTTATTTTTGTCCAATCCTTGAATCCAATATCAGATCTGATATCCACCAAGGAGGATTTTGTAAATTGGTAGGTATTCATAGAAAGATAGGTTGAGAGATCTTTTTATGATAAATATGATCCCAAATTGAAGAATATTATTTCATTTCAAGGTTGGGAATCTGTTTGTGTGTAAAAACTTAATAATTATTTTGTTTTGTATTATCCTGATATATTTCATGAGTTCTAGACTTAATTATAATTAATTAAGGAATATGGGAAAGAAAAAATATCTTTTACCCTATATGAGAATCATTATAAGATGAAATATAATAAGGTTTCATATTTTTTAGGTGTACCCGCAGAAGGTGAAGCATATTTCCCTTCACATATGCTACCAAATGTTCTTGGTACTTTTAAAAAGTCTAAACAAAAATATTCTCTATTTTCTCATTATGAGAAAACAATAATGGTTTTACACCTCCCAACAGAAAATAGAGTAGTGGATTTGTGGATGCAAAGTTTCTTGATATTGAGAAAAGGAAGCCAAGACACGTTAAAAGTATAAGATGTTTTTGTGTTGGACTTATTGGAGAACATGAGGAAGATTGAACTTATAAAATTAATCTTTATCACCATAGAAAACATAAAAATAGGCTTAATTTAATCAAGGATTATTATGTTTTTGTCCTTTATAATCAATTTTTTTGAAAAGTAAATGAAGTTTTTTAGAGTAACAAACAATTCATTACCAATGAGGGAGAAATTTTATTCATTAGTGATGATACGATGAATTCGGATAAGGATATTATTTGATTATAAATCAAATAATTTTGTTTATAATCCTGATGGAGATGCTTCAGAAGAAAAACCACCAAGGAAGTCAGAAAAAGATGATAAGAAGAAGAAGAGAAAGGTTGGGACCTCTCCTCCAAATAAGAAAAAGAAGAAAAAGAAATTTTTTGATGAAGTATTTGAAGATTGGATGAAAAAGAAATCTATTAAGAAATAAAGGGATACAAAGTTCAATATTGATCTCATTGAGGAAAAATATTTTAAAATTTGAGTATCCGAAACTCTAGAAAAAGAATCCAAGAAGAAAAACCAGAAGAAAATTTTACAATAACATCAGTTGTGTGAAAATATTTTGAAAGGCGTTGAAAGAACTTTAAAAAATATTGTTCTCCCAACAAGACATACTGATTAATGAAACGAAAAAGAAGTCTTATTCTTTGAATAAACTTTATAGTTTATGCTGAAATTACTTCTATCGTAGAAAAAAGAAGGGAACATATTTTTGGTGAATAATTGGTGCCAGTTATTCCTAAAAATCAATTGGAACAAAAAATAGCTGGAAAAGGATATTTTAGAACTATAAGTCAGTTATAAAAAGAGCATAAAGAATATGTCAATGAAGAAGTAGAAGGAAAATAAAGAAAAGATATAGGAGAAGAATAAGAGTACAAAGAAGTTGAAACATAAATAAAAGAAGAGGTTGAAGAATGAGAAGATAGAGAAGAGGAAGAGAAAGAAGAAGGAAATAACAATGATGAAGATAAATAAAATCATTCTAATAAGGAATATTTTTAATCTTTATCCTCATTGGACTTACCTTAAAAAACCTATAAGGAAATTAAAGATGGTAGTTCTGAAGAAAATAATCCTTATTAGAAGAAGAAGAACGATCATTATCAAAGAAAGAGGAAGATGATCAAAATTAAAGAACCAAAGTTTTTGATAAACTACAAACTGAAGATGTATAAATTCTTAAATTATATAATGAAAATAAAGTTACTAAGAAAAATGATAAGGAAGATTCAAGGAAATATAAGAAGAAATACAAGGTAGTGGAAGTTAGACCGAGCTAGATAAAACCTCCTAAGGTTCAGAAAGATCAGTCAGATTCACTTGGAATAATAGATCTGGAAGGAATTGATTATATTGTTCATGATTTAAGAAGTATTGAAGAAAAAACTACATATTTTCCAAATCTCAAGTCTTTGTTTCAGTTTATTCAAGAAAGTATTAATGAGAAATCAAAATTGATAATGGTTTTTACTAAGAAAGTGATCCACATTGAAAGTGAGTTGAAAGTTTTTAAATAATGTTCCAAGAATCACAAAAGAGCATGTAACCAAATGGTTAAGTGTTCTCACCATGTTGATTCATATATCAAAATGAACCATGATCTGTTTGATGAAGTTAATAAGATTCTGTTAGAATCATCAAGTTCTTTCAATGAGTTATCATCACACATGGAAGAAAGAGTAACATTTTTGAAGAATTATGAGATGTAACCGATGAAAAAACTGAGGAAGTTAATGTTTTGAAGAAGAAGATATGAGACATGAAACATGAGATGACCAGACTCAAATCTGTCAAACCCAAAATATTATTTTTCAAGGATGAATATAACAAGTTATCTAAGAAAATTTCAAAGATGAAGTCTTGAGAAGAAATAATAGAGAAGATTAAGAAAGACAAGAAAGAGTTCAAAAAGATAAAGGATTTTGTGAAAACCCTAATGAAGAAAGATTTTTTTATTTTGAACTCTCTTTATACTAGTTTTCTAAAACAATTGAAAGTTTATTTATGAATGAATTACTTTTTCATCCAAATCAAATTTATTTGAATGTTTTTCAATTCTGTTTGGTTCAATTTTATTTCATATTTTCTATAATTTTTTAGCTAATTTATTATATTTTTTTCACATATTTTTCCTTCTCTAACTCTTTAGGAATCTTCTAACACTTCCCTAAATTATTTTTGAAAATCACAAAGGGGGATAAATTATTAAATGAGGAGAATTTTTTACTAAGGATGATATGTTTCTTTAAGGGGAGAATATCTTCCAAAGGAAAGACTGTTTTATTAAAAGGGGAGATATTATCCAAAGTGGGAGTTTATCATTTTCAACATCATACAATCCGTCATATTCAGAAGAGTTATAAAATCAGAGGGAGTTAATATTTTAATGAATAACTTTGAATATTAAGTGCTTAAAAGAATTATGATTTCAAGTTTTCAAGTTATTTTCATTTTAGTTTTGGGGTTTTTCCTTTCCAAAAAAGGGGGATATTGTTGAGTTGCAAGTTTTACTTCTTACTTTCCCATTCCTTTATTTTTAAAAGTTACAAAAACTTTCTTAAAATTTTTTAGTGACTTTTTTTGTCCAAATTGTTTTAGTATTTTTTTATAGAAAACATTACTTTTACCATACTTATAATAAGTTCTAAAGTATTAAGAATATAAACATTACATTATTTATTTTGATTTTCAGAGTGAGTATGTGTTTAATATAATTGGACTCACCTTTATCAGAACTAAATGTTATAATTTATATCATGTCTATCATACTGAAAATGTATTAACAATCAAACTGATACTGGTACCAATACAATCAGACTGTAACTCATAAAGGATATCATATTGAAATTATTAAGGAAGTCCATTGGACTGACTAAGTTTATAATAAAATTATGAATAATTGTTTATAATTTAAGAAACTTACTAAATAATGTAATGGTTGTTATCAATATGACGTCAAACATTAAGTTATGCTAGAACCTTATGATATTTCAAGTTCCAGCTATCCAAAGTTGTTGCAATAAACTTGGAAAATATGAACGTTGGGTGGATGCTTATAAATAATAAGTCATTTAAAGAGTTTGGAGCTGGTTGATTACTTTATCTCTTGAATATTGCGTTGTGTGAACCACTAATTCTTAATTAGTGTAATTATTTAGAGTGTTTTCGTTCTAAGGAAACCTTTTCAGGTTTTCTCCTTAAGAATTTTTGTAATTATAAATTGCATCAGATCATTGTTATGATTAAGGGCTTCTATGGATAAAAATATGGAGAATCTAATCCATCAGATCATGGGATTATAGTGATATTAAAATAAATCCAATCATCGTATTGAGAGATTATGGGGATATGAATATAGGGTTATTCCGATCTTTGTATTGAGAGATTTCCTGGTAAGTAAAGTCAAACATTACTGTATATATAAAACAATGGATACCTTTAGTCTGGGTTATAGACTACCTTTCTCTTAAGGTTAAAATAGGTTTATATTTTAATAACTTGTTAGTCATTCTTACATTTTTTTTTCTATTTTATTAATTTTTGTTTAAAAGATTTATTTCAATTGTGCATATAATAGAAAGATAGCCATCAAACTTAGCTTTCTATAAAATTAGTTTTATTAGTATCATTCTGAATAAGATAATAACTAAGATCTGATAAATTGTAACTATAAAAAAAGGAACTAATTAGAAGGGGTTATACCCCTTATAAACACATTAGCAGCAATCATGAGGAATCACTACTATTGTGCTTGCCGACTCTTGTTAGAGGTGGTTTTGAAGAACTGCTGGTAAAGTGATAGATAAATTAGCGATGTTTAGATTAGAGGGGATTAAAACCTGCTCTAATTTCATCACAAAATCTTAGATTAGAGGGGGTTTTAACACCCTCTAATATATTTATTAGAATTATTATGATTAATAAGATACATATTAAGGGCGGTTTCTTTAACCACCTCTAATAGAATACATATTAGAGGCGGTTATGAAAACTACCTCTAATTAGTTTTTTTAGAATTTCAGTACCCTCTCTACTGTTCACACCCAACACCCCCTCCAATTCCAGTCCACACCACCCAACTCCCCTCCAATTCCAGTCCAAACTGCCTAGCTCCCCTCTAGTTTTGGCCCGTAACGCCCCTCCCGTAACATTCCCTCCCCTCGTCCAGTCCCATATCCCTTTCCCGTTCCCTCCCCTCTCTTCTGGTTCGATATCACACATCTCCCCATGGTCTGATCGCGCCCAATCCTATTTGTTGACTCAAGCTCCCCCTCCCTCCCCTAATTTTGTAAAATGGTTTTCCGCGGCTTTGAACCGTTGACCAGCAAGTTATACCGCAAGACACTTTGCCACTATGGCAATATAAGTTTTTATTATTTACACATTATTATATTTATATATATATGGAAGGTGATTCAAATATATATTATTTGAATAAATATTTGAATAGATATAATTATTTATATAGGATATATTTGTGTATAATATTATATATAATATATATTTATGTATAATATATATATATATATATATTTATAAAATATGGTGTATATATTTTTCTGTAATATATATATATATATAATATTAGATTCATAAATATTAGATAATATATAACATCTTTGTGTATAATATATATATATATATATATATATTATATCTGTGTGCATATAATATATATGTATATAAATATTATATTTACATATATAAATATATATTTATATATATATATTTATAAATACATATATATGTGTGTGTGTGTGTGTATTTATGTATTCATATACTATTTTCATATATAATACAATTATATTATATATATTTATATAATCATTTTTATATATTTGTATATATATATATGCGTTCTTGTAATAATAATAATACTACTAATATTATTATTATTATTTTTATTACACATATTTTTTAAACTATAAAAATTATATGTTGGTTTTATAAATACTATACATTTATATATTTTATGATTTATATTATACGTATATTATATTAAATAAATTTATATTATATATTTATATATGTGATTATATATATATATATTTAATAAATTAATTTATAATTAATATGGTATACTACTATATATATAAAATAATTATATAATATTTATAAATTTATAAATAATTAAATATTTATAATATAATATATATAATATAATTGTATAATATATATATATATATATATTTAATTTTTTCTATATTATATATATTTTTATATATAATATAATATAAATGTATTTATACAAAAATATAAAATAAAAATGTATTTAATAAAATATATATATAATATAAATCATAATATAAATGTATAGTATTTATAAAACCATATATAAATTTTATAAATTTTAATAAATATATTTATAATTACATTTATCTTATGTATACCAATATTTATATATGTATAATTTTTTTGTTTATATTTATAAGTATTTATATGATGTCCTGACACACACACACACACACACATATATATTTATAATGTATTTATATACATTTATATAACATTTTTATGTAATATATATATATACACACACATGCGCGCACACACATACATATTATAAAATTTGAATTTATATGATATTTATTTTAAAAAATAAATAAAAAATTAGAGGGGATTTAAAACCCCCTCCAATCAAAGAGATTAACTACGGTTCATGACCCCCATAAAATTTCTTGAATTAGAGGGGGTTCAAAACCCACTCAAATGTCATCAATTAGAGGGGGTTCAAAACCCACTCTAATGTCATAAATTCGAGGGGGTTCAAAACCCCCTCGAAATTTTTAAATTAGAAGGGGTTCAAAACTCCCTCCAATATAAGGGATTAGCGGCAGTTCCTAAACCCCCTCTAATATATTAATTAGAGGGTGTTGTAAACCTCAATTACTTCCTTTTAAAATAAATCAATTATATATATATATATATCCAAATGAATATTATATATATATAGCTCATTTAAAATATAACTGAATACACAGTGCCACTAATTATAAAATTAGCGGCGGTTTTGACATAACCACCTTTAAAATCAAACCAAATACTAAAAAAATAATGCTAAAAAATTTAGAGGGGGTTGAAAACCCCCTCTAAATCTGATTATTAGAGGGGGTTGTTTATAACCCCCTCTAAAATGAATTTAGAGGGAGTTCTGCATAACCCCCTCTAAAAAACAACCTATAATCTGCCATTTTTTGAAGTGTGGATCCAAACTGATTGCAGTTTTTACTATGATATAATCAAACTATTTTTTGGTTCTGATTCTATGACTTTGTTAATTGTACTGAGTACAATTTTGATAACCTTACTTAAATAGACTTATGCACTTATTAGTTTAAACTTCTTAAACTAAGTTTTTTAAACTAAAATTCACCCCCTCTTATAAGTGTAGTCATTTGAGAAGATATTACGATCCTAAATGAGTAACTTTAAGAAAAGACTGTGTAAATAAACTAAGTCCTCAAACATATGAGTCATTTTTTACAAATCATTAGATCCACTTTGAACTTGAAAAAGAGTTATTCCAATTTTTGTAAGATTCATTTATATTAAAGTGGAAATGCTTAAGTGTAATTTTTAGGATGTATAAGAGTCATTCAATGTTTGTATTAGATTAATTTTTTATATATAAGGGGATCCATACATAGAAAGAATATGAATTTCAAGAAATAAAAAGGGAGTTTTCAGGAGAATTATTTATAGAAATTAAGGAACATTTCGAAGATTTAATAATTAGATGACGATGAAGTTGGTATTTCATGAATTTAATATAATGAAGGGAATTCATGATTCTAGTAATGGAGGAAGATGGTTTCTTATATGAATATGTTTTTTCATTGCGATTATGATGGATTGAAGAAATAGTAGAGTTTTTTTTGTTATGATTAGCAGTGATATTTAAGATTTCGGCTGCTCTAAGAAAGTAAGAAGGTTCATTCTGTATAGAAGGTTTCCACACCACAAATGGTGATATAGTTTGAGAAAATTGATTTTCTACATCATTGTGCATGTAATAATATCATTATGGCTTGAAGAATTATTAAAACTCTAGAAAAAGATTGAAAAGGTGAAGAATAAGTTAACAAAAATTGAAGGTAGGTATCTTTCTGAATATTTTAATTTGAAATTTAAATTTGAATTTGAAGACTATTTATTTTACCTAAAAAAATTATATTCATCACTACTATTTGAATATAAGTGTGGATAACTAAAATAAAAAGATACTGAGAAAAGATAGAGAGAAATAATAGGATATCTTCTGATGTGAATATAGAATAGGAAGTAGAATAAGTGGAAGGAGAAGAATAAGTTACATAATTACAACTTAATGTAATTAAAGTTTGGAGGAAAAATCTATTATTGTTTAAATTTTTTTTTAACTTTTTGATTATACAGGATAAATGTAAACTGTTGATAGGCTATTATCTAACACAAGTTCATGGATAAAACTTGATAATTTGTATTCCATATAATGAATCTAGTGAATTGTATGATCTCAGGTGAATTTGTATTATGCCAAGGACTAGCTACTCATTTTGAGTAGTGAACCTTATAAATATACTGTTCAAATTTTTTGTATTAATTATAGTGTGTTATAATGATATAATATTCACTCTAATGGGTGATGATGTTTATTTCAAAAAATAAACTTAAAATAATTGAATTCGCTGATTAACCCTTGTTAATTCCCACTGATCTTGAGGGTCATTTTCCATCACAATCAGTATTTATTTTTCTAAATATCTTGATTTCTCTAATAATTACAAAAAAAACCATAGTAAATCACATATAAAAATAAAATGAATATTTGAGTAACCTATCATAGATCCTTGATGTGTTATGATCTCTCTTATCTTTAAATTTATCATCTATCCACCATAAAATTAAAAGAAATGCTGACCTAAGAAATATGAATTCCCTAGAATAATATAAAAAATATTTCTCCCCCACAAAAAACTACCTAAACACAAAATTATAATTTATACCATAACCAATCTATAACTATAAAGATGAAAATAAAAATTCACTACATTAATAATTCATAAAAATGCACATAATAAAGACGAATCAATCACAATAACCCGAATCAATGGGAACTAGGGGAGAGATAAAGAGATATATAGACTCCTCCATGCATTTGATTGGTGAAGGAGGAAACCTAGAGTGGGTTTCCTAAATAAATGGAATAAAGTTTCCATTTTACCTCCATTTTTTTTAAAAATGGGTTTGGGAGATCTCCACTACGCAACACACGTGACTTCTAGTGGGTTTCCACTTAGAGTTCATCAAGGTCTACAATAAACCACTTTGATATGACCAAATGATAACATATAATCATATTACATCGTTTTAGATAAATATTAATTACACATGTCAAAAAATCACACCCCATAACCTATAGGTTTTGCGTCTTTGGAGATTATACAAATAGCCAATTTATTTTACAACATTTAGATAATTTTCAACATCTCTAATATATAAAATTCACACTTGATACCCTTTTATAAATATCATGCACAATAATATTATTCATGACTTAGGGGATAGAAACATAATAAAGTGTGCGATAAAATGCTGAACAAGGTTAGACATAGGAGATATCAATCAAATATTATAAGTAAAAATAATATGAGAATATGGGTATGAGAAAAAATCAAGGATATTGGACATAACATAAGAGATTCATACATAATAAAATATAGATCATAAACCATGAGTCTTAGCATAAATATTAAGTATAATATGATACATGTGTAATAGTGGTGTGGTGACATAAGTCATTAATCACATTGCATGAAAACATAACATACACATAAGAATGCGACATCAGAGTATGGAACAAACATAATAATATAAGATCATTTCCTTTTTTGTGGCTCACTACCAATACCATCATCACATTGTGGAAAAAGTACCTTATGACATGACTAGGGAGGTGTTAAGAAGGGGGTGGGGGTTGAATCAGTGGGGATTTTTACAATTTTTCATTCTTTTGATATTAACCTCTATTGACTTGTTAGTATTTGATCCACTCTTATGATTACTCAACCTCTCCCAAATGATGTAAAAATAAATAGAATATAAATATAATATATTTATAAGGTTTAGTATCAATGTGAGCCTACTTCATACAGTGATTTTTTATACACCCCAATCATATATTTTCCACCACAATCACAAGTAGTTACAACATACATTTATTCACTAACATAGAGACACACCATGCTTTCCAAAGTCCCACTAGAACAATAGTTTCACACTATTTGTTACAAATTTATTTCAATAAAAATAATAAATATCAATTATATATATTTTAAGATTCTATAATTATTGATTAAGATATTTATTATGAGCCTTCAAGATAAATTAAATAGCATATGCTTACTTTCTGAATAAAACCACTTAAGTAGTTCTTCCTAAGAATCTAGTTTTTAATTATAAACTATTCTTCAAAATTATTTACTTATTCATAAAATGATATCAAAATATATTTTTCATAATTATTCTTATTTTCAAAAGAAAATTATTTTCTAAGGAACAAAGGTTCTCGATATAATTACTGTACAATATGAAGAACTCGTACTATGGGTGAAAAATGTTTTTTCTAAAACATTTCTCAACACTGCACTTATGTGCTCCTCTTTTAATACAAGAGTTAGTCTAGTATTTATAGGCATAAAATATGTGGTTAATAATAAGTTAAACCATGATTATTCTACAAAATATGGTATACCATTCATCTGTTTGTGACATCGAAAAAATATGTCACCTCTCGCTAAAAACTACATGGCCTTCACATACTTCATGGTACAACATAACATAATAAAATTTCTGTATAGAATGTCCCATGAACTATTATATAAAAAAAACCACATATCATTTTAATCCACATAATGAACTTCACTATAAATAAATGCTTCCAAAAATAGTATACACATCCACAAACTCAACTACATAGTATGTGGTTGCATGAAAGTACACATATCATCTCCCACAAATTGTACTCACCGTAAATAAGTTTTGTTCACTTGGTGTTTTCATTCATGTACTTTTTACAAACATAATGTTGAGTCAAAAGTTATACATATGACTTTTCCATTCCTTTTGTTTTGGAAATTAAAAACACTTTCTTATTTACTTGATTATTAATTTTTTATATCCTAAGTGTTTTAGAATAATTTTTTAGAAAAAAAAATCTGTTACCACACTTAGAACAAGTTATAATGAATTAAAATAATAAACTTATATTTCTTCATTATCACTATCGTAATGATTATGGATCCGATAGACATCAGATTCACCGTTATCATATCAGATGTAATATTTTCAGTCTTGTTTTTCACACTGACAAAGTCTTAATCATTGGAATGATACTGGTACAGATAAAAATCGAGCAGATACTACGAAATATTGTCATAATATAAATTGTCAGAAAATTCATCAGACTAGCTTAAGTTTATTATCATATTTGGAAAAATTATTTCTAATGAAATGAAATTTTTTTACACTATTATGCTATAAAACAATATGATGTTTGACAATCAGTTATAATATAGCCATTGAAGATCCAATTGTCCAACTTGTTTTGACAAACTTAGATAAATACGATCCCTGAGAAATAAATACGACCATTAGAGGGATGACTATAAATACCCAGTCATTTGAAGAGTTTAAAGTGGTTGATTACATTTTCGATCTTGATTTTATAAAGCTTGAAAATCATGAAAAACTTATTCCTAATGTTTTTTAATTCATTATAGAGTGCCATTCTAATGAAACCATTTCTGGTTTCCTCCTTAAGAACATTTTTTAATTGTTACAAATGTACAATTATTGCGATTATGATCAAGGGACTATGATGATAGGTATATGGAAAATCATATAACTTTATTTATTGAGGGCTCACAGGGATAGTGAGATGGAGAATATGATCCATCAGATCAAGGGCTACTGGGGATAGGAAGACAGAGCAAATCCAGTCTTTTTATCGAGGGATTTCTTTAATGAGGAATGATAGAATTTATTGTAAATATAAAACAAGGGATACCTTTTGTGAAGGTTATAAACTACCCTACTCTTGAGGATAAACGAGATATATTTTCAATAGCAGATGTAAGTTATTCTTACATACATTTTCTAATTTGTTACTTTTTTCATAGAAGTTTTATTTTTTGCTGATTAAATTGTTTATCATAACATATCTAAATATGGTAAAAATAAATATGTAAATTGGATATACTATGAATCTGATCTATTTAATTTGATATAATTGAATCTTATGTGATTAAAATTCTATAACTCTGATATATCAAAATCAATCTTGATTATGATACACTGATATAATTGAACTTATGGCCAAGTCTGAATCCAATAATTTTACTAAAGAGGTTTTTGAAATTCTTTAGTTTAATTCTTTTAAACTAAAGTTTTTTAAACTAAAATTCGCCACCTCTTGTAATAGAGCCATCAAGAAAATATTATTTCAATCCTAATATCAATATAACTAATATCTATATAAAACATATGGTATCATAGCATGATTAAAGTTCTTAAATACTTTCTCATTTTCAATATATTTACTAATGGAAAGTTTATTAGGTTTTCTTATAAATTTTTTGTTTATATAATTTTAATACACTAACATTTTTGTGGAAAATAATGTTTTTTTCTATTAAGATGGATGGTTTTAATTTCAGATAAATAGAAAATCTCAATCCAAATTTACCTCCTATTTTTGATGGATCTAAATATGAATATTATAGAGATATAATGAAGACTTTTTTATCAACACTAGGGTTGATAACTTTATCATGTTGATTGGAGATTTCAAAATACCAAATAAGTAAGTTAAAACTTTCAATACCAAAGAAAAAAAGAATATATACTAAAATACAGATTTAAATTTTTTTTGTTAGGTTAGATTACCAGAAGCATATATATCTAAATTTTATCTTATGAAGCTGCTAATATTATTTGGAAGAATTTAGAGGTTACACATTT
Source organism: Viscum album (assembly GCA_963277665.1). Taxonomy (NCBI): domain Eukaryota; kingdom Viridiplantae; phylum Streptophyta; class Magnoliopsida; order Santalales; family Viscaceae; genus Viscum; species Viscum album. The sequence goes on along the minus strand of OY728130.1, from coordinate 1,087,884,876 downwards.
TGGAACTTCAAAGGTTTTAGAAACCAAGAGATCTATGTTAAAATTAGATTATAAGGATTACAATTTTCTACCTAGTGAATCTGTTTCCAAGATTCATAATAGACTTATAACTATCATAAATAGTATATAAGTTTTTGGTGAGAAAGGATTAGATGATGATATCATTGTTGAGAAAATCATTGATATCATGCCCAAAGAATGGGAATCTAAAAGGGAAGCTGTTGATGAGACAAGGAAGGTTGGTAATATTACTCTAGATGATCTTATCATAACCTTAAGGAAATATGAGAGTATATAGAAAATATATACTGAGAAGAAAAAAAATAAGAATCGTGGAGTTGATTTTACTACAACTACCTTTCCTATTAAAACAAAAACTCCTAAAAAAGTTGTTAGATCTTAAAGAAATAATAATGTTGTTATAAAATCTGATTCAATTGTTTTTTAACACTCTAAAATTGAATTAGATAACATTTCTACAAGGATGAACAATATCGTTAATAAGAAATATTTTCATTTTCATTACAAAAAAGGATATAAATATAGAAATGATAAGAAAGATGATGTTACTTGTTATGAATGAAAGAAATATGGAAACATTAGACCAGACTATAAAAATATAAAAAATAAAGGCACGAAAGAAAGGAATTATGAAAGGAATAGAAATGAGTATTAAAAATCAATGAATAAGAAAGTTGTAAAAGTATCTGACACTTAGAGTGAAAGTGGAGGTGACTCTTTAGAAAATTTATCTGATCAAGAAAGTTCCAAATAGAGGAACACATTACTTTTTTTCTAAATTACCAATGGTTAATCACTATTTCATGGCTAAGATACACACTGTAGAAAGTATTAATAATATGCATTTGAGTTCTAATTATTCTGATGAGAAGGATTCTATATCTTTTTATGAAGAATCTTCCTCAGCATAAGATAATACTCTTCTTTCGTATGATGAAGTATATCACTTTTCTAAATTGTTAGAAAATGAAAATTGAAAAGTTAGTAAAAACATGATAAGGAAAATTCAAGGATAAATGTTTTGACAAAAGAAGTATATATCAGCTCTCTCTAAATATATTTATAAGAAAAGTTTTGAAAAAGAAACTATTTCTAAAAACTTTGAAAAAGTTATTTCTATGAATAATTGTCTTTATAAAGATTTATAAAATGTTATACTTGAGAAAAATGTTTTAGAAAATAAATTTAATTCTAAAACCAATAATACTAAGGAAATGAATTTAGTTATTAAGCCAAAGTCCGAAATATCTTCTTTGAAGATTTGTTTTTCAAAATTTACCACAGTTGAAGAAAATTTTGATAAAATGTATAAAACATTTATCCTCATGGTACTAGTTCTGGAATGGGGTTTTCTTAAATAAACCAACTTTTAGTAACAATTAATTAATTTTGAAAAGTGATCCCTTTTTCATGAAATGGAAAAGTGGTGGGAACTGAAAAAAGATTTTTTTCTTAATAAATTTTACTCCTTAGGTTTCCAAAAATCATATTTTTCAAAAAGAATATGGATTCCTAAACTTTTGTTTTTTAAAATTACTAGACCCAATATGTTTTGGGTGATGAAAGTATAATATTTTTGTTTTTATGATAACAAAGAGTGAACCAATTACCAAATTGTATGGTGCTTGGATAATAGTTTTTATAAGTATATGAATGGTAACAAAAACTTCTTTCATAATATTATCAAAATGAAAGGTGTAAAAGTTAATTTTTGAGATAATTCTAAAGGAGAGATTATCAGTATAGGTAATTTAGTTATTCTTGGTAAAGATTTAATTTTAAATTTTTTATTCGTTAAAGAACTTAAGTGCAACCTTATAATCATAATTCAATTATGTGATGAAGGTTACCTTGTGAATTTTAGAAATGAAAAATGTGTTGTAAAAAATTCCAAGGATGAATACATTCTTTCTACCAATTGGTATGAAAATGTTTATACACTTAACATAAAATACATTAGGATCCAAGACCTACCATGAATTAGTGAAATAAAAGATCAATATTGGTTATAGAATAGAAGGTTAGGACATTGTAACCTTAGAAACTTATAAAAGTTGACTAAGAAAAGACTTATTATGGATCTACCAAAACTTAAGTTTTATTCTTCAAAAGTATGTGACTCTTATCAATATGTAAGTAACATAAGTCTAATTTTAAATCTATCAGTGAAGTCTGAACTACTAATGATTTATATTTAGTGCATATGGTATTATTGTGTCCTATAAAAATTGGAAGTATTGATTTAAAATACTATGTATATGTCTTGGTTGAAGATTATACTAGATATACTTGGATTTATTTTCTCAAAAATAAATTAAGAAGCTTTTTGTTATTTGAAAAACTTTGTATCTAAAGTTAAAAATTAGAAAAACCATCACCTGAAAACTATTTTTATTGATCATTGTGGAGAATTTATTAATTCATATTTTAAAACTTTTTTGTAGTAAGATAGGTATAGAACAATACTTTTCAGAACCTAGAACTCCTCAAAAAAATGGTGTTGTTAAAATAAAATATATAATTCTTCAAGAAATAATAAGAACTATATTGAGTGAATAATAAATTACTAAACATTTTTGGGCTGAATTGGTTTGTAATACCTTATAAACTATATATTGTGTTTCGATAAGAAATTTTATTAAATAAACTCCTTATTAATTGTGGAATATTATAAAATTAAACGTTTCTTACTTCATAGTTTTTGATTGAAAATTATTCATCCTGAGTATGAAAGATAACTTACATAAATTATCACCCAAATTTGATGAAGGAATATTTTTAGGTTATTCAACTAATTTTAAGGTATATAGTGTTTTAATAAAAATTATTCTATTGTTGAGGATATAGTGCATTTAAAGTTTGATAAAACCGATTTTTTTTTCAAACAACCTCAACCAACATCCTCAAATGTTAATTCTAAAAATGATTTTCAACCTATGTTAGAAAATTCATCTAATAAGGAAACAAACCAAGAAATTGTTTATGATGTTTTTCCTTAGGAATATTTTTTAACTTAGGTTAAAGAACAGAAATTTAAAAATCCAAGAAATCAGTTGTTTCTTATGAATCATCCAAATGATAGTATCATTGGAGATGTTGGTCAACCAATTAGGACTAGAAGTTCTGAAAGAAATAAAATTAAACATCTTTCTTTTATTTCCCAATTTGAACCTAAAAATATTGATGATGCTTTATTTAATGATGATTGGATTAAGGATATGCAAGATGAGCTCAATGAGTTTTAAAGGAACAAAGTATGGACTTTAGTTCAAAAACCTAACAAAACATCTATAATTGGAGTAAAATGGGTTTTTAGAAGCAAAAGTGATGAAAATGGAATACTTGTTAAAAATAAAGAATGACTTTTTGATAAGGTTTATAACCAATAATAAGGCATATACTATGAATAAATCTATGCATTGGTAGCTATACTTGAAGCTATTTGTATTCTACTAGCCTTTGGAACATTCTTTAATTTCAAAATTTTTCAAATAGAGATTAAGTGTGCTTTTCTTAATGGATATGTTCTGGTGGATGATTATGTCAAACAAACCTATGGTTTTAAAAATAAAAAACATCATGAATACATTTATAAAATTACAAAATCTTTATACGAACTTAAACAATACCCTAGGTCCTAGTATGATAGGTTAACATGATTTTTGTTACAAAATAATTTTATTAAGGGAGGTATGGATCTAAAACGTTTTATAAAATAAGTTAACCAAAATATTATGATTTTTAAAATATATGTTGATGAAATTATATTAGGATTAACTCAAAAATATTTAATAGAATCCTTTACTGTTCTTATGAAATCTGAGTTTGAGATGAGTATGATGGGTGGGTTAACACATTTTCTTGGTTTTCAAATTTCTCTAAAACTAGAAGGAACATATATATATATATATATATCAAAATAAGAATATTAAATATATTATTAAAAAATTTGGATATGAAAATACCAAATGTATTTATACTCCTATAGGTACCTCAAATATAGTTGATCTTGATGAAGCATAGCAACCAGTTGATCAAAATATATTTAGAGGTATGATAGGAAGTTTACTTAACTGCTAGTCATCCTAACTAAATTTTTTCTATATTCTTGTGTGAAAGATATCAATATAACCCAAAGGAATCCCATATAAAAGCTGTAAAATGATTTTTTTTATCTAAATGGAACTATGGATTTTGTAATTTTTTATTCTTATGGATTTTTTTTAATTTAAAAGTTTTTCAGATGCTGACTTTGGTGGTTGTAGAATGGATAGGAAAAGTACATCCCAAACTTCTAATTTATTAGAAGATTCATTAGTTTCATGGTCATGTATGAACAAAATCTAGTTGTACTTTCCACTATTGAAGCTAAATATATGGAAGATGGAATTTGTTGTGCTCAAGTATTTTGGATGCAACACACACTCACTGATTATGGAATGAGTTTTACAAAAACTCAAATATTTTGTGATGAAACAAGTTTGATTTCTTTAAGAAGAAACACCACACATCAGTCATGTTCTAAACACATAGATATAATACACCATTTTCTTCAAGATCACACACTTAAGGGAGATATCATTTTACAATTTATCAAAATTCAAGATCAACTTGTTGATATTTTTTAATAAAATTTACCTTTCGATAAATTTGAATACATTAAAAAAATTGAAATGATCAATGTAAAATAATATTTCAAATCTACTTCTTGTTTAACAGTATCATTATATTAAGATACTTATTTTCATAGGGGTATTACATATGTTTAATGTTTTTCAAAAACTTTTTAAATTTTCAAAATTTTATTTTTCTTAAAAACTTTATCTTAGTGAGTTTTCTAGACTCATATTTTTTTTATAAAATTTTCAAAGTCAGAACTCTCTAAAGGAATTTCAAACTCAGACTAGTTGTAAAATTTTCATGTACTCATAATTTGTTAAAAAAGGTGTTTGGAATTCAAAATTACCATAATGAATATTCTATTAAAACTTTTACAAGTAGTTTTATTAAGTATTCATAATTATTTTTCCCTAAAAACTATTATATTTTAAACTTTTACAATTTTTTATGTATTTAATGTTTTATAATCATAAATATCATATTTAGAAAAAATCAAGAAGAACATTGTTATCATATTGATTAATCCTTCCAACTTTGAAAGGTATTCTTCATATATTTTAAATCTTTTCACTAATTCATTAAAATTGTTTATCTTTATTATTTTGACACTTTTTGTTTTTATAAAAACTTTGGTTTATTTTGTATCTCATAATTTTTATTAAATATTTTAAAAATCATATTCAATATCAATATGATAAATCTTTAAAAACCTTGAGAGTTCAAAATTCTTTAAATATTTTTTCAAATCATTCTAAACTATTAGATCAGATTGGGTTTGATCTCACCCATTCAATTTGTTTTGGAAGATGAACCATCATTAAATTTTTTATATAAAGGGGGACCCCCTTATGTCCCACATCTGTTATTCAAAGGATTTCATGATGATTTGTTGTTTCCTTCTAAAGCCCAGAGTATGAAAACTTTAATTATGTATGAATCACTAGTTTTTATCCAAATAAAATTGAGTATGCTAAATATTTAATCATATGGTTTTTATTTTGAGAAAGGTTAGTAAAAAAAGGATTTTATGAAAAGTATGATTCCACCCTGAATAAGATTATAAAATTCCAATGTTGTGAATCTATGTGTGTAGAAAACCTTGATAAGGATTATGAGTTTTTGTGTCTTGATGTTGTTTGAGAAATTTATAGTTCAATCAAGTTTTTTATAGAGGATAGAAAATAAAAACTTTCTTTCATGGTATATAGAAAAGTGTATCAGATGTTTTATAATAAAGGTTCTATTTTTTTGGATTTCCATTGGAAGGAGAGACTTATTTTCCTTATCATAAATTACCAAGTGAGATTGGTTCTTTTAACAAGGAGAAACCAGGGGATTCATTATTTGATCAATATAAAAAGGTTTATAAATTTTCACATATATATACAGATAATAGGGTTATTAATCTATGGATGAAATGTTTCTTAATTTCATGTAAGGTAGATAGAGACACTTTTAAAGTTTTAGATGTTTTTATTTTTGATTTCTTAGTAAACATGAGAAAAATTGATCATATGGGATTTATTTTTCTTACTATTGAAAATTTAAAGAATAGACACATTAAATAAAATATTATTATGTTTCTGACTATGATAAATAAGATAATGGTTGAGTTCATGATATATTTAAACATTTCAAACAAATAAAAATCAAATAAGTTGAATATTATTTTCATTAGTGATGGTACAATGAAGAGGTTGATATTTAGTTTTGATGCTGAATCAAATTTGTTTGTTAAGAAAGTTTCAGAAGTAGAACCCTCAAAGAAAGATGAGAAGTTTGATCTCTAGAAAGGAAATAAAGTTGAGTAGGGTTAATAGAAAAATAAAAGAAAAGTAGATACATCATCACTGATAAAAGAAAAGGAATAAAAGAATGTGTCTGATGAGATTAGGGATGAGTGGATGAAGAAAAAAGTAGAAAGGAAAACTGCTGACCTGACTATTAGAATTGACCAAGATGAAGTTAAATCACTAAAGTTACATGATTATGAATCTTTATAGAAATAATAGAAGAAAATATAATATAATAATAAACTATAATGCATAAGAGTTTTATAATTTTTTTATGAAAGGTGTTAAGGCAGCTTCTGGGAATGTAGTTCTTCCAACCTCCCAAAATGATCAACCAAATCTTGATGTTATATTATATTTTAAGGAAATTTATATTGTCCACGACGATTTACCTTCAGTGGCTAATAAAGTAAAATGTAAAGTTCTTGATAAAGAATTACTACCTCTTAAAGAAAAATAATCGGAATTGGAACCAACTAAAAAGGTTGACCCAAGAACAGAAGCACATATCCACAAGGAGTTTATTAAATTGATGGATAAAGTGGTTATAGGATTTGATAAAGTTGTAAAATATAGAGAAGAAGAATAATGAAATGAATATGAAATATTAGAATATTATTTTGAAGAAAAATAAGAAGGAAGTGAGAATAATGAAGACGAAGAATATGGAGAGGAGGATACACATGAAGTGGATAAAGATAAAGAAGAAGTAGAAAATGATAATTAGAAAGAAACATAATATGAAAAATTTTATTTAAAATCATTAGGGGAATTATCTTCAGATATACCCTCCAGAACTGATAGAGAAAAATATGAAAGTTTTAAAAAGTAAAAATTTTCATAAAAGGTAGGATCCAAATCTTCATCTAAGAAAGATGAGAAAGATCAAAATTCCAATAAAAAAGTTGATGACGTGGATGCTGATATCCTTGAGATTTCTGATGATAATGTATTTTGTGATAACCTAGTCAATAAGGAACTTTCAAAGGTTGAAAAAGGAAAAAATAGTAACTAATTCCATACCAAGTAGAATTCAACACCCGTAAATTGAGAAAGAGGAATCAGATTCAGTGAATATGATTATAGTTCAAGATATTGATTATATTATTCAAGCATTGAAAATATTTGAAGGCATCATTCCATATTTTATAAGACTCTAAGAAATAGGAGAAATGATTTCTAAAAGTATTAATAAAAAATCAGAATCATTAAAGGTGTTAACAGAAAGATTTATTCAAAATGAGGTAGTTTTAAAGACTTTACAATAAAGTTGTCTATATAAAAGAAATGCATGAAATATAGTGGTAAAGTGATCTAATAAAATTAATGTTGATTTCAAGCTAAATGATGAGAATATTGATGAGATGAATAATCTTTTGAATGAATCCTCAGAATATTTTAGTCTTTTATATAAAGATATGGAAACTAGGGTGAAATTTATGGAACATTTTAGAGATACAACTAACAACCAGACTAAGGAAGTGTAATAGTTAAATGGAAAGATTAAATATTTGCAATTAGAGTTTTCAAGGTTCAAATATTATAAAGAGGAAATCATCGGTTTGAAAAATTAGAATGAAGAATTGTCTTAAAAGATTCAAATTTAAGAAGAGAAGGTTCATATTCATGAAGAAAATATTGAGAAGTTGGAGTAGGATAAAAAAGATTTCAAGAAGATGAAATCCTTCTTGAAGTCTCCGATGAAGAAATATTAAACCTTTATGAACTCTTGCTATGTTGAAAAACTTTTGAATGATTATCAATGAATTATCTTTTTCATCCAAATACAATTGTTTGAATGTTTTCCCAATTCCAATTGGTTTAATATTCTTTCATAATTTTTATGGATTATTAGTTAGTTTATTATATTGTTTTCTATAGTTTCATTTATAACCCTTTTAAGGAAAATATGGAATTTTCCCATTCATTTTTAAAAATCACAAAGGGGGAAAATTATATAGAATGGGGGATAAGTTTTCTAAAATTGATATATTTTTTATAAAGAAAAATAATATCTTATAAAGGGGGAGAATGTGATCCTTAGGTGGAGTTTTTATCCTAATGGGGAGTTAATCGTATTCATCACCATGTCCTGATGAATTATAAAATCAGGAGGAATTAAGGATTATTATTTAATTCTGAATACGAAGTACCTAAAATTAAATGAACTGTATGTTTTTTAAAGCTATATTTTCATTTAAGTTTTGGGTTTGTAATTTAAAAAAAGGGGGATATTGTTGATTCAAAATTTATACTTATGAATTTTCTATTTCTTTTATTTTATAAATAAAAAACACTTTATTATAATCTTGATTGATAACTTTTTATGTCCTTAGTGTTTTAGAATATTTTTTAGAGAAAATAATCTTTTACGAGACTTAGGATAATTTCTAATGAATTATAAAATTAAACCTATATTTCTTCATTACAATTATCATAATGAGTCTGGATCCGATAAATATCAGACCCACCCTTATCAGATCAGATGTAAGACTTTATTTCTTGTACTTTGTACTGAAAAAGTCTTAATCATAAGACTAATAATGGTAATGATGAAAATCGAACTGATACTTAGAAAGATTATCGTAATGATAATTGTAAAAAATTCCATCAGACATAATTTAGTTTATATCATATTGAGAAAAATTATTTTAAATGAAATGAATTTTTTTTACATTGTGATGGTGTAAAATAATATGTCATCAAACAATCAGTTACAATATAGTTGTTGAAGGGCCAGGTGTACAATTCACTACGAAAAACTCAGAGAAATACGACCATTGAGAAAGAAATATGACCATTGGAGGGTTGCCTATAAATACCTGGTCATTTTAATAGTTTGACGAAGTTGATTAATTTTTCGCTCATGATTTTTATAAATCTTGAAAAGTATGAACAACTTGTTCATAGTCTTGTGTAATTATTTAGAGAGATCCATTCTATGGAAACATTTTAAGTTTGTTACCTTTATAATTGTTACCTACATTTTATTGTTGTGATTAATATTGAGGGATTAATAAGATAGGAAGATAGAGAATCTGATCATCGTATTGATCAAGGTCTCACGAGGATAGTGAAATAGGGAATCTGATCCATCGGATCAAGGGCTACTGGGGATAGGAAAACAGAGACAATACGATATTTGAATTGATATATTTCTTTACCGAGGAAATAAATACTTTCTTGTAAGTATAAAATAAGGGATATCTTTAGTAAATTTTATTTACTACCTTAATATTAAGGTTAAAATAGGTATCTTTTCAATAATATCTGAATAATTCTTATATACATTTTCAATTATGTTACTTGTTTCTTAAAATTTTTATTTTCTGTAGCTTAAATTGTTTTATTATAACATATCTAAATAGGATAAAAATAAAATTTTAAATCTTATCTACTATGAATCCAATCTATTAACTTAGATATAATTGAATCTTATTTGATTACAATTCTATAACTTTTATATATTGAAGTCAATCTTGATTATGATACTAATATATAATAAAAATTTATGACAAGTCTAAATCTGATAATTTTACTAAAGAGGTTTGTGAAATTATTTAGCTTAATTATTTTAAAATAAAGTTTTTAAACTAAAATTCACCCCCTATTATTATATATCCGTTAAGAAAATATTATTTAAATACAATTATCAATATAAATAATATTGATATACACCAATTTTTATCAGATCAGGATTCCACTGCTCAAATACTTGATGTTTTTTATCATCTTTACTAATTTCAAGTTTATTAAGTTTCCTTATAATTTTTTTATAAAAATATTCTACACTATTGTGTTTGTGGAAAAGAAAGTTTTCTATTAAGATGGAATGATTTAATGTCATATCTATATAAAATCTCAATCCAAATATTCCTTTTATTTTTGATGGATATGACTATGAATATTAGAGATATTGAATAAAGACTTTCATTATCAACACTAGGGTTGATAAATTTTTAATGTTGATTGAAGATTAAAAAATACCTGATAAGGAAGTTTTAGATTTACCTGATCAAGAAAATAAAGAATATAAACTAAAATACATAGTTATAAACACTTATTTATGTTTAATTACTAGAAGAATATATATCCAAATTCCATCCTGTAGAGCTTCTAACAGTATTTGGAAGAAGATAGAGGTTACACATTTTGGAAATTCAAAAGTTGTAGAAACCATGAGAGCTATATTAAGAGATGATTATCAAGCTTTCAATTTTCTACCCAGTGAATCCATTTACAAGATGCATCATAAACTTATAACTATCATAAATAGTATACAAGAAATTAGTGAGAATGGATAAGATGATAAGATCCTTATTGAGAAAATCATTGATATCATACCCAACAAACGGGAATCTAAAAGAAAAAATGATGGTGAAACAAAGAAATTTAATAATATTACCCTAAATGATCTTAGTAGAACCTTAATGAAATATAAGAGAATACTGAAATGAGATGTAGAGACACAGAAAAAGAATAATGGTGGAGTTTCTTTTACTACAACTACCTTTCCTACTAAAACACAAACTCTTGAAAAAGTTGTTAGATCTTTAAGAAAGAATAAAGTTGTTATAAAATTTGATTCAAGTGTTTTTGAACATTATAAAAGTGAATTAGCTAACGTGGCTAGAATGATGAACAAAACCTTCAGCAATAATTTTTTTTAGTATCATTATAAGAAATTTCATAAAGATAGAAATGATAAGAAAGATGAAGTTACTTGTTATGAATGCAAGACAGATGGACATATTAGACAAAATTTTCCAAATCTAGAGAGGAAAGATAAAAAATATATGAATTCTGAATGGAATAAAAATAATTATTACAAATAAAAGAATAAGAAAGTTCTAAAACCATTTTACACTTGGAGTGCAAGTGGAGGTGACTCTTCAGAAATTTCATCTGACCAAGAAATTTATAAATATAGGAACATATGAATTTTTTCTGAAGTAATAATGGTTAATAAATGCATCAGGGATAAGGTGAAAACTGCATAAAATCATATTAATATGTATTTTAATGTTAATTATACCGATGAGAAGGATTTTACATCTTCTGATAGAGAATCTTACTCATTAGGAGATAATACACTTCCTCATTATGATGAAGTATCTCAATTTTCTAAATTATTATAAAATAAAAATTTAAAACTTAGTAAAAAACTTGATAAGAAAAATTCAAGGATAAATGTTTTGAAACAATAAGTACCATACTTCTCTAAATATCTTGACAAGAAATATTTTTAAAAATAAACCATTTCTAAAAACTTTGAATTAGTTATTTTTGAGAAATATTATCTTTCTAAATATTTAGAAAAGCTATTTTTGATATTTAAAAAAAAAAAAAATTAAATTCTAAAACCAAAACTACTAAAGAAAAGAATTTAGTTATTAATCTATAATATGAAATTTCTTATTTGATGATTTGTTTTTCAAACATTACCACTGGTAAATAAAATTTTGATAAAATCTATAAAAAATTCATCCTCATGGTACTAGTTATAGAATGGGATTTTCTCAAAATAAACCAAATTTTAGTAATAATTACTTTGTTCTGAAAAGTAATCAAATGAAAAAGTGGTGGGCATTGAAAAAATAACTATTCTATTAATAAAGTTAAACCCTTAGGTTTCCAAAAAGCTTAGTTTTTCAAAAAAAATATGTATTATTAAATTTTTGTTTTCTAAAATTACTAGACCTAAGAAGTTTTGGGTGCCAAATGTATAATATTTTTGTTTTCAAGATAAAAAAGAGTGTGTGAATAATAAATATTCATGATACATGGATTGTGTCTATTCTATGAATATGATGGGTAACAAAAAATCTTTCATAATATTATCAAAATAAAAGGTGGAAAAATTACTTTTGAAGATAATGCTTAAGGAGAGATTATCAGTATAGTTAATATAGTTCTTCTTATTAAATATTTAATTAAAAATGTTTTTTAAAGGCCTTAAGAACAACCTTATAAGAATTAGTCAATTATGTGATGAATTTTTCCTTGTGAATTTTAGAAATGATAAATGTGTTGTACACAATTCCAAGGATGAATACATTATTTCTACCAATTGGCATGGAAATGTTTATAAAATTAACTTATAAGACCTTGGGAGCTAAGACTTACCTTGCCTTAGTGCAATGGAAGTTCAATATTGATTATGGAATAGAATTTTAGGACACTATAACCTTATAAAATTATCAAATTTGACTAAGAAAATGCTTGATAAGTATCTACTAGAACTTAAGTTTGATTATTCAAAAGTATGCGACTATTTTCAATATGTAATCAACATAAGGTTAGTTTTAAATCTATCCTTAAAGTCTTAAATATTTATGGTTTATAGTTACTTCACATAGAATTATTTAATCCTACACAAACTGGAAGTATTGGGGAAAAATACTATGTATATGTCTTGGTTGATGATTATATGAGATATAATTGGGTTTATTTTATCACAAATAAATCAGAATATTTTTGTTATTTCAAAAACTTTGTATCTAAAGTTAAAAATGAGAAAAAAAATTCCCTTGATAACTATTCAGAGTGATTATGGTGAATAATTTATAAATACTAATTTTGAAACTTTTTTTTAGTAAGAAAGGTATAGAACATAACTTTTCAGCACCTATAACTCTTAAAAAAAATGATGTTATTGAAAGAAGAAATAGAATTATTCAAGAAATAACAAGAACCATACTGAGTGAATACTCAATTACTAAACGTTTTTGGGATGAAACAATTAGTGGTTCCTGATATACTATAAATTGAGTTTTGATAAGACCTTTTCTGAATAACACTCCTTATGAATTGTAAACTACTTGAAAACCAAAAGTATATTACTTTAGAGTTTTTTTTGAAATGTATTCATCTTGAATATGCAGGATAACTTACATAAATCTTCACCCAAATCTGATGAAGGAATATTTTTAGGTTATTCTAATAATTCTAAGTCATATAGGGTTTTTAATAAATATTCTTGTACTGTTGAGGAAATAGTGTATGTAAAGTTTTATGAAACTAATCATTTTGTTTTCAAACAACCTTAACCAACATCCTCAGATGTTATTTCTAAAATTTATTTTCAATCTATACTAGAAAATTATTCTAATAAGGAAACAAACTAAGAAATTATTTCTGTTTTTTTTTCTCAGTAATATTTTTTACCTTATGTTGAAGAAAAAACTTTTCAAAATCTAAGAAGTCAGCTATTTCTTAGGAATCATCCTAGTGATAGTATCATTGGAGATGTTGATCAACAATTTAGAACTCAAAATTATTTAAGAAATAAAATTAAAATCTTTCTTTTATTACCCTATTTGAACTTGAAAATCCATATGAGGATTTAGGTGATGATTTTTAGATTAAGTCTATTCAATATGATATCAATGAGTTTGAAAGGAAAGAAATTTGAACTTTAGTTGAAAAACCTAAAGAAACTTCTATAATTGAAGTAAAAGGCGTTTCTAGAAAAAAATGTGATGAAAATGGAATAATTTTTAGAAATAAAGAAATAATTGTTGCTGAGGGTTATAACAAATAAAAAGGCATCGACTATAAATAAGATTATACATGAATAGATAGACTTGAAGTAATTCATATTCCACTATCCTTTGCATCTTTCTTTAATTTAAAACTTTCTCAAATGGATGTGAAATATGTTTTTCTTAACAGATATGTTCAAGAGGATGTTTATGTCGATAAAACCCTCATTTTTGAAAACAAAAAACATATTGAATACATTTATGAACTTAAAAAACCATTATATGGATTTAAACAATCCCCTTGAGCATAATATGATAGGTTAACAAGATTTTTGTTACAAAACAATTTTGTTTAAGGGAGATGCAGATCCAACACTTTTTATAAATAAGTTTCAAAAAATATTATGACTTTTCAAATATATGTTGATGAAATTATATTTGGATCAACTCAAAAATCATTAATATATTCCATTGTGGATCTTATGAAATCTGTGTTTGAAATGAGTATGATGGGTGATTTAACATATTTTATTGGTTTTCAATTTTCTCAAAAACTAGAAGGAACACATATATATATCAACATAATTATATTAAATAACTTCTCAAAAAGTTTGTATATGACAATACTAAAATTATTAATACTCCTATAGTTAGGTAAAATACATTTGGGCATGATGAAGTTGGGCAACTAATTGATCAAAATATTTTTAGAGGTATGATGGGAAGTTTACTTTACCTAACTAATAGTTGTCTAGAATTAATATTTTCTGTAATATTGTGTGTAAAATATCTATCTAATAAAAAGGATTCCCATAAAAAATCTATAAAATAATTTTTTCATTATCTAAAGGGAACTATGGATTTATGAATTTTTTATTATTGTGGAATTTTTTTTGAATGAAATTATTTTTTAGATGCTGACTTTAGTGGTTGTAGAATGGATAGAAAAAACACATCCTAAACATTTCATTTATTATGAGATTCATTAGTTTCTTGGTCATTCAAGAAACAAAATTTAGTAGCACTTTTCACTGTAGAAGACAAATATGTGGAATATGGAAGTTGTTATGCTCAAGTGTGGTGGATGCAACATAACTCACTGATTATGGAATGAGTTTTACAAAAACTAAAATAATTTTTGATAACACCAGTGACACTTCCTTAAGAAAAAACCCATCACATCACTCAAATGATAAAAACATAGTTATAAGACACAATTTGCTTTAGGATCACACACTTAAAGGAGCTATCATTTTACAATTTATCGAAACCCATGATCAACTTGGTGATATTTTTCAAAAACCTTTACCTTTAGATATATTTGAATACATTAAGTAAAAGCTAGTAATGATCAATGTAAAATGATCATTCATATCTAATTCTTGTTTATACATATCCTTACATTAGGATACTTCTTTTCATAGGGGGAATACATATGTTTAATGTTTTTCAAAAAACATTTTAAATTTTCAAAATTTTATTTTTCCTTAATTTTTTATCATAATGAGTTTTTTAGTCTCATATTTATTTACAAAAATTTTGAAGTCAAAATTATCTAAAGGAATTTCAGACTCCAAAAATTTGTAAAATTTGTATGGATGTAGATTTTATTAAAAAATATTTTTTTAGTTGAAAATTATCATAATAAGTCTTTTATTAAAACTGTTAAAAGTAGTTTTCTTAAGAAATCATAATTATTTTTACCTAAAAACTATTAAATTTTAAATTTTTTACAATTTTTTTTATTTAGTGTTTTATAATCATAACTATCATATTCCAAAAAAATCAAGAAGAACATTGTTATCATATTGATATATCCTTCTAACTATGAAATGTATGCTTCTTATCTTTTAAATATTTTCACCAAATTATTAAAATTGTTTATCTTTGTTGTTGTAAAACTTTTATTTTTTATAAAAACATTTATTTGTTTTATATCTCATGAAGTTTTTTGAATTTTTTCAAAATCATATTCAGTATCAATATGATAAATCTTTAAAAACCTCAAGATTTCAAAATTATTTAAATATTTTTTCAGATAATTATCAACCATCATATCAGATTAGGTTTGATATCACCCATTGTATTTTTTTGAAGATAAACTATCACTCTAATAACGTATATAAAGGGGGAACCCCTCGTGTCCCACATTGGTTGAATAAAGGATTTCGTGCTGAGTTCCCGTTACCTTCTAAATCCCTTAGTCCAAAAACATTCCTTATTTCTGAACAACCCATTTCTTATTTGAATATGATGGCGTCTGCTAAAGATTTCAACATATGGTTTGTATTCAGAGATTTTTTTATCAAAAAATCCTTTTATGAAAAGTATGATTCTACCCTGAAGAAGATTTTAAAATTACATGGTTGGGAATCGCTGTGTGTAAAAAATCCTGACGAGGATTATGATTTTCTGTATCTTTCTATTCTTTGATAATTTTATAGTTCAGTCAAGTTTTTAAAAAAGGATGGAAAAAACATTCATTAATGATATATGGAAAAGGGTATCAGATTTCATATAGAAAAGATTTTAGTTTTGTTTGAGTTCTATCAAAAAGAGAGGCTTATTTTCATTCTAAAAAATTACCAGATGAGCTTGGTGATTAGAAGAAGAAAATGAAAGCTAAAAAGGGTAATCAGAAAAAGAAAAGGAAAGAAGAGACATCTTCACCAATAAAAAAAATAAATAGAAGAAATTTTCATATGAGATATGGGATTAGTTGATGAAGAAAAAGGAAGAAAGAAAAATAGGTGATCAAATTATCAGAATTGATTCAACTGAAGATAAAGCTCTAAATTTACATACTGTTGATACTTTAGAGAAATAAGAGAAGAAAATAAAATAGAAGAAGAAACTACAAGGTGTATGAATTGTAAAATATTTGATTAAAGGTTTTGATGAAAATTTCAGGAATGTAGTTCTACCTACCTCCCAAACCGATCAACCAAATCAGGATACCAAATTATCTTTTAAATAAAATTCTATTGTCCATGTAGATGTTCCTTTAGTGGATGATAAAGGAAAAGAAAAAGTTATTGATAAAGAATCAGTTAATCTTAAAGAAAAATAATTGAAATCGACTCTATCTGGAAAGGCTGACCCAGGAACAGAAGTACAAATCCATGATGAGTTTATTAAAATAATGGAGAAATTAAATTCAAGATTAGATAAAGGAGGAAAATATGGATAAGAAGACAAAGGTAGTGAATATGAAACAATAAAATATTATGTTGAAGAAGAATAGGAAGTAAGTGATAATAATAAAGCTGATTAAGTTGAAGAAGACAGTGAAGAAGATAAAAATGAAGATGATGAAGATGAAGAAGAAGATGAAAATAATGATCATAAATAAAATCAATATGATAAATTTTATTTAAAATTAGAAGAGGCATCATCATATGATCTACTATCCAGAATTGATAAAGAAGAATATGATAGTGTTGAAAAGGAAAAAATCATAATCAAAGGAAGAAGCTAAATATTCATCTAAGAAAGATGAGAACGTTCAAAATTACAATACAAAAGTTGATGACAAAGATAATGAGATCCTTGAGATTTATAATAATAAGGTTATTGGTGATAAACAAGTCACTAAGGAAGTTTCAAAGGTTTACAAAGGAAAAATAATAACTGATTCCGAACCAAGTTGAATTCAACTCCTAGAAATTTAGAAAGAGGAATTAAATTCAGTGAATATGATTACAATTTAAGGTTTTTATTATATTATTAAATCTGTTAAGAGACTTGAAGGTATCATTCCATATTTACCAAGACTAAATGAAAGAGGATAAATGATCCATGAAAACTTGATCAAAAACCAAAATCATTAAAGGTGTTAACTGAAAGAGTTTTTCAAAATGACGCAGATTTGTATACTTTACAAGAAAGTTGTTTAACTCATTGAAAGGCATGAAATCTAGTGGTAAAGTGTTCTCATAAAATTGATGCTGATGTCAAGATACATGATGAGAATATCGATGAGATGAAGACGATATTTAATGAATCCATAGAAGGTTTTAGTTAGTTATCTAAAGATTTGATAACTTGGTTAAAATTCATGGAATGATTTAGAGATATAACTAACAACCAGACTGAGGAAGTGAAATAGTTAAATGAAAATATGAAATATTTGTAGTTGGAGTTGTCAAGACTAAAATATTATAAATAATAAATCATAAGTTTGAAAAATCAGAATGAAAAATTGTCTAAAAAGCTTCAGATTCTATAAGATAAGCTTTATATTCAATAAGAGAAGGTTTACATTCATTAAGAAAATATTGAGAAGCTGGAAGAGGATAGGAAAGGGTTCAAGAAGATTAAATACATTGTGAATTCTTTGATGAAGAAAATTTAAACCTTTGTGAATTATTGTTTTATTGTAAAATTTTTGAATGATTATCAATGAATTTTATTTTTCATCCAAATATTATTGTGTGAATGTTTTCCCAATTTCGATTGGTTTAATATTCTTTCATAAATTTTATAGATTATTATTTAGTTAATTATATTTTTTATAGTTGCTTTTATAACCCTTTTAAGGAAACTCTGGACTTTTCCCATTCCTTTTTGAAAATAATAGAGGGGGAGAATTACATAGAAATGGGGGGGGGGGGGGGGGGGTTCTTAAATAGTGATATTTTTTATAAAGAAAGAGAATATCACATTAAAGGGGAAAATATGATCCTTAGGGTTAGTTTTTATCCTAATGGAGAGTTAGTCATATTCATCATCATATTCATACGACTTATAAAATTAATCAGAATTAAGGATTATTATTTAATTCTGAATATGAAGTACCTAAAAGTAAATGGACTATATGTTTTTTCAAAGTTATATTTTCATTTAAGTTTTGGGTTTGTGATTTACAAAAAGGGGGATTTTGTTGATTCAAAATTTATAATTATGAATTTTCTATTCCTTTTTTTGTAAATCAAAAAAAATTCTTATATACTTTATTAGTAATTTTTTATATCCTAAGCATTTTAGAATGTTTTTTAGAAAACATAATATTTTACCATAATTAGAATAAGTTCTAATGAATTTCAAAATTAAACTTATATTTCTTGATTATGATTATCATAATGAGTGTGAATTTGATAAAAAATGGATTCAACCATATCAGATCAGATTTAATTTTTTTGTCTTTTCTTTCATACTGACAAAGTCTTAATCACCTGAATAATACTAGTACCGATGAAAAACGAACTGATACCTATAATTATTATAGTAATTAAAATTTTAATGAAGTCCCTCAGACTGACTTATGTTTGTTATCATATTTGGAAAACTTATTTCTAATGTAAGGAATAAATTTTTATAGTATGATCACATAAAATAATAATACATCATACAATCAGTTACAATATATCTATTAAAGTTCTAAGTGTCAATTCATTGTTCCAAACTCATAGAAATATGTTTTTTAGGAAATATATATGACCATTGAAGGTTTTCTTATTAATACCTGGTCATTTGAAGAGTTTGAAGTGGTTGATTACATTTTTACTCTTGATTTTTCTAAATCTTTCAAATCATGAAAAACTTGTTTCTAGTTTGGTTTAATTCTTTAGAGAGATTCATTCTAAGGAAACCTTATCATATTGTCTCCATAAGAACATTTTTATAATTGTTACATGTGTCCGATTATTGTGATTATGATTGAGGGATTCTGAGGATAGGAAGATGGAGAATCTAAACATCATATTGATCAATGGATCATAGGGATAGTGAGATAGATAATACGATCCATCAGATAGAGGGATGATAGGGATAGGCAGATAGAGAAAATATGATCCTTGTATCGAGGGATTTTCTTTATGAGGAAAGACATAATTTTAAGTAAGTATAAAATAAGGGATACCTTTAGTAAAATTTATTTACTACCTCACTATTAAGTTTAAAATAGATATATTTTCAATAATAGCTTTAAGTAATTCTTACATACATTTTATATTATGTTACATGTTTCTTACAAGTTTTATATTCTGATTATTAAATTGTTTTATTATAACATATCTAAATACAATAAACACAAATCTATAAATCATATCTACTATGAATCTGATCTGTTTACTTTGATATAATTTATTCTTATGTGATTACAATTATATAAATCTAATATATCAAAATCAATCTTAATTACGATACTCAAATATAATCGGACTTATGTACAAGTCTGAATTTCATAATTTTCCTAAAGAGGTTTGTAAATTTTTTTAGTTTAATTCTTTTAAACTAATGTTTTTAAACAAAAAATAACCCTCCTCTTGTAATATTTCCATCAAGAATATATTATAACAGAAATTTTCAGTTAGAGGCAAGCCTCTGACCATTTATTAATAAAAGAAAAAGCATTCAATAGATACAAAAATTCAGAAAAACAACTACAAATCATAGAAATCACCCCCGTCACCACCCCCATTAGAAATTATGTCCTCTGCAATGTATGTTTCCCACTCTAAGCTTTCATAATTCTTGAGAACCTCGACATATTTCCTTATAAGATTCAACTTCTCCAAGGCTAGGTACTCTTTCAAGGATTGCATAACCCAACTTTCCTTCCCAAAAGAAGATCTGGTAGGCACCGACCTTGGAAGATAAGAATAATCTTTTCTCGGTCTTTGTCGTGATGGGACAGTCTTAATAAATTCTTCCCCACACACCTTTGTCCTTTCTCCTTGAACAACATCAATATAGGAGGGTTGGACCACAAGACTATCCTTTTACTTGTCACTATCTGAGATGTCACCCCACTTTACCATGATTTCACCTCTTGATAACCCTCCTACAGTCCACAAACCTGTTGGACCTGACTGTTAGTATCCGCTAAAGAAAGACATTGTGGATGAGCCACTTGGTTCTGCACGTCCTCCCCAGTTACAACAACCAATGAAGAAGTAACAAGCTGTAGGAAGCCACCTTTCTTCCTTGCATCATTCTATTTTCATGAAATTCTTCCTCATTTTCTAGTTCAAGGAATCTATTGCCAGTAGAGACCATGATCACCTTTCTTATAGCATCAACTTCCTGCCCATCCACTGTATCTAAATTTACAAGTCCAAGGTCACGCTTTAAGTGAGAAAAGTCCTACTTAATCGTCAGGTCCCATGGCCTATGCTCCACCTTCTTCATGGAGTTACCTTGCACTGTGTTCTCAGGACCAGAACTCTCAGCATCCTCAGCCACAACAGTAACAAATTATCCCACCTGGATTCCCATCATCTCTTCAAAAGAACAAACATGAACCACATCGACACCATTCCGAGTCATCCCCTACATCAGCACTATTGGCATTGGCTCATCTACCACAACATTTCCAGCCAAAGGCTCTCGGAACACCCCTTCATGAGAGCTGGTGCCATCGGATCCTCCATTTCTGCACTTTCATTTATAGGTTCTCCTATCCAAGCATCCTTCTCAGCAACATATTCACATCCGACACACCCAACTCCCTCCTAAACGGTCAACTTATCTCCCGACTCACCCCTTCCTACTATCAAACCATCACCCAAGTGACCCATTCCCATGTACTTATCCATACCAGTAGCAGTGGGCCCTCCTTTGTAACTCATATCCATCACTTTTGGGTAACCACTCACACTCCCGCTGCGACAGTTCAATGCCAGGTGACCACACCGATTACAAGACACACAATAATAAATCCACGAATCAAAAAACACATTCTGTTTACAGCGAAACTCCTGCTCATCTTTAATCCAAATGCAACGGACCAGCGACCTTGCATCATCAACTTTGAAGCATATTATCAGGCAGATAGGATGAAAAACAAACTCAGTACGCCAATGAGAGAAAAGGTACCTACCAATCGTGTTCCCAATTGCACACAATATAAAAGGATTTTGAAATGAGAGAGGTATCCCAAGAAGACTTACCCAGGTCGTTAATGTCGAAGGGTCACGCCGCATGTGAAATTAGAATCTCCAGAGAAACAGGTAGAAAGACACCCTGTTGCATCTTCGAGGGGCCTTGGAACAGGCATAGATTAAATCCTCCTCTAATCCAAATAAAATCCTGAAATGTCTTTAGTCAAGAAAACCAATGACCGCACGCTCCTATATATTCTAAGACTCAGAGATGAAGCGATCAAAGGATTTGATCGAGGGCCGCTGGAGATGAAAGTGGGCCACCATTGTGAGCTTACAAAGATCAAAGGCACCATTAATCTCCACTGGAAGCAATGAAAGTTTAGGAGCCTCTTGAAAGAGAATGGGGACCTTCGGTGAAATAGGGATTCTCGAGAAGGGAAGAATTGAGCCAATATTTAGAATATTCTTTCCTTACAGATGAAATCGCAAGTCTCCCCCATCCGATCGGGAGGGGGGAGTAGGATCTGGTGGCATTAGGTCTTGGACATTGATCGGGAGGGAGAAGAATGAATGGTGTCCCTCTTATCAATAACATATTATTTTGATCCTAATATCAATATAACTAATATTGATATATGAAACATAAATTCACCAAAAACAGATAAAAATTTCAACATAATATCCTTATCCACAAGCACCACTTCACAAAGAATTTTTATTATTTGTATAAATAAAAACTTAGCCTATTTTTAATATCCCATTTAACTTAGGAGGATTACACATGGAAGTCAGAAATGTATGCATTATCTTCACTCTTCCTCATAACACTCCTCAACATATCATTATTCTCTAAAAACTCAACATTCCAAACCCTTTTTATAGTTTTTTTTGAAAACCATATTTAGCCACATTTCATACTTCCATAAAAGTTTTGATGAACTCACATATTGTTTGAGTCTGTATGCGATATCTACACATAAATCCTTTATTCATAGAAGGATTTATATGAAGGAGGAAGAAAATGATTTCCCGGTTGAACGAATGACCTTCATGGATCTCATCAGATGAATGAAATTATATACATATATTTTAACATAGGAAAAATTTTCCCGAAAATGATACCATCCCACATGAATTTACTTGATGGTTGTACAGAGCTTAATAATTTAAGCCATTCGACCTTCAGTTTGAGCAGACCATGGGGGATCAACACTCACAACACCTTATGCCACACACCTCACAGGGAACACTGACCCTTACTAGCACACTAACTTCTATCCTAACCTATGCATACTAACCTGGGTGTATTCTCTTAGGATCTTTATACATGGGCCTACCCACTCACCTTCTACCTAGCCTAGTCTGTTTGGATGACCATATGGTTTGAGTAAACACCCATTAAATAGTTTTCTAAAATCATAATCTAACCCATACTCAAGATTCTTCACAAAATTATCTTCATGCATTAAATAATACAATATCCTACTCTTTTCATGTAATCTTCACAAATATACACTTTATTTTACTTTAGAAATCAATTATAAATTCCAGTTGTCCTCAACATCAAATAAACTTCAATTGTTTCATTATTGTAAACATTTTTAAAACATTTAATTAAATTACCACAAGTTGTTGACATTAAGACCAGTTCAAAAATCATCACATTTATACATAGATAATTGCTGAATCATGGCATCCAATTACATCAATTGAATCCATTACAATTATCCAAGTATCACGACTTCCCCAACACATATTAACTACCTCATTGAAAATAAGTTCAACACTAAGGCTCAACAATATCCATCTTTGTATTTTATTTTCAATATACATTCACATAATAAATGTCAATATGTGTGTGCCAACCTTTCTCCCCCTAATTAACCATCAAATTCAAAAGGTAAGTGGGGGTTTTGTCATCACATATTTCTTCTCAAAATACTATTCTCTTGTTTGTTTTTAAAAGATGGAATGATATCACATGATAATTGGAAAAAACCTTTAGTTAACCACCTCAAAGTCTAAGTGGGCATACCAAGAGTAGAAAACAAGAGATATATAACCAAGGTTATCTATAATTTTAATTAAATTTACATTCATGTGAAATAAATCTTAGAAATTTTCAAATGAGGGGATAAAAATACATTAAATAATGGATTATCAATACTAATGAAGGATCCCCCTCAAGAGATGCACTCATTTTCATCCTTGTGGAATTGAATGAGATTCATGATGAAAAACATTTATCCTTAAATTATCCACATTATAAGCACAAATAAAATATAAAAAAAATATAAAAATGAGTAAGGAGAGACCACTTGGTAGTATTCAAGTGAGAGGAGAATGCTAAATATGATGTCTCATCCTTAATTTTTCAAACCTCTCTCTTATAATTGCTTTGGTAAAAATATCTACAACCTAATCTTTTTAGAAATGAATTCTAGCTTAATATATCTACCTTCTACCTTTACTTTGATAAACTTATATCTAATATCAATATTATTGGATATTAAATGTTTTTCTGGGATTTTAGACAGTCCTATTACACTTTGATTATCCCATGAAATTTTTAGTGGTATATCAGCTTCAATATTTAAATCTACTAACTGCAATTGCATCCATATCATCTTTGTACAACATGTGTAGCTACTATATATTCTACCTTAGCCATCACTAGTGTCAATGAATTCTACTTCTTCCTATACCAACTAACACAACCCTCTACTAGAAAGAATTTTGCACCTAAATATGATATTCTATTTGTACAATCACCTACCCAATCTATATTCGTAAACCCTAATAGTTTCACATCTACAATATGTATTTATAATATCTCTTTGTTTATGGATCCTTTCACATATCTCATAATTCTATTAATATCTAAAATATGATACTATTTAGGATCACTCTCAAATATATAATATAGAGTCATTACATAAGTTATATCTGGACATGACACTGTTATATAAAGAAGACTACCAATGATTCTTATGAATTATTTCTAGTTAACACTATTTAAAAGTTTATCCTTACGCAATTTGGTTCCATATTAAATGGGAGTTGAAACTTCTTTTTCATTTTACATTATAAACTTTTTCAAAAATTCCCTTTTATACTTTTCATGAGATAGAAATATGTAATTCAGTTTTTGATTTATCTGAAATCCCAGGAAGTATGTCATCTCACCATGCATGGACATCTCAAAATTCATATTCATCTACTTAGAAAAATATTCACAGGGACCCTCCATGTCACCAAAAAATATGATTTCATCCATATATATAATAACTATGAGATTACCCTTGAAATATCTATTACATAAAGATTACTTCCAATTATACCTTTTATTAACTTCATATCCTTTAAATAACCATCAAATTTAGAATAGTAGGATATAAGTGCTTCTTTCAAACCATACAAATATTTAATCAATATATATACAATGCTACCATAATTTTCTAAGAAAAAACCATCAGGTTGTTCAATATAGACTTCTTTCTCAAGATCACTATTTAAAAAGACATATTTCACACCCATTTGATAAAATTTGTAATATTTGTGTGCTACTACTTCCAAAAAACATTATAATATATTCTTGTATTTCCACCAGTGAAAAAGTTTATTCAAATTCAATACCTTTCATTTGAGAATATCCTTTTCACACCTGCCTTTCTTTGTTTCTTGATACATCACCTTTCTCAATGATCTTATTTATGAAAACCCACTTAGTTCTAATACCAATTGTATTTTTTGGTATTTGAATAAGATCCCAAGTGGATTTATTCTTAATTTGATCAAGTTCCACATCCATAGATCATTTTCACTCCTCATTATCAAGTTATTATTCCATTGTAATAGGTTCAATTTGAGAAATATGTATATTTTGATCTTGAAATATTAATCTTATTGTAGTTTTCACTGGAGTTAGTTTACGTCCAATGATATTTTTTGTTTCAACATGTTTCTTCAATTTTTTTACCATTTTATATGATTTATATTATACTCATCTTCATTACTAGTTTTTTCATAATCAATATCAGTTGTGATTGTCTCTTTATCAGAAACTTTATTATTCTTCTTTTCTAACATCTATATACCATTTTATACAGAATCTTATGAATATGGATCTACTGAGAAGTACAGTTTAACAATTCCCTAGGGGATCTCGACTTTAGCTGAGAGCTCCCTAGGTCTTCTAGGGTTTCTATCCCACTCCAAAGAGGAAACACTCATGATCAATTGTGCTTATTTTTGGTGGTTTACTTGTGGATCTCGTGTGGATTCAGTGGCCCTTCCTTGTGTTTCTTGGCGTGACCTCAATTGGGCTGTGACAAATCAGACGAGATGCCTTTGGTTCAGTGGCGATGAGGGTTTCTACAGTAGTGAGGGTTTCAGTGGTGGAATGGGATTGACATCAGTGATAGCTCCAGAAACTGATTGTGTGAAGAAGCTCAATCATTTTTTTCCTAACACCATCACCCTTTGAAATATTTTTAGGTACTAGAATATTTTAGATCTTCTCTTGTGGAAGCTTCCATTTTAGCATCTTGTCGATGATATTGCCCAATATTTTATGAAGTATATGAGGTTCCAGATTTTGGTGGTTGTAACATTCTAAGAGGTTGTTTGGGAGTTCTTGGTTAGGATATTTGAATGAAAATCCATTTGGTTAATCAAACATCAAATGGACCGTACAATTAAATCTTCTCGCAAATTCGGGCACCACTTCTATGATGTTGCTTCAAATATGGTATGCCAGCTCATTTTTCTAGTATTATCATGGGTTTGTGTTTTATCTACTATCATGGATCTATTCACTACTTACATGGTTTGTTTTTTGGAGTTTTCATCTAGTCTGGGGTTCTCAGATTGGGTTTCCTGTCAATATGGTTCATGTTTTTTCTATGTTATTTGTTGTTGCTACTGCAAAAAAGAAGATGGTGTGTGATGATTCAAGGGATTCAAGATGGCGGCTAACAGGGTCCAACCATTTTCGATGTTCTTTGTGTAATTTATTTTCATTATTCCTATATCATTTTGATTCCACCAAACCAACTGAATAAGTACGCGTCTATTGGGTCTTGAGTTGATGTGTTGACACTGAAGGTGATGTGATTGTGTCGATACGTGGTATCACCAACGTTTATTCCTACCTCTATTTTCTTGGTGATCTACTTTGGTTCTAGGATTCCTCCATTCATTCTTAGGCAGAGTAGTGTGATGGTCTTCTTGGTCCTTTGAGATGTGAGTTCGAGTGGCCAATTCTGGGAGATAAACGGTGATTATCAGTTTCATGGTTTTTTGGTGACTTTTTGGTTTTGAAATTTGTATGTATTCACTGGAAGTTTTTTGAGTTTTGAAGTAGGAAGGATTGAGGAAGTTTTTTGAGTTTAGTTTTATTCTAAATTTTGAAACCATAACTCTACAAGGATGAGCTCCAGATGAGGATTTAAAGCATGAAGCATTCACTTGAGCAAAACTATTTGGATTTGGATGAATAAGAGGGAATGGCCTTACCATCCGTACCTTGCCCGTAAAACCTTGCATGTGACAAATTTCCGAGCGGTCATATGAGGTGGAGGCTTAACATATAGATGTAGTTTCTAGGGAGGGACAGTTCCTAGTAGTTTGGATCTTGGTTTCTTATTATATGATTTCTGGGTTTCCCAATTTTTCCTCAAAAGTGATTTTGAAATAAAAAATTAATTTTTAGTATGAATCTACTAAGATATCACATTTTTTCTTATTTTCAATAATTTTTACATCAATATAGTCAACTAGATTGTTTAGTCATTTGTTCCTACATCTGTATCCACTTCTATTTGATAGGTAACCCAAAAAAAATTCTTCCTAAAATTTTTATTCAATTTTTCTCATATTGCTGTTCTTGATTTTTATAATACAAGGAATTACAAAAACTATGAAGTATGTAATCATTATATTTTTCTTGTACCTCATTTCATATATTGTATATTTTATTTCTAGTGTTAGTAGAGACCCTTTCTGTATATGTATAGAATTATATATAGATTCTCTTAAGAAATACTTCGAGTTGTTGTTTTCAGCTGACATAGTCCTTCCCATATAAATTATGAATCTATTCTTCCTTTCAACAATTCCATTTTGCCGTGGAGTATATGGTGTGATATATGGATTATTACTTCCATGTTTTGAAAGATAGATTTCAAAATCATCACAAGTAAACTCCTTACCATTATCTGATATTAGTTTATTTATATAGATACCCAACTCCCCCTCAACTTGCCTCCTAAAATTTTTGAGCATTTTGATTGCCTATAACTTGTGTTTGATGGACATGAAATTAGTCAACCCTATATAATCATCAATAAATGTAATGAAATACAGATCACTTCTGGTATACCTTTGTCTCATTGGGCCACATAATTCAGTTTGAATAAGCTTAAGTGGTCTGGAAGATATAATTTTGACTCCTTTATGTGAATCTTGACCTATTTCTCCTTTATTATATGTTTCACAGATTTTATCCCCATCACTCTTTAGTTTAGGAAGATCTCTCAGAATTTCTAGACTAAAATTTTTCGCATACTTCTTTGTCTAATATGTCCAAGTCTTATATTCCATAAGTTATTTTCATATTTGGAACTCAAGTAATAATAATTTATATAATCACCAATTTGAAATGGATTTCCATGGGTTATTTTCAATTAAGTGATAATATTTACATATTTTTTACTTTTGATAACACATGAATCCTTTTTTAACACCACTTCATGCCCATCATCACAAATTTTTCTGACACAAAGTAAAATTTTCTTTATCCGTTCAAAAAATAATACATTACTAGACTTTAGATTTTTTTGATTAAATATTTTCTGAGCCAACTCATTTAATTTTCATGGAATAATCATTGTCGAGAATCACTACTCCTATTTCAGGATTATTAATGTTTCTCAAATTTCTTATGTCACCAATCATGTGTGAAGAACATCCACTATCAAGTATCCATTACATGGTTCTTTTGTTAGACTTTAAATTAAATTTACTAAAACATGATTTTTATTTAGTCATTTTTTAAAATCTATTACCTTTCTCAACATTGAATATTTTTATAGGAATACTACTCATTAAATCTTCAAAAATATGGCCTTTCTAATATCCTATACCATATATTTCTTCCAAAAAATCAATTTTTTTCTATGTTGGTAGAAAATAAGAATTCATGCTAACTTCTTGATTGCACTATTTTTTCCATTTTCATAGAATAAACCCCCCTAAGTTCATGTCTCATATCTAGTAGTTACATGTTATACCAGAAGGAGTATTCTTTATGACTAAACACTCCACAACACTAGTAATATCCTATGAACCATGATCTTCAACAATAGTAATAGCCCTGTTCTAAAGAATTTTTGATTTTTTCTTTCCTTATGTAGTGATTGTATCTACATTGGGGAAAAAATATCTTCTTAGAGAATATCTTTATTTATTTGAATTAGAATAGGATTTATCATTGGTTTTCATGCTCTTGATTTGTCCAAAATTTATTTTAGGACCTTATTGTAAAAGAAAATATATTTATTTTTAGATTCATAGACGGATGAATTAACCTATTTCTTTGAACCCCTTTTTGACCAGCTTGTGATGATTATTCCTTAACCTCAATATCCTTTTTGAAATATTATCTAATATTTTTCAAGCTATTATATGCTTCGAAACATTTTTACCGAGTCTTGGATAATACTTATTCTCTGAGATCTAGTTTTTATTTAATTCCTTTTACCATATTCTCTATTTCAGCCACATTCAGTTTGTATGTATTGATTTATTCAATGTAAAGAGATTCTTTCATTACAAATTCTTCAGTTACCTCAGTTATATTTCCATTTTATTTAAATAATAGTCTCTTATCCTTCTAGATATTTTCTGTTTTTCTCAAGACAAGATTCAAATTCATTATTAAACATGTGATATATATATGTTCATTCACTTTCATCATCTTCACAACAAGAGGTATCAAACCCTTTTTTTACATGAGCCATGAAATTAATTTAATATTCTGATTGTCCGCATGATGTGAAACTAACTCCTTCTTATTTTCTCATATAGATTATTCTTTTACCTTTAAATAGATTCTTATTAATTTTTCCAAATTTAGGTGTATATTTTTAGCTTTTTACCAATTATTATAATTAGATTTCTCATCATCCAACTTGAGTTTGGAAGACCTCTTCTTAGGAAAATTTATAGAAAAGTGTCTAATGTCATAAAAATTGTAACATCATGGGGGTATTTTTCCTTTACCCTTAAAATTTAATGTATTGAATATATTTGATACAAGAGAAATGATTTTATTATAATATTCATCTTTATCTTCATAATCAGATTCAATTGAATCTACAATTTTATCATCTCTAATTTTGAGCTTTCTCATGGCCTCAAAATCCATCTCATATTTAATATTCTTCTTGAAGGTTGAGATATTTTCATTTCATAAGAAATTATAATCTAAAGAAATTCATCTAGAGTAATATCATATCTATCTTCCAAATTTGAAACATTAGGATCAAAACTATCAGGAAAATTTGTCAACAATTTTTTGACAATAGTTGAATTATCTAGATTTTCTCTAAAACCCTAAATATTACAGGAAATTTCATGGAATATTATGAATTATTCATCAATATTTTATTCTTCATACATCTTGATATCTTCATATTTACTTATTCAAATTTTATGTTTTTCCTCCTTGAATTTCTTATTTACTTCATAGCTACTTTCCTATATATATCGAATTTCCTTAACATTTTTGAGTCCCATAACCATTGTGTAAACATTTTCTGAAATAGACATCAAATTTTGTTTTGATCTTTTCTATAAACTTCCATATTTATATTTTCAATAAAATTCATAAGTTCATTAAAAAAATAGATGGGAATCCAACTATTACTAAATATTTAACTTCAAATAGAAGAGATAAAAGATAAAGAAACATCCACTTATTCCAACTGTGATAGTTATTTCCATAAAATGTAGGAACACATCAGCTATTTATAGAATTTAGATTATCTATCCTTATTAATTATTGAATCTTGATAGAGAAAACTAACCTATGATACTAATTGAAGTGCCCAATAAGTGTTGCACGACTGGGGGGGGGGTTAATGAGTGGTGTTTTTTGTATGTTTTTTCTTTTGAAATTAACCTATGTTGACCTGTTAGAATCCATTCCACTCTTACGATTACCCAGACTATCCTAAATTTAGTAAAAGTAAATAGCATAGGAACAAAATATTTTTACATGGTTTGGTCACAATGTGAGTATAATCCTTTCTATTATTGGTTGAATTCCCTAATCAAAAATTTTCCAGTATAATCAAAATTTGTTACAAAATACACTTCTTCACAATAATAGAGTCACACTATTCTTTCTAGAGTCCCACTAGAAGAATAGTTTCAAATATTTTGTTAAAAATGATTACAATTATCATAAGAAAGATCACTTCTTAATGTATGACGGTTCTACAACTATTGATGAAGATATTTGTTTTGAGCCTTCATGATAAATCAAATATCCTATGCTCTCTTTCTGAAGAACATCACTTAAAGAGTAATTCCTCAAAACCATTTTTTGAATTCAAAACTATTATGAAAAATTATTTACTACTTCATGAACTAATATCAACATATATTCCTAAAAATTATTATTCTTTTCATAAGATAATTCTTTTATAAGGAATGGTGGTTCTCAAAATAATTACTTTATAAGATATTGAAACTGTACTATGAGAGATAAATTACGTTCCTAGAAATTTCTCTAATCTACACTTAAACACTCCTATTTTAATAAATAATTTAACCCATTATTTATAGGCATAAAAAAATGTAAACAAGTTGTTAAAACAATAAAAAAATTCTAAAAAATATGGTATGCGATTCATCTATCTCTAACAACAAAAAAATATGTCTCCTATCTTTAAAAATGACATGGTCTTCACTTACTGCATGGTCCATATAAAATTTTAAAAAATTACACTTTCCATGTTCCATGAACTATCATGAAACAACCACCACATATCATTTTAATCTAGAAACCAAACTTCATCGAAAATAAACCTTACTGAAAATAGTTTTTACATTTGAAAACTCAAATACATAGTATGTGGTAGCATGATAGTCTGCATATCATCTCCCAAAAATTATACTAATAATAAAGAAGCTTTGTTTTCTTGGTATTTTCATTCAACTATGTATTATTTCATAAAAATAACTTCACTACAAATAGATAAACTCTTCCATATACTATCCTCATTCGTAAGCACCTCTTCACAAAGAATTTTTATGCTTTTCTGAAATACATACTTATCCTATTTCTAAACCACCATTAAACTTATGATGGTCTTTCACGGAGGTCAAACATGTATGCAATTTCTTCTCTCTTCCCATAGAGATCCTCCACATACTGCTATTCTCCACAAACTCAAGATCGAAAACTTTTTTTATAGTTTGCAGAAAACCATATTTAGTTTCATTTTATACTCCCATGAATGTTTGGATGAACTCTTATACTACTTGAGCTTGTATTTTATTGCTACACGTAAAAACTTCATCCAAAAAAGGATTCATATTCAGGAGGAATAATATGATTTTCATATTTATCGAGCAGCTCATATGGATCTCATCAAAAAAATCCATTATTTACTTATGTTTTAACATGGGTGAACATTTCTTGAAAAGGATCCCATCCCACATCGATTTCCCAGTTGGTTTTTCAACTCTTAATAAGTTAAACCATGCCACCTTCAGATTGATCTGGTAGCTGGGGATCAACACCCAAAAAACCTTACACCGAATGCCTCACGAGCCCCACTAACCCCCACTAACCCACTAGCTTTTGGCCAAACCCATGAATTCTAACTTGGGTGCACACTATTACTATCCTTATACACAGGATTTCCCACTCACCTAACACATAGCCTAGTTGGATTGTTTGGCCATATTTTTTATGTAAACACCCATAAAATATTTTTCCAAATTCAAATTCCAATCCTTACTCATGACTCTTCATAGAATTATTTTCATACATTAAATATATCAAATATCCTACTCTTTTCATGAAATATTCACAAATAACCTCTTTATTTTAGTTTGTAATTCAATTATAAATCCTAAATATCTTCTTTATAAAATATACTATACTTATTTCATTGTTGTAAACATCATACAAACTTTCAAATAAATTTTCACAGGTTTTTACATTAAGATCAGTTAAATAATCATCACATTTAAACATGAAGAATTGATCTTCCATGAAATCCAATTCCATTAATTGAACCAATAAAAATTCTCCAAGAATCACTACTTTACCAACACATATTAAATAAATCATTGAAAAAAAATGAAACACTAAGGTTCAATGCTTGGTAGATTGGGAATACTCCCCATTCCCTTTAAAAATTAATGGATAGAGTTCCATGTTGACTTGGGTTAACTCCCCAACACCTTATGTATCATCTCATGAGATATAAATAATTAAAAAAATAATTTAAGGGATATAAAAAACCCACTCATCACATAATAATAAACTATACATATGTGTACCACATTAACATGAATACATTTACAAATACATCATAGCTTAATTAACCTATGGGAAAGAAATAGTTTTTAAGAAAATTTACATATAACATGATCATAAGAAATCCAAAGATATAAGGTGAATGGTATCATTAAAATTTATTCCCTTTGAATTATAATAATCATTAAAGGATTTTTACATAGATAAAAAACACTTTTATTAGACCATGAAAAAATTACTTTAAAAAAAGAAGAAATATTCTTTTTCTTTTGATAAATTTTAGAAATGAAAAATTCATAGAACAATGGGAATATAATTTAATATAAAATTATCAAAAATTGGAAAATAATATTCATAATTAAGAACATACATAATATTTGAAAAAATTCATTTCAAAAACATTAAAAATAATATTTTTTTTCACACTTTTAAAAGGAAATAAAAAATGACTCGTGAAGAAAACATTTAGAAGATTACTTTTAGAGCTTTTTAAAGCAATAAAAAATAAATATAAAATGGACTTAATAGAGAATTTAGGTAAAAATAAGAACATTAATAAATAAATATGAATAAAATGAACACTAAAGAGAATTATTCTTGACTGAAAATAAGAGACAAGGTTTGTTCGACTTATAAGAAACCTTTCAGTTGAATTATGAACCAAAGAGATGTGAAATGATAAGAAGTAATATAAAACCTAAAAATAAAAATAAGATAATGAAATATATTGATATTTATATATATAATTTACAATGTTCTCAAATAGAAATTTAGACATAAACAATCTCATATTAAAGTTAGATTGTAAAAGAAACAATTACCTCAGAATTCTGCTTCATCATATGGACTATAAATTCTTGTAAAATAAATTTAGATTTATTAATAATGTAAATTAGAACCTTATTAATATTTATTTTACTTTATACCATTAATTAATCATTCATTGTTACCCATATATTAATGTATTATTTTTAAAATTAATATTTGAGTGTCAATGTTTTAGTTTTCTTACACATGATTGGTTTGGAGGTTTCGATTATTATTCCTTGTACATTGGTTCATCACCTATAAAATATTCATGGGGATTTTTATTTATATTTTATATAGTTTTACTGTCAAATGGTAATTTTATTTAAATCATGGTAATAGTATTTGTGGAATGATTAAAAATATTCTTTTTTAGGAAATTCGATTCAATAAAAATAATTGATGTTTTGGATGAATATAATTACATATATTATAATTAAATAGTTATGAAAATATAATAAATGAATAATTATTAAATAATATGAATATTATTTATTATTTATTTTTCATTCATTATGTAAACATCATAACATCATTTGTGTAGGTGGTAAAACCGGTCCAAATAAGAACACATTATAATGACTAGATAAGCAATAAAATGTTATTATATAGTAATAATATCACTATTATATATGAATAATGATTACAAAATCATGTTATTAAAGTGATAAATTAGATAAAAGTATAATAATATAAATATTATATAGAATAATTATTAATTAAAATATAACAGTTGTGTCAACGACTTGAATCTTCTCTTAGAGAGCCTCTTGGAAATGAGGGGTTTGGGACTCCTTATTGGAACCAAAAATTCACAAATGAGAGAGTGGATTGTGAGTGAGAAAATATGGATTAGGATTAAAGATAATTTATAAAGAATATTTTTCATTTAATGGGGTTTATATTTCTTTTTATAGATGATAAGGGTTGGTATTTTTATAAATACCCATTTATTAAAGACATTGTCTGAAGAAGGGGTATCGTTCTTAACTGAGCATTTTGTTTTATTTATTATTCCACATCCTTAAAATATTATTAAACCTTTTTGATATAATAACATCAATATATTATATATACTAATACTTTGTTATGTTAAGTGCATTACCTACATCCATCTCCTCATCCCACAAATGGGAAACCAAACCGTTAATTGTGTGTAAGGCGCACTACCGCCACGCAAACCGACGTAATTTGTTTTCCATCACCGATTCACACATATGAACATAATATTGTATTTAATGTTTATGTATAATATTTATGATATAATTAAACTTCTTTAATTATAATATCACATATACCTTCTCACTTTCCATTCCGTAGGGAACACTATATCGTTGCTCGTGTGTACGATGGACTACTACCTCGTGAAGCGATGTGAATAATTTTTCACTTATGATTTAAATGGAAGGTATTAAGGATTAATTTTATGTTTATATATTATGTTAATGAAATATTAATCATTATTCAGAAGTAATATATCAAATATTTTTTTACCTCACTATCCATTGTGTAAATGATAACATCGTTCGTGTGTACGATAGACTACCGCCTCACGAAACACTTTGATTTGTTTTTTATTACCGAATCACATGGATATTATATGTAAGTGTATTTAAATAAATAATATAATATTTATTATATAATTATAATTATTAAAATATATAATAACACTTCCATTATTTCCACTATGATGATTGAAAGATAGAAATGTAACTCATGCGTACGTATGACCTACCATCTCCATGATTATAAAGCAATTTATTTTTTATAACCACATTTCATTGTTGGTTTTAAAAGTATAATTTATGTATAAAAATAATAATTATTTCATGAATACCACTCAATATATGATTAAATAATAGTCTCTTTGACCTTAGTCAATTTTCCAATGTGATTTTAGATATATGAGCTGTTTATCATCAAAACATTCAACATGAAATTAATTGCTTAAGTAATTGAATATGACACAATAAAAAATAAAATAAAATAAATAATAAACTTGAAAAATGTTCTTAATGAATTAAATAATAAACATAATTTTATTATTTATGAATATAATGAATAAATGTGATGATTTGGGCTCAAGGTAAGGGTTTCCATCTCAATAAAGCTTTGAGACACGTGATATTTTATGAATGTAATTTCTCTTATATAGTGTATATAATACCCCAATACATATTATATCATGCATACATAATAATTAATATTATTTTAAGTTATTTTTTAAATCATTCATTGGGGTTATGATTCCAAAGTTACCAGAGTGGTAAGGGTTTATGCTTCAATCTCATTTTAATCGGGATTGTTCATGCTTGAATTTCCTTTGAAGTAAACTATTTGATCATTAAATAATAAAAATAGTTCATTTTATCATCCTTTGGCTATTCATGAAATTTTCAAGTAATAGCATCCTCTCATTTTCACTTAAAAGTATTGAGAACATATTTTTAATAAAAGACATCTTTATTTCTATTTTCATTAAAAAATATTGTTTATTCCATATCCATATTTTTCTTAAAATGTTTTAAATAAAATTATTAATATTATCCAATGATTTATTAAAGAAAATTTTACCCATGTTTTAAAATTAATCTTTTTTTCATTTTCCAAATGAGTTTTTTTTTACTTTCTTTAAAAAATACAAAAGGAATGTTCTATTTTAACGTATACGACATCAACGTCCTACCCCCACCAAAAAAATTATTTAATACCTGGATTTTTTTGTAATATTCCATGTTTTCTTAAAAGAGAAACCCTATTTACATTTTTATAAGTATTTTCAAAACATTTATTAAATGGAATATATATTTTTATATTTGAAAATATTTTTGTGTGTGTAAGGGATCTCTCTAAACCACCCTTTCCATCAGGTTATGAAATTTATCTCTCTAAATCACTTAATATATATCTATAATTTTATGATATGCTTCAAAAACATTTATATATTTCTATCATATTAACCAAAACTATTACCCCTTCCTTTGATAGGGTAATACATGACTTATTCTTATTTCTCAAATTCCTTTATATTAAATTTCCTTTGATTATGATTTGAGGCAAGATTACACAACCCATTTTATTTCCATGGGTAATTATTACGCTATAACTTATGGTTTATTTCCATTGTGTCACACAAAAATCATGAACATGTTAAGACGGGTGTTGATAGATAACACTATAATTCATTGGGTAAATATTTAGTCTCATGAGGTTCCATGTATAGGATTAAGGAGTAAACATAATCTATTATGGGACTCTTTCCACCATGTGATATTATATAAGTAGTTAGACTTGACTCATGTTTATTTCATGTTATATATTTTTTCCACATTTCCTATAATGACATGATCTTATGATACAATGTTATTTATGTTATGAGACTAGGTGATTTACTCACAAGCCTTCTCTTTTATGATATCATGATACAATTTTGACTCTCATGTTATATTTTCTTATCATGTTATTTCCTTGCTGGGATTTTTTATCTCCCATTTATTTTATTTATTCTCCTAGTTATCATATGCAGTTTTAGGAGATCAAATGGATTTAGGAGGTCATTATATAGAATAAAATAAAGAAATTTTATTTAGTATCACTATTATGTATTATGAACCTGGTTTCCTAAAGACACTATACCTTTTCAATCCTCAATTTATATTAAATGGATATTTATATTGAAAAGTATGCAATAATATGTGTCAAAGAATTAGTTCACTATATCTGGGGATTATCCTGAAATTGGGTTTTCTATATTACACAGTCACGTTCAAAATATTACAAGTAAACCTATTGTTGTATCCCACAACACCTTTTTACTATAATACCACTAGTATTTCCTTAATATCATCATAATTTATTTATTTTAAAATAGTAAATAAAACAATAAGACAAAAAAACAAAGAAAAAAAGAAAATATAGGAAGCTATGGTGGCCTGAAGTGATGAAGACCGAGAACATCCCCTCTTATAAGATTCTTCCCTTAAATATATAAGAAATGAAATTACGAGGTAAAAATTATAGGACCTTACGAAGAGAAAGAGACTAGGTGATCATCAAACTTATTTCTCTCCATCTAAGTGTATAGAATGTCTGTTCCATCACTGATAAGAGTCCTGCACCTTCTCAAAATATAGGATATATAATAAGGAGTGTTATGATTTCCAGGAATGGAGTCATGGATGTTGATAGAGTGAGTTTCCATTGCAGCAAGACCAATATTCCAGTACCTGCAATGATGTACACCTATAAGAATTTCCAAAGCCTCAG
Source organism: Viscum album (assembly GCA_963277665.1). NCBI lineage: Eukaryota > Viridiplantae > Streptophyta > Magnoliopsida > Santalales > Viscaceae > Viscum > Viscum album. Next base: position 1,087,846,502 of record OY728130.1, on the reverse strand, counting down.
CCAAGAGGGAATGTCCTCTTCCAAAGTGAGTAGAGAAAGAAAATATAACACAACCCATGGAGTCCCGAACCACTCCACCACCTTTCATGTAATTCATATAACATGATCCATAAAAATTAATCTTGAAGACAAGGGGATGAGGGAACCATATAACTCAATGAACAAGATTATTCAAGTAGTTGTCAAAGGATCCCACTTGAAATGGTCTAGGATATGAAGTTGCACACCATTTAATACAAAGTCAAACCGTATCAAGTAAAATGAACATGGTTCTTGCCACTAAATACTTACTTGAACAATAAATATCCTCAGGTCTGGCTTTGTTACTTACCATCCAAATGCACCAGCACCCAACTATAATGATAATGGCGTGGGGTTTCCTATATGGACCTGTATGCCCCACATCATCAAATAGTATTCAAGGAAGGAATAATTCATAAAATACAAGGAATAAATTCCCATGAAGCCACCAAAGGCTCACCACACAAGACACACCCATTCACTGCTGAAGAACATATGTTCAAAACTCTACTCTCTCTATTCCATGTAGAATATTCATCTTGAAACAAGACTAACACTATATATTTTAACATTCTTGTCTATAGGTAAAGTTAGGTTCCTAATTCTTCAAACAAGAATGTTGAGTTTGGCAGGGATTTACTTAACCCATAGGGTTGATCCCCTAGTATCCTGCTGGGCCACACTGCTATTCACCCTCTGGTAATTCTTAAAAGAGAAAGATCCTAAAGATGATGTAGTGAAGACACATATATTTGGTTCATCTTCAAGATCAATAATATCAAATTCCATGCATTGATTATTGTCCCGCACAACACTGATAAACAATGGGTATATACTTTCCTACATGAAGGTGATTTTGGTGGCTGAAAGTCTTGGAAACCCAAGAGGAACACCAACCCAGTTATGATTCCAAAAGAAAATATCCCTAGTCCCAAAAATCCATCTGGTATGTGGTTGGAGGGATTGGATATGGGAAGAAACAATATACCAAAGTGATAATTGACTCCCATTTTCTTTATTTCTATATTCACTAGTCTTATTAGCCATGAATATACTAAAGTGGTCAAGTGAATTGGTAAAGATTTAATTGTTTTGAATTAATTAAGAGATGAAAAAGTCAATTAATTCTAATTCAAATGTGATGATTATTGATCTAGTTTACAGTTCTAAAATACATGTGTCATTTTTTGAGTGGAATTTACACATTGTTTACTACATTTAGAAATATGAGTTTAGAAGTTGTGTTTTTGAGTTGTTTGGCTTTACACTAGTTTTTGATTATTTTTTTAATGGTCTTCAATTAAAAAACTGGGCCAACAGGCCAGCCAGCTAGGGGAAGAACACACGCCATAGTGTGGGTGGTTGATCTCACCGGTAACCGAACAGATTGAGGCTACAGTAGTGTATGATCCTAGGGGATCTTAATCAAGGTGCAAGAGTAGCGGAGAAACCACTATTCGGGGTGACACTATAGAGGAGGTGGGTGGAGGAATGCATATGTAGAGAACTGGTACGGGGCAGTACTAGGGAGGTAGGAGGAGGAATATTAATGTATGCTATCTTGTGTTTTTATATAAAGTAGAGCTAAGCAACATATGTTTTGATGTGGTATAGGTCTAAATGAACCGATACCATATAATCACTCGAACACATCATATGGGTTGTTGATTTGTTTCTAAAAACATGGATAGAATTTTAGCTGTCCAATTACCCATTATTAATTGATCTAAATAATGTGAACCATTTGATATCTATGAAGTGTTTTCTTACTCACCCAGCACCCAAGTTCTGCTATTCGAACCTCCTATTCGACCTAAGATCTAAACGAAAATATTTTGAGATATGATTCATTGCCTATAAATATGGGATGCTGATCTCATTTTCTTGTGGCGTTTATCTCACATTAAAATGTAGTTTTTAAGAGAGAAAGATATCCATGAACTCTCTAGTTCATGAAGGTTTCTGTGGTGAGTTTGTTTGTGTGAAGTTTTTGAGCTTCCACATTACACTGTATACATGTATTAGTTTTGCGCGAATAGATTTGGAGAACTACATGCTATTTGTACTGATTTGTGATTTAGGAATTGTGCAATAGAGGTAGTTTTTGAGAACCTATAGTGATGTGAATCATATAAATTATTGTGATTTGTGCATAGTTAGAGAATATATTGGAAAGTGGACTTGTGCTCCTTAATAGCCTACACTCATTCAGGTTTGCATATAAGTGTTCTTTTGATGCATGTGAAGAAGCTATGAATAGGAGTGGTTCCATTCATGTGTATGAATTTTTTTTTCATGAAAATGATGTTTTTATGGTGGAAATATAGAGTTAATGCATGGTTCGATGAATTTGTGAAGATTATTATTGAGATACAAAGTGTACATGGATAGTGTTTAAAACAGTGAGTGTGCAAAGAATAAAAGTGTATACTGTGTGTGATTGTGAAGAGAGAAAAAGGACTACGTGTATATGCTTTGGTATAATGCATTTAATCAGGTAGTATTAAATAAACAATAAGGCAATATGTATGCATTAATTGTGAATACCATGAAATGTATTATGTACATGCATGGACATTGAAAAAGTGAACATTGAATTAATGTTTCTTAATCAATGTGAAATATCTGAGATTGAAGCTGAGAAATTATTTATATCAGTGATTTAGAATATTTTTGTATCATATTTTTTAGTGGTTAGTGAGACTGGGTCTTTAGAAAAAGAAGGAATTTCCCGAGTAGTGTTGAATTGAGGTAGCTTCCCATATTCAGGTCATCAAAGTTTCATTGACCAAGACTACCACTAGTTCAAATGTACATGAGCCAGTTTGATCTGGAAAACTCATAGAGGAACATCATAAGATCATACTATGAGTGGATCAAATCTTATGGGACTTAATATTATATAATCTTCAGTGGGACTATGTAGCATTGGAAGTGTACAATGGGACTCTGGAGTAGGCCGGTGGGATGATGGTAAGATTGTGGGATATAGTACAAAGATCCTCTAGTGAGACTCAAGAGTCACTAGTGTAGGTGGGAACTGGTTAAATCTAATGAAACTCTAGATTAGAACACTATGGGACTTAGTTTTGATGGGAATGGTGCTTTCCCTAGTTGTAACCATTTAAATATAGTTAAACATATATAACTAGTGGTATTAACTAGTTGTAATAAGGACATAGGTCTCAGTACTGAACCATGTGAAAATATTAGGTGTTGTGTTTCATTTACATTCTTCATTACATATAGGACCCAATCATCCTAACATGTGACAAAGGTTTAAAAGGGGTTTAAGAAAATAAAATAATTTAGTAAAAACTATCCACACCTAATTTACACCCCTCTCAGTGTGACAACACAATCCTCAGACACTTCACTTGTTATTAGTGGGAAAGCCACCTCTGTTCGGATTTATTCCACTTTTCTAGTGGGGTTTTTCAAAAGCATATGAAGTGAAAATTTGATTTGAAAGAAAATTCAGAAGATCTTCATATGAAAAATCCTATATGTAATCCTAATGTTATGAATTTTTATGTTTTAGTTAAATTAGATAAAAATAGGTAAAAAAGAGTGGCATAAAAGATAAAGAATAATTAAAAGATGAATTAAAATAAACTAGTATCTAAAGACACTCAGAGTGTAAATTATTCAATGAAATCAGTTGATGAACCAAGTTCAAGCTGTGATATTAATATGTTCAATTTTTAAATCATAAAACATCTGAAGATAATTCCTAAAGAAGTGGTCATATATATGATTAAAGTTTTTAGGGAACTTAGGGATAAAAAATTACATCTAGAAGAAGAGGAGAGTGAAATAGAAGAAGCATGGACTAAAAAGGTTGGCATTTCAACACTCTCACAAGGCTTGTGAAAGAAATGGAAGAAAAAATATATATTTAAAAATAAATATATACTAAATTTGTGGAAAAATTGGAAAGTAATGTTTGTGATTAATAGAATTTTGAAATTATTTTTAAAAAAGTTATCCATGCACTTGAAAAGCTACATTATATTTTTATGAATGTAAAAGATGATCATTTTCATTTAAAGAATAATGAATCAAATAGCTTTCTAGTTTTTTATTAATGGAAAATCATATGCATAAAGAATAGATTCAGAAGATGAAGATTCAGTGGGAAGAAATCATGAAATATGTTAAATATGAGAAGATTGTTCTCAACTTAAGGTGCCTTGAACTAGAAATAAAATTGAGAAATATAGAAGAGACAAAATCTGAGAATTCCCAAGTTACTAAGAAAATAATTATTTCCAAGGATTCTTCTAATAATAATCCTATTTCTGAAAATAATCAAAATAGTGGTAATAACATCTTGAAATTAACTAAAGATAAATGTACTATAGGCCCATTGAAGAAGGTAACAATTTATCCCAATAAATATGTGTGTCCTAATGTTGTCTTATTGACTACTACAAATTCAACATTTAAATATGGAGAAACTTGGGTAAAGAAAAATTATTTTTCTAAAAAGAAATAATAGAAGAAGAAATGTGCTACCCAAAAGTAGAAAAATGTTATAGAAAGTCATAATGTGTTACTAAAGAAGAAATTAAGATTTATTGGCTACTGTTGGTGCTATTAGAAGTTTTTTACTCAAGAAATTAATTGTTGGCCCAATATGTTATTGTATTAAAACTATAGAATGCCTGCATTTAGGGGGGGAAAAGCTAAAGAAAATTTGAAACCTGCAAAACAGAAGCAGAATTCAAAGAAAGAGAATTAGTTTATCAAGAATAGATACAATTAATTTAAATTTTTTAGTAATTATTGTAACATAAGTGATCACTGTTATGATGAGTTCTTTTATGTTATAATCATTCAAAAATAATTTATTGATGTGAATAGTAAACCATAATAAAAAGTGAATCACGTAAGATAAGAATATGACCGGTCAACGTTCGGTTGTGAATAGAATAAGAAATTGTTAAACAAACAACTCCCAATAAGTTTATGAAGAATAATGTGAAGAGTGTCTCACCAAAGAAAGAATATTTCTATTGTGGTAAGAAAAGTTACATAATGGGCCATTTTTAATTAACCATGAACATTCATACTAAAGGAAGAAATTTAGAATAAAATAAAGAATCAGTCCAGAAGAGAAATAAAATGATTGATTTGGTGAATGGAATTACTGATGAAGAATCTGAAATTTTTCCTACAAGTGGTAACTTGTTAAATTCTAAAGTTGTGTATAATAGGTGAAACATGTATGGACATTCAAATAAAAATTGTTTGACATTGTTATCTGGTCAAAAATAATTGTTTAAGAAGAATGGGAAAGAATATGTGACTTCAAATGTGGCGAAGAAAAAGTCTTCACACACAGTGATGATTGAGTATGTTCCTAAAGAATGTTTGACCATATGGATAGAACAATTGATAGATGAAAAAAATATGGAGAAAGCAGATAGAAATGAAATTCCTTTTCTATCAAATGATAAGAATCATTTTTTATCTAAAAATACTACTGGGTTGTGAAGAAACTCTTAGCATTTTTATTCTAACTGAGGAGCATCAAAGAACCACCTTATTCCCATATATTTTGTGTTTTTTTCATGCATGGAATTGAAGGGGAGGCATATATTCAGGGGAGACCTGAATTTATACAATATTTGAATTTATTACAGTCAGAAATATGTCCATAATGGTATATTGTTGACATCGTGCTATCAATTTTAAACATCTAAAATAATCTCATAAGACATTTAAAATTTATTCTTGATGAAATTAAATCATGTTGAAGAAAGTATTGAGTGCATCTCTTGAGAGGGAGCGCATAAGATCATCTATAAAAAATTTCTATCTTAATTGATGTCTTATGAAAATCAGAAGTTATGAAGAGGTATGAATATGATATATCTAAAATTTTTAGGAAATTGAAGCTTGTCATCATTGTGGTATATTGATTACATCTCCCATTTTAATGATAAAAAATTCATCAATTTTAAAAGGAGTGTGATTTATTACTTGATGAAAAAGGGAAAAGTATTTTAAAAGGGTAAATACATTATTATACAAGAATGTTACTAATCTATTTGTTGATATGTATTCAGGAGAATTGTTGGAAATCATTTGAACAACCCCTGATAAGTGTTTCAGTGATTGGTTTCACATGTGAGAAGTTTATAGACAACATTGATGTTAAATTTGATCACTCTTGTTTTCTAGACATATAATTTCTCATGTAGACTTAGAGTTGATTAATTTTATCTCTTTTCTAAGTTATTATTGATTTCATCCTTCTCAAAAATAAATCAGAAAATATGAGTCAGTAGAGGAGGATATTCTGAAAAATTAAATTTTGGAAATGATAATTCCTTCATATGCTTATAACTTTGGATTTATTTTCAATAAAGGGGAGAATATGTAATTGAATTTTAAAAATTAAGTGGGTATTGACAAAAATAAAAAGGGGGAGATTGAAGTGTTCAATTGATTTGGTGAAGTTTTAATTGTTGTCAAATAATTAAGCGATGAAAAAGTCAATGAATTCTAATTCCAATGTGACAATTGTTGATTTGGTTTATATTTCTAAAATATATGTGTCATTTGTTGAGTGGAATTGACACTTAGTTTACAATATTGAGAAATATGAGTTTAGACTTTGAGTTTTTAAGTTGGATGGATTTAAACTAGTTTTTGATAAGGTTTTTTTTAATAGTCTTTAATTAAAAAATTGGGCCAATATTCCATCCATTTAATAGAGCAGCACACACCATAGTGTGGGCCGCTGAGATCACCACTAGCTAGAAATCATGAGGCCAATGAAGTGTATGAGCATGGGGGAGCCTATGCAAGGCCTAATATTAAAGGAGAAACCACTATGCAGGGGATAACGTCGAAGGAGGTGGGCGCATGAGTGTGCCTGCCGAGAATCGATACAGGGCAGTACTAGGGAGGGAGGAGGAGAAATATGAACGGATGTTGGATCAGGTTGTAATATAAAGGAAATCTTATTCAGGGGATGTTTCTATGTGGTATCGATCTAAATAAACTGAGACTGTCTTATCAATCGAACGCATCATCTGGGCCATTGATTTATTTCAAAAAACACAGATAAAATTATAGCCATCTGATTACCTAATATTAATTGATCTAAATGATGTGAACTCTCTGATACCCATGAAGTGTTGTCTTCCTCACCTAGCACCCAATTTCTACTCTTCTAAGCTTCTGTTCGACCGAAGTTCAAACCAATGAAAATAGCTTGGTGATTTCTAGAATGTTATAAGATATTATTCATTTCCTATAAATATGGGAATTCTTGATCATTTTCTTATGGCATTTATCTCACATTGAAGTGTAGTTTTTATAGAGAAATATCTCTATGAAATCTTTGTTTCAAGAAGGTTTTTTCACTGATTTTTTCTTGCATGAAGGTTTTGAGCTTCCACATTATAGTGTGTACATGTATTAGTTTTGCATGAACTGATTTGGAGAACTGCTTACTGTTTGTACTATTTTTTCAAGAAGGACTTGCACGATAGAGGCAGTATTTGAGAAGTCCTAATGATGTGAATTATATACATATTTGTGATTTGTGTATAGTGAGTGAATATATTGTATAGTGGAATTTCATGCCTTAATAGCCTACACTCATATTAATTTGTATATTAGTGTTCTTTTGCAGCATGAGAAGAAGCTATGAATAGAAGCACTTCCATTCACGTGTATGCATATTTGTTATGAAAAAAGGATGTTTGTGTAGAGGAAATATAGATTTAATTCATGTTTCAATGCGTTTGTGAATATTTATATTGAGATACAAAATGTACATGGCTAGTGTGTGAAACAATGATTGTGGAAAAAATAAAAGTGTATATTGTGTGTGATTGTGAAGAGAGAAAAATGACTGTGTGTATATGATTTGGAAGAATACAATTAATCATCCAGAGATTAAGAAACAACAAGGCAGTATGCATGCATTAATTGTTAATACCATGAAATGTATTATGTACATGCATGAAGATTAAATAAGTTCATGTGGAATTAATATTTATTAGTCAATGTGAAGTGTCTGAGACTGAAGCTGGGAAATTATTTCTATCAGTGCTTAAGAATATTTTTTTTACTCGATTTTTAGTGGTTAGTGAGGCCAGGTCTTCAGCAGGAGAAGGAATTTACCGAGTAGTGTTGAACTGAGGCAATTGACCATCTTATGGTGATTAAAGTTTCATTAAGAAAGACCAACACTAGTACAAAGGTAATTTAATTATACACGATCCAGTATTATTCATCAAGATCATGGACGATGATCATAAGATCATCCTATTAGTGGATTTAATCTTGTGGGACTCAATATTGTGAAGTCTTATGTGTGACTCTAAAGAAGTGTAAGTCTCATGTAGGACTCTAGAGTAGGCCGGTGGGATGATAGTAACACTGTGGGATGTAGTATAAAGATCCTCTTATGAGACTTAGGAGTCACTAGTGTAGGTGGTAACCAGTTAACTCTAGCGGGACTCTAGATTAGAACATTGTGGGAATCAGTGTTGATGGGAATGGGAGTTTCCCTCATTCTAACCATATACGTATTGTGAAAAATCTATAACCAGGGGTAATCACCAGTTTCATCAAGGACGTAGGTCATAGTAATGAACCTTGTAAAAATATCATGTGTTGGGTTTCATTTGCATTCTAAATTGCATACATTATCCACTCATACTTATAGGTGTACGAGGTTTAAAAGGGGGTTAAGAAAATAATTTAGTAAAAAAAAGTCACACCTGATTCACCCCCCTCTCAGTGTGACTACACGATCCTTTAACACATCATCCACCCCATAGAGTACGTGCCTCAATAACCACCCATGCCAACTTCACCCACATGCCATAAAACATAGAAGAGATGATCTTCACACCAATGTCACCCTCCTGAGTGGGTCTCATGAGCCTGTTCCACAGAACCGAGTGCTTACTCCCATCCTCATAAGCATCCCATATGAAATAGGATAGAATAGTATCAATCTTGGTGATCACCCCCTTTGTAACTTTGGTGGATGAGAGTTCATTTCATGAGATATAAGACAATACCCTATTGGACAAGGTGATTCTGCCTACAAAAATAAGAATTGATTTTTCCAGTTATGAACATGTCCAATCATTTTCCCAACAACATGATCAAAATGGTGGATACACATCCTTCCATGGGAGACCAGGGCACTAAGATACTCCATGGGAAATGAGTCATTCTACATTCCCATCCTTCTCCTTAGTGAAGTAATCATTATACCTATTCAATGATTTAGGACATAAAAGTGGATCTTACTATAGCTAGAAATATGGCCGTTCTAGTGGTAATAATTAGAGATAATTTTCTTAATCCCACAAACAAACCCCATGCCAACATTCCTGAATATGATTGTATAATCAAAAAACATAAGATGGGAGATACAAAATGATCTGGATTTTCACTGATAAGGAAGGATGGTACCATGCATTATAGACTTGTTTATGAGGTGAATGAGAGAATCTTGGGAAAGAATAAAAATACTCAAGGATAGGGGATCCCCTTGCTTCAACCGATGAAAAAATTTGAAGAACCCATAATTCATGCCCATGAAACAAACATCCAACCATGAAGAGATGAAACAACTAAAAATAAAGTTGATAGCCTAATAGGAGAAACCCATACCTATAAAAACTTTTATAAGAAAAGGCCACTCAATCATATCATATAACTTGTCCATATCTATCCTGAACACCATATATAACCATAGAATTTGGTGTTAATTACATCAATAGACTCTTGGGATGAAGCAATTTCCCCTTTAATGGATATTTGTTTAAAAAATCCATGCTGTTCAGTAGAGATCAGGTGGGGTAGATGAATACTTAATCTATTATTGATAATGGTGGAAAGGACCTTATTCCTGAATTTTCACATACTCACAGGGCGATAGTCATGAAGGAGAGATGGATTTTTAATTTTAGGAATGAGAAATGAGGAAGGATCTCTCCATGAAAAAATACTAAATATCATGCACCGTGTAAGCTTTAATAGTGATACATGAGTATCTGAAGAAGGATCCAGGATACCCATCCGAGATTGGGGACTTTCCGGATTGAGGCTTTTCATAGCCCTTAAGATTTCATACTCATGGAGTATGGATTCAAACTGCTCATTGTCCTATCTAGACACCACCTTAGAAATAACAACAGTAATACCTTCATGACCCCTTGGGTATCCTTCAATAATCTTGGGATTATGTACTATAATAAAGTGCCTACAAAATGCCTCTTCTATAAAACTAACAACGTTATGATCATCCGTATATGATCCATCTTCTATTTGAATATTAGGTTGAGTAAACAACCAATTTTCCTAGATGTATGCATAGAAATATGCTATATTTCGATCCACCTCATGAATCCACCTAACTATTTATTGTTCCTAAGATAAATGTTCCTATATTAGAATCATTTCATCTATTTTTTCCTTATTATAAGTGAGCTCCCTAAAGGTGTTCTCATTTTAGTTCGTTTCCAGATTGGATTCCAAGTGGTCAATATCTAGCTAAACTTCATCTAGGCTGTGAGAAGGGGGAGTTTGGTTATTAATCCACTTATAAAGATCTTCCCTAAGGCATATTAATTTATCATTCAATATTTCCCATGCATTCCCATGAATTGGTTTATTCCAATATATGTCTACTATATGGTGATAACACGGGTAGTTAATCCACAATTGGGAGAATTCGAGAGAAGCCCTCCTATCCTAACTGGAAAAGATGTCAATAAGGAGTGGGGAATGATCAAAGACACTTTGGGACAAATCAGAGACCTTGGAATTATAGTAAATAGTAATGGAATGGATGTTGTCAAGATAATGGTATAATATACACCAGGTCCGATGTGCACCTCTTTGATTATTACACCATGTGAAACATCTCCGTGAGAAGCCCAAGTCAAACAGTCCTCTACGAGACATGAACTGAGAAAAATCCAAGCTAGCTATGTGGGGAAAGGGACCCCTACCCTTCTTCCCACAGGGGTCCACAACCACATTAAAGTATCCCCACACAAAATAGAGGGATTCCCTAGGATCAAAGGCTTCAAGTTCATCCTAGAGTAGGTATTGTTCCTTAATATCACAACTACCATACACAAAAGATAAGAAGAAGGTTTGAGAGAAATTATTGATTTATATAGTGATAAACTGATCCAAATCTTGAACTTGATCCACACTGATGGTCAAGTTCCAAAATATCCATATGGATGGGTTTTGTGAATCATCTTGCATGAAACTAGACATTCTGATTCAATGGGAAATTTTTTCAATTTTGGATCTATGTTATTTGGGATTCAGTACTGTAACAACAAATACCTTTTTGGATCGAACATCATTGACTATGAAATTAATTTTAACCCAGGATCCTAGGACATGAGCATTCCAAAGGATAAAATATAACATTAATAAAGACAAAGCCTGGCTTTCACCCTAGGCAGCTTAGCCTCTTTGCTTTGACGATAAGATAAAATTTGATGTTTCATTTGAGATCTGGTTCTTTCACCAATGAAATCCAAATAATGGGATGGAGGAGGGGTTGGAAAGATCTTGGGAACTAGGATTTTGACAAAGAAGGCAAAAACATGAAACAACAAAGGCCTCCTGATTTCCTCCATAAGAGGTACCCGACACGACTACTGGTGGTAGGATAGAAGCTGGTAAGGGTAGAGAAGGAACCTGGATATCTTTAAGAACACTTCAAGTAACTCAGTCTCTAGTACTCTACGGACACATTTCTAGTTTCTCTAGGAATTGATTACTAGATTACTCAAGTGTAGAATTATTAACACTAAATTCTCATATATACAAATTTATTACCACTCATTCAACCTTGAATTATATAAATCCTTCTTATTCGTTCTTCTTCCATGACTATGTCTAACTAGAAGTACAGGTTGACCACTTCTACTTATTCTTATTCTTAAAAAAAAACAAGAATTTCTTAGTGAAGTAAAATATTGATTTATATAACTTTATTCACTATATCGTGTAGTGTCTACACATTCTCAATTTAATTTTAGATAGAATTTACTCTTTCTCTTGGCTAAATCAGCTTATTCATTACACATAGTAGCAGATCCTCACACCTATTTTGTTTCAAGAGCCTCTCAATTTTTTTTATAATCACAAATAACTTTTTGTGGGGCCATTTTTATATTATAAAAAATGAAAATACATATAGATTAATAACTCCAACAATTTCCTCAATGATTTCCTATATCTTCAATTTTCAATGTTGCACATGGTATATTCCATTTTTTTTTCAAATAATTTCCCTCAGTAAATGATTACATTTAACTTTAATTTATTTACTTATCATTTTTGAAACTCATCCAAATATATATTCTCCTTATTTATAGTAGAATAAAATTCATATTACTCAAATGAAACTCATAATATCTCTATTTAAAATATTTATTCATTATTGTATAACGTAGAATAGTAAATCATGTGTAGATTCAATCATTCAATTTGGGTGAAACTCTTGAAGTCCTGTATAGATCCCAATTGAATATATAAACACCATTCTAAACTTAGATTCATACTCATATCTACATGTTTAAAAAAAATAATTTTAGCACTACATTACTACTTGAGCTTCAACTCTTTCAATTTTGGCATTATTCTTGAATATAAATAAACAAAACACTAAGCTTCTCATATTTGATCTTCCTCTTCCTAAAACCAATCGTGAATCATGGATTACCATGAATAATGATTATTTTAACTTTAATATTATCTCTAACATCTTCAAATATATTTTTCATTAGAATTATAAATTATAGAAACTTTGTTTTTTAGACTTTAAAAAGTCACTAAAAAATCATTTTTAAATGATCTTCTTTTCCATATCTTAAAGACCGGTTTCTTGAAATTTTTTTTCTTGAATCATGGATAATAATGGATTCATAATTTCTATAGCACTTGAAAATAGAATTAGCATCATCAAAATTAATTTTTTCTTTAGAAATTAAATTATAGAAAACTGTATGTTTTTTTACAAAACCTATAAGGATAAAATTATCCTTGTAGTCAAACTTATGGGTTCATCCTTATGGCTCAAAAAATGACCCTTATGAATTTTTATTCTTATAATGATGGAACTTATGAATTCATTCTTATGGGTGTCATCCTTATGGTTGATTCATCCATACAGTCTCATCCATGCTTACAAGGAAATCATGCTCACTCATTCCTTCATACTTATGAATGGAGAGATGATAGTTACGTATAATTTCATGCCTATACACAGATAATACTTACAGAACTTCATGATCACATTGTTCCATTATTATAAGATGATATTTCTCATGGGATGGATGATACTTATGATTGTAATTCAAACTCAAAAATATAAAATTCTTCACTTAATCTCAGGATCACTTCTAATGTTCTAGAGTATTTTAAAATCACTTATAAAAACCTAATATAAATTTTAAATAATTTATAAAAGTTATAAAAGTAATATAAAACATATTTAGCTTCGGTTTAAGGAATTTAAACATATTAAATACTCAATAAGAGTATTTTTAGAAGGTTCACTACCTCTTAATTATAACCCTTTTAAACCATTATCCAAGACTATTTTCTCATTGATTTCAGCCTTCAAAATTATCGTAACACCATGGATGGTTTATTAAAAATTTAAGAAATCTCTTCTATACACTTTGAACCTGTATAAACATTTTAATTTCAAAACTCCAAGATATCCATTATAGATTCAGTAGCTAGCTTACACTTCCAATTTCACTAATTTATATAAATGGTATAAATAATTATTCTACAACTTATAAACTTTTCCTTATAAATAAAAACCATCTCTAAAATATTATTATATAATGGGTTGGCCTCCAAGAAACCAACTACATTTTCAATCACCTAAATGTGTGCGGAGCCTTCTCATTTCCTTTTCCAACATAATATAGATCCATGAGACAGATCCTCAGTTTCTTATATAATGAAAACAACTTGATTATCTTTTTTTACACGCTAACTTACTTCATGTTGAAAAAAAATACAACTCAAGCTTATCTAAATCCCATGGAACTTTAATCTCCCCCATTATATTTTCTTTCAATTACAAATTTAGTTCCAAATTCAACATACCTTTTCTCCCCCTAATTGATAAAAAATTCCAAGGAGATTGTTGTTATCCGCCCTTATGGACATTATAGGAAAGGTATTCTCATCTATAAATAAATCTATTAATTTTAAGAAACTTAAATTATCCCCATTTGATTTATTTTCCCCTTCGAGAGATTCATTAAACTTCTATTTGAGAGAAGGATGGAACCACATATTTACTTATAACTATGACATCAACTAACCAACTATAAGTATACCTGGGATAAACTAGTGTATAAAATAAAAGAGTTTATTTTAGAAAATAAATCTAATCATTTATTCACTTCAATGTGGTACCACCTCAAACTTCCACTCTCTTGGGGATGATCAAATCGATTTTCAAGAATGTTCATAAACTGACACTCACTTGAACACACACAGAAAGAGCATTCAAGTGAAAGGTATATCTTCCTAACTGGTTAGATAATCAACACAACTTGATAAAAATAATGTGTATGAGTTAGAATAGAGATGTAATAATAGAAAAAATACCTTTATCATCAATACTATTTAAGGATGTCCATATCTCCAAATATAGGAGAGAATGATAATTATCTAGGAATATTTCCTTATTTGATATCTCCCCCTAAATAGATTCTTTCCTTTATTCACCATGGTTGTTTCTAAGTAGGAATAATACTAGTTGAGATGTATAATACCAATTATGAGTCAAATTCTACTTTAGATACTCTATGATAGATAACCATTTAAGCCATCTAAAAATTACATCTTTCACTATTTCCACCTTTTTAACAATTCACTTTTGATTCCATTTTCCATGGTGCATAGTAAACACAATATAAGAAGAAGGTGGATTCCCATCAGCACTTAATTTTTAGTAAAAGGTATAAAAACCATTCCTCCACCCCAAACAATTATTTAATGCTCTAAAATTCCCACCACTCTTCATGCTTGTATTTTCCTTGATTTTCCAAATCCAATCACCTTTTATAAACATAGTTTAATTTATAATATCAAATTTATCCTTAGTTAGATTGGACTTATTCACCTTATAAATTATAATTATTTCATTATTTTTATCTTGCTCAATATTCTTGGTCTTTTCCAACTAGTATGTATATATGGTAAGTCATTATTTATTCACATGATTAGACTTATTTTTGTGTGTTGATTCCCATTTAACATCATCCTTAGGATTCATGGGTAGTTTTACACTATTCTTCACTTGACTAAGAAAAAATATTATATACTTGGTAGAAATATATCTATCCTATTGGCACCTTCCACACACTTATTTAACCAAATTTTATTTACCCATTTTAGGTATCCTCTCAACATCTATACAAGGAGGGCCAACAATTAATCCAATCCTATAATCTCTCTCTTGGATGGATTTTTCCCTTAATTATATCTTTTACCCTTTTATAATTATATTTATGGATATCTTGGAGTGGTCTATTATGTGGCCCCTATTTTCATAGTAGATTCATTTTTCCTTATAGGCTTGACACACAAATCAACTTTCTTCATTGAATTATTTTATGTTCTTTGTTCAAGAACATTATTCAATGATTTTATCCCAAGGAGGATTTTCCATTTTTTTCTCTTTATTACCTATTGTGTCCTTCTATTCTAATGAATATAATAGTTTAGATTTTCTAGTATATACTAACAATCCTTATAGAAATTATTTTCTATTTTTCAAAAACTACTTAAGTTTTCAAGGTGTTCAAATCTATTCCTTGTAGACAAATTATTCTTTTTCTCATGAAATATATTTTCTTCAAGTATTTTTCCTCCTTTTTTATCTATAATACCCCTTGATTTAGGGATTTATTGATTTGAACATTCTAAAATATTGGGATAGCTGTCAATAACCTTATATATAAATCTCTACCAACTCCAATATATCCTAATTAATCTTTTTCTTTAACATGTTCATTCAATCAGTCTAGATTTACAGGATTACTATCATTAGGTTGAAACCAAAAAATTATAGATTCATTTATGATGGAATTTTTATGAAATTCCTATATTTACCCTTGATTATTTGAAGAAATGTTTAATTTTTTTCACCTTTCACATTTGTACTTATTTTAGCTTTTTCCTGCATTTTTAGAAAAATAAGATTTAGTACTAACTGATTTCATTGTATTGTGGGATAAATTTTTTGTATGAGATAGAGTTGGATGATTATTTAGAAAATATCAATCTCATTTTACACTATTATGAGTCTTATTTGATGTAATAACCTTCTCTTAAGTTTTTATGGAAGCAATTTTTCTTCCAATAGATTGTGAATATTTTTAATGGGCACTTTCCAAATTTCTCAACATTATATTTAACTCATGAAATTTCATTTTAAAAGTGTATTTATAATATTAAAGTTTCTTATAAACTTCCTTTAAAATATTCTTTTAACTTCTTCCAATTATCCTCATGAATCTGATTTATCTCATGTAAAGAACAATCAAGCTCCTTTATTCTCTATGAATTTACATCTAATTGAGTATATTTCACAGTTATAGAGACTTGATGAAGCTTTTACAATACATGGAACACCCGCTTTACTACCTTATAAAATATGTCTCTCTCACATTCATCTATTTTTCAGTTCTTCATCAATAATGAAACTATTTCATTGAAAAAATAAGTAGTTATTTCTTTTAGTTTCACTATCTTTGTGAGAATTTTACAACAACATATCTTTTTTACCAATGTCTATTCTTTTACATTAACCTATTATTCCTATTATGACTTCTCATTTTGAATTACCCTGATAGATATTAATATATAAGTCACCACTTTAATAAATTAATTCTTTAAATAATCATTAAACTCAAGATAGAGGTATTTAGTAGATTAAATGCAACAATTCTCTTAGCTTGTACTTTATTCATTTGATGAATCATAACCAAAAGATTAAAAAATCATACACCAGTCTAAAAACATTTATCTTGTGGTTGATACTATTTTTTTCTTTGAGACTTTTATTAGCTTCTTATCCTCTTTCATCTTATTTTTTACAAAGTATTCACTAAAATTACCAGAACTATTTCAATAGTTAGGGAAACCACTTCTTCCATCTAAAGCTCTTCCATTTTGAATCCACACTTTATTTATATCAAGTAAAAACAACTAGGTGACAAAATATGTAGATCCAATTAGAGATAACCTCTTATTTGATATGAATTGTTAAATATATTTATATCCAATACATATGAAACCTATGATCTGATAATTTAGATTCCCAATATTGTAACACCCCCATAGTATGTTATTTCTTCAAAGTAATTCAATAACTTGCACTACACGCAACACCGAGTTCAAGTGCACCACAACTTACAAAACTAGCCATTCAAAAGCGGTTATGAATAGTATTAACTAAATTTTGAACTTTATATAATCCTTATAATTTTATAATCCATATTTTGAGTTTCTTAGACATAATTTAAGAACACATTCATTTTTTTAGATAAAAGAAGTATTTTTCAAAAAATGAAATTTTACAGCCTTTTAATGGAGAACCCTTTTTAAATCTAATATTTAAAACTTATATATATTTAATTTGAAAAAATAAACTTCTTATTTATAATCAGGACATAAGAATTTAGTTTTGATAAATTTTTGGTGTTTTTCTGATAACTTTCTTATTTGGGTCAATAGTGAAAAATACTATATTTTAACTAAAAACAACCTTTTTAATAAAAATAATTTATAGTGTTAAATTATACATTTCAATGGTTTGGAAGTATAAATAGATTATATTTTTACCATTTAATCCAATGCTGGTAATTGTAAGTTATTTCACTTTGAAATTGGACATAAACAAGTGTCAATCTTTTAATAGTTATTATTTCTTAAAAATACGCCTTTTGGTTTTGACAATATGAATTAATTTTAAATTAATTAATGAAACATATATGTTTTTAAATTGATAAAATAGAATTAATTTTTGAATTAGGGATATCAAAATTATCTTAGGGTGATTTTTTGGTATTTTTCTGAAAACTTTCAATTTTTGATGAATAGTGAAAAACAATACGTTCTTATTTAAAACCCACTTTTTATTTAAATAATTAATTATTTTATTTAAATTTATTTTAATTCAAAATAGATAAATAATAAAAATATTTGTTCAATGTAATTCATTGGAATATTTATTATAATAAAATCAGATATATAAAATTTTATCGAACTTTTTATCATCTTTTACCCACCTCCTAGGAGCATTTGCAAATTTGCATAAAACATAAATTTACCGCTTCTATCAGTTTAATTTCAAAAATCCAAGAGACACTGTTAACCTCAGTAAGTAAAATTTGGTTCAATAAGATAAAAATAATTTTTGGTGAATAGTAACTTTTGACTTTTATTTACCGCAGTTAAATGTAAATAAGTTAATTCAATGTAAAAAGAATATCATAATAATAAAACATTACCTTAAAACTTGTCCTAAACTTATTAGATGAGTCATAGATGACCATGGGAATATTCGGGTCTATTTTGGGACCTCATGGAGCCACTTAAGAGTGATAATGACACTTTATTTTAATTTACTTAAAGTAAAGAAAAAAATGACATAAACAAATATCTTTTTGTAAATTATTTTTTAAATGGGGTTATATAAGTTATCTTTTCGACTATAAATATTATTTGGAAATATAAAAAGTTTTCCTACATCATGGTAGTTTTTTTTATAATTTTTAGACATCAAATAAATTAAATTATTTATGACACAAAAATGATGCAGTGTTTACCTAATTAATAAATGATTTAAATAAATAAGATTATAAATATTATCATAAGATCAAAAACCAGTCCAATTATTTTTGGATGAATTTATTTAGACTATGATTCATCTTATATTCTACCTTAATGAGTTTTTGTACCTTGAGAAACCGAAAATCATTATATAATAAAATAATATTTTCACACTTTCCAAAAGAACCCCTCCTCCCCCTTATAAAAATACCTCACTTCTAATCCATTCCTCACACCTCTCAAGCCCCTTAAATCATCCAAAACATGCCCAAATAATCTCTAAATATCACTATATTCCTCCTAGAAGACTTACCTTAGGCATAAGGCACTTCAAGAAGTCATTTTGGTTCAAATCAAAGGGAGTTACCCGAATCAAAGGCAACCGTTTCTCTTAAATTATTTTCTTTTATTTTACATCTCCAACCCCTAAAATATTTTCATTCCTTTATTTTTTTAACAAAATCAGTATCCTCAATATAATAGGATGTTGTTATGAGAATAATTAGAATTACACTTTCACACACCTCCATCTAATGGGTAAATAACATACTATTTCTCTGGATGGAAAACTAACGCCTCACGAAACGATGATTGTTCAATTATCTCCTACCACCTCTTATGGTAGCCATTATGATGACACTATATTTAAATATGATATATATTATGTTTATGTTTTCTTTATGCTTCTTTATTTTTAATTTATAACATACCTTTATGATTTCCATTATGAGTAAATGCGTTAATTTCATTTGAGAAAGTGAGGACTACCACCCCCTCAAAGTGATATGACTCGTTCTTACCATACATGGGTCATATAAAGAATGGAATTATTGAAATTATATATGATATAATACTGGAATTATAATATAACTATGTATCATTAAGTTTTCATTCAATTAAAATACGAAATAGGAATGAAAGTAGCGTTCATGCGTACGTACAACTTACCATCTCCATGAACGTTGCATTTCATTTCTTATCTCCAAATGTTATGTACTATTATAAATACATATATATACTGGATATATATTATATATATGATATCTAAATCATGAATATAATTCTGGAGATAATTTACTCTTGACCACATGAACAACTTGTAATTATAAGGTGTTAATTTTTGACTCAAGTACCAAATATCGACAGAATGACTATTATTAACTTAAATGATTACATATTGTTTATAACATGGTAATAATTGATATAAAATGAATAATAAACTTGAAAAAGGGTTCTTAATCAAGTACAAATTAACTTAAGTTTATTATTCAGGAAGAACAAGGAACAAAAAAGTCACTTCAGACACGAGGTAAGGGGTTTCGTATCTCACTTTTAATTCCATGAGATTTCCATTGTTCGCCACTTATTGCATGTGGTGTATTGTTTAATTACATTTGATATATATTATCATGATTATATTTATATTCATGGAATTATTTGAATGATTTGGTGGTTATTAACTTTTGGTCATACGACTCAACTGATCACAACATGGTAAGGGTTAATTCTACAATCTCTTCATTATCCGAGGTTGTCTATACGTAATTATCTACTGGGGACTGTTTATCATCCACATCCATGTTTCTTAAAATGTATTTCAAAACATTTTTACTATTTAATATACAATGGGTTAAAGTCATTTATACCCTTATTTGACCTTATATGTTTTTGAATGGAATATTTCTATCATTTTCCAAACAAGGTACTTTATAAACTTTTCGACAAAATTAATGTAAGAATGTCTTTTTTAACTTATATGGAGGGTGTAGCTATTTTAAACCATTATAACATAATCAAATCTTCCCTTACAAGCTTATAATAATATTTTAAAAATAAATTTTTTCATTATAATTATGTGACTCTTAAATGATTTCAAAATAGAAAGAGATATTTCTCTCAAATAGTTTTGATTTCATCTATGTCAACATCCTTCGATAAATTTTATGCTTCTTTGAAGTTGATTTATTATGATACAAATATTCCATATTGTACTGAAGTTTTTGTGATATGTTTGACTGTGGATGAGTTATTTTTAGGCCATTCATGGTTTATGGATAAAGTATTGACATTTTGTATTCTATTTTTAATACGAGTGTTTATGTTATATTTCAACCTTTTCTTAAGATGAATGTATTGGACTAGTATGTTCCGGGTTGGGGAATGGTAAAAGTAAGACCTCTGGTTTGGGTTTCTGTTATAGCAGACCCTTCGGGTTAGATTCCAGTTACAGAGGCTCTCCGGGTTGGAGTCCGGTTACAGAGGCTCTCCGGGTTGGAGTCCGGTTTCAGAGGCTCTCTGGGTTGGAGTCTTGTTATAGAGGATCTCTGGGTTGGGGTCCGGTTACAGTTAGCCCGTAGGTCTTGTCACGAGGACTTGACACAAAAATTAAAGTCTGGTACTATACATTTCCTCATTATGAAATTAGTTATTACATGCAATTATTCTACTAGTAGAATATCCATGTTCATGTTTATATGGTAATGTTTGATTTATTTTTTCCATATTATGTTCATGTTTATGTTTAAAAGGATATTGTTTTATTTCACATCTTTCCTTAAAATTTTATAGCTTCTACTAAATTATTTACCCTTACTGAGCATCTGAACTCACCCCTTTCTTATATTTTATTTTCCAAGGATCGCAAGAAGTGTTTTATGTTTGAGATGCAGGGTTAAGCTAAGGGAACAATAGAATTGTCAAAGGATTTTTTTTGTATGTTAGAAAGTGTAATGTAACTTTCATGTATTTAATATATTTTCTAATATTGCTAAACTGATCGGTCTTTTGGGACTTGATTCTTTGTAATCATGCAAATGTATTAAAATAATTCACCAACTCTAGGAATCTAGGGTCAGGGCGTTACAAATATGAGCATTAAAACATACTTTAGGGGGTGGGGGGTGGGGGGGGGGGGTGAATCAGGTGTGGTCAAACTCTTTTATAAAAACCAAATTCTTATTTAAAAATTTATACCCCCTTTGGTTTTCTAAACTACTATTATTGGTTATAACATAAATGTTTCTTTTTATCTTTTATCCAATAAGCCGTACCCAAATGCAATGAAAAATATAAATAGAAAATCAATACATTGTATGTTTATGAGGTTCTTCCCAAATCTGGGAAACCCACTAATTTTCATATTAAAATACTATTAAGATACTTATTATCCACTGTAATCTTTTTATTAATTATAATTGGTTTCTAGGGATTATCCTAAAACTAGTTTTTCGTTATTATATTCATAGTTTAACAATATTACACAAGTAAAC
Organism: Viscum album; assembly: GCA_963277665.1. Lineage (NCBI taxonomy): Eukaryota > Viridiplantae > Streptophyta > Magnoliopsida > Santalales > Viscaceae > Viscum > Viscum album. The sequence goes on along the minus strand of OY728130.1, from coordinate 1,087,824,333 downwards.
CTGTTGATGAATCCTATGAAAACATTGTACTAGTTCCCACCAATTATTTTATAATCTACTTCCTTTTGAATTTGGTTATAAATAATGCACATGTTTTTACTTCATCCAAGGAATACACTTTTTTCCTCACCTTAGAGTCTTATAATTCCTATAGATCTTCGAAAAAAATTCTTGAAAGTTGTTCTCTATTACACTGTAAATAGTTCTTAAGTTTCTCAGGAAACAGATTCATGGATTTCTAAAACTCAAACTTCTTTACATTAAAAAATTAGGTATATAAATTTATCTCAACTTACTCAATCTCATATTCAATAACACTTCCTTATTTATTCTTCCTAAACTATATCTGACAAGTAGTACAAGTTGACCTATTCTTATTTTTCTTCTTCTTCAAAACAAACAAGAGATTCTCAGTGCAACATAATCTTGATTTTCCTATATTTATTTTATATAAAATGTTGTGGATACACCTACTTATTTTTCTTCAAGATAGTGATTCTTATTCCTCTTAGTTAAATCAATATTTTCATCACACACAATAATGGAACCTCACATAAGTTTTGTTTCAATATCCTCTAAATTTTTCAATAAATCTATAAATTACTTTTTATGGGGTCATTTTCCTATTACAAAAAAATTGAAAATACATATAGATTAATGACTCTAACAATGTAACCTATGATTTAACATATCTTTATTTTCCTATAATTCACATGGGATGTTTCCACCTTTTCTTTTTCAAATGCCTATCCCTAGTGAATGAAAACAGTACCCTTCATTTTATTTTCATTATCATTTTTGAAACTTCTAATGAACCGCCAATTCTCATTGGCTTGAGAGTACAACGAGTCATTACTAGGCCTTAACCAACATCCCCAAGATTACAATGGCTGTAAATAAATCCTGAAGGGTTTCAAATACAAGTTAGGGGATGATTTTTCATTTTAGAAGTAACCCATAAACCAACCAAGCATAAGAAAACATTCACTATATGATGCAAGAACAATTGAATAACAACTAAACAACTTTATTTATGTCAAACTACATAAAGTACACAACATCGGAAGACCAAACCAAACATACATATACACAGCAGATGAACAACTCAAGACTCTCAAGAGACACCACAACTCCATGCTCCATAATCTCCAAGCTCCACAATATCTCCCAAGCATGACCACGAGCCACTAACAATAAGATGCTTTACCTTTACCAGTATCGAGGAACACGACATCTAAAAAAGCACCAAAGTGCCAACACAGGGGTGAGTATAAAACTCATTAGGTTTTCCCAATGACTTCCCTACTCATACCACTAGGATAGAAGAGTTAGAAACATTTATATAAAAACAGTTTATATAAAATATTTTCCTAAAAGCATTTTATAATTAAATATAAACAATTTTCCCAAAACCACTTATAACCAAAAGCATTGAAATGCAAAAGAAGCCAATTTTCCAGCGAGTTATTTTTCCAGAAAAATAACTAAACAAGCTTTATAACCATTTTAAAAACATCCCATTTTGGCATACCCAACAATTTCCCAAACCATGCAACTAACCATGCATGCTTTGTTATGACAGTTACATAATCATGAGCGGTTTCTCGTCGATCTACCAAGTCATCACAAGGTAATTATTTCCCATGTTCCATTACACCTTTGGCATTGAGAATAAGGTCACATTTCAACCAAGCCTCGTACATATAATTACCATGTTCCATTAAACGTTTGGCACCAAGCACAAGGTCATATTTCAACCAAGCCTCGTACAAATAGTTACCATGTGCCATTACAACATTGGCACTGAGAACAAGGTAATATTTCAACAAAGACTCATACATGAAACATGAACACACACAAAAAATTCCCATCAATCATGCCAAAACACGATTTCAATAAAAACACCTTTTTATTGAAAACGATTTCCATCAAAACCATTTCAATGCCAAACCATTTCAATTCCAAACCAATTCAATAAAACTCCATTTTTATAGAAAACCAATTCCATCAAAGTCATTTCAATATCAGACCATTTTAATAAAATGCCCTTTTTATTTAAAACCCATTTTCCATCAAACCATTTACAATTTCAGAAAATACATAATTTAAAATCAACATTTTAAATTCAAGAAGCCCAAATCACTTGCACAACAATTCACCAAGATTTCAAAATTTCACTAAAACCATAAATCATCACTAAATAAGATTTATTATATGATTTTCACAATAAATTCCATTAAAATAAACCAATTTGAAACTAATCCAATCAATTCTTATAAGAGGAGTTGAGAGTGAAGCCTCCTACCTTTAGGGTTTTGACGAAAACCACGACGAACGAAGAACGCACAAGAAAACCAGGCTGCTTCTTCAAAAAACCATCCTTAGATCTCTTCTCCTAGCAAGACCAAGAATAAATATCATTATATTTGACATCCACACACTTAGATCTACCCATAAAGGGAATAGATATAAGAAACCAATAGAAGAGGAGAAGTAGATCTAAGTATATCTAAGAAATCGAACAAGAACAATGAAGAACGATCACATACCTCAAAAATCCAACTTTGATTCACCATGAGTAGCCTTTGGATCACCTCTGAAATGATGGGAGAACCCTATTTAACCTTAAGAGAAGCAAAATACCGAGATAGGGCTACATAGGAGGAAAAACGAGCCACTTAGAGGCAAAAAAAGCGTGAGATCCACCTTTATAGGATCTCATTTAAGTGGCCGCACGATTTTCTCACACAGTTAGACAAACCGTGTGCTAACTGTGCATTAAACACTGCCTTGGAAGACCCTCCACGCACAGTTTGACCACATGGTTAGATAAACCATGTGTCTCCCATGCGGAAGCTTCTGCCTCCAAGACCAACTATGAACAGTTTTTCCGTACGGTTTAGACAAACCGTGCGTCATCTGTGCAACTTCCCCTTTTCCTCAAAACTTCATTCAAAGTTCTCCCGACTCTCCCATTCATCACCCTCAACTTTAAAACCACGAAAGGCATAAAGTAAGGTTTACATACTAGAAACCAGGGGTACTAAATTCTCCCCACTATTGGTCTTTCTATCCTCGGAAAGTAGAAAACCTTCACCCAACTAAAAGAGTTCCGACCACTACTCTTTCATTTCCTTTTCATGTTCCCAAGTCTCTTCTGAATCTAACCATGCTGCCATAAAACCCACAATAGACTGACACATTTTCCATGAAAGACTTTCTCTTGCCTATCCACAATCCGTACCAGGATATGTATCAATGAAGCATTTGGCTCTAGGTCAACATGATCCCATCTGATCACATGGTCAGGATCGAGATGATACTTTTTCAACTAAGATACATGGAACACATCATGCACTGAACTAAACCATGGTGGTAATTCCAAACGATATGCCACATCTACAACCTATTCCAGTATCTCAAAAGGGCCAATGTATCTAGGAGATAACTTGCCCTGGTTCCCGAAATGACGATGTCCAAGCCTTGGAGAGATCCTCAAGAAGACATGATCACCCATAACGAACAACAATGGTATTCGATGATGATCTGCATAAGATTTCTGATGATTCAAAGATATCTCCATCCTTTTTCTAATCAACTGGATATTCTCTGTTTTTTCTTGGACAAGGCTTGAACCGACTATTGAAGTTTCACCTGTGTCCACCCAGTATAGTGGAGAACGACAAGGAAACCCATACAATTCTTCAAACGGAGCCATGCGTATTGAGTCTTGATAGCTATTGTTGTATGAGAAATACAATAAGGGTATATGATCCTCCCATGATCCACCAAAATCCATTACAAAATCCCGAAACATGTCTTCCAATGTTTGTATTGTCCGCTCAGATTTCCCATCCGTCTGAGGATGATACGCCATGATTATAGTCAACTAAGTTACAAGGGCTTGTTGTAATGATTTACAGAAATAAGATATGAACTGTGGATCTCTATCTGAGAATATAGACATTGGTACACCATGCCTCTTTACCACTTCTTGGATATAAATTTTTGAAAGATCCTCCACCGTATGAGTTTCACGAATAGGGATGAAATGGGCTGACTAGGTTAGACGATCTACTATCACCCAAATGGTATTGTGTTTCCATATCGTTCTTGGAAGACCTGTAACAAAATCCATTGCTATCTAATCCCATTTCCACACTGGGATGGACAAAGATTGTAACATACCATCTGGTCTCTGATGCTATGCTTTAACCTACTGACAAGTTAAGCACCACGAGACAAACTTGGCCACCTTCCTTTTAATGTCGCTCCACCAAAACTGCACCTTAAACAACTTATAGGTCTTCTATGTACCTGTATGTACAACCCATCTTGAATGGTGGTAAATATAAAGGAGTTGTTCCTGACAAACTATAGGTACAACCATCCGATATCTGAAATACAAAAATGAACCCCCATTAAGATTCTAGCTATCAATGGTCTCCCCACCATTGAGTTTTGAACTTACAACCAAACATTCTGCATCAGATGTTTGTGCTTATTTGATCATTTTTACTAGATCAGGAACAAGCGTAACTAAAAAGAAAACTACAACATCACCTCGGTCTTAACATTCCACATGCATGTCAGCTAAGAATGACATCAACTGCCATTCATCAAAAGCTTCTTTCGCCAACTAAGAATATGAATTTCTACTCAGTACATCCACAACCAAATTTCCTTTCCCTGGTGTGTACATCAAGTCAAAGTGAAACATTTGGAGATACTCCATCCACCTCCTTTTCCTCATATTCAAATCTCGCTGTGAGAAAATGTGTTTTAAGATTTTGTGATCTGTAAACATAGTAAATTTATCACCAAAGAGATAATGTCTCCATATTTTAAATGCATAGACCACTGCAGCTAAATCTAAATCATGTGTTGGGTAATTCTTCCCATGCAACCTCAACTGCCTTAAACTATAAGCAACCACATGGTCTCCTTGCATGGGAACATTGCCCAAACCTGATCCCAAAGCATCACAATACACTACATACCACTATCCTGATTCTGGTAAAATGAAGATAGGTGCTGATGTAAGCCAAACATTCTATTCCTCGAAAGAATTATGACATTATTTTGTCCATAGGAATGGAGAATTCTTCTTTTTCAGAGCTATCATTGGTGAAGCTAGTCGTAAGAAATCACGCACAAAAGCTCGGTAATAACCAGCTAGACCAAGAAAACTTCATATCTCGAACACATTCTTCTATGGTTGCCAAGAGATAACGGATTCTATATTTTTAGGATCAACACAAATTCCTTTCTTAGAAATGACATGGCCAAGGAAACGTACTTCATGTATCCAAAAATCACACATTGATAATTTGGCATACAAGCGATGATATCTCAAGATTTGTAACAATGTTTCCAAGGGCACCTCATGATCAGCCCTTGTTTTTGAATAGAAAAAAATTTCATCCAAAAAATCACAACAAAAGAATCCAGATATTGTTGAAATATATGATTCATCAATTCCATGAAGACTACTGGTGCATTTGATAGACTAAAAGGCATGACTACATATTTGTAATGTCCATATCTAATTCTGAAAGCTGTCTTTGGAATATCCTCCTTCCAAACTCTCAATTGGTGATATCCTTATCATAAGTCAATCTTGGAGAACCACTGAGCTCCCCTTAATTGATTGAACAAATCATTAATGCATGGAAGTGGATATCTATTCTTTATCGTAACTTGGTTAAGCTTATGATAATTAATACCCAGCCGAAGAGTTCCATATTCTTTCTTCATAAACAAAACCGGTGCTACCCATGGAGACATACTTGGCTGAATAAACCCTTTTATTTCCAGCTCCTCTAACTGTACTTTCAATTCCCGTAACTCTGTTGGTTCTATCCTATAAGATGGAAGGGAAATAGGACTGGTCCCCGAAAGGATATCAATCGTAAACTCCACTCCCCTTAGAGGTGGTAACCTTGAGAAGTTGTTGGGAAAGACATCAGGAAATTGATCCACAACTGCTGGAAAACTATGTTCCTTGATCTCTTACATTGATTCCAAAGTCAAAGCTGCCAATTGGTAAGAGATCGTTCCGACCATTGGTGCCAACAAGATCTTTGCACCTTTCTTTTGCATCCTCTCTCCTCTGAGGAGATGGTTGATGCCGTCCTCAGTCGTGAAACTAATTGTTCTCCTATAACAGTCGATGTGAGCCTTAAAAATTGTCAACCAATCCATACCCAGGATTACATCATAGTCATCCATCTCTAACATTGAGAAGTTCCATTTTAACTCACCTCCATCAACAGTTATAACACATGCTCTACACACAAAGGCTTGACATTCTATTTCACCAAGATAAGTTTTCAATTTCCAAACAGAAGGCATCATTTCTAATTTTAAAAATATCAAGTCAATAGCACGAGAAGCAATGGAGGAATGTGATGCATCAGTATCAAACAATACTTGAAAAAAGGTAGAATTCAAAAGAATCATACCTCTTACTATAGATGGTCCAGCCTGATCATCGACAATCGTCTGCTCAGCTCCATACAATTGCTTCTTCACTATACTATTATCCTTTTTTCCTTACTGAGGTTTCCCTGGTTGAGAAGTCATGGTATTTCGAAAATCACCATGGATAGCTCTATTATTATGACGAGACTGACTCTGCTATCCTCATCCTGTCGAAGCATACGATGCTTGCGACACCTGGGAAGTGTCACGCGCACCCAACCTTAAAGCATTCCTACAATAGTGGTGTAGATGCCCAATTTTCTTGCAATTGTGACATGCTCTAGGTTGTGTTTGATTTTCCATCTTCATGTGGTCTTTCAAATCACATTGAAAACAACCTGGTTTGATATGGGGTCATGGAGGAAGGTTCACTGATCCCGCCGTCTGGTTCTGATTTCCACTTGCACCGTGGAAAGAGGTGTCCCTTTTCCTCTTGTTCCAAGCAGTAGAGTTCCCACCGTTTCCTATAGGTATCATCATTCCTCCTCATATCGATACCGAGATATCACGCTCAACAACATTCACTCTGTTCACCATTTGTGTGTAATCCGTAATACAGAGCACCACAATCTTCGATCGAATCTCCTACCTTAGCCCCGATTCAAAGATGCATGCCTTCAAGGATGCACTTGCCACAAACTATGGTGCAAAATAGACTAAATTCATGAACTTATCTGCATACTCTGTGACAGAGAGGCTCTCATGTTTTAGGATGAAAAAGTCCATTGTTTTCTGGATTTTGAAAATGTGAGGATAGAATTATTTATGGAATAATTCTTCAAAATCCTCCCATGTAAGGCCTTCATCTAATTTAGCCTGCACTGCTAAATCCCACCATTGACGTGAAATATCATCAAGCATATACATCACCAACTTGACCTTGAGCTCTGATGGTGTGCTGATGAAATTGAAGATACTATTAATCCTACTTAGCCACACCTCGACCTTTTTGGGTTCACCATCACCCTGAAAGTTTGGTGGATTCTGCTTCATGAACTGGATGGTATGATCCACATGCCTTGGTTCATTCCTCCAGTTCCCCATATCCACAACATGAAAAGCCTAAAAAATACTCTGAACCAGATATTGGTTCACCCATGGTTCAGGTGAAACCACATTCTCTGCAGCTTCTTCGGGTTGGTTTCAACGATGCCTACCGGGTGCCATTTTATAAACCGACAACATCCTCCGTCAATCTCACTCTCTAGCAACTGATGGCTTAGCATTTCAAATTCTATCACATCAACTATCAAAACATTGTTTTCAAAAACATACTTTTTTCCATGTTTAAATATTTTTGAAAACATTCAACATGCCTTTTTGAAAATCAACCCATTTTCAAAATACACCAAATATCATGTTTTCAAAATATTTCACTTAAAACAATTTCTACATTTTTCTTTTAAAAAATTTTCACCTTGTAGAAAATCATAAGTCATTACTCACAATGAGATATGAAATCCTAGTGGGAAGTCATTCCTCTAAAATGCATTCCATGCTCATCTCATTAGTTAAACCCATGACAATGAGATTTCCAACATTCTAGAAGTGTATCCAAAACACTTATGTACCCAACACCCTGGTAACATGAAGTTCAACATAAATGGGTCAGCTACGTCCTTTTATGATATACATTTCATTTTCCGACAATACTACTCCTGTCTAATATTTCGACCCGAGGAACAGACAAGAAGGAATTTCAACTCCAATACTAGGAACATCGATGACTACTTGTTAAGTAGGGACTGAACAAGCTGATACCATTTGTAATGACCCGCCAATTCTCATTGGCTAGAGAGTACAACGAGTCATTACTAGGCCTTAAGAGACATCCCTAAGATTCCAAAAGATGGAAATAAATGCTGAAGGGTTTCAAATACAAGTTGGGGGATGATTTACCCTTTTAGAAGTAACCCATAAACCAACCAAGCATAACTAAACATTCACTATATGATGCATGAACAAATGAATGAAAACTAAACAACTTCATTTATGTCAAACCACATCAAGTACACAACAACATAAGACCAAAAAAAACATCAAAGTACACAGCGGATGAAAAACTCAAGACTCTCAAGAGACACCACAAATCCATGCCCCACAAGCTCTAAGCTCCACAACATCTCCCAAGAATCACGACAAGCCACTAACAATAAGATGTTTTAGCTTTACCTATATCCAGGAACACGGCATCTGCCAAAGCACCAATGTGCCAATGTAGGGGTGAGTATAAAACTCAGTAGGTTTCCCCAATGACTTCCTTACTCACGCCACTAGAATAGAAGAGTTAGAAACATTTATATAAAAATAGTCTATATAAAACATTTTCCCAAAAGAAGTTTATAACTAAATATAAAAAAGTTTCCCAAAACCACTTATAACCAAAAGCATTCAAATGAAAAAGAAAATTTATTTCTAGTGAGTTATTTTTCCAGAAAAATAACTAAACAAGCTTTAGAACCATTTTACAAACATCCCATTTTGGCATACCCAACCATTTCCCAACCCGTGCAACCAACCATGCATGCTTCGTTATGACAGTTCCATACTCATGAGCGGTTTCTTGTTGATCTACCAAGTCGTCACAAGGTAATTGTTTCCCATGTGCCATTACACCTTTGGCACTGAGCACAAGGTCATATTTCAACTACTCTTCGTACATATAGTTACCATGTGCCATTAAACATTTGGCACTAAGCACAAGGTCATATTTCAACCAAGCCTCGTACAAATAGTTTCCTTATGCCATTACACATTTGGCACTGAGCACAAGGTCATATTTCAACCAAGCCTTGTACATGCAACATGAACCCACACCACAAATCCCATAAATCATTCCAAAACACCCTTTCAATAAAAACACATTTTTATTGAAAACCATTTCCATAAAAACCATTTCAATGCCAAACCATTTCAATTCCAAACCATTTTAATAAAACTCAATTTTTATTGAAAACAAATTCCATCAAAGTCATTTCAATATCAGACCATTTCAATAAAATTCCCTTTTTATTGAAAACCCATTTTTCATCAAACCATTTACAATTTTAGAAAATCCATAATTCAAAATCAAATTTTTTAATTCAAGAAGCCCAAATCACTTGCACAACAATTCACCAAGATTTCAAAATTTCACTAAAACTATAAATCTTCATTAAAGAAGATTTATTCTATGCTTTTCATAATCAATTGCATTCAAATAACCCAATTTGAAACGAATCCAATCAATTTTAATAAGAATAATCAAGAGCGAAGCATCCTACCTTTATTGTTTTGATGAAAACCACAACGAACGAAGAACACATAAGAAAACCGGGTTGCTTCTTCAAAAACCCACCTTAGATCTCTTATCCTAGAAATACCAAGACCAAATCTCATCATATTTGGCATCCAAACACTTAGATATACCCATAACAGACGTATATCTAAGAAACTGAGATAAGAAGAGAAGTAGATCTAAGTATATCTAAGAAACCGAACAAGAATGATGAAGAACGATCACATACCTCAAGAATCCAGCTTTGATTCGCCAAGAGAAGCCTTCAAATCACCTTCGAAATGATGGGAGAACCCTCTTTGACCTTAAGAGATGAAAAATCCCGAGTGAGGGCCACTTAGGAGGAAAGACAATCCACTTAGAGGCAAAAACGCGTGACATCCACCTTTATAGGATCTCATTTAAGTGGCCGCACAGTTTGCTCGCACGGTTAGACAAACCGTGTACTAACCATGTGTTAGCCACTGTCTTGACAGACCCTCCACGCACGGTTTGGCCGCCCATTTAGACAAACTGTGCACCGCCTGTGCGGAAGTTAATGCCTCTAAGATCAACTACGCACAGTTTTTCAGCACGGTTTAGACAAACCGTGCGCTGTCCGTGTGACTTCCCTTTGCCTCAAAACGTCATTCAAAGTTCTACAAAATCACCCATTCATCACCCTTACATTTAAAACCATGAAAATAATCAATTAAGGGTTAAATACTAGATACTCGGGGGGGGGGGGGGAGGGGTACTAAAAAACTCATCCAAATATATATTCTCCTTCATCTCTAGTGATATCCTATTTATCTTCCTAAAAAAACTCAAAATATCTCAATTTAAAATATTTATTTAAAGCTATGTAAAATAAATCAGTACACTATATAGAGATTCTCTCATTTAGCTATAGTGAAGCTCATGATGATATGTACATATTCTAGTTGAATATATACTCAATAGTATAAGATTAGATTTATATTCATCTTCTTAATCTCGAATCTCAATTATTTAAGAGTTGGAGTACAACATGATCTTTAAATATTTTGATGTTAGTATTATTCATTAAAACAAATAAACAGAATATTGAGTGTCACATATTTGATCTTCCTATTCCTCAAACAAATATTGAATCATGAATTACCAAGAATCATGATTATTTGAACTTGAATTTTAGATCTAGAATCTTCAAATGTATTTTTCGTCGTATTTAAAAATTCTAGAAACTTATTTTTTCAGAATTAATGTCTCAAAAATCCACTTTCATTGATATAATTCTCTAAGGATTGAAGATCAATTTCATAAATATTTTGGATAGAATCATGGATAATCATAGCTTCATGTTTTTTAGAACAATTAACACCTATTTTCAATCGTCATATTTAATATATTCTTCAAAAATTAAATTATGGAAAACTCATTAATTTTAATAATCCTATAAGGATAAAATAATCCTTATGGATAGTTATACTTAAAACAAAATCCTTAAAACATAGAAGATAAAACTTAAACAAATTTATGCTTACAAATATAACCCTTATGAATTCATCCTTATGGATATACAGATGATTCTTATACATGTTTTTATGCTTATAAATATATGACACTAATTGTTATTCCTGATTACATTGTTATATCGTTATGGTCTTTTCATGCTTATGGGATAGATGATCCATGAATATAGAATTCAAACTCCAAAATAACGATTTCTTCACCTAAAATCAGAATCACTTCTAATGTTCTTGATTCATCTCAAATCACTTATAAATACCTTTGACAAAAATTAAATAATTTATGAAAATTATTAAAAATAATCCCAAACATCAGAATCTTCTTCCCAAGGTGTGGAACCTTATTAAATTCTCATGTAGAGTATTTCCAAAATTTTCACTATAACACCCCAATCTTACATGGTATGCTTCTCTTTGAATAATACAGTAGTGTGTGTTGTACGCAACTTCAAGTTCTAACACACACCACAACCAATCAAACTAGCCGTTATGAATAGTAATACCCACTTTTTGAAATTTTATAAATTTTATCTTTCAAAATGGACTTCATTTTTGGATTCAGAATATCCAAATTATCCTAGGGTGAATTTTTGGTATTTTTCTGAAAATATTCAATTTTCGATGAATAGTGAAAAAACACTGAGTTATAGTTTAAAACTGAATTTTTTATTTAATTTTTTTATTTAAATTCAATTAAGGTCAAAATAGATAAATAATACCTATATAAGTTCAATTTAATTCATTGGAGTTAGTTTAGAATAATTTTAGATATATAAAAATTTTATTGAACTTTTCACTGTCTTTTACCCACCTCCTAGGAGAATTTGGAAATTCACATAAAACTTAATTTTACCGCTTTTGTGAGTGGAATTTCGAAATTCCAAGAGAAATAGTTAATATCAAGGAGTAAAATTTGGTTCAATAAGATAAAAATAATTTTTTGTGAAAAGTAACTTTTTACTTTTATTTTCCACGGTTAAAAGTAAATAGGGTAATTAAGGGTAAAAATGATATTAATATTACCCTAAAACATGTCCTAAAATCTATTGGACAAGTGTATCTCCACAAAAAACAATCTTATGAATAAAATATTATCATTTAGGTCCACTTGGATTAGATTAGGACGTTTATTATTATTTAATTCAAAGAAGAGTTAAAAGAGATAAAATCAATGTTTAATAACTAAAATTTTTTTAATACAGGATTATACATAAGATAAATTTTATTATAAATATTCATTATAAATATAAAACTATTTCCTACATAATTGTATTTTATTTATAATTTTTATACATTAAGTAATTTAATTTATTTATGACACAATGATGATGCTGTAATTACCTTATTAGTGAAATATTAAAATAATTGATAATATAAATATCCAAATAAATATAATTTGAAACTTTTAATGAATTAAAAGAATTTTATAGCATAATATGACATGTTAGTATTGACATAAAAATGTTCTTTCTAAGTAATCATGCTGTTATAATTTTTACAAAAATCAAATACCAAATAGTGTCAAAATTGACATAAAAGAGTTTTTTAAAACAATATTATATTATTAATTGATATTAAATTCCAAAAAATTTAAGGTTCATCCAAAGGAATTATATCATTATAGGTGTATCATTAATGGACCCCTTGGAGGTACCTTGTATGTATATAGTAAGTTTATTAACTATATAATATAAAAATACAAAGTGACATGGTAAATGTAAAACTAATTAACTAAGTGGTAAAGCTAAAAGATAAGGTTAATATAGTAACCCAAACCTATATAAAATATATTGGTTGAAAGTATTTATACCCATACCAACTTTATACTTTGAATAATCCACTTTGGAGCCTTTATAAATTGAATATGAATTTATTATAAATTAATACTTTAAGTTTTTCCTAAAGAGCCTCTCCTCCCCCTTATAAAAGGACACCACTTCTAACCAATTCTTCACACCTTAAAAGACTTTTGTTTCGAACAAAACCTGAAAAAATATTCTCTCAACTTACCTCACTTCAACCTAGAGGCTTTAGTTTGATCAGAAAGCCAACCTAAAGAGACCTTTTGATCAAATCAAAAAGAAGAACCCGAAGAAGAGGTAATGTTTTCACCACCCTCTTTCAAGTTCCTTTCTTCTTCAACTTATTCTTTATTTGTTATTACCATTATAAAATAATAAATCCAGTATCTTCTATATAATGTAATGTTATTATAAATATGGTACAACCATATTCAGTATTCTATCCATCCTTTGAATGACGTGTCACCATACGTGCGTACGTACGGCTTACCGTCTCCACATCGTGGTGTAATTGTTATTCAACAAATTATTATTTGGATGGGTATAATAATGATGAACAATTCATGTAAATAATAAATATAACATGATAATGATTCTATATATATGATATAATATCCAATTATATATTATTTTAATATCAAAAGAATGATATTGTCGCTCATGCGTACGTACGGACTACCGTCTCCACGAACGTGATGAGATTCATTCCCCAACATATCCATTCAAGTATAATTGTCATTTGATGATTAAAAATAAAGTTTAAGGACTGATATCATTCTGTTTATGAATAATATACAACCTATCCATAACAAACACATCTTACATAACAAAACATATAAAATAAAACGAGTAAGTTAACACCCGAAACGATGATAATACTAAAATATTATTAACAAATCAATGTTAAAAGATCATATATGATATCATATTAATTTATATGATTCTTGTATAAATTAATAACAATTATTTCACCATTACACAGGAGGTTAACCTACCCCCAACCAAGGAAAAGTACAAGGTAAGGGGTTTCTTATCTCACTTTTAATTCCGTGAGATTTCCATTGTTCACCACTTATTTATTTCATGTGGTGTATTTTGTACTGAAATTTGCTATATATATTGTTGTGATTATATTTATATTTATGATATTATGTGATTCATTTGGTGGTTATTTACTATTGTACATATGACTTGATTGATTACAATGAAGTAAGGGGTTTTCATCTCACTCCTTATTCCCGTGAGATTCATGCCATATTGCCACTATTTCCTTTTGTGTGGTGTATGTACTGACCGTAATTGTATTCTTTGTGTAATACACTTTAAGTTATGTGTATTTACATATTCATTGTATGATACCTCTTTCATGGGGTGTATGTTTTGTATGTTACCAAATTGGTAAGGGTTAATTTCACAATCTATTTATTATCTGAGGTTGTTTTTACATAAGTATCTATTAGGACATATTTATTATCCATGTCCATATTTCATAAAAGAGTTTTCAAAGGGATTATTTTTAAGGGACTTTTTAATAAAACATATTTTTAAATGTTTTAAATATTTATTCATCTAAATCATTCTCAATAATGTCCATGTTTTCAAAATGGGTTTTAAGGATTTATTTATATAGACATGAATGTTTTAAAAATGTTAATTACTTTCAAAAGTTTCAAAGTGGTATATGACACTTTGTTTCAAAAATGTCTTTAAATGTATTACTTTCTAAATTGTGTAACTTTGAAATGTTTTTATGAAAAATGGATATTTATCTCAAATAGTTTTACAAAACATTTTCATCTATGTCAATATCCTTTGATGGATTTTAAACTTGTTTTGAAGTTTATTTATTGTTATACAAAACTTCCATATTTTATTTAGGGTTTTGTGATATGTTTGACTGTGGATGTGTTATTTTTCAACCATTAATGGTTTATGGATAAAGTATCGACGTTTCATATGATAGTTTTAATACTAATGTTTATGTTATGTTTAAACCTTTTCATATGTGGAATGCATTGGACTTAGTAACTGACAGGTGGAGCCCGGTATAGATCCTCGATGCATCTGTAGGTATCATGAGACAAAGTAGTGTCTTGGCACAAGGCCTTGACAAAATATTATTTGTAGTCTTGGCACAAGGCCTTGACTATGTGGTTATGATAGTCTGGCATTATGCATTCCTTGATTATGAAAGTGGTTATTGATATTTCATTTGATTATTCGACTAGTAGAATATCCATGTGAATAAGTAAATGTAATTATTTCATTTTATCTTTGCCATATTATGATAAAGTTCAATTTTAAAAGGATTTTGGTTTGGTTATACATTGCCTTAAATGTTTATGCTTATTTATGAAAGTTTCCATTATATTGTTATCCTTACTGGGAATTTGAGATCACCCCTTTCAATGTTTTATTTTTCCCAGGATGTGAAGAAGTATTTTATGAATGACCTGTAGGGATAGTATAAGGGGATATGAGTGTGGAGATAATATGTTTTTTTAGTTTTCACTTTATTATGTAATGTAAACTTTATGAATGTATCTAGTTATTCCAAGGCTACTAAACTAATCGGCCTTTCGAGATTTGATCTTTCTTGTGATCATGACAATGTTCTATAATAATGAACTGACTCTGGGTAACTGGGGTCAGGGCATTACCGTTGGTATCAGAGGAAGTTTAGTACAAACCTTATAAGCTAGATTTAGATAAACTCTAATTAGAGTACATAGATTTAAGATGGACTTTGAGGATTTGTATTGAAGAATTTCCTAGAATTTTGGTATTGTAGATATTTTTTGAGTTTTCCAAGAAATACATCCCTGTCTGGATACGAGTAGGTAGAGGCAGCTCTGGCATAGATGTACCTAGGGGTAAAACCCAAAAACACCGCTTTGAGCTAGACTCGAACGGGAATTGGTGCACGACAATGGTCCTTGCAGCACTCTTGGTTATGACACTCCTGGGGGATATTCTTACGATAATTCTCATTTTCCTTACAAACCATTATGAATGGTTTATGACTATATACTTCCTCAAAGAAAACATTTTTATGATTATGGATTATATCCACAAATAGTTCAATTTATGTTAAGAGTTTTACAAGTATGAAATTATGTATTTTGATTCATAAACTGATCTAGTTTAGGCCATTGTTTAGAAATGGAGCCTAGTAGAAGGAATGGAAACCGTATCAATGCACGCACTCCATGTAGGTATTTACCTCCTACTAAATATAATTATAGTAGAGATAGTGATGCAACTAGTGCTAATCAACTAATCACCATACTGGGACAACTCACTCTGGTTATGAATAATAAACATACCCGTATGGAGCACCCTGATCCGTAGTGCGGAGGATAAATGTTAGACTGCTTCATGAGGAAACAACCACTAACATTCAATGGGAGTACAAATCCCTTAGTATCTGAGCAATGGATAAGTTCCCTAGAGAAAATATTTCAGGCTTTGGGGAGTAGTGAAAGGGAAAAAGTTATCATGGATGTTTATCACCTCACTGGAGATGCTGATCAATGGTGGTCATTGATTCAAAACAAAAAGGAAGATGATTAAGTATCAAATATGGAATGGAGGGAGTTCAAAGATCTGTTTTTAGAAAAATACTTTCCTCGTGACCATCGAGCAGATATGGAAAGGCAATTTCTGAGTCTGAGGAAAAAGGAGGATGAGAATGTCGCAAAGTATGAGGCTAACTTTACAAGGTTATCAAGGTATGCTGGAGATTATATACATAACCCAAGAAGTAAGATTGAAAATTTCTTTGATGGGTTAAAATCATTTCTTCGTCGAGCATTAATCTCACAATCCTTCTCATCGTACGAAGATATTGTCTCATGTGCTATCAAGATAGAAAAAGAATTCTCTAAGTCTTATGACTTTAAAGCAAAACAAGAGAAGAAGAGATATTCTAATCAATCTGGTAATGGAAATAAGGGGAAGAAGGGAAAAGTTGAATATCCATCCTGTAATAAATGTGGTAAGAAACACCCCGGTACTTGCTTGAAGGGAATGGGTGTCTGTTACATGTGTGGTGAAAAAGGCCACCAAGCTCGTGATTGAAAAGGGAAGAAAGAAGCTACCTATGTTCAGTGCTATAATTACATGGAGATGGGACATTATGCAAATGAATTTCCTAAGTGTCCGGGGAACTTACCTCAGAAAAGTACGATGGATCAAGGGAAAGATTATGCTATTACTACTGCTGACGTAGAAGCTCCGAAAGATGTGGTGGTAGGTAATTTAATGGTTTCCCCAAGTTTAGAAAATGATTTATTTGATTCTGGATCATCACATTGTTTCATATCTTCAGAGTTTTCTAAAAAAATTAGATATTTCCAATTTGATTTAACGAGGGAGTTTTCAGTCAAAACCCTTAAGGGAAGTATCATTGCTACAAATTTTTATGGATCTGTTCCAATTAAGGCATATAAATGTTCTTTATCTGCTGATCTCATCATCATACCCATGACTGAATTTGATATAATCCTCTGTATGGATTGGATTTCGGACCATGATGTGAAAATTTATTGTAATAAGAAGAAGGTTACGATTTTTGATGATGATGATAAGGAACACCTTATCTTTAGAGAAGAATATTTACCACCTGATTCTTATCTAGATCCACCCCCAGTAGCTCAACTAAATTCAATTATAGGGGAAGAAGATAATGAAATAACTATGGGTGAGGAAAGGAATTTTCAAATAGGGGATGTACCTTTTGTGAGAGAATATGTTTATGTGTTTCCAGAAGATTTACCTAGACGTCCTCCATAATGAGAAGTTGAGTTTTCCATTGATTTAATTCCTCGTTCAAGGCCCATATCAAAGACCCCTTATAGAATGGACACTGTGGAATTAGTTTAACTAAAGAAACAACTAGATGAATTGAGTAATAAGGGATTTATTCACCCCAGTGTTTCTCCATGGTGAGACCCTGTTCTTTTTGTTAAAAAGAAAGATGGATCTATGAGGTTATGTATCAACTAAAGGGAAATCAATGCTATAATAATAAAGAAAAAGTATCCCCTACCTCTCATTGATGATTTATTTGACCAATTTCATGGAGATCAATACTTTTCAAAGATTGGACTTCAATCTTGATACCATCATTTGTGTGTGAAGAAGGAAGACATTCCAAAGACAACATTTAAAACCAGGTACGGGCATTATGAGTTTACAGTAATGCCTTTTGGACTGACTAGTGAACCCTCTGTATTCATGGATCTAATGAATAGAGTTTTTAAAGAATATATCAATGATTTTGTGGTGGTATTTATTGATGATATCTTGGTACACTCTAAAAGCTACTAAGATCATGAAAATTACTTGCGCATTATCTTGAAGACTCTGAGAAGACTTGAATTATATGGGAAGTTTAGCAAGTGTGAATTCTGGCTTCAAGAGATTTCTTTTATTGGACATATTGTCTCTAAAGATGGAATATCTGTTGATCCTTCTAAGACTAAGGCAATCCAAGAATGGCCTTCACTGATGAGTATAATTGAGGTACGCAATTTTATTGGTTTAACAGGTTATTATCGACGTTTCGTCCAGAATTTTTCCCGGTTGGCTAACCCATTAACAAAGCTCACATGTAAAGGGGTTAGATTTGTTTGGATAAAAGAGTGTGAAGAATGTTTTGAAGAACTGAATAAAATATTAGTCAATGCTACTATATTGAATCTACCATCAGGGAATGATGGGTTCGTTATTTATAGTGATGAATCAAAGAAAGGAAATGGTTGTGTCCTTATGAATAATGATAGAGTTATTGCCTATGCATCATGATAGCTGAAAATTCACGAGCAAAACTATCCTACTAATGATCTTGAGTTAGCTGCTGTAATCTTTTCTTTGAAGATATGAAGACACTATCTCTATGGTGAAAAATGTGAGATTTATACTGATCACAAGAGTTTTAAGTATATTTTCTCACAGAAAGAACTCAACATGAGGCAAAAGAGATGGCTTGAACAACTCAAGGATTATGATTGAATGATACACTACCACCTGGGGAAGGAAAATAAGGTGGGAGATGCTTTGAGTAGAAAATATCATGGATTTTTGAACAAGATGAGAATTGAGAGGGATCCTATTTTCATGGATCTAGTAAAGTTGGATATGGGAATCACCATGGAAGGTGAAACATCAATGCTTTTTCAAATGGTTTCCAAACCATCTTTACTAGAAAGGAATAAGAGTTCTCAGACTGATGATGAAGAATTTCAAAAGAATTTTAAAGCTGTGAATGATGGGAGATTGAGAGACTTTGTGTATGAAGAAGAAATTTTGAAATTCAGGAAGATACTTTGTGTTCCCGATATACCTGATCTAAAAAGGGAATTGTTAGATGATGCTCATAGCTCCAATTTATCTATACACCCTTGGAGCACCAAAATGCATAGATATTTGAAGGAACATTTTTGGTGGGACAACATGAAGAGGGAGATTGCTGATTTTGTGTCAAGATGTATGGTTTGTCAACAAGTGAAAGCTGGAAGGCAAAAATATGGAGGAGTCATGCAACCTCTTCCCATACCGGAGTGGAAATGAGATAATATTATGATGAAGTTTTTCATGGGGCTACCAAAGACTCCTAGATGGAACGATGTAATATGGTTTATTGTTGATCGTCTTACCAAGACATCACATTTTCTTGCTATAAGAGAAGATCTACCACTAGAACGTCTCAAAAGACTATATATTAATGATGTTGTGAGACTTCAAGGAGTACCCCTATCGAAAATTTCTAATAGTGATCCCCGTTTTACTTAAAGATTCTAGAAGAGTCTTCAGAAGGCCTTGGATACTGAACTTCATTTGAGAACTGCCTACCACCCTCAAATAGATGGACAATCGGAATGAAATATTCAAACCTTAGAAGACATGTTGAGATCATGCTCACATGATTTTTAGGGTATGTGGGATCAATATTTACCTCTGGAAGAATTTTCCTATAACAATAGCTTCCATTCAAGTATTCGGATGGCACAATATGCGTTATACAGAAAGAGATGTCGCACACCAACCTGTTGGGATGACTTTGGTGAAAGAAAACTTGTAGGCCTAGAACTGGTGGAGGAAACGATGGAAAAGGTAAAGGTAATCCAAAACCACAGCAAAGAAGCTCAAAGTAGGAAGAAGAGCTATGCTGACAACTGAAGGAAGGATTTGGAATTTCAGGTAGGAGAACATGTTTTCTTGAAGGTATCTACATGGAAGGGAGTTATAGGTTTTAGTAAGAAAGGTAAATTAAGTCCCAGGTATATCGGACCATTCAAAATTCTAGATTAAATTGGGGCTGTAGCTTAATGTTTGGAAATGCCGCCAAATCTCTCCAAAGTTCACGATGTGTTCCACGTATCACTGTTGAGAAAATACATGCCTGAACCAATGCATGTACTTACATATGAGGAATTAGAACTGGAATCCAATCTGTCTTATTGCGAAGAGCCCATCAGGATTCTTGATACCAGAGAACAAGTGCTGAGAAACTGGACGACTCGTCTGGTAAAAGTTCTATGGAGAAACCATAAGATGGAAGAGGCAAAGTGGGAACCTGAGGAACTTATGATGAAGAAACACCTGAGTCTTTTCATGCGGTAGTATTCTAGAAATTTTGAGGACGAAATTATTTGAAGGAGGGGAGAATGTAACACCCCAAGCTTCCATGGTACGCTTCTCTTTGAATAATACATCAGTGTGTGTTATATGCAACTTTGAGTTCTAACACACACCACAACCAATCAAACTAGCCGTTATGAATAGTAATACCCATGTTTTGAAATTTTATAACTTTTATCTTTCAAAATGGACTTCATTTTTGGATTCAGAATATCAAAATTAGTCTAGGGTGAATTTTTGATATTTTTCTCAAAATATTCAATTTTTGATGAATAATGAAAAAACACTAAGTTATAGTTTAAAACCGAATTTTTTATTTAAATAATTATTTATTTTATTTAAATTTAATTAAGGTCAAAATAGATAAATAATACTTATATAATTTCAATGTAATTAATTGGAGTTAGTTTAGAATAATTCTAGATATATAAAAAGTTTATTGAACTTTTCACCGTCTTTTACGCACCTTCAAGGAGAATTTGGAAATTCACATAAAACTTAACTTTACCGCTTCTGTGAGTGGAATTTCTAAAATCTGAGAGACACGGTTAATATAAAGGAATAAAATGTGGTTCAATAAGATAAAAATAATTTTTGGTGAATAGTAACTTTTTACTTTTATTTACCACTGTTAAAAGTAAATAGGGTAACTAATGGTAAAAATGATATTAATATTACCCTAACACATGTCCTAATTCTATTGGACAAGTGTATCTCGACCACAAACAACCTTAGGAATAAAATATTATCATTTAGGCCCACTTGGATTAGATTAGGAAATTTATTATTATTTAATTCAAAGAAGAGTTAAAAGAGATAAACTCAAAGTTTAATAACTAAAACATTTTTAATATAGGATTATACATAAGATAAATTTGATTATAAATATTCATTATAAATCTAAAAATATTTCCTATATAATGGTATTTTATTTATAATTTTTAGACATTAAATAATTTAATTTATTTATGAGACAATGATGGTGTAGTAATTACCTTATTAGTGAAATATTAAAATAATTAATATTATAAATATGAAAATAAATATAATTTGAGACTTTTAATGAATTAAACGAATTTTATATCATAATATTACATGTTAGTATTGACATAAAAATGTTCTTTTTTAAGTAATCATACTATTATGAGTTTTACAAAAATCAAATACCGAATAGTTTCAGAATTGACATAAAAGAGTTTTTAAAACAAATATTATATTATTAATTGATATTAAATTCCTAAAAATCTAAGGTTTGGACAATGGACTTATATCATGATAAGTGTATCATTAATGGAACACTTGGGGGTCTCTTGGATTTATTTATTATGTTTAATAACAATATAATATAAAAATACAAGGTGACATGGTAAATGTCCAACTAATTAACTAAGAGTTAAAACTAAAAGATAAGGTTAATATAGTGACCCAAACCTATATAAAATCTATTGGTTGAAATTATTTCGACCCATCCCCACCTTATACTTTTAATAATACACTTTTGAGCCTTTATAAACTGAATATTAATTTATTATAAATTAATACTTTAAGTTTTTCCTAAAGAGCCCCTCCTCCCCCTTATAAAAGGACACCACTTCTAACCAATTATTCACACCTTTAAAGCCTTTAGGTTCGGCCAAACCCTGAAAAAATATTCTCTCAACTTCCCTCACTTCAACCTAGAGGCCTTAGTTTGATCAGAAAGCCAACCTAAAGAGCCCTTTTGATCAAATAAAAAGGAAGAACCCGAAGAAGAGGTAATGTTTTCACCACCCTCTTTCAAGTTCCTTTCTTCTTCAACTTCTTCTTTATTTGTAATTTCCATTATAAAATAATAACTTAGTATCTTCTATATAATGTTATGTTATTATAAATATGGTAAAACCATATTCAGTATTCTATCCATCCTTTGAATGACATGTCACCATACGTGCGTACGTACGACTTACCGTCTCCAAGTCGTGGTGTAATTGTTATTCAATACATTATTATTTAGATGGGTATAATAATGATGTGAAATTCATGTAAATAATAAATATAACATGATAATGATTCTGTATATATGATATAACATCCAATTATATATTATTTTAATATCAAAAGAATGATATTGTCGCTCGTGCATACGTACGGACTACCGTCTCCACGAACGTGATGAGATTCATTCCCCATCGTATCCATTCAAGTATAATTGTCATTTGATGATTAAAAATAATGTTTAAGGACTTGATATCACTATTTATATGAATAAGATACAACCTATCCATAACAAACATGACTTACGTAACAAAACATATAAAAGAAAATGAGTAAGTTAACACCCGAAACGATGATAATACTAAGATATTATTAACAAATCAATGTTAAAAGATCATATATGATATCATATTAATTTATATGATTATTTTATAATTTAATAACAATTATTTCAAAATTATATAGGAGGTTAACCTACCCTCAACCAAGGAAAAGTACAAGGTAAGGGGTTTCTTATCTCACTTTTAATTCCGTGTGATTTCCATTATTCACCAATTATTTAATTCATGTTGTGTATTTTGTACTGCCATTTGATATATATATATTTTCGTAATTCTCTTTATATTAATGATATTATGTGATTCATTTTGTGGTTATTTATTATTGTTCATACGACTTTATTGATTACAATAAAGTAAGGGGTTTTTATCTCACTCCTTATTCCCATGAGATTCATGCCATATTGCCACTATTATCTTTTGTGTGGTTTATGTACTGACCCTAATTGTATTCTTTGTGTAATAAACTTTAAGTTATGTGTATTTACATATTCTTTGTATGATACCTCTTTCATGGGGTGTATGTTTCGTAAGTTACCAAATTGGTAAGGGTTAATTTCACAATCTCTTTATTATCCGAGGTTGTTTTTACATAAGTATCTACTGGGAAATATTTATTATCCATGTACATGTTTCATAAAAGAGTTTTCAAAGGGATTATTTTTAAGGTAATTTTTACTAAAACATCATTTTAAATGTTTTAAAGATTTATTCATCTAAATCATTCTCATTAATGTCCATGTTTTCAAAATGGGTTTTAAGTATTTATTTATATGGACATGAATGTTTTAAAAATGTTAATTCCTTTGAAAAGTTTCAAAGTGGTATGGGACACTTTGTTTCAAAAATGTCTTTAAATGTCTTCCTTTCTAAATTGTGTAACTTTGAAATGTTTTCATGAAAAATGGATATTTTTCTCAAAGAGTTTTACAAAACATTTTCATCTATGTCAATATCCTTTGATGGATTTTAAACTTGTTTTGAAGTTGATTTATTGTTATACAAAACTTCCATATTTTATTGAGGGTTTTGTGATATGTTTGACTGTGGATGTGTTATTTTTACACCATTCATGGTTTATAGATAAAGTATCGACATTTCATATGATAGTTTTAATACGAATGTTTATGTTATGTTTAAACCTTTTCATATGAGGAATGCATTGGACTTAGTAACTGACGGGTGGAGCCCGATATAGATCCTCGATACATCTTTAGGTATCATGAGACAAAGTTGTGTCTTGGCACAAGGCCTTGACAAAATATTATTTGTAGTCTTGGCACAAGGCCTTGACTATGTGGTTATTATAGTCTGGCATTATGCATTCCTTCATTATGAAAGTGGTTATTGATATTTCATTTGATTATTCGACTAGTAGAATATCCATGTGAATAAGTAAATGGAATTATTTCATTTTATCTATTCCATATTATGCTAAAGTTCAAGTTTAAAAGGCTTTTGTTTTGGTTATACATTGCCTTAAATGTTTATGCTTATTTATTAAAGTTTCTGCTATATTGTTATCCTTACTGGGAATTTGAGATCACCCCTTTCAATGTTTTATTTTTCCAAGGATGTGAAGAAGTATTTTATGAATGACCTGGAGGGATAGTATAAGCGGATATGAGTGTGGAGATAATATGTTTTTGTAGTTTTTACTTTATGATGTAATGTAAAATTTATGAATGTATCTAGTTATTCCAAGGCTACTAAACTAATCGGCCTTTTGAGATTTGATCTTTCTTGTGATCATGACAATGTTATGTAATAATGAACTGACTCTGGGTAACTTGGGACAGGGTGTTACAGTTGGTATCAGAGGAAGTTTAGTACAATTCTTGGAAGCTAGATTTAGATAAACTCTGATTAGAGCACATAGACATAAGATGGAATTTTAGGATTAGTATTGAAGAATTTCCTAGAATTTTGGCATTGTAGAGATTTTGTGAGTTTTCCAAGAAATACATCCCTATCTGGATATGATCATGTAGAGGCGTCTCTGACATAGATGTACTTAGGGGTAAAACATGAAAACACTGCTTTGACCTAGATTCGAACTGAAACTCGTACACAACAACGGGCCTTGCTGCACTCTTGGTTACGACACTCCCGGGGGATATGTTTAGGATAATTCTCATTTTCTTTACAAACCATTATGAATGGTTTATGAGTTTATACTTCCTCAAAGAAAACATTTTTATGATTATGGATTATATCCATAAATAGTTCAATTTATGTTAAGTGTTTTACAAGTATGGAATTATGTATTTTGATTCATAAACTGATCCAGTTTATGCCATTGTTTAGAAACGATGCCTAGAGGAAGGAATGGAAACCATATCAATGAACGAACTCCATACAGTGATTTACCTCCTGCTCAAGATAATTATAGTGGAGCTAGTGATGCAACGGTGCTGATCAGCTAATCACCATACTGGTACAACTCACTCAGGTTATGAATAATAACCTTACCAGTATGGAGAACCCTGATCCGCATCGTGGAGGATCAATGTTAAACCACTTCATGAGGCAAAAACCACCAACATTCAATGGGAGTACAAATTCCTTAGTATCTGAGAAATGGATATGTTCCCTAGAGAAAATATTTCAGGCCTTGGGGAGTAGTGAAAGGGAAAAAGTTATCATGGAAGTTTATCGCCTCACTAGAACTTTTTACTTTTATTTACCACGGTTAAAAGTAAATAGGGTAATTAAGGGTAAAAATGATTTTAATATTACCCTAACACATGTCGTAATTATATTGGACAAGTTTGTCTCGACCAAAAAAGACCTTAGGAATAAAAAATTATAATTTAGGCCCACTTGGATTAGATTAGGACATTTATTGTTATTTAATTCAAAGAAGAGTTAAAAGAGATAAAATCAATGTTTAATAAATAAAACATTTTTAATATAAAATTATACAAAAGATAAATTTGATTATAATATTCATTATAAAGATAAAAATAATTCCTACATAATGGTATTTTATTTATAATTTTTATACATTAAATAATTTAATTTATTTATGATACAATGAAGATGCAGTAATTACATTCTTAGTGAAATATTAAAATAATTGATATTATACATATCCAAATAAATATAATTTGAGACTTTTAATGAATTCCAATAATTTTATAGCATAATATGACATGTTAGTATTGATATAATAATGTTCTTTAGAAGTAAAAATGCTGTTATGAGTTTCACAAAAATCAAAAACCAAATAGTGTCAAAATTGACATAAAAGAGTTTTTAAAACAAATATTATATTATTAATTGATATTAAATTCCTAAAAATCTAATGTTTGTCCAAAAAACTTATATCATGATAGGTGTATCATTAATGGATCACTTTGGGGTCTTTTGGATGTATATAGTAAGTTTATTAACTATATAATATAAAAATAAAAGTGACATTGTAAATGTCAAACTAATTAACTGAGAGTTAAAACTAAACGATAAGGTTAATATAGTGACCAAAAACTGTCTAAAATATATTGTTTTAAAGGTTTCATAACAATACCCACCTTAGACTTTTAATAATCCACTTTGGAGCCTTTAGAAACCGAATATGAATTTATTATAAATTAATACTTTAAGTTTTTCCTAAAGAGCCCCTCCCCCCTTATAAAAGGACACCAATTATAACCAATTATTCACACCTTCAAAGCCTTTTGGTTCGGCCAAAACCTGCCAAAATATTCTCTCAACTTCCCTCGCTTTAACCTAGAGGCCTTATTTTGATCAGAAATCCAAGCTAAGGAGCCCTTTTGATCATATCAAAAGGAAGAACCCGTAGAATAGGTAATGTTTTCACCACCCTTTTTCAAGTTCCTTTCTTCTTCAACTTCTTCTTTATTTGTTATTTCCATTCTAAAATAATAAATCCAATATCTTCTATATACTATTATTTTATTATAAATATGGTAGAACCGTATTCAGTATTCTATCCATCCTTTGAATGATATGTCACCATACGTGCGTACGTACGGATTACCGTCTCCACGTTGTGGTGTAATTGTTATTCAATACATTATTATTTGGATGGGTATAATAATGATGTGAAATTCATGTAAATAATAAATATAACATGATAATGATTCTATATATATGATATAACATCCAATTATATATTATTTTAATATCAAAAGAATGATATTGTCGCTCGTGCGTACGTACGGACTACCGTCTCCACGAACGTGATGAGATTCATTCCCCATCATATCCATTCAAGTCTAATTGTCATTTGATGATTAAAAATAATTTTTAAGGAATTGATATAATTCTGTATATGAATAAGATACAACCTATCTATAACAAACACGGCTTACATAAAAAAACATATAAATGAAAACGAGTAAGTTAACACCCGAAACGATGATAATACTAAGATATTATTAACAAATCAATGTTAAAAGATCATATATGATATCATATTAATTAATATTATTCTTGTCAAATTTAATAACAATTATTTCACCATTATACAGGAGGTTAAACTACCCTCAACCAAGGAAAAGTACAAGGTAAGGGGTTTCTTATCTAACTTTTAATTCCGTGAGATTTCCATTGTTCACCACTCATTTATTTAATGTGGTGTATTTTGTACTTCCATTTGATATATATATATATATTGTTTTGATTCTATTTATATTCATGATATTATATGATTCATTTGGTTGTTATTGACTATTGTTCATACGACTTTATTGATTACAACGAAGTAAGGGGTTTTCATCTCACTCCTTATTCCCGTGAGATTCATGCCATATTGCCACTATTACCTTTTGTGTGATGTATGTGCTGAAAATAATTGTATTATTTGTGTAATACACTTTAATTTATTTTTATTTACATATTAAATGTATGATACCTCTTTTATGGGGTGTATATTTCGTAAGTTACCAAATTGGTAAGGGTTAATTTCACAATCTCTTTATTATCCGAGGTTGTTTTTACATAAGTATCTACTGGGACATATTTATTATATATGTACATGTTTCATAAAAGAGTTTTCAAAGGGATTATTTTTAATGGAATTTTTACTAAAACATCATTTAAATTTTTTTAAATATGTATTCATCTAAATCATTCCCATTAATGTCCATGTTTTCAAAATGGGTTTTACGGATTTATTTATATGTACATGAATGTTTTAAAAATGTTAATTCCTTTCAAACGTTTCAAAGTGGTATGAGACACTTTTTTTCAAAAATGTATTTAAATGTATTCCTTTATAAATTTTGTAACTTTGAAATGTTTTCATGAAAAAGGGATATTTATCTCAAAAAGTTTTACAAAACATTTTCATCTATGTCAATATCCTTTGATGGATTTTAAATCTGTTTTGAAGTTGATTTATTGTGATAAAAAACTTCCATATTTTATTGAGGGTTATGTGATATGTTTGAATGTGGATGTGTTATTTTTACACCATTCATGGTTTATGGATAAAGTATCGACATTTCGTATGATAGTTTTAATACGAATGTTTATATTATGTTTAAACCTTTTCATATGAGGAATGCATTGGACTTTGTAACTGACGAGTGGAGCCCGCTATAGCTCCTCGATGCATCTGTAAGTCTCATGATATAAAGTAGTGTCTTGGCACAAGGCCTTGACAAAATCTTATTTGTAGTCTTATCACAAGGCATTGACTATGTGGTAATGATAGTCTGGCATTAGGCATTTATTCATTATGAAAGTGGTTATTGATATTGCATGTGATTATTCGACTAGTAGAATATCCATGTGAATAAGTAAATGGAATTATTTCATTTTATCTTTTCCATATTATGCTAAAGTTCAAGTTTAAAAGGATTTTGTTTTAGTTACACATTTCCTTAAATTTTTATGCTTATTTACGAAAGTTTCCACTATATTGTTATCCTTACCGAGCATTTGATCTCACCCCTTTAAATGTTTTATTTTTTTGGGGATGTGAAGAAGTATTTTATAAATGACCTGTAGGGATAATATAAGGGGATATGAGTGTGAAGACAAGATGTTTTTGTAATTTTCACTTTATGATGTAATGTAAACTTTATGAATGTATCTAGTTATTTCAAGACTACTAAACTAATCAGTATTTCGAGATTTGATCTTTCATGTGATCATGCCAATGTTATGGAATAATGCACTGACTCTGGTTAACTGGGGTTGGGGCGTTACATTCACTACCTCTTACTTATATCCATTTTAAGTCTTTATGTAAGGATATTTTATCACTTATTTTAGCCTTCAAAATTATTAGCACT
This sequence comes from Viscum album, assembly GCA_963277665.1. NCBI lineage: Eukaryota > Viridiplantae > Streptophyta > Magnoliopsida > Santalales > Viscaceae > Viscum > Viscum album. The sequence continues at coordinate 1,087,795,059 of OY728130.1, read as the reverse complement.
CCATCAATGTTTCTCCAATTTTTTTTGAAAGATATCCTCTATATTGAACCAATTTAAACATTTTAATGAAATATTTATAAGTTTTATACTACATAATCTACTTCCAGCTTACACTTATAATTTCTATACTTTATACAATTGATATATATATCACTTCTCCAACTTTCTCACTTTTATTTATATATACAAACCATATCTCCAATTATTAGATGTAATTGGTTTCTCTTTTCAATTTACCAAATTCATCATTAGAATTCATACTTCCTTTTCCAACATAACATAGATCCTCCTTTGGATATACATTAGAAACCACTCTATTCTATTTTTTTTCAAATTGAAATAGCTTATATTGAAAACAAATACAAATCAACATTCTATAAATCCAAGAGAACTATAATTTTTTTGATCCATAATGAAAATAAATTATGATTTTTAAAACCTTTACATAGGTGAATATTACTCATTAAAATCATCCCCATATAGTTTATAATACCCTTTGTATACAATTCATTTTTTATTTCAAGATTCTTCTCCATTTTATTAAACTTAATTTAGAACAATAAATTTTTTCCATTAATATTTTTTAAATTTATATTTGGAACCAAACCCATGTATAATTATTCTCAATATGGTCTAATTTGATATTTATTTCATTAAAAAATTCTAATGATTCAATATTTTATCAACATAACTTATTGAAATTTGTTTAAAAAAGAAGCATGATTTGTTAAACTCCATGTTATGAACACTTATCAAATGATTGTTCAATTACCATAACATAAGAAAAAGTAAAATATTTCTCATTCTTCTTATTAAAAAATGACAATATATTTAGTTGTAGATAAGGGAATACTCAATTGTTAGGTACTTATGACCTAAATCCTTTTTTGGGAGATAAATCCCCAAATAAATAATTATTTTGGTTATTTTTTATAATGATATGGGATGAATTACTAATGTATAAGCAGCAGAAAATTATTTCATGTTTGTGGCAATTAATGAGAAGTGTGATTCATGTTATTATTTAATAGTGGGAGAGAACACAATGCTAGAGTTATAAATATGACATGGAAAATATAGAGGGCATCACAGGTGGGTGTTGGTGTTTACATGATTAGTGAGGTAATGGTGGGGATGGAGGTAATGCTACTGGAATGCTTCAAATGGCATGAAGAATCAATTGAAAATAAAAAAACAACCTTGTGATAATATGGTATTGGGACATGATTTATTAGGTCATTGGGAAAAAATTATATATTTTTATATTTTTATATAATTTATAAATGGTCATAATTTCAACACCTATAAAAAATATAACCTCTTTTGATTAGTGGAGATCTGAAGAAGTATCCCTTAACTATTTTCTACTGAAACATTTCAAGGGTTTTACCTTTTTCCTTAGTAATGCATAAAATTACAAACAATTAAAAATATTTAATACATTACCACATTATATAGTACATATCATAGTGGGAAGTCCTTTAATTTATAAAAATAAACATTTATTTTGAATATGAACTATCTTACCAATAACTTGTCTCCAAAAGTAGAATAAAATCATAAAATCATCTAATTTAATTCAAGGCATCTCAATTAAACTCTAGTTATTTATTTTAATAACATAATTCTATTATAGGGTTATAAGATGTACTATAATCATTATAAATCACATTGTTCTTTGTTATGATTAAAATTTTATACTCATATATTCATCACCACTCTCTGTTTAAAATCTCTTTAATAGTCTCTCATTATGTACAATTTTATAAAAGATTTTGAACTTCTTGAGAGAATCCAATTTAGGCATCATATATGTGATACAAGTGATATGATTAAATTCATAAATGACATTTATAATGTTATTATATACATTGGTTAAAATATTCTTCATAATTTTTCAAATATTAGAATGTACATGATCCAAATGTATTGATGTTTGAATATCCATTATATTATGTCATGTATTCACTATTTTATATTTTCTATATTTCTTTGAGACCAAATTTATTTCATTTTTCAAATTTTTAACATACAAAAATTATCTTCATGCATAATATTATAGATATAATTTAATCTAATGTGGCTAAGTCATATATTCTATAAACCATTCTTCTTTTTCATTCTTAAGTAATATGAATTTACAACTTCAATTACTTGAAATAGAGTAGATATTGTTTTTTTGACTTTTTTAAGAACTAAATCATACATCAACCACTTTAATAAACATTCAAACCTTCAAAATATTATTTAATTTCCATCTTTATGATTTTTTGACACATGAATAAAATTATCATATAAGTATTCCACATTAAGTGTTTTTCAAATTAAATATATTATCATTTGTTTCAACAAACATAACTCTAATGATCTTGAGAGATATATTAATATTGAATATAAATCATCCTTATTTTCACTTTTTAAAGACCTTGAATAACATTAAATTTTACTTTATATATCATTAACACCCTCCTCCCATGATCCATAGATACCACTTCTGATATTTCTTCAAAGAAACTTCCATAACATAAGAAACCTATTTTTATTTCCCTATATTTTGAAAATTTTGAGTATCATTATTCATACCAAACTAAGATAAAAATTTTCAATTCATTATGAATCTATATAAAATTTAAGGTTATATATTCTTTATAATCCATTTAGTACCTAAAAATTGTTTTTCCAACTCTACCTTGAAATTTTTGGATTTATCTTAATAATATTTTATGCTTGTTGTCTTCCCCTAAAATAATTATACTTTATATTATTATAAGAGTTTTATATAGTCTTACATTGAACTAATTTTTTTTTTACTTCTATCTATAGCCTCTATAACACCAACATTATCAATAAAAGATTAATTTTCCTTTTCAAAAATAGTTTTAAATTCATTCATTGTACATTTCTAATTTTTACTTCTTTAAACACTACATTGAGATTATATTTATGAGTTAAAATTATTTTATTTTCTATTTTTTTAAAAATAAAAATTAAATTTTTCCTAAAATATTTTATTCCATCTATATATTATATTTTCTATATCAATGTTGATATATCTAGATTAAATTGATTTATAAATTATATCTTTGAAAAAAATACCACTTACTTCTTCTATAGTTGATTTTTTCATTTATATATATATATATATCTAATTCATTATTAACCAATTAAATGAGTTTTATTTTGAAAACTTATACATTAATTAAGGATTTTTTATGATTTAACATCATTTTAATTCTAATTTAAACTATCTCTAATTTATTGAAAAAATTATTTAATGTTGAACATAATTTTATTCACATGATTTTCAGCATTCTATTACTTTGGTTAATTAATTTTTAAGTTCCTTATCCTTTTATAAATACTTTTACTTAATACATTAATTTCATATATTTTATTCACAAGTGATACATTCATTTTCTTAATTTTCTTCAATAAAGTCGATTCATTTTCAGAAAGGAAAAAACTTCCTTCAGTTTATTTATGAGAGTTTTTCTTCATGTTATTATTCTCATTTTCCAGATTTTTTTTAACACACTCCTTTGATTCATGATATCATCTTGTAATTCTCTTTTAATTGGAATTATATTCCATATCACTAGAGAGTTTTTCTTTATTATCTTTTGAAATCAACATCTTATTATTGAGTTCATTAGAAGCACCAACATAACTTCTATTTTCATAACTTACTTATTCCTCTAATTTAGTCATAAGATTAATTTTAATTAATTTAAAGGAATAAATCTTGTCTATTTTTGAAAAGAATTATATGGTAATTTTTTTTTGATTTTCCCTATAAAAATATATTTGAGGAATTATATTCATCTCAAATATCATCTTAATTTATCTTATGAAATTTTAATATAAAGTGTCCAAGAGAACTATAATTAAAACACTTTAAAGGTAATTTACCTTGGTACATACATTTTTCTCAATTAACATGAACATGTATAATATTATCCAACTTTGATATAATTTAATCTATATCAAAATATGAGCTTTCTATAACATTGGATTCCTCAAGACTCTTCATATTCATATTCATCATAAAAGTTATAAACATTTTATCTTTAAATTTCTTATTAATTGTAATATTTTTTTGTATGATATGATCTTAATAAACTATAAAAATAAACTAAAGGAAATACATAAAATTCATAATCACTAAGAGATGATATATTTATATCAAATATATCAAGTAGAATTCAAAGTATCTTCTTGAAAACTGTTAAATCATGAAATGTGTCTTTAAATCCTCCGATAGAGATTTAAATTCTATTTATTTATAAGGAACTAATCCAATAATTTATCATCAATCATATGAAAATTCTTAATCCTTTCTCTCTAAATCTATAAATTTTATTCCATGACTTTATTTTCACCCCATATATGTTTTACAATATATCCAAAATACCATTAGCAGTCTTCATTCTCATTACCTTAGTGAATTATTATAAGTGACCACATTGTAAAATACTTCCCTTTGTATTTTCATAGTGCTTGGAGGTGTTAAGAGAGTGTTAAGAACCTTTATATAGATTATTTATAAGTTTATTTAATTGAAATTTAATTAATTTTAAAATTTTTCCCACCCTTATGCTATACCCCCTGGTGAAGGTAGATCTGTGCTATGTAAGTGTAAAATAGATATTAATTGGCTACAAAAAGGTAAGATGAGTTTTTTAATTCACTATATAAAGTTATTTTTTTATCTACATAAAGTTAAAATTGGATTGGAATTTGGTATATAAAGGTAGTTACTGAGTTTCATGAAGGAAATTTGAATTTTCCTATGCTACGTATAGTTTTCCCACTTTGTGTAAGGGTGACGCTCTCACATTAGGGTAGATGGAATCTCAAGTAAGGGTAATCATGATATTACATAAGGGTATTTCATGGAAATAATTAGGGCATTTCTAATATCTCACATCAGGATAGTTCTGAACCCATGCAAAATTATTCCTAGTTCACATAAAGGTAGACTTGATTTCATCTAGACTGCATGAAGGTAGTCGCTCGATCATGTAAGGTTAGAGTTGCGTAGGTTTATTCCCATGTATAAAAAAATATATCTTGCATAAAGATATTCCATTATGATAATCTCTTATATAATAATTTGAAATTTGATTTTATGATAAAAATAAAAATTTAAATTGAATATAAATGAAAAATTAATTGAAAATGTAGATTTAAAATATTTTATGAAGAAGTATAATGTAATCTTTGACTTCCTTAATTTTAGGAAGTTTAGAGGAGTCATATGAGTGAAGTTAAATTAAAAAAATATTTAATATTAATTAAATTGTAAGGATATATATTTTTTATTGTTTTCTTGGAAAATTCTATATGCAATTATAAAATCTTAAAATTCATTTCACATTTGAGTTTCTTACTTTCACCTGAGTATGGGTAATCCCAACTTCTCCATTCAATTTTATTGAGTCCCTATGACTGACTCCATCCCTTCTTATAATGTTCAAAACTATGCTTGATCCCTTCTCATGACTTCTAAACCCATGCTTAATCTCTCTCTACCTATCCCCCTCCCCCGCCATGTATCTCTCTCTCTCTGTATTGCTAGAAAAAATCATTAAGATTTCATGTGGTAGGATATCTATTACTTCTACTTTTATTTCAGTGAAAGTTTAAATTAATCATACTTTAGATTCCTCTAGATAAATATATGGGATTAACATTAACAAATATAGTAATCTAGAATTTAAATGAATAAATAATAAGGAATTATCACATGTAGTAGATATGTATTATTTTATAATTTGAAAATTAAATAAATGAAATAGGAGATTATTACATGTTTTAGTTGTGTTATTTTATTTATTTACTATATAGTGTGCTATATATATCTTTTCTATTGTTATTATTTAACCTGATTAATATCATAGAAATTTATAAACAAAAATAAAATAAAAAATATGTTATAAATAATGAAAGAGAAATGATAATTCAATTACTTATTTCCTTAAAATTGATTTAATTAGAAGTATTTACTGAGTATGTCTCATGATTTATTATGATACTAGTTATTCATTGTAATTATGAATTAATTTTTTTTGTAATTTTTTTCATAATGAACCATTTAATTCAAGATATAAATTAAATGGTTGTTAGCTAAAGATAATTTTTTAGGGCTGAATGAGCAATTTCTTGTTTGATAAAGGATTGAATTCCTTAGTGATGTGGCCTTAGTTTCCCCATGAGTGTTTTTTGATGAAAATATTTTTTTTATTATGTGTGTATGATATAATATGATGGAGGCTTGATGTGATTTTATGAGAACTTTGAATAATTGGTATATTTATAAACAATGATCTAATTTTATTAGGATTCTAGCAATGATTGATTCTAATGATTATGGGACGAAATGTGATGTGTGAAATGGTGTGTGGGATGAAACTGTGGTGGTTTTTTGAGTTGAAAGATTTAATAGCTTATTGGTTCTTTCTTAATGATGTCTTTTGATAAATAATTACTGGATGATTGTTTGTTATGATTTCCAACTGATTGATATAGTCTGGAAATATACATGGTAAGTGATTTTGTGGTTGTGGTAGATTAAGATGAGTCCTAGAGTACCCAAAAGTTATTGATTGAAAAATGAAATTAATAATGAACCCATGATATACAGTGTTAATTGTAACACCCTGATATTTTTTGAAATATATTTTTTGAATTAATATAATCTTTTCATCATTCTATATTTCACGCAACGCTAAATATAACATGTCTTATATGAAAGAACCAAGTTATTCTTGATTTTTAAGAAACAAAAATTTGAGTTTTCACTACAAGAAACACTTATATTATCTTAAAATATACATAAAACCATATTTTTCTGGTGTTATATACAATTTTGTGTTCCTTCAATAACTATCGTGACCTGAAATACCTAGTTTTACCAAACAACAATATACTATTAATATTATTATAAAAATATTATTTTAGTTGTCATATATCCATTGGAATGGTGGTTATGAATAAAATTAAATAAATTATTAAAATATTATTTACACATGTATATAATAAGAATTATTTGGTGACTAATTAACTAGAAATGAAAATAAAACCCTTTTGCTGGAAAACTGTATTTATGAAATTAAACATGATTTACCTCAATAAATTAATTAAAATGCTTTTAATAAATTATTTTAATGATATATATATATATATTATATTCATTCAACTATTTAACATCCATCTTATATATTTTCTAGATGAGAGATAAGAATTAATATAAATTTATGAATAAAAAGATGTATTTTTATAAAAGTAATTTTACATCTTTTTGATGGTGAAACTATTTTAAATATAATTTTGAACAATTTTATAAATTTTATTTGAAAAAATAAACTTCATTTTTGAAATAATAATATCAAAATATACTTTTTGTGAATTTTCTGTGTTTTTTTGAGAAGTTTCATTTTTTTGAATAATGAAAAACTCTAAATTTTAATTGAAAACTGCATTTTCATCTAATTTATTTATATATTAAAATTATATTTTATATTGGTTTTAATTTATTTTGAGATCAATTTTACATAAATTAATCCAATTCAGGCAATTTTAATCAACTTCACATTGAAATTATATATAAAAACATTTCAATCTTTTGAACTTTTTACTTTAAAAACCCGTCGTTACATCCCATCTACATGATTAATTTTAAATTAATTTATGCCAAATATATGTTTAGAATTTTAAAAAATGGATTCAAAATTTCAAATAATAATAATTTATAATTTATATTAATGTCAAAATATTTTTTGACAAATAATATCTATGAATGCAATTAAAATAAATTGCAGTGATTAAGTTAAAAAAAACTTTGCTTAGTGGTTAAAAATTAGCTTAGGCGACCAAGAACCATAGAAAATTTTCCAAAAGACATTTCATGGAAATATTTAGACCATATACGCAATTTTATATAAAATATAAATTTTTTTAGGAGACATGATATAAGGTATACCTCTCAATAGTGTTTACCTTTTTATAATTACATGAGTTCAACTCCTCCTCCACTATAAAAGGGAACTCACACCCCCTCACTTATTTAAATCTATAAAGCTTTTTGGATCTTCATAAATCTTCCCAAATAATATCCCAACTTCCATCCTATAAACTTTTAATCCTAAATTTGGTCAAAAATCCATGAAAGGAATCCCTTTGGTGCAAACCAAAAGGAGTTACCCAAATAAGTGGTAACATCCTTCAACAATCACTTTTGTTTAATTTCTTTCTCCAACCATTGAATTATTATTATTATATGACTATATAATAACATAAGTATACTAAATATTATGATATATTTTTTATTTTAAGGGTAATTCCTACACTTATATATAATTCCATCAAATTGGATATGCAATCATCGTTCGTGTGTACATCAGACTACCACCTCACAAACTGATGTCGTTTGTTCTTCCATTACCACCTTTAAAGATTGGGAATAATGATGGAATTAATTCTTTTCTATGATATATATGATATTTATAATATATTTATTATTATAGGATTATTATATAACACATAACTTTATTATTTCACGTTTGTGGGAATACGATAACTTCTTTTGTGGATGTGTGGACTACTACCTCCTCAAAGTAATGTGATTTGTTCACACTTTACATGGAATGCATTAAAGTTGAGTCTAGTAAACATATATGTAATATATTAAATAATAATTATAATTTAATGATAATATATAAAAATACATATATACATATCCATATACATATAAATATATTTCATTTACTTTCTTTCTTTTGTTATAACCAGAAAACGGAAACTACGTTCATGCGTACCTACGACCTACCGTCTCCATAAACGATGTATTCTATTTCATATTTATATATTTTATAGATTATTATAAGTGAATATATACTGAATATATAAGATATTTAAATCATGTTTTACATTATTTAAATTATAAAATCATGAACTAAGTAAGATAATCAAGAATAACATGTCAAAACAAAGAAAAAACAAAGCGGTTATTACCCAAACATAAATTTAACATGAAATTGTTAATAAATAAATAGTATAAAGTCCTATGTAAACCATTTATGGTATTATATTTATGAATATGGTTCTATATTAAATTTCTAATAAACAATTATTTATTATACATGAGTTTTGAACATGTACAAAGAAATTCAATATTTAAGGTAAGGGAACTTCATCTCACTTTTTATATCCATGCGACACATGCCATATTAAACACTTGGTTATTTTGTGAGGTGTATATCATGACCATGAATTTATTTTATGATTATTATACTTAAATTTATTATAATTTAAATATCCATTTTATGATCTTTATTTCATTGGTTTTATGGTTCAAAAGTTACCAAATTTGTATGGTAGTTTTGTCTCAAATTGCATTCTTTAAGACACATGTTATGTTATGCAACAATATTGTTTTATGATGTTCATATAATAAACTTAGAAATGTTATATCCTGAATATAATTCTTTTAATTATATTTTATGCTTCATATAATTTTATTTTTTCATGGTGATTTGGATTATAAGTAACCAAATTGGTAGCAGTTCAGTGCTACCATCTCATCTCTTATCAGGATTCTTTATGATTATGTTTCCATTGATGAAATATTATGATCCATATCTCAATAAATCTCATTAATTTTATTCTAATACTGTTATTAATGATATATTAATGTAATGTTACCATTTTACCACTCTTTTGTACTTAATGAAAATAATAAAATATTTTTAAGAAAATATGACATTAATTCTCTCTTTTGTGAGAAATCTGTTTTATTCAAAAACCATGCTTTATAAAAATGTTTTAAAAAAATGTTTTTAAATTTTATTTTATTCTCTTTTTCAAGGAAAAATCATTTTAGAATTATTTTTTATGTTTTAAAAAGTTTTTAAAATGTTCAATTATTTAAAAATTATTTTTAAAGAGAAAGGGATATCTTCTTCAAAATATTTTTATATAATTTTTAAAACATTACTTTATATGTTGTCAAGTGTGTTTTCAAAGAAAAAGATTTTGGAAAGGATTTATATTTTAAAAATAGATTTTCAAAGAAATGTTATCTTCCTTAAGAAATGCTTCATGGGATCTTTTAAAATCTTTACCCATCTAAGTTAGCATCATTTTATATAGTCTATTACTTACTTGGTATAAGATCCATGGAAACCATTATTATTATTTCTTCGTATGGTTTATGTTAAGATGAAAAGTTGTTTATGAAACCTGTTTCTCTTCCATAGGTCATTCCATGATAAAAAAATTATGAAACCCACTTCCTTTCACGGTCTATTATATGATGAAATTATTTTGAATCCTATATATTTTTCACAAGTTATGATATGATGAAATGTTTATAATACCCATTTTTTTCATGGGTTATGATATGATGTTTATGAAACCCATCAATTTTTATGGGTCATTATATGATGAATGTTTTTTTATCTTATGGCACATGCATGTATGATTTTATTATGTGATGGGTTTCAAATATACATCCCTCCAATGAATTGAATAATGATAAAAATTTTATGAGATCAAATGGTATAGGGAAGGGAATCCCTTGCATGAAACAAGAGGGTATATGGGAGGGAATCAAAATCTTGAAACAAGAGGGTAAACTAGAGGGAATACCAAGACTTAAACAAGAGGGTACATGGAAGGGAATCTGAAGCCCACAATAAGAGGGTAAATGGGAGGGAATCCCAAGCCTAAAACAAGAGGGTACAAGGGAAGGAATCCCAATCCCTTAACAATAGGTTACAAATGATGGAATCCCAAGCCCAAAACTAGAGGGTACACAGGAGGGTATCCCAAGCCAGAATCAGGTACACATGTTATTATCCCAAGAATAACACCTTATGAAGGTCTTGGTAGGTATCATTGAAATATGATTTTATATTCTTATGTGCATCCCACAATTCCATGTCTAATTCCTCTATTATTTTCTAATGGACTATGCTATTGATTACCTTATGATTCATGTCTTATGAACTAACAATATTTATTTCATGACTCTCAATTATAATCTTTGATATGAAGGGTATGATATTCTAATGCAATTATCATGTTTTAATACCCTTATGATTATGTTATTCTTACATATCTCCCTTGTTTACCCTTACCGAGCATTCGAGCTCGAAGATTTCTTATGTTTTCTTTCCCCATGTTTTAAAGAAAGGTTTTAAGTAGAAGTAATAAAGGGGAAAATATTTAAGGAAGAAATTGAAGATCTTTTAATAGGTTAGAAGATTATGTTTCCATGTTTCCAAAGACACTAAAATATTATAGTCATTGGTCATGTATTTTTGTAATGTGTTGAATATTAATCTAAAATGATGAAATATCCATGTAGTTTAAGACTTGATCTCTATTGTTGGAAAAAATAAATCATTTATTAAACCTTTGGAAACTAGGATTATAAAACTTTAGTAATATCCCTAGGGATATTTATAAAGACATTTCTAGGGATTTATCGAAGGATACGTCTAAGGATGAGTCAAAATTTAGAAAAATATCCTGGAATTTTGGTAAAGGATTTAGAGAGTGGTGTCCAAGTAATTACATACCTATTTGGATACTAAATTTGTATGTGAATCTGAAACATATGTATATAGGGGTAATAACCATGGAAACACCGCATTGAGCTAGACTTGATCCAGAACAGGTGCATGACAACGGGCCTCACTGCACACCTAGCTTGACACTCCTGGAGAATATGATTTAGAAATTCACAAAATATTTATGAACCATCATAAAGGATTTAAATATAATATTAATATGAATAACCAAGTATAGACATAAGGTGTCATATATTAAAGAATTCAGTGCCATGATTTAGACATCCTATAAGTGATTTTTTATTTTTATGTGGTTTTCCTCTCTAAAAACTATTTCTCACGCTATGATTTCTAGTTTTAGTAAATTGATGGAACCAAAATGGAACATATTAATGAGGAATGGAATGGAAAAGAAAATGATGGTCCTCATGAGTAACCAGATGTTATGAATAATGAAATGAAAAAAGTCTTTTTTTTATGACCACACAACCTTATCCAGCCATGAACTATACTGAGCTTCCAAATGAACAAAGAAGGGGACACAATTTTCATGAATCCTTATTAAGGAAACGTCCACCATATTTTAGTGGAATGAATTATCCACTAGTTGATGAGAAATTTAATTTCACCATAAAAAAGATATTCTTCATTCCTCATTGTTCAGAACATGACAAAGTTAAGCTGGGAACTTATTGCTTGGAAGGTGAAGTGAATACATGTTGTAAATTTATCAAGAATATGAGGAAACAAGATAAAACTAAATCCATGGATTGGGACGAGTTCAAGAAGTTATTTTTCATTAATTACCTTCCTCATGCTCTTTATATGAAAAGGGAGATTAAATTTTCACAGCAATATCTTGGTTTGGATATGGAAATAAATAAATAAATAAAAGGAAACTCTAAAAACTAGAGATAGAAGAATATTAAATTTACTTTATGCTCAAAGTGTATAAGGGAACATGGAGGATATTTTCTTATGGTAACTACTAAATATTTTAAGTGTGGAAATAAAGGTCATCTAGTGTCTGAATTCAAAAGTAATGGGAATAAAGAGAAATATTTAAAGAGTAAACCTCCCGCAATTCAGTGTTTCGAATGTAAGGATTATGTGAATTATTCAAACAAGTGATTAAAACCAAAGGTTAATGATGATGATCGACATCAGAAATATATTAACCTAAGGGATAAAGGTAAATATTATGCAATCACAATGAATTAAGTGAATCATAATAATTAAGGCACACTTATCCTCCTATCCTTAGTTGGAAATTTCATGTTTGATTTTGTATGAATAATCCCTATGAAAATCTTATTGATCATCATTTAGTGAAATGTTATGTGATTATCTCCCTCTACATGGATTTTAGAAAAATAAAATCACATTGTAATGTAAAAGTTTGTCCTTATATCATCATTCTTGATGATATCAATGACTTTTTTCATGCCTCTTTGGTTTATGGATTTGTGATCAATATCATTCACCTGACCATATTCTCTATCACTCTCCATCACAAGTTGAAAGTTAGATTTATATTCTATGTAAACTTTTTTCACTTGAAACCAATGTTCTCCTATGTGGAAACCTTGTTATAAGTTACTTTGGGTAACTGTTATGGTTCTAAATTTACCTTATTAAAGGAATTTTTAGAATTAATTTTTATGATGTTGGTTTATATGAAAGGAACTTTCAAGTATTAAAGATTTGACAAATTAGATGAATTTTGATGTTGAAATTAATTTCAAGGGGGTAGAATCTAGCACCTCGATATTTGGTGAAATATATTTTTTGAATTAATTTAATCTTTTAAATATTCTTCATTTCACATAACACTAAATATATCTTGTGCTATATGAAAGAACTAATTTATTCATTCTTTTTACTCAAAACTAAGTCAAGATTGCATTATAAATAACAATCATATTAACTTTAGGAATACACAAACCTATGTATTTCTTATGTTATTTACAATTCTAAGTTCATTTCATGACTTGTGTGGCACATAAGTCATTGTTTTACAAAACTACAATGTACTGTTAAAATTATTATTAAAATATTATTATAGTTTTCACCTATCAGTTGGAATGGTGTTTATGAATAAGATTCATTAAATTATGAAAATATGGTTAAAAAATGTATATAATAATAATTATTTGGTGACCAATTAAATATAAATGAAAATAAAACCCTTTTGAAAATATAGGAAATATTTTTCTATAAAACTATATTCATACAATCAAACACATTTTACCTCAATAAATTAATTAAAACACTTTTGATAAATGCTGTTAATGAAATATATATATATATATATATATATATATATATATATATATATCATCCAGTCAACTATTTAATGTTTACCTTATGTGATTTCTAGATACGATATAAGAATAAATTTAATTATATGAATAAAAAGATATATTTTTATAAATGGTAATTTTACCACCATTTATGGAGAAACTATAATAAATATAATTTTGGACACTTTTTTATTTTTTTATTTGAAATAATAAACTTCATTTTTGAAAGTTTAATATCAAAATTTACTTTGGGTCAAATCTTGATGTTTTTCTAAGAAGTTTCATTTTTCTGATGAATAGTGAAAAACACTGAATTTTAATTGAAAACTGTATTTTTTATATAATTCATTTATTTAGTTAAATTATATTTTATATTGGTTTTAAATTATATTCATATCAATTTTAAATATATTAATCTAATTTAGGTTATCGTAATCAATTTAACTTTGAAATTGGATATAAAAATATTTCAAACTTGTGAAATTTTTACTTTAAAACCATTTGTTACATCCCATCTACAAGATTAATTTTAAATTAATTTCTTCCACTTTTGTTTTTAGAATTTGAAAAAATTAATTCCAAACTTTTAATTAGAATAATTTATAATGTATAGTAAGGTTAACTTAGTTTTTTACAAAACATATTAGTGAAAGAAATTAAAATTAATTGTACCGATTAAGGTAAAAATGAGTTTGTGGTTAAAATTTAATCTAAGGGGCCAAATACCATATAAAAATGTCCAAAATCCATTATATGGCCATATTTCAACCATATACTCCATTTTATATAAAATACACAATTATTGGATGTGCATTGTAATATTATGAATTTTAAAAAGATATTAGAAACCCTCTTGTTGATAAATTATAAGTGTCTTAAGGGAGAAAAATGATTTATCAGTGAAATAACTTAATAAAATATGTTAAAATATTTTCATAAGGGAAAAGGCCCAAATAATACCTTGTAATATTCAATCGAATATTTTTGGAGTCGGAGATTAAGTTGGTCCAGGATTCTCGGGCCCGTAAAGCCTCGACGAATACAAAATAAAAATATTAAATATATTATATTATGTGCATGAAATTTATTAAAAATAATTTAATATCTCCAAAATGGTGCATTGAATGAGAAATATGAGACCACCATTAGGTCTATAATGGGAGGGGGTTATCCAAGGTAGAATATAACTTTTATGTGCGTCGATTGTTTGACAACATCACACACGATAAAACCATTTTTATATTTAATTAATCATTTAATCTATTTTTTAATAGTTAAATTATTAATATCTCTAAAATGATGAATTTTATGAGAAATATGAGACTATCATTTGGTCTAGAATTGGGTTTTACCCTAGTATGGGTATAACCTTTATTCACAATGGGCGTTTGGTATCTTTTAATTTTTTGGGTAAATAATTAAATTTATTAATTTAATTTTAAAGAGGAAAATACATCATCTTCTTCCCACACCTCATATTCCATTAACATGTGGGTATATTTTTTAAGATTTAATTAAGTTTCTTTTTGACCAATTAAAAACCCAAAACACACTAAATAGGATAAAAAACTATGTATTGATTCGTTTAGTGTTTAACAGATTAAACCAATGATTTAATTTTTCAGTTACAAAAATCCCAAATACATTCCACACACCTATAAATACCCAGATACTCCTCATTGCAATTACACCAATGAGTTAAAGAAACTCCTTCCATGATTGGTGAAGCATTCGAGCTTGATTTTCATCCCAGAACAGTGTGTGGGGAGGGATCTTTTGCTTGGGGTGCGACACTATTGGTTCTTCCATTTTTTTCAAACTTCTCTCTACGATAACTTCCCTGTTAGTTATTGGATTGATGCACTGTCAGTTTTTTTATATTTTTATCAACTATTAGAAGGTAAATCATATTTTTTTGAAATAATTATGGTATTCTCAATCTATTTTTTCACATTTTTAATGTATAATTTTAAAAAAAATATCAAAAGATAATTTTAAAATGAGTAATAAAACTATGTTTACTTTGAATTTATGAGGAATAATTGTTTATAATTATGAAAGGATGAATCATTAAAACTATAAAATGTTAATTATTTATGATTATTAAGAAATAATTATTAAATAATTTATCTATGGATAATTGTGTCAAATTTATCAAAATGATAATTCTATAAATTATCAAAATATAATTGCATGAAATTATTAAAGATAATTACAATAAACTATTTAGTGATAATTTATTGAAATTAACAAATTATAATTTCATGAAATGATCAATGAATAATTACGTGATTAATCAAAAATAATTATCAATAATTATAAATGGTTAATCACATTAAAAAATTATTAAAGGATAATTTAGGATAAAATTATAAAATGTAATTATAAAATGATAATTTTTAAGAAATTATCAAAATATAATTATAAAAGGATAATTTAAGAAAAATAATAAAAAATATAATTATAAGTGTATAATTTGTGAGAAATTATAAAAATATAATTATAAAAGAATAATTTATGATAAATTATCAAAATATAATTATTAAAGTATAATTTATATGAATTTATCAAAAGATAATTATAAATTGATAATTTGGAAATTATCCAAGAGAGAGAATGTATCACCGAATGTGATATTTTTTTAAAATAAAATAACTAGTATTGGTTATTGGAATACTTGACGACGTTGAGTATTGATGTGTTGACAAATGCAATGATTAGGCAACAAGAAGGTGTACCGAACCACATAGGGTGGTTCATCCTTACTACTAATGATGATGAATTTGAAGTAGGAAGTTCCTTAACCTTTTGGGATCATTTACACATGATTTCCATTAATTATTATGCGCATACATGTTTTGATTTACATGATAGATTATGATTGCTTGTGAATGTGTGTAGACCTAGAACCCCTAAGTTACACTTGATACCATGACTACTTATAACTTATTATTAATGTTTTATGTTTGATCACATATATTGTGTGTGCTACTTTACTTGTGATGATATGTTATGATTTCTCATGTATCCTACCATGTTATGTATTCCTTGTGGTGTTGTTCTTGTATCCCAAGACAGGTTGACCATTGTGACATGTTATCCCTTAGAGGGGGAGTGTGCATGACTTGAGATAGTGATGAAAAAGGACTAATTCACGAGGTAGACATACATAGATTTTTTTGGAATGCTATGTGATGCACTCATGGATATGTGATACTGAATAACTCTTGATACCAAGTATGAACACAATAAAGATTGGATGTAGACTAGATCTCAATCCCTAGTATGTTACTCAAATAAAAAGGTATGATGACTAGATTTCAGTCCCTAATGTATGCTTCAATGGCTAAGGGATGCTGATTAGCTCTCGGTCTATAGTATGTCCCTCAACGAATAAAGGATGCAGATTATCTCTCGATACCTTATATATACAGAGAATATATATTCTTGAGGAGAATTTATGTTGAGTTGAATGATTATAAAACATCAAGAAACATGATTTATTAGCCTCATAGTTAATCATTGATTTCTTCTAACACATTGATTATCCATTCAGTATATAGCCGAATTATGTACAACCAGGGGTTTGTGGTATCTTGGTTAGCGCATAATCTCTCAGTTTTGGATTTCATTCTATTATACTTGTTACACATTTATTTTATTATGTAATACACTATTACACTTGAACACATCAGGTTAAGGATGAATTTTTGGTGTCCCATTGAGTCTTGTACTCACACCCTACTCAAATATTTTGTTGCTCTTATAGATTGTATGAGGGATCAGTTAAAGGTAAAGGAACCTATGGTGGATACTTGAGAAGAGGAGGATGGAGCTAGTTGTAGACCAGGATAGACCCCAGAGGATCTGTTGTTTATTTATTTACTTTATCTTCTTTATTTCCTTTGGACACACTTTCCACTTACGAGAGATATTTTATTTATTTTACATTCATGTCAACTTTTCTTTTCCTCATGTTACTCTAATTATTT
Source organism: Viscum album (assembly GCA_963277665.1). Lineage (NCBI taxonomy): Eukaryota > Viridiplantae > Streptophyta > Magnoliopsida > Santalales > Viscaceae > Viscum > Viscum album. Next base: position 1,087,777,191 of record OY728130.1, on the reverse strand, counting down.
ATTAAATTTTTTATTTTTGATTATTGATCCTATGAAATGATATTGAGGGTATAGTCTCCCCACTGACGGACTCAGACCATCACTACTAATTAGAAGCCTCTTGCATATGAAGAGATGCACATGAGGTCATGTGGAATTATGGATAGGACTCTGTGGTTTGGGTCGGGATGTCACAAAATGGTATCATATCATCAAGAATTACAAAATTGTTTCTTATCATTGAATTGGGATGGGATAGGTTAGACAGGAGACAAGAAATTGAACTTAGGTAGGGGAACTATGATAGTTCCTATCTAGCACTATAAGTGGACCTTTGAGTTTCCATAACTAGGAAATTTTATTTTGTTTTAACTATTGATTAAACTCACCTTGGGTGACACACATAATGTTATATTTTATTTATGATATTTCATGAATGTTTATACATCATGAATAGGCATATAGGTTCACATTCCATATATATAATTGTTGTTTTTCTACATAGTAGTTCATTAATTAAATGCCTTGATTTTCACTATCTATTTGGGATAACTTGTGATGTGTGATATATATGTGTTACCATGCTGTTTGATATATCATTATTTTCATTAATTAGTTAAAAAAATAATTCTATTGTGTTAGTATATATATATGATGACTATGACTAACATATAGGGACATAAGAAAGGGTTAGTTCTAGGAGGGGTATACGTTGTGTTAAGGGTAGACTCTTAGGGAATCCTTGTTTGATCCCATAGACTGGTTTAGAGAAAAATTGTGTGATCCCATAGACTAATTAGAGCTTATCCCAATGACTCTTTTTCTTTTCTTAAGTACGTTTCATTATGTTACAGAAGCTGTTTCCTCAATGTAGTCTTATGGAAATACATGGGAATCTAGACGAAATACATCCATATGGAAGGAGGTTTCAACATTACCAATGGAAATGTAGAAGAATACATTTGATATTTCTCCTGCCCTTGCTCTTGGTACAGGCAACAGACCTACTTCAACCAAAATAGGATTTCCTAGTGTCTCTCTTAGGAATAGGAGTTCAGGAATATGGTTAAATATTCCCTTACTTCCACTTCATAATTCTTCGTCCTTATAGGGAACTGGAGGCCCTCAACATGTTTAGTAATGGGTTGAAATTGTTGTGGATCTTTGAACTAGTAGAAACTATGAAGGATTAGTGGGTTAAGTTAAAAGGATCTTGTGATGGGTGCACAACCATTTCGATACCCCATATCATATGAATCTAACCAAGACATAAGAGCTCAATGTTATAATAGATAACTTGGAGAGTAAGGGATTCATAAAGACATGTAATTCACCAGGGGGTTTACCTGTGTTGTTTTCCAAGAAGGAAGATAATAGTCTTTAGCTATGTGTTGTTTTTTGGATGCTGAAACATGTGATGGTTTGGAACCAATATCTAATGCCCTTAATTGATGATTTTTAAATCAGATATAAGGAGACCAGTGGTACTCCAAGATTGACCTTTGATCTGTCTATCACTAGTTGTGAGTTAAAGATGAGGATATTCTGACGACAACATTTTAGAGAAGGTATGGACTGTATGAGAACTTGCTAATGTAGTTCAAGATGACGAACATACTGTAAGTGTTCAAGGCCCTAATAAACAAGACCTTCCATCCATACCTGGACTTTTTCTCAGTGTTTTTCATCAAATTAAATCCTCATGTACTAACCAACACTAGAGAAACATGCTAGGCAACTAGATATAGTACTGAACATGCTTCGAGAACATATTCTTTATGCCAAGCTATCGAGGTGTGACTTATGGATTTGAGAGGTGAAGTTCCAAGGATATGTGGTGTCTAAGACTAGTATATCTATAGACCCAGAAAAATTTGTGGCAGTCATGTCCTAGATACATCCCCATGTATATGAGATTATGATATTTCTAGGTTTAGAAGGATATTACCGATATTTTATCCAAACATTCTTTTGATTACCATCACCCTTGATAGTACTAATGTAGAAGGGAGTAGTGTTCCATTGGTTAGAATAGTGTGAATAGACTTTCCTTTACCTAAAGATAAGGTTGATGACAACTCTAGTACTAACACTCTCTGAGCTCTGGGATTGGTTATACAGTGAATTGTGCTACATCCGGTGTTGGCTTGAGAGTGGTGAAGATACAAAGAGAGTAGGTAGTAGCCTATGAGTCTCATCACATATAATACCTTGAGTGGAAATACCCAAAACATGACATAGAGATGACATCCATGGTCTGTTCTTTGAAGTGTTGGAGACACTAACCCTTTAGTGAGAGATTTTTTTGTATAGACCATTAGATTTTTCACTATATCTTTACTCAAGGGGAGCTAAACTTGGGATAAAGGTTCTAGGTTGAGACGCATGTTTTATGTTGATTTTTTGGCATGGATTAAAAAATTTTCTAGGAAATCAACTAAAATCAAGAAAGACGTACCATACTCAAATAGACATATAGTTTGAGTGGACTATATGCATATTGGAGGATATCCTTTGAGCTTTCATGCTAGAATTCGATTAATCATGGAATGATCACCCAGCCTTGAATGAGTTTTATTTCAATAATAGTTATAGGTTTTGATTCAGATGGATCCTTATGAGACTATTTTTTGATAGACCATGACGATCACCACTTATTGGCATGAGGTAGGTAAGGAAACAATTGGGGGATGGGTTTGGTTTTGGAGGCCTCTAAGAGAGTGCATCTGATTGTGAATAGATTGATCATTGCTCAAAGTATATTGAGATTATATTCCTACCATAAGAGGATATCCTATTAGTTCACTATGGTAGATCATGTTTTCTTAAGAGTGATTCTTTAGTTGATGCATATACATATGGGGATGCTAGGAAAGATAACACATCATTTTTTGACCATTTGAGGTCACTGAGAGGATATGGATAATGGATAATCTTCTAAACCACCCATCTCACACTCTAAGTATACACAACATGTTATATGATTCATAACTTCAAAGGAACATTCCCGTACTGCACATTTTATTGATTGTGGAGATGATGATATGGAGATCGATGCATCTTATGAGGAGAATCCATTGTGGATCATAGATCTAAATGAGAAGGTTTCATGAGGAAAACGACACCACTAGTCCAGATTCGGTGGAAACATGGATGAATCCCAGAAGGGATGTGAGACCGTGGGTCTGATGTTCAATCTTAGTGACTTGTGTTGTTTTAGAAATATAACTAGAGATACTTCTCTAGGATGAAAAGTTGATAGAGGGGGAAAATTATAATATTTTGAATTTTAAAAATATGATAAAACCCTCTTGTTGAGAAATTATAAGTGTCATATGTGAAAAATGATTTATTAATTAAATGTCTTAATAAAATATATTAATGGCTTTACATAAGGGTAAAATCCCATTTAACACTTTGGAATATTCAAAAAAATATTTTTAGAGTCGAACATTAAGTTGGTGTGAGATTCCAAGGATCATAAAGTCTCGGTGAAGATGAAATAAAAACTTTTAATATATAATATTAGATAGACACAGTTCATTCAAAATAATTGAATAACACCAAAATGATGTGTTGTATGAGCAATTTGAGACCACGGTTTGGTCCAAAATGGTGTGTGCGGGGGGGGGGGGGGGGTACCCTTGTTAGGGTATAACTATTATGAACATCCAGTGTTTGACAACATCACACATGATAAAACATTTTTTTATATTTAATTAATTATGTAATCCATTTTTTAATTAATAAATAAATAATATCTCTCAAATTGTGTGTTGTATGAAAAATATAAGACCACTTTTAGGTTCAAAATGGGCGGGTTTACCCTAGCCAGGGTATAAATTTTATTCACAATGGGCATTTAGTATCTTTTAATCTATTGGGGTAAGTTATTAAATTTATTAATTTAATTAAAAAAGGAAAATATTTTTTTTTCTTATCTTTCCTAAAACACCATTAATGTATTGTTCGATTTTCAAAAATTCAATTAATTTCATTTTTGATTGATTAAAATCCCAAAACACATTAAATAGGATAAATAAAAAACTCTTCCATGATAGGTTTGGTGTTTAATAGATTAAAATAGAAGATTTAATTTGTTAGTTACAAAAAAACTAAATGCATTTTAGATACCTATAAATACATGGATACTAGTCATTTTAATTCCAAAAATGAGTCTAGGACACTTCTTCCATTATCGGTGAATTAGTCGAGATTCCTTTTCATCCAAGAACATCGCACAAGGAGGGATCTTCTGCTTGGGCCCCGAAATTGTGGGTTCTTTCAATTTTTTTCAAACTCTTCAATAACTTCCTCATTAAGGTTCCGATTGATGTGTATTTGGTTTCATTAGATTTGTATCGATGAGAAGAATATAAATCCTAATTTTGTTTTTTATATCATTAAGATATGCTCAATCTAATTTTTATCATTTATTTGATGGATATTTGGAAAAAATATCAAAATATACATTTTTAATAAATTATCAAAAGATATTTTCTATGAATTTATCAGGAATAATTGTTTAGAATTATAAAAGGATAAATGATTAAAACTATAAAAATGTTAATTATTTTGGATTATTAAGAATTAATTATTAAATAAATTATCTATAGATAATTGTGTGAAATTTATCAAAAGGATAATTTCTTGAATTATCAAAAGATAATTGTGAGAAATTATCAAAGATAATTATAAGAAAATTTCAACTGATAATTTATTTAAATTACAAAATGATAATTTCTTGGAATGATCAATGAACAAGTACATGATTAATTGAAAATAATTATCAATAATTATAAAAGTTTAATCTGATTAAAATATTATTAAAGGATAGTTTAGGATAAAATCATCAAATATAATTATAAAAGGATAATTTGTATGTAATTTTCAAAATATAGTGATTAAAGGATAATTTAAGAAAAATTATCAAAAATATAATTATAAATGGTTAGTTTATGATAAATTATGAAAATGTAATTATAAAAGGATAATTTAAGCGAAATTATCAAAATATAATTATATAATGATAAATTATGAGAAATTATCAAATTATAATTATCAAATGATAATTTGGAAATTATCTAGGATATGGAATATATGTGATATTTTTTGAAATAAAATAACTGGTATTGGTTATAGGAACCCATGATGAATGTTGAGCATTGATGTGTCAATAGATGTGATGATTAGGCTATGAGGTGGTGTATCAAACCACAATGGGTGGTTTATCATTGACACTGATGACAATGAATTTGGGGTATGAGTTTTCATAACCTTTTGGGATTTTTCACAGATGGTTTACATTAATGATTATATATATACATGTTTTTATGACCATTCTATATTAGGATTTCATGTGTCTGTGTGTGTGTATCCCTAGAACCCCTATATGACACTTGATACCATGAGTAATTGTATCTTTTTATTCATGTTTTATGTTTGATCACATGTATTGTGTATGAAAATTTACTTGTGATGATATGTATGCTTGCTCATGTATCCTTCCATGCCATGTATTCATTGTGGTATTGTTCTTGGAGCCCAAGATAGGTGGACTGTCCTGAAATATTATACCTCGGAGGGGGAGTGTGCATGACTTGATATAGTGATGATTAGGGACCGATTCATGAGGTAAGCATACAATGATACCTTGGAAATGTCATGTGATGAACTCAATGACTAAGAAATGCTGACTAAAACTCGATCCCTCGTATTCACTAAACAAAGAGGGGACATTGACTACCTTTCAGTCCCTAGTATGTTACTCATAAATAAGGGATGCTGAATAGATCTCGATCCCTAAAATATGATTCAATAGCTAAGGGATTATGATTAGATATTGGTCCCTAGTATGTTACTCAATGAGTAAGGGATGTTGATTATCTCTCGATCCCTTTCGTATATAGAGAACATTTCTTCTTAATGATAGTTGATGCTGAGTTACATGATCACACGACACTGAGAAGCATGATTCATTAGCCTCGTGGTTGATCCTTTATTTCTTCTGAAAACTCGATTATCCATCCGGTATAGAGCCGAAGTATGTAAGATTAGGGGTTTTTGGAATCATGGTTAGCATACAACCTATCAGTTTTGGATTACAGGTTTATATGCTTATTATACATTTATTTTATTATGGAATACACTGTTATACTTGAGCATGTCAGATTATGGATGCATTGGTGGTGTCTTACTAATTCTTGTACACACACACCCTATTCAATCAATTAGATGTGATTATATATTGCATTAGGGATCTTACGAAGAATAGCGACCCTATCGTGGATAGCTGAGTAGAGGAATATGGAGATAGTAGTAGATTAAGATGGACCCTAGAGGATCTACTGTTTATTTATTAACTTTGTCTGCTTTATTTACTTTGGAAATGATTGTCACTTATATGAGCTATTTTTTGTATTAAATGTATGTAATATTTATTTATTTTCATTTAACTATGATTATTTATTATATTTTTTATTGTTTATTATTGATCATATGACATGATGTTGAGGTTATAATAGCCCCACTGATGAACTTAGACCCTCACTACTAGTCGTTAGTCTCCTGAGTATGGGGAGACACACATGAGGTTATGTGGTATTTCAGATCATACTCGGTGGTTTGGTTTGTGATTTTACACACATGATGAAAGTGATACCTCTAAATAGTGTTTACCCTTTTATATTTATAAGAATTCCACTCCTCCTCCACTATAAAAGGAAACTCACACCCCAATTATTCACACCTATAAATCCTTTTAGATCATCCAAAACCTTCCCAAATAATCTCAAAATTTACCTACTATAAACATAGAAGACTCACTTTAGACACAAATACAACCAAGGAAGCCCTTTGGTTCAAACCAAAAGGAGATACCTAATGAAGAGGTAACATCCTTCAAGAAACACTTTTGTTTTATTTTTTTCTCCACCCCTTAAATTATTGTTATTCCATATTTACATAATAACCTAATTATTTTAAATATACTGATATGTTTTAATATTAAGGGTATGACCTACACTCACACACACATCTATCAAATAATATATATAATCATCATTCATGTGTACGGCGGGCAACCGCCTCATGAACTGATGTTGTTCGTTCTTCCATTACCACTTTTAAAGGTTAGTAATAATGGCGGAATTACTATTTTTATATGATATTTATGATATTTATGAGGTATTTATTATTATATAATTTTTATATAATGCATAAAATCATGATTTCCATTTTTTGGGAATACAATAACTTTTTTTGTGGATGTGTGGACTACCGCCTCCTTAAAGTGATGCGATTCATTCACACATTACATGAAATGTATCAAGGTTTGTTTAGTAAATTTATATGATATATATGAAAAAATAATTTTAATGGAATTATAATATATATATATATATACAAATATTTCATTTACTTACTTTCTTTAAAAAATATAAGAAAATGGAAACAACGTTCTTGCATACGTACGACCTACTGTCTCTATGAACGGTGTATTCCATTTCTATTTATATATTTTATAGGTTATTATAAATACTTATATAATTAATATATATGATATTTAGATCATGTGTTACATTCTATAAATAAGTAAATCATGATCTAATTAATAGGATCAATAATAAAAAGTCAAAACATATGCAAAAAAAAAACAAAGTGGTTATTACTCGAAACATAACTTTAACATGAAATTGTTAAAAAATGGTTAATATAATGTCCTAAGTAAGAACATAAAAAGTATTATATATATTAATATTACTATTTTTTATATTTATAACAAACTAATGTTTATTATATAGTATTTTTTAATGTGTATGATGAAATTTAAGACTTAAGGTAAGTGAATTTCATCCCACTTTTTATATTTGTGAGATACATGCCATATTTTCAACTCGTTTCTTTTGTGTTGTATATTTACTAACCATGAATGCAATATATTATTATCCTTAAATTTATTGGTATATACAAATCCATTTCATGATCTCTCTTTATGGGGGTTTACGATTCTAATTTTACCAAATCAGTGAAGTAGTTTTTCTCAAATCACCTTCTTTGAGACACATGTTATGTTATGCAACTATATTATTTTATGAGATTTATATAATGAAATTAAGCTTGTTATATCAAGAATATACTTATTTTCATGATATTTTAAGCTTAATTTAATTTTATTATTTCATGGGGATTAAGATTCAAGGTTACCAAAGTGGTAATATCTCATTGCTACAATCTCATTGCTTATCAGGTTTGTTTAGGATTATACTTCCATTAATGAAATCTTATGATCCATATCTCAAGAAATATCATTAATATTCTTATACTCTAGTTATTAATGATATATTAATGTAATGTTACATTTTTTACATTCATTGGTATTTAATATAAATAAGAAAATGTTTTTAAGAAAATCGGACTTTAATTCTCTCTTCAGTCAGAAATCTGTTCTATTCAAAAACCATGTTTTCGAAAAATGTTTTCAAATTTCTTTAAAATGAAATTTTAAGAATATTTTCAAGTATAGAGTATTTTATAAATGTTAAATGCTTTAAAAAGTTTTTAAAATTCTTTTCAAATATTCCTTTATATTTTTCAAGGTATTTTCAAGGAAAAAGGTTTTCAAAATGTTCAATGATTTAAAAAGAATTTTTCAAAGAGGAAAGGTTATCATCCTCAGGAAATGTTTTAAATAATATTTAAAAGATTAATTTATATGTTTTTAAGTGTTTTTTTCAAATAAAAGTATTTTGAAAAATATTTATTTTTAAAAAAATGATTTTTAAAGAAAGGTTATTTTCCTTAAGAGATTCTTCATGTGATCTTTCAAAATCCATCCCAATCTAAGTTGAAATAATTTTATATAGTATATTATTTTCTAGGGATATAATCGAAGGAAACCATTATTATTATTTCTTTGAATGGTTTATGTTAAGATGAAAAGTTTTTTATGAAACATATTTCTCTTCAATGGGTTATACCATGATAAAATGATTATGAAACCCATTTCCTTTCACAGGGTTATTCTATAATGAAATGATTATGAAACAAATATATTTTTAACCATTTATGATTTGATGAAATGTTTATAATATCCATTTCATTTCATGGGTTATAATATGATGTTTAAGAAACCCATATCTTTTTATGGGTGATGATATGATGAATGTTTTTTATGTTCTAGCACATGAATGTATGATTTCATTATGTGAGGGGTGAGACCTATATATAGCTTCAAAGTATTGGGTAACTATAAATGTTTTATGATCTCAAAGGGTACATAGGAGGGACTCCTAAGCCCAAAATAAGAGGGTACATTTGAGGTAATTCTAATATCGAAACAAGAGGGCACATGGGAGGGCATCCGAAGACCCAAACAAGATGGTACATGAGAGGGAATACCAATAACTAAACAAGAGGGTACATGGGAGGGATTTCCAATCCCAAAACAAGAAGGTATACATGAGGGAATCTCAATCCTAAAACAAGAGGGCAAATTGGAGGTAATCCCAATCCTAAAGCAGGCACATGGGTGAATAGCCCAAGCCAAACATGTTATGAAGGTCTTGATAGGTAGTATTGACATAACATTTTCTATGCTTATGTGTATTCCACAATTCCATGTCTTATTCCTATATTATTCTCTAATGGATTATGATATTTATTCCCTGATGATTCATGTCTTATGAACTACCAATATTTATTCCACGACTGTTAATTATGATCTTTGATATGCTAAGTATGACATTCTAATGTCTTGATCATGTTTTTATATGCTTATGCTCATGTTATGATTACATATCTCTATTTTATACCCTTGTTGAGCATCTAAGATCCCCCATTAATTATGTTTCCTTTCCCCATATTATGAATAAAGGTTTTAAGTTGGAGTACTAAAGGAGAAAATATTTAAAGGAGATGTTAAAGATCTTTCACCAAGTTAAAAGATTATGTTTTTATATTTCCAAAGACACTAAACTATTATGGTCCTTAGATATTTATATTTTTAATGTGCTGAATATTTATCTAAAATGATGTAATATCCACCTATGTTACACCTAGTCACTATATTAATGACGGGGGTAATGATAAATGATATATATATTAATGATAACCATAAAATGGGTTGAATGAATGACTGAAGAGCATTGGTGTTAAATATGGAAATTTGAAAACGAATTAATAAGGAGGATGTATTATAATTAAAAAGTTGGGTTAAGATAGATTTTATAATGGGAAATAATGAAATATAAGAAACTATTGAATTATTTAAATAAATGAATATCAATTTTCAAAATTTCTATTTGAATAAAATTAACGATGTTTATCTTAATTATTTTGTGTGTGTTAGAGATATAGACTTTAGTATTAGTAGTAAAGATTCCTAAGAGATTATAGTGGTATATGAGTCTATTATTTCTTGTTTCTCTTAGTGTGTTTGTGTGTGATATATCTTATTTTTCTAATTTCTTATTCTTCAAAACCCAAGTTGGTAGGGAAACTATCTCCCATGTGTTTTTGGGGTGATTTCTATAATATCTAATATGGTGAGAGAATAGATGATTGAATTTTCCCTCTCCCTCATTCTCCCTTCGACTATAATATACTATGTGGGAATACCCAGGTTGTGATGACATAAGGTATAGGGTATATAATCATGTAGATTTTGATTTCTCTTTATTTAATATAAAATTATATATAGGATGTAATGGATTAAGGTTACAACATATGCTTGTATTCATTCAAGGAGTATATGATTTCCCATAAGTGTAAATGAACTGGTTGTGATGGTTTGAGGTATATTTCATTACACATGAGCTATTGTGGCTTAAAAAATTCTACTTGGTTATAGATGATATGATGTTAATGAGGTAATATTGGGATACATGGGAAGCATAATGGATATGATATGATTTCTTGGGTTAGGGTGGGATGACTTATGGGAGGGATGAGCACATGACATGATCCATTCGGGTGTGAGAGTGATAAATCAATTGGAAAGTGGAAGCAATGTACCCCGTTCATATATATATATGTATATGATTTGATTATATGTTTCTTACTTGTATTCATTACTTGGTGATCAGGCCATAACGAGGATGTGAAATATATATACTTGTTTAAGTGATGAGTTAGTTTTATTTATTTATTTATAGGTATTTATAATACTTCTTTTAAATTTCACACAAGAGGTTATGGGGAGGATCCTACTGAGTATAAATGTTTTGCTTACTCAATATATATATAAACAACTTTTTTAGGTTTACTAGAATAGTTTAGTGATCGAGTTAGGAATTACTTGCTTGGAGTGGGTTTTTAATAGTTTCTGGAGTTCAAGGTCACTTCTTAGGTGTTTTTTGGTGCTTTTTAGTTATTTCAACTTATGTATGATATTAAATTTATACATTGATATTTTTTATTTTTATTACGTATGGTGTTGATCGGTGGATCTCCTATTGTATTTTTTACTTAAGTTACACACCAATATAAGTGCCTCCCATTGTAAAGATTATATACCCTCAGTGCTAGTAGCCAATCCATAACCTATTAAATGCAGGCTTTTGGGGTTTCTATATATCTCTTCATTGTCGGCCTAGGAGTGTACCGATGTAGGGGGTCATGAAATTGTGGTATTAGAGATGATGTTTGATATATAGGACAAGTTTTAGAGATAAACACTCATGAGAATAAATGGGTTGGTAAGGAAATACCATCGACCAGACTTATCATATGATGTAAAAATGGGAGACCAGTGAGGACATAGGTATATAGCCCCCCCAATGTTCTGACACAAAGAAATTCAAGTTTACTCAGCATTCTATGTGAAGTAATACTATTTGTGGGGTCAAGACCTTGGAAAGGATCATGCATCGTGATATTATGTGCATGTTCTTGAATTAGGTAGACAATGGGAAATTGGTTGAAATTAAATTAATAAAATAACATTAAATATTACATATTAGGGGTTTAGGGAGGCCCTCACATTTGGTCTTTTGTAGGAATGGCTCCAGGATGATGTCCCAATTAGGTTCATGATGAAGATGTCAAGGAAGAGGTTCTAAAATATCACCATAGATTTGAGGTTAGATATGATGATACATGGAGGAGGATACTCCAAGAGTTTAAGATCCATAGTCTATATATACACGAGGAAACTATTTTAGATCAAGAAACCAAGTATTGGTTAGAGGAGGTGGATACCTCATTATATTTGATTAATTCTTAGAGGGATAAATGAGTTTCATTGGATGTTTAATGTTTCATGGGGTATCCTGACAGTTGTGGTTTTTTTCTTAGGGATCATGAGGAGTTGACTGTCATGAGAGAAATTAAATGACTAGTTTTAGGTTGAGTTTCTTCAACTATGAAGGTAACATATAAGAAGGATATATTTACCCTTAATCAGGGGATCTCCAGTGTGTGGGATCTCAATATTAATTATAATATCCTCTTGCATTTTCCTTTAGACTTTTTGCTAGATCAGGATTCTAGGGAAATAAATTTTGATGAGAAATTGTGTCTATAGATCCAGTGTAAAGTCACCCCATTTATGTTGTAGTCATATCTTAAGGTTCTAGAGAGGGAAGTGGTCATTAAGATGATGTTGGATTAGACTTGATCATTAGGAGATATTATTATTTAATATTTTAAATAGAGCAGATCTATGACCAAAAGTTCTTATTTTCCTAGTGAAAATAAGTTTTAGATAGTAGAGAGTCAGTTCTAGCCTTATTCATCTTATTTCACCAAAGTGGGAACACCAAAAAAATCACACCAATAGATTAGAAATGGTTTGTTATGTATGCATAGGTATTGGATATAAAATGAGAGAGTGTATGATGGTCATAGGTAGTCAGTGTAGAGATGGAAGACCTCTTCAACCTTAACTACTATAGAAGTATCTGTTTTGGAAGGAACAACATGGACTGGTGTGACCTTTGATCATCAGAGAGGGGATCGGGTATGAAGAGGATATACCTATAATTAAACTCATCATTAGGTATACATAGAAAATTTATTCCATTGGGGTTTCTCTATTAGGGATAAAGAGTTCATGGATTGGGTTGTGGTTAGATGCATGTCTTAGAGTTATTAGCACTAGGAAAACCAGACATCAAGTGAGGTATTATCTTCCAATTTTTACTTGGGTATTGTAAAAACCCTAACTCCATTAACCTAGAGTTAGTGTTTAATTTATTACATTGGAATAAGATACAAAATATCTCACCATGCAAGATCGATCAGTTTAGTAGTCTTGATGTACTAGATACATACATGATTACCATAATAGATTGGAAATATAAAATACATAGAATAAGAAAATTTCTTTCTTCCATGATATTACTTATAAAACTATTCTTCATATCTAGGGGAAAAAGAAATAAATAAATGGTTATATCAAATGATTCAGTGTGAGTTACATACAATAGAATCTATCATGATAAAATAAGGCATAATCGATATAAAAAGGTAAATAACAGAAAACTCATTACATTTAATCAATAACATGAGAAAAAAATGAATATGTGGATAATGTATATGAAATAATATCATTGATAATAATAACTAAATTCTTAATGAAGTAAATTATTAATATTTAACATCATGATTTCAGACATCATGATATCATTACTATCAAATCCTTATTCTAAGACAGTTTAATCGATGGGTAGGTAGGCACCAAAAACCCATTTAATTTGGCCAGCTAATGTATCTCATGAGACTCATTGAGGCATCAATGAATTACATAATTATAGTCCCCAACCATCATTGAATGTCCAATGCATTCCTCATATATTTAATTATCAATTTAATTTATAAAAAATATTCCTTATCAAAATATATCTATATTAAGTAAAGAATATAGAATATTAAGATCTCCTTAGTCAATCATATAGATTTCATAACAAAACACCATATGTAAAAATGGTATATAGTTTAGGTAATAGTCATATCCATGATACAAAGAATATAGATATTTAATAAAAATTTAATTTCAAGTGAAAAATGGTCACAAGAAAGTGAATGTTTTAAGAGAAATTTAAAAACTAAAAAATTAATCAAGATATGCGAGATGACTATTAAAAAATTAGATTTTGTAATAAAGTAAATCCCTTGAAAGAATATAAGATAATTGAAACAAAACATTGAAAATAAGTTTTCATAAAGTGTTTTCTTAGTAAAATCATTAAAATCTTGTAGAAGAATATACATAGTGTAAAACATCTATGGCGGTGGGAAAATTTGTTAATTTCATATACATTAAGAAAACATTTTTTTTATAAATAAATTAAAAAATTACCCATTTTGAAAATAATAAAAAATTCCTTTAAAACTTTTTAAAAATTCAAGGATAACGTAAAATTTCCTTAATAGAAAGTTTAATTAATAAAAAAATACTTTTTTAAAACAATTTTGAAAAATATGGACATTAAAGAAAAACATACCTGATCAAAAAGAGAAATAAGACCAGCTTCTATTTTAAACATTCCTCTTGAAATCGTAACTTGAATAAAATTATTAATCATAATTAATAAGTATATACGCATGTTTAGTACTTAAAAGGGCTAATATACACACCAAATAATAGAAAATAGGTGCATAATACCAAATATGCATTAATGAAGTGTAAATTGAGATGAAATATAAAATCGGAAATTAAAAATTACACAATCATGAGTTTTAATTCAAGAATTAATTCTATTATATTTGATGATATTTTAAATTTTAACTTTTTTGATAATTAGGTCGTAAATCATACATAGAAAAAAACATAATTTACTAAGTGGACACTTAAAACAAGCATCCATGTTTCCCATAATATATAACTTTTAAAACAAATCATGATTTCTTTTCATGAAAAATCTTCATGAATTTCAACTTGACTTATTTTTTTCCATTAAACATCATTAAAACCTATGAAAAACAATTAAAAAGAAATGGATGAGAAAAAAACTCAGTAAGGGACATAAAAAGAAGAATTCCACTAGTCTAGTGAAAAACTTGAAAGCACATGAAATCCCTTTTCTAAAAAACACACCCTTTCCCCCCAAAGGGTATTATTTTATATTTTAAAAATTATAATTATCTTTAATTTTGAAATGAAACGATTTTCATGAAATCTCATTAGAAACATAGAAAATTAATGTAGGTTCCTTAAGAAATCATCTCATAAAACCCTTAAAAATGTGAATTGATAAATGACCAAATTCCAATATAATTCTATAGTGAACATAATTATTACCTAATACATTAAATCAATATCTAGGTGCACCCATCATATAAGATATATTAGGCTCACTCAATTCTATCTAGGTAAACCCATTGTATATAATTTCTAATAACCATAACATGAATAAAACATTTTATGATTTACCATTTTCATTATAAAACGTATAAAAAACACTTCTAAACTCATATTAAAATAACTTTTGGATATCAAAATGCCTTTTTCTTTAAAAAAATATTTTCAATAGAAAAATAAAATTTTCTTTTAAAAAAATTTATAAACCAAAATAACTAGAAAAGGTAAAAAGGGTTTTTCTTAGAATAAAACATAAAAGATTATAATGGAAGACAAGATTTAATTAATGGTTATGGTGGCAGAAAAAGTCATTTTCACCATATACATCAAAATAGAATATTCCTTTTGTCATTTGTAAATAAAGTCAATCATTCCAGATTTTTTTTTCTTTTTTTAAAACATTGAAAGAAAAAAAATTCCCTTTATAAAAATCTCATGTCTTTAATAAAATCATTTTAAAAATGTGGACATGGATGAAAAATATAATTGGAAGGAAACAATTTAAAGAGTTTTTTAAAGAAAAGTCCCATGTCACTTCAGTATATTTGAATCATAATCCCCATGAAAGAATAACATTAAACAAAACATTAAATGCTATGAAAATTGATAAATTTATGATATAAAATTTCAAATTGTTAGTATATACACCTCATAAAATAATATAAGTACATAACATCAAAATATTCCTCAATGGAAGGAAATTTAGATGAAGTGTTGAGTGAAAAGTTTCTCTTATGACATTTTTCATAATTTTTTTTGGAAATCACAAACATATTATTTATTTATTATCTCACTTGTTAAAAATGTTTTATAATGTTTTTATAAGAAATATTAATCTTTTTATATTACTTAGAATAATATATTAAGAGTTACAAAAATATAGGTTTTCATTATCCTTATCGTAATGAGTCTGGATACGATATGTTTATCATAATGAGACTGGATACAATAATAAATGTAGTTAGATTTATAGTACTCAACTTTTTTGGATCAAATAAAAGATATCCTATTTTTTATTTAGTACTAAAAAAATATTATTATTCAGATTGATAAAGGTTTTAATTAAAATCATACTTGGACTCAAATAATTTATTGTAATGAATTTATTGTAACTGAAAAATGTTATAAAAAATATAAGAAATATGTTTTACACTATAAATAGTATATATCAAAATTTCATCAGAGATTATTTTATAATATGATCATTGAAGTACTAGGGGTCCAAGTAACCATGAAAAACTCATAGAAAATATAACTTTTGGAGGATCAATATGACCATTAGAAGACTGCCTATAAATACCCATCCATTCGAAGAGTTTGATGTGAAGTGATGATCATTTTCATTTTAAAAAATATCAATGTTCATGTGATCTAAATCTTATAATAGTGAACTACTTGTTCCTCTTACTTGTAATCCTTTTGAGTTTTTAATCATAATGAATGATTACATTAATATGATTGAGGGCTCATAGGGATATCAAGATAGAGAATCTGATCATCGTATCGATGTCTTACGAGGATAACAAGATAGAGAAGCCGATCATCATATCAAGGGCTCACATGGATAGTGAGATAGAGAATCTGATCATCATATTGAGGGATCATGGGGATAGTGATATATACTGATCATCCTATCTAGAGCTTTCCCTGGTAAGGGAAAGGCAGACTATTGATAGTATAACACAAGTGACTTTTATCCTAGGTTATTTGATACCCTACTCTTTGGGTTAAAATAATTATATTTATTTTTATTATTTGTTTTATTACAAGTATTTTATTTTAACTACAATTATAATAGAAAGTGAATACATTTATTTTTATCTTTCTATTTTTATCTTATTTTTCATAATAGAATTTATTATGATACATTTGTTTTACCCTATATTAATTTGTTCAAATGTTATTAATATAATTAAGATTTTAAAAGCTTTAAGATAGAATCATTAATTTTGTAATACTCCGATTTATCATAACCATTGTGATTACATTTTTGGTGTCTGTTAAGTCTGATTAAATCATTTTCTAATGTGAATACAATTAAACACTGAATATGCTACCACTACTTACTGAATATGATTCTATATGCTGTTAAAGTATAATATTTTTGTTATTATGTCCTATGAAATACATATCAGAATCTACTTGATTATGATACATTGTGTATTAGACCCAAGGGACAAGTTCAATTACCATATGAATACCTATAAGGTTTTGTTAATATGATTTGTTTAACCTTGTTTAACTATGTTCCTTTTAAGATTAAAAATGGATGTTTTTAAACATAAAATTTACACCCCTCTTGTATTTATCCATATTTATATACATTATGATTCAACAATAAAGGATATATCATTTTAAAATTCAACAGAATGCAAGAAAAACTTGCTAATATTTTTACAAAACCGTTAACTTCCAATATATTTGAATACATTAAATAAAATCTAAGAATTATTAAGGTAAAATAGTCATTCATATCTACTTCATATTTACTAATCTCCTTACATTAAATAAATCCTTTTCATAGGATGAGTACATATTATTATTCTTTTTTTTAAATTTCAAAATTTTCATATAAATTTATCATATTCAAGTTTTTATATAAAAATTTATCATATTCACATTTTAATTTTAATTTATTATATTCATGTTTTCATATAAACATTTATCATATTCAAATTTTCATTTAAATTTATCGTATTCGAGTTTTCATTTAAAACTTATCATATTTGAGCTTCTATTTAAATTTATCATATTTTATTTTTCTTTTAAAACTATCGTATTGAATTATTCATTGGAATTAGGTTATAAAAAAATAAAAAATTATAATACTAATGATTCTACTCTTAAATGTATTCCTATTTCATAATATACTTTAACACTATTCCATTTTGATTAGTTTTATCTTTGTTTCTTGTTATTTTAATTTTCATGTTTTGTTTTAATTTTTTTGTCTTCAACCAGTATTATAAAATCATTTTTTATAAATCCTAAAGAGTTTAAATTCTTTAAAAAATTATTCTTTAGATATTTTCTCAACCATCAGGATAGTTGTAACAAATTTCAAATGTCATATTTTTTTGGGAGATCAAATGTCACTTGAAATCTCCTATATAAAGGGGACCCCCTGTCTGTCCCACATCGATAGTTTTTATATTTATTCCTCAAATCACTACCTCACTTAATTCTCCTGGTTTGAATTCTATTATTCATGCTTGAATCTTCTGTATCAATCCCCAATATGATGGCACCCATGAAGGATTAAAACAAATGGATTGTTTTTCAATAAAGGTAAGTAGTAAGTGATTTTTATAAAAAGTATGATTCTTATCTTAAAAGGATTATAGATTTTTAAGGTTGGAAATCGTTATCTATGGAACAATCTAATCCCAACTATGACTAGTTTTACTTGTATTTTCTTAAAGATTTTTATGATTCTGTAATTTTTTTAAAGAAGATGTAAAATAAATGTCTTCTTTAAGAATCAATGAGATCTATTACAAAATGAAACCTAGGGAAGCTACATGTTTCCTAGTAATTTCAGATGAATGAGATACATTTTTTTATATCATAAACCACAAGATTCCAATGGTAGATTTATCAAAGAAAGAGCTGAAAAATATTTTTTTAAGAACGTATCATATGATGTACCAAGGAAGGTCACCCATATAATTCCATAACATAGATTTATAACTCTTTAGATGCAAGGGTTTCTAATTAAATTAAAGTGAGATAGAGATACTTTAAAAGTCTCTGATATCTTTATTTTGGATTACTTGGTAAACATAAGAAAGATAAATTTAGTAGGTTTTGTTCTATTGACAATCAATAACATCAAATACCGACCAATCAAGTCTTAGATTATAATGTTCCCATATTTGAAGAGTAAGATGATTGAATCAAGTCTGAAGCATTACATCATTGGGATCAAGTCTATGCCTATTAGAGAAAATATTTTTTAATAAGTAATGACACAATTAAAAGTATGAGTTTTGTATTTTATTTTGAATCAAAGTTTTTTATTAAGAATACTAAGGTTTCTACATTGCAAGTAGAACCTTCTTCCAAATCATATAATGATGGAAAATCTGAGAATAAGAGAGAGGATGATTCTCTTCCCCATTCAAAGAAAAATAAACAAAAGAATGTTTCATATGAAGTTGCTGAATAATGGAGAAATGAAAGAGAAAATAGGAAAGAGGGAGATCTATAGTTAAAACTTAACACAATAGAATCCTTAGCTGTTAAAATACATGGTGATGAAGTTTTAGATAAACAATAAAAGGTAAAGAAATAAAAGAAGAAACTTCAAGGTGCAAGTTTAGTTGAATCTTTAATGAAATAATTAGAGGTTTCTTCTTCTAATCTTCTTCTACAAAATCTGGATTCTAGATTATCTTTTCCAGAAAAATTTATTATCTAGGCTGATGTTTCTTGTACTAGAGACAAAAGAATTTATGTTTTCATAGATAAAGAATCTATTCCATTTGGGAAAGGTGATTTGAGATTATATTTAAAACATTATGAATTGTTTCAAAAATAAATAGAAGAAGGTGAAGAATAAATTTATTTTCTAGAAAAATATGTTTAAGGTGATCAAGAATATAGAGTGTTAAAAGGAATATAAGAGTATGTTGAAGAAGAAGAAGAAGAAGACAAAGAATAAATTGTTTTAAAAGAAACTAGTAATGTTGAAAAATATGAGGAAGAGAATAAAAATCAAAATGTTGATAAAGAAAATCTTCCTTATGATAATATTTCTATGAGTAATTCTCAAGCTTACTCAAAAGAATTGTCTTCCTTGAGAAATAAAAAAAATAATTCTATAAGCTAATATAAATAAAAGTCTCCATCATTTTTAGAAGATTAATATTTATCTAAGAAATATAAATAAAATTAGTACAAAAAAATAGAATATAGTAAAAGGATTGATGTTGATGCTATTAATTTTTTTGATGAAAACTAGGATGTACAAAGGATTGAAAAAATAGTGTCAAATAAAGATAAAAAGAAATCAATTCATGAAGAAATCATAACCATCAGCATCATACCACCTAGAAATAATCAATCAGTGTTAGAATCTATCAATACAATCACAACTCTGGGACTCAACTGTATCTTCTATATATTTAATAAAAAATAATTCCATAATTACCCATATTGAAAACCAAGGTTGATTTGATTTCTGAAAATCAACATGAAAAATCAGATTCAGTGAAATCATTAATATAATGATTGATATGTTTGGTAGAATATTTCAATATCTTTAAAGAAATTGGTGATAGTCATAGGAAATGTTGTAATAATATGGTCAAATGGTCTCATGGTGTTGATAATGATATCAAAATTCATGAAGATAATTTTTAGAATTTTAAGAAGTATTTGAATAAAACCAATGGTTATTTTAATATTCTTTCAAAAGACATGTAAAATAGATTAAAATTACTCCAGAAGTTTAGAAATACAATTGAAAAATAGAATCAATATGTCAAAGATTTACAAGGTAACTTAAAGTTTCTATATCAAGATATTCCAAGATTCAAGGTATATAAGGATGAAATTGTTTTTTTAAAGAATCAAAATGTTTTCTTCTCTGAAAGAATTAAAACTCATGAAGACCATAATGAGATTTTGGAAGAAAAGATTCAGTCTTAGAAAAAAATATATTCTCAAGATGAAAAGATTGCAAATTTTTTGGAAGACAAAAACGAGTTTAAGAAGATGAAGACAATTTTCGAAGCATTGATTCCAAAGAAATATTAATTTATTTTTTTTAAAATATTATTTTATATTTTCTATCCTTTACTATAATTAAGTGAATACTCTATTTATCATGTTGTTTTTTATTTCATTTCTCAAACCCTTTTTTTGGTATCTGAAAGTATATTTCCTATTCCTTTTTTAAAATCACAAAGGGGGAGAATTTTATACACACGGAGATACCCTTATAGAAATGGGGATATTTTTTAATTAATGGGTATACGTTTCATTTAATGTGTGAATACAATCATTAGGGAGAGTTTTTATCCTGGGGGGGGGGGTTACTTGTATTCGTCATTATATTCAGATGAGTTATCAACTCAGGGGGAGATAAATATAATTTTCATTTTAGAATATGATTCAAAGATTCATATTCATTTATGTTTTTCAGGTTTTTCTTTCTGAAAAGGGGGAGAATGTTAGTCTAAAATTTATTTTACAAACATTTTCATACTTTTGTTTTGGAAATAAAAAAAAATCTTATTTCTTTATTATCTTACTTGTTCAAAATATTTTATAAATATTTTATAAGCAAACATAATATTTTTATCTTACATAGAATAAGATTTAAAGAGTTACAAAAACATACTTTTCATTATGCTTATCATAATGAGAATGGATACGATATGTTTATCATAATGAGACTGAATATGATAATAATCATAATCAACTTTATCATAGTTAAAATTTTTCAGATCAAATACAAGATATCATATTTTGACTTTTGTACTGATAGAATATTATTATTCGGATTAATAAAGGTTTCGATTAATATCATACTCAGACTTTAAGAATTTATCATAATGAATTTTTTCATAACTATAAAATCTAATCTCTAATATAATAATATTTTTACACTGAAAATTGTGTATATCAAAATGACATTGAACATTCTGTTATAATAAGACCATTGAAGTGCCATGTGTCCAAGTCATCCAAAAAAAATTAGAGAAAATATAACCATTGGAGGATCTAGATAACTATTATAATATTGCCAATAAATTACCAATCATTCAAAGAGTTTGAATCATAGTGATGATCATTTTTATTTGAATAAAATATCTACACATGAGAGCTCTGAAGCTTACAAGAGTGAGCTACTTGTTCCCCACCCTTGTAATATATATGAGTTTGTAATAGTAATGGGCGATATCATTAATATGATCGATGAATTTTGGGGATAATAAGGTTGAGAAGTTGATCATCTTATTGAGGGCTTGCGGGGATAGTAAGATAGAGAAGCCAATCATCTTACCGAGGGCTCATGGGGATAGTGAGGCTGAGAATCTAATCATATCATCGCAAGATCACAGGGATAGTGAGATAGACCAATCATCCTATAAAGGGATTTCCACGTTAAGGGAAAGATACAATTTATTATAAGTAAAATAAGGGAATTTTATCCTAGGTTATTGGACACCTTACTCTTTGGGTCAAAATAATTGTATTAATTTTATTACTTTTTTTATTACATGCCTTTTATTTCCTCTGCATTTATAATAGAAAGTGAATCATTTTATATTCGTCTCTATATTTGTATCATGTTTATCATAATATCTTTTATTATGATACATTTTTTCTAACCTATATTACTTTGTGAATAAATTATTACTCTAATTATGATTCTATATGATTTAAGATAGAATCACTACTTTTTTAACACTCTGATTTATCATAACCATTATGAATACAATTCTTTTTTGTGTTAAATATGATTGAATCATTTTATACTATGAATACTATTAGTCTTTGAATATGTTACCACTTCTTACTAAAGATGATTCTATTTGTTGTTAAATTAGAATCATTTTCTTATTACGGCCTTTGGAATATATATTATAATTTACTTGATTATGATACTTTGTTTATTGGACCCAATGGACAAGTAAGATTACCATTTAAATACCTAATAGCTTTTTTGAATATGATTTGTTTAACCTTGTTAAACTATTTTCATATTAAGATTAAAAATGAATGTTTTTAAACTAACAATTCAACCCATCTTGTATTTATCCATCTTCATATACATTACGATCCACAGGAAGTCCCTTACCTTGCTTTTTATTTGTCCCATTTGTTCTTTATCTTATAGAATAATAAATGTATATTAATTATTTACTTGATCAAGAAACTTTTTAAAGTTTATTATTTATTTTATGTTAATTATTACCTATTCGTATACAATTACTTAAACAATTAAGTTTACGCCAAATGTTTCAATGATATTTGAATTATGTGTCAAAATGACTTCTGAGGTTTACTATTAGTATAAGAGATCATTATTTTAATATATCTAGAATAATAATCATGAAAAATTAATCATATTTTTATATTAATCATAATTTTAAAACTATTCCTAAAATATGTTTATGGAAAATGAACTATGTTACGATCAAGGAGATGGTAGGTTGTACATATGCATGAGTAATGTTTCCATTTTTCAATGACCATTATGAAAAGGAGGTAAGTAACATTTTACATTTACATAATTATAATTATATGATATATACCATATTATATATTTAAACACACACACACACACAAATATATCATTCTTTTAATGTGAGGATGACAAAAAAGAATCACAGCACTTTGTGGTGGTGGTGGTCTACAGGTACACAGACGACATTATCTTTTTTTGTGTAAGAAATAAAATTATATATTATCTTTTAATAATGATATATATTACATGAATATCATTATTACACCATGTATATCACATATATTAATTAACATTATCCTTATCACTATCCATGTAAAGTGTTAGTGAAAAATGAATCACATCACTTCGTGAGGCGGTCGTTCGATGTACACATGAGCACTATTATCATACCCACATATAATGGAAAGTAATAAGGTATATAAAAATATTGTATATATACTTTAAATACATCATTGCAAAAATCTATTAGATGTGATGATGGGAAACAAATGACATCGGTTTGTGAGGTGGTAGTCTGCTGTACACACGAATGATGATTTCGTATCCCATTTGATGGAAGAGGAGATTTATTGATGTTATTCCCTTAAAAAATAACATATCAGTATATTGTATATATTTGTTTTATTATATAAGTATAATTAAATAATTTTTTAACTGCGTTGAAGAATAAATGAAATAAATATGTTTGGTTAAGCATGATACCTTTTTTTCGAGAAACCTCTTTAGGTAAGCACCAAAATCCTTCTTATGATGAATTTATGATTAAAAAAGGGTTATATATAATGGGGAGGTATTTAAGTAATATATTTGGGTAGGTATTGGAAGATCCAAATTCCTTTGAAGGTGTGAAGAGGATAAGAGGGGGGTGGCCTTTTATAAGTGAGGTGAGTGGTACCCTTGTAATATTTGAAAAGAAAAAGGTGTATCCTGATTTTGCACACTCTAAAAGGATAAAAAATAGACCTTTATAGATAATTAAACATTATGAGGTCCAAAATGGAAATAAAATAGATTTTAGGCAAGTTTTTAGGTCATTTTAACCCTTATATATTTAGTTTAATCCTCGATAAATCCATTTTTACCTTAATCAAGATAATTAATTTTTACTATTTTGTATATTAATTAGGGTAAAAAATTAAGTTGAAATTATTAGATAACATAAATTATGATTATTTTAAATATTTAATTCAATTTACTAAATTAAATTCACAAAAGTGGAAAATTTTAGTTTAAAAAAACCCATAAATGCGATGAGAAACAAGTTTTTAAGAAGTGTATTTTTCATGAAAAAGATAATTTTATATTAACTCTATGACTAATAATAATATTTTCATGAATATCATTTAATATTTATTGATATATAATATATAAATTTCATTTATAACATTCATTTTTATGGATTATTTTAATTAATTAAAATTGAGAAACATTATGCACATTAAATTATTTTTTAGAAAAATCCCATTTTTAACCCTAAAAGAAATTAATAATAAAATACAATATAAAGTTGATTAAAAAGTAATTTAGTGTATTAAATATAAATAAATGATACTTATGTTACTTTAAATTATATTAAAAACATAATGGTAATTTTAAATTACTTAATTTATTTAAAATAAATGAATTCTTACAAAAATCAGTATTTTTCATTATTTACTGAAAAATAAATATTTTTCAAAAAAAATTAATCTTAAGTAAATTTTCATATGATTATTTTAAAAATGATATTAATTTTTTGAAATTTAAATTCTAAAATTTAAAAATTAAAATTTTAAATTAAACCTTGTAATAAAATAATTTAGTTAACACTTTTTATTTTTTAATTTAAAAAATTAATTGATATTTTTATAATGAATATAACTACATTAAGAAACATGAAAGTTATTCATTATATCACTACCCAGGTTTTTACATTATTATATAATTTTTTAAATTGATTCCTCATGATTTCTTTCAATTATTAAACAAGTAGAGATATATTTCCCTCATAACATTTTCATATTTCCATGTTGCCTCTTCAACCATATGGGTTTTTCATAAAACCTTAATCTAGTGAATCACCTTATTCTACAACACTTTCACTCTATGGTAAAGAATCTGAATATTTTGTTCCTCATAAGAAAATTTCTCTTCCAATTAAAATAATCCAGTGCTCAAAACATGAGATGAATCTGGAAAATATTTTCTTAACATCAAGACATGAAAAACATTATGTATCTAGGACAAAATTAGAGGAAAATATACTTGGTAGGAAACTAATCCAACTTCTTGTAGGATTTTATATGTTCCAATGAACTATATATTTAGGTTTCCCTTTTTATGAAAACACATAGCACTTTTCCATGTAGATACTTTCAGAAAGATATGACCACCTATCTCAAAAGAATGATCTTTATTAAAGTGATCGAGATATATCTTCTCACTTCTCTAATCCTTCCTCATTTTTATTGAATCAACTAAACCTCCTCAAACATTTCCTCTAATAACTTAGGCCCCATCAACTTCTTTTCTCCTACTTCATCCAAAAAAGTTGATGTCTAACATCGCTTTCCGTATAATGCCTCAAATAGTTCCATCTATATAATGGAATGAAAAATATTATTATAAGAAATATCAACTAAATAAATATGTCGATCCCAAATTACCTTATAATACATGGAATAAGAAAAAATCATATATTCCATGGTTTGAATTATATAATCAGACAAAACATTGGCTTGAGGATGAAAAGATGTATTGAAATTTAATTCATTACCCAAGGTTTTGTGAAGTCCATTCCAAAAATTTTATTTGAACCTTAGATAATTATCTGATACAATGGAGAGATTAAATCCATGTATCATAAATATCTAATTTAGATACATTAAAGAGATATAATTCAAATATTCAGTATCTCTAATGGGATAAAAATTCACATATTTAGTTAATCAATCAACAATAATCCAAATCACACTGTTACCTCAAGAACTATTGGGTAATCCCACCATGAAATCCACTGATATATTTTAACATTTCCACACCGACACTGGAAAAGGTTATAGAATTACCTTTGGTAATTTTCATTCTACTTTTACCTGATGACTAGTCAAACACTTCATGGAAAATTCAACAATATCTCTTTTCATTCCATCCCACCAAAATACTCCTGAAGGTCCCTATATATCATAGTGATTCTTGGATGAATAGAAAATAGATAACTACGAGATTCACTTAACAAATCTTTCTTTAAATGGGAATTAAAGGAACACATAATCTTTTTCCAATTCATAAAACAACTTATTCATCAATATTAAAATCATGAAACTTACCCTTCTCAACAGATTCTAAATTTTCCTACAAAACATGATCCTCTTTCTAATCTTACTTAATTATTTTCAAAAAATTCGACTACACTACAACCTGAAAAAAATAGAGGATGTCTATGCATCAACAAATTCTAGGAAATAATTCATCAAAATATTAACCAAAGGGTCACATTCCAAATGTAAAATGGTTAATGTAGAATTATTTTTCAACTCAATGTATAAGACACTTTGTTTTCTTTTCTAGGATAGTAATGAACCATACAATCATAATACTTGTTCTACTTCAGCCATCTTCTTTTTCTCATGTTCAAATCTTTATGAGTGAATATATACTTCAAAATTTTGTGACATGTTTAAATTTCACCCTTTACTCCATACAAATGAATCATTAAAATTTTGAAAGAAAAAACTATAGTATCTTATTCCACTTCATGCATAGGATAATTTAACTCTGGAGTTTTCTACTGATGTGAAGCATAAAAAATTACCGGATCATTATGCATGAGGAAAAAACCAAGTCCTTTCAATGAAGAATCACAGTAGATAATGAATTCACCATTTCTAGATGGAAGGGACAAAAATATAGCATTCACTAATCTTCTTTTTAGTTTCTAAAAACAAGTATTACATTATTCTGTTGAGATTAATTTAAATCGTTTTCAAGTTACCTTTTTCAGTGGGCTAGAAAAATGAGAATGTTTTTCAAAAAAACTCCATTAGTAACATGCTAATACAATAAAACAATGAATATCTATAATATTTTTGGGTCTTGTGCATTTATTTAAAACTTTTTTAGTAGGGTCAATAGTTATTTCATATTTAGAAATAATCAGTTCAAGGGAAAAATTTTATTGTAACCAAAATTCACACTTAGTAAATATACCATAAATTTTATTTTCTTTTAAGGTTTTAAAAAAAAAACTTAGGCGTATTTCATATTCCTCTTTAATTTCAGAATATACTAGAATTTAATCAATAAAAACCACGTAACTCCCTTACCCTAGTTACCTAGAGTCGGTTCATTATTAGAAAACATTGGCATGATCACAATGGAACATGTCTTTAAAGATCAATTAGTTTAGTAGCCTTGGAAGTACTAGATAAATACACAGGTTTTACATTACATCATGAAATAAAAAAAACATTGTATCCCCTTTGAACTCACTCATATCCCTTAGCCTATCCCAGTAGGTCAATCATAATATACTTCTTTAAATCCTAGGAAAAAGAAAGCATAAGAAAGGGGTGAACTCATATGCTCAGTAAAGATAACAATATAGTGGAAACTTTCATAAATAAGCATAAACATTTAAGGAATTTTATAATACTAAAATAAAATCCTTTTAAACTTAAACTTTAGCATAGTATGGAAAAGATAAATCAAATAATTCCATTTAATTATTCACATGGATATTCTACTAGTTGAATAATCACATGTAATATCAATAGCTAATTTCATAATGATGGAATGCATAATGCTAGACATTATAACCACATAGTCAAGGTCTCGTGCCAAGACTACAAATAAGATTTTGTCAAGGACTTGTTCCAAGACACTAGTTTGTCTCATGAGGCCTACTGATGCATCTAGGAGCTATAGAGGGCTCCACCCATCACTTATTATGTCAAATTCATTCCTCATATGAAAAGGTTGAAACTTAACATAAACATTCATTTTAAAACTAGCATAGGAAATGTTAATACTTTAACCATAAACCATGAATGGTATAAAAATAATACATACATAATCAAACATATCAAAAAACCTTAAATACAATATGGAATATTGTATCATAATAAATCAACTTCAAATAAGTGTAAAACCCTTCAAAGGATGTTGACATAGATGAAATCAAAACTATTTGATAGAAATATGTCTTTCTATTTTGAAATCATTAAAAAGTAACATAATTATAAAAGAAAAAATTTATTTTATAAATATTCTTATAATCTTGTAAGGGAAGCTTCTACGGTGTTATAATGGTGGAAAATGGATGCACCTGCCGTATAAGTTAAAAAACATTCTTTCCTTAATTTGTTGAAAAGGTCATAAAGTTCTTTGTTTGGAAAATGACAGAAATATTCCTCTCAAACCATTTTATAAAAAGTAAAATAGGGGTATAAATAACTTTAATCCATATTATAGTAAATATTAATTTTTTTTGAAATAAAATTTTAAGAAACACTATTGTGGAAGATAAAGAGGTCCCAGTAGATACTCACGTAGAAACAACATCGGATAATAAAGAGATTGTAAAACTAACCATTACCTTGTAATCTTTATTGGTCGAGGGTAATTTAAACTCCTGTATAATAGTTAAATAATTTTTATTAAATTATACAAGAACCACAAACATAAATATGATATCATATATGATCTTATAATATTACTTTGTTAATAATATTTCAGTAGTATCATTGTTTTAGTTATTAACAGATTCATTTTACTTTATATGTTTTGTTACATAAGTAATGTTTTTTATGGATAGGATATATTTGATTCATATCCATAATGATATTAGGTTATTAAAAATTATTTTTAAATCCTAAAATGAACATTATTCTTGAATGGTTATGATGAGGAATGAATTTATCGCGTTCGTGAGGACGGTAATCCGTACGTACGCAAGAGCAACAATATCATTATATTGATGGTGAATTAGTATGTAATTGGATGTTATATCATATAAAAATGATTATTAACATGTAATATTTATTATTTAAATCAATTATACTCATTATTATACCCATCCAAATAATGAAGTGTTGAATTACAAACTACACCACGACGTGGAGATGGTAAGCCGTACATATGCACGTATGGTGACTTTGTTATTCATTGGATGGATGAAATAATGAATATGGTTGTACCATATTTTTAATAACATAAATGTATGTAGAATGTACTGGAGTTATTATTTTGTTATGGAAAAAACAAAGAAAGTGGAATTATAATAAGAAAAGAACTTTGAAAGAGGTGATGAAATTATTACCTCTTCTTCGGGTGCTTCCTTTTGATTTGATCAAAAGGGATACTTAAGTTGGATTTATGATCAAAGTAATGCCTCTAGGTTTACGTGAGGGTAGTTGGGAGGATATTTGAGTAGGGTTTAGTTGAGCCAAATGGATTTGTATGTGTGAAATTAAAAGAAGGGGAAGTACCCCTTCATAAGAGAGGTGAGATTCACTTTTGGAAAATCTTGAAATATTATTTTATTATAAAATAATTTTCTGTTTCAAATGGATAAAAATGGATTTATTTCATAGATAAGGTGGGCATGGGTATAAAAATCTCAAACAATATGTTTTATACAAGTTTAGGTCACCTTATCAACCTTAAATTTTAGATTTAACTCTTCGTTAAATAGTTTAACTTTTACCATATCTTCTTGTATTATTATAATAAATGGTTAAAAAAATACAATAAAAAGCCAAGAGATACCCAAGTGGTTTATTATTGATATATCTAAACTTATCTAATTCCTTTTCCCATCCTTATTTTTTTAGGAATATTATATCATTTAATAAAATAGTATTTGTTTTAAAAAATCATTAATGTCTGTTTTGACACTATTTAGTATTTGGTTTTTTTGAAAGTCATAAAAACTTTATTACTTCAAAAAAAATTATTTAATAAGCCCTAACATGTCGTATTAACCTATAAAATTAGTTTAATGCATAAAAAATCTCAATATACATTTATTTTAATATTTAAAATATCAATTATATTAATCTTTCATTAATAAGTTAATTACTGCATCATCATTATGTCATAAATAAATTTAATTATTTAAAGTCTAAAAATTATAAATAAAATACCATTATTTAGGAAATATTATTATCTTTCTAAATAATTTTTATATTCAAATTTATCTTTTGTATAACCCTATATTAAAAATGGTTTAGTTATTATAATTTGAATTTAACACTTTTAACTCTACTTCAAATAAAATAATAAAAAATGTCCTAATATTATCCAAGTGGATAAAAAAGGATCATAATTTATTCCTAAGGTTTATTTGGGCCTAAATAAACTTATCCAATAGAATTAGGACATGTGTTTGGGTAATTATAATATCATTTTTACCTTTAATTTCCTTATTTACTTTTAACCCTGGTAATTAAAATTCAAAGTTACTATTCACAAAAATTATTTTCATCCCATTGAATGAAATTTTACTTACTGATGTCAACTGTGTATCACTGATTTTTGAATTTAAATTCATAGAAGTGGTCAAATTATGTTTTATGCAAATTTGAAAATGTTCCTAGAAGGTGGGTAAAAGATGGTAAGAAGTTCAATAAAATCTTATTATAAAATGAGTTCAATTAATTAATTTGGGCTAATATATGTATTATTTATCTATTTTGACTTTAAAATAAATTTAATAAATAATAATAATTTTTTAAATAAAATTCAATTTTAAATAATAACGCAGTGTTTTTCACTATTCATTAAAAATTAAAAGTTTTCAGAAAAATACCAAAAATTCACCCTAAGCTAATTTTGATATTCTGAATCCTAAATTGAAGTACATTTTGAAAAATAAAATTCATAAAATTTTAAAACGTGGGTATTAATATTCATAACTGCTTTTAAAATGGAAAGTTTGATTTGTCGTGGTGTACTAGAACTCAAAGTTGGGTACCGCGCAAGCTATTGTGTTATTCAAAGGAAAAATGTACGGTGGAAGCTTGGGGTGTTACAAACAACCACAAAGTTATAAAAGAACTCAAAAAAAATTATCTTCATAAGGTCCATATATAATATATGTGAATTGGAAATCCAAAATGGAATAACTATAAACTCTATCCAATGGCTTGAAGGCATTCAAATTTTTTTATTAAAAACAACACCCCATTTTAAAGGAATAAGGGGGGAACCCAAAGACATCATTGACATAAAACATATCATGACTCAAAGGTCAAGTAAAACAAACCAAACTAACAACATGAAGCAACCCCTCCCCAGCAAATGGTCATGGAAACCTCTTCACCAATGTAAGGATAATTGACAAGCAAGTGTCCTATGTCAAAGAACATGCCTGATCCGATGGCTTATGCCATACCCTCTCAAATGTCCAAATCCGTAAAGCGTTGCAACAATGAACAAAAGCTCTAAAACCTCCTTTGGAGTCAGATCCATGTGGTTGAGTCCGGGTGCGTCACCATACCAACAGAGCTCACAAACATTCCACCATCAAAAAACCAAAGAACCTCCACAAAAGACCATCCTAGACCAACCCCACCATCATGATCGGGACACTCATGCCACTGCATCCACATAAGTCCAGAAGGCAGTTCAAAAAATAGGAGATCAAGTCAGTGTCACTAAGGACTGGCTGACCCAACCTCGTACAAAGAGAAATGCCCCCAGTGAGGGTATCAAGGTCTTCCTGAAATAGAAACATCACTCTGGGCATGGATCTTCTTCAATCAAAACCGCGATGCTCCTCAACAGGTTCTGGAACAATCCTCATGGTGACAACTAGTGCAGAGAAGAACCATTACAGTTGGAACATGACAGTCCAAAAACCAGATCCATCTAGAGAGCGTAAATACAACATTACCAAATTAAAAGCATGTAAAACCTTTCATAATCTGTAACCAATAGCCTCCCCCTCCGAAGCACTACAAAACTGGATATAGGTACACGATAAACCTTCGATACACCATAAAGGAGCAGTGGCGCCAACCTCATTGAGTCTCAAAAATGAAGGAATGCCTCGGCGAGCCAAATCCACCGAGAAGCACTGCACCGCAGCTGCTAGAGATCCCGACCCGAGTGACGACCATGCCAAAACTCCCACCATCACCGCGTGAGATCCCTACCCAAGAAAAGGCCCACTGTCATTGTGAGAGATCCTGACCTGATTGACTAGAGTTTATAGTCATCTAGAGTTTATAGCTTTGAAAAATACTAATCTCCTTAGAGATGATCAAAAAAATCATTAATATGTTGAAAAAAAACTTATTATTAACAATGATGTTATTCAAGGCTCTACAAGCATTGAAAAGTCTCATTAAAATATCATTATTTTTGACAAAAAAAATAGAAGCACCCCATGGTGAAGATATAAGAAAAATGAAACCTTTATCTAGAAACTCATGTGAATGTTTTTTCAATTATAAATTTTCTAATTGAGCTATTTGATAAGGGTGTTTTGAAATATTCTTAGCATTAAAAACTAATTCAATAAAAAACACAACCTCCTGAGTAGGAATGACATAAGAAAAATCATCAGGAAGTACATCAATATATTCATTCACTACTGGCACATCACTAATTTTAACAAGTTCATTATTTTGTACTAGATGACCTAGGTAACTTTCATTTTCATCTCTAATCAATTTATTAGCTTCTTTTTAAGTTATAAAAGGCATGAAATCATTGAAAGTATCTTTAATATCTATGTAATATATCATTTCATGATAAATTGAAAGGAAATCCATAACAAGAATTACATCAATCTCTACTATGACAAATTCAACAAGAATTATAGGAATGATCATCCCACTGATAAAAATAGGAATATTCCTATAAATCTTTATTTTATTAATATTTCCATATAGATTTTTCACCAAAACATTTATCTTACTTCCATAAGGTTATATTCATAATATTCTTGAAAATTTATCAAATATGAATGCATACGAAGATCTAGAGTCAAAAAGGGTTTTGGAATAATTTTAATAAGAAAGTAACATACCTATCACCAATTCATTGGATGGCCCGTCATCAACCACTATAGTAAAAAAATATTTTGACACACCCCTTTACTTTCAATATTGATGATTTCAAGCATGAGTTAGTAATTTCATGCATATATTAGTATATTGACCCAACTCATTGCAACTAAAAAATATCACCATTGAATGGATATCTACTTCCCCATTCTTATAATCTGTAGTATTATTTTTCTTTCAATCATAGGCTAAATGACCAAACATTCCATATCAGTGACACTTACCTAATTTCTTAGTACATTATCTTGGGTGATTTTTACCACACTTACCATAATATGGGAACTTCATTTTCTTACCTCAATATTTCATTGATACATGTTTCCTCACCCCCTTCAATCCTAACCATTTCTTACTTTCATCATCATGAGGCACATAAGTTTAAGAAAAATCCATCTCAACTTTTCTAGCACAATGACCAACTTTTTCATAGATTTTAAATTCTTGTATGAGTATATATCTTTGTAGAGTTAGTTATAAAACTAAGTAAAATCTATCAATTTTAATACTAATTTCCTAAACAAAATTTGATATGTAATTAGATAGTCTTGTAAAATTAGATTAATACATTCCCATAGAATATTTATCTTTTCCACTTACTTCTAGGAATTTATTTTCAATCTAGAGTCGAACAAACTTATAGAAATATTTCTCAAGTAAAATATCCTTAAATGTTTACCATTCAATGGAATCTAGATCACATTTATCTCTATTATTCGTAACAAATGGACACAATTGACCTACAAAACATTCAAAATGATAAGCGGAAAGATTTACCTTTTGAAATTATAGACATCCTAGGAATTTAAATATCTTCTCCAGAGTATTGATATATCATTCAGCTTCCATAGGTTTAAATGATCCACTAAATGATTGGGGATGTTTCCTCAGGAAATGATCCACTATAGAACCTTTTATCTTGGTAGTTCTAGTTCAACTATAGTATAGATACCACTACAACTTATATCTTGTGTCCACTAATCCATCCCTATAAAAAATTGTTCTATTTCAGTTCTAACCATCTCTAGATGCTGATTTGAAAGGATATTTTTCTCTCAATGTCTCCCAACTATAGATTCTATTGTTCCTATATAGAAAACCATTCTAAACAGATATAGTTTAGATGAATCAACATGATAATCTTAAAATTATATATCATTTCAACTTAACCATAATGTTAAATATTTAAAGGGAATTATATTAACATTATACTAACCTATAAACTTATCTATACCTTCCTATAATACCAACTATAAGGACCCATACTTAAACATTACATAATATTGAGTTTTAAGTTAATAATTCATTCTATTATATTTTAATATCTTTTCAAGTTTATATTTTTATTGAATTAGGTCATAAATAATATATAAAAAACCATAAATTATAAAGTAAAAACTTAGGATTGATATCCATTTTCCCATAATATATAACTTTTAAAATAATGAATTATTTATATTTATGAAAAATATTTACAAATTTAAAATTTGCTTCTTATTTTCTTTTACACATCCTTAAACCCTTTGAAGAAATTTTAAAAACATTGAATGAGCACAAAAAGTTCAAAGGGACATAAAAGTACAAGTTCATTAGTCTAGTAAAAAAATTGAAAACCCAAGAATTTGTTTTCTTAAAAAAATAACATTTCCCCAGAAAGGGAATAATTTTTCCTTTAAAAAAATATCATTATGTTTCCTTTTAAAACTAAAAAAATTCCATCAAAACAATTAGAAAAAATAGAGATTTCCAGTAGGTTCCCTCAAGAATCATCTCCTAGAACCCTTAAATAACCCTTATAAAACCATTACAAATTGGAATAACTATACATAAAACTTCCAATAATATTATCCAGAGAACATGATCATTACCCAATGCATTGGAGCAATATATGGGTGAACCTATCATATAAGATATATTGGCCTCATTTTATTTTATTTAAGTGCACCCGTTATATATTATTTCGAAGAACCACAATATTAATAAAAATTTGTTTCTTTCAATTTTTCATCATAATTTTTTAAAAAACTCATATGAAAGTCACATTTGGATATCAAAATAACCATTTATTAAAAAACCATTTTCAATACCAAAATACCCTTTTCTTTTAAAAGCCCCATTTTCAATTCAAAATTATATATAAAAATTGAAGGGGTTTTCTTATTTGAAGAAAAAATGAAATTTATAAAGTAATTCAAGATTCAAATAATGGTAATGGCAGCGGAAAAACCATTATCACAATATATGCCAAAATATAACATTCCTTTTTTATTTGTAAACTAAGTCAACCATTCTATAAAAAGAATCATTTTTTTCAAAAAAATTGAAATAAATTCAAAAATTTCGTTTAAAAATATCTCATGTATATAATAAAATCATTCTAAAATCATGGACATGGAAAAAAATAGAATTAATATAAAAACATCATAATTGAATTTTTTTAAATAAAAGTCCCATGTCACTTTGGAAATATTTGAATCATAATCCCCATAAAAGGATAATATTATAAAAACATTAAATAATATAAAAATAGATAAAATCATTATATAACATGTCAAAGGAGTTTTATATACCCCATAAAAAATAATATAGGTGAATAACATCAAAACATGCCTCAATGAAAGGAAATTGAGATGAATTCCCTTACCTTGAGTTCGATTCATCCTGTTCATTATTTATCTTTTTGAATAACAATATTATGTTAATTATTTACTTTATTAAGAAACAATTTTAAGTTAAATATTAATTTTCTTTCACTTATTACCATTTCATATGAAATTACTTAATAAATTTTATTTTTGTTTTATTTTCCAATGATATTTGGCTTATGTGTCAAAATGACTTATGTATGATGACTATTGGTATAAGTGGATATTATTTAAAAACCAATATAATAATAATCCTAAAATATTTACCATATTTATACATCAATTATACTTTTAAAACAAATCATGAAATTTGGTTATGAAAAATGAACTATGTTATGATCATGAAGACGATCGACCATACACACACATGAGTAACATTTCCATTTTTCCATTATCATTAGGAAAATGAGGTAAGTAATATTTTATATTAAAAAAATGATCATAATAACATATATGAAATATTATTTCTTTAAATATAATTATATATATATATATATCATTATTGTGATATGGTGATGAAGAAAAATAATCACATCGCATCATGGAGGCAGTAGTCCACATGTACTCGAAAGACATTTTCATTTTTCAGTGTAAGAAAGGAAATGATATATTAAATTTTCAGAATGATAAATATTTCATGAATATAGTTATTATATAATTTATATCACATATATTAAATAATTTTATCCTTATCACCTTCCATGTTAAGCGTTAGTGAAAAATGAACCACATCACTTCGTGAGGCGGCATTCCGCCATATACACGAGGGACGTTTTCGTATCCCCCATGAATTGGAAAGTAATAATTTATACATGATATAATATTTACAGAAGTATGAATATATAAAAAATATCCTACATTTACATTAAATACATCATTAAAATAAGCATTGAGAGTTGATGATGGAAAACAAATCACATCGGTTCACGAGGAAGTAGTCTGCCGTACACAAGAATGAGGATTATGTATCCCATTTGATGGAAGAGTGGAAATATTTAAGTTATTAAATTAAATAAAAACATATAATAATAAGTTATATACTGGTTTTATTAAATATTCATAATTTATGATTTTTTTAAGGATGTGGAAGAAGAAATAATATAAATATGCTTAGTTAAGCATGATACATCTTCTTCGGGAAACCTCTTTAGGTAAGCACTAAAATCCATATTAGGATGGATTTATGATAAAAATAAGGTAACTAGTTCATGGTGAGGTAATAAGTAGTATATTAGGTTAGGTATTTTCCAAGTCAAATGTCTTTGAATGTGTGAAGGGGATAGGAGAAGGGTGAACTTTTATAAGTGAGGTGAGTGACACTCTTGTAATGTTTGAAAAGATAAAAGTGTACGCACATTTTTCACATTACACAATGATAAAAAATAGAAAATTCTAGAGAGTTATATATTATAAGTTCTAAATATTTACATAAAATATATTTTATAAATTTTTTTAGTTAATTCTAACCCTTACTCTTTTAGTTTAACCATCTAGTAAATCCGTTTTTACCTTAATTGCAATAATTATGTTCACTGTTCTCACTATCAATTATGGTAAAAAATTAAGTTTAAATTATTAGATAAAATAATTTTTTTATTTAAAATATTTAATACATATTAATAAATTAAATTAATATAATTGGAAAAATTTAATTTAATAGAAAACCCACAGATGTGATGAATAATAAAATTTTCAAGAAGTGTATATTTTAAGAAAAAGATGATATTAGATTAACTCTATGAATAATAATAATAAATTTAAATTAATGTATATTTATATATAATATATAAAATTCATTTAAAATATTACTTATTGGGTATTTTTTAACTAATTAAAATTGAGAAACATTATACACTTAAAAACAATTTTCAGAAAAACCCTCTTTTAAACCCAAGAAACAAAATTATACTAAAATCCAATATAAAGTTTATTAAAAAGTAATTAAGTGGATTAAATATAACTAAATAATATGTTTTTTTCTAAATCATATTAAAAACATAATGGGACTTTCAAATAACTTAATTTATTAAAATGAAATGACTTTTACCAAAAATAGTACTTTTCACTATTCATTGAAAAATCAATATTTTCCAAAAAAATCACAAAATTTTACCCTATATATATTTTTATATGATGATTTTAAATATGATATTATTTATCTGAAATTTAAATTCAAAAATTTATAAATTAAAATTTTAAATAAAAAAGAAAAATAAAATAGTTTATTTAAAATTATTTCTATTTTGATTTAAAAAATTACTTAATATTTTTATAATTAATATAACTATATTAATTAATATTAAAGTGATTTATTCTATCATTACCTAGTTGTTACAACAAAATCCTATAACTTTTATTTCTCTTAGTTGAATATGATTTAACCTTCTCTATAATGTTTTTAATTGTGTCATTAATTTATACCAAAACTATAATAACATTTAAATTATCATATATAGTCCTTTTAATAACATATTATTACCCATTCATAAAAAATATTTCATTAATATCTTTTTTTTTTGGTTATTAAATGCTTTTTTTTCCACATATATTTTTTTCCAGGATGTTTTAGTACTTATACATTGATTATGCTCTCATCATATCCTTAATGTTAACCATGATATAAATATAATATATATTAATTTAATCTATCTTTATTAAAATCCATGTAAATTATAAATGAAAAAAATTTACATCGTCTAGTTGTGGTGGAAGTCCACACGTACACACGAGTGACCTTATCATTTTCCAACAAATTAAAAGGAAATAAGGTAGATATGGTATTATAATTCCATAAGCACGATTATTTCATAAATAATATATATATATATATATATATTCATTAGTTACATATTTATAAACATCCATGTAAAGTGGTAATAAAGAACAAATTACACTGTTACATGGATATGGTAAGACGAATGTACACACAAGTGATGTTATTGATTTTGATAGGATGGAAAGGAGATGAAATATGGTTGTACCATAATCATAATAACATCTTAGTATATTAATGATACTATAATTATTATTTCAGGATGGTAAAATAGATTAATAGAAAGTATAAGAAGAAATTAAGTTAAAAGAGTCGATAAAGATGATTTCTTCTTATTTGATAGTCTTCCTTTAGATCTTCTTTTAAGGGACCTAGGGTTGATCTTTTGGAAGGGAAATAACCTCTAGAACTTATATAATGATGTTGAGGGAATTGAGTATAGATTAGTCGAGCTAGGACGATCAAAGTGGTGTAAGGTAAAGATACAATAGGTGTCCTTTTATAAGTCAGGGGAGGATTATAAATGAAATTTATTTAAGTATTAAATTAATATTTGTTTTATGAATAAATAGATCCAAATTTATATAAAACTAATATAAGATAAGTATGTGTTGAAATACTCTCATATAATAAAATTTGGACATGTTTATTTATGATTTCACCCTTATCTTTTAGTTTTAACCCCCGTTGACCCTTTTGACAATTTCCACGATATTAAAGTTTTCCACCCCTTTAAGGGTAAATAATGCTACCATAAAATAAAAAGAGTCCCAAAATTAGAATATTTTTGATGTTTTAAACCACATAACATTCATTCAGATAAATATAATATTTTTATGAATTTTAAGTCATTTAATACAATATTATTTATCATAAAATATCATTAATTTCATAGTTGGAACTATCCATTTAATTTGACTTTGAAAACAACATGAAGAAAATGAATTTAAATATAAAACTTTTAAAAATTCCTAATATGTTATATTTATCAATAAAATTCACGGGTGACTACAATTTATTCAAAATTAATAAATTTTAGAGATTTTAAAATCAATTACTTTATTTTTCTACTGCTTGCACAAGCACTTTGTTAGTGTTGCATAAGTATTTAAGCTAATTATTCAATTAATAAAAACATAAAATAAATTAAAATGATAAGAAAAGTAATTAATATTTAAAATAAACTCCTAAAATCAAACATAAGTTGTTTTTATCCCTGTCATAAAAAATCATAGATATTAAAAGAAGAAAAGTAACCTTTTCAACTCTTTCTTTCACTAAAATATTATAAATGTCAATATCACATCCAAATATAAAAAATTCATATTTTTAAATTTTTAATTATTATGGATTAAATAGACTTATCCAATAAAATTAGGACAAGTTTTGGGTTTATTTTTAATTCCTAGTCAAATTATTTTTAACCTTAATTACTTGATTTACCCTTTACTAAATTGATAAATATTACCATTATTAATATTAATAATTCCTGAAAATAAAAGGGAAATATTTATAAAATATAAAACTCCTATTTCTAGTAATGGTATAAATTTTTATAGATTGATTTTCAATAATGGGAAGAAATTAAATTTAATATAAATTTATAAAACATAATAATAAATAGTTTTTAGAAAAATGTGTTTTTAATCAGAAAAGTTAACTTATATAATAATCATAAATATTGTTGATTAAAATTAGATTATTTTAAATTAAATTATAATATTTAACTTTATGAAGAAATCCAAAATATAATGGGGCTTTCAAATTACTTTATTTATTGAAAAGAAAT
Source organism: Viscum album (assembly GCA_963277665.1). Classification (NCBI taxonomy): domain Eukaryota; kingdom Viridiplantae; phylum Streptophyta; class Magnoliopsida; order Santalales; family Viscaceae; genus Viscum; species Viscum album. The sequence goes on along the minus strand of OY728130.1, from coordinate 1,087,736,455 downwards.
GACAATATTTAAAAAATTGGTATTTTTAACTATTCACAGAAAAATCAATCATTTCAGAAAAATCTAAAACTTTCACCTTAAGTTAATTTTGATTTTATTATTTTTATAATGATATTAATTTAGGAACATTAAATTTATAAAATTATAAAATTTATATTTTAATCACATTCTTGATTAAACTTATGTGTATTGTGCTATTTTTTTCTTTAAAAAGAAAACATTACTATAATTAATGTTCAGGTGTTACCTTATTCTATCATTCAAAAACTGTTAGCCTAAAATTTTCTATAATGTGACCGCATAAAAAATGTGGGTAGTTATTCATTATAATTTATTCAAGTTTGTAGGTCACATCTTCTATCTTATGATTTTTTCAATTTACCTTTACCAACCGAGTTGTCTGATTCCTCAAAAAATTTTCTCTATTGTCCAGAATATGGATAGGATCTTCACAGTAAGATAAATAATATTCAAATTATCTTTCCTTATATTCAAAGACATTTTTTGGATCTATAATATAATTACTTGATAAATTGATATAGAACACATCATATACTTCAGAGAGTTGAGGTGTCATTACCAAACAGTAATCCAAAACTCTAATTATTTATATAATTTAAAAGGTTTGATGTACCTAGGGATACGTTTTCCTTTATTACCAAATATTATTACACCCTTATATGTAGACATGTTAAATAAAACATTATCTACTACTTTAAATCACATGTATTTCCTTTGATTATCAACAAAGGTATTTTTCATACTTTGAACTTTTTTACTGTGGGTTTGAATAGTCTGTACCTTTGCTGTTGTCTCCTCAAAAAGTTATGGGTACACAATATTTATTTTACCAACTTCATCCCATCAAGTTGGATTACAAAATCTCTTTCTATATAATGCTTCAGAAGCTGTTATTTGTATACTTGAATAGAAGCTACAGCTATAGGAAAACTCCACCAAAGGTAAAAACTTATGCCACATACCTTGAAAGTCAAGTGAGAATGACCTTAAAATGATTTGTAATATTTTAATAGTCCTTTTATACTATCCATTGTTTTTATGGTGATTGGTAGTTCTGAAATAAAGAGTAGTATTCAGATATTTCTAAAGACTTTTCTAGAATTTGGATGTAAATAATGGATCATGACCAAACATAATCGAATGGTGTACTCCATGAATTATTATTAATTCATTAATATAGATAATTGTAAGGAACTCAAGAGGTAAATATTATCTTATATATAGGAAATGTATAGATTTGGTAAGGTGAAAAAAATTAAAAAAATCAATAATATTTTTAAGAGTCTTTGGTAATCCAATGACAAAGTCCATAATAATTTCTTCTCATTTACACATAAGAGTTGGTTGAGGTTTCATGATGCATCGAGGATTTTTTCTCTCAACCTTCAATTATTAACAACCAAAAAATTTGGATACATAATAAAAAACTTCATACTTTATATTATCTCACCAAAATGTTACTTTAAATATATATTTATATTGGTTCTTCTCAGGTGTAGAGAGAAATTTGAATTATGAGAATCATCAAATAATTACCTTTTAATATCAGGTATAGATAGAAAACATATCCTCTTTCCAAATATTGTAATTACATCTTTATATAAAAAGTCTGTAATTTCTCATTATGCACAACTTTAATTTCTTTTAAAAATTCTCATCATTATGCTGAGATATTTTTATCTTTTCCCATAATGTTGGGTTGTAAATAATTTGAAAAAGGAATTATGTTTCCCATTACTCTATAATTCCCTTATCCATGTTCACTAAATCCATAAACATAGGATCTTTGTTAATCCCCATTTTGTTTTTGATTCCTTGATCTTTCTTTCTCAATGCATATTCTACCTTATTTTTCTTCAATGGGGGGTAGTTTATTGAACAATCATAATCATTGAGTATCTCAAGCCATTGAATTTTCCTCATATTGAGAACTTTCTAGGAAAATATGTATTTTATGCTCTTATGGTCTATGTATATCTCGCATATTTCACCATAGAGAATATATATTTATATATTCATAGAAAATATTTTGGATACCAACTCAATATCACGAGTTATATAGTTCAATTCATGTGTCTTTAACAGCCCTGATGCATATGCCACAAATTTATCCTTATGCATAAGGAAACTACCATGTAACTTCTTTGATGCATCACTATACATCACAAATACATCATTTCTCAATGGTAGATTCAAAATCACACAATTCACCAGTATCCTCTTAAACTCTTTAAAAAATTCTTTAAATTCCTTTGTCCATGTGAACATAAGCCTTTTATAAGTAATCCTAGTTTACGAGTTAGCCATTTGGGAAAAGTTTTGAACAAATTGAAAATAGTAACCTGTTAATCCAATGAAAATATGTATATCAATTATCTTAAATAGTGTAGGTCATTCTTTAACTACCTTTGAATTTTCAGAATCATCTGAGATTCCATACTTGGAGACAATATGACTAAGAAAAGAAACTTTTTGAATCCAGAGTTTACCCTTTCTAAATTAACCATATAACTCATTTTCTCTATGATTATAAAGAATAATCCACAATTTATTCTTTGGATCCTCATTGATTTGAGATTACCCCAATATATCATCAATAAACACCACACAAAAATTATTAAGATATTCCTTTAATAACACATTAATTAAATCTATAAAAATAGTGGGTTCATTAGCCAATCCAAATGGAATTACTATAAACTCATAATTTACATACCTTATATGAATTTATGTCTTTGGAATATCATCCTTCTTTAAACCCAATTGATGATACCTTGAGTGAAGGTCAATCTTTGAAAAATATTATGCTTCATGAATTTGGTAGAACAATTATTTAATGAATAGTTGATGTGGTTAATTCTTTATAGTAATAGAATAGATTTCCATAAAATCAATTCACTTCCTCATATATTTATATTTTTTCTTAATAAAAAGTATAGGGCTACACAAAGTGAAACACTAGGGTGTATAAATCCATTATCACACAACACATGTAGTTCTATCTTCAACTCTATTAATTCCACAATGTCTATTCTATAGGGAGTATTTGATATAGGTATCACATAAGGGATTAAATCAATGGAAAACTCAACTTCATGTTCTATTGGATGTCTAGGTAATTCTTTAGGAAATAAATAAATATATTTCTATAAAATAAGTACATCCTCACTTTGAAGATTATTTTTTTATACATAGATTGTTTTTTCTATTCAACCCCAAGAACCTTATTCAAAAGAGTTAATGAAGGCAGATCTAGATATTAAATAAATAATGGAGTCTCTCATATGAAGACAAGGATTTCTATATACTCATCATGAATCATAATTTACTATGCTTGATAATAAATTTTTTTAATTATATTTTGAAATCTAGTCCATTCTAAGGATTATATCAAAATCAACCATAGGTATAATAATCAAGTCTACAAATAGGTAATGTTTATGGGTCATAATGGAATCTTACTAACACTTTCTTGTTGTAGTGATATTTCTACTATGATTTGTTTTCCGAAAACCCCCTTATTAAGGTGATAAAGAAATATCCAATTTTCTTGGAAAACATAGAATATATGAAAGAGTGAAATGATCTAGAATCAAATAAATCATTATCTAAATTTAATGTAATGATTAAAGTACCTGCTGGATATCAAGGTTTACCTTGAATCTAAAAATATTATATTTGACTAATTGGTGTGTGGTGTTTCCCATTGATTTTATGGATATTATTTTTAGTAACTAGGAAAAGGATTGTGATAGGAGAGATATTTATTAAATTAGAATTAAAACTTTAGGAAACTAGATATTTGAACTTGAACATTGGGGACACAGACTATTTAAAACAAAACACGTTAGGAACCTAAATCAAAAGATAATCACATAAGTCCTTTAAAATTATGGTAAAATTGGAAATTGAGATCCCATGGTGAATCTCTAAGACATAGTTCACTTGTTGTGTTGTATATATAAATAAAAACGAATTATAAATTCAATTAGTACCTTGTATAGTTCTAAACACAAATACATGGTTGAGAAAAAATTATTAAAGTGTATTTGTCAAAAAACGAGTTCAACAAGGTGTGGGGAATATTGAAACCACATAAAGAAGGGGGAATCGACTTATAAGATAATAATTTGAGTTGTATCAAGGAAGTGAAAAATGGATCTTTAAATTTTTAAATCTAAGGAAGAATTATTATTGAAGGTGCCTCTGGTTAAGATTTTAATTCCACAAATCTAACCTATCTGTACTCCCAAAACTGAAACATGAATTGGAGTTGAAGTATGATATTGGGTAATATCATATAGAATGCATGAAATTTTCAATGGTTAAGGAATATGTGTTTCTATTATTTCTAGTTTATGTTTGAATTTGGATACGTTTTATTTTAAATATTCTTAAAATGTAAATCAAAATCATTTCCCTTATAAATAAATGTTTCAACATGCCATATTTTGAACTCACTATAAAATATTTTTTTCTTGTATAAAAGTGAAAAAATAAATTTATTGACAATAAAAACATTCAAGTGTAGGGGATTTTTATGTTTCATATGTTTACAAAATAATCTATATTTTTTGATGGAATAATTGAGTTTTTATGTGAATATGAGTTATAATTAGGTATTATTTAAATAATTGATCAGGTAACATTGAAATTCATATTTTATGAAAATATTATTTAAAATGTGTGTTTTGGTGTATTAATTTCTCAATAATTCTCTATAATAATTCTCTATTTTAAATAATACAGACACACACACACAGATATATATATATATATATATATATATATTTTGTGATATCTCAATGAATTTGATTTTTATAAATCAATTCTTTCATAATTTCTATGTTTTTATTTTAAACATTTTTTTTGGAATTATTTTTAATTTCCTTTATTTTGGAATTAATCTTTTTATTGGGGAAATTCCTTGATTTAATATTTATGTGGAATTTTATTCATTAAAAACAAGAAAACATTACATAAATTTTTTTCCTTTAGTCAATAATTTTGAATCCTATGTCTAAGTTTCTTTTGTTGATAATTTTCACTAAATTTTGAATTATGTGTTATTTAAGGTTCTATGAAAAAATGAATATATTCTAAATGACTATAAAGAATGGGAATTCAATCACTCAACATAACATAGGTGGGGGAAAATTATCAAAGGATAAACTGACCACATTAATGGCACCCAATCACCTAAGTGACCATAAGAAAAAAATTTAACTAACCGTGAGACACTCTCGTGGTCAGTATATCTACCATATAGAAAAATCACAGTCACATAAATGATCAAGAAGGAGAGAAATTAAAGTGATAAATATCCCCCACTCTTCATAATACTATAAAGAATCTAAGTGACCCCATACCATAAGTGTCTATAACTAGAAACTAACCCTAGATTCTATCTTTAAGCTACCATATATTGAATAAGAAGATACCACATGACCATATAAGAGCTATCATGAATAGATAAACATGCGATGACCTAATTAAAGAATTATATTCTTCAAAAATATTGATCATGGAAGAATTTAATCCACACTAGTCTATGGGAATAAGTGTGGTTTATCTCATTGAGGAAGTCAATGTTGAATGAACTAGATATGTAATCGAACCCAATCTCCCACAAACAGGATGATCAGCTAGATCTAAAAATTTTCATGAACAGTTGAATGAAAGTGTAACGAGGGGAGATAACTTGAGTTGGATGGGTAATTGGATTGATGAGGCTTGATGAAGAAGATAACCCATTTAGTGTAACCTCATTTCAAGAGGCCGATGACGCTGGAGAAGAGTTGATTCCAAATAGGGAGGCTGACCAAACCAAAAAAACTCTGAAATGTTTGAACCCGATGCTTAACTAATGGTTAAATGATTTATTAAAAGTATAGAAATTGATATTGAAACATTTTTTATTTCAAATTATAACGTTTATGTTGAATAAAACTGAAACTGAGGATAAAAAATGGAATATATTTGATGATGAATAAAGTCATAAAACATTTATGGATTTGGGGTGACAATGCCAACCCAAGTTTAACTAATTAGAATTAAATCAAACTAGAGAAATGATAAAGATAATATTTATTATATTTTAATGTATATTTCAATGATTTGAACCCCACTAATTTAATAATTTTAGTTGAATATCATTTTCTTTGTATTTTAGGGATATTTTGATCTAAAAATTGAAAATTTCATAATTATTGAATTTTATATTTTTTAATCACTTATGTATTTTGGGGATATCATTTTCAATATTGATCCAAATCAAGTGATTCTTCTTTAAACATCCTATTTTTGTGGGATTCATCTTTTTCAACTAATCTAACTGTTGATTTGACATTATAGAATCCCAAATAAATCATTCATTATTGAAATATTTTATGGACAATAGGATAAGACCCACCTCATTAAATGGGAGATAACTCAGGATAAAAGACTAAAAAATGATACTATTACAACAAAATATAAAATAGGACTAAAAATATAAAGTTCAAAATGAGTTTCAAGGAAATATTCTCCTATTAAGTCTGTCTTTGGATGAGTCCAACTGGAGGAATATGAGAGGTCTCTTTAGGAATAAAGAGTTTCCTTTGGTAATTAAATCATATAATTTTTACCACGTGTCCAAGTCATCTAAAAAATTTATTGTCGATAGTGGATTTAGATAAAAACAACTCTCTAGAAGAGTTCAAAGAGATTTTCTGCCAGGAAAGGGGAGGAAATCGGAAAAAAATTAGATGGATAGAGATTGGAAAATAGATTTTGTTCCCAAATTCCTTTTATATTTCCATCTCCTCAGCATTACAAGAGGGGTTGTATTGAGAGAGAAAGGGAAATATTTAGATATATATCTTTATGAATATTCTATGCATTCATAATGGAAAGGAGAATATGGTGTCGGCTCAAGTGATCTGAGGCTAAGAACCAAGTGGTTGTGGACAACAACAAACAACAAACATACTCTTCTGAGTTGCAATATTCTTATGTAAAATCCTTTTAAATTTATCTTGAAATTATGTTTTTTAATTAATGTGGTTTTTTTACTCATTGAATATATTTTCATCAAATTTTTAGATGATTATTCAATATATAATGTAAAATAATTGACATTTCTATTTAAATTTATTCAATGAGGTCTTCCCCTTGAGCATGATGATTTCAAAAAGGTTTGATTACTTGGAATTATTAAAGTAATTGAATCTCTTAAATAAGAAATAAAACAATAATATTGAGGTATTTATATAGAATCTATGAAAATTTGGGTGTTCACCTTGGCGTCCTTTGGTGGGCTTTGAGAAATTCAATTAGGAAAGACTTTTAAACAAGGAAGAGGGGAGTATCCAAGAGGATTAAGCTTATACACAAATACTATTTTGATTCTGATTTCAAAACCATTTTAATTCATGTCAATTTTCTATCTTTCTCTTGAATTTTATTTCAATATAGTTTATATTTATATTTTATATTATAACTTTTAATCAAATCACCGAATTTCTCTTCTTATGAAAACAAGGAAAAAAGTGACAGTTTTGTAACTCAAATTAAAAACTCCTTGACAGAAAATCAAGGGATTGATATATTTAATTTCACTAGGGGATAAATTTTTTATTGAGGTTTTTACAAAAAACCCTCACTTTAACTAGCACCTTTTTTGTGGAGGTTTCTTGAGTTGATTTTGGAAAAATTGTTTTTGCATGACCTGAACTTTTGACCCAAACTTGTTACCAACAGATTCTGAAATTGATATAAGAAATTACTATAGGGTTTGAGATAATATAAATCCCCCTATACAAGGTTATGAATCTTCCACTAACACACTTAGAAGGAACTTGGTTTTAATTGAAATTCCAATGGCTAATAATATAACATTGAAATAATCGGCATCATCATATGATGGAAATCAAGAAAATCCTATGGAATATCCTGATGCACCTATTGGGTTTGAAATTAAATCTCATTTAATTCACCAAAATCCAATATTTAAAGGGTATTTTGATTAACATCCACACAAACACCTTCTATAATTCAGTTATCTTTATTTAAACATGAATCCTTAAGGTATTGATGTAAATAAAATAAAATTTAGTTCATTTATTTTTTCTTTAGAAGGAGTTTCCAAAGAATAGCTTTTCTATTAACATTAAACTTTTATTAGAGATTTTACGAAATTTAAGATAATTTTCCTTGAATTTTTATCCTCCCTCTAGAACTAATTCTATTCAACATGAGATTTTTGGAATTAGGGAAACTCAAGTTGAAACATTGAATGAGTACTATGAATGATTCAAAAGACATTGTTTTAGTTTTCCCACTATTAAACCAGTGACCAACTATTGATTAAATGTTTTTATGAAGGATTGGGTATTACTAATATAAGAATTATTAATGCTACAATGGGAGGGTATTTAGTTGAAAAACCAATAGTTTCTTTTAGCACAATATTTGAAAATGTGGCCCAAAATGCTCATTAATTTGGAAATAGTGGACATATTCATGTTAAATACACACAATAATTACACACTTAAAGTCCTGAAAAAATATGACTGTGAGTGAAATTGATGGCCTTACCACCATGGTGAGGTAGATGGTGTTTTCTAACAACCCATCAACACCACCCAAACCTTACACAACATTTCAAATTCAAGTATATTGTGTAATTTTTTCTTTTAATGAAAATTTTAGTGACCAATGCCCACAAATGAAATAGTATTTGGAGAACTAAAATGTTGTTTTCTGGGAAAACCCATTCAATCAAACCAACAAAGGCCATTTAAAACCATCCAAAATTACAATTAGGGCGGGAACAACCACTCTAATGAAAGATTTAAATAACCCAAACAACATATAATCTTATTCTAAGGAAAAAAAAGCAATTTTCAACCAATATATTTCAATGGGAAATCATATTCTCATTTGATAGGAAACTTTCATCCTACACCTCCAACTCAAAAGTTTGAGAGAAACATTGAAGAAGCAATTAGGAAACTATAAGTGGAAATGAGGCAAATATAATATCAACAATAGAACATGATGAATACCTTGATGAGTTAAATGGGTCAACTTGAAATTAATATTAGTTGCATAAAAAATAAAATGAGTGGAGGTTTACCCTCAGAAACCTAAGTGAATTTGAGAGATAAAGGGGATAAAATGTGAGTGTTATTGAACAGAGGAGTGTCACAAGGCTAAATAACCCTCAAATGGATAAACTCAAGCCTATTTCTAAAACAACTAATGATAATCCCACCACTATTGGAAATAATAGAAATTATAAATGTGATTTGAAGGAAACAAAAAGTCAAGAAAATAAATTTAGTTTGAAAGAAAAAGGAATGATTGAAAGAGGATGTCTGGTCCTTTTGTTTCTCAAATCAGTGCTCATAATAGCTTAGAAATATCCAAACCACCGCTGCCTTATCCTAGGATTGAACCACCAATGAAGTTGAGTGCTTAATAAGAGTTTCATAATGATATTTTGGATACTTTTAAGAAATTTCAAGTCAGTATACCCCTGATCAATGTTATGAAAAAAATCCTAAGGTATGCTTAGTTTTTGAAAGATATGTGTACCCACAAGAAAAAAATTCAATGGAGGTGAAAAATCCAACTTAGAAGGAATGCTTCATACATGTTTTAACATGATTTTAAAATAAAATATAAATTCATGGGAACCTTTACATTTCCATAAACCATTGGTAAATGTGAATTCAAGAATTTCATTCTTGATTAAGGAGACTTCATCAATGTTTTACCACATTCTATTTACTCATCTCTTCAAGTTGGAGAGTTTAAACACTCTAGAATTATCATTCAACTTTCTAACTGATGTACTAAAAAACTACAAAAGTTGTAGTGGATATTCTCATTTAGGTGATAGATATGATTTTTCCTATGGATTTCTATGTCTTGGATATAGAAGAAGATTAGTTTAGTACCCGCAAACATCTCATTCTAGGGATACCATTTTTGAAAACTAAAAAAATCAATAATTAATGTTCATAAAGGAAATATTTCAATATAATATGGAGGAAATGTCATTAAAAGAGTATTTTGATATTAGAATTTATGAAGATGACTTTTTTAAACCCTTGACCTTACTAGTGGTCTCCCTGGAGAATATTCCAATTTTCCACATGAAAGAAATCATGGGAACTTAAAAACTAATAAACATGATGAATATCAATTAAAATATTGAGCTTTATTGAATAATAAAAATTGTGAGATGTTACCTTTGATCAATGAAAATAACCCACCTGATATAAAGTTTAAACCACTTCTTGAGAACCTCAAATATGACTTATTAGGTGAGAATAAACAATTATCTGTCATCATTTCAAAATATTTGTCAAGGGACCAAGAGAACAAACTATTACAATCCCTCAAAATGCACAAGAAATCTATAGGATGGACTATATCTGATTTAATAGGAATTAGTCCCTTAGTGTGCATGCATATAATTTTATTGGAGGAAAATTATAATCAAGTGAGAAAATTTCAAAGGAGGTTGAACCCTACACTTTTAGAAGTTTTCCAGATGTAATTAACCACCCTCTTTAATGATGTAATTATTTTTCCCATCTTAGATAATAAATGGGTGAGTTGATTCCAAGTTATTCTCAAAAAAAGGAGGATTTACAATATTAAGGATTGGATTTGGGTAGGTTTTCCCTATTAGTCTTCCAAATAAATAGAGAATATTCATTGATTATAGGAAACTCAATTTTGTTACATGGAAAGACCACTCCCCATTTCTATTTCTTGGTGAAGTCCTTGAAATACTAGCTGGGAAAACCCAATATTTTTTATCTTGATGGATTAAGTTATTATTTTTAAATTCACATTACATCAGAGGATCAAGTGAAAACTAATTTCATGTGTCTCTTTGAACGTTTTTTAAAGGAGGATTCCCTTTGGTTTTTTAATTATCCTATAACCTTTCAAAGGTTCATGATGAGTATTTTATATGAATTTATAGAAATTGGAATGAAAGTTTTTATGGATGACTTCACTGTTTATAACACATTATTTGAAAGTTGTTTGAAAGGTTTGTCTCAGGTTTTAGAAACTTTCATTGATAAGAATATTGTTATAAATTATAAAAAATTCCATTTCATGGTGGGTAAGAGGATTTTTCTTCATCATGTATTGTCTCGAGATTGAATTCAAGTTGATCAATCCAAAGTTGAGATTATTTCTTCCTTTCCATATGAAAAAATAGAGAGATATTTGAGATCCTTCCTAGGTCATACTAATTTTTATAGGAGATTCATATAGGGTTTTAGTAAGGTTACACTTACATTGTCCAGATTACTCCAAAAAGACACCCCAGTTGTATTTTATGATAATTGCAAACATGCCTTTCAATAACCCCTTCCATTGTTCAATAACCCAAATAGGATTTTCCCTTTGAAATTAAGATTGATGCATCTGAATTTTATCTTGGGGTAGTTTTGAGTCAAATGTTGGAAAATAAATCTCATGTAATTTCCTAGGTCTCTATAACATTAGATCGGGCCCAAAAAAGAAACACAACAACTTAGAAGAAACTACTAGTAGTTTTATTTCCTTTGTAAAAATTTAGATGTTATATGCTGGTCTCCAAGGTGATTGTTTTGATAGACAATTATATAATCATATTTTTGATGAAGAAATATATTAAAAAACTTATAATTTTGAGATTAAAATTTATATTATTAGAGTTTTATATTGAAATAAAGGATAAAAGGGAAGTGAGAACCTTGTTTCTAATCATTTTAGTAGGATACCATCTGTTTTTAATGGGAAACATATGATCTATCCACCAATTAAATAAAACTTTGCAGACAAGGATTTTTATGTTTTTCAAAGTAAACGAACATGGTTTGATGATCGTGTGAATTATTTTGGTGATGATAAATTTTATCATTGGTTTCCATGAAACAAATTTCTAACCTTGTGAGTGATTCAAGGAATTAAATTTGGGATGACCGTTACATGTGGAATATTGGTAGTGATCAAAATAATAGGATATGAATTCCAAATTATGATTTTCAAGATATCCTACATTTTTGTCACACTTTGAGTTGTGGAGGAAAATTTGGACCAAAAATAACTTCAAGAAAATTAATTTATTATCTTTTTTATTGGCCCACCATTCATAGAGATTCTTTTTAAATTTATAGAACATGTAAAAATTTTCCATTTAAAGGAAACATTTCAAAAGAGATGAGATGAAACAACAACCTCTTTTGTTTTTTTATTTCTTTTATGTATGGGGTATGGATTTAATGGAGACTTTTCCCAATTCATTTGAACATATTTACATATTTCTTTTTGTTGATTATGTATCCAATTGGGTAGAGGATATTGCCACAAGAGCTAATAATTCTGAAACTGTGACCATGTTTGTGAAAGAAAATTTGTTTTCAAGATTTGTATTTCTAAAGTTTATGAATATAGATCAAGGTACCCACATTTGTAATAGGACAATGGAATATATTTTTGAAGAAATATGGAATTCATCATAGGGTATATATACCATATCATACTCAATAAAATGGAATGGATGAGTTGTCAAACTAAGAAATCAAAAAAATTATAGAAAAAAGGTAATCCCAAATAAAAAGTACTAGATTTTGATACTAAATGTTTCCATATGGGAATATAGTATTTCATTAAAAACCCCATTTTCATGTCACTATTTATATTAGTATACATAAAGGCTTTTCAATTTTCAATTAAGTTAGAGAAAAAAATATTTTTGGGATGTTAAATCATGTAACAAGAATCTATTTTCTACTGGGAAAGAAATAACATTTATCTCCAGGAGAAGGAGTAGATAAAAATAGTGCATATGAAAGCTCTAGTTTGTACATGGAAAGAAACAAATATTTTTAAAATGGTATTATTCTCAAAAAAAACTTCTAGGAATGAGACGAAGTTTTTTTGTTTGATTCTATATTGAAACAGACATAGGGACACCATTCAAAGTCATTGGGAATCAGTTATAGCTATTTACAAACAATTTTCTAGAGCTTCCAATAGAGGGGATCCATCTTCCTGAAAAATAATACAATTGAATACATGTTGTTTCATTCATTCTAATTTATTTTCTGTTATGTATTTAATTTATTGAATTTAAATCTCATTTAAATATGTTTCACAATGTGGAAATTTCACAAATCAAGTGTGGGGGTAGGAACATGTTGGGAATATTAGTATTTTTTGTGTTTTACATTAATTATTATTATTATTTTTTATTTTTTGTTGTGTTTATTTTCTTATTTTTTTCAAACATTGTGTGTTTTTATGAAATTGATGAACTTAAATGATTATCATTGTCAGTTTTGAAACCCATTTCAATGAGTGAAATAACTGATCCCTTGAAATTGACCATAAATTAATGTTGAAAATGTATTTGTATCAAGTTTATGATTTTTTTTAAATTTCATTAAAATACCTATAATTTTTTAATCTCATGACACATATCATTGTATTTATATTTGAAATTCCATTACTATGTGGCTTCTAAACACATTTTCATATCTTCTTCACATCCATCTCTTTACTTGAGTGAACCAATCCCTACTCTATTTAACTAGAACAATATCTATTTATATCAAAACTTTAGAATTGAGGTACTTGTGATTTAAATGATTGTGGAAATTATTTGGATTTTGAAGCCCCCTTTTATTGTGAATTATTTTTATTTTTGGCCTTACCTGAACATTTTATCTTTGTAAGCCCTTAGTTTCCATGTACATCCTAATAGGTTAGCCCCATTACAATCCAATTTTATATTTCCAACATCATCTAGAAGTATAAATGCAATATCTAGTTTAAAAGTGTGGGGGAGAAGATGGATTGTGGTGTGGTAAATCACCTGGTGTTTCTTTTGGTGGAGATTCAAATTTTGAAAAGATTTGTTTTTTTGCTGCATTTTTTTGCTAAAACCTATTCCCTTATAGATTTTTCAATGGAAAAATAGTTGTGCCCATCAAGATCACCCAAATAAGGAATTTTGTGCCTATATAAATTTTTTTAAATAAAATAAAATAAAAATTTGATTTTTTTCAGCTGAAATATTTATGGAGTGGGATTAAAAAGAGATATTTGAAGATTATTTGAGATGATTTTATTCTATAGAGAATAATAATGAGACTATACTTGGGTGAAAATTTTAATAATACATTTTTTATTAAAAAATAACTAAACCCTCCTTTTTCAGCCTAAAATATTTTCACATTTTAAATTTGACAACCTTATGCCACAAAAAATACTTGAATAATATCCATGATATTTGCATGTTCTTGGATCACATAGGGTGGAGATGTATAAATTTATCAAGACTATGGTGATTCTTCCATGAGTTTGGATGATAAAATCCTTGTTGAAAATCCATATTTGTTTGTTGAGAGAAAATCTATATGAGGTATGTATATTATGTGTATGAGAGGAGTAAATAAGTGGAAATGGATTGAATGAGGTCAATTGAGAAATTAAAATATTTTTTTATGAGGAATTATATCTTTTATTTCATGGTGATTAATTGGTAAACCTCATTGATATGTGTTTTTGAATTTTCTTTGATTTATTTTGAATGGTCACTTGTCCAAGAGTCCTAGTACTAAGTGTTGGGGAATTGATAGAGATAATATTTCCACTATTTTTAATGTATATTTAAATGAATTAAACCAAACCAATTTAATAATTTGAGACTAATAGAATTGATTTTATATTTTAGGGATGTTTTGAGTTTAAAATTAAAAATTTCATAATACTATAATTTTAATTATTTTTAATCATTTCTGTATTTCATGGATAAATTTTTTCATATTGATCCAAATTGAGTGATTATTTTTTTTAGGATTACCATATTCATGGGATACAAATTTTTAAATAGGGATAAGTGTTTAATTGACCTTATATATCCCCAAATAAATCAATCATTGTGGAAAATGTTTCCGACTGATGTGATGGGAACCAACTCATTCAATGGGACCAAACCTGGGATACAAGACAAAAAATGAGATTATTTCAAATGAAGAGGAAAGAGGACTCAAAGGGTCACGTTCTTGATGAGTTTAAAGGAAATAGTTTCTCATCAATTTAGTCTTTTTTGTGAGTCAAACTAGAGTAATATAAAATGTATCTTCAGGAAGAAAGTGTTGGATTCAATAATTAAATAATATTTTTTAAACAAATACTAAAATAAGATGAATTTTTTTTGGTTGATATAATATTGGATTATTAAAAAGTATCTAGAATAGTATAGGGATAGAGTTTCTCGAGAAAGGGTAGAAAATCCAAAAAACTTTGGACGGACAGAGTTTGGACAACAAATTTCCAGCCCTCATTCCTTTTATATTTCTATCACCTCATCATTCAAAGAGGGGGTGTCTTGAGAGAGGAAGGGAAATGTTGAGATATAGATATTTAGAAAGATTATTTGAATTCATTCTATAATGTAAAATATGGGTAATGTTCAAGTGATGTGTGTAACATCCCAAGTAAGTAATGAATAATAGATATTTTTATCTATGTCTATTAATGATTAAGATAGTGTTATAGAGGCTTAAAATGAAAATAAATACAATCTTATGCATGGAATACAATAATATTCTTAAAAGATTGTTTTACTGCCTTTTGATGGCAAACCATTTTTGAATCTATATTTTAACAATTTTATAAACTATGTTTGTCAAAATAAACTTATTCTTTATGATTGGGACATCAAAATTTACCTTGTGTGAATTTTTGGTATTTTTTCTGACAATGTTCATTTTTTAGTGAATAGTGAAAAATACTGCATTTTACATCAAAACTACTTTTTAATCTAATTTATTTATATGATTAGATTATGTTTTGAATTGGTTTTGAAGTGAAATTAGAATATATTTTTACCATTTTATCCAATGGTGGTCATTGGAATCAATTTCACTTTGAAATTAGACTTAAACTGGTGTCAATCTTTTGATACTTATCGTTTTGTAAAAACACGCTTTTTGCTCTGGCAGCGGGAATTAATTATTAAATTAATTAATTTGACTTATATGATTTGAATTTTGTAAAATAGACTTCATTTTTGAATTCGGAATATCAAATATAGCTTAGGGTGAATTTTTGGTAATTTTCTGAAAAACTTCAATTTTTGATGAATAGTGAAACCACTAAGTGATAATCAAGCAAACTGATTTTTCAGTTAAATGAAAGTTTACCACTAATGTGTATTGAATTTTGAAAATACGACATACATGTTTGTCATTAATAAGTAAAATGTGATTCAATGAGATTAAAATAATTTTTGGTGAATAGTAACTTATTAAGTTTTTAATCGCGATTAGTGGTAATTAGTGTAGTTTAAGGTATAAATAATGCTTTAATAATATGAAATGACCTAGACACATGTCCCAACCTTATTGGTTGTGTCATGGACGACCAATACAATCCATGGGTCAACTTGGGGACCCCATGGGGACATTTGGGTTGGGAAATGACATAAATAACTTTTTATTTAATGTAAAAGTAAAAATGACACAAACATAATATGTTTCACAAAAACAATTTTTACATGGGGTTATAAAGATCAGATATTTGATTATAAATATTCATTGTAAAGCTAAAAAGATTTCCTACATCATAGTATTTGTTTTATAATTTTAGACATTAAATAAATTAAATTATTTATGACATAATAATGATGCAGCGATGACATCATTATTTGACGATTTAAATAAAATGGAAAGATAATGTAAACTCTATGAACTAAACATGTCAAAAACCAATTGGATGAGTGTATTTCGAACCCTTATCACCTTATCCACGAATTATATCAATGTGGGACCTTTTAAAACCGAAACACATTTTCAAATAAAGTAATATTTCTTTACTTTCCAAAAGTGCCCCTCCTATCCTCTTATAAAAGGCCCCCACCTCTACCTCATTTCACACACTCCTCAAGCCTTTGGCTCGAGCAACCCCTGCCCATTTACTCTCTCCACATCCCTCTCCTCATCCTAGAGGATTCCCTTTGGGCATAATCCTTTCAAAGGAAGCCTTTAGGCTCAAATCAAAAGGCGTTACACTTTTAAAGGTAATTCATTCTCTCATGTTCATTTGTTTTATTTTGCTTCTCCAACCCCCTAAACTCTTTTTATTTACTTATTTTGTAACAACACCAGTATCTTAAATATACAAGGATGTTGTTATAATATTTATTTGAGCTACACTCTCACACAACTACATCAAATGGTTAAAGAACATACGGTTTCCGTGGATGGCGAAATTCTGCCTCCCGAAACGATGATTGTTCAATACTCATTTAACACCTTCAAAGGTGACCATTATGATGTCACTATTTTTATATATGATATATAATATGTTTATGTTTTCCTTGAGCTTCTGTTTTTTTCATTTTGGGCATACCTTTATGGTTTCCATTATGGGTAAACACGATATCTTCATTTTAGGAAGTGCGGACTACCGCCCCCTGAAAGTGATTTGATTCGTTAATACCATGGGATGTGTAAAGGATAAAGTTAATGATATTATATATGTTATTATACTGGAATTATAATATACTCTTATATCATTATGATTCCATTCCAGAAAATATGAAATAGAAATGGAAGTAGCGTTCATGCGTACGTACGGCTTACTGTCTCCATGAACGGTGCATTTCATTTCTTACCTCTAAATGTGATGTAATATTATAAATACATGTATATGATGAATATATATGATATATATGTTATCCAAATCATTAATATCATTCTGGATATAACGAACCTTTGACCAAATTAACAACATGCAAGTGTAAGAAGTCTATTTTTGACTTAAGAACCAAATACCGACAAAATGAACATTATTAACTTAAATGATTACATGATGTTCATAACATGGTATAAAAGGAATAATGAACTTGAAAAAGATTCATAAGCAAGTATATATTAACTCAAGTTTATTATTCAGGAGATTAAAGAACGGTCGGGTCAAGTCGGATACGAGGTATGGGACTTCGTCTCAATCTCCTTTCATTGAGGCATATTTTATTTTATACACAACATTCTTTTATATGGTGTATAAACCCCTTTGACTTTTAAGTTTATTCAAAAGGAATATTTTTTTATACGAAGCGTTTACTAAACGACAAAAGGGAATGTTTTTGTCGTACGTATGCGGCGACAACGACTTCTCCGCCGTCGTGACCGTTATTTGAGTTTCGGCTTCCTCTACAAGCCATACCCTCTTTTTAAAAGAAAAATTAATACCATGTTTTACTTTTCTTTTATTTTGGTATTGAAAATGGTTTTCATAATGTTTTTATATCAATGTGTTGTATTGATATCTTGTGATTGAAAGGTGGATATGTTATGTTTCCTTTATGCATGTTTTATGTGATATGAATTATGTTATGGTTCTTGGGCATTATTATGAAGACAGGTGGTTCTGTGATAAACTAAGGGCGGGTGAGCCCGATATAGCTCTCCAATGCATTGGGTAACGCGAAGGAGTGAAACGTTAAGGTTTCTCCGAAGATATTTTAGGGAATATACTGTGATGGGTATTCCAAACGTAACCAAGAGGGTTACTCCCTACGTAAGAATGTTATGAATGCCTCAAGTTACCTTTATGTATTATGATTTCTATGATTTATTCATGATTTTATGAGGTATGTAAAAGTGCCTATGTTTTATGGGTAAAGTATGATTTCATTCTTATGTATATATGAACTCATGTTTCCTTTCCATGTTTTTTTTATAACCCATACTGAGTTTTTATGCTCATCCCAAGTTTTTGAAATGTTTTTCACAGGTCAAGGGAAAGGTACATGATAAGATGATAGAGTCAAGGATGTGTCAAGAAATAATCCATGTTTTATTTTAAATGTATTTCTATTGATGGGAATGAAGAATACTATCTTTCTGTAACCACTTTGTTTATATGTGGAATGTAATGCAAGTTTTATGATCTAATTCTCTAAAACTCTAAACCCGAAAAGATCCTCAATGTGAAATCTTGTAATAACTCAAGATTAAGTAAGGTTTAAGGCTGGGGCCTTATAGTTGGTATCAAGGGTCGGTTTAGATAACTTTAGGAGTTAGAATTCTATTAAATGATTATCCAAAAATATTTTTTTTTTCTGAAATGATATATCATTTAAAGATTACCATGTTGCTTCATCTAAGACATGTTTGTTCAGAATGGTTTTCCGCAGAGGAAACAGGGAAGCAGTGCTAGGAAGGAATACAGAAGGAAATAACCTTCCGAATCAGCATCCAGAAATGGTCGGAATTGGAACTGAACAGTTTGTTGTAGTAATGGCGCAGTTGACTCAAGCGATAAATTGCGGTGGTATCCATACACGAGATCAGCCAGACCAACCATAGAGGAACATGTCAGTGGTGGAACATTTCATGAGGCAACATCCACCATCATTCAGAGGATCATCTGACCCTGTGCTAGCTGAAGGGTGGATTAAAGCACTGGAGAAGATTTTTGATGTCATGGGGTGTTCAGACAATCAAAAGGTTAGTCTTGCTATTTACCGTTTGGAGGGTGAAGCAGATCAGTGGTGGTCTATGGTTAAAAATATCAGGGACGCCGATGAGATTTATGCTCTTGACTGGGATGAATTCAAATGTATGTTTCTTGAGAAGTATTTTCTTAATGATGTTCGACTTAGGATGGAAAATCAATTCTTGGAATTGAGGCAAGAGGAAGACTCAGTGGATTCCTATGAAGAAAGGTTCACTCGATTGGAAAGGTATGCTCCAAATTTTATCTGGGACCTTGATAGTAAAATCAATCGTTTTTACTCAGGATTAAATCCAAAATATTGAAGGGCATTAGCTTCTCGTGAGTTTAAAAGTTATGAAAAGCTTGTTCGATGTGCTGAGAAGGTGGAAATGGAGTTTGCCGATGACCAAGTTTTCTATAACAACCAGCAGAAGAAGAGACCGAGGTGGCAGGAGAAAGGTAAGAATTCTTCAAAAAAGTCTGATGGTAAGAGAACTAAGTTTCTAGTTTGTGATAAATGTGGCAAAAGGCATGCCGGGGAATGTCTTCTGAATTCTGGAAAGTGCTACCGATGTGGTGAGATGGGACATAAGGCTCGTGATTGCACTGAAAAGGATCAAGGTGAAGGTAAGACCAAATTTTATTTACAATTAGTGAAATGTTATAAGTACAATGAGATGGGTCACTATGCAAACGAGTGTCCGACAAAGAGCTTGAGTGATGGGAAGCAGTTAGACTACAAGCAGAAAGGGGTGGTGAAATCCTTTGCAACTACTTCAGCAGATGTCGGGCCATCAAATGAAGTGGTATCAGGTACTTTGTTTGTTTTTTCAGATTATTCCAGTGTGTTGTTTGATTCGGGGTCTACACTTTCTTTCATCTCTGAAACCTTTTCTAGTAAAATGGGAATACCATCTCAAGAAATGACTCCTGAAATTTTGGTAAAAACACCTGGGGGGAATGTTGAGGCAAAAAGAATTTATAAGAATCTTCCTATCCTTATCTGTGGAAAGAACCTATTTGCAAACCTTATTGTTCTACCTCTAGTAGAGTTTGATGTTATCCTGGGTATGGATTGGCTCTCTATTTACCATGCTAAGATTGACTGTAGAGCTAAAGAAGTTTCTTTTCAGAAAGACTTTCAGTTTGTTTACAAGAATGAACCCTTACTTTTGATAACATATCAAGAGGCCGAGAAACTTGTAAAAGATGGAAATGAATGTTACATTGCACACGTCGTTGAAAATAAAGGAACTGTTCAGATTAATGATGTGCCAGTGGTAAATGAGTATCCTGATGTTTTTCCTGATGAGTTGCCTGGAATAATACCAGATCGGGAAGTTGAGTTTACTGTTGACTTAGTTCCTGATGCTAAGCCAATTTCAAAACCCCCTTATCGAATGGCACAAGTTGAACTTTTAGATTTGAAGGAGCAATTTCAAGATTTATTAGAGAAAGGTTTCATTAGACCTAGCACATCACCATGGGGTGCTCCTGTTTTATTTGTTAAAAAAAAGATGGTTCTATGAGACTTTGCATTGATTATAGAGCCTTGAATAATATCACTGTTAAGAACAAATATCCTTTGCCTCATATCGATGATTTGTTTGATCAGCTCCAGGGAGCTCAGTTTTTTTCAAAGATTGACTTGAGATCGGGGTACCATCAGCTGAATGTAAAGGAGGAAGATATTCCGAAGACCACATTCCGTACGAGATATGGCCATTATGAATTTGTAGTAATGCCTTTTGGGCTAACCAATACACCTGCTGTATTCATGGACTTAATGAATAGAATTTTCCATGAGTTCTTGGATAAGTTTGTGGTGGTTTTCATTGATGATATTTTTGTGTTTTCTAAAAGTAAAGAGGAGCATGAAAAACATTTAAGGGTTATCTTGAAAACCTTAAAAGAAAAGAAACTGTATGGGAAATTCAGCAAGTGTGAGTTTTGGTTGCAACAAATTTCTTTCCTTGGTCACATTGTTTCTAAAGATGGAATAACTGTTGATCCTGAAAAAACAAAAGTTGTGGAAGAATGGCCAAGACCCACAAATGTAACAGAGATTCGTAGATTCCTTGGTTTGGCGGGCTATTACCGAAGGTTTGTTAGAAATTTTTCACGGTTATCTAGTCCAATGACTAAGCTAACTCGGAAGGGTGTTAAGTTTATCTGGACAAAAGAATGTGATGATTGTTTTTAGGAATTGAAAAGAAGATTGGTGAATGCTCCAGTTTTGAAACTACCTTCCAGGAATGGTGAGTTTGTTATATACAGTGATGCTTCATTGAAAGGACTTGGTTGCGTCCTAATGAAGAATGATCAGGTAATTGCTTATGCTTCACGACAGTTGAAAACTCATGAGGTAAATTACCCTACAAATGATTTGGAACTAGCTGCTGTTGTTTTTGCTTTAAAAATTTGGAGCCATCATTTGTATGGAGTAAAGTGTGAAATATATACCGATCACAAAAGTTTAAAGTATATATTCACTCAGAAAGAGGTAAACATGAGACAGAGGAGATGGCTAGAATTAATCAAGGATTATGATTGTACAATTCATTACCATCCGGGAAAAGAAAATAAAGTGGCTGATGCTTTGAGTCGAAAAAGTAATGCTTCATTAAAAATGTTGCGGTTGGAACGTGATCCTTTGGTTAATGATTTGATGAAATTTGGCATAGAAGTTGTTGGTGCAGGAAGTCCTTCTGTTTTGTTTCAGGTATCAGTGAGATCTTCTCTATCAGATAGAATCAAGTAAGCACAGAAGCAAGATAGTGAGTTGCAGAAAAAGGTAGAGCTGGTTTAGAAAGGTAAGTTGCCTGAATTCAACTTTGATAATGATTGTGTTTTGAGATTTGGGAAGAGATTGTGTGTGCCTTGTGATTCACAGTTGAAGAGAGAGTTGTTATGTGAAGCTCATAGTTCTCCGTTTTCAGTTCATCCGGGCAGTACTAAGATGTATAGAGATCTGCGGGAGTATTACTGGTGGGATGGAATGAAAAGAGATATTGCTGATTTTACTGTGAAGTGTTTGACTTGTCAGCAGGTTAAAGCAGAGCAGCAGTTACCGAAAGGGATGCTTCAGCCTTTACCAGTGCCAGAGTGGAAATGGGAGAATATATCCATGGACTTTGTTGTTGGATTACCGAAGACATCTCGAGGTAATAATTCAATCTGGGTTATTGTTGATCGCTTGACCAAATCTTCTCATTTCCTTGCTATACGAGATACTTTCTCTCTTGATCAACTTTCCTGTTTGTATCTTAAAGAAATAGTCAGGTTACATGGAGTTCCTCTCTCCATTGTATCGGATCGTGATCCCAGGTTTACTTCTAACTTTTGGAAAGGCCTTCAGAAGTCGTTGGGTACTGAATTAAATTTTAGTACATCTTTTCATCCTCAATCAGATGGGCAGTCAGAACGAACAATTCAGACATTGGAGGATATGCTACGAGCTTGTTCTATGGATTATCAGGGAAGTTGGGACCAACATCTTTCTTTGGTTGAATTTTCATATAATAACAGTTTCCATTCCAGTATACAGATGGCACCATTTCAGGCATTATATGGGAAGCGGTGTCGAACTCCAGCTTTCTGGGATGAAGTGGGTGAAAGGAAGTTGATGGGACCAGAATTGGTAGAAGAGATGGCAGAAAAAGTTCAGCTGATTCAGAAACACATGAGAACAGCTCAGAGCAGGCAGAAGAGTTATCCGGATAACCGGAGGAAGGATCTATCTTTCGAGGTAGGTGATCATGTTTTTCTCAAGGTTTCTCCTTGGAAAAGTGTGATGAGATTTGGTAAGAAAGGAAAGCTGAGTCCAAGGTTTATTAGACCATACGAAATTCTGGAGAGAGTTGGATCAGTTGCATACCGAGTGGCTTTACCTCCGAGTTTATCTCAGGTACACAATGTTTTTCACGTTTCGATGTTAAGAAAGTATATGCCAGATCCATCTCATGTTTTGAGTCCAGAGGTAGTTCAGCTGGAAGAGAACCTATCTTATGAGGAACAACCGATCCAGATTCTTGACCACAGGGAGCAAGTGTTACAGAATAAGGTGATTAAGCAGGTAAAGGTTTTGTGGAAAAACCACATGATTGAAGAGGCAACATGGGAATCTGAAAATGCAATGAGGGATAAGTACCCCCATTTATTCGATAAGTAAATAAATTGCGGGGACGCAATTTTCTAAAGGGGGGAAGGATGTAACATCCCAAGTAAGTAATGAATAATAGATATTTTTATCTATGTCTATTAATGATTAAGATAGTGTTATAGAGGCTTAAAATGAAAATAAATACAATTTTATGCATGGAATACAATAATATTCTTAAAAGATTGTTTTACTGCCTTTTGATGGAAAACCATTTTTGAATCTATCTTTTGACAATTTTATAAACTATGTTTGTCGAAATAAACTTATTCTTTATGATTGGGACATCAAAATTTACCTTGTGTGAATTTTTGGTATTTTTTCTAACAATGTTCATTTTTTAATGAATAGTGAAAAATACTGCATTTTACATCAAAACTACTTTTTAATCTAATTTATTTATATGATTATATTATGTTTTGAATTGGTTTTGAAGTGAAATTAGAATATATTTTTACCATTTTATCCAATGGTGGTCATTGGAATCAATTTCACTTTGAAATTAGACTTAAACTGGTGTCAATCTTTTGATACTTATTGTTTTGTAAAAACACGCTTTTTGCTCTGGCAGCGGAAATTAATTATTAAATTAATTAATGTGACTTATATGATTTTAATTTTGTAAAATATACTTCATTTTTGAATTCGGAATATCAAATATAGCTTAGGGTGAATTTTTGGTAATTTTCTGAAAAACTTCAATTTTTGATGAATAGTGAAACCACTAAGTGGTAATCAAGCAAACTGATTTTTCAGTTAAATGAAAGTTTACCACTAATGTGTATTGAATTTTAAAAATCCTACATACATGGTTGTCATTAATAAGTAAAATGTGGTTCAATGATATTAAAATAATTTTTTGGTGAATAGTAACTTATTAAGTTTTCAATCGCGATTAGTGGTAATTAGTGTAGTTTAAGGTATAAATAATGCTTTAATAATATTAAATGACCTAGAAACATGTCCCAACCTTATTGGTTGTGTCATGAACGACCAAGACAAGCCATGGGTCAACTTGGGGACCCCATGGGGACATTTTGGTTGGGAAATGACATAAATAACTTTTTATTTAATGTAAAAGTAAAAATGACACAAACATAATATGTTTCACGAAAACAATTTTTACACGGGGTTATAAAGATCAGATATTTTATTATAAATAATCATTGTAAAGATAAAAATATTTCCTACATAATAGTATTTGTTTTATAATTTTTAGACATTAAATAAATTAAATTATTTATGACATAATAATGATGCAGCGATGACATCATTATTTGACGATTTAAATAAAATGGAAAGATAATGTAAAATCTATGAACTACACATGTCCAAAACCAATTGGATGAGTGGATTTAGAACCCTTATCACCTTGTCCACGAATTATATCAATTTGGTACCTTTTAAAACTGAAACACATTTTCAAATAAAGTAATATTTCTTTACTTTCCAAAAGTGCCCCTCCTCTCCTCTTATAAAAGGCCCCCACCTCTACCTCATTTCACACACTCCTCAAGCCTTTGGCTCGGCAAACCCCTGCCCATTTACTCTCTACACATACCTATACTCATCCTAGAGGATTTCCTTTGGGTATAATACTTTCAAAGGAAGCCTTTAGGCTCAAATAAAAAGGAGTTACACTTTTAAAGGTAATTCATTCTCTCATGTTCATTTGTTTTATTTTGCTTCTCCAACCCCGTAAACTCTTTTTATTTACTTATTTTGTAACAACACCAGTATCTTAAATATAAAAGGATGTTGTTATAATATTTATTTGAGCTACACTCTCACACAACTACATCAAATGGTTAAATAACATACGGTTTCCGTGGATGGCGAAATTATGCCTCCCGAAACGATGATTGTTCAATACTCATTTAACACCTTCAAAGGTGGCCATTATGATGTCACTATTTTTATATATGATATATAATATGTTTATGTTTTCCTTAAGCTTATGTTTTTTTTCATTTTGGGCATACCTTTATGGTTTCCATTATGGGTAAACATGATATCTTCATTTTATGAAGTGCGGACTACCGCCCCCTGAAAGTGATTTGATTCGTTAATACCATATGTGGGATGTGTAAAGGATAAAGTTAATGATAATATATATGTTATTATACTGGAATTATAATATACTCTTATATAATTATGATTCCATTCCAGAAAATATGAAATAGAAATGGAAGTAGCGTTCATGCGTACGTACGGCTTACCGTCTCCATGAACGGTGCATTTCATTTCTTACCTCTAAATGTGATGTAATATTATAAATACATGTATATGATGAATATATATGATATATATGTTACACAAATCATTAATATCATTCTAGATATAATGAACCTTTGACCAAATTAACAACATGCAAGTGTAAGAAGTCTATTTTTGACTTAAGAACCAAATACCGACAAAATGAACATTATTAACTTAAATGATTACATGATGTTCATAACATGGTATAAAAGGAATAATGAACTTGAAAAAGATTCATAAGAAAGTAGAGATTAACTCAAGTTTATTATTCAGGAGATTAAAGAACGGTCGGGTCAAGTCGGATATGAGGTATGAGACTTCGTCTCAATCTCCTTTCATTGAGGCATATTTTATTTTATACACAACTTTCTTTTATACGGTGTATAAACCCCTTTGACTTTTACGTTTATTCAAAAGGAATCTTTTTTTATACGAAGCGTTTACTAAATGACAAAAGGTAATGTTTTTGTCGTACGTATGTGGTGACAACGACTTCTCCGCCGTCGTGACCATTATTTGAGTTTCGGCTTCCTCTACAAGCCATACCTTCTTTTTAAAAGAAAAATAAATACCATGTTTTACTTTTCTTTTATTTTGGTATTGAAAATGGTTTTCATAATGTTTTTATATCAATGTGTTGTATTGATATCTTGTGATTGAAAGGTGGATATGTTATGTTTCCTATATGCATGTTTTATGTGATATGAATTATGTTATGGTTCTTGGGCATTATTATGAAGACGGGTGGTTCCGTCATAAACTAAGGGCGGGTGAGCCTGATATAGCTCTCTAATGCATTGGGTAACGCGAAGGAGTGAAACGTTAAGGTTTCTCCGAAGAGATTTTAGGGAATATACTGTGATGGGTATTCCAAACGTAACCAAGAGGGTTACTCCCTACGTAAGAATGTTATGAATGCCTCAAGTTACCTTTATGTCTTATGATTTCTATGATTTATTCATGATTTTATGAGGTATGTTAAAGTGCCTATGTTTTATGGGTAAAGTATGATTTCATTCTTATGTATATATGAACTCATGTTTCCTTTCCATGTTTTTTTTATAACCCATATTGAGTTTTTATGCTCATCCCAAGTTTTTGAAATGTTTTTCACAGGTCAAGGGAAAGGTACATGATAAGATGATAGAGTCAAGGATGTGTCAAGAAATAATCCATGTTTTATTTTAAATGTGTTTCCATTGATGGGAATGAAGAATACTATCTTTCTGTAACCACTTTGTTTATATGTGGAATGTAATGCAAGTTTTATGATCTAATTCTCTAAAACTCTAAACCCGAAAAGATCCTCAATGTGAAATCTTGTAATAACTCAAGATTAAGTAAGGATTAAGGCTGGGGCCTTATAATGTGAGTCTAAGAACCAAGTGGTTGTGGACAATAACAATTGATGGATGCTCTCTTCCGAGTTGCGATGTTCTTGTGTGATATACTTTTGAATTTACCTTGAACATATATCTTTGAATGAATGTGGATATTTTATATCATGAATATATTTTCATCAAATTTTTTTTCGATTGTTGTTCAATCTATGAAGAAAAATAATTTCCTTTGATAAATAATTTTCTCCAGTGAGGTATTATCATTGAGCATAGTGATTTAAATTAGGTTTGATATCTTAGAGGTATTCAAGTTATTGAATCACTTATATAGGAGGGATAAACATTGTATTGAGGTATTGGTATGGTATCTATGAAAATTTGGATGTTCACCTGGGGGTTCTTGGGTGGGCATTGAGAAATTCAATTGAAAAATAATTTTAAATAAGGAAGAGGGGTGTGGTCAAGAGGTTTAAGATTATCCATATCTACTATTTTTATTCTTATTTCAAACCAATTTTATTTTATATAAACATCATATATTACTCTTTAATTTTCTTGGAATTTATTTTATATTAATATTATATATTATAAAATTTAACCAAATTACTAAATTTCTCTTCTTGGAAAAAAGTGATAGTTTGAAAACTCAAATTGAAACCCCCTTGAGAGACATTATAGGGAATTATATATTGCATTTCACTAGTGAAATAATTTATTGATTGAGGGTTTCATGAAAAATACCCTACATCAAGAAATATATGATTTTGGATGAGATTTATTTCGAGTTGAGAAATATGAATAGAGGAATATTATTTCTATTTGTTCTGCAGGTGAAGATGAAAGTTAGGTATAGAAAATGTTCTTCCCTAATTCACATTTTTTTATGAATTTGGTTAATTAATATCTCTTTTTTGATGTATTTACCAAAAAACAATTCAATAAATGATACATTTTAGTCTAGTATTACTTAACCTATGAACCACCAATGACTGTTGACCATATTTGGGATGCTAAGAAGATGCCTCAGAGTTGATGTGCACATGAGAATCAAAGGAGATCAAACATAGGGTAAATAGATTAGGTTGAATCTTATTATACCTTGAAAAAACTCTACCTTAGATTAATAATTATTATTCAAGTTTTATTATTCATAAAATGAAATTTGGATAAGCCAGAAGTGGACAAACTTTATAAATTTCAAGGTTCGGGAGATGTCAATGCTATGCTTGATTGTTTTTTTGGAATTTAGCTTAGTTAAATCCAATTATGATAAATTGGGGATGTTTCAAGAATTAAAATATATCCTTGAATATTATATTGAAGTGGAATTTAATATTATGGATCATTTTGATAATAATAAGGACCTAGTATATAGAGACCCTCACTTTTCATATATTAAAATTATATAACATTTGTAGAATACTTAAAAAATTATATAAAAAAATCCCAAACACCGTACTAGTATAGTGCATTTTAAAACATGGAAAAATAAACACTAATACATAAGTGCGCTACATTATCTCCCACTAGGTTCTTCTTGACTAGAAACCTTATTAGACACATAAAATATAATAAATATCTTCATAACCTGGGGAAGAAAAAAAAGGGGTGAGCTCAAATGCTGAGTAAGGGTAAAGAAGGGGGATATGTAAGAAAAATCCTGAGCATAAGCTCATGATAACATGATCATGAAAATAGAAGATCATACCATGAATATCAAAGATCACATACTTGAATCATGGAATAAAGCTTGGCAGTTTGTAAGACTTGAATCATAAGTAAATAAAAAAAATAAGACATGAAAGCATAACATAGGAATAAAACATGGAATTATAGAATACAAAAGCTCATATATAACTATTTCCATATTAGTTAAGTAATTAATTATAAGACTATCTTATTGGAAAAAGACCTTTACTGAATCGAGTTCATAGCCCATTCCAGCCTTGTATTACTGAACAGAGTTCACTCCCCATTCTAGCCCTATAATACTAAACCGAGTTCATTTCCCGTTCTAGCCCTGTAATACTGAAATTAGTCCATTTATCATTCTAGGAACTTCTATCTCATGAGATATAAATCTTTACCCAATTAATTGGAGGGATTTATAGGTCCCTCCCATATCGTAATGAAATCATACATACATGTGCAAATATATCATAAATAATCATATCACAACCCATGAAAAAAAGGGTATTATAAACTTGTAATCATATCATAACCTATAGAGAAAAATAGGTTTCATAATCATTTCCTTATAAATATAACCCATGAAAAGAATTAGGTTTCAAAAGTATATAACCCGTGAAGGAGAAATAGGTTTCATAAACATCATTCCATCAAAACATAATCCATTTAGAGAAATAATATTAATAGAAACATTGAATAATTTCCACATAAAGGAATGAGTAATTCCAATTGATATTATATTAGATGTGAAATAATTTTGGAAGATCTTTTAAAAACATTTCTTGAGGAAAATTTCATTTCTTTATTGAAAAATGATTTTTAAAATATAAAAAACTTTGTAAATTTATTTTTCTTTGAAAATATATTTGAAAAATTATAAAGGAAGAATTAAAAACCATAAAATGTTTTTAAAATCCTTTTTCCTTGAAAATGGACTTCAAATATCTTTTGAATTTTTTTTTGAAAACAAAGTTTTTGAATACAATAGATTTTCAATAGAAGAGAGAGATGATCCGATTTTAATTAAAATCATTATATTAAGTAACAATGAGTGGAAAAATGGTACTAATACAGGATGATTTCTTGAATAATCATAGGAGAATAAAATTCCTAAGTTTTCTTGAGAGATGGATCACAACATTTCATCAAAAAATCATAATCATTAACAATATCAAAAAGTGATGAGATTGTTTCAATAAAACCATACCACTTGATTACATTGGATCATAATCTCAATGTAAGAAAATGAAATTACATGAAGCATTAAATAAATTTAAAATAAGTATATTCATGATATTAAATGTAAAATGGAATAATATTTTCCTTGAAAATAATTTAGGTGCATAACAAAACATGAGTCTCAAAGAAAGAAAATTGAGACAAAATTATTTTACAGATTTGGTAACTTTTGAAACTTAAACCACATGAAAGAAAGATACTAAAATGGATATGTGAATACATATAAATTTAATTATAAGAGAAATGGAATACATTCATGGGTAGTATGTAACGACCCCGATTCCCAGGAGCCTTATGAGACATGATGCAACCACATTACAAAACATTTATTTTACAAACATTTTATCATGTATCACATTACAGAAGATAGAGAGGCTCAGGGTTCTGGGAAACCAGCTGCTCTGAACATTTTTATGCACTGACTCACCTGAAAAATTTTAAACAAAACATAGGGTGAGTGAAAAATGCCCAGTAAGGGGTTTTAAAACATTTTATGGAAGTCCTTTCTTAAGTCCTTTTGAAAAGAATAAATCGTACTTTGCTAAAACAAAACATTGTCATTTCTTAAAACATGAAATCCATCTGTGTTTGAAAACCAATTGCACAAAGAAGCACATACTTGAAATAAGCTTTAATGTAAACATGATCAGAGTGCACAATATAAACAGAGTAAGCAATACATAAAGTTAAAACAAGGTTACTTTAATTCCAAGGGAATTTCTATGGCTAGGTAGGAAAACATGCATATCATGGTTCGTGAGAAGAATGCAGTTCATTTAACAGTTTACCATATGAAAACAGTTCTTGTCACATTAAGTACGATTTCATGATCATGGGAGCCTTACAAGGCAGACATTTTAGAAAATGATAAAACATTACATTAAACAAGACATTGAATTTTCTTTAGAAACAGCATGTGCATAATTTCACAACCAAAAAGCAGCAGTTCTAAAAGTCTGTAAGCAGAGAAGTCATTCATAACATTAGGCAAGGGAACGTAAAGTTCTTATGATATTAAACACATGTTTTACAGTTCTTATCACATGTTTCCTTTCTCATAGTCTAAGGGAATTTACCCACTTAGGGATGTCCTGTTAGTTGAACTATCCCCTGGTTCACCATTAATCTTCATATGTGGAGGGAAAGTATAATGACGGACATTGTCAAGACCTTGCGTCAAGACCGTAAAAACATAACTTAATACGGGTCAAGGCTAACCGCCAATCCCGTTTCCATAGCAGCACAAGCTGAGGCTAACCGCCAAGACTGTAGCACATAACGTCTCATGAGACTCATCCTTTACCCAATGCATTGGAGCGCTCTATAAATCCGGGCGCACCCGTCCATAACATGTAAGTCCAATACTTCCCTCTCATACTTAGACATGGTTATACGTTCATTAGGTTTCATTCATATATTCATAGTCAAAATCTCTCATACATATTCACCATTTGAAGCAGATCATGTCATGAGCATAAATAAAGAATTTGAAGCAGATTATGTCATGAGCATAAATAAAGAACCAGAACTGGAAACAACAAGTTTATTGCACAAGAAATAATAACTTAAACACTCAATATATTGGTTTGACTACTAAGAGACACTTCCAGGCTTAAGGATATTTTTAAAACATCTCCTTTTGGAACCATAATATGCTAGAAAATTAAAATCATTAAACAAGGCAAGTGTCATTTCTTGTAACTATTCGGAGTTCTAGAAATGGATAAGAATTAAAACAATTACCAAACAATGTTAACTGTCTTTTGCTAAAATACTATCAATCAGTCCACAATTATGTACATATGTAATACACGAATCCGTGTATTATGTATATGTTTCTCAGTGGTTTAGTTAATTAAATAATACTCAATTGATTCATTACATGATTCACATATTCTTAAGGACATAAATTTTCTAACAAAAGGGGTAGATAGGGTGTTATAAAAGCACACAAGGAAATCAACTTAACACTTGACTATGTATATTCATATATATATGTATATACACATATACACTCAGGAAGTATATTACCATGGTTCTTTGCCCTACCAAACAACCTGATGAACCACCCTTACCCCACTTTGATCCTCTACGCTGAAAGAGGTGAAAGCATTCAGTGATTCCGTGGCTTTTCATGAGTGGATAAACAATGTTTATGTATACACGTAACGACATATATATACATATATATATAAGTATATAACGTATATATATACGTTATAAGTATATAACGTATATATATATCGAATTGTAATAAAAACATAACTTAAATTTGATCTCCCTCGTTTATATTTCAAAACATAAGTCTAGTAGAGGGGTTTTCTCTTTCATTCGGGTATGTATACACAAGGTGTGTACATAAATATGGGTATATGTATATATAAACATATATATATATACATATAATTATATGTAACCAAGTTAAAACGCACAACATGTTTTTTTTAGCTCCTGCCCTAGTTCGGTTCCTCAAGCGGGTAGAAGGGCAAAATTTCTGGTATATATAAAAAGAAAAGGGTCATGTATTTGTATATAATATAGGTGTGTATGAATATATAAAACATGTATATATATATATATACCAAGGTTTGAAACTCAAAGAAAAGGACCATGCTTGCCCCTTACCTCCATTCGGCACACCAAGAAGGCGGATGAAGGCATCAGGTGAAATATGACTTGGGTTTTGCATAATTGTATACATATGTATATATACATATATAGAGAGAGATTTCATATGATTACCATAAGTTTTGTATAACCAAAGAGAACCACGGGAACTACACCCTTACCAGAACTCGACGAAGAGGAGAGGAAGACAATGAAGCCAGTGGAATCAGGTGCAAAACCAAAGGATGGGTTCACTTACACACAACGCATATATATGTGTATATATATATACAAAACTGAAACTGTAACAGAAAAAGAAAAACAGAAAAACCTTCTCCCTTACCTGCTCGACGAGAAGAAGGAGGAAGGTGCAACATCTTGACGAGATGGAGGAGGAGGAAGGCCGAAGCTGTGTCAGCGTCGCCTGAAGGTCGGAGAGATCAGAAGCCGATCCTTCGGTCCTCGGTGAAAAACCCTTCCCAACCGGTGCAGAGCCACACCTCTCCTTTGGTGAGGTCCGAGACTTAAGAGAAGACGATGGAAAAACCAAGGACGAGATCAGTACAAACCACGTGGAAAAATAAGGATGCCGCCGGGTCCACCTGCTGGACTAAGGATAGAAGGTTTGCAGAAAAACGCAGAAACTTGCTGCTGGTTCGGCGCGAGGAGGAAGAGATGCGACGGAGAGAAAGATGTAAAAATAGATCAACGACTGGGATTAAACGCGGCTCGATCAGCGGCTGGAACTGATGCGGTTTTTAAAAAAAAATGACGGCCAAGATTTGAAGGGGAAAGAATCTGATGGCCGGGGTGCGATGCGGCGCAAAGAAGGAAGAAACACGAGTTTTTTTCTCCCCCCTATCCACATTTCAGTTTATTTTTTTATCATAAAACTGTATCATTATTTAACATTCAATTATTTACAACTGTATTTATGTTAAGGATAGTCAAGATTCTTTGGGAACCAACGGTCGGATTTATGGCCGTTTGAGGTCCAACGGTCATCTTTGGTGCTTATAAAAGGGTTTGGTCTCGGGTGTCCCTTACTCCAAGTGACCGAAGAAGAACGGAAGATGGTTCGTGTGATCTCCTTGGTGTTGAGCACGGTCGCGGTGGCGTCAGCCATACTTATGTTCCTTATGATGGATGTTCGGAATCCCTACCGCATTCTCGGGCTCCTCGTAGTTCTAAGCAGTCTTCCCATCGTTGTAATTGGGTTCTTGGTTGGGATCTTTGGTTAGTGATGTTTTGATCGTGGGAAGTTGTAATCATCAAGGTGTTTCTTAATAAAGGAGTACTTCATTCATTCTTGTTGTTATGGGTTTTCATTTATTTTCATTTTCTTTTTAGAGAAAGATGGTCCAATTGAAGGGAAACATATCATTACGTGAAACATGAATTCTTGGGTCGTTACATCATCTCCCCCTTCAAAGAATTGCGTCCTCGCAATTCTATTCATAAAAAGATAAGAAAAAGGCCTTGGTCGCACAACATTACCAAAACTGGAGGCCTGGCTCGGTTAACGGAACCCCTAAACTGGTACACAGCTCCGCTGTTTCCCTGACCCAGATACACTTTGAGCAATAAGGCTTGTACTCCTGCTCATGGACACTACACACAGGCTTCCACAAAGAGGCCCGTGCAATAAACAGCTCTGAGACATCCGAGCGGACGAATCCACTAGTAACCCTTCGAACTTCATCACGTTCGAGGTAGTCGAGGGGTACGACGCGATTGAGAAGGCAGACATTCAGGATCTGAAACATGTAGGCGGCTCTGAGGTTGTCGTCCTGAGCTGCTATAAGAAAGCAAGCTCTGGCGGAGAAATTCCGTGCCATAGAGAAACACTGAAAAAGCCCTTCATGGTATCTCCCCCTTCGGCTATAGTAGGGGAGTTGGGTGGTGGCAAGGAGGTGGATCACATGTTCATTCTCCTGACATGCGCGGAGAATTTCCAGACTATTCGCTATGTCCAGAAGACGTTGACAGGACCCTCGTAAGTGGAGAAAAGAGGGAAAGTCCTCCATACAAGTTCTGATCAAGATAATCTCTACTAACTCGTCAGGTAGAGACGAGAGGTTCATCTGACCTGCCATCTGGAAGAAAAGTATACAAGAGAGGTCACTTAACAACACTAAGAAGAAATAGATCATAAACTTTTTAATTAAGAAAGTTTACACATTAAAGTCTGAGTTTTCCAGACGGACACCACAAAGAGAGGCGAAACTCTCTAACTCCACAAACCAAACACAGGATGAACATACAAGACTAAACTCATGGGAACATTTATATCGCCTCTTGAGTTTAGCGTGAGGGGTGTGGAGTTGGGAAACGTCGGTGTACACTTCTTGCCTAAGAGACACACGAGTGGACTCATTCTCCAATGCTCCGAAGTCCATTAACTGGCCCCAAAAGCCATAGCGCAGGACCTGTCAGAGATAAGCCGCTCGATGATCTCCGGCAGCAGCAGCTTCTTGGAAAGGGTTATCTAGCATTGTGCCAAACTCCTCGCCCCCAGTAAACACTCGGAAGAGTCCTTCGTGATACCTTCCCCGGCGTGCATAGGAGGGAAACTGGGTCATCATCATTAGGAGATAATCCATCCCCATTCCCCGGTGGAGACTAAGCACCCTAGAAGAGTTCGACACATCGTACAAGCGCTTACACGTCATGCGAATTTGGGCATAGTTCAGGAAGTTTTCACGGCTAACTAGATATATAATGTTCTCTAGAGCCTCGGTGGGCAGAGACAAAAGGTCAGTAGGTACATCGGCCATCTGAAAATTATTTTTACTTAGTTAGTCTTAGCATTATATTTATATCACCTGGTTTTCCAGAGTTTCCTGAACCCATCCTCTGATACCAACTGTAACGACCCCGATTCCCAGAAGCCTTATGATACATGATGCAACCACATTACAAAACATTTATTTTACAAAAACTTTATCATGTCTCACATTACAGAAGATCGAGAGGCTCAGGGTTCTAGGAAACCAGCTGCTCTGAACATTTTTATGCACTGACTCACCTGAAAAATTTTAAACAAAACATAGGGTGAGAGAAAAATGCCCAGTAAGGGGTTTTAAAACATTTTATGGAAGTCCTTTCTTAAGTCCTTTTTAAAAGAATAAATCGTACTTTGCTAAAACAAAACATTGTCATTTCTTAAAACATGAAATCCATCTGTGTTTGAAAACCAATTGCACAAAGAAGCACGTACTTGAAATAAGCTTTAATGTAAACATGATCAGAGTGCGTAATATAAACAGAGTAAGCAATACATAAAGTTAAAACAAGGTTACTTTAATTCCAAGG
The DNA here is from genome assembly GCA_963277665.1 of Viscum album. Taxonomy (NCBI): domain Eukaryota; kingdom Viridiplantae; phylum Streptophyta; class Magnoliopsida; order Santalales; family Viscaceae; genus Viscum; species Viscum album. Next base: position 1,087,700,320 of record OY728130.1, on the reverse strand, counting down.
GAATTTCTATGGCTAGGTAGGAAAACATGCATATCATGGTTCGTGAGAAGAATGCAGTTCATTTAACAGTTTACCATATGAAAACAGTTCTTGTCACATTAAGTACGGTTTCATGATCATGGGAGCCTTACAAGGCAGACATTTTAGAAAATGATAAAACATTACATTAAACAAGACATTGAATTTTCTTTAGAACCAGCATGTGCATAATTTCACAACCAAAAAGCAGCAGTTCTAAAAGTCCGTAAGTAGAGAAGTCATTCATAACATTAGGCAAGGGCACATAAAGTTCTTATGATATTAAACACATGTTTTTCAGTTCTTATCACATGTTTCCTTTCTCATAGTCTAAGGGAATTTACCCACTTAGGGATGTCCTGTTAGTTGAACTATCCCCTGGTTCACCATTAATCTTCATATGTGGAGGGAAAGTATAATGCCAGACTTTGTCAAGACCTTGCGTCAAGACCGTAAAAACATAACTTAATACGGGTCAAGGCTAACCGCCAATCTCATTTCCATAGCAGCACAAGCCGAGGCTAACCACCAAGACTGTAGCACATAACGTCTCATGAGACTCATCCTTTACCCAATGCATTGGAGCGCTGTATAAATCCGGGCGCACCCGTCCATAACATGTAAGTCCAATACTTCCCTCTCATACTTAGACATGGTCATACGTTCATTAGGATTCATTCATATATTCATAGTCAAAATCTCTCATACATATTCACCAATTGAAGCAGATCATGTCATGATCATAAATAAAGAATTTGAAGCAGATTATGTCATGAGCATAAAAAAAGAACCAGAACTGGAAACAACAAGTTTATTGCACAAGAAATAATAACTTAAACACTCAATATATTGGTTTGACTACTAAGAGCCACTTCCAGGCTTAAGGATATTTTTAAAACATCTCCTTTTGGAACCATAATATGCTAGAAAATTAAAATCATTAAACAAGGCAAGTGTCATTTCTTGTAACTATTCGGAGTTCTAGAAATGGATAAGAATTAAAACAATTACCAAACAATGTTAACTGTCTTTTTCTAAAATACTGTCAATCAGTCCACAATTATGTACATATGTAATACACGAAGCCGTGTATTATGTATATGTGTCTCAGTGGTTTAGTTAATTAAATAATACTCAATTGATTCATTACATGATTCACATATTCTTAAGGACATAAATTTTCTAACAAAAGGGGTAGATAGGGTTTTATAAAATCACACAAGGAAATCAACTTAACACTTGACTATGTATATTCATATATATATATATGTATGTATATACACATATACACTCAGGAAGTATATTACCATGGTTCTTTGCCCTACCAAACAACCCGATGAACCACCCTTACCCTACTTTGATCCTCTATGCTGAAAGAGGTGAAAGCATTCAGTGAATCCGTGGCTTTTCATGAGTGGATAAACAATGTTTATGTATACACATAACGACATATATATACATATATATATATAAGTATATAACGTATATATATACGTTATAAGTATATAACGTATATATATATCGAATTTTAATAAAAACATAACTTAAATTTGATCTCCCTCGTTTATATTTCAAAACATAAGTGTAGTAGAGGGGTTTTCTCTTTCATTCGGGTATGTATACACAAGGTGTGTACATACATATGGGTATATGTATATATAAACATATATATATATATATACATATATTTATATGTAACCAAGTTAAAACGCACAACATGTTTTTTTAGCTCCTGCCCTAGTTCGGTTCTTCAAGCGGGTAGAAGGGAAGAATTTCTGGTATATATAAAAAGAAAAGGTTCATGTATTTGTATATACTATAGGTGTGTATGAATATATAAAACATGTATATATATATATATATACCAAGGTTTGAAACTCAAAGAAAAGGACCATGCTTGCCCCTTACCTCCATTCGGCACACCAAGAAGGCGGATGCAGGCATCGGGTGAAATATGACTTGGGTTTTGCATAATTGTATACATATGTATATATACATATATAGAGAGAGATTGCATATGATAACCATAAGTTTTGTATAACCAAAGCGAACCACGGGAACTACACCCTTACCAGAACTCGACGAAGAGGAGAGGAAGACAACGAAGCCAGTGGAATCAGGTGCAAAACCAAAGGATGGGTTCACTTAGACACAACTCATATATATGTGTATATATATATACAAAACCGAAACTATAACAGAAAAAGAAAAACAGAAAAACCTTCTCCCTTACCTGCTCGACGAGAAGAAGGAGGAAGGTGCAACAGTTTAACGAGATGGAGGAGGAGGAAGGCCGAATCTGTGTCAGCGTCGCCTGAAGGTCGGAGAGATCAGAAGCCGATCCTTCAGTCCTCGGTGCAAAACCCTTCCCAACCGGTGCAGAGCCACACCTCTCCTTTGGTGAGGTCCGAGACTTAAGAGAAGACAACAGAAAAACCAAAGACGAGATCAATACAAACCGCGTGAAAAAATAAGGACGCCGCCGGGTCCACCCGCTGGACTAAGGATAGAAGGTTTGCAGAAAAATGCAGCAACTTGCTGCTGGTTCGGCGCGAGGAGGAAGAGACGCGATGGAGAGAAAGATGTAAAAATAGATCAACGACTGGGATTAAACGTGGCTCGATCAGCGGCTGGAACTGATGCGGTTTTTTAAAAAAAACGACGGCCAATATTTGAAGGAGAAAGAATCTGATGGCCGGGGTGCGATGTGGCGCAAAGAAGGAAGAAACACGGGTTTTTTTCTCCCCCCTATCCGCATTTCAGTTTATTTTTTTATGATAAAACTTTATCATTATTTAACATTCAATTATTTACAACTGTATTTATGTTAAGGATAGTCAAGATTCTTTGGGAACCAATGGTCGGATTTATGGCCGTTTGAGGTCCAACGGTCATCTTTGGTGCTTATAAAAGGGTTTGGTCTCGGGTGTCCCTTACTCCAAGTGACCGAAGAAGAACAGAAGATGGTTCATGTGATCCCCTTGGTATTGAGCACGGTCGCGGTGGCGTCAGCCATACTTATGTTCCTTATGATGGATGTTCGGAATCCCTACCGCATTCTCGGGCTTCTCGTAGTTCTAAGCAGTCTTCCCATCATTGTAATTGGGTTCTTGGTTGGGATCATTGGTTAGTGATGTTTTGATTGTGGGAAGTTGTAATCGTCAAGGTGTTTCTTAATAAAGGAGTACTTCATTCATGCTTGTTGTTATGGGTTTTCATTTATTTTCATTTTCTTTTTAGAGAAAGATGGTCCAATTAAAGGGAAACATATCATTATGCGAAACATGAATTCTTGGGTCGTTACATAGTACATACACCATATAAAATAAGTGAGTGGTGATTAAGGCATGTATCTCACAGAAATAAAAGTGGGATGAGATTCCCTTACCTTGTGTCTTGAATCTATTCACAGTCCTAAAAGATTCCTGTTTAATAAATGTATGTTTATTATACATATTTTTTAAAAACATATTCTTATATATAATACCATTTTTTTGATCATGTATTTATATTACCCTCTTGTTAATAATCCTATGTTAATGTTTCACTTTAGGTAATATTCGCTTTGTTCTTGGAATGTGTCTCAATTTGTTATATATTTTGTCCTTATAATTATACCATGATTCCATAATGTAAACCAAGATATACATATAATATATATTCAGTATATTTTTATCATAATAAACTATAGAATATAATGGTATTAAATGTAATACACTATTCATGTATATGATAATCCGTATGCGCGCATGAACATTGTTTCTGATTTTATTATCAAATTAAAAGAAAGAAATAAAATGAAATGTATGAACATGTTGTGTGTGAACGAATCACATCGCATTGAGGGGGTGATAGTCCACACTTCCTCAAATGAAATTATCACATTTACACCAAATGAAAAGTAGAAAGATATGTGTTGTAAAAGTAATAAATAATATGAAATATAGTATATTATATATAATATATAATAACATATTTTACATCATAATTTCAACTATGAGAGGAGGTAAAGGAAAAATTAAAAATTAGCGTTTCGTGAGGCGGTAGTTCACTGTACACGTAAACAATATGTTCGTTACCCATGAGATGGTGGTGTAAGTGTAGGTAAAAACCGTAGAATAAAAACATCATAGTATACTGCGTATAATATTTTTTTAAACAAACATTTAATAAATACAGTGTATGTGGTGGAGAAATAAAATAAAAGAAAGGATCTTGAGAGAAGATATTACCTCTTAATCGGGTAACTGCTTTGGGTCTATGCCAAAAGGATTCCCTGGGTTTATTTATTCCCAAAGAGAGGATTAAAGGAGGAAGGTAAATATGTTTGGAATTGTATCAGGTAAATATTTTCTAACCCTATGTGGTTTTATAGCTATGCATAAGAGGGAGAGGTGGTTGCCTTTTTTAAGGAAGGGAAATGAATCATTTGGTATTTTTGAAAATAAGTTAGGTCTACCCATGTTTGTACCTAAAAGAGTCATACCAAACCAAATAAACTCAATACTGGAAGGTTAATGGTGGAATAATAGCCATAAAATTGGTTTTTTACAAGTTTCTAAGTTATATGGGGTCTTAAATTTAATGTTTAGTCCTTAGATAAGCTTACTTTAATCTTAATTCATGTAATTAATTTCAATCACTTTCACTAAATTTTTTAACCAAAAACCAAGTTGACCATATTATAAATTATAAATTATGCTGATTCCAAATATGCGATTCATTTTTCCAAATACTAATCACATAATTGGATGAAATTAATATAAAAATAATATCACTGACGGGACGACACTATGGGTTTTTAAAGTAAAAACAATCAAAAGTTTTATAGGTTTTATATCAAATTTAAATGTAAAATTTATCTCAATGAAATAAATTGTATTAATTGATAAATATATTATATAAAAAAAAATTCAAACCAATTTAAATTATAATTTGAACATATAAGTAAATTTTATTAAAAAATAGTTTTGAATTAAAATCTTGTATTTTTAACTATTCATAAAAAATGAACCTTCTCAGAAAAATACTAAAATTTCACCCTAAGTTAATTTAGAAATTGTAAATTAAAAAATTAAGTTTTTTTTATCAAATTCAATATCTAAATCGGTCAAAAATAATTTTTATTTTTATTCACAGAAAGACATAAAAAAGTAGTTTGTTTGAGAAAATGGTATTATTAAATATATAAGGACTTTACCAAAAATTATATCTTTCATTGTCAATAAGTTTTATTTATATAAAAAAGTTAGAAAAAATATTTGAAAAGTATTTAGTACTATTAATATTACTATATTTAATGGCTTGGTTATAATTATCTCATTTAAATAATTATAACAATAAAATAAGGTTTCGTAGAAACATCAGTGTTGTGTGTAATGTTCGCCAAGTCACTATTCCATGTAAAGTACACCAAGTTTATGTCCCTTTTAATGTACTACAAGTTAATTTCATGAGAAAGGAATGTTTGAATTAGTTCATTATAAGATATAAATGGAAATTTAATTTATTTGAAAAAAATGTCCATAAAAACTCGGGGCGTTACATTCTACCCACCTCAAAATGAATTTCTCTTTCAAAATTCATCACTTGAGTAAAATAAATGAGGATATTTTTTATAAATAAAATCTTCATTTTCTCGCATATCTTCCTCTAATTGGCGATTTCTCAACAAAAAATTTACAAGGTGAGTGGTCTTGTCTCATAGAACTTTCTCTGATCGGTCTATACTTTCAATTGGTTGTTCTTCTTAAGAAAGATCCTTCTCTAGTGGTATAAACTCTAAGTTTAGTACATATGAAGGTTCTAGTATTTACTTTCTTAGGAGAGATACATCGAAAAAAATCATGGACTTGATACATATTTTGAGGAAGTTCTATGTAATAGGCTACCATCTCGATATGATCAAGAATATCAAACGAACTGACATACCTAGGGCTTAGTTTCCATTTCTTCCTGAATCACATAACCTTATTCAAGAGTGAGATTCATAGAAATTTTTTTTCACCAACATTAAATTCTATATTGCACCAATAGTTATCAATATAAATTTTCTATCAGCCTTGATCTGACTTGATAATCTGTTGAATTGATCTAACCTTCTCGACCATTTCTATAGCGACCTCAGGTCCCAATAGATTTCTTTCCCCAACTTCATCCCATCACATTGGAGCTCTATATTTATTCCCATAGAGGGCTTGATAATGTTCCATATGAAAGTTTGACTGAAATATATTATTTTAAGAAAACTCATCTAGAGGAATGTGTTGATCCCAACCACCTTTTAAATCCAAAGAATAAGATCTCAACATATCCTCTAGGCTTTGGATTTTTCTTTCTAACTGAACATCTATGTGAGGATGATAAGTAGTGATAAAACTCAATTTTATGTCAATTTATTGCTAAATACTTCACCAAAACTATGAGGTAAACATAAGATCCCGATAAGATACAGTATAATGAAGTACTCCATTCAACCTTACCACTTCTTAATGTATATCCTAGTAAGATGATCCATAGAGAATTATTCTTTTATAGCGATGAAGTGTGCTGACTTAGTAATGTTATTGACTACAACAAATATAACATTAAACCCTTCATAGGTTTTGGGTTTTCCAATGAAAAAAATCCATAGTGATATTCTCCCATTTCCATTCTGGTATGGGTAATAGATGCAACATCCTTTTAGACTTTTGTCATTTGTCTTTAACCTATTGGAATACCGAGCAACGAGATACAAACTCTACGATATCCCTCTTCATTCCATCCCACCAGAAGTATTCTTTCATGTCACTCTACATCTTCATACTTCTAGGATGAATAGAGAATAATTAACTATGAGATTCCTTTAACTCCTCCTTCAAATATGGTATGGAAGGAACACATACATGGTTCCCGAACCATATCATTCCATGATGATCATGTTTAAACTCAGGAATTTTTTGAATTTATTTTGCTACTTCTAATGTTTCTCTTTTGTCTCCTTAATCTTCACTTGGATAGAGGGTTGAAAATTCATTTGATAAAGACAATATTTTCCCCATGACTTTAGGATTTTTAGATCTATACTTTGAAAATCTAGAAATATTGGATCCTTTGTGATCCTCATCATGGATAAGCTAGCATGATCCTCCAGACTCAAATAATCTACCACCTTGTTTGCTTTCCCAGGGTGGTAATGTATTGAGTATTCATAATCCCTTATTATCTCCAACCAACTTATTTGGAACATGTTAAAATCCTTATCTGTGAATATATATTTCTGAATTTTATGACAATTATATATATATACCACTTATCTCTATAAAGATAATGTGTCCATATCTTTAATGAAAAAATGACCGCTACTAACTGCTAATCCAGTGTTGGGTAATTTTTCTCTTAAATCTTCAATTACTGCAAGGAATAAGTGATAAAAAAGTTTTTGTATATAAGAACACATCCTAATCCCTTCTCTGATGCATCACTAAATAATACCAAACATTCTTCACTATAGGGTAATATAATCACAGGTGCACTAAATAACCATCTCTTCAATTCCTTGAAAATTTCCTCACATTTATCTATCTAGAGGAACTCTACACACTTCAAAGTTAACTTTGTTAGTGGATTATATATTCATGAGAAATTCTCAAGAAACCATTGATAATATCTAGCTAAACCAAGAGATCTATGGATATCAATTACCATGGTTAGTCTTGGAAAACATTCAATAGCCTCCTTCTTTGATGGATTTACTACTATACCATATCTTGAAATTATGTGACCCAAAAATGAAACCTTTTTTCATCTAAAATTTACTCTTTTTAAATATTTCATATAGATTATACTTACTTAGGGTGTTTAGTACAATTATCAAGTGATTTTCTTTCTCTTACTTACTCTTTAAATGGATAAGAATATCATCTATAAATACTACCAAAAATTGATCAAGGTAATATCTAAAGAGTATAATCATTAAATAAATTAATATAGTAGGAGAATTAGTAATACCCAAAGGAATAAGTATATATCCATAGTGTCCATACCTTATAGGAAATGTCATCTTGGGTATATCCTCTTTCTTTACCCTCAATTGATGATATCCAGAATGAAGGTCAATCTTGGGAAAGTGTTGATCTATGCATAGTTGATCAAACAAGTCATCAATACATAGAAGTTGATACTTCTTCTTGATTTTTATCTTGTTAAAATCCTACTAATCAATGAATAGTATCATTGATTTGTCATTATTTTTCACAAAAAGTATCAGTGCACCCTAAGGTGACACACTTGGCCAAATGAATCCCTTATCAAGGTTTTCTTGGAGTTTCTTCTTTAATTCATACAAATCAATAAGATCTATTCTATAAGGAGTATTTGAAATTGGTGTGTAACTATGAATGAGTTATATTGAGAACTCAACATCACATTTTGGTGTAAGGATAGATAATTCTTCCATAAAGAAATCCACAAATCCCGAACAATAGGCATATTATCAATGTTAATTTTATCTCCAACCATTTGAGATGAAAAACCCTTTTGAATGATAATTAAGACCCATAAACTGTATGTAATATCCACAAGAATTTCATACTTATCGTCACATGAATGGATAATCATATGAGGTTTTGAAATATCAAATGTAGCTTTACTTACTTGATAATTTATGTGGGAATTATGGAGAGAAATACAATCCATGTCTAAGATAACATCTAATTCAACCAAAGGAGGAAGGAAAATATTTTCAAAATGCACATTCTCATAAACTTAAATTGGATAGGAATCATATAATTCTGGTGAAATCATCGTATCATTAGGGGATTTCACTACTAATTCCACTTCTAATTGTTTTGGTGAAATATTAACACCCTTGAGGTGAATTCTATGCATCTTTCTCTCCCTTAGCATTTTGAGATAATTTATTCCCTTCATTTCGACAATTAATTTCCTGATGACCTTAATTTATACACTTAAAACATTTAATAGACCCATTAAGAAAAATTCATCGATTGTTCTTCCCACATTTAGATCAAAAATGAAAATTTATCTTTTTTTTCTACATGGTTTTAGAGTTTCCTTCGAAATCCATCTTCCTTTTCTTGTCAAAACCATGAGGTTGATACATGAATTTAACTTCCATTTCAACTTGGATTTCACAATGCACAATAACTTCTTATAAACTAAAGTCTCTTATGTCCATCAACCTTTTGAGACTTATCTTTAATCCATTAAATAACCTATCAAATTTACTTTTGGGTTGAATGATAATTCTTGAATTGTACCTCACATGTCTCAAGAAATTATCCTTGTACGTACCAAAAAATTCATCAAACCTTTGCATAAACTCAATGAACTATTTATGAATATTGGTATAAGGAATATAAGGAAATTAATTATTTAAAATAAGTTCTTTAACTCATTCCAACCTATGGATTAAATATAATCTTGCTGACTCGTATTCTGGATTAGAGTCCACCGCTGGTTTTCTTTGCCTTCTAACCAATAGATACCCAAAATGAATTTATCATGCTCTAAAAACCAGATAATGGAGAATATATTATTAGTAGTATTGATCCATTGTTCAGTAACAATTGTATTAGAATACCCTCTTAAAGAAGGTGGAAGTTTCCTTATGAAGGACTTAACAGAATGTTGTTCCCTCCTTTTCTCATTTGGAAGTCCACCCCAATTCATAGTTATAGAAAGCTATCTGATCATAGAAATGAGTTTTTTAATTAAATATCCCATAGAATTTAGTTTCTTAGGATGAGAATAATTGAATTTTACATCACAATCACTATTAACATGGTTCCTTTGGGTTCCAGCCATTGATTAAAACCAAAACTCATAGAGTGAGAAACAATTATCATTTCGAAGAAGCACATAATCATGAAAATTCATTTATAGGATTTATAAATTAAGACTTTTTAATCAATGACACCATATGTTTATCCTAGGTTATTCATAGTAAAATTCTATTTCAATCCTTTATGATGGTTCATGAAGAGTTTTTGAATTCTCAAAGCATATCCCTCAGGATTTCATATAAGCACGTAGAAAGGCCCATTTTCATGTACCAGATTACCCTGTGTCAGGCCTGAAACATCTTTTCAGAGTTGTTACCCATATCTACATATATTCTAGAGTCATAGCCACTTGTATTATCAAGAAAAAGATTTATTTCTAGGAAACCACTCACTATATCCTTTACCAAAATTCCAAGATATTTTCCTACACTTTTACTTATCTATAGACTTATCCTTAGACTTGTCCTTAGGGTTCTCACTATGTTTTACCATCCTAGATTCCAAAGGTTAACCAATCCATTGATATGATACCAAATATAGAGACCCTATATTTTTGTACATTAACATTAAATAAATTTTGTAGAATACTTAAAATATTATAAAAACAAAAGCCCAAAGATCGTACTTGCCTAGTGCCTTTGGAAACATGGAAATGTAAACACTGATATAGAATTGAGCTACATTATCTCCAACTATGCTCTTCTAGATTAGAATCCTTCTTAAATAAATCAAACATAATACAAATCATTATAACCCAGGTAAAGAAACATAAAAAGGGATGAGATCAAATGCTCAGTAAAGGTAAACAAGGTAGATATGTAAGAATAATCATGAACACAAGGGTATGATAACACGATCATGAAAATAGATGATCATACCCAACATATCAAAGATTATAAACATGAATAATGACATGAATATTGGCAGTTCATAAGACCTGAATCATAAGTAAATTATAAATATAATCCATGAAAGCATAGAATATGAATAAAAAAAAGTATTTTGTGAAAATAAATAAGCATATATATTGATTTCCATAGTAGTTATGAAATTACTACCGATACCATCATAGTGTAAAAAGTCCTTTACAGAACTGGGTTCACACCTCATTCTAGCCCTATATTACTAAAATAAGTTCACTCCCCATTCTAGCCCAGTAATTCTAAATCGATTTCTTATCCCATTCCTACCTTATAATATTGAACCGAGTTCATTTCTCATTCCAGACATGTCTATCTCATGAGATATAAATATTTACCCAATGCATTTGAGGGAGATATGGGTTCTTCCCATCTCATAATGAAATCATACATACATGTTCAACAAGATCATAAATAATTATATCATAACCAATAAAAATAAATGGGTATTATAAACATGCAATCATATCATAACCTATGAAAAAACAATTTTCATAATCATTTCCTCATTAACATAACCCCTAAAAATAAGTGGTTTTCAAAATCATATAACATGTGAAAGAGAAATGGGTTTCATAAAAATCATTCCATAAAATCATAATCCATTTATAGAAATAATATAAATTTAAACATTGTATAATTTCCACAAAAATAAAATAGGAACACCAAGAGATGTTATTTTATATGGGAAATAATTTTTAAAGATCTTTTAAAAACATATGTTGAGGAAAATATCCTTTCTGCCTTGAAAAATGGTTTTTAAAATATAAAACCTTTTAAAAAAAACTTCTTTGATAAAAAATTTGAAAAAAAATAAATGAATCATTAAAAACCACAAAAATTTTTGAAAATCATTTTTTACTTGAAAATGGTCTTTAAATATTTTTTTATTTTTTTTGAAAACATGGTTTTTGAATAAAATAGATTTCCAATCAAAGAGAAAGACAATCCGATTTTACTTAAAAACAATCTCTTAAGTAACAAAGAGTGGGAAAATAGTACTAACACATGAGTATATACTTAATAACCAAAGAATAAGAAAATTCATGAGTGTTCTTGAGATATGGATCATAATATTTCATTAAAAAAGCAAAATCACTAGCAATCTCGAAAAGCGATGAGATTGTTTCAATAAACCCTTACCACTTAGTTACTTAGGATCATACTCTCCATGTAAGAAAAGTTAATTAAATTAAGCTTAAAATATCATGAAAATAATTATATTCATGATATAACATGTAAAATGTAATTATATACACCTCAAAAATAATTTAGGTTCATAAAAAGGCATGATTCTCAAAGAAAGAAAATTGAGAAAAAACTATTTTACCGATTAGGTAACCTTTTAAACTAAAACCCCATGAATGAAAGATAATAAATTAGATATGTGGATACCCATAAATTTATTTATAAGAGACATAAAATACATTCATGTTCAGTACATACACAACACAAAACAATTGAGTGGTGATTATGGGATGTATCTCACAAAAATAAAAGTGATATGATATTCTCGTACCTTGTGTCTTGAATCACTTCATACTCATACAAGATTCCGGTATAGTAAATTCATGTTTATTATATATCTTTTATAGAAAATTTTTTCTATATATCATGCCATATATTTTTTTATCATGACCTTATATTTCCCTCTTGTTAATAATCCTATGCTAAGGATTCACTTCAAGTAATATTCACTTTATTTTACACATCTGTCTTAATTTATTATATCTTTGCTACTTATACTTATATCATGATTCCAGAATGTAAATAATGATATAATATCATGTATATTTATTATGTTTTAATTATAATAACATATATAATATAAATATATGAAATAGAATACAATGTTCATAGACACGGTAAGCCGTACATACACATGAATGTTGTTTCTAATTTTATTTTTGTCTTGAAAGAATGAAAGAAAATGAAATATATGAATATATGTATGTAATATCAATAAATTAAAATTAAAATTATATATATATATATCATAAAGGTTCATTAAATCCATCCTTAATACATTCCTTGTAGTGTGTGAATGAATCTGATCGCTTTGATGGGGATGTAGTCTACACTTCCTCAAATAAAATTATTGCATTTACACCTAATGGAAAGTTAAAATATATGTATTGTAAAAGGAATACATAAAATTAATTATATAATATAATATATAATATTCTAAATTGAGTTTCCATCATAATATTCACCCTGGGAAGTGGTAAAGAAAAAATGAACAATCATCGTTTCAAGAGATGATAGTTAACCATACACAAAAACAATATGTTTGTTAGCCATAAGATAGAGGTGTATGTATGTTTATGTAGAAAAAATAGTATAAAACATCCTAGTATATTTATGATACTATTTTTTTTATAATTTTTTTTAATAAATATAGTCTAGGGGGTGGATAAAAAAATAAAAGAAATGAGTTTGAGAGAAGACATTACCTCTTAATCTGGTAACTCCACTTAGTCTGTGCCAAAAGGCTTCCTTGTGATTCCTTCTACCAAAAGGGAGTATTCAAGGATTATAGTATGGATATTTTATGTTTTTTGGGTAGATATTTTCTTAGAATAATTGTTTTGAGATGTGTTAAGATGAGGTAGAGGTGGTGGCCTTTTATAGGGAATGGAAAAGAATCAATTGATATTTTTAAAAAAAAGTTAGGTGTACCCACATTTTTAACTAAAAATGTCATACCAGTCCAAAAAAATAAATAATTGAAGTTTAATGGATTCATAATAGCCATAAAATGAGTGATATAAAAGTATATAAGTCATTTTGGGCCTTAAATTCAAGGTTTAGTCCTTATTTAAGCATAATTTAACCATAATAATTGTAATAAATTTTAATCACTTTCAATAATATTTTTGGTCAAAAACTAAGTTTAACTTATTATAAATAATTAATTATGATGATTAAAAATATTTAATCCATCTTTCCATATTTTAATCACTTATTTGGTAGAAATTAATTTAAAAATAATCCTGTGGACTGGACAACACTGTGAGTTTTTAAAGTAAAAACGATCAAACGTTTGCTACGTTTTTATATCTTATTTATATGCGAAATTTATCTCAATTACCTAAATTTTATTAATATATAAAAATAATATCTAATTATAATTTTAAAACAATTTAAAATATAACTAAACCTTAGAAATAAATTTAATGAAAAAGTAGTTTTGAATTAAAATAGAGAATTTTTCACTATTCATCCAAAAACGAAGTTTCTCAGAAAAGTCAAAATATTTCACCCCAAGATAATTTAGAAATTATAAATTATAAAATAAATTTAATTTTATAAAATTAAATTTCTAAATAATTCTAAAATTAATTTTATTGTCTTTCACAGAAGGACACAAAAAATAGTTTGTTAGAGAAAATAATATTTTTAAATATGTAAGGACTTAACTACAAATTATATCTTTTATTATAAATATATTTTATTTATATAAAATAATTATAAAAAATATTCTAAAAGCATTAATTACTATTAATATTCCTAAAATTAATGGCTAGGTTATAATTATCTCATTTAAATAATTATAACAATAAAATGATATTTTGTAGAAACATTGGTGTTGTGCGTAACGTATGCCTTGTTGTTGTTAGATGTAAAATATTCCAAGTCAATATTCCATGTATTTATTCCAATTGTATGATTTGTGAAATTTTTAATTAGTGAATTTCAATATATAAATGATAATTTAGTTTTTTCAAAAAAAAATGTCCTTAAAAACTCAAGGTGTTACACAATATTTCTTTGATATTGCAATTATATGGTTTCAACCACACATTATTCATTTTTTTAGAATATTAGATAGGTTTGTATGGATTTAATAATAACTACCTTGTTTGAATTAAAATTTTAGGAATGAGTCATGCATATAGAGTAGTGGTTATGTTGAGCATATTTGAGCCCGACCAACAAAATGGATTAATATACACAAGCCCAAAGCTAATCCAAACCCCGAATTTTAAAAAATAAAATAAGTAGAGGAAATAAATGGAGGATAAAGGAAAATTTACCCATCCTATCTAATCATATAATCATCAAAAATCATTTTATATTTTTCTAGTTGAATCATGAAAATATAATGGTGAAGGTTATTGTGGGAGAAAATGGAATATTTGATAATTATCACTCACCAATCCTTACAATTGAACATTAAATATGGAGAAAATATGATATTGGTGTCATGTTTACTTTTAGGCATGTAATTTCAATGGGTAACACATTCAGTTAGAGGTTATTTTCCTTATATCACTGGTGGAGAGGAAAAATTCATAGTAAAAGGGCCATACGGAGAACAGTAAGGGAATATATGAGCTATAACGATAAATGTGGCTTGGAATTGGGAGAGAATTTTTATTTATATGTGGATAGAAATATCAAAAAGAGGATCCATTGGTGATACACTAGAGGATATTCTGAAGGAGTAGACAATATACCACTAGTGGAACTTGGGAGGGATTTTGGAGCTCTCACATTGATAACTTATTTCCTCTCCCCATTTCTATATTTTTCACTATAACATTGTCTATTGTGAACTTATTAAAATAATTTGATAATATTAGAATGATCATTGGATAAAACTAAAATAGGGTAATGTTATTTCAATTCTTATTAATATAACTTCATTCTATTGTAATGTATTACTGTAAATTACATTGGTCTTCATTATTCATGTAATGAACATTTTTGAAATGTTGGGAACCAATGGGAACTATTACCAACATCATTTTTGAAACAATTTGATCATATAAGATTCTATAGGAGAAAGGTATTGCTTAATGGGGTTATGATATTAATATTAACTATGAACATTATCTTTGTGTAAAACTAGTTTCATCATTGTAACGATATTTCACTCACCACCATAATTTCCTTCCTCCAATCCATTATTTCTTTGTCCATGTTATAGTTTTCTAGAAAATGTTTCTTATATACTTGGTAACACACACATATTATAAGTACTTATCTATTGATATACCCCTATTCACTACTTTACTAGTTTTTAATAGGGGTTTTAAATAATTAATTTTCCTCAAACTCAGTTAACAACCTAGGTACCTGGTCATTAATGTTTGGTATTTAAAGATACTCATATATTAAGATATAAGGTTGTTACATTACCCCCAATTAAATAAATATAATCCTCCAAATTTTATTCATTGTATTTTTTATAGGGAAGTCATAATTAATTATACACCGTAAGATGATCATGGGTTTATTTAGAAAGTTGAATGAGATTTATCTATATGAAAAATTATTATACACAATTTATAAAGAGAGTTAATCCATTTCTAATTTAATATATAATTATAATAAGGTAAAAATATCTATATCCATAGGAAATAAGTTCCCACAAGCCTTGAAAATGATTTATATGATAATCATACCATTAGGGGTTTTTATAACTCAATATCCAGTAGTTGGTGAAAACATACGTGACATGGGAAACTAGAAAATATAGAGTGAAAACTCACAATATGATTCATTAACAGTAGCTATATAGGATGTTCCTTGTTTACGTAGTTATTGAAGACTATCATCATTTTTATCCTAGGGATGGGGGCATTGAGTCACATAATTCTCAAATCTCTTTCAAATGAAGAAACATATTTTTATATATTCCCACTTTCCTCTACACTTGTGAGTTTGATGGCCTTCATCATCTTCATTACTTGATCTTTCATGATACTCCATATTTCTCTTTTTTGGTGTGTTTGGGACTTTGAATACATTCACATTGATAATAATATTTAATGACAGTTGGTTTGGAAAAATCACAAGGCTCTAGACTCCAACTCCAACTATGATGGGTTTTTAATTAAGGTAACCTCCCCATTGTTTCTCACACCATGGTTCCATGTAGTTCCATCCATCACAAAAACCAAAAGGGTTTCCACGAGTGAAAAAAATAAATAATAAAGAGGAATTATCATAACCTAACATAAAAGGGTTCCACACTAAAAACCTTTTACCCTTATCACCACATAACCTATAATTATTTTAGTTCAACCTACACTGATCACAATTTAACCTATATAATTCTGGTTTCAAACTAGGCTACAATGAGTTGAGTTATATCATAATTATAAACCTAATACTTAAAATATATACCCCAAATTACCATCAAAATTCTTAAAATATTCCAAAAAAAATAATCATTAAAATATATGCTCTCAAAATCCAACTTATCCTTCCTCAAGTGACATTAATCCTTCATACAACAATATAACTAAGTATTTATATACCCTAATCATATAATCTTAATAAAATAACATTAATGAAACCTATTGGAATCTTTAAGACATTTGAACACAATAGGATTATATATTCCTCCAAAAATGAACTCTATCATTAACCCTCAGATGGTATTAATCAGTAGTTTATAATTTCACACACTAGTCATTATATATCATAATACCAAGAAATTAGAATAAATACTCAAAAAATATCATTAATCAATTATTAATCCCATGTTACCAATAAATATCTAACTTATTTCTTCAAAATCAAACCACCCTTTAATATCTCATCATTATATATATATATTAAACTTAATATTTATCCATAACTCAATCATGTGTTCTTAAATAGTTATCCACAAAAATATAACCTTGTCACAAAATCTATTATCAAAGTTATTAATACCATTTAATATATGTTTTTATACATTTAAAGTAAAACTATAATGAAGTAAAATAATTATATGATTTATATAATGCTTATATATTTTAGAAAATACCAAAATATCATCGATAAATATCAATCTATAATAAAAATAGCTAAGAGTATCATAAATTAATTTTATTATAATATCAACCTCACTTCCATAGGAAAGACTTGGAAACTCACCTTTTTCCATCATAATAAAAATATACTAAAATTTTAATCCATTTAAGAACTCTCTCTTATTTAGTTATAATACATAATTGTTTATGGATAAATAACTTTATCAGCTTCATTTTGTTATCCTTTTTCAACCAAATAATAAATTCAAAATGGTTATGATAATATCCAAAATATGAATATGAAAGAATCAATGTAAATATGTCTCTCTTTATGACACCTTTTTTTTAAATATAATACTTATGGTTAAATCTATGACTCTCCTTATTCAATCCTTGGTTTTCCATGATCATTGTTCAATTAGGTTATTTAATCAGATTAGTTAGCATCATTATTAAATAATTCATAATGGTTTATAAAGGGAATGTGAATATACCAAAGAATATACCCTAGGAGTTTCTCTATAGGTGTGCAGTCTTAGTCCCACCCATCATGCATTAGACTGGTGATTGAGTCCATGATCAATCAACCCTTTTTAGGTTGATTCACCCTTGGTTCATTTGTTACACAACCAAATCCAGTTTCCAATATCCAAATAGGTTTGTATTTCAAGGAAAAACCACATAATATATACTTTACCAAAATATCATGATGTTATCTAATAATTACACTTATTCCAAGGGATTTAATTGAATTTTTATTATCCTAGTCCCCAAATAAAATTTTCATTGTTTCCTTAACATTAAATTATATAATATTCCAAAGGATTATCTATACCTTTTAAATTATGATCAATCATAACTTATTATTAGTTAATTTATCCTAAAAAACATCTTAATATATAAAGTTATAAAAACCTTTCCATTGTTAATAATTCTGGTTCCCTAGACCCACACACCTAGATCTCATGTTCATAAACACATAAATTACATACTTGATTTGATAACTTTGTAAAATCAAGGATCAAACCAACATTAATTACAAAATCAAAAATATTATTGAATTTCTCATATCCAAAGTAACTTTTTATGTTTATTGATTTATAGAATTGGGGAAAAACATATAATGATCAATCCTATATTCTTATTTTAAAATGGAAAGATTTCCCATTATATATAAAACTACTTAACTCATGATGAGTCTTCAACATCTCCCATTTTTTTCACATGTGTTGTCTTTATAAATACTTCATGTATGATAATTTTTTCTATAACTTGGGAAAATTGAAACATATTATTGAGTGAGATCAAACGACCAGTAAGCAAAATATATAACTGAAGTAATCATGGAATAAACATGGCCTAAACATTATGACCGAATTAGCTGAATAATATTAATCCATAATCAACATGAAACTGAAATCATGATTTGTCAATGATAAAAAAATAAGTCATAGATATCAATAATACTGATCTGATAATGGTAGATTGCAAAATTCCTGACGTCAAACCTATGATCAAGGCATTATTTCAAGACACTTTAATTACTGCTGAGACCACATTCAAGAAATAACGCTGAAATTGGAATTTATATAAGAAATAACCAAAGCTGTTATCTATCATGAGACATGTCGATGCATAAAGAATATATATAATTATTGGCCCACCCATCACCTAATTATGTCTAATGCATCCACTATAAGAGTTATGTATACCTTTTATACCATTCTCTAATGAATCTCTTACTTAATAAAACTTGTCTATATATATAATAAATAACACGGAATATCAATACATGATCTACCTACATTGGAAGTCAATAATAATCAAGAATTCAAAAACGTCCCCCATGTCAATTAAAGGGATATTATGATCATGAACAATCCTGAGAATGAATGTAGATGGTGAAAAAAATACAAATTCAACATTCTAATAACCGTTTCTATTTGTATAATAAAACATGTAATATCAATACTTTTCCATATGTTAATAAAATCATAAAATTTTTTATAGGTGAACTTTATCTAATCAGAATTAGGTAAAATGTGATATTTACACTATGTAAATCATTGAGTATATGTCTAATTCAATACTTAAAAAATATGATCATAAGAAATCCATGGGAAGGAGGTGGATATTTTCAAATGAACATATCCCTAGTGTAATAAATGAAACATAGAAGGATGTTGACATAGATGAAAAAATACCTGTCAAATAATACTTAAATGATACCACCTAATAAGGGATCAAGAATTGGATTATTTGGTAATGTCTGTTCATTTCAACAAAATGATAAAACATTTTTACTAGAGGATATATTGTTAGACCTAAACATTATTCGGGAAAGGAATTTTAAAAAATGGAAATGAAAGTGAAAACTTAAAAGATCTTTAATATATTTTTTAACATTGTCATAAAAGATGAAGTTACCAGGAACTTCCAAAATAATTTTTCAAAAGTTTAAGTGAAAAACAATTTAAAACCTTTAGTTTTTAAATAATCTCCATTAATGGATCCTTGAAAATAGAATAAATTTTTATGTTGAAATTTGGATCCAAAACATTTCATTATGAAAGGGAAACTTTTAATACTTGAAATTACCATCGTTTAAAACCCATATTGTAAATGGAGTAACAAAAATGTATTTTAAATAAAACTATATTTTATGAAATATGATTATAAAATACCATAATGTATTAGGTTTTGAGAACCCAATCATGGAAGTGTAATGTTCAATATAAAACATTATAACTTAAATAAGGGGATTTGAGTTACTAAAGATCCTTTCTACTGGGGAATCAACCATATCATGTAAAAAACGAATAAGAGAACATTATTTAGATAGTAACTCCCAAAAAATACAAAATTGTGTTCTAATGAATATCCATTGGCAGTGAATATAACATACAAAGGAACCACGGTGCTTAACATGTAACATGTGTCAAAAAATCATAATTGAGTCTAAGAAAAATATTACAGCTTGAGTAACACTCTAATAAAAACCGATTAGGGGGGGGGGTTGATTAAAATTTAAATACCGTTAATTAAGAAATTTAATTATATAATATCTCTCATAGGTCATATATATACACTACATTAAGGAAATTAAATGTACAATATAAGACATGTCTCACAGAAAGGAATTGAGATGAAAAAACCTTGCCACTTCGGTAATGTTTGGATCTGAAAAATCTCTGAGTTAAAAAAATAAATATGTATATACCATGAAATAAAATTTATTATTAGTATAATATTTCAAATTGGAAGTATAGATACCTTGAAAATGAAAATAATTTCACAAATACATTACTTGTCTTAAATAAGGGAAATTGAGATTAAAACCCTTACCTTGTTCTAAATTATTTTGGTGCACACGTTTAATTTACTAAATAATTAAGTTAAGTGAATTAGAAAAATTAATAACAAACTTATAATTTTTTATTTAATTTCATATGGACCATTGTTTATCATATTCTCTTTATTTATTATATAGTTTTATTGTCTATGTCAATTACTTGAGTTATACGGTAAATTTTACATAACTCATCATATATGTTGACAATGGTAGAAAGAATCAAAAAAATAGTTTCATATTATCTAAAATAAAAATATTTTTATGTAAATAAATTTATTTTGTTAAATATATTTTTAAATCCAACCATTATTTTTTGAGATGAAAAATGAAACCCATTTCTTGTGGAGCTGATAGTTCACACATAGACACAATTAATGTTTCCATTTCCCAATGAATGAGAGGGAAAGAAGTTAAATGATAATTTAAAATTTTAGATTTATATTAATATTATATAAATAATATTTATTCATCCCTTATATCCTTTTTATCATCCATTAATGTCAGTGTTAAAAAATGGAAGACATTTCTTTGTGGAGGATGTACTCTTTGCAATGCACTAACAATGCCTTTGTTTTTGTTAGAAGATGGAGATGAATAAATAATTGTTATTATATTAATATAATAACATATCAGTATATAAATGATACTTATATAATTATATTATTACAAATATAGGATATTTGGAAGAGGAATACTAATGAGATAAACTTAAGAAGGAGATAATACTTATGTTGGAGACTTGATATTTCCTTTGAATACTCCTTGGAATTTAAGGGAATGGGATACAGTAATGTTAATAGTGTCTTAATAAAATGAAATGTAATTATAAGATAAGATATCTAGGTTGTAGTTAAACTAAAATTTTATTATTATGTGAATGTTTGAAAGGGTAAATGATCCCCTTTTATAAGAGTGGAAAATGACACTTTGGGAAAAAAACTTTATATTGTAATAATGTCATGAAGCTATTCCAAGGTAAATGGATCCAAAGTTTCAAAATAATGTATTTTAGGGTGACTTTGTGCCAAAAAATATTCAAATATATATTTCCACTCATATTTTAAACATGTTATATGGTTTTTACCATTATGTTTTTATATTTTACTCTTTTACTTTTAAATTAGCTAACTAGTTTTTAACTAAATGATTTTATGATTTATTAAAAATATATCATTACACATATAAAAAAAATTTGGCGTGATAGAAATTTTTTTACATATATCTAATCCAATTAAACATATAAATTCTATAAACATAACTTTTAAATTGAAATATATAATTTTTATAAAAAACGGTTTTGTAGATAAATGACATTTTGACCACTATAGATTTGTAATCTTATTTAGTTTGACTACCAAATAAATGAGTGATAAAATATTTATCTTTGGGTTTATAAATAATATTATATTAATTATTTAAATTATTCTAAATTAATTTATTTTATATAAATTCCTTTATATAAATAAAATAATAATTTTAAAATAAACATTTCACCATTATCATGGTAATTAATATTAATTCTAACAGTCTCAATTTTATACCCAAAAATGAAATCATCCGTATTCAATAATATAAAAATTATTATATGATACATATGAATAATTATAATATATAAAATTTCTATTTCTAGGGAAATTAATCTTAACATTAGCATTTGTAACACATAAAAACTTGTTTTTATAAATGTGAATTTTTAAGCATAAAGTTTCGGTATAGGGAAAAAATATCAATGTTATTTATTATAGAGATATTAATTATAATATTATTGATTAAGTAATAGTCATTTTAAGGTGAAATAAATATGTAACCAAATTT
The DNA here is from genome assembly GCA_963277665.1 of Viscum album. NCBI lineage: Eukaryota > Viridiplantae > Streptophyta > Magnoliopsida > Santalales > Viscaceae > Viscum > Viscum album. The sequence goes on along the minus strand of OY728130.1, from coordinate 1,087,677,678 downwards.
TCTGCAAGTGTAAACTTAATTATAGAAACAGATGAAAAAATTGTTTTCATAAAGTATTACTTGTTTTTTTAAAATGATATTTGTGGGTTTTATAAATTTTAACTATATTTTTAAATTATCTAATTTATATTATAAATATATAGTTTTTATATATAAAATATTTTTAGAAATTACTAAGTTATATAAAAGTGAAAGTATTAGAAAAATCTTAATTTTTCACTATTCACCCATAAATTGATTATTTTAGAAAAATATAAAAAAGAAAACCTAAGTTAATTTCATTATGAGGTATTAAATAATGAATTTTAATTTATCAAATTAAAATTCTAAAAATAGTAAATTTATATTTCTAATAGGAAATACATAATATAATTAAAATAAATTGAATTTTAAATAACCTTTTCAATAAGATCTTATATTAATTATTTACCCTATAAAGGTAATAAATATTAAAGTTTTACCATATTAATGTTTGTTTTTTAAAATGTTGGGGTCAAAGCCTCATTTTTATTATTAAAGAAAATAACATTTTTTAACTGGGTAGAGGGAGACCCATTATATATCTTGAAGGCCTAAGATATAGTGGTCTGAATACAAGCCCCAAAGCCCTTTTTTTCCCTAAATGGCCCTTCGGTGAATAATATTACTACAATACCTAGGCTGCTACATTCCTGGCTATAGTAACACTACCACTACAGTTCCTAGTATAGTACCCTCTGCCGCTATAGTGAAACCACTACTACAGTCGTCACTGCAACCATAATACTACAATACCCTATTACAGTGATGCTACAATCACATGGGTATTCTGGATTATGCCTCAAGACATTAAATCTCATACAAGAACACACATTTTTAACTATTGTCACTACAGTTAAAATACATTTATACATGATAAACTCATGCCGCTACAACCCACACACATGTTTATGTAAAACTGAGACCAAACATAACCCATGTAGACATTTACCCTATAATATAAGCCATCAAATCCTAGATACACCCACACATCATGATATATAAAAAAAGAGATCAAGGTAGAGGGAAAATTAAGTTGTATGTTCCCTCACAAACCATGATATTGGAGAAAACAAATCAAGAAAAAAAATATTTGGGTGTCTGGCCTTCCCAACTCTGGTGGTGGGGTGTATGAAATTAGAAAATACAATGAATAATATAGAAGAGAACCAAACAAAGGGAAATTACCAAACATTAGATTTAAATATATCTATCAACCCATATGAAAGATGATTTCCACTACTAAGGTCTAGGAGTCAAGATCTCATACTTTCACATTAGCTTTAAGATTCAACATCATTACTAATTTTCATTTAGAAATTAAAAATTACCAACCATTCATGAATCCCATTAAAAATTAGGGTTTAATATTTCCATTTCATCACAAGCTAACATGAATTAGTAATTCATATTACCATTTCCATATTTCTATTCCATGATCTTAAATAATCAATCCAACCATCCTAAGGTTTTTATTTAATTTATTAATCATTATCTTTATAAAAAACCATCCTACTAGTTCATTACTAATTCATTTACTATTACATAATCTTTGTATTCTAATACTTGACCAAAATTACCACATGGTAAAACCCCCTAGACCATGCCATAACAGATAAAGTTTTCACTAAAACTACAACATAGAAATGGAGTCTAAGTAACAAGGGGTCCAGGTCCAACCTCCATTTAGAATCCATGGATAAATCCCCAATATATCTCCCCTAATCCTATAATCCTAGGGTACCACAATGGTATTGTCCCATTCCAACAAATTAAAGATCCTATAGATGGTATAGAAAATAAAACCCGATTCTTGAGCCTCTATATCTTAACATATGTCTGACGCCACAATGAACCCTCAAGAGGCAATTATTCCCAAACCCTTATCCCAAGACTATATGTCATAATAACCATGGATATACAGCAAGTCCCATATACAAAACTACATAACCCCACAGACTCAATAACCAAACCACAACCAATTGTGTAAGGGTCATTTTTTAGCATGTACACATGGAAACCATGATGCAATCCATCCCTCCATCCTTCAAGGGAACTATATAAGATTAATTTCCTTTTCTAGAATCCCACCACAGATCCTCCATCCCATAATGTCTATTTTCACACCACAATCCTGGTTTCTAGCTAAATTTTGAGCTTATAATCCACCCTTAATTATTATATCTATTCCCAAACATCTCTAACCACCCAAAAAACAAAAAGGAAGGGCTCATGAAAAAATATTCCCTTACACAAAAAATAAGAGTAACAGTATTTCATACAAAATAATATATAAAAGCTAATATTAGACTGTCAACCTACATCAATGATGTCCCATATAGTTTCATTACATCCTAAATGTTATCAAGTTTTGAAATTTATAAACATGAAATGCAATCACTAAAACTGTTAAGGAGTAGTTTATGATATTCATTACTAAGGTCAAACTCACTAAAACAAGGTAACATAATATTGGAAGATCTAAAAAAAATTTAATTTGAATGATTTAAAAAGGAAAGAAATTTGTTCTTTTATTTTGAAATAATAATAGATAATTATGGTACAAATTTTATACAAATTCAGTTTCATGGAATATTGAAACATCAAAAAAATTATCAGTAAACTTATAATTGTTGGATTTGAATCTATCAACTTCTTGGTATTGGTCATCACTCTCCAATCACTAAGATCCCCTTTTCTTGTTGTAATTTACTTTGGGTAACTTAAAAATAGGTTAATACTAATCTAATTTTAAATATACAATATAACTCTTCCAATGGTCATATAGAAAGATACAAAATAATTGATGCAGAAAAGGGAACTACCACTTTTATGGAAAAAATGTTCATACTCTATGAATTAATAATATATTTAAAAGAAATAATAAATGGAAAAAACCCACATGAACTACCATAGAAAGAAAATTAAATAAATCAATCCACGTTCATTATAAAATCCAAGATATAAAAACCACCCCGTCATGTAAGCCATGAGAGGGTAAAAATAAAAAACAAATCTAACCAGTAGTAATTCATTTCCAAAATTCATCAAATCCCCCAATAATGAACCACCATAGGAAAAGTTTTTTCAAAATTAGTTTTTCTTGCTTCCTTTTATAGGAAAATATCCCCCAAATTTATTTCATCATATCACCTTGTATTTTATTATGATTATACCTCTTCAAGTTGAATTACAATTGATGTAGAGAGGTAGTGAAGTCTGAGAACAATATCCCCTATTTTGATAGGGTTTATCCCATATCATGTTCTTTGAAGATATTGTTTTGATTTCAAATTCAAAATATGGAAACTGTATCATTTGTCACACACCAAAGAGAGGTTTTTGGAATCTTTTTTTGGAATCAAATGCGGGGGAATAAGATGGAATTTAAAAGGGTGGTATGAAATGACTAAAAAAAATATGATAAAATTTGTATATAGGGTAATGATGAAACACATTGAACATGTTGGACAACAATGGTTCTTTGAGCATATGTAGCAGTGGGCATCACAAATTGGGTTTCACAAAAGCTTATTGAGGTGATGCAATGACCCCACATGTTCGATTTTGATCTTCAAGGGGTGAGGACATATCATGGATGATTATCAATGAAAATAGGGAGGTGCATCTGGGTGTGTATTTTCACATAGATTTTGTAAATTTTATTTTTCGATTCATGTTTATGAATTCTAATATATTTTGTACTCTCTATTTTATAGTTAATTTTTTTTAGAGTTTCCACATGGTTTTTTAGTACTTCGCAAGGAGGGTTTTTTCTATGTTAAAATTTTTGTTGCCATCTATTTTATTCTATTTGGTTTTCACTATATTTACACTAATAATTCTCACTATATTTGTGCCACAAATAAATAATTATCCTAAGATAGATCTGTTTCCTCCCCAATAAATGGGTTTAAAGGAGGCTATATATCCTTATTTCTAATTGGATATGGTTGATTAAAACAAAAGGGATTTCTACCATCCTAAAAATGTTTAAAGGGAAAAATTATTTTATTATATGGAAGAAGAATGTAGAAAATATTTTGTTTGGTAAGAATATAGTGAAGGCACTAAAGAAAAAATAAAAAAAATCAAGAGATGATGAGCATTGGTGATAGGTAGGATATGAGAGTGCTAGTGAAAATAAAAGTCTAGATGTATTGGGGTAATAATACACTGCATAAGGTGATGAATTTGATGGATTTAGAGGATATTTAGGAAATTATTGAAATTAGCTATAAATCAAAATCCAAAAAAAAATCATTTATATTGGCAAAAATGATTGTATATTTTGAGAATTCCAGAGAATGGAGATTTAGGTAAACGTATGGATGAATTTACCAAAATTTCAATGGATCTGTATTCTGTGGTAATCATGATTCATGGTAAAGGTACCATAGTAACATGGTGCTTATTTTGGTTTTATAACTAGATTCATATGATAATATCATCACTAATTATCTATTCAAGAAAGACACTCTAAAGATTGATGATGTGACATCATTATTGTTGATTAATGATACTTGGTGAAAGACCAATAATGGTTATTATTTAGATAATAGTGGTATTATGGTTATGATAGATGAACACAGAAATTAGAGAGTTCGGTTGAAAACAAAAATAAATGTCTAGTGACTATTTTACAAAAAGGAGGTCCATTTTTAGAGAATATACTACGCTTTGAAAAAGCTTATGTAAAAAATATGATGTCCCACACTGATTCTAAGGATACCAGTGTCTGTCTTATACAAGGTGAAGGTGATTTACATTTTATTGGAATTTATTACTTTAGGTTATATTATTAAAACTAATGAGTGGTTTATTCAACAAATTCATTCCATATTTCACTAAATAGGAAAATATTATACATATACATATAATTTGACTTTGGTAGATTAAATATGGGAAACAAATATTCTACTGATTTCATTGGTGTTGGTGATATTTGTTTCACTATAAATGATGGTTGTACACTAAAGTTGTGGGATGTGAAAAATGTAAAAGGTATATGACACAATTTTATATCTAGTTGTACTATTGATAATGATGAATTTGAGATTTTTATTTTTCAATGGAAGATGGATATTATTCAGAGGGTCATTGGTTTATGTGTGAGGAAAAATTGAAGAAACACTTTACATGTTATCTGTAAATGTATCACCTGGATGTTTTTATGAAATATTTAATTTAAATAATTTTTATTCTTTTGTAGCTTACTTTGAATGAAATATTGAGTTTAAAAAAACCACAAGACACCTATATTATAAAATTACTATTATAGACTAGCCGTTAGGCTAGTAGGAATAATTATAACTTACTTATGAAAATTCAATGTGAATTCATTAGCTATCAATTATTTATGAAAAATAAAAATCAATTAGACATTTTTATTTTTGAGTGAATTAATTTTGGTAATGAAATTAATGTGATATATATGTTTTATATACTTAATAAAATATTTTTTATACCAATTAATATTTAGTCATAGGGTATGGATAAAACCATATTTGATGTATAAAAACCTATTTTCTTATTTTTAATTTTACACCTTTGAATGGTAAAACCATTTTAAAACAATGTTTTGATAAATATAATTTTCATATGACAACATAAACTTGTTATTTTGAAGTAGGATATCAAACTTTACTTTGGATGAATTTCTGATATTTGTTTGATAGCTTTAATGTTTTGACGAATAGTAAAAATATGCTAAATTTTAATTGAAAATAACCTTTTTCATTGAAATAACTTATATCATTAAATTATATTACTGAATGGTTTAAAAGTAAAAATACAATATATTCATACCATTTAATATAATTTAGATTGTTGGAAATAATTTTACATTAAATTTAGATGTAAAAACATTTCAATCTTTTGTAATATTTTAACTTTTAGAACTCGTTTTCTTATTTCAGCAACGAGATTAATTTTAAATTAATTGTTAATTTTTTTGTATTTTCAATTTTTAAAAATGGATTCCATATTTATAATCAGTAGGTCCTAATTATGTTAATAGTCTACTTTTATTTTTGGCCATTATGAACAGTAACTTTGGTAATTATGTTTACTACCATGGTTAACGGTAAATCTGGTAATTCAATGTAAAAATAATATTATAAAATTACCTTAACACCTATAAAAATACTATTGGATGAATAACTTCGACACTTATCATTTATTTATTGAAATGGAATAACTTAATTGCCACTTACCTATGAATATGACATGAATATAAGAAAAACTAATGAATGTGACGAAATGTCACAATCTCATTTTATATAAGTATATTAATTTTAATATATGAATAAGTAGAAGATAATATCAACTATAGATAGTATATGGAAATATAAAATAATTAACTAAAAAATAGAAATTTATTTATAATTATTAGAGATTAAATAATTACCATTAATGATGACACAATAATGATGTAGAAATTATTTTATTAATAGAAGTATCAAAACAATGGTTTTAAAAATATTAAAAGAAATATCATATGAACTAATTAATTTTCTCTACTAATTTTATAGGTGACTATGAGATGTTATTAGTATATTAAATATTTTTTTTAGAATTTATCTTTTGTGTGGATTTTATTTAAAGTCAAATAAATGAATAGTGTCAAAATTGACACTATTGATATTTTATAAAAATAAAATTTTAATAAATTATTTAAAAATCATAAAAAAATTTAAAAATTAAAAATTAAATATTATAAGGTCTAAAATGTTATAAAATATCCATTTATTGTTAATTAACACCATATAATTAAATAATTAAAACTATTAAATATTTAGAATTTTATTACTAAAATTGAAATTAAATAGAATATCTAAGTGTCAATTAAAAAGATATGGTTTAAATTGACAAAATAACATGTCCAAAATTTATTGGTTGATGAGATTAAAACCCTATATCATATAAACATCTAAATTGGGACATTTTGGAGGTTTTTGGGTAGGGTTTGATTTTATTATAAATTATTATTTATAGAGTTTCCAAAAGTACCCCCTCACCTCAATTATAAAAGGGAACCTCCTACCTCACCTATTCGCTTCATTTTGCGCCTTAATGCTCAGACATCACCTGAAATTTTTTATTCTAAATTTATATATTTACATTCTAAAGTTTCTTCTCATTTTCAGAGTCCAACTTTAGTTCTACAAGAAGATAGTTAGAGGAAACACGTCGAGGAGGAGGTAATCTCTTCTACCGATTCTTTCAAACTTATTTCTTCTTCTACTTCCTCTTAATTAGTTGTTTAATTATAAATTAATAACATCAGTATCACTCATATACTGATATTTTATTATAAACAACCATATTTCACCTTCTAGTCATCCTATGAAAAACTAAATCACTACGCATGCGTACGTACAACTTATCATCTCAACACTGTGGGGTAATCTTTTTTTCACCCATACCTTAATTGGATGGGTATAATGATGTAAATAATAACTATATATGAATACTATAAAATTTTACTAATTATGAAATATTATACACCATCCAATTCAATACCATTCAATAATTTTGGGAATGATATCATCACCAGTGCGTACGTACGACCTACAATCTCCACGATGCGATGTGATTAATTCTACATGATCTTAATTAAACCATGATTATATAAAAGAGTTTAATGAATAAATAAGATATATATTATAATAATATCATTATGTAAATGATTTAACTATATCCTAAGAAGAGAAACATGAACTTATTCGACAAATATTTCCAAAGAACATAAAGTAGTTAATATCTGAATAACGATTGAAAATGAAATGTTACTAACAAACAGATGATAATATAATCATATATGATATCATAAAAATTATTATGATTATGTAATAAGTCCATAATAATATTTAAATCATTATACATGAAATTTTGATACATATTAATGATATCAGACCATATGTAAGGGATAATTTTACAATATCATTTTTATCTGATATTGTTTATACGTAAGTAATTACTGGTGTATATTTATCATCCACATCAATGTTTCCCAATTATGTAATATTATATATATTATTATACAATTTTATAAAGTTAATTTTACCCTTTGGAGAATTTTTATTAAACAGTATGAAAGGAATATTTTGTCATTATTTGATTTGAGGTACTTTTTGACTTTTCAGGCAAAAGTATGAGGAGAATGTTTTTTTAACTTACATAGAATGAGTAAATTTTTACAGTTTCATGAAACCATATTTCAATGAAGATTCCTCTACAAAATTTCAACATTATTTTCAACTGAATTATTTTCTATTAAAATTGAGTGGAATTTTGGGAGAAGAAAACGTTTTTGAAAAAGAAATGATATTTTTCTCAGGAATTAAGTTCAAGTGTTTTATCAAAATTATTTTCCATCTAAGATAACATAGGGTTATTTTTCTATTCCTATCATTAATTTGATTTTATTGTTATTATGATAGAATTTTATTTAGGAAATCCATTTTTTTTATATGAATTAAGATGGAATGATGTTTAAGAAACCCATTTTATTTAATGGGTTATATTATGGTGAATGTTTTTATGTTTTTGTGACATATATAAGAATGGTTTCATTATGAGATGGGTGTGACCTATATATCCCTCCAATACATTGGTTAAAGATTTATATCTCATGAGATAGACATGAATGGAACAGAAAGTAAATCTGGTTCAGTAATACTATGCTGAAACGAGGAGTGAACTCAGTTTAGTAATGGAATTTGTCCGCTATGATGGTCTTAGAGATGGGCCTTAAATAATATGATATTATTTTCAATGATTATGTTTGTATTACATGAAATTTATTATCTTATGTTATGAGTATTGGGATTTCATTTCACTTTTATGATTTATCCCATGATAAGATATTCTGATCTTTTATACGAAGGATAATATTTTCAAATGTTATGTTCTTATAATATGATTGATATTTACCTTGTTTACCCTTATTGAGCATTTGAGCTCACCCATTCATATGTTTCTTTTACCTAGGTCATGAAGAAGGGTATCAAGTAAGATAAGTCAAAAAGGAGTCTAGTTTTGAAGAAATAAGTGTGAGATAATGTAGTTGTTTTATAACCGAGTTGTTTATGTTTCCCAATTTCTAAAGACAACAAACCTATACTGTCCTGGTGTGGTATTTGTTATGTTATGTAATAAATATTCTTCAATGTTGAAGTAATATCTACATGTAATATATTGGTCATTATAGTAATGGTATGTAGTGAAGTGATGAATGAAGTTGTGAAGAGGAATTCATAAATTATTTTTGGAAAAAGAGATCATTGTATGTGATTCAGAAATCATCAACTAGGGAAAATATGGTTTGGAAGCTAAAGAAATCCATGTTAGGTGTTTTTGGTCTTACTCTTAATTATTTTTCTATAGAGAGTGTTACTAGTTAGAAAATAATTAAAATCAAACACTAGGAAGACATGATTAGAGTTACAAACTGCTCAGAGAATGTTGGGAAAAGGGAGTAATTAATCCCTATAGGTTCTTCGGATTATGCTGTGATCAATGTTATGGGGGATAGAAGTGTTGGCTCTAGTATACGTATGGAGAGAATTACAGACACATGTATGATGAAGAATTTTCTGTTTGGATTTATTTTCTAGGGAATCTTTTAGGTTTTTGTCATAGATACAAAAGGGTGTCATCATTTTTTTCCAGAGGTTGATGATTGGTGTGATACAAACCAATTTTCAATCTAAATGAGTCTTTTGGAATTCAATTTCTTATTTTTCAAGATAAATGGGGATATTAGTCGGGTTCAGCCTATATGTTGTTTTTTAATGATTTTTTTTTATTTTAAATTCAAAACATGGCTTATATATATTTTGTTGCATGTTGTAGAATGATTTTTTATCTTTTTTTGAATCATATATGGAGGAATATGATGTACATTAAAAGGGTTGTTTGAAATGACTGAAAAATGGATGATCAATGTTTCACAGAGATTCATAAAGTAATATAGGGAATACGTTAGACAATTATAATTATTTGAGTGTAGACAATAGAGAGCAATGAAAATTGGGTTTCTCTATGGATTATTTGAGGTGCTACAATGATGTTGTGTATTTAGTTTTTATATCTTTATGGTGAAATATTTTCATATAATATTATTCGAGAAACAATAGAGGCATATCAATGTGTTTATTTTCAAACATGTTTTACGCCACTACAAAAAATAGGCTCTAATCAGTTGTTCTAGAAACCACATATAATTATTATTTTTTGTATATAATTTAAAATATAAAAACAGTTACATAAAACCACTATTAATAATTATATTTATTAGTGGTTTTATTGAAACTTCTAATAAAAACGTTAAAAAACCCTAATTTACTATGCTCTACTCCCCCACCCACCCAACCACATGTCCCCGACACCCAAACTCCCCACCCCCAGATCTCATCATCAACTCCTCCTCCCTCGATACTGACCCCCTCATTTGATCAGCATATGCTGACTCCCTATCCCTCGACATTGAACCCTCTCTCGACACTGACCATTTTACACTGATCACCCTCCCATGACACCAACCATGACACCCTCTCCCATTGATGAATATCGGCCCTTGAAGCACCCTCCCTTAACAATGGTGTCCCTTAATGGATCATATTTGAAGTATATTTCACTTATTACCTATTTCCCATAAAACACCACCGCCAAGGGCTACTAAGCCCTAAACCCTTCCTCACTACCCTGTACTCCTACCTCCCTTCTTGGTTTCCCCAAATTCTATCTGAGTCGGATGTTACTCAGACCATATCTATTACCACCACACTGTCTATTTCCCTCTCCTTACATCAGTGACCTTCTTACATGACATTCAACCCTACTATTGTGAGGGGTAATATTTATTCATTTATTTTTATATTTTTCATGTTGAATTGAATCAATTTCATGTTAAATTTGTGTTTTATCGAATCAATACCCTACCTTGGTCAATGATGTAATTAAAAGATGTTAAAGATTGAAAGTAATTGTTTGAATAAACATTTATAACTTTACATATGAATGTACATAGAGATGAGTGAAGATAAAATACCTTTTGATAAAACATAGATTAATTTACCTCGAAACACACCTCAGTATGAAAAGTGTTTGGAAGAATTTTTAGATTATACATTTTCAATCTGATAAGTGGAATGTATAATAAAATGAATATGTATTGAGTGTAAATTCAAGTGATGGTTGAATATAAATGAAGTATATAAGAAATTGATATTGAAATAGTTTCATTCTCAATATTTTATTATATTTTTCATGGTGAATCAAATGTTATGGAAAGTAAATAAATTACTATCCTATCAATAAAACATAATGTGACCGACCAGAGGATATTTCAGTTTGAAACATGATAAATGAAGCATTTGGATTTTCAGGATATAATGTACAAGATTTTAATAGATCAATAGATCCTTTAGTTGTTCCAGAGTAAGTTATCTTTATTATAACTTCATCGACCAAAAAATGAGTTTTATGAACTAGTTGAATATGGACAACAAGAATTGTATGAAGGCTATGAAATGTATTAGACTTTGTCTTTTATAATTAAATTATATCATATCAATTGTCTATGTGTAATTACTAAAAAATAAAGTTCCATGATTTTAGAGTTTATTCATGATTAATTTAGTGAATCTAATATCCCTATATCATTATATGAGATGAAGACAGTCATCAACAAACTTGGAATTGATTATAAAAAGATACATGAATACACTAACGATTACACAATTTACTGGGTAGAAGATTATGATAAAAAAGAATTCATAAGATGTCATACAGGAATATAAAATTTAATTGACAACAATGAGTGTAAAAATAAATGAAACACTATATGGAAATAGTAGAATAAAACTACTATAGAGGTATTCCGTTAAGTTCCTCTAAAACCATGATTGAAAATATTATTCTTGTCGTCTAAGATTTCATGCGACATGAAGGGGAATGTTAGATATAATAACAATAATAACTTGAAGAGACGTCTAAAAGATTCAACATCATGTAAGGTGTTTAATTCATTATATCTAAATTTTTATTTAGGTCCTAGGAATGTATGTTTGGGATTAGATTTTTATGGAAATAACATTTATGTATACCATTAACCTCTGATCAAAGAATTGTGAGAATCATGGGATGATTGAATGAAAGGATATGATTCATTAATGAAACAAATATTCAAAATTCATGATGATTTAATTTGAAAAATTAGTGACTTTATTGGACTATGATACTTTTCGAGTTGGAATACTCATACGCATTTGGATTTTCCATAATCTAATATTGATTTTGAACCTCAATGATTACCTCATAGTAGAAAATGGTGTTTTATGTGTTATTTTTGATTTATTGTTGCTTCTCATAATTTTAGGTTTAAAAAGACACAATCAAATGGAGACATTGAATTAAGAAAGCCACTGATGTTGTTATTTGGTTTAGAAATATTAGGAAAATTAATGAATGTAACTATAAAATTTAGAAAATGTAATCAATTTAAAGAAGGATGGAAAAGGGTATAAGGTACAATATCCGAAGTAGCTTGAACAAAAAAGTGAAAGAAAATGAGTATATTTTTCAAACTCCCTTATTGGGAGTTAAATATGATACGTTATAAACATGAAGTAATGTTTATTGAAAAAAATATTCGTGAAAATGTATTTTTATGTTGCTTAATTGGCAGGGTAAATCGAAGGATCACCTTAAAGATCATAAGGATTTGGAATCAATGAATATAAAGAACAGTTTGTCCTAAAATGAGAACTAATAGTATCATTTGACTATTTTAACAATGAAAAATCATGATAAAGACATATTATTTCAAGAATTAAATATCATGAAAGTTATTGATGAACATTCAAGTAACATTTAAAGTTTCATTAACTTTAAACCTCAAAAGTTACACAAATTGAAATGTCATGAATCACATATTCTGATGGAGTTTTTGTTGTAGTTGGAATTTCATAATATGATACCTGAAAAAGTAACTTCAATTCTAGTAGAGTTTTTAATCTTTTTAGAGAGATTTATGGAAAAAATCTAAATCCAACCATGCTTGATAAACTTTAAGAATTTTTTTTTGAAACTATGAAATTTGGAGATGTTATTTCTCTATTAATTCTTTACAGTCATGATTTATTTGACTTTTCATTTAGTGAAGGAAGATGAACTTGTTAGGCTAGTACAATATCAATGGATGTATCAAATTGAGATGTACATTAATATTATTTTTATTTCTATTAGTGATTTAAATTTTATCAAATCATTGCATATTTTTTCCAACATGTTTCTTAATTTTTTCATCTGGACCTTAGGTGATTTGATATAATATGTGAGTCATAAAGTTAAAACAGAAGGATCTATTTATAAAGGTTACATATACAATGAGTGATTTACCTTCTATTATAGGTATTTGGATAGGATTGAGACTAGATTCAGAATTTTTGTACGTATTGATAAAATATCCACTAATTATTATTCTAAACCAGTCATTGGTATTTACATCTATTAGAAGATCAATTGGAAAGGGGTAAAATTTTATACAAACTAAATTGGAGTTTCTATATATGAATAGATATGTGATACTAAATATTCATATTGAAGATCCAATTATTGAAGAATAATGATTGAAAATACAGAGGAGGCTAAGGGGTTGACCTTAAAATGAGAAAGAATTGAAAAAAGTATTTAATAATAAGATTATCAACTGGTTCTCCCTTCATGTAAGTGTATAATATTTTCCATATTATTAACGTTTTGTTTTTTATTTTAAATGTAAAACCAAATATATTATTATCTAGATGATTAATATTTATAATTTATCTAAAATATCATGTGATTTTAATTTTTTATATTGAAGTCCTCTAAGGAAGGATAAGATATTTGATGCATACAATGTTGATGGCTTCAGATTTCATACAATTTATCATGAATATGGCTTAAAAACTCAAAATAGTGTTGTATTAACACTTAGAGAGTTGTGATTGTATAGAAAGATGATTGATATATTTAAATTAAACTATCATGGTCATTTTTTAGTTTTATTATTCAAATCGAAGTTTGTCAACATTGATAGGGGTATAATGGAAGATTTGTAACATTATATTTCTGTCAAATTCCCTCACTTGATCCATACTGGTGAGCATGCATATCATGATCTGTTTACCTGGGATTCCCTAGTTATGATGGTTTATTATGTGGATAATGAAATATGTGAAGGTTTGAGTGTTTTTATACACATAAATTATAGGGACTTGTATGATATGGGAGATGCATATCAATTGGTACTTTGTGACAGTGAACCTCATCAATCACAAAACATTAGATAGTTTTTCCTAATAATGCTGAAACAATAGAACTTTAAAGAGTTTTTAAAAATGAAGTACTCATCACAGTGGATGTTGATAACAATGGTGATAATGAAGATGAAGATAATTGAATGTATAAATCAGTAGTGAAACTATATTAAAATTTCTCATTTATAAGTGTTTCATATATATATATACAAATTGTTCTATTTTATCCTTTTTTTAAAAATAATTTTACATATATATTTTTATACTTTTAATATACTCCAAACCACTTGAATTATAAGAATATCAAGAATAAAAAAGTTTCATGATACTAGCTGATAAACATCTCAGAACACACCACCACTACTGTCATATTCAGTGGGTATGAGTGATTCTACTGTAGAAGAGGCTTATAGAATTATATTAGTTTCCCTAAATATTGTTGGTATACCATTGTATGATTAATTTGTAGTGATGGAGGAATTGTTAACCCCTCCCTCTCAGGGATATTAGTGAGTAACCATTACTAGTATGTATGTCTTTGTTAAAAACAATATATTTTATTAATTATTTAATGAATTATTGAATAGATAAAGATTAAAATAAAATATATATTAATATAAATACATAATATGTATTGTAACTGAAATAATTCAATATTATTGTTCCATTTGATGAGTTCGAGGTGGCTAATAGTGATGCTACCAGAACCTATGAACATATTTTTAGGAAACCTTCTTATGAGACAATGAGCATTCCCATTAATTATAACGATTGGGGGCATATTACCCCATCTTGGGAAAATAAGGTATGTGATAACCAATTAGAGGTAATATTTTATTAATATATAATGATAAGTAATTTAAAACACATGAGTAAAATTATAAACATATTTAAAAAGTGTTATATTTTTTTCAAGATGTTTTTCATTTTGATTCCACTCACTCCATTTCATGCCCATGGACTCTAAAAAATTTGTGCAAAAAATAGAGTGATTTTAAATTGATATTATGAAATTAATTTAATGACACATCTCTGAGCTCAAAACAAATATATGAGAATGTTTCTGGAGATGTTTCTCATGAGAAGTGGCAGATGTTTTTCGATATTAATAGTGATAAATCTCATGAGATAATTTCTTATTTTATAGTATCTTAATAACAGAAACACAATAAAATTTTAATTTTTATTAATTTTTCTTTTTTTTGTAGGAATTATAAAAAAACAATACTCTGAATCATGAGAAATAATTCACTCCTCATATCATTGGGTCTCATAGTTTTTCGATAAAAAGAATAATATTGGTTGTATTTTATTCATTATTATTTATATTATATTATTATAAGTCCATAATTTTTTCTATCTTTTACATATTTTTTTTTGAAATTCTAATTAATTTGGTCAATCTGTTTTCTATACATAGATGTGGGTTAAGGTTCATAGGAAACTAGAAGATTGTTTTGTAAATGAACCTACTAGAGATATTGGAGTAATTACTTTTCATTACTATTTAATGTTATTTTATTACTATAAACAAAATTAATGAAAAATAAATTATAACAACATACATTCCTTAAACCCAATTAAATGGTACTGGCTACGTGGATCAAATGGTGAAAATTATATCTATTGGAGTTGTTAAATACATGCAGTTGAAACCATTAAATTGGGTTTATGACTTATTTGTTTTTATTATTTATTTTCAATTAGTTTATATTCATAGTAATGAAATAAAATTAAGTAGATATGAAATAATTATGAATTAGATAATATTATTAAATTCAGATAATTTAGAAAATCATTTTTAATATTATTGTATTTACATGTTAAAATTTAAGAATCATAATATTTGTACCATTCACTATCATCATCAATTTCCTAGAACGATATAATTACAATCATTTTGGGAAAGAGAGTCCTAGGCATGTATGGGGATGGGGTTTGGGCCTACTCTATCAATTTTCTTTAGTAGGGAATCATCAACATTGACTACTACACCTAGTGTGTGTTCTAGCTGTGCCGTTGATCTAGAAGCACAATGAAAAATCATAAGATTGATAGAAAAAGTACAAGAACATGACTCTTAAAATAAAATAAATGATCAATAGATATAGATAATAGAAAATTCTTTACTTTCTATATTTTAGAGGATGACAAGAATGATCTCCATAGAAATTTTCATCCTTATAGCTCATCATATTGAGGTAAATTCTAAACTGTATAGATCATTCACACATTTTCAATGAACACATATAACTTGTATGAATGAAACTAAAATGGTACTTTTGAAAACACACACATTGAGTCATATTGATGACATCATGTGTTGGATTGACATGCAGTCAATTTTTACATATCAAATATGAATTATGGATTCTTATCCTAAAGTTTTAAAACAATCCGAGATCATTTATTGGGTTTTGTCTATGTGAAAGACACTGTAAAGTAAAAATAAAAATTTTATACTAAAAATATACACTATTATTCATACTACTCCCTTAATGTTTCAAATAATTTTTAAATAATAGAAAAATTACTATTGATTGTTTTTTTAAATGTAAGAACTGGTGGCATGTCAATCCAATTTACAGTTTGCCCAGTATGCCTGTAAACTCATTTTTAGTATTTGAAAACACTAAAATGTGTGTGTAATGGTAAAAACCAAACAAATGACCTCATATTGACATAAAATCATGGGAAAATAGACATTGAATTATATTTGATGTGTATGTGTAGAACACACATCCATCCGATGTGTGTACTCGAAAAGACTCAATAAACAATTTTTAATGATACGAATGCCTTTAAAAACATGTTTCATGGGGTAAAAACTATGAAAAACATTGTATGATCATAAAATCATAGTAAAAAAAAAATCATATATTGATTTTTCAAATGTAGGAATTGACGAGACATCATTCTAAGCAATAGTTTTCCTAGTATTCAACTAAACATGTTTTTAGTGTTTTAAAACACTAAAATGTGCATGTAATTGTAAAAACCAAAGAAAAAAACTAATAATGATGTGAAATACTATAAAGACACAATTTAATTATATTTATAGTGAGCACATAAACTAAAAATCCATCTGTTGTGTGGTGTGATTATAATGGATTAAGAAATAGTTTTTAAAGATATGAAATTCATTAAAAATGTGTGTTAGGAGGTAAAAAATATGAAAACAATATCAGATGGATATGAAATTAGAGGAAAATTAATAGATTTATTTTGGAAATATAGAAACTAATAAAGTGTCATTCTGAGTTATGGTTTGTATGGGCTATTCGTAAATGCATTTTTCTTGGGGTTTAAAACACTAAAACATGTGTATAATGGTCAAAACCCTAGAAAACAACCTCAGATTAATTTGAAATCATGATATCACCACTAATAAATTATTTTTTATGCATATGAATCGATATGACTTCCATTTGACATTCATTTTGCTCAGAATGACTCAATAAACAACCTTTAAATATACCACATCCTTCAAAAACATGTGTCAGTGGGTCAAAACAAGGAAAACGACATTTTATGGTTGTGAAATCATTGAAAAATGATTGTATATTTATTTTTGAAAGGTATCACTACTACATATATTCCATTTAATAGCACACAAAATTATTTTAATAGTGATAAAAAAGAAATTTTAACCTAAATACAATGGGGGGTCCCCTTTATCAGTGTTAACAAATCGCTGATAAAGACCCCACATACTACAGTGTGCTGTTTATATAACAGCACACTACGCCAAATTGTAACCCATACAAAAAAAATGTATAATTTTATTGAAATAAATTTTACATCATGAATAAAAAACCAAACACTACTATATACAGTTCAAAAAATATTTATATAATTACATTTACAATTAATATCCACAAACATTTAAAAACATTAATGTTTTATTATATTTAGAACCCATGATCCCCTCTTAGAATGGTCCGCCCATGGTATCCGATGATAAATAAATCACCTCAACTCGAGTAAAATAATTAAATAATATAAGAAAAAATTAATATGTTATTAATATCATAAAAAACAAATTAAAAATTAATATGAGAGAATACATTAAAGAATTTTCAAATTTAAATAAAACTATACACTTGGAGTTATATCGGTCAAACTGTGTGCTGTATTGAGGTTCAATTGATTCAAACACGTTACAAATAAGTTATGGATCGTTTTCCTAGAGTATCAAACAAATTAAAATGTGTTTTCTCAGTTTTGAGTATATCAATTTTCCTTTTTAATGAAATTAATGTCAATTTTAAATAAAGACACACTTACCGTTATATCAGTCAAACCATGCGTGGGATTGAGGTTTGAATGATTCCTACATGTCTAAAATTACTTAAGGATTGTTTTCATAATGTATCAAAACAATCCTAATGTTTTTCCTCAGTTTTCAATATGTAACTTGTTTCTTTACTAAAATGTCATTTCAAACTGGAAAGATGAACTTTGAGTCATCTAGTCACATTGTGTATCAATTTTATGTGATACTAATTCCTACACATCACAAATGATTTATGAATTTCTATAATAAATTATCCAAACAATAAAAGATAATTTTCTTAGTTTTTAGTGAGTGACAGATGTTTTGAACTAAAATATCAATTTTAAACTGATAAAGGACACTTTGAGTCATACTGGTCACACTATGAATCATATTGAGGTGAGGAAGGTTTTTATACATAGTAAATGACTCATGTATCATTTTCCTAAAGTATCAAAACAATACAAATGTTTTTTATAGTTACCTTTATTTTCTTACCTTACATTTACTTCATTTTAATGATAAAAAATAAAAACATTACACAAAGAGGTCCATAGGTTTATTGTCTTGGGAAAACTAGGACAATACATAACATTTACAACATAAAACATAAACATTTATTTAATTCATTTTTCTCTAGCTTCTTATTAGCCCTTGTGTACTCCTTAGTACATGTAGTCACTTGAGGATACACATCAAAAAAGGGTGATCTAAAAGCCCAGTAAAAGGATATATAAGAACATGAAACAATATAACAAGTGTAGATAATAGTCATAACATCAACATCGTAAGCATTAGATGAATCATTTGAAAATATCATGGAATTTGGAAATGCATAAAAATGAAACATCATGTCTTTGTGGTCTACTACCACAAATAGTTGTGAAAAAATCTAGAATCATGTTCATAAATATTTCACTTTACTCATGAGGTTCTTCACATTACCTAATGAATTGTAGTGCTATATAATTCTTGTTTCACCCTTCACATCAAAACATTTACATTATCATGAATTTTAGATGGAACATATATTAATATTGAACATAAAACAACCCATGGAAAGGAATGAATTTCACTTTATAAAGCATAAATTCATCAATGTTAGGTTCCAAAATGAAATAGGATATAACATACTTGATACAAGAACCATCAACCTTTAGTGGTAAGTAAAAGGCGTGTTTTTGAAAGAACGATTCTTTCGGAAAACATTGCATTTGACATAAACTCCAGTGTAAAACATGTATAACCCAAAAAAGGTAAGATAATGATGAAGAAATTATTTTTAAATAATAAACATACTTTAAATAATGTGAATGAGGGAAAATCCAATGAAATAAAGCTGGGTTTAAGAATTCCCCTTACCTTGTATCTGAATGACGTCTTCACTTTAATGTTCTCTTGAGTTCTCCTCTTGAGATCCTCATCAAGGATCCTAAGCTTGGTATTTTGATGATACCAAGGGCAACTGGATGTGGGGGAGGGGATAATTAAGAGGTTTTGGAATAAATTTTACAAGTATTGAAGCTTGAGAGGTGTGAGGAAATGAGGTTGTGAGGGGTGGTATTTATAGAGAAGGGGATAGCTGTTTTTCCAATATTATAATCATTAATTTATTATTTCTCCACAAGACAAGAAATAGTGATGATTAAATTTCTAAATATGGTAACTTGAGTATGTGTGTTCGAGCCAATGGCCATTTACATTAGCCATGACTCACGCATGATGCATAAATTCATTTATTTAGCATATTTTGGAAATTATCGAATTTCACTACTCACCAAAAATTAATGTATTTTGGAAAAATCTCAAAAATTCACCCTAAACATTTTTTGATGTTTATATATCAAACATTAAATCCATTTTATGAAAATAATTTTCTAAATATGAGTAATTTAATTTTTAATTAAAATCATAATTTATTTGAAAAATATATTTTTTTAATTAAAACTTCTTTTCTAACACTTTGAAAAAGTAATTAAGGTCTCATAAAATTATCATATAATCATAATACATCAAAATAATTGTTTATGAATAAATTTTATGAAATAAATTTTCTTTTAAAATTTTAAATTATTCATGACTTACCAAAATACCAACACTTTAATATAATTATATCATATTTTCACTTATAGGATGGATACATTTTATTTATACTATCATTGGAAAGATTCTTATTCACTTGGATGATGTAATATTCATAAGGGTCATATTACTATTCATAAGGGTAACATTACTATTCATAAGGGTATGTTACTATTCAACAAAAATAATGTTTTTCTTATTAGACTCCAAATATTTTACTGATCGCAATAGTGTATGTTAGATTTTCAAAATTGAAATCACAGAAGTGGAAAAATTATATTTAAAGATCACATAGAATTTTGTAGTTCATTTAAGAATAAATTGGAATTGTGTTTCCTTATGTGATCTTATGTGGTTATACTATATTACATAATTATAGTAATTTAATTACATTGGTAAAAATTTGGGTCATTACATTCTTCCCACCTTTTTAAATTTCACCCTTAAAATATTGTTTTACATAAACAGGTAAGGGAGCTTCTCCTTCATCTCCTCCACTAATTCCCAATTTATTCTTTCATATTTATGGTTCCTCCACAACAAATTGATAAGGTGGGTTATCTTGTTGAATATATCCTTATCTCTCTGGCCCAGAATCCATACTGGATGCTCCTCATAAGAGAGATCATCTTTCAGTTGTACTACCTTTGAGTTCAGTACATTTGAGGGATCTGGTATATAGTTTCCCAAGAGTGATATGTGGAAGACATCATGAACATGAGCCATATTCGATGAAAGTGAGAGCTGATAGTCCACAAATCCTATGCAATCATAGATCTCAAAGGGGTCAATGTACCTTTGGCCTAGCTTCCCTTTCATTCTAAACAACATGAATCTCTTCCATGGTGAAATTTAGAGGAAAACATTATCTCCAATGTCGAACTCCAAGTCCCTTTGACGGTTTTCAACATAGCTCTTTTTCCGACTCTGAGCTGCTTTGATATGTTGTCGGATGACATGAACCTTATCTACCATCTCTTGTACATGATCAGATCCAAGTAGCTTTCTTTCTCCAAATTCATCACAACAAGTTGGAGTTCTACATCACTTTCCATTCAGAGCTTCATATGAAGCCATCTGAATACTCGAGTGGACGCTATTATTGTATGAGAACTCAAACAATGAGATATGTTGATACCATCCACCTTTGAATTCTAGTGTGCAATATTTGAGCATATATTCGAGTTTCTTAATAGTCCTTTTAGATTGGTCATCATTTTGGGGGTTATATACAATGATGAAATTCAATTTAGTCCTCAAATTATCTTGAATACTCTATAATTTAGATGTGAACCTCATATCACAAACATAGAAAATCGAGAGTGGAACCACATGTAGTCTCACCACTTCCTTCACATATATCATTGCATGTTTATCAAGCAAGAGATATCCTTGAATAGTTATAAAGTGGGAAGTTCTAGTGAGTGGGTCCACCACAAACCATATCTCATTATTTCCCTTGGTTGTCTTTGAGAGACCTGTGATAATGTTTATAGTGACATTATCCCATTTCCACATGGATATAGGCAATGGTTTCATTATCCCTTTCGACTTCTATTACTCTACTTTAACTTACTTCTATATCAAGCACCTTGAGATATACTTAGCAATCTTCTTCTTCATATTGTCCTACCAAAATGTATTCTAGGAGATCACAATATATCTTGGTACTCCTAATATGGATAGAGAAAGGTGAGCCATGTTCATTATTAAATAGATATTTCTTTGTATTCGGTGATGAAGGCACACAAAGCCTCATTCCCAACTGAATCACACCATCATCATCAATATGGAACTGTTGAAGCTTCCCTTCCTTTACTGAATTCAACTTTTTTGTACCTCCGGATCACCCATTTGTTCCTCCTTAATCTTCTATTGGATAGATGGTTGAACAATCATTTGTGAAAGATAGGATGTATTCTTTTCCCTTGTGATTTATAAATCTATCTTTTTCATATCAATGAAAAGCGGGTCTTTCTTAATCCACAACATGGATAGAGCAGTAGGTTTTTTTGGGTTAGAGTATCAACTACCTTGTTTGCCTTGACAAGATGATAGTGAATAGATAAATCATAGTCTTTTATTAGATCTAACCATCTCCTTTTGACAAATGATTAGCTCTTTTTGTGTGAATATATACTTTAGACTGTTATGATTAGTATATATATCACAGTTCTCACCATATAGGTAATGCAGCTAGATTTTCAAAGAAAAAATCAAAGCTACTATCTCTAGATCATGCTTCATGTAGTTTTGATCATTTATCTTCCACTATTGTGAGTCATAGGATATCACATTATCATTTTTTAATTGTACACAACCCAAGAATTTATTGGAAGCATCACTTTATATCACAAACAATTCACCTCTTTTTTGGTAATGTGAGTATAGGTGTAGTGATCAGCCTTTTATTTAGCTCCATGATGTTTTCCTCATATTTTTACATCCAGAAATACATCACCCCTTTCCTTGTTAACTTAGATATCAGGCTAGAAAATCATGAGAAATGTCTCACAAAACATCGATAGTACCTAGCTAATCTTAAAAAATACAGATTTCTTTGACACTAGAGGGTATGGTCCATTCCTCAATCAACTTTTTTTGAAGGGTCCACAAAAATTCCTTCATTTGTGATCACATGAACCAAGAACATGAATTGTTTCATCCAAAAGTCACAGTTTCTAAACATAGCATACAACTTCTCCTATCTCAATGTCACGAACAAAAGGCTTAGATATTCTTCATGTTCATCCTTTCTCTTAGAGTATATGAGAATATCATCTATAAAAATGACCAAAAATTATTTGAGGTAATGTCTAAAGACTATATTAATAAAATCCATGATGATTATAGGGGAATTAGTAAGTCCAAAGGGAATCACCAGAAACTCATAGTGCTCATACCTTGTATGGAAGTAAGTCTTCTGAATATCTTCCTTCATCACATTTATATGGGGATATCCGGAATGAAGATCCACATTTGATAAGTATTGATCTCATTTTAATTGATAATACAAGTCATAAATCCTTGGAATAAGATACTTGTTCTTTATGGTGATCTCGTTGAGTTCCCAATAATCTATACACCACCGCATTGATCCATCCTTCTTTCTCAAAAAGAGAATTGGAATAGCCCATGGTGATGGAATGGGGTGTATGCACCCTTTTTACAAATGTTCTTATAGCTACTTCTTTAACTCATCCAATTTGATAAGAGCCATCCTATATGGGAACTTTGATATAGGAGTAGCTTGGTTTACCAGTTCTATTGAGAAATCTACCTCATGATCCAGTGGATGTCTGGGTAACTCTTTGGAAAATATATTACAATATTCCTTCATTATGGGAATTTCACCTAGGTTGATAAATTCCTTTTATTAAACCATTTTAGTGAGGTACGCTTATTCATCGGGAATCAACACCCACACCGTTGAAGGATTTTTCAAAGGCGATTCATGATATTCCTTTCATTTTCAGAGGAGAATAGATGGTTCAGAATATGAAAAGATATTTCATTTTTCTGATAGTTTATATGTTCTCTATATAATGAGAGACAATCTATCCATAGTATAGCATCAAATTCTACCAAGGTATGTATCATGCGATTCTCTGGAAGAATATTCCCACATACACCAAAAGGATAACAGTCCAACACTTTGGTTTTAATGATTTCACTACATACAGTATTTACAAATATCTCTACATAAATGTTTTGAGGATTCAATTCAATAGTTCTGGAAAACATTCATGATATAAAGGAATGCGTAGAACCAAAATTAAATAAGACCTTTTCCATTATTGAGTGAATAGGAAGTTTACATTGTAAGACTTAATTTTCTTTCTCTACTTCCACGTTAGTGATGAAATAATCCTTCCCTTTCTATTTTGGAATTAGTGGTTGATGACGTTGATTACCCTTGAGTATTTGAGGTTTAGTTCACTAGCTTGCATATTACCCTTACTCTATATAGTTGTATCATTGGACCATGGGTGGTTCTCTCCTTTTCTCCGCCACATTCTCTAGCCATCTCATGTATTTTATACACTCTTGTGCTTGGTGGCATTCTCTCTCACACTTATAGTATTTACTTGTCCCTTTGAGTCAGTTCCCATGATGACTCTTCCCACATTTTTGACATGTTGGTGGTTGAGTTTTCTTTCTTCCTTTCTCATTACATTATCTATCATGAAACTCCATATTTTTGTTCTTATCACCATAGACATGAAACTATTATCCAAACTCCATCTCCACTTTGAGATCAAATCGAACAACTTCTCCATAACTCCTAAAGTATCTAATTTCAAGAGCCTTTAGAAGGTGTGGTTTTAATCCACTAAAGAATCTATCAATTCTGATATCATTGTTAATAATAAATCCTAAATAATACTTTATAAGCCTTGTGAAATTTGATTCATAATTCATGACAGATTCTCCTTCCTTTTTCATCAGCTCTATGAATTATCCCTCCATCTTCGTACGAAGATTTTAAGGGACATACTTGTTATGAAACATTATCTTAAAGTCCTCCCACTCCATCTCTTCAATTTCGACCCTCATCTTGGTGTTCTTAATCAAATTCCACCATTGGTCGGTATAATGACCCAAGCTTAACATACATGGACATTAAATTTCATTTTTGGAATAATTAATACATTAAAAAAATATATGCCCAACGTCCATATTAGTTTAGTGTCTTTGGAAACTCGAAACATAATCTTATAGCTGGGTGAAATATCTTTAACATCTCCCATAAAGATCTTCCCTTTTTGTTTTCCTACCTAAAACCATTCTTTATATCTTGGGGAAAAGAAAACATAAAAGTGATGAGATTAACTGCTCAGTAAGGGTAAACGTGGATAAAATTAAACAAACCATAAGAATTTGAATGTAAAAACATGTGAATAATGTTTAAACATCAAAATATTGAGTCATGAAATAAATCTTATTAGTACGTAAGGCATATATCATAGGGGAACATTAACCATGATAGAATATTATTGTAATAAAACATGTAATTATGGAAAAATAATAATCACATAATATGACTTCCAAAGTATCCAAGGCATTACTGCGAAGACCATCATGGAGGAAAACGTTCATTACTAGACTAGATTTACATTCCGTTCTATCCATGTATTACTGAACCAGATTTACTTGTCATTCCAGCCCTGAATTACTGAACTAGATTTATCCATCATTATAACCCTTTATTACTGAACCGAATTTACTTAACGTTCTAGTCATTCTATCTCATGAGATATAAATATTTACAAAATTAATTGGATGGAGATATAGGTCCCACCTATCTAATTATGAAACCATTCTTACATGTTCCATAAAAACAAAAATCATTCATCATAGCATAACCCATGAAATAAAATGGTTTTCTTAAACATCATTACATCATAACATAATCCATATAAAATAAATGGATTTCAAAAAAATAATTCCATCATAAAATAAATAAAATAAAAGTATTAATAGGGATATAAACATAACCCTGTTCCATCTTATATATAAAATAAGTTTGATAAACATTTGAACTTAATTCCTGAGGAAAATATCATTTTTTCTTCAAAAACGTTTTCTTTTTTTAAAAATTCCACCCAATTTTAAAAGAAAATAATGTAGTTGAAAATTAACATAAAATATTGTAGAATAAGCTTCATAAAAATATGGTGTCATGATACCTTAAAAATCTATTGATGCTGTATTAGTTAAAAAAACATCATTCTCGTACTTTTTCTGAAAAAGTAAAAAAGTACCTCGTATAGTAAACAAAAGAAAGATTCATTCCATACCATGTAGTAAAAGTAAAAATGGGTAAAAATTACTTTAAAAATACATATAATAGTAGTAAATATTTTATTATAACATTTTTAGAAAACATGGACATGGATGATAAATATATCCCCAGTAAATACTTACGTATAAACAATCTCAGATAAAAATTAGATTGAAAAATTATCCCTTACCTTATAATTTTTGTTAATAGAGGGTGTGGTAACCTCCTATATAATGGTTAAATAATGTTACTAAATTATACTAAGACTATATCTATATTTATGATATCATATGTGATCCTTCATGATCCTGTTATATCATTTTTCTAATAGTATTTCAATATTTTCATTATTTGAGGTGTTAACTGCTTCATTTTCCCATTACTATTTTGTCATGTAAGTCACATTTGTTATGCATAGGATTTATTTTATCCATGAAATTATGTTAATAATTATTATTTTCACTCATCATATAAATTTTATAAACATTATTGAATTGTTAACATAGAGAATGAATCTCACAGCGTCGTAGAGACGGTAGGCTGTATGTATGCACGAGTGACAACATCATTCTCTTGATGGTTAAATGATATGTAATTAGATGGTATATTAATTATATAGAATAATTATCATGTTATATTAAATAATTAAATGCATTATATTCATCATTATACCCTTCCTAATAATGTTTTTTTGAATAACAAATTACACCACGGTGTGAATTCGGTAAGTCATACGTATGCACCCATGGTGATATTGTTATTCATAGGATGTATAATAGGAGGTATAAGGTTTTACTATAATTAAAATAAAATCTTAGAATGTAGAATATACTGAATTTTTTACTTTATTATGGATTCAACGTAGAAATAGGAAGTATAATAAGAAAATAAATTGAATTGAATTGGTAAAGAAATTACCTCTTCTTCATTGGACTTCCTTTGGATATCTTCTTAGGGAAACTAGGGTTGAACTTTCTGAAAAATAAATACCTCCATAATTTAACTAATAATTTTGATATAATAATTTTTAAGGGGTTAGATGATCTAAAAGGATAAAGGAGGTGTGAGGAAATGTGGGAGGAGATGCCTTTTTATAAGAGAGGAGAGGGGAACTTTACAAAACTTTCAAAATATTAAAATAAAATAAGACTATTATAGATATAAATAATACAAAAAGGTCCATAAATAAACTTTATAATATATTTTAGACCATATCTTATCACCTTGTGATTATTTAACATTTTTGTGATTTTTAAATAATTTAATAATAACTTTATTCAATAAGATGTAATTATTTCCAAATTTAACAGTATCCATTTAATTTGACTTAAAATATAATAAGACAAAGTGAGAATTAAAATATAATGATTTAAAACATATATAATATATCATATAGATATTTTAAATTTGATAGACACATTAACTAATCCAATATATAACAAAATTAATATTATTAAAATCATTTATTCTATTTTTATGTAAATTGAATAAATATTGTTTTAGAATTAAAGAGACTTTAAAGGTAACTATATAACTTATAAAAATTCAAAATAAGTTAATATAATAGAAATAGTTTCATTTATATCAAAATAGAAATTTATATTCGTTCATATCTTGATTTTGGCCATATGTGGACACATAAAAGATATTAAAATACAAGATAGTGATATTTTGTTACTATTATTGATTTAAAAAATATATAAATTATTTTCATGTAACGGTGTCCATTAAATAACTAAAAATGGATCATATTGTTATACTTATTTAATATTAGTCATCAAATAATTTTTTGGAAAGTTTTTTTTTATTTTGAACCTTATAAATTTGATTTACCCTTAATTAATTCTTTTAACTCTTACCATGGAAACATGTCTTTTTTATTTAGTAAGGGTTAATATAGTCACTATAAATTGACAAAACATCCATAAATGTAAAATTGTTTAAATAGTTAACTTCATACCAATTAATTGGCCAAATTTTATATTTTTATGAATTTTATATAATTTAATAAAATTTGTTTTATTTAAAAATATCAATTTGGTCAATTTTGACACTATTCATTAATTGATTTTTTATAAATATTATAACATAGTTATATGTTCTAGAAAACTAATTTAAAATATAAATAACATGTCATAGTAATCCATAAAATTAAGGGATGAAATTAATTCACTCAAATTATATTTATTTTAATATTTATAATATCATTTATTTGATATTTCTATCAATAAAATAATCCCTCCATCACTATTGAGTCATCATTAATGATACTTATTTAATCTATAAAAATTATAAATAAATTTCTATAATGTAGGTAATTATATTATATTTCCAGAGACCACATATATACTATTTTATTATATGGTAATCTAGAAATTAAAATTAATATACTTATATAAAATGAGAGTGTGACATTTTTTCACATTCATTATTTTTTTACATTCATATCATTTTCATAGGTAAGTGGCCATTATGTTATTTTATTTTGAAAAATAAATTATAAGGATTTAATTTAGTCATACAAATGGATTTTCATAAGTGTTAACATAATTTTATAATATTAGTTTTACCTTTAATTACATGATTTACCTTTAACCATGGTAATAAAAATAATTACCAAATTTACTATTCATAAGGCCAAAAAATAAAAGCATCCTATTAACATAATTTGGATCAAATGATTCAAAATATGGAATCTATTTTTCAAAATTCAAAACACAAAATTTTCATTTATAAATTTAAAATTAATCCCATTGTCCGAAAAAATGGGTTTTTGTTTAAAAGCTAAAAAATTACAAAAGATTGAAATGTTTTTACATATGAATTCAATGTAAAATAAATGACAATGAATTACATTGTATTAAAATATAAAAATATAATATATTTATAATTTAAAACCATTAAATAATATATTTTGACCATATAAATTATTTCGATGAAAAAATTTGTTTTCAATTAAAATTTGGCATATTTTTACTATTCGTTAAAAAATTAAAGTTATTAGAAAAATATAAAAAATTCATCCAAAGTAAAATTTTATTTCCCTATTCAAAATAAGAAGTTAATTATATCAAATTGAACTTATAAATGTTTCAAAAACTAGATTTAAAATTGGTGCTCCATCAAAAAGTGACAACACAACATTTTTTTTGGAAAATTACTTCTTTTATCTGAAAAAGTGAATTTATTCTTCTATCATTTCTAGAAAATACATAAGATGAATTTTAAATTTATAAAATTACAAATTTGTTTAATATTATTCATAAAGGATAGTTTATATCCCATTAAATAATAATATTTTACTAATATATCGTTGTTTAGTGAAACTCTGTATTGTGTACAACACAAGCTATCAGGGAAGGTCGCTCTTTCGTGTAATGCAAGCCAAGTTAGGGTTGAGTTTACTTAAAGCTAATAAGGTGTTCCATATAGATAAATCTAATATTGGTGTAGCTTAAAAAATAAGACATCAATGAATAAAAATATATCTCATAAAATACTAGGGTGTTACAATCAGCCTCTCCATCTAGAAAATAAAAAGAAAGGTTCACCTTCTACATCTTAGAACAACGAAGCACAAAAAAGATATTCTCTATCAAGTTGAACCACTATTCCTCAACTAGTGGATTGAAAAATCCACTATACATTGGTGGTCATTTCCTTATAAAATACTCGATATCCAGTTGCTCCCTCTTTGGTGAAGGAGGATGTTCCACATTATTCAGGTTATTGTTCATAACCTGAGATAGTTGAGTAAGAATCACCATGATGTTTTGAAATCCACATCCCAAGGAATTGGAGATGTCATTAAGGCAATTGATTCCATGTACCTTTCATGGGTTGTTGGAATAGTTTTTCCTAGTTCCCACAATTTTATTTAATTGAAAAAGTTAGAAGAAAACAGAAGTCAATAAGTCATGAATAAATATTTTATTTCATTGTCCAATTAACAATAAAATCATATCTTATGGGATCCCTATATTTAGTAAATCTTCATGTGTGATTACATATACCTATTCTCATACGAGGGTTTTCACTAAGGTTCTCTAATCCTAATTCCCAAATTAACTAAACCATGCATCTGATACAAAATATAGTGACCCTTCTTTTGTTACATAACCTTTACTTAATTTTAATGATAAACAACATAAAGGCATTAAACAACAAGGATACAAAGGTTTTTTGTCTTGGGAAAACTAGGAACATACATAAAATTTACAACATAAAATGTAAACATTTGTTTAATTCCGTCTTCTCTAGCTTCTTATTGGCCCTTGTGTACTCCTTAGTACATGTAGTCACCTGAGGATATACATCCAAAAGGGGTGAGCTAAAATCACAGTAAGAGGACAAATAAGAACATGAAAAAAATATAACATGGGGGTAAGAATAGTCATAACATCATCATAATAATCAAGATAAGAAGCATTAGATAATAACATGGAATGTGGAAATGCATAAAAATGAAACATCATGTCTTAGTGGTCTACTACCACACGTAGTTGTGAACAAAGCTAGAATCATATTCATACATAATTCATTTTACTAAGGAGGTTATTCACATTACCCAATAAATTGGTGTAATATATAATTTTGGGTGAACCCATCACATCATAACATTTTCATTGTGCTATATAATTTCTGGTGCACCCGTTATATCATAACATTTACATTATCATGCATGCCAGAAGGAACATATATCAATATGGAACATAAAAAACCATAAAAAGGAATGGGTTTCACTTCATAATGAATAAATTCATAAATAATAGGTTCACAATGAAATAGGAAATAAAATACTTGATACAAGCACCATAAACCTTCAGTGGGAAGTAAAAGGTGTGTTTTTAAAAGAAGTGTTCTTTTGGATAACATTATGTTTGACATAAAATCCAGTGGAAAACATGTATATCCTAGAAAATTGTAAGATAATGATGAAGAAATTATTTTTAAGTAATAACCATATATAAAATAGATTGAAAGATTGAAAACATGAACAAAGAACGTTGGGTTTGAGAATTCCCCTTACCTTGTATCAGAATGCTTTCTTTACATTAATGTCCTCTTAAATTATCCTCTTGATATCATACTCAAGGCTCCTAAGATAGGTCTTTTGATGAGAAAAAGATATCCTAGATGAGTGAGTGTGGGGTGGGGGGCTATGGAATAGGTTTGGATATAATTTGGACAAGGTATGAAGCTTGAGAGGTGTGAGGAAATGAGGTTGTGAGGGGTGGTATTTATAATGAGGGGGAGAGGTGTTTTCTCAATATTATAATCATTAATTTATTATTTTATCACAAGAAAAGAAATATTGATGATTCCATGACTAAATATAGTAACTTTAGTATGTGATTTTGAACCAATGACCATTTACATCATCTATGACTCATGCATGATTCAGAAATTCCTTCATTTAGCATATTTTGTAAATTATCGAATTTCACTATTCACTAATAATTAAAGTATTTCAAAAAAATCTCAAAAATCTACCCTATCCATTTTTCGATGTGTAGAACTAAAAAATGAACTCAATTTAATAAAAATAATTTTCTAATATGAGTAATTTAATTTTTAATTAAAATCATAATTTAATTGAAAAATACAATATTTTAAATTTAAAATGATTTTCTAATAAATTTCAAAAATTAATTAAGGAATCATAAAATTATCATATAATCATAAGAAATAAAAATACTTGTTTATGAATAAATTTTATGGAAATAAATTTTATTTTAAATTATTAAATTATTCATTAAATATTCATGACATAAAAAAACCAACACTATAATATAATTATATCATATTATCACTTATAGGATGGATAAATTTTATTCATACTATCATTGATAAGGTTCTTATTCACTTAGATAGTTTACTATTCATAAGGATCATATTACTATTCATAATGGTAACATTACTATTCATAAGGGTATGTTACTATTCACTAAAAATTATGTTTTTCCTGTCAAACTCCAAACATCTTACTGATCGTAACTGTGTATGTAAGATTTTAGAAATTCAAATCATAGAAGTGGCAAAATTATATTTAAAGGTCAAATAGAATTTAGTAGTTCATTTAAGCATGATGTAGCATTGTGTTTCCTAATATATTTTTTGTGGTTATACTATATCACATAATTATAAGAATGGAATTCCATTACTGAAACATTAGGTCGTTACATGTTTTCTCAGTTTTCAGTTGGTCACTTGTTCTTTTTGCTAAAATCAATATCAATTTAAAATAAAAAGACACACTTGGATTCATATCGGTCACACCGTGCATTGAATTGAGGTGTAGTTGATTCATATATATTAAAAATGACTTATGTATCATTTTACTAAAGTATCAAAGTAATAATAATGAATTTTCTCGATTTTGAGTAAGTCAGTTGTCCTTTTTACTAAAATTGATGTCAATTTTAAATAAAAAGACATACTTGGAGTCATACCAGCCACACTGTGCATCGAATTGAGGTGTTCCTAATTTCTACACATCTAAAATTACATATGTATCATTTTATTAATGTATCAATACAACCTGAAGGCATTTTGTTTTTTTTGAGTAGGTCAACTGTCCTTTTTACTAAAATTGATGTAAATTTTAAATAAAAAGATGCACTTGGAGTCATATCAGTCACACTATGCATCATATTGAAGTTTGGGTGATTCATAAATGCCAAAAATGAATCGTGGGTCATTTTACTAATGTATAAAAACAATCCTAATGAATTTTCTCATTTTTATTATGTCACTTGTTCTTTTTTGCTAAAATTAATGTCAATTTAAAAATAAAAGGACACACTTGGAGTCAAATTGGTCGCACCGTATGTCATATTTAGGTTTGGTTGATTCATACTAATCTAAAATGAGTTATAAATAATTTTCCAAAAGAATAAAAACATTCCATACACATTTTCTCAGTTTTGAGTAGATGAGTTATCCTTTTTAGTAAATTGATGTCAATTTTAAATAAAAAAGTCACACTTGGAGTCATACCAGTCACACTATGTGTATTATTAAGGTGATGATAATTTCAACATGTCTCAAATGTCTTATGAATCGTTTCCATATAGTAGCAAAATAATCTAAACGTTTTTGGCCTGTTTTGAGTAGGTGAGTTTTCCTTTTTGCTAAATTGTTGTCAATTTTAAATAAAAACATGCACTTAGACTCATATCGATCACACAGTGCATCTTATTGAGGTGTAGTTGAATCATATACATCAATAATTACTCATGTATCATTTTACTAATGTTTCAAAATAGTATGAATGTGTTTTATTGATTTATAGAATCTCACTTGTTCTTTTTGCTAAAAATCATGTCAATTTAAAATAAGAAGACACAATTGGAGTCTTATCGATCAAACTTTGTGTTATATTGAGATTTAGTTTATTAATATGAATAAAAAATTAATTATATATCCTTTTTCTAATGTATAAAAACAATCTAAATGAATTTTCTTAGTTTTGAGTAGGCCAGTTGTCCATTTTTCTAAAATTGAGGTCTATTTTAAATAAAATTATGAAAATGGGGTTATACCAATCATAATGTGCATCAGATTTAGGCGAGGATGATTTCTACACATATAAAATGACTTATGGATCATTTCTATAAATTATCAAAACAATATGAATGTGTTTTCCCAGTTTTTTGTGGGTTAGTTGTCATTTTTACTAAATTTTTGTAAAATTTAAATAAAAAGACAAACTTTGAGTCATATTGATCACATTGTGTGTCATATTGAGGTTTTGGTAATTTATAAACATAAAAAATGACTAATTTATCATTTTAATAATGTATTAAAATAATAAAAATGTTTTTTCTCAGTTTTCAGTATGTCACTTGTTCTTTTTTCTAAAATTCATGTCAATTGAAAAAATAAACTTTGAGTCATATATGCTACACTATGCATAATATTGTGGTGAGGTTGATGCCTAAACATAAAGAATTACTTTTTTATTATTTTATTAAGGTATCAAAATAAAATGAATGCATTTTCTTGGTTTTCAATAGGTTAGTTTTCCTTTTTACTATAATTAATTTCAATTTTAAATAAAAAGATGCACTTGGAATCATACTCGTCACACGATGTGTTATATTGAGGTGAAGATGATTCCTTCCCATCCCAAGTGACTTATGGATCGTTTCAATAAATTATAAAATAAATATGAATTCATTTTTATTGTATTGAGTATGTCACTTGTATTTTTTACGAAAATGTCATTTTAAATTAGAAACATGCACTTTTACTCATACTGATCACATCGTATATCTGTTTTTGAAATGAGACTGATTCCTATTTGTCAAAAATGATTTAAGAATAAATTTACTAAAATGTCAATACAATTTGATAATGTTTTATTGGTTTCTATTTAGTGACTTCTTTTTAACTAAAATGTGAATTTTAAACTGACAACGGAAACTTTAAGTCATACAGGGCACACCATGTATCAAATTGATGTGAGTCTAATTCCTACAAGTCAAAATTTACTTATGGATCATTTTCATGATTAATAAAAACAATTTATATATGTTTTATTGATTTTTAGTATGTTTTTTCTTTTTTTACTAATATTAATGTCAATTTTAAATAAAAAGAA
The DNA here is from genome assembly GCA_963277665.1 of Viscum album. NCBI lineage: Eukaryota > Viridiplantae > Streptophyta > Magnoliopsida > Santalales > Viscaceae > Viscum > Viscum album. The sequence goes on along the minus strand of OY728130.1, from coordinate 1,087,642,606 downwards.
GTAATTGGAGTCATACTGGTCACATTGTGTGTATTATTGAGTTGCAATTGATTCCTACACATCCAAAAATCTCAAAACATTCCTAACTACCTATGTTACCATAATCACTATTTCCTTTCTCTATTGAACTACCAACACTGCATATTGAGTTAATGTTCTTAGCTAGAAAACCTTTCTCAGTGTTGAACTAGAATATTAGAGGAATCTACTCTACCCATTATATCATGAGAAGTCACTAAAATGGGAACATGGGTTTCCTCCACTCTTCTAGTTTTCAACAATGTGACTTTTTTTATATAAAAAAATTAACTCAATATAAATGTTGGAATATCAAGAAAGAAATAAAATAGAAATCATTGTAACATCAGCATAAAGGAACATGTTATATCTTTTGTGCCTTAATGTGGATAGTTGAAAGAAAAATACGATTTCATAAAAGAACTGTAAAAAAACTAAAAAATTAGTAGATAAAAGTTATAAGAAAAATAACTTACGAATAATTTATTAAATGATGAAAAATATAATTAAATAAGTAGTAGAAATTCTCATTTTCATGATAGTTCTATACATTCATGACCCATTTCCTTATTTTCAATATCTTAGTTGTATCCTAGAAGTCCAATCTCTCGTGAGCATGAGAAGCTTTAAACAAACCACCCCAACTAGAATAAAGGAATTCAACTATATAAAAAACAATTTTTATGTGATTAAAACTAAAAAAAATAAATTAAACATAAATATAAAATAATCCATTACTATTATCGAAGTCACATCTTCATATAATTTGTGTAAATTCTACCATCAGGTATGCGGCCCATTCATTTCTAAGAAAACCCATATCATCACGTGAATATGATTATTTTCAAAAGTCATAGTAATATTGAAAAAATATAAATACACTAAGGATTAGTATATATTTTTAATTAAATAGTAATTATCTTTGAAAATACCTCTTTGTGATATTAGTTTGTTAATGGAATATAATCACTCTCATAAATTTACAGACATAATAACGGTAATATTTTCCAATATTTGTGTTTCAAACACTTCAAAAACATTTATAAAAATAAATAATTTGATTTTATATGTGTTTTGATAGTAGAATATTATTATATATACCCTGATACTTGTCTATTTATAAAACTTATAAGGATCCTTATGTGCATTGGCTGTATTCATGCCATGATTTTCACGATATGTACACACCACCCTATAATAAAATAATTATCATTGAAAAATAATATAAAATATATAACATTGTGTTTAGTTCTAAAACATTAGAAGCAGTGCGTTACTAATTTACAAATGTCATCACGTGTGGTCGGTTTGTTGGGTATCCATACAATGATTCTAGGAAATAAATCATTGAAGTATACAAATTATTTGTAGTGAACATCCAATGTTGCCTATAACAAAAAAAGGAATAAGTAATGAAATAGATTGAAATATATTTTATATGATTAAATTTTAGAGTTTTACACTTGCATCTTGGGTATTAAGAAGAGTCTATCATTCATATGTTTTCTTTAAAACGATTTGGCCTAGCCTGTCACAATTTCATTAATTTTTTGGATTCTATTTCTGTATGTTATGTAGAGGTGATGTGAAGACTAGTGACTCCAAATTAATTTTCATGGGGAAATCCCTTCAATTAGTATTGATATATATGCTTGTAAAAAATATGAAATGTATTTAGTCAAAATTAACAGAGTATATCGGATTTTGGAAAATCAAATCATGAAAACATATATCATGCATAAATTTACAATTAAGCCTCCTAGACATTCATAGTTTAAGATTTAATTTAAATTCTCAAAAGTAGTGTGTTCTCTACCTTCATCTCTATACATGTTCCCTTAAAAATAAACTTTGTGACTTCTACTATTTTGTAACTTCGTATCCACATGAACCTTTAATTTTAGTAAAATAGGATATTGGATGGTTGAGGTAACAATACTTTTATAAGATCTTTTATATCAGTTGTTTGATCCTTTCGATGGTTTTGAGTTGACTTTTCATTTCAACCCCTTCCCATTTTACTTATATAATAACATTCATCAGTTCAAACCTTTTTTCATTAATTGTTAAAGGTTTATCATTAAAAATAAATAGGAAAAAAATTCCTCCTTGTCGACATGTGTTTTTACAATATCTAATGGCCATGTGATGAATGTTCCAACAACATGGTTGACCATATGAATATCTTTTTCATTAAGTGGAATGGTTAGCTTGATGCTTGGATCATGAGCTATGCTAATCATAACTCTGACATGACCTGTTGGAAGTGGTATGTTGTATAGCATTTCATCTTGGATATTGAACACTGTAGCTCGCTCTACAAGATAATAGGTGGCTGTTTATCAATATAAAATTTCACCCTATATAATATTATTATGTGAAAGGCATCTATATCTATCTGATTAACATTTCACAGAAATAATTATTATAATGTTTATTACCTCAACTAAGATATCTCTTTGAGAGTAATGGCTTATCTCAACACCTTTGGGAGGTGAGGTGAGATGTTCACGCAATGGTTGTTCTTTAGTTTTTTCTTCTCTTTTATTTCCCACCCCCATAGCAGTTACTATTAACTTAGTCTTCCAATGAATTCTTTTTCAAGTAAATCCAATCTTTCTTTCTTCTCATCCATTTCGTTACCTTTTTCCTCATGTTGTTTTTTTCTCAAAAAATGTTCGAGGTGTCACTCCAAATCCCACACCTCTCATGATACCATACTGTTTTGGACACTTCAAGGCCACTAATAGTAGGTGTTCTTCCAGTATAGGGGTTGATGATTACTGTGACTATGTTAGATATAACATATAGGAAAATTAGTAATCATTATTAGGTAATAGATATTTAATGAAAAATAAATTTTTATTATGTCATACTTACACAAGTTTCTCACACTTTTTGTTTATTTTAATCTAATAGTATCCCATAATGTCTTACACGTGCCTCCTTCCATAGCACATGGTGTAGGATAGAAGTGAATTTGGATTTGGATTCATTAATCTTCATATAAATAGAGGAAGATAATTATGATGTTATTTCATGTCACATAAATTTATAATGGTAGATTTAAAATATGTACTAATTTTTTTCACGTGAAGCGTAAGCCATCCTTGCTTTACTATAGGGGTAGATTGGTTTTTCTTCCCATTATTTATTTTTAGAAATCATTTATTGTTTTATAAATAAAAAATTCTCAGTCAAAGTGATAAATACACTTATTTTTAGAAAATTTATTACCAGCCACAATGTACATGAAAAGAAACCTCCACACGATGACTAGTAAATGACTCCCACACTTATTGGGTTATCAAGTGTGCATACATAAGTGGTTGGTGTAGGTTTATTGTAACACCCCAGGTAAATAAAGAATATGACATTTTCATATTTATCCATAATTGTGAATAAAATATTAATATGACTTTAAAGGGGATGCTATGCTCGATGGCGTACCCAACACGCAACAACGAGTTTCTTGGGAATCTTACGTTGCACTCTAATAATAAAATAATATTATTTTAAATAGTAGTTAACATGTAGCCATTGTAATGGCGGGAATGGATATAAATAACTAAAATATGATTATATATGTTTTTAAATGTTTTTACATTTATCCAATAAAGGATAGAGGCTTAAAATATGGAAAGAATTCAATTTTAGGCGTATATGCCCTAGTTTTCACTAAAGGTTCACTTATCACCTTTTGATGCTGAACCATCATTAAATATAGTTTTTTTTCACTCTTAAACATTCTTTTGGACCAAATAAAACTCTTATTAAGAATCGGGACATCAAAATTTACTTTTTGTAAATTTTAGGTATCTTTCCGATAAAGTTCATTTTTTTAATGAATAGTGTAAAATGTTGTATTTTAATTCAAAACCTCTTTTTAATCTAATTTATTTATATGATTAGATTATCTTTTGAATTGGTTTTAAATTAAAATTAGAATATATTTTTACCATTAAATCCAATAGTGGTCGTTGGAATTAATTTCACTTTGAAAATAGACTTAAACCAGTGTCAATCTTTTGATACTTATGGTTTCATAAAAACACGCTATTTGCTCTGACAACGGGAATTAATTATTAAATTAATTAATTTGACTTATATGTTTTGAATTTTGTAAAATAGACTTCATTTTTGAATTCGGAATATCAAATATAGCTTAGGGTGAATTTTTGGGATTTTTCTGAAAAACATCAATTTTTGATGAATAGTGACACCACTAAGTGGTACTTATAAAAACTGATTTTTCCGTTTAAATGAAATTTTGCCATATTTGTGTTTTGAATTTCAAAAATCCGACATACATGGTTTTCATTAAGAAGTAAACTGTGGTTCAATGGGATAAAAATAATTTTTTGGTGAATAGTAACTTATTAAGTTTTTAATCGTGATTAGAGGTAATTAGTGTAGTTTAAGGTAAAAATAATGTTTTAATAATATGAAATGAACATGAAACATGTCCTAACCTCATTGTATGTGTAATGGAAGACCAAGACAAGCCATTTGTCAACTAGGGGACCCCATGGAGCCACTTTGGTTGGGAAATGACATAAATAACTTTTTATTTAATGTAAAAGTAAAAATGACACAAACATCATATGTTTTACGAAAACAATTTTTACATGGGGTTATAAAGATAAGATTTTTGATTATAAATAGTAATTGGAAAGATAAAAAGATTTCCTACATCATAGTATTTTTTTTATAATTTTTAGATATTATATAAATTAAATTATTTATGACATCATGATAATTCAGCGATGACCTCATTATTTAACGATTTAAATAAAATGGAAAGATAATGTAATATCTAAAACCTACACATGTCTAAAACCTATTGTATGAGTGTATTTAGAAACCTTATCACCTTATCCTCGAATTATATCAATGTGGGACCCTTTAAATCCGAAACTCATTTTCAAATAAAGTAATATTTCTTTACTTTCCAAAAGTGCCCCTCCTCTCCTCTTATAAAAGGCCCCCACCTCTACCTCATTTCACACACTCCTCAAGCCTTTGGCTCGGCCAAACCCTGCCCATTTACTCTCTCCACATCTCTCTCCTCATCCTAGATGATTACCTTTGGGCAGAATCCTTTCAAAGGAAGCCTTTAGGCTCAAATCAAAAGTAGTTAAACTTTTAAAGGTAATTCATTCTCTCATGTTCATTTGTTTTATTTTGCTTCTCCAACCCCCTAAACTCTTTTTATTTACTTCTTTTGTAACAACACCAGTATCTTAAATATACTAGGATTTTGTTATATGATTTATTCGAGCTACAATCTCACACAACTACATCAAATGGTTAAAGAACATACGGTTTCCGTGGATGGCGAAATTCTGCCTCCCAAAACGATGATTGTTCAATACTCATTTAACACCTTCAAAGGTGGCCATTATGATGTCACTATTTTTATATATGATATATAATATGTTTATTCTTTCCTTAAGCTTCTGTATTTTTCATTTATGGCATACCATTTTTGTTTCCATTATGGGTAAACATGATATCTTCATTTAAGGAAGTGCGGACTACCGCCCCCTCAAAGTGATTTGATTCGTTAAATACCATATGTGGGACGTATAAAGGATGTAACTATGATATTATATATGATATTATACTGTATTTATAATATAACTTTATATCATTATTATTCCATTCTATAAAATACGAAATATAAATGAAAGTAGCGTTCATGCGTACGTACGACTTACTGTCTCCATGAACGGTGCATTTCATTTCTTACCTCTAAATGATTATGTAATGTTATAAATGCATGAATGTACTGTATATATATGACATATATGATATCTAAATCATGAATAAAATTCTGGATATAATAAACATTTGGCCACACGAACAACATGTAATTGTAAGAAGTCCACTTTCGACTTAAGAACCAAATATCGACAAAACAAATATTATTAACTTAAATGATTACATAATGTTTATGACATGGTAATAAGTAATATAAAAGGAATAATGAACATGAAAAAGGTTTTTAAGGAAGTATAAATTAACTCAAGTTTATTATTCAGGAGATTAAAGAACGATCGAGTCAAGTCGGACCTGAGGTAAGGGATCCTACTCCTCTCTTTCTTTTTAAGTACACACTTTTATGTAATTCCTTTTAAAGCTCATCTTTCTTGTTATTGGGATGATCTTTTATATTAAACTTACTGTAATTTTTATGTTCATGTGATGAGAGACCCTATTCTCTCTCATCAATCCATTTTGGATGTTTTGAGTGGCGCCGTTAGGCTGCCGAACTTTCGTAAGAGATCTAACCTCTCTCTTTCTTTTTAAGTACTCTCCTTTATGTCACTTCTTTTAAGCTCCTCTTTGTAATGTTGGGGGATGTTATTTTATATTCCTCTTGCTGTAAATTTTATTGTAATGTGATGAGATACCCTATTTGATCTCATCAATCCATATTCGGAAGTTTTATGTGGCGCTGTTAGGCTGCCGAGTTTTCGTAAGGGATTTTTCATCTCCCTTTTATTCCCGTGAGATTTATGCTACATTTGCCACAAATTCCATTGAGTGGTGTATGTACTGCCCATTATTCTACTATTTGTATAATATAATTTAGTTTATGAGTATTTACATCAATGATCTATTGTCTTTCTTTCGTGGGGTGTATATTTTGAAAGATACCCAAGTCGGTAAGGGAACCTTTCACCCTCCTCTTTTTTAAAAGACTTCTTTTGTTGGGTCTTTTAATTTACATATTGTTATGTTGGGATATGTTCTCATATATCCTTATTGATGTAAATTTTATGTCCAAGTGATGAGATACACTTTTTATCTCTCATCAACTCATTTTGATGTGATGTCGTTAGGCTGTCAAGGGAACTTTTTAACCCAATTTCGATTTCTTTGGGTTCAACATGTAGTCATTGAATATGTCATCCGTTGAATATGTGTGAATGACCTTTTATTGTTTTACACTTAATATCCACTTATATTGGGTGTACTTATATTTTTCACACATATTTTTGAGATTGATTTGTCCATAATTTAAGGATACCTTCTCTATAAGGGATTTCATCACATTTGACATTTCTATTGAGGGTTCATTGTTGTTATGCACCAATTCACTCTTATATGGTGTATATACTATCCTTTGGAGTATTATATCATGAATCCATTTATTCTCATGATATTATAAAGTTCTGACTAAATGTTATTCCTCAATTATTGTATTCAAGTGTCTCTAATTTTGGTAAAACCCCTTTAACCAAAATATTGTTTTAAATGTTTTAATTATTTGTTCTTATTAATATCAATGTTTTCAAAATGGTTTTAAGGATTTATTTATATGGATATTAATGGTTTAAAATTTTAATCTTCAAGGTGGTATGGGACACTTTGATTCAAAAATATCTTTAATAAATGTTTTAAATGGTTTTGGAAATGATTTCTTTTTGAATGGATTCATTATTTCAATATACTAAAATGTTATATTGATTGAAATGTGGAAATGTTATGTTTCCTTTATTCATGTTTTATGTGATACATTTATGTTATGGTTCTTGGGCATTGTTATGAAAACGGGTGGTTCCGTGATAAACTAAGGGCGGGTGAGCCCGATATAGCTCTCCAATGCATTGGGTAACGCGAAGGAGTGAAACGTTAAGGTTTCTCCGAAGAGATTTAGGGAATATACTGTGATGGGTATTCCAAACGTAACCAAGAGGGTTAATCCCTACATAAGAATGTTATGAATGCCTCAAGTTACCATTTTGTATTATTATTTCTATGATTTATTCATGGTTTAATGAGTTATGAAAGTGACTTTGTTTTATGGGTAAAGTATGATTTCATTCTTATGTATATATGAACTCATGTTTCCTTTCCATATTTTTATAACCCTTACTGAGCTTTTTATGCTCATCCCAAGTTTTTGAAATGTTTTTCATAGGTCACAGGAAAGGTACATGATAAGATGATAGAGTCAAGGATGTGTCAAGAAAGAATCCAAGTTTTATTTTAAATATGTTTCCGTTGTTGGGAAGAATGAATCCTGTCTTTTATGTAACCACTTTGTTTAAAGGTGGAATGTAATGCAAGTTTAAAGATCTAATTCTCTAAAACTCTAAACCTGAAAAGATCCTCAATGTGTAATCTTGTAATAACTCAAGATTAAGTAAGGTTTAAGGCTGGGGCCTTATATTTATTTTCCCTTCAATATCATCAAGATTAAATCTTGTTAGAATTGTCTAAAATCCTCTATGAATACTTCTAGAAAGCATTAACACATATTCCTTATGGGGGTTATCTACTATAAATGCACTCTATAAGGGATGATGAATACTAAGTAGATGTTTCATTATTTTATTTTTTAATAAAATAAATAATTGATATCATATTGTTACCGTAATCTCTTCTCACATCATTTCCTTAAGAATGTAGCAACATGGTTCCTGAATCTACATCAATCGACACGAGTTTCTGAGTGACGAGTCTAATGTAACTACTGAACATGGCCTTTTTGGGGTTAATATGTTGGCCGCACGTATTCCATCTAACCTAGAATTTAATTTATTTTCTTTTCACCTTAATGATTTGTGGTAACATCATCAAACAAAAACGCTCATATTTTTTTCATTATCAGTCCTTCTTCTCATACCATTTCCTTAAATTCAAAATCATCAATATTTTGTTCCTCTAGATCAGTAGCATCAAATATGAAAAAGGTTTCTGTACCTCTATATTTAGAGAATCAATAGGTTCAAATTCCCATTGTTTATCAGGATTGGGAGTACCAGAATGTACAAAAGTCATTATCTACAAAAGTGGTTTAACATTTAATTTAGATTACATAAATGCATCAGTGAATAGATAATAACATGAGGTAACACAATTTATACTACAAAAAATATAACATGATTATCAAACTCTCTTTTTTTAAGGGCAATGGGATTTTAACCCTCTATTGAGTATCCAAATCCCTTCATTGTGGTATTCTATGACATAAAAAACCTTATATACATTGGGACTACTTAAAAAATATTGTGACATCCCAATTAAACGGTCATCCTCAGTTGAATTTCATCTGAACCTTCCTTGGTTTTGGTCGATAATAAAACAATTGAAAACTTTTAGGTTGTGGGATTTGGAACATAAAATACTTATACTACTTGTGATGCCATTAGAAACGGTTCATATTTGTACCATTCCTTACTAAAATCCACTTTCAAGAGTCCCAATTCATATATTTTAACATCACTCCTATTATCAACCCACTTTTATTAAACAATCAGTACTTGGAATATTGATAATCCAACTCCTTTATTTTTTTGTTGATTACAAAGTATGACATATTCTAAAAAATATTATTTCTATACTTAGTACCAAAAACATGCATAACATCATCCAAAAGTGTAACTTCACTATTTTTCATGGAACTTACTTCACCATGTTAATTTGTAAAGAATGAATAAACATTAATTACATAACCATTATAGGATAGGACATACAAACTTGGTCTTATGGATGGCTATCAAAGCCAATCTGCAATTGAATCCATATTTTAATCTGACTCCTTAACATTATTGTCCTAAAATCATCCTATAAACTATTGATTTTGTGTATTTGATATCCATATTTCATAACTTGATGGACATAACAATTTCATTAAGGGTTTCAACATATGGGTCAACCTCCAAACTGTTATGAAAAATGTAAATGTGGGCCTACTCTCAATTTGTAATATTGATTGCAAAAACATCTCTTCCAGAAATTCCTTCACCCGCAAGATGCCTAATGTGACAAAATTTCGGTAGACCAATTCATTCCAAACCAGTCAGGTAGTCATTATTAAATTCACTGGATTCCTCAACAATATATCGCACTACAATAAAACCCTCTAGATGACTTTTATTTTTTACATAGCATGTTAAAATATTCATATATCGTTCAATGGGGGTGCATCCATATTTAGTGTACATGACCACATAATCAAATCTGTCTCTCCAAGTAAACCATCAAGTGAACCATAATATCAAATAATGTTGGAGGGAAGAACATTTAAAATTCACATAATATGATAACTTTTCACTTTCCATAGTTAGAAATTTCATTGGGTCTATAACTTTGTTGCACGTAGATTTGAAAAAGAAATAGATCTTGGTTAATGTATGGTGGACATTCTAGGGAAAAATGAAACATAAATCTATAGGAATTAAATATTTCCACAAAACATGGAATTCTTGTGATTTCAAACCCTTTAACTTTAAATCAGTCATTGAAATGATATTCTTGATATTCTATGAATACCCATATAAAAACATTAAATAATTCAAGAAGTTAAAAAACTGTTATCTCTCATTCCTAGAAAGAGTGTAAGTAGATGGAGGAAGAGAAGTTCATTTCCACCCTTCACTGGCACCAAATCTTCCTATATTTTCATGTCAACCATTTCTAACCTAGCCTTAATTATATAATTTGTTTTTTGGGTGCATTTACTAATGATCCAGTTATACTATCACATACATCTTTTTTAACATGTATAATATCAAGAAAATGTTTGACATAAAAAATAATTATAGTATGGTAATTCAAAAAAAAACTAATCTATTTTTCCAATAAGGTTTCAAAAGGTGTTTCGAAAATGGTTTACCAAAAGCAGTGTCCACATCTTTTTCTTTCTTAAATAGTTTATCACTCGTTAGTGGAGATAGTGTTGTACATTCTTAAAAACTTACATTGAATGATTTCATCCAAGATCAGTGCTTATGTCATCAGGGTAGAAATCTATGATGTCCAAGAAACAAAATCTTCAATGAATGTTTCAACCTAATTGAATGTATACCTAGTTAAAAATGGGACACCCTTGAGTTCCTTTAATGTTGTATCCTAAATATTTTCCATAAGAAGGGCAGTCATTTATATTCCTATATAACATGGATCTCAATATGAAATATTCATTTTTCTAAGAGTCATAAAATGTAACACCTTAATCCCACAATAATTTAAAATCCTCGATCAATGGAGCCAACTAAACATCAATATCAATACCTTGTTATGTTGGTCCTCATATAAGCATATATAACATGATGTAATTTCATTTCATGCATAATCACTGTTTAAATTTATAATTTACCAATATAACTATCCATGTACCATGAGTGTTTCTTTGAAAACCAAATTTATTCAATCAATATATAGAAACTCAATATGAAGGTTTCTCATCTCGTTTCCAAATTCAGGATACTCATGATTAATTTTCTTCCACTGAAGAGAGTCTATCGAGTGATGTAGTTTCCAATATTTATTTCTCATATCTACATTCTACATCAATTCTAACATTGTATCCTCACTTCTATACTGGTTCTTAAACCTTGGAATTATTGGAAAGTACCATAAAAATTTCATAAATCCTGATTCATTTTTCCTGGATTGAGAATCACCACACTTTGGACATTAAGTAAGTGATTTGTGGTCCTTGAAAAACTATATACTATCATTTAGGAAATAATGTATTCTTTTAATGATTATACCCATCAATCATAGAATTATTTTAGAGTAATATGTTTGGATATAGAGATCATTATATTATGGGATTATATCATTCAAGGGATCAAGTAGTTCAATAAAACTGAAATCACCACATCTGTTTCCTGCTTTCAAATTGTATAGTTTTGGTATGGCTAGCAATGTTGTATATTAAGTGAAAGCAGCATAAAATGGTGTATTTTCAAAATTCTTTAACATCTAAAACAGTTTTTGAAAATCATGATGTTCATTGAACTATCCTTGTCATTTCCTCAATACGATCTTCATCATCATTCACATTTGTAATCATATCCTCCATATAGTCTTCTTCAATGTCCGCACTTGTAATCATATCAGATGATCCATAGAAAAAAGTGTTATCCCATTCACCAGATACATTCTCTTTTTCCCCATGTTTATTCCAACATTTATAAATTTAATTTATTCCAAGATAGATCAACTGTTCTTCCAACTCATCTGGATTAATTTTTCTTGAATTCCAATTGTGTAAACATAGACAAAGGATTTTAGAAGGGTCATATGCATGATCTTATAAAAACTTGATGAAATCTTTCACTCCAACTTCAAACTCTTTTGTTATATGATTAGAATCCATCCATTCCTTATTCAAATACATTTTATTTGTTTTGGTATTATTAATATTTAACAAAATAAATACAGAAATGCGTTAAATTAAATATGGATTTCATTAATTTTTTGAGAGAATATGGAAATATTTAAAAATAATTTATCATCCCACATGATCAAAAAAAACTTATTGAGGGAAATTTATAAATACAACTATTGAATGTAATAATTTAAATAAAAATAAAACAAAATATATATTATTTGAAAACCCATTTATAATATAAAATACAACTATTGATTATAATACTTGTTTCACAAATAAAAAAATTACAATATTTTTTATAACAACAATCTATACCTTCAAGAAAATTGGGGTCGTTACATGGGAACTAAGGTATTTAATACAAAAATGTGAGTAAATATTTTTTTAAATGGAAAATGTTAATAAATTTAAAATATTGTCTGTAAACTAGAATTTGAAATTTAAGAAGGGTTTTGAATTTTAATTTTAAAAGGATAGAAATACTTATCTAACTCATTTAGGAAGTTAAATTTCAATTTTATGATTTTGAAAAAATATAGGGACTTTTTTTTAAATTTTGGGATATTAACATAGAATTTTAAATGGGTGTACTTTATTAAAAATCACAAGGAAGATCATTTTTATGAAAAACTTTAGGATAAAAAGGTATTTTTCCAAAACCCCTTGGAACTATCCCAGCTTAAAATATAAATATTCAATTTGAGAGGTTGGGAATTTCCCAATCAAAGTTCTATATCGATATTCAATTAGGGTTACAACCTCTATTACCCATTTTACCACATGTTAACATCTTATGAATTATCACAAGAAATCTATTTTTGGATTACATAGTAACATGTTCACTTATTCCACCCTTCTGGTTTCCTCCTATAATTCCTCTATAATTATTCCAAGAAATGACTTTCTTAGTGTCCACATGAATTTTATGTCACCCTTTGAATTTCCACCAATAATTTGACCATCACAAGTGATTGCTTCCCTTAGTTCTTGTTTCCATCCTTTGAAGATCTATAATTTTTTTTCATACCTTGTGACAAATCCACTCGAGTTACATGGAAAGGTGACCTGTGTTAGTTCATTATATTAATTTTTTAGTTTTGTTTTTCATTAAAGAAATGAAATAAAAGAACATGTATTGTACAATATCTATTATAATTAAATGATGATTATAGTTAAATTTGGACTCTTACACTATCCATGTGATTTTATTTTTAGAAAATAAAAGTTACGAAATCCTTGAATTAATTTTAAGACTTTAAAATCAAACACATATTTCCCTAATAATTTGAAAATAAATCATGAAATCCACCTTATAGTTTTTTGATTTTACATTACATATTCATTTTAAAAATAGATATACTTTCCAAAATTCACATTATATTTTAATTTAAAATAAATTTTTTTGTCCATATCTTATGGAATGAAAGTATTCACCAAAACAACACAATTATAAAATCATTATAACTAAAAGAAGTAATAATGATGATATTTTTCGTAAAATACATTATTTGGATTCTAAATTTTCTAAATCAAGCACTAAATAAGAAATAACCCCTATACTAAAACATGTAGTTTTGGCAACCATGGATCTATTAAAATTCACCTATTATGGGTTAATTGATTTAATTTGATACTGTATTGCCTTTATGACATTACTACTACAAAAAAGTGTCTAATTATGGCATGTTAAAACCTTTGGATTAATATGAATTAGATTATTATAACCATATTGAGAGTATCTTTATCTAAAGTTGGACACATTCCAAAAGTAACAAAGGACCCACCCAAATGGAATACCAAGAAATTAATTAAATCGAAATCATCCTTACATGTTATAAAATCCAAGAATAATTTTAATTTTTTATCATAACAAATCTAGGGTACCCTAGTACATAATCCCCCCTGCACTGACTAATACTTTGAAACCAATGACTAAAAAAATTAACAAATTTTAATGATTTACTATAGGAATCTTTAATCCATTACGAAATCATCGAAAGAGAAAATATTATCAGAAGATATCCCCAACAATTCCAATGAATTCTCATCCTCAAAAGGGGAGGTCATAGGGGGTGGGCTGTTTGGAGTATTAAAAATAACATTTAATTAATTAATTAAAAAATAACCAAACAAAACTTTAAAAAATAGAAAAAAGATCTAAAAAAATAGACAGTAAATAGAAGAAAACACACTGGGTAGTAGTAGCAGCAAACACATTAGGAAATAAATGCAATGGGGTTGAAGATCCAAGGATTTATTATTTGATAATGGCCTTGTCAAAATCTCAATATATATATATATATATATATATATTAATTTTTATTATTTTGATATAATTTATATTTTTTAATATAAAGCATATTGAAATAATGTGTTTATTTTATTATTATTTGGAATGTTCCTTAGTTTTGAATGGCGCACGCCTCACTCCATACCTCGTGCTACATCCCCAAGAAGACTTTGCGCCTCAGTGTGCCTCACACCTTTTAAAACAATGAGTTCATCAAAACTAAATAAAAATTTTCAAAACCAAATTTTCTATCACATAACCAAACCACATCAATTTACTAAAATCATATTTAACTTTTAACAACCAATGACCATAACTAAGGGCACACAAAATTTCACAAGAATAACATAAATGGGGTTTCGCACACACAAGTGTTTGAGAATAACAACAAAAAGTGAACCAAAAAAATAATTGGTTGAGAAATATTTATACATAAAAGAATTCAATAGCATACATTTAGTTTTGAGGGTCTTGATTCATCAAAAAATGTTCAGAAAAATCACAACATAGATGGATCAGAAAGTGGTATTCGGTAGGTCGGTAGTGGGGTTTTGTGAGGCAGTGGGGTTCGGTGAGGTAGTAGGGGTTTGGCGAGAGAAACAACAGTGGAACATAGGCAGTGGGGTTCCATGATAGGGTGAAATTAGGGTTCAATGAGAGTAGTGGAGCAGTGGCAGGGTGAAAGTTGGGTTTGGTGAGAGCGGTGTCGTGACGAGAGTCAGCTTCCACGAGATCTTAATGGTGTCTGAGAGAAGACAACCAGTTGGGGTTCTTTAAAAAAGGATAATACTTTAAACAATAATTTCAAAAAATAACTGATAACGAGTAGTTTTATCATTTCTAAAATCAAAAGCGCTGATAAAAACCTATTTATCAACGCTAAAAAAAACACAGATAAAACATGTCTTTATCATCACCAAAATTATAGCCATGATAAATAGTAGTATTATCTGCATTTTTTTAGCACTGATAAAGATCTAATGTTAATAATTTATTTATACTATAATATATGTTTATAAAATTATATATATAATAATTTTATTTATTTATTTATAACTATAACTATAAATAAAAAAATATTTATTTATAATTATATAAATAATAAATATTTGTATATATTTATATAATTATATATATTTATAAAATTATAATAAATATATTTGTTATATTTATAATTATAATTATAAATAAATATAGATATATTTAAATAATTATAAAATTATAATAAATATATTTATTATAATTTTATAATTATATATATATATATTCATAATTTCAAATATTTATTTATTTATTTATAATTATAGATATAAATAAATAAATATTTATTTATAGTTATAAAATTATATTAAAAAAATTTACAAAATTTATAATTTAATAATTATATATAATAAAAAATACATATTATAATTTTATAACTATTTAAATAAATAAATAATTATTTATTTATAATTAAAATTATACATATTCGTATATACAAAAAACTTTCGGGAGTCAGGCGAACCCTCTCCTACCAAAATTTATTGAAAAATAAAAGACATTGCATGAGAATGAGAGAAGACATGGACAACAAAGGACAAGTCCTCATCTAGAAAAGAAAATTATAAATGTGTAAAACCATGGTGATCCCCATAATCCTGATTAGAGATATCATCAAAAAATTCCCATTTTGACTGAATATTTTTCTGATTGAAAAGCACATAGTAGTTCTCCTAGAGTTTAATCTACTCCAGAGTGAGATCCTTTGAAGAAGTCTCGACAGACCGGCCATACCCAGCCCGGTTATCTCTACCACATCCTCGTTCATGATTTTTCGGATGCCAAGTTGTTTCCATGTTTTCATTTGCTGTCAACCCCCCTCCGATTCAGTGAGAGACTGATCCATAGAGTCATTAATAACTCTTGGAGCATGATTAAACACACATTTCAACCTAAGATAATGATCAATTTGATTCATTGTATCCATCAAAGGTGATGGATTCTTATCAATCAATTGTCTGCTAACAATCCCAAGGGATTTTGGAGTGTATTGATCCAAAGTTCCTTCCCCTACATTCTACTCCCAAACAACAATATCTGACCAAAATTTCATATTACCAGTGCAATGAATATATGAAAGATATGTTTACCCTTCTCCACTATCGTTGTATCACCTAAAAACTATCCAGAGGTCCCACAAGCAGGCTATCCATCCCCTGCACTTCTATTAGAAGGAGTATCCTTCACAGGGGCAATGTCCATATACAGTGTGCAATCTGGTGCATCAGATTGTACATTAAGACCATCAGGTGCATGAACCATTTGTACATCCCTAGTATTATCATTTAATGTTACTAAAACCTAAGAATTATCTCCCCAATAGAATAGTTGGCTTCATTTTTTTTTCAGACACATTTTTGAATCATGCATATGTAGGGATAAAAAATCACAGACCACAAATTTACTACAAATTGAAATTTCATGTCCAATATCCTTTCATTCGAAAAATGTTTTTTTGAGAATTTTTCATACACTTATCAAGTCATGTTCATCATCATTTGTGGATAGTATAACCTATTCCACTGAATTTGAATTCCAATCAACTTCAAAAAAAGTGGGCAATGTGTCAAAACCTTTCTGTCTCCGTTTCTTTGTCATTATTGATTGGAACTCCATTTGACATTTCAATATCATACAATATTTTAGGATGGCATAAATTATAGTTAATAACATAGAACCTTTCCCATAGTCAAATAGAATACTGATCAACTTCAAGTAGATTAATGTTCTTATCCCATTCACAAATATGAACAATACTTGGTTCGAGAAAAATTTAACCAAATCCCCATGCTCGCATCTTCATCTCATTGGAAGGGAATAGCATATAAAAGAATCCGTGTAGTAAATAAATGAAAATAGAAGATGAGAACCCCTATATTACCAAGATACAATCATTTAAATCTTAAATTTTTATTGGAGTGGCACCCCTACGTAGAATAAGTTGAGCTTTAATGGAGTGTTCACCTATTTTGAAATGCTTTGTGACAAAAGAGAGATCTAACTTGATGTGAGAAACACTGCCTTTCTAATGGATGAGAGGAAAATTTAAAAAATTATAGATCGAGAATAAGTGATTTCCCTCCCCATCAGAATCCCCTAATTTTTAACCACAAGAAGTGGTTGGAACATCACGAGCATCTAGGTACAAAACCACTGGATAAATATCTTCACAAGATGATCTTAGAATAGAGGTCGCATGCCTATATGAATCAAACCACCCCCAGACCAAAAAATATTTAACAACAGTCTCAATCAACGAAATAAAATTTTAGGAGGTTCAGAAAGGATCAAACCAACAAAACAACAATGGCATGATCATGTGGACACTCCAAAAGCGACGCTTCGATGAGAGACAGTTTCATGGATTTAAAGTAGAATAGAAAACTGTGACAATTGACTCAAGATCTCAGAGCGGCATGCTGCTAAAATATTTGTTATACACAATGATAAATAACAGAGTGAAGGATCCAAAAACTATAGATCATGATGGATTTGGATGGATCCAATAGCAGTGGTCGTAATAGAAACTCTAGTATAGATCTGGATCGCAATGGACTTACTCCGGCAAAGATCTGGACTAGTCACTGGCACTCTGGCTATAGGTCACGAAGAATCGAGTATATTTTTATATATTTATAAATATTTGTGTATATTTATTAATATATTTGTATATTTGTATATATTTATAAAATATTAAAAATAATAAACATAGTTATCATAATTTTACAATTATTTATATATATAGTTATTTTTATAAATATAAATAAATGTACTTAAAAATGATTTATATAAAAAAAATTATAATTATAAACATAATGGATATTTTTATTATTTAAATATATTTAATGAAATTTAATAAGTATTTATGTGAAAAAAATAAGTAAATGGGTATAACATGAATGAATCATACCTAATAAGTTATAGATTATACAAAATGAGTCATCACATATATATGGAAATCATGATCAATAAGGGTATGTATATATAAAAGAACATTCATTAGTCATGAATACGTAACATATGCATGTGTCATCATAATATAGGTAATCTTAATATTTGGAAAATAACAATGCACAATCATGTCCAAAAAAAATGATGATCATATAACATCAGTTATACATACTCACAGATCAATGTATGAACAAAAATAACACCAATCATGTCCATGAATATCATTATTATCTCTTGATATATATATATATACCAAATTCATTGGAGGGATATATTTATTTAAATGTATATTTATTTATATAATTATAATTATAAATAAATATATTTAAAAAGTATTTATTTTAAATCATAAATATATAATTATAATTATAAAAAATATATCTACTATTTAAAAACAAATACTATATATATATATATATATTTATAATCTTATAAATACTTTTTTTAAACATTATATATATTTTAATTATAAAAAACATATTAATTATAAACATGTGTTTTTAAATTAATGTATATAAATAAACATTATTTTTGAATATAAATAAAAGAATTATATATATATTAATAATATTTTTTACTAAAAACTTTTATTAATGTTATGAATAGCACTAATAAATATATCTTTCACCAGTGCTAAAAAAATAATTGATAAAGGGTACAAATTTATTTGTGCTTTTTTAGCATTGATAAAAGATAACTTTATCAATACCTAGAGCTAGCACCGACAAATGTACAAATTTTATCAGTGCATTCTTCATAGTGCTGATTAAAGTTAGCACATCCCTTTCTTAGATCTGTGGTAGTGTATAAACCAATGAAACAACAATCCAAGTTCTATAAATGCATTTTTAGTATTTTAAAATACTAAAACGTGTTTGAAATAGTCAAAAATCAAGAAAATGACCTTATATTGAAATGAAATCAGGTGAAAATCAATGCTGAATTATTTTTGATATGTATGCATAGAAAGTAGGTATATCTAACATGTAGTGTTCTTTAAAGGACCCAATAAATAGTTTTTAAAGATACCCAAGTCTTTAAAAATGCATGTTAGAGGGTCAAAACTAAGAAAAAACATTAGGTGCCAATGAAATCATAGTAAAATGACCGCATATTAATTTGTAAAATATAGGAACTAATAGAATTTCAATCTAAGTTACAATTTTCTTTGGAAACCTAAATATGCCTTTTATTATTTTAAAACACTAAATAATTCATGTAATGGTCAAACCCAAGGAAAATAACCTCATAATGATGTGAAATCGTTAGATAACCTCCGTGGAATTATTTTTAATATTTATGTGTCGATATTACATCCATCTGACATGCGATGTGATCCAAATAACTCAATAAATAGTTTATAAAGATACTAGATTCTTAAAAAACATGTGTCTGGTTGTCAAAACTAAAAAAACGACATCATTTTACTGTGAAATCATAGAACAATGGTCGTAGATTTTTTTTGATATTTAAGAACCAGTGATACATCATTCCAAGTTATGGTTTTTCCAAGATGCCTGTAAACATGTTTTTAGTGTTTTAAAACACTAAAACATACATATAACAGTCAAAACCATTATAAATAACCTCACATTGACATGAAATACTGAGAAAACTATCGTTGGATTATTTTTGACATATATGTATAGACCACACATCCATCCAATGTGCAGTGTGCTCAAGATGACTCTATAAATAGTTTTTTAAGATACCAAAGTCTTTAAACCCGTGTTTCAGGGGATCAAAACTAAGGAAACATTTTCATTTGTCCATGAAATCATAATAAAATGTATGTAGATTTATTTGTGAAATATAGGAACAAACGACACGTCATTCTGAGTTACAGTTTTCCCGAGATGCCTATAAAAACATTTTTAGTGCTTTAAAACACTAAAGAAACATGTAACAATCGAAACCCTATAAGACAACCTCATATTGGCAAGAAATCAGGGGAAACCCAAAATTGACCAATTTTTTATTTGTACACACAAACAAAACTTCCATATGATGTTTGGTGTTCTAAGAGTGACTCAAAAAATAGTTTTCAAAAATATCAATGTCTTAAAAAACATATGTTAGGGGGTCAAAAACAAGATAAAAAATATCATATGGATATAAAATAATAGGGAAAAGTCCATATATAAATTTTTGAAATTTATAAGCTGAAATAAATGTATTCGATGTTTAGGTTTTCCCCAGATGCCTGTAAATGCATTTTTTGGGTTTTCAAGTTCTAAAATGTGCATGTAACAGAAAGAATAATATAAAACGAACTTATATTAACATTAATTTAGGAGATAACTACAATTGAATTATTTTTTAAAATATATTATATTCTTCTATATCAATGTATTTAATTTTTATAATATGTAAATTTCAAGCACACCACACGTCAATTTAAAAATTGATTAGATTGTTATATACTAATCCCTTTTCCGTTCTAAGTGTTGAATCATAACATAAAAAGGTATGTTTTTTTATCATAGTGTTATTCAGGAAATATTATTTATTTTATATTAAAATTTATAATTTGTGATTAGAAAATAAAAAATGTTATGTGCAACATTCTTAATATAATCTCTGTTTATTATTTTTCATTTTCCATATCTTAAATGTTATAGGTTATTGATATTGACATTAGGCAGAATTATGACCGTTCTAATTAAATAAATTCTTCTGAATCTAGTCATAATGGTTCTTAGTTTTTTTTATGTTTAAATATTATAATTTAATATATTTAAATTCTTATTTATTAGTTTAAATTATAATTTCTATCTTCTTTTTTGTTTCACTTGAGGGAATTATGTGGCCGGTTCCAACTAATGACATGATGCAGAGGTGTATGGATGTAGATGAGTTCATGGAATGGATGTATATTGGCCATGTATTGTTGTTGTTGGTGGACATATTTAATATATATATATATATATTTATGATTGATGTTATGGGTTGATTGGGGTTATGATCACTGAGGATGTATATATATGAATATGGATATATGATGGTGTATGTATGGTGAGTTTATTTTTCATTTCTGTTTTAGTTTATTGTATATCATAGTTTTTATACGTATAGTTTTTTAAATATTTTTTTAAATAATTTTTCTGAACTATATTTTGTGGAAGTTATTATAAACCACCACTAAACATAACCACTTATTATATATGTAGTTGTAGTTATTATTATTTTTGGGGATCAAAGCGTGAAGAAACAAGTGGATAACTTGTTTCAGAAGATTCACCATGACTTCGGTGTCTGAAACTGGGAAATTCAGGCACCCCAACCACCGCATCGAGTCATCCTTGAATCCATAGTTCCCAATATCAGAATTCTTCCTGATAAATGTTGGTCAGGTAGTGAGTCCTAGTGACGAGAAAATGGATGTGAAAAATGCTTGGATTTAATTAAATATTGTTTAATGGGAGACCCAATTGTATGGTCTTCGGTTTGAGGGCATGATTTTTGGGTACAAACCGAAGTCTTGCATTGGATTCCATCAATGATGGTGGCTCACATATAATATTGGATGAAAATTTTCTGTAGTCACCAAAAAGTTTTAGGATGGAACCCTAGAAGGGACTATCTTGAGCCTAGGATACATAGGGATAGAGAAAAACAATACTGAAAAGTGATATCGTAGTGATTGATTGGATTATTTGTGTGTAACATGACGTAAGGCATCTGGTGGAGAAATTTATCAAGGAATCAAAGGATGTTACCAGAAGATAGTGGATATACCTAAGGTGTTTTGGGGATATCGAAAGTCTGATTGACTAGTAAGAGTCATGACAGATGTTTCATTATTTGTGATAGTTGGGTCTTAGTGGAATACTGATGGTGTTTCTTAGGTTAGGTAGTCTATCAAGCATCCAGAAGAATTCCATAGAAAGATGGCGATGGTATCAGCGATGTCGATTGAATATAAAAAGTCTTCTTGTCTGCTGGTTTCATGCGACATGTCCCATTTATTAAGTTAAATTTAGAGCTCGGTGGAAGGATACTAAAATTATAGAAACAAATAGAATTTTAATACCATGATACTAAGAACTCATGGATTATTTTATAAGTCGAGGTGTGGTTACAGATGACTCGGGTTCTCAAAATTAGATTTCATATGAAGTCATCCATTCTTTTTTACAATGGTTGAGTTGAAGACAAGTCCTGAAAAAGGTGGAGGTGGCTCCCCATATGGGGAATCCAACCTAGGTGCACACAAAGAGTTGAAGGCACAAGAATGAAATCCAAAAGGTTGAGACCCATAAGGGTAGAGACTAGAAGGAGGTGCCTTGAATATACGATGACCAAACTATGTTAGTGGAACATCTTCTGGTGATCTAGATAGAGTTTCAGAAGATGGAAATTCTTGTAACCTAGATGTTTCACCTTATTGAATGAAATTTTTGTTGTCGTTCTACCATGGATGTAGAAATAAAGTCCAAACCATGTAATTTATTTGTGAATTGTTTTTTACTTTTTTATTTCATGCATGTTTACTTGTCATACTCTTTTGTTCATTATTGTGAATGGAGATATTAGGAGGACCAGAACCAGATGCAAGGATGAATCAATGTGGTGGCTGGTATTCCTGGACTTCTCAGTTCCAGACACCAAATTCACGGGGGGATCTTCCAATGCATGCTTCACACTTTTTTTCTTCAGGCTCTGATCCCCAACACATTTCGCCTATTTTAACTTTAATTGATTTTTTAAATAAACTGTCACTAAATGAAATAAATACCATTGCTAAGTACTCAAAAAAAATTACTCATAAGAAAACATGTGATAAAAAAGAAAACTTCTACTAGATGATTTCTGAGTATGAAATACATGGTGGTTTTCATAACCACTTCTAAAACATGAAGATACAGTTTAAACTACTTCCAGTAGAGAAAAAACCGCCACTAATACCTCTATTTTTTTTATAGTGTACACTATATTTTTCAATTCAAGTTTTGTGATTCTACATGATTTTGTACTCTCCAATTCTTATTGAAAATTTTCAGATTTCCCCCATGGTTTTTAAATCCTTTACAAGAAGGGGTTTTATACAATAAAATTCATGGCCCCATTTATTTTCTGCAATTTGGTTCTGCACTTCATTTACATTGATGACTCTCAAATTTTATTTTTCATAATTGAATAATTATCCCAGAACTGATCTGCTTCCAACCCAACAACTTTCTTCCCAAAAATCATCTTCTTCAAATATTACATAGATAGAGAATGACTTTAACCAATATCTACTATAGATACCAATTTTACAGTGTAAACAATTTTCTCATGTCATGATCTATCCTTCCACTTCCCTGTTATTGTATGGTCATGATTTGTAAGTGTACATTACCACACAATCATCTTATCTCTATGAAATCCTTCACCATTTTTTCATGCATATGTTGTTACCATATACAACATGTCACACCATCTTCTCTAAATATACTAAATTTTTTGAATCTCCCCTACCTCTAAAAAACACACAGTGAGAACACCCTCTTATGTTGAATAATTCATATTCCTGAAATATAATTCCACTACTCTAAAACCAAGACTCATCCCAGGAATTCATTCCATGAATATCTTCTAATATTTTTAGAAAACCCTAGACACAACATGATAGTAAACCCATGAGTCTTAGAGTTCCCATTGGTCCATCTCTATGTTCATCCTTGTGGTGATACTGTATTCCAACACCACATGATAGAACCATGTAAGCTCGAGTAAAACCTCAGGTAGCTCCAACATAATCTCAAGGTTCTACCAAAGTTATACACATAATAATAATATATTTTTTATCATCATATTCTAATTTCCATAGTAATATAAAAAACCCACATAATAATAATATCTTACAAACTCTTTCATTCATAAACTCGTGGCCTCAGGTGTGTCATAGTGTGACATCAGAAAACCCAATATGTCTTCTAGTTCTTCAGAATTCAATTGCATAAACTACCTATGGTCTTCATTGAATGAAAATAATGGGCCTGATGTGAACCATTTTGACCTCTATGGAGTTTTTTGGATATTGGAGGCGTGAAGTGTCCCTAGATTCTTGGTGCAAAACCCAAGGTCAAAGAAGATGACAGCCGACATGACCTCATTTTTCTCTATCTACATGCTTTATTTTATTCAAACTATGTCTTTCACTTCCAGATCCCACAACATAAGTGTAGACATAGGATGACCACTTGATACTATATGACAAGATATAATTATTCTCTGTACTCCTATAGATTCACCCTATACTACCATCACTTCAAGACCACATGTTCTTATGGGTGTCACCTAAACATGTATTACAGAGATTTGACAAGGGTGATAAGCTATCACCAATATTCATTGGCCCCTTATAGATATTTCATAGTGTTTGTGAGTTTGTGTACCGCTATGCTCTATCATATTCATTAGACTGAGTGAAATACATCTTCCATGTGTCGCATATAAGGAGGTACATGCATAACCCATCACATGTTATCAATTGGGGTGATCTAGACATCGAGGATGGATAAACATTTTCTGATTAATGAATAGAGATTGAGGATTAGTAGGAGAGTATCCTTAATGGGTGATTTATTCCTTTAGTCTATGCTCAATGTCAACATGATAATCTTAAGAAGAGCAAATGGGAGTGGGAGGTTCATATTCGTGCTCAGTACCCACATATTTTTTGTGTAGCCCTTGTTTTGGATTCTCAGGATGTAAATTCATAATGTGGGGAGAATACAATCTCTCATATTTTCAGTGTATTATTTCTAGATTTTATATGGTTTATTTTTTATACCAGGAGCTAAGATGATGTGTGATTCTGAGGCCTAGTGTACCCGAAATAATCACTTGGAATATATTAAATATATTAAATGAAACACACATTAAATTTTACTAAAAAAGTGGAATAACTACTAAAAGGGTTCACGAATCAGAAATCAAATGGAACCATTGAGTTTAGAGCACAAAGATTACCCTAGGCATGATTTAACATTAGTCAACACATGCAGCATGTAGGAAATTCGTCACTGGTGTGAAAATGAACACAATAATAAAATAATTTTTTTATTTCAATTTGTGTTTGCACAGTGATTGAAACATATTTAAATAGATGAATATGATAGATTTATAGGGTTATAATCATATCCTAGGAGGCCATGAAGAGACTGTTGGAGAATTATCTCAGGAGAATGATGACGAGATCATAGATCAGTGATCGAAACACCTTGGATTCGAAGGATCTTGCCAATGAATGTGACACAACTTCATTCTTTATCTGTGATCGATCTGAATTGAGGTAGGGTATGTATTTTTATTTTATTATTCCACATTCTTGATTTCTATGATGAACTCGAATCAATCAATGAACAAATTGATCTGTGGTTTGATCATTATACGAGATGGGTTTATTCTATAGGGATTTAGTGGGAGAAATATATTTATGATTGTTGACTATTTTGACTTTTGTTCTAATGGAAATGAACTGATATTGACATGAAAATTGACTGATATCTCCTCTTGATTGATTTGTGCATTTCTCCCTTAGTTCATTGTTCATCACATGCATTCTTAGTTTAGACCACGACTCGACTTATCCTGATCAATAAATCATTTATCACCTATTTCTTGGTGAAATAATTTGATATCATAGATTTAACACCCCAAGATTCCACGATACACTTCTCTTTGAATAATACCGTAGCATGTGTTGTACGCAACTTCGAGTTCTAACACACACCACAACCAATCAAACTAGCCATTATGAATAGTAATACCCATTTTTTTAAATTTTATAAATTTTATCTTTCAAAATGGACTTCATTTTTGGATTCAGAATATCGAAATTAGCTTAGGGTTAATTTTTGGTATTTTTCTGAAAACATTCAATTTTTGATGAATAGTGAAAAAACACTGAGTTATATTTTAAAACCGAATTTTTATTTAAATAATTATTTATTTTATTTAAATTTAATTAAGGTCAAAATAGATACATAATTCCTATATAAGTTCAATGTAATTAATTGGAGTTAGTTTAGAATAATTTTAGATATATAAAAATTTTATTGAACATTTCACCGTCTTTTACCCACCTCCTAGGAGAATTTGGAAATTCACATAAAACTTAATTTTACCGCTTCTGTGAGTGGAATTTCAAATATCAGAGAGAAACAGTTAATATCAAGGAGTAAAATGTGGTTCAATGAGATGAAAATAATTTTTGGTGAATAATAACGTTTTACTTTTATTTACCACGGTTAAAAGTAAATAGTGTAATTAAGGGTAAAAATGATATTAATATTACCCTAACACAAGTCCTAATTCTATTGGACACGTTTATATGGACCAAAAACATTTTTAGGAATAAAATATTATCATTTAGGTCCACTTTGATTAGATTAGGACATTTATTATTATTTAATTGAAAAACGAGTTAAAAGAGATAAAATCAAAGTTTAATAACTAAAACATTTTAATATAGGGTGTTTCCCTCAGAATTTGGGGATGACCTCCTTGATTGAAGGTACAAACATTCCAATCTGTGTCTAATGGGTTTTTTCGTAGAACCGGAAACATCCAATGAATCCACATCCATTTGGACCTACTTTCCAAAGGTAGGCGCTCATTAGTTTGTGGACTGATGAGGCTTAGGAATTTGCATTGGTCGAGAGGATGGGAGGTCGGACTCATCACACCTTTTTGAGGGGAATTATTGTCTACTCTGGGACTCTATTTATAGATTTAAGTTATGTTTGTGAATCCTTATTACATTACCAAGTATAAAATGAGATTTCCTTCAGATCTGACAATCAATGACTAAATATGAAAGAAATTTAGAGAATCTTATATATGTATTTGAGGTTCTTCATCGATAGAGAATCATCTGTATTTATTAGAGATTCTTGGTCAATGGTATCCTTCGACACATTTATATAGAAGTCTCTCGGTCATTATGATGACCATGCTAGTTTTAAAGCCACTCAGTGGGGAACTTGAAGTTTATTGTCATTCAAAAGGACATGGATTATTTCAGAGTTGGGATCGAACCCGCAAATGGGCTACCTACGTATCCTTTGTTTAGAAAAGGAATCAGAACCCACGCAGTTCGAGTAAGGGAGTATTATGTTTATGATTGATGGCTCAAATAAGGATGTCATAATTACTTTTACACTCTAAGCTTACGTGAGTCATGCTCGATGTAAGAAAGAAGTGGTATTGGTAAAAACCAGACAATTGTGCCATGAAAGATGCAATCATAAGAAATAATGTGGGGCTTCATGTATGTATGACTGCCCAGATAAATGAAGATTATGATTTACTTCAGGGAAGAAATCTTGGAACAGGTTCTATAAAGGTATATGTGCTCCATGGAGATTTGAATACTCCAACTTGGGGCTTACTCCTAAAAAGGAGGCCCAAATTAAGAGAGGATTTATGATTGGGTTTTACTCGTAAGAAGGAATCCCAGATCAAAGGTAAATTAAGACTTGTTAATAGAAATTAATACTGGGGATTACTCTTGAGAAGGAGGCCAAAGTTAAGGTATTTGAAAAATTAAGGGACTTGTGGATTACTCCTAAGGAGGATGCCCATATTTGAGAATTATGACTCGGGATTATTCCTGAAAAGGAGTCCCAGGTTATGAATTATTACTGGGGCTTATTCCTGAAATGGAGGCCCAGGTTAAGGAGTTCTATCATCTTAAAGGATGAGGTTGAATGAATGAAATCTCAATCTTTAGTGACATAAAGATGTGTAAATCACTAGGTTTTGAGAGATATTCCACAGAATTACTTTCAGATAAGAAAGTAAAATCAATAAATCATGCCATAAATGGCTTTGAAGAGTGTCTTGAAGACCGAATCTTGAATAGGAGAGGCGGAATGGCATAAGAGGGGTGAAATGGGCAAGAAGGGCACCCAAAAAGGTAGGGGCACGCAAGTCCTTGCAGGCGCCCAGGTACTGCGTGGGTGCGCAAGTCCTGGTCGTGCAGGTATACCTGCGCGACACATGGGTACTTGAGCATTTGTAAACCAGAATGGTAATACTTGGGCAATCTTTGACCAATTCCTTTAGAATTATCCTGAGGTACTTCCATAAGAGAGGCGTGCAAGTTTTGGTGAGAAGTAGGGAGGCGCACAAGTATGTTCATTTCCTTTAAGGGTAAAACACCATAGGTGCGCAATTGTTAGTGAATTCTAACACTTAGAACTTACTCCTATTGTTTAGACCTTCCATTCTAGGTAATGAATTACCATAGAAGTGTTCAGAAGACCTGAAGAAGAGACTTGGGCATTCAGATCTCTAAATCTGAATTCTGAAAAAAAATCCCCCTTGAATGGGGGGCCCACAGGGTCTATTTATAGGCTGGATAAGACCCCAGGCGGTTATCCTTTAGGGCGCGGAAGTCACTTGCATGACCATTTGGAATCGCGCAAGTGGACTTGCGCGACAGTGATGGAACTTGCGCGACACATGTGTTTTTGAAGCCTTGTTCATACCGTTGTCGATTTTTGATGTTTTCTTTAAAGGATGAATCAATTTGTCCTAAGTCATTTCCCTTTCCATTCTTTTAGACAATGTGATGAAAAGGAGTGTCACCAAAATTCCCCCCTCAGAGTTGGATCTGAAAGAAACGAGGATGTGACTCTGAGGAAAAGAAGAAAACTAAAGGAAAGGCGGCGTGCAAGGTCTGGTGTGCAAATTAGCTTCGGGCACGTAGGATTTGGTGCGCAAGGGTGGAGCACACTGGATAGAGCGCGCTGGGTGTAGGCGCGCAGGTGGGCCTCCTGGCCTATAAATACGCTGTCATTTGCCACGCATAGCATCCGATTCCAGATTCTCGAGCTCTCGCCGCGTAGGTCCCCTTCGCTGTGCAAGTTGCTCATTTTTCGTCGTTTCTTCATTTTTGCGCTGTTGTCAAGGTAATAGGTCTTGCGTGGTGATACTTTCACGCCAAAAACTTGCACGACACATTAACACTTGCGCTACACATCCATACTTGTGCTCCAAGTGTAGACTTGCACACCTTAATGCCTTATCCATTTTTCTGAAATTCCTTCACAAATTTTATGAAAAATCAACTTACTTAAAAGTTAATTTATTCAACTTTCATGCAGAATCAATGGCTCTTAGAACCGGAATTGTTGATGAACTGGATAGCAAGTGGATTGATGATATGATGAACATCATTGGCCACAATTATTATACCGTCAAAGATAGAAATCTTCCGGATTTGGATAAGTATTTGAAGAAATATCATTGCAACTTCCCCCAAAGCACTTATCTGCCTTTGTATGGCTATGGTCATCTGCGAGAAGTCACTATTCCAGAAGAAAAGAACTATCTTCCATTTTTTTGGTTTCAAAATTACACCAACTTTTCTTCAGCAAATATCTCATGTGGAGCAGTATTTATAAATGCTGGAACAACGGAGAAGACCCACATGATGCATCATAGCCCTTGTACACCAGATTTAAAACCTCATACGCCCGAGCTGCAACCACATTGTCATCCTTCAATCTTCCGAAATGCATAGATGGATCAATCCAAAAGCTGAAAGAAAAGTTGGGACTTCCGTCCTGGGGGAGGTGTGAAGCCAACTTGGATGTAGGCATACTGGGTGCGACAAACCTGTTCAGAGTTTGTAGAGGATCTGAAAGGAGTGTTGATATATGAAGCTATTTGGGTTGGGCAAACATATGTTTATAGGCAGGATAACTTCGTGCCAGAGATACTCAGCCACTGGAGCCCAGAAACTAATTCTTTCCATCTGACTCATGGAGAAGTAGGTATCAGTCTATGGGATGTCCACAAGATCTCAGGGGATCCAATTTTGGGCGATATGTATAATGACTTCATTCCTCCCAAGGTGACTCGGAATGATTCAGAGAAGACTCCTACTTTAGCTTGGGAGTTATTTAAGATCTTCCACAAGCTCAAGAGTTCAGAGACCTCGTTAACTCATTATAGAAATGATATTAATCTGGAGGAGTGGATGAATATATTTCTTATTGATAAGAAAGAGAAGGAGGAAAAGGAGAAGGAGCTGAAGGAGAAAGGATCAAAGAAAAATAAATCCAAGGATAAGAGGCCCAAACGTCCTACCACCTGCCCAAAACCTGAGAAGAGGGGTGCTCCTGGAACATTTTGGCCAACTCTAGAAGAAGGATAGTTTGATAAATGGGGATATGAGGTGAATCAAAATATCCTGAAGAAGACTCATCTGGCAGACTTCTTGGCTTTGTAGCTCAGATTTTATCTCTTTCCAGTTAGGTATTCAAAGGGAGGCATCAGGCCAGGGACCTTCGTCATTGCAGCAAAGTTAGCTGAGGGAATAATGGTTGGGTTGGCTAACCCCATTTTAGCAAAGATTAACAAGAGTTTAATTAATGTCTTCATGGGTAAATCTCCTTTAAGAATAGTGGGACCATTCCAAGTTTTATGGGGATAGATTTCCACTCACTTCAGGACTTACAATGTACAGAATGGATTACAAATTCCTGGAAGTTATTTCAGGCTGTCAGTGCAAGAATTCTATGGATTTTCTCCATTATATGATAATGCCTATGACATGAAAGTGAGTCTGATCATGTTTAAGGAATTAAACTTCTTTCCCTATGGAAATCTGCCAACCGGGTGGTTTGTTGATGATGGAACAACCCATTTCGATTTGAGGGCATACATGCTAGCTTGCAGGGATGGTGTTCTAGTTGCCAGGATTGACGGAGAAATTATATGCGAGGCCTATGCTCTATATATATTTGCACGTCAATTCAAATGTCTGCAACAGATTGTTGTATCTCCTCCAGTACATGTCAGGTTAGAGCAACATCTGATGGTTGCTCGACAACTATGGTTGCTGATGTCAAGGGAGAAGACTTGGGAAATATTTGATCTACCAGTTGAAAAAGTGGCACATAACTTGACTACATATTATTCTGAGCACTGGATAGAATCATACCCAAAAGGGGTATTGAATCACCCAGTTTATCAGGTAGGGAAAAGGAAGAGGACTGTAGAGAAAGAAACCCTTCCTCACGAAGGTGATGCTTTTCCACCTGAAGCTGATTCACCAGACTCCTCCTCTAGGACTGATTCACTGAATTCCCATTATGGGGATGATGAGGCACAACAAGTGGAAAAGCGGCCTCGTGCCCGATATAATCCTTCGGTCAGAATCAAGAGACCTACTACATCAACTCCTGGTGAGTTACTTCATTGTGGTAATTTAATCACTGCTACTTTATAAATCAATAAGTATTATTTTCTTATTCTCTATCTGCAGTTGTAGGGGTTGGGAAGAAATTGAAGTCAAAGATTGTAGGAACTTCATCACAGCCTTCATATCTAAGACCAGAGGCTGTCCAGTTATGGCAGAGTTTGTACTGTGGTACTGAGACCACCTGGCTAGATTTATGTGAGGGACTACAACTTTCTAGAATATGGAATCTTCTGGCTTCTACAGATATCCAATACGAGGATAACCCCAATGAAGTAAGGGATTACATCAGAGAGCTGTAAATGCTCATATATGCCACTGATGAGTCCGTTCATATCACCAGGCAGGTGAAAGAAATGATTGATCGTGGAACCACTGAGGGGGCCGGTGGTTCTGGAGATGAAGAGTGACATTATTATGTGGCTCCTGAAGATGTAAGTTTTCTTTCCTTATTTGCTTTGCAACTTGATTTCAGTCGAAGCTTTGTTACTTAAGGAAGTTATTTTCTTCAACTTGTAGCTTTCAAAGAAAGCTACTGAGGTTCCTTCTCCACAGTATAGCCCTGGTGGTACTGCCATCGGGGATGCTACTGATTCTCCTCACGAACCGGGCGAGATATATCCAGGCTAGCAGGCCATGAATGAGGCGTTGGACATATCCTTCCATTATCCAATCCATGTGCCAATAAGGGAGACTGCTGATACTCCCAAAAAACCAAAGAAGCAAAGGCAACGAAGGAGGAAGTCCATAGATAAACGCTTTATTAGCAGTGGTAAGTCCTTCGGGTAATCATGAGTCTATACCCATGAAAAGGTTACTCATATTTCTGGGGATTGCAGGGGCTTCTTCAATTTCCCCCCTGAGGGAAAGGACTGATCCTCCTTCAAGGACCACAGAGGGTGTTGTGGAACAATCACATATTCAAGATGACTTGGCTGCTCTTGGAGAAGAGATAACATCAATTCCCAGTATCCCTCCTGCTGCTGTTGCAAGAAGAGAAGAACCTGTTTCTGGTAAGTCAACAATGCTTCATAAAAATGTTGAATGAAACACCGACTGACTTCCATTCTGTGATACTTCAGGTTCAACTCCTGCATTAGAGCTTCTGGAGGCTGTTGCAACTAATGCCGTGATTTTATCCTAAGATGTTGTCTAGGGTCAGGGGCTGCAGAACATAAGTCGTCAAGAAGACACATCAAATGCTCCCACTGGTGAGAGTAACCAGGATTCTGAAATATCATTGGATAAAATTATGAATCGTGGCATGTCTTTCGAAGAATTTTATGATCATGCTAACTTGTCATGTGATTTAGAAGACCTTGGGTGTGAGTGTTATCCTTCTCCCAATAAATTTTCTTATAATTTACACTTCAAATCACGACTGAAAATAATATGCAGTTCCATCCATAGAAGCTGCTGAACTTCCAATGCCTGAAGAGGGTGTGGACATTGATATAAACCCTACCATTGTAGAAACATTAGCTCAAGTACAGCTAAACCTAGTAAACCCTC
Source organism: Viscum album (assembly GCA_963277665.1). Lineage (NCBI taxonomy): Eukaryota > Viridiplantae > Streptophyta > Magnoliopsida > Santalales > Viscaceae > Viscum > Viscum album. The sequence goes on along the minus strand of OY728130.1, from coordinate 1,087,609,456 downwards.
CTGAGACCCATCTTGAAGATCCTGTTGAAATTGGGAAAGATGGGGAGGAGTCTTCTCAGGTTTCTGATCCATCATCGGGTAAAGGATAACAATATTTGTGATTGTACATAATTTGAAAGACAATCGATTCTTTTGTTATCCTTTAAAGCTAACCAAAGCATTCAATTAATCATGCAGGGCCATCAACTGTAGTGGCTAGATCTGGAGGTGAGGCCTCAGCCTCTTCCCCAACGGGAATTGAAAGCGAAGAAGCACAGGTTAGGGGGAAAGATCAAAACAGGGCACTTCCTTAAGTGCATTAATCTCAGATTACATGCCCCCCTGTGATGATGATGTTGAATCAGACCCAGAGGTGCTTAAAGCATTCATCTTTTCACGATACAAGGCATGGAACAACATATGGAAAATCATATCTGAGGTTCCTTTATAAGAGATATCATAGAAGATCGCTCGATTGTCATCCCAGTTTGTCATGCTAGGACTTGGCAGTTTTGGATATGAAAAGATCCATGCCGCGGTGAAACAGGTCATCTTCAGGAGGGAGCAGGAGAAAAAGTGTCACGAAGATTTGACCAGGGTAAAACTTTCAGTTAACATCGGCGAATTTGAGGCTGCGGTATCTCGAGATGAGGCTGATTATGCTGCCAAGATGAAGGATCTGAAGCATAAAATCAATGAAAAAGTTGTCCAACAGGTGCATCTCCAGCAACAGTTAGATGTTGTTACTAGGGAACTTGATCAGCTCAATAATTCATTGGATGGAGCTCAAATGAATGGTATGAAATCCATTTCATATGCCAAGAAGGCACTTCATCAAGCTGACAAGAGTGAAGCTGGTCGAGTGCACGAGCTTCATGTAACTGCTGATGAAGCTCGGGATGCTGTACATCAAGTGAAGACTTATGTTGACAGTCTTTTGTAGTCTCCTGAAAAAGATAAGAGGCTCCAATCTGTGGATTTCCCTCTAATTCTTTTGCATCAATGAATAGTACTTTGTTCTTCAATCATTTATGCTTGTATTCTTTCACTACCTGCTTTAAATTTTACCGAAGCCAATGGGCCTAGTAAGCATAGTTTGATTTTTACTAGGATTATTATAAATAACCCTATAAAATTTGAATCTTTTAATTTCTCAATATTACCTAAATCATACAAAATGTATGTTTAGTGAGCTGGAACTTGAATTTTATTTAGAGTTCCTTTTTCTTTTGTGGGCAGTTTAAATTCATACATGTCGGACATAGAGAGGCTAATGTTTAAGGTCAAAAATATCTTTGACCGAATGAATTATAATTGACTCAATTCTTTGAAAATTTATTTGAAAATATATTACCATACTCATGTATGAGGGAAAAAATGTAAACTATGGCTTAAGAATATTTGAATATGAGGAATGATATGAAAAAGAGCTAAAAGGCATCAGAAGAAGTAGTTTCCAAGAATGAAGTTACTATTATTTTAAAAACCTGTTAGGGGGTTGAATTATGCAGGGCCACCTAAGGGCATTGGCTGCATAGTTAAATAAATAACAGCTTTTGGATAAAAAGTCTACTATGGAGACTATTTATGCAAGGACGCCTAAGGGAACGTGCTGCGTAGTCTGGAAAAAGAACTCTCAGAATTTTACTTTCCTAGTGCTAAAAAGCCAGTGAAAGTTTATGGAGATTCAAATTTTCCAAATTATAGAGTTTTCTGTATGGAAAAAGGTACTTGAATATGGAGAAAATATTTCCAAACAAGATTATCGAAGAACTGGATGGATATTACACCTATAAAAGTCTAACCCAAACGTAGGGAAGGATAATATAAACCATATACTTGAATACTTTCAGATCATGAAAAAGGATATGGGACAAATATTTTATGGATGTCTATTTTTGTGGATCCCTACATACTGTCATTTAAGACCAATAAGGAAAAAAGAGGCTTCTTCCCAAGAATGAAGTTACCAATATCTTGCAAACCCTCTAGGTGGTTGAATTATGCAGGGCCACCTAAGGGCATTGGCTGCATAGTCAGATAATAGTATCTTTTTGCTGAAAAATCTGTTATGGAGACTGTTTATGCAAGGCTGCCTAAGGGAACGTACTGCATAGTCAGGTAAAAGAACTCTCAGAAATTTGACATTTTTGGGACTAAAAGTCATGAAAAGGGTTATAAAGATCTGAAAATATTTAAGTTTAGGATTATGGCACATTAAGATGGGTATTGTCCAATGTATACAAATATGCATAGATCAATGCTAACCATAATCATGTTGTGGCTGGGTTCTGAATAGAAATGCTGGACTTCACTACATATCCCATAAGGATGGGAATCAAGCCATACATAGTTCTTGAACTACAGTTTAACGTCGTGTGGGACAAAAGGATTAGAGATATTAGTTTAGGGTCATAGAGTTTGGACTATTATAAGAAATACACAGTGTGTGTTTTCATGGGGAATTTTCATCCAAGGGACTGAAAGTGGAATTTGGGGTTAGGCCCAAAAGACTTGGGGCTGGATTTGAGGGATACTCGAATGCTCCTATGTATCCCATAAGGATGGGAATCAAGCCCATGTAGTTCTAGAAATACCCTATGTACAAATTTGGTTTGTACATGTGAAGGGTGAAAGGGGACTTTAGTACAATGATGGTTTAACCCAAGATAAAAGGTTTGGGCATTGCCATGTATGCACGTAGTCTTTGAAATGAAACATGATTGAAAAAAAATGTAAATAATGGTTCCCTATCAGATGAGGGTATCAAAGAATATTGTGGTTTATTGTCATACTAGAAAAAAGTGTTGTATAGTTTAACGTCGTATAACAAGGAAGAAAGTGAACCAATGTAAAGATATTGATTCTAGGGGAGGTTTCACGAATCATCATCGTATGAGATGGAGGTGAACCGATGTGAAGAAATTGGTTTTAGGCTTGAACCTTGTGAGTTTGCATACGTACCCAGACTGGAAGTCAAGGATCAAAGTCCGCGTAGTTCAATTAAAGAATGATTTAATGATCAAGTCTTTCTTGGGGACAACGACCTAAAAAAATGATGTTGGGACTTACACATGGTTAGCGGCCCAGAGAGGGTGTTATGGTTGAAGTTTTTTCTAAGATCATGTGAGACATACTCAGTTTGAGAAACAAGAGGCAGAAATAACCCTAACGATGCATAGTTTAATATCATGTAGGACATATGAAGGGACTATGTATTTTTGAGGTCTTTCAGTTAGGACTATTGGTGATGCACATTTTAATGTCATGTAGTTGGGACAAAGTATAGTTCAATGTCATGTAGGATGTATTAAAGGTTTTTTTGTACAGTTTAGCATCATGTAGTTAGGACGATGTGAACAATATAGTTTAACGTCATGTTGGACAAAAGGGACTTCTATATAGTTTAACGTCATATAGCAAGGATGATGAAGGGGGGCACAGTTTAACGTCATGTTGGACATATTAGGGAATTTTTCACAGTTTAACGTCATGTTGGATGAAAGCGTGAATAGTTTAAAGTCGTATGCATGGATCGTGGATGGTGTAGTTTAACGTCATGCTGGACGGAAGGGGGACTGTGCAGTTTAATGTCATGCAGTGAGGACAAATTAGGGAATTTTTTTCCCATAGTTTAACGTTGTGTGGGAAAAAATTAATACAAATAGTTTAAGGTCATATGTATGGTCCCTGTATGATGCAGTTTAACGTCTTTCTAGATGTAAGGGACTTGCAAATAGTTTTGGGTCATATGCATGGACCGTTGATGATGCAGTTTAACGTCTTGCTGGACGGTGGTGCAGTTTAAGGTCATACCGGACCATGATAATATATTTTGTGTTTATACAAAATACTTCTTCAAAAAATCTGGCATTGGTTGGAGTAGAGACGAGTTCTCCATCCATTGAGATTAAAGAATAACCTCCATTGGAGTAGACCCTATGTATGGAGTAAGTTCCTTCCCATTTTAGCTCAAGCTTGGGAGGTTTATTTCCTGGTATCATTGGAGTTCTGAGAACTAATACCAATTCTACCTGAGTGAATGAACGAAGGCAAACTTTTTTTGTTAAAAGCTCGTGCTATTCGTTTCTGATAGACTTCCATGTGGTGCAAAGTACACAATATTTTCTCATCTAACCGTTCTAATTCATTCAATTTCTTTTGAGATTGTTCATCTGTAGATGATTGATCACAAATGGAAACTCTAAGCGAGGGTAGTTGAACTTCAATTGGAAAGACTGCTTCTGTTCCATATACCAATGAATATGGATTTGACCGCGTTGCAGTGCGGGTGGTAGTCCTATAATCCCATAAAGCATGAAATAGTTTATCAGGCCATGACTTCTTATCTTTATCCACCATCTTTTGCAGCATATTTGAAAGAGTCTTTTTAAACTTCTATCTGGCCATTGGCCGCAGCATGATACCGAGATGAATGGTTGGATTTGATGTTGTATTCTTGATACAACTTCTTCACCTCGGATGAACAGAAGTTGGTGCCATTTTCCGTCAATATGGTATGAGGGAAACCAAATCTGGTAATGATGTTAGACTTGATGAAGCTAACAATGCATTTAGAACTGACTTCCTTGAGAGGTATTGCCTCTGCCCATTTGGAAAATAAGTCAGCAGCAGTAAGAATGTTCTTAAACTGCTAGGCTGTAGCCAAAGGGTAAGGTCCCACCACATCCATTCCCCATGTGGAAAATGGCCATGAGTATTTAGTTGTATGAAGCAAATCTGGAGGTTGATGAATGAAGTTGGCATGTACTTGGCATGAATGACACTTCTTTGTGAAATCAACATAATCTTGTATCATTGAATCCCAAAAGTATCCAAGCCTTTGAATCTGATCAGACAGTCTATGTCCAAACTGGTGGGCACCACCGACTCTTGCAGGCACTTCTTTCATGACAGCCATTGTCTCCTCACCATCAATGCATCTGAAGAGAACTCCATCAAAACCAAGTTTGTAGAGGATTTTCTTTAGGAGATCTGGGATATCATAAAGAGTAAAATTGACCACATGTCACCAGATTTGTTCATTCTCAGATCTATCAGGTGGAAGTGTTCCATTTTGAAGGTATTCCCTGATAGGTGACATCCATCCTGTAGTATGACCATACAGTTCAGAAATTGGACTAATTTCATTAATTTCCTCTGTTCTGATTCAAACATAAGGTGAAATTGCATGATGGTGGGCAATACTGATGGTTGTCTCATCCCGATTTGGATCTGCCAGAGCTGTGGCTATATTAGCCAGTGCATCATCTTGATCATTTTGTGATCTTAGGACACAAGAAAATTTCGGTTTCGAAGGGAATTCCACCATTAAGTCTCTGATGTAATCATACAAAGGGATTAGTTCTTCTTTTCTGATGGCATAATCCCCATTGACTTGTTTGATTACTAGGTCTGAATCACCTTTCACCTTTAAGTGATTCACTTGTGCTTGAAGCGCTAATTCCAAACCTGCGATGAGATCTTGGTATTCTGATTCATTATTGGTACCACCTTCCCACAATAAGAAGGAATAAGGTAACAATGCCTTTTCTGGAGAAATGAGCATAATTACTAAGCCAACTTTGTTGAATTTGGGATTTTCCATTTTTCTCCCTGTTGGACTCCTAGAAGAACCATCAAAATACATTTCCCATGCCTGAGGACTTTCTTTAATAGAGAAGACTTCCTCATCAGGGAGTTCAATATCTGAAGATGTGTCTTCCACTGAAGGGTGTTCAGCCAGGAAATCAGCCATAGCTTGGACTTTATCGCCTTTTGAGACACATACTGAATGTCAAATTACTGCAAAATAACTGCCCACCTTGCCAGATGTCCTGTAAGCATTGGACGACTAAGGATGAAATTGACCGGGTTATTGCGAGATACCAATTGGACCTCGTGATGTTGCAGGTAGTGTCTCAACTTCTGAACTGCAAAGATTAATTCTAGGAAGCACTTCTCAATACTTGAATACTGGGTTTCTACTTCAAGCATAGTTCAACTAAGATAGTAGAGGATTTTTTCATTCCCAGCATCATTCTTTTGAGCAAGAAGGACACCCAATGATCGCTCTAGAGCTATCACATAGAGGATAAGTGGTCTTCCTTCAACAGGAGGAATGAGTACCGGTGGACTCAAGAGGTATTTCTTGAGAATATTGAATGCTTCTTAATATTCTTCAGTCCACTGGTAAGTGACTCCCTTCTTCTACAATTTTGTGAAGGGTAAACTTTTTCCTGCCAAATTGGTGATGAAACGCCGAATATAGGCTAAGTTTCCTTGAAGTCCTCTTAATTCTTTCAAATTTTGAGGAGGTGACATACCAAGGATTGACTTGGTCTTCTCAAGATCGACTTCAATACCACGATGGCATACAAAAAAGCCGAGAATGTTTCCTGAGGTTACCCCAAAAGCACATTTTAAGGGGTTCATCTTCAAATTATATTGTCGAAGCTTGCGGAATATGACTTCCAAATCACCCAAGTGATTAGAACGTTGTTTGGATTTAACCACCAAATCGTCTACATAGAATTCAACAAACTTCCCTAAGAAGGGTTTGAAGATATGATGCATGACACGCTGATATGTTGCACCTTCATTCTTTAATCTATAGGGCATTACCCGGTAGCAAAACACACCCTGAGGGGCTCTGAAGGCTGTGGATTCCTCATCTTCTATGGCCATTCGGATCTGATTATATTTGAAATATCCATCCATGAAGGAAAGTGCTTCATAGCCAGCTGTTTTATGAATTAAATGTTCTGTAATCGGAACTGGGAGATCATCCTTAGGACAATGCCGATTAAGATCTCTGAAATCGATGCAAACTCTAATTTGTACGTTCTTCTTCTTTATAGGGACACTATTAGCCAACCACTTGGGATATTGAACTTCTCTGATGAAGTTAGGTTTGATAAGCTTATCCACTTCAGCCTCAATTTTGGAAGCATAAGTTGTGTGTGTTCATCTCGTGGCTTGCTTAAATCCTCGATGTTCTTCTGGTAAACCCAAATGATGAGTAGAAATATCAGGATCAAGACCGGGATTTCTGTATAGTTCCAAGAAAATATATCTCTATTTCTCTTTATAAAAGAAATATACATCTCTTTCTCTTCAAGAATCATGGTCGCACTGATTAAACTGGGGCGTGGATATTCTTTTGTACCCAGATTTATTTCTCTGAGTTCATCCACAGTGGTAGAGATACCCTCTTCAAATGCTGGAGGAGCATCTATGAGATCTTCCTCTTCTTCATCTTCATGTGTTATTTCTTCCGTTTCTACTTTCATATTATATGATAATTCAGAATTTTCATGATCATAAGAGATGTCAAAATTTTCACATCTTGAAGAAGAAGCTTCCATTTCTGACCTGATTGATGATGAAGGGTCTTCTTTGGGTAATAAAGAGGAGATGGTGGATTGAGAATCAACATCATTTTTCACCTCCGATGTTACTGTAACTTCTTATGGCCTAATTGGTGAATTATAGACTTGTTGGATTTCAGTAGATGAAATGAAGACGCCACCATTTGTGCTTTCATCACTGCTTGGTGGTTTACCAATTTCTCCCATGTTGTCTGGCTTGATTTCCGTAATTGACATTATGGATCTTTCCATAAGAGTATTTTGATTTGGGTCTATCATTTCAATTTGACTGATAGGAAACACATAATCTATACTCACATGTGTAAATGGGTTTACTGGAATCTTCTCCAAACCATATGGAGCATTAAATTTGGTAATCTCTTTTGTTGTGGATTTCTCCCTTCCCTTCATGTGATAGAATTCTGCCTCAATGTATTGAGACTCACATTTCTTGAACGGGTCCTTATCACCATATAATGTCCCAAATTGTCCATCGAAAAAATATTTAAGACATTGATGGTATGATGAAGGGATATCTGCATGTTTATGTAGCTAGGGTCTTCCAAGCAAGATGTTGAATGCTGATTCTTGATCAAAAACCATGAAATCCAAATTGGATACAAGATCACCAAACTGAGTTCTGAGTGTAACTTCGCCCAGTGGTTCTTGTTCATTTTTATCATATTCTTATAACATCATGGTATAAGGAGATAAATCAGATTTCGTGAGGCCCAATCGACGAAGTTTATGAATGTGAATGAGGTTGAATCCTGAACCATTGTCAATTAAATCTCTTCAGACGTCTACGCCATTGACCTTTCCAGATAAGTACAAAGGTCTAATATGCCCATGCACAACATCATCTTTTTCTTCATTAGTAAAAGATATTATTGCATGGAATTCTGCAGGATTATTCTCTATGTGATAGACTTCAGCTGCAGCAATTTCAGTTTCAAACTCCTGAGGACTTGACAAAGCCTCGATGAGTACTTCCCGAAGATCTTTTGACAGATTCAAGGCATCCAGAATTTATAACTTGGCTGGTACTTTTTCCAAGTGTTTCAATACGTCATACTTTTGATTCAGAGGACTGCATTTCCCAAAAGGAATATGTGGTTTAGCAGGTACCTTGGAAGAAGATGCTTTGGAAGTTGATGCATCTTGTATTGGGATAGGAGTTAGAAATATTCATGGTTTTGGATCATTAGACTGATTAGATCTATTTACTTTCCTAGAGGAAGAAGATGGAACCTTCAACGGTATTCCAATATAACTGTGTCAGGACTGAATTTTCTATTGGTAGAAGAACTTTCTTGTTCTTGCTGAGCTCGCTGAAGGGCTTTACCATGAGTTTCTGCTGCGTATATAGTTCTAGCAGGGGTAGAATTAGAATAGTGGCTTCTGAGAGATCCATGTCTTCCCCTATATCCTGAGCCTCTGGAACTTCCTCTGATTCCCCTATTTGATACAGGGAATTCAGGCTCATCGAAATCGAAACTGTGACTGGAATATGGATATGTTAATTGAATCATATTAACAGAACCGAAGATTAACTCTTCGTCTGATGAAGACTCTGCCTAATTAGCCTGTTTAGGCTGTGCCGTTTGGTGGGGGTGGTTCCCGTGGCTTTGAAGTAGATGGCATGAAGTCTGCCAGAGTCAAAGAGAACTTATGCTTTTACACATACTCATCTTCTTCTGATTCTTTTTCTTTCTTTGAATCATGCCGTTTCTTTGAGGACTTTCCCTCTGATGAAGAGGGTTTTTCCGCAACATTCATGGCAGAAGACACAATCAGTTTCTTTAATTGTGTTCACAAAATAGCATGAGTTTGGTTGATTGTCTTTCTGACCATCCAATCATCATACATTTGTGAATTTTTGATTTTGACTTCTTGCCATTTTCCTTCCTCCTCTGGAACTATAGCAGTAACACATGCCAACTGAGCTGAAAAACCTTTCAGTTTGACTTGTCCCGAGTCGACCATATTTTGCAGGAGGTCTTTGAAGAAAAAACAATCCTGGATGGGATGCCCCGACATTTGATGAAAAGGAAAATAATTGGGATGGTCTTCATCTCCTTCCTTGTTTGACCTCTTAGGCCTTGGAAATTGAACCAAATTATTTTCCAAATCTGAAATAAAGTAACCAGGAACTTGTTCATTTCGGAAAGGGTATGTTTTTCTCTCCAGATCCTCAAATTGTTTTTGTCTTTGATATCTTTGATCATCCAGACAAAATGGCCTTTGTTGTTGGCACTCATGAGGTGGATCCCTTCAAGAAGATGAAGGTTTTGAAGTAGAAACAGGTACAGGTTCTTGTTTAAGCATAACTATAGTAGTTTCTGCTTTACCCATTCTCTTTCTTGGAGCTGATGGAATTACACGAGATTTATTCTTAGCCTGTATAAGGGAATCTTCAATCTGCTGAGTGATTGAAGTAAGGTCTCAAAACCCTCCTGTGTATTTCACAGGGATCAACGGCGTGCGTAATTCGTCACGCAGATTTTCTACACAGATTGGAAACAATTCCTCTTGAGGGAGTGATAAGCTTAGGGAATATGTTAATCCCTTCTAGTGAGCAATGAAATACGAGAACCTTTCATTCTCTCTTTGCTTACAGTTTGTAAGATCGAAAACTGTTGTCTTTGGAAAAGTTGAGCTGAACTGAAGAAGCAATTTTTGGTGAAGATCCTCCCATCCGGTAATTGACCAGGATTACAAGCTTGTATACCAGATAGACGCTGGTCCTTACAAGGTCCGTACGAAGTATCTGAGTTTTACTTCTTCTTACTACTCCGGAGTTCCCATCATAGGATCACAACAAGACACGTAATGCGTCAAATACTATTCAGGGTCGCCTGATCCATTGAAAATAGGGAATACATGGTTTCCAAAACTGGATGGAGGAGAGATTGAATCTACCCATTCAGGGTAAACTTTCTTTTCTGGTTGAACCTGCACACATTTCCCTTCCATAGTTTCTAACCGATCTATTAATGACTAAATGGTAGTTATTAACTTTTGAGAAACATCCAGTTGAACTTGTACTTGGGTAGGTTCAATGACTAGAGCTTGGACAAATGTGGTGGTTGGTGCTGCAACTGATGGTAGCACTGCAAAATGTTTTTACACTTTACCCCTAGGATTAGACCTGTGAGGGTGTACAGATAGAGGAGGATATTCTTGATCAATCTCATTAGCTGCAACAAATTACCTTGGCTGACTGACTCCAACACGCTTAAGAAGAAGAATACCCTAAAGTAGTTCTATATTCAACCTCCTTAATTCCTTCATTTCTTCCTCCTGTTGTGAAAACATTTGCTCTAGTGAGAGCGATTGGCCTTCTCCATAGGAAGGATATGTAACCTGATTCTTCCCCCTCCCATTTTTGGATCCTTTTCGGAGAGGGGGAAGTGGGTTACTAGAAAGATTACCTAGGTTCTTTAGTAATCCTTTGATTTCATGTACGCATACCTTCTTCATTTGTGTCTGTGCTTACATCTTCTTAAGTAGGAACCTCTTCATCTGAGTCCCCTAAGTGAGCCTCATCTGGTGGATCAAAAACAACGACATTGAGGACATTTATTGATGCATAACGCATCACATCCCTTCTATCAGCATTTCTGTGATATTGTCTTCTTCCATGTCTTTGATGAGACATTGCCTTTTGTTGATTCAATCTCTCAGGAACTTCTTGATGAACCGTAATTTTGAGGGAATCTCTTGATAATTTGGCTCTTCGTTCCTCTTGAGGCTTCTTCCACAATCGAGAAAAACCAACTTTCTCCGAGGAGGGGACTGATGATTTGAAAAAGTCCCCAGTCCGGTGGACTGGGGCTGTTCCTGCTGTTCCCGCTGAACTCCTCGAATCCTATTTGTTGATTCCAAGGGTTGGTTTAAAAGAGTCCCCAGTCTGGAAAGCTGGTGTGGCTCTTGACATGATATGTCTGTGGCTTTCTTAAAATATCTCCTGATATTACGAACCTTAGTCCGGAAATTAGCTGGATGTATTAACCTGTATCCACTTTTATCACCTGGTTCAAAAGACCTTTGGATGATTTCCGACACTTCTGTAACCTGATGATGTGCTTGCTCCATACGAGAGGTCTGTTCAATATTCTTTTTTTCTTGATGTAGGAGTAATTTAATAACTTGTTCTCTATATGCTTGATTTTGAGAGGAACTAGTTGAAGCCTGTTTTTGGGAAATCTTTTGATTACAAACAAAGCCCATTAACTTTGGCCAGCCATGGACAATAACATTGCATGAGACCATTTTCGGCGGGCTTTGCTAACTGGAGAGCACAGTGAAATGTAGTGCTCCATGAACACCACATCCACTAACATGAATACCGTATGGGGAATTGGAAATTAACTGACACAATCTTCTTAGTGCGCCAAGGCATGAACGTTGAAGGGCTCTCTACTACTTTTCAGCGTACGGATATCGAGAGACTGATAGAGATTCCAAATCAATATGACGTTGTAACCCTTCTATTATCTTAAGATTATTTTCATATTCATCATAAGACAATACTTTATTCTTCAACTGATAAAGAGTTTTCCATATATTGAGACAAATATCATGAATTCCATCATCCGTCAACATCTTTGGAATGTCATGCTGAGAGTCAGCCAGCGGCCAAAAAATGACCGGTACTTCACCTTTATCCAGTTTTTTTCTCATGTTCAGCATTTCCACTTTATCATTAAATGAATATTCTTCTACATGATTTGACCAGAGCTGGTGCTTCCTTGTTACTTCATCAGATTCAACAAGATTGGTAGAGAGATCACTGATTAAACTAGAAGATGCATGACTTAGGGGTGGTTCATAGAATGACCTACACCCTGGGCTATCATCTGATTGAGAAAGTATTTCACCTGCTAGAGATGAAGAATCAGACATGACTGGTTTTTCATTAGCAAGTGCCTCAAGATAAGAGGGCTTTTTCGGCACTACATTGTCCACTGGAGAATTTTCCGGGCAATGTGCATCACTACTGCGGAGAGGAATTTTGCAGCGAAATTCATCATCATAGGGAGGAAAACCATGGTGGGTTACAAAAAAAGATGAGATCTCTTGCTCCTTGGTCTTCTGGACACACAATGGGTTATTGTACCTCTCATCTGAAGATGAAACTTTGAGATCGACCGAATTGTCATGAAGCAAGCCTTCATGAGGAATTGTCTGTTGAAGACCTTCAGAATTAATGTTCCCACTATTGGGAAATGAGGGAGTAGAATCTTTGATTCCAACAGATAATTGTCTAAGGGCTTTAAGAACTCCAACATCGAGCAAGGCCTTGTTACAGATTGGCTGTTGATCTTTTGACTGTGCTGGGTAGGTCTTCTTCTTGGACGCCTTCTAACACGCCTTAGAAACCACTTGTTGACGAAAGTGGCTGCTCTGAGCATGTTTATGTGCCTAATCAGGAGAGATGTCTCGGTTAGCCTGATGATCTTCACTCAAATCAGATGTATGTTCCTAACTTGGTTGTCTGTATGATATGGGGGAGTATGCCCCACAACCCTCTTGGACTGGAACATATGTGTGTATCTGTTCTGAATTAAACTATTGATTTGTTGCTCCACTGGTATGGATAGATTTATGTGTCTTTCACTGAGATGCCAGTGAAGTTGTTATAATATTCTGGCAGGCATCCAGAATATGATCAGGGATTTTCTTCTGCTCTTTCACCATTGACAGAATATGCTTGGTTACTTCAGCTGCCTGAATGGGGATATATGTCCATTCTGTGATTGGAGTAGGTGTATGTGCCTGCTCCTGTCCTCCTTTTCCTATCAGTGAATCCTGACAGTACTCAAGTTTGGGGGCAGAAAGTTGAGTCTGCCCCATGTTTGTTACCGGGGCTTTCCGACTAACTTCTCTGAATGCTACCAAGCGAGACTGTTGGTAGGCTTGATTAATACTAGCAGGTGTATGTGCCTTCTGATTGTACTTCGCCGAACGTGGTTGACGAGCTCCATCATATGTAGTCAGACGAGCCTACTGACTAGTTGATGATGTATAAACAAGTGTATGTTCCTTCTTATAGTACTCCGCCGGAATTGCCTGGCGGGATTGGCGTGATGCTGCCAGATGAGTCTTCTGGAAAGCAGAATTAAAAATGGAAGGTGTGTGTTCCCGCTCGTTGCATGCCACCAAGTTAGGTTGGTGGAATTATTTGGATATGGAAAAGATGAGAACTTGCTCACTATTAACCGGATTTTGCCTATGGCGATTCATCTTGCCTGCTCGAGTTCGAGGAACCTGAGCCGAACACCTGGAGTTGACACCCTCATTATGTTGAGGGCGCACTGCCACACGAGTCTGGCGGCGATTGTTGATGGGAGCCCTCGGGAAGGACTCCTGCTTCCTTGAATTATGTCCCTGAGGGAACTGCTCATTCACCTTCCCAGAATATGGGAGTGAATGGTGATTGCATTCTGAGGATAATGACCTGAAACGGTTAAAGATGGTGATTAGCACCACCTGCTTCTTGATCACTGGTCTTCATTTTTCGGACGACCAGTGTGAGTTGTTCACTTGGAGGGCTTGTCGAGCAGCCTCCAGAGTTGGGATGGTACTGTGTTGACTGTACTCCGTAACCAGCGCATTTGATACCAAGCGTTGAAGATGCTGAGTAGGTGATGTCATCCTTAGATCGGATGATGATCTAGTAGGAGTAGCAACAGTTGAATTTGTTACAGCAGTATTCACAGGTGTGAACTTGAGAGCAGCCATTCTAGAAATGCAGAATATCTTGGAAAAGAGTGCATGTTTGATATAACAGACGAAATCATGATAAATTCAGCCACTACATATTTTGGATGAGCACATATGTCAATGATTGTTTTTGTTGGCCCTCCCATTGAGTTTTAAATATGGGCCTAACAAATAGGTAAAAAAACATTTTAACTTGGTTAAGGATTCACGTCGGGTTCACCATTTTTTGTTTCCATTGGAATTTGGGGATGAACTCCTTTATTGAAGGTTCAAACATTCCAATCGGTTTCTCACGGGGTTTTTCATAGAACCGGATACATCCAATGATTCCACATCTATTTGGACCTACTTTCCAAAGGTAGGAGCTCATTAGTTTGTGGACTGATGAGGCTTAGGAATTTTCATTGGTCGAGAGGATGGTAGGTCGGACTAATCAAACCTTTTTGAGGGGAATTATTGTCTACTCGGGGACTCTCTTTATAGATTTAATTTATGTTTGTGAATCATTATTACTTTACCAAGTATAAAATGAGCTTTCCTTCAGATATGACAATCAATGATTAAAAATGTAGGAAATTTAGAGAATCTTTTATATGTATTCGAGGTTCTTCATCGATAGAGAATCATCAGTATTTATTAGAGATTCTTGGTCAATGGTATCCTTAGACAGATTTATATAGAAGTATCTTGGTCATTATGATGACCATCCTGGTTTTAAATCCACTCAGTGGGGGAACTTGAAGTTTATTGTCATTCAGAAGGACATGGATTATTTCAGAGTTGGGATCAAACCCGCAGATGGGCTACCTACGTATCCTTTGTTTATAAAAGGAATTAGTACCCATGTAGTTCGAGTAAGGGAGTATGATGTTTATGATTGATGGCTCAAAGAAGGATGTCATAATTACTTTTACACTCTAAGCTTACGTGAGTCATGCTCAGTGTAAGAAATAAGAGGTATTGGTAAAAACCAGACAATTGTGCCATGAAAGATGCAATCATAAGAAATAATGTGGGGATTTATGTATGTATGACTGCCCAGATAAATGCAGATTAGGATTTAATTCAGGGAAGAAATCCAGGAACAGGGTCCATAAAGGTATATGTTCTTTATAGAGATTTGAATAGTCTAACTTGGGGCTTACTCTTGAAAAGGAGGCCCAAATTAGGAGAGGACTTATGATTGGGTTTTACTCCTGAGAAGGAATCCCAGATAAAAGGTAAATTAGGACTTGTTAAGATAAATTAAGACTGGGGCTTACTCCTGAGAAGGAGGCCCAGGTTAAGGGATTTGAAAAATTAAGGGACTTGGGGCTTACTCCTAAAGAGGATGCCGATATTTGAGAATTATGACTGGGGATTATTCCTGAAAAGGAGGCCCAGGTTAAGAATTATGACTGGGGCTTATTCCTGAAAAGGAGGCCCAGGTTAATGAGTTCTCTCATCTTTAAGGATGAGGTTGAATGAATGAAATCTCAATCTTTAGTGACATAAAGATGTGTAAATCACTAGGTTTTGAGAGATATTCCATAGAATTTCTTTCAGATAAGGAAGTCAAATCAAGAAATCATGCCATAAATGGATTTGAAGAGTGTCTTGAAGATTGAATCTTGAATAGGAGAGGCGGAATGGAATAAGAGGGGTGAAATGGGCAAGAAGGGCACCCAAAAAGGAAGGGGCGCGCAAGTCCTGGCAGGCGCGCAGGTACTGCATGGGCGCGCAAGTCCTGGTCGCGCAGGTATACCTGCGCGACACATGGGTACTTGCGCGTTTTTAAACCAGCATGGTAATACTTTGGAGATCCTTGACCAATGCCTTTAGAATTATCCTGAGGTACTTCCAGAAGAGAGGCGCACATGTTTTGGTGAGGATGTAGGGCGGAACGCAAGTATGTTCATTTCCCTTAAGGGTAAAACACCATAGTCGCGCAAGTGTTAGTGAATTATAACACTTAGAACTTAACCCTCTTGTTTAGACCTTCCATTATAGGTAAAGAATTACCTTATAAGTGTTTGGAAGACCTGAAGAAGAGACTTGGGTGTTCAGAGCTCGAAATCTGAATTTTGGAAAAAAATCCCCCTCGAATGGGGGGCCCACAGGGTCTATTTATAGGCTGGAGAAGACCCTGGGCGGTTATCCTTTAGGGTGCGCATGTCACTTGCGCGACCATTAGGCGTCGCACAAGTGGACTTTCACAACAGTGATGGAACTTGTGCGTCACATGTGTTTTTGAAGCCTTGTTCATGCCTTTGTCGATTTTTGATGTTTTCTTCAAAGGATGAATCAATTTGTGCTAAGTCATTTCTCTTTCCATTCTTTTAGACAATGTGAAGAAAAGGAGTGTCAACATAGGGTTATACATAAGATAAATTCGATTATAAATATTCATTATAAAGATAAAAATATTCCCTAAATAATGGTATTTTATTTAGAATTTTTAGACATTAAATATGGTAATTTATTTATGACACAATGGTGATGCAGTAATTACCTAATTAATGAAGTATTAAATAATTGACATTATAAATATCAAAATAAATGTAATTTGAGACTTTTTATGCATTCCACTAATTTTATAGGTTAATCTGACATATTAGGATTGGTTATATAAATTTTTTTCGAAGTAATAATGCTTTTATGAAATTATCAAAAACAAAATACACAATAGTGTCAAAATTGAAATAAAAGAGTTTTTAAAAAAAATATTATATTATTAATTGATATTATATTACTAAAAATATAAGGTTTGGGAAAAGGACTTATATAATGATAGGTGTATCATTAATGGACCACTTGGGGGTCTCTTGTAGGTATATAGTATGTTTATTAACTATATAATATAAAAATACAAAGAGGCATGGTAAATTTCAAACTATTTAACTAAGAGTTAAATATAAATGATAAGGTTAATATAGTGACACAAACCTATATAAAATCTGTTGGTTGAAAGGATTTAGACCCATCTCCACCTTAACCTTTAAATAATACACTTTTTATCCATTAGAAACCGATTACAAATTTATTATAAAATAGTATTTGTAGCTTTTCCAAAGGTGCCCCTCACCCCTCTTATAAAAGGGTACTTCCCCTTCTCTCTATTTTACACCTTCATAGACTTTTGGATTGGCCAAAACATACCCAAATATTCTCTAAAATTTCCTCAATTCAACCTAGAGGCCTTATTTTGATCAGAAAGACAACCTAAGGATCCCTTTTGATCAAATCAAAAGGAAGAACCCGAAGAAGAGGTAATGTTTTCACAACCCTCTTTCAAGCTTTTTTCTTCTTCAACTTCTTCTTTATTTGTTATTTCTATTATAAAATAATAACTACAATATATTTTATATACTCTGATATTATTATAAATATGGTATAACCATATTCAGTATTCTATCCATCCATTGAATGACATGTCACCATACATGCGTACGTACGGCCTACCATCTCCACGTCGTGGTGTAATTGTTATTCAATACATTATTATTTGGATGGGTATAATAATGATGTGTAATTCATGTAAATAATAAGTATAACATGAAAATTATTCTGTATATATGATATACCATCCAATTATATATGATTTCAATATCAAAATAATGATATTATCGCTCGTGCGTATGTACGGACTACCGTCTCCACGAACGCGATGACATTCATTCCCCATCGTATCCATACAAGTATAATTCTCATTTTATGATAAAAAATAATGTTTAAGGACTTGATATAATTCTGTATATGAATATGATACAACTTATCCATAACAAACACGACTTATGTAACAAAACATATAGAAGAAAACGAGTAAGTTAACACCTGAAACGACGATAATAATAAGATATTATTAACAAAGCAATGTTAAAAGATCATATATGATATCATATTAATGTATATTATTCTTGTATAATTCAATAAAAATTATTTCAACATTATACAGGATTCTAACCTACCCTCGACCAAGGAAAAATTACAAAGGGGTTTCTTATCTCACTTTTAATTCTATGAGATTTCCATTGTTCACCACTTATTTATTGCTTGTGGTTTGTGTAATACCCATGTTTGTAGTCATTGTGTAATATACTTCAATTAATTTATATTTACATCATCATTTTACGATCCATATTTCATGGGTGTATGTTTCGTAAGTTACCAAATCAATAAGGGAATTTGTAATTCCAATTTCTACTCATTCGGCTTTACGCATACTTCATTGATTAATTTACTCCAAGATTATGTGTGGAATCACTATTCATTTGATTATGTCATAATTTCCACTCCCCTTTTTGTGGATATAATTTTGATACACATAATCACTCCATTGATAAATTCTCAAGTCATCAGTATGAACTTGATAAGAGTAATTTTTAATCAATCTCGATTTGTGGAGTTAAACATCCAATTCATTGGTGTTGTTTTTACAAGAATATGTGTGAATGTCCATTGATTATTTTACACTGAATATCCAATCATATTGAGTGTATTTATATTTGTCACATGTAACTGTGTCGTTGATTTATTCTTAATCTAAGGATACAGCCTTTATGAAATATTTCATCTCAATTTACATTCCATTGAGACTCCTTTGTTATTATACACCAAATCACTTTTATATGGTGTATATAATGTACTTTGACATAATATATCATGAGTCCCTTTATTATCATGATATTAAAAAGTTTTTATTATCTCAATTATTTGTATTCATGTGTCTCTATTTTGGTTAGGAACTCTAACTAAAATATCATTTTAAAATGTTTTAGAGATATATTATTCTAAATCTTTCTAATTAATTTCCATGTTTTAAAAATGGTTTTAAGGAATTATTTATATGAACATTAAATTTTTTAAATAAAAATTCCTTTTAAAAGTTTCAAAGTGGTATGGGACACTTTGATTCAAAAATCTATTTTAAATGGATTCTTGACAAATAGTGTGACTTTTAAATGTTTTGAAGAAATAAGGGGATATTTCTCTCAATAGTTTAATGATTATTTTAATCTATTTCAATATCCTTCATTATTCTCGATTGAGGTTAATCTGATATAATACAATCTTCCATATTGTATCGAATGAGTTATGTTTGACTGTGGATGTGCTATTTTTATACCATTCATGGTTTTTGGTTAAAGTATTTACATTTCGTATGTTAGTTTTAATACGAATGTTCATGTTATGTTTCAAACTTTTCATATGAGGAATGCATTGGACTTAGTAAGTGACGAGTGGATCCCGTTATAGCTTCTCGATGCATCGGTAGGTCTCATGAGACAAACTAGTGTCTTGGAACAAGGCCTTGAAAAAATCTTACTTGTAGTCTTGGAATGAGGCCTTGACTATGTGGTTATGATAGTCTGTCATTACGAATTCCAACATTATGAAAGTGGTTATTGATATTGCATGTGGTTATTCGACTAGTAGAATATCCATGTGAATAATTAAATGAAATTATTTAATTTTATCTTTTCCATAATATGCTGAAGTTCATGTTTAAAAGGATTTTGTTTTAGTTATACATTGCCTTAAATGTTTATGCTTATTTATGAAATTTTCCTCTATATTTTTATCCTTACTGAGAATCTAAGCTCACCCCTTTCAATGTTTTATTTTTCCCAGGATGTGAAGAAGTAATTTATGAATGACCTATAGGGAAAGTATGAGGGGATATGAAGACAAGATGTCGTTGTAGTTTTTTTACTTTATGATGTAATGTAAGAATTATGAATATATCTAGTGTTTCCATGACTACTAAACAAATCGGTCTTTCAAGACTTGATCTTTTGTGATCATTCCAATGTTATGTAATAATGCACCAACTCTGGGTAACTGGGGTCAAGGAATTACAATAGATATGGGATTTGAATGACATGATAGAGGTATGATGATAGAGATAGGGAAATTTTGATGATGGTGGGTACCTGATTTCATATTCATCAGTGCTAAAAAAAGTACGGTGATTTGATCAATTTTCTGGGAAAACCGGATAACCTGAATCTGATGGTAGACGATGGAGATTATAAGATGAGGTATATTGATAAATCCTAGTTAGATTGTGCCTAGAGTCCATGTTAGGGGCAGTGTGGATATGTGATAAGGAATAAAAGAGTTTCTAGAAAAACCCGGTCAACGCGACATTTAATCCAAAGTGGTGGATAATGTTTTGGGTGGGAGATAGGTATCTCAAAGTGTGTGGCCTGACATACACAAAATGTACTTTGGGAAGTACAAAAACATGGGGTAGAATATAGAGGTTGGAACATGGTGTGTACTCCCCCACACAGACACGACCTTGATCTAGTACATGGTATAAGATGTGTGCTGTTACACATGAAAATATACACATGATGGAGCCCTGTACTGGCACACAAGTAGACTATACAGGTAGCCTTCACTCCATGTATTACTACACAGACATGTCATGATGACATGGTCCATTCACACAGGTAAGACTCAGGGTCAAGGAACATGGTATGTGACCTATACTACATACCATCTACTATTTTATACATGTCTTGGATCTCTTATCATCCATATATTATAAACGTTTTTTAGGATTCGTTCCCCTTTTCCATTCCCTGAAGGTTAGTAGGAATCATTTCCTTCTTCTAGGACTATGATCCCTTTAGTATGAATTCTTGGATAGATTCATTGAAAATCATCTGAGAGGCATGGCGAGAGATCCTCTATTCATATTCATTCTCCTGTTGGAGTTCTTGGTATCATCATGATTGACACTACATGGGCATCAATCCTATGCTTGTGGGTTACTATAGATTGATTTATGGGTATCATCGCATGTACATGGTAGTAATCCTCATATATATATCATATTCTATCCAGAATATCAGTGTATTAATTCTCATGATGATACAGTATGAGTAGTACCTCTTTTATGGACATCATTAGTGATATCAAACTCATAATTGTGTCCCCCCAGATGAGTACCTTGTGGAATCTTCATGTTATAATCATAGGCTGGTATACTATGATTGTGACTTACCTCTAGACTATGTGTCTTTGTTGAGTATATCTATATATTATTGTTATATGTATTGTAGAGATATAATTGTATAGATATAACTATATTTCATTCATTATATGATTTTTGGTTTCTTGGTTTCCTAATGAGTATCGTTATACTCACCCATACATGGGATTTTCCCACACATGTCTTATCTTCTACATATGATGAAACTTTTTACAGAGTCCTATCATACTGGTAAGAGACGGTTCTTAGTGATACTGAACATACCGATGTGTGTTCGTGTAGATTTATGACAGTAGTCCCAAAATTTACTCTCAGGTTGTACTTTTGTTACAGAATCTACGTGGTGGGATTGTATTTGGCCCTCTTTACTTTCTCTTACATTTTTTCATACTCTGGTTATTGGATTATATGAATTCATGCATGTTCATTCAGTTGTTTTTACATTTCAACATTGTGTAGGCTTAGAGATGTGAGTGTGAGTACAAGTACTTAGGATAAGGCCTACCATGTCTGTGATATGCCTTCTCGGTGCTAGTCACCAACCCTTGTCCTATTGGATGTGGGCATGGGGAGTCAGAGAATGGTACCCTTTTGGATGGATCATGAAAATTTGGTATCATAGCAGGCTAGTTCTACTTTAGGACCGGGAGTATGTGAGATTGGTTTGGGGAAAAAGTGTTATGTGTTTCGAGTTTAGATTTCAGGTTAGTGACACTAGTGTTGGTGCGAAAACCAACATATCCATACAAATGGACTCTAATAACCTAATTTTCAAATTGGTACATGAGAATAATGGTTAAAAGGAAAACAATGGTTCATGCATCATATATTAATGATGTTTTGTTTCCATTTCATTGAGTCAACTATCTAGATATACTCATTAACCGCGGTACAAATTGTTTTTTTCTGAATGTATCCATGATGTATTAAAATGAGGATTTAGCCTGATGATAATGAGGATGACCCACTCAGTGGCGAGATTTCAATACAGAGACCAGTTCTTGAGATGTTTCCTCTAGGTGGTGTACCAGTCATACTTCCTCCTATAGAGCAGAAAGTGGTACCCACAGTACTAGCGGATGAGGTCTATAGGCTGAGCGTTCTTCAAAAGTTTCAGTGATAGATACCCCTTAGGTTTGAGTTGAGCCAAACCCATAGGCAGTTAAGGGCTATCTTGAGATAGTGACCCATGTTTTCCATCTAGTCAGGACACCTACAGATCAGATGGTGGTCCTAGAGGTGAGCCTTCTTCATGTTTCAACTGGTAGATTATGGGGTTTGGTTACACAATGTTATGAGGAGATGACTCTTTCATGGTCACAATTCAAGTTACTATTCATAGAGGAGTTCTCACCAGCTTCATTGAGGGTTGTACGTATCTAGGAGCCTCTATAGCTCCAACATGACAGCATGACAGTAGTTGAGTATTCATTGGGGTTTACCTGCCACTCCAAGTACTCAATGGATATGGTTCGAGATCAGTTTTTTAGGTCTTGGACCTTCAAGTGTGTTTTTTAAGAGACAAAGGAGACAATTTTATACATTTGTGCATTAATACCAATAATGGGGTGATATAGTGAGATTTGGTGGTTGATAATTTCATGGTTGCGTAGATACAACCAGTGTTTGTCAGTAGTGGGAAAGCAGGAGTAGAGACCTTGGTTGAAGGGATCCAACGTCCATATCAGGGACATGGATGTGTGGAATGTTTCAAGAGGATATTTCATGATATGGGGTTTGTAGTTAAATGATAATAGGTTGGGTCAAGTTATCCCATATAGAGGCGATGCTACTCATGTGATGCTAGAGGAAATATTGCCAGAGATTATTTGACCCACCACAAAACGAATAGAGAGACCATGGATTGGTAACCAAGGTGGAGACAATGGAAAGAGAAATTAGGTTTTCAAGGCGGCCAATGTGGAATATGAGATGGGAGAGAAGTAGGAGGTGATCGATTTTTTGACTTATTACCAGCACCATCTCCAGGTGGTCCACTCCAGGCTATGGAAGCTAGTGTACAAGGGAGGGGACAACCTTAGGAGGTCAAATATTATGACTCAGAGGCTCCAGGAATGATTCAAGGTATGATATATGTGTTTTTTACCTTATATACATTACTGATATACATAGTTTCTAGTCATTAATTTATTTTCACATACCTTGTATGGGATATAGAGATTCTGGTTTAACCATTGACTCGGACCTTATGCTTGGAGACTCCTACTAGAGGAGAATCACTGATCACACACTTGTGATGAAACTGTGACATGACTCTTAGAGGAGATACTTTCTATTAGAATACCCTAGTAGTAGTATCTTGGCCTTATAATATCATTCTTGGCTTGGATTAGTCATCTATTTTCCATTCCCAGATAGACTGTTTTAGGTGAATGGTGCAATGTGTCCCTAGTGATGGAACCATATTCTTTTTTTCAGTGAAAAAACCCAAAAGGATCATTATGGACTCATTTATAAGAGGGTACAACTAATTACTCATCATTTGGATAGCATAAACCTCTGTTAATAGGATGTTGTGAGTTCCCAGTTTCATGAAATAGAGGCGGAGTTCAAGGATGTCTTCCCAGGGGATATTCCATGTTTACCTCCCCACTGAGAGATAGGCTTATCAATTTATCTACACCCTAGGATGACACCGATATCTACACTACAATATGAGATGGCTCTCACAGAGCTTCATGAGCTGAGGGTGCATTTTGAGGACTTGCAAGAGAAGGTATTTCTTAGACCCATCATTTAACCCAGACCGACCCCAATTATGTTTTCCAGGAAGGCATACATAAGATTGATGTTGTTCATAGACTACCAGTACTTTATCTAGGTGAATGTGAAGAACATTTATCCACTACCAAGGATCAATGACCTATTTGATTAGTTGAGATGGGAGCAGTGGTTCTCAAAGGTTTACCTTAGATCAACCTATAACGAGTTGGGAGTACGAGACATTAATATATCACAAATAGAATTCAAATGCTGCTATGGGCATTATGAGTACATGGTGATTCCATTTGGCATAAAGAATGCTCCATTAGTGTTCATGGGATACGTGAATTGGATCTTTAATCCTTACATATAATGGTTCATGGTCGTCTTCATCGATGATATTCTTGTGCACTCGATGTCTGAGGATGAACACATGAGGCATATGAGGATATTTTTGGACATACTCTGAGATAACCAACCTTATGAAAATCTATTGAAGTTATAGTTCTATATTAAGGTGGTCCACTTTCTAGGACATGTTATCTCAACGGATGGAGTGGTAGTGGACCTGAACATATTTGAGGAAGTGTTATTTTGAGATCCACCTAATATTTTGATGGAGGTGTGGAGCTTCCATGGGTTGGTAGGTTTTTACTTGAGATTCAACCCTAATTTATCTAGGATATCCGCACCCATGAAGGATTTGACTCAGAAGGGGAATCATTTCTTTTGGAAAAAGAGGTTATTTTAGGATTTTTAGTAGTTGAAGAAGAGTTTGATGAGGGCCCACATCTTGATATTTCTAGAGGAGGGTGTTAAGTATGTAATGTTCTGTGATACATCATGAACCGGGCTTGGTTGTTTTTTGATGAAGAGGAAAGAAGTGATTGTCTATGCTTCACAGTATTTGAGATCAAATGAGTAGAACTACATATCCCTTGATCTTGAGATTCCATCAATAGACTACTATTTTAAGATGTAGCAACACGGCCTGAGGGGATAGTGGTTTATCGTCTACTCTGATCATAAGAGTCTCAAGTATATCTTCTCTCATAAGGATCTAAACCTGAGATAGAGGTGATGGATATTGTTCTGAGACAATTATGACTTCTTAATTGTCTATAATTTTATTATGGGGAACATGGTAGTAGATGATATTAGCCAGAGATCATGTTCGCAATTGTTGAATGAGGCATCAAAGCAGTTGGACTCATTACGATTATCCTTTGTGGAAGGAGATAGAGCAGTTTAACTCTAGTCGATGGTTGTTACATCTCCACTCATATAGCGAGTCAAATAGGCACAACTTGGGGATACAAACTGTGATACCCTACATACTCATATATCCATAGGTAATTCTCCGGATGGATTTTCTGAGAGGGTAGGACATTATTCTTTTCAGAGGATGCACGATTGTACTAGTGATGTTGCAATAAGTGATTCTGAGAGAGTTTCATACTTCCCCTTTGGTGGTACATTTAGATGTATATAATATGTACCAGGGCCTTCGATGTTAGTTTTTGTGACTAGGGATAATGAAAGGACATGTAGAGTTTATCTATCTATTCCATACTTTTCCGTAAGTGAAGGTTGAGGACCAGGTTCTAGTAGGTTTAGTTCAACTCCTTGAGGTCTATAGTGGAAGTGGGATGGGATATTTATAGAATTTGTAATGGGATTACCGTGTACGTCTAGGGTACATGATGTTTTATGTGTGATCGTAGAACGCCTCACCAATTCAGATCACTTCCTAGTTATACAAGAGAATAGTTCAATAGTGATCTTGGGATGCCTCTATGTAAAGGAGATAGTCTGACTCTAGGGAGTTCCATCAACAATCATTTCTGACTGTGATGATTGCATCACATCCTGGTTGTGGAAGGGATTAGAAGAGGTGTTTGGGACCCAATTACACCAGACCACATCGTTTCACCCAAAATCCAATGACCAAACTGATCAGGCTATTCAGGGTCTGAAGGACATGTTACATGTTTTCATGCGAGAATTTGGATGTAGTTGGGAGAATTAACTACCAATGGTGGTGTTTGTGTACAAAAATAGCTACCATTATACTATTTTTATGGTACCATTCCAGGGTTTTTATGACTGAACCTGTAGTTTACCACCTTACTAGACTGGCCCAGGAGAGTCAACACTCATAGGCCTAGAGCTGGTGTGAGCTACAACAAAGAAAGTGCAGATCATTTAGGAGCAGATAAAGACTACACAGAGCCATCAAAAGTCTTATACTAATAGCATACAGAGGAATTTGGAGTTCCAGAAAAGATACCACAAGTTCCTATGAATGTCACCTCGATGTGGATTATGGAAATTTGGATGGGGAATCAAGATATCTACAAGGTTCGTTGGCCCTTTCCAGGTACTGCATAGGGTTTGTGAGGTGGCATACTACTTTTCTCTAATGCTGTAGATATACCATGTACATGACATCTTCCACATGTTGCAGTTGAAGAGGTACATGCATGACCCATCACAAGTTATCTATATGGGTGAGCTAGACATTGAGGATAGAGAAACCTTTACTGAGTACTCGATAGAGATCGATGATTGGTTAGAGAGGATCCTTCATGGGTGATCAATTTCTATAGTGTGTGTTTGGTGGAAGTATAAGAATCATCAAGAGAGACCCTGAGAGTAGGAGTCTCAGATTCATGCTCATTACCAATATCTTTTTGTGTATCCCTTGTTTTGGCTTCTTGGGATGTAAATTACTAAGGTGGTGAGAATTTAATGTATCATATTTTCAATGTATTATTTTTAGATATTATATAGATTATATTTGAAACTAGGCACTAAGAAGACATGAAATTCTGAGGCCCGATGTACCCAGATTAAATGTTTGAAATATATTAAATATATTATATAGAACATGGATAATGTTTTCCTAAAAAAGTTGAATAACTTATAAATGGGTGCTTAGACTAAAAATATGAGGGCATAGTGGTGTTCAGAATGAGAGGTTTACCCTAGGAGATATTTAACAATAGTCAGCATGGGTTTTTGGTAGAAAATTCATCACAGACATAGAAATGAATAAAAAAATTAAAAAAATTATTTTATTTTAGTTTTTGTTGATGTAGTGATTGAAGAATCTTTAAATAGATGGTTATGTTTGAATTAAAAGGCTATCCATATAACCTTTACATTGGAGAGAACATTGGAGAATTATTTTTGGAGAACAATGATGAGATCGTGGATCAGTGGTCTTCACACCTCAGATTCGAAGGTTATTTCCAATGAACACAACATAGCTTCATTCTTCATCATAATTCAATCTGAATCAAGGAAGGGTATGAGTTTTGATTTAATTATTCCCTAGTTTTGATTTCTAAAATGAATAAAAATCAATCAACAAAAATATTTATCCACGGTTTGATCATTATGCGTGATGAATTTATTCTGTAGTGGTTTAGTATGAGAAATATATTTGTGATTATTGATTATCTCGATTGTTATTCTATCAAAAAAGAATTAATATGGACATAAAAAATGATAGAGGTATCTTCTTAGGGATATATTTGTGATTTTATCCCTCGGTTCTTCATTAATCACATACATTCTTCATTTGGCCCACAACTCGACTTATCTTAATCAATCAATCATTGTGCACCTGTTTCTTGGCCAATGATCTGATATCGTAAATCTACGATCATCACAACATGAAATAGTTTTGATGATGGAAAAGGAGTGATTTGGATGATGGTGGATACCTTATTTTACATTCTTCAGTGCTGAATAAAAAATGACAATTTGATTTGTGTTTTAGTATAATCAAATGGTCTGAATCTGATGAAAGATGGAAGTGATTCTCAGTAGGGGTAAATCCCTGAATCCCAGAATGATTTAGAATGAATTATAATGTGGTGGTGGTGAAACCGTGTGTGGAAGGAAGAACATGGTTTCTAAAAAACTCCAATCAACACGGTGTGTAATCTGGGATTACACGTTGTATGGGCCCCCTAAATGGAAGTTACTATTTCTGGTATGAGATAAGAATCACACGAAATGTGTCCTAACCTATACGGTGTGTGACCTCTCCCCAAATGCTCGGCATGTAATTTTGTAAGTACATAGACATGGTGTGGACTACATGGGTTGGATCATGGAATGTACTCCCCCAAACAGAAACAACCTGGATCAGGTACACAAGTTAATTCATATATTGGTACATGAGAAAACACACATGGGAGGGAGCCATGTACTAGAACAATGGTAGACTACATGGGAAGACTACAGGTTGTGTAGTACTACACATACATGACTAGATGATACAGGTTGTTTACACGGATAGGACTCGGGGTCAAGGGACACGTCATGCGACCCCTAATACATGTTGTGTAGTATTTCATACATGGATTGGATCTCTTGTCCTCCATAACTTGGACATGTTTTATTAGGGTTCGTTCCTATTTCAATTTTCATGAAGGTTGGTATGGAATTATTTCCTACTCCTAAGACTATGATCCCTTTAGTAAGACTTCATGGATAAGGTTATTGGAATCCCTTCGAGAGGCCTGAAGTGAGATACTATTTTCATCTTCATTCCCTAGGTGGAGTTTTTGGTATCTTCATGACCAAAAATACACAGGCGTTGATCCTCTACTTAGAGGGTTAATCTAGATTGAGTTATTGGTATCATCCCATGGACTGGACAGTTATCCTCATATGTGTATCATATTTTCCTTAGACTATCAGGGTGCTCTTTATCATGATGAGACCTGACAAGGAGTAACTCTCAGATAGACATCATTAGTGCTATCAGACCCAGGAGTGTGTTCTCTTGGATGACTGCATTATGGAATCATCTAATTGGAATTCTAGGATGGTATAATATGTTTGTGACTTACCTCTAGTTTGGGTTTCTTTTTTAATTATATATAGATATTCTTACTATATTTGTTGTCGACATATACCTATGTAGAGAAGAATGTATTTCCTTTGTGGTATGATTTGTGGTTTTGGAATGTCCTACTGAGTATTGTTATACCCACCCCTGCATGGTCTTTTTTTGCACCTGTCTTGTCTTGTGCAGATGATAAACCTTTTGACAGAGTCCCAGGTGGACCACTACCAGAGGATACTTAGTGATACCAGACATATCGAGGCGTGTTCCGGCAGCTTTTTGGTAGTAGTCCCAATATTAACTTTCAGGTTGGAATTGTGTTATAAAATCTTTGTGGTGGGATTATATTTTTTCCCGTTTACTTTCTTTTACTTTTTGTCGTACTTTGGTTACCCGATTAGATGAATGCATGCATGGTTTTTCAAATTTTTTTTTCACATTTCAGTATTATGTATGCTTTGAGATTTGTGTGTGTGTACATGTACCTATGTTATGGCCTCCCATGTCAGTGATATATCTTCTCAGAATTTGTAACCGGCCCCTGGCTTATTGGATACGGGCTTGGAGAGTCACGAAACTGACCCTTCCGGGACGAGTCATGACATAAATTTATTTATAATTACAAATATAAATAAATAAATACATATTTAATGAATAATAATATCATAATAAATATATTTCAATATTAAATATATTTATTATATTTATAAATTTATAAATATATATAATAAAGTAAATATACATATATATAAATATATATAATTTTATATAAATATTTTTAAATATATTTAATTATAATTAATATATTTAAATAATAAATATTGTTTTTAAATTTATAACTATATTTGTTTATATATCAAATTAAATATACCATAACAATGTAAACAATGGGTGAATCCACTCTCTGAGAAAATTCATTCATAAAAGAATGTACAAGTACATGAGATAGGATGTTGCAATGTTAAAATGATAGAAAATCATTAAAAAACAAAAACAAATCTTCAATAATCATTTTCCTTTATGTCTACCACCCCTTCCTCAGGATCCACCCCAACTTCTTGGGTTCCTTTCTCTTTCCTTTTCCAAGGCGCTTTCCAATTGTTAGCTTGATCAATCATACATGATGATTCATTCGTCTTAGCATGGAGATCCTTATCTTGATCTCTAATGAAATAATTTTTTGGTACAAAAATAGAACTTTCTAGAAGATTGCTGAACTCTTCATGAAAAACTTCTTTGGTTTGAGATCCATTTATTATATCATTCAAGATAACTCTATTTTTATTCAGATCAGAGACCAGTGGGATAGTGACACAAATCTTCACCTCATTCTCTATTATGTCATCCCATATCCTTATTGAGGGTGAGTCCAAGGATGAATAATTATCTATCACAACACTTTTCCCAAACTTCATTGTATACGAATCATTATGATCAACTTTATGAACCTTCTCACACACATCAGGCTGCACAAACATGTCTTGTTAAAGAAAAGGTGAGGAATCTATGGGTTTTAGAGGAAAAACCAATTGAAAACCATTTTCATCTACAACCTCAATTTTACCCTTTCTTTTGATGGCGAAAAGTTCATCCTGGCTCAGTTCATGACCAGCTTCATTATGGATAGTATCCTCATAATCAGACTGCCTAGAAGAAGAATATTTCTCTAATGTACCATAATTGTTCTTACATATAGCATCATGCTTTACTTTCACCACTTTAGTTATGTCATCCCATGATATCCTCAACTCCAATGATGGGTATCCCTCTTTCCACCTTCAATAATATTCAGTCTAGTGGTAGAAGATGTTGTGTCATAAGCGGATCATCTCCAAAATAAAAAACATAGTTGCAAAAACTATAATTATGATAATTTCCAATGAAAAATAAGAAGAAAAAATAAAAGCAGGAAAATAAATAGGGAAACTGATTTTAACATGAAAAAGTACTCCTTGTGAAGGAATAAAAACCATGGGGAATTTCTAAGAAAATGCACTATGAATCAAAGAGTATAAGGAATCCAATTAATTAACCAAAATTGAATTACAAATATAGCATAGAAAACCTGTGAGAAATTCACACCCCGATACGCCATCACCACCTCTTTGATAATTTTCTGATGATAATATGTCACCATTTAGAGATTAAAAAACAACATGAAAAGTTGTTGTATCACCTAATTACACAACCTGATTTACCACAGCTCACTGCTGACCACACCCTAGAAACATTTCCCAAATATCTACTACATGAGATGCGAGTACTTGTACTCAAGTCCCACCCCACATTTTTCTGCACAAGCCTCCACCCACAACTGCATGTGTCTCTCTCTCTTCTTGTGGTGGCACTATCCCTTTTTATAGATCCTCATGGGGATCTCATCCCATTCAAAAAAAGCGATATAAAGATATCATCGAAGGATACTCAGTGATCAGAATGATATAGAAGGTTTCCACCGTTCAAATTAAAAAACAAGCCAAAAAATCATTATATATGAAAAATCCAAGAAAACTATGTGTTAAACCCCAATAAATTCCCCCTTCGGTCCATCAAAGAAATATATCTCATCCAAAAAAATCATTTGGAATATAAACTGGTTGGTATATGTAACACCCCGAGATTTTATGAGATATATTATTTTTAATTTCATTGATATCTTCTAATACACTACACCAAGATTAGCTTGTACTATACACTACACCGTATTAGCTTGCAGTATATGCAACACTATTCTTGGCTCGTGTTACACACGATTTCAAGTTCGTTTTGTGGAAATTATTCTATGAAACATTAAGTATAGATTTTGTTTAATCTATAAATGAAATAAGTTTTGATTATGTTATACGCAACACCAAACGGTGCTTTCACTACACGCAGCCCTGACTTGGCTTGCATTACATGCAATCAAGACCTTCCTTGATAGTGTGTGTAGTATGCAATACCGAGTTTCACTAAACGAGATATTATTATAATATTATTATGAACTAGCCGTTATGAATAGTAATACCCAATTTTTGAAATTTTATAAATTTTATCTTTCTATATGGACTTAATTTTTGGATTCGGAATATTGAAATTAGCCTAGGGTGAATTTTTGGTATTTTTCTGAAAACTTTCAATTTTTGATAAATAGTGAAAACACTAGGTTACTATTTAAAAACCAAATTTTTATTTAAATAATTATTTATTTTATTTAAATTTATTTTAGGTCAAAATTTATACATAATACCTATATAAGTTCAATGTAATTCATTGGAGTCATTTTATAATAATTTTCGATATATTAAAATTTTATTGAACTTTTCACCGTCTTTTACCTACCTCCTAGGAGCTTTTTACAAACATACATAAAACTTAATTTTACCACTTCTGTGAGTGGAATTTCTAAAATATGAGAGACACAGTTAAAATCAAGGACTAAAATTTGGTTCAATGAGATGAAAATAATTTATGGTGAATAGTAACTTTTTACATTTATTTACCACGGTTAAAAGTAAATAGGGTAATTAAGGGTAAAAATGATATTGTTATTACCCTAACACATGTCCTAATTATATTTTATAAGTTCAATTCAACCAAAATCAAACTTAGTAATAAAATATGACCATTTAGGTCCACTTGGATTAGATTAGGACATTTATTATTAATTTATTTAAAGAAGGGTTAAAATAGTTAAAATCAAAATTTAATAACTAAATAATTTTTAGTATAGGGTTATACAAAAGATAAATTCGACTATAAATATTCACTATAAAGAAGAAAATATTTCCTACATAATGGTATTTTATTTATAATTTTTAGACATTAAATAATTTAATTTATTTATGACACAAGGATGATGCATTAGTTAGCTTATTAATGAAATATTAACATAATTGATGTTATAAAAACACAAATAAATGTAATTTGAGACTTTTTATGAATTCAACTAATTTTATAGGTTAATATGAAATGTTAGTATTTATTTAATTAAATTTTATCTAACTAATCATGCTATTATGATTTTCACAAAAATCAATTACCAAATAGTGTCAAAATTGACATAAAATAGTTTTTAAAACAAATATTATATTATTAATTGTTATTATATTCCTAAAAATATAAGGTTCGGAAAAGATACTTATATCATGATAGGTGTATCATAAATGGACCACTTGGGGGTCTCTTGGATGTATATGGTATGTTTATTAACTATATAATATAAAAATACAAAGTGACATGGTAAATGTCAATCTAATTAACTAAGAGTTAAAACTAAATGATAAGGTTAATATAATGACACAAAACTATCTAAAATCTATTTATTGATAGGATTTATACCCATAACCAACTTAGCTTCTAAATAAATCAATTTTTAGATATTCAAAACCGAATATGACTTTATTATAAATAATATTTTATGTTTTTCCGAAGGTGCCCCTCTCCTCCCTTATAAAATGGGCACCCCTTCCCTATTCTCTTCACACCCTTTTGAGCCTTTAAGCTCAGACAAACCCTGAACATGTCTCTTATACAATTCCATATAAACATTATGGAGGTTCTGGTCTTCTCAAAATACCAACTCCACTTCCTTAAGAGGAAGCTTAAAGGAGGTACGTCGAAGAAGAGGTAATCTCTTCTTCCGATTCTCTCAAGTTTCTTTCTTCTTCTACTTATTCTTATTTAGTTGTCTCATTATAAAGTAATAACATCAGTATTACTTATATACTGATATTTTATTATAAATATAAAACAACCCTATTTAACCTTCTATCCATCCTATGAAAAACAAAATCACCGCACGTGCGTACGTACGGAATACCGTCTCCACGCCGTGGTGTAATCTGTTTTTAACCACCACCTTACTTGGATGGGTATAATGGTGTCAATAAATAACTATATATGATTATTTTAAAGTGATATTGACTATGAAATATTATACATTTTCTTCAATATAATTCCATGATCTTGGGAATTATATCATCGCTCGTGCGTACGTACGGACTACCGTCTCCATGACGCGATGAGATTCATTCTCCATGTTAACCATTCATGAATGATCATAAAGTATATATAATGAATAATAATGAGATACATGAAAGAATAATGATACTATATTTATTTATATATATATGTATTGTAGAGACCCTAATCTTTACGTACATTGACATTACATTACTTTTGCGAAATACTTAGTACATATTAAAAACACACACACAAGGACTATAATAGTTTAGTGTCTTTGGAAACTCGGAATATAATCTTCTAATCATGGTGAAAGATCTTCAACATCTCCCATAAATATATTCCTTTTTTTATACCTAAAACCATTTTTTATATTTTGGGGAAAAGAAAACATAAAAGGGTGAGCTCAAATGCCCAGTAAGGGTAAACAGAAGAAATATCAATCACATCATATTCATAAGAACATAACATTTTGGAAATCTTAACTTGCAAAAGGGATCATAATATCATAACATGGGATAAATCATAGTAGAGAAATGTAATCCCAATAATCATAACTTAAAACATGAAACTTTGTGGCATACACACATAATCATAGAGAATCATTTCTTATTAGTCAAGACTCATTTCCAAGACTATCTCAGTGGACAAAGTCCATTTCTGAACCGAGTTCTCTCCTCGTTTCAGTCCTGTTTCACTGAACCGGTTTAACCTGCCGTTCCAGCCATGTCTATCTCATGAGATATAAAATATTTACCCAATTCATTTGAGGGAGATATAGGTCCCACCCATCTCATAATGATACCATTCTTATGTGTGCCACAAAATCATAAACCATACATCATAGCATAACCCATGTAATAAAAATGGGAATCTTAAACATCGTGACATCATAAAAAAATTCATATAAGGTAAAGGAATTCATAAAAATATTTCCATCACAACATAATCAAATCCATGTAATAATAGAGATAGAAACAGAACCCTTTATTATCTTAGATGGAAAATAATTTTGATAAAACACTTGAACTCCATTCTTGAAGAAAATATCCTTTCTACTTTAAAAACCTTTTTCCTTTCTTAACATGTCATAAAATTTTAAACTAAAAGAAGTTGATTAAAAATACACTTTAAAACTTTTAAAGGAAGCTTCTTGGAAATAATGTTTTAAAAATCCATTCATGTAGTATAAGTTAAAAAAAACATTCTTCTCGTACTTTTGTTGAAAAAGTCAAAAAGTACCTCGTACGAAAAATGACAAAAGATTCCTTTCATATCTTTTACTAAAAACTCACCTAAGGGTAAAATTGGATTTAAGAAATTGTAGGTGGATGGAAATAATATTACATATTGAGGAAACATGTATGTGGATGATAAAATACACCCCAGTAAATTTCAAAGTATAAACAATCTCGGATAAAAATGAGATTGTGATATTTTCCCTTACCTTAGGTCCGATTTGCTTCGTAAGTGTCCGAACCTCTTGTATAATGATTTAAATACTGTTATTGACTTATTCCAGAATCATACTCATTGTTATTATATCATATATGGTTCACTTATGACTTTATATTACCCATTCTTTTGTAAATTCCATGTTAAAGTGCGTTTTGGGTAAAATCGTTTCATTTTTCGTTCGTGTTTTGACTTCATATGATTACTTAGATCATGATTACTTAATTACAGAATATAAAACATGATTTATATATAATATATATTCATAATATACATATATATAATAGATTAGTAAATGGAAAGAAATACACTGTTCATGGAGACGGTAAGCCGTACGTACGCATGAACGCTGTTTTCGTTTCCTTATTGAGTTGAATGGAATTAAGTAGATGACATAAATATATATACACATAAATAAAGTATCATTATTATGTCATATATTTCATGATTACTTATTATATATACTTTATAATCATTCATGAATGGTTAACATGGAGAATGTATCTCATCGCGTTGTGGAGACGGTAGTCCGTACGTACGCACGAGCGATGATATCGTTCTCATGATCATGGAATTGTATTGGAGTGTATGTATAATATATCAGAATCAATATCAATTTACAATAATCATATATAGTTATTATTTACACCATTATACCCATCCAAGTAAGGTGGTGGTGGAAAATAGATTACACCACGGCGTGGAGACGGTATTCCGTACGTACGCATGCGCGGTGATTTCATTTTCCGTAGGATGGATAGATGGTGAAATAGGGTTGTTTCATACATATAATAAAATATCAGTATATTAGTGATACTGATGTTATTACTTCATAATGAAACAACCTAAGAATAAGAAGTGGAATAAGAAATAAAGTTGAAAGAATCGGTAACGGACATTACCTCTTCTTTGAAGCGCCTCTTTAAGATCTCATTTTAGGGGACTAAAATTGGTCTTTGAGGAAGACCTGAACCTCTAGGATGTTTATATGGAAGTGGATAATGTAATTTGGTAGGGGTTGGCCGAGCTT
Organism: Viscum album; assembly: GCA_963277665.1. Taxonomy (NCBI): domain Eukaryota; kingdom Viridiplantae; phylum Streptophyta; class Magnoliopsida; order Santalales; family Viscaceae; genus Viscum; species Viscum album. Next base: position 1,087,573,379 of record OY728130.1, on the reverse strand, counting down.
GAATGCTCAATGTGGTGTGAGGAAGAGAGGGAGGAGGTGCCCTTTTATAAGGGAAGAGAGGGGCTCCGTTGGAAAAACTAAAAATATTATTTTATTATAAAGACAAATTCGGTTTTAAATAGATTCAAATTGATTTATTTCGAAGATAAGGTGGGGATGGGTCGAAATCCTTTCATCCAATAGAATTTAGACAAGTTTAGGTTCCTATTTAACCTTATCATTTAGATTTAACATTAAGTAAAATAATTTTACTTTTTTGTGTCTTCTTGTGTTCTTATACTATAAGGTTAATAAACTTACTATAAGCAGGGAAACGAACCCCAAGTTGTTTATTATTAAAATATATAACCTTATCTAAGTCATTTGGCCAAGCTGTAGATTTTTAGGAATAAAATAACAATTACTAATATAATATTTGTTTTAAAAACTATTTTATGTCAATTTTGAAACTATTTAGTAATTTATTTTTGTGAAAATCATAACAGAATTATTAATTCGAAAAAATTTAATTAAATAAATACTAAAATGTCATATTAACCTATAAAATTAGTGGAATTCATAAAAAGTCTCAAATTATATTTATTTGGGTATTTATAATATCAATTATTCTAATTTTTCACTATTATGGTAATTACTGCATCATCATTGTGTCATAAATAAATTAATTTATTTAATGTCTAAAAATTATAAAGAAAATATAATTATGTAGGAAATCTTATTAGCTTTCTAATTAATATTTAAAATCGAATTTATCTTATGTATGACCCTATATTAAAAATGTTTTAGTAAATAAACTTTGATTTTAACTCTTTTAACTCTTCTTTGAATTAAATAATAATAAATGTCCTAATCTAATCCAAGTGGGCCAAAATGGTCATATTTTATTACTAAGTTTGTTTTTGGTCAAATTACTCTTATCCAATAGAATTAGGACATGTGTTAGGGTAATAATAATAACATTTTTAGCCTTAATTACCATATTTACTTTTAACCGTGGTAAAAAAAAGTAAAAAGTTACTATTCACCAAAAATTATTTTCTTCTCATTGAACCACATTTTACATACTGACATCAACTGTGTCTCTCGGATTTTTGAAATTCCATTCACAGAAGCGGTAAAATTATGTTTTATGAAAAATTCATTTTTTTAACTACCACTTAGTGGTTTCACTATTCATCGAAAAATGATAGTTTCCAGAAAAATACCAAAAATTAGGCCTAAGCTATATTTGATATTATTAACTCAAAAATGTTGTCTATTTTTCCAAATTCAAAACATATCAGTTGCATTAATTAATTTAAAAATTAATTCCCGTCGTCAAAACAAATAGCGTGTTCTTAAGAGATAATAACTATCAAAAGATTGGCACATGTTTATGTCTGGTTTAAATGTGAAATTACATCCAATGACCAACATTGTATTAAATTGTAAAAATATATTCTAAATATACTTTAAAACCACTAAAATTAATAATTTATCAATATTAATTATTTCTATTAAAAAAGTTGTTTTTAATTAAAATTTAGTAATTTTCACTATTCATCAGAATATGAAAGTTATCCGAAAAGTACCAAAATTTCACCCAATTCTAATTTCGATATTCCGAATCCAAAAATGAAGTCCATTTTGAAAAATAAAATTTACAAATTTTCAAAAATTGGTTATTACTATTCATAATGGCTAGTTCATAATAATATTATAATAATATCTCGTTTAGTGAAACTCGGTATTGCGTACAACACACGCTATCGCGGAAGGTCGCGCTTGCGTGTAATGCCAGACAAGTCAAGGATGCGTGTTGTGCAAGATTCTTTTGGTGTAGCGTACAACACAAGACATTAAAGAAATTGAAAAGAATATTTTTCATAAAATCTCGGGGTGTTACATTCTACCCCCCTTAAAATGAATTTCGACCTCGATATTCGTCGGGGTTATAAATGGTTTACTACTTGAAAGTTTGTTTAATAGAAACCCACATTGTAAAAAGGAATACCCAAACTTGGCTTTAAAAACTAAAGTATGAAATGTAACGGTTACCCAAATTAACTCATCACTGGGTTTCCACGTAGGAGAACATAGGTGAAAATATGGATATGGAAGAAAAATATAACCATCAAGTTTTGATGGAGAGTGGTAGAGAACATGTCTATGAAATATCCGACAATCACAAAGACATAGATTTTCGATGATTTAAGGTACCATCTGATTCATCAGATATAAGGGCACGAGGACAACATTTTTGGTTTTCAAGATCATTTCCCTAAAGTTGTTGAATTAAAAGAAATACTTACCTGATTTTGGTACAATTTCACTGTTGTTCGTGCTTTGAACAATTTCCACTTCATCTGTTAAAGAAATGAATTTGAATTTGTTATTCATGAAGTGTTAATAGATCATGTGATAGAATGATGGGTCATTCCATCTGTTTCAAACAAAAGGTTAGCAAAAGTTATCAAATATACATAAGTCCATCTATGGTGAGGTTAATCGTATACGATTCCAAAAATGAACTTATACTTCATATATCATACCGCGTAATAAAATAAAAATAGTTTCTACTAACCAGGGACTTTCTGTAGGCCAGTGGTAGGCGATAAAGGCCAGTCACACTTCGGTTGTGGGTTCGATTCCGACAGCCTTGTCTGACGCGATGGGCTGTCGCCCGTCCTGCAGGTTGTCCTTTTTCTAAAACTACATTACTATAACATCCCATAAATAATATTGAAAAAAACTTCTATCCTTAAACAATACTAACTTATGCCCAACATAATCCATTCCAATATTTAGGTTTATCGAAAATAATGCTGTCTAATCTCATATTATAGTGAAAATGATTACCAAAGAGTTCATACAACTAGCATGTTAATACCATTGTTGATCCCCATATATCATGAGATATGTCTTGTTGGTCACATTCAAAACATTCAAAGGCCTTAATCATGTATTCTCTTGAAAAAAAATGAATACCCATTGAACCTTATTGAAAACATGAATGCTGTTAAAAGTTAACTCTTTCCACATACCAAAATCCTCAAAATTCTATATACTCAAACCATGATATCACTTAGTCCTTATATCAATCATGAGCTCATGTATATTGTCAAAAATTTCATTTTTTCCTTATCCCCTCATTAGGCGCATATCATCTTTTTTCCAAAAATATCTCAATCACTTTACATGGTTACCGGTACCATAAAATTATTGAAAACCACAATAAACCAATACATAAATATTCCAATATTCCACGATACTATATACAACATTATTTTGGAATCCCATTACATAAACACTTAATCATTCCACCACATCGTTGTCATATTCAAAATCACCAATAGTGATCGCATGTAACTTCCCTTTGTCCTTTTCCTTAAGTGGTTTCTCATGTCGATCATCACTAACCCTTGGATTAGGGTATTTATTAGCATAATGCCCCATTTCCTTGCACTTGAAGCATTGAAGTGTTGGTGGTGCATTCTCTGCAGTCTTTTCTTTATTCACATCATTAGAAACCCTTTTTCATTACTTCGACACTCAGCTGCTCGATGACCTTCTTTTCCACACTTAAAACATTTTCTAGTCCTTTTAAGACAATCTCCACCATGCTTCTTTCCACACTTTGAGCGTAAGGAAACATTCATCTTCTTTTCACCATTATTCTGAGATTTCTCCTTGAACTCCATCTTTCGTTTCTTGTCAAAACTATGAGATGGATAAGTAACACCAACTTCCATTTCTACCTTGATAACACAACGCACAATTTCTTCATAGCTACTGATGTCTCTTATAGCTAATTCCCTTCGAAGATTTGGTTTTAAGCCACTGAAGAATCGATCAACTTTACTTTCAGGTTGGATGATAAATCCAGATGCATACCTTCAAGACTTATAAAATTCACTTCGTATATACCAACAGATTCATCATCCTTTTTCTTTAGTTTCAAGAAACTCTTTCTCCATCTTTGTTCGAAGAATATGAGGGAAGTACTTATTGAAAAATAAGTTCTTGAACTCGTCCCATTCCATGGACTCAATTTCATCTCTTGGCCTCGTATTCTTGATAAGATTCCACCATTGATCAGCATCACCTTCCAAACAATACACTACTAAGATGACTTTATCATGTTCAGAACATTGAAGAACTGAAAATATCTTTTCAGTAGTACTGATCCATTATTCAGCAACAAGTGGATCAGAAGACCCACTGAAATAAGGTGGACGTCGCCTCATGAAGGACTCAATAGAATATTGTTCCCTTCTCTGCTCATTTGGATGTCCAGAATGATTCATAGCTTTTGTAAGTATAACCATAAGATTTTGCACTCCATCTCCCATAACATTTGTTTGTTTAGGAGGACAATCATTGCATTGTCCATTACATTGATCAACACGATTCCTTCGGGTTCCTGCCATCGTCTAAAACCCAAAATGAATAGTGTGAGAGGTAAAAATCATAATAAAGGGGGAGTAACTTCAATATATAACATCTTTGGTTTAATCTAATATCGTTACCATAGTTGTAGGACAATATCCTATACGTATACTTATCCTTAGGGACATCCCTAGACATACCTTAGAAATATCTCTAGGGATCTCACTAAAGTTCTCGCATCCTATTTTCCAAAGGTTGACTAAACCTTTCCTCTGATACCAACTATAGAGACCCGAATCTTGACGTACATTAACATTACATTACTTTTTAGGAATACTTAGTACATAACAAAAACACACACACAAGGACCGTAATAGTTTAGTGTCTTTGGAAACTCGGAATATAATCTTCTAATAATGGTGAAAGATATTCAACATCTCCCATAAAGATCTTCCTTTTTTTATACCTAAAACCTTTCTTTATATCCTAGGGAAAAGAAAACATAAAAGGGTGAGCTCAAATTCTCAGTAAGGGTAAACAAAAGAAATATCAATCACATCATGTTCATAAGAACATAACATTTTGGAAATCTTAACCTGCAAAAGAGATCATAATATCATAACATGGGATAAATCATAGTAGTGAAATATAATCCCAATAATCATAACATAAAACATGAAAATTTGTGTCATACACACATAATCACAGAGAATCATTTCTTATTAGTCAAGACTCATTTCCAAGACTATCTTAGTGGACAAAGTCCATTTCTGAACTGAGTTCACTCCTCGTTTCAATCCTGTTTCACAGAACCGGTTTAACCTGCCGTTCCAGCCATGTCTATATCACGAGATATAAAATCGTTACCCAATGCATTGGAGGGAGATATAGGTCCCACCCATCTTATAATGATACCATTCTTATGTGTTCCACAAAATCATAAACCATACATCATAACATAACCCATGTAATAAAAATGGAAATCTTAAACATCGTGACATCATAAAAAAATTCATATAAGGTAAAGGAATTCATAAAAATATTTCCATCACAACATAATCAAATCCATGTAATAATAGAGATAGAAACAGAACCCTTTATTATCTTATATGGAAAATAATTTTGATAAAACACTTGAACTCCATTCTTGAGGAAAATATCATTTCTACTTTAAAAACCTTTTTCCTTTCTTAACATGTCATAAAATTTTAAACTAAAAGAAGTTTATTAAAAATAAACTTGAAAAATTGTAAAGGAATATTCTTGTAAATAATGTTTTAAAAATCCATTCATGCCGTATAAGTTTAAAAAAACATTCTTCTCGCACTTTAGTCAGAAAAGTCAAAAAGTACCTCATACAAAAAATGTCAAAAGATTCCTTTCATATCTTTTACTAAAAACTCACTGAAGGGTAAAATTGGATTTCAATAATTGTAGGTGGATGGAAATAATATTACATATTGAGGAAACATGGATGTGGATGATAAAATACACCCCAGTAAATTTCAAAGTATAAAAAATCTCGGATAAAAATGAGATTGTGATATTTTCCCTTACCTTAGGTCTGATTTGCTTCATAAGTGTCCGAACCTCCTGTATAATGATTTAAATAATGTCATTGACTTATTCCAGAATCATACTCATTATTATGATATCATATATGGTTCACTTATGACTTTATATTACCCGTTCTTTGGTAAATTCCATGTTAAAGTGCGTTTTGGGTAAAATCGTTTCATTTTTCGTTCGTTTTTTGACTTCATATGATTACTTAGATCATGATTACTTAATTACAGAATATAAAACATGATTTATATATAATATATATTCATAATATACATATATATAATAGATTAGTAAATGGAAAGAAATACACTGTTCATGGAGACGGTAGGCCGTACGTACGCATGAACGCTGTTTTCGTTTCCTTATTGAGTTGAATGGAATTAAGTAGATGACATACATATATATACACATAAATCCTGTATCATTATTATGTCATATATTTCATTATTACTTATTATATATACTTTATAATCATTCATGAATGGTTAACGTGGAGAATGTATCTCATCGCATCGTGGAGACGGTAGTCCGTACATACGCACGAACGATGATATCGTTCTCATGATCGTGGAATTGTATTGGAGTCTATGTATACTATATCAGAATCAATATAACTTTACAATAATCATATATAGTTATTATGTACACCATTATACCCATCCAAGTAAGGTGGTGGTGGAAAATAGATTACACCACGGCGTGGAGACATTATTCCGTACGTACGCACGCGCGGTGATTTCGTTTTCCGTAGGATGGATAGTTGGTGAAATAGGGTTTTTTCATACTTATAATAACATATCAGTATATGAGTGATAATGATGTTATTACTTAATAATGAAACAACCTAAGAAGAAGAAGTGGAAGAAGAAATAAAGTTGAAAGAATTGGTAACGGACATTACCTCTTCTTTGAAGCGCCTCTCTGAGATCTCCTTTTAGGGCACTAAAATTGGTCTTTGAGGAAGACCAGAACCTCAATAATGTTTATATGGAAGTTTATAATGGAATTTGGCAGGGGTTGGCCGAGCTTGAAGGCTCAAAGTGGTGTGAGGAAGAGAGGGAGGAGGTTCCCTTTTATAAGGGAGGAGAGGGGCTCCTTTGGAAAAACTAAAAATATTATTTTCTTATAAAGACAAATTCGGTTTTAAATAGCTCCCAATTGATTTATTTCGAAGCTAAGGTGGGTATGGGTCAAACTCATGTCATCCAATATAATTTAGACAAGTTTAGGTTCATATTATAACCTTATCATTTAGATTTAACATTAAGTAAAATAATTTTACTTTTACCGTGTCTTCTTGTGTTATTATACTATAAGGTTAATAAACTTACTATAAGTAGACAAAAGAACCCCAAGTTGTTTATTATTAATATATATAACCTTATATAAGTCATTTGGCCGAACCTTAGATTTTTAGGAATAAAATAACAATTACTAATATAATAGTTTTTTAAAAAACTATTTTATGTCAATTTTGACACTATTTAGTAATTGATTTTTGTAAAAATCATATGAGAATGATTAGTTCAAGAAAAGTTTATTAAATAAATACTAACATGTCATATTAACCTATAAAATTATTGGAATTCATAAAAAGTCTCAAATTATATTTATTTGGGTATTTATAATATCAATTATTCTAATTTTTCACTATTATGGTAATTAATGCATCATCATTGTGTCATAAATAAATTAATATATTTAATGTCTAAAAATTATAAATAAACTATAATTATGTAGGAAATCGTATTATATTTCTAATTAATATTTACAATCGAATTTATCTTATGTATAACCCTATATTAAAAATGTCGTAGTAAATAAAATTTGATTTTAACTCTTTTAACTCTTCTTTGAATTAAATAATAATAAATGTCCTAATCTAATCCAAGTGGGCCTAAATTGTCATATTTTATTCCTAAGGTTTTTTGTGGTCGAATTACACTTATCCAGTAGAATTAGGACATGTGTTAGGGTAATCATAATAACATTTTTAGCCTTAATTACCATATTTACTTTTAACTGTGGAAAAAAAGTAAAAAGTTACTATTCACCAAAAATTATTTTATCTCATTGAACCACATTTTACTTACTGACATCAACCGTGTCTCTCAGATTTTTGAAATTCCATTCACAGAAGCGGTAAAATTAAGTTTTATGAAAAATTCATTTTTTTAACTACCACTTAGTGGTTTCACTATTCATCAAAAAATGAAAGTTTCCAGAAAAATACCAAAAATTAGGCCTAAGCTATATTTGATATTATGAACTCAAAAATGATGTCTATTTTACCAAATTCAAAACATATCAGTTTCATTAATTAATTTAAAAATTAATTTCCGTCGTCAAAACAAATAGCGTGTTCTTAGGAGATAATAACTATCAAAAGATTGACACTTGTTTATGTCTGGTTTAAATGTGAAATTACATCCAATGACAAACATTGTATTAAATTGTAAAAATATATTCTAAATATACTTTAAAACCACTCAAATTAATAATTTATCACTATTAATTATTTCGATTAAAAAAGTTGTTTTTAATTAAAATTTGGTAATTTTCACTATTCATCAGAATATGAAAGTTATCTGAAAAGTACCAAAATTTCACCCAAAGCTAATTTCAATATTCTGAATCCAAAAATGAAGTCCATTTTGAAAAATTAAATTTACAAAATTTCAAAAATTGGTTATTACTATTCATAATGGCTAGTTCATAATAATATTATAATAATATCTCGTTTATTGAAACTCGGTATTGCGTACAACACACGCTATCGCGGAAGGTCGCGCTTGCGTGTAATGTAAGGCAAGTCAATGATTCATGTTGTGCAAGCTTCTTTTGGTGTAGCGTACAACACAAGACATTAATGAAATTAAAAAGAATATTTTTCATAAAATCTCGTGGTGTTACATGTATGTCATCTACTTAATTCCATTCAATTCAATAAGGAAACGAAAACAATGTTCATGCGTACATACGGCCTACCGTCTCTATGAACGGTGTATTTCATTCCATTATTCAATATATCATATATATATATGTATATGCTGAATATATATTATACATAAATCATGTTTTAAATTATGGAATTAAGTAAATTAGGATATAAGTAATAATATCAAGAACAACAAGTCGAAACACGTACAATAAATGAAAAGATTTTACCCAAATCGCTACTTTTACATTGAATTTACAAAATAACGGGTAATATAAAGTCATAAGTAAACTATATATGATATCATAACAATTAATATGATTATTTAATAAGTCAATGACATTATTTAAATCATTATACAAGAGGTTCAAATACATACGAAGTATATCAGACATAAGGTAAGGGATAACTTTTCCAATCTCGTTTTTATCCGATATTGTTTATTCGTAAGTATTTACTGGGGTTATATTTATCTTCCATGTCCCTATTTTCTAAAAATTATATCATGTATGTTTAAAGTCCTTTTTACCCATTTTTTCACTTTTACTACATGGTATGTAAGTAATATTTCTTTTGTTTACGTTATGAGGTGCTTTTTGAATTTTCCGAAAAAAGTACGAGAAGAATGTTTTTTAACTTATACGGCATGAACAGATTTTTACTGTTTCATAAAGCCTAGTTTTCATGATGATTCCTCTACAATATTTAATGACTATTTTCAAAAAAATAATTTTCTTTTAAAATTCCATGTCATTTTGTGAAAAGAAAATGATTTTGAAGAAGAAATGATATTTTTCTCAAGAATTCATTTCAAGTGTTTTATCAAAACTATTTTCCATCTAAGATGACTTTATTTCATATGTGTATGTTTTGAGTATAATGTATCTATTATTTACATGGCTTCACTTTTTTTATGATTAAATGATATCCATTTTTTTTATATGTATTATGTTATGATGGGATGATGTTTATGAAACCCATTTTATTCATTGGGTTATGATGAATGATTTATGTTTATATTGTTGCACAAGTAAGAATGATTTAATTATGATATGGGTGGGACCTATATATCCCTCCAATGCATTGGGTAAAGATTTATATCTCATGAGATAGACATTGCTGGAATGGAAAGTTAATCTGGTTCAGTAATACAGGACTGGAACGAGGAGTTAACTCGATTCAGAAAGGGACTTTGTCCACTAAGATGGTCTTGGCAGTAATGACTTGGATACTATAGAAATCATAACATGTGCTTAATGGATGCCACAATTTCATGTTTTATTTCCATGCTATTTTATCATGATTGATGTTCCTTTATGATTTATTCCTTACATACTGCCAAGATTTATTTCACAACTCAAGATTTTGATGTTTAAACATTATGTTCATGTTTTTATGTTCAACTAAATATGGTTTGTTTTATTTTCTCCATGGTTACCCTTACTGAGAATTTGATCTCACCCTTTATATGTTTTATTTTCCCCAGGATTTAAAGACAGGTTTTAGGTAAGAAAACAAAAGGGGGAAAATCTTTATGGGAGATGTTAAAGATCTTTCACCATGATTAGAAGATTAAATTCCGAGTTTCCAAAGACAGTAAACTATTACAGTCCTTTGGTGTCTATTTTTGTTATGTATTAAGTATTCCACAAAAACTAATGTAATGTCCATGTACGTCAAGATTTGGGTCTCTATAGTTGGTATCAGAGGAAAAGGAGGTAGGAATGAATCTGATCCTTGGGAACTCTCACATGTGAGCGTTGGACGAAGCATGACTCTGCACCCAAGGGCTTCATGAGGAAATGGCTGCCACTGGGGATGGTGGTGTGTCCCGCCCAGGGGGTGTAGCCACCCATGGAGCGACCTGATAGGTATCAATTATAATCCACTGGAAGTAATTCCAGACAGCTATAGTATGACACCAACCATCATCCTCTGTAGAAAATATTACATCCCTCTTTTTTATATATTATGGAAATCTAAAATCTCCCACGACAAAAATATCCAAATGTGAAAGCTTCATCATACCTATTTCTGCATTACCAATACTAGAATCAATAATATTATTCTCCCCATAGTTCTGATTTACATATAATCAAGATCAACTATAGGAATTAACTACTCACCCTTTTTTACATCCTCTGAAAAATATGAAGCTCTCAACGCATAACCCATATCTTTTATTTTAATTCATTCTTCACTAATGGAACTCTATAAAGAAAAAGAATTTGGTTTAATAACTATAATACCTATCTTGACATGATTCAACTTCCAAAACTTCTTCATCTTTGTTGACGGTCTTTGACTCAAGTGAAACAATCTTCTGTGCCACAAATCTGATGAAGTCCTCTTTGCAATAAGATTTGTCACATCACTACACACATTAACAACCATCGTGTAAAGTGTGTCATACATTTTTCCACATGCATAAACCATCAATCCTCTGGAAAAGGTCCATCTTACACCACAAAAAAACTCTTAAATCCATCTTTATCAAGAGTAAAATCATATAACAATTTTTGGAATATACCTTGAACAAGATGCACATCGATCAACATTAGCATACAAACTACATTCATAGTTATAAAAATATAAAAAACACCATTGACATCAATAAAATCCCTATTTCCCATATTCAATACACCAAAGTCTCCTTCTTTATATGAATAAATTAATTCCCTATTTGGTGTAATATGGAATGATGTTGTTGAATCAACCAACCATTCGGTGTAAAAATAAAACCTATAAATATCAATATAAACTAAATGTAAATCACCCTCACCCTATTAAATAATTATACCAATATCTTTAAAATAGGTGTTGTGTGAGTTATCCTCCTCGTTAATCTTTTTAAAAGAATTTCATTTTATCTCCACATGACCATCCTTGTCACAAAATAAGAACATAACATTTCTTCTTATCTTTGACCAACCTATCTGATTACCACGCTCATCTGGAAATTTTTAGAATACCACTATTACCTAAAGATTCAACATCATTGGTCTTTCTCCTAATCTCATTCATCAAAAATGATGAAATCACATTATCCATCTTCACTGGGTCTTTCCTGAACAATAATGTGATGATGAAATTATCATATGAATTAGGTAACAAACCCAAGATGAGAAAATCATTTCCTTCTTCTTCCATCTCAAAAAGTACTACATTACCTAAATCTCCAATATATAGAATTAGAAAATGATACCAGCATTTTTTAGATATAAATGATTTGTGATGGATTTTGGTTTATACCATCTTTCAAGCATCTCCTAGATCTCCTCCAGATCTGCATGATTCATCAGTTATCATAGTATATTATCACAAAAATACATCTGAATCGTTCTTGTCGCAAACTCCCACAAAACCTTCCAATAACCATCGCTCATTATCTCCAGTTTATCTAATTTTTTCTTCAATACCATCACTATCTTCTCACAGAAAAATATATTTTTATCTCTGGTTCCAAAGTGTAAAATAATAATCCCTACTGAACTATTCATTATGGGAAGAAATCCCATGGCATGAATCAACCATATTTAATCAAGAAGAAACATAGATAAACTCTTCTAATATCAGTGGTTGGATTGAAATATGATTAGATCTAGAATAAAAAACATTGTTGTGATAACAATAATTATGATAATCACCAATGAAAATGGATCATAGAAATAAAATGAGAAAAATAAATAGGGATATATATTTTAACATGAAAAAACCCCCCTTGTGGAGGATTAAGAAACCATAGGGAAACTTTGATAAAATACACTATGAATCAGAGAGTACAAAGAATCCATGTAATAGCCAAAACATGAATTTGAAATATAGCATAGAAAACCTGTGTTAAATTCAGACCCCTTTATGCCTTCACCGTCTATCTAAAAATAATCTTGGAAAAATATGTCACCCTTCAAAGATTAAAACCAAACAAATGGAATCATTGTATAACTAATTACACAACCCTACTTGTTTTTGTTCATTACTTATAACACCCTAGGAAGTTTTTCCACATATCTACTGGATGAGACATGACTGCTTGCACTCAATTCACATCCTACATTTTTCTACAAAAGTCTCCTCCCACAACTGAGTGTGTATTTCTCTCCTCATGAAGCAGAATTGCCCATTTTTATAAAACCTCATGGGGATATCATACCATTAAAAATATGTATAAAAATATATCTTTGAATGACACTTGATGAGGAAAAAGATACAGAAGTCATCCCCATTCAAATTTAAAAACAAACCAATAATCATCATAGCTGAAAAAACTACCCATGATATGAGATGAATGCCAAAAATCTCCCCCTTAATCCCATATAATAAGAAGATATCATCCAAAAAACACATTTGGAATCTAAAAAAGTTTTCATTGCACTAACCATCATCCTCTCTATAAAATATGACACCCCTCTTTTGCATCTCTAATGAAAACTTGAAAGTAGTAACCTATTTATTTTTCTTCACACTGGTGCTCATTACCTCACCCATAGAGACCCTATCCAAATTGACCAACCCATTAATTTATAAAGAACATAACCTACATGACTTGAGATGTATATAAGGGTAGAAACATAAGAGATTTTCCTTACATAAACCTCTTGGTATGAACCACCATCTCCATCATCATGAGAAGAACATATTCTCTCCATAGTCAAGGTACATGAAACTAGATTCATGCCATAGTTTTCTATGAAATAATAGAAATTAGAATTATAATCATCCCAATATCTAAAATCACCACTAAGATGTCCATATCTCCTACAGTGGTAATAAATTAGGTTAATTCAACATTTTTCAGAAAAATTCACAATTTATTTACATGTGACACAATAATTTCGTCTTCATTCATACTCAACTGATAATTTAATATAAATCCCTATAGAAATCATGATTATATATTGAATTAGGGTAATTTATAAATCTTCCTTGAGAAACACACTTAAAAATATTCCATAGGGATAATGCTATGTCTCTTGGTCAAATTTTATTGGGACCCAAATGGTCAAAGTAACATCCCATAAGTTTTCATATTTATAGAAGAACTAATGAAAACCATGTTTATGAACCTAAGATTGGGTTGCTGAGTTATTGATCAAATCAAGATCAAATAGAGAATCATAGTATTGTGTGTTAAAAAATAATAGTTTTAGAGGAATGAGACAATGACCCGAGTGTCACGGGATGAGCGTCTCTATACAGAAGTTCACCCATGCGACACCCCAGTCCCATCCTCGGTGGGTGGGGTTCAGCCATCCAGCTCATCATATGATGTGAGGTTCACTAGTTTCATCCTTCCATGGAAACATCAGGAGTGTCGCACCAAATACCAACTAGGTTGGTGTCAGGATGGATACACACCAACCTCCATATTTTCAGGGTGACTCCTTTATCTTAAATTAAAAAAACCACATGAACTATAGAATTTATGTTCTTATTAGTATTGTATAAGACCCCAATGATTGTGTTGTAACATTCTCCCACCCCCATTCCATGAACTCACTCATAAAAATATGATCACGACCCTATGTGTGTTTGTGAAATGGTTTGACTTCATATAAATTTCTTCTATGCATGGCCAAGGGGATGTTATTTCCTTGTCATTGGAACTGTGGTCCACCCTCTTTTTGGGTCGTAAACCCCCTCCAAAAACCCATCCTACAAAGTGGAATATCTACCTATTAAATACACTTGAGCATGACCATACCTATTATCTCTCCTCTATAATGACACCTATGGACTTTTCTCCCACAACCATGGTCCAACTAGAATCATTCCACAAATTTCACAAGATTCATTCCCTCTGATACCAATTATCACGGACTGAGCATCTCAGTATAGCAGTTCACCCATGCAGCACCCCATTCCTCTCCTCATAGGGTGGGGTTCATCCATCCAACTCTATATATTATCTGAGGTTCACGGGTTTCATCCCTCCATAGATTCATCAGGAGTGTGGCCCAAACTCTCAACTAAGGTGATGTCGATAATAAAAAACACCATCACCCACATTGTTAGGGCGACTCACATCTCTCTAATAAGGAAAAACAACATGAGCCACAACCTTGAAATTCATGCTAGTGTGGGACAAGACCCCCATGATTGGGTCATGACACCAAGATCGGGTCTTAAGATATCACGAGAGGAAGGTGAAATGAAAGAAACCCCTCCCAATTGAAATAAGATTCCAACCATAAAAACCCCATATGCGATGAATATGGTCCCTCAAATATTTAAGCTTCCATAGATTTTACTCAAATGAAAGAAAAATATGTGAAAGAATCAAGTACTTATACTCATCAATTATAATATCTAGGATATGGAAATACAGTTAAACAATATCCAAATAAACGTTGCAGGTGATTCAATTCTGCAGCATACCAGCTTCACCCCCTGAAGTTCGAGTAGAATAGAAAATTATCAAACCCCATGATTGTAGAACATAGAACATCCTAATGAACCTTCTAAAATGAATCAAAAAATAGATGAAGAACTAAGGAGAGGACCTCTGAAAAAATGAGTTCCCAACCTCAGGTAAATGTCATTTCTCACAACAAACCCCATAAAAAACCATGGTCATCACGATCTGCTGACACCACTGCTCATATTATCCGCATAATATATTCCACACTATATATATATATAATTATAAATAAATAAATATATTATTAAATTTAAATCTTTATTAGTGCTAAAAAGGTGCTGATAACACTTCTCTTTATTAGGAATAAAATGTTAGCACTGATAAAGAAGAATTTTATCTGCACTTTTTTAGAACTGTTAAAGACGTATCTTTTTTAGTAACAGAAATAACTAATAAATATTAGTTTTATAAGTGATTTATATTTTAGTGCTGATAAAAATACTATTTATTAGAGATTTTTGAAAGTGATGTTAGAAGCGGTTTTGGTTTTTATATAAGGATCCCGAATAGATTCATCTCATCAACACACCTTTAAGCTATAAAAAAACTCATGTTCTATTACTACCACTACTGTCATTGAATCCCCATTGTTTTCATATTATTTCTCGATGAACCTATATTTTTAAAATAAAAGGTGAGTGTCGATTTGTTGTTTTAGTCTTTGGGTATATGGTTTGATTTGAAACCCCTCTACCATCACCCCAGTTTCCAAACCTTCCAGTGTCTGGTAAGTCCGGTCATTCCTGCCTCAACCAATAAACAATGAGTGATGAGAAACATCTGAGTCACCTCTCCCCTCATTTTCTCACTAGACTCCTCACGTGAGTATTTTATTCACCTTCCAACTAACAGTAAGACACCCTCACCTCCATCTCTTGTTGTTTGATGACTACCCCTAGCCTCATGTGATCCAGGAAACATCAAAAAATTTTCGTGTTTTATTTTTGGATATTATATGGATTATTTTTTAGACCAGATGCTAAGACAGTGTAACAGCCCAAGATTTTATGAAAAATATTATTTTTAATTTCACTAATGTCTTGTGTTGTACGCTACACCAAAAGGAGCTTTCACAACACGCATCCTTGACTTGCCTTGCATTACATGCAATCACGACCTTCCTCGATAGCGTGTGTAGTACGCAATAACGAGTTTCACTAAACAACAATATGCTATTAAAATATTATTAAAACTAGCCGTTATGAATAGTAATAACCACTTTTTGAAATTTTGTAAATTTTATTTTTCAAAATGGAATTTATTTTTGGATTCGTAATATCGAAATTAGCTTAGGGTGGAATTTTGGTGATTTTCGGATAACTTTCATATTTTGATGAATAGTGAAAATTATTAAATTTTAATTAAAAACAACTTTTTCAATCGAAATAATTAATAGTGATAAATTATTAATTTGAGTGGTTTTAAAGTATATTTAGAATATATTTTTACAATTTAATACAATGTTGGTCATTGGATGTAATTTCATATTTAAACCAGACATAAACAAGTGTCAATCTTTTGATAGTTATTATCTCTTAAGAACACGCTATTTGTTTTGACGACGGGAATTAATTTTTAAATTAATTAATGCAACTGATATGTTTTGAATTTGGTAAAATAGAAATCATTTTTGAGTTCATAATATCAAATATTGCTTAGGCCTAATTTTTGGCATTTTTCTGAAAACATTCAATTTTTGATGAATAGTGAAACCACTAAGTGGTAGTTAAAAAACTGAATCTTTCATAAAACTTAATTTTATCGCTTCTGTGAGTGGAATTTCAAAAATTCGAGAGACACGATTGATGTCAGTAAGTAAAATGTGGTTCAATGAGATGAAAATAATTTTTTGGTGAATAGTAACTTTTTACTTTTTTTTTACCACGGTTAAAAGTAAATAGGGTAATTAAGGGTAGAAATGATATTATTATTACCCTAACACATGTCCTAATTCTATTGGACAAGTGTAATTCGACCAAAAACAAACTTAGGAATAAAATATGACCATTTAGGCCCACTTGGATTAGATTAGGACATTTATTATTAATTTATTTAAAGAAGGGTTAAAATAGTTAAAATCAAAGTTTATTTACTAAAACATTTTTAATATGGGGTTATACATAAGATAAATTCGACTATAAATATTCATTAGAAAGATAAAAAGATTTCCTACATAATTGTATTTTATTTGTAATTTTTAGACATTAAATAATTTAATTTATTTATGACACAACGATGATTGAGTAATTATATTATTAACGAAATATTGACATAATTGATGTTATAAATACTCAAATAAATATAATTTGAGACTTTTTATGAATTACACTAATTTTATAGGTTAATATGACATGTTAGTATTGATTTAATTAACTTTTTTATAACTTATCATTCTGTTATGATTTTAATAAAAATCAATTACTAAATAGTGTCAAAATTGACATAAAATAGTTTTTAAAACAAATATTATATTATTAATTGTTATTTTATTCCACAAAATCTAAGGTTCGGCCAAGTGACTTAGATAAGGATATATATATTAATAATAAACAACTTGGGGTTCTTTTGGCTTGTTATGGTAAGTTTATTAACCATATAGTGTAAGAAAACAAAAAGACATGGTAAAAGTTAAATTATTTAACTTAGAGTTAAATCTAAATGATAAGGTTACCATAGGAACCTAAAATTGTCTAAATTATTTTGGATGAAAGGATTTCGACCCATCCCCACCTTAGCCTCAAAATAAATCAATTTGGAGCTATTTAAAACCGAACTTGACTTTATAATAAAATAATATTTTTAGTTATTCCAAAGGTGCCCCTCTCCCCCCTTATAAAAGGGAACCTCCTCCCTCTCCTCCTCACACCAATTTGAGCATTCAAGCTCGGCCAAACCCTGCCAAAATCTCTTCCCCACTTCCCTAGTATTATTCTAGAGGTTCTGGTCCTCTTCAAAGACCAATTTTAGTGCCCTAAAAGAAGGTCTCAAAGAAGCACTTCAAGGAAGATGAGGTTCGGACACTTACGAAGCAAATCAGACCTAAGGTAAGGGAAAATATCACAATCTCATTTTTATCAGAGATTGTTTATACTTTGGTATTTACTGGGGTGTATTTTATCATCCACATC
Organism: Viscum album; assembly: GCA_963277665.1. Taxonomy (NCBI): domain Eukaryota; kingdom Viridiplantae; phylum Streptophyta; class Magnoliopsida; order Santalales; family Viscaceae; genus Viscum; species Viscum album. The sequence goes on along the minus strand of OY728130.1, from coordinate 1,087,554,958 downwards.
CATGTTTCATCAATATTTAATATTATTTCCATCCACCTACAATTTTTTAAATCTAATTTTACCCTTCGGTGAGTTTTTAGTGAAATATATGAAAGGAATCTTTTGTCGTTTTTCGTACGAGGGACTTTTTGACTTTTCCAAAAAAAGTACGAGAAGAATGTTTTTTTAACTTATACATCACAAACAGATTTTTACGGTTTTATAAAGCCTTGTTTTCATGAAGCTTCCTCCAAAATATTTCATGACTATTTTCAACAAAATCTCTTTCTTTTAAAATTTCATGACGTTTTGTGAAAAGAAATTGATTTTGAAGAAGAAAGGATATTTTCCTCAAGAATTCATTTCAAGTGTTTTATCAAAACCATTTTCCATATAAGATGACATTATTTCATATGTGTATCATTCAAGTATAATGTATCTATGATTTACATGGTTTCAATTTTCTTATGATGAAATATCCATTTGTTATATATGGATTATGTAATGATGGGATGATGTATATGAAACCCATTTTATTCTTCGGGTTATGATGAATGTTTTAAGTTTATTTTGTGGCACAAGTAAGAATTATTTCACTATGAGATGGGTGGAACCTATATATCCCTCCAATGCATTGGGTAAAGATTTTATATCTCATGAGATAGACATGGCTGGAATGGTAGGTTATACCGGTTTAGTGAAACAGGACTGAAACGAGGGTGACTCGGTTCAGAAAGGGACTTTGTCCACTAAGATAGTCTTGGCAATGAGTCTTGAATAATAAGAAATGATTCTCTATGATTATGTGTGTATTCCACAATGTTTCAGGTTTTATGTTATGATTATTGGGATTACATTTCACTTCTATGATTTATCCCATGTTATGAAATTATGCTCTCTTTTGCAGGTTAAGATTTCCAAAATGTTATGTTCTTATGAAAATGATGTGATTTATATTTCTTTTTTTTACCCTTACTGAGAATTTGAGCTCACCCTTTTATGTTTTATTTTCCCCAGGATATAAAGAAAGGTTTTAGGTAAGAAAAAAAAGAGAAGATCTTTATTTGGAGATGTTGAAGATCTTTCACCACGATTAGAAGATTTTATTCCGAGTTTCCAAAGACACTAAACTATTACGGTCCTTTTGTGTGTGTTTTTGTTATGTACTAAGTATTCCGCAAATGTAATTTAATGTCAATGTACGTCAAGCTTTGGGTCTCTACAGTTGGTATCAGAGGAAAGGTTTAGTCAACCTTTGGAAACTAGGATGCGAAAACGTTAGTGAGATCCCTAGAGATAATTCTAAGGTATGTCTAGGGATGTCCATAAGGATAAGTATACATATAAGATATAGTCCTAGAACTATGGTAACGATATTAGTTTAAACCAAAGAAGTTAGATATTTATGTTACTCCCCCTTTATTATGATTTTTCCCCTCACACTATTCTTTTTGGGTTTTAGAAAATGGGTGGAAACAAGATGATTCATGATAATAGAGGATATGATGGACAATGGAATGATATTATTCACGAGAAACCAAATGAAATGGGATTTGGAAGTCCAAACATCATTATTATTCCGAATCAGCAATCTCATAATATGATCAATAAAGTAAAATTTGGCAAGTTTCCTGACTCGGCTAATAAGAGAAAGATGGAGTTTCATGATGATCATAGAGGAAAGAAAGTTCAATTTCCCCTATGTAAATCATGTGGGAAGAGGCATCAAGGAGAATGTTTCAAAGGAACTGGAAGATGCTTTGGGTGTGGAAAATTAGTACATAAAGCCAGTAAGTGCAAAAGAAAAGGTTCAGTTAACACCATGTATGAGGATAATGGTATTGCTACAACATCAATAATGGTTAAATGTTTTAAATGTGGAATGTACGGGCATTATGCAAACCAATGCCCTAAAGGAAAGTCTCATGAAGAGAATCAGTATGGTCGTATGGGTAGTATTTATGTGGATGATGATGAAGAGACTACAAATGATATGTGAGATGAAAGAATTATTGAAGCTCGGTCAATGGTTTAAGAATGTAGTGGAATGATTACATGTTTATCATGTGTAATGTTGTATAAGTAATCTCATGCTACTATGGAATAAAGAGACATCTATGGATTGTTACACTGTTGTCTTTCCTTGAGTTTTGAAAGTGTATGATTATTGTTACCAGTATCCATGAAAGGTTATTCAGATATTTTTGGAATGTAGATGATATGCACATAATGAAGGGATAAGGAAAAAATTAAATGTTTGATAGTATTCACGATCTCATGACTGATATAAGGAGAAGGTTATATCATGGTTTGAGTATATAGAATTTTTGGATTTTGGTATGAGGAAAGAGTTAACTTTTGTCAGCATTCATGTTTTCACTAAGGTTCAATGGGTATTAATTCTTCAAGAGAATACATTATTAAGGTATTCACATGTTTGTAATTTGACCAACAAGATATATCTTATGATATATGGGGGATAAATGATGGCATTCACGTGATTGTTCTGTGACATTTCAAGTAATCATTTTCTTTATACTATGAGCTTGGACCGAAGTATTTTAGATAAGCCTAAAGATTAGAATGGATTATGTTTGACATAAGTTAGGATAAAATGTTTTTCGATATTATTAATGGGATGTTATAGTAATATAGCTTTAGAAAAAGGAAAACCTGCAGGACGGGCGACAACCCATCGCATCGGACAAGGCTGTGGGAATCGAACCCACAACCGAAGTGCGACTGGCCTTTATCGCCTACCACTGGCCTACAGGAAGTCCCTGTTTAGTAGAAACTAGTTTTATTATATTAAGAAGTATGATATGTGAAGTATAAGTCCATTTTAGGAACCATATATAATTAATCTCACTATAGAATGACTTATGTATATTTAAATAACTTTTGCTAACCTTTTGTTTGAGACAGATGGAATGACCCGTCATTCTATCACATGATCTGCTAACACTTCACGAATAAAAAATTCAACTTCATTTATTTAAGAGATGAAGTGGAAATTGTTCAAGGCACGAACAACAGTGAGATTGTACCAAAAAAAGTAAGTATTTATTCTAATTCAAATTATTCAACTTTAGGGAAATAATCTTGAAAACCAAAAATGTTGTCCTAGTGCTCTTATATCTGATTAATCAGATGGTACCTTAGATCATCACAAATTTATGGATTTGTGATTGTTGGATTTTCCATAGCCATGTTCTCTACCACTCTCCCTCAGAACATGATGGTTAGATTTTTCTTCCATATCCATATTTTCACCTATGTGGAAACCCAGTGATTAGTTTATTTGGGTAACCATTACGTTTCATACTTTTATTTTTAAAGATTGGTTTTGGTATTCCTTTTTACGATGTGGGTTTCTATTAAAGAAACTTTCAAGTAGTAAACCATTTATAACCCCGACGAATTTTGAGGGCAAAATTCATTTTAAGGGGGTTAGAATGTAACAGCACAAGATTTTATGAAAAATATTCTTTTTAATTTCACAAATGTCTTGTGTTGTACGCTACACCAAAAGGAGCTTGCACAACATGCATCCTTGACTTACCTTGCATTACACACAATCGCGACGTTCCTCGATAGCGTGTGTAGTACGCAATAACGAGTTTCACTAAACAAAAATATGCTATTAAAATATTATTAAAACTAGCCGTTATGAATAGTAATAACCACTTTTTGAAATTTTGTAAATTTTATTTTTCAAAATGGAATTTATTTTTGGATTCGTAATATCGAAATTAGCTTAGGGTGAAATTTTGGTGATTTTCGGATAACTTTCATATTTTGATGAATAGTGAAAATTATTAAATTTTAATTAAAAACAACTTTTTCAATCAAAATAATTAATAGTGATAAATTATTAATTTGAGTGGTTTTAAAGTATATTTAGAATATATTTTTACAATTTAATACAATGTTGGTCATTGGATGTAATTTCACATTTAAACCAGACATAAACAAGTGTCAATCTTTTGATAGTTATTATCTCTTAAGAACACGCTATTTGTTTTGACGACGGGAATTAATTTTTAAATTAATTAATGCAACTGATATGTTTTGAATTTGGTAAAATAGAAATCATTTTTGAGTTCATAATATCAAATATAACTTAGGCCTAATTTTTGGCATTTTTCTGAAAACTTTCAATTTTTGATGAATAGTGAAACCACTAAGTGGTAGTTAAAAAACTGAATCTTTCATAAAACATAATTTTACCGCTTCTGTGAGTGGAATTTCAAAAATCTGAGAGACACGGTTGATGTTATTAAGTAAAATGTGGTTCAATGAGATGAAAATAATTTTTTGGTGAATAGTATCTTTTTACTTTTTTTTACCACGGTTAAAAGTAAATAGGGTAATTAAGGGTAGAAATGATATTATTATTACCCTAACACATGTCCTAATTCTATTGGACAAGTGTAACTCGACCAAAAACAAACTTAGGAATAAAATATGACCATTTAGGCCCACTTGGATTAGATTAGGGCATTTATTATTAATTTATTTAAAGAAGGGTTAAAAGAGTTAAAATCAAAGTTTATTTACTAAAACATTTTTAATATGGGGTCATACATAAGATAAATTCGACTATAAATATTAATTAGAAAGATAAGAAGATTTACTACATAATGGTATTTTAGTTGTAATTTTTAGATATTAAATAATGTAATTTATTTATGACACAACGATGATGAAGTAATTATCTTATTAATGAAATATTGACATAATTGATGTTATAAATACCCAAATAAATATAATTTGAGACTTTTTATGAATTGCACTAATTTTCTAGGTTAATATGAAATGTTAGTATTGATTTAATTAACTTTGTTCTAACTTATCGTTCTTTTATGAGTTTCACAAAAATCAATTACTAAATAGTGTCAAAATTGACATAAAATAGTTTTTAAAACAAATATTATATTATTAATTGTTATTTTATTCCTAAAAATCTAAGGTTCGGCCAAATGACTTAGATAAGGATAGATATATTAATAATAAACAACTTGGGGTTCTTTTGGCTTTTTATGGTAAGTTTATTAACCATATAGTGTAACAAAACAAAAAGACACAGTAAAAGTTAAATTATTTAACTTAGAGTTAAATCTAAATGATAAGGTTACCATAGGAACCTAAACTTGTCTAAATTCTATTGGATGAGAGGATTTCGACCCATCCCCACCTTAGCCTCGAAACAAATCAATTTGGAGCTATTTAAAATTGAACTTGACTTTATAATGAAATAATATTTTTAGTTATTCCAAAGGTGCCCCTCTCCTCCCTTATAAAAGGGCACCTCCTCCCACTCCTCCTCACACCAATTTGAGCGTTCAATCTCGGCCAAACCCTGCCAAAATCTCTTCTCCACTTCCCTAGGATCATTCTATAGGTTCTGGTCTTCTTCAAAGACCAATTTTAGTGCCCTAAAAGAAGGTCTCAAAGAAGCACTTCAAGGAAGAGGAGGTTCGGACACTTACGAAGCAAATCGGACCTAAGGTAAGGGAAAATATCACAATCTCATTTTTATCCGAGATTGTTTATATTTTGGTATTTACTGGGGTGTATTTTATCATCCACATCCATGTTTCATCAATATTTAATATTATTTCCATCCACCAACAATTTTTTAAATATAATTTTTCCCTTCGGTGAGTTTTTAGTGAAATATATGAAAGGAATCTTTTGTCGTTTTTCGTACGAGGGACTTTTCGACTTTTCTGACAAAAGTACGAGAAGAATTTTTTTTTAACTTATACAGCACGAACAGATTTTTACGGTTTTATAAAGCCTTGTTTTCATGAAGCTTCCTCCAAAATATTTCATGACTATTTTCAACAAAATCTCTTTCTTTTAAAATTTCATGACGTTTTGTGAAAAGAAATTGATTTTGAAGAAGAAAGGATATTTTCCTCAAGAATTCATTTCAAGTGTTTTATCAAAACCATTTTCCATCTAAGATGCCATTATTTCATATGTGTATCTTTCAAGTATAATGTATCTATGATTTACATGGTTTCAATTTTCTTATGTTGAAATATCCATTTGTTATATATGGATTATGTAGTGATGGGATGATGTATATGAAACCCATTTTATTCTTTGGGTTATGATGAATGTTTTAAGTTTATTTTGTGGCACAAGTAAGAATGATTTCACTATGATATGGGTGGGACCTATATCTCCCTCCAATGCATTGGGTAAAGATTTTATATCTCATGAGATAGACGTGGCTGGAATGGTAGGTTATACCGGTTCAGTGAAACTGGACTGAAACGAGGGTGACTCAGTTCAGAAAGGGACTTTGTCCACTAAGATAGTCTTGGAAATGAGTCTTGACTAATAAGAAATGATTCTCTATGATTATGTGTGTATGCCACAATGTTTCAGGTTTTATGTTATGATTATTGGGATTACATTTCACTTCTATGATTTATCCCATATTATGAAATTATGCTCTCTTTTGCAAGTTAAGATTTCCAAAATGTTATGTTCTTATGAAAATTATGTGATTTATATTTCTTTTGTTTACCCTTACTGAGAATTTGAGCTCACCCTTTTATGTTTTCTTTTCCCCAGGATATAAAGAAAGGTTTTAGGTAAGAAAAAAAAAGGGAAGATCTTTATTTGGAGATGTTGAAGATCTTTCACCACGATTAGAAGATTTTATTCCGAGTTTCCAAAGACCCTAAACTATTATGGTCCTTGTGTGTGTGTTTTTGTTATATACTAAGTATTCCGCAAATGTAATGTAATGTCAATGTACGTCAAGCTTTGGGTCTCTACAGACAGTGTGAGACTCTGAGGCCTAGTGTGCTATAAATAAAATTTTAAAATATATTAACTATATTAATAGCACATGAGCACAATTTTCTTGAAAAAAATGGAATAACTCTCAAATAGGGGCCCATATCATAAATACGAGTGCATAATTGAGTTCAGAACATGAGTTTTACCCAAGGAATGACATAATATATGTCAGCATGGGTCATTTGTGAAAAAGACATCACGATCTTAATTAAATGAAATAAATGAAATAATCAATTAATTTTGTTTAGTTTCTGATGTTGTGACTATTTCTACATTCAATGCATTGTTATGGAATTACCTCAGGGATGGGTGTTGAAACCGTAGAAGATCAAACAAACCATTGGGGATATTTTCTTGGAAGACATTGATGGGTCAAGATTAGATCATATATTATCAGGACAACAGAGTTGGTGGATCTCATAAATGATGTAAACACAATATTTCTTTTTCAAATATTTATCCAAACTCTAGGTATGATGTTGTGATTTATTATTTTCTATCCCCTTCTTCAATACCAGGTAAACGTGGATCAATTCAAAGAACAAAATTGATTTGTGCATAACCAATAGATTTAATTTGATGGAATTATTTAATTTTTCATTTATTTTTCTCTCTTTGTTCATCCTTTATATGAAAACTAATCGAGACCAAACAAAAAACGACTATGGTTCGTTCCTCTCTTTTATGGATTATGGATCTCATCCCCCATTCTTCACACGTTCATCTTGAGAATTTTATTTTGTAATAAGATTCAATGAATACACAATATTTTATCATTACATCAATATTATTTGGTACAAAATATCAATACGGAGGGTTCGGTTCATGACCTATATAATTCCGCCTTTTTATTACAAAAATGTTACATTTAATTGTACAAAATAGAGGGTCTTTTAAAGTTTATTTTCTTATAAAAAGGTACATGATACATGAAAACATAAAATGTTCTTATAATCCACTTGAAAGTCTTCATTATAGCTTCATAATAAGTAAATTTACTCTATATCATAACATTAAGACATACATCAAAGGAAATGTTGGGCATAAGACCTAGTAAGGGAAAGATAGGGAAACTATTTACATGTGAACTTAATAAATATCAGCAATAACTTAAGGAATATCATAAAGTTCTAAGATAAAGAACATGAGATATATAATAATAATAAGGAAATTAATCATACTAGGAAATGTGGATAAAAAAATTAATTTATATAGTAATAATCATATCACCATGGTTAATCACCAAGGTGTCATAAAAATTAACAAGGTTATTCACCAAGGTAACATATAACATGTCATCTATAGTGAATAAATTCATTACCCAATCCTTGGAGTGATATCAAGGAATTTCCTTTATATGTTTTAATTTTTATGTGAGAAACATGTATCATAGTAAATCATTTCATAAATAACCAATGGATAATAAGAAAATACAGTTTCACATCAAAATCATGGCATTTGAAAAGTGTTTTAAAAAGATGATTATTATGTCATTTATAACCCACAGAAAGGGAATGAGGGTTTTATGTATGTAAATAAAAGAATAAAATAAACCATTTTTACGTATTGGTGAATACCCTTGTAAAATAAAGAGTTTTGGGTATTCACAAAAAGAAGATAAAAAGGAATTTCTTGAGAAGAGAGAAATTTTGGGAAGTAAAATCAGTAGCATAATGGGTATAAAAAATGGTTTTAGAAAAGAGTTAAAAGAGATGAGGCAAGGTTCACCCACTTATAAAACATAATATGGAATTATTTTAATGAATAACAATTAAATAATAAATAGTTACCATAACATTCAGAAGACATATATAAAAAGAGGTTCTGGAAACGAAGAGAAAAGAAGGATATTTCCCTTACCTTGAAGAGTAATTCCTGGAACTAGAATATTGGGACCTTGGGGTATTGGGGACACTATGGGAGGTAAAACTGTCATATAGCCATGGATAATGATAAAGCAGTGAAACGAAATAGTGAAATTGGTGGGTATTTATAGAAAAAGAGGTGAATTTGTTTATTAATTTCAAAATTTAGGCTTTGGACACCTAGGTTGTGGTAAAAAACAATCATGGGATTGACCATGGTATTTTCCCATGGTATTAGACACTTGGGACAAATTTTAGGACATTATAATCGAAAATATTATACCATCATTTTATATTAAATATTTTGTAAAATAAAAATAGTTTTTTCACAAAATATCAATTTTAAAGTTATGGTTTCCATTTTAGAATTTGGAAATTAAATTATATATTTTATAAATTGACTAATATCTATTTAAATAATTGATATTAATAAAATAAAATATTTTAAGTTTTGGATTTTTGTTAATTAGTTATTACAACATTGTGACATAAACATAATGTCATTAAAATACCGAAAAATTCAAATTGAATTTTTATTATTTAAGAAAAAATAATGTATTTTATAAAATTATTATAAATCCACCATAACCTAAATTTAACATGCCTCAAATGAGATTTTTATAGAATGAATTTACTTGTTGCAACCATAATTTCTACATTCTACATTAATTATTCTTTATTATTTCTAATTATAAACTGTAATTATAACATTAATATTTTTTTCAAGAGTATTGTTTCCAAGGCCATATTGACCAATGGTCATAATTAAGCAACAACCATATAATTTTTGAAGCTTTATGGTAACATTTAAAATTATATTTAATTTATTATTAATGAGACATAGTTTTTTTTAGTACAAAATAATATTACAAACACATTTTCCAAGTAAAAAAATATCAATCAAAAAGTATGTGTCATTACATGACTTATGGGGTGATCAAGGTGAGGCTATGGAATCAAACAATATATAGTCGACCATGTTGGATTTATGGGTTATGTTTCTCCTGGTTTTGAGGCATGAGGACGAATGGCTCAATGGATGGGTTTTCAAGAAGATTCATGACCGATTTTCCATTGATTTGTGTTTTCAAGGATTGGAAGAATCAGGATATACAATTTTATTCAAGGGAGGTGGCTCAAAATACATTCGATATGATGCATAAGAGATACTTAAGGATCTAGGAAATACCTAGAAACACAACGTGTACTTCGGGATACACACTATGTGGGGCCTTGGGCTGTGACACTAGGGTTTTGGCCAGAGATAAGGATCACATGGTGTGTGAACCTTGTCACACATCATGTGACCCCTTTCCCTTGGCATGTGACCCTTTATGTGTGAGTTGGAGTGTACTATAGAGTGTAGAAAGTCACATGTAAAAGTAAACTTCCAAATGGCCCATTGTTTACTTTTACACTGACATAGATTAGTGTATACAATATGATACTTAGAAATAACCACCGTACATGGACATGTCCAGGAGACATAGGTAGAATAATGTGTCTCTACACAACGTGTACTCTTTCTACACACCGTGTATTTAGAACCTACATGTTATGTGGGGTACTTCCACATGGGTAGACATGGGGATAGATGGTAATGTCGTTTAACCCCTGGTACATACCATGTACCCCCTTCAAGAGTGGTTGTGGCTCTTAATTTTCTTATTTTGGACCAGTATAGTTTGGGTGTGATTCCCTTGGTCCTTTCCCTCAAGGGGAAAATGTGTAATTACATTCATATCAATGGATTGCTATCCCCTCTGGAGGCCAAGTCTCAGAGAGAGTTGTGGTGTCCCTTCGTGAGACTGGAGTGTGATTTTTTATCATCCTTTTTTCCCTAGGTGGGGTCTATGGAATCAGTCTGACCTCCCTGAGTAGGGTGTTGATCCTCCATCTAACATGCAGTGTTGGTATGGTTTGTGGTATCATTGACATGATATCCCCTATGTAGTGGGTTGATCTAGATTGGGATTGTGTTGTCCCCTATTAGTTCTAGTTGTGACTCCTATTTGTGTTTCAGAGTCTTCTTATACTATTGATATTTCATTATGGGGGTCAATGAATTAAAACATTTCTTCAAGGGTCTCTGATGATATCATGTCTCGTGGAGTGGATTCTCTCATAACTCGAGTTTCTTGGAGAAGAATAACGTAGTTGGCAGTTGGTTATGACCACCTATTGGTGTGGTGTCCTTCCAAATCATATCTAGGTATTTTTATATACAATTATTGTTATATATTGTATTCAGATAAATATAATTGGTGATTCATTTTAGTGTTTTTGTGGTGTCTTATAGATTATTTTGATAGTCAAACCTGCATGGGATTTTCCTGTATGTGTCTTGTCTTATGCAGATGACAGATCTTTTGACAGTGTCCTATGAGGATAAGGAGAATGTGGCGCATAACAGGATCTTGACAAACCGAGGAGTTTTAATGAGATCTTACATTTGACTTAGTCCTCTATCTTTGAGTAGATATTACATTTATAGATTTTTTTGGGCTTGTATTTTGTCCCTTTTTCTACTTTCTATACTTTTACTGTCATAATATGTTGTGGGATCTTATATGTATGCATACATTGTTTCATTTTTTTTTTACATTTTGGAATTTTGTGCACTTGGATATGTCTACATTTGTATCGGTAAAATAAGATAATTCCTCCTATTTGTGGTATATTCCTACTCAATGTTGTTCTCCAGCCCCTGGTCTATTAGAGGTGGTCTTGGATAATTCATGGGTCAGACCTCAGTAGATTGGGTCATGACATAGTGGTAACAAAGAGGTCAGTTCTACCTTAAGACAAGATTTAGTGAGTTGGTTTGGGGATTTTTTTTATTTCGAGTTTTTCTTTCAGGATATAGATTACAGTGATGGTATGGTGGTCAGAATATCCATACACCAGGACTCTGATTAATTAAAATTTGATACAGTACATTAAAAAATTGGTGTCATTGAAATTTTTGGTACATGAATCATATACTAATGGTTGTGTTTTCAATGTCCTCTTGAGTCATCTCCCTTGATATATACTTTTTATCATGGTAAATATTGTTTTAATTTCAAGATGCCTCCACATAGATATATTTTCATGATTCCACTACATGATCACAGGGATGATCCCCCTCATGACGAGTCATATGTACAGGGGATTGTACCATAGATATAATCTCTGAGTGGTTTACAAGATATACTACCACTAGTTGAGCAGTATCTAGAGCTGGTAGTACTAATTGAGTATACACATAGGTCAACTGTGTTACACGAGTTTCATAGGTAGAAAACTTATTGATTTTTATTATGCCCCAACCCCAGAATCCCAGAGACGGTGTATTATTTTAATACATTGGCATGATTACAAGGAATCATGCCCCGAAGGACCGACTAGTTTAGCAGTATTAGAAAATAGATTACATACATGAACATTACATTACACAAAAAAAATCATCAATAATCTATCGAGAAAACAATTATTCCCTTACCTTAACTCTGCATATCAATCATAATACACTTCTTGGAATCCTAGGAAAATAAAACATAAGAAAGGGGTGAGCTCAGATGTTCAGTAAGGGTAAATAATTTAGCAGAAGCTGTAAAATTTTTAAGCAAGATGTGTTATAAAAACAACATCCTTTTAAACAGAATATTTAACATAATATGGAAATAATAAATAAAAAAATTACCATATAAATGTGCACATGGATATTCTACTAGTATAATAATCACTTGTAATAACTAATTTCATATCAAGGGAATGCATAATTTTGGACATCATAACCCCAAAGTCAAGGCCTTGTGCCAAGAATACAAATAAACATTTTGTCAAGGCCTTGTACCAAGACACTAATTTGTCTCATGAGACCAACCAATGCATCGATGGGATATAGTGGGCCCCACACATCACTTACTATGTCCAATGCATTCCTCATATGAAAATGTTGAAACATAACATTAGCATTCGTGTTAAAACTAGCATACGAAATGTCAATACTTTAACCATAAAACAGGACTGGAATAAAAATAGCACATTTATACTCAAACATATCATAAATCATTAAATACAATATGTAAGATAGTATTATAATAAATCAACCATAATCAATAATAATATCTAGTAAAGGATGTTGACATAGTTGAAAATGATTAGTAAAACTCTTTGAGAGAAATACCCCTTTTTCATGAAATCAATTAAAATTCCCACAATTTATAAAGGAAGAATTTTAAAAGATATTTTTGAATAAAAGTTTCCCATACCACTTTGAATATTTTAATAGGAATTAACATTTTAAAACATTCAAATCCATTTAAATAAATCCTTAAAACCATTTTGAAAACATGGAAATTAATGAGAAATATTTTGAAGAATAAATATTTAAAACATTTAAAATGATGTTTTAGTTAAAGAGTCCCTTAAAATAATATTCTTGAAAACAATTTTATGAAACATGGACATGGATAATAAATATGACCCAGTAAAAACTTACATATAAACAATCTCAAATAATAATGAGATTGAGGAATTACCTCTTACTATGTACTTTCCTTTAGTTGATGGTACGTTTATACTCCTGTATAATGACCATAGTAGGTCATTAAATTATAAAATAACCATATTAATATTTATGACATCATAAATGATTCATTTATAACTTTATGCTATCTATTTAATAATAATTTCCATGTTAAATTTACATTTTGGGTAATAATCTCTTTCTTTATCGTATGTGTTTTAACTTTTTATTCTTGATCGTATCACTTAGATCATGATTTAAATACCTACAGAAAAAAATGATTTATATATCATATATATTTACAATATAAATATGTAGAATAGATATATATACATATATGTATGTATGTATATATATATATATTAAATGGAAAACCCCGTTTATGGAGACGGTAGGTCGTATGTACTAATAAACACGGTTTCTATTTTCATATCATATTGAAAAGAAGTCGGTGAATATGATACATGTAAATATATTTATATATATAGTAGAATTATTATTTAATATATTACTTACTTGTTAAAAACATATATTTTTTATAATGATCATTGAATGTTGAACGTGGAAATGAATCTCATCACGTCGTGGAGACGGTAAGTCGTACGTACGCACGAGAGATGATATCATTCTATTAATGGTGAAATCATGTTTAATTGGATGGTATATTATATATAAATAAAAATTAATATTTATTATTTATTATTTATATCAATTATACTCATTATTATACCCAACTAAATAATGAAGTGTTGAATAACAATCTACACCACGACGTGGAGATAGTGAGCCATATGTACACACATATGGTGACTTTGTCATTCACAGGTTGGATAGAATAATGAATATGGTTTTAGAATTTTTAAAATAACATCACAATGTGTATAAGGTATAGGTTTTATTATTTTTGTATTAAAACAATAAAGAAATATGAAGTGGAAGAAGAAAAGAACTTTGAAAGAGGTGATGAAATAATTATCTCTTCTTTAGGTGTTTCCTTTTGATTTGAACAAAAGGGATCCTTAGGTAGGCTTTAGGATAAATTTAATGCATCTAGGATGAATTAAGGGTAGTTGGGATGATATTTGAGAATTATTTGGACGAGACAAATGGATTTGGATGTGTGATTTTGAGAGAAGGAGATGTACCCTTTTATAAGAGAGGTGAGGGTCACTTTAGGAAAAGCTTGAAATATTATTTTATTATAAAATAATATTCGGTTTCTAATGGCTCCAAATAGATTTATTTCTAGGGTGAGGTGGGTATGGGTCGAAATACTTTCAACCAATAGGTTTTAGACAAGTTTATATCACTATATTAACCTTATCTTTTAGATCTAACTCTTAGTTAAATAGTTTAACTTTTATCATGTATTCTTGTATTTTTATATTACGTGGTTAATAAAAATACAATAAAATTATAGGAGAACATAAAGTTTTTCATTAATGATATATATATCATTATATATGTCCTCTATAAGAGCCTTATATTTTTAGAATTATTATATCAATTAATAATAAAGTATTGGTTTTAAAAACTCATTTTTGTCAATATTGATATTATTTGGTATTTGGTTTTTTTGAAAGTAAAAAAAACTTTATTACTTCGACAAAAAATAAATTAACTCAACCCTAACATGTCATATTAATCTAGAAAGTTCTTTTAATGCATCAAAACTCTCAATTTACAATTATTTTGATTTTTATAATATCAATTATTTTGATCTTTCATTAATAGGGTATTTACTGCAACATTGTTGTGTCATAAATAAATTTAATTATTTAATGTCTAAAAATTATAAATAAAATACCATGAAATATTAAATATTTTTATCTTTCTAATGAATAATTATAGTCCAAATTATCTTATGTATAACTCTATGTTAATTTTTTTTTATTTATTAAAATTTGAATTTAACACTTTTAACTCTTCTTCAAATAAAATAATAATAAATGTCCTAATCTAATCCAAGTGTGTAAAAAAGGATCATATTTTATTCCTAAGGATTATTTTTGTCGAAATAAACTTATCCAATAGAATTAGGACATGTGTTAGGGTAATTATAATTTCATTTTTACCTTTAATTACCCTACTTACTTTTAACCACGGTTTATAAAATTAAAAAGTTACTATTCACCAAAAATTATTTTAATCCTATTGAACCAAATTTTACTAATTGATATAATCCATGTCTCTTGGATTTTTGAAATTCAATTCACAGAAGTGGTGAAATTACGTTTTATGCAAACCTGCAAATGTGCCTAGAAGGTAAGTAAAAGGCGTTAAAATGTTCAATAAAATTTTATATATCTAATATTATTATAAAATGAATCCAATGAGTTAATTTAAACTAATATAGGTATTATTTATCCATTTTTAATTTTAAATAAATTTTAATTAAAAATAATTATTTAAATAAAAAGATGGTTTTAAACAATAAAGTAGTGTTTTTCACTATTCATCAAAAATTGAAAGTTTTCAGAAAAATACCAAAAATTCATCCTAAGCTAATTTTGATATTCCAAATTCAAAAATGAAGTATATTTTACCAAATTGAAAACATATAAGTTAGATTAATTAATTTAAAATTAATTCCTGTTATCAAAACCAAAAAGAGGATTTTTAAGAAGTAAAAACTATCAAAAGATTGATATGTGTTTACGTCCAATTTAAATGTAAAATTACTTCCAATGACCAAGATTGGATTAAATTATATAAATATAATCTAATTATACTTCAAAACCATTCAAATGTACAACTTAACACAATATATTATTTTGATTAAAAAAGTTGTTTTCAATTAAAATTTAGTTTCTTTTTCTATTCATCAAAATAACAAAGTTATAAAAAAAACACCAAAAAATTTATCCAAAGTAAATTTTTATGTCTCTATTCTAATTAATAAGTTTATTTTGTCAAATTGAATATATAAGTGTCAAATATTGTATTTAAAAAGGGTTCTCCATTAAAAGGTGGTAAATTTTCATTTTTTTTTAAAAAATACTTCTTTTATCTGATAAAATGAATTTGTTCTTATATTATGTATAAGAAACACTTAGTAAGAATTCTAAAATTATATGGAGTATATAAAATTCAAAATTTAGTTAATACTATTCATAACTTCTTTTTGAACGGCAAGTTTGGTAAGTCCTGGTGCTCTCAAACTCGGTGTTGCATGTAGCACAAACTATTGAATTACTTTAAAGAGATAACGTACTATGAAATCTTGGGGTGTTATAGTTTTAGGGAGAGTCAGAACCCCAGGTGGCTGACGACTAGCTAGAGGTAGTCACTTTCATTTCACACCTTGTCAGGATGGTGGAAGATCAGATGTATGTACTCATTGAAATTATTATTAAGGGATTCAATGGGTGATGGAAGATCTTGGTCCCTCGGTCACATGATGAGACAAATCTATCCCAAGAAAACTTTTAGAATCTCTTAGAGAGGAGTTCTATCCAGCCATGTTATGATCGGTACACATACAGGATCTTCTGCATATATTGTAGTGCAGCAGGAACATAGAAGAGTACTTTTCAAGGTTTACTGATCTATTGTGTTACTCCTTGGATATGGTGTGGGATCAGTTTTTCATATCTTGGACCATTGAGAAGGGATTGAATTAGGAAATTAGGGCTTTATTAGTATCCCTTTGCATTCCAACATATGTTGGGGTGCTTTAGTGAGACTTTTTTTGGGGGTGGGGTAATCTAGAAGAGAAGACACCAACAATGAGAGATAACATTAGGCACTTAGTAGCTGAGACCTCAAAAACAGGTAGCTGGCGACAGTCAAAGGGATACAATTGTGTCAAATTCTTAAGGAGTCAATCCCAGGAATTGTGGATTTTAGTGCAGGGCTCTCAGGGTGGCTGGAATCATCTGAGGTGGAGGTAGTGTCTATTTTATGAAAATTAGGGAAATCCATATCGATATTTTCTAAATTGTCATTAAGATGACTGTGAGACGGTTGAGGGACTATCGAGGCAGATACAGAGGTAGGAGAAGGGTGGTATATAGGGTGTCTGATGTGGAAGAGTGGATGAAAGGAAAGAATGAGTTGGTCAAATGTTAGATCTATTACCACCAACACCCCTAGGTGATCCACACCAGGATCAATGAGTCAGTGGGTAGGGATGACACCCCCTACAAGATATAGAGGACTATAACCCTGAGACACTAGGGGAGATACATGGTACGATCTGTATCTTTTCTAATTTAGCTACAATATTAATTGAATTAGATTCTAGACTTTCCTTCCTTGCAACATATCTAGTCCAAGACTTAGAGATTCTAGTTAATATTTGGGCTCGACCCTTGCGGTTAGAGACTCTGGCAGGTGGTTACTCAGCAATTTTGCACTTATAAAAATAGTGTGATATTTCACTTAGAGGTGAGAGTTTTGTAAGTAATCTCTTTAATGTAGCAGTGAGGCATTATGACATCATTTTAGTTATGAATTGGCTATCCAAAGTTCATGCCCAGATTAACTATTTTAGTAGGAGAATAAAGTGTGTTCGTAGTAACTAAACTAGATTTTTCTTTGTGGGTGAGAAGGAGACCTTGGAAGAGTAGGGTGAGATCAAGTATAGGATAGTGAAACTAATTACTGACCAATTGGATATAATGACTCTAGAGCAGGAGATTATTTGGGCTACCAGTTTCCTATGGTAGTGGAAGAGTATAAGGGAGTCTATCCTAATGATGTACCAGGTTTACCTCCCAGATGAGAAATAGAATTCTGCATTGGCTTGCATCCTGAAACTAAACTAATATATATACTATCATAACATATGGCTCCCATATATCATTTAGAGATAAATATTTAGTTGGGGTACTTTCAAGATAATTGATTTATGTGATCTTGTGTTTCCCCCTAGGCATCCCCAATGTTGTTTTCCAAGAAGGCGTACGGGAGCTTGAGTTTATGTGTGGATTATCAGTGCTTGAATCACATGACCATGAAGATTAAGTATCCACTACCAAGGATCTATGAACTCTTTGATTAGTTGAGAGGTGTGTGATTGTTTATGAAGATTGAACTCAGATCCGGATATCACTACTTGTGAGTACGAGATGAAGATATACAGAATACATCATTCAGATGTTGCAATAGTAACAATGAGTACTTGGTGACACAATTTAGCATGAAGAATTACCTAGAAGTGTTCACGGGACTTAGAAAATATATCTTCCGTACCTTCTTGGATAGGTTCATGGTAGTAATCATCGATGAAATCCTATTGTATTAAGTGACCAAGGATGAAAATTCGAGACACTTGAGGATGGTTCTGGACACACTACGAGATCACCAGCTTTATGGGAATCTCTCTAAGTGTCAGTTTTGGATTCAAGAGTTCCACTTTCTAGGAAACATTATCCCATAGGATGGATTAGCAGTGGGATTGAAAAATGTTGAGTTAGTGCTTGTTTTGAGCTACCTAAGAGTGTTACCAATGTGTGGAGTTTCCTTGGCTTGGGAGGGTACTATAAGAGGGTTTTACCCAACATCTTCAAATTCACAACACCATTGAAGGATTTGAATCGAAAGTGGAATCAATTTTTGTGGATGATAATTTGGTAGTAGTGATTTTAGAACCTAATATAGAGGTTTAAGAGCACTCCCATTTTGATATTTTTAGAGGAGGGTGTCATGTACTTAGTGTTCTACAATGCATCTGGGATTGTGATTGGTTGTGTTTTGAAGGATAGGAAAGAAATTATTGCCTATGGTTCCTTCCATCTGAGACCAAATGATTAGAACTACATAACCCATAATCTTAAGTTAGCAATAGTTTTATTCTTTTTGAAGATGTGAGGATATTACCTGATGGGCAAGCAGTTTATCATTTACTATAACCACAAGAGTCTGAAATATTTCCTCTCACTATAGGATCATAACTTGAGATAGAGGTGATGAATAGAGATTCTCAAGGATAATGTGTAAAGACCCGAAAAATCCATGTAATGTTTTTAATTATATGGGAATTTTACAACTCTGCAAAAATTGACGGTGCATGATTATGAGGCCCGAAGTGCCTGAAAGTAATTTCTGAACTTTTTTTAAGTACGTTCAGTAAACATGCGAGTGATTTGTTATAACTTTTGAACCGGTGCTCGGAATTGAAATCTGAGGACACTGTTGAACTCACAACGTATATATTCTCTCAAAGATACCTTCACCTCGACCGTAGTAGGATGAGGGTGAAATTTAGTTTTCATGTTTTTTTGTGGAAATAAAAATAAAATAAAGAACAACTTTTATTTTATTTTTATAACCTCCCAATTGAATGTTCAGTGATGGGGACCACCCAAGATTAAAACCTCCCATTTTAAAATTAATGGTGGGGACCACCTAACCCCATTAAACTACCTCTTTAATGAGGGTGGTGACTCTTGGTTTTATCCTAATTGATTGTGCCACCCTAATTTAATTAATGTACAACTTTAATAAATTAAACTCTAAGATTTTAAATTTGCACCAGACCTCTCATGGGAAAAAAGTTTGGGAAAGGGAGAGGAGAGATTTGGGAGAACATTCTCCAATAAAGAACTTTCTCCAAATAAGAATGATGAACTAACCTCGAGCCCGAATCGGAAGCACCCTGTAGAAGCAACGAACATCGAAATTCTTCAACGACTTCGTCTTCCTCCTTACGCCTCATCCTTCGGAACCTTAAAGGTAGGGTTGTGTTTTTTATAGATCTTTGTTAATTTCTTTTATGTTGAATCCCTCCCCATGATCTACTTGCTACCAGTCTAACGCGGAGGGTGCAAGCCA
Source organism: Viscum album (assembly GCA_963277665.1). NCBI lineage: Eukaryota > Viridiplantae > Streptophyta > Magnoliopsida > Santalales > Viscaceae > Viscum > Viscum album. Next base: position 1,087,535,002 of record OY728130.1, on the reverse strand, counting down.
AATAAACATGGGATGACCACTCTACGACCATTGTGGTTTTGATGAATTCTTCATGATAGAGGAAGACGACGACTTGTACCAATGAATGGCGCCAATCAGACTCGAGAGCAGTGGCCGACACACCGTCCGACCGCGAAGACTATGGTGGTGCAACTGCGCCACCGGTGGAGGGTTGCGTCAGAGTGAGGGCAATGACTCACACACAACCGACCATGTGACAGTGATAGTGACACATGTCTGTGCCACCCGACATACAGGTTCCACAATGCAAGGCACGACAATGGTGGAGGGGTGGTCGACTCGCTGTCGGCCGCTGGAGGGGGCGCGGCAAGCAACCGCGTCGCATAGGAGGGTGGGCCATCCAGCTAGCCGGGGAGATGAGCGAGACCCGGGGTCATGCGTGCTAATGCCGGTGCCACATGGTGTCGGATGGTCGGCCACCCAACCTGAACAGCGCAGCTGTTCGGGGAACCCAAGTGGTGTCTCCCCCTTGGGTGGCGGCTACGGCAGACCCCACCATAGGGCCACCCAGCAGTAGGCCACCGGGCCACCCAGTGGGCCGGGCCACGTCATCGGTCCTGGCTATGATGACATCCTGAGAAGGACCCAGTGGGCCGGGTAAGATCACGCAGTCCGGGTCGGGTCGGCCCAACCGGACCCAGACCCGTTTCGACCCCTTACACTCTTTCGTCCATATCTTGAGCTACGAGTGTCTATTTGAGGAACCATTTGCGGCACCAAAAACCTTGGATTGAGAGGTTCCTTTTGGTATACCCCACTTGAGTTTTTTGATAAAGTTGGGGTCCGACCGGGTTAGATCAAACATGAATCCAACCAGGCCCTCTGGACTAAAAGGCTAATAACTTATAGACCGAGCATCCGATTGATGCACCGTCTATTGTATAGAGACCCCTTTTACATGGAAGTCCTTTGGGATACTTCTTCGTGGGACTTCTTGGTAGTTGAATTATCGACCTATGGCTTGAGGAGAAGATTCTCCCAGAATCATGTGAGCTTAGTGCGAGAACCCTGTAGATGGAAATAACATGAGAAAAAGATCCTATGTTGGTCTATGCTTTGAGATCCTATCTGGGTATGTGCTTTGGGATCCTATGTGGGTCTGTTCTTTGGGATCCTATGTGTGGGTCTAGGTTCTAGAGTCTTACTTGGATCTGCTCTAGAAAATCCACGTGGGACTACTCTAGGATCCCACATGGGTCTGCTGTATTAAGATCCTACGTAGGTCTGATGATTTAGGATCCTACGTGGGTCTGCCTCTTAACATAGTAAGATTATTTAGGATTTTCATCTAATCATCTTTACTACCATACCTATGTTATACCTGGTGTGAGATGAGCCCTTACCATTGTGGTAATACCTCGGTGGAAATATTCTATGTGAGATACCTTTGTGGTACTTACCTTCATGGTGATACCTTTGTGGTATTCTTCGGTGTGGCGTCACCTATATTTTACTTACCTTTCTTGTGTTACCTTCGTGGTACTTACCTTCATGGTGATACCTTTTTGGTATTCTTCTCTATTGTGTTACCTTTATGGTATTTATCTTTGTGGTGTTACCTTTATGGTATCCTTTCCTTCGTGAAATAGTAGTACTTTGGATAAGGATTTGGGCATTGAGTTTCCTCACAAATGAGATGGGTAAACTTTATAACTTAGGTATATGTATGGGAATATACCTAAGTAGGGTTTTTAGTTGTTTTCATGATTTTTGGTATATCCTTTGTTGATTTTGTGAGACTTTTGAGGGTCTCAGGGTCCCTACTGTGTATTGTTATACTCACCCCTTCATGGGATACGCCCGCACCTTGTTGTGTTTGGTGTAGATGAAAGACATCAATGACTGAGGAAGAGGGTACCTAGAATAGAGGTATCTTGGAGGTAGACCTTAGACAAGGTGTACCGTAGAGAGGACCATTCGAGAGCTGTACCAACCCTTCTGGTAGGATCCTTGGTGGGTGTTCACAGGAGCTTTCCAGTTTTCTTGTACTTTTCAGTTGGGCTTGTATCTTGCCCCCTTTTACTTGTGTTCGTATCTTGTTGTGTGCTTGGTTGATTGTGTTTAAAGGATATAAAGACAATGAATTCTTAGTTTTAGGGAATATTCCATTCGGTGCTAGTAACTATCCCCTGGCCTATGGAAGGCGAGCTTGGGGTAGACACGACATGGGCCATGGGGGACAGGTCATGACAAATTGGTATTAGAGGAGTCAGTTCTACCATAGAAAATTGGAATCTGATATTTTTAACTACAATAATGGTAAGTGTAGTGAGTGTGGTTATGAGTTTAGGTAATCCAATGTTGGTGCGGCGGCTGACATATCCATACACCAGGACCTTGACTTCTATTTTCTGACTTAGTGCATGAAAACACTGATTGTGGGTGTGTTTTGAAAGTTTTTTTTGTGATCTCTTTGAGTCATCACACTAGGTATAACTTATTGACCATGGTTCACCTGTTTCTTTTCTGGATGAATCCACACAGACAGCAAGCTAGGGTTCCGGGTATAGTACATGATGATAGACCACCGAGCAACGAGGCGTCGGTGCATGTCCCTTTATCAGTAGTGCACCTGTGGAGGCACCAACAATACCATTACCCGTTGGTTCACCGATGCCACTAGCCCCAGCAGCGAAGAGTGCACATAGCTTAAGCACGTTGCATGGGTTCCAGCTTCAGAGGCCACCCAGGTTCATGGGTGAGACGGACCCATAAGTGGCTGAGGATTGGGTGGAGGTTGTGGTGAGAGCCTTCCGACTAGTAGGGAAACCAGATGGTCTCATGGCAATCCTTTCCGCTAGTCTTCTACAAGAAGCAAAAATAATTTGGTGGATCTTGATGCTCTAGGTTCATGATGAGGTGAAACTTATCTAGGTAGAATTTGAGAGCCTGTTTCAGGTAGATTTTGTCCCAGTGACCCTTTACGCAGTGTGAATTTAAGAGCTTCTTCATCTGCAATAGAAAAGCTTGACTGTGGCTCAGTACTCAGTGAGGTTCATTGAACTCTCACGCTACTCCACTGATATGATGCATGACCCATTCATCAGGGCTCAAACCTTCGAGCGGGGACTCAGTCAGGAGATCCGGGCTTCGAATATTTCTCTCAGCATCCTGATGTAGGCTAGGGTGTTTGAGAGAGCCCTCTTAGTAGAGAGTTTTCTTACTGAGAAGACACCAGCAGGGAGACCCACCACTGGGTGTCATATAGCAGAGTCTTCTGTATCTTGTAGTAGATAGATGACATAGAGTTCTAAGAGGACCAGACCTACAGGTGGACGACCGCAGGATTCAGGGTCATTTTTGTGGGGCATCAGAGACAAAGCCATTCATGCAAGGAGCAGGCAGTGTTACACATGCAGTAGGAAGGGTCACATGGATCGTCACTTCCCGAATAACCATATGGATGATCAAAAAATGGTTGAAGGACCACCCATGCAGAGACAAAGGTTCGAATGAGGAGGTCCACAGGGAGTAGGCGGACGTGGCAGAGGAGGTGGTCATGAAACTAGTGGTGGGCGATGATTCGAGGTGTTACCACCACCACCACCAGGTGGTCTACCCCGACCATAGGGAACAGATAGACAAGGGCGATCTCAGCTCCAGGCAGCTGAGGCCTATGACCATGGTGCTCTAGAGATGATACGAGGTATGATCTGTGTCTACTCCACCTTAGCTACAATACTTATATACATAGGTGCCAGTCATTCTTTTATTTCCACTACCCTTGTTCGGAGCTCGGAGATTCCAGTGGAGCTGTTGGCTCGATCCTTACAGCTAGAGACTCCTACTGGAGAGGATTCAACGATTGAACACTGGTGCCAACAGTGTGAGCTTACTATAGGAGGTGAGAGATTTGGATGGGATCTCCTAGTAGCGGCATCAAGGTCTTACGATGTCATCTTGGGTATGGAGTGGTTATCTACAGTATATGCTCATATTGACTGTATTAGGTGCAAAGTGTGGTGTGTCCGCACGGATGGGACTGGGTTTACCTTCATCGATGAGAAGGGGGCCTTTTCAGCACAGGATGGACTTACCCAGAGGAGTGTGCAGCCGATCACTAATCAGTTGGCAAGCCTTACCCTTGGAGCGATTGATGTGGAGAGTCTGAGCTATCCTATAGTGGTGGAATAGTACGCAGATGTCTTTCCTAATGATGTTTCGGGTCTAACTCCTCTTAAAGAGGTGGAATTTTACATTTATTTGTACCACTATAAGGCACCGATATCTACACAAGCGTATCAGATGGCTCCAACGGAGCTTTGTGAGCTATTGGTACTACTAGAGGACTTACATGGGAAGGGATTCATCCAACCCAGTGTTTCTCCTTAGGCAGCCCCGATTTTGTTTTCCAAGAAGGTGGATGGGAGCTTGAGACATTTTGTTGAATATTAGTGCCTGAACCAGGTGATTGTGAAGAACAAGTACCCACTCCTGAGGATTGATGACTTATTTTATCAGTTTAAAGGAGCACGGTGGTTCTTGAAGATAAACCTCAAATAAGTCTATCACCAGCTCAGAGTACGAGACGAGGATGTGCATAAGACGGCTTTCAGATGTCGGTATGACCACTACGTGTTCTTGGTTATGCCATTCGACATGACTAACGCTCCAAAAGTGTTCATGGGACTCATTAACAGGATCTTCCAGCCATACCTTGATCGTTTTTTAGTAGTCTTCATCGATGAAATTCTGATCTACTCGGCTATTGAGGAGTAGGATGCTTTTCATTTGTAGATAGTTTTAGAAACACTTCAAGAGCACCAGCTCTATGGTAATCTCTTTAAGTGACAACTCTAGATCTGATTGGTTCACTTTATGGGACATTTCATATTGGAGGCTAGAGTTGTGGTGGATCCAGCAATGATTGAGGTGGTACTTGCTCAGGAGCCACCTAGGAGTGTGACAGAGATACAAAGTTTCCTGGGTTTGGCAGGATATTACTGGAGATTTGTGCCAAATATCTCCAGATTTGCAGCACCTTTATCTACATTGATGAATAAGGGGAAACCCTTCATATGTTCAGATAGATGCCAACAAAGTTTTCAGTAGCTGAGGCATAGGCTGACTAGTCCCCTCATCTTGAGGCTTCCAGAGGAGGGAATTGGGTACATAGTCTACTGCGACGCATCACAGACCGGGCTCAGATGTGTCATGATACAAGAGTGAGCAGTTATCAAATATGGTTCTCAACAGCTGAGACTACCCTTGTAGAACTATGCTACCCATGACCTAGAGTTAGAAGCAGTGGTATTCACCTTGAAGATGTGGTGGAATTACTTGATGGGTGAATGTTTTATAGTATACTCAGTATAAAAGAGTCTCAGGTATATCTTCTCTCAGAAGGAACTGAACCTGAGACAATGATGTTGGCTCTAGTTCCTTTAGGATGATGACTTCAAGATAGTCTGTACTCTTGGGAAGGGGAATGTTGTAGTAGATGCACTCAGAAGAAGATCTACTATACAACTGTTAGGTGAGGCGACTGAGCAGCTGATCGATTTACGGATATCCTATGTGGAACAAGATGGAGAATCTTTTATTTAGTCTCTTACAGTCACTCCCCCACATCTTAAGTGAGTTAGGGAGGTGCAACATGGGGACACTGACTGCGAGGCTCGACGTGTTCAGATATCCTCAGGTCAAGCACCTGATAAAATTTCTGAAGGTAGGGAGCACGACATCCTTTTCAGAGGACTTACCATGGTACCAGTGTCGCTTTAGGAGGATGTGTTACAGGAGTTCCAAACATCCCCTCTAGTGGTACATCCTGGAGTGGTGAAGATGTACCAGGATCTCCAATGACAACACTGGTGGCTGGGAATGAAGAAAGCATCATTAGAGTTTGTCTCTCAGTGCCTCATTTGTCAGCCAGGGAAGGCGGAGCACCAGGTACCAGCATGATTAGTTTATCCTTTAGAGGTCCTAAAGTGGAAGTTGGTTGGAATATCCATGGAATTCATGATAGGACTTCCACATACATCCAGAGGGCATGATTCTATCTGGGTGATTGTCGACCGACTCACCAAGTCATCCCACTTCCTACCAATCAGAGAGTAGGGTTCTGTAAAGGGATCGGGATATCTCTATGTATAGGAGATTGTGTGGCTACATGGAGTACCTTCAACGATTGTCTCCGATCATGATGCATGTTTCACTTCCTATCTATGGAAGGTGTTTTAAGAGGATTTCAGGATGCAACTTCGTTTGAGAACCGCCTTCCATCCTCAGACGAATGGCTAGACTGAGCGGACCATTCAAACGCTCGAGGACATGCTGTGTGCTTGCATCCTCGATTTCGGTCATAGCTAGGAGGATCAATTTATCTTGGTGGAGTTTTCATACAACAACATCTATCACTCCACCATTAGGATGGAACTATTCGAGGCTCTGTATGGCCTACCTTGCAGATCGCCTTTGGGCTAGACTGACCTAGGGGACTCAACACTCATTGGACTAGAGATGGTATGAGCTACCACAAAGAAGGTGCAGATCATCTAGGAGTGGATGAAGACTGCACAGAGCAGGCATAAGTCTTATTCCAACATAGGACGGAGACCTCTAGAGTTCAAGGATGGTGACTATGTCTTTCTATGAGTGTCACCTCGACGAGGTTTGTGGAGATTTGGCCGGTGTGGTAAGTTATCTCTGAGGTTCATCGGACCCTTTCAGGTCCTCAGCAGAGTTGGTGAGGTGGCTCACCGCTTAGCTCTTCCACCTCAGTTGCACCAGGTGCACGTTGTTTTTCACGTATCCCAGCTAAGGAGAAACATACATGATCCTTCACACATCATTGACTAGGGAATGCTGGATATCGATGATGGGGTGACTTTTTCAGAGGTTCCGATGGATATTGAGGATCAATAGGAGAGAGTCCTTCTTGGGTGATCAATACCTTTGGTGCATGGGCGTTGGAAGCATGAGAACCACCAGGAGAGCACGTGGGAGCAGGAGGCTCAAATTTGTGCTCAGTACCCCCACTTGTTTTCTTAGTTTTTGTAATGTTTCCTTCAGGGATGCAAAGCCCTAAGGTGGGGAGAATGTAAAGACACACAAATTCCTTGTATTTTTTTAATTATATGGGAATTTTACGAGTCCTATAAAATTGACACGCATTATTATGAGGCCCGGAGTGCCTAGAATTAATTTCTTAACTTTTTTTAAGTATGTTCCGTAAACGTGAGAGAAGGTTTTTATAACTTTTGAGCCAGTTCTCAGAATTAAAATATAAGGAAACTGTTGAACTCACAGTGATGATATTCGCCTAAAGGTACCTTCACCTCAACCACAGTATGATGAGGGTGAAAGTTTGTTTTCATATTTTTCATAGAAATAAAAATAAAATAAAAACAAATTTTACTTCATTTTTATAACATCCCAAAAGAATGTTAAGAAGTGAGGACCAAAAGAGCTTAAAACCTCCCATTTTGAAATTAATGGTGGGGACCACCCACCCACAAATGAACATGGCCCAACCACTCCACGACCTTTGTTGTTTTTGATTTGTTCATCACGATGGAGGAAGATGACGACTGGTACTGGTGACTGGTGCCGGTAGGACTCAGGAGTAGCGACTGACACACTGACCGACCGCAAATATGGCGGCAGCGCAACCGCGCCGCTAGTGGAGGGCTGTGGCAGAGTGAGGGCGGCGACTGGCGCACGACCGGCTACATGACAGTGATGGCGGTGCGTGTTTGCGCCTCCCGGCGTGCAGGTGTTGTGGCCTAAGGCCGGGGCGGTGGTGGAGGGGCATCCAGCTCACTGCCAGCCACCAGTGGTGGTGCGACGTGCAATTGTGCCGCGTAAGAGGGCTGGGAACCTAGCCTGTCGAGGAGCAGAGCGGGACCCGAGGTCCCATGTGTGAGCTATTGGTTCCACATGGTGTCGTTCGGTCGGCCTCCCTACCCAAACGGCCCAGCCATTCGGGGAACCCAAGGGGTGCCTCCCCATTGGGTGGTTTCTAGGGAGGACCCCACCACGGGGCCACCCAACCGCGTGCCAGTGGGTCGGGCAGCACCAACGGGCTGGGCCAGACCCGACGGGCCAGGTCGGATCCCACAGGTTGGGTGGGCTGGGTCGGTCTGACCGGGTTGGACCGAACTGAGATGAGTTTCGACCCCTTCCACTCTTTCGGCTATATCTTGAGTTACGGTCCTACGTTCGACAAACCGTCTACAGAAACAGAAAATTTGGATTGAGATAGTCATTTGGGAATACCCCACTTTAGTTTTTGGATAATGTTGGGGAACAGCTGGGTTGGATCGAACATGAATCCAACCAGGCCCTCGGGACTAAGAAGCTAATAACCTACAGACCGAGCATCCGATTGACGCTCCATCTATTGCGTTGAGACCCATTTTTTATAGCGGTCCTTTGGGATTCTTCTTCATGGGACTTCATGGTAGTTGGATTATCAACCTGTGGCTTGAGGAGCGGATTCTCCTTGAATCAAGCGAGCTTAGTGCGGGAACCCTATAGCTGCCTGTAACATGAGAAAGGGATCCTATGTAGGTCTTTTATTTGGGATCCTACATGGGTCTGTTCTTTGGGATCGTATATGGTTCTATGCTTTGGATCCTACATGGGTCTATGTTCTATAGTCCCACTTGGATCCACTCTGGGAAATCCATGTGGGACAACTCTAGGATCCTACATGGGTCTGTTGTTTTTGGATCCTACGTGGGTCTGATGATTTAGGATCTTATGTGGGTATACCAATTAATAGAGTAATATGATTCAATAGTTACATCTAATCATCTTTACTATCGTACCTATGTTATAACTATTGTGAGATGAGTCCTTACCTTCATGGTAATACCTTTGTGGTAATCTTCTGTGTGGCGTGCCGTTATGGTACTTACCATTGTGGTGATTCCTTTGTGGTATTTTTCTATGTGGAATTACCTATGTCGTGTTACCTTCATAGTACTTACCTTCTTGTTTATACCTTTGTTGTATTCTTCTATGTGGAATTACTTTTGTGGTACTTACCTTTGTGGTGTTACCTTCGTGGCATTGTTTCCTTTGTGGAACAGTCATAATTGGGCTAAGGATTTGGGCATTGAGTTTCCTCACGAATGAGATGGGTAAACATGATAAATTAGTTATATGTATGGGCATATACCAAAGTAGGTTGTCAATTGTTTTAATTATTTGTGGTTTATCCTTTGTGGATTTAGTGAGACCTTTGAGGGTCTTGGGGTCCCTACTGAGTATCGTTATACTCACCCCTACACATGCAGTGCCTGCACCTTGTTGTGTTTGGTGTAGACAATGGAAAATGATGACTGAGGAAGAGGGTACCAGGATTGGAGGTATATTAGAGGTAGACCTTCTACAAGGTGTACCACAGAGACGACCGTTCGGTAGATGTACCTACCCTTCAGGTAGGATCCTTGGCGGGTGTTCACCAGAGCTTTCCAGTTTTCTTGTACTTTCCAGTTGGGCTTGTATTTTGGCCCCATTTACTTACTATACACACTATTTTTACTATAAAATTTACTTGTGTTCGTATCTTTGTGGGTGACTAGTTGAGTGTGTTTACATTATATAAAGGCAATGACTTCCCAGTTTTAGGGAATACGCCTTTTGGTGGTAGTTCCCTGCCCCTGGCCTATGGAAGGTGGGCTTGGGGTAGTCACGGAATGGGCCCCGGGGACGGGTCATGAAATAATGAATTTGATATTTTCTATACTCTAGGAAAGGGGAATGTAGTGGTAGACACTCCCAGTTGGAGATCTTGTTCCCAGTTGTTGGATGAGGTATCAAAGCAGTTAGCCTCATTGAAGTTGTATTTCATGGGTAAGGATAGTCCTTTATATCTTCAATTGATGGTTGTCTCTATATTGATTTTATATAATTTCAGGGATTCTCAGCATGGAGATATTGACTATGATACCTTACTTACTTAGATATCGAAAAAACATGCTCTTCATGGATATTATGAAGGTGGGGAGCATGATATCCTTTTTTAGAGGATGGATGATGGTACCTTTGATGTTGGAGGAGGAGGTGTTGTAGGATTTTAATACATCCCATTTAGAGGTACATACAGGTGTGTAAAAGATGTACTAGGACCTCTGATGTCAGTTTTTATGTCTAGGTATGAAGAAGAGAGTCAGAAAGTTTGTCTCTTGATGCCTTAATTGTTAGAAAGTGGTGGATGGGCATCAGGTCATGATGGGTTTGCTCAACCCACTAAGGTTCTAGAGTGTAAGTGGGATGGTATATCCATGGAATTCATTACAGGCTAACCATATATGTCTAGGGGACATGATTCCATTTGAGTGATTGTGGATTGACTCACAAATTCAACCCACTTCCCAGTTAATTGAGAGTAATGTTCAGTATAGATATTGGGGTGCCTTTATGTGTAGTAGATAGTCAGACTCCATGGGGTTCCCTTAATGATTGTCTTTGACTATGATGCTCTCTTCATATCTATATTATGGATGAAATTAAAGGAGGATTTTGGGATTTAGTTGCACTTGAGCACAACATTTCTCCCCCAAATGGTGGCCAGATTGAGAAGACCATCTGGGTATTGGAGGAAATTATATAGGCTTGAATGTTGGACTTGGTCTGTAGTTGGGATGATGAACAACCCTTAGTGGAGTTTGCGTACAAAAAAACTATCATTACACAATTTATATGGCCCCTTTCAAGTCTTTGTATGGGAAACCTTGAAGGTCACAAATTTTATGGATTGATCTAGGAGAGTTGACACTCATGGGCCTAGAGTTGGTGAAAGGTACTTCAAATATGGTGCAGATCATCTAGTATCTAATGAGGAATGAACAAATCCATCATAAGACTTATGCAAACCAAAAAAGAGACCATTGGAGTCCAAGGAAATAGACCGTGTGTTTCAGAGAGTCTCACCTCGACATGGATTGAGATGATTTGATCATTATGGAATGTTGTCTAGGAGATTTATCATTCCCTTCCAAATATTTCATAGAGTTGGTGTAGTGGAGTAATACTTATAATTATCCTCATAATTGGACCGACTACATAATGTTTTCCACATGTATCATTCGATGATGTATGTGCATGAACCATCACACATTATCGACTAGGGTGACCTGGACATCAAGGATGGATCTACCTTTGCAGAGTACCCAATGGATATCAAGGATCTGTATAGTAGGATCCTATGTGGATGACTGATTACCCTTATACATTTCCATTGGTAGTATAGAAATATTCTGGAGATAACATGGGAGTTAGAGGCTCAGATTCATACTTAGAACCCACATATGTTTGTGTAGCCCTTGTTTTTGGATTTTAAGAACATAAATTCCTTTGGCGGGGAGAATGTAATGTCTCAAATTTTCTTTTTATTATTTTTGGATTTTATATAGATTATTTTCAACACCATACACCTAGAAGTTGTGGGATTTTGTGGCCCAGTTTTCCTAGAATTAATGTTTGAAATATATTAAATATATTATATAAAACTTGTACACAATTCTCCTAAAAATGTGGAATAACTCTTGAATGAGACTTTGGATCAGAAATCGGATGGCACTATTGAGAAAAGAACATGGGTTTTACCGTTGGGGCGACATAATATTTGTAGGTGATGGTTGTTTGTGAAACAATCATCATGAACATAATTAAATAAAATCAAATAGATAATTAATTCATTTCATTTCATTTTTGACACAATGAGTATTTATCCATTAAATACATGGTTATAGAATTTCCTCAGGTTTGTCCACTCAAACCCTAGAGATTCAAATAAATAATTGGAGATATTTTCTTGGCTGGAGATGACAGATTGGGATTGGATCATGGATCGTCATGCCAACGTAGCACATGAATCTCATAAATGATGGAAACATAAATGTTCTTCATAAAAGATCAATCTAAACTATAGGTAGGATTTTTTTTGATTTTCCATCATCTTTCTCAATCTTTGATGAACACAAATCAATTCCACAAAAGTAATTGTTTCACGTATCATGAGTAGATTTAATTTGATAATTTTTTTAGTTGTTCATTGATTTATCCGTCACCGTTCATCCTTTCTATGACAACCAATTGAGGAAAAATGAATAATGGTCAAATTTCATTCTACTCTTTTATGGATTATGGATTTCTTCCCCCGATATTCCCATGTTCGTCATTGTCATTTTTTGGCCCATTGTTCGATAAATACCTAGTATTTGATCATTGAACGACCATTCTTCTGAACAATGGATTAATACCGTGAGTGAGGTTCATGACTAGTGTCATGATAATGGTTTGATGATGGTGGTAGACAATTGGTGGTGGATCAGATCATATATTTGGGTTCCGTTTCTTCCAGTTTTGACACACAAGGATGAATAGCTTGATTGATAGTTTTCTGAGCAGATTCGAGTCTAGTTTTCCATCAATCAATGTTGGAAATTACCGGATGAACCTAGATCTACAAGTTTCGATGAGGGTGGTGGATCTAGTGAAGGAAGAAATAGAAGAGATATTGAGGGATGTAAAAAATTCCGAGAAACACAGCGTGTACTTCGTGTCACACATTTTGTAGGGCCACATGGCCCATTACTGGGGATTTCAGCAAAGATAAGGATCACATATTGTGTGACCCCTATCAGATGGAGTGTGACCCTTCCATGTGACTCAATGAGAGTACCCTGACATGGTTAAAAGTACATTTCCATATTACACGTTTTGTACTTGTACATGGCCATAGATTGGTGTACATGGGATGGTACATAGACACGACCACCAAATACAAACCCAGCTAGGAGACACGAGTAGGATACCATGTGTCTTTACATGCTATGTAATACTTCTACAGGTTGTGTATATGGAGACTACATGCTATATGTTTCTCTTTAACATGGGTAGACATGGGGGTAGCTTGACACACCATGTTCCCCCTTCAAGAGTACTTGTGGCTCTTTGTTATCTTAGTTTTGAATATTATAGGTTGAGTGTGTTTCCCTTGGTCATTTGACTCAAGGGTACAATGCAACATTACATCTATATCACTAGATTTTGATCCCCACTAGAGGCCGATTCTTAGATATAGTTTTGGTGGCCCTCTATGAAATCAGAGTTCGATCCTCTATCATCTTTTGTTCCCTGGTTGGGGTTTGTGGAATTGAAATAACCTCCTTAAGCATGGATTTAATCATCCATTAAGTAGGTGTGTTGGTAGGGTTTGTGATATGATTGAAATATGACCCCTTATGTAGCGGGTTTATCCCGATTGAGTTTGTAGTGTCCCCCAACAGTTCTAGGTGTGACCCCCTATCTGTGTACCAGAGTCTTCTTAGATTAGTGTTCTTTTATTAGGTGGGGCCCAATGATCTATACCTATTCGCCGAGTGTCTTCAATGATAGTATGGATCAATGAGTGTATTATCCCTAAAAGAGTTTTTTTTCAAGAAGAATCATGTGGATGACAGTTTGTTATGACCACCTAGTGGAGTGATGTATTTCCTAAGTATATCTATGTGTTTCTATTATACACTGATTTTTATATATTTTATTCTTTAGAATGAAGTATTTTTATTACTGGAAATGGAATATGGTTTTTTTCATTTTCATTCATCTCATTGATGGTTATGGAGCTTGAAAATATATAGATCTTACAGTTCAAGATGACAATATTATTAAAGGTGGAGTCATTTCCTAGTGTTTTCCAAATGTTTGTTGATGGAAATCTAGAAGAAGAGAGTATCATCATGAAAGTTTTTTTATGGGAATAGAAATTCATGAATATGGTCAAGGAATGGTGTTCATGAATACTTAGATGATATTTGAAAAGATATAGAGAATCATGAATGGAGATGGTGTTTATACAAGAATATGAGAAGTGGGGAATCATGACTGTAGGATGTGGTGATGGTGAGCTCTGCAACTACATCCAATTTCACCGGATTATCATGAAGGGTGGAGCACTGTGAAGATGTTATTGAAAGATCTAGAAAACATGTTAGAGGAGGTGGATCATCATGAATGCTGAGCCTATAAATTTAAGGCTACCCCACTTCACTTCAGATGAAATTTTCAAGGAAAATCTAGAATCTCGTTGATTTCCAGAAGCTAGGGGTGCTTCATAAACTTGGGTTTCTAAGAGATCTTGAGCATCACGAAAATACTTTTTTAGTCTTGATGTATGCCTAAAATTATGAGTAAAATGATATTCATTTTTATAGTTTATTCCACATTTAATTTGTGAGCTTTGTGAAGGAGTTCCTTCCTCGTAGCCATGAGTACTTCATGAATGTAGTTTTTTCCGTGAAGGCAGTGAGCTTCTTGAAGGTTGTGAGATTCATGAAGGAGTTTCGTGAATGGTAGTATTGGACATTAGATTTAATTAGATATATATTTCAATGTGCATCAACTCGGGTCTGTGGTGCAAGTAGAGTCTTTAGCTATGTTTGGGATAAACACATTAATGCCAAAACATTGAAGGAACCTTCAAGTCGATAAATTGAGTTATAATTATCTCAAAGTAGTGAGTTAGGGGAGTCGACGAAAGTGATCTATGGGGCGTAGTGTGCTATCCCTAAAACCTTATAAAGGAAGTGTGCCTAGAATAGAGTGACTATATCAAAACATATGTATTCCACATCCAGTGAAGATTAGTGGATTTACATATGACCAAAACACTATCGGTCTATGCTCCTTGGACTGGCCCTTAGTGGTGAACCAAGAAAAATTACCGTGTTCTCACTTTCCATGAGAATTTTTTATTACTACACTACTCCAAAATATAGGTTTAACATGTTCCTACCAATGTGGGAATAAGATTCATCACTTTAGAAGAAAAAATTGAGACTCTGATTCATCCCTCCCTTCTCAGGGTGCTCTCGGGTCCTACGGTATTGAGATGGCTATACTTGTTGCTTCATGTTTAGTGTTTTTAGGGCATCCTATTGATTATTGTTATACTCCCCCCTGCATGGAATTTTCCCACACATGTCATGTCTTATGAAGATGAAGGACCTTTTAATGATATATTGGGAAGACATGGAGATGGTTGAGCATAGCTAAATCTTGATAGACTAAGGTGTTTTACTGGATGCTTTCATTTGACATAGTTATCTCTCTTAGAGTAGGTTGTACTTTTATAGTTTTTTGTTGGGCTTCTATTTGGGGCATTTTTCCTATTTTAGTAATTTTACTATTTTACTCGGTTGTGGGATCTTTGATGTATGTATGCATTGTTTTAGTGCTTATACATTTCATCATTGTGTGGGATTAGAGATGCATGCGTGTGTACATTAACCATAGGATAATGAATCCCATTTATGGGATATACCTACTCAGCTCTGGTCACCAGCCCGAAGCCTATTGGAGGTGAGATTCAAATAGTCACAGGTCAAACCTCAGTGGGCCGGGTCATGACATTCCTTTCCTCGCTTGCTGCCACCGATGACTGGACACCCCTCTCCTCCCTCCCTTGCTAGTGACTAACCCTCAATAGATGACTGGAACCCCATTAACTCCCTCTATTGTTGTCGTCCAGCTGGCAGTTGTAGGGTATTTTTATAAATATTTTATCATTTTTATTTTTTATTTTTATTCATGAATTTTAAAAAATTATCTCAATTTCGGATTCACCATTGTTTTGCTGGTCTAGATTACAATTTCAGATTTTTCCTTAGGTAATTTAAATTTGATAATTGAAATTTGATGATTATATATATATATTAATAATTAAAATATATATATTTATATATATAATGTTTTAAAAAAGTATTTATAAAATTATAAATAAATAAATATATTTTTAAATAATTAATATACATATTATATTTATACTCATATATACTTATATATTAATAAATTTATATAATTATATATACAATTATATTAAAATATATAATTATAGAAAAATATTTAAAATATTTAAATAATTATAAAATTATATTAAATATATTTAAATAATAAATATATTTATTTGAATAATTATTATGATTTAATTACTACTTAATATCACTTAATTACTATTTATTAATAATATTTATTAATTAACTCATAATTAATTAGTAAATATGGACAATAATTTGTAATTACCTAATAATTCGTCTTAGTAATTTAATAATTACCATATATTAATTAATTAATATTTAACATCACTTATTACTTGACAATTATTAGTTAATATTAAAATATATTAATTTGTTACTAGTTAATTAATAAATATGAATAATAATATTCCATTAAATAATAACTAGTCTTATTATTTAAATAATTATTTTTAATTATTTAATATTTAATATTAGTCAGTAGTTGACAATTACCAGTCTGTATTAATGATTTTTAATTAAATACAAAATAAATAATATATATGATTAACAATTTGTAATTAATTAATAATTACACTTAATTAGTAATTTGAAAATTATTATGGATTAATTAATATTGAATATCACTTAGTAGATACTTATTACGAGTTAGTTTTAATATTTATTATTTAATTACTATTTAATTAATAAACATGAATAATAATTTGTAATCAATATTAAGTATTACTTATTTACTAATTGTAACAAATATTTATTAATAGATGATTTATTAAAAGATAAATAATTAATATTTTGTAATAATTTTTTATTCATAAATATTATTGACTATAATTAATAATAATTACTAATCATTGATCATAATTAATTATTATCAATATAATTAAAAATTATTATAACTATTTTAATTTATAATAATTAGGATTAATTTGTAATTTATTATTATTTTAATTGATTAGTAATTAGTATCACATTTGATAACAATAATTATAACTTATTCTTAATATTAACTAATTAATTACTATCTAATATCATTAAATTTATTTTTCTTTTAAAACAATCCTTAAAATATGTTTCAAAAAGTTGGGTGGTAACTATATTTATAAATGTAATAGGAAGAGTGGTAGCTATATTTATAAATGCAAACATGTGTAAGGTTAATAGGTTCTATCTATATTTATATGATCATATTCACGTTTAGAGACCTCCAAGATACCCAAAATCTCCCCTCTTACATAATAAAAATTGATAATAACACAATAGAAAGTTCATGTACCAAATTCCATCCAACCCATAAGATATCCATCATGTACCCACTCTTATAACTGTGGCCTCACAAGATGCCAAGTGGTACTAAAATTCAATCTTGGGACCCAAGGAATTTTTCTTTTCATAGTGTAATTGGATGATTTATTTTAATGTTGAAACTGTAATGGCTATTTTAGAGTGAGTGCATGTAAGACCATCTAGTTAAGCCATATCATGGTCTCACCAATCAATGAGCCCCATGCGAGGAACAGACTGCTGCTACGTATTTTTTCAAATATAGATAGAAAACTAAGAAAATTTTTTGAGTGCTTCGCCAACTCCCCAGTCTAAGAAAATTTATATTTAATGAGAGAACTATCATCCCCATCAAATTCATCTCTAAAAAAATTATTATTGCATTTTATTTCCTTCAAATAATGATGAAATTATTTAAAACAATAAATTATTGGGTTCTACTTATTTGAAATTCCCCTTTCTATGTGTTTATTCATTTTGTTTGAAATTAATATTACCAAATAAAATATGATGGATATGAAGTTAAAATTTATAGATTCCAATCATATAAAAAAATAACAAAAGTTGAGGGGACAGTGTTCATTATGTTTTCAAACGATCATGTATATTAACTTTATCAAATCGTTTTTATATGTTTACACTATTGTTATTCAAGACTAACTAGTCCATAGGAGTTGGAAGAAAACCTGATCTATCATGAAATAGATCAGAGTTATAAATATAAGACAAAACTTAGGGAAAATGTGAATGTAGCTAGTGAAATTTCTGAGTAATGATGAAGATCATATTGAGGAAATGAAAATGACAATTGAAGATGAAATTATTGATTTTTTTAAAAAAAAAATAGAAGTTAAAGAGTTCTGAAAAGATGCCATTTTATGCGGGTTTTACTAAATTAGAGCATTGTTAGTCGCACTGAAGTTGTATAATTTAAAAGCTGACAAAAATGGTGGAAAACTAGTTTTACTGAACTGCTTACTCTCTTGAATGATATTCTCCTAGATGATAATGATATTCCTAGCTGAACATATCATGCTAAATGAATGCTATGTGTAATTGGTATGATCTATTAATAAATACATATTTATCCAAATGGATGTATACTATTTCTAAAAGACAAAAAATAACTTAAATAATTCCCAAATTGTGACGATTCTTGATAAAAGAAAGATTAATCTAGTCATACAAAAGTTGTATGGTGCTTTCCAATCATAACAAGGCTTAAGAACCTATATGGAAGAGAGTATAATACAAGGAAATTGACGTCACAAGGAAATAGAAGAAATATATATGGTAAACTTCGTTACCAAGAAGACTCTCCTCATTGGAAGATAATTGATCAGTAATATCTTAAATTTGGAAATGGGCCAAGAAACCTTCATCTTGCTCTATCTACAAATGGATTGAATCCTTTTGGTCTTCAAAGTATCACGCACATTATATGGCTTTTTATGTTGGTAAATTATATCTTTTACTATGGTTATGAATTAAATGAAAATACGTTATGTTATATATGATTATATTAGAAAATAAATAACTAGGTTATGATATTGATGGTTTTTTGGATCCATTGATTGAATATTTTAAATTATTATGGGATTTTTGTGTTTCATTATATGATGCTTATATAAGTGAATATTTCACATTGAGAGACATGTTGTAGATGATGATAAATAAATTTCTTGCTTATGGAAATTTTTCTGAATATAGAATTAATGAAACTCAAGGGTGTCCCATTTGTGGAAAATGTTCACTTTCAATTAGGTTTAAACATTCATTAAAGGCTGTGTTTCTACAAAATCACATATTTTTACCCTGGAAAACATAAGTACCAATCATGGAAGACATCAATATATGGGTGTTTAGAAAAACATATAGCAACATCTCTAATAATAGGTGATCAAATTTATGATAATGTAAAAGATATGGACACTTCCTTTGGAAAATGTTTTTCAAAATAACTTATGAAAACTGTATGAAAAAAGGGATTAGTTTTTTGGAATTACCATACTAGAATTATCTGTATATCAAAAAAATTATTGATTTCATGCATGTTGAAAACAATATATGTGATAGTGTCTATAACATTACAAAATGCAATAAAAAAATTAAAATATGGAATTAAGGTATGGATACAAATTATTGAAATGGGAATACAAGAATATTTGGTGCCACTGAAGGGTGAAAAATAATCTTTTATTCCTCTACATTCTTACATTATTTATAGTAAAGAGATATATCATTTTTAACTTTATGAATGATGTAAAGATTTCAGATGGGTATTCATCAAATATCAAGAATATCAGGATAATGAATTATTTAAATTTAAATATTTTAAAATCACATTAATGTCATGTTTTGATGTAAGATCTAATTCATGTATCTTTACATTGCATTTTTCTAAATAATTTCTACCATAATTTAACCAAGATTTGTTTTTTCAATGCTATACACGGAATAGTTATAGACATGAAGAAATTTCCAACTATGGAAATGAAAATTTCCATCATATTAAGTGAACTATAAATGTTATTACCACAACAATTATTTGATAAGAGGGTTTACTTGATGGTTCAACTAGTGAGATAGATTCAAAAATGTGTTCATATATAATATAGATGGATGTATCCCATAGGACTATATATAAATATTTTGAAAGGACATGTCATAAATAAAAGTTAGCCATAGGATTTTACTATAGAGTGATATATTATTGAGGAATCTATTGAATTATATACTGAATACCTATTCGATGTGGAAACAATTATTCTACCTAAATCCTATCACACTAGGTGGATTCTGGGTGATGTAATTTCTAGAATTGATGTAGTCACAATCAATATTACAGATAAGGAGCAGAACCAACTTTACGTTTGTCATAATAGATTAGATTTTGACTCATATATTGAATCCCACAGAGAAATTATTAGGAATTTGAATCTATCAAGGGATGAAATATGGATATCAAATACACATAATCAACAGTTTATTGGTTCATTTTGAGACCATATTTTTTAGAAGTCAAATGAAAAACTAGATTCAATTTCAGAATGACTTGAATGGATAACCAAAGGACCAAGTGTGCATGTATTATTTTACAATGGTTATTTAATTAATGGTTACACATTCTATACAAATGAACATGATAAAGTAAGTACCATGAAAAATAGTACAGTTACACTTGTGGCTAAAGCGATGCATTTTTCTGGTACACAGGGAAGAAATCGAATTTATAAAAATATGTCATACATTGGCATCATCAAACTAATATGGGAGTTTGATTATAAAACATTCCATGTTTAAAATTTTCAATGTAAGTTGGTTGATAACAAGGGTGATATTAAAATAGATGAATTAGGATTCGTGAAAGTGTATTTCAGTAGGGAAGGGTACAAACATTATCCAATTATAATGAAATCATATGTAGTTCAAGTATTTTATGTTCTAAATACTAAAAACCAAAAGTTGTAAATTATTCTATTATCGACCAAAACCAATGAAGGTTCTTAATAAAATTCAACTAAGGAAAACATTTCGTTGGGGGATTAAAATAACTTCATAGAAATGTCAATGTAGATGGGGTATTTTATGTCTTAGGGGACCACAATGAATGGATTTTGGTAATTGAAAGATAGGTTAAATCCCTTTAACCTTAAAAAAGAGAGTTCAATAATCATGTTATATATATTTTTTAATATACATTGAATTACCTCATGTTATTATCTATTCACTGCTACATTTACCTAATCTAATTTAAATGTTGAACAAATTATACGAATAATGACTTCTGTACATGATTGTGCTCCCAATCCTAAGGAACAACAAGTTTCTCAACTTATTATTGCTCCCAATGTAGAGGAAAAACGACCTTCTACACATTCCGATGCTACCAATGTAAAGGAACAACATATTGATGATGTTTAAACTGAGTAAAATGTAGATGATGAAGAACCAATGTCTTCGAAAAAACAAGATCACCATATCCTAACATTGTAAAAGAAAATTATCAAGCTGAAAAGCACATAATCAAATTCGAGGTTAAATGGAATACATTCAGACAACTTTTCCATTTCAACAAGTCCATGTTTAGTAGTTTTAATGGTCTCATTACTCGAAAACACGTGGTAACTGATACAAATTCATGGCACCGTGTTGTTCCAATTTTTAAGACACTATTTTGGTATGAAATTAATGTAACATTATGATATACTTTCTGTGTTTTATAAAGAAAATTAAATAAAGAAACATTGAAATACTCATCATTATCCCTTGCACGGTTAATTTATAAGAGATGAATCCCACAATAAATTTTTATTAATGTTTAATGGAAAGGTTAACATAGGTTTTTTCACAATTCTAACAAATTTTCCTCTCAAAGATACTAAAGGGAAAATAAACCAGCACCCAACACATATGTATGAAATCCTGATAATCCAAGAAGAATGGGATGTGTTTACTAGACATCATGGGGAGATATATTTTTATTTACATTTTGGATGGTAATACATTGTTTTATAATACAGGAATTAATCACTTTGATTATTATTTTTTAATTTATAAAACAACAAATGAGTGATTAAAATAAGAAAAGGGTATCAAAACTGATATACCCCTACCGTAATGAAAAGATAAGGTGAACTTCAATTGAAAAAATGATAATTATTTTAAATATACGATAGTTGTTTTATGTGATATGAAAAAACAACATAATTATGCTCAACTATTTATATATTGATTAGTGAATCTAAATCCAAATACACTTCTATCCCACATCCTAATCTATGGAAAGAGTTATGTGTAAATAAATATGGAATACTAATAGATGAAAAACCCAAAAAATGTTGAAGGAATGTGTAAGAATAACATAATAAAATTAGTTTTTTCTTTAAATTTCTTTTAAATAAAAATGATGACTTATTTTCCTATATTTTCTCTCTAACTTAGACATAAGAATAATCAATAGATGTACTAGAAAACCACTTTCTATCAGTGGCCTTGATGTGTCCAGAAAAGTATGAATATGTTATATATATAGGTTTTGGGGTGATACCTCAATCATATATAGAAAAAAGAAGACAACAAGGGGATAAAGATAAAAAAATTAAAGAGATTTGGAAAAAAATTATATTCCCTTGATTAAAAAATTCAATGGATGTCTGAGTTATTAGAAAACATTAGGGGGGAGAGAAAAGAAGAAACAAATCAAGGATAACCACTACGTGAAGATACACCCGACCCCCACTAGCTTTGAGTTTAGCCATCCCCCTAAAAGAACTATCTTAGTAGAGGTAATAAATATTCTAATAATTGTTTCTATGAAATATGATCTCAGAATACACTAAAACCTCTACTATATTGATATTCCATAGGGTGAGAATGACTGTGATTTAAATCTATCAACACTCACCCATCACTCTGTTGTGAGGGATATCGTGTTAAATATCCTATAAGACACTCTACACAAGAAACAAATTACAATAGGTCATGTGAGAGTGGGGGTTAATGTATCTCATGATTGAAGTGTCTAGATACACATTCCACTTGATGATGTAAATATTTATATGGTTGAGAAATATATTGAAACATTATTTGCATGACCACTAGATATTGTAAAAAACATATTGACAAGGTGGTATTTGTTTCAAATTTATTTTTCATGCTAAAATATTAACAATTAATGAAAAAAGTTATGAAATGAGGAATTTTATTACAAACAAACAAAGGGAAGGGGTGAAATGAACATTCAAATAAAAATTATCTAAAGGATCAACCAAGCAATCAAAAAGATATTCACAAATCACTTTTACTCTACCCATTGACTGACTGAAACTTTATTTTTATTATAAAATGAGGGTGATCAGACAACCACCCTGAGAAATAGCCTCAAGGAGGACGGAAGTAGTGCAAACCTAGAGCATCCCCTTGAACAAAGGAGTTACACAAAGCAGGAAGAGAACTAGTACAAGAGTAAATAATAAGACCCTCCTCTGAGCTCCCCCTTTAGGACGAAACATCTTCCACAAAATTGGCCTCCCTAAAACAATCCTGAATCATCCACCCAAGATCCGTAGAAAGTGCATAGTTATGATGTTCATAAGCTAGTTCCCATGGTGGATCGTTACTTCCTCACACCGCACAAACCAAAACTTTAGAATCATTTTCCACTTTAGCCACCTAAAATCCAGCCCTCCGACACACTTGAATTCCTTCCAGAAGAGCCCTAGCCTCAACACCCAAAGAACTTCCTGGCCCAAAATATGTATTGAAGGAAATTATAACCAAACCGCTTGAGTCTCTCAACAAAACTCCACCTCTAATGATCCCAACAATCAGCGATCCATCAACATTAATCTTTAAACCTCGACAGGGCGACTACCATCTGATCCACCGAACTTCCAGCCGGCCGCGCATGAGCGAATCATTCAGACTGAAAGATCCAAGAAGGCGAGCACTCCCTCTCAACAAAGAACCGATCTCGACCAAGAGTGACTTAAGCTGGACCTAGAGATGCAGAGTAGAACGTTGTTCACCCATCCGAGACCGATTCCTAGCCTCCCAGATAATCTAATAAATGGAGGATAGAATAACGCACCTCTACTTGCATGACATGAAATCCAATCCATTGAACCAAGCATTCAAAACAAACATGAAGATTTTTGAAACAAGCAGGCAGATTCAGGAGGGGAAGTAAGTTATACCAAAGAAACCTGGCCCAATCACTCTGGTAAAATAGATGTACCACGTTTTCGCTCTGAGTGTCGTCATAGCAATGGAACCACGAGTCCAAGTGCACTCCCTTACTCTAAATATTTTCCTCTGTGGGAAGAGCTCTATTGATGATATGCCAACGTAGAAAATTCATCTTGATTGTAAGATCTTTACACCAGTACTTTGGCATCCACGCATCAGACCTCAACTCTCCATGATGGAACCTCCTATAATCCTAGGATGAGAAGTTCCTCAAACTTGATCTTGTGAAACAACATCTGTCCTCATCTATATTCAGGGTAACCTCCCAAAAGATCTTCATCTACTCCTGGGATAGAACCGCTTGAATAAAGGTTGGAAAGTCGCAAGATTCTCTGAAATTCATCTCCGGTGTGGGGCAACCAGGGAAGTACAGCCTCCCACCCACCCAGTTATCCTTCCATAAATGGATGTCACCCTTCCCAATAATCCATCGTGTTGATTCCTGTAAATCATTCAAACACGAGAACATACGTCTTACAAGACCAGTATGAGTTGTCCTATGAACCTCCAATATCACCCCCTATTCACCATAACGAGCCGTGAAGAAAGCTTCCCAAAGTGAGTCACCCACGATAATATCCCATGCAAGTCTCACTTGCATGACTGTCAAGGTGTCCTTAATTTCACGAATACCAACACCCCCTTCTTCAACCGATTTCGCAAGCTAAGCCCAAGCACTCCAATGGAAGTGGCCAGTATCATTGGAATCCCAGAAAAAGGAATTAAGAATATTTTCCATTCTATCAATGGTTCCCTTCAGTGGACCTAAAACCGAGAAGACATGCATTGGAATAGCTGTCAGAACGCTGTTAACTAGGATAACCCTCCCAACAAAAGAATGTAATTTATTATTCCAATCAAAGATACGCCCCAACACCTGATTGGTATACCTCTCAAAGAAACATTTTTTAATGCGCCCACAAGAAAGTGGAACCCTAAGGTAGTCTATAGGAAGAGATTTATTGCTACAACCCAAGATATCTTGGATGGACTTGGACCGGCGGCCCAAGAATTGGTTGGAAATAAAAACATTTCTCTTACTGGTATTGATGCAATGACCACTCAAACTCCCATACCTATTAAAAATCTCACTGATCACCCTTAAGGATCTCCGCTGGCCATTTGTGAATATCAAGATATCATCAGAAAACATCAGATGAGACACACATTCCCTACCACCCCTGCTGACAAAAGGCATCAACTTTCCCACCTCCAAACCCTTCTGTAAGTTCCATGAGAGAGCCTCCTAAGCCAAGATGAAAAGATTCGGAGAAATTGGATCACCCTGCCTGACTCCACATACTGATTTGAAATAGCCAAAGATTTTCCCTTTGAGAGAGATGGATAGCCATGGGGAGGAGTATCATCTGAAGCAGAGGTCACAGACCCACTCATGGAAGCCCACCTGCCTCATAACCCGGATAATAAAGATACATTCCATCTGATCATAAGCCTTGTCCATGACCACCTAGAAAATAACATTGGACCCAATAGTTTTCTTGTTAAGATCATAAACTAGTTCACTAGAAACTGGCACCAGCCCTTGAATATTCCGGCCTTTAACAAACCCATGTTGTTCCCTGGACACCAACCATGGAATATACCGGCTCAAACTTCTCAAAAGAAGACTTTCCAGAATTTTATAGGACACATTACACAGATATATTGGTCTATACTGGTTAATGCAATTAGGCTCCTTAAACTTCTGAATCATCCCCACCCTTGAAGCCGCAACCCCTTGATTAAGGGCGCCGCCATGGAAGAAATCATGTATAGACAACACCACTTGAGGACCCAAAATACCCCAGGTAGCCGCATAGAAGGAACACAGGAAGCCATCCGGGCCCAGAGCACTATCCTGAGGCATCTCCAAAACCATCCTCTAACTTCCTCCTCACTAGGTATGTCCATTAGAAACTCATTCTCCATGTGCCCAACCAAGCTGGGAATGCGCTTCCAGAAACTCATATCCTTAGAAACCCCATCCAACACCCCCTACCTAGCATGAACCCCTCCCGCCAAAAGACCTTCAAAATGATCCAAGGCCAGGCCGCTGATCACATCCACGTCTAAGGAGAAGACCCCATTTCCCTGATCAATATTGAGCTTCAGGCTGCTCTTTTACTTAAGACATTCATGGAAAAACCCACAGTTGTGATCCCCTTCCTTCAACCACCGCACCCGAGCATGCTGCTTATAATCGTGTTCCACTTCCAAGAGTTTCTCAGCAAGAAATCTGCATTTCTCACATAGAATAGAAAACTGGTTTTCATCCCAGTAGGACTGAAGCTCCTCATCTGTGTTCTAATCCTCAGCTTGGATAGCATTCACACTGTAAAATCCATCCGATTTAAAAGCACTCCACTCTAGAAGGTCCTTCTTGAGCCTCTGTAATCTGATAGAAAGGATGTTCTAGGCATACCCAGACACCTCATGATCCCAAGAGGCCCTCACCGTCTGTATAAATCCCTCCAACTAGTTCCAATTGATAGAGTAGAGGAAGGCCCGTCTCCTTGAATTATCACATCTCACCTCCACCAGAAGTGAAGCATGGTCAGAGAAGGAATGAGACATATGGGTTACCGTTGTTTTAGAAAAAGTGTCAAGACCTTTGAGATTGGACAACAAATGATCAAGCCTGCTCCATATAAGATGCGGCCCCCTTTGGTTATTACACCACGTAAAATGCCTTCCTTGAAATCCTAGGTCCAGTAGCCCCGCTATAGTAATGAACTCGTGGAAGTCCTACATGGCAACCACTGAGGGCCACAAACTGCCTCTTTTCTCCTTGGGATCCATGATCATGTTAAAGTCTCCACCCACAAACTAGGGAAGATTTCTAGACTGGAAATATCTGAGGAATCACCAAAGCTCTGATGTCCACTGCACATCCGTGCTAGCGTACACAAAAGAGAACAAAAAGTTACCTCTAGCGCAGGAAACATTGGTGTTAATGCATTGCGAGGAGAGGCTAGTCACTTCCACCTTCACACTCAACTTCCAACAAACCCAGATGTGTTGGTTAACCTGACCGCCATGCAAAAACAGCGGAAAACCCATCTGTCTTGCCACATATGGGAGCTTCTTTTGATCAACCTTCACTTCAAGAACAACAATAACAGAGACAGTATGATTAAGAGATTCAATAGCCATGACATCACACTTCACCGGAGCCCCCAACCCGCGAGCATTCCAAATGATTACCGAAGCCATTATAGAAGCCTCCTCCTGCCCACCAGGCCATGGAAATCAGAAGAAGAAACCGAAAATGATAACCCAGCCTCCCTCGATTTCGAGTGGGTAATAGGGCCGATAAACTCGAGTGACAACCTTCCATGAAATGACCCAGGGGATGTTTTTTTGGGAGAACAATCCGAGCCCTCCAGAATCGAAAGCTGAGATGCCGATGACGGAGAAAATTCCCCCTCCTCATAGAGGAGGGAAACCATCATGCGATATTGAGGAGAGAATCTTGAAGATCATACCTGATTCACCACACCCACCGAAGGCAAGGCACCCCTAGGGGATTGAAAGGGCATTGAAGGCATGCTAGGGAGGAAAGAGAACTTGATGAACTCTGAGGAGAGCTGAGATGAGATCTTGAAGTTTGGTGAAGGAGACGAAAGCGACCAGAAAGTATGAAGGAGAATATCCCATTGGTCCCAGGATACCTCCTGCTCGACCACTGGAGTGACATGCCTTCGATGCCATTTTAATCTTGGGAATGTAAATGAAATCCCCAAGTATGAATGGATAAGATTCTCTATTGTAAATGTGTACATGATGAGTGTCTTCATAATATTTTTCCAATAGCTGATCTATAATGTTAATTATGAGTAAATATAATTCATATTTTTCTTCATGAATATACCTGGATACAAATTCAAGGTATACCCTATGAATATAAGTACGAAATCCTTAGTCCTTACATCCCTTCAACAGAATAAACCAAAAGAGTATCAACTAAAATGGTTGAAATAGTGAAAAAATGGCCACATCATTTGAAATAAAACATAAAGATCAAAAAATATTCTAAATACAAATGATGCAGGGGTAAAAATATATAATTTAATCATATAAAATATATTTTTATTTCATTCATTACTTATTCCTTTTTTAGGGAACATTTTTTGCTCACTGCAATCAATTTAGAAACTCCAAGGATTTGTTTCATAGATTCATTTCATGATTACCCAAAAAACCAACCACGCGTGATTGTTTTTGTCAATTTTTAAAAAACTACATTCAGAATTTTAGAACTAAAATTTATTTTATATATTTTATATAATTTTTATTGAGAATTCTTTTATAATAGGGTGGTGGTTAAATATCATCAAAATCATGGAATGAGGACAGTCCATATACACAAGGGTCTTGTTGACATCTACAAGAGGATAAGTATTAGGGTATATATAAAAGGATCTCATTATAAAAATATATATAAAAACAAATTACTTATTTTTATCAATTTTTATATAGATTCTGAAACAAACTAACACAATATATAGTGGATATTATGTTTACAATTTTTTGAGTCATATCATATAGCATCAACAAACTAGTATCCCCAAAGTGGTATTTTTGAAGATAATTACTATTTAATTTAAAATATTTTTAATCCTTTATTTATTTATATTTTTCCATTAATTATATAACTGAAAAAATCCCACTTATTCAAAAAAATAAAATATATTTATTTAGAAATGAATTGGAACCTTACCTGGTGACATAATATACACTTATATCATTAATATGTTACTTTTTAATTTTTATTTAGTTTATTTTGGCATCATTTTTTTAATTTTTTTAGTTAATTTCCTCATCATTTTTATCTGATTCTTATTTTTTTACAGAGATCATAAAGTAATGACTTTATTAATAGGGATGATTCACTCTTGTACTATGGTCATACACTCAATATGATACATGGCATACCTGGTATGACTCAAATTTCTTGATTTTATTCGAAAATTGAAATTCTATTAATACATTGTTTCATATTTATGTTTAATTTATTTATTTATAGTATTAATAACATTAGAATTGTTTTCATATACAGGTGGATTTTTATTATCAGGTTAGTGTGGATTTTTTGAAGCTACTAATGCTCGTAAAAGATTAGACAACGAGTCTATAACTGAGATAAGAAAAACTAGGATATGGGTCAAAAATGTATACAACCATAATGAAAAACTGAATTCCTACTATTTAGTTAATTAATTTTATTTTCATTTTATCTATTTTTTATGTTAATTTCCATATCATTTATATCTAATAAATATTTATCATTCATAATAGATCTTTTGAAAATTCATTTTTTACTTTTAACTATCCACAAAAAGTTAGTAAAGAAAGAATACTTTCCTTTATAATGTAAGTGGAAACCCCATGATGCCTGAAACATGAAGTGTTTGTAGAAGCATGGAGTTTACTATTCCATCAAAAGGGAAAATGTTCTCTCTTTTCTAATTTTTGACAAATAGTTGAATGAAAAACATATATCTAATACTCAATAAGACACACCTTAATCCAATACATAGTGTGCTTAATATAAATCAGACTTTATGTTTTTTATTTGTAAATTACATTTTAGATAAAAAAATCATAACATACTTAAAAACGAGAAAAATAAATATGATTGTTTTGATAATTTAGGACAAAAATCCATATGTCAATTATTAGAGTAATAATTAGATGCACCACAATCTGATGCATGGTGTGGTTGGTAAAAATCCAAGTGTTTTGGTTTTATTTAAAATTGATATTTTATTAAAAAACACATGTGACATACTAAAAAACAAATTTGGATTTTTTTTATACTTTATAAAAACAATCCATAAGTTATTTGTGACATGTTAGAATCAAATTCACCACAATACGATACACAGTGTGACATTCACGACTCAAAATGTTCTTTATTAGTTTAAAATCGTCATTTTAGTTCAGTACATGCACCACTCACCAAAAAGAAAGAAAAAAATGCTTGTATTGTCTTGATAATTTAGTAAAATAATTCATAAGTCATTTGTGACATATATGAATCATTTTCACATAAAACCGACAAATTATGTGATTGGTATGAATCAAAGTGTGTATTTTGAGTTTTAAATATCATTTTTTGTAAAAAACAAAAGTGACATATTAAAAAATGAGAAAACAAATTCATATTGATTTGATACTTCATTAAAATGATTCATATATCATTTTTTATATATAGGAATCAACCTCACCTCAATCTAAAATATGGAGTGACAAGGATGACTCTAGGTGTGTCTTTTTTTAATATAAATTTAGTAAAAAAGGAAAGTTACATACTCAAAATTAATAAAAAACATTTCTTTTGTTAATATTATTTAAGAAAACTATACATAAATCATTTATGACATATATGAATTAGCTTAACCTCAATCCGATACATGGTGTTCCTATGATGACTCAAAGTGCCCTCTATTAGTGTAAAATTGAAATTTTAGTCCAAAACTTGAATTACTCACTTAAAAATAAGTAAACATGATTTAATTTCCTTCATAATTTTGGATATTGATTCATAAGTCTATTTTGATGTGTAGGAAAATTTCTCATTCCAAACCGACACATGATGTGACTTGTATGGCTCAATGTGTGTGTTTCTAGATTAAAATGACATTTTAGTAAAAAAAATTGACATACACAAATCAAATCAAATGAATTCATAATGTTTTGATACTTCAGGAAAATAATAAATAATTCATCTTCATGTGTAAGAATTATCCTCAACTCAATCCAATACATAGCATGATTGGTATGAATCCATGTGTGTCTTTTAATTTAGAATTGACATTTTATTAAAAAAGACAAGTGACATACTCAAAAATAAGAAAACACATATGGATTATTTTGAAACATCAAAAAAATGATACATATTTCATTTTTTATGTGTAGGAACCATCTGATCCCAAATTCAATACATGGTGTTCCCGATATGACTCAAGGTGTCTCTTATCAGTCTAAAATTGAAAATTTAGTTCAAAACATGTTTCAATCACTAAAAATTGAAAAAATGCTCATATTATCTTGATACTTTAGGAAAATGAATCATAAGTCATTTTTGATGTGTATGAATTAGTGTCACATCAAACCAACACACAATGTGGCTGATATGACTCAAAGTGCATGTTTCTAGTTGAAAATTACATTTTATTAAAATCCATAGGTGATGTACTCAAAACTGAGCAAACATATTTAGATTATTTTGATACTTTAGGAAAATAATCTATAATTCTTTTATGAGGTCTAAGAATCATATAAACCTCATTATGATACATGGTGTTCCCTATATGATTCAAAGTGTCCATTATCAGTCTAAAGATGACATTTTTGTTCAAAAAGCATGTCACTCACTAAAAATCTATTAAAACATGCTTGGATATTCCAGATACTCTAGGAAAAGGATTCTTAAGCCATTGTTTATATGTATGAATTAGTCTCACATCAAATAAAAAACTATGTTACTAGTATCAATCAAAGTGAATATTTTCTATTTCAAATGAAATTTTAGTAAAAAAGAAAAGTGACGTACTCAAAAATAATAAAACAAAATTCATATTTTTTGATAATTTATAAAAAAATTCATTATTCCATTTTTGATGTGTAGGAATTAGACCCACCTCAATCTGTTTCACGGTTTGACTAGTATGACTCTAAGTGTGTCCTTTTATTTAGAATTTACATTTTAGTGAAAAAAACAAGTGACATACTCAAAACATTGAAAAAACATTAATATTGTTTTGATACTTTTGTAAAATGATCCATAATACATTTTTTATATATAAGAATCAACTGCATTTCAATCTGATATACAATGTGCCTGATATGACTAAAAGTATTCATTATCAGTCTAAAATTGACATTTTTATTCAAAATATGTGTCACTCACTAAAAACAAAGAAAAGGTTCTTGAATTATCATAATACATTACTAAAATGATACATAAGTCATTTGTGATGTGTAGGAATTAGTCTCATATCAAACCGACACACGATGTGACCAGTATCAATCAAAGTGCATGTTTTTAGTTTCAAATGAAATTTTATTAAAAAAATGTCATTCATAAACTTGATAAACTGCATTAAAATTGTATCAATACTTTAGGGAAAAAAATCCATCAACCATTAGTGATGTGTAAGAATTATCCCCACCTAAATTTGACACATGATATGATGAGTATGAATCAATTCATGTCCATCTATTAAAAATTATCATTTTATTTGTTTATTATTTCATATAATGTTTAATTTATTTATTTAGTGTATTAAATACATAAAAATTATTTTCTTAAATAGATGGATTCTTTTTCTTCAGTAGGGGTGGTTTTTTTAGAAACTGATACCATAACCGATCTTTTCTAGGAGGGAGTCGAGTTCCAAATATAATGAAATATTAATGCTTTTGAATTTTTATTATAATACATGATAATTTAAACTTACAAAACATTATTTGAAATGCCTAAAATATAGTGGGTTTTTTTTATTTTTTATATAATTTTTATTTCAGTTAAATTATAAATTTGGAAAATGTTTTCCAGGTTCTAATATTGTTTGTAATAATTTCAATAACACACCGCAGTAGTAGGGCCTTTATGAGTTCTATTTCTAGAACGGATAAGGGCTACCCTTATCAGTGCTAACAAAATAACTGATAAAGTTTTCCCTTTATCAGTTCTTTTTAAGCACTGATAAAGCCCCTCGTTTAAAAGTGGTAAGGATAACAATTCTTTTTTAGTGTTGTAAAATCCCTTTTTGTGCACTGTTAAAGTGATGAACTGTGGTAGTGACATAAGAAAATATCTCTTTAACTCTTCATTTTTTTCAAGAAATATAATTAACCATGAATTTTTTTATCCCTATTTAAATAAAAATAGTTTCCTTAACATTAATTTACATATTTCAATTTTTTTAGTATGCCTATCAATAATGAACTACCTCACTTGGAAATTTTTCACTCATCACTTAAGGGATATTTTACTAGAGTTATGACCATACCTTGAGTAAATGCATCTTAATTAACCATATGCTCGAAGAGAATATAAAATATCCACCTTGAAAATGTAATAATAAATATTGATCATGACGTATTATATAAAATTATATAATGACTCTAAGGGTAGAATTGGTTGATTATCGATGTACAAAATTTTATGGCTGAATAAAGGTTAAATTTTAAAGTACTATACACGATAAACAATAAAAAATTCAATGGAAAACTATTCTTATAAAAAAGGAAATCATTTAACACCCCTCTTCAACACATCATATAATAAAATATTATGAAAATAACATAATAAATTTTATGCCCTCTTTTGAATAATAATTCCTTTTTCAAAATCATTTTTCTATTTCATGTTTTTTTCTCAATAATGACTTTTATTTATTTTTATCTACTCTTTTTTACAATAATGATTTTTTTAAGGATTGATAATAAATCACATTGAATGAGAATCCATGAACCTTTTATTTATATGAAATTATAATTCCTCATATTCTCACTTACTCAATACACAACATCCCCTTCACCCTATGGAAAAACCTCTTCCCCTATACTAATTCCATCGTAAATCATGAAAAAATACCAATAGTATGGTAGTATGGATAAAATAGGCTTGTAATGTGGATCTCCTCTAAAGTTCATTCATATTATATAGGATAAAAATAAAGATTAAATGTAGAGGTAGGTCTCAATGTTATAAAGGGATTATATAAAACATACTCAATAACTTAAAATGCATCAAAAATATATCAAAGAATATTATAGTAGTCCACATGTCCCAAGTATCACTCAAGAAAGAGGGTATAAAAAAGAATATGACAAAATGGATTAAAGACCTCTCACGAAAGGGAAACATAAAATTATTGGAAAATATCTCATGAAATGAATAATTATAACAAATTATTGAAAAAAAACTTAAGAAAATTAAATTATAAATTTTTTAGAGGTATTTCATCTGTATAGATCAACCAATGCTCACAAATCACAATTCATAAAACTAATAATATCATACATATCACTAATAATTTATCCCTCATCATACTCATTCAATCTTGTTAAACCAAATATTTAAAATATATCATGGTTCAATTCTAATAAATTTTTTGTTCCATAGATAAAAACATAGTAAAAATTTTAAGTGTTGCTATAAAATTTCCTTAAACTCACAATTCATGTGGAAAATATAGGAAATGTAATTAAATAGGGAAATCAAAGAAATACACTCCTATCTATTAAAGTTATTAATCTTTTCTTCTTTCTACACATGTTGTCATCTTCCTTCATAATGGGTATACAAATACAATACTGTGAAATAATAAGACCCATTCTATTAAGCTCAAAATAAAAATGGTTAATTGAATCTCATATAAAAACATGTTCCTAAAATAAATTCTAAATTATTGAAAAATTAATTCATAATAAAAAAGTAAAAAACATTGGTTTTCCTCCATAAATTGTTTTTAAATTACTTTTATCTATAAATTACATTTTTCATCATATAATAAGAGCATGGAAATAATTTACATGGTTCAGATTTACCCATGACTATTTTTTTGATCTATTATGGCACTTATAATCCTCCTCAATTAAATTAACACGAGATTTTTCTGAGGTGAAAACCAAAATTTTGATTATCCTATAAAATAAAGAAGTTTCTCATGGGATTTCCAAACATGATAATTCTCATTTTTAATAACTTATTCTTATAGATACGTATCAAAATATTAAATGTTCACAGCATCCATCACCATATATTCACTCATTTCTTCCTCTAATAAGGCTCTTATTTCTTATTTATCCTCTAATTTAGTTGTTTTGTGGGTGTATTACTTGGTTTTTTATCAAATTCAAACTCCTTAATAGAAATCTCCTTGGATTCTATAATGATCTCAACATCACCATTGGATTTATCCTCAAGTGATACTTCAAATTTGGCTTCCATGGTACCTCCATTGATTCATAATATTGCCTTTACATCATCTGAATGTCTCTATACATCTCTTTGGATACTTTATACAGTCCGTAGAGGATTTCCTCATTATTTCTTGAGTATGGGTGGGGCCAAATTATCATTGCCTTTTGATCTTCAAGTTAAATTGTTTAATTTGATTTTTAATAGATAGAACATGTTTTAAAAATAATATGTATTCACTCATGATGAATATAATAACTTCCATTAAAACACAAAAACTATCAATAATATAAAAATGAAATAAAACCTAAACCAAAATTATAGAACATATAAATTTTATAAATGTATTATCTTAATATATATAATTAAAGCCTTGTACTAAGACCAAGTCCCCAATAATGATGACAAAAATATGATAATGCCATTGGGAATTGTTACTTTCATTGAGTAATTAAATTTTTAAATTTATAAACACAACACACAATAACTAAAAATAATAAGGTGTAGTGTAGGATATGTGAGTACCAAGGTCTAACCCATAGAGACAAGGTAACATAATAAGGGAGACTATAACTCAAAAAAAAAAGATGAGTTATTTAAAAAGGAAAGATACTTATACATATATTTTTAAATAATAGTGGATGATCATGTTACTATGATCTTAAAGTTCATGAAATATCGAATCTTGAAAAATAGGATGAAAAACCATGTAATTTTTGAAATTGAATCAAAGAAATTCCTTAGTATTGGACATTGCTCTCTAAAAACTAAGCTCACCTTTTCATATAGTCAATCATTTATAGATAATAAAAATTCATGTAATTTAAAACCATATTTAAACATAGGATATAACCCACTAAATAGCCATGAATAAATATATACAATAGTTAAAAAATAAAAATAATAGTCACTCACTCAAAGAAAAAATTCTCATGATCTATAAATAAATAAGAGATTTGAAATAAATAATGAATTAAATAATCCCACTAGAAGTATCAAAGGAAATAATAATAATTAAATAATTAAATCCCTTTTCATTACAAAATCCAGTGGAAAAAACTAATCCATAATTCTTAGAAAGATAGGTTCGAAATAAAAACCAAAATTTACCACCACCACCACCCTTATAACATCTAGAAAAACCAAAGTAGTGAACCTCCCAAGGAAATGTTGTTTGAAATGAAGGAGTGTCAGATTGGATTTTTAGGAAAATATCCACACATGTATCTCATTATATCTCCTTGTATATTATTATATATATCCCTATTCAAGTTAAACTCTACTTAATATAGTTATGTTTCCATATTTGAACAAACATCTCCATTTTATCCCTTTAAAGGTTATTCAAGACTATCACACAGACAGAGAATGACCCAAACCTGTATCTATTATGGAAACCAATTTCAAAATGTGAAAAATTCAGTCACAAGATGATCTATTATTCCACTCCTATATTTTTTTTATATCATCCATACCCAAGAGACATTAAATGGTGCCTCTATCCAATGGATCATAAGGCTTCAAGAATTCCTCCTCATATACTAGAGGTTGACAACTAGTAGCATGGGTCTATGATTGTATATTAGAGGGACTATACCCACATAATCAGAGTAACATAATATTATCATAAATGAATACAAATAAGAAGCATAAAATAATCTAGTAAAAGAAAGTAAATCATCCAGACAATAGTAATAATAATCAATTCCAAGGGTAGTGTCATATAAAAAATGGTGTGTATTTCATAGAGCTACACAAAATATAGAAAATAAATGGAAATTAGAATCCATTACAATAAATGTATCAAAATTAAAAAAAATAAACTATATTTATATATCATCCAAACCCATAACCTAGTCACGTGCTCCCCTTATCCATTGCAATAACCTATCATGAATCAAAAAGTGAATTATTTCCTCCATTACTACCTACATATATGAAGTATCTCTGGGTAACAAGTGCCCGCTTGAACATGGTGTGAGATAAAACCCAACAGGCCATCACCAATGGTGTCCATATCTAGACCAGTCTAAAAATATAAGCTAAAGCATTGTGTAGATATAACAGGAGTAACAATAATAAAATTAGACGTTATAATTTCAAGTATACCAATGCTACTCCAATCAAGAAACCATATCAGAAGTGATACTTTTAAAGTGAGGTAAAACATAATCAATGGACTATTCTATTTAATCACGTGCCATACCTACACATGAAAAGATCCAAGGAGTAGAAATTTCTAAGGCATCCTACTGGTCAGATCTAAGGAGTAGAAATGTACAAGTCATCCTAGTAGGTCAAAAGGTCTAAGGAGTATCAATGTATAACTAATCCTAGTAGGTCATCAGATCCAAGGATTATAAATGTATAAGTCGTCCCAATAGTTCATCAGATCCAAGGGGTAGAAATTTCCAAGGCATCTTAGTAGATTATCTAAACTGGATCCAATGAGTTGAAATGTATAAGGCATCCTAGTAGGTAATCAGTGCCATAACATGAATCCATAATTATCATAATAACCATTTCATTCACCACATAATAAAAAAATTCATTAATAATTTCATAATCATGTATAAGAAAAGGGATTATCCATTTCAAACCTTTCATTTAAAAATGGGAATGTTCTTTAAGGTTCTTACAACGTTTAAAAAATCTCTTTATTTCTATATTCAATTACCAATGAAGAATGGAAAGATAAAATCACACCAAGGGTGAAATTTCGACGGCCAAAGGTAAGAACCCACCCCATTGGTGGTTTGGGTTGAGGTTGATAACCTCCAAATAGTAAAATTGTTTCTTGTCGTGTCTCAAACATGAATTCAAAATTTTATTGAAGGATTATTAATTTAGGAAGAAATTACCATAAGGTTTGACATGTGGCACAATGATAATATGGTATAGAAAATCAAACTTTTTGGGAAAAGGTATAGAACACCTAACTTAATCCTTAAAAGGAAGATGTATTTAGTTCGGGCCCTTAGCTTGACACATATTGGAAGAATATAGAATATTAGATGAATAACTTCAAAATGGGACATGTTATCTTGTACCAAAAAATATTCATCGATAGAAATACAAATGAGGAAAGGATTCTAAGGAATGAAGAACTCACCGGTGGCTATCCAATGAGATGAAAAACACTCGAATCAAATGTTTGATAGATAATATCTTCAAAATACTAGCTCAAGGTGTGTGGATTTTCTCATATGGTAGGAGAGGATATCCATTGGAAGAGGAAGGAAAAGAGATTGAGAGTTAAAATTTTATTGAAGGAAAATTGTCATTTTACATAATTTTAAAGGGGTTGAATATTTTTCCCTCATGTTGGGCCAAACTGTACACTAACCTTGAACCCTAATCTCCATCAAGGAACCCCTTGCATGGTAATGTTTCATAGTTAGACAAACCATGTAATGACTATTCATTTTTCCTATATTAAAATTTTACAGAAAAATGCATGGGCGTGTAGCCTAGGTTTCATGGATTCATCAAATTGTGCGACCCTGGAAATTTCACAAGACCACCCCCGCATAGTTTTACCAAAACATGGGGAATAATATTCATGGTTTCTACTATCCATGTCACCTAGATTCCCCCTTAAAAATATTGGTCTTTGATATCTGTACAAGCCTTAGACACCCCTATTTCCTCTATAATCACACAAGGAATTTGTTTAAGGGTAATTCCATGGAATGAAACTAGAAAAAAATATCCATACCTTAGCATTTATTTGGCCATTACATCCTGACCTCTTTAAGGGAACTTGTCCCCGAGTTTTCCTTCAGAGTGTATAAATAAATAATATGATAAAAACTCCAACCACTGAGAACGTACATTAGCTTTCTACTCCTAGGTTTCATCCATTACATAGCCATGCTGCCATATCATACACAATTGAGGTAATGACCTTTCTTAGAGAGTCTTTACACTCTGATCCACAATATACATTGTTCAATAATCAAAAGAATCATTCACATATAAATCAACCTCCTCTGAATGTAAAACATGCATCAGGTATAGATAATACCGTTGGATCTAAGATACATGAAAATAATTGTGTATAAATCAGTGTCGTTGTGAAAGTGCTATCTAGTAATCCACAAGTCTGATTTTATCCAAAACTTTAATGGGTCTGATGAATCAAGGATATATCTTACTCTATCACCAAATATGTAAATGGCCTACCCTAGGAGAAACATATAAGAAAACTCATTCCCCAAACTAAAACTCAAGGGGTCGTTGACAGTAGTAGAATTTTGAATACAACCTAAAATGAGCGGGCATCATGCACTTTATGATTAGATGAACCTTCTTTGTAGTCTCCTGAACAAGATATGGTCCAAGAAGTACATCTTACCCTACATCCAACCAGAACAAAGGTGATTGGAATGACTTACCAGATAAGGCCTTGTAAGGATCCATCTGTCTAGTATCCTGAGCTATTTTATAATAGTTAAACTCAACTAAGTGTTTATGTTTCTCCCAAGAAATCTTAATTTCAAATACACATGTATAGAGAATATTCTATAACACTTGAATTATATACTCTATATGACCATTTTTCTAAGGGTGATAAGACATGCTCAGAAGAACCTTTGTACCCAAATCTATATACAAACCCTGCCAGAAACGCAACGTGAAATGATCATTCCTATTATACATGATAGAATTTGGATCTCTATGGAGTATAATATCCATCACTATAGCCTCCCTATATCATCCAATAATAAGGTATCTTCTATAAATAAACAATGGGAAATGTTTTTCAACCGGTCAACAAATACACAAACAATATCATTGCCTCTAGGTGATCCTGAAAAAACCATCACAAAATACATGGTGAAAGCATCGAATTTCCACTCTGTAATGAACAGCGGCTGTAAGGGTTATATTGATCACTGATTCACCACCTTCACCTACTTAAAGGTTGAATATTGAGTAATAAATCCTGCTATCTCCAATTTCATATCAAACCACAAATATTGGAGTCTTAAGTTTCAATACATCTTAGTGATATTGGGGTGTACTACCAAAGATAAGGCATGAAATTTGCACATAAATTCCTCTCGACTGTCTTCTAGAACCCAAATAGACACACATATGTATAAGGTATCACCCTCATCCATGGTCCAACCTGGTGAAGAATCCTCATCGAAAACATTCTCCTTTAGAACCCGACACTCATGATCTAAAAGTTTCCTCATTCATTACCTAAGATTCAATCATGTTATGTAAAGTTTTAATTGAGGATTTTTTGGTATGAATACACTGTAAAATGGTCTCCCAGAAAATAGTGCTCCCAACAATGCAAGGCATTCTCTATTACAACTAACTCAAGGGAATTCTTCAAATAATTCTATTCATGTGGTCTCAACTAGAAAGACTCGGATACGAAAACTTGTTCCCATTATATTAGGAAAGATCACAATAAATTCATTATGCATTTTATTAAAATTTATAGATTCTTATAGGCTATGAAAAAGATAAGATTTACACTAAAGTCAACCTACCCTTTATGTCATGAAAGGCCATATCACATGATTTAGATGTTCACACACTTCTTTGTAAAGAAAATAAGAGGTATTTATGGGTATAATAATTACTAAATTAAGAACCTATATAATAACCGTAATGTGCCAAGAAACTCTATATATAAAATACATTATTGGGATTCTCTCAAGAAACTACAGATCTCACCATTTATAGGTAAACTGATACTCCTATATTTGAGATAATATGACCCAAAACCTGAATCTTATCCATCAAAAAATGAAACTTTGTGCACTTAGAATATAACTAATTCTCTCCCAATGTATACAATATAATGTCAAGTTGGTCTTCATGGTCGCGTTTAGTATGATAATTCACCAATAATTCTTCAATGAATACCAATAATAATGAATATAGATATTTATTAAAAACCTAGTGCATCAGTTGCAAGAAAATTGATGGCACATTTGTGAGACTGAATGACATGAAAAAATAAACACACACAATCCATATATACTATGGAATGTTTTATATTGTATATATGATGATCTAAGACAAACATGATGATAACCCAACCCCAAATAATTTTTTGAGAAACCCAATCTCCCCAAAGTTGCTCAAATAGATAATCTATATGGGGAATGGGATGTAGATTCTTAACCATCAACAAATTCAATTTCTAGTATTCCACACATAAGTGAAGGGCTATATCCACCTTATTTGTGAATAGGACTATAGAAACCCATAGAGAAGTATTGGGTCATATAAAACCCTTTTATTCCAAGTCCTCTAGTTACCTCTTGAGATCCAGTAACTTAGTAGTATCTCTCCTTAAGGAGGAATGGATAATAGTGTAGCCCTAAGAGCTAGATTAGTCAAAAACTCTACCTATATCTTTAGAGTTAGTTCTGAAAATTCATCTAGGAAAACATTTATGAAATTTTCTTTAACCTGAGGTAAATATTTCTGATGCATTCCCTGATCATCCAATGATAAGGTAGCAATATGGAATGTCACCCCACCTATCCCATGATTTCCAAGTACATATCGACTCACTTGGACATCACATTAACCCTTGAAAATAAAAACCCCAACTTGTGGTGATTTGTAAGTTACCATCTAGTGATAGAAATAAACATAAGGGAGATAGGGAACTAACCAATCCTTCTCGATAATGATATCAAACCCTATCAGCTCAAGGAAAAAATGTCTAATACAAAGTGAAAACCACCTACCTCAAGGGGGAACTCCCTGCATTGGAATAAAATCCATGATTGAATACCCAATGGAGTATCAAGTATCATCATGCCACACAAAAACTGAATAATCACAACAACTAAATTGGCCTTTAACAATGAAATAAATAGAATTTATCCATGCCGAAAAAAGTGCAGAAAATGTGAGAAACATTAAAAGCCCAGGAATTTTATCAGTGATGAAAAATCACTGATAAAGGGGTCATTTTTAGTGCTAAAAAATGATAATAAATAGTACATTTATCATCTCTTTTAAAAGAATTGATAAAAGACCCATTTATCAGTGATTTAATTTAGCACCGCTAAAGGAACCCTTTATCAGTACGTAGAAAAGTTTCGTTAAAGGCCTTTTATTTGTTCTTTTAGAAGAATTGATAAATTTGTTTTTATCAGTTGTTTTAAAGCATTTATAAAGGGCCATTCTACAGTATGTTGTTATAATACCCTTCAGTACCAGAAACACATCAGATATTAACAAAAACAAGTCCCGATACATAATTTAAATGAATTGAAATTTAAAACACAAATACCAGAAAAACACTATATTATAGACATTTCAAACATTGTTTTACACAATTACACAAAAAGAATTATTGAATACATTAAAAACAAATCCTTATTGTCAATGTTACAATGATTTCCATTGACTTTCTTTTTCGAACATCCATCATTTTATGAGTATTTTTGAACAAACCACCTCAACTTAAAAAGAAAAGAATCCACCTATATTAGAAAACAATTATTATGAGTAATACAAAAAAGAAATAAATTAATCATTAATATGAAATAAAACATTAATTATATGGAAAATTATTTTATAGTGAAAATCTCAAGATTACCTCTATGATTGATTAGTAGAGGGAACTTTAAAGAAATTGATAAATGTCAACACTACATGAGTGAATGTTTTTGCGAGACAATAACCGTATGGAATTTTTGGTGTAGAAAGGGATGAAAGATTTGAAAAGCTCCCAAAATCCAAAAAAAGAATCCACCATTATAAAAAAAACAATTATTATGTGAGTAATACTAAAAATTAAAAAAATTAAAAACATATGTGAAACAATATATTAATTCTATAGATTGTGATTTTTCTATGAAAACATCAAGATTACCTATGTGATTAAGAAGACACAATGTCGTTTCTATTACTACAATGGTAATGGAGGTTACTTGAAAGAAAGTGATAAATAAACCATTATAGGGATGAAATGGTTTTAAGAGAGAAGGATAATGAAGGATGGACAAAGCACCCCATATTGAACAAAAGAAGCCACATTTATAAGAATAGAATATTATGTGAGTAATAATAAAAGATATAAATTAAACATACATATGAAGCAATACATTATCTATATGGATAATGATTTTA
Source organism: Viscum album (assembly GCA_963277665.1). Lineage (NCBI taxonomy): Eukaryota > Viridiplantae > Streptophyta > Magnoliopsida > Santalales > Viscaceae > Viscum > Viscum album. The sequence goes on along the minus strand of OY728130.1, from coordinate 1,087,492,126 downwards.
CTTTGAAAACATCAAGATTAACTCTATAATTGAGCATAGGTATCTTCATTTGTCTTCCTCCAAAGGCATTCAAGGTTACTTGAACGAAATTAATAAATGCAAAACCATAGGGTTGAAATAGTTTTAAGGAAGGATATCATGAAATTTGTAAAGAGAACCCCAACATAAACAAAATAATCCACCTGTAAAATAAAATAATTACTATGTGACTAATACTTAAAAGAAATAAATTAAACATATATATGAAATAATACCATAATTCTATTGACAATGGTTTTACTATGAAAACATCAAGATTACATTGGTGATTGAGCATAGTTAGTGTGTTTTATTTTCCTGCAAAGGAAGTGGAGGTAACATAAAAGAAAGTGATAAATTCCCCATTATAGGAGTGAAAAGGTTATAAGGGATAAGGATCGTGAAATTTGGACAAAGAACCCCAACTTGTATAATATAATCCGCATGTATAAGAAAATAATTATTATATGAATAATAATAAAATGAAATAAATAAACAAAAATATGAAACAATACATTAATTCTATGGACAATTATTTTACTATGAAAACATCAAGATTACCTTTGTGATTGACCAGAGACAACAATTTTTCTATTCTTGCAAAGGAAAGACATATAAACATAAATCTTCTACAATAAACTAACTCTGTAAAGAATAATGAAAATTAAATCAATGTTCCATTATATAATTTTTTGGTAAAAAAGAGAAATTATATCATAACATTACCTTTTCATCTACACAAAGGGTTTCCTTTATTAAATTTTCTTCTTCTAAGGGATTGGAAACATCACTATGTGTATAAGAAATTGTTTGTATGAGTAGTCAAAAATTTAATTTAGATTATTTTAATCTAGTAGCGAACATATATTATTATGATGAAAAACATAATATATTAGAAATCACTTTTACCTTTTCATTGAACTCTCTTTATCTTCAAAAGGTTTTAAGGATTTTGTTCCTCTTTAGAAAATCCAAATACCCTATTTGTTTTCCCCTCTAACTTATAAGACATTTTCTACATTGGGACCAACATGAACGGATTGTGATGTCCCAATGAAAGGGCCATCCTTAACTGAATTTTCATCTAACTCAACATTGGTTTTAGTATCCAATTGGATAATCAACCAATTTTTTTTTTGGATTAGAAACATAAAATACTTGCATTTCTTGTGATGCCATTATGAACGGCTCATATTTTTCTCCCTCAACACAAAAATTCATCTTCATAAATCCCATTTCATCTAGTTTCACTCCTTTGATATTGTCAACCCCTTTTCAATAGAAAATAGACACTTGAAATGTTGTATAATCAAACTCGTATATCTATTCAATAATTCCAAAATATGACATATTTTCATAAAATTGGAATTTTATCCTTGGAACTAGATATGTGAATCACTTCTGTTGTAAGTTTAACACCACTATTTTGCATCATACTTAAGTCATAATGTTATTTTGTATAGAACACATAAACATTGATGAAACACCAAATATAAGATATAACATTTTCATTTGGTCCTCTGGCTAGCCATTGAAGTCATTCAAAAATTAAATTCCTATTTTTAGATAACTCTTTATAAATTTGATCTCTGAACTATCCTATAAACTGTTTATTATGTTTATATGATATCCATATTTCTTCCCTTGATGGATTTAAATCTATAAGAATTTATTTGTGGTATTCAATGAATGGATCAAAATATTCACTATTCTATATATGTAATGATGATCTTGATACCACTCTATCAAGGTAATTGTAACAAAATCTCGTCCAAAAATACCTTTTCCAATAAGGCGTTTATTGTGATGAGACTTTGGCGGACCGGTGATTTCAACATCTAATATGTAATTAGTATAGAATTAAATATCCTCTTCAACAATATATCATTCTCCATTACAAAACTTATGGCAGACTTCGATTCCTGACATATGCTTTAATAATCTCCATATACCGTTCAATGGGGTACATCCATTGGTAATGGAAAAGACCACATAGTTGAACCTCTCTGTCCAAGTGAAACATAAGTTAGACCATTATATCGAATAATTATGGTCAGAAGAACATCAATAATTCACATAATATGATTGAAATATCTTCTTTCATGATGGGAAACTTCACCAGGTATACAACTTTACTGCACATGGATTTGAAAAAGAATTAGAGTCTGGATAATGTATGTCATAAATTTTTAGGAAGAATTCAATGGAAAGAAACATGCATTAAATCTTGAATGAGAATATGATATTCTTGTGATTTTAGTCCTTGTAACTTAAAAATAGTCATTGACACAACATTCTTGATATTTGATGAATACCTCTATAGAACTTTTACACTCATAAAGAAAAAGAAAAATTTAAATTTTCCCTATCTGGATAGAGTGTAAGATGTTGGAGGAAGAAAATTCTACCTTTAACCCTTCACCAGTGTCAACTCTTCCCTTATCTTCATTTCAATCAAGTCCAACCTAGCCTTGATGCCATCTTTTTTTTCTATGAACATTTAGTAACGTTCCAATAACACTATCAAATAATTTTTTTATAAATGTATGACATCAAGAAAATGTCTGACATACAAAAAATTCCAATACTATAATTCAAAGAAAAATGATTTCTTCTTGAAACATGATTTTCAGGTTTTTCAAAAATAGGTTACTGAAAATAATGTCAATATTTATTACTTTTTTTATAGTTGATCTCCCTTTTTTAGAGACAATATTGTACATTGTTTGATATTACCATTTAATGATATCATCCAGGATTGGTTTTTATGTTGTTGATGTAAACATTTTTGATTTCTTAAAAACACAGTGTTTGAGGAATTTTTCATCCAAACTGAATATGTGCGTTTTTCAAAAATGGGACAACACAATATGCCTTTAATTCTATTCCCTGATAAATTTACATTAGCGAGGAAGTCATTTATCATTCCATACAACATGGACCTCAATGTGAATCCTTCAATTTTACGACCACCATAAATTATACCACCTGTATTCGACATAAATTTATGATCTTTGATAAATGGATCCAAATAGACATCAATATCATTACTTTGTGGTTTTGGTGCTGATAAAAGAAGAGACAACATAATATATTTTCACTTCCTACATAAACCTGGATGCAAGTTATAATTTAACAACATGATGGGCCATGTACTGTGAGTACTAATATTTACACCAAAAGGATTTATTCCATATGTAGATAACACAAGACGAATGTTTCTCATCTCATCTCCAAATTTTGGAAACTTGTAATCAATTTTTTTCCACTAAGGAGAATATATTGAATGGTGCAGGTTCCCATCATTAATTCTTGTATCCGCATGCCATGTTAATTGTCTTGAAATTTCTTGACATCCATATGGTATTATAAGCTGTGGAATTATAAGAAATTATCATACATATTTTGAAGGACTTGATTCATTTTTCATGCATTAATTTGTAACACCCCAATCTTCCATGGTATGTTTCCCTTTGAATAATACAATATCTTGCGCTGCATGAAACTTCGAGTTCTAGCACACCATGAAAAATAAAACTAGCCATTTTAAAAGCAGTTATGAATAATAATACCCACCTTTTTATATTTTATAAAATTTATTTTTCCAAATGGAATTCATTTTTAGATTCAGAATATCAAAATTTTCTAAGGGGGAATTTCTGGGATTTTTTGAAAACATTCAATTTTCGATGAAGAGTGAAAAACAATGCACTATTGTTTCAAATCGACATTAATTTAAATAATAATTATTTTTTATTTAAATTCATTTTAAATTAAAAATAGATAATTAGTTTCTATATTGGTCTAATGTAATTCCTTAGAGTCATTTTATAATAATATCATATATATATAATTTTATTGATTTTTTTAACGTCTTTTACCCACCTTTTAGGTGCATTTTAAAATTTGCATAAAACATAATTTTACCGCTTATGTAAATTGAATTTAAAAAATCTGAGAGACACAGTTGAAATCAGTGATTAAAATTTGGTTGGATAAGATGAAAATATTTTTTTGGTGAATAGTAACTTTTGAATTTTATTTACCACAGATAAAAGTAAATATGGTAATTAAAGGTAACAATGATATTATAATTACCCTAAAACATGTCCTAATTCTATTATATAAGCATATTTCAATCTAAATCAACATTAGGAATATACAATGATCTTTTTTGATCCACTTGGATTAGATTAGGACATTTATTATTATTTTATGTAAAGAAGAGTTAAAAGTATTAAATAAAAATTTTAATAATTTTTTTTAATATATGGTTATGTATAATATACAGCAGACTATAAATATTAATTAGAAATCCAAAAAAATTTCCTACATCATGGTATTTTATTTACAATTTTTAGACTTTAAATAATTAAATTTATTTATGACACAATGATGATGCAATAATTACCTTATTAATGAATAATTAAAATAATAGATATTATAAATATTAAAATAAATGTAAATTGATACTTTTGATGTATTCTGGGAATTTCCTAGGTTAATATGACATGTTAGGGTTGATTAAATATTTTTTTAAGTGATAAAGTTGTTATGACTTTCACAAAATCCAAATACTAAATAGTGTCAAAATTGACATAAATGAGTTATTAAAACATGTACTATTTTATTAAATGATATAATATTCTTAAAAATATAAGTTTCGTCCAATGGACTTAGATAATGTTATATATATCAATAATTAACCACTTAGGGTTATCCTAGATTTTTATATTATGTTTATTAACCACTTATTATAATAATACAAGAAGACATGATAAAAGTTAAACTATTTAACTAAGAGTTAAATATAAAAGACAAGGTTAATATGATGACCTAAACTTCTCTAAAACCTATTAGTTGAGTGGTTTTCGACCCCACCCAAACTTAGCCTCGAAATAATTTCTTTTTGAGCCATTAGAAACTGAAAATGATTTTATAATAAAATAATATTTCAAGCTTTCCCTAAAGTGACCCTCACCTCTCTTAATAAAGGTTACTTCCCATTCTCTTAATTTCTCACCTCCAGAGCATTTTGGATCATCCATACCCTGCTCAAATATCCTCCCATATATCAAAACTTAATCCTAGTGTCCTTATTTTGATCATAAATCCAACCTAAGGAGCCTTTTGTTTCAAATCAAAAAGAAGAACCTGAAGAAGAGGTAATTACATCATCAACTCTTTCAAAGTTATTTTCTTCTTCCACTTCCTCTTTCTTTTTTGTTTGCATAAAAAAATAATAACTCCAGTACCTTCTAAATAATTTTATGATATTATAAATATGGTACAACCATGTTCATTATTCTATCCATCCTATGAATGACTAAGTCACCATACATGCATACGTACGACTTACCGTCACCACATCGTGGTGTAGTTTGTTATTCAACACTTCATTATTAAATGTCTATAATAATGAGTATAACTGATGAAAATAATAAATATAAAATTTTAATGAGTCATTATGTACAATATAACATCCAATTAAATATGATTTTACCACTAATAGAATGATATTGTGACTTTTGTATATGTACAGTTTGCTGCCTCCACGACGTGCTCCGATTCATTCCCTATCGTAACCATTCATGAATAATATTAATTTTATGATTAAAAATAATTTATAAGAGCTTAATATCATTCTGGATATAAATAAAATACATCTTATCTATAAAAAACGTGACTACTGTAACAAAATATATAAAGTAAAACAAATTAGTTAATACTTGAAACAATGATACTATTGAAATATTATTAACAAGGTAATATTAATGGATCATGTATGATATCATATTTAACATGTGGATTATTTTATAATTTAATAACATTTATTTAAAAATTATAAAATAGGTTAACCTACCCTCGACTATGGAAAAGTGTGAAGTAAGGGTTAATTTTACAATCTCTTTATTTATCTAAGGTTTTCTATTCATAAGTATCTACTAGGGATTCTTTATCATTCACATCCAGGTTTCATAAAAATGTATTTCAAAACATTTTTATAATTTACTAGACTATGGGTTAAAGTAAATTTTACCATTTTTTTACCTTTTATAAAATGTTTTGAAATGAATCTTTTCATCATTTTCCAAACATGGTACTTTTTGACCTTTTCTTCAAATTAAGGTAAAAATGGTTTTTAAACATATACGGCGGGTGCGGCTATTTTCCACCATTATAACACATTAGAATATTCCCTTACAAGATTATAAAAATATTTTAAAAATAAATTTTTTATTTTATAATTACGTGAATTTTAAATTATTTCAAAATAGAAAGAGGTATTTCTCTCAAATAGTTTTGATTTCATCTATGTCAACATCCTTTAATGGATTTTACACTTGTTTGAAGTTGATTTATTATGATACAGTCTTCCATATTGTATTGAAGGTTTTGTGATATGTTTGAATGTGGATATGTTTTATTTATAACACTCATGGTTTATGGATAATGTAGTAATATTTCTTATTCTAGTTTTAATATGAATTTTTATGTTATGTTTCAAACTTTTCATACGAGGAATGCATTGGACTTAATATTTGATGGGTGGAGCCCGCTATAGATTCTCGATGAATCGGTAGATCTCATGAGACAAACTAGTATCTTGGAACAAGACCTTGAAAAAATCTTATTTGTAGTCTTGGTATGAGGTCTTGACAATGTAGTTATGATGTCCGACATTATGCATTCTATCATTATGAAATTATCTATTGATATTACATGTGATTATTTAACTTGTAGAATATCTATGTAAATAAGTAAACAGAATAATTTGATTTATATTTTCCATATTATGTTTATGTTTAATTTTAAAAGGCTTTTTTTTATTCTTATACATTGCCTTAAATGTTTATGCTTATTTATGAAAGTTTCCACTATATTGTTATCCTTATTGAGCATCTGATATCACCAATTTCTTATGTTTTATTTTTCCTAGGATGTAAAGAAGTATATTATGACTGACCAATAGGGATAGGATAAGGGATATGAGTGTGTTCTACAGATACACAATGTTGTTTTTTTAATTCATAATGTAATGTAGAACTTATGAATATATCTAGTACTTCCAAGGATACTAAACTGATCGGTATTTCGGGACATGATTCCTTGTATCATGCCAATGTTATGTAACAATGCACAAAGTATGGGTAACTGGGGTTGGGGCATTACAATTGGTATTTGAGGAAGTTTAGTACAAACCTTGGAAGCTAGATTTAGAAAACCTCTGATCAGAGAACATTACCCTAATATTAACTTTGTGGATTTCTATAGAATATCTTCCTAGAATTATGGTAATGTAAGGATTTTGTGAATTTGTGAAGAAATACATCCTTTTCTAGATACAAGTAGGTAGAGGTGGCTCTGGAACATATGTACCTTGGAGTGAAAACTCCGACAAGGAGTTTCGGGCTTGGCCTTGGGTATCCTGGTACACTACAACGGGCCTTTCTGCACTCTTGGTTACAACACTCTTGGGGGATATGCTTAGGATAATTCACATTTTCTTTAACAACCATTTTGAAGGATTTATGAGTAAATAATTTCTCAAAGAAAACATTTTTATGATTATGGATTATATCCATAAACTGTATAATTTATATTAAGTGTTTTACAAGTTTGGAATTATGTATTGTGATTCATAAACTAATCTAGTGTATGAAATTGTATAGAAATGGTGCCTAATGGAAGGAATGGAAACTGTTTCAATGAACATAATCCATGTATTTATTTACCTCTTACTCAAGATAATTATAGTTGAGCAAGTGATGCAACCGGTACTGAACAACTTATAACCATACTCGGACTACTCACTCAGGTTATGAATAATAACCTTACCCATATGGAGCACCCTAATCCACAACGTGGAGGATCAATGTTAGACCAATTGATGTGAAAAAAGCCACAAACATTCAATGTTAATAAAAATACAATTGTAGATGAGAAATGAATATGTTCCTTAGAGAAAATATTTCACTCTTTGGGGAGTAGCAAAAGGGAAAAAGTTTTTTTGGATGTTTATCGCCTCACAGGAGATGCATATAAATGGTAGTCATTAATTAAAAACAAAAAGGATGATTAAAAAGTATCAAGTATGGAATGGAGAGTGTTTAAAGATATTTTTTAGAAAAATACTTTCCTTGCGACTATCAAGAGGATATGAAAAGACAATTTCTGAGTCTGAGGAAATAATTGGATGAGAATGTTGCAAAGTATGAGGCTAGCTTTACAATGTTATTAAGGCATTCTACATATTATATATGTAACCCAAAGAGTAATATTGACCGATTATTTGATGGGTTAATACCATTTATCCATCGATAATTCGTCTCACAGTTCTTCTCTTCGTACAAATATATTGTCTCAAGTGCTATCAAGATAGAAAAGGAATTCCTCAAGTCTTACGACATTAAAACAAAGCAAGAGAAGAAGAGATCTTCTGAACACTTTGGAAATTGAAATAAGGGGATGAAGAGAAAAGTTTAATTTCCATCCTGCAGTAAATGTGGGAAGAAACACCCATGTACTTACATAAAGGTAATGATATATTCCAAAAGATATAAAGATCATTAATATCACTTACGCACTATTCTAAAGACTCTTAGGAGAAATAAATTATATGGGAATTTTAGAATATATGTATTTTGGATTTAGAAGATTTCTTTTCTAAGCCATATTGTCTCTAAGGATGGAATCTCTGTTGATCCTTATAAGGAAAGAGAAACACAAGAATGGAAAGCACTGACTAGTATAACTGAGGTACGTAGTTTTATTGGTTTAGTAGGTTATTATCAGCGTTTCGTTGAGAATTTTTCCAAATTGGGTAACCCATTAACCAAGATCACACATAAAGGGGTTAAATTTGTTTGGACAAAAGAGTGTGAAGAATTTATTGAAGAATTGAATAGAATATTAGTCAATGCTCTTATCTTGACACTACCATTGGGGAATGATGGGTTTGTTATTTATAGTGTTGTTTCAAAGAAAGGATCGGCTTGTGCCCTTATGCAGAATGATAGAGTTATTTACTATGCATCACGACAGGTACAAATTCATGAACAATAATATCCTACTCCTGATCTTGAGTTAGCAGCTATAATAATTACTTTCAAGATATGGAGACACTATCTCAATTATGAGAAATGTGATATATATACCGATCAAAAGAGTTTGAAGTTTATTTTCTCATAGAAAGATCTCAACATGTGGCAAAGGTGATGGCTTGAACTACTCTAGTATTGTGATTTCACTATACATTACCACTTGGGGAAGGAAAATAAGGTGAAATATGCTTTGAGTATAAAGGATCATAGAGTTCTGAACAAGATAAGAGTTTAAAGGGATCATATGTTCATGGATATAGTAAATATGGATATGGGAATAATCATGGAAGGTGAAACATTGATACTTTGTCAAATGGTTTCCAATCTATCTTTACTATAAAGGATAAAAAGTTCTCAGACTGATGATGAGGAGTTTCAAAAGAAAATTAAAGTTGTTATTGATGGTATATTGATATAATTTGTATATGAAGATTGAATTTTGAAATTTGGTAAAAGGATTTGTGTTCCCGATATACCTAATCTAAAAAGGGATTTGTTGGATGATTCTCATAGCTCCAATTTCTCCATACACCCTTGTATCACTAAGATGAATAGTGATTTGAAGGAATATTTTTTGTGGGATAACATGAAGAGGGAGATTTCTGATTATGTGTCAAATATATGGGTTTTCAATAGGTGAAGGCTGGAATACAACATCCTAGAGGAGTCATACAACTTATTCCCATACATGAGTGGAAATGGGATGATATGATGATGGAATTTGTCATGGGTCTATGAAAGACTCCTAGAAGGAATGATGAAATATGATTCATTGTTGATCGTCTTATCATGTTAGCAAATTTTCTTATTGTAAGATAATATTTACCACTTGAATGTTTGGAACGACTATATATTAATGAATTTGTAAAATTTCATGGTCTACCCCTATCGATTGTTTCTAATCGTGATCCTTATTTCACATCAATATTCTGTAAAAGTATTCAGCAAGACCTAGATACTGAACTTCCTTTAAGCACTTCCTACCACTCTCAAACTGATGGAAAATTAGAACGGACTATTCAAACCTTAGAAGACATGTAAATATATTTATCACTTGACTTTCAATGTATGTGGGATCAGTATTTACCTCTGGTAAAATTTACTATAAAAGTAGCTTCCATTGAAGAATTCATATGACACCATATGAATCATTATATATAAAGAGATGTCGTACACAAACTTGTTGGGATGATGTTGGTGAAAGAAATCTCATAGGCACAAAATTTGTTGAGGAAATAATGGAAAAAGTGATGATTATCCAAACCCATATCGAAGCAGCTCAATGTAGGCAAAAGAGCTCTACCGATAACTGAAGGAAGGATTTGGAATTTCAAGTATGAGTTCATGATTTCTTAAATGTATCTCTATGGGAGGGTGTTATACAATTCAGTAAGAAGGGTAAATTGAGTCCCATGTATATCGGACCTTTAGAAATTCTAGAATTAATTGGAGTTGTAGATTACCATTTGGAAATACCTCCAAGTCTCCCCAAAGTTCATGATGTGTTCCACGTATCACTGTCGAGAAAATACATGGCTGACCCAACACATGTACTCACCTATGAAGAAATAGAATTGGAACTTGATCTGTCTTATTGCGAAGAGCCTATCCAAATTCTTGATACTAGATAACATGTGTTGAGAAACCGAACGACTCATTTTGTAAAATTTATTTGGAGAAACAATATAATAGAAGGGGCAATGTGGGAACCTGAGTAACTTATGATGAAGAACCACCAAAATCTTTTTATTCATTAATATTCTAGAAATTTCACAAATGAAATTATTTTAAGGAGGAGAGAATGTAACACCCCAATCATTCATGATATGTTTCCCTTTGAATAATACAATAGCTTGCACTGTATGCAACTTTGAGTTCCACACACCACGACAAATCAAAATAACCATTTTTAAAGTAGTTATGAATAGTAATAACCACTTTTTGAAATGTTATAAATTTTAATTTTTAAAATGTACTTCATTTTTGGATTTGGAATATCAAAATTAGCTAAGGGTGAATTTTTGGTATTTTTCTTAAAACATTCAATTTTTGATAAATAGTGAAAAACACTGCATTATATTTTAAAATAAACTTTTATTTAAATAATAATAATTATTATTTAAATTTATTTTAATGTCAAAATAGATAAATAATGTCTATATTTTTCCAGTTTAATTCATTGGAGTCATTTTATAATAAGATTTGATATATAAAATTTTATTGAACTTTTTAACTTCTTTTACCTACCTTCTAGGAAAATTTACAACTTTTCATAAAATGAAAATTTACCACTTTTGTGGAATTCATTTCAAAAATATGAGATACACAGTTGAAATTAGTAAGTAAAATGTGGTTTAATAAGATGAAAATAATTTTTGGTGAATAAAAACTTTTGAATTTTATTTACCATGGTTAAAATTAAATAGGGTAATTAAAGGTAAAAATGATATTATAATTAACCTAACAGAGGTCCTAATTCTATTGGATAAGTTTATTGTGACCTAAATCAACATTAGGAATAAAATACGATCCTTTCTAACCCACATGGATTATATTAGTACATTTATTATAATTTTATTTAAAGAAGATTTAAACGTATTAAATTCAAATTTTAATAACTAAACCAATTTAATATAGGGTTATACATAAGATAAATTTTACTATAAATATTCATTATAAATATAAAAAAATTCATACTTCATGGTATTTTATTTATAATTTTATGACATTAAATAGTTAAATCTATTTATGACACAATAAAGATTCAGTAATTACCTTATTAATGAATGGTTAAAGTAATTGATATTATAAATATTAAAATAAATGTAAATTGGGAATTTTGATGCATTAAACTAATTTTATAGGTTAATATGACATTTTAGGATTAATTTGATAATTTTTTTTTGAAGTTATAAAGTTTTTATGAATTTCACAAAAACAAAATACTAAATATTGTAAAAATTGACATAAATGAGTTTTGAAAACAAATACTATTTTATTTAATGGTACAATATTCCTAAAAATATAACATTTGAAAAAAGGAATTATATAAGTTTATATATATCAATAATTAATCACATGGGGTTATCATGGTTTTTTATAGTATGTTTAATAACCATTTATGATAATAATACAACAAGACATGGTAAAAGTTAAACTATAAAACTAAGAGTTAAATCTAAAATATAAGGTTTATATGGTGACCTAAAATTATCTAAAACCTATTTTTTGAGAGGTTTTAGACACATACCCACCTTAGACTTGAAATAAAACCTTTTGGATTCATTAGAAACCAAAAATTATTTTATAATAAAGTAATATTTCAAGATTTTCCTAAAGTGACCCTCACTTCTCTTATAAATGGGCACTACCCCTTCTCATAATTTCAAACCTCCAAAGCCTTTTTTCACTGCCAAAACCTGCCAAAATATCCTCCAAGATACCCTCACTTCAACATAGAGTCATTACATTGATCATAATGTCAACCTAAGGATCACTTTTGTTCAAATCAAAAGGAATAACCTGAAGAATAGGTAATTACTTCATCACCTCTTTCAAAGTTCATTTCTTCTTCCAATTCCTATTTATTTTTTGTTTCCATAACAAAATAATAAATCTACTAACTTCTAAATACTGTGATTTTATTCTAAATATGTTAAAACCATATTCATTACTCTATCCATCCTATGAATGAAAAAGTCACCATACATGCGTTAGTATGGTTTACCGTCTCCACGTCGTGGTGTAGTTTGTTATTCAACACGTCATTATTTGTATGGGTATAATTATGAATATATCTTATGTAAATAATAAATATAACATGTTAATGATTCTTTATATATAATATACCATCCAATTACATATGATTTCTCCACTAATAGAATGATATTGTCGCTCATGCGTATGTACGACTTATCGTCTCCACGATGCGATGAGATTCATTCCCCATCATAACCATTCAAGAATAATATTCATTTTATGATTAAAAATAATGTTTAAGAATTTAATATCATTCTGTATATGAATAAAATACATCGCATCCATAACAAACATGATTTACATGACAAAACATATAAAGTAAAACGAATTAGTTAACACCCGAAACAAATACTACTAAAATATTATTAACAAAGTAATATTAGAGGATCATGTATGATATCATATTTATGTATGTGTATTATTTTATAATTTAATAAAAATTATTTAACCATTACATGGGAGGTTACCCTACCCTATACTAAGGAAAAGTTCAAGGTAAGGGTTAATTTTACAATCTCTTTATTTATCCGAGGTTGTTTGTTCATAAGTCTCTATTGGGAATCCTTATCATCCACATATGTGTTTCTTAAAAATATATTTCAAAAACTTTTTATTATTTACTGGAATATGTTTTAATGTCATTTATACTCATTTTTAAATTTTTATAAAATGTTTTGAAAGGAATCATTCCATATTTTTCCAAACAAGGTACTTTTAGACCTTTTTGAAAAATTAAGGTAAGAATGTTTTTTTAACTTATACGGTAGGTGAGGATATTTTCTTCCCTTATAACACCTTAAAAGCTTCCTTAACAATATTATAAGAATATTTTCAAAATAAATGTTTTCATTTAAAATTATGTGCCTTTTAAATGATTTCAAAATAGAAAGAGATATTTCTCTCAAATAGTTTTGATTTAATCTATATCAACATCCTTTGATGGATTTTACACTTGTTTCATGTTTTTTTATTATGATACAATATTACATATTATATTGAAGGTTTTTTGATATGTTTGACTGTGTATGTGTTATTTTTATACCATTCATGGTTTATGGAAAAAGTATTAACACTTTGTAAGTTAGTTTTAATATGAATGTTTATGTTATACTTCAACATTTTCATATAATTAATGTATTGGACTTCATAAGTGACAGGTGGAGCCTGCTACAGCTCCTTAATGAATTGGATGGTCTTTTGAGACAAACTAGTGTCTTGGAACAAGGCCTTGACAAAATCTTAGTTGTAGTCTTGGCACTTGGCCTTGACTATGTGGTTATGATGTCCGACATTATATATTCCATCATTATGAAATTTAATATTGATATTAAATGTTATTATTCTACTTGTAGAGTATCCATGTAAATAATTAACTAGAATTATTTTATTTACCTTTTCCATATTATGATGAAGTTTATGTTTAAAATTCATGTGTTTTATTCTTATACATTTCCTTAAATGTTTATGCTTATTTATGAAAGTTTCCATTATATTGTTATCCTTACTAACCATCTGAGCTCACCCCTTTATTATGGTTTATTTTTCTCAGGATGTGAAGAAGTATATTATGACTGACCTGTAGAGATAGGCTAAGGGATATGAGTGTGTTTTATGGAGACATAATGTTGTTTTTTAATTATAATGTAATGTAAAACTTATTTATGTATCTATTACTATAAAGGATACTAAACTAATCGGTCCTTTGGGACATGATTATTTGTATCATGCCAATGTTATGTAATAATGAACCGACTCTAGGTAACTGGGGTTAGGGTGCTACATATCTGCACCACAATTAGGGTATTTTATGAGTGATTTATGGTCCTTAAGAAGAAATATGAAATCAGTTAGACAAGAATGTTTTTTTATAGATCATTAACATTGAACATAAAATTTGTTTAACATCATATGTTTGGCATAGTAGTTCATTTTCTTCTAGTAGCATATCTTTCAAAAGACCAAGTGGTTCTGTAAAGTTGGTGTCACTCCATCTGTTGTCAGCATTCAAATTATATAACTTCAATACAACTAACAATGTTAGGTATTTATTACAACCTATATATAAAGGTTTGTTGGAAAAACTATTTAACTCCTTAAAAAACATTGGAAAATCAAGAAGGTCATCTAAAATTTCCATTATCACATCTTCCCTGCGATCTCCATCTTATTTTATAGAGGTATTTATATCAAATGATTCATAAACCATAGTATCACATCAATTGATGTCCACATTTAGTTTTTCCTCTTGTTTAGTCCAACATTTCTATTTTTTATCTATTCTGTGACAAATCAAATGTTCTTCCAACTCTTCTGGGCTAATTTTTCTTGAATAACGTCAACGTAAACATGAACAAAGGATTTTAGAATGTTTGTCTGCATGATCTGTTGCAAACATTATGAACACTTTAACTACATATTCATATTTGTTTGTCCAATGATTAACATGCATCCATTTTTAGTTCATATCCTTCCTATTGGTTTCGTAAAAGATTAATTCTAAAAAATATATAAATAAATATCGATAATATATTCATTATAAACTGTTAATGTTATAGACAATTTTAATAAGGGAAATATGGATAATTTCTACTAGAATATCTAAGTGAATATATATTACCAATCCAATAATAAGGGCTATTATAATTTGAAAAAATATAGTGCTAAAAGGTATATAATAAATGATATTATCACTAATCATTATAGGTGTAAATCGGAAGATAAATAGTGTAATGACCCTCACCTAAATTATCCAAACAACACCAAGTCAGATCATCTTATGACCTTTAACACACCTCAATGTCACTAAAGTATGGTTTAAACATTGGGTGTAAAAAACCATAAATGGGAGCCCCCCCCCCCAAATAGAAAAAAAATTGTACTAGAGGTCGAACAAAATTCTAGCATGACCCTTGGGATAAATGGACATGGAGACCCTAAATAATCATTACCTAATATATGAAAACTTGTTAGACAAACAAAAATGGAAATAAATGATGCAATAGCTATATAGAAACATATACATGTCATGCCAGTATAACAATTCAGTCACTTATAGTATATAAGAAATATTAAAAAGAAAAAAACCTGATATTCAAACATAATGTGAATTGAAGGCACCATAATGATTCAAAAACTGAAGGATTTATGTGATAAAACCTCATGTGCTTAACTGGGGATGGACCCTTTGAATCAACTCTATAAGAAAACTGTCAACCATAGTAAATTATAAGTGGAACTAGATCTTATGATACATATAACCAATATAGGAAGATACATCACTAAACAAACTTGGATCCTGAAAAATATCATCCGAAGATTCATGTCCACTAAGGTGTCCTTGAAAGGTGTCAACATATATATCATCATTAGGGAACCACCAATGTACCTCAAATTAGTAGTCAATAAAAAAAGTATTCATGAAAATCTAAACACATTTATTTTTACATATGAATTTTTTTAGTAATAATATATAAAACATAATAGTAAAACCACAATGAATATATCAAAGGATCGATTTTATATATAAAAAATGGATCATACATTGGTAGTCAATATAAAAAATGGATCAAAAATTGTTCCCTAAAAAATAGATCACAAAAAAATCATAAATAAGAGCTTATAAAAAATGAATCATAAACAAATTGTATAGGAAGAAACCAAAAATGAAACAAAAACAATTCAAAAGACCTACCTCGCTAGGATGAATAAAATCTAATACCCTCTTAGTTTGTTGGATGTAATGTTCAGAAGTAGCTGAGTAGTGTGATTTGACCTTCAATTCATCGAGGAGGAGTGCCGACAGTGGGTGGATTCTGCGGAAAGAATCTATATCACAATGGTTTCACAAATAGTTAGGGTCTTTGAAATAGATCGGGACACTTTTATCAGTTCTTATTTAGTGATGATAAAGATATGTCTTTATCATTTCTAAAAAAGCACTGATAAAACCAATATTTATCATCACATTGTTTTTAGAACTGATAAGTCTTCATCTTTATCAGTGAAAATAAAGCGCTAATAAAGATTCTTTTATCAATTCTTATTACTAAAGCACTGTTAAAGAATTTATAATTATAATTATTACCATTTTTTAAATTTTTATAAATATTTAATGCATATATATAAATATAAATATAGTAAATATATTCCTTTTAAAATATTTTTTTATATTATTTATAATTATTTATTTATAATTATAGAAACATTAAAACAAAAATTATTTATATCATTTTATATATTTATATAATTAAACAAATATACTTTCAAAATATATATATAAGTTTAAATATAGTAAATATATTGATTATTTAAGTAGATTTATTATAAATTTATTAATTATTTAAATATACATAATTATTTATTTATAATTACCAATATATAATTCTATAAATATAATGAATGTACATTTATGAATGTATTTGTTTATAAATATTTTTTTACAAATATTTTTTTAACATTATTAATGAATATGTAATTTTGAGTGCATGCATTTATATAAAAAATGAGTGAAATTGAATAAATTAAAAATATTGGTACACTTTAACAATATTTAAAAAATATATAAGTTCTCTGTGTGTGCATATTGTATACAAAAATGCATTAATTACGTATTTTTGAAATCAATATAAAACACATTTGATCTATATTTAATTCAAAAATCAAACGACATTCAATTATATGTTGAGTACTATGCAATTAGTCAATATCTTTAATTCATGTTAATTATTTATTATATACCATTATTCAGTAAATATATGACAATTCAATGTAAAGTGCATAAATATTTTGAATTATATAAATCATATTTTTATACATTAATATATATATATATATATATTTAACTTATACAATTTAATAAAATTAATTGTCAAAATTATCTAATTAATAAAATGTTTAATATTTAATAATGTATATTCAATTGATTCATTTTTGTCACTAATTATTTAATTAATAAAATTTGTAATATTTTTTATAATAAACACATTTTTCAAATTTTATTTATTTAAATATTTCATTTTATCAGTTCAAAAAAAGGGTTGATGAAATAAATATTATTAGTGCTAAACATAATGTGATGAAAATTTTTTCCCTTTATTAGCACTAAAAATAAAGCACTAATAAGGGATACCTTTTACCAGTGATAAAAATAAAGCACTGATAAAAGGTTAAATTTATGAGTGTTTTCTTTAGCACTGATAAATATGCCATCTATCAGCATTTTCTTCTTGAGATAAAAAATAAAAACATTGTTAAATGCCTATTTTTTAGTAGTGATTGATCCCAAGGTTCTCGAAAAGAAGAATAGATAAGAGGGAATGAGCAACCCCTACATAAAAAACGTATATACAAATATTGATGCTACCAGAATAGTACCTATCACAACTGATAGACTGATTATCTACTCCCAAGGAATTAGTTTCACTACATACATCTAGCCTAATACACGGCCTTATGAAGAAACTTGACTACCTTGAGAAAGACCACTATGCTATCACTGGAAATCTTTTATCTGGCTACCCCAGCTATGAACACCACCTTAGCCTAATTGGCCAACCGTACTTCAGATCCCTTCCTGATAAGAAGTTGTAGATCTCACTCTTGAATGTGGAGTTGATGTAGACCCTCTCTCACTAGCTACTATAGGGAACGTCCTAAAAAACTATTGTAGATGGCCCATATCACCGTACACATAGCACTCATTTGGGGTTCTATCACACTGGCTCCTAATGTGTCCCAGCCTCCCTAATTGGGGATTGAAAATATAATTACTATAATTCATGATCGGGATGGTATTTATATCAAGAGAGATCTCAAATATTCACTCCCTAACACATGACAGTACACCAATGGGTCAAGAAGCTGCACTACCCTACTTTGTGTCCTGAGCTTCTCTCATTTTACTTTCAATAATCACTGCATAATTTACTATTTCAGTTATGGTTTCAAGAAAAAATATATTAACCTATGATTGGATGTCTTACCTAATACCATCTTAAAATAACCTAGCTTTAGTTATGTCATCACCTAACAAAATAGGTGAGAAACACTGAAGCTCCATAAATTGGGATGAATAGTTTATGAGTGATAATGTTCCCTACTATAGGTGCATAAACTCTTTGTCTCTTGTGGTACTCAATTTCTCAGGAAAAAAATAATCATATAAGGCCATATAAAATCCCTCCATGTCATATCTCAATAATGATCCACCTGAGTAATAACATCCCATCATATTTTTTCATAATCCGATTACATATATGTGGTAAGATTCAGTCTCCTTTCAAGAGGTACCTAAAGATGTTCAAAAGTTGATTGCATGACCTCTAGCCATGACTCTTCATCATGTGGTCTACCAAACCCTAAAAATTAGGTAGATGCTACTGTGGAATCTCACATTTCAACTCTTCCATAGTCAAGGTATGTCATGGGGTTCCCTGAGCAGTCTACATAAAATGTAGGAAACATTCTCCAAACAGGGCATCAACACCCATATTTGGTATAACATGTGCATCTACAAGTGGTACTATGGGAGGTTCTATGGGTGGCCTAAGGCCCACTCCCTCTAGATCATTGTCATTGCCACCCTCCTGGAGTACAAATAGAGGCCTTCCTTATAGAATTTATCTATAAATTCCAAGCCCACACCATATACAAGATTTGTTAATGATAAGATCAATTATAAAAAACAATATAGGCACACACATTCCTATATATGAGACACACCCTTCAATATACATCTTAATCCAGGACTGGTTGACATACCTATCATAATAATTCAAGAGATACTTTCTACTTCCCACTAATAAGGTCGAGCCAGGTTCAATTTCTCTTATATATGTAAGGGGTTCTAGTATATAGAGTGTCCATTTCAAGTTATTGAGGAATTCACCCTTTATGTTGAAATTAGTACCTCTATTTTATGAAAACCTTTTAATTTTAGAGTTTAATGTATTTTAAATTTTATTTTATTTATGTTAACAATATTATTAAATGATTTAATTATATATATTACTATATCCAATTTATAACAGCCCATACGCTTTATAATTTGAACTATGGAATCTGTTTAATCATTACCAAAAACAAATTCCAACCCATGTAACCAATGTTCTATAAATTATCATGCCACAATTTAATGTTTAATGTGTTTTCATCAATTTATGCACTAAAAACAATTTGGTTGATGCAGAAACTTTAAGTAACCAATTATGTTTCTCAGTTCCTTACAAATGTTTTTGTCAAATATATGATACATCACTCAAGGAACATACACAAAGTATCTTGCATCTAGGAAATGAATCCTACATGGAATGAAAAAATGCATGAAATATTAGTCTTATAAGGTGCCTAAAATGATGCTTGGTCAATTCTTCCTTACCATATAGGGACATAAAAAAATTGTGATCTAACATGAGAATAATAATAACTTCACATATCATGTGTGTAGAGACCCATATCTTGACGTACATGTACATTACATTACTTTTGCGGAATACTTAGTACATAACAAAAACACACACACAAGGATCGTAATAGTTTAGTGTCTTTGGAAACTCGGAATAAAATCTTCTAATCGTGGGGAAAGATCTTCAACATCTCCCATAAAGATCTTCCCTTTTTTTTTACCTAAAACCTTTCTTTATATCCTGGGGAAAATAAAACATAAAAGGGTGAGCTCAAATGCTCAGTAAGGGTAAACAAAAGAAATATCAATCACATAATTTTCATAAGAACATAACCTTTTTTGGAAATCTTAACCTGCAAAAGAGAGCATAATTTCATAACATGGGATAAATCATAGTAGTGAAATGAAATCATAACTTAAAACATTACTCATTGTGTAATACACATATAATCATAGAGAATCATTTCTTGTTAGTCAAGACTCATTGCCAAGACTATCTTAGTGGACAAAGTCCCTTTCTGAATCGAGTAATCCTCGTTTCAGTCCTGTTTCACTGAACCGGTATAACCTACCATTCCAGCCATGTCTATCTCATGAGATATAAAATCTTTACCCAATGCATTGGAGGGAGATATAGGTCCCACCCATCTCTTAATGAATCCTTTCTTATGTGTGCCACAAAATCATAAATCATACATCATTGCATAACCCATGTAATAAAAATGGGATTCTTAAACAACATGACATCATAAAACCATTCATATAAGATAAAGGAATTCATAAACATAATTCCATCACAACATAGTCAAATCAATGTAAAAATATGGATAGAAACAGAACCCTTTATTATCTTATATGGAAAATAATTTTGATAAAACACTTGAATTGAATTCTTGAGGAAAATGTCCTTTTTTCTTCAAAATCAATTTCTTTTCACAAAACATTATGCAATTTTAAAAGAAAGAGATTTTATTGAAAATAGTCATGAAATCTTTTAGAGGAAGCTTCATGAAAATAAGGCTTTATAAAACAGTATAAATCCGTTCGTGCCGTATAAGTTAAAAAAAACATTCTTTGTACTTTTGTCGGAAAAGTCAAAAAGTACCTCGTATAAAAAAACGACAAAAGATTCCTTTCATATCTTTTACTAAAAACTCATAGAAGGGTAAAATTGGATTTAAACAATTGTAGGTGGATGTAAATAATATTATATATTGAGAAAACATGGATGTGGATGATAAAATACATCCTAGTAAATACCAACGTATAAACAATCTCGGATAAAAATGAGATTGTGATATTTCCCTTACCTTAGGTCCGACTTGCTTGTACGTGTCCGAACCTCCTGTATAATGATTTAAATCATGTTATTGACTTATTACAGAATCATATTCATTGTTATGATATCATATATGGTTCACTTATGACATTATATTACCCGTTCTTTTGTAAATTCCATGTTAAAGAAGCGTTTTGGGTTAAATCGTTCCATTTATCGTAGGTGTTTTGACTTGTTGTTCTTGACATCATTATTACTTATATCATGATTTACTCACTTCCAGAATATAAAATATGATTTATATATCATATATATTCAGTATATATATATATATATAATAGGTCGATAAATAAAATGAAAAACACCGTTCATGGAGACGGTAGTCCGTACGTACGCATGAACGATGTTTTCCTTTCCTTATTGTCTTGAAATGGAAGTAAGTAGATGACATACATATGTATATATATACATAAATCCAGTAGATTTATAATGTCATATATTTCATTATTATTTATTATATATACATTATAATCATTCTTAAATGGTTAACATGGAGAATGAATCTCATCGCGTCGTGGAGACGGTAGTCCGTACGTACGCACGAGCGATGATATCATTTCTATAAATATTGAATTGAATTGAAGTGGATTATACAATATATCAGAATCAATATGATGTTTTAATAACTATGTATAGTTATTCTTTACACCATTATACCCATCCATGTAAGGTGGTGGTGGAAAATAGATTACACCACGGCGTGGAGACGGTATTCCGTACGTACGCACGCGCGGTGATTTCTTTTTCCGTAGGATGGATAGATGGTGAAATAGGGTTGTTTCATACTTATAATAACATATCAGTATATGAGTGATACTGATGTTATTACTTCGTAATGAAACAACTAAAGAAGAAGAAGTTGAAGAAGAAAGAAATTGAAAAGATCGGTAATGGATATTACCTCTTCTTTGGAACGCCTCTTTGAATCCTCCACTTAGGGAACTAAGATTTGTCTTTGAAGAAGACCAGCACCTCCAGGATTATTCTAGGGAAGTGGAGAGGAGAAAATGGCAGGGTTTGGCCGAGCTTGAGTGCTCAATTTGGTGTGAGGAGGAGGGGGAGGAGGTGTCCTTTTATAGGGGAGGAGAGGGGCACCTTAGGAATATCTCAAAATATTATTTTATATTAAAGTCAAAATCGGTTTATAATGGTTCCAAAGGGTCTTATTTCGAAGCTAAAGTGTGGATGGGTCGAAATCCTATCAACCAATAGGATTTAGACAAGTTT
Source organism: Viscum album (assembly GCA_963277665.1). Classification (NCBI taxonomy): domain Eukaryota; kingdom Viridiplantae; phylum Streptophyta; class Magnoliopsida; order Santalales; family Viscaceae; genus Viscum; species Viscum album. The sequence goes on along the minus strand of OY728130.1, from coordinate 1,087,469,277 downwards.
AGGGTATTATTTTAACCTTATCAATTATATTTAACTCTAAGTTAAATAATTTAACTTTTACCATGTCTTTTTGTTTTCTTTCACTATATGGTTAATAAACTTACTATAACATGCCAAACGAACCCCAAATTGTTTATTATTAATATATATATCCTTATCTAAGTCATTTGTCCGAACCTTAGATTTTTAGGAATAAAATAACAATTAATAATATAATATTTGATTTAACAACTATTTTGTGTCAATTTTGATACTATTTGATATATGATTTTTGTGAAAGTCATAACAGAATTATATGTTCGAACCAAGTTGATTAAATCAACACTAATATATCATAGTAACCTAGAAAATTAGTTTAATTCATAAAAAGTCTCAAATTACATTTATTTTGGTGTTTATAACATCAATTATGTCAATATTTCATTAACAAGATAATTACTGCATCATCTTTGTGTCATAAATAAATTAATTTATTTGATGTCTAAAAATTACAAATAAAATACCATCATGTATTAAATCTTTTTAGCTTTCTAATTAATATTTTCAATCGAATTTATCTTATGTATAACCCCATATTATGAATGATTTACTTATTAAACTTTGATTTTAACTATTTTAACCCTTCTTTAAATAAATTAATAATAAATGTCCTAATCTAATCCAAGTGGGCCTAAATGGTCATATTTTATTCCTAAGTTTGTTTTTGGTCGAATTACACTTGTCCAATAGAATTAGGACATGTGTTAGGGTAATATTAATATCATATTTACCCTTAGTTACCCTATTTACTATTAACCGCGGTAAAAAAAATAAAATAGTTACTATTCACCAAAACATTATTTTCATCTCATTGAACCACATTTTAGTCCTTGATATTAACCGTGTCTCTCGGATTTTCGAAATTCCATTCACAGAAGCGGTAAAATTAAGTTTTATGCAAAATTCAGTTTTTAACCTACCACTTAGTGGTTTCACTATTCATCAAAAATTGAAAGTTTTCAGAAAAATACCAAAATTTCACCCTAGGCTAATTTCGATATTCTGAGTCCAAAAATGAAGTCCATTTAGAAAAATAAAATTTATAAAATTTCAAAAAGTGGTTATTACTATTCATAACGGCTAGTTTTAATAATATTTTAATAGCATATCGTTGTTTAGTGAAACTCGGTATTGCGTACTACACACGCTATCGAGGAAGGTCGCGATTGTGTGTAATGCAAGACAAGTCAAGGATGTGTGTTGTGCAAGCTCCTTTTGGTGTAGCGTACAACACAAGACATTAATAAAATTAAAAAGAATATTTTTTATAAAATCTTGGGCTGTTACATTCTACCCCCCTTAAAATGAATTTCGCCCTCGAAATTCGTCGGGGTTATAAATGGTTTACTATTTGAAAGTTTCTTTAATAGAAACCCACATAGTAAAAGGGAATACCAAAACATGGTTTTAAAAACTAAAGTATGAAATGTAACGATTACCCAAATAAACTAATCACTGGGTTTCCACATAGGTGAAAATATGGATATGGAAGAGAAATCTAAGCATCATGTTCTGATGGAGAGTGGTAGAGAACATGGCTATGGAAAAGCCAGTAATCACAAATCCATAAATTTGTGATGATATAAGGTACCATCTGATTCATCAGGTATAAGAGAACTAGGACAACATTTTTGGTTTTCAAGATCATTTCCCTAAAGTTAAAGAATTTGAATTAGAATAAATACTTACTTTATTTTGGTACAATCTCACTGTTGTTCGTGCCTTTAACAATTTCCACTTCATCTCTTAAATAAATGAAGTTGAATTTGTTATTCGTGAAGTGTTAGCAGATCATGTGATAGAATGACGGGTCATTCCATCTGTTTCAAACAAAAGGTTAGCAAAATTATATACATAAGTTGATCTATAGTGAGATTAATCACATATGGACTTATACTTCATATATCATACTTCTTAATATAATAAAACTAGTTTCTACTAAACAGGGACTTCCTGTAGGCCAGTGGTAGGCGATAAAGGCCAGTCGCATTTCGGTTGTGGGTTCGATTCCCATAGCCTTGTCCGAAGCGATGGGCTGTCGCCCATCCTGCAGGTTGTCCTTTTTCTAAAACTACATTACTATAACATCTCATCAATAATATCGAAAATCTTCTATCCTTAAACAATACTAACTTATGTCCAACATAATCCATTCTAATCTTTAGGCTTATCCATAATACTACAGTCCACTCTCATAATATAGTGAAAACAATTACCAGAGATTTAACACCATCGTCGATCCCCATATATCATAAGATATGTTTTGTTGGTCACACTCCAAACATTCAAAGTCCTTAATCATGTATTCTCTTGAATACCCATTGAACCTTAGTGAAAACATGAATGCAGTTAAAAGTTAACTCTTTCCACATACCAAAATCCAAAAATTCTCTATACTCAAACCATGATATAACCTTCTCCTTATATCAGTCATGAGCTCATGAATACAATCAAACACCTCATTATCTTATTATTCCTTCATTATGCGCATATCATCTAAATTCCAAAAATATCTGAATAACCTTTCATGGATAGTGGTACCATTAATCATACACTTTCATAACTCAAGGAAAGACAATAGAGTAACAATCCTTAGATGTCTCTTTATTCCATAGTACCATGAGATTTCTTATACAACATTACACATGATAAACATGTAATCATTCCACTACATTCTTAAACCATTGACCGAGCTTCAAAAATTCTTTCATCTCACATATCATTTGTAGTCTCTTCATCATCATCCACATAAATACTACCCATATGACCATACTGATTCTCTTCATGGGTCTTTCCCTTAGGGCATTTGTTTGCATAATGCCCATACATTCCACATTTAAAACACTTAACCATTTTTGATGTCTTAGCAATACCATTATCCTCATCCATGGTGTTAACTGAACCTTTTCCTTTGCACTTACTTGCTTTGTGTCCTTCTTTTCCACACCCAAAGCATCTTCCAGTTCCCTTGAAACATTCTCCTTGATGCCTCTTCCCACATGATTTACATAGGGAAATTGAACTTTCTTTCCTCTATGATCATCATGAAACTCCATCTTTCTCTTATTAGCCGAGTTAGGAAACTTACCAAATTTTACTTTATTGATCATATTATGAGATTGCTGATTCGGCATAATAATGATGTTTGGACTTCCAAATCCCATTTCATTTGGTTGCTCATGAAGAATATCATTCCATTGGCCATCATATCCTCCATTATCGTAAATCACCTTGTTTCCAACCATTTTCTAAAACCCAAAAAGAATAGTGTGAGAGGCAAAAATCATAATAAAGGGGAAATATCTAACATCTTTGGTTTAATATAATATCGTTACCATAGTTCTAGGACTGTATCTTATACGTATACTTATCCTTAGGGACATCCCTAGACATACCTTAGAAATATCTCTAGGGATCTCACTAATGTTTTCGCATCCTAGTTTCCAAAGGTTGACTAAACCTTTCCTCTGATACCAACTGTAGAGACCCATATCTTGACGTACATGTACATTACATTACTTTTGCGGAATACTTAGTACATAACAAAAACACACACACAAGGATCGTAATAGTTTAGTGTCTTTGGAAACTCGGAATAAAATCTTCTAATCGTGGGGAAAGATCTTCAACATCTCCCATAAAGATCTTCCCTTTTTTTTTACCTAAAACCTTTCTTTATATCCTGGGGAAAATAAAACATAAAAGGGTGAGCTCAAATGCTCAGTAAGGGTAAACAAAAGAAATATCAATCACATAATTTTCATAAGAACATAACCTTTTTTGGAAATCTTAACCTGCAAAAGAGAGCATAATTTCATAACATGGGATAAATCATAGTAGTGAAATGAAATCATAACTTAAAACATTACTCATTGTGGAATACACACATAATCATAGAGAATCATTTCTTGTTAGTCAAGACTCATTGCCAAGACTATCTTAGTGGACAAAGTCCCTTTCTGAATCGAGTAATCCTCGTTTCAGTCCTGTTTCACTGAACCGGTATAACCTACCATTCCAGCCATGTCTATCTCATGAGATATAAAATCTTTACCCAATGCATTGGAGGGAGATATAGGTCCCACCCATCTCTTAATGAATCCTTTCTTATGTGTGCCACAAAATCATAAATCATACATCATTGCATAACCCATGTAATAAAAATGGGATTCTTAAACAACATGACATCATAAAACCATTCATATAAGATAAAGGAATTCATAAACATAATTCCATCACAACATAGTCAAATCAATGTAAAAATATGGATAGAAACAGAACCCTTTATTATCTTATATGGAAAATAATTTTGATAAAACACTTGAATTGAATTCTTGAGGAAAATATCCTTTTTTCTTCAAAATCAATTTCTTTTCACAAAACATCATGCAATTTTAAAAGAAAGAGATTTTATTGAAAATAGTCATGAAATCTTTTAGAGGAAGCTTCATGAAAATAAGGCTTTATAAAACAGTATAAATCCATTCGTGCCGTATAAGTTAAAAAAAACATTCTTCGTACTTTTGTCGGAAAAGTCAAAAAGTACCTCGTATAAAAAAACGACAAAAGATTCCTTTCATATCTTTTACTAAAAACTCATAGAAGGGTAAAATTGGATTTAAACAATTGTAGGTGGATGTAAATAATATTATATATTGAGAAAACATGGATGTGGATGATAAAATACATCCTAGTAAATACCAACGTATAAACAATCTCGGATAAAAATGAGATTGTGATATTTCCCTTACCTTAGGTCCGACTTGCTTGTACGTGTCCGAACCTCCTGTATAATGATTTAAATCATGTTATTGACTTATTACAGAATCATATTCATTGTTATGATATCATATATGGTTCACTTATGACATTATATTACCCGTTCTTTTGTAAATTCCATGTTAAAGAAGCGTTTTGGGTTAAATCGTTCCATTTATCGTAGGTGTTTTGACTTGTTGTTCTTGACATCATTATTACTTATATCATGATTTACTCACTTCCAGAATATAAAATATGATTTATATATCATATATATTCAGTATATATATATATATATAATAGGTCGATAAATAAAATGAAAAACACCGTTCATGGAGACGGTAGTCCGTACGTACGCATGAACGCTGTTTTCCTTTCCTTATTGTCTTGAAATGGAAGTAAGTAGATGACATACATATGTATATATATACATAAATCCAGTAGCTTTATAATGTCATATATTTCATTATTATTTATTATATATACATTATAATCATTCTTAAATGGTTAACATGGAGAATGAATCTCATCGCGTCGTGGAGACGGTAGTCCGTACGTACGCACGAGCGATGATATCATTTCTATAAATATTGAATTGAATTGAAGTGGATTATACAATATATCAGAATCAATATGATGTTGTAATAACTATGTATAGTTATTCTTTACACCATTATACCCATCCATGTAAGGTGGTGGTGGAAAATAGATTACACCACGGCGTGGAGACGGTATTCCGTACGTACGCACGCGCGGTGATTTCTTTTTCCGTAGGATGGATAGATGGTGAAATAGGGTTGTTTCATACTTATAATAACATATCAGTATATGAGTGATACTGATGTTATTACTTCGTAATGAAACAACTAAAGAAGAAGAAGTTGAAGAAGAAAGAAATTGAAAAGATCGGTAATGGATATTACCTCTTCTTTGGAACGCCTCTTTGAATCCTCCACTTAGGGAACTAAGATTTGTCTTTGAAGAAGACCAGCACCTCCAGGATTATTCTAGGGAAGTGGAGAGGAGAAAATGGCAGGGTTTGGCCGAGCTTGAGTGCTCAATTTGGTGTGAGGAGGAGGGGGAGGAGGTGTCCTTTTATAGGGGAGGAGAGGGGCACCTTAGGAATATCTCAAAATATTATTTTATATTAAAGTCAAAATCGGTTTATAATGGTTCCAAAGGGTCTTATTTCGAAGCTAAAGTGTGGATGGGTCGAAATCCTATCAACCAATAGGATTTAGACAAGTTTAGGGTATTATTTTAACCTTATCAATTATATTTAACTCTAAGTTAAATAATTTAACTTTTACCATGTCTTTTTGTTTTCTTTCACTATATGGTTAATAAACTTACTATAACATGCCAAACGAATCCCAAATTGTTTATTATTAATATATATATCCTTATCTAAGTCATTTGTCCGAACCTTAGATTTTTAGGAATAAAATAACAATTAATAATATAATATTTGATTTAACAACTATTTTGTGTCAATTTTGATACTATTTGATATATGATTTTTGTGAAAGTCATAACAGAATTATATGTTCGAACCAAGTTGATTAAATCAACACTAATATATCATAGTAACCTAGAAAATTAGTTTAATTCATAAAAAGTCTCAAATTACATTTATTTTGGTGTTTATAACATCAATTATGTCAATATTTCATTAACAAGATAATTACTGCATCATCTTTGTGTCATAAATAAATTAATTTATTTGATGTCTAAAAATTACAAATAAAATACCATCATGTATTAAATCTTTTTAGCTTTCTAATGAATATTTTCAATCGAATTTATCTTATGTATAACCCCATATTAAGAATGATTTACTTATTAAACTTTGATTTTAACTATTTTAACCCTTCTTTAAATAAATTAATAATAAGTGTCCTAATCTAATCCAAGTGGGCCTAAATGGTCATATTTTATTCCTAAGTTTGTTTTTGGTCGAATTACACTTGTCCAATAGAATTAGGACATGTGTTAGGGTAATATTAATATCATATTTACCCTTAGTTACCCTATTTACTATTAACCGCGGTAAAAAAAATAAAATAGTTACTATTCACCAAAACATTATTTTCATCTCATTGAACCACATTTTAGTCCTTGATATTAACCGTGTCTCTCGAATTTTCGAAATTCCATTCACAGAAGCGGTAAAATTAAGTTTTATGCAAAATTCAGTTTTTAACCTACCACTTAGTGGTTTCACTATTCATCAAAAATTGAATGTTTTCAGAAAAATACCAAAATTTCACCCTAGGCTAATTTCGATATTCTGAGTCCAAAAATGAAGTCCATTTAGAAAAATAAAATTTATAAAATTTCAAAAAGTGGTTATTACTATTCATAACGGCTAGTTTTAATAATATTTTAATAGCATATCGTTGTTTAGTGAAACTCGGTATTGCGTACTACACACGCTATCGAGGAAGGTCGTGATTGTGTGTAATGAAAGACAAGTCAAGGATGTGTGTTGTGCAAGATCCTTTTGGTATAGCGTACAACACAAGACATTAATAAAATTAAAAAGAATATTTTTTTATAAAATCTTGGGCTGTTACAATGTGCATCACCCAATGGTGGAATAAAATAAACTATAACAAGAATAAACTAGAATAACATATTTCATCCCAGGTAATTTTGGTTTCCTTAGTACATGGGTAAGCTACTTTGAGGAAAAATTTCATTATCAATCATCAAAACATACATAATATACTGTCTAACATTACTAATGATAAGATAAAAGGAAATAAATCCCTATAATACCACATTAAAATGTCCTGACCTGAGAGCCACTAAATGGTGCCAAAAGATGGTGGGTCACAAGGCCTCAAGAATGCCTTACCATAATCCAGTGGCTTCTGAATAGAAATTAGGGTCTATGATGGAAAGGTGGGGAGACTAAAACCTTATAATCAGATTAACACAACTAAATCGTAAATGAATACAAGGAGAAAGTATAATATCCACCAACAAAAAAAGGTAAATCATCCAGAAAACAATAATTATAATCATGGATATGGATAGGGACACATACAAAATGATATGTATGTCATGGATCTACAAAAAAGACAAGAAATACAAGTAAATAGGTATCCAATAAAATATATGTATCAAAATTACAAAATGAAAATAATAAAGTATCTCCAAACAGAATCTGGATCCATTGCCCAATACTCGTATCCCTTACTCCAATAAAAAAATCAATCAAGAATCACTATACGGGTGTTTCCCCCTATCTCTACTTGTGTCCATGAAGTCTGTTCGGGTACCGAACAATGACAAGAATAGGGTTTGAGATAATACTTAGCAGGACACCACTAATGGTGTCTTTAAAAAGTACAATATTTGATTATAAGACAAATATCTATGAAAATATAATAGGAGTAACAATAATAAATGTATAATCAATAATATCCAGTCTTCTAATGTTACTGTGATCAAGCAACCATATCATAAGTGTAATATCTTGACCCTGAGATAAGGAATGTCCTAGATTGATTTTTTTTTGGTTTACGTAATTTTTCTAGGAACATGGATATGTCTTTAGGGTATACGAGGTTTTTGGGACATGGAAAAGAATAAAAAGAGACCACTCTTTTCTAAGAGCATGGTTGGTGCATAGTTAGTAGTAACCATGCACTCTAACCATACAACCTACTGAAGAGGTCACCTAGTTGGGGAAACCATGTAGAGTGTAATATGAGACTATGTGGATAAATATTCCCTTGGAATGTGGTGAGATCATGGACACCACATGGTTATTAAAACCATGATGGTGTTTAGGAAAACCGTGCAGCTTTGTATCCTATTGGATAGAGAGAACCACATGGTTAGCACACAGTTTAACCAACAGTGTGACCAAACTGTGAACTTCTTAAAAATGGGTAAATTAACATTCTCTATCTTGTGTTTATTTTTTATTCCATTATTATACGCCCCATTAAACCCCTATTTTCTAGGGTAAAAAAATAGCCTCCTCCTCCAAGGATGTTTCTCCCTTAATTATTAGGCGTTTTGAGTGTCATTTAGTGTGAATCAAATCTACAGGTAATTATTCAACTTTTTTTCCATACATTTTGCAGAATATGTGTGGTTTATTTTTTTCTATCCCTTTGATAACCTAAAACCCTATTTTCCCATATATTATATTTTTTTATGTTAAGGGTTTTTTGGTCTAGGATCAGGGTCCAGGGTTGGGAGAGCAGTTTTGTACGAACCTGAGGTGGGTGGTCTACAAGATTTTTCCCATAGTCTTAATGTTGTATAAGTGTATGTGAATGTGATTATGTAATTCCTTTCTATATTTTAATTTCATTGAATAAGGTAAGTAATTTATGCCTTATATTGAGGTGCATGACCCTTCACGGGCCTTGTTTTTTTCATTGATGATGTGAGACTGAACCTAGGGCTACCCATGGGGTATGCCAAACCCTTTAAAATGGTGAAATGAATTGGTTAAAGATGATATAGAACAATTACGATTATGAATGGGTTGAAATTTTTAATTTCTATATATAAATGGTTAAATAAATAATTGAAATGATTATATGTGGTATTTTTGAAATGCATAAGAGGCTTCTAAAATTGTTAAAATTATGTGTCTTATTTTTTGATCTAATCATGGTTTTCTATGAAGGAAATCATGTTTTAGAAGGGGTTTATTATTTAAAATGAGATTTTGACCTCAAAGTTATTTGAAATGGGATTTTTTAATAGGTTTTGGAGGATTATGTATAATTAAGTTGTGTTGGAATGGGAAATAACACATCCAATAAGGTATAAAATGTTGAGTAACTTGATCCAGGAGTGTATGTTGTTTTGAAGGATTTGATTTTCCTAGTCATTGAACCCGGATGGAGTTATGGATCAGAAGTAATAGTAATTTGAAGATAGGATGCTAAAGATGATTCATGAATCCTTTTTCCAAAGCCAGTTCAAGGATGTTTGTTTCCAGGAGCTCTTTCTGTGAACGTGTGAATCCATTATGGTGTTTATCCCTGAGTCTAATGATGATTTGTGACCACACGAAATATTGAAGGTCTTCCTTTGGAATTCAAAAGGATTTTTTCCCATTTTATAATCGCCCAAATTATCTTCTAAATGCATCAAATATTTTTAATTCTTATTACCTATAAATACTCCCATAATTCCTTCATTAGGAGGAGGATATGTTTCCAGGCTACGGCCTCATGCAATCAATTTGTGAGGCTCATGCGCTTTGTGAGACCATCTTTAATGAAGATACTTGGAATCATGAAACCTCATATATTGTGTTATTGAGAGCCTCTAACATAGGTGGAGATTCCTTTCATGAAGTCCCTTTCCCTTCACGAAGGAAGAAGGCCCTATGAGGCACTTGATGCATTGCGAAGCACTCCCCCTGGGAATTAGAACATCCTTTGTGAGACCCTATGCTCCAGAAAGAACCATCCTTCAAGATAAATGTAGATTTTAAAGCCCTATCTCTCATGATGCATTGATCTTCACAAATCCCCATTCTTTGTGAAGCCCTATCCATCACAAAGCTACTACCTCTATGCCCGTTGGACCATATCGTGTGGCATGTACCCTTGCACCCCTGCTTGGGATTAGTGCCAAGCTATGGTCTCAGGCCTCTAGACCAATACATTCACTACCATCATTGACACCCATGAAAAATGGAGAGCCATACCATCTATGATTTGGGTCGGGTCGATGACATTTTTTGTTGTGCCTTTATACAAACCCAATATCCACCCCACATATTACAATGATTAGAGATACTCCTATATACCTCATGAAATATCTTGATTTGATATACTCCTCTTGGTCATTTTCCCATGCCATGAGAAGATATTATCATATTAGATTCTCATAGTAAATTGAGTCAAACCATTCCTCAATCATATACTAAAACCTCATCCCCCGGATTATATGTTGGGTTGAACCGTGATGGGACACTCTACTGTAACCCCCTCACCAGCCATTTCTAGGAATTTTTATTACATAGTACTCAATACATAGCTTCAAACTATATCATACCCTATCAGTCATTAATAGTATTCCTTATGTATCAAGCATAATATTCCTCACACCATGATCATGAGAAGACACCCCTTAGTCCTCACTACATGACTTTAAACTATATCACACCCTATCATTCAAGAATAGGATGCCTCCTGTGACAAACCCGAGATTCCTTACCCGTAAATAAAAATATTCCAAGTAGCCCTCATTACATGAATTTGAACTATAGTAAACCCTATCATTAGAGAATAGTATTCCTCTTGTGACAAATAATATATTCTTTTTGTGTCAAGTCTGAGATGCCCCATACCATGATCATGAGATGACCACCGAACAACTACCATGGGCCTCCTCATCTAGTGTAAACCAAAATATTATCTTTCTTGATCTATTAGCAATCTGATATGATTTATCAGTCTAACACGAGGATTATAAAAGGAAACCCATTACATAATCGACACATATTACGTCATTTAGTATGATGTTAAACTATAATATTACCTCATAAAATGCACATGGGATTTCATCATGACCTAACATGAGGAAGACATGAAGGGAAAATCCCATTCTTAATCAAAAACCACATCCTATATACTCCTAGAAAATCATGGGAAAATCCCACACGTAAGGCCCAAACATATCATTACTTCTCCCTATTAGCACGTTGGTCGCTCCAATGTGAAAGCCCCAACCACATCCTCACTACTGCTAGTAGCACATATGCCTTCTTTATAGATTTAATCCCAAAAATTCATTCAAATGGGGATCCTCTTTAGTTATAAGCCTCAAAACGTTCATAACAATGTGTGATTTTATTCCCAACCAATTGGGATATATAGGAAGCCTCCCTATGGTCTATACCCAACATCCACATCCATCCTAGGTTTCTTTTAACCACATACTTGGTAAAATAATTCCCCTCACCAAGGATACAATATATCCTCTAGGTTCCTCGGGTAGCTCAATTCATAATCCCCACACCAAAATCCATCATAGATTAATACTCTTATGAAGGGAATCTTCCATGTGTAATCCGCACACCATCCCTCATCGATGATCCCTTTAAGACATGAGTATCCTTACCTCATGACATTAAACTACATGTAATAGTCCTCTCACATGACCTTAAACTTTTGCATTAAACCATGTGGGTTTTGATCCCTATATTCTAAACATGGAATGCATGATGAATCCCTATGATTGAATCCCATCCAATGGTAAAATTAGGTTCTCCCTCCAAGGGATGAACCTCCTCAATTTTCCCCAAGGGATGTTCTAATCAAATCCTCACATCTTATTCAAGTTCCATCCCAACCAATTGTAAACTTAGGTGCTCCCACCTAGAGATAAAACATCACGATATACCTCAAGGGGCATTATGTTCAACTACTTTGGTATTATTTATAGGGTATCCTGACCAATTCTAAACTTCAATAATCCCTCCTAGATATGCATATCCTTGATCTCTCTTATGAGGCATTCTGATCCATCCATCCCATATTTTCTACAAGGGGTGTTCTAATTCATATCTACTAGATCCATCTCAAGGGGAATTCTGATCCATCCAACCCATATTTGTCTCATGGGGAATTTTGGTTCACATCACTGGGATCCATATCCTGGGATTTCCTGATCAACCTCCTAGGTTAATCTCCATGGAGTGTTCCCATCCATCAGGTGTGACATCATCCCTATTAGGGACAAACATCATTGATCAACCTCAATAGGGTGTTCTAATCAACCTTTTCCCATCTTTTCAACATGTTAAACTCATGAACTATCTCGCGATGTTGCATCATGGAAAACCTGGGGAATTATGAGGTGAAATACTTGGAAGATATATGCCCACGACAATAGATACCTCATGAAAAACATGGTATGCCTAATGTGAATTCCTTGGAAGATATACACCTTCAGTGTTTGATACATCATGATCGATACAAGTTGCCTTGGGTTTTGTTCCTAAGACGCCTCCATGATATTCCCTCCCATGAATAATATTCACAGGTTCCCAACACCATGTTTCTAGAGATTCCCACACATGTTAAATTTTAACATCTTCTCTAAAGAATGTTTACCAAACCTATAAAATAGAATCAACATAATAATCGGTGTCTACAATAATATTAAACTAGGAATGAGTTTCATGAACTTGACTCAAATCTATGAGGGAGAACTGGCCTGGGAAATGAGTTCTAAGGAGGAATATATGGAAGGAGAAATCAACATCCCATAATCCCATTTAGATCAAGGAGCAGACATCATCATTGAAAGTGATGAAATCCACCACATTTGAAAAGAGGGAAAACATGGAAACAAGCATGCTAGTGCACATTAACATGCAAGCGATGGTCCTAAAAAGTATAAAAAATGGTGTGGTTCCCATTTGTGTGAAAATTATTCAATGGATCCTTTAAATGGTTATAAATGGAAATTAAATCGATATGGATTGATTTAGTTTTTCAAAAAGGGTATCCCTTGTTTTAAGGGGTGGATTATTGAAGTTTTTAAAAGTGGATTTGGTTTTCATGTTTTATACCATAAGAAAAGGGTTGGGTCTTATTTATTCCATTATTTGGTTTCAAGAATATATTGGGACCTCAGCTGTAGAAATGATAAAATGGTTAAATGCAATGAATGGTTAAAGAAGCATGTATATGGGATAGATAGTATGAGTGGGGTATTAGAACAAGGATATACTACCATGAGTTAGGCTAGATAAGTGCTTTATGCCCCACCAATTTATTATGTGATTAGGATGTCAGACTGAGTCTCCTCATCACTAGTTTGGGCTAGACCGATTCTCTAGGCCCACTGATGTTTTTCATAGTTTAGGATATTGGATTGTGCCTCTATGAACCTAATGTTGGCATGGTTTTATGTTACACACTAATGCACTATGATCCAAAAGTATAGAGATGATATGGCTACCTAAACTTTTCTATGAGGTACATGGTTAAATTTAATTTATTAGTGAATTCCCCCTTATGAAAAAAAACATGTCCCCCCTTAAGCTATGTATTAGGCTCTTGGTATGACCATAACTAGTTTGGTTGGTTTGTTAATACTTTAAAACATCAAATATAATAAAAGGTAATTAAAAATGTTTGAATGTTTGAATGTTCCATAATTTCTTTGTTTATTTATTTCACCCTGATTTATGAATACACTATTGTATAGAATCATTATTTATTTAGACACCATTGGTGGTGGCTAACTTATTTGTAATCAAACCCTCCTTAGGATTCAATGGCACTTGGGTACCAAAGAAGATGCTACTTTCTTGTTTGAATTGGTTGAAGACCAGGACCTAGTGTTTAGTTTGTGCATGGGATGATGGGTTGGTGCATTGTATGATAGGACTGGCTTGGACTGAGGTCCATGATCATGTTTTTTCATAGTTTTTATATTTTTTTTTACTTCTATGATAGACTGAAATTTATGGTACCCTTCATATTCTTATAGAATATTTTACTTGGTAACTTGTTATCTCTTCTCGTATGTTTTCCTTTTAGTTTTAATAATGGTTCTTAAAAATTTGATACAATTTATACTATTTTTTTACTCTAATAAGTGGTTATAGTCTCCCCATTTACTTTATATACCCTCATTTCTAGCCAGTAGCCTCTGAAATATGGGGAGGCGCGCCACAGGTCCTACAATGATCCGACTAGTGGTACCAGCTATAGTGGATCCCATTATAGGGTGTTACAATGTGGTATTATAGAATTTTTCTTTTGTTTTAATATTTGGATCATGGTATATATGATATTAGTATCTTTTTTTGGATTGGTAATAAGCTTGTTCTTGGGTGCTTTATTCCTCACAAACAAGGGGAAACCCAAGTTTCTAGGGGAATGAATTGATGTTATATTTTGTGATTTTATGTTTCATTGATACTTCCTCCTTGATTGGTACAATAGGGGTGATTTTATTGATTTATAAGATTTTGTTTCTTGTCTTGGTATGATAAGAGAGGGTGTGTGGGTTTATGCATCATTCTAGGCACATAGGATTGATAGGTTATTCGTATATCACCTAATAGTGATAGTTCCTTGGGATTCATATTATATTAGTGTGATTTCTAACTGTGATTTATGTCTATTATACTATTCATGAAATTATTATTAATGAGAATATTTTGAAAAAAAATTGAGTAAAGATATTTTTTTGAAATTTTTTGTAATTAAAGTGTTTTGAAATGTGAATCTTCTAGTTTAAAATAGTAAAGCTAGAATTTAGAAAGTATATTGGAAATGATAAAAAAATTGGGACACTAAAATGGGTATCCCTAGAGTTGTGATCAAACATATAGTATTGGTGGTTTGATTAGTGAGTGGAACCTAGTTTTAGACATTGGTTATTGATCATGAGACTTGTTGGGTTTTTTTGTGTTGTTTAAACAGGGATACGATTGTTGTACCTTCAGTAGGGTTGTGACCATGGGGCTATGAGGTGTTATACTATATCATAAATGTGATAAGGCTCATGAATGTTTTATTGGACCTTGAAATTATTGTATTGGTCATGATTCCATTCAGAGTAGTTGTGTTGCATTTGACATGGAACCTAGGGTAAGTTGTTGGGTTTGGTGCGTTATGCATTGTGTGTTTGAAATGGGGTTAGGATTGCAGCTCATGAGTAGTGATTTATTGGGGTTTAATGCATATAAGTTAGAAGGAGGTAAAGTTTCCTTTTCTAGAAGTGAATCTAATTTATGGAGTCAATATCATTTGATCTTTGAGGATGACATGTGAGGAAGGTCAGTTGGGTTGTCAGTATTTTCGGTTCATGAGGTAGTGGTGGAGGTTTTGAGATTTTTCTAGTGACATGTATAGAGTATTGTCTAGTGTCGTTTTATCCTAGAAGTATAAATAAGAAATAAAATTGGTTTAGAGATTAAAATTGGGTTGTGGTCAGGCACATGTGATATTTGGGAATCAAAGTAAACTATGAGGGAGTTTATCACAATGCTACCAGTGCCTTGAAATTTGAAGCATGTGTGAGTGGTTCAGAGGTGTAATAGATGCATGGTGGGTGCCATTGAATTTTGATAAGGTTCATCGTTGTGGCTTGGTATCTTTATTAGGGAAGCATTTGCGTTATTGTGGTTGGTTATAAGGTCGGTTTTAGAAGTGTCAAGATCATTTGGGTTCCTAAACCATCTGTTTTGATGATGATTAATGATGGATTTAGTGTTGAATTTAGTATGACAAGAAAGGGGTGAACAAAATATTAGTGGACTCTTTTGTTATGAAAGTGACACCTGGGGAGAGGTGTGGTCACATATATGATCTTGTTATGTGAAGGGTGGGGTTTTAGTATAGGAATATTGATAATTCTTCATGTATGATTAGGTTAATGGACTAGGAGGCATAATTTTTTTGTATAAGTTGGTGTTTAAGCCTAGTTATGCTAATGTTAGAGAAAATGGGGTATTGATTCAGGTTTGATTAGTGGTTTCTAGAAAGGGATTGACCTTGAGTTTTCTAATGAGGTCCATATTTGGGAAGGAGTTGGGGATGCATGATGTCATTTGGGACATGTTAACAAGTGCTCAGGATAAGCACCCATCATTTTAGTGGAAAAAAGTGGGAAGAACTCGTTATGTAGGGACAAAATTTAGTTTTGTATTGGTTTGGTGGATTGTGTTTTTTTCTTTGTGAGTCACCAGGGTCATTTTGGAATAATTGAGTGGTGTGGTGGTAGTAGTGCCAAAGGGAATATTGGGACAAGACTTCTTGGTGGAGATTTGTGGGGAAGTGGTGAATTTTGGTTTGGAAATACCACTATATTAGATGGTTGGGGTTTGGTGAGCCATTTGAGGGAAAGGAATATGGGCCTTACTAGTGGTATAAATTGCACCTTTAGTGAGAAGGAAAAAATGAACTGGTTTTGGTGGTTTCTTCAACGACATATTAACGCGCTTGCACGACTGAGATTATCATGCCCAATATATTGACATCGTCCAAGGTACAATGAGAGAGAATTTTTTATCAATAAATCTACTAAAGGTTTTTTTTGTATGAATGGAATTATGGATGGTTTCTAACTTATAGAATGTTAAAAGTGAAGTTGGGTAATGGGTGGTGCACCATCTCTCATCTCCAAATGAGGTTTGTGTGGTGGTTTTCTTGGTAGAAAAATAAATGTTTTCATTCTCAGAATTTTGGGATGGGTAATGGTAAATGTTTTAGTTTGTTTCTCAAGTAAGGGTGAGATGTCCATGTCTACTTCTAGGGATTTGTTGTAATGGGGGAGGGATCCTTGATGGGAGTAATTTCTTGAGGAAAGTAGTGGAAATGAAACTCCTACGATGGGGAGTGATATATCAATATTAGATTCATGGATCAGATCATAGGTTTGGCATGATATTATCAGGATTTCAATGATAAAAAAGATGAGGTACGTGTTTGGACTCCTCAGAAAGGCCATGTGTACCATGGATGTGGTGGTTTATCAAGATATGCATTGGTCTCCATATTAGGGTGGTTCTAAAAGAAATTTTATTATTTGTGTCTGAGATGTATTATTGGGTGCAATAGAGAATGATGATGGTTTGAAAAGTATTGGATTCTTCAACATTGGTATTTCACCATAAGTCAGGGATAAAATCTTGTTGGTGTGTTTGGATGGTGGTTTTATAACTTCAGTAAGAGGGAAGTGTGTCCAGGAAAAGTGATAACATGCCAATAGTGGGAGTCAGGCATTTTGTGATGAGTTTTATGGGTATGATCTGACATGTCTTAGTAAAATGGAATGTAATTAGTGAGTTATAATTCAACATTGGTGGGTGTTTTGAAATGATAAGTGTGTTTCAAAAAATGGAAGTGTGTTTTGAGTAAGAATCAAGTTGCCTTTTGTTAATATATGTATAGTGGAGGTGAATCCATTGTTGGTGGTTTTGATTTCATGCCTAAATGCTGATATTGGTAGATGTTCTCATTGTTACTTGGGCATAGTTTGTTGGGAAACATGTCAGGTGTGTTGTGGATACTTGAGTTGTGGTCCTAATGGTCCTTTTTCTGATGGAGGATGTTCCAAACACTGAAAGATGAGGTTGGTGAGGTAAATCATATGGTGGGGAAACCCGTAAGGGGAGAGTGGTCATTTGATGATGTGAACAATGTTATGGGTTGGATGGGGTCAGGTATGTTCCATATTCGTGTTCTAGTTTTAAAAATTATAATTGGATCAGTTTTGTTTGGTTGAGTTCCTTGATATGAAGGATGTTCTTTAGTTTTGTTTTGGGCGTTCATATAAGGAATGAGGCCTATAGGCCTTGATTTGTGGACTTACGTAGGTCAGGGAGTTCACTGGATAATCATATATTCCTTTATATAGAACTAAGTATTTTGGGCCAGGAGTTGCAGAGTGGTTTGGTCCAGTAGAGAACTGATTGAATCTTTCATGATAATATGGTGCTTTGTATGATATTCTCTTATGTTTTTACATAGGTGACGTTACCTCAGATTCCTTAGGGGATTATTGTGGTTGATTTTGGGTTTGATATTGAAGCGTCCTTTATGGGGTATTGGGATAGTGATGTGGGTCATGAAGGGGGAACATTCTTCGGGGTAGGATTATTTCTTTAGTTTGGGTGTTGTGATGAAATGGTTGTGCTTATAAGGAATATTGCAAGAGGAAGGTCAGTAGGTGGGTCATATGGCCTGACCACTTGTATTGTAGCATGGTGTTTCTTGGTAATGTAGCATGATGGTAATCTAATATAATCTAGGGAGATTGTAATATCCTCGACCTAAGATAAGGTATATCCCAGATTGAATGGTTTTGGTTTAAGAAATTTTTCTCGAGAGTAGGATAAGTCTTAGGGGTGTCCTGATGGTTTATGACATGAGACAAATGGGGAAATAGGATAATCTATGCCGAGTAAATGGTTGGTGCATGATTAGTAGCAATTGTGTGCCACAACTGTGTGGCATGGAGAAGGGGGTGCACTTTTGGGGAAACTATGAATAGTGGACCAGGAGACCGTGAAACTCAAGATTCCCTTTGATAGTGGCAAGTTCATGGCCACAACATGGGGCTTTGAACCATGTGGGTGGCTAGGAAAACTATATGGCATGGTTTCCTCTTATATAAAAGGAACCACATGATTAGTGCATGGTTTTCCAACAGTGTGACCAAACCATGCGCCTATTTAAAAATGAGAAAATTCCCATTTCCCTCCAGATATTATTTCTTTATTCACCAATTTTTACTCTATTTTACCCCTATATCTATGTTGAAAAACCTGCAGCCTCCACCTCCTTTATTGATGTTTTACCCTAAATTCAAAGGCATTTGGAGTGCTGTTTAGTGTGAATCAAATCTCTAGGTAATTCTTCGACTATGTTTCCTTAAATTTTCTATAATAGAAATGGTTGAATGTTTTCTATCCTTCTAAAATAATAAACCCCTATTTTTTGTAGCAGATTATATATTGTGATGTTAATGGATGTTTAGTCTTGGATTAATGACCAACGATGGGCAATCCGTTTTCTATGAACATGCGGTAGGTGGTCTACAAAATGTTACCTATATTATTAATTATTTATAAGTGTATTTGGATGTTCCAACATATTGAATTTCTTCAGTTTAATGTTTAAGACTAAGGAATTAATTTGGACCTTAGATTGAGGTGTGAGACCCTTTATGGACCTCATTGGGTCAATTAATGATGTGAGACCAAACATATGGCTACCCATGGGGTATTCCAAACCCATTAAAATGGTGAAAAAAATCTGTAAAAGTTGATATTAATCAATTATGATAATGAATGGATAAAAAATAAAAATTGGTATATGGGAATGGTCGAAGGGATAATTGGAATGATTATATGTTGGATTTTTTGAAATAACTAAGAGGATTTGGAAGTGGTTTAAATTATGTGTTTTTGATTTTGATCTAGTGATGGTTTTCAAGGAAGGAAATCATGTTTTTGAAAGGGGTACATGATTTAAAATTAGGTATTGAACTCAAAGTGATTTTAAAAGGGGTTTTATAAATAGGTTTAAAATAATTATTTTGAATGATGAAATGTTTCCCATTTTTGTGAAAATGATTCAATGACTCTTATAAATTGTTTTAAATAAAAATGAAATTCTTATGGCTTGGTATATTTTTTCAAAAAGGTTGGCCCATGTTTTAAAGGTTGAATTCTATATTAAAGAACTATGTATGGATTACATGAACTACGCACAACATAATATTTTTCATTCTCTACATGGTATATCAAGGATAGCTTGTGTAGCATGCAACAATTACTTTCCTCTATGGCTTGTGTAACACGCATAGATGAGGTTTACCAAAAAACAATATATTATTAAAATATTATATTAAGACATAAAATAGATGTTATTTTATCAGTTATGAATAGTACTAAATAATTTATTAAAACCCATGTTAAAAAAAATATATAAATGAATTCATTAGTTATAATGAACCAATTAAATATAAATGTAATATTTATATAAAAACCAATTTTTATGCTCACAAAGTTGTTTTACCCTAATAAATTAAATTAAATACAATTAGTGAGTGATATTAACATTATAAAAATATTATATATTTAATAAAATAATTTTTATATTCATCCAATATATTCGATAGACATAATATAAGAACAAACCCAATTTTATGCTTAAAAACCTGTATTTTCATAAAGGTTGTTTTACCGCCTTTTAATGGAGTCCCCATTTTAAATTCAATTTATGAAAATTTTATAGATTTAATATGTTAAAATAAACTTTATCCTTGTTAGTGAAACATAAAAATTTTTCTAGGATAAATTTTTGGTATTTTTCTAATAGATTTCATTTTTTAAATAATTGTTAAAAATACTAGATTTTAACTCAAAACTATATTTTCATAAAATTTATTTATAATGTCAAATTATATTTTAATTTTTTAAAAAGTTTAATTAGATTATATATTTTTTAAAATTGATCCAATGTATGTAATGAGAACCAATTTCAAATTAAATTGGTTATTAAATGTTGTCAAATTTTTTATCCTTATTACCTTAAAAACCCATATTGTTGACCTGATTACAGAATTAATTTTAAAATAATTTCTGCTACTTCTTTGATTGGAATTTGGAAAAATGAATTCAATATTTGGAATTAGAATTATTACTAATTATTAATAAGATCAAATTAGTTTTTTACCAAAAATATTAGTGAAGTAATTAAAAATTATTTACAATGATTAAGGTTAAAAAATGATAATAAGGGTCCAAACTATAACTTTAAGGCCCAAAATGACCTATTCCTATGTTCTATGTCCATTGTATATCTATATTTTAATCCTATAAAACCTAGGATCTACATTGAACAATTATTGAACCACATTAAATAAAGAAATGTGGGTGAGATTCCTTTCATTAAAAATATTACAATAGATTCCACTCCTCCAACATTATAAAAGGCCTCATTCAATTCCAATTCCTCATACTTCTCAAGACCTTAAGTTCCACAAAAATCTACACAATTCACTACCCAACATCAATTTATTAGACCGTTATGCCTCTACTTTCATATAAATCAATCCAAGGAATCCTGTTGGATAAAACTAAAAGGAGTTACCCGATAAAGAGGTGGTTTGAACCAGTACGATGAGATTCATGACACTAGGTATGAGGATTTCATCTCACTTTTTATTTCCTTGAGATACATTCTATGTTTTCCACTATTTCCTTTTTTTAGTATATTAACTTCCCATGGTTGTATTATATGTGTCTTATAATTAATGTTAAGGGGTACTCACATGCCCATTTTATGATCATTCTTTCATGGGGTTTATGTTTCAAAAGTTATCAAATGAGTAAAATAGTCTTGTCTCAATTTTACATCTTTGTGACTCATGTTTTATATGAACCTAAATTATTATTTTGGTGTATATACTTCCATTTTTAATGTTATATCTTCAATCTATTTTATTTCATGATATTTTATGCTTCATGTAATTTCTTTTTCTTACATGGAGTGTATGATATCAAGTAACCAAGTGGTATCAGTTTGATGATTCAATCTCACTTCTTTTCAATATTGTTAATGATTATGTGTATTTGATGAAATATTATGATCAATATCTCAATAATATTCCTAATATTCCTTATCCTCGGTTTATTCAAGATATCCACATGTCTTATACCATTTGTTACAGTCATTGGTACTTAAGGTAATGCTTTTAAGTAAAACACGACTATCTGTCTCTCTTTAGTAGGAAGCCTACTATATACAAAAACCATGTTTTTGAAAATGTTTTCAATATTTTTTTAATGGATCCATGAAGATCATTTTCATCAGAAAAATATTTTGAAAATGTTTTATTATTTTCAAATAATCCATTATAAGAATTCAAATCCATTTTCAAAGAAAATGGTTTTCAATAGGTTTTTTGTTATAAAAAAGAATTTTCAAAGAAGAAAGGAAATTTTCCTTAAGAAATGTTTTTAAATTATATTTTAAAATTATTTCTCCTCTAATATAACATCTATATGTGTTAATGATTAGTTTATGCGGAAATTATTCAATGATTCCATTCATATTCTTTCTCTAAATGTATTATGTTTTGATGGCATGATGATTATAAAAGACATTTCTATTTCATGGGTTATATTATTTTGAAACCCAATTATTTTCATGGTTTATGTTTATGATGAAATGATTATTAAGAATGTCTCTTTCCATAGGGTATGATTTTATAACATATATAATAACAATTTCAGTTCATGGGTTATGATATGATTATTTAAGATCCTATGGAACATGTATGTATGATTTCACTATGAGATGGGTGTGACCTATACCTCCCTAAAATGAATTGGATAAATTTTTATATCTAATTAGATAGAAATAGATGGAATGGTAAAGGAATTTAGTTTAGTAATACATGGCTAGAATGGTGGTTTACCATGTTAAAAAATATAGAGATGTAATAGGGGTTTACCCAGTTCAGTAGTAAATGGATGGAAATGGTGGTGTAACTTGTTAAATAAAGGAATTTTTCCAGAAAGATGGTCTTGGAACTGATAAATTGTCTACTATGGAAAATCATATTATGTGCTTATGTGATTTCCATATTTCTAGGCTTTATTCATGTTTTATGATTTCATGTATTATGTCCTTTATTTCATTTATATTCATATCTTATAAACTGCCAATATTTATTCCATGATTCATTTTTATGATATTTGATATGTATGGTATGATCTTTTATTTTCCTAAAAACATTCCTAAACCATATGCTTGTGTTTATACTTACATTTCTCCCTTGTTTACCCATTTTTATTATTTTATCTCACAACTTTTTACGTTTCTTTCCCCAATTTATGAATATTTGTATTATGTTTGACATGTGGATGAAGGGTAATATTCAAAAAGATCCTAGTGGGAGATGATGTAGCCCTTATATGTACCTGTTTTTATCTTTCCATGTTTCTTAAGGCACTATAATAGTATAGTATTTGGGTGTCTGTTATTGTAATGTTTTAAGTATTCTATAAATGTAATGTAATGTCTATGTATGTCAATACTAGGTCAGTATAGTTGGTATCATAGTGAAATTTTAGTAAACCTTTGGAAATTGGGATGAGAAAACTTTAGTGAGATCCTGAGATACATTTTTAAGGACATTTGTAATGATGTCTCTAAGGATAAGTATAAGGACGAGTCAATATTTTGGAAAATTTCTTTGAATTTTGTAAAAGGATAGAGTGAGTAGTTTCATATCAATACATCCATATCTAGTTTCTAAAAGTGGATGTGGCTCTGTTAAAAATGTACATAGAAGTGACAACTCTGACAAGATGATCTAGGTCAGACTTGGGGTATTCTAATACACAACAACAAAACATGACACACAACTGGTTTGACACTCCATAAGAATATGTTTTGGGAATTCACAAACTCTTCATGACCCATCATAAATGAGTTAAATGTATGTTGGCTATGAATAACTTAGGATGAACCTATGTTTTCATAAGTTAAGGAAGGTGTCATGTTTTAGAAATCCTATAAGTAATTGTTTTCATGAATATGTGATTTTATTCTATGATAATTAATGCTCACACTAGGCTTCTGGTTTTATTCAATGGAGGGAACCAGAAGGAAATTGATTAAAATTGAATGCGATGGATGATTTTATAAAGAGAAGTCAAGTAGTATTATCATTGAAGGATGTTATAAACATGCCTAATCCGTTTTCAAGGAATATGATTAACATTGTGTACCTTAACAAACTCTCGGACTCACCATAGATGATAAAGAAGGAATTTACTAAAATTTTAGGTAATGGAAACCATAGAAGATAGAATATTTGGTTTCCTTTATGTCTAAAATGTTGAAGGAATCACCTAAGTAAATGTATTATAGGAACAAGAAGACATTTTTACTGTAGAAATAAAGGACATAAAGAAAGTGACTGCATGAAAAAATGAAGAGTTTAGTTAAGGAAATGGATGAGAATAATGGCTTCTCTAAGACATCATTGAATTTTATATGTTTTAAGTGTCTATTAAATAGATTTTATGGAACTCAATGTCATAGAGATCTCTATCCACTAATTGGTGAGCCCGTAAGGGGTGTCTCCGCTAGGATTTTTCCCCCGTCGCTGCCTATCTCTTTCCTCAGGTTGGCTCGGCGGTTCCCCTCGACATTGGATCAACAGATTTTTTGTGATCCATAGTGTCATCGTGCGACCTTGGGGACTTGGTTGTTCTGGATTTTCTCATCGTTCTGGCCTTCTCCACGCCCCACTCTACCCAATTAGATAGGGTTTCTTCCAGCAGGATGGTGATGGTCCAACAGCCGAGATTCAGCCTCAGTGACTGTGGGTTGCAGCCTTGCCACCTGTGTTTGTGTCGGATAGTCCGTTGTGGTCCCTCTGGGTTTTATGGATAGCAGTGAAGAGACTTTTCTGTTCTTCAGCGGGGCATTTTCGGAGATCTCTAAAGCTCTAGTGTCCGACGATTTGGTGATGTTTCTTGTTCTTCCATTATTTCCATCATTTTTTATTTCAGATTTGGTTGCTGAAGTTCATGGGTCGGATTGGGGTCTGGGATTTTTTACATGGAATTTCTGCTCTGGGATCTGGTTTTCTTTGGGGTTTGGCATGATTGGTGTCGTTAACCTCATTCTACTTTTTGAGGTTTTGTTGTTTCTGTGTGATTCTTCTATTTTTTGGATGATTCTATGACTTTGGACCATGACCCTGCAACTATGACCATGTTGAGTTATGTTGGACTCAAGATGAAGAAGTTTTAATTTGCATTGCCTATCTCTTTATGATGCAATTGCAGTTCTTATTTGTGCTACAATTCTTAGAGTGGTTGATAGTAAGATGTTCATTTCACCGGATCTCTTTGGTGAAGTTGATTCTTGGTTTTCCGTTGAATTTTGGGTGTGTTTGTAACCTGAATAATACCTTGGTCTCCTTTAGATGAGGTCCAGAGCAGGAAGCTTTCACCTTGCATACCATTTGGATTTGGAAGTTCGAGAGGGTATGGCTCTGCCATCAGAACCAGGCCTATGAAACTTTTCACGGGACAACTTGCTGAGTGGTCATATGATGGTGAAGGATTTCCATCTCGTTGTATTTGCTGAGAAGGGGCAGATACCGTAGTCTTGAACTGGGTTTTCAGTAATGTTTGGATATTGCGGTTTCTCACTTTTTCATCAAAAAGTTTTTTCATAATAAAAAACGTTAATTTTCAGTCAAAATGTCCCATGATAAAATATGTTAAAGGGAATCAGCAAGGTGGTGAGATAAATGGTTACATTATTGATCATGACAAGACTACATATGAAATGTAAATGTAAAGAGTTATTTTTTAATTGGATGAGGAATTGTTGTGAATTTCATAATGATGAAGTGGAATAATAAAAGATTTTATGTATTTCAATTTAATAATTACATTACATGAATGGTGAAATATATATGGATTATCCAGTTTATGTTTTTCGGTGTAGATTTACGAGAACATGTTGAAGGGTTCTGATGGAATAGAAAATTCATTTAATAAAAAGATAATGTCCATGTAAAACACATGATTAAGGGAATTATAACCGTTAAAATGTTCCTTATGTTATGGTAATGTTTTTTTGGATAATTATATATGGGATATGGATAAGTGAATTGGACGGTATTGATTACCCAGGATCTGATTATGGATTAGTTGACAAATAGGTCTACATCATCATTGAAAGAGTTTTAAAATTCATGGATATTTGGAATATATTTAATAACGTTTGTAATAAATAAGTGTTCACATTTTACAAAATTATTTAGGGTAATTTAGGTTATTACCATGTTTTAAGATAATATTCATTGAGGGTATTCACATGTTTGGAATGGGATGACCAAGAGTTATTTGGTGATATATGGGGGATCAATGTTAAGATGATTCTGTGACTTTATTTATACTATTTTGGATTTTCATCTTTCATGAGGGTCATAAGGTTAACCGTTTATAGAATGTTTAAGTTAAACTTTATACGAAGTGAGTAAGATTAATGATTTGTCTCTCTATTTGAGGATTTAAGCATATTGGATAGCCTATTCAAACTACATTGTGTTCATGATAAATAATGAAAAATGGTATAGAGTAACATAAATCTCATGATCATTCAGTACTATAGGAATGAAAAAGTCACTTTCATTTTTATAGAAAGAGATAAAGTTGATCAACGAACAAAAAATGGTAACATTGTCCTGAAATCAAGCAAGTATAACTTTTCAGGAAAAATATTCAACTAAAAAAATATGTTGAAACCAATTTTTTTCACTATACCTATGTTTTGATGAATTGTAAGGTCTCATAGGTCATAACAAAATTTATGGATTTGTGATTGTTAACTTACTTCTGACCTTATGGTCAATCACTCTCCATCAAAACTTGATGGAAATATTTCTCTTCCATGTCCATGTTTTCACTTCCCACCAATGTTCTCCTATGTGGGAATCTGGTTGTGAGTTACTTTGGGTAACCATTATGTTTCCAAAATTCCTTTTTAAAAGAATGTTTTAGTGTTCCTTTTTATGATGTGGGGTTTTTTTAAATTAAATATCAAGCATTAATCCTTTGAAATACCAAATGAATTTTGAGGGAGTAATTAATTTTAAGGGGGGTATAATGTAACACCACGTGTTTTTTTGAATAATGTTTTTCAAATTAATTTAATCTTTTTGATATTTTTCAATACAAAGAACACTGAAAATATTCTATTTTATATTAAATAACTTTTTTTGGATTATTTTGACTATACAAAACATAAATATTAGCTCTCTCTACATGGAACATTGAGGATATCTTGTGTAACACACAACAATGGCTTTCCTCGATGGCTTACATAACTCTCTTGGCCGAGGTTTACCTAACAAAAATTCATTATTAAAATATTATATTAAGACTTAACCAATCTATTAAGTTAGTAGTTATGAATAATACAAATTAATTTATTAAATCCTATGGTTTACACACATAAAAAAATGAATTCATTAGTTAAAATGAACCAATTAAATATTAGGATAATATTTTTTATAGAAAACTATATTTATGCTCCAGAATACTTTTTATCCTAATAAATTAAATTAAGTAAAATTAGTGAGTGATATTAAGGTAATATATATTATATATTTAATAAAAATATTTTTTATATTCATCAAACAGATTCAATAGGCATAATTTAAGAACAAACACAATTTTATTCTTGAAAACCTATATTTTTATAAAGATAGTTATACCACATTTTAATATAGAACCCATTTTAAATTAATTTTTTTAGAAATTTTATATATTTAATATGCTAAAATGAACTTCATATTGGTAATATAAACATAAAAATTAGGTTAGGATAAATTTTTAGTATTTTTATGTAAAATATCATTTTTTAATGAATTACAAAAAATACTAGAGTTTAACTAAAAAATGCGATTTCATATGATTTATTTGTAAGGTTAGATGTTATTTTAATTTAGATTAAATGTTTAATTATGATATTTTTTTATTAATTGATCAAATTTTGGAAATTAGAACCAATTTCACTTTGCAATTGGGTATAAAAACATAGCAATGTTTTGATCTTTTTACTTTAAAAACTTTCATTGACGAACCAACAATAAGATTAATTTTAAATTAATTTATGCTAATTATGTGATTTTAATATATAAAAAGGGATTCCATATTAGGAATTATAATAATTTATAATGTATAATAAGTTCAACATAGTTTTTGAAAAAAATATTAGTGAAGTAATTAAAAATTAATTAGAACAGTTAAGGTTAAATTGAGCATAATAAGGGACTAAACCATAACATTTAGTCCCAAAATGATCTATATACATTTACTAAAGCCATTGGATGGACATATTTAGATCTTATCCTCCCTTGGAAAAATAATAATCCATTATTTAACTAGTTTCAATAAAAAATGTCGATGGGGTTCCTTTATATTAAAATATTACAAGAGATTCCACTCCTCCACCATTATAAAAGGCCTCTTAACTTTCACTTCCTCACACATATCAATCCCCTTATATTAGTCCAAAACCTACGAAATTCACTCCAAATATCCATTACTTAGACCATGAAGAATTACCTTGGGTAGAAAGAAATACAAGTAATCCTTTCAGCTCAAATGAAAAGAATTTTCCCAATCAAGAGGTGGTTTGAACAAGTACGATGAGAGTCAAGACAGAAGGTAAGAGGATTTCATCTAATTTTTTTTGTGAGATACATGATATGTCTGCAACTATTTACTTTTTTTGGTGTATGTACCACCAATGATTTTATTCTATGTGTATTATATATAAATTTATGGGTATTCACATGCCTATTTTATGATTCTTATTTCACGAGGTTTAAGTTTCAATAGTTACCAAATCGGTAAAATAGTTGTGTGTCAATTTTCCTTCTTTGAGACACATGTTTTTTATGCACCTAATTATTTTTTGAGGAGTATATAATTCCATTTTTCTTGTTATAACATGAATCTGTTTATTTTCATGATATTTTAAGTTTCATGTGATTTATTTTTCTTACACGGAGAGTAACATCT
This sequence comes from Viscum album, assembly GCA_963277665.1. NCBI lineage: Eukaryota > Viridiplantae > Streptophyta > Magnoliopsida > Santalales > Viscaceae > Viscum > Viscum album. The sequence continues at coordinate 1,087,440,398 of OY728130.1, read as the reverse complement.
CAAGTAACCAAGCGGTAAGATTTTGATAAAAAATCTCATCGCCTTTCAAGATTTTTAATGATTATGTGTATTTGAGGAAAGATTATGATCCATCTCTCTTGAATTTTTATGAGTTTAATTCTATTATATTTATTCAAGATATCCACATATATTAATACCATTTTTCACTCTTTGGTATTTAAGATAATGTTTCTAAGTAAAATAGGACTATCTCTCTCTCTCTCTTTCTTCAGTCTTATGTCTAATCTATTAAAAAACCGTGTTTTAATTTTTTTTATAAAAAATGTTCTAAAAGGACCCATGAAGATAATTTTCTTGAAAGAGTATTTTAAAAATGTTTTATTGTTTTTAAAGAATCCATTATAAGTATTCAAACCTATTTTCAAATAAAAATGTTATGAAAAGTTTTTATGTTATAAAAAAAACAGTTTTCAAAGAATAAATGGTATTTTATTCATGAAATGTTTTTAAAAGATTTATGTTATTAAGATTTTAATAAATTATTATATACTACCTTTAGTGAATTTATATGAAATGTGCATAATTTCTGTGAAATATTAATGTTTTAATATTAAGTATAATTTTTGCGCATTTTTAGAAGTAGTCTAATAGAGTTAGTTTACTATTTTATTTATAACTCTCACCCTAAAGATCCACATTGTGTGGTTATTATTTTTTAGGATTTCTAATTCAATATAACACATTTTATTATAAGAGATCATGGGACAATTCTTCCATTTGAAGGATCACATTTACCACACAAGATGACATACAGAATTTGTGACGAAACTGGACCAGCCATGATGATTGAGTTCCTGGTCTAAATCCCGAATCCCAAATTTCATGAAACTCTACCATATGTTCTCGATTATCCAAAAGAATCATGAATAAAAATTTCAGGGCCCAAATCTAAGAACAAGGGGCCCAAATTAAGCTTTTAATTCCATCCCACCATTCTGGATGGGAAATAACATTAGTATAGTATTCATGACATATCTCATGATGTATGCATCAAATCGAGTAGAGATTTTTCAGTTTGGAAGTGGAGATATAGATGGAAAACTTTGTTGAATTCATGATTCAGTTTTGAAGGAATATTCCTATTTAAAACACTTTCACATTTTGGAAATAAAAAATATTGGATTGAAATGGACAGATTAAATTTTTTTAATCAACTGGCCATAACCTTTGCTAAATAGGTCTAAATGACTCCAAATTTTGAGATAGGTTGAAAATATTTATTATCTAAAACTTTTAAGAAGGATATTTCTCAGGAGTTGGCTATCTGAATATCCAACTTGGCGATACAAGTGGAGGGACAGATTGGGAATGCAAACAGTCCACTCCTTGGGATATAAATACTCTCCCCTTCTCACCTTGAGAGGGGTTGGCATTTCAGAAGAGAGGAGATCATATTGGCATGAAAAAAAAATTTCCAAAGGCTTTGGAGGACTTTACATACTCCTGTTATCACTTTAGAGACCTTTCCTCCTATCTTTGTTTTCATTTACTTTTATGTTCTTCATTATTGTAATTGTGTAAGTCCTTTCTTTTATAATTATATTTTAATGAAAGTTTCTTATTCAATATCTATTATTCTCATCCACCTTCTGTAGTTTAATATTTATGTTCTTAAAATAGTTTAAATACAGTTGAATTCCATTCCCTTCTTTTGCTTCCTCATTCAATCGAATGTTCATTTTTAATTATCATCATTGTTCGTGTGTGTGTGTGTGTCGACGTACCACTCTTTTCTTATACCGTTCTTTTTCTTCTTTTCTTAGTTTATAATAATAATCATTATAAAAAGATTATTAAAAACCCAAATGGATAAGTAAATATCTCATTGGGGTGAGTCATAATTTAGGTATGTTAAGTGATTGAGAGATTTTTCTCTATGAATATTCTTTGAATTAACATTGTGTATGTTGGAATTAACATGTCATGGATTAATGAAATATTTTTTTAACATGTGGTTTCCATAGATTATTGGAACTATAAATACACTACCATAAACATGTAATGGCAATGATTAGAATGCTAAGTTAAGATAATGCTTGGATTAAATCCTTAACACTTAGGAATTCAAATCAACATCATCTTATGACATGGGTGTTAATTTATTGCAATATAAAGCAAAGTTCAATGATATCACAAGCTTAACTACATAATAATGAAATCACCCAAATATTTATCAATTTGTTAAATCAATTATATTCAATCAATCATTTCAATTAAGCTCTACAAACAAACCCCCATAATCAAAATACAATCAACTAAAAAAACCACTATTTCAATGTATCATCGCTGAGGATTCGACCTGAGTGCTGCTATACACATTAGCAGAGCACATGAACTTTGACCGGTTGACAGGCTACAATCAGCCATGCCTTTCAAATGGAGCTGTTTCTAAGGATGGTGATTTATGTAGTCATTAGTTTCTGGTTATTGTAATAAAAAACCAGAAAAAACAAAACTTTAAAGAAAAACTGAAAACAAAACATGAAGAAAAACCCGTCTTCTCATAAAAATCATAAACAGAAAAAAATACAAAGAAAAACCCATATTTTTCTTTATTAAAAAATATCTATGAATTCCCCTTATCCTCCCAAAGAAATCCCTAGGATTTTTTTGACCCTGAAATCGAGTGAAATCTTCACCAACTTAGGAGGAACTTAAGAGATAATCAACTCATTCAAGAACCAGTCCTTATCCAACCAGTTGAATTCGAAATAGACAATCCTACGGAAAAAACCCTTAAATAACATGTTACCCCTAATATGAATTACCAACCTCTTGGTATTAAATATCCAAACATAGAGGATTATTTCAAACTCAAATCGGATTTGATTCATTTCCTCCCTCATTTCCACGGGCTAGCCGGTAAGGATCCACATCTCCACCTTAAAGAGTTCCAAGTGGTGTGCTCTACCATGAAGCCTCAAGGGGTTTCTGAAGAAAGAATCAAGCTTCACTCATTCACTTTCTCCCTAGATGAAACTGATAATTCATGCCTCTACTACCTTTCTCATGGTTCCATAACCACATGTAATGACATGAAGCGGCTCTTCTTAGAGAAATTCTTTCCTGATTCTTGTACTGCTTCTATCCGAAAGGAAATAAGTGGTATCTGTCAGTTCCCAAGTGAATGACTCCATGAATACTAGGAGAGGTTCAAAAACCTTGTTGAAACCTGTCCACACCATGAAATCCCTAACCAACTCCTGATCCATTACTTTTATGAGGGGTTATTGGCTATGAATAGAACTCTCATAGATGCCACAAGTGGTGGTTCTCTTATTGATAAAACTCCTGCAGCAGCAAGAGATATCATAAATAACATGGCTGCAAATACACAACAATTCCATACTCGAGCACATGCTCAAGTAAAACAAGCCCAAGATAATCAATTGATCCGAATAGGATGACCAAGTGAATGAGTGATCTTAGAGGTCTTGTGCGACAACTAGTTGTGGCAACCAAATCCCCAACCTCATCTTCTTCACAATCAATGTTTCCTAGACCTGTCAAAAACTATGGAATCTGCAACTCTTCATCTCATCCAACTAACACATGTCCACAACTTCAAGGGGATCAATCTGATTCATCTGGACCAATGGAGCTCAATGCAGCATATGCTCAGCGGAACACCAATCCTCAACTATCAGGTCAGTTTGTTAGAAACTTCAACCAACCTCACTCCGAGCCCTTCTCTTCCTCTTATAACCATGGCCTTAGGTATGGTAATCCCATATCTCATCCCCCTCAATTCCCTCCTCAAAACCCAAACCAGTTTCAATATGGTTAAGGTGTTGGTAACTTCCAACAACATTATCCTTCTATTCCTCAACCTCAATGAAAAAAATCCTCCCCCTGAATTCCATTATCCTAGTGAGCCTTCCTAATTCCAAAACCAATACAATCACTTTCCCAAGAACCAAAATCAAGGTAATCCCAATCCGGGACAAGCCTCTTCTTCCAAGAAACCATGGGAAAGTGCAGTGGAAGATCTTGCCTCTTTCACCTGTTCAAGCCTCAAAAACATTGAAACCCAAATTGGTCAACTTGCATCCCACCTTAGTCAGCATCAACCATCCAATTCTTCCCAACATCCAGCTCAACCATTACCCAACCCCAAGGGTAATGTAAGTGTAATTTCACTTAGATCGGGTAAGTAAATTTCTATTCCTCAAGATAAGTCTTCCAACCCTCCTTTGAATTTTGACCTAGAAAATGAAAAAAAAGAAACTTGAAAAGGAACCTGAAACCATTCTCGTACCTCCTTCAATACCACTTAGGAATCCAATTCCTTTTCCTCAACCAATTTCTAAACCAAGGAAGTCCTTTGAAGCTGATCCTGAAATTCTCAACATGTGTAGACATGTTGAAGTCAACATTCTTCTCTTAGATTCCATAAAACAAATTCCTAAGTATTCCAAGATTCTCAAGGAGTTGTGTACCCACAAGAGGCAACTTAGGACCTTCGAAAATGTTTCAACCCAAGAGTCCATACCCATTAAGTGCAAAGATCCAGGGACCTTTATGGTTCCATGCCAAATTGGAAGTTACAACTTTGATGATGCACTCATAGACCTAGGCGCCTCAATTAATGTCATTCCAAAATCCATATTCTCCAACCTTGGTCTAGGTACCTTGCATCCAATGAGTGTTTTCATTCAATTGGTCAATCAAAGCACAGTCAGTCCTGAGGGAATAATTGAGGATGTCCTTGTCTGAGTCAATGATCTTATCTTCCCTGTTGATTTCTATGTCGTTGACATGGAAGGTGAGATGAAATCTTCTCGATCTCCCCTAATTCTAGAAAGACCATTCCTTATGAAATCTAAAACCAAGATTGATGTCCATTCATGCATCATATCCAAGGAATTTGGTGACCAAATGGTCAAGTTCAATAATTTTTAATCCATGCGATACCCATTAGAGAATCAATCTGTATTCTGTATCCATGCTTTGGAAAGTCTCTCTGAGAGTGTGTTGAATCCCAATCCAACATGTTCTTCATGTTCTACTAATAGAGGAGTTTTTGAATATTGCATCCTCATTAACCAGGTCATAAATGGAGAAATTAATTTTGACATTACAAATGAAAACTCCATTGATCTAAAGGATCTTGAAAACTCATTGGAATCTCATCTCACATCTGACCTCTAATGCTACAACTTGGATGGTATTGCAAAAAATGAACTAGAATGCTCATTTGTTGATTCAGATCAGTTTATCCAACATTCATCATTTCCTATCCATGATTTTGAAAATTTTGTTATATGTGAGGTGAACCCTAAACAACTGTGTTTATCTTGTCCCAATGAGAGTGAAGGTTGTGCAATTTGTTCACTAATTAATAAAGTGATCACTGGTGAGGTTGAAATTGACCATTATTTTGAGAAAAATATTGAAATAAAGGATATTGAAAATTTTATTCAGTCTTATGACTCCACTGATCCTCATTACTCAACATTGGTAAGTGATGAAATAAAAAAGTCAAAAACAATTGGGATCTCATACTATACTTTTGTGTTATCTGATCCTTACATAAATGAACCATCAGAATTGAGACATCTTCATAAATTTCCAAGAATAGAAAATAATCACTTTGTGGATAAAATCATTCCACACATTGACGACCGAAGGGAGGATAGTCATATTCTCTTTCCAACCCCATTGAATTGCAAGCGAAACAAGGAAGGGATGAAATTATCCAATGAATCATCGAGCCTACCAAAGGAAATATTTTTCTAGAAGCACACTGGAGTTGAGAAGATACAATGGACACCATCAGACTATGGGTAGTCCACTACAACTGTCCAGCTATAGACAAATAAATGCAGTACTTCTTGGGAGGCAACCCATGTTTTCTTTTACTTTTGTGAAATTTTAATTTCTTTTTAGTTTTTCATTAGATGAATAATGAATTTTCTTTTTCAGGTAACATCCCACAATCCTGGATCAACACCGACTTCCACTGGATCCCCAACTTCTGCAGTCAACCCACCACCGGATGGAGATGGCGACCCGCCAAATCCAAACCAGGGGCACCTCTTTCGATTTAACTCTCTCTCTCTATATCTTCCTCTCTCTACCACTTTCTTCTTCTTCCTATCTCTTTCATTTTTTTACTACTTTCTTTTTCAAAACCATTCTTTTCACTATCCCTTTTGTGTGGGTTTATCTTTATAAAAAACAAAAATGAAAACCTAAAAAACTAAAAAAAACAAAAAAAACAATCACCTAAAAAATACAAAAACAATTATGAGTCATTCTTACTCACCATCGAGTTTTGAAATTTTGTCCAACCATTTTGGGGAGTTAAAGACATGTTTTCATCTAAAAAATTTTGCGATTTAATCATGACTTTGGATAAATAATATTGTTTCAAAATTAACAAATTTTGAATGCTCAATTTTTTATTTGGAAATTTTTTTTCCCGAACTGTAAGGAAGATCATTTTCTTTCATGCTAAGGCCACCTATGACCATATTTTCAAAATGTGTGTTTTCACCCCCATTTGTGAGTCTTGAGTTTGTGGACCTTTGAGCTGAATTTCTTACTTTAGTGTTCATTAATATGATAGAGGCATTTTTCTGAACCACATGAGAATTATAATATCCAAATAGCCTCCCATTAACCATACATTAATCCTCCTTTTGAAAGCCCCTTCGAGCCTATGAAAACCTTTTCCTTGATAGACACATTACAAGCCCAATAACTTTTCCTACCCAATATCAACATGGATTTTCATTGCATAATTTTTTGAAATTTAAGTTTGGGGGGAATGGATTTCATTATTTGGGTACCCTATTATTGATTTTCAAAGAGTTATCATCTGCTTGAGGGAAAGAATCCATTTCAGTGTGGGGGAGAGGTTTTCATTTAGTGTGTTTTGGGGAATGTAATGTACTTTTATTTGCATAATTTTGTAAATGTTATTGACAAGTGTTCAAAAAAAATCAAGAATGCTAAAAAAATCATATAAAAAATGAAAAAAATGGGTTGTGTCTTCGGTAGGTCAAAAATCACTCTTACTCAACCTTTTACCTTGTTATAACTATTACAATTAGTGTCGCGAGGAGATCAATCATGGGTTGGGATATGAGTGTGAGAACTGTTTAAAGGTCAAATTTCGAAGAAACAAAGAAAAGAGAAAAAGGAAAAAAAGAACACATGCATTATATTATTATTGGGAGAAGTTTCGTGTTTTGTAAATATTACATCTTCTCATTGCCTTTATATTTACTTCCACTATTGTGTCTTTCTTCACACAATCATTCCCTTGTAAATATGTGTTTTCATTTTCTTCCATGTTTTATTTCAAAAAAATGTGCATTGCTTTTTCTATGTTGGTGTTTTAACCCTCTTCTTCTCTCTCTTGGAAATTATATTCCTACCGTCCCATAGCCACAGAAAAACCAATTAAAAAGAACTCTTGATTCTGGTTCACTTTGTATAGGTATATTAAGCTGATAGGTCTTTCAAACTCTAAGATTTTCACTTTTTGTTTGTGAAAGAGTGAACTTCCACAAATAAATTTTATCATCTTGAGATGTGTGAGTTTTGAGTGTCCACATTTTCCATTTCTAAATTTGACAATGAAAAAATGAATTAGTTTTGGAACATTATTTCTGTAACAACTTGTGGTGGAATTTAAAATGGATGAGTGAAATAGTCCAAACCTCCCCAGAGTGGAGAAAACAAAATTTTAATATTTTTTGGTGAGTGAAAATGATTTTGTTATGTTTTTATATTTGTTTCAAATGAAGAAATGCACAAAAATAAGTGTGGGGGAGTTGATGTTATTAATATTTTCATGTCTTATTATATACTCCCTTTACTGAATTTATATGAAATGTGCATAATTTGTGTGAAATATTAATGTTTTAATATTAAGTATAATTTTTGAGCATTTTTAGAAGTAGTCCATTTGAGTTAGTTTACTATTTTATTTATAAAGCTCACCCTACTAAACCAAATTGTGTGCTTATTCTTTTTTAAGATTCCTAATTAAATATAAAACATTTCATTAGAAGGGATCATGGGCCAATTCTGCCATTTGAAGGATCACATTTACCACACAAGATGACCTACCGAATTTGTGAAGAAACCAGACCAGCCATGATGATTGAGTTCCTGGTCTAAACCCCGAAGCCCAAATTTCATGAAACTCTACCATATGTTCTTGATTATCCAAAGGAATCATGGATAAAAATTTTAGGGCACAAATCTAAGAACAATTTTCCCAAATGAAGCTTTTAAGTCCAGCCCACCAATCTGGCCGAGAAATAAAATCAGTATAGTATTAATGACATATCTCATGATGTAAGCATCAAATAGAGATGAGATTTTTCAATGTGAAATAGGAGAGATAGTAGGAAGAATTTTTTGAAGACATCATTCTGTTTTGAAGGAATATTCCTATTCAAAAACCCTTTCACATTTGGGACATCAAAAAGATTGGATTGAAATGGACATATTAAATTTGTTTAATCAACCGACTATAACCTTTGCTACATAGGTCCAAATGACTCCAAATATTGAGAGAGGTCAAAAAAAGTTATTATATAAAACTTTTAAGAATAATATTTCTCAAGATTCCGCTATCTGAATATCCAACCTGGTGATGAATATGGAGGGACAAATTGGGAATGAAAATAGTCCACTCATTGGGCTATAAATACTCTCCCCTTCTATCCTTGAGAGGGGTTGGCATTTCAGAAGAGAGGAGATAATATTGGCACAAACAATGATTTTACAAAGGCTTTGGAGGACCTTCCATACTCAGGTTTTCACTTGAAAGACCTTTCATCCTCTCTTTGTTTTCATTTACTTTTATGTTCTTCATTATTGTAATTTTGTATGTTCTTTATTTTATAATTCTTTTTTAATGAAAGTTTCTTCTTCAATATATCTTATTCTCATCCAACTTCTTTAGTTTAATATTTATGTTCTTAAAATAGTTTAAATACATTGGAATTACATTATCTTCTTTTTCTTCTTCATTCAATCGAAAGTTCGTTTTTAATTATCATCATTCTTCGTGTGTGTGTGTCGACGTACCACTCTTTTCTTATCCCTTTATTTTTCTTCTATTCTTAATTTATAATCATAATCATTATAAAGAGATTATTAAAAACCCAAATTTCTGAGTAAATATCTCATTGGGGTGAGTCAAAATTTAGGTATGTTAAGTGATTGAGATCTTTTGCTCGATGAATATTCTTTGAATTAACATTGTGTATGTTGGACTTAACATGTCAGGAATTAATGACATATTTTGTTTAACATGTGGTTTCCATGGATTATTGGAACTATAAATACACTATCATAAACAAGTAATTGTAATGATTAGAACCCTAAGTTAAGTTAAGGCTTTGATTATAGCCTTAACACTTAGGAATTCAAATCAACGTCATCTTGTGACATGAGTGTTAATTTAATGCAAGATAAAGCAAAGCTCAAGGATATCACAAGCTTAACTAGCTAATAATGATCTCACCCCAATATTTATCAATTTTTCAAATAAATTATAGTCAATCAATCATTTCAATTAAGAACTTCAAACAAAACCCCCTAATAAAAATACACTCAACTAAAAACAAATGACCATTACAAAGTATCATCGCTGAGTATTTGACCCGAGTGCTGTTATACACATTAGCAGAGCACCAGAACTTTGACCGGTCGATAGGTGACAACCATTTGTGCATTTCAATGATCTTTTAAAATTATCTCCCATATAAGAAAAATTCCATTGGTGTTACTCATGACTTTTTGGGAAAATTATTCAATGTTTCCATTCATATTCATTCTCTTAATGGATTATGTTTTGATGAAATTATGTTTATGAAACATGTTTCTATTTCACGCATTATATGATTTGGAAACCCGCTTATTTTCACTGGTTATGTTTATGATTACATTTTTATGAAAACTATCTCCTTCCACATGTTATGATATGATTACATGTTTATAATACCCATTTCATTTCATGGGTTATGATATTATTATTTATGATATTGCAGCACATGTATGTATTATTTCACAATGAGATGGGTGGAACCTATATCTCCTTCCAATGCATTGGGTAATGATTTATATATAATTAGGTAGACATTTTTGGAATGGGAAATGAACTTGATTCAGTAATATAGCTCTAACATGGGGGTTTACTGGGTTCAGTAATACGGGGATGGAATAGGGGTTTACTTGGTTGAGTAATACAGGATGGGTATAGGGGTGTACCCTGTCCAGTAAAAGACTTTTTCCACTAATATGGTCTTGGAAGTGATGTATTGGCTAATATGGTAAATCATATCATGTTTTTAGGTGTTTTAACATTTCTATGATTTATTATTATGTTTGTATTTCATGGATTATGTCCTTTATTTAATTACTATTCATGCCTTATGAATTTCTAATATTTATGCCATGATTCTTATTTATGATCTTTTTTATGTAGGTTATGATCATTTATTTTCATGACCGCATTATTATACCCTATGATAATTTTTATGCTAACATGTCTCCCTTGTTTACCCTTTTTGAGAATTGAGCTCACCCCTTTGTATATTTCCTTCCTAAGTTTATGAAAATTTTTATTCTGTTTAATGTATGAAAGAAGGGTGATATCTTGGAATATCCTAGTAGGAGATGATGTAGCCCTTTTACATACATGGGTTTATGCTTCCATGTTTCCAAAGGCACTAGACTAGTATGGTCCTTGGGATTCTATTATTGTAATGTTTTTAGTATTCCATATATGTAATGAAATGTCTATATATGTCATGATCAGTTCTGTACAAGATCTGAGAAGTCTAAATGTCCAAGGCATCCTAGTAGGTCATCAGATAGCAGGAGTATAAATATCCAAGGCATCCTAGAAGGTCATTAGATAAAAGGAGTTGAAATGTCAAATTAATCCTATTTGGTCATCAGATCCAAGGAGTATAAATGTCCAGGTATCCTAGTAGGTTATGTAAATAGAATCCAAGGAGTATAAATTTCAAAGGATTCATAGTTGGTCATCGATTCTGTAACATGAACCATACATTATCATCATAACCAATTGATTCACCACTTAATAAACCATTTCATTAATCCTTTCATAATCATGAAAAAGACAAGGGATTATCCATTTCATAGATTTTATTTACAAAAGAAAAGGTACTTTAAGATTATTATAACCTTTAAAAAATCACTTTATTACCATATTAAATCCCCAATAAATAATGGAGAGATAAAATCACCCCAAGGGTGAATTTTCCATGGTCAAAGGTAAGAAAATACACAATTGGTGGTTTAGGTTAAGGTCAAAAAACAAATAACCTAGTAAAAGGTATTCATGGTATGTCTCAGACATGAATTCCACATTCGAATTAAGGTTTATTAATTTAGGAAAAAACACTTAGATTGTATGGCATGCTTCAAAATGACAATATGGTATATATATCTATAATTTTAGCGAAAAGTAATAAATCACCTACCCTAAACCTATAAAAAACCACTCATACTATATTTTCTCTTAGATTGACATAGATCAGAAGAAAATGGAATATTAGATGAATACCCTGAAAATGGGGCATATTAGCTTGCAAAAAGAAACGTCGCCGATAGAAAGGAAAATGATAAAAGGATCATAAGGAATGAATAACTCATATATGGATATCTAATGTGGTGAATGACACTAGAATAAGATTTTTGATGAAGAATATCTTCAAAATCATAGATCAAGGTGTGAAGAAGCTTTCAAATGGGATGATAGACTATTAATTATAGGAGGAAGAAAAATAGATTGACGGTTAAAAAGTTCATAAGGAAAATATGGCCATTTTTTCAAACATTAAAGGGGTTACATAGTTTGGACACATGGTTAGATAAACCATACACTAACCATGTAACCATATATACCTCGAGTCACCCCTCTCATGGTCATAGAACAAGGTTATAAAAACTATCTATCGATAATTTATTTTCCATTTATTAAATGTTTGCAGAAAAATGCATCGTTATTAGCCACGTGTTGTAGAGTCTCATCAAACCATGTATCCTTTCATAGTGAACAGGACCAACCAATGCTTCTTATTCTAACTCTAAAAACCAGGTGGAACATTTTTTACTAATTCCTCCTTCAAATGCTTAGGTTCTAGGATTTGTACAAGACACAAACACCAATGTTACCACTATGATTCCACTATGAATTAATTTTAGGTTAAATGTAAGGAATTAAACTATAAAAAAGATCTCTAACTTCTTAAAACGTGGTTTCATTATATATTTGTCCGAAAAAGATCAATTTATATCATAGCCTGATCCTAATATTTCCATGAGTTCACTTTATTTTTTCTGCATGCATGTGATATACCCACATGCAGCATGGTTCACCATTGTATACAAATATACTAAAAAATATACACCTCATCTATCTCTAAAAACAAACCATGATAAAACCCTCCCACAATGCATACTTAATTTTCATTCAAAATCCTTCCATTGATTTAGAAAAACCAGAGAGCATCAAATGGATGTATGCTATAAAAATTTTACATAATTTTTAGAAAACCTTAATCGTGGTGAGATACCTACCCCAAGACTCATTTAGTTTTCACCATTACATCCCCATATTCATCTTCTAAGTGATACACATTCACAAGATGGTTTTATTGAATATTGCAAGATCTAATGAAACCTCAAGAATAACTAGTGCAAGATCTAGCATCCATAAGTTCTCAAAACAACACCTTAGATGTAGATAATCATTTCTAGGATTTATATAATCACATATTGTATATAAAAATAGCCCAACACTATCTAAAACATTCATATAATTAACTTAATTTTTCAAAATCTTGATCAAGAATTATACTTGTGAACTAATAATCCATGGTAGTTACTCTTGTGAAACATTTAATGTATACAAGTTATAACAACCCATATCATCATTTCAGACATAAAATTTTTATTAAATAAAATATTCACTTTTTATGACATAGGAGATTGAGAGGTCTAGTGTCTTTGTGGATTAGGAACATTAAATAACAACTTAAAGAATAAAATACACATCTTTATTGAAAATTTATTTTACATGGACACACAAATTCCTTCATAATTAGCATTTCATGGGATAACCTGATGACATGTATAAGAAATGGGTGAGCTATAAAGCCTAGTAAGGGAGAAAAAAAGGCACAAAATGAAGAATAAGTTACATTTTAGGCAATATTAAAATCAATGGAGCATAAGGGAAACATGAACATAAAGGAGTGATATAGGAAAAGGGAACCGTTGGTATAAGTTTTTCCAGATTTCAGGAAAAGGCTTTACCAACAGTTCAGAACTGTTGGTAAAGCTTTTCCCAGAGCTGCTGCACAGCAGCCCCCAAAAGCCCTCCAGAAGCCCTACCATACACCTGCATAAAAAAACAGTGCACAACAGCCCTCCAGTATACCCTCCACTATACACCTGCATAAAAAATATCACAAAATCCACATACATACTTCAAACAGTATAAAAAACACCTAAAATAGCCCAAAAAAACACATATGACAACAATCATCTGGTGGAAATTCACCTCACCCATCAAATTATAATAGGTAGAATAGTTTGATAAATATCTATTAGAGTTGAATAAGACATTCAAATTGACTCAAATCCCATTTTTTTGTGATACTAGGTTTGGGTATGTAATGATTTGTGATGAATTTTGCATTGAACTTGTATTGTTTATAATATATGGTGAAAAGATATTTTCTTAGGAGTCTCGTCACTTATGACCCCATGAGTGAAACTACCCAACTCATGAAAAAGAGTTTGCGACTATCGTTGATGAGTGTAAATTTCAGTTGTATTCACTTAAAATGATTTCCTTTTGAAATAAAAGAGAGACTTTGAGTGGTGTTGTCCACACCGCACCTTGGATTGAGGCAGAGTTCACTCGTACATGTCACAAATGACCCATGGATACATGTCCTAAAGTATCAACAGTATCCGAATGCCTTTGGTCTATTTTCCGTATGTCAGTTGTTATTTTAACTTAAACTGTTGTCCATTTCAAAGAAAAGTGACACACTTTGAGTGGTGCCGGCCACACCGCGCCTTAGATTGAGGTGGGGTTGACTCGTAAACGTCACAAATGACCCATGGATCATTGTCCTAAAGTTTCAATCGAATACGAAAGCGTTTGGTCAGTTTTCCATATGTCGTTTTTTTACTTAAAAGCACATCCATTTTAAACAAAAGAATGACACTTTGAGTGGTCCCAGCCACACCGGCCCTCGGATTGAGGCAAGTTTGACTCGTACACGTCACATATGACCCATGGATTGTTGTCCTAAAGTTTGAATAGAATCTGAATGAGTTGGGTCGGTTTTCCGTATGCCAGTTGTTGTTTTCACTTAAAATCATGTTCATTTCAAATAAAAGTTAGACACTTTGAGTGGTGTCGGCCACATCGCACCTCGTATTGAGGCGGGGTTGACTCGTACACGTTACAAATGACCAATGGATACATGTCCTAAAGTATCAACAGTATCCAACTGCGTTTGGTCAGTTTTCCGTATGTGGTCTTTTTACATAAAAGTGCATCAATTTTAAACAAAAGAAAGACACTTTGAGTGGTATTGGCCACACCGGCCCTCGGATTGAGGCGGGGTTGACTCGTACACGTCAAATATGACCCATGGATACATGTCCTAAAGTATCAATAGTATCTGAATAACTTTGGTCCCTTTTTCGTATGTCAGTTGTTTTAACTTAAACCGTTGTCCATTTCAAAGAAAAGTGACAAACTTTGAGTGGTCCCGGCCACACTGGCCATCGGATTGAGGAGGGGTTGACTCGTACACGTCACATATAACCCATGGATCATTGTCCTAAAGTTTCAACAGATTATGAATGCATTTGGTCGGTTTTCCGTATGCCAGTTGTTGTTTTCATTTAAAATCCTATCCATTTCAAATAAAAGTTAGACACTTTGAGTGGTGTCGGCCACACCGCGCCTCGGATTGAGGTGGGGTTGTCTCGTACACGCAACAAATGACCCATAAATAATTTTCCAAAAGTTTCAACAGAATCCGAAAGTGTTTGGTCGATTTACCGTTTGTCATTTTTTTACTTAAAAGCACATCCATTTTAAACAAAAGAAAGACACTTTGAGTGGTACTGGCCACACAAGCCCTCAGATTGAGGAGGGGTTGACTTTTACACATCACATATGACCCATGGATTGTTGTCCTACAGTTTCAACAGAATCCGAAAGCGTTTGGTTAGTTTTCCGTATGTCAGTTGTTGTTTTAACTTAAACTGTTGTCCATTTCAAAGAAAAGTTAGACACTTTGAGTGGTACCAGCCACACTGCACCTCATATTGAGGCGGGGTTGACTCTTACACATCTCATATGACCCATGGATCGTTTTCCTATTTTTTCAATAGAATCCGAATGCGTTTGGTCAGTTTTCCGTATGTCAGTTGTTATTTTAACTTAAATTGTTGTTCATTTCAATGAAAAGTTAGACACTTTGAGTGGTGACGGCCACACCGCGCCTCAAATTGAGGCGGGGTTGACTCCTACATGCCACAAATGACCCATGGATACATGTCCTAAAGTATCAATAGTATCTGAATGCGTTTGGTCCGTTTTCCATATGTGGTTTTTTTTACATAAAAGTGCATCAATTTTAAACAAAAGAAAGACACATTGAGTGGTACCGGCCACACCGGCCCTCGGATTGAGGCGGGGTTTACTCGTACACGTCACATATGACCCATGGATCATTTTCCTATAGTTTAAATAGAATCCGAATGCGTTTGGTCTGTTTTCCGTATGCCAGTTGTTGTTTTCACTTAGAATCCTGTCCATTTCAAATAAAAGTTAGACACTTTGAGTGGTGCCGGCCACACCGCGCCTCGGATTGAGGCGGGGTTGACTCCTACACGCCAAAAATGTCCCATGGATACATGTCCTAAAGTATCAACACTATCTAAATGCGTTTGATCCGTTTTCTGTATGTGGTTTTTTTACTTAAAAGCGCATCCATTTTAAACAAAAGAAAGACACTTTGAGTGGTACCGGCCACACCGTCCCTCGGATTGAGGCGGGGTTGACTCGTACACGTCACATATGACCCATGGATCGTTTTCCTATAGTTTCAACAGAATCCGAATGCGTTTGGTCTATTTTCCGTATGCCACTTGTTGTTTTCACTTAAAATCTTGTCCATTTCAAATAAAAGTTAGACACTTTGAGTGGTGCCGGCCACACCGCGCCACGGATTGAGGCGGGGTTGAATCGTACACGTCACATATGACCCATGGATACATTTCCTAAAGTATCAATAGTATCCTAATGCGTTTGATTTGTTTTACGTATGTGGTTTTTTTTACTTAAAAGCACATCCATTTTAAACAAAAGAAAGACACTTTGAGTGGTACCGGCCACACCGGCCCTCAGATTGAGGCGGGGTTGACTCGTACACATCAAATATGACCCATGGATCATTGTCCTATAGTTTCAATAGAATCCGAATGCGTTTGGTCTGTTTTCTGTATGCCAGTTGTTGTTTTCACTTAAAATCCTGTCCATTTCAAATAAAAGTTAGACACTTTGAGTGGTGCTGACCACTACTTCAAAGAACATTTTCCATATCATTTTCCACATGCATAAACATGAAATACATGGCTGACTAAGAAAGCTAAGTAAAAAAAATAGAAAAATGAGTATCACAGTACCAAGGAATACTAAAGGTCTAGGTAGTAGACTAATCATACAATAAGAATCAAGTGCAAAAAACAGAATCCGAATGCAACGTCCCTATGAAGCAGAGGAAAACCCCAAAGTGGAAAACCATGTTCAAAAATAAAGAGTTATACAGAATTCAAAAATGTAATGGATCAATCTGCCTCTGACCACCATCACCATCACCACTATCATCATCAGCCTCATCCTCGCCGCCATCTCTGTCATTGTCGTCGTCCTCGTCATCGTCCCCATGCTAATCGTCGACCTCATCCTCATCCTCGGCATCATCCTCACTCTCGGCCCAATCCTCGTCCTCGGACCCATCCTCGCCCTCGTCCACATCCTCATCCTCGCCCGCTTCCTCTTCAGCATCCTCGTCATCACCAGGAACGTCATCATCTCGATCGCCACTAGAGCTGTCGCCTGTTTCATTGGATGATGCACCCATCGACGACATAAATTTCTGACAAGCTGCACTAGCCTCTGGTGGAAGTGATGAAGATAATGCTTTCATCAGTTTCATAAATTCTATGTCTCTTGTTTGAACTTGCACTTTCAACTCTGTGACCCTTTTATCAGACTATCTTGCATGCTCCTTGACCTGTTCCAACTCGGTGGTACTAGAATGGATACCTAGAGACGACCAATACCTCGTCGGGACTATATTCTTACCAGGTCGGTAGCATACTCGACCAGAGTTCTCATCTCCCAAAACCTGATATAAATGATCATGTGGCCCAAAATTTTCAGGCTCCTGGGCATCAAGAGCCTCTAAAGCAGCCTGTAAAAGATATTAATATATTATTAAATTTCAAATTAGATATTAAACTTTGAAATAAACAAATTAAAACTTACAATCTTCTCTTGGGTCGGTACATTTACCGCAGTTCCATCTTTTTTTCTTCTACTCGAGCAAAACAATTTTGCTCGAGGGATACATCCTTCAATATTTATTTTGAGCTTCTATAATGACATTGAAACAATATAAAGTGAAAGTATAATCATATATTCATTATTCAATAAATCACATAATTTACGTAGGATCCACTAAAAAGGGAAAGTCCTAAAGAAAAATTATAAACAACTATATCGTACCTGCTGCTTCTCATGATCTGCCATAGTTGTGGGCCCCAAAGTGTGGATGTATTACTTTGAATCAATGTTTTTTTTGTTTTTTTAGATGATTCCTAAATAATTATTAATAATTAATAAGATTATATTAATGCAAAATATGAAAACACTCATTTAAATAACTCAAATGAGATTAATACCTTAAATTTGGCAGTCGCCCAATGGGTAATCATTTGGCGATATTTCTCTATCGGGCAGTCATCCACGATAGGTAATGTCTCTAACTCCGTGCCCACTCTATCACACCATCCAACATACAGATCATGCTTATAAGATCTTTAATGCTCTCCTAGCTCTTTTAAACGCGCTGGTCGTGCACCTTCGCCATCAGGGAAGTTAAACCGAAGCTGAAACCAAATAGATTAGTTCATTTAAATACAAAAATATAATACATTAAATCCAATAGATTTTTTACCCATATTTGTTCCCACGCGTTATCCTTGACTTTGGGTGGCAGATGTCTCCAAGAGAGAGGGCTGACCGGAATGATATCGGAGTATTTGGCTAGCGTCGCCAAAAACCCCGACATTGCTGCCCAGATTTCTCAATCATTTGTCCATCAACATTGTATTCAACCATAAACTGTATCTGGCGGTTCCATACCGCACGCAAGCGAGTACGCCCCCTCCCCCACCTCCTATCTGTAGATGAATATGTTATTAAAGAAAAATAATATCAATACAAGTTATAATAAAAATAAATTTTGGTTTAAAAATTTGATAGAGTTTTATAAATATACCTGTGGTAGTCGGATCAATGGGTGCAGAAGCTGAAGCAGTATCCTGTACAGGTGGAGTGTCCCTCAGTGTATGCTCCTCATCCACATACTGTGTCGTAGTAGGAGTCGAAGAAGGTGGAATATAATAGCCCGGAGATAATGAACCAGAAGAAAAAGATGATGGCATAGATGTCTGGCCAGCAGGTAGTGTAAACATCGGAGGTCTAAATATCTCATATGTCCCTGAAGACATGCCAGGATCAAAATAGGGCGTAGAAGATACGTCTGTGGTAGTGGGTCGTCTAACTCTCGCCCCATGAGCCCTCGTACCACCGGCCTCAGTACCGGGACCACTAGATGATCGTCCATCTCTGACACCACCCTCCCTCCTACCACCAACCTCTCTACTGGGAGCAATATCAGGCTCCTAGTCAGATATCTATCGTCTAGGGGCTGGATCCTGAAAAAAAGTTTGAAAGAAAAGTAAACACATGATATTATAAGTTATTGAAATATTTATATTTGAAATGAAATATTCACAACAGGGATGAGTGAAGGAACACCCATCTGTACCATGCAACGATTATTATCTGTCATTTTTTCCTCCGCCTCTCTTCAATGGGTGTCATTTCCTGCAATGAAAACAAATATGGAAGTAATTAGAAACAAATAACTAATGTGTAACCCAAAAAACAAAATATAGAAAAACCATTATGATAAAAGGAACATAATGAAACCGAAGATTTATGGTGTTATAAAGGTAAGTACTAAGATACACACTCTGAATGATGTAGGTGAAACATGAAGGTGGGAACACGACTGTATGATTCTATATATTTCCCACCACAACTTCGGGTTCACAATCAACTCTGACAATTGAGCTGTTGGGGTCATCATAAGTAATAAACGGATTTCTTCCAATTACAGTAGGGATAGTGTCAACTTCATCATCACCATCATCAAAAACATGTCTGGGATTTACTTCAATAATTACACTGAATTTAGGATGATGATGATATTTGACATAAAAAAATTGTTTCACCATTGATGCCAATACATATGGTTCATCGGTGGCAAGAGTGAGAGTCATATCAATAACTCGAAATCCACAATCATCAATAAAGGTGCTTTGCCTCATCATTGAATCAAACCATTGACATTTCATAATCGTGACTCGACCATGCGAGTAATAATCCAAAATTATTATTTTCTCCATGACACCATAATAAGCAACATTTTCAGAACGAGGTCTAGTGTCCGATGAACTGGAATAACAGTTTGTTGTGGCAGTTATCATAGCACCATTATGTTGTGTTCTCATGTTTCTTGCTCCTTAAAGGTCATGTTGGGAGGTGTCCAGGGGGTGTGCAGGACTGTCCAAGGGGGGTGTGGCGTGTCCAGGGGGTATGGGGTGTCTAGGGGGTGGTGGGGCCGTCCGGGGGGTCGGAGGTGTCCAGGGGGTGGGGGGCTGTCTAGGGGGGTCGGGGTGTCCAGGTGGGAGGGCTGTCCGTGGGGGTGGTCAGGTTGTCCAAGGGGGCCAGAGTGTATAGGTGTATTTATATGAAAAGAATACCCCCACAATAATCATGCATCCCTGTCATTAGTCTAAACCCCTAGAACACATAAAAGAAGCTAGTATGGACATTTACTAAAATATTTAACACCATACGAATGAAAATACACTCTAAATATAGTTTGAGAGGATATAATGGTGTGTTTGAAAAAAATGATATTAAATCAATTTAAATGAATATGGAACAAATGAGGGTTTATAATATACTAAGAGTACCTCAAACAATCCAAAACCACTATAGCACCACATATTCAACTTCATGAAACAGGACTTGGAAATCTTACCTACATCTTTACTGATGACCACCTAATTGGAACACTCTATTTATGGTTCTTGACCACAAGGAACAAACAATGTTTGGTCTCTACCAACTCAATCACCCCCTTGTAGATCATAATCTCGTTTCCCCTTATACTAAAATGGTCTCATTGGAAGCTACTATTAATACCGGACCTAAACCATTCATTCTCCATAAAACAATGATCAAAGAACCATCGGAGGTATCTCTCATATAACCACAACCATTTTTATCTATGATGTAACAAAATTCACAAGAATAACTTTTATTCAATAACCTTTTGGTATATAATGTGCATCAACAATGGTTCAATTATATGGTTCATCACATTCCAATTTACTAATCACCCATACATGATAAAAATTGAACATTGAATTTGATTTAATTACAACCATCATATTTAATTTAAATCTTAACAAGAATAGAAGCATGGAAATTAGAATCTAATAACTTTAATTAGTCCCCAAAACTTTTTAATAAATTTAACATGAAAAATAAAACACTTTGAAATCTAAATAATCACTATGAAGTAAAATGAGCTTGGAATTCTATTGCACAAGTAAAAACACTCAACGATGGAATATATGAAAAGAATATTAATATAAATTATTAAAACAAGATAATAAAGTAACAATGAATGTTAAAACTAAACATGTGATTGAATTTTATAACATATAATAAATATTTCTTGGTAATGAAACATGAAAGGCACATCAAAAAATTAGACAACATGGAATGTAAATAAAGAACGGAAACCTAAATTGGGCTGGAACAGAAATTCGGCTGGAATATGAGAATAGAAATTGGTCTCATCCCACATCAAAATCGAAACTAAAAACTAAGAAAATACATCATCCTTGGATGGGATGGAGGAAGAGAACCCGAAACACCCCCAAAACCGCCTCCAAAATCACCCAAGTGCTCTCGTTTAGGGCTCTGGATCGCGAATGGGGGAGAGGATCTGCTACTGCCAATTTGGGGGAAAGTTTTCCCAACGGTTTTTAAAAACCGTTGGTATATAACTCCATCCCAAACCTATACCAATGGTTCCATTGAAACTGTTGGTAAATCTCTACTCCAATGGTTCTAAAACCATTTGAACATACACTTTTAGGGTGTACCAACGGTTGTAAACCGTTGGTATAGTGTTTTTTACCAACAGTTCAAGAGAACCGTTGGTATATACTGAAGATGGAATAATATACCAACGGTTTCAAACCGTTGGTATTGTGTATTTCCAGAACCATTGCACAGCACCCCCACCGTTGCACCAGCACCCCCACCTGCATAAAAAGAACAAGAACTATTGCACAGTATTAAAACATCATAAAAACACCTGTAATAACACACACAAAAAACACATAAAACCATCAAACTCTTCCAACCATGTGGTGTACTACAATTCCCTATTTCAATCTTCATATGAAAAGAATAATCCAGTGGAGTTGAATAACAGTTTCAATAACTCAAAATGGGGTATGGAAACTTACCCATGGTTCCATGGTGGTTATGAAACTAAATTTGAAAATGGGGTTGGGAAACTTACCCATGGTTCCTTGGTGCTTACAAAAGGGGTAAAGTATAGAACTCATTATTTGATTTAAAATTCAGGAAGAACTGAAATGATCACAAGTTCAACTTGTGATGGTATAGAAGAATGGAATTGTAAGTTTTTTGAACTTAGTTAGAATAATATTAATGTTTTTAAGGCTATGAACACTAAATGGTACAAGTATGGTGCGATCTATTGGTCAAAGTAGGATTCCATCACATCGTACCTCGGATTGAGGTGGGGTTGACTCGTACACGTCACATATGACCCATGTATCCTTTTTCTAGAGTATAAACACAATCTGAATGTGTTTGATCGGTTTTCCGTATGTCAGTTGTTGTTTTCATTAAGTCCATTTTAAACAAAAGAGGGACACTTTGAGTGGTACCGGCCACACCATGCCTCGGATTGAGGTGGGGTCAACTTGTACATGTCACATATGAGACATGTATCATTGTGATAAATTATCAAGTCAATCAGAATTGGTTTGGTTGGTTTTCCATATGTACTTATGATGTTGTCCATTTTAAACATAAGAGAGACACTTTGGGTGGTTCCAGACACACCGTGACTCGGATTGAGACGCGGTTGAGTTTCACACATCACATATGACCCATGGATCCTTTTCCAAAAGTTTCAACAGAATATGAATGTGTTTGGTCGGTTTTCTGTATGTCAGTTATTTTTTTTTACTTAAAATTAAGTCTATTTTAAACAAAAGAGAGACACTTTGAGTGGTTTCGGCCACACTGTGAATCAGATTTAGGTAGGGTTGACTCATACACATCATATATTACCCATATATCATTGTGCTAAATTTTCAACAGAATCCGAATGCATTTGGTCAGTTTTGTGTATGTCAGTTGTTGTTTTCACTTAAAATTAAGTCCATTTAAAAAAAAAAATAGAGACACTTTGAGTGGTACCAGCCATACTGCGCCTCAGATTGAGGTGGGGTCAAATCTTACACATCACATATTAGCCATGGATCCTTGTGATAAAGTATCAACACAATAAGAATCTGTTTGGTTGGTTTTCCGTATGTACTTAAAATGTTGTTCATTTTAAAAATAAGAGAGACACTTTGGGTGGTTCCGGCCACACCATGACTCAGATTGAGACTCAATTGACCTGTACACATCACATATGACCCATGTATCCTTGTCCCAAGGTTTCAACAGATTCTGAATTCGTTTGGTAGGTTTTCTGTATGCCAGTTGTTATTTTCACTTAAAATTAAGTCTATTTTAAACAAAAGAGAGACACTTTGAGTGGTGTCGGCCACACCGTGCCTTGGAATGAGGCAGGGTTGACTCTTACACATCACAAATGACCCATGGATTGTTTTCCTAAATTATCAACACAATCCAAATGCGTTTGCTCTGTTTTCCATATGCCAGTAGTTGTTTTCACTTAAAATGTTGAGGCAAGATTAACTCGTACAACCACCAGGACAGCCCCCCGGATTGTGGCGGGATTGACTCATACACATTACATATTACCCATTTATCATTTTTCTAATGTATCAACACAATCCGAATGCGTTTGATCGGTTTTCCGTATGTCAGTTGTTGTTTTCACTTAAAATTAAGTCCATTTTAAACAAAAGAGAGACACTTTGAGAGGTACCAGCCACACCACGCCTTGGATTGAGGTGGGGTCAACTCTTACACGTCACATATAACCCATGGATCCTTTTCCTAAAGTTTCAACAAATTATGAATGCGTTTGGTCGGTTTTCTGTAAGTCAGTTGTTGTTTTCACTTAAAATTAATTCTATTTTAAACAAAAGAGAGAAACTTTGAGTGGTGATGGACACACCGTGACTCAGATTGAGGTAGGGTTGACTCCTAGACGTTATATATGACCCATGGATCGTTGTGCTAAATTTTCAACAGAATCCGAATGCATTTGGTCAGTTTTCTGTATGTCAGTTGTTGTTTTTACTTAAAATTAAATCCATTTTAAACAAAAGAGAGACACCTTGAGTGGTACCAGCCACACTGCACCTCATATTGAGGCGGGGTCAACTCTTACACATCAAATACGATCAATGGATCATTTTGATAAAGTATCAACACAATCAGAATCCGTTTGGTCAGTTTTCCGTAAGTACTTAAAATGTTGTCCATTTTAAACATAAGAGAGACACTTTGGGTGGTTTCGTCCACACAGTGACTCGGATTGAGGCGCGGTTGACTTTTACACATCACATATGACCCATGGATGCTTTTCCTAAAGTTTGAACAAATTATGAAAGCGTTTGGTCAGTTTTCCGTATGTCAGTTGTTGTTTTCACTTAAAATTAAATCTATTTTAAACAAAAGAGAGACACTATGAGTGGTGATGGCCACACCGTGACTCAGATTGAGGCAGGGTTGACTCGTACATGTCATATATGACCCATGCATGGTTGTGATAAATTTTAAACAGAATCTGAATGCATTTGGTCAGTTTTCTGTATGTCAGTTGTTGTTTTTACTTAAAATTAATCCATTTTTAACAAAAAAGAGACACTTTGAGTGGTACTAGCCACACCGCGCCTCAGATTGAGGCGGGGTCAAATCTTACATGTCACATATGAGCCATGTATCCTTGTGATAAAGTATCAACAGAATAAGAATCTATTTGGTCGGTTTTCCGTATGTACTTAAAATGTTGTCCGTTTTAAACATAAGAGAGAC
Source organism: Viscum album (assembly GCA_963277665.1). Lineage (NCBI taxonomy): Eukaryota > Viridiplantae > Streptophyta > Magnoliopsida > Santalales > Viscaceae > Viscum > Viscum album. The sequence goes on along the minus strand of OY728130.1, from coordinate 1,087,415,695 downwards.
ACTTTGGGTGGTTCCGGCCACACCGTGACTCGGATTGAGGCGCGGTTGAGTTTTACACGTCACATATGACCCATGAATCCTTTTCCTAAAGTTTCAATAGATTATGAATGCGTTTGGTCGGTATTCCGTTTGTCAGTTATTGTTTTCACTTAAAATTAAGTCAAATTTAAACAAAAGAGAGACACTTTGAGTGGTGCCGGCCACACCGCGACTCAGAATGAGGAAAGGTTGACTCGTAGATGTCATATATGACCCATAGATCATTTTTCTAATGTTTCAATAGAATCTGAATGCATTTGGTCAGTTTTCCGTATGTTAGTTGTTGTTTTCACTTAAAATTTAGTCCATTTTAAACAAAAGAGAGACACTTTGAGTGGTACCAGCCACACCACAACTCGGATTGAGGATGGGTTAACTCATACATGTCACATATGACCCATGGATCATTGTTCTACAGTTTCAATAGAATCCAAATGCATTTGGTCAGTTTTCCGTATGTCAGTTTTTGTTTTCACTTAAAATTAAGTCCATTTTAAACAAAAGTGACTCACTTTGAGTGGTACCGGCCACACTGTGCCTCGGATTGATGTTTTTTTGACTTTTACACATCAAAAATGACACATTTATCATTTTCCTAGTGTATCAATACAATCCCAATGCGTTTGGTCAGTTTTCTGTATGCCAGTAGTTGCTTTCACTTAAAATGTTGTTCATTTCAAATAAAAATTAGACACTTTGAGTGGTTCCAGCCACACCACGCCTTGAATTGATGTGGGTTTGACTCCTACACGTCACAAATGTCCCATGAATCATTTTTATAAAGTATCAACACAATCCAAAAATGTTTGGTCGGTTTTCCGTATGTTTGTTATTTTTACTTAAAATAGTTTCCATTTTAAACAAAAGAGAGACTCTTTGAGTGATTTAGGCCACACCGTGCCTCGTATTGAGGTGGGGTTGACTCATATAAGTCAAAAATTTCCCATTGATCATTTTCCTAATGTATCAACACAATTATAATGCGTTTGGTCAGTTTTCAATATGCCAGTAGTTGTTTTCACTTCAAATGTTGTGCATTTCAAATAAAAGTTACACGGTTTGAGTGGTTCCGGCCACACCACAGCTCGAATTGATGCAGGGTTGACTCTTACATGTCAAAAATGTCTCATGGATCGTTGTGTTAAAGTATCAACACAATATGAATACGTTTGTTTAGTTTTCCGTATGTCAGTTATTTTTACTTAAAACATTGTTCATTTTAAACAAAAGTGAGACACTTAGAGTGGTATCGGCCACACAGTGCCTCAGAATGAGGCGGGGTTGACTTGTACACATCAAAAATGACTCATGGATTAGTTTACTAAATTATAAACACAATCCAAATTCGTTTGGTCTATTTTCTGTATGCCAGTAGTTGTTTTCACTTAAAATATTGAGGCGAGATTAACTTGTACAACCACCTGGACAACCCACCACCCCTCGGATAGCTCCCCACTCACCCCGGACAGCCCCCCATCCCTTGGACAACCCCCACTCACCCCGGACATCCCCCACCCCTCAAACAACTACGTGGACAACCCCCCACCCCCACCTGGACACCCCATCCCCCAACACCTGGACATCCCCATGTAGTCATTATTACAACCATTAATAAACAATTATTAAACTACATCATTTGTCAAAGATAATAATACTGAACATAAATCAATAATATTATTGGATATATCAAGGAAAATGAAGGAATACTATCTTACATCCAAAATTACCACCCACAACCATGATTAATTTCCACAAACCTCTCATTTCTACCAAATAAAAAGAGAAAAACAAAAAACATAGTTGCACATCAATAAAACCAAATCTAAAATTGTTATGGATGACTACACATGCCTGCATGGCTAGTGAAATGAACCCCACCATCATAAAAGTGAGTATTATCCAAGAAAGAGACATAATATACAATGTACATTGAGAACCATATTTAATTGACCATAAATTCTTTATTAGTACAATCATCTTAGGAAGCCAATTATCACTCATGACTAACCATGCCACTATAAACAACCTAGAGTGTATGAGTTTTCTCTCTAATCTCAACAACATCATCACACATTCTTACCATGATGTGAATCATGTGTAATATGAATGATATTAACACAAAATTCCCAGAAATACCAAGCCTTCTAAAAACTGAAAATTTATGGATGATATTAACACACAATTCATTTTGAATCAAATTTGATTCACTTTAATACTTATCCCAATAGACCAAACTCATACTATAATCACTATATGTGTTCCACTATCAAATCTCAACACACGCACCCAAGTCAAACAGAAAACAAAATTCATAAACACCCAAATATAAAGAGAAAACCAAAACAGTAGATGTAAATAATTAAAATAAAAGTATCACTTACAGGAAATGTAGAACTAAGAAATTTTGAAGATGGGTCGGAATGAAGGATTTTCGCAGTAGGGTAAACAAAATTCCAATTCACCTCTTCACCCAATTGAAAACATAAAATCAAAATAGAATATACATAACATTAACCTGGGGGAGCCCAGGTTCTGTCCATTTCTATGAAATCTTTCCCAATGGTTTGTAAAAACCGTTGGGAATGAAAACTTTTACCAACGGTTTTAAAAAACTGTTGGTAAAGCCCTTCCAAAACTCACTTTTACCAACGGTTTTACAAAACCGTTGTTATATCATCATCAAAAAAAAACATTTACCAACGGTTTTGCAAAACCGTTGGTATAACTTCACCTCTACATACCTTTACCAACGGTTTTTGAAAAACCATTGGTATATGCTTGGTATACTCATATACACCAACGGTTTAAGCAAACCATTGGTATATATCTGTTGGGAAAACCTATATTTCCAGTAGTGTAAACTATAATCTTACCTCATAAAATGCACATGGGATTTCATCATGACCTAACATGAGTAAGACATGAAGGGAAACTCCCATGCTTAATCAAAAACCATATCCTCGATGCTCCTAGAAAATCATGGGAAACTCCCACACGTAAGGCCCAACCATATCATTACTTCTCCCTATTAGCACATTGGTCGCTCTAATGTGAAATCCCCAACCACATCCTCACTACTACTAGTAGCACATATGCCTTCTTTATAGATGTAATCCCAAAAATTCATTCAAATGGGGATCCTCTTTAGTTATAAGCCTCAAAACGTTCATAACAATGTGTGATTTTATTCCCAAGCAATTGGGATATATAGGAAGCCTCCCTATGGTCTATACCCAACATCCACATCCATCCTAGGTTTCTTCGAACCACATACTTGGTAAAATAATTCCCCTCACCTAGGATACCATATATCCTCTAGGTTCCTCGGGTAGCTCAATTCATAATCCCCACACCAAAATCCATCCTAGATTAATACTATTATGAAGGGAATCTTCCATGTGTAATCCGCACACCATCCCTCATCGATGATCCCTTTAACACATGAGTATCCTTACCTCATGACATTAAACTACATGTAATAGTCCTCTCACATGACCTTAAACTGTTGCATTAAACCATGTGGGTTTTGATCCCTATATTCTAAACATGCAATGCATGATGAATCCTTGTGATTGAATCCCATCCAATGGTAAAATTAGGTTCTCCCTCTAAGGGATGCACCTCCTCAATTTTCCCCAAGGGATGTTCTAATCAAATCCTCACATCTTCTTCAAGTTCCAACCCAACCAATTGTAAACTTAGGTGCTCCCACCTAGAGACAAATCTTCACGATATACCTCAAGGGGAATTATGTTCAACTACTTTGGTATTATTTATAGGGTATCCTGACCAATGCTAAACTTCAATAATCCCTCCTAGATATGCATATCCTTGTTCTCTCTTATGAGGAATTGTGATCCATCCATCCCATATTTTCTACAAGGGGTGTTCTAATTCATATCTACTAGATCCATCTCAAGGGGAATTCTGATCCATACAACCCATATTTGTCTCATGGGGAATTTTGGTTCACATCACTAGGATCCATATCCTGGGATTTCCTGATCAACCTCCTAGGTTAATCTTCATGGAGTGTTACCATCCATCAGGTGTGACATCATCCCTATTAGGGACAAACATCATTGATCAATCTCAATGGGGTGTTCTAATCAACCTTTTCCCATCTTTTCAACATGTTAAACTCATGAAATATCTCGTGATGCTGCATCATGGAAAACCTGGGGAAGTATGAGGTGAAATACTTGGAAGATATATGCCCACGACAATAGATACCTCATGAAAAACATGGTATGCCTGATGTGAATTCCTTGGAAGATATACGCCTTCAGTGTTTGATACATCATGATCGATACAAGTTGCCTTGGGTTTTGTTCCTAATACTCCTCCATGATATTCCCTCCCATGAAGAATATTCATAGGTTCCCAACACCATGTTTCTAGAGATTCCCACACATGTTAGATTTTATCATCTTTTCTAAAGAATTTTTACCAAACCTATAAAATAGAATCAACATAATAATTGGTGTCGACAATAATATTAAACTAGGAATGAGTTTCATGAACTTGACTCAAATCTATGAGGGAGAACTGGCCTGGGAAATGAGTTCTAAGGAGGAATATATGGAAGGAGAAATCGACATCCCATCATCCCATTTAGATCAAGGAGCAGACATCATCATTGAAAGTGATGAAATCCACCGCATTTGAAAAGAGGGAAAACATGGAAACAAGCATGCTTGTGCACACTAACATGCAAGAGATGGTCCTAAAAAGTATAAAATTATGGTGTGGTTCCCATTTGTGTGAAAATTATTCAATGGATCCTTTAAATGGTTATAAATGGAAATTAAATCGATATGGATTGGTTTAGTTTTTTAAAAAGGGTATCCCTTGTTTTAAGGGGTGGATTATTGAAGTTTTTAAAAGTGGATTTGGTTTCATGTTTTAGACCATAAGAAAAGGGTTGGGTCTTATTTATTCCATTATTTGGTTTCAAGAATATATTGGGACCTCAGCTGTAGAAATGATAAAATGGATAATTATTGGGTGCTTGATTCCTCACATACAAGTGGAAACCCAAGTTTCTAGGGGAATGAATTGATGTTATATTTTGTGATTTTATGGTTGATTGATACTTCCTACTTGATTGGTACAATAGGTGTGATTTTATTGATTTATGAGATTTTGTTTCTTGTCTCGGTATGATAAGAGAGGGTGTGTGGGTTTATGCATCATTTTAGGCACATAGGATTGATAGGTTATTCGTATATCACCTAATAGTGATAGTTCCTTGGGATTAATATTATATTAGTGTGATTTCTAACTATGATTTATGTCTATTATACTATTCATGAAATTATTATTAATGAAAATATTTTGAAAAAAATTGAGTAAAGATATTTTTTTTGAAAATTTTTGTAATAAAAATGTTTTGAAATGTTTATCTTCTAGTTTAAAATAGTAAAGTTAGAATTTAGAAAGTAAATGGGAAATGATAAAAAATATTGGGACACTAAAAATGGGTATCCCTAGAGTTGTGATCGAACATATAGTATTGGTGGTTTGGATAGTGAGTGGAACCTAGGTTTAGACATTGGTTATTGATCATGAGACTTGTTGGGTTTTTTTTGTTGTTAAAACAGGGATACGATTGTTGTACCTTAAGAAGGGTTGTGACCATGGGGCTATGAGGTGTTATACTATATCATAAATGTGATAAGTCTGATGGATGTTTTATTGGACCTTGAAATTATTGTATTGGTCATGATTCCATTCAGAGTAGTTGTGTTGCATTTGACATGGAACCTAGGGTAAGTTGTTGGGTTTGGTGCGTTATGCATTGTGTGTCTGAAATGGGGTTAGGATTGCAGCTCATGAGTAGTGATTTATTAGGGTTTAATGCATATAAGTTATAATAAGGTAAAATTTCCTTTTCTAGAAGTGAATCTAATTTATGGAGTCAATATCATTTGATCTTTGAGGATGACATGTGAGGAAGGTCAGTTGGGTTGTCAGTATTTTTGGTGCATGAGGTAGTGGTGGAGTTTTTGAGATTTTTCTAGTGACATGTATAGAGTATTGTCTAGTGTAGTTTTATCCTAGAAGTATAAATAAGAAATAAAATTGGTTTAGAGATTAAAATTGGGTTGTGGTCAGGTACATGTGATATTTGGGAATCTAAGTAAACTATGAGGGAGTTTATCACGATGCTACCAGTGCCTTGAAATTTGAAGCATGTGTAAGTGGTTCAGAGGTGTAATAGATGCATGGTGGGTGCCATTGAATTTTGATAAGGTGCATCGTTGTGGATTGGTATCTTTATTAGGGAAGCATTTGCGTTACTGTGGTTGGTTATATGGTCGGTTTCAGAAGTGTCAAGATCATTTGGGTGCCTAAACCATCTGTTTTGATGATGATTAATGATGGATTTAGTGTTGAATTTAGTATGACAAGAAAGGGGTGAACAAAATATTAGTGGAATCTTTTGTTAGGAAAGTGACACCTGGGGAGAGGTGTGGTCACATAGATGATCTTGTTATGTGAAGGGTGGGGTTTTAGTATAGGAATATTGATAATTCTTCATGTATGATTAGGTTAATGGACTAGGAGGCATAGTTTTTTGTATAAGTTGGTGTTTAAGCCTAGTTATTCTAATGTTAGAGAAAATGGGGTATTGATTTTGGTTTGATTAGTGGTTTCTAGAAAGATATTGACCTTGAGTTTTCTAATGAGGTCCATATTTGGGAAGGAGTTAGGGAGGCATGATGTCATTTGGGACATGTTAGCAAGTGCTCAGGATAAGCGCCCATCGTTTCAGTGGAAAAAAGTGGGAAGAACTCGTTATTTAGGGACACAATTTAGTTTTGTATTGGTTTGGTGGATTGTGTTTTTTTCTTTGTGAGTCACCAGGGTCATTTTGGAAGAATTGAGTGGTGTGGTGGTAGTAGTGCCAAAGGGAATATTGGGACAAGACTTCTTGGTGGAGATTTGTGGGGAAGTGGTGAATTTTGGTTAGGAAATACCACTATATTAGATGGTTGGGGTTTGGTGAGCCATTTGAGGGAAAGGAATATGGGCCTTACTAGTGGTATAAATTGCACCTTTAGTGAGAAGGAAAAAATGAACTGGTTTTGGTGGTTTCTTCAACGACATATTAACGCGCTTGCACGACTGAGATGATCATGCCCAATATATTGACATTGTCCAAGGTACAATGAGAGAGAATTATTTATAAATAAATCTACTAAAGGTTTTTTTGTATGAATGGAATTCTGGATGGTTTCTAACTTATAGAATGTTAAAAGTGAAGTTGGGTAATGGGTGATGCACCATCTCTCATCTCCAAATGAGGTTTTTGTGGTGATTTTCTTGGTAGAAAATGAAAGGTTTTCATTCTCAGAATTTTGGGATGGGTAATGGTAAATGTTTTAGTTTTTTTCTCAAGTAAGGGTGAGATGTCCATGTTTACTTCTAGGGATTTGTTGTAATGGGGGAGGGATCCTTGGTGGGAGTAATTTCTTGAGGAAAGTAGTGGAAATGAAACTCCTATGATGGGGAGTGATATATCAATCTTAGATTCATGGATCAGATCATAGGTTGGGCATGGTATTATCAGGATTCCAATGATAAAAAAGATGATGTACGTGTTTGGACTCCTCAGAAAGGCCATTTGGACCATGGATGTGGTGGTTTATCAAGATATGCATTGGTCTCCATATTAGGGTGGTTCTAAAAGAAATTTTATTTTTTGTGTCGGAGATGTATTAGTAGGTGCAATAGAGAATGATGATGGTTTGAAAAGTATTGGATTCTTCAACATTGGTATTTCACCATAAGTCAGGGATAAAATCTTGTAGGTGTGTTTGGATGGTGGTTTTATAACTTCAGTAACAGGGAAATGTGGCCAGGAAAAGTGATAACATGCCAATAGTGGGAGTCAGGCATTTTGTGATGAGTTAGATGGGTATGATCTGACATGTCTTAGTAAAATGGAATGTAATTAGTGAGTTATAATTCAACATTGGTGGGTGTTTTGAAATGATAAGTGTGTTTCAAAAAATGGAAGTGTGTTTTGAGTAATAATCAAGTTGCCTTTAGCTAATATATGTATAGTGGAGGTGAATCCATTGTTGGTGGTTTTGATTTCATGCCTAAATGCTGATGTTGGTAGATGTTCTCATTGGTACTTGGGCATAGTTTGTTGGGAAACATGTTAGGTGTGTTGTGGATGCTTGAGTTGTGGTCCTAATGGTCCTTTTTCTGATGGAGGAGGTTCCAAACACTGAAAGATGAGGTTGGTGAGGTAAATCATATGGTGGGGAAACCCATAAGGGGAGAGTGGTCATTTGATGATGTGAACAATGTTATGGGTTGGATGGGGTCAGGTATGTTCTATCTTGGTTTTTTAGTTTTAAAAATTATAATTGTATCGGTTTTGATTGGTTGAGTTCCTTGATATGAAGGATGTTCATTAGTTTTGTTTTGGGTGTTCATATAAGGAATGAGGCCTATAGGCCTTGATTTGTGGACTTACGCAGGTTAGGGAGTTCACTGGATAATCATATATTCCTTTATATAGAACTAAGTATTTTGGGACAGGAGTTGCAGAGTGGTTTTGTCCAGTAGAGAACTGATTGAATCTTTCATGATAGTATGGTGCTTTGTATGATATTCTCTTATGTTTTTACATAGGTGACGTTACCTCAGATTCCTTAGGGGATTATTGTGGTTGATTTTGTGTTTGATATTGAATAGTCGTTTATGGGGTATTGGGTTAGTGATGTGGATCATGAAGGGGGAACATTCTTCGGGGTAGGATTATTTCTTTAGTTTGGGTGTTGTGATGAAATGGTTGTGCTTATAAGGAATATTGCAAGAGGAAGGTCAGTAGGTGGGTCATATGGACTGACCACTTGTATTGTAATCATGGTGTTTCTTGGTAATGTAGCATGATGGTAATCTAATATAAGCTAGGGAGATTGTAATATCCTCGACCTATGATAAGGTATATCCTAGATTTAATGGTTTTGGTTTAAGAAATGTTTCTCGAGAGTAGGATTAGTCTTAGGGGTGTCCTGATGGTTTATGACATGAGACAAATTGGGAAATATGATAATCTATGCCGAGTGAATGGTTAGTGCATGATTAGTAGCAATTGTGTGCCAGAACTGTATGGCATGGAGAAGGGGGTGCACTTTTGGGGAAACTATGAATAATTGACCAGGAGACCGTGAAACTCAAGATTCCCTTTGATAGTGGCAAGTTCATGGCCACAACATGGGGCTTTGAACCATGTGGGTGGCTAGGAAAACTATATGGCATGGTTTCCTCTTATATAGAAGGAACCACATGATTAGTGCATGATTTTCCAACAGTGTGACCAAACCATGCGCCTATTTAAAAATGGGAAAATTCCCATTTTCCCTCCAGATATTATTTCTTTATTCAGCAATTTTTACTCTATTCTACCCCCTATATCTAGGTTGAAAAACCTGCAGCCTCCACCTCCTTTATTGATGTTTTACCCTAAATTCAAAGGCATTTGGAGTGCTGTTTAGTGTGAATCAAAGCTCTAGGTAATTCTTCGACTATGTTTCCTTAAATTTTCTATAATAGAAATGGTTGAATGTTTTCTATCCTTCTAAAATAATAAACCCCTATTTTTGATAGAATATTCTATATTGTGATGTTAATGGATGTTTAGTCTAGGATTAATGACCAAGGTTGGGCAATCCATTTTCTGTGAACATGCGGTAGGTGGTATACAAAATGTTACCTATATTATTTATTATTTATAAGTGTATTTGGATGTTCCAACATATTGAATTTCTTCAGTTTAATGTTTTTGACTAAGGAATTAATTTGGACCTTAGATTGAGGTGTGAGACCCTTTATGGTCCTCATTGGGTCAATTAATGATGTAAGACCAAACATATGGCTACCCATGGGGTATTCCAAACCCATTAAAATGGTGAAAAAATCTGTAAAAGTTGATATTAATCAATTATGATAATGAATGGATAAAAAATGAAAATTGGTATATTGGAATGGTCGAAGGGATAATTGAAATGATTATATGTTGGATTTTTTGAAATAACTAAGAGGATTTGGAAGTGGTTTAAATTATGTGTTTTTTATTTTGATCTAGTGATGGTTTTCAAGGAAGGAAATAATGTTTTAGAAAGGGGTATATGATTTAAAATTAGGTATTGAACTCAAAGTGATTTTAAAAGGGGTTTTATTAATAGGTTTAAAATAATTATTTTGAATGAGGAAATGTTTCCCATTTTTGTGAAAATGATTCAATGACTCTTATAAATTGTTTTAAATGAAAATGAAATTCTTAGGGTTTGGTTTATTTTTTCAAAAAGGTTGGCCCATGTTTTAAAGGTTGAATTATAGATGATTTTAAAATTGTGTTTGGTTTTATTTCATTATTCCCTAAGAAAAGGGTTGGGGTTTACGGCACCATGATTTGGTTTTAAGAATCCACTGGTACCTTGTAAGATGAAATTATAATATGGGTAAATGTGATAAAAGGTAAAAGAATAATTTATATATGATGAATGATATGAGTGGGGTATTGTACTGAGGCTCTAATCCCATGGTTTGAGCTAAACTGATGCTTTAGGACCCACCAATTTATTGTGTGACATATATGTTTAATTGAGTATCCTCATCTTTGGATTGGGTTATAATGATTCTATAGACTCACTGATATTATTCATGGTATAAGATATTAGATTGAGGCACTATACTCATGAAGTTGGAATAGTTTGGGATGTCAGTAGTAGACTGTATACACCCAATGTATGAACATTATATGGTTACGTGGTCTAATGCTCCAATGTATATGGTTAAATTGAATTTATTAGTAAATTGACCCTCATAAAAATATGTATGTAACCCATTATGATATGGGTTAGGCTCATTTTATGACCAAATACAGTTTGGTTAGTTGTTTGATACTTTATAACATCAAATATTAAAATGGATAATTCAAAAAATTTTAAATGTGAAGCATGTTCCTTAGTTTCTTTGTATATTTATTACACCTTGATTTCTACATAAACTATTGTATAGAATGATTATTTATTTAGAAATTTTTGCTGGTGGCCTAATAAGTTATACTCACACCCTACTTGTGATTCCATTGAACATGGTTACTTGAGAATATGGTACTTATTTTATGGTACAAGTTCAGGATAGGGACCTTCTATTTGGTTTGTGAATTGGATGATGGGTTGGAGAATGGGATGATAAGACCAGATTAGACTCAGATCCATGTTCAATTTTTTTTTCAAAGTTTTAATATTTTTTATTTTTACTTTTATGAAGACCTGACATGTAGTAAACATATAATATTGTTATAGCTTGTGTTACTTGGTTTTTTATTTTCTATTGTCATATTCTATCCATTTATTGTCATTATTGGTTCTTATATCCATCAATACTATTTGTAATATGGTTTTAATTTGATAATTGGGTATAGGTTAACCCTTTGCTTTATACACATGTGATGTTATTCTAAAGCCTTTTCCATATAGGGAGTCACACCTGAGGTCATGTGGCGACCAGTCTTGAGGTACTGGTTATAATGGTTCCTAGGTTGGGGTGTTATAGTAAGGTAAAACTATAAAGAAAGGTTAAATATTATTAGAATCCTACAATTTGTAATCAAGTGTCATACCAACACAGGGTAGGATCCAAGGATGAAAAATGTTTGATGCATCCTAGTAGGTATGATCTGTAACACCCAGAGATTTTGTAAATTATTTTTTTTCCAAATTAATTTAATCTTCTTAATAGTTTTCATTTCAGGCAACACTGAACATAGTTTATTTTATATTAAAAAACTATGTATGGATTACATGAACTACGCAAAACATAATATTTTTCTTTCTCTACATGGAATATCAAGGATAGCTTGTGTAGCATGCAACAATTACGTTCCTCTATGGCTTGTTTAACACGCATAGATGAGGTTTACCAAAAAACAATATATTATTAAAATATTATATTAAGACATAAAATAGATGTTATTTTATCAGTTATGAATAGTACTAAACAATTTATTAAAACCAATTTTTTTAAAAAGATATATAAATGAATTCATTAGTTATAATGAACCAATTAAATATAAATGTAATATTTATATAAAAACCAATTTTTATGCTCACAAAGTTGTTTTACCCTAAAAAATTAAATTAAATACAATTTGTGAGTGATATTAACATTATAAAAATATTATATATTTAATAAAATAAATTTTATATTCATCCAATATATTCGATAGACATAATATAAGAACAAATCCAATTTTATGCTTAAAAACCTGTATTTTCATAAAGGTTGTTTTACCGCCTTTTAATGGAGTCCCCATTTTAAATTCAATTTATGAAAATTTTATAGATTTAGTATGTTAAAATAAACTTTATCCTTGTTAGTGAAACATAAAAATTTTTCTAGGATAAATTTTTGGTGTTTTTCTAATAGATTTCATTTTTTAAATAATTGTTAAAAATACTAGATTTTAACTCAAAAGTATATTTTCATCAAATTTATTTATAATGTCAAATTATATTTTAATTTTTTAAAAAATTTAATTAGATTATATATTTTTTAAAATTTATCCAATGTATGTAATGAGAACCAATTTCAAATTAAATTGGTTATTAAATGTAGTCAAATTTTTTATCCTTGTTACCTTAAAAACCCATATTGTTGACCTGATTACAGAATTAATTTTAAATTAATTTCTGCTACTTATTTGATTGGAATTTGGAAAAATGAATTCAATATTTGGAATTATAATTATTACTAATTATTAATAAGATCAACTTAGTTTTTTACCAAAAATATTAGTGAAGTAATTAAAAATTATTTACAATGATTAAGGTTAAAAAATGATAATAAGGGTCCAAACTATAACTTTAAGGCCCAAAATGACCTATTCCCATGTTCTATGTCCATTGTATATCTATATTTTAATCCTATAAAACCTAGGATCTACATTGAACAATTATTGAACCACACTAAATAAAGAAATGTCGGTGAGGTTCCTTTCATTAAAAATATTACAATAGATTCCACTCCTCCAACATTATAAAAGGCCTCATTCAATTCCAATTCCTCATACTTCTCAAGCCCTTAAGTTCCACAAAAATCTATACAATTCACTACCCAACATCAATTTATTAGACCGTTATGCCTCTACTTTCATATAAATCAATCCAAGGAATCCTGTTGGCTAAAACCAAAAAGAGTTACCCGATAAAGAGGTGGTTTGAACCAGTACGATGAGATTCAAGACACTAGGTATGAAGATTTCATCTCACTTTTTATTTCCTTGAGATACATGCTATGTTTTCCACTATTTCCTTTTTTTAGTATATTAACTTCCCATGGTTGTATTATATGTGTCTTATAATTAATGTTAAGGGGTACTCACATGACCATTTTATGATCATTCTTTCATGGGGTTTATGTTTCAAAAGTTATCAAATCAGTAAAATAGTCTTGTCTCAATTTTACATCTTTGTGACTCATGTTTTTTATGAACCTAAATTATTTTTTTGGTGTATATACTTCCATTTTTAATGTTATATATTCAATCTATTTTATTTCATGATATTTTAGGCTTCATGTAATTTCTTTTTCTTACATGGAGTGTATGATATCAAGTAACCAAGTGGCATGAGTTTGATGATACAATCTCACTTCCTTTCAATATTGTTAATGAGTATGTGTATTTGATGACATATTATGATCCATATCTCAATAATATTCATAACATTCCTTATCCTCAGTTTATTCAAGATATCCACATGTCTTAGTACCATTTGTTACAGTCATTGGTACTTAAGATAATGCTTTTAAGTAAAACACGACTATCTGTCTCTCTTCAGTAGGAAGCCTACTATATACAAAAACCATGTTTTTGAAATAGTTTTCAATATTTTTTTAATGGATCCATGAAGATCATTTTCATCAGAAAAGTATTTTGAAAATGTTTTATTATTTTCAAATAATCCATTATAAGACTTCAAATCCATTTTCAAAGAAAATGGTTTTCAATAGGTTTTTTGTTATAAAAATAATTTTCAAAGAAGAAAGGAAATATTCCTTAAGAAATGTTTTAAAATTATATTTTAAAATTATTTCTCCTCTAATATAACATCCATATGTGTTAATAATTAGTTTATGGGGAAATTATTCAATGATTCCATTCATATTCTTTCTCTAAATGTATTATGTTTTGATGGCATGATGATTATAAAAGACATTTCTATTTCATGGATTATATTATTTTGAAACCCAATTATTTTCATGGTTTATGTTTATGATGAAATGATTATTAAGAATGTCTCTTTCCATAGGGTATGATTTTATAACATATATAATACCAATTTCAGTTCATGGGTTATGATATGATTATTTAATATCCTATGGAACATGTATGTATGATTTCACTATGAGATGAGTGTGACCTATACCTCCCTAAAATGAATTGGATAAATTTTTATATCTCATTAGATAGACATGGATGGAATGGTAAATGAATTTAGTTTAGTAATACATGGCTAGAATGGTGGTTTACCATGTTAAAAAATATAGAGATGTAATAGGGGTTTACCCAGTTCAGTAGTAAATGGATGGAAATGGTGGTGTAACTTGTTAAAGAAAGGAATTTTTCCAGAAAGATGGTCTTGGAACCGATGACTTGTCTACTATGGTAAATCATATTATGTGCTTATGTGATTTCCACATTTCCAGGCTTTATTCACGTTTTATGATTTCATGTATTATGTCCTTTATTTAATTACTATTCATATCTTATAAACTGCCAATATTTATTCCATGATTCATTTTTATGATATTTGATATGTATGGTATGATCTTTTATTTTCCTAAAAACATTCCTAAACCATATGCTTGTGTTTATACTTACATTTCTCCCTTGTTTACCCATTTTTAACGTTTTATCTCACCACTTTTGATGTTTCCTTCCCCAATTTATGAATATTTGTATTATGTTTGACATGTGTATGAAGGGTAATATTCAGGAAGATCCTAGTGGGAGATGATGTAGCCCTTATATGTACCTGTTTTTATGTTTCCATGTTTTTTAAGGCACTATAATAGTACAATATTTGGGTTTCTGTTATTGTAATGTTTTAAGTATTCTATAAATGTAATGTAATGTCTATGTATGTCAATAATAGGTCAGTATAGTTGGAATCATAGTGAAATTTTAGTTAACCTTTGGAAATTGGGATGAGAAAACTTTAGTGAGATCCCGAGATACATTTTTAAGGACATTTCTAATGATGTCTCTAAGGATAAGTATAAGGACGAGTCAACATTTTGGAAAATTTCTTTGAATTTTGTAAAAGGATAGAGTGAGTAGTTTCATATCAATACATCCATATCTAGTTTCTAAATGTGGATGTGTCTCTGGTAAAAATGTACATAGAAGTGACAACTCTGACAAGATGATCTAGGTCAGACTTGGGGTAATCTAATACACAACAACAAAACATGACACACACCTGGTTTGACACTCCATAAGAATATGTTTTGGGAATTCACAAACTCTTCATGACCCATCATAAATGAGTTAAATGTATGTTGGCTATGAATAACTTAGGATGAACCTATGTTTCATAAGTTAAGGAAGGTGTCAAGTTTTAGACATCCTATAAGTAATTGTTTTCCTGAATATGTGATTTTATTCTATGATAATTAATGCTCACACTAGGCTTCTGGTTTTATTCAATGGAGGGAACCAGAAGGAAATGGATTAACATTTAATGTGATGGATGATTTTATATAGAGAAGTCAAGTAGGATTATCATTGGAGTAAAGGATTTTATAAACATTCCTAATCCGTTTTCAAAGAATATGATTAACATTGTGTACCTTAACAAACTCTCGGACTCACCATAGATGATAAAGAATGAATTTACTAAACTTTTAGGTAATGGAAACCATAGAAGATAGAATATTTGGTTTCTTTTATGTCTAAAATGTTGAAGGAATCACCTAAGTAAACGTATTATAGGAACAAGAAGACATTTTGACTGTAGAAATAAAGGACATAAAGAAAGTGACTGCATGAAAAAATGAAGAGTTTAGTTAATGAAATGGATGAGAATAATGGCTTTCCTAAGACATCATTGAATTTTATATGTTTTAAGTGTCTATTAAATAGATTTTATGGAACTCAATGTCATAGAGATCTCTATCCACTATTTAGTGAGCCCGTAAGGGGTGTCTCCGCTAGGGTTTTCCCCCATCGCTGCCTATCTCTTTCTTTAGGTTGGCTCGGCGGTTCCCCTCGACATTGGATCAACGGATTTTTTGCGATCCATAGTGTCATCGTGCGACCTTGGGGACTTGGTTGTTCTGGATTTTCTCATCGTTCTGGCCTTCTCCACGCCCCACTCTACCCCATTAGATAGGGTTTCTTCCAGCAGGACGGTGATGGTCCAACAGCCGAGATTCAGCCTCAGTGACTGTGGGTTGCATCCTTGCCACCAGTGTTTGCGTCAGATAGTCTGTTGTGGTCCCTTGGGGTTTTATGGATGGCAGTGACGAGACTTTTCTGTTCTTCAGCGGGGCATTTTCAGAGAACTCTAAAGCTCTAGTGTCCGATGATTTGGTGAAGGTTCTTGTTCTTCCATTATTTCCATCATTTTTTATTTCAGATTTGGTTGCTGAAGTTCATGGGTCAGATTGGGGTCTGCGATTT
This sequence comes from Viscum album, assembly GCA_963277665.1. Lineage (NCBI taxonomy): Eukaryota > Viridiplantae > Streptophyta > Magnoliopsida > Santalales > Viscaceae > Viscum > Viscum album. The sequence continues at coordinate 1,087,398,942 of OY728130.1, read as the reverse complement.
TTTACTTGGAATTTCTGCTCTGGGATCTGGTTTTTTGTGGGGTTTGGCATGATTGGTGTTGTTAACCTCATTCTCCCTTTTGAGGTTTTGTTGTTTCTGTGTGATTCTTCTATTTTTTGTATGATTCTATGACTTTGGACCATGACCCTGCAACTATGACCATTTTGAGTTATGTTGGACTCAAGATGAAGAAGTTTTAATTTGCATTGCCTAGCTCATTATGATGCAATTGCAGTTCTTATTTGTGCTTCAATTCTTAGAGTGGTTGATAGTAAGATGTTCATTTCACCAGATCTCTTTGGTGAAGATGATTCTTGGTTTTCCGTTGAATTTTGTGTGTGTTTGTAACCTGCATAATACCTTGGTCTCCTTCAGACGAGGTTCAGAGCAGGAAGCTTTCACCTTGCATACCATTTGGATTTGGAAGTTCGAGAGGTTATGGCTCTGCCATCAGTACCAGGCCTGTGCAACTTTGCACGGGACAGCTTGCTGAGTGGTCATATGATGGTGAAGGATTTCCATCTCGTTGTATTCGCTGAAAAGGGGAAGATCCCATAGTCTTGAACTGGGTTTTCTGTAATGTTTTTATATTTCGGTTTCTCACTTTTTCCTCAAAAAGTTTTTTCATAATAAAAAACGTTAATTTTCAGTCAAAATGTCCCATGATAAAATATCTTAAAGGGAATCAGCAAGGTGGTGAGATAAATGGTTACATTATTGATGATGACAAGGCTACATATGAAATGTAAATGTAAAGAGTTATTGTTTAATTGGATGAGGAATTGTTATTAATTTCATAATGATGAAGTGGAATAATAAAAGATTTTATGTATTTCAATTTAAGAATTATATTACACGAATGGTGAAATATATATGGATTATCCAGTTTATGTTTTTCGGTGTTGATTTCAAGAACATGTTGAAGGGTTCTGATAGAATAGAAAATTCATTTAATAGAAATATAATGTCTATGTAAAACACATGATTAAGGGAATTATAACCCTTAAAATGTTCCTTATGTTATGGTAATGTTTTTTTGGATAATTATATATGGGATATGGATAAGTGAATTGGACGGTATTGATTACCCTGGATCGGATTATGGATTAGTTGACAAATAGGTCTACATCATCATTGAAAGAGTTTTAAAATTCATGGATATTTGGAATATATTTAATAACCTTTGTAATAAAGGAGTTTTCACATTTTACAAAATTATTTAGGGTAATTTAGGTTATTACCATGTTTTAAGATAATATTCATTGAGGGTATTCCCATGTTTGGAATGTGACGACCAAGAGTTATTTTGTGATATATGGGGGATCAATGTTAAGATGATTCTGTGACTTTATTTATACTATTTTGGATTTTCATCTTTCATAAGGGTCATAAGGTTAACCGTTTGTAGAATGTTTAAGTTAAACTTTATACGAAGTGAGTAAGATTAATGTTTTGTCTCTCTATTTGAGGATTTAAGCATATTGGATAGCCTATTCAAACTACTTTGTGTTCATGATAAATAATGAAAAATGGTATAGAGTAACATAAATCTCATGATCATTCAGTACTATAGGAATGAAAAAGTCACTTTCATTTTTATAGAAAGAGATAAAGTTGATCAACGAACAAAAAATGGTAACATTGTCCTGAAATCAAGCAAGTATAACTTTTCAGGAAAAATCTTCAACTAAAAAAATATGTTGAAACCAATTTTTTTCGCTATACCTATGTTTTGATGAATTATAAGGTCTCATAGGTCATAAAAAATTTATGGATTTGTGATTGTTAACTTACTTCTGACCTTATGGTCAATCACTCTCCATCAAAACTTGATGGAAATATTTCTCTTCCATGTCCATGTTTTCACTTCCCACCAATGTTCTCCTATGTGGGAATCTGGTTGTGAGTTACTTTGGGTAACCATTATTTTTACAAAATTCCTTTTTAAAAGAATGTTTTAGTGTTCCTTTTTATGATGTGGGTTTTTTTAAATTAAATATCATGTATTAATCCTTTGAAATACCAAATGAATTTTGAGGGAGTAATTAATTTTAAGGGGGGTATAATGTAACACCACTTGTTTTTTTGAATAATATTTTTCAAATTAATTTAATATTTTTGATATTTTTCAATACAAAAAACACTGAAAATATTCTATTTTATATTAAATAACTATTTTTGGATTATTTTGACTATACAAAACATAAATATTAGCTTTCTCTACATGGAACATTGAGGATATCTTATGTAACACACAACAATGACTTTCCTCGATGGCTTACATAACTCTCTTGGCCGAGGTTTACCTAAAAACAATTCATTATTAAAATATTATATTAAGACTTAACCTATCTATTAAGTTAGTAGTTATGAATAATACAAATTAATTTATTAATTCCTATGGTTTACACACATCAAAAAAATGAATTCATTAGTTAAAATGAACCAATTAAATATTAGGAGAATATTTTTTATAGAAAACTATATTTATGCTCCTGAATACTTTTTATCCTAATAAATTAAAATAATTAAAATTAGTGAGTGATATTAAGGTAATATATATTATATATTTAATAAAATATTTTTTATATTCATCAAACAGATTCAATATGCATAATTTAAGAACAAACACAATTTTATTCTTGAAAACCTATATTTTTATAAAGATAGTTATACAACATTTTAATATAGAACCCATTTTAAAATAATTTATTTAGAAATTTTATATATTTAATATGCTAAAATGAACTTCATCTTGGTAATAAAAACATAAAAATTAGGTTAGGATAAATTTTTAGTATTTTTATGTAAAATATCATTTTTTAATGAATTACAAAAATTACTAGAGTTTAACTAAAAAATGTGATTTCATATGATTTATTTATAAGGTTAGATGTTATTTTAATTTAGATTAAAAGTTTAATTATGATATTTTTTTATTAATTGATAAAATTTAGGAAATTAGAACCAATTTCACTTTGCAATTGGATATAAAAACATAGCAATGTTTTGATCTTTTTACTTTAAAAACTTTCATTGACAACCCAACAATAAGATTGATTTTAAATTAATTTATGCTAATTATGTGATTTTAATATATAAAAAGGGATTCCATATTAGGAATTATAATAATTTATAATGTCTAATAAGGTCAACATAGTTTTTGAAAAAAATATTAGTGAAGTAATTAAAAATTAATTAGAACAGTTAAGGTTAAATTGTGCATAATAAGGGACTAAACCATAACATTTAGTCCCAAAATGATCTATATACATTTACTAAGGCCATTGGATGGAAATATTTAGATCCTATCCTCCCTTGGAAAAATAATAATACATTATTTAACTAGTTTCAATAAAAAATGTCGATGGGTTTCCTTTATATTAAAATATTACAAGAGATTCCACTCCTTCACCATTATAAAAGGCCTCTTAACTTTCACTTCCTCACACATATCAAGCCCCTTATATTAGTCCAAAACCTACGAAATTCACTCCAAATATCCATTAATTAGACCTTGAAGAATTACCTTGGGTAGAAACAAATCCATGTAATCCTTTCAGCTCAAATGAAAAGAATTTTCCCAATCAAGAGGTGGTTTGAACAAGTATGATGAGAGTCAAGACACAATGTAAGAGGATTTCATCTAATTTTTTTTGTGAGATACATGCTATGTTTGCAACTATTTACTTTTTTTGGTGTATGTGACACCAATGATTTTATTCTATGTGTATTATAAATAAATATATGGGTATTCACATGCCCATTTTATGATTCTTATTTCACGAGGTTTAAGTTTCAATAGTTACCAAATCGGTAAAATAGTTGTGTGTCAATTTTCCATCTTTGAGACTCATGTTTTTTATGCACCTAAATTATTTTTTGAGGAGTATATACTTCCATTTTTCATGTTATAACATGAATCTATTTATTTTCATGATATTTTAAGTTTCATGTGATTTATTTTTCTTACACGGAGAGTAACATCTCAAGTAACCAAGCGGTAAGATTTTGATAAAAAATCTCATCGCCTTTCAAGATTTTTAATGATTATGTGTATTTGAGGAAAGATTATGATCCATCTCTCTGGAATTTTTATGAGTTTAATTCTATTATATTTATTCAAGATATCCACATATATTAATACCATTTTTTCACTCTTTGGTATTTAAGATAATGTTTCTAAGTAAAATAGGACTATCTCTCTCTCTCTCTCTTTCTTCAGTCTTATGTCTAATCTATTAAAAAACCGTGTTTTAATTTTTTTTATAAAAAATGTTTTAAAAGGACCCATGAAGATCATTTTCATGAAAGAGTATTTTAAAAATGTTTTATTGTTTTTACAGAATCCATTATAAGTATTCAAACCTATTTTCAAATAAAAATGTTATGAAAAGTTTTTATGTTATAAAAAAACAGTTTTCAAAGAATAAATGATATTTTATTCATGAAATGTTTTTAAAAGATTTATGTTATTAAGATTTTAATAAATTATTATATACTACATTTAGTGAATTTATATGAAATGTGCATAATTTGTGTGAAATATTAATGTTTTAATATTAAGTATAATTTTTGAGCATTTTTAGAAGTAGTCTAATTGAGTTAGTTTACTATTTTATTTATAACTTTCACCCTACAGATCCACATTGTGTGGTTATTATTTTGTAGGATTTTATAAAACATTTCATTAGAAGGGATCATGTGCCAATTCTTCCATTTGAAGGATCACATTTACCACACAAGATGACATACGGAATTTGTGACGAAACTGGACCAGCCATGATGATTGAGTTCCTGGTCTAAATCCTGAATCCCAAATTTCATGAAAATCTACCATATGTTCTCGATTATCCAAAAGAATCATGAATAAAAATTTCAGGGCCCAAATCTAAGAACAAGGGGTCCAAATTAAGCTTTTAAGTCCATCCCACCATTCTGGATGGGAAATAACATTAGAATAGTATTTATGACATATCTCATGATGTATGCATCAAATCGAGTAGAGATTTTGCATTTTGGAAGTGAAGATATAGATGGAAAACTTTGTTGAATACATGATTCAGTTTTGAAGGAATATTCCTATTTAAAACACTTTCACATTTTGGAAATAAAAAATATTGGATTGAAATGGACAGATTAAATTTGTTTAATCAACTGGCCATAACCTTTGCTAAATAGGTCTAAATGACTCCAAATTTTGAGAGAGGTTGTAAATATTTATTATATAAAACTTTTAAGAAGGATATTGCTCGAGATTTGGCTGTCTGAATATCCAACTTGGCGATACAAGTGGAGGGACAGATTGGGAATGCAAACAGTCCACTCCTTGGGCTATAAATACTCTCCCCTTCTCACCTTGAGAGGGGTTGGAATTTCAGAAGAGAGGAGATCATATTGGCACGAAAAAAGATTTTCCAAAGGCTTTGGAGGACTTTACATACTCATGTTATCACTTTAGATACCTTTCCTCCTCTCTTTGTTTTCATTTACTTTTATGTTCTTCATTATTGTAATTTTGTAAGTCCTTTCTTTTATAATTATATTTTAATGAAAGTTTCTTATTCAATATATATTATTCTCAACCACCTTCTATAGATCAATATTTATGTTCTTAAAATAGTTTAAATACAGTTGAATTCTATTCCCTTCTTTTGCTTCCTCATTCAATCGAATGTTCATTTTTAATTATCATCATTGTTCGTGTGTGTGTGTGTCGACGTACAGCTCTTTTCTTATCCCATTATTTTTCATCTTTTCTTAGTTTATACTCATAATCATTATAAACAGATTATTAAAAACCCAAATGGATAAGTAAATATCTCATTGGGGTGAGTCATAATTTAGGTATGTTAAGTGATTGAGAGATTTTTCTCTATGAATATTCTTTGAATTAACATTGTGTATGTTGGAATTAACATGTCATTGATTAATGACATATTTTTTTAACATGTAGTTTACATGGATTATTGGAACCATAAATACACTACCATAAACAAGTAATGGTAATGATTATAACCCTAAGTTAAGATAAGTCTTGGATTAAATCCTTAACACATAGGAATTCAAATCAATATCATCTTATGACATGGGTGTTAATTTAATGCAATATAAAGCAAAGTTCAAGGATATCACATGCTTAACTACCTAATAATGAAATCACCCAAATATTTATCAATTTGTTAAATCAATTATAGTCAATCAATCATTTCAATTAATCTCTGCAAACAAACCCCCATAATCAAAATACAATCAACTAAAAAACCACTATTTCAATGTATCATCGCTGAGGATTCGACCTGAGTGCTGCTATACACATTAGCAGAGCACAAGAACTTTGACCGGTCGATAGGCTACAATTGGCCATGCCTTTCAAATGGGGATGTTTCTAAGGATGGTGATTTATGTAGTCATTAGTTTCTGGTTATTGTAATAAAAAACAAAAAAATTTTTTAAAAAAAAGCTGAAAACAAAACATGAAGAAAAACCCGTCTTCTCATAAAAATCATAAACGGAAAAAATACAAAGAAAACCCCATCTTCTTCTTTCTTAAAAAATATCTATGAATTCCCCTTATCCTCCCAAAAAATCCCTAGGATTTGTTTGACCCTAAAATCGAGCGAAATCTTCACCAACTTAGGAGGAACTTAAGAGATAATCAACTCATTCAAGAACCAGTCCTTGTCCAACTAGTTGAATTCGAAATGGCCAATCCTAGGGAAAAAACCCTTAAAGAACGTGTTACCCCTGATATGAATTACCAACCTCTTGGTTTTAAATATCCAATCATAGAGGATTATTTCAAACTCCAATCTGATTTGATTCATTTGCTCCCTCATTTCCACGGGCTAGCCGGTAAGGATCCACATCTCCACCTTAAAGAGTTCCAAGTGGTGTGCTCTACCATGAAGCCTCAAGGGGTTTATGAAGAAAGAATCAAGCTTCACTCATTCACTTTCTCCCTAGATGAAACCGATAACTCATGCCTCTACTACCTTTCTCATGGTTCCATAACCACATGTAATGACATGAAGCGGATCTTCTTAGATAAATTCATTCCCGCTTATTGTACTGCTTCTATCCGAAAGGAAATAAGTGGTATCTGTCAGTTCCCAAGTGAATAACTCCATCAATACTGGGAGAGCTTCAAAAACCTTGTTGAAACCTGTCCACACCATGAAATCCCTGACCAACCCTTGATCCAATAGTTTTATGAGGGGTTATTGGCTATGGATAGAACTCTCATAGATGCCACATGTGGTGGTTCTCTTATTGATAAAACTCCTACAGTAGCAAGAGATATCATAAATAACATGGCTGCAAACACACAACAATTCCATACTCGAGCACATGCTCAATTAAAACAAGTCCAAGATAATCAATTGATCCGAACAGGATGACCGAGTGGATGAGTGATCTTATAGGTCTTGTGCGACAACTAGTTGTGGCAACCAAATCCCCAACCTCATCTTCTTCTCAATCAATGTTTCTTAGACCTGTCAAAAACTATGGAATCTGCAACTCTTCATCTCATCCAACTAACACATGTCCACAACTTCAAGAGGATAAATCTGATTCATCTGGACCAATGGATCTCAATGCAACATATGCTCAGCGGAACACCAATCCTCAACTATCAGGTCAGTTTGTTAGAAACTTCAACCAAACTCACTCTGAGCCCTTCTCTTCCTCTTATAACCATGGCCTTAGGTATGGTAATCCCATATCTCATCCCCCTCAATTCCCTCCTCAAAACCCAAACCAGTTTCAATATGGTTAAGGTGTTGGTAACTTCCAACAACATTATCCTTATATTCCTCAACCTCAATGAAAAAATCCTCCTCCTGAATTCCATTAACCTAGTGAGGCTTCCTAATTCCAAAACAAATACAATCACTTTCCCAAGAACCAAAATCAAGGGAATCCCAATCCGGGACAAGCCTCTTCTTCCAAGAAACCATGGGAAAGTGTAGTGGAAGATCTTGCCTCTTTCACCTATTCAAGCCTCAAAAACATTGAAACCCAAATTGGTCAACTTGCATCCCACCTTAGTCAGCATCAACCATCCAATTCTTCCCAACATCCAGCTCAACCATTACCCAACCCCAAGGGTAATGTAAGTGTAATTTCACTTAGATCGGGTAAGTAAACTTCTATTCCTCAAGATAAGTCTTCTAACCATCCTTTGAATGTTGACCTAGAAAATGAAAAAAAATAAACTTTAAAAGGTACCTGAAACCATTCCCGCACCTCCTTCAATTCCACTTAGGAATCCAATTCCTTTTACTCAACCAATTTCTAAACCAAGGAAGTCCTTTGAAGCTGATCCTGAAATGCACAACATGTGTAGACATGTTGAAGTCAACATTCTTCTCTTAGATGCCATAAAACAAATTCCTAAGTATGCCAAGTTTCTCAAGGAGTTGTGTACCCACAAGAGGCAACATAGGACCTTCGAAAATGTTTCAACCCAAGAGTCCATACCCATTAAGTGCAAAGATCCAGGGACCTTTATGGTTCCATGCCAAATTGGAAGTTACAACTTTGATGATGCACTCATAGTCCTAGGATCCTCAATTAATGTCATTCCAAAATCCATATTCTCTAACCTTGGTCTAGGTACCTTGCATCCAATGAGTGTTTTCATTTAATTGGTCAATCGAAGCACAGTCAGTCCTGAGGGAATAATTGAGGATGTCCTTGTATGAGTCAATGATCTTATCCTCCCTGCTGATTTCTATGTCGTTGACATGGAAGGTGAGATGAACTCTTCTCAATCTCCCCTAATTCTAGAAAGACCATTCCTTATGACATCTAAAACCAAGATTGATGTCCATTCATGCATCATATCCATGGAATTTGGTGACCAAATGGTCAAGTTCAATAATTTGTAATCCATGCGATACCCATTAGAGAATCAATCTGTATTCTCTATCCATGCTTCGGAAAGTCTCTCTAAGAGTGTGTTGAATCCAAATCCAACATGTTCTTCATGTTCTACTAATAGAGGAGTTTGTGAATATTGCATCTTCATTAACCAGGTCATAAATGGAAAAATTAATGTTGACATTACAATTGCAAACTCCATTGATCTAAAGGATCTTGAAAACTCATTGGAATATCATCTCACATCTGACCTCCAATGCTCCAACTTGGATGGTAATTGGGAAAATGAACTAGAATGCTCATTTGTTGATTCAGATCAGTTTATCCAACATTCATCATTTCCTATCCATGATTTTGAAAATTTTGTTATATGTGAGGTGAACCCTAAACAAATGTGTTTATCTTGTCCCAATGAGAGTGAAGGTTGTGTGATTTGTCCACTAATTAATAAAGTGATCACTGGTGAGGTTGAAATTGACCATTCTTTTGAGAACAATATTTAAATAAACGATATTGAAAATGTTATTCAGTCTTATGACTCCACTGATACTCATTACTCAACATTGGTAAGTGATGAAATAAAAAAGTAAAAAACAATTGGGATCTCATACTATACTTTTGTGTTATATGATCCTTACATAAATGAACCATCAGAATTGAGACATCTTCATAAATTTACAAGAATAGAAAATAATCACTTTGTGGATTAAATTATTCCACACATTGACGACCGAATGGAGGATAGTCATATTCTCTTTCCAACCACATTGAATTGCAAGCGAAACATGGAAGGGATGAAATTATCCAATGAATCATCGAGCCTACCAAAGGAAATGTTTTTCTGGAAGCACACTGGAGTTGAGAAGATACAATGGCCACCATCAAACTATGGGTAGTCCACTACAACTATCCAACTGTAGACAAATCAATGCAACGCTTCTTGGGAGCCAACCCATGTTTTCTTTTACTTTTGTGAAATTTTAATTTCTTTTTTAGTTTTTCATTAGATGAATAATGAATTTTCTTTTTCAGGTAACATCCCACAATCATGGATCAACACCGACTTCCACTAGATCCCCAACTTCTGCAGTCAACCCACCACCGGATGGAGATGGCGACCCGCCAAATCTAAACTAGGGGCACCTCTTTCCCTTTAACTCTCTCTCTATATCTTCCTCTCTCTACCACTTTCTTCTTCTTCCTCTCTCTTTCATTTTTTACCACTTTCTTTTTCAAAACCTTTCTTTTCACTATCCATTTTATGTGGGTTTATCTTTATAAAAAACAAAAATGAAAACCTAAAAAACTAAAAAAAAAATCACCTAAAAAAATACAAAAATAATTATGAGTCATGCTTACTCACCATCGAGTTTTGAAATTTTGTCCAACCATTTTGGGGAGTTAAAGACATGTTTTCATCTCAAAAATTTTGCGATTTCATCATGAAATTGGATAAATAATTTTGTTTCAAAATTAACAAATTTTGAATGCTCAATTTTTTATTTGGAAAATTCTTTTCCCGAACTGTAAGGAACATCATTTGCTTTCATGCTAAGGCCACCTATGGCCATCTTTTCAAAATGTGTGTTTTCACCCCCATTTGTGAGTCTTGAGTTTGTGGACCTTTGAGCTGAATTTCTTACTTTAGTGTGCATTAATATGATAGAGGCATTTTTTCTTAACCACATGAGAATTATAATATCCAAATAGCCTCCCATTAACCATACATTAATCCTCCTTTTGAAAGCCCCTTAGAGCCTATGAAAACCTTTTCCTTGATAGACACATTAAAAGCCCAATAACTTTTCCCACCCAATATCAACATGGATTTTCATTGCATAATTTTTTGAAATTTAAGTATGGGGGTAATGGATTTCATTATTTGGGTACCCTATTATTGATTTTCAATGAGTTATCATCTGCTTGAGGGAAAGCATCCATTTAAGTGTGGGGGAGAGGTTTTCATTTAGTGTGTTTTGGGGAATCTAATGTACTTTTATTTGTGTAATTTTGTAAATGTTATTGACAAGTGTTCAAAAAAAATCAAGAATGCTAAAAAAAATCGTATAAAAAATGGAAAAAATGGGTTGTGTCTTCGGTCAGTCAAAAATCACTCTTACCAAACCTTTTTCCTTGTTCTAACTATTACAATTAGTGTCACGAGGAGATCAATCATGGGTTGGGATATGAGTGTGAGATCTGTTTAAAGGTCAACTTTCGAAGAAACAAAGAAAAGAGAAAAAAGTAACACATGCATTATATTATTATTGGGAGAAGTTTCGGGTTTTGTAAATATTACATCTTCTCATTACCTTTATATTTACTTCTTATATTGTGTCTTTCTTCACCCAATCATTACCTTGTAAATATGTGTTTTCATTTCCTTCCATGTTTTATTTCAAAAAAATGTGCATTGCTTTTTCTATATTGGTGTTTTAACCGTCTTCTTCTCTCTCTTGGACATTATATTCCTACCGTCCCATAGCCACAGAAAAACCCATTAAAAAGACCTCTTGATTCTTGTTCACTTTGTATAGGTATATTAAGCTGAGAGCTCTTTCAAACTCTAATATTTTCACTTTTGGTTTGTGAAAGAGTGAACCTCCACAAATAAATTTTATCATCTTGAGATGTGTGAGTTTTGAGTGTCCACATTTTCCATTTCTAAATTTGACAATGAAAAAATGAATTATTTTTGGAACATTATTTCTGTAACAACTTGTGGTGGAATTTAAAATGGATGAGTGAAATAGTCTAAACCTCCCCTGATTGGAGAAAACAAAATTTTAATATTTGTTGGTGAGTGAAAATGATTTTGTTATGTTTTTATATTTGTTGCACATAAAGACATGCACAAAAATAATTGTGGGGTAGTTGATGTTATTAATATTTTCATGTCTTATTATATACTCCCTTTACTGAATTTATATGAAATGTGCATAATTTGTGTGAAATATTAATGTTTTAATATTAAGTATAATTTTTGAGAATTTTTAGAAGTAGTCCATTTGAGTTAGTTTACTATTTTATTTAGAAAGCTCACCCTAATGAACCAAATTGTGTGGTTATTCTTTTTTAGGATTCCTAATTAAATATAAAACATTTCATTAGAAGGGATCATGGGCCAATTCTGCCATTTGAAGGATCACATTTACCACACAAGATGACCTACAGAATTTGTGAAGAAACTGGACCAACCATGATGATTGAGTTCTTGGTCTAAACCCCGAAGCCCAAATTTCATGAAACTCTACCATATGTTCTTGATTATCCAAAGGAATCATGGATAAGAATTTTAGGGCACAAATCTAAGAACAATTTTCCCAAATGAAGCTTTTAAGTCCAGCCCACCAATCTGGCCGAGAAATAAAATCAGTATAGTATTAATGACATATCGCATGATGTAAGCATCAAATAGAGATGAGATTTTTCAATGTGAAATAGGAGAGATAGTAGGCAGACTTTTTTGAAGACATCATTCTGTTTTGAAGGAATATTCCTATTCAAAAACCCTTTCACATTTTGGGCATCAAAAAGATTGGATTGAAATGGACATATTAAATTTGTTTAATCAACCGGCTATAACCTTTGCTACATAGGTCCAAATGACTCCAAATATTGAGATAGGTCATAAAAAGTTATTATATACAACTTTTAAGAATAATATTTCTCAATATTCGGCTATCTGAATATCCAACCTGGTGATGAATATGGAGGGAAATATTGGGAATGAAAATAGTCCACTCCTTGGGCTATAAATACTCTCCCCTTCTCTCCTTGAGAGGGGTTGGCATTTCAGAAGAGAGGAGATAATATTGGCATAAACAATGATTTTACAAAGGCTTTGGAGGACCTTCCATACTCAGGTTTTCACTTGAGAGACCTTTCATCCTCTCTTTGTTTTCATTTACATTTATGTTCTTCATTATTGTAATTTTGTATGTCCTTTATTTGATAATTATTTTTTAATGAAAGTTTCTTCTTCAATATCTATTATTCTCATCCAACTTCTGTAGTTTAATATTTATGTTCTTAAAATAGTTTTAATACATTGGAATTACATTATATTCTTTTTCTTCCTCATTCAATCGAAAGTTCTTTTTTAATTATCATCATTGTTCGTGTGTGTGTGTCGACGTACCACTCTTTTCTTATACCTTTCTTTTTCTTCTCTTCTTAATTTATAATCATAATCATTATAACCAGATTATTAAAAACCCAAATTTCTGAGTAAATTTCTCATTGGGGTGAGTCAAAATTTAGGTATGTTAAGTGATTGAGATCTTTTGCTCGATGAATATTCTTTGAATTAACATTGTGTATGTTGGACTTAACATGTCACGAATTAATGAAATATTTTGTTTAACATGTGGTTTCCATGGATTATTGGAACCATAAATACACTACCATAAACAAGTAATTGTAATGATTAGAACCCTAAGTTAAGTTAAGGATTTGATTAAAGCCTTAACACTTAGGAGTTCAAATCAACTTCATATTGTGACATGGGTGTTAATTTAACGCAAGATAAAGCAAAGCTCAAGGATATCACAAGCTTAACTACCTAATAATGATCTCACACCAATATTTATCAATTTTTTAAATCAATTATAGTCAATCAATCATTTCAATTAAGATATTCAAACAAAACCCCCTAATAATAATACACTCAACTAAAAAAAATGACCATTACAAAGTATCATCGCTGAGTATTTGACCCGAGTGCTATTATACACATTAACAAAGCACCAGAACATTGACCAGTCGATAGGTGACAACTAGTTGTTCATTTCACAGATATTTTAAAAGTATGTCCCATATAAGAAAACTTCCATTGGTGTTACTCATGACTTTTTGGGAAAATTATTCAATGTTTCCATTCATATTCTTTCTGTTAATGGATTATGTTTTGATGAAATTATGTTTATGAAACATGTTTCTATTTCACGCGTTATATGATTTGGAAACCCACTTATTTTCACTGGTTATGTTTATGATTAAATGTTTATGAAAACTATCTCCTTCCACATGTTATGATATGATTACATGTTTATAATACCCATTTCATTTCATGGGTTATGATATGATTATTTATGATATTGCAGCACATGTATGTATTATTTCACAATGAGATGGGTGGAACCTATATCTCCTTCCAATTCATTGGGTAAAGATTTATATATAATTAGGTAGACATTTTTGTAATGGGAAATGAACTTGGTTCAGTAATATAGCGCTAACATGGGGGTTTACTGGGTTCAGTAATAGGGGGATGGAATAGGGGTTTACTTCGTTCAGTAATACAGGGTGGGAATGGGGGTGTACCCTGTCCAGTAAAAGACTTTTTCCACTAATATGGTCTTAGAAGTGATGTATTGGCTAATATGGTAAATCATATCATGTTTTTAGGTGTTTTAACATTTCTATGATTTATTATTATGTTATTATTTCATGGATTATGACCTTTATTTAATTACTATTCATGTCTTATGAATTTCTAATATTTATGCCATGATTCTTATTTATGATCTTTGTTATGTAGGTTATGGTCATTTATTTTCATGACCACATTATTATACCATATGATTATTTTTATGCTAACATGTCTCCCTTGTTTACAATTTTTGAGAATTGAGCTCACCCCTTTGTATATTTCCTTCCTAAGTTTATGATGATTTTTATTCTGTTTAATGTATGAAAGAAGGGTGATATCTTGGAATATCTTAGTAGGAGATGATGTAGCCCTTTTACATACATGGGTTTATGCTTCCATGTTTCCAAATGCACTAGACTAGTATGGTCATTGGGATTCTATTATTGTAATGTTTTTAGTATTCCATATATGTAATGAAATGTCTATATATGTCATGATCATTTCTTTACAGGATCTGAGCAGTGTAAATGTCCAAGGCATCCTAGTATGTCATTAGATACCAAGAGTATAAATATCCAAGGCATCCTAGAAGGTCATTAGATCAAAGGAGTTGAAATGTCAAAGTAATCCTATTAGGTCATCAGATCCAAGGAGTAGAAATGTCCAGGTATCCTAGTAGGTTATGTAAATAGAATCCAAGGAGTATAAATGTCAAAGGATTCATAGTTGGTCATCGATTCTGTAACATGAACCATACATTATCATCATAACCAATTGATTCACCACTTAATAAACCATTTCATTAATCATTTCATAATAATGAAAAATACAAGGGATTATCGATTTCATAGATTTTATTTACAAAAGAAAAGGTACTTTAAGATTATTATAACCTTTAAAAAATCACTTTATTACCATATTAAATCCCCAATAAATAATGGAGAGATAAAATCACCCCAAGGGTGAATTTTCCATGGTCAAAGGTAAGAAACTACACAATTTGTGGTTTAGGTTAAGGTCAAAAAACAAATAACCTAGTAAAAGGGATTCATGGTATGTCTCATACATGAATTCAACATTCGAATTAAGGTTTATTAATTTAGGAAAAAACACTCAGACTGTATGACATGCTTCAAAATGAAAATATGGTATATATATCCATAATTTTAGGTAAAAGTAATAAATCACCTACCATAAACCTATAAAAAACCACTCATACTATATTTTCTCTTAGATTGACATAGATCAGAAGAAAATGGAATATTAGATGAATACCCTGAAAATGGGTCATATTAGCTTGCAAAAAGAAATGTCGCCGATAGAAAGGAAAATGATAAAAGGATCATAAGGAATGAATAACACATAGATGGATATCTAATGTGGTGAATGACACTAGAATAAGATTTTTGATAGAGAATATCTTCAAAATAATAGATCAAGGTGTGAAGAAGCTTTCAAATGGGATGATAGACTATTAATTATAGGAGGAAGAAAAATAGATTGATGGTTAAAAAGTTCATAAGGAAAATATGGCCATTTTACCAAACATTAAATGGGTTACATAGTTTGGACACATGGTTAGATAAACCATACACTAACCATGTAACCATATATACCTCGAGTCACCCCTCTCATGGTCATAGAACAAGGTTATACAAACTATCTATCGATAATGTATTTTCCATTTATTAAATGTTTGCAGAAAAATGCATCGGTATTAGCCATGTGTTGCAGAGTCTCATCAAACCATGTATCCTGGGATAGTGCACTGGACCAACCAATGCTTCTTATTCTGACTCTAAAAACCAGGTGGAACATTTTCTACTAATTCCTCCTTCAAATTTTTAGGTTCTAGGATTTGTACAAGACACAAACACCAATGTTTCCACTATGATGCCACTACGAATTCATTTAAGGGTAAATGTAAGGAATTAAACTATAAAAAATATCTCTAACTTCTTAAAAAGTGGTTTCATTATATATTTTTCCGAAAAACATCAATTTATATCATATCCTGATCCTAATATTTCTATGAGTTCACTTTATTTTCTCTTCATGCATGTGATATACCCACATGCAGCATGGTTCACCATTTTATACAAATCTACTAAAAAATATACACATCATCTATCTCTAAAAACAAACCATGATAAAACCATCCCACAATGCATACTTAATTTTCATTCAAAATCCTTCCCTTGATTTAGAAAAACCAGAGAGCATCCCATGGATGCATGCTACAAAAATTTTACATAATTTTTAGAAAACCTTAATCGTGGTGAGATACCTACCCCAAGACTCATTGAGTTTTCACCATTACATCCCCATATTCATCTTCTAGGTGATACACATTCACAAGATGGTTTTATTGGATATTGCAAGATCTAATGAAACCTCAAGAATAACTAGTGTAAGATCTAGCATCCATAAGTTCTCAAAATGACACCTTAGATGTAGATAATCATTTCTAGGATTTATATAATCACATATTGTATATAAAAATAGCCCAACACTATCTAAAACATTCATATCATTAACTTATTTTTTCCAAATCTTGATCAAGAATTGTACTTGTGAACTAATAATCCATGGTAGTTACTCTTGTGAAACATTTAATGTATACAAGTTATAACAACCCATATCATCATTTCAGACTTAAATTTTTTTTATTAAATATAATATTCAATTTTTATGACATAGAAGATTGAGAGGTCCAGTGTCTTTGTGGATTAGGAACATTACATAACAACTTAATGCATAAAATACACATCTTTATTGAAAATTTATTTTACACGGACACACAAATTCCTTCATAATTAGCATTTCATGGGATAACCTGATGACATGCATAAGAAATGGGTGAGCTATAAAGCCCAGTAAGGGAGAAAAAAAGGAACAAAATGAATAATAAGTTACATTTTAGGCAATAGTAAAATCAATGGAGCATAAGGGAAACATGATCATAAAGGAGTGATATAGCATTATTATCATAGCATTGAGATGTGGAATCAACATTTAACATGATATTTGAATTATCCAGGGATCATTGCACATAGAGAATAATTTTAAACTCATTTCACATTAATTTTCATGAGTAAATCCTCATTTCACATGACGTATCATGATACTAGTCTTTATCCAATGCATTAAAGTGATATTATGGCACCCCCTTCTTAATCATTTTTTTCATACATAAGTGTCTCACGTGGATCATATAACAAGGATTCATTAAACATCATCATTTATTAAACTATAATGGAATGTGGAATTAATAAATTAAAATATAAAATCAATACGTAAATGTTCATAAAGGTGAATACCCTTGATAGAGAAATGGGCATTGTATTCACTACATAATGACTTTGGCTTGGAAAATTGTGGTGTAATTTCGGCAGCATAACAATTTGACATAAGAATTCCTAAAAATGGTTGATGATAGAGAAATGATTTTATAATCATATTTAAATGAAATGGAAATTAAGGGTTCAATTTAGATACATGTAACAACATATTTAATGGAATTTAGATTCATAAAAAAAATAATTAATTGAATGTAAATGAGGAGATAGAAATCCCTTATGGAATTTCAGCATTGTAACAGGTATACTTGGGAGGCATTAATGAGAGAGAAATGGGCATATAATCATTAAAACAAATAAGTATGGAAGTATGGGGGAGGTGATAAATCATACCCCAACATTTTTAATTGGAAAAAATTGTATAACTACATAAAGAAATTTTGAAAAAAATGAGAAAGGAAGAAATACCTTACCTGGAAGTGTTATTCCAAAGGCTTGGGAGAGGCTTGAGAGAGGATTCATCAGAGATTGGGGAGCCTTGTGAGGATTATATAGATAGGAGGTCGGATTTTGGAAGAGCACCAAAGGTTTTTAGTGAATAGGAAGTGGGATATTGGGTGTGTTTATATAGGAAAAATGGGAATTCTTTATTATTTAGATTTTGGCCACTTCACATTAAACTAGTCAAAAACAAAAAACCAACCCATGGTTTTTTCACACGATTTTTCCAAAGAGGAGTGGAATAACTTATTCTATAAGTCTAATGTCCTAACTTCTTAAAATATTATCCTTTCTTATGTTGAGGTGAGTTACACTCAAGGAAATCACTTTAAAAAGTTAAAATGTTTTATATGTCTTGGAGTGTCCACTAAGGCACCATAAAACTAATCAAACAAATATAAAATCACATTATTTTAATTTTAAAACATATATTGGCAAAAAATATCATTTATATTATTTTATTACATCACTATTGGGACATTATGATGTCATAGAACACATTATATAAATAAACAGTATTTAATTTTTACCAAAAAATTTGACTGTCTCAGAAAATTATGAAAAATTCACCATTTGATAATTTTGATGTCCTAATTACAAAAAAATATTAATTTTATCTTAAAATTATCAAAATAGGGTAATTTTTACATTTAAAATAAAAACCATCTTTTTATTTAAAATTCATGGGTTTTAACAAAAACTTCTCTCAAACCATAATAAAAATTACACATATATTTACAAAAATTATATGATCATTTATATTTAATAAAAATAAAATTAATAATAATTTTATATTAAAATTTTATTTAATTTAAAAATCCATTAATTCATCAAAATATATTTCTTAATTGAATATTTACTAAAAATATACTATTTGTGCTTTAAAAACTATTTACAATGAAAAAATAGAATGAATGTATATTTTTTATTATATAAAAAAATAATGCACATAATCATAGTGCTATGGTCTTGTTACATAACCCCTTATAACACTCGCATAAAACCAAAGGGTATGGTGTGCGATGGTGAAAAACACTTGGGGTGGCTCGGATAACATCTCTCGTGTGGAAATCTCTATCAACTTCCACTTCTCCCGTAGGTGGTTCCATTCAAGATTAACGTGTTGAAGCTTGGATTATTCTTGGTCAAGAGAGAAGCCCAGTGATTCCACCTCCTTTATGATCTTTGAAAAATGGGCTACGTATGGAGCAATTCTACTGGATGGGGCTATCACATTCTTTATCTGAGTAAATTGGATTTTTTAAATCCCTATATTTATGCTAATAATGTGATCTCTGTTCAATGGATATATTAGCAACGGTAAAAAATTTTAATGGTATTTTAAAATATAAAAAACAAAAAAAACCATGGAAGTTTATATGTTATATTACCATTTTACAAAATAAGACATTTAATTAGATCAAGAAGAATTTTCATTAATAAAATTTTGGGTCATTACAATCTTCCCACCTTAAGAAATTTTGACCTCAAAATTTCATTTTTCCACACTAAAACAGATGTAGTAAACTCTGATTCATCACTTCCTCTGATTCCCATGTTTCTTCTTCAAACTTCTGGTTTCTCCAAAACACTTTCACAAGAGGCATTTTATTATTTCGTATAACTTTTTCCCTACAATCTAAGATCTTCACCAGATTCTATTTATAGGAGAGTTCATTCCCCAAGGTTATCTCCTCTAGATTTAGTACATGAAATGATTCATTTATGTACTTTCTCAATAGTGATACATGGAATTCCAGATTTACTTGAGATAGGTTCAGTGGGAGTGCTAGTTGATAGGCTACTACTCCAATGTGATCAAGGATCTCAAAAGGGCCGATGTACCTTGGACTAAGATTTCCCTTCTTACCAAATCTCATAACTCTCATCCATGGTGATATGTGGAGTAATAACATGTATCCAACAACAAACTCTCGGTCTCATCAACGATTATCAACATAGAACTTTTTTCGACTCTGAGCATTTTGAATGTGTCGTTGGATGGTCTTAACCTTCTCCACCATTTCATTGACCATTTTTGGACCTAGAAGTTTTCACTCCCCAACTTCATCCCAACATGTCGGTGTTCTACACCTCTTCCCATAAAATGATTTATAAGGATCCATTTGTATGCTTTAGTGGAAACTATTATCATAAGAGAACTCAACTAGAGGAAGATGTTGATCCCATCCTCCTTTGAAGTCCATTAAGCAGGCTCTCAACATATACTCATGTGTTTGGATAGTCCAATCAGATTAGACACCAATTTGATGATGATAAGACGTACTGAATCTTAGCATAGTATTCAGCACATGTTGAATAATCTTCCAAATCATAGAGGTGAATCGTGTATCTCGATTATATACAATTTATATTGGTACTCCATGAAGCCTTACCAAATCTCTGTTGTATATCTATTCCAATTGATCCAATGAGAAATCCTTCTGAATTGCAATGAAGTGTGCAGTCTTTGTAAGACAATCCGCAACAACCCAGATAGAATTGTTTCATTTTTATGTCTTATAAATTTCTATGATAATGTCTATGGTGATGTTCTCCAATGTACATGGTGGTATGGGAAATGGTTGCATCATCCCCTTAGACTTTTTCCTCTTAGCCTTCACTCGCTGACATACCAGACACTTTGATGTATACTTAGCGATCCCCTTCTTCATGTTATCCCACCAATAATTCTCTCATAGATCTCGATACGTCTTTTTGTTTCCATGGTGAATAAAGAAATTTGAACTATGTGAATCATAAAAAAGTTCATTCATTAACACTGTATTTGATGGAACACATTGTATTGTCCCAAATCTCATAGTTCCTTAATTATTAACATTAAACTCCAAGGATTTCCCTTTACTGATAGTTTCCACATTCATTTGAATTCCCACACCATCCTTTTGAGAATCCTTAATCCATTCCAAAAGAGATGGTTAGGAAATATTTTATGAATGGATTGATGATGTTCCCTTGTTTATTATTCCCATGTCCATCTTCACCAAATCTAAAAAGAATGGATCCTTTTCAACTCTCATCTATGATAGAATTTTTGGGTCCTTTAAACATTGAACATATTCCACCTTGTTCGCATTCCCATGGTGGTAATGGATTGAGAAATCATTGTATTTGATTACCTCCAACCATATTCATTGGTGCATGTTCAACTATTTCTATGTGAATATATACTTGAGGTTTTTGGGATCCTTATATATTTTACACTTCTCTCCAAAGAAGTAATGTCACCATATTTTCAAAACAAAGATTACTGCAGCCAACTCCAGGTCATGTCTTGGATAGTTTTCTTCATGAACATTCAATTTCCTTGAAGCATATGCAATTAAATTTTCAATTTACATCAACACATATCCCATTCCCTTCTTCAAAGCATCACTGAATACCACAAAATGTTATCCACTTGTGTGTAATGTGAGCATTGGCGCAGTGATAAGCCTTCTTTTCAACTCCTTAAATCTCTCTTCACATTCATCACTCCAAGAAAACTTTACTCCCTTCTATGTTATCTTAGTAAGAGGGTTGAACAATATTGATAAATTTCTCACAAATCGACAATAATATCTAGCTAAACCTAGGAAGCTAAAGATATTCATTAACGATGTTAGACTTGACCATCTTTCAATTGCATCAATCTTGGAGGGATCAACATATATCCCATTTCATGTGATTATATAACCCAATAATGAGACCTACTTCAACCACAACTCACACTTGTTGTAATTTGCATAGATCTTCTCCTTTCGCAAGGTCTCTAGTATAGTTCATAGTTGGTCTTCATGCTCCTCTATGGTTTTGGTGTATATTAGAATATCTTCTATAAAGACTACCAAAAATATGTCGAGGTAATCTCTAAAGACTCTATTCATCATTTCCACGATGATTTCTGGATCATTAGTGAGTCCAAAAGGCATTACTATGAATTCATAGTGCCCGTATCTTATACGTAAAGTAGTCTTGGTGATATCCTCCTTCTTCACCCTTACTTGGTAATATCTTGACTAAAAATCCACCTTGGGGAAGTATTGTTCTCCATGTATATGATCTAAGAAGTCATAGATTAGGGGAGGATGATACTTGTTCATTATTGTGATTTTTTTGGGCTCACGATAATAAATGCAAAGGCACATTAACCCATCATTCTGTTTGAAGAAGAGGACTGGTATACCAAATGTTGAAGCACTTGGGTGTATAAACCCTTTTTGCATATTCTCTTGTAGTTGTTTCTTCAAATGCTCAAGCTCCACAACATCCATTCTATATAGAGTCTTGGATATTGGAAACTCCCTTGGTATAAGATTAATTGAGAATTAAACATCTCTTATATGAGGATGACCATTCAATTCCTCGGTAAATACTTCAGCAAATTCCATCACAATAGGCATGTCTTCAAGGATGGTTGATTCCTTAGAATCAATCCTATGAGGAAGATATGAGATCTCACAAGGAAGTAATTTCTATGCTTGATATGATGGGGCTAAATAAGATTCATCCTCCTCCTTGCACTTGTACAGAATTAGTGGTCAATTCACCATATGGAGAGTGATTTCCCTATCATGACAATTTATGTTGTATCTATATAATGGAAGCTAATACATGCCAAGAATTTCATCAAATTATACTAGTAGGAATATTCCAAGGTTCTTTAAGAAGTTCAATCCACAAATTATGATAGAGGATGAGTTATATTCATGTGATGAAACTATTTCCCCATTTTCTATTCTCAATGATATCGTTACTTCCATGATTTGTGGTGGCGTTGGGATTACTCTTCTAAACATTCAGAATATAAAATAATGCGTAGATCCATAATCAAAAAGTATGTTTTTTATTCGTGAATGAATAACTAGAGTACCTATAACCACTTCATTGTTGGGTTCACTTCAGTGTTAGTGATGGAAAAATCTTTCCCTTATTTCCTTTAGGGTTGTTGGTTGCCTCTGAAAACCCCTGGCTTAGGGAACTGGTTTGAAAAGTTCCATGGTTCCTTTCCGTTGAATCAATGAAAAATTCTTTGAGGGTAGAATGGATCATTCCTCTCCTATGTCACAGCCGTGGGTTTTTCTTTTCGGCAGTTAATGGCCAGGTGACCATCTCTTCCACACCAAAAGTATTTCCTTGTCCCCTTCAAGCAATCTTCAAATTTCTTCTTTTCTCACCTTTGAAAAGCGGGGTGGTGGATTTTCTTAACACCATTGGATTTATCCATCAGACAACAGAATTGAAGTCCACCTTATGCTTCTTATCCCCAGGATACACCTGAGATTCACTGATCTCTATTTCGACTTTGTGGGCACATCTGAAAAATTTGTCATTTCTCTTGAAGTCACGAATCACTAGGTATATCCATAGTCTAGGTTTTATCCCACCAAAGTATCGATCAACCTTGCATTCAGAGTAATAAAAAAGATGGAGGCATATCATGCAAGCCTTGTGATGTTTTTCTCATACACTTGAATGGATTCATTGTCTTTTTTCTTAATCTCAAGGAAGTCCATTTCCATATTATGTCAGAGGGTGCGATGAAAATATTTACCAAAAAATATTTTTTGGAAATCATTATATTCCAACACCTCAATATCCTCCTCAGGAATTTTATTTTTGGTCAATGTCCACCATTGATCATCGTCACCCTCCATACGATTAGAAGCCAGAAGAAACTTCTCCTGTTCAGAACATTAAAGAATGGAGAAGATATTTTCAATGGAGTTGATCCATTGTTCTGCAATTGAGGGATCAGATGATCCATTCAAAGGAGGAGGACTTTGTCTCATGAAACTCTTGATTGAAACTTGTTTTTTCTTATGGGGGTTGAACATTACTCTTGAACCATGTTTCTATTCAAAACATGAGTTAACTGAGAGAGTATCAGGACAACGTTCATGATTCCTACTCCCATAGGATTGGGAATCTCATTAGAACAGTCATCACATTGATCTTCACATAGGATGTTAGCCCGAGTCCTCATATTACAATCCATTAGATAGAATAAAAGGAAATTTAGGGGTAAGACATAAAGGGTAATCCGAAGATAAAAATTGATAACTTATAAATTAAACTTATTTCTATAAATTATAAAATCCTAGGATTCAATATATGATATCATTGATCTTATTCCCAACATATATTCTTAGGGGAATTTCTTTATTCCCTTAATAATGGTTCGTACTAAGATTATGAACTTACCAAATCATATCCCCCGAGAGTGTCCTAACCAAGAGTGCAGCAAGGCCCGTTGTTATGCACCGACTCCTATTCGATTCTAGATTAAAGCAGTGTTTTCAGGTTTCACACCTAGATACGTCCATGACAGAGCCACCTCTACCTACTTGTATTTAGACAAGGATGTATTTTCTTGATAAACCACTTACACAATACTCACCCAAATTTAGGGACGTTTTTATTATACTTAGTCTTATCCCTAAGGTTTTCACTAGGGTTTTCTAATCCTAATCCCAAAAATAACTAAACCTATCCACTAATACTAACTATAACAACCCTACTCATACTGAAAGGCCCAAAGGACTTCATTTTTTATTATCTTGATAATCCACCTTTCAAGGGATGAGATGGATCCCTTACAAGGCCCGAAGGATCAGAGACAATTAAATGACCCATAGGTAATAGAGGGAATCACCGAGATAATGCAACTTGGAACTGCACCTCCCCAGCATATGTCAAGATGATCAGCACTCCACCTTCACAGGGTTGGTCGGTTAGTTGTCCTATAAAAAGTTTCATAGAACCTTTACCGATGGAAAATCCATACCCCCTCATTCATCCAATTCCGGTTAGCTCTGCTCTAGTGAATGCACCTAACTTGAATCCTTATATAGAGCCTTGTCCTTTTTAGTCTGACTAGTACGTCTGCATAATCAGGTGGCGCGAAGGCCTTGAGGTGGCCCAAAGGCCTTAATGTGGACCGAAGGCCTTGAGAGACAACTGGTCCCAAGGCCTTGGGTGGCACGAAGGCCTTACAAGACCCAAGTCCCAAACCGGTGGCCCAAAGGCCCACATGGATGAATATTTATGGCTACTACAGTACCTACTATAGTACCTAAAAGAGTGCCTACTACAGTACCCGAAAATATGCCTCCACCTAAATTTGGTCTCGGGTCTCTTGGATGCACTTGCTGAGTCCTCACCAACCGGGATGATGATCATGTCCCCTACTCTTTATTTCACACTTAAACATAATTTATTACATAAAATATTCACTTGTTAAAACATAGAATATTGAGAGGTCTAGTGTGGTTTTCGATTATGAACATTACATATCAACTTAAAACATTAAATACATATCATTATTGAAAACATATTGTACATGACCACACAAATTCCTTCGTACATAGCATTGCATGGGATAACCTGAGGACATGCATAAGAAAATGGTTAGTTATAAAGCCTAGTAAGGGAGTAAACAAGGTATAACATGAAGAATAAGGTACATATTAGGTAATAGGCATATCAATTGATCACAAGAGAAACATGAACATAAAGGCATGATAAAGCATGATTGTCATAACATGGAAATGTGGCAACAAAATTTAACATGATATTAGCATGATCTAAGGATCATTAAACACGGATCATGAGTAAACCATCATTTAACTTGAATTATCATGATTAAACCCTCATTTCACTTGACGTATCATGATATTAGTCTTCACCCAATGCATCGGATCTCTATCAGGGCACACCGTTCTTAATCATTTCTTTTCATGCATAACTGTGTCACATAGATCATATAACACAGATCCATTAAACATCATCATTTATTCCATGATAAAGGAATGTACAACTCATACATTAAAGTCTATAATAAATAAGTAAATTTTCATAAAGTTGAATACCCTTGATAGGTAAATGGGCATGGTATTCACTACACAATGACTTTGGCATGGAAAATCGCGGTGCAACTTCAGAAGCATAACGACGTGATATAAGAATTAATAAAAATGTTTGATGAGAAAGAAAGGGGTGTCTAATAATATGTAAATGAATTGTAAATTAATGGGTAATTAAGATACATGTTCCAACATATTTAATGGAATTTATAATCATAAAATAAATGAATTGCTTGAATGTAAATGAGGAGAGAGAAATACCTTACGAAATTTCAGCATGGTAACAGGTGTACATGGGAAGCTTTAATGAAAGAGAAAGGGGTATATCATCATTAAAACATAAGGAGGTAAGTATGGGGAGGTTTTAAATCACACCCCAACATTTTTAATTGAAAAAATAGAATAACAACATAATGAAATTTGGACAAAAAGAAGAATAGAAGAAATCCCATACATGGAAGTGTGATACCGAAGGCTTGGGAAAATATTTAGAGAGGCTTATTGGGAGCATGGGGAGCCTTGGGAGGATTACAGAGATAGTAGATAATATGGTCTTTTAGCTCCAAATATTTTTAGTGAAGAGTAAGTGGGATCTTGGGTGGGTTTATATAGGAAAGAGGAAATTCATTATTATTTAGGTTTTGGCCACTACACATTAAACTAATCAAAACCAAAATCCAACCCATGGTTTATGCACATGGGTTTTTCCAAAGTGGATTGGATTAAATTATTTTATATTTCCAATGGCGTATTTTCTTAATATATTAGGCTTGCTTATGTGGAGGTTAGTCACACACTCAAGGAAATCAATTTAAAAAGTTGAAATGTTTTATAAGTCACCGAGGGTCCACTAATGCACCATAAAATTAATAAAACAAATATAAAATAAAATAATTTTAATGATAAACCATATATTGTCAGAAAAAATCATTTATAGTATTTTATTACATCACTATTGGGTCATTATGATGTCATAAAACACATTATGTAATTAAACAGTATTTTATTTTTACCCAAAATTTTGATTGTCTCAGAAAATTAGAAAAAAATCCGCATTGGATAATTTCGACTTCCTGATTCCAAAAATAATATTCATTGTATCTATGTAATTTTCTAAATATGTGAATTTTTACTTTTAAAATAAAAAATGACATTTATCGAATATTCATGGGTTTTGAAAAAAAAATCTTTCAAACCTTAATAAAAATAACAAATATATTCATAAAAAGTATATGATCATTTATATATAATACAAAATTAATTTATTAAAAATATTTTATTGAAATAATTTTTAATTATAAAACCCATTAATTCATCAAAATATATTTTCTAATTGAATATTGACTAAAAAAATACTATTTATGCTTTAAAAAAATTTTAAAAATTAACAATAAAATGAATGTATATTATTTATTATATAAAAAAATAATTCACATAATCATAGAGATAAGGTATTTTTACATAATTCCTTATAACGCCCACATATGACTTAAGGGTAAGGTGTGTGATGGTGAAAGACTCTTGGGGTGGCTCAGATAACATCGCTCGTGTGGTAATCACTATCAACTTCCACATATCCTATAGGTGGTTTTGTTCAAGCTTAATGTATTGAAGCTCATCTTGGGATTTATAAAGAGAAAATACCAGTGACACCACCTCCTTTACTAGCTCTGAAAAATGGGCTTCGTATGGGGAACTTCTACAGGATGAGGCCGTCGCTTCCTTTGTCTGAGTAAATTGGATTTGTTAAAGCCTTATATTTATGCTAATCATGTGATCACTGTTCGACGACTATATTAGAAATGGTAAAATTCATAACAGTATTTTAAAATATAAAAACATAAAAAAATTAATTGAATATTTTATATAACCATTTTACATAATAAGACATTTAATTAGATCTAGATGAATCTTCATTAATAAAAGTTTGGGTCGTTACAAAAGTCACAACACAATACCTTCTAAAATGACATGAAATGATCTTAGCAATCACCCTCACATAGAATTACCTCATGTCATTCCATAAATTGATAATGGAATGATATTATCTTTCAAATCATTATCCTTAATTTTTTTTGTGGAATAGGCCAAAAAATTGTATAGGAATAATGTAATATGTACTCTTTCATTCATAAACATTTATCTTCATGTGTGTTTTGGTACAACATAAGTAAACATAGAATGATTTTATCTTTAGTCTTAAACATAATTTACTACTTTAGTTCCATGTGTTATGAAAATATGGGGCATAATATAACCCAGTCAGACCACCATGGAGTTTTATTACTGTTACAAGTATTAAATGACATTGGATTTACAATGTGAATCCCTACCTTGAGGAAGATGATACCCATAACGATGTTGTTTTGGTAAATTTGTGTGATTAATTTTATATTAATAGTATACTACACTTCTAAATCCAGCATTTGAAGTGAAATATTTTGGGGGACACTTGATAACATAGGATACAACATACTTTTTCATTATCCTCCCATGGTTCTACTCCACACTAAGAACACTCATCTAACCATAGTTCCAACCCATGATATAACCATGATACTTATATTTCCAAGCATCATCCATCATTAGGATATGCATTTCTACTTCCTCCCTTGTCACACTTCCGTGGAGCTGGCCTTTCTTTTGGGATTCAAGCATTAGGGTGTCCCATTATTTAACACTTGAAATATATTTCTTCGTTTTACAAATTTTCTTATTCTTTTTCAAAATACACCCAAATTCAACATAAAATATTCCTATAAAAATACCTTTAAAAATATTAAATAGTAAATAATTATTATTAAATCAATATATATATATATATATATGATAAAGTATGCACAAATTATATCTATCAATCACTGAGCAAACAATACCCAAAAATTACTCTAAAAAATTCTATAACCCTAAATGAAAATTTTATTTTCTTAAATACTATATGGATTATAGTTATGGTAGTTTAATTTAACATATTAAAAATTAAATGTAACAAATCTTGTAAATTAAGTACAAAATTATTTTTATAGTAGTTCAAATATAAAGATCTTATGCTTTATCTTCACAAAATGTCAACTTGACAGCAAATGTGGATCACAATAAAAATTACATTTTCTAGGGGAATTATATTGTAATTAAATACTACATTTTCATGGGGATTAATAACCAATACAAGTATTTTATTTTTTCCATGTGATATATTCTCATACACACACCTTCTTTTTTTGGAGGTATAACTTTTAAAAAGTTTTATTTTATTAGAAAAATAATAAATAATATTAAAGATAAATCACTGTCAATAAAATAAGATAATAAAACTCTAATAGTATAAGAAAAATATTATAACAATGATATAAATATATTTGTATCATCTTCATCAATTATATAAATATTTTTTAGTAAAGTGTAGAATCAATGGAAATCTCAGTTTTGAAACAATGTGATCATAATTTAAAAATTAATCATCAATGTTCTAGATACCATCAGACACTTTTATAAAATAATTATTCTAATCTATTTCCCATAAATATCTTATGGTTTCAAATTTCTTAATACATTGGTTCCATCCATCCAAAGTATCTAAATTATAACATATTAATTGAAGCCATCAATTCTACTGTCTGTGATTCAAAATTCATAGATCCCTTAATATAGTCATATAAAAATAACTAAAAATACATTAGAAAAAAATTTAGATCGCATAATAACTTTAAATTACATTCACATGTAAATATAGTATGAATATACATTCTCATATTCTTTATATAGCATAGTCCCATGATAGTCTTAGAAAATACATAATCATTTTTACATAGAATATATTAATGGTATTGAAATTACAATTTATTGAGAGGATTGTTCCGAAATAACTCTTATAATTATGTTATTAAGGTATAATTGTGTTTTAAACTTCTTGAATTTACATTTTTAATGAAAATATCTTACATTTACTAGATTTTACTCAATTATAACTAATTATATATTTTATTAACAAATATGAATTCCAAAATCTATATTTTTTATGTAAAATATTAGATATTCATGGAAAATTTGGAAACCATTTTATTAAAAATAAAAAATAATTAGACCCAACAACCATTTGGAATACCAATAGGATAAAACAAAATCCAAAAATGAAAACTAAAACTCAAAATAATAAAAAATCTAGAATTCATGCATGGAGCTTGTGGTTAAAAATAACACACCTACCTCATTCCCTATAAAAAAGACCAATCAAGGAAGCATCTCTCGATGGATCACCATCAAAACTACTACTCATAAAAACATGATTCTGTAATATACAAAAAAATAAAAAAAAATTGGTGTCAAGGAAGTCACCGATAAAACCATCAAATGAGCAAATCATTGAATCCAAATCGATAAAATAAAGAAAAAAAACCATCATAGAAACCTTTCACTCAAGATCATGATATTTGAAATCAATCCACCAAAATCATTGGAAAAGCACCAAAACCATTATATCACCACCCTTAAGGGACTTTCACACTTATGTCTCCATAGAAACTTCTGAATCATCACTACTCATCATCGAGATACCCAACCCATGATAATAGAACATTGAAAACACAAGGAAGATAAAATCCTACAGAAAAACAATCAGAAGGAGAGAATATTCCTCAGGTCATACTCATAACATTGTCAAACACCATAACAAATATCCAAAAACTTCTTTGAAATTACCTTTCTAAGTTTTACTTGGAAAGGAGTGAAGGAATATGAGTCCAAAGAAGATATTATATTGGTCTAGGGAATCAACAGAAAACCATGACCTTCTCTTAGACCACCAATACCTCGGTTCAGAATGAACACCAAGGATGCCTCATATACAATAATGATACTTTTTTGGGTTGAATCATTGTCTAGATATATCTGGATAGTACATTGGATTCTAGAGTAGTGTATTCTATGTCACTCTTTGAATTCCATGCTCAATTTTAGTTTCATGAAATATAAATAATTATTAAACCTATCCATAATGTAAAAACAAACAAGAAATTATATACAAAAACTATGATAAGAATCAAATTCATATTAGTCAAAAATCACAATGTTAACTAAAACCACTAAAATCAATTTACAAAAGATCATGAAACTAACTACAATGGATAGTGATCATAACCTAAGCCTCTAATATTTTTTTTTTGAGTTTGGAGTAGTGTCATATTCCATTTAATGATCCACCCTTATCAGTATAGTATAAACTATATAAAATCAAGCTTACCATACAAATTAAATGATAAAATGATTTAATAATTAAAATGAATACATTATTAGATCATGGATGAAATAATATCCTCTATTTAATAAGTTGAAAATAATTAAAAAACCACTATATAAAAATAATAACATATTAGAAATGATAAAAGAACAATAGTAAAGCATAATTCATCAACATTCATGAATTTCATCAAAATATCTCCTATATTGATCTTTATCCCCTTTTTTTCTTATAAAAACAATTAATACGTTAAAAAAAGGGGATATTTAATTTAAAATATGGTAGGATGTGTTAGATAATAGAAAAAAATTAATATAAAAGACAAGATGATGGAAAATATAAAGACATTTAGACCTGATCATCCATCATTTCCTAGAATTCCTTATCATATTCTTAATCAATTTTATCTTTATTAAATATAGTAGTAATTATAAAGACCCTAGTTTTCTTACATGATTGTTACATCATTTTAAAGATAAAAAACATAAAAGTGTTACAAAACCAGGATAAAAAGGTTTAGTGTCTCGGGAAAATTAGGACCATACAAAATATTTACATATTAAATCATATAAATTATTTAATTCCTTATTTTATAGATTCTAATTGGTCCCCATGTTCTCCTTATAACAAGTATTCACATAAAGATATACAAAAAAATAATGGATGAGCTAAAGGGATAGTAGGAGGTTGAATAAGACACATGAAACATGGGTGATTGTAAATATCATCATCATAAAATAATAAAAGTATCATCATCATTATTCTGAGTAGAATCTTCAGATAAAGGTAAGGAATGTGGAAATTCATAAAAATTGAAACATTAGGTCTTAGTGGCCAATTACTATACATAGTTGTGAATAAAGATGACATCATGTTCATACATAACATATGTGCATAATCATAGAATCATCATTTTGAAAAAATATATCATTATGTTCACATATATATCACATTATCTCATGAGATACATCACATTAACCAATGCACTGGAGTACTATATAATTCTGGGCGCACCCGTCACATTATAACATTTACATGATCATTCATGCCACATAGAACATATAACAACATCTTCGATAAAATTACCTATGGAAAGGAAATGGGTTTTTGGATAATTTCATAAAGAATAATTTCATGAATAAATTTTTGGGTTCCCAAAATAAAAAGAGAATAACATAATTTTTATAATAATCATCAATCCTGAGTGAAGAAGAAACAATCTCAAGAGAAGTAAAACATTTGTTTTTAGAAGTAAGATTTATTTGGGAAAAATAATTAATTTTTTTTATAAAATCAGATTGGAAGCATATATTTACCATAAATAAAAAGGGATTGAAAATGGAAATATATTTTTGGAATATTAAAAGAACATATGTATTTAAATGTTTCATGAAATAAGAATAACCCAAGGAAAGGAAACTGGGTTTGAGAATCCCCTAACCGTATGTACGAATGATATATTCACATTATTATCCAGGATAATAAATTTAGATTAATTAGTTAAGAAATACATAACATGTTATACATTTATTTTATTTCTTATAATTTTTTTTAAGATCATTTATGGACATTATCATGTGTTATAGAGTTCAATTCCATCATTCTGAGCGTGTTCATTTTCATGGATTTCATGATCAGTTCACTTGTATACATGTATGGAAGTTAATGTAAAATGATTATAAATCCCAAGAATTTAGGTTATAGATTAATTAAATAATATTATATGATCTTATATACCATTTTTTTTATATTATATAAGGATGAATCTTTAGATAAATGGTTAATGAAAATGATTTAATTTATTTTGGTGGATTTTATGACTATTATGAGCTTATATCATCATGTTTATATATATAGTTTATAGAATCTTATAAAACATATAATACATATAATACAATATTATTTAACCATAATAATAATTTTATGGCTAGTTTTGAAGGTAGTAGTGAAAAGGGGAAACACATCATCCACGGTGGCGGTAAATCGACACACCACAGACGATATTTTCATTTTTAGATAAAATTGAAATGGGAAAAGATTTAAAGATGAATTATTACATTAAAATAATAAAATTATATTATATTAATTATATTAGTTTTACCATTCCACATGGATATGTTTAAGTGATGATATGATAAGAAATTAAATGAAATTGAAAATAAATTTAAGAAAAAAAGAAAGAGGATTTTACCTCTTGATTTTGTCATGTTTATAACCACATTCGGGAAAAGGGTTTGGTATTTTGACAAAAACAAGGGATCCTGGATATTGGGTAGGTGATTGGGAAGAGTATTGGGTACATATTGGAAAAATTTCAAGGTTGGGAAGGGGTGAGGAAAATAGGTGGTGAGGGCTGGTATTATAGGGGATTTGAGGAGTGTTTTCTCATTATTTTACACATTACTTTATTATTTTGGATAAAGACTATAATTAGTTTGATCCTTATTTATAAATATATTTAAATAATTAAGAAGAGTTATATATTTTGGGCTTATATAATTTTTATATCATGAATTACTAAATAATTCAGGTATTTAGCTTTTATCATAAATTATGAGATTTTACTATTCACAAAATTTCAAGTGTTTTAGAAAAATCACAAAAAATCACCCTAAATTTTTTTTGATGTATATAATTATATAATGAACTCTATATTATGAAAATAGTTTTCTAAATTTGATTAATTTTTTTTTTCATTTAAATTAGCATTTATTCAAAAAATACTGATTTTAAAATTATAACTGATTTTATAATTCTTTGAAAAAAATAATTATGGTCTCACAAAAATATATTACAATAATAAGACCACAGAATAATAATTTATGAATAAATTTTGGGGAAATAAATTTTCTTTTAAATAAGTATATTAAATATAAAATTATAAATAAACATTTATGTTTTATAAAAACTCCAACACTTAATTTATCATTTTTAAAACACTTGTTTACATATAGTTTTATTTAAATATATCATAGTTTCATTCATAAGATTCTTAAACTTCATTTATACATTCATAGGTGAGGTTACTATGCTACTGGCCAGGTTACTATTCTTAATGGTTACATTACTATTCCAATGGTCAAGTTACTATTCTATGGGGATTGGATCCTTAACTTCTAAAATACCTATTATTTTTTTAATTATTCATTTAGAAAGTTCATATTGTGTTCTATATATGAATTTATGTGACTTATACTATATGTAATAATTGTAATAATGGAGTTTCCATTGATAAAATTATTGGTTATTACATTCTTCCCCCCTTAGGAAATTTCACCCAGGAAATTTCATTTTATAAACTATGGTGAAAACAAGTGAGGGTACTTATACTTCATCGCTTCCTATGATTCCCATGTTGCCTCTTCGTACTTATGGTTTCTCTATAGCACTTTGTCTAGGTGAGTAGTCTTTTTGCATAGAACATTATCTCTATGGTCCAAGATCTTCACCGACTACTCCTCATAAGAGAGATTATTTTCCAACTATACCAAGTCAGTATTCAGTGCATGTGAATGATCTGGTATGTAATCCCTTAAGAGGGATACATAGAATACATCATGTACTTGAGACATAGTAGGTGGAAGTTTTGGTATATATTCCAAAACTCTGAGATGATCAATAATCTTGAAGTGGACGATGTACCTGTCACTCATCTTTCCCTTATTCCCAAATTTCATGATCCTCTTCCATGGAGATTCGTGGAGGAATACCATGTCTCCAACCTCAAATTATTGGTCTCATCGACGATTGTCTATTTAGCATTTCTATCGACTTTGGGATTCCTTGATGTGATTCTGAATGGTTTTCACCTTTTACACCATTTCATTGACCATTCTGAGCCCTAGCAGATTACGTTCATCGAACGCATTCTAGCATATTAGTGTTCTATATATTTCCCTGTAATGGGATTCATGAAGAGCTATTTAGATTGTCGAGTGGAAGGTATAGTTATAAGAGAACTCGGTCATGGGTAGATATTGGTCCCATACTCATTTGAATCCCATAAAACATTCCCTCCACATGACTACCTATTTATGAATAGTATACTTAGATTGTCCATCAATTTGAGGATAACAAGACATAATGACGTTTCAATCATAGTTTAGAGAATGTTAGAGAATTTTCTAAAACATGGAGGTGAGTCTTGGATCTTGAACGATTATAATAGATGGTGATACTCCATGCATCCTTACCAATTCTATGATGTATATATGTGCAAGTAGATCCAGTAATAAGTCCTCTTGTATTTTAATAAAGTGATATATTTTTATAGGATTATCCACAATAACCCATAAAGCATTATTTTCTATGTATGTATTTGGAATTATGGTGAAAAATTCAAGGGTGATCTTTTCCCATTCCCATTTTTGGTAAGGGTAAGGGCTATATCACCCCCTTAGACTTTTTTACTTTCATTTTTGACTTGCTGACATACTAGGCACTTTAATGTATATTCATCGATCTCCTTCTTCATATTTGTCCACCAATAGTACTCTCCACGATCTCAATATATATTTGTGCTACCAAGGTGAATAATGAAGGTTGATCTATGTACATCACTCTATAGATATTTATTTATCTATGGATTAGATGACAGACATATTCATGACCCAAATTTTAAAACTCATTCCTCATCAATTTTTAATTATGAGGATTTCACCTTTCTCATAGATTCCACCTTCATCTGAATTTCAATAAAATTTCATTGAGATCCTTTATTTTCTCTATGAGGAATGGTTGAGAAATTATTTGAGAAAAGGATTATAGATTTTCTTTCTTTAATTATTACCATGTATATCCTTTTAAAATCTATAAAGATTGGATCCTTATGAATTATCATCTTTGAAAATGTTGCAGGATCCTTTCTACTAAGATCATTTTACACTTTATTCACTTTTCTTGGATGGTAGTGGATTACGTGGTCATAATACTTGATGAGATATAACCATATTCACTAGCGCATATTAATCTCCTTATATGTGAATATATATTTTAGGTTTTTATGATCAGTATATATTTAATAATTATCCCTATAGAGATAATGCCACCAGATTTTTAACACAAAAAACACAGCTAAAA
This sequence comes from Viscum album, assembly GCA_963277665.1. Lineage (NCBI taxonomy): Eukaryota > Viridiplantae > Streptophyta > Magnoliopsida > Santalales > Viscaceae > Viscum > Viscum album. Next base: position 1,087,362,702 of record OY728130.1, on the reverse strand, counting down.
ACTTCAGATCATGCATGGGATAGTTTTTCTAATGAATTTTCAACTAACTTGAGATGTAGGCTATCACATTATAATTTTACATCAATAAAGAACCTAATAAATTATTTTGAATCATCACTGTATACCACAAAGAATTCCCCAATAGTAAGAAGTGTGAGTACATGCATGATAAGCCTCTTTTTAACTCTTTGATGCAGTCTTCCCATTTATTTGTCAATAAATATTTTTATCCATTTCAAATCATCTTGGTTAGTGGGTTTGATTTTTTTAATTTCCTCCCAAATAATTAGTAATACCCATACAAACCAATGTTACTACAGATATTTTATACAGATGTTGGCCAAATACACACTTTAGTTTCCTTTATCTTGGAAGGTTCCATATATATTCCTTTTCTGTTGACAACATGCTCGATGAATGATACTTATTCCATCTAGAAATCACATTCACTGTACATTTTATAATTTTTCTCCGATCAAAAAGTCTTTAGAATAGTATTCAAATTCTCCTCATGTTCCCCTTTATCTTAGAGTATATCGGACTATCATCAATAAACACTTCCATAAATTTATCGTGGTAATATCTAAAGGCTATATTCATTAATTTGATGAATATTTATAGGGAATTAGTGACTTCAAATGGAATAACTATGAACACATAGTGTCCATACCTCATTCAAAAGGTATTATTTTAATATCTTCTTTCCTCACCATTACTTAGTGGTATCCCGACTGAAGGTTCACCATAGAGAAATAATTGGCCCCACATTGTTGACTGAACAAATTATATATCTATGGAAGGGGATAATTATTATTATTTTTTGATTTTGTTTAACTCATGATAGTTAACACAGATGCACATTGATCCATCCTTCTGAAAAAGTGTATGGGACCACCCTCATAGAGAATCACTCAAGTGTATAAAACCCTTATCCAAATTCTATTGTAACTGCTTAATCATTTCCTCCAACTCAATGGTGTCTATTCTATAATGATTATTTGATATCAGCCAGGATCCAAGAATAAGTTCAATTGAGAACTCAACCTCTCATCCAGGAGGAAGACTTGACAATTCTTCATGGAACACATTAATGTAGTCCATCACATTAGGAATGTCTTGGAGCATGATTCTCTTCTTTATATCAATAATTTGATCTAGATATTATTTCTCAGAAGTCAATAATATCAAAACCTGAGAAAATTATTATGGAATACATTCATACTCCTCCTAACACTTACACAAAAATTGAGTACGCTTGGTAATGTGAAGAGGGATCTCCCTTTCCGGACAATTGATGTTAGCTTTGTATAAATGTATCTAATACATGCCCAATATAGCATCAAACTTCACCAAAGGAAGTTATAAAATATTTTATGGGAGGTTTAGTACAAACACATTAATGAAGGAGTATTTATATACTTTAGATTCAATTGTTACACCATTTATTATTCTCATATATATCTCAACCTCCATATTTTGAGATTGTGTTTGAATTGTTCTACTAAACATAAAAGATATGTAACAATGTGTAGAACCAAAATCCAATAGTACATTTTATATTCTTGAATGAATTACCAGAATACATAGCACCACATAATTTTTGGGATCCACCTCAGTAGTAGTTATGGAATTAGATTTCTCTGGATCCTTCGTCTCTCGTGGTTGTTGATGTTGATTACCCTCAAAGACTTGAGGTTTAGTGAATTAGCTTGCAATGTGCCCTTTGTTCCTACAATTGAATCATTGAAAAATAGGTGGTTCTATCTTTCATCCAACTAATTTTATAACTTACCCATGTATATTTTACAATAACGAGATTGGTTCCCCTCTATCCCACACTTAAATCATTTCTCTATCCCTTTGAGGTAATTCCCATGAAGCCTCTTCCCATATTTTTGGGCATGTGAGTGGTCGAGTTTTGTTTCCACCTTTGTCATTAGATCATATTGCTTGAAACTCTTTCTTTCATTTCTTATCTCCATATCCATAGGTATATTCTCCAAACTCCATGTCCACATTGAGTGAAAATAAAACAACTTCTTCATAACACCCAATGTCTTGAATTTCTAGATCTTTTATAAGGTTTGGTTTCAAACCCCTAAAGAATATTTATATTTATATATCATTATTGATAACAAAACCCAAGGCATACCTTGAATATCTTGTGAAATTTTCTTTATAGTTCATGATTTATTCACCATCTTTTAACTCCATATCTCATAATTATCTCCCCATATTTGTACAATGAGTTCAAGGTAAATACTTGTCAAGAAATATTTTGTTAATGTCATCCCACTACATCTCTTGAATTTAATCCTTCAGTTTGGTATTCTTAATCCACAACCACCATTTATCATCTTATCCATCCAAATTATAAATTCTTTGAGTCTCCCTCTCTATCATAGAATAATGAATCACATAAAATATCTTTCCCATTTATTTGACCCACTATTCTATGACTAGTGGATCGAAAGATCCACTAAATTTTGGGGATTATTTCCACCTGAAGGACTCAATATCCTATTATCCCTCTTAGGTGAATGAGTATATTCTACATTATTCATGTTATTATTATTAGTCAAAGACGGCTGAGTAAGTATCACCATGAAATTTTGAACTCCACCTCCCAAAAAATTAGGGTTGTCGTTTGTGAAATTGTTTTATTGTCCCTCACACATATTGTTGACCTACTTTCTCCTTATTCCCACAATTTTCTAAAATAAAAAAAGACTGAACAAAAACGTAATTCAACAATTCATGAATAAATAATTTATTATTTCTTGAAAATAACTCTAACGAAATATCTTATGGGATCCCTATGTATAGAATTTTTATAAAAGAAAGATTCGTGGGTGATTTTATATACTTAGCCACATTTTAATTTCTAAATTACCTAACCTAGATCTGATAAAAACAACTGCAACCCTATTTTTCTTACATGATTATTACATAATTTTTATGGAAAAGATCATAAAATCATTACACAACCAGGATATAAATGTTTAGTATCTTTGTAAATTTAGGACCATACAAAAAAAATTAAATAATAATGAATAAAAAATATTTAATTTCTTATTCTATAATTTTTTATTATCCCTTGTGTTCTCTTTAGTACAATTTTTCAACTGAGGATATACATCAAAATAAGAGGTGAGCTAAAAGCTCAATAAGAGGATGAATAAGAGACAAGAATCCTCAGTGATAATAAACTTCATCATCATAAAATAATCAAAATATTATCGACAGAATCACCAGAGGATGCATTAGATAGTGTAAAATAATTTGGAAATGCATAAAAATAAAACATCACATCTTAGTGGTCAACTTCCACCCATTTTTGTGAACAAATATAACATCATATTAACTCATAACATATGTGCATCATTATATCCTCATTATTGGGAAAAAATAGAATTATTTGCACACATATTACACATTATACCATGAGATATATTAAATTACCCAATGCATTGGAGCACTATATTATTCTGTGTACACCCATCGAATCAAAAAATTTACATAATCATGCATCCTATATAGAACATATAATGATCTTTTCCATAATAAAATGGATGGAATGGAAATGGGTTCCATGAGAATTTCATAATGCATAATTTAATTAATAAACATTGTAGTTCCCAAAATAAAAATGTAATAACATACTTGGTATAAGAATCATCAATCTTTAGTGAATAAGAAATAATCTCAAGAGAAGAAAAACATGTGTCTTTTGAAGAAAGATTTATTTCAGAAAAATCATTGAATATGTATTAAAATCAAATTAAAATCATGTATATCCAAGAAAATAAATTTTATGGAAAATAAAATTATGTTTTATTAATATTAAAATAACATACATACTAAATTTTTTCATGAAATAGGATTAACTCAATGAAAACAATTGGGGTTTAGAATCCCCTTACCTTATGTATAAAGGACATCTTCACATAAATATCATGCATAATCAAGTCAGATTAATTAATAAATAAATAAATAACATCTTATACATGTATTTTGTTCATTATAATTTTATTAAGATCATTTATGTCCATTATGATGTGTTATAGATATCAATTCCATCATTCCGAGAGTGTTAGTTTTATTTGTTTTCATGATCGGTTAACTTGGATACATTTGTGGAAGTTCATTTAAAATGAATATGATTCTACATAATTCAGATTAAATGTTACAAAAGATTAAAAGATCTTATATATCATTCATTTACATGATATGAAAATGAATAATTAGATAAATAGTTAATGGAAATGATTTAATTTATTTTGGTGGATTTTACGACGATTATGATCTTATATCATCATGTTTATATATATAGGTTCCAAAACATTATATAAATTATAATAGTTATAATAAAATATTATTTAACCATAATAATTCTTTTATGATCAGCCCTGATGGTGGTATTAAATGAAATTTGTCATCCACAGTGGTGGTAAATCGACACACTGAAACTGATATTTCCATTTTCCGAAAATAAAGGAGAAGGGAAGGGGTTTGAATATTAATTATTAAATTAAAAAAATAACATTACAGTATATAAATATAGTGGTGTAATAATTCCACTTGCATAACTGTATGTTAGGATAGGGTAAGGAAGGAAATGAAATTGAAAATAAATTAAATGAAAAAGATAAAGGATTTTACCTCTTGGTTTTCTCTTCCTTGCAAGCCTTTTTAGGGAAAAGGGTATGTTCTTTTGATGAGACCAATGGATCTTAGACATGGGGGAGGGGATTAGGAAGAGTATTGGGCAGATATTGGACAACATCCAAGGCTTAGAATATGAGAGGAGAAGTGGTGGTGAGGGGTGTTTTCTCATATTTTATACATTAGTTTATTATTTTTTGATAAAGAATATGAATAGTTTGAACCATACGACTAAATATATTAAAATAAATAAAGAGAGTTTGATATTTTTAGGTTACATCATCCTTACATAAACAATGACTAAAAAATTATTCTATTGGGCTTTTATTATAAATTATTATATTTTACTATTCATAAAAAATTCTAGTATTTTAGAAAAATCCCAAATAATAATCCTATAAATTTTTCGGTGTTTATAATTTACAAATGAACTGAATTTTATGAAAATTATTTTTTAAATATGAGAAATTTAATTTTTAAATAAAAATATCATTTATTAAAAAAAATACAGATTTTTAATTTACAACTGATTTTATGATGCTTTGAAAACTTAATTAATGTCTCATAAAAATATGTTATAATAATAAGACAAAAAATACTAATTAATTATTTTTTTAAAAGTACATTTTTTAAATAATTATATTAATTATAAAAATATAAATAAATATTTGTGTTTTATAATAATTTCAACACTTAATTTATCAATTTTAAAACATTTATTTACTTATAGTTATATATATATATATAAATTCATATTTTCATTCATAATATATCTAAAATTTATTTATATTTTTATAAATGAAGTTATCGTTCTATTGGATAGGTTACAATTCTAAATGTTCACATTACTATTCCAAAGGTCAAATTACAATTCTATTGGTATTGGTTCCTTAAATTATAGAAATACCTATTATTTCATTCATTATTTCTTTATAATGTTTTTATTGTGTTATCTATGTGATTTTATGTGATTTATACTGTATGAGAAAATTTTAAGAATAGAGTTTTTATTGATAAAATTTTTGGTTTTTATAGTAATGGTTCCAAAAATATATGTGGACTGTTCTTCTACCACATCCTTTTCAATAAAAATATTTTTAAAAAAATTCCATACAAAAAGAATCATCTATTTGTATCTAGTTTCTATTGACTATCCATTGGTAGAACATATTCTGATTTCTAATCATTATCTTTTCTTAAACATACAAAATTTGTGCTTCCTCTCTAGCTATATAAACTAATGTAGATGTAGTATGAACAAGTATATCCATATAGTGTGGAGAAATTCAGAAGTAATTTTCATAAAACCTTCAATAAATGATTGTATCTGATCATCAAATGAAATTTTAAGTAAACCAATCTATAATTTCATTACAAAATTATGTGTAATGAAATTTATGGTATTCACTATTATCATAGAAAAAGGTTCTTTCGTAATTGAAGGACTAAGTTCTATACATGAAGTGGGAGTTTTTTTAGTTATCTCAATATCAACCTCATCACTATCTCCATGGATAAAAAAAATCTTTCATTATTATTCCTTAAAGGAAACGTAACCACAATACACAACTTTTTCATACAAAGATTTTATTTTATTGATATACCTCCTAAATGACTATTTTTTCTTTACCTTTTAAATTTTTATCTTCTATTTCACAACCATATACTTCATTGTTTCTCTAGTATCCTTCACTTCCTTAATATAATCCACATCATTGAAGGGATTACATTTACAATTCATTAATGAATCATCTTTTTTACATGAAACCACATTATTTTTTGAATTCTAGGCCTCAATATGTTATGGGGTATATCTCTGAGAGTCCTCACCTTGAAAAAACGTTTAGACATCTTATTGGGCTATCTCAGTTTCCTATATTTTCCTCATTTGAAATTTTGTAGCCGAAAACAGAGTTAAATAATCCATAACTCTCATTTATTAATTAAAACTAATATGGTACTATAATGAACCAACCGTTCTCAAAAATAAGAATTATACTTATTAACATATACAAGTATCATATTTAGGTATAATATTTTGTATAACTAATATTCACTGTATAATAAATATAAGAATCGTTATATTTCACCATTATAATTTATTACATGTGGGGTATACATATACTCTATGAAATTTAAAATAATATAATGAGATAATATTTTGAGGTAAATAATAAAAGAAAAAAAACAAAATTATGGTATGTATCAGTCACCTTATGTTATAATTGATGTTATTGGTATCAAATAATTTTTTCCTTACATGTTTTCATGGAAGCCATGATACCGACCTCACTTAGATAAACCATGTTATGTGTGGGTAGAAAAAAATCATTCTATATAAAAATATGAAAATGGGATCTACATCTGTTATATGAATTCCAACACTCTAAGAGATGAATATTTCTAAATATCATCACTCAATATTGGGAGGTATGGGTAAGAGCATCCTACTGAGTGTAGGATATGTATTTTACCCATTAATCACGAATAAAGGTGTCAAAATCATAAAACACATTTTTCAAGGTCTTATGGGAACATTTTCATCTTATAAAACAACATCCATGAGAGAATATTGTAGATCGTGGTGTATCTCATTGCAAAGGCTTTGATTTGACTATTCATTGAGATAAAATAGACTTACAGATCCAGTGTTATGTCCATTTTAAGTTGGGATTCATTTCAATAAAAAAACGAAATTTATTTAAATAAATTCAATTCGTCATGATGCACCCTATTGTTTATGAAGTCACCATCCATGAATCATGTATAGAAATTTTGAAATCATACAGCTTCACAAAATCATGTTTTTTTAGGTGATAGATAATTTATGTGGTTGCAGTTGCTACTTTTCAAAGATTCATCATTCATGACTTTAAGGTAGTGATTTCATACCTTTTTTATAGGCACTTCATCATACATGACTCCAAGTCAATGAATTTATACTCATCACATAATCCATTAACAAGCCTCCATCAATTTCTGCCATGTTATGTGACACTATATTATTGGATCATAATTTAGATGTATATGTCCAATAGATGGAGAAATATAAGGGGGGGGGGGGTGAATTGTCTGTTTAAAAACGTTTTACATAAACACTTAATAAAGAACTTAGTTTATGAAGTCTTATACTAATAAAATTCATGATTAATAAAATTTACCATATAGGTCTTGGATCTGATGGATATGATATGATCTAATAATATAAGTAATGTAAAACAATTATATTTTCATTAAATACAATGATCAGAGTGATATAAAAGTAAATGATTCTACCATATAGCATATAGAATATATTAATACAATATGTAATGAATGAATTGTAATTGGAACAATTACAATTGAAATTAATATGAATATAAAGTGGAAACAATACAATTCCTTTTCTGATAAAGATAATAGTAGAAATGTAAAAGTATTAAAATTCTTTTATCCCAAACAGCAGATTATCTTATCACATAGGATAAAAGTTCTGCCTTACCACCAACTTGGTAATCTCTTAATACATTGATTGAAAAAATTGTCTTCCTATCCCCAGAATCCCTCGATTAAGAAGGTAATCCACACCTTTATCTTTCAATAAATTTAAATCCCTCAATATGATGATCGAATGGACATCTTTCTATCCCTGGAAGCCCTCGATTGTTATCACAATGATTGGTCTCACAAAGAAAAAAAAATCACTTATAGAAATATAAGAACAAATAAAAATATTTTCACTTATTTTATCTTCAAGGATTTAACACAAAGCAAGAGGGAAGTCACAACCTATATCTCTATAACTTGATAGAAGAAAAAGTTGTGTATTCTGGTTCGAAGGACATCCAATTTATTGGGTTTAGGTTAAAATGGTCATATTTTCTCCAATAGTCAAATTTCTCCAAAAATCTCAGAGGGACTTGGACACCTGGAATTAAAACAGTCAAAACAAATAGAATACATGACATCATTTTGATTGGAAAATAACAAACTCAATGAAATAATTTTAATTAGAAATTAGTAAGTACAAAATTACGAAACAATGAGTATGAGTAACATGTAATCGATATTAAAGTTATGATAAGAGCTTAATGCATTCCAAAAGTGCTATACTTAACTTGGTTACTAGGATTATCATGATAACAATGCATATTGTGAATACAATTTATAACCTGGTTACAGTTCTTAACATGGTTATGATGCATGATATTTAATCTGGTTATGATACTTGATTAAAATTCATAAGAAGAGTATAATACATATCCTCTTTAAGATTCACGACTACAATACAAAGCTTAATCTGGTTATGAGGCATAATTATGATGCAATATTTAACCTGTTCACAATTCACATGTTTATGATGCATGTGGTTACGATATATGTGGTTATGATGTTTGTGGTTACGATGCATGTGGTTACAATGCATGTGAATATGATGTAGTACATAATCTAGTTATGATTCCTAATTACAATGCTATACATAATCTGGTTACAATTCCTAATTATGATGCAGTACATAATCTGTTTATGATTCCTGATTACGATGGACAACATAATCTGGATATGATTCATGATTATAATTCTATACATAATCTGGACATGATACCTGATTGTGATGTAGTACGTAATCTGGTTATGATGTAAAACTACATATAAAATAATCTGAGTGAACAACATACCTGATTATTATAAGAATTTAAAAAATATAAAAAATAATATATAAGTGATTATGATTTGTAAAACAACATACATGATAAAAAATAAGTAATTTGTGAATTCCAAAACAAAAAAGATCAAAGAGGTAGTGGAAACATATTTTGATTCAAAAATATCCCCCGTTTTGTAAAGCACAAAACAAAACACTAAAACAAATTATCTGCCCCTAAGTATAATAACTCTTCTAAAAGAAATGGTGAATATGAATAATTCTACCCTAGGTTTCAAATTACTAGGGATCATATAATTTTTTCATTTATTTTTGAGTTTTCCCCTTTAATAAGGTACTCATCAAATTCTTATTTTCAAAACCAGACTCCCACTTTGTGACTTTCAAAAAGAACAAGGGAAAGTATTTATTTCCTGCAAGAAACAAAAAACTAAACAATAATTGTTACTTGAAAGAAAACATAATTACAAAAACAGTTCAAATATCATTATTTCCCCTTTTGTTATTAAAAAAATACTAAACATTGATAGATTTATCTTTTAGAACTCTTTTTTTCCTCCATGAGTTTGTCAAGAGCTTCGTGATGAGCCTAAAGCTACTCATCATGTTCATCAATAATAGTTTCTTACTTCTTGATCCTATCTTCTTTAAGAAGATTAATTGATTTCTAAGATTTTAGTCTTGCTTCATGGTTATTGAAATCATCCATCCTTAGTCTATAGGACTTTTCTAAGATAAAAAACTCTATTTGAGAGTGAAAAAATCTCATTAATCTCATTTTAAAACTTTTCCTTTAAACTCTCAAGATCTTCTAAGGCTACTCGTTTTGATGTGCTGGGTCTTTAAAGTCTTCATACTGTTCATTAAAATCATCAATCAAAATTAGATAAAGAGAGTTGAGTTTATTTACCCATCATACCAATTCATCCTTCATGTGGAAATGGTTATTAATAATATCATCAACATTGTATGACCAATTCACAACCAGTTTCAAGACATACTATGCTCAGCAGCACATTCCTTGAAAATCTTGAAATCAACTTCAAGGCCTAGAAACCTATCCATCAGAACCATTACAGAGTCCTGTATATTATTATGAGCATTTGAAAGAATTTCTAGCCTGGATTCAACTTTTGGAATGAACGTTAAATTCAAAGCATGTTCAATGTATTGAATCCCTTTCAAAATGATTGGTCATTCAAAATTTGTGTCTTCAACGTATTGTGGGTGATCACTGAAATGAGTCTTAGTTCTGATCACTTGAGCTAGTTGATTCCGATTCTTATTGGATTCTTCCTATTATTATTCTTATTCTTTATCAGAAATATGAATGAACTTCTTAGAGGAAACCTTTTTAGAGACTCTCTTAGAGGGATGAGGATCTGCTGAGGGATAAATAAATGATGGTAATTTAGATGAATCTGCGGTATGAATTCTTCTGTTTTCATATTCATTCTCTTCGACATGTATTTCCTCTTGTCCCTGTTCTTATTGACTTTATTCTTCTTGATCATGTCACCCTTTCCCAACTTCTTCTAATTATTCATTCCCTTATTCAAATTCCCTAGAAAGATATTGTATATTTTATTGTTCATAAAATTTTTCTCCTTGCCTTCCTCTGGTGGAATAGATTGAGTCTTAACAGATGGCTCTCTTATTTCAATTCCAGTTTTTAGTTTCTCAGTTATTCTAAGAAGGATATCAATGTCAACAGCTTTGGGATTTCTCTTCTTCAATCTATTATTTCTCTCTTCTTCTTTCAAAGTTTCTTTTGACCTTACATTCAAGGCCATGGATTCCACAGGATCCAGTCCAAATAGAGGGTCCCCTTCATTCCTTTCTTGCCTTTTCTTTCTCCATTAGACAGCAACATCATCAGATACAACCTTTTGTTTCTTTGATGGATTTGGAGTTTTAGTCTTAACTACACTTATTTAATTCATTGTTGTCTTGGATGTCTTAGAAGGTTTGTGAATCCCTTCAACTACTTCAAATTCTTTCTTAGCATCCAGATCATTCTAAAACTTTTTTGATTCAGGATTGAATTTTAACTTGAGCCTCCTTATCGTATCTTTAGAGATAAAGGGTTCCTTGAAGGAATTCAGATCTGACTAGATTACAACAATACACACGATCAGTAATTCTTTCAGAAACATACTGATAATGGTAGGAAACATGATCAGTTTTGATTTTATAGCACTAGATTTGAGATTCTTGATTTATAGTAAGATGAACCCCATAATGTTGAACTTTCTTATGTTTACCAAATAATAAAGACCATACACATCTAAAACATTCAAAGTTTCCTTGTCATCATTTCTCAGCACAAAAAACACTTGATATAAGAGGGATATGAGTCTATTAACTCACGATAAATGAATCACTTATCTCTTGTCCTCATTAATCATAGAAATTATTTCTTCAGCATTAAACCTAGAAAATGTACCATAAGCTTCTAATAGATTATGAAACGGATATAATTCATCATTCTCAAATGGAACACCTAAAAACATAGCTTCTTATTTTATGGAGGTTGTAAAATTATTTTCGCATCATATAAATGAAATTTTAAGAGCCTTGTCTATCTCTAATGATTCATAAAATTGCAACACCTCATCATGATTCACATAATCTTAATTAGAATCCAGTCTTTCCACAAAAATTTATTCCCAGCCTTGAAAAAATACAATTCTTTTACAACATAAATTAATAGACCTTTAATTGTCTCTAGAGACCAACCTTTCACCACAAAAGGTCATGGAAGAGAATTATTTTGGAGTAATTTCTTTCGGAGATGAAGTAGTAGACTCAGTCATGAAATATTAAATCGTACCCTAAATATCTTCCTAATTACAAAAGCCAAGTAGATATCTGATTACGAAAGCTGAGGTATGAACCAATTATGAACCATGTTGAATATTTATAGAGCAACTTGACTTGATAGAAAAATAGACGTGTTCGGTTTGGTATAGGTTCTTTTAAAAATAAATTGACAGTTAGGATTAGATATAAAAGATCCAGTGGCCAAGAATGATTTTGAACTCTTAAGGTGTTCTTTAAAATAAAATTGTATTCAGAATAAAACTGATTATGAATTAAAATAATTGTGAAACAAATATTGAAAAAAATAAAGCTTTATAAATTGTACCTTTCGAAGTATCATGACAGATGTATTGGTTTTAATATATTGTTCTTATGAAAAAAATACAAACAATAAAAAATTAAAACCAATAAGAATTATAAAATCAACCAAATCAAATAGGCTTGTACAAATTATTTAGTACTGATAGAATAATTCAAAACTGATAGTCCAGTACTGAAAAGGTAATCCAACACTGATAATCATGTACATATAAAGTATTTTAATGCCAATAGTTTAGTACCGATAAAATATCACAATACCAAAAGTATAATCTAGTACCGATAATTATGAAATTGAAATATGAAACTGATAAAAACCTGAAACTGATAAAATCATGAATCTGATAAATTCATGAAACTAATAATGTTATAAAACCGAGAAAGTCATGGAACCAATAAATCCAATAACGATAAAATGAAAAATTAAAGAGTAAAACCGATTATAGTGAAACTGATTGTAGTGAATCCAATAGACAACATTACCGATTGATGAAAAACTGATTCATGCTAAATCAATATATACAAAAATAATAAGTAAAACTGATAAAATATAATACATAAAGGGTAAAACCAAAAAACATTATGTATACTCCCCCTTGGAAAATAAGTTACTTAATGTAAGGATATGAGTTAAACAAGAAATAGAAGCAAATGATTACTTTACAGTGCTCAATCCTAGTTTTTGTTTAATATATTCAAATCTATCAAAAGATAATGGTTTTTTGAAAATATCAGCCAGTTGTTCTTGCATTCCAATAAATTATAAAATGATATCTCTTTTTTGTGCGTGATCCCTAAGAATGTGATTCCTAATATATGTGTGTTTTTCACAAGAGTAGTGTGCAAGGTTTTTACTAAATGAAATGGAACCAGTGAGGTCACAATGTATTTGAGATTTGAAAATAATCATGCCATAGTCAGTGAATTTATGTTTCATCCAAAACACTTGATAACAACAACTTCTAGCTACTATATATTCAGCTTCAGCAGTGGAAAGTGATACAATGTGTTGCTTCTTGCATGACCAAGAAACTAAATAATCTCCTAAAAAATGACATGTTCCGGATGTACTCTTTATATCCATTCTTCAACCACCAATGTCAGCATCTAAAAAATGTTTCAAAATAAAATAATTTTCATAAGAATAGAATAGTCCTAAATCTAATGTTCCCATTAAGTTGAAGAAAATTCTTTTCACTACTTTTAAATGAGAATATTTTGGATTAGATTGGTATCTTGTACATAAGTATACTAAAACATTAAATCTGGATAACTATCTATCAAGTATAAAAAAAATCCTATCATACCTATAAATGTTGTTTGATCCACTGGTTTCTGAACTTCATTTAGATCATGTGTATTTAAGGTACTAAATGGAGTGATAATTCTTTTAGTGTTGTCATATCCATACTTTTTGAGAAATTATTTGATATAATTATGTTGAGATATGTAGGTTCCATATAGTTTTTTAGATATCTGAAAGCCTAAAAATAATGTTAACTCACCCATCATACTCAATTCAAACTTAGATTTCATTATGCTTTCAAAATAATCAGTTAAGGATTGCTAAGTTGAAACTAATATAATGTCATCAACATAGATTAGAACAATCAAAGCATTTTTCTTTTCCATTTTTATAAAAGGAGTTGGGTTATTAATACAATTTTCATAATTATTATGAAAAAGAAATCATGTGAGTCTATCATGGAATTATCTAGGGGCTTTTTTAAGACCATAAATGGCATTGGTAAGTTTGAAAACATGATCGGGATGTTTTTATTCTATAAAACCTGGAGTTTTCTCTAAAAAGCATCTTATTGTAAAAACCCATTATGAAAAGACCATTTTATATCCATTTGAAAAAGTTTTAAATTGAAGTATGCTAAAAAGGCTAATAGAATTCGAATAGATTCAAGTCCGTCTACAAGAGCATGGTTTATTCATAGTCTATTCCCTCTTGTTGATTATAGCCCTTAGAAAGAAGTCATGCTTTATTTCTTACTATGACTCCATTTTTATCACATGTGTTTCTGAAAACCTATTATAAGCTAATTAAAAATTTTTCTTTAGGTCTTTCAACAATGTTCCAGACTTGATTCTTTTCAAATTCATTTAGTTCATCTTGAATTGATTTAATCCAATCTTCATCACCTATGGCCTCATTAAAAGTTTTAGGTTCAAATTGAGATATAAAAGCAAGATGTTCTATTTCATTTCTCGAGGAATTGTTGGTTCTAATAGGTTGATTTACATCACCAATGATATTATCACTAGGATGAATCCTAATAAACAATTGATTTGGGATTATTAAAACCTTCTCATCAACATAATCCAGAAAGACTTTTGTGGTAAATGTTTCAGAAACATTTTCTTGAGTATTTCCCTTTTTAGAAGAGTTTTAAATCAAATAATGACAATCAGTTTGTTAAAACACACCAGTTGATGTAGGTAAGGATTATTAAAAAAAATGGGTTAGTTTCCTTAAACATAACAAGAACTGTTTCCTCAACAATACAAGAGTTTTTGATAAAAACTCTATAAGGATTCAAAGTTTTGGAATAACCTTAAAATATTCCTTCATAGATTTTGGGTGAGAATTTATTTAAATTATATTTTATATTCAATATTAATACTTGGCATCCAAACACTATTTAGTAAGAAACTTTAGGTTTTCGGCCAGTCCACAATTCTTGAGGTGTTTTATTAAGAAAAGGTATAGTTAAAACCCCATTTATAGTATAACATGCAGTACTAACAGCTTCATCCCATAAATTATTAGCAATTGAGTATTCACTCAACATCTTTCTTTTAATTTCGTAATGAATGTGATTTCTTCTTTTAATAACACCATTTTGATGAGGGGTTCTTTGAGGTGAAAAGTTGTGAGTAATACCTCTCTTATTACGAAAAGTTTCAAAATCCAAATTTTGAAATATTCCACCATGATCACTACAAATAGTTATCGGTGGTAGGTTTTTCTCATTTTTAACTTGGGATCTAAATGTTTTAAAATAGAAAACAGATTCATATTTATTTGAAAGAAAATAGACCAATGTGAATCTGGTGTATTCATCAACTAAAATAGATACATAGTACTTGCCTCCAATGCTTCCAGTTTGTGTACGACTGAAAAGATCCATGTTCACTAACTGTAATTCATTAGAATTTGAGACGTCATTGATTTATTTAAAGCTAGTTTTATATTGGTTTCCATATTGAAAAGGGTCCCAAAATTTTGAGGAATCATACTTTAGATTCATTAGATCCTCAATGAGTCTTTTCTTTGAGATTTTAAAAATTTTCCTATGGTTACATTGTCCTAACCTTCTATGCCATAACCAGGATTGGTCTTCCATTGCACTTAAGAAAGCCAGGTCTTGGCTTCTAAGGTCTTATAAGTTGATTGTGTATACATTATCATGACCATGGGAATAAATAATGAATTCATACTTAGAATTGTAAACTAAACATTTATCATTACTAAAACCCACAAGGTAACCTTCATCACATAATTGAGTTATGATTATAAGGTTGTGCTTACATTCTCTAACAAACAAAACATTTGAAATTAGAACTCTTCATAAAAGAAAAATATTACCTATACCAATAATATTTCCCTGAGAATTATCTCTAAAGGTCACTCTTCCACATTTAATTCTAATAATCTTTTCATTGAATATTTTTTGTAGTCATGTGTCAAGAACAACCACTATCCATGTACCAAATTTTCTTGTTGTTGGTACACATCTTTTTTTTTCTGAAAAATAAAAAATTAGTTTTTTAGAACCCAAACTTGTTTGGATCAGGAAATGTTAGATAAAATAATTTTAGGAATCTATATTATTTTTTGAAAAATAAGCTTTAAGAAATCATAAAGATTGATTTTTATTAAGAAAAAAATTTCTTTCCCAATGTCCACCACATTGACATTTAGTACAGAATGTGGCACATTGAGAAACAAAATCGTTATGACTGAAAATCGGTTTTCAGTGAGTGTAATCAATTCCAAAACTATTTATAAGAGGATGAATTAGAGAATTCATTCTATCAAATTATTTTCCTCCCCAGGTGAATTTTAATAAAATTTTATTTAAATAAAAAAATTTAGATTTTAGACTAATGATTAAATTTTCATTCTCCCAATAAATTTTTTTGGAATTGTTTTTAGTTTCAAAAACATTTTTACTTAAATCAAGTTACATATAGTCCTTAGAATGTTTATCCTTCTTAGAACATACTTCCATAAGGGTTTTTAAAATATTTTCAAAATCAATAGTTTTCTTATCAAGATCTTTTGAAAGATTTGATACTTCTTTTGTAAGAATTTATATTCTTGAATTTTCCTTATCAAACTTTTTCTTGAGTTTAGAAATTTCATTCTCAAAAAATTTGGAAAATATGGATACTTCTTCAAAAGAAGGTAAATTGTCCTATACTGAGGAATATTCTTTATCCGGAGAGTGAAAATATTTCTCATCAGGGCAATTTTCATTTAAAGATACATTTTTAAGAGATTGAGCATTGTGTACCTTATCAATGAAACAATGATTATCAATAGGTAGTCTAGCTATATATTCTATATTCTTCTGACCAAAAGATTCATATTCTAAGGATTCATTTGTTGAATCACCACCAATTTCACTCCAAGTATCATTTTCTTTAAATACTTTCTTAGTATTTGTATTATAATACTTTTTCTTTTTTATTTTAGAATGTTTATCCTTCCAGTCTTTTTTTGTAAAGGATAATATGGTCTAATATGATCAACTCTTTTACTTTAATAACATGATACTTATGAGTCTTTCTTTTCCTTCTTATATTTTCTTTTTAATCTATCTTGAAAGTGTTTTTTACAACAATCTTGTTCATCCTTTGAGAAATATTGGATAACTCATTCTCTAGATGATCACTATCACTTGATTCTGATATAAAAAATCATTCTTAGTTTTGGATCTAATTATCCTTTCTGGTGTTTTAGCTTTGGATGTAGTAGTAACAGCTACAATCTCATTACAATTATTCTTTTTATTGAAGTCAACATCTCTTTTAATTCTTTTCTCAGGCTGAAGAAGAGTCCCAAATAACTTATCAAGAGTGATTTTAGTAACTTTCCTGTTTTCATCAATAAAATTCTTTTTAAATTCCCATTCATTGGGAATTATTTCAATTATATTGTCTACAAGTGCTTCATCATCAAGACCCTTTTCACCCATAGATTGTAGATTGTTGATAATTGCATAAATATTTGTTTCACCTTCTCTACCAGTTCTCCATAAGGGAAAATAGACATGTGCTATTCTACTCGAAGCATTGCTCTTCTTGTTTCTATATATTTGGATGTGCCAAAACGTGTGAGTCCCAATTTCATCTAGATTCAACTGGATGATTCATAATATGATATTTTACTGTATATATTCCTTGTCATGGAACACGAAAAACTATTGTGTACCTTGTGGTTTAGTTGATATTCTTGTTTCTCTTGGTTGATGAAGGTACTAAATTCCTTGTCTTTGATTTTGTATTCTCCAGTAAGAATGAAAAAGTTTCCTACTCCATTATTAATAAAAAATGACTTCATTTGATCTATCCAGTACTCATAATCATTCCCATTAAAAATAGGTGGTGTAGTTGGATTTAGGTTTTCAATTGATCTAACATTCATTCATGTCATCTTATAAAATTACACTTTTCTTCTCCACATGTTAGCATAGTAATTATTAATAAACAAAATATTTATAAAAGAAATTAAATTAGTATAAAAGAAATAAAGAACTTGGAACAAATAAGTGGAAATATCCCCATGATACCAATTGTTGGATCATAATTTAGATGTATATATATATATTAGATGTAAAAATACAAGGGGGGGGTAAATTATAGGTTTACAAACATTGTATTTAAACACTTAAGAAAGAACTTAGTTTAAGAGGTCTGAAACTAATACAATTCATGATCAATACAATTTATCATATAGGTCTTGGATCTAATGGATATGATATGTTGTAATACTATAAGTAATGTCAAACTATTTAATTTGAATAAAATACAATTATCAGAGTGATACAAAAGAAAATGATTCTACCATATAGAGTATAAAATCTCCTAATAAAATATGAAATGAATGAATCAGAATTGAGACAATTTCAATTGAAATGAATATAAATAGAAATAGGAAAAAATAAAATTCCCTTTTTAATACTAATAATAGTGGAAATGTAAAAGTGTTACAATTATTTTATCCCAAAGAGTAGGGTATCCCTTCACCTAGGATAGAAGGTTTGTCTTACCGCAACCTTGTTAATCCCTCTATATGATGATCAACACGACTATGTTACTATCCCCAGAAGCCCTCGATTAAGAAGGTAATTGGCCCCTCTATCTTTCAAGCAATTGAAATCCCTTGATACAATGATCGACAACACATCTTCCTATTCTCGGAATCCCTTGATTGTTATGACAGTGATCGGTCACTAAAAAAATAAACAAACAACTAATAGAAATACAAGAACATGGAACAAGTTGTTTTCTTATTATATCTTTATGGAATTCACACACATCAAGAAAGAAGTCACAATATCCCTCTTGAGAACTTGATAGAAGAAAAAGTTTTGTACTCTTGTTTGAATGACCTCATATTTATAGGCTTCAGGTTCCAATGGTCATATTTCCTCCAATGGCCATATTTCTCCTAAAACATAGAGGGACTTGGACACCTATCGTTACAACGGTTACAACAAACATAATACATGACATTGTTTTTATTGGTAAAAAAATAACTCAACAACATTGTTTTAGTTAGAAAGTAGTAAGTAAAAATGTATTCAACAATGATTATGAGTAATATGTAATCAATATTGATGTTATGATAAGGGTGTAATGCATTTCAAAAGAACAATACATAACATGGTTAGTAGGATTATCATGATAACAATGCATATTTTGATTACAATTTAAAACCTAGTTATAGTTCTTAACATGGTTACAATGCATGATATTTAATCTGGTTACAATACTTGAATACAATGCATAAGAAGAGTATAATACATAACTTTGTTATGATTCATGACCATGATAAAAAACATAACCTAGTTATGATTTCTAATTAGGTTGTGATATTTAACCTGGTCATAATGCACACGATTACGATGCATGTGGTTATGTTATATGTGATTACGATGCATGTGGTTAGGATGCATGTGAATATGATGCAGTACATAATCAGGTTATGATTTATGATTATAATGATATACATAATCGGGTTATGATCCCAGATTACAATGCAGTACATATTCTGGTTACAATTTATGATTATGATGCAATACATAATCTGGTTATGATTCTGACTAAAATTCTATACTTAATCTGGTTATGATTTCTTATTACGATGAAATACATAATCTGTTTACGATATAAAATAACATATAAAACAATTTGAGTGAACAACATATGTGATTATGATAAGAATGCAACAAATATGACAAACAATATATATGTGATTACAATTTTTAAAACAGCATACATGATAAAAAATAAGTAATTTGTGATTTCCAAAACAAAAAGATCAAAGAGATAGTTGAAACATATTTTGACTCAACATGTATTCCTAGTATGGACACCCATTTCAAGAATGTTGTTACAAACAACGTCCTATAAATTTTTGACACACACATCAAGATAGAAGAACTCATACATATCAATTTGGGAATCATATTCATTGAGTGCAATTTGATGTAATTCCTAAATATTAATCATGGTGAGAGGGGAGGATATTTTTTTGAAGAAATCCCATAAGGGTTGTTCATGAATAAAACTCAACAAGATTACTCGAGGAGAAGACCACACAATAGAAAATCATGATGAAACCTTTCAAGCACTATTCTAGAAGGGCCACCTACGAACCTTGTCAATGGAGGGCCACTTATAAACCACCATTGTGAAAGGCCCTTTTAATGTAACCTAGTTAGTAATACTCATGAAAAAATATTCACAAATTACCATCCATGAGATTCATTAACTAAGGGCTACCCGCAACAAATCCTTCATGAATAGTGACATTTAAACTCTAACCTTCATGAAACAAGAAGCCTTAAACCCAATAAATTTTTGGATTTATACCTCATTGCAATGAAAAATAATTTTATTTCAAAAAGATTATTATAAAATTACAATTTTTTCTCATTTTGAGGGTCCATATCATGGAATCTTTGCCCATGTACCCCTATTGGGGATCTGTGGATGCCTAAACCATCCAATTTAAATGGTCAAACAAGTGAAAAATTTAGAGTTACATGGAAAAAAATTCATATAGGGTCAAATAGGATTCAATTAATTATAACTATGACCACCACCTTCACTAAATATACTAATATTCCTTACCTTATACATCTTACATTGAGATTATTCTCTTGGTTTCAAAAAATATCCACACCTAGATTATATACCAATGTAAAATCTAAAGGGAATAACTTACAATATGAAATTAATGAATCATAATTTAAACAATTACAATTGAAATGAATATGTATATAAATAAGAAAAAATAAATTTCCCTTTCTAATACTGATAACAGTGGAAATGTAAAAGTGTTACAATTATTTTATCCCAAAGAGTAGGGTATCCTTTCATATAGGATAAAAGTGCTTTCTTACCACCACCTTGGTAAGCCCTCAATATGATGATTAGAACGACTATCTTCCTATCCCTAGATGCCCTCAATTAAGAAGGTTAGCAGCCCTATTATCTTTCAAGTAATTAAAATCCCTTGATATGATGATCGAAAATACGTCTTCCTATCCCCTGAAGCCCTAGATCATTATCACAATGATTAGTCACACAATGAATAAACTAGTCCCTAATAAAAATGCAAGAACATGGAACAATTTGTTCACTTATTGTATCTTCAAGTCTTTCACACAAATCAAGATATAGGTTACAACATCTCTCTTTGGAACTTGATAGAAGAAAAAGTTTTGTATTCTTGTTCGAATGACCTCCTATTTATAGGCTTTAGGTTCCACTGGTCATATTTACTCCAATGGTCATATTTCTCCAAAAAAAACTTGGAGGGACATGGACACCTGGAATTAAAATGGGTAAAACAAACATAATACATGACATCATTTTGATTGGTAAATAACAAACTCAACAACATTGTTTTAGTTAGAAAGTAGCGAGTAAAAAATTATGAAACATTGAGTACGAGTAACATATAATCAGTATATAAGTTATGATAAGAGTCCAATGCATTTCAAAAGTAATGTACATAACATGGTTACTAGGATTATCCTGATAAAAATGCATATTGTGATTAAAATTTATAACCTAGTTATAGTTATTAACATGGTTATGATACATGATATTTAATCTTGATATGAAACATGAATAGAATGCATAAGAATAATATAATACATAACTTGGTTATGATTCATGACTTAAATATAAAATATAAACTTATTATGATCCATAATTTAGATGTGGTATTTAACCTGGTCACAATGCACATGGTTACGATGCATCTGGTTATGATGCATGTGGTTACGATGCATGTGGTTACGATGCATGTAAATATGATGCAGTACATAATCTGGTTATGATTATTGATTACAATGCTATACATAATCTTGTTATGATTCCAGATTATGATGTAATATATAATCTGGTTATGATTGTTGACTACGATGCAATAAATAATCTGGTTATGATTCCTAATTACAATAATATACATAATCTGGTTATGATTCCTTATTACGATGCAATACATAATCTAGTTAGGATGTAAAATATCATATAAAACAATGTGAGTGAACAACATACATGATTATGATATGAATGAAACAAATATGAAAACAAAATATGTGATTATGCATTGTAAAACTACATACATGATAAACAATAAGAAATTTGTGATTTCCAAAACAAAAATATCAAAGATATAGTTGAAACATATTTTGACTCAACATGTATTCCTTGTATGGATACCCATTTAAAGAATGTTGTTACAAACAACTCCCTCTAAATGTCTAACACACACATCAAGATAGAAAAACTCATAAAAATCAATTTGGGAATCATATACTCTGAGTGAAATATGTGGTAATTCGTAAATATTATCCATGGTGAGAGGGGATGATATTTTTTGAAGAAATTCCATGAGGGTTGTTCATGAATAAACCTCATCATTATTACTCGAGAAGAAGACCACACAATGGACAATCATAAAAAAACCTTTCAAGCTTTATTCTTGAAGGGCCACCTGCGAAGCTTCTCAAAGTAGGGACACCTATCAACCTCTAATTTGAAAGGCCCTTTTAATGTAACCATGTTAGTCCTACTCATGAAGAAACCATCACAAATGACCATCCACAAGATTCATTAACTAATGGCTACCCACAATGAATGCTTCATGAATGATGAAATTTAATATCAAACCTTCATGAACTAAGATTCCTTAAACCATTTTTTTTTGTAATTATATCCTTTTTCAATGAAAAATAATTTTAGTTCAAAATGATTGTTATAAAAGTACAATTTGGCCTCATTTTGAGGGTCCATATCATGGGATCTCCACCCCTGTACCCGCATTGGGGATATGTGGAAGCCTAAACCATCCAATTTAAATATTGAAACAAGTGAAAATTTTTGAGTTACATTTAAAAACATTCAGATAGAGTCAAATATGATTCGAGTTATGGTACCTATGACCACCACAGTCACCAATTATACTAATATTTCCTACCTTACACAACTTGTATTGAGATAGTTCTCTTGGTTTCTAGAAATACCCACACCTAGATCATAGAATAATGTAAAAAATTAATCACTCATAAAAAAAATCCCCATAAATGTAATTGAGAAAATATACTCCTATTGGTTCTATCATAATTTATTGACATGATAAACTCCTCTTGGTTTCCAAAAATATGTTCACTTGGATCATTTAACAGAGTATACTCAAATGGGCCTCCCATGTACAAGTGCGAATAAATACTTTATTGTTTCCCCATTCATGGAACAAACATCTTCGTCTCATGACAAAAAACTACATTAAAATTTCTTTACCACATGATATTAAAATTCATGGACTGATCTTAACATATGACCTTAAACTATGAAATTTGAAATATATAGTCCCTAATTCATGTGAACTAGGATATACATTATACCAATTTGTGTTTCATCCCAAACACCCAAATATAAATTTTAGTCTTCCAATTGGTGTAATCCCAAACAATATCAACATCCTTCTTCATGTATTTACCAATAAAAATTAGAGTGGAGAACCATATCTAGCCCCCTAATAAGTGTAAGTGCCAACCATATCCTCTCTAACCTGGTTACCAAGAAACAAGATAAAATAAAAGTGAAACATATGAATAATCCTCACACAAGTCCTTCCTTCCCCAAAACATTATAAGGGCCTCATACTATGTTTGATCCCCAACTAAAAAATTCTCTTATTTAGTTACCATTAGACATGATGAACCATACATGCCTCCTATTTGGTTTAATACCTAATAATACACTCTCTTATTTGGTTACTATCAAATAAGATGAACTAGAAAGGTATTCTTATGAATAATTCCCACACTAGAAATTGATAGGTACCTTTCACTTAGTAAACCATTCTATATAAAATAAAATGGCTTGGAATCTTCCCCAGATGCCTTAAAAGGTACTTCATTTAGTCATGGTTGCACGAACGTAAAAGGAACCACTATGGTCATTTTCATATTAACAGAAAAGGTAAGATGTTCCCCATTAAAAAATCAAACAACATGGGTTTTGATACCCTTTAAAAGGATATGTAATAATCCCCTTTCGTGATCTTAACCCCAACACCACAACAACTCCTGTTTCCTATTACATGAGCCCAAAACCTCTCTGAATGGTGATAAATTCTAGAGTGAACTTCTGTATGGCTCAAAATTATAGACTAGCTAGAAGAATGAATCAAATAATAGAAAAAATAATTCTCACTTGCAGTGTCCTCCAAAATGTGTGATGTTATTAAATCAATTACATAAGGGTAACAAATACTGTTATTAATTCCACTGGTAAGGATGTATTAATATGAACATAATATTTACAAGAAAACTTGAGTAGGAAATAATTCCCCCGAAATGGGTGATATGAGACCAACCTCCCATATTCTTTACCAACATGCATTTTGATGTTTCACTAGTTTGTTATAATGATCGCCTACCTTGTTAAAATGAGCCTAGAACTAATAAAAAACATTCACAAGCATGAGAATCCATCATAAATAAAATAGATAACTCATTGTGAATTACTTAGGTAATAAGTCAATTAAAAATTACTTCCTATTGGTGATAATTTATAAATGAGTTTATTATTTTTTTCATAGAATTAATACCAATAGAATATATGAAGAAAATTCTATGATAAATATGGTTCTCCATGCAGTATAAAAAATATATACAAAAATGGAGGTTTTTATAAACCATAATCCAATGGACCATAGATCTTATAATACCATTATTACTACAAATTGTTTAGATCAGAGGAACAAAATTCCACTATCACCTACCCAACACCTCTATCCAATGGTGGTGGATTCTGTAGAATAGGAATGTCAACTCAATAGATCATTCTTATCATTAGAGGTGTTAGGAAAAAGCCTCTATATAATTAATCCCCATAGGTTGTCCTATTGATGATAGGACATAGAAAAGTCGGTGGACCCTATTTCCACCTCCAACCACTTCAGCAAAATGTATCCAAAGTAACTTGGCACATACCTTCTATATTTTGGGAGGTGGAGGTGGATATCCACCACATCCAGGTAACCACCCTTGAGCTGCCTCAAAGGTATCCTATTCACTATGGTAATTATCAATAATGTTTGATCCTAATTATATCAAAAGTTGTAGAGAAACATATGCCAACATTAATCGACTAGATTGGGGCATCTAAAAGGAGAGATTTCCAAGGGAATCCGATAACTAAAAATCAATAGAAGTCCCATATCCCTATTACTACAAAAATCCCTATTACCCAATAGTCACTATATTCCAATAGTATCCCAGGGAAAATAAAAATAACCATTTGTAAAGGCTATATAATTTTTCACATCTATTTTTTTACTACACCATCCTAGGGGAAATCCCCATCCACCGAATTGGGGAAAATTTTACCCCCATAATCTCTTATAATATCATTCGTAAAAAATAAATACACCTAGATCCCAAATATTTTTATTTTAACAGAATTCATGTTTCCTTCCATATGTTTAAATTTTGTAAATTTTATCACTATGGGAAACTAATTATATAAACAATGATATTTCTAAAGAACATAACAAAATGATTCTATATATTGGAACGTCCAGTAAGTAGACTAGTGTTGATAAAAATTAAAACGTGGTTTCCACATTCAGAACCCTCCCACCACTCATAAATGGATAATCCAGGTTATTATAATAGAATATTGTTTAGTTTCTTTCCATAACAGAATATATAGATTAGATAAATAATGAGTTTCTCCAAATAAATATACTCATTTAGTAATATATTAGGTTGAAGCTACCATGCCACCTTTAGTTGGCCTTCTTTAATAAAAGAAGAGTGACCAAACCATAAAATCTAAACTGATCCACACTATTAAAATAAAATGACACCAACCATATCATTTAACTATAGTGTCTATTGATTTTCAATAATTCTCACCTCTAGGGTGACATTAACATCCAATTGAGTAAAGTCACTCGATATTGAATATGGTGGTGGTGTCTCAAGAATTATTCGATTCTCTTACTGATAAAATGGATTTTATAGAAGTATTATGTTCACTGGAATAATGAGAGAGGGAGAAATATCATAAGATGGCAGATTCTAATCCTCCTCCATGCATGTTCAATAATCCTAACATATCAATATTCATTGGAATGGGAGATCCAGTGCATTATCTCAATAATTGTTCTTCTTAGTGTGGCTTAATATTGGAAAATCCACAAGAATAAAATAATTCAAATATTATATGATTTATACAAAACCTAGAGGGTCCATTATTTTTTTGGTGAAATACCCCAATAGTTGGGTCTATTAAAATTTTGGACGATATTTGTTATCGATTTCTCTAAAAATTTATCTATAGGCTGTGGAGAATAACTATCCTTAGCCTCAACAACTGCAAGAATTTAGAGAATGGAGTAGTCATGGATTTCATTGAAATATGCAAGGGTATGACATATTCTAGATAAACACAAATAACCCTGGATCAATTACTAAATATCTATATAGATAGCTTAAAGAATAAGTTTTCAAATACACCCATTCCCCTTATGTGTCCTTTGGGGTTTCAAGAGTTTTGGATTCTAGAAAAATATGTAGTGGAAGAAATTTAGGGAACTAACAGAATTTCACCTCAAGAACCACCATCCTAGATAATAAATGAAATCATTAACTATATTTTTTTTCTCTTTTTCTAAATAAAAGGATTATGTGAGGTGAATTTTAAGATATTCCTTTCATAATGACTATGTTCTAGGGTAATTTATTTCTTACTTAGAAAACATCCACCTCCCATTTCAGAAAAATTGATAATCCAGATAAAGTAAGTATGATCACCCAAATTATTTCCCTTACCATAAATTCAAAGTCATGTGATCTGTGAATTATTAATCTTTAAGTATCTATATAAAAAGTGTCAATGATAGTCAAGTTACATTAGATAATCTTAGGGTTCTTGTGACATCTTTATTACCAATTCTCCCAGAATAAGTAATGAAAAAATGGAAAAAATATCCCCATAGAGATACACAATATTTTTATGAATGGATGATTCAAGAATTAATGAATCAAGAACATTCCATTATAAAAGAATGATTGAATCAATAATCCATAAACCTAATTCCATATACATCTATAGATGTAGTATATTTTAATTTCCAACCACTGAAAATATGACACAATTGGTGTAGGTGAGATAAAGATAAATATTGATCCATAAGAATTAGAAAACCTATCCATACTCAAATGGACTTCGAGTCTCCATTGTTGGTAGAATTGGAACTGAACCACCAAATGGTAGAAGGAGAACTAAACCACCAGACACTACAAGAGAATCTCCATTTAGCGGCAGTTATTTTTGTGTTTTGCGGCGGTTTAAACCACCGCTAAACGGTTTGGCAGCAGTTTATGTAAACCACCGGCTAATACGGCGTCGCCAATATATTTGCGGTGATTATTTCCATTTCACGGTGGTTTAAGGAAAGCGTCATAGATTCCTCATTTCGCAGTAGTTTTACTGATTTTAGCGGTGGTTTTTTCAAGCCCTTGACATGAGTTTATTCACGGCAGTTATAACCGCCGCGAATAAACTCAAATCCAGCAGCCCTAAAATGGCCGATGAAGTCACGAGAACCGCCGCAAAATGATCACCTACAAAGAGACTATGTAGCGGCAGTTAAAACCGCCGCGAAACGTAATTTTTTTAAATTTCACAGCGGTTTTCACCGTTTAGTAGCGGTTTAAACCGCCTCTAAAAGCTGACCATTAAAAAATTGCTTCCATTGCACCACTTCCCTGAAAGAAAAATCAAACCAGAAATACCATAATTTACATACCAACAGAAAACAAGAAACATCAACCATGGAAATTGGTATAGAATAAATTAAAAAAAATAAGTAAACATTGACATGCTATATAAGAATGAACCATATTTTACATACCAACCTACAACAAGAAACATCAACCTAGGAAATCAGTATAGAATAAATTGAAAAAAATATATGATATAG
Organism: Viscum album; assembly: GCA_963277665.1. Classification (NCBI taxonomy): domain Eukaryota; kingdom Viridiplantae; phylum Streptophyta; class Magnoliopsida; order Santalales; family Viscaceae; genus Viscum; species Viscum album. Next base: position 1,087,334,494 of record OY728130.1, on the reverse strand, counting down.
TCAACTATAAAACATAGGTCCATTATCTGACTACTCTCCAAACATACATCTATCCAATACTTCTAGATCCCCCATAATATATATCCCTTGAAAATGAAACATTAGATCTATATGTGTGTCGGTGTTCCCATATAGGGAGTGAGCGTAAAACATAGTTAGATTTACCATGTGTGGGCCTCCTACTTGGTTTAATACCCCAAATATACCATCACCACACACATATACAATACCAGGTGTCTTAGAGAAGCTCATGTGTTAGTATCACCCAATACATTATTTTACACTTTTATGTAACACAACTAATCTTCTATTAACTTATTTCTTAAAAATCATGATACACAAAAACATTATGTTCCATTTGATCATAATTTAAAATAATTATTGAGATACATTATATTAATCACCTTCTAAACCTGGTAGGATGACTCTAAAATTCATTACACATGTCATTTCAACACAATTTTAATCTACGATGAATCATGTCACATTACCTTAAAATGCATGCCTTAAATTATATTGTATTTTATTCCTCTTTACTAGGATACAATATATTCCCCTCCAAGGTTCAATCCCAACATTAAGAAACTTGCTATTATTCTTATGCGATAAGAATAATATGAATCAGTTTTACAAAATACCATAGTTAAAGACTCTCGTATTAGATTCATTATATAGTTCTTAATTTTATATACCCCTTATAGTATCACACTATCATATCCACCTTCAAGTTGTATGACCCATCCTCTTAAGCATTCATCGATTATCATCATACCAACATATATGATATTGAAAACAATATATGGGCCCTCAAATAGGTGTAATCCACAACCATACCTTCTCCAAATTAGTCATTGATGACCAAAATGAAACTGAAATGGAAACTCAATATATATTCAAACACTATCTATTTCGAGGTACCTTTCAAAAAGTGTTCCCCTTCACAAAAAGTCAATATTATTGAAATATTTCTATTTAAATTTAACATAAATGGAATGATGTATCCCACTAATCATTAATAAACTATGTTTGTTATGATTCTATTTATAGAGATTTATATGATTCTCATCACATGGGCCTGATCCCAACAATGAAAACACCTACGACCACTTTTTATGGAGAAAAATGAATAATTTCCTAACTATGTGGCCTTAAAAAAATGAGTCATAAACATGTATTATATGTATGATTAACCTAAAAATAATATATTTTCATATCTACATAGATTCAGAGAGATCATAGGAATATGGGTAACTCGTTAAACACTAATATTTTGATATTATTCATTAAAAAATCATAAATCTATAAGGGAATCAAATAATTCAAACGATTCCACCCAAAAAATATTTGATGATCCCAAAATATCATACCTTTTACCAAGACCTATTTTGAAGAATCTATAGTATATGAATCACTATTGAACACCTTTTATTGTAATTTAGTTCTAAAAGGACATCCATACCAAATATTCATATACATGGAAGCCTATTGTAGGTTTTCATCAAAAAATAGATAACCTAAAGTGAATCCATTAACATGTAATTGGATTGATAAACTATGAACTCTTACATTTGATGATGTATTTATGGGTTTCTACATTGTGTTTCCTTTTCAATACCTTCATCACATCCTTCAATTAAAATTGAATCACCAAATGCACCAATTATGTTCAAGACCAAAAACAAGATGATAGTACCCATAAGAAACACAATGGTGAGGCATGAAAACAATTTTTATGTCATACATAGGACACAATTTCTATGAATATATGTTCCCCATACCCTGACATACATTGTCTCATACCCTTGTAAAATGAGTGCATGATGGTTCACACCTTATTTCAAGAATACCATCTAAATGGATCTATCCTAACATTATATGACACTCATGGTAATCTATAGGGAATAATTCCCCATAGGTTGTCCAACTAGAAATATTCTATGGCAAAACCATTGGTCCATAATTTCACATCCAACCGTTTGTATCCTTTCAATAGATCATGAGAACATGTTATTCTCTTATCATATTGATTTGGATAAATATGTCCACCATAAAGTATAAATCACCTTAGATCTTCATTATGAGTATCAAGTTCACTATAGTCATTTTTATAAACATGTGACCTTGAGTACTCAAGAAGATATATAGGGTGTTTTCCCTTATTGTCTATACTCAAGCATCTAAAATTTGATCCTACTAGGGATATCAAATCACTGACACTCAAGAGTATATTTATACCCCTACTAGTTTAAACACCCTTGAGTCCCATTATAATATCTAGATAATATACTAGGGATGGTTACAATGCTCTAATATCTAAAAGCATTAGAATCTACCCTAAGAGGCGTTTGTGACTATAAAATTACAATGGAAAACATAACCAACATGGGTGGGGGAATTTTTTATCATTTTTTCCTCATGGTCATCTCCAGTATCATTCATCCTATGGGATCACACCCAAATTAATGATATCCCTCTTACAATGTAAATATGTGCTTCCTATTAGTGGTAACACATTAGTATATTTCATCAATGTTAACCCAATTGATGTAGGGAAACATGATTTTATTGAGTATGAAACAGGTGTGGATGAATCAACTACCCCCTCACCACTAAAAAATAGTAAAACCATATCAACATAATAGAATATTACTTAGTTCAAATTCAAAATAGTATAACATGTGAAATGACCCAATTTGTTCAACACATAAACAATGGGTTTAACTCCTAGTCATCCAAAATATAGACTACGAATTCAAACACAGGCTTAAATGGAATGATGTATACCACACTCGAGAAATGAAGACATAAAAAGAAACATCAGAAATCAATAAAATGCATAAAAGGAAACATGGGAAATCAAGGAAATTTTAGGACATGAAAATGTTTGGTGGAAACTATGTGCTATAATTCTTACATATACAAACCACCTATTCCCATATTTTTTCAACACATGAACAATACAACTACTCACGGTCTGATGATGCATCATCACCCTCGCCACCTTCATCATCACTTTCTGATGTCACCTGTAAGATCATTATATTGAAAATTAAATATTGTTTCATATTTATATTAAAACATATAACCAATTAAAGTTAGAAAACTAAATGATTTTGATTTTTTGTGATTTACCTGTATACCACCAGTCAATGCACTACCACCGAGCGCATATCTTCTCATATGATGACGTATTTCAATCAACTCTTTCTACAAAGCAGATATTTGATCCCCCTTCTGGTGAACTATGTTTCATAGAGAAACAATCTCTTTCTGAGCAACTCTGTGTATGGGCTGACTAAAGCTAGGAGTAGATGTAGCTACCGTCCCCGGTGGCCTGCTAAAAACCTCAGATGGTATGGGTCCCAAACCCATCCCACGCACTCTACCATGATTCTCCTTCCCAAGGACTTTAACAATCGGGTCATCCTGGGAGACTGAGTAGGACTGCACAGGATTTCCATCCCATAGTTCTTTAGTTATTACCTATAAATCAAATATTAATATATATTAACATAGTAAAAACTGATAATAAGTTATTATAATAAAAAATTGACTTCATAATCCAACTTCTTTAGTAGGCTCATTAAAAAAACTTCCATCTCATTTCTTGTGAACATCCAACCACAATTCAGTTTGGGATGCTTCGTGCCCTAAACTCTATGACTGCATTAAGCAAAGATAAATCAACAATTAAATATATTAAACAGATAATATTGTCTTATAAATATTTAAACTAATTTAAAGATTACCAATGTCGTTCGGCTTCTAGAAAATCTTTTTGAGCCCGTAGTGTGAGGGATGACTTGGTTAGCCCAGTTTGAAGCATTCTTTCTTGAGAGATCCTGAAATAAATAAAATGCAATTTAATAGGAATTTATTCAATTTCATGTCTTCTTCATATACATGTATAAATGTAAAATGATGATAATATAATAATATATATTTCAATACCATCCGCTTCTCATCATGATGTCTGTCAACAAAAACTTTCCACTTTTATTTAGGTACCCCACTAGGTAGCTTCTCATACATTTGTTGCACAGTCAATGAGGTATCATTGACATCACACCACAATCTCCATTTTAAATCTTTCCATTTCTTACCTAGATTTTTCAACGTCCACTTCCGTGCAATCACATCAGCAACTGTAAAGTGGAAAAACATCTGTATATAGAAATTCATTTTGAACATATTAGTAACATGAAATTCAATTAAACCATAATGTAATAAATTTACCTTTATTTGAGAATAAAAAACTTCATTTTTCCAGCTTAGAGGCATATGTGTCCAATCATCATATGAAATTGGAAGGGAAATGGGCTCCGCTACAAGCTGGCCTAGAATCTGGCCAAGTAACCCTACGTCGTCATCCATTGGGACCCCATAAGATTCAAATGGCATGGCTGTCTTTTCACCAGTCATGTTCCGAACACCTTCACTTTTTTTGTTTTTCTCCACAGTTTCATTTTTTTAATCTTCAATGAGAAAACAATTAGTATAAACAAAATTCAATAAAATTATTTGATTAAAATTTGTACCTATCACAGTGACACTCTAGTATGCCCGTGATGAACTATAATGGGTGTGTCGCTGCCCCATTGTTGAGGCTCCTAAAGGGGTAGTCGAAGACTCAACCTTTAATGGGACATCCAAAGATGGTTTGAGAGATGGTGCATGGGGAGATGGTGTAGGGGTGTTGGAAGCTGGTACCTCATATGTCGTGGGGAGGGAGCCAGATGGATTTTCATCTGTCGCAGAACTAGATGAAATAGTATGTTGCTTCCTCCTTGGGATTCCTATCATTTAATCAAATAAAAATAAGTTCAGAATATATATTTCAAAAAATTATGTTGAAAAAAAAATTAAAAATGATAATAGATGCCTAGTACTAATAGAAAAAATGTATATAACAATGATAATGAATGACTATAGAAATGAAACAAGTGGTTTCAGAATAAATAAATAATTGTACATACAATCATTTTCCCCTTCAATCATGTCAGTTTACTACTCCATTGCTTCATCCACTTCATTCATCCTTTCTAGACTAATATTTTCAATATCATGATGGAAAAATAATTCTGCTTCCTATTATTGATTAAATTAAATTTCAGAGGTCAAATTATCCACTTCATCACCCATATCATACAAATCTCTTTGTATTACTTGAGAAACTACACTCTACCCTTCATCGACAAAATCATTCACTTAATATACCATTTTTTCTTGCGATGATAAGACATATGGATCATGAAGTTCATGATCACCAACATCCATCAAACAAGAGAAGTTCAATGAAGTAAATTTCAAGGAATCTATTTTAACACCTCTGATAATATCGACCCATTTGCATTTGAATAAAACAATAGAAAAATGTCCGTGGTAGTTTAATTCAATAATATGATGTATCTTTCTGTAGTATTTCACTTCAGCAAATGTAAATATACCAATATTCTAGGTTTTCAAACCCACTTCTCGATCAACTATACGAAATCTAAATTCATTCACAGTATAAGCGTCGAAATTTCAAACTTGTTTTAGAGGACGTCTAGCAAGAAACATAAAATCTTCTGACACCTCTTCTCGAGTATCAGTATTCATGATCTGAAAATAGAAATATACTTTATTAGATTTTCAAAATGTATGTGTTAAACTAATATTCATACTTATTGAAATATTTATGAACTTACACGTCATGAAAACCATTCTACACGATCTTTATTAACATCTTTCGTTATATCTTTCTCATTTTGTGATCGGCCTCTCATTCATCTCTTTGTTTGTATCTTAAACTCTTCAATAAATGGATCTGCAATTTCACTATTCAGCATCACATATCCATGTGCCTGTAATAATTCCAATTTAGTCAGTGTCACATTTGAGGTCCTCCCAACTGATCGGCCAATAGCAAGAAATATTTTGGATTTATGATGTATTTGAGATTGATTCGATGTGTCGTCAACACATCCAACTAAATTAAATATTGTCTCAATATCATCCAAGTATCTAGAACAAAAGGTAAGAAACTTCTCAGCCAAATAGCCTTCAACAACAGAGACTTCTGGTGGAGCTTTATTTCTCACGTATGATTTAAAATTCCCAAGAAATATGTGAAGTAAAATAAACATAATTATGCATTTAATTAAGTACCAAAAATTGTTTACATAACTAAAAAACATATATATAGAGTACCTCTCAATTGGATATATCCATCGATAATGAATAGGGCCTCCTAATTTAGCTTCCTCAACAAAATGCACAGTTAAATGCATCATTAGTGTAAAAAATTACGGAGAAAAGATCATCTACATTGCACAAAGGGTCAATAAAAACCTCTCCTGGAGGTTGTCAAGCCGAAATGGATGTATATATTTCTCACATAGTTGTCTGAAAAATGTGGAGAATTGGAGTACAACAACAGTAATTTTTTCAGGTAATAATGTACGCAATTCCAATGGTAGTAACCGTTGTAACAAAAAATGTGAATCATGACTTTTCAATCCATATAACTTACGATTCATCAAGTCAACAAACATAGAGATGTTACATGAATACCCATTAGATACCTTAACTTTCTTTAAAATTCGATGGAATGTATCTTTATCCCTATTTTTCATTGCCAAAATTGTTGGAGGATACTTTTCATTCTCATCTGGCCAGAGATCGCGTTTTATGTTAATTGCTTGTAAGTCTTTACGAGCATTGAGATGATCCTTCGACATTCCATGCTCATTATGCAATGTAAAAGTCACATTTTCACAGACATTTTTCTCAATATGCATCACATCAAGATTATCTCGTAACAAATTAAATTCCCAATATGGAATTTTGAAGAATATGATTTTTTTCTTCCATTGTTGTGTTCCGATTTCTCTTGATGATGCACTTCGGACCAGTTTTCTGCTATCATTCAAATGATGAACCTTCCCAAATTCTGTTTCAACATTTTCAAGCTGTTTCAATATTTCAGAACCGGTTAACAACTTTGGAGGTGGTCTACGATCAATGGAACCATTAAATCTTGACCTGTTCTGCCTAAATCTATGAGATGCATCGAGAAATCATCGATGACACAAGAAGAACCATTTTATACTATGAGGTAGCCGTTTGGGATAAAAATCAAAGTTACAAATGGGACAAGTCAAACCCGTGTAAGTGTTCTAACCAAATAAATTCCCAAGCCCATGGAAGTCACTAATGGTCCACATTAAAGCAGCATGCATTTTGAACATTGCTTTTGTAACGCCCCGACCCTAGTTGCCTAGAGTCGGTGCATTACTTCGTAACATTGGCATGATCACAAGAAAGATCAAATCTCGAAAGACCGATTGGTTTAGTAGCCTTGGAAACACTAGATATATTCATAAGTTTTACATTACATCATAAAATCAAAAACTACTACAACAACATAATGTTTCCACAGTCCACACTACAATCCCCTCATAATATCCCTGCAGGTCATTCATAACTTACATCTTCACTTCCTGGGAAAAAATAAAACATAGAAAAGGGGTGAGCTCAAATGCCCAGTAAGGATAACAATATAGCAGAAACTTTCATCAATAAGAATAAACATTTAAGGCAATGTATAACTAAAACAAAAGCCTTTTAAACATGAACTTTCAACATGGTATGGCATAAATAAAATGAAATAATGCCATTTACTTATTCACATGGATATTCCACTAATCGAATAATCACATGCAAAAATAAATAACCACTTTCATAATGTTGGAATGCATAATGCCAGACTATCATAACCACATAGTCAAGGCCTCGTGCCAAGACTACAAAAAAGATTTTGTCAAGGCCTTGTGCCAAGACACTAGTTTGTCTCATGAGACCTACCGATGCATCGCGGAGCTATAACGGGCTCCACCCGTCACATATTAAGTCCAATGCATTCCCATATGAAAAGGTTTAAACATAACACAAACATTCGTATTAAAACTAGCATACGAAATGTCAATACATTCACCATAAACTATGAATGGTATAAAAATAGCACATCCACAGTAAAACATATCACAAAACCTTCAATACAATATATAAGTTTTGTATCATAATAAACCAACTTCAAATAAGCGTAAAATCCATAAAAGGTTGTTGACATAGATGAAATCAAAACTATTTGAGAGAAATAGCTCTTTTTTTGAAATCATTTAAAAGTCACACATTTATAAAGGAAGTAATTAAAAAGAGAATTTTAAATCAAAGTGTCCCATACCACTTTGAAACTTTTGAAAGGAATTAACATTTTAAAAACATTCATGTCCATATAAATAAATCCTTAAAAACCATTTTGAATACAAGTACATTAATTAAAAATATTTAGAAAGATAAATCTTTAAAACATTTAAAATTCTGATTTTGATAAAGAGTACCCTTCCAAAATTCTTAAAATATACATTTTGAAATAATTTAAAAGTCACATAATTATAAAATAAAACATTTACTTTGAAAATATCCTTGTAAGATTGTAAGGGAAGCTTTTAAAATTTTATAACGGCAGTAAATAGCCACAGCCGCCGTATAAGTTAAAAGAACATTCTTACCTTAATTTTTGTTGAAAAGGTTAAAAATCACCTTGTTTGGAAAACAATGGAAAGATTCCTTTATAAACCTCTTATAAAAAGTCAAACAAGGGTATAAATGACTTTAAATCATATCTTAGTAAATAGTAAAAATGTTTTGAAATTCATTTTTAAGAAACATGGATGTGGATGATAAAGAGATCCCAGTAGATTATTACGTATAAACAACCTCGGATAATGAAGAGATTGTGAAATAACCCTTACCTTGTAATTTTCCTTGGTTGGGGTAGGTTAACCTCCTGTATAATGGTGAAATAGTTGTTATTAAATTATACAAGAATCATATATATTAATATGATATCATATATGATCTTTTAACATTGATTTGTTAATAATATCTTAGAATTATCGTCGTTTCGGGTGTTAACTTACTCATTTTATTTTATATGTTTTGTTACATAAGCCATGTTTGTTGTATCTTATTAATATCCAGAATGATATCAAGTCCTTAAACATCATTTTTAAATCATCAAATGATAATTATACTTGAATGGATACGATGGAGAATGAATCTCATCGCGTTCGTGGAGACGGTAGTCCGTACGTACGCACGAGCGACAATATCATTATTTTGATATTAAAATAATATATAAATGGATGGTATATCATATATAAAGAATCATTAACATGTTATATTTATTATTTACATGAGTTACACATCATTATTATACCCATCCAAATAATATTATATTGAATAACAATTACACCACGACGTGGAGACGGTAAGCCGTACGTACGCACGTATGGTGACATGTTATTCAAAGGGTGGATAGAATACTGAATATGATTGTACCATATTTATAATAACATCACAGTATATGTGAGATACTGGAGTTATTATTTCAGAATGGTAAGAACAAAGGAAGAAGAAGTGGAAGAAGAAATGAACTTAGAAAAGGGTGGTGAAATCATTACCTCTTCTTCGGGTTCTTCCTTTTGATTTGATCAAAAGGGCTCCTTAGGTTGGCTTTCTGATCAAACTAAGGCCTCTAGGTTGTAGTGAGGGATGTTGGGAGAGTATTTGGGCAGAGTTTGGCCGAACCAAAAGGCTTTAGAGGTGTGAAGAAATGAGAAGGAGGAGTGCCTTTTTATAAGAGGGGTGAGGGGCACCTTTGGAAAAGCTAGAAATATTAATTTATAATAAATTCATATTCGGTTTCAAAAGGCTCCAAAGTTGACTATTCAAAGGATGAGGTGGGGATAGGTCGAAAACAACTCATCCAATAGAATTTAGACAGGTTTGGGTACTTATATTAACCTTATCTTTAAGTATTAACTCTAAGTTAATTAGTTTCACTTTTACAATGTCTCTTTGTATTTTTATATAATATGGTTAATAAACTTACTATATACATCCAAGCGACCCCCAAGTGGTCCATTAATGATTAACATATCATAATATAAGTCTCTTGGCCGAACCTTAGATTTTTAGGAATTTAATATCAATTAATAATATAATATTTGTTTTAAGAACTCTTTTATGTCAATTTTGACACTATTCAATAGTTGATTTTTGTGAAACTCATAACAGATTGATTACTTCGAACAAAGTCCATTAAATCAATCCTAATATATCATATTAGCCTAGAAAATTAGTTTAATTCATTAAAAGTTTCATATTATATTTATTTGGGTATTTATAATATCAATTATTTTAATTTTTCACTATTATATTAATTACTGCATCATCATTGTGTCATAAATAAAATAACTTATTTAATGTCTAAAAATTATAAATAAATTATAATTATGTAGGAAATCTTTTTATCTTTCTAATGAATATTTATAATCGAAATTCCAACATGTATAACCCTATGTACAAATTGTTGTTCTAAAAGATATATGCTTGTGTCATTTTTGTATTCATTTTGACTTAATTAAAATAAAGTGTCATTATCACTTACAAGTGGATCCATGGGGTCCCAAAATAGACCCAAAGATGCCCATGGTCGACCATGTATCAACCAATAGGGTTAAGACACGTTTTAGGGTAATTTAGTATTATTATAATATTATTTTTTTTAACCCTTATTTACCGGATTTACCCTTTAACCATGGTAAATAAAATATTTACCGCAGTAATTATTCAAAATGTGTAAAAATAAAAGTTACCTATTTACACAATTTGAACATCCTGATTCCAAATATGGAATCCATCTTCCTAAATTCAAAACACAGAAGTGGCAGAAATTAATTTAAAATTAATTCCCGCTGTCAAAACAAAAAGCGTGTTTTTAAGAGATAATAACTATCAAAAGATTGACACTTGTTTATGTTCGGTTTAATTGTAAAATTATGTCCAATGACCAACATTATGTTAAATAGTAAAAATATATTCTAAATATACTTTAAAACCACTCAAATTCATAATTTATCACTATTAATTATTTTGATTAAAAAAAGTTGTTTTTAATTAAAATTTAGTAATTTTCACTATTCATCAAAATATGAAAGTTATCCGAAAAGTACCAAAATTTCACCTTAGGCTAAATTTGATATTCTGAATCCAAAAATGAAGTCCATTTTAAAATATAAAATATATATAACTTCAAAAAGTAGGTATTACTATTCATAACAACTAGTTTGATTGGTTACGGTGTGTTAGAACTCGAAGTTGCGTACAACACACGCTACTGTTTTATCCAAAGGAAAGCGTACCGTGGACGCTTGGGATGTTTCATTTTAAATTTTTTGATGTCTCCATTTAGTCAAAAAGTTTAAAATATTGTATTTAAAAAGTTTTCACTATTAGAAGTTGATAAAAGTGAAATACTGAAAATGAATTTGTTCTTGCATTATGACTAAGAAACTCATAATAGGGATTCTAAAATTATAAGGATTATATAAAGTTCAAAATGTAGTTAATACTATTCATGACCTCTTTTAATGGTGTGATTGAACTCGGTGTTGCGTGTAGTGCAAGTTATTGAATTATTTTTAAGAAATAACACACTCTGAAATCCTGGGGTGTTACAGCTTTAGATGAAGCATCAAATGTCTCAACACCGTTGCTCTATAACTCCTACAATTCATCAATCAAAGGCTACAAGTATACATCAATATCATTTCCATGCATTTGTTTTCTAGGAATAATCATCGAAATGATAACATATGTTTGTTACATACACATCCATGAAGGCCGATTATAGGGGATCAAAACAACTGGGCAAATGCTATAATTGGCACTCGAAGTCCCAAATGGGTTGAATCCATCGGCAGCCAATCCCAATCGAACATTCATAGGATTAGCTGATAAATCTAGATGTAATGAATCAAATGTCTTTCAAGATTGGGAATCTCGTGGATGTCTCATTAAGCCATCATTGTTACTATCTATAGAATTCCACTTCATGTATTCAACAGTTTTCTATGACATGAATAATATTTTCAATCGAGGCTTCAAAAGAAAGTAATGAAAAACCTTTGAAGGTGAGTTCCTTTTCTTCTTCTCCTTGAAATTATGTTCATTCAGACTTCTAACATCACCCTTTCCCTTCTATATAGAAGAATAACATTTCTTCCAATTATGTCTACTTGAATACTCTCCCCAATAAAGAATAAAATCATTGGGACACACAAGAATTTTTGTATAATTCATACCAAGCTTGTTAACAACTTTTTTCATATCATAAAAATATTCTGGTATTTTTTATTTAGGAAATGAAACACGAATCAATTCCAATATCATGGTCATTTCTTTATTTGTAATTCCACATAGACATTTGATATGGTACAATGTCAGCAGAAATAAAAGATTTGAATATTTCAAACACCCACTATACAACTCTTGATCTCCATCATCAACTAAATCATGAAACACATTTTCCTTAGGGAAGTTTTCTCTTACATTTGGCTCCACAGAATCAAGAGGAGGATCCAACGATATGTTACAATCTTGATCTTCCTGTGTTATAGTATCAAAAACATCACTTGTCATGTTTCAATTTATAGGACCCTCTACTGGTTGTTTTGATATGTTTTGATGCTGATAGTGGTGTTTTGCAGTGCTGAATGCATCATTTATGAGGTTTTTCATTTCATTTTCCACTATCAATGAACTTGGGACCTCAATCTGTAGATTAACACCAGTGCTCAATCTTTCTGTAACGTTCGATCCTCCATATAATATCCAACAGAAATATTGACCAGTGAATTGCTTCATTATTAAATGTTCATAAACTTCATATATCTTCAACCATGTTCTGAGTTTACATTTAGGACATGGAAATTTTATTCTCCCTTCAACAGATGGATTAGAAATTAAAAAATCTAAAAACTCATTCAATCCCTTAACATACTGAGGTGTGTTCCTCGGTAATGTGATCCTGATTTTATCCATGTATATCACAATGTTCCTACCCAATAAAAAAAATTAAAACACATAGTTACTACTAAATAGAGAAAAATATTCATATATACGATAGTATAAGATTACAGACACATAATATAATAATGATGATCCCTTGAGTTAGAAATGAACCCTCTAGTGTTTGGGATAGGGGAAGTTTCTTTGGTAAAGAGAAATTGTGTGCTAACAACGTGGTAGCTACTTTACCATGAAAACCAAAGAACATAGTTAATTTGGAATAAACCCAACCAAAGTTCTCTATAGAGTCTTCATATAAAACTCTAATATCGAATAAATATATTAAAAATAATTTTTAGGGAAAACCTTATGATGCTTACAAAACTCAACACATTGTTAATTTTGAGTGACAAGAACCACGTGAGGGATTGTAGTCTTGAGGCATGATAAGTGGTGGTGTTCATTGAAATACATGATGAAATAACTTGGGAGATTAGGTTTTGAGGTTCTAGGAACCTTGTGTGGATTGAATTCCTAGACCTCTCTTTGGTGTATTCACATAGAACAGAGTGGTGGTGTGTCTTGAGGGTGATTTGGATCATATATGTGTTAGTGCTCATGAGTGGAGAATTATGGTTAAATGGGACGATCGAGGATTGGACCATGGAGTTGAACTAAGAGTCAGATTCAGACTTCAGTGTGGGAATTGAACATTTTTTTAATTCCTTGAGTTTTAAGGAATTGTGGATGGGATATGATAGCGCATTGGTAGGTGGGATTGATCTCCTTTTTTGTACTTCATCTAAATAAGGATTTACAAGTTTTGTTTCATAAAAATTGATGTGGTAAGGTGGAGACCACATCAGAAATGGCGTTCAAGATGCGGCTGATGTTGTTTGGGGATCAAAATAGGGTAGTTGAAGAATAGTTGATGTGTCTGGGCTTGGTGTTTGGAGTTTCATAGTAGAATCATGTTGGGAATTTGGAGATGAAATGTGGGGCATTGGTACTATCATCTAGGACAACATAATAAGATAATCGGAATCACATAGGTGGAAATAGATCCCAGAAGGAATTCTCTCTAAACATTATATTCGGGAACTTGGAAGAATTATATTCATCCAAACCACTACGATAAGTTAGAATGAATTCAATACCATTCAATTCAACACACAAAAGAAATTTATGCAAAGTAACGGGATGCTATGCTTGAGTAACACATTTTTTATGGACTCCATGATCGAGTATCAAAAGTATAAAGAACACCATACCTAAGTATCATAATTCATTATAGTCACACACGCCTTATAAATAAATTGGTTATCCATTTCAAAAAATAATTTAAAATACAAAGATACATATTCAATGAAATTGATTACTTTCATCCAAGACCATACATATTAATGAAAAATCATCTAGTTTGGATAACATATAAAGAAAGAAAATACAAATAAAAACATTATATTAAATTTTACCAATAATTTCCATAAAGAAGTAAATATGAGGTAGGTATTAGTAACACTCAATCTGGGATATCTCCCATGTAATGATAACTATGGTTTGTCCCTTTAATATAATAGAAAGCTCCTCACTTTGACAATTGATCTTGTAATGTTACTTTGACAACCAATATATCCCAAGCATTATATTAAATTATACAATTTTAATGAGAACCAGATTCATGGATAGTTTTTACTCACTAAAGTTAAAAGGGGAATACCTATATATATATATATATATTCTAAGAAAAATTATTATCACACAAAAACATGAATCATATAACATCACATAAAATCCCACTTTATTTCTATATCCCATATACTCGAACATGCTAATATCTATCAACCCTAATAATACATTATGACTAACTTCCACTTGTATGACTCAATTCCATTAACAATACCATAATACACCATAAGTAATCATAACTAGGAAATATTATTATACCCAAACCAACTAAAATTTATTTACAATAATATTTTTTATAAAAAACACTATATAATTTATTATCGATGATTTAATTAACTTGAGGAATTTTAATTTCCACATTAGTTCACAATCACATACAAGAATACACAATTCATGTGATCCTATGTGCCAACCATGATGAATTTACTCATGTACCCTCACCTCTATAGTTCAGAGAAAATATATAAACATCAATATCATAACCCATAAATTTAAAAATTTTAGAAAAAATCATACTACTAACCTAATTTAAAACCTTAGGGTTCGTATAGGTTGCCTAAGTTGCAGGGGGCCGGGGGAAGCAGGGTCATCGGGGTCGTGAGGTCGCTGGGGTCATGGGGGCCCGGGGTCGCCGGGGGAAGTGGGGTTGCCGGGTCTCCGGGGTCACGGGGGGCCGGGGTCGTAGGGGAAGCGGGGTCGCGGGGTGCGGTCGGGGTGAGGGGAAAGGGTCGGGGTTGTAAAAAAAAACATGTTTCGTGTCAGTTTATTATAAACTGCCAGGAAACAATTTTTAAAAAAGGTTTAGCAGCAGTTTCTAGAACCGCCTCTAAATAACCACCGCTAGACTCCATTTTTTGTTGTAGTGAGACAAGACAACATGTACCAGCCATAAAATTGTAAAATGGGAGCTAACCCACCAAACAAGTCCATGAGAACTATACCCCTAAACCAGATCCTCTTATGATTATGAGATATAGTCAACCATTATTTCAAACATCATGGTATCATCCAAGTTTGAATAATTTTTACCCTATTCTGATTAGTGTGATCTTGATAGAGATTATCACACACTAATAAATCATCTATGGGTCAATAGGTTTTACCATCCTCTACTCTTCGAATTAGTGGAAATGAGCCACTTGATACACCATATACCTCTAAATAAGTCATAGTCAACCCCTTTGATGCATATAAAATAGCATTCATAGATAATGTGCCTAATATTAGTGGCATATCCATCCAATCAGATCAAAACTCAGTCTTCCATCATCAACTACCATTCTTTCCATCGGGGAAAGAAAAGGTGTTTACATAGTTTGTACCCATCAACAATATATATATGAAAAATCTATCTCTAATGAATAATAAACCATTCAGTTGTAGAAAGATAATGAAAAAATAAGGAATTTAATTTTAGAGTTACATTATGTATATTTTCTCTATGGTAAAATGAATGCATATTGCCACATAATTTTTCATTGTAGTGAAGTAACCTAGCCTATAGGGTTGGGGGAATTTTCATATTTCTCACCCCCATAATTGGTTCATTACTAACATTGTTCAACCTTAGTGACCTCTATGCCATCCTAATAATAGTTAGAGTTATCTAGTCTAGATGTTGTATCATTGATGTCATGACCATCAAAATCATTAAAATATTCCCAAAAATTGATTAATATTAAGGTAATAACACTAATATCTCAGATTCAAACATATGTTCATGGTGAAAATTTAATATATGGAACTTATGATAGGTAATTTTTTTCATATGTATCTTAATGATAAGTGATAAATGATATATTCCTTCCAATCAGTGAAATATTCTAGGTATCTCACCTTTAACATAAATACCATTTTGATTGAGCTCCCATGGATCAAGAGACTCAAGGATGTTTAATTGAGAGACCATCCCTATTATTGTCCCTAACATTTAACATTAGGGAAAAAGATTAATAAGTTATTTATATTTAAATACTATATTTAGTAGCAAATAGATGAGGTGATAATTGAGCAAGTGACACCAAAATCACAACTTAGATCATGTGAGCACACTTAGTAGAATATAAAAACAATGAAAAAGAGATATGGTCAAACATGTCTTAGTGGTAAATGAAAAAAGGTCTATTCCTTTAATTTTGATAATGTGGTTTGATATTTCACCTATTAATTTTGTGCGTGGACTTCTTGAGATTCAAATGATCAAGAGGCTCGAGGAAGTACTTATTAAAAATTATCCCAATTATTTTACATACCACCAAATTTTGGGACATATGATTAAAGGATTATTTATCATTAAAGATTATACCTAAAACTAGATATGTAAATTCCTAATTGATTTATATAGTCATGACATGTATAAAATTTTTACATGATTTTTTATCAATCCAATAAAAAATCCTCATTCCAAACATACCATATCAATGGAAGGAAGGCCCAACTGTTTATTTTTAAATAGTATAAAATACCATCCTCATTGTATGAAGTTAAAATCCATTGAAATAATCAAAGATTCATAAATATAAACTACATAGCATACTATCATAGAAAAAATATTTGCAACTTTATGTACCAATTCTATTATACATGAATATAAACTATTCTTATTCAGTTCTAATTGGATGTCGGGAAATGACATGAAATATTGAAATTCTATATGAACTTACCTCCTTTTAATGCATGATCTTGATTTGAATAGAATTTTTTATAGTGTATATGTTTACCATCTCAGGTTGATTTTTCATCAATAACCCTATAATATGATAAATCTATCTCACCTCATCCTTGAACTGAGACTTCATTAACATCAGGTTTCCTTTCTTCTCATTCTAAGACACCTGTTTATTTTAGTAATAATTCATTTCACATGAGATGAATAATTATGAGAATGAAATATCCCCCTTTTGAACAATGGGTGGATCTATTCCTATCCTCATAGGATATATAGGGTGTTGAGTGGATCATTTTCATTCTCATCTTGATTTACTTTTGATAATTACTTTGACCCATTATTCTTTATTTTCAAAAAATTATGTTGAAGTGTCACAGATTTAGTTTGTCAGAATATATATTTTATATCTAAAACAATAATGATCACAATAATATGGAGTTTGTTCCATTTTAAATATAGGAATACATTCTTTATTTCATCTGTAAGTGTTGAAATTGAATTCAAATTTTGTGATGGCGCAGAAATTCACAGAAGCAGTTACAAGTTGTACAAGTGACGTTGGAATTTTTATCTTAAATTCTCCTATGATTTTTGATGATATCTCAAGGAAAAGTGAATGTATTCACGTTATACTTATACATTTGGATATATAAAAGATTTATCTAAACTTTATTAGTTTATTATAAAGTATGAAAAGGTTGTTTTGGAACTCAAAAAAAATCAACAAAGTTTCTCCAGCAATTTCGCACTCTATAGTGAAAATATTTTCAAAACCTACTATATTTGATTTTAAAATATTTATATAGATATTTGAATCATTAAAAAAATGGTTTTATGGAAAAAAAATTAAGTTTATTTTTATTTCAACAGTTTATATCGATTTATAAAAAATTTATTTGTATGGTGAAGAAATTGTCCGAAGATCCATGATGATTATTTAGAACGATAGTTTTTCAATAATGTTATTACTTCTGTTGTTTAAATATATCAGGAGATATAAAATTAAGATTGATTCATTTATTGATCCGTTATTAATATATTAATATTTTATAAATATAATTCTTTTGGGATGAAATTTTAATATTCCATTAATGTTTTAAAAAAATGGTGAAGTCTTTAAATGTAAGCTGGCCAGTTTCTGAAGGTTTAGTGAACCCTACTTTCAAAACAGTGCAAGTATACATTCAGAATAGTGTAACCTTACTTTTCTTACAAAAATATGGTTAATAAACCCTATGCTTGTGAACAACCATACATTTACAACCTTAATTTTGACACAGAATTATTGTTCATAAACCATACATTGGTAATAAACCCTATTTTCCTGAAAACTACTTTAGTGAACCCTATGCTCATGAACACTAATTTCATGAAACCTAATTTCAGTGAACCCTATGTTCTGGTGAGAATGTACCCTACTTTATTTCTTTTTCATTGTGTTATTTTAATGAAAAATAAAACCCAACATGTTGTGGATATATTTAAAAGTTGAAACGTTGCATCCAATGAGATCAAATTCACTTCATACATATACAACTAAAATATATAATTTTGGACTACTATGCAATGCTTTTTTAGAGTGATAAATAAACAATTTTCTTCTACATAACAAACTATATATTTGAGAAGTTCTCTTAATATAGATACACCACACGATGAGATTTTTATCTGTTATGTGATGCAAAAATAATGGTTTAGATCCACTATTTCAAGATGGAAACTAAAGTTATGTTTCCACCATGTTTACACAATGAAACACTGCATGCTAAAATTGATTTTATGCATCATAAAAATGCTCGTAGAATATATCTATCATAAAAAACATTCAAAAAATAAGTAGGTGTATAGGATAATTGTTCAATGAAGATTCTGAATGAACATGAACTTGTTAAAGTTGGAGATTATGATATACAAGTACACTTCTTGGAGAATTTCCTATATATAACATGAGTTATGATACTCTGTTTTATAAGTTTCTTGGTACATTATTCTGTTGAATTATTACATAGAATTATTTATGTAGTTTATCAGTTGGATAAATTCTAATAAATCCAAAGGATTATTTTTAAAGAGATTTAAAGGATTTGGTGTAGTATTTAAGGAGAAAAATGACATGTTTATTCTAATATCATTTTTACAGTAAAGTTAGATGACACAATGTTATTCAAATTCAAATATTTGAACTTATATTCAAATTGTGCTCCTAGTTTTCTGAAACTATTTTGAATTAGACTAAAACGTTTTGAATGGATTTAAATAGGTGTTTTTAAATCATTCAATGCTGCTATTACTATGGGGATTTTTCCGATGAGTTAATCAATTTATATTGAATAATTTTATTAGAGAGTTATTATATTGGATTAAAGTGGAAATGATGATACTCTATTCTTGGGATATTTATGAAGGCTATTTAATTTATTAATTAATAATATATGAATAATTAAAAGATTTTTATTTCAAGATATTTATTCTCTTTATATATATCTCTCACAAGAAATGAAAATATATAAAGAATAGTATATATGTGAAAACATTGATGAAATTAATGTTATAAAATATTATTATTATTATCACTTTAATGAAGTTATTTTATACACCCATGTTTTATCATGGTGTAATGAAGAAGGTTTCCTAAACACAAATGTCTATTCGATTTTATACTATTTAGATAAGTGGAAACATGTGTAACATTGAAGATTATTTTTCTACTACTTTTGAGCATTATTAAAGATCATCTTCAATTATTAGTTTCCTCTATAACTGTGTGGTAAACGTATTTCACAATAATCATCATCACATCTATTTTATAGGGATTATCAGCTACTCAAACTTAGTCATGGTGGAGTGTGGGCTTCTCGAACTAAGATATAGATTTATGATTCTCTATAAGAGAACTATAAGTCCCTATAAAAGCCTTGTAAGGTGTCAACTACCTGCACTCAGTTGTAGAGGTCTCTATATAATAGGGAATTTTAGTGAAAATCAACAATATCATGGAGTAGAGCACTGGTGAATTTTTCTAGGGTATTTTTGTTCCCCGAGCCTCTATACATCATTGTGTACTTTTACTTTTTTATTTATAATGCTTTCTTGAATTTAAGACAGAAGGAATCGATAAATTCATTTTAAGAGTGAAATTTTAACTTTTTTTTCAAGATATTTGACATGAAAAAATTCACCCCCTCTTGTATCGTCATCATAGACATTCTGAACCAATAAGTGGTATCAATGGTCATACTCTATTGGTGATATTTCTCATTTTGGGTGCTTGATTCTACTCGATACCAATAATTGGTTTCAAAGTAAGTGCCATATAGAAATATTTATCTTTTTGGAAATCCATGAAAATTCTATTGTATCAATTGGACACCTAACAAGTAAGGTCAAAGGTTAAAATCTTTTGGAATATGTTTAATTTCCATTGGCTATAACAAGGAAAACATAGAGATTCATATGAATATAAATCTCAATATATGATCATTGAGAAGGTTTTTCAATGTTATATGCTACTTATTTTAATGGAAATAATTATGGATGATAGAAATATCACATAATTATCTATTTAAATAATCATAGTTTATAAGTTTACATGAATATGGCCAAACCTTATGAAATCTATAGAGAACTAAAAAATTGGTATGTTGCAATGGAATATGGATATGATATTAATTCAATAGCAATGAATGCAATTATATGTTTTCTTTCTCCTGATTTATTTAATCATTTTATCTCTATGTTATACTACCTATAGGATGTGAAAAAAATATTAGTTACTTATGAAAGAATAGATAAATTGAAAAAAATTAACAATGATGATGATTTCATGGGAACTCTAATTTCAGAAACAAAAAATGCAATAAAAAAGTTTATTAAGACGTATGAAGTTGAGTTGAAAGAAGAAACTAAAAATTATATTTTTATCAATGAGAAAAATGACGCACTAAATGTTTTTATGGATGAATTTTATGATTATAGTCATTTGGATTTAAAAATTGAATCTACTACAAACAACAAAGCTGAGTAAAAAAATAAAAAGGTAAATATATGTCTTAGGGATCCCGCTGATGAGGTTCAATCATCTTACAATTAAACGTATTATTTAGAAAATTTATCTCAAAAAGAACTTGATAAATATTGTTTTATTCTTTAATAAAAATTTGAATCCTTAAATAAAGAGTATATAAAATTTACGAAACCTTATGATTCTATTTTAATTGATATTTAATGTCTGTCAAAATATATTGCAGATTCAAGGTCAAATTATTTCAAATTTTCTTATAACGTATATGAAACTAAAATTAAATATTTTTTTGGATAAATTCAATAATTTAAATAAATTTTATAGTATGATTTTTAAGGTATAGAATTATTTGAATCAAATTATATGTAAAAATAAAATTCAAAATGGAAAACATGATATTGGTAGTAATGGAGGAAAACTAAAATTATTCAGTAATTTTTTTTCATGGTTCAAATAGAAAAATAACGTTTAATGTTAAATTTTTTTATTATGATATTAATGGAAATTATTCTAATGAATGTTCTTTTAGAAAACCCTAATTTTTTGGTGTCGAGGTTGTTAATTATTCTAAATCATTATCTAGATTTAATTATATAATTTTTGATCAAAATAAAAAACTTTGGTTGCCTAATTCATTAATTTCTAACACTGCCTGAAGCAAAATCATGTAGGCACAAAAAGGCACTTGTATTGATATTTTATTGATATGAGCCACTTTAATTCCTTTTTTGCATAATTATGTGGCTTCTTTATTATTATGGGAATTTATTATACATGTATTTCTTATTCATTCAAATGAATATTTCATAGAGCTAGAACTATGAAATGAAAGTTGTATTTTATTTTCCATTTTAATATTCAATTTGAATGCACTAAATAATTTATATAGGGGGATAACAACATTTAAATGTTTTATCTTTCTTCCCTCTACATTAAATTTCTTTTTTTCACAAACTGTGTAATAATTTAATCACTCAATTATTCTATGAATTAATTTGTTAAATTATTTAATTAACCAATGAACATCAATATTTCTCATATGATTTTATATAAACGATTATCTTTCATGTAATCTTGTTTTTAATGTTTTACTATTTATGTTAATTTCATGTGGTACATTAAACTTGTACTGTATGTGATAAATTATTAGATTAAAATGTTATGGTCATTTATACCATGTGAAAAAGTAAATTTAAATCCTTTATTTTATATTTCATTGAAAATCCTTTCATTCACTTAAAATTACTTGAAAATATTTTAATAATTCCTTGAATATATTTTATAATTAATTTCTATCTTACGAAGAGATATTTTAATATTTATCTCTTGTTTAAATGCTTTATTATCATGGAATTAATTAATTACTTTAATATATTCATTGTGAACCCTTTCTATTCAATTATTATTATTATATTTGTTTTCATGGTCCCATGATTATATCCTTTATATTTTTAAATAAACCATGAATTTAGGGGGATTTTATGTTATATCATGTAATAGGATGTTTTTTTCAATAACTCAACTTGTTGAAAATTAAAAAGCAGTAAGACAATTTTATATTTCAAATATTTTTATACTATTATATAAATTTCAAATTCCTCTCCATCTGGCCATCCTTATGTGGGTGAAATGTTGTGCTCAAGCATAGACGAGTCCAAAATTCCTCCTGAAATCCCTTCCACAATCAGTATATAAATCTGGAATCCTTGACTGAGACTATAATCGATTGTAATCTATAGAGTTGATCTAACTCTTACATGTAGAGGTGTCCCGATCTCTCTACTAAAATCGTATCCCAAATTGCAAATAACTTCCCTAACATGGTGATTTGGTCAATGATCACATTGATGGTATCATTACCACTATATTTACGTGGTAAACCTATTATTAAATCCATCAATATCCCATCCCACTTCTAGTGTGGAACCTCTAGGGGTTGAGTCAAAGCCTCTTGAACCTAGTCCTTGACCTTTACTTGATGGAAAGTGAGTCATATAGAAACAAACTATCCCAGTGTCTTCTTCATCCCTAGCCACCAGAACTAACAACATAGGCCTTTTTACATCTTCTCTACACTCTAATGTACAAAAAAGGGGATGTATGGAACTCCCTCAAGACCTTCTCTCGCAATGTCCCGAGTACTACTATGCAACCTCTAAAGAAAATGACATGCTCCCTACCATCAAAATATCCATAAGGGGAACGACTTGTGAACATATGAGCACATAAATTATCACATTTTGTATCCCCAAGATGTGCCTCTTAGACTCACTATAAGTTTGGATGGGAGAAATTCATTGACTAGAGGTAAGTTTCTCCATCTCCATCAACAAAGGATATCCGCAACGTGGAAAACCGATCTGACGCATCAACCAACAACAACAATATGGATCTCCTGCAGAGAGTTCCTTCCACCACATTACCCTTATCAGGATTATAGGAAGTCTAAAAGTCATTGATCTTAAGTAACTCTATCCATCAACTTTTCATCATGTTCAAATACATTTTATAGAATATATACTTGAGACTTTTGTGGTCAGAGTAGATGATAAACTGCTCACCCACAAAGTAGTGTCACCACATATTCAAGGAGAATACTACCAATACCAACTAAATGTCGTGGGACATATAGTTATACTCATGTGTTCTCAATTGTCATGAACCATATGAAATCATTTATTTACCTTGAATTAGGACACAACCAAGCCCGGTCCCTAATTCATCACAGGACACTACATACTCAACATCCTCTTCCAGCAATCTTAAGATAGGAGTTCTCATTAATATCAACCTCAAGTGATGAAAACTCTCCTATAACTTCTACTTTCACATGAAATGCTTCCCCTTTACATTAAAGATGTCAATAATGCTTCTACTCTAGAAAATTCAATCCAAAACCTCTGATATTACCCTAAAAACCCAATGAAACTCTGCACCTCAGTAACACTCTTGGATGAATACCAAGAAAGAACATCCTATATCTTTATTAGATCCACTAAAAATCCATCCTCAGAAATTTTGTATCACATAATGTGGAAAAATCATATTCAAAACTGACACTTCGAGAGGTTCCAGTAATGTTGGTGCTCCCAATGTATGTCCAGGATCATCCTCAAGTGTATCACGTGCTCCTTCCCGAATGATGAGTAAACTATGATGTCATTAATGAAGACCATGAAAAAATGGTCTAGGTATGTATTGAAGATCCTATTCATGAGTCCCATGAACACTACTAGGGTGTTTTTCACACCAAATGTCATCACCAAGTACTCGTATAGTCCGTAATGACATAAGAAAGTCGTCTTTTGGATGTCCTCATCCCATACCCAAAAATGGTGACAGTCAGATCTGAGGTCTATCATTGAATACCACATCACGCCTTATGATGATCAAAGTGGTCTTAAATCATAAATAGTGGATACTTATTCTTCATGGTCACATGTTCTAGGCATCAGAAGTCTACACTTACTCAAAATAATTTGTCTACCTTATTGGAAAACAAAACTGGGTCCACCTAGGGAGAAACATTGGGTCTCACAAAGCCCTTCCTCTGCAAGTCCTCTAGTTATACCCTCACCTCAGAAACGTCCACATGAGCCATAAAATATGTAGGTGTAGATATCAAGGCCATCCTAGGGTACAAATCAATTCATAAGTCAACCTCCTTATGGGGAGGTATTTCTGGTACATCTTTAAGAAAGACGTCCCCAAACTCTGCCACAAATGTAGGAGACCGAGGACTCCTATCCAAATGATGATTAATCAGCTACACTCTCCTATGCATGAGTTCTTCATGTGATGCATGTGTTTTATATTCTTCAAAAAAAGAAAACATAGTCCCATCACCGTGGAAACACCACACTCTATGCCTAAAATAGTCAATCTCAGTAGAACTGTGGATAACCAGTCCATACCAAGAATGATTTTATAATGCCTCAACCCCGCCACCAAGAGGTCCCAACCAAAACTATCTCCCCCTAGAGTAAGGGAACACTATTGGCACTAGTGTGTGATCATTGAATCACCCTTGTAAGAGTATCTATGTGTAGGGTCGAGTCAATGGTTCAGTCAGAGTCTCCGAGTTTCGAACAAGGTTCATGGAAAGAAAATAATGATTGGAACCTATTTCTATCAACACTAAATATAAGGTGTAAAAGAAACATATCATACCTCTTATCATCCTATGAGACTCATGGATATAAGACTCCAACACCTGAAGTTGGCCTCGTCCCTTTCCACCAACTCCCTGAGCCCATTGTCGACCACCTGGGAGTGGTGGTGGTGGTACCTTGAACCTCCACCCACCTCATTCTACTTGACCTGACCCTCATCCATTCCCACATCCCTATGAACGACCCTACTCCTATATCCACCTCTATCATGGTGTTATCTAAACCATCTTCTGATCGGTCATATGTGTAGAGACCCGTATCCTGACGTACATTGACATTACATTACTTTTTCGGAATACTTAGTACATAACAAAAACACACACTAAAGGATCGTAATAGTTTAGTGTCTTTGGAAACTCGGAACGCAATCTTCTAATCGTGGTGAAAGTTCTTCAATATCTCCCATAAAGATCTTCCATTTTTTTTACCTAAAACCTTTCTTTATATCCTGGGGAAAAGAAAACATAAAAGGGTGAGCTCAAATGCTCAGTAAGGGTATACAAAAGAAATAAAAATCATATCATATCTTTTTGAAAATCATAACCTGCAAAAGAGATCATAATATCTTAACATGGAACAAATCATAGAAGTGAAAATGAGATCACCATAATCATAACATGAAACTTGAAACTTTGTGGAATGCACACATAATCATGGAAAATCATTTCTTGTTAGTCATGACTCATTGCCAATACTATCTTAGTGGACAAAGTCCCTTTCTGAACCGAGTTCACTCCTCGTTTCAGTCCTGTATCACTGAACCGAAATAACCTTCCGTTCCAGCCATGTCTATCTCATGAGATATAAAATCTTTACCCAATGCATTGGAGGGAGATATAGGTCCCACCCATCTTATAATTAATCCTTTCTTATGTGTGCCACATAATCATAAAACATACATCATCGCATAACACATGAAACAAAAATGGGATTCTTGAAACATCATGACATCATAAATCAATTCATATAAGATAAAGGAATTCATAAAAATAATTCCATCACAACATGATCAAATCAATGTAATAATAGGGATAAAAACAGAACCCTTTATTATCTTAGATGGAAAATAATTTTGAAAATCACTTGAACTCCATTCTTGAGGAAAATATCCTTTCTTCTTCAAAAACATTTTTCCTTTCATAACATGTCATACAACTTTAAAATAAAAGAAGTTGATTAAAAATAAACTTGAAAACTTGTAAAGGAAGCTTCTTGGAAACAATGTTTTAAAAATCCATTCATTCCGTATAAGTTAAAAAAAACATTCTTCGTACTTTTGTCGGAAAAGTCAAAAAGTACCTCGTACGAAAAACGACAAAAGATTCCTTTCATACATATTACTAAAACTCACCGAAGGGTAAAAATGGATTTAAACAATTGTAGGTGGATAGAAATAATATTACATATTGATGAAACATGGATGTGGATGATAAAATACACCCCAGTAAATACTTACGAATAAACAATCTCGGATAAAAATGAGATTGTGATATCTCCCTTACCTTATGTCCAACTTGCTTTGTAAGTGTCCGAACCTCCTGTATAATGATTTAAATCATGTTATTGACTTATTCCAGAATCATATTCATTGTTATGATATCATATATGGTTCACTTATGACATTATATTACCCGTTCTTTTGTAAATTCCATGTTAAAGAAGCATTTTGGGTAAAATCGTTTCATTTATCGTAGGTGTTTTGACTTGTTGTTCTTGACATCATTATTACTTATATCATGATTTACTTACTTCCAGAATATAAAATATGATTTATATATCATATATATTCAGTATATATATATATATAATAGATAGATAAATAAAATGAAAAACACCGTTCATGGAGACGGTAGTCCGTACGTACGCATGAACGCTGTTTTACTTTCCTTATTGTCTTGAAATGGAAGTAAGTAGATGACATACATATATATATATATATACATAAATCCAGTAGCTCTATAATGTCATATATTTCATTATTATTTCTTATATATACTTTATAATCATTCTTAAATGGTTAACATGGAGAATGAATCTCATCGCGTCGTGGAGACGGTAGTCCGTACGTACGCACGAGCGATGATATCATTTCTATAAATATTGAATTGAAGTGGAGTGGATTATAAAATATATCAGAATCAATATGATGTTGTAATAACTATTTATAGTTATTCTTTACACCATTATAACCATCCATGTAAGGTGGTGGTGGAAAATAGATTACACCACGGCGTGGAGACGGTATTCCGTACGTACGCACGCGCGGTGATTTCTTTTTCCGTAGGATGGATAGATGGTGAAATAGGGTTGTTTCATACTTATAATAACATATCAATATATGAGTGATACTGATGTTACTACTTCATAATGAAACAACCTAAGAAGAAGAAGTGGAAGAAGAAATAAAGATGAAAGAATTGGTAACGGTAATTACCTCTTCTTTGAAGTGCCTCTTTGAGACCTCCTCTTAGGGCACTAGAATTGGTCTTTGAGGAAGACCAGAACCTCTAGGATGTTTCTAGGGAAGTGGAGAAGAGATTTTGGCAGGGGTTGGCCGAGCTTGAGTGCTCAGATTGGTGTGAGGAGGAGGGGGAGGAGGTGTCCTTTTATAGGGGAGGAGAGGGGCACCTTAGGAATATCTCAAAATATTATTTTATATTAAAGTCAAAATCGGTTTATAATGGTTCCAAAGGGTCTTATTTCGAAGCTAAAGTGGGGATGGGTCGAAATCCTATCAACCAATAGAATTTAGACAAGTTTAGGATCTTATTTTAACCTTATCAATTAGATTTAACTCTAAGTTAAATAATTTAACTTTTACCATGTCTTTTTGTTTTCTTTCACTATATGGTTAATACACTTACTATAACATTCCAAACGAACCCCAAATTATTTATTATTAATATATATATCCTTATCTAAGTCATTTGGCCGAACCTTAGATTTTTAGGAATACAATAACAATTAATAATATAATATTTGATTTAAAAACTATTTTGTGTCAATTTTGACACTATTTGATATATGATTTTTGTGAAAGTCATAACAGAATTAAATGTTCGAACCAAGTTGATTCAATCAACATTAATATATCATAGTAACCTAGAAAATTAGTGGAATGCATAAAAAATTTCAAATTACATTTATTTTGGTGTTTATAACATCAATTATGTCAATATTTCATTAATAAGATAATTACTGCATCATCGTTGTGTCATAAATAAATTAAATTATTTGATGTCTAAAAATTACAAATAAAATACCATCATGTAGGAAATCCTTTTAGCTTTCTAATGAATATTTACAATCGAATTTATCTTATGTATAACCCCATATTAAAAATGATTTACTTATTAAACTTTGATTTTAACTATTTTAACCCTTCTTTAAATAAATTAATAATAAATGTCCTAATCTAATCCAAGTGGGCCTAAATGGTCATATTTTATTCCTAAGTTTGTTTTTGGTCGAATTACACTTTTCCAATAGAATTAGGACATGTGTTAGGGTAATAGTAATATCATATTTACCCTTAGTTACCCTATTTACTATTAACCGTGGTAAAAAAAGGTAAAAAGTTACTATTCACCAAAAAATTATTTTCATCTCATTGAACCACATTTTAGTCCTTGATATTAACCGTGTCTCTCGGATTTTTGAAATTCCATTCACAGAAGCGGTAAAATTAAGTTTTATGCAAAATTCAGTTTTTTAAACTACCACTTAGTGGTTTCACTATTCATCAAAAATTGAATGTTTTCAGAAAAATACCAAAATTTTACCCTAGGCTAATTTCGATATTCCCAATCCAAAAATGAAGTCCATTTTGAGAGTTAAATTTTATAAAATTTAAAAAGTGGTTATTACTATTCATAACGGCTAGTTTTAATAATATTTTAATAGCATATCATTGTTTCGTGAAACTCAGTATTACGTACCACACACACTATCGAGGAAGGTTGCGATTGCGTGTAATGCAAGGCAAGTTAAGGATGCGTGTTGTGCAAGCTCTTTTTGGTGTAGCGTACAACACAAGACATTAATAAAATTAAAAAGAATATTTTTTTATAAAATCTTGGGCTGTTACATTCTACCCCCCTTAAAATGAATTTCGCCCTTGAAATTCGTCGGGGTTATAAATAGTTTACTATTCGAAAGTTTCTTTAATAGAAACCCACATCGTATAAAGGAATATCAAAACCAATCTTTAAAAACAAAAGTATGAAACGTAACGGTTACCCAAATAAGCTAATCATTGGGTTTCCACATAGGTGAAAATATGGATATGGAAGAGAAATCTAACCATCATGTTCTGATGGAGAGTGGTAGAGAACATGGCTATGGAAAAGCCAGTAATCACAAATCCATAAATTTGTGACGATCTAAGGTACCATCCGATTCATCA
This sequence comes from Viscum album, assembly GCA_963277665.1. NCBI lineage: Eukaryota > Viridiplantae > Streptophyta > Magnoliopsida > Santalales > Viscaceae > Viscum > Viscum album. The sequence goes on along the minus strand of OY728130.1, from coordinate 1,087,304,639 downwards.
GATATAAGATCACTAGGACAACATTTTTGGTTTTCAAGATCATTCCCCCTAAAGTTGAAAATTTGAATTAGAATAAATAATTACTTTATTTTGGTACAATCTCACTGTTGTTCGTGCCTTGAACAATTTCCACTTCATCTCTTAAATAAATGAAGTTGAATTTGTTATTCGTGAAGTGTTAGCAGATCATGTGATAGAATGACGGGTCATTCCATATGTCTCAAACAAAAGGTTAGCAAAACTTATATACATAAGTCGATCTATAGTGAGATTAATCACATATGGTTCCTAAAATGGACTTATACTTCATATATCATACTGCTTAATATAATAAAACTAGTTTCTACTAAACAGGGACTTCCTGTAGGCCAGTGGTAGGCGATAAAGGCCAGTCGCACTTTGGTTGTGGGTTCGATTCCTACGACCTTGTCCGACGCGATGGGCTGTCGCCCGTCCTGCATGTTGTCCCTTTTTCTAAAACTATATCGAAAAAAACTTATATCCTTAAACAATACTAACTTATGTCCAACATAATCCATTCTAATCTTTAGGCTTATCCATAATACTGCAGTCCACTCTCATAATATAGTGAAAACGATTACCAGAGATTTAATACTATTGTTAATCCCCATATATATGTCTTGTTGGTCACATACCAAACATTCAAAGTCCTTAATCATGTATACTCTTGAATACCCATTGAACCGTAGTGAAAACTTGAATGCAGTTAAAAGTTAACACTTTACACATACCAAAATCCTCAAAATTATTTATACTCAAACCATGATATCACTTAGTCCTTATATCAATCATGAGCTCATGAATACTATCAAATATCTCATTATCTTCTTATCCTTTCATTATGCACTTATCATCTAATTTCCAAAAGTATCTGATTAACCTTTCATGGTTAGTGGTACCATTCATCATACACTTTCAAAACTTAAGGAAAGACAACAGTGTAACAATCCTTAGATGTCTCCTTATTCCATGAGATTACTTATACAACATTACACATGATAAACATGTAATCATTCCACTACATTCTTAGACCATTGACCGAGCTTCAACATTTCTTTCATCTCACATATCATTTGTAGTCTCATCATCATCATCCACATAAATACTACCCATACGACCATACTGATTTTCTTCATGAGACTTTCCCTTATGGCATTGGTTTGCATAATGCCCGTACATTCCACATTTAAAACATTTAACCATTGTTGATGTTGTAGCAATACCATTATCCTCATCCCTGGTGTTAACCGACCCTTTTCCTTTGCACTTACTTGCTTTGTGTCCTTCTTTTCCACACCCAAAGCATCTTCCAGTTCCCTTGAAACATTCTCCTTGATGCCTCTTCCCACATGATTTACATAGGGGAAATTGAACTTTCTTTCCTCTATGATCATCATGGAACTCCATCTTTCTCTTATTAGTCGAGTCAGGAAACTTACCAAATTTTACTTTATTGATCATATTATGAGATTGCTGATTCGGCATAATAATGATCTTTGGACTTCCAAATCCCATTTCATTTGGTTGCTCATAAAGAATATCATTCCATTGTCCATCATATCCTCCATTATCGTGAATCATCTTGTTTCCAACCATTTTCTAAAACCCAAAAGAATAGTGTGAGAGGAAAAAAATAATGCTAAGGAAAACAACATAGTAAAGGGGGAGTATCCTCAATATCCAACATCTTAGGTTTAATTCTATGATCGTTACCGTAGTTCTAGTACTATAACTTATACGTCTACTTAACCTTAGGGACATCCCTAGACATACCGTAGAAATATCTCTAGGGATCTCACTAACGTTTTCGCATCCTAGTTTCCAAAGGTTGACTAAACATTTCCTCTGATACCAACTGTAGAGACCCGTATCCTGACGTACATTGACATTACATTACTTTTGCGGAATACTTAGTACATAACAAAAACACACACTAAAGGATCGTAAGAGTTTAGTGTCTTTGGAAACTCGGAACGCAATCTTCTAATCGTGGTGAAAGTTCTTCAATATCTCCCATAAAGATCTTCCATTTTTTTTACCTAAAACCTTTATTTATATCCTGGGGAAAAGAAAACATAAAAGGGTGAGCTCAAATGCTCAGTAAGGGTATACAAAAGAAATAAAAATCATATCATATCTTTTTGAAAATCATAACCTGCAAAAGAGATCATAATATCTTAACATGGAACAAATCATAGAAGTGAAAATGAGATCACCATAATCATAACATGAAACTTGAAACTTTGTGGAATGCACACATAATCATGGAAAATCATTTCTTGTTAGTCATGACTCATTGCCAAGACTATCTTAGTGGACAAAGTCCCTTTCTGAACCGAGTTCACTCCTTGTTTCAGTCCTGTATCACTGAACCGAAATAACCTTCCGTTCCAGCCATGTCTATCTCATGAGATATAAAATCTTTACCCAATGCATTGGAGGGAGATATAGGTCCCACCCATCTTATAATGAATCCTTTCTTATGTGTGCCACATAATCATAAAACATACATCATCGCATAACACATGAAACAAAAATGGGATTCTTGAAACATCATGACATCATAAATTAATTCATATAAGATAAAGGAATTCATAAAAATAATTCCATCACAACATGATCAAATCAATGTAATAATAGGGATAAAAACAGAACCCTTTATTATCTTAGATGGAAAATAATTTTGAAAATCACTTGAACTCCATTCTTGAGGAAAATATCCTTTCTTCTTCAAAAACATTTTTCCTTTCATAACATGTCATACAACTTTAAAATAAAAGAAGTTGATTAAAAATAAACTTGAAAACTTGTAAAGGAAGCTTATTGGAAACAATGTTTTAAAAATCCATTCATGCCGTATAAGTTAAAAAAAACATTCTTCGTACTTTTGTCGGAAAAGTCAAAAAGTACCTCGTACGAAAAACGACAAAAGATTCCTTTCATACATATTACTAAAACTCACCGAAGGGTAAAAATGGATTTAAACAATTGTAGGTGGATGGAAATAATATTACATATTGATGAAACATGGATGTGGATGATAAAATACACCCCAGTAAATACTTACGAATAAACAATCTCGGATAAAAATGAGATTGTGATATTTCCCTTACCTTATGTCCAACTTGCTTTGTAAGTGTCCGAACCTCCTGTATAATGATTTAAATCATGTTATTGACTTATTCCAGAATCATATTCATTGTTATGATATCATATATGGTTCACTTATGACATTATATTACCCGTTCTTTTGTAAATTCCATGTTAAAGAAGCATTTTGGGTAAAATCGTTTCATTTATCGTAGGTGTTTTGACTTGTTGTTCTTGACATCATTATTACTTATATCATGATTTACTTACTTCCAGAATATAAAATATGATTTATATATCATATATATTAAGTATATATATATATATATATATATAATAGATAGATAAATAAAATGAAAAACACCGTTCATGGAGACGGTAGTCTGTACGTACGCATGAACGCTGTTTTACTTTCCTTATTGTCTTGAAATGGAAGTAAGTAGATGACATACATATATATATATACATAAATCCAGTAGCTTTATAATGTCATATATTTAATTATTATTTCTTATATATACTTTATAATCATTCTTAAATGGTTAACATGGAGAATGAATCTCATCGCGTCGTGGAGACGGTAGTCCGTACGTACGCACGAGCGATGATATCATTTCTATAAATATTGAATTGAATTGGAGTGGATTATAAAATATATCAGAATCAATATGATGTTGTAATAACTATGTATAGTTATTCTTTACACCATTATACCCATCCATGTAAGGTGGTGGTGGAAAATAGATTACACCACGGCGTGGAGACGGTATTCCGTACGTACGCACGCGCGGTGATTTCTTTTTCTGTAGGATGGATAGATGGTGAAATAGGGTTGTTTCATACTTATAATAACATATCAATATATGAGTGATACTGATGTTACTACTTCATAATGAAACAACCTAAGAAGAAGAAGTGGAAGAAGAAATAAAGATGAAAGAATTGGTAACGGTAATTACCTCTTCTTTGAAGTGCCTCTTTGAGACCTCCTCTTAGGGCACTAGAATTGGTCTTTGAGGAAGACCAGAACCTCTAGGATGTTTCTAGAGAAGTGGAGAAGAGATTTTGGCAGGGGTTGGCCGAGCTTGAGTGCTCAAATTGGTGTGAGGAGGAGGGGGAGGAGGTGTCCTTTTATAGGGGAGGAGAGGGGCACCTTAGGAATATCTCAAAATATTATTTTATATTAAAGTCAAAATCGGTTTATAATGGTTCCAAAGGGTCTTATTTCGAAGCTAAAGTGGGGATGGGTCGAAATCCTATCAACCAATAGAATTTAGACAAGGTTAGGATATTATTTTAACCTTATCAATTAGATTTAACTCTAAGTTAAATAATTTAAATTTTACCATGTCTTTTTGTTTTCTTTCACTATATGGTTAATACACTTACTATAACATGCCAAACGAACCCCAAATTGTTTATTATTAATATATATATCATTATCTAAGTAATTTGGCCGAACCTTAGATTTTTAGTAATACAATAACAATTAATAATATAATATTTTATTTAAAAACTATTTTGTGTCAATTTTGACACTATTTGATATATGATTTTTGTGAAAGTCATAACAGAATTAAATGTTCGAACCAAGTTGATTCAATCAACATTAATATATCATAGTAACCTAGAAAATTAGTGGAATGCATAAAAAATTTCAAATTACATTTATTTTGGTGTTTATAACATCAATTATGTCAATATTTCATTAATAAGATAATTACTGCATCATCGTTGTGTCATAAATAAATTAAATTATTTGATGTCTAAAAATTACAAATAAAATACCATCATGTAGGAAATCTTTTTAGCTTTCTAATGAATATTTACAATCGAATTTATCTTATGTATAACCCCATATTAAAAATGATTTACTTATTAAACTTTGATTTTAACTATTTTAACCCTTCTTTAAATAAATTAATAATAAATGTCCTAATCTAATCCAAGTGGGCCTAAATGGTCATATTTTATTCCTAAGTTTGTTTTTGGTCGAATTACACTTGTCCAATAGAATTAGGACATGTGTTAGGGTAATAGTAATATCATATTTACCCTTAGTTACCCTATTTACTATTAACCGTGGTAAAAAAAGGTAAAAAGTTACTATTCACCAAAAAATTATTTTCATCTCATTGAACCACATTTTAGTCCTTGATATTAACCGTGTCTCTCGGATTTTTGAAATTCCATTCACAGAAGCGGTAAAATTAAGTTTTATGCAAAATTCAGTTTTTTAACCTACCACTTAGTGGTTTCCCTATTCATCAAAAATTGAATGTTTTCAGAAAAATACCAAAATTTAACCCTAGGCTAATTTCGATATTCCCAATCCAAAAATGAAGTCCATTTTGAGAGTTAAATTTTCTAAAATTTAAAAAGTGGTTATTACTATTCATAACGGCTAGTTTTAATAATATTTTAATAGCATATCATTGTTTCGTGAAACTCAGTATTACGTACCACACACACTATCGAGGAAGGTTGCGATTGCGTGTAATGCAAGGCAAGTTAAGGATGCGTGTTGTGCAAGCTCTTTTTGGTGTAGCGTACAACACAAGACATTAATAAAATTAAAAAGAATATTTTTTTATAAAATCTTGGGCTGTTACAATATGACAGGTTGGGAAATCTCTAGAAAGATTCTTCTAAACGTCGAACGAGTAACACAACCTGTTATTCAGCTAAATTGCTTTGCCATGGAACCCTACACTAATGATCTTTTGTCCTCGGGTCATCCCCTAGAGTGACGGACCCACATGGGTCCTTGCATTTTCTTGTAGGTACCTAGCACCAATGACTCAGCTACCTGGTGCATGCTGGTAGCTCTAACTACTAGTGTCTACTACGATCTAAATTCCTCTACAATAAGAGATTTCTCTAGTGCCACAACATAAGATGGAATTATATGGGATATCATCAATACTATGATTTTCCAGCATAGCCCCTACATGTAGGTCTATTCCCTAAATAATGGGTCACCCACCATATCCACAGAGTAGTGAGAGAGATCCATAAATCTCACCGAGTGCTCCTATACTATTTGGATGCCCTACTGAAGATGCGGGAGCTCCTATATGAACACTGAGCATAACAGAAAAAGAAATAAATAATCCAGGAACCCACACACAAATTCTTTCCCAGAGAGAGTTTCATAATCATATTTATGGATCAATAACTCCATCATTGCCCTCTTGAGCCCTGAATAATGGTCATCGTTAGAACATCCATCTGGTCTGGAGGAATCCTCACAAGGTAAAAGACACATGCAACTACCAGCAACCAATACTCATCTACTTGGGGGTCTATCTCACTCTGAAACTTGGGAGTTCACTACCTCTGGAACTCATGAAATGCACTCAACCTGTATACATCCTCTACGGGTAGCACTAGTAGTTACTACTGCTCGATGGTTGGTTGTATCGTTTGTACAGTACCAAGATGTACTATCTCCAGTATTGGTCCTTATCCCAATGCCTCATCACTAGGCAGATTTTCCTCATGATCATGCATCGGAACCTGGGCTAGTTCACTTCATAGAGAAATCCAAAAATAGATCATGATGATCCATGATCAATAGAGTATATCTGGTGAACTGGCTCAAGAAGGATATGAGAATGCACCAAAATCCTATGTGATGCATGTACAAATAATTTCCATGAAACCAATATTTTTATTCACAATGTTGGAAAGAAGAATTCAGATTCCTGGTGTGTGGATGCATCAGCTGCTGCACCAACACTAGATTCCCTTGCCTGAAAAAAAAAACTTGAATCACTCGACACTGTTCCCCCAATCCAACCTCAAAGACTCCGTTTCCTTTTGGTAGAAATGACTTCCATTGATACCACTCTTTCACAACCCATCCTAGAGTGGATCATGTCATGAAAACCCCAATCTCTCCTCCGATAGGCCAAGGTATGGCGATTAGTGCCAAGTAGGCTTATCCCACAAATGGGAGGCACTTTCCAAAGTACCTGTACACATGCACACATCTCCAAGTCTGAAATGATGAAATGTAAAAACACTATGTAGACAAAGCATGTATTCACTAAGATACAAACCACATAGTACGACAGTAGGAAAAATTGAATTTAAATTGGGCCATAATACAAGCCCACCCAAAAAGGAGTATGTAATAGTGAGTGCACATATTCTTGAAAGTCATCCATTGAAAACCCTACCTAAAGGGTAGGTGTAGGATAGATGTCTAATTATATAAAAGCAAACCTTGTTTTTCTAGTCACTCTAAACACCACCCGAACCTAGTACACCTAGGACTCTATCAAACTGTCAATTGTCTCCACAAGACGCAATATGTGCGGGCAGAGCATGTGTAGGGATGAGTAAAATAATTCACATTAGGACACCCCAAAACCATAATGGAATACCACTAAGAAATAAACTATGAAAATAAAAAAGAAACATATGAAGTATAACACTATGAAATACATGTTATAAAACAAATAAAACACACTAAGTACAGTAAGCTCACACAAGAATATGTTTAAAGCACAAAAGTAGGATGATCAGTCGTAGTCCATAGAACACCCAAAGTTGATAACAAACGGAGTTTTGATAACACATGATGTGTAAATAACACAAAGAGTGTTGATAAATCATGGAGTTTCAAAAACACATAGAGTGTCTATGATTGAGGAAACCCCTAAGTCATATAGTCACCACCTCAAATACTCACCACGTCACATTGTCACCAAGTTACATACAGTCGTAGGATTTATCACTTAGCTTGCTTGTTCCAAGAGAATCTTCTCATCAAGCCATTAGGTCATATTAAAACTTCTACAAAAACTCACTTGAAGTATCCCAAAAGGTCTATCTCATCGCAAGGGTCCCAACATTGTAAATTGCACGCTAAACAGACACATGGTTTGAAATATATGGTTGTTTTTATAAAACAGACGAACCTAGGTCCAGTTCGGGTCTCACCCAACCTTCCAGAACCAACCTGTCCCAAACCAGTCTAGTCTGGTAGGACCCAAACCAGGCCCCTGCGCATGCTGGCCCCAGCCCTCTAGGTAGTTGGGACTATCTCACTAGTCCACTAGAGCAGCCTGACCACCCTAGTTTGGCCCGCATGTAGTAGGTCAGTTTTCTCTACCGGATGCGGCCCACCCTGGCTGCACCCCCATGTCCATGCGGTCCAACTTCACCACATGGCTCACCTCGTGTCACCCAATAAACACGGTGTGTCACTTTGGGTTCCTCCAACGCAGCTTCAAGCTGTGTCCCAGCTCACTGTTGTGGCCTCTTATCCAAGACCCATGTCACCACCCGCACCCTCCGCCGCCATGGCCTCCCACGAGGTCTTGTCCAGAGTGAAACCTGTAGTCACCTCTGGCCACCCTGTTGGTGGCCCATCATCATATTCCTTGCCAACGGCCCTTTTTCAGCATCAGTACATTGGTTCCCCCTTCCATGGGACACCGATTCACCTCTGATACTCCATTTCTCAAACCAAAGGCACACCTGCGATCCTTGGGTCATTTACATTATGAATCATACCTTTGATTTACCTTACCACCAATCTGGGGGTATGATTACATTCCGAACTTCCTGAAAACTTTAATATTTACCATGTGGTTCTAGTGCTAAAGAATGATATGAAAGGGGGAGAGAGAAATCACAAGAATGCGTGAAGGAAAGAACTGCGGCCTTAGTTCATTTCAGCCTAGATGTGTTCCTATTATAATGAATAATGAATAAAATAATAATCACAAAGATACATCTTCAAATAATCCCCACAATGATTAACCATCCTCCAAGACTGATTGAACCATAGATCAACCTTTTTTTGGATGGTCCGCATTCGTCACTAAATCTAATAGGGGAAGAAAAAATAAAAAAGTGATCAATATCCTACCCCATGGTTTGACCGGTCATTGATGAAGAACGTATGTATGTGTCTTCATTGATCGTTGATCTAATAGAATTCATCATTATTTGTTAGAGGGGTTTCCATCTACTTGCCTTAGTGGAATTGTAGGGTTATGATGATAACCCTAAATAACTCTAACAAGGCTTATTAAAAATGAAAACTTCCACTACATCATCATGTAATGTTAAATAAAATAAAGTTGATTTATTTTATTTATTTTAACATCCAAAAAATAAATTCAAGTCAACCTATGCTGGTTGATGTTGGGCCCCGTATAAGGTAATGCCGTTGTTCTAAACACAGTAGTGCCTTCAGATTTCAGATTTGAGCACCCGTTTTGGAGTTATTTATCTTTTTCTGGAAACTTGATCATACATGATATTAAAAACTAAATTTTTTTCACTAAACTATTCCTAGAATATTGGGCCTCATAATCAAACACTGTCTCAGCGCATGGTCTCATAATTTTTCCAATTAATTTATAAAAATGTAAAAAAAATAAATCATAGTCATTATAAAAAAATTTAGCATTTTTTATGGTTATCCTTCAAATTAAAATGTTCTCTATCACTCTCCACCAAAACAAGATAGTTATATTTCTCTCCCATATCCAGGATTCCACTTCCCACAACTGTTATCATATTAGAAAGATTAATTTTTTTGGTGACCTTCAGATTTCTCTTTCCCTCTAATTAAGAGGATGTTTTATTAAACCTATTTCAGATGTGGGTTTCCCATAAAAGAGTTTTCAAGTATCATCATTTGATTTTTAAGAAAAATTTAAAATTGTGAGGAAGAAATTTATTGAACCATGGGAGAGTTTAACACGCCAATATTTTATAGTATCTCGGTTTTTAAAGTTAATCATTCTTATTTCTTACATTCCATGTAACATCAAACTTAAATGAATAATCAAATATTATTATAACCATGAAATTAAATTGGAGGGACCATATTAAGAAATTTATATAAAATATATTCTTTCAGATATTTTAACATTAATCCAATAGATTTTATAGACGTAACATAAGAATAAATCCAATTTTATACATAAAAGCTATATTTTTTTAAAGGTGGTTATGTATCATTTTAATGACGTAGTTGTTTTAAAACTAAATTTTTAAAATTTTATAAATTATATGTGAGAATATAAACATCATTTTTTAAAGTGTAATATAAAAATTTACTTTGGTTTATTTTTTGGTATTTTTCTGATAAGTTTTATTTTTGATAGATAATGAAAAACACTAAAGTTTAATTAGAAGATAAATTTTCATATCAATAATTTATAATGTTAAATTATATATTAAAACCATTTAAAAGTCAAATTATATATTTCATAATTCTATTAATATAATTTAGGTCATTTTAATATTTTTTATATTGAATTTGGATATGAAATGTAAAGACCCGAACATTTGAATAAATTTTGTTTCCTACTTTTGTGTGTTATTTTACTTTATACCCAACAAAATTATATCCTTAAAGTAATGAAGTAAGTATAATTAAAATGATACCGTTGGGTTTCGACTATTATATGAATGTTGGTAAATATGACTACTGGAAACTAAACTCTTAATGTTGTGATTATTGTTTATAAATACATGTGATCTTGGTTAATTAATACAGAAGGAAGATTCAATGGCCTCATCCAGTAGACTCAAGCCGTACGAAGCCCATCTGTCAAAGCTTGGGAAGGAGGTGGCTTCACTAGGCTTTGATCTGGACCAATCCCAAGCCGAACTCCAACATGTGAAGCTTGAAAAGAATAGCCTACGAGATAAGTTCAATCTGATAGAAATCACCACTCAGGCAAGGTTTTATATGACGCCCTAATATTCTATCACAATAGCACATCTTACACTTAGGTCCTATGCAGGTGTTTTAAGGGGCTACGTAATGAGGCCTTGGATACATTTTTGTAATATCTTGGTATAAATAAAATTTCTATTTATTCTTATGGTAAAATTTGTGAATTTTAAATGTCTAGATAAATGTAGGATGAATTTATAGAAGTTCCATATTTTTGATGAATTTTGGGAAAAGGGAATTTGAAATTATTTTTGCAAACTTTAAATAATTTAAAATGTAAAATGATTTTAAAAAAATGATCTTCTACATTTGTCACCAGTAATAAATTTAGAGTGTAATAAGATCAAAATATTTTTTAATGAATATTAATGTATGAATAGTAACAAACCCTTATGAATAGTAATTAATAGTAAATCAGCCCAAAAAATAGAAAATTCACCCATGAATGTATAAATACAATTTAGACATCTTAAAAGTGAAAAAACAATCATTGTATAAGTTTTGGTATTTTTGTATGTCATAAATAATTTATTTACAATTTTATAATTAATTTAATAATTTAAAATAGAAATGTATTTTCATAAAAATTAATCATAAATTGTTACATTATTTTATTATTGTTATATGATAATTTCATGGGACCTTGATTACTTTTTCAAGGCGTTACAAAATATGTTATATATTTAAAGTTGTTTATTTGGAATAAATAATTATTTTATTTAAAAATTAAATTAAAAATATTTAGAAAAATATTTTAATAAATAGGAGTTCATTTTCTAATTCATATCATTGATATTGAGTTAGGGTAAATTTTGAGGATTTTTCTGAAACTGTTGAATTTTCAGTAAACAGTAAAAAATACAGTTTTGAGTTTTGGGTGTTTAATGACATCATTGATGATGTAATCACGATGTAATAATTCTGCTCGACTTTTGAATAGTAATATATGTTATAAGGTGTCCTAACTTGTAAATACCATGGGGAAACCCATGGTTTTGCAGATACCTCTGATGAGGTGTCCCTTGAAAATTTATTAAATATTCCCTCCGTTTCCCTATAAATACAAAGCCACTCCCTCATTAATTTACTTCCAAAATCCTCCTAAATAAAGATCTGATATTTTTACCTCCCCGGGAGTCCTCCCATGGTTCCCTCAAGCCCCCCAAGGTCCCAACATTCAGGCTTTCGAAGTTACTCTTCTAGGTAAGGGTACCTTCCACCGTTCTCTTTTAGTCATGGTTTCTTTAATTTATATCTTCCAGTTTCCATCTTATTATGTGATGGAATGTTCTTATATTTTCTTATTACTGTCCATTTCATGTCCAAATAATGATAGACCCTTTATTCTCTCATTAATTTATTTTCTTAATTTTTAAGTGACACCATTAGGCTGTTGAATTTTCGTAAAAGAAATCTCATTTTCTCTTTCCTTTCAAGTTTCCTTTTCATGTGGTATGTTATTCAAATGTCCACACCATGATATTTTTTATTTTTATTCTGTACCTCAACTAAAAAATGGTCATATATTGATGGGATACTCTTGTCCCTTTTCTTTTTATTATTTTCTAAAACCATGTTATATAGTCGTTATGCTGCAGAATGTTCATCTAAAAATTTCTCTATCTTTCTCTCATGAAATTGTCTTATTTATTTATGTGAATACCCAGACCTATTTTGTTTCAATGGGTGTTCATAAATAAAAAAATGATATATTTTATTATGGAATTTACATATATATAACCCTCACTACCTTTCCTTGGGTTTTAAATGACATAATGATCTCTTTTTATGCAATTTTAAAATGTCACGATTTTGAAATGAAACAAATTTCTTGTATTCCATTTGGGTTATTTATGAAATTTTTTATTATCATCTATGTGTATCAAATTAAATTAAATACATATTAATGGTTCTCCCTGATATCACTCCAATGAATTGGGTAATGAATTTAATCTCTAGATATGACAAGTTTCACGATACCTTGGTGAATAACCATGGTAATTTTTATGACACTTTGGGGATGAAACTTTGTCATATGTTCATGAATGTATAAATATAATATTGTAACTACATAGTAATTTTATGATTCAAGTTATTTTTATTATGATAAGCCTATGCTTACATTTCTAATGTCTTTATGTTTTTATCAAGTTCTTATTGATTTCACATGTAAACGGATTCCCTTGCTTTCCTTACTAGGACTTCTACTCGCCGTCTCCTTTGATATATATCCCCAGGTAATGAGATGAAATAATTGTACTTAGGAAGAACTTATTATGAATCCCTATAAGTGTATTATAAGAATATTTTATGTTTTCATGATTTATGTTCTTGATTTCCAAGACACTAGACTTCACAGATCCACTGTTTGTAAAATGTATTGAAAATTTATGTAATAAGAGGTATGATGTCATAGTTAGTATTACAGGATAGTTTAGTTATTTATGAAATTTAGGATATGAAAAATTTAGGAAGAACACAATAGATTTTTTTAAATATAGGAATACGTTTTTCTTATTTTTGTGATTATTGAGTACGTGGTTTATCAAGAAAATACATCCCGGTCCGGATACGAGCAGGTAGAGGAGGCTCTGGAACAGATGTACTTAGGAGTGAAAACTCTAAAAAAGAGTTTTAGTCTTGACCTGGGGTATCCCAGTACAAGACAATGGGCCTTGATGAACTCTTTGTTACGATAATCCTAGTGGATATGTTTGGATAATCGTAAGCTTTTTATAAATCATTATGAAGGATTTATAGAAAAATGTAACTGTTTAAAGCATGAAGTTTTAAGAAATAAAATTATTTATAGTTAAAATACCCTTATATAAAATAAGTATCTCAATAAGGTTTTATTCTAATAGAAAATGGTGGGAAATAGGAGAAACTACGCAAATTGGGACCGCAATAGACCATGCGCTGACGACCCTTCGATGGAAGCTAGAATGAACACATTCAGGTGAATTATGAACGAAATGGCTCAAGTTATGGGAAATAAATTGATTCAAGATGAGAGAGTGAACTCACCATAAAGGGAAAAACTTTATATTGAGTCCTTTATGAATCAGCGCCCACAAAACTTCAGTGGATCTACTAACACATTGAATGTTGAATAGTGGATCAGCTCTATCGAGAAGATCTTTTTTGTGCTATGTTGTTCTAAACAAGGGAAGGTTACCTTGGTTATTTAACACTTAGAGGTAGAAGTTGATCAATAGTGGGAACTGATTAAAAACACAAGGATAAGAGTGGAAGTTGAAGCTTTGGAGTGGGAAGAGTTCAGCGTGATATTCTTCAACAAGTATTTCCCATGATCTCTGAGAATAAGAATGGAGAAGGAGTTTCTTGAGATAAAGCAGATGGAGAATGAATCTGTTGGAAGCTACGAGATTAACTCCAGAAGGCTTTCACGTTACACCTCTAGCTTTTTCATTGATCCAAATGGTAAGGATGATAGATTCTTTGGTGGACTGAGACCTCCTATGCAGAAGAATCTAGCCAACTGAGATTATGATAGCTATGTGGAGATTGTGCGAAGTGTAATGAAAGTTGAGCTAGAGTTTGGTGAGATGAAATGGTCTCATAAATCAAATTACAAGAAAAGATAAATAGAGCCAAGCTTAGGGAGGATATTCAATCAGGGAAAAAGAGTAATGAAAGTACAATGTCCCATGTGTAATAAATGTTGGAAGAAGCATTTTGGGAGCTTCCTAATCGGGAGTGGGAAGTTCTACAAGTGTGGTAGAGATGGCCACATTGTGTGGAATTGTCATAGTGAGGTGAAGCCACAACTTCCCAAAACTAAAAACAAAGGGAAGATGGTGCAGTCCATACCTGATGTCCACTGATTTATGTGTAGAAAACATGAGAACTTTTCCATTCACTATCCAAATCTGAGGGCAATGGAGGGGAATCACCATCAGCCTCAACAAAGGCCAAGGGAACAAGGTCATAATTTTTCAATCACTACGACAGATGTTGAAGCACCAAATGTTGTGGTGGTAGGTACTCTTGTTTTTCTTTCAGATATAGAAAGTACATTGTTTGATTCTATTTCCACGCATTCCTTTACTTCCTCCATGTTTTTAAATAATTTATAATCAACCCCCAATATTCTAAAAGTAGAGTTATCAGTCAAGACATATGGGGGGAATTATCCAAGCATCATTAGTGTTTAGAAACTCTAGTGTTTACTTTAGTGAGCACAATCTTATCACAAATCTATTAGTCATTCCGATGCTGGAATTTTACATTATACTAGGGATGAACTATATCACAAAGTATAATTCTAGGATCAAATGTAGATGCAAGGAAATCTTAGTAGTCTTGAATGGAAAACCTACAGTTATCTTCCAAGAAGAGATATCTCATCCCGATCTTTGTCTAGAAGAACCTTCTATATCATTCTTTATAGATTTGACCGGTGAAGAGGAAGAATGAAATGAGAGTTTGAGGATAGAAAATGTCCCCATCATCTAGGATTACATTGACGTATTTCTTGAGGAGTTACCCAGACCTCCCCTAGAAATGGAGGTAGAGTTATCTACTGAACTCATACCAGAATCCCATCTTATATCAAAGAACCCATATAGGATAGAAAATGTGCTTCTGGAGGAGTTAAAGAAACAACTCCAAGATCTTTTGGAAAATGGTTTTATCCGACCGAGTGTGTCTCCTTGGGGAGGACTTGTTCTCTTTGTGAAGAGGAAGGACGTATCAATGCGGCTATGCATTGATTAAATAGAACTGAATGGTATCACAGTGAAGAAAAAATTACCTCTTCAAAGAATTAATGACTTATTTGACCAACTTTGTGGGGCTCAATTCTTCTCTAAGATTGATCTTCAGTCTGATTATCATCAATTGAAGGTGAAGAAAGATTATATTAAAAAAAATAACTTCTGATCATGATATGGGGATTATGAGTATTTTGTTATTCCCTTTGGGCTAAGTAATGCACCTTCTATTTTTATGGATTTGATGAATATTTTTTTTAAGGAATACCTTGATCACTTTGTGGTAGTTTTTATTGATGATATTATGATATAATACAAAATTCACGAGGAGCATGAGGATCATCTAAGGGTTATTTTGAAAACTCTACTAAAGGAGAGGCTTTTTTGGGAAGTTCAGAAAAATTTAATTCTAGTTATAACAAGTTGCTTTCTTGGGGCACATTGTTACCAATGAAGGAATCATAGTTGACCCTACAAAGACCAAAGTTGTAGAGAAGTGGCCTCAGTCTACAACAATAACATATATTTTTAGTTTCCTTGGATTAGCAGGATATTATAGGAGGTTTTTGAAAAAATATTCATGACTTTCTAATCCATTAACCAAGTTAACTTGCAAAGGGATCAAGTTCATTTGGTCAAAGAAGTGTGAGGAAATTTTCCAAGAGTTGAAGAAGAGATTGGTTACTGCACACATGTTAACTCTGTCCTCAAGTGGTGAAGGATTCATTATTTTTAGTGATGTACCTCTAAAAGGTCTTGGGTGTGTCCTCATGAAAAGTGACAAAGTAATTACTTATGCATATCGACATTTGAAGACTCATGAGAAGACCTATCCAACGCATGATCTGGAAATGGCTGCAGTCATTTTTCCTTGAAGATATGGATGCACTATCATTATGGGGAGAAAAGTGATATATAAATAGACCATCAATTTTTTAAGTATATTTTTACACAAAAGGAATTGAACATGAGACATAGGATATGGTAGAAACTTCTTAAAGACTATGATTGTTCAAATCATTACCTTCTTAGAAGAGCCGAAAAATTCGCTGATACATTAAGCAGGAATGACCAGATTGTTCTTTCCATGATGAGGATTCAAAGAGATAATTTGATCAACAAACTTTTAAAGATAGACATAGGAATTATAAGGGAAGGGGAATTATCAACCCTAACCCAAATGATTTCTAAACTCTAATTACTAGAGAAGATCAAGAAATCTCAGAAATAAAATCCTTTATTACAGAAGAAGTTTGAGGTTGTGATGGATGGAAAGTTTCCTGAGTTCAATATTGATCAAGAAGGTTTACTGAGATTTATTACAAGACTACGTGTTCCATCTATGTTGGAAATATAGAAGGAGCTTATGGATGAAGCTCATAGCTCTACCTTCTCTATATATTCAGGATACACAGAAATGTGTAGAGACCTTTGTGATCATTATTGGAGGGATAATATGAAAAGGGATATTGCTGACAACACTTCAAGGTGCTTGGTATGTCAGCAAGTGAAGGAAGAGTGATAACTTCCTAAAGGGGTATTACAACCACTACCTATTCTAGCATGGAAGTGGGACAATATCACTATGGACTATGCCAGTGATCTATCGAGAACTTCCAAAGGAAACAATGTGATATGGTTTATTGTGTACTGTCTCACCAAGAATACCAATTTTATCCCCATTCAGGATGATATATCTCTTGATCAACTTGCCTGGATTTACTTGAAGGAAGTGGTAAGGCTGCATGGAGTACTACTTTCTATTGTATCTGATTGTGATCCAAGGATCACATCAAAATTCTAGAGAGGTATTCAACATGTTCTGAGAATTGAATTGAATTTCAGTATGGCCTATCACCCCCAAACTGATGGCCAATCTGAAAAGACTATTCTAACACTCTAGGATATGTTGAGAACATGATCAAAAGAAATTAAAGGTGGATGGGATCAAAATCTCCCTTTATTTGTGTTCTCTTACAACAACAACTTCCACTATAGCATTCAAATGGCACCCTATGAAGCTCTATATAGGAAGCGATGTAGAACTCCTACTTGTTGGGATTTGGGCATGATCTTGTATAGGACATGACAGAAAAAGTCTACGTCATCCAGAAACACATTAAGGATGCTCAGAGTCGCAAAAAGAGCTATGCTGACAAACATTGAAGGGACTTAGAGTTTGATGTTCGTGACAAATTATTTCTTTGAATTTCACCTTAGAAGAGAGTCATGAGGTTTAGGAAGAATGGGTAGCTCAGCCCTAGGTACATTGGCCCCTATGAAATACTGGATCGTGTAGGAGCAGTGGCCTGTCGGCTTCTACTTCCTCCAAATCTAGTACAAGTTCATGATGTCTTCCGTGTATCCCTTTGGAGGAAGTACATACCCGACCCTTCATGTGTACTAAATACAGAGGTGGTACAATTGGAACATGACTTCTCTTATGAGGAGCAGCCAGTGGAGATCCCAGATCATAGGGACAAGGTTCTATGCAACAAGACTAACCACCTTGTTAAGGTGTTGTGGAGGAACCAAAAATGTGAAGAAGCCACATGGGAACCATAGGATTCGATTTGACAGAAGTACCCATGCCTTTTCACTTCTGAGTGTACGAGTTAAAATTTCAGGGACAAAATTTTTAAGGGGGGAAGAATGTAACGACCCAAACTTTTGAATAAATTTTGTTTCATACTTTTGTGTGTTATTTTACTTTATACTCTTTAAAATAGTATCCTTGAAGTAATGAAGTGGGTATAATTAAAATGATACCATTGGGTTTCGACTGTTATATGATTGTTGGTCAATATGACGGTTGGAAACTAAACTCTTAATGTTACGATTATTGATTATAAATAAAAGTGATCCTAGTTAATTAATACCGAAAAAGAGTCTATGGACTCATATAGAAGACTTAGTATATACGAAGCCTATCTTTCAGATCTTGGGAAGGAGGTGGCTTCACTGGGCTTTGCTATGGACCATACCCAAGATGAACTACAACATGTGAAGCTTGAACAAAATCACTTATGAGATAAGTTCAGGCTGATAGAAATTAACACTCAGGAAATGTTTTTTAAGCCACCCTAAGATTCTATCACCATAGCACATCTTACACTTAGGTCCTATGCAGGTGTTATAAGTGGCTATGTAACGAGGCCTCAGATACTTTTTGTAATATCCTGGTATAAATAAAATATCTATTTCTTCTTATATTAAAATTTGTGATTTTCAAATGTTCGGATAAATATAGAATGAACTTATAGAAGTTCCATATTATTGATGAATTTTGGAAAAAGTTTATTTTAAAATATTTTTATAAACTTTAAATAATAAAAAATGTAAAAATATTTTAAAAAAATGGTCTTCTACAGTTGTGACCAGAAAGAAATTTAGAGTCTAATAAGATCAACACATTCATTAGTGAATATTAAAGTATGAATAGTAACATACACTTGTGAATAGTACTGAATAGTAAATCGGCCAAAAAATTGAAACGTCACCCATGAATATATAAATAAAATTTAGACATCTTAAAAGTCAAAAATAACGGTCATAGAATATGTTTTGGTATTTTTGTATGTCATAAATACCTTATTTAAAATATTATAATTAATTTAATAATTTAAATTTGAAATTTATTTCCATGAAATGTAATCATAAATTGTTACTTTATTGTCTAATGGTTATACGATAATTTCATTAGACCTTGATTAGTTTTTCAAGGTGTTAGAAAATAAGTTATATATTTTAAGTTGTTTATTTGGTATAAATAATGATTTTATTTAAAAATAAAATTAAAAATATTTAGTATTTTTTTATAAAATGGAGGTCATTTTTGAATTCAGAGCATCGATATTAGGTAAGGGTAAATTTTTTGGATTTTTCTGAAATAGTTGAATTTTCAGTGAATAGTAAGAATATAGTTTTGAGTTTCTCGTGTTTAATGATATCGTTGATGATGTAATCATGATGTAATAAATCTGGTAGACTTGTGAATATTAATATTTGTCATGAGGCATCCCAACTATCCAATACCATGGGAAAATACAATGGGCAAGACCATGGTTTTTCAAATACCATCGATGAGGTGTCCCTTGGAAAATAATTAAATATTATCCCACATTCACTATAAATACCAAGACGTTCCCTCATTCATTTCATTCCAAAATCCTCCTAAATTAATCTCTAATATTTTTACCTCCCAAGGAGTCTTCCCAATGTTCCCTCAATCCCCCCAAGGTCCCAACCATCATGCTTTCGATGTTTCTCTTCAAGGTAAGGGTACATTCCACCCTCCCCTTTTAGTAATGATTTACTTTAAGTTATGTCTCCCAGTTTCCATCATCCAATGCGGGGTAATGTTCCAATATATTCTTATTAATTTAAATTTCATGTATAAATTATTATATACCCTTCCTTATCTCATCAAATTTTTTAGAAATTTTACATGACGCCCTTAGGTAGCTGAATTTTCGTAAAGGAAATCACATTTTCTACTTCCCTTCAAGTTTCATTTTCATCTGTTATGTCATTCAAATGTCCAAACCATGGTCATATTTCTTTTTATTCTATACCTCTATAGAAAAATGGTTCATTTATTGATGGGATACCCTTTCCCCTTATCTTTTTATTATTTTCTAAAACCATGTTATATACCTGTTATGCTGCAGAATTTTCATCACAAAATTTCTCTCTCTTTCTCTCATGAAATTCTCTTGCTAATTTATGTTAATACCCACACCAATTTAATTTAAGTGGGTGTTAATAAATAAAAAAAATAAAATAATATATTTTAATCTAGAACTGACATACATATAACCCTCACTCCCTTTCCAAGGGTTATTAATGACATAATGACCTTTTTTAAGCACTTTTAAAACGTCATGATTTTGAAATGAAATGCATTTATTTTATTCCCATTGGGTTATTTATGAAATGTTTGATTATTATCTACGTGAATCACATGAATGTAAACACAAAATAAGGGTGTGCTCTAATAGCACTCTAATACATTGGGTAAATAATTTAATCTCTAGAGATGACAAGTTTCACAATACCTTGGTGAATAACCATGGTAATTTTTAGGACACCCATGGGATGAACCTTGGTGATATGTTCATTAATGTCTAAATTAAATGTTGTAGCCATATAATCTGGTTATTATTAATTTTATTTTTATTATGATATGGCCCTACTTCTTTTTCTCATGTCTTTATATTTTTAAAAATTTCTTGTTGATTTCACAAGTAAACTGATTCCCTTGCTTTCTTTATTGGGCCTTCTCTTCACCCTTTCCTTTGAAGTTGGTCTCCAGGTTATGAGATTCAATAATTGTACTTAGGAAGAACTAATGATGAATCCCTATATGTGGATTAGAAGAATATTTTATGATTTCATGTTTTATGTTCCTGATTTCCCAGACACTAGTCTTTAAAGATTGTCTGTTTGTAAAATGTAATGAAATGTTATGTAATAAAGGTGGGTTGGCATATAAAAACATTTCAATATTTTGAAAGTTTTAACCATAAAAACTTATTTTCTCACCCCATCTATGAGATTAATTTTCTATTAATTTTATCACTTATGTGCTTGGAATTTTTAAAAATGGATTCCAAATTCAGAATTATAATTTTCAAATATTTTTAATATATAACAATTTTTTTGTGAAATATAAATAGAAAAATTATTAATTTTAATTAACATAGTTAAGAGTAAATCAGTAATTAATTGTAAATATAATTTTATAAATATTATAGAACATCCATAACACATGTACTCATTTTATTTTATTTGTGAGTGTTGATAAAACTCATTGTTGGGCCTATTTTATGGCCTCCTAGATCCACTTGAATGAATTTAATCCCTTTATAGTATTTTATTTTAGGAAGAATCAAACGTATCACATTATTGTTTTTAATAAGTATTACATTTTTAATATGTGTTTTTTTAAGAAGATAAATATAAATATAAATAGTTTCTTGAATGATAATTTTTTTATCTTCATCATGCTAATTTATTTTTAAATTTTAGGAAATAAATAATCAACTTAAAGGATTACACAATGATGATGCGGTAATTGTTTAATTAATTGAAATATAAAATAAATGACATTAAATAAATTAATATAAATATTATTTGAGATAATTAATGTCGTGCACGAATTTTATAGATAACAAAATTTTATTTTTGATTTTTAAAATATTTGGTTCAAATATATCTTGTTTTATTTATTTTTTTCAAAGATTATGAAATTAATAGTGTCATAATTTACATTAATGTTATATTAAAATAAGTAATATTTAATTAATTGATATAAAATTTAAAAAAATATAAAATTTGGATGAATGATTTAGATAATTGTGAAAATTTTATCCTTGATTCGTTTATGTTTAGTTTATCATTTTATAGTAACAATATGTACCCTCAAAGAGTAAAAATCATTGTTGTCATGGTAAGAGTTAAAGGGATGGAATAAAGATTAAAAACAAAATATATGGTTAATAATGTGACCTAAACGAGTCTAAAAATTATTTTTTGAGAGTATCTGAATCCATACTCTTCTTATATTATAAATAAATCACATTGTATCCCTTTGGAATTGAAATTTAATAGATATTAATTTAATACTCGAAGAGTTTCCAAAAGTGCCCCTCACCTCAATTGGATCCCTTTCGGTGAATAATGTATTTATTTAAAAATTAAATTAATAATATTTAGAATATTGTTTTTATAAAACTGGAGTTCACTTTTGAAATCAGAGCATCTATATTTGGTTAAGGTGAAATTTTGGGATTTTTCTGAGAAAGTTGAATTTTTGATGAATAGTGAAAATACAGTTTTTAAGTTACGGGTGTTTAATGACATCATTAAATGATTTATTAAGTATTTAATAAATATGGCCCACTTATGAAAACTAAGATAAGGTATTAGGTGTCCCAAGTGGCCAATACCATGGGCAAATACCATGGGAAAGCCCATGGTTTTTCCAAAACCACCAATGAGGTGTCCCTTGGCCATTAATGCCTTGTCCCCTCACTTTCCCTATAAATACCAAGTCATCCTCTCATCCATTCGACTCAAAAATCTTCCACAACTAATCTCGGGTCTCATTACCTCCCAATTAGTCCTCCCAAGGTTCCCCCAAGCCCTCAAGGTCCCAACCTTTTAGTTTTAAGAGTTACGTTTTAAGGTAAGGGATCAGACCTCTCTCTTTCTTTTCAAATAATCTCTTTTATGTCATTCCTTTTATGCTCCATGTTCTTATGTGGGAGGATGTTATTTTATATTACCCTTACTACCCTTTTCATGTTCATATGATTATATATCCCCTCTTACTCTCATAATTTTGTTTTATGAATGTTTAAGTGGCACCGTTAAGATGCTAAATTTTTTAGGGATTCTTTCACCCTTCTCATTTCTCAAGTTCTATTTTCATGTCAAGTATTTCAAGTTCCTTTTTATTATGGTGGAGTATTATATCTATATCTATCATACTGATATTTTATGATCATATGATGAGATACCCTATTTGATCTTGTCAATTCATTTTTATTGAACTTTAAGTGATGTCTTTAGGCTGTCGAATTTTTATAAGAGAAATCTTATTTTTGTCTTACTTCCATGTTTTTTATTTGAAATGGTATGTCCTTAAAATTTAATTACCATGATTCATATCCTTTATATTATGTCCCTATACTATTTTTATAGATCATTTATGAGTGGGTGACCCATTTCCCCTCTCTTTTCAACGTTTTCTAAAACCATGTAACGTAGTCGTTATGCTACAGAATTTTCGTCTCAAAATGCCTCTCTCTTTTTATCAAAATTATTTTATGTTATTACGTGAATACTCAAAGCTTTTATTTATACAGGGGTATTTACATATATATCAAAATTTTATATTTTAAATTCTGGGATTTACATACATTAAACCCGCTTTCCCTTTCCGTGGGTTTAAAGTGACATAAAGATCATGTCTTTAAAGAAGTTTTAAAAAGTTGTGATTATGAAATGGAACCCATTTATTTTATGCTATATGGGTTGTTTGTGAAATGATTGGTGATGATATATGTGGCTCACATGACAATAAAGACCTGTCAAGGGTGTGCCCAGATAGCGCTCCAATGCATTGGGTAAAGACTTAATCTCTAGAGATGACCATTTAGACTGATACCTTGGTGAATAACATTGGTAATTTTTAATGACACCTAGGGGATGAACCTTGGTGAAACGAAATTATTGTCAATGTTAAATGTTGCAGCCACATCTTCAAGTTATGAAAAATGATATTTTTATTATGACATATCTCATGATTTATTTCTCATGCCTTAATGTTCTTTTCATGACCTTATTGAAGTATCTCAAGTTCACTTGTAAAATGTTCCTCTTGTTTCCCTTACTGGGCCTTCTATTCACCCTTTATTTTGATGTATGTCCCCAGGTTATGAGATGCAGTAATGAACCTAGGATGAACTTAAGGAGAAGCCTTTCACGTGTTTAAGAATAATGTTTTTTTGTTCTCATGTTTTATGTTCCTGGTTTCCAAGACACTAAACCTTAAAGATCCTCAGTTCTGTACAATGTAATGAAAGTTTTTGTTATAAAAAGATAGGATGCTATAGTTGGTATCAAAGGATGGTTTAGTGATTTGTGGAAATTAGGATATGAAAACTCTAGGAAGAACCCTATAAAAAAGTTTAAATATAGGAAATATTCTTGGTATTTTGGTGAGTATTGAGTAAGGGGTTTCCAAGAAAATACATCCATGTCTGGATACGAGCAGGTAGAGGTGGTTCTGGCACATATGTACATAGGGGTAAAACCCGAAAACACTGCTTTGAACTAGACTCGAACGGTAACTGGTACATGACAACGGGCCTTTATGCACTCTTGGTTACGACACTCCTGTGGGATATGCTTTGGTAAATTCATAAGCTTAGTATGATCCATTATTAAAAGAACAAATATAAAATAAAATAAAGATTCACATTAGAATATATGATCATGGATAACCTAGTTTGAAACCTAGGGGATCCCAATTTAGGGTATAATTTTCTTCTACAAGTTATCCTTATATTCTTTAAGTTCCTTTTCATGATTATTCGCTAAGTATTCAAGACCCTAATTATACTTTCTCTTCTTAGTTAATGGATGGAAATGGAATAACATGTCCCAAAAACCAATGTAATAGGAAATGCGATGATTGTCGTATTAATGTGACAAAGATAATTACGGGATTAAAAGATGATTATTATTTTGGAAGACATTCACTATTTTGGGGACCCTATATGATCGAGGTAAATAGATTACTACGGTATTTTCATTGAGGAGTAAGGTTGACTTATATTTTGAATAATCGGTGAATTTAAGGTGGAATTATAGTAATTTAGGTTACTCATGGAAATGATTTACCTATCTTGGGTAAAATATATTTAGGTTGGCTACTTTTGTTACAAGATGATAGGAGTGGTTGATGTTGTTTGGAGATGAACAATGAAGTTTATTTTGGAAGACTATGTTATCAAATACTTCTTGTATTTTGGTTTCAATCTTAGTTTGGTTTGTTTTGAGGAATTTTAAGGACTGTAATTTATGGAATGGTCTATGATTAACTTTGGGTAGTACCATGTAATTTTGAAGATTTAAAAAAGTTTCCATTCCTATGGGATTATTTCCTTTGAAGAGTTGTTTAATCTTACCCTTTCTATTTTTGGGATAATAGAAGAAATAGATTGTTAATCTTTGGTGGATTATGTGATTATCTAGAAGATGATTCTTGTGATTTGAAAAGACCAAGTAGTTTTGAATGCTCGTCGTTTGGAGAGAAGATTAGTGTTGGTAAAAAAATTAGTAAAGGATGAAACTATACATAAAGGTAGGTATATTTACCTGTGTTTTATTCTCTGTAGTAAATGAATTCCTCAAAACTATGTAAAGTAACGTAAAACAAAAAATGTTGTCTGTTAACATTTCCTACTAGGAAATCATATACCGTTTAACCCATCATAAGTTTGTTATTTTCTAGTTGTTAGCTTTCTCCTAATAATGTTTTCTATCACTCTCCTTCAGAACGCGACCCTTTGTTTTCTCCTCTATGTCTATGTTTTCCTACATGGAATCCTAGTATGGATTAACTCGGATGACCTTTTTACTTCCATTTCTTTTTTAAGGTAATAGTTTTACTGACTCCTTTTCCGATGTGGGACGTTAAATGAAATTTCAAAACCAAATTTTAAAAATTGCGAGGACACAATTTCTTAAGGGGGGAAGATTGTAACGACCCGAAATTTTGAATAAATCTTGTTTCCTAATTTTGTGTGTTATTTTATTTATACCCAACAAAACTATATCATTTTATAACATGAGTATAATTAAAATAAAACCTTTGTGTTTTGACTGTTATATGACCATTGGTCAATATGACCGTTGTAAACTAAACGTTTTGATTATTGTCTCTAAGTACAAGTGATCTTGGTTAATTAATATAGAAAGAATATTCGATGGCCTCACCCAATAGTCTTGGACCAATCGAAGCCCATCTAACAGAACTTGGGAAGGAGGTAGCACCACTGGGCTTTGCTCTGGACCAAACCCAAGCTGAACTTCATCGTGTGAAGATAGAACGGAATCGCCTTCGCGAGAAGTTCAAACTGATAGAAATTACTACTCATGCGATTTTGGTCGATCCTCCTTCAGACTCTCTCACCTTATCACACCATACACTTAGGTCCTATGTTGGTGTGATAATGGGCTATGTAAGGAGACCGTAAGTGCCTTGTGTAATCCTTTGTTTTAAAAAAAAATGAAATTTCTTCTTATGATGAAGTTTATGAATTTTCATATGACCCGATAAATATAGTATGCATGTTTTTGATGAATTTTAGAAAAACGATATTTTAAAAATGTTTATGTAAACATTAAATAATTAAAAATGTGTAATGATATTCAAAAAATGGTCTTCTACAATTATGTTCAGTACGAAATTTAGAGTCTAATAAGATCAACTTGATTTTTGATGAATAGTAAATTATGAATACAGATTTTATGCTTAAGATTAGTAATGTGACCAAATGGATTAGTAATCTCACTTAAAGAAAGTATTAATATAATCTAGGCACCTTGATTAAGTAATGAGATTCAATAAAATTGTTAAATAAAGGTTTCATAAATTATTAGTTAAGTATTAGTTTTTTTGAGTGAATTGTGTTTTTTTAATTAAAAATTAAATTAAAAATATTTAGAAAAATATTTTTATAAAATGGATTTCATTTTTTAACTCAGAGCATCGATATTTTGTTAAGGTAATTTTTGGGGATTTTTCTAAAAAAAATGAATTTTCGGTGAATAATGTATTTATTTAAAAAATAAATTAAAAATATTTAGAAACTTATTTTTATAAAATGGAGTTCATTTTTGAAATCAGAGCATATATATTTTCTTAAGGTGAAATTTTGGTATTTTTCTAAGAAAGATGAATTTTCGATGAATAGTGAAAATACAGTTTTTAAGTTACGGGTGTTTAATGACATAATTAAATGATGTATTAAGTATGTAATAAATATGGTAGAATTATGAATATTAAGATAAGTTATGAGGTGTCCCATGTGGCCAATACCATGGGCAAGCCCATGGTTTTTCCAAAACCACCAATGAGGTGTCCCTTGTCCATTAATGCCTTGTCCCCTCACTTTCCCTATAAATACCAAGCCATCATCTCATACATTCGACTCCCAACTCTTCCCCAACGAATCTATGGTCTCATTACCTCCCAAATAGTACTTCCAAGGTGCCCCCAAGCCATCATGGTCCCAGCCATTGAGTTTTAAGAGTTACGTTTTAAGGTAAGGGATCTGACCTCTCTCTTTCTTTTCAAGTAATCTCTTTTATGTCATTACTTTTATGCTCCATGTTATTATGTGGGAGGATGTTCTTATATATTCCCCTTACTACCATTTTAATGTTCATATGATGAGATATCCCCTCTTACTCTCATCATTTTTTATAAATGTTTAAGAGGCGCCGTTAGGCTGCTGAATTTTTTAGGGATTCTTTTACCCTTCTCATTTTTCGTATTCTATTTTCATGTCAAGTCTTTCAAGTTCCTTTTTATTATGTTGGCGTATGATATCTATATCTATCATACTTATATTTTATGATCATATTATGAGAGGCCCTATTTGATCTTGTCAATTCATTTTTATTGAAGTTTAAGTGACGACGTTATGCTGCCAAATTTTTATAAGAGAAATCTTATTTTTTTTTACTTCGATGTTTTTCATTTCAAATGGTATGTCCTTAAAATTTCATTACCATGATTCATATCCTTTATATTCTGTCCCTATACTATTTTGATAGATCATTTATGAGTGGGTGATCCATGTCCCCTCTCTTTTCAACGTTTTCTAAAACCCTGTAACGTAGCCGTTATGCTACAGAATTTTCATCTCAAAATGCCTCTCTCTTTTTCTCAAAATTATTTTATGTTATTATGTTAATACTCAAATTTTTTATTTCTACCGGGGTATTCACATATATATCAAAAAAAGTTATTTTAAATTCTTGGATTTACATACATGAAACTCGCTTTCCTTTTCTGTGGGTTTAAAGTGACATAAAGATCATGTCTTTAAAGCAATTTTTAAATGTTATGATTATGAAATGAAACCCATTTCTTTTATGCTATATGGGTTGTTTATGAAATTATTGATGATGATATATTTGGATCACATGATAATAAATACATGTCAAGGGTGCACCCAGATAGCTCTCCAATGCACTGGGTAAAGACTTAATCTCTAGAGATGACCATTTAGACTGATACATTGGTGAATAACCTTGGTAATTTTTAATGACACCTTGGGGAGGCCCTTGGAGAAATGAAATGATTGTCAATATTAAATGTTGCAGCCACATCTTCAGGTTATAAAAAATGTTATTTTTATTATGATATATCTCATGATTTCTTTCTCATGCCTTAAAGTTCATTTCATGACCTTATTGAAGTATCTCAAGTTCACTTGTAAAATGTTCCTCTTGTTTCCCTTACTGGGCCTTCTGCTCACCCTTTATTTTAATGTATGTCCCCAGGTTATGAGATGCAGTAATGAACCTAGGATGAACTTAAGGAGAATCCTTTTTAAGTGTTTAAGAATAATGTTTTTTTGTTCTCATGTTTTATGTTCCTGGTTTCCAAGACACTAAACCTTAAAGATCCCTAGTTCTGTACAATGTAATGAAAGTTTATGTTATAAAAAGACGGGGTACTATAGAAATAGGTCTAGAGGACCTAGTGGAGGCCCTGATAACTGAGGTGAGACTTGTTTATGATGAGCGGATAAGTCTCAAGCGACTAAAACCATGGTATTAGTTGGAGAGATATGTTATGGAATATTGCCTTGTGTGCTTGATGTGACCTCCCAAAAGTTATCATGGATGGTTTAGTGTCATTGTGACCTCTATAGAGTTTGTGGGGTTAGGTCAGGGTTTTATAAACTCTGATTAGTTATCAAGGATGGGTCAGTGTGATCGTAACATCCATAGAGTATGCAAAGATGGGTTAATGTGATTTTGAAATATCTAGAGTCAATGGATATTTTTTAGTTTGATTGTTACCTATCGAGAGTGTTCAGGGATGAGTATTTGTGGACAAAGGGCCCTTCTCTGAGAGGCTTAGGTCATGGTTGTGGACTGCCTATGCGGGGATGGGTCATGGAAAGAGACCAATAGACCATACACTAAGTGATAATGTATTGGTTCAGGGTGTTTTTGTATGAACATACCTAGTTTTTTAATAGGTCAGTGTTTTTATTCCACCCTACCCTAAGTCTTCAGGTATGGGATGGGCATCAGATTTATGACCTAAGATGTGCTGATGAGTCAAAATTATAGTATGGTGATGAATCAATCATGACTAGGTTTGATGGTATCCTAGCTAGAAAATAGTGAACTGATGCATAGGGATTTAGGGTGTCTAATTTAGAACATGACGTCTAAAGAATATGTGTGACATGATTATTTATTTCGTTATACAAACACACACACATAAGATAGTTTATTATAGGGGAACTTAGTGAGACCCTATTGATATGAATTTATCACACCATGGAGGCATATCTCAATGAACATGTAGTGCTTATGTCTACTTTTAGGATTAACATAGGAAGAAAAATTGATCATGATGGTGTTGCTTAATGTCAATTTAGAGATAGAGTGTATAGGTCCCAAGGATGGAAGTAGGCCCAATGTCCAGGTGTTGTAATTTTATTTATTTTTTATAAGCGTTTGGCCAAGTTGGATTTCAATGTATGTTTTATATGAAAATGGTTCTATACACCACCTTCTATATTTTATTGCATTATATTTATTTGACATAGTGTACTTTGATTACAGTTTTTCTTGTTTTGTTTGTATTAAACTATCTTCTCACTCTTGTTCGATGGAATAGTCTCCGTAATGAAAATATTAATCCCTCACTACTAGTCAGAATCCTCTAGTGTATAGGGTGGTATGATTGAGGTCTTGTGGAGTGTCTAGTTTGGGAACTAAAGTGTGGCCCTATGGATGAGGCATTACCAAAAACTAACCCATAACTCATTTCTCAATTGTAATTTCTTCTTCATAAATACCATCTAGGAAATGAGACCATTTTAATCCACCCCTAAATAATTTTATAATAATCATCAATTTTAAGATCCCCTTTTTGGAATAATTGAACTTTATTTTAATCACTAAACTCTAATTTTTCCCCTCTACACACTTCAATAACAATAGCTAAAAAATAATATTTCATGTTCATATTTATCACATCACATTCCAAGGGATTTGGAACAGTCTTCACTAAGATAGGAGTAATTTCATTTGGAATGTTATCTCATAATAGAGTTCTCAATTTATCTAATTAATTCCTAACAATGACATTTACCTTATTATAAAAAACAAATAATATATTATCTATAAATTCATTAACATAAAATAAGAACGATCATGAATTAGGATCTTTAATGCATTGAGAAACAATATCCCTTTAGAGTTATTCCCAATCCACATCCTTATAAAGCCTTAGAGACTATGTTAGAGCCTAAAAAATTTAATTAGACTAATTTTTAATTTAGGAAGAAGCCTAAAAATTATTTCCTTACTCTTATTAATCCCTTTTTATGAAAAAATTGAAATAGAATGAATTTTTTTTTAAATTTACCAATCACAAGTCAAAAGGATTCCACTTACATCCATAGAGTAAGTGTGACCTATATTATAGAAATATAATGAGTTTTTACCCAATGATTTATCATATTTATTCCCTCAATAAGATAAAATATTCTTTTGAATCTATCTATCTTTTCCCCTTACTAATCTATGGGAAAATATGAGTATCCAATCACCATGTCCTATTCGTACTTGTGCAGATTCCCCTTGGACCTATGGTACAAATTCATCCAGTGATCATGAAGATGATGAATTGAGTATAAATTAATTTTAGAATCCTAATAAATCCACTTATTAAATAACTTGTAATAGAAAAGTAACTAGAGGAATTTGGGAATGATTTATGCTAGATCCATGTTGACACATATGTGTGAAAATTAGGGATAACTGAAATTCAATGTGGAATTGTCCACCAATTTAAATTTTCCAATTTAATTCTTAATGATTGTGAAGACTTAAGGGTTCTAGATTGGGAGAGGAATAATAAAAAATAAAATCCATAGAGATGTTTAAATACTCTTATGGACCTTGTTGAAAACCATCAACCTTGGTAAGATAATTAAAAACCTATTATTAAAAATTAAATTCGAATTTGATATGGCATGGTTGAAATCCTCCTCTAAGGAAGGAAGAAATAAAGGCTAATGATCGATATTCCAAACCAATTTTAGGGAAATATAGTCCCAAGAAGAATAGAATAAAATTTTAATATCATAAATAGAGTTTAATAAATCCCAAATATTGTGTTGGGGGTGTAAAATAAATAAAATATTCATCCTGGACCTCTGCATAAAATAAAGTGATGGACAATGAACCATGGAATGGTGTTGATGCCTTTACTATAAGAGGTATTAGTGGATTTTTTAGATTGAAATATAATCCTATGGATCAGGATATGTAAGACTACTTCTATAAGGATGATTTTGTTAGTAGAAATTTGGAAACCCAAGAAAGGATATTGTGTCACCCGACTGTGGGAGAACCCATTTCTCATTTATAAAATTAAAATGTGTTTGAATAATCTTCAAGAAATTTTAGTAATAGTCCCTTTCTTATAATTTAATGTTATATGGGGCATATACCTATTTTACTTATATAGATATAATATCAACTAATAAGATATTGAAATCACTTTCCATACCCCCAAATATCCACTGATTCTGTAAAAATTCAATATGAATTAAGAATTTTCTTTGGTAAATCCTTATGATGTATATATATTATTTCAATATGATAAATCCTATCTAGAATTTTTGACTGACTCAAAGGGAAGGAGTGTCCTTAAAGACATCCCCATTATGAGTGAATATACTAATTTATTCCTCAAATAATATTTGATATTATTCTTGATGAAGAGGTTTAGTTTTTTATAGAACTTATTCTTGGAGCACTTCCCATACCAAGGAATCCCTATAGAATTTCACATATTTAATTATTAATGTTAAAGAAGAAACTATATGAACACTTATTAAATGGTTTTATATGAATGATTTATTCCCCATTGGGTTACAAAATCCTATTTATCAAGAAAAGAAAATAGTTTAATTCATCAATTCGTTGATTATCATGAGTTTAAGAAGATAATGGTAAATTATATGTATCCCCTTCCACAAAAAGATGAATTTATTGGAAAACTATATGGGGATCAGGAGTTATCTAATGTGTATCTGTAATCAAGATATCATCAATGAAATATGAAAATGGATAAATTTCCTAAGACTACCTTTTATATAATATTTGAAAATTTTGTGTTTTTTATGCCATCCATAATAAAAAATTGTCCAAACTCTTCATAGAAATAATTAATAATGAATTTTTATGTTACATTTATTTTTTAATTGTGGATTTTATTGGTGATATTCTCATAGAATCCAAAATTATGGAATACCATGAACAAATTAACAATTTTTATAAATACGTTACAAAAAGAGAATTTGTATACGAATTATAAAAAATGTTAATTTTGGATAGAGAAAGTCACATTATTGGGGAATGTTATCACAAGACAAGGGATATCGGTGGATAATTTAATGGCTAAGGAAAATTATGGGTGTTTTAGAATAATATCAATGATATATATCTATGGTTTCTTTGTATTAGTTTGGAACTATCAATGGTTTGTGATAAATTTCCCCTGAATGTCATGTCCACTATGAAAACTAATATAGAAAGGAGGAAAGCTTCTCTTAATAGATAAATGGGTAGGGAGATATAAGTAGGTGAATAAAAGGATATTTATAAAACTTTTACTTATAGTACCATTAAATAAGGAATAATTTGTGATTTAAAGTGATTATTTAAAGAAAATATTGGGTTTTATACTTTAGTAAAATTATAAATTAATTTCTTATTCCTCAAGAAATATTCTGGTATATGATAAAAATTACTCAACTCATGACCAAGTGTAGGTATTGGTAATTGTTGCCTTGAATATTTTGAGAAAATATATCTATGAAGAAAATTTATACATATATGATAATTATATAAGTATAAAGTATTTATTCCCAAAGAAGGTTCCCACATGTGCTAATGAATATGGTTTGATATGATAAATGAATGTAAAATCCATTACCATCATGGAAATTAAAATGAAGTATACATTTATCTAAGAAGAACGAATCACACAAAAATGTCCTTGATGTATATTCAAAGGGATAAAATCGTATATTAATTTGATGGATGGACATGAAAATAATATAGGAAGTTAAAATATTCTAGTTCTCCCTAATGATTGTTTAATCATCTATATCAGAGAATATTAAGGTGGAAAAAATGGATTGTATAGAGATAACTAAGATGGTTAATGTAAAAGGAAGGGGAACATCTTAGATTTATACATAGATAAATATGGGATGGTATGATTTGGGTATAGTTTAAACGTAATATAATGAATGTGCTATAGAATATTCCCATAACTGAACATTTTATATACTCCCAAGAAACAAAATTATATATATATCTCCAAGAGCACATCTAGTGATAAAATTTTACAAATGATATTTCTAAATATACATCAATGTAATTTTTATAACAAAACTTAGGTCAGAACCCCATAATTCTAAGGGGATGATACAACCGCTACTCATAATATCATTGAAATGGGAGAATATCACCATGGAATTTGTCACATATTTTCCAAATAAACATAAATGATACATGGGTTATAATGGATTGTATTTCCAAAACTACCAAATTCAACTTCATTTGTGAAGACTTCTCCCTCAATAAACTTTCCAATTTATATATCAGTGAGGTGCTGAGGCTTTGTGGAAAATTTTGGTAGATTATATATTATTAGGATTCAATATTCACCAAAATTATCTAAAAGCGTCTTTAAAAGGAATTGAATTTGGAGTTAAATTTTAGTAAAACATATAATACTCAAAAAATGGCCAATTTGAATGTCCTATTCCAACTATAGAGGGAATACTAATAGATTTTTCAATGGATTTTAATGTATATTGGGATTAGTATCAATCTTTGGTTAATTTTTCATAATATATTAACTTCAAATAATGTATTTAAAAGGATCCATATAAAGAACCCTATTGGAAGAAACATAGGATTATAATATACTAGAATGAAGTTGGACAAATAAAGTTATGACCAAAACAAGTGGAAGATATGACAAAGAAGGTTCAATCCATTCAACAATGCATTATCACAACATATATTCGATATAAGATCAATCTTGACAACAATTGACGTGACGTGGAATTCAAGGCTTGGTAGAATGTGACCCCATAAATTTAGATTGTTCAATTCCATTTAAATCTATGATAACATATCTTAAACAAAATAATAAAATAAATTGAACAATTTATTAATTAATTATGATAATTATATAAATAAAAATGAAATACATTAAAATATAAATAAATTAAACTTAATTAGAAAAATTTCAAAAGGAATAAAATGAACTTTAAATATAAATATTAGAAGGTTGAAATTCTCATCATCATGATTTGTCATAAAGACCAAATCATAAATGATAACTATATAATGAATGAAAATAATTTGAAATATAATCAAAATATTCATAAATAAATTAGGGAATATGATGAATGATTTTAGGAAAGTGTGTAAGGATTTATATATAAATTTAATTAGTTCATTGTTTATTTGGTAATTCATTACATAGTCATCGATTATATCACCATTGGATATATGGATGTTGAATATACATGTCTCAAAGTGGTTTAATTATCATAGATAAAAGTTAATAACATATTAAAAATTATATTATTAAAATATAATAATTAATTCTTGAATGACATAAAATGATAATAATGTATTTTTAAAAGTATTTTAATTTATAAAAGTATGTATTTTGTGTTGTTAAATATATATATATCTATCAAATTTAAAGAATAATTTTAAATAAATGTGCCTATAATATTCTATGAATTATTTAAAGACCAATTGATAGATAATGTTGAATGTATAGTTAGTGAGGAAATAAATACGATTAAAACCATTTAATGTTTGGAAGGGATATGTTTCAAAACAATTGTTCTTAGAGTTATTTTTTATTTTTATATTAATAAATTTAGTCACTCACTTTTATGAAATGGTTTTAATGAAGAGTATTAATTTTATGTATAAAAAAATAAATTAAAATATATGAAATTATTATTAATTAGTTATAAATAATGATAAAACCATTCAATAATTTAAAGACAATTTTTTTTAAAAAAAATCTTTTTTGTATTATGTATAATATTTTTTAAAAACTAAATATATTATGGTTGAATGGTGATTTTAATAAAATATAACATTTATATTTGTATAAAAATAGATTGAAAATCGTCGAACGATTACTAATTTGTATGAAATATGAATAATAAAACTAGATATTTAAAATTTTATTTTTATATATTTTATTCCTTTATATGATATGATATCATTTAAAAGATATATTTTGATGATTTAGAGTTTGAATTAGATTAAATAGTATTTAAATTTGGAATCATCAGGATAAATTTAGTTATGATGGGTGAAATCACCAAGTTAAATAATTAAACTTGGTAAAAAGATGTGAAAAGGGGTAAAATGAAATGGAATGATTTTTGAATAATAAATTTGTTATTTAGGTATTAAAAAATTTCTCTGTTAGGTCTGATTGTCAATCCAAAAATTATCATTAACATTTCCTTACCTAGATTACATTACTCCCTTATGATTCATCTTTACCCTTAACCTAACTCAAGTTTCTTAATAAATTTTCCTCATTATGATTTATTAAATGATATATCCCCTAAATCTCTAATCCAATTATATCCTTCATTTTTCTCTTCAATTTCATTTCAAATTCGATCATCTAATGCACTCTTCCATGTTAAATAAATTTTATTCTCATGAATGGGGATGAATTCCTCCATTCTGAAGGAATATATTATATGAATGATAGATTCCATTAAAGGAATGTTTGGTATTACGTACCTATATTCCTTATGATGGTGTATATACTTCCACATATATTTCTTCTATTATTATATACATCTGATTCATGGGGTTTAAAATTGGTTTTTATCCTTCATTGACTCTTGATTTATACACCAAAAATAATGTAAGTGTTTTTATTGACTCATTATCATTTAACTGATTATTACACCTTCTTCTTTGAGTATATTATTCTATGTTCGATTTATCACACCCTATGATTGTATTAATTTTATTTCATTATTGTAATGGGTTTTAAAAATTCATTCTTAATAAATCCTTTCAAACTAATTTTTACTACCTAAAATAATATTTTTAAGTTATGTTGGACTCAATTTATATTACTACTGTAAAGACCCGTAAATTTCAAGGTAATTTTTTTTCTTAATTTTCTTTGGAATTTTACAAGAGCGCAGTTTCTGACGAAACCTGATTACGAGGCCCGGTGTGCCCGGAATCGTTTTCCGAAGTTCTTCTCGGGTACGTTCAGTGAACGGACGAGCGGGTTTTTCTAACTTTTGAACCGGTGCCCGGAATTGAATTCTGAGGGCACCGATGGAATCGCAGCACCTGTAATTGCATAGAAACGCCTCTTCCAGAGTTGCGTTTTCTCGGGTGTGGTTTTTAATTTTCGGGCATAAAGTTAAGAAATAAAATAATTGTACGACAAACTTTATTTTATTTCACTTAAGCCACTTGGAAGCCACTTGAAGCCACTTAAGGCGGCTTAAGCCGAGTTGATCCAGATAGGATGCTATCCAAAAATACTCTACCCTCTAGGTAGGATATTTGTGGGGTGGGGCCCGCACGAGCCCCACCGTTTCTTTTCCGCTAAGTAACGCACCCATGAAAACCCGTCATTATTAAAGTCAACTGACGTGTTTTCTTAAATTCTTAACGCACCATTTAATTGGGCAGTTTTAATCATGAATTAAATGGGTGGTTTCTTTTGTTGAATTAATTCTATGAATTAATGGGTCGTTACTTACCTCTTTTTTCGTTTGTTGGCGTAATAATAAAATAAGACCAACACCGACTTTTGGGGGATTACACCTTGAGAGGTTTTTGACAGAAGTTCTTGTGCCTTCACCCTTCTTCGCGAAGAACGTGAAGAACGCCGACCTCCGACGAAGAACGCCGAAACCGCGGAAATTGACGACGCGATGTCGTGTGCCGCGACGCCAACGTTTCCTCTTCCGTGACGTTCCTTTTTCTGCAATGAAATCTTCGATCATCTATTTGAGGTAAGAGTTTTCGGGTTTCTTTAAAAAAACTCTTTTGTGGTTTTTAACAACACACAGATTTAATTATTATTAATTAAATCTTTTGTTCTTGAACCTCGGAGTTCGTCGACGCGACACCCTTCCGCGACGACGCAACGCGTCGATCGCCTCCTTCCGCGACGATCAAATCCACGAAGATCCCACGTGCGATGACTTTACGAGGTTGGGATTTTATTTGGATGTTTTTCATTCTCGTGTTTGTTTCCGTTCAAAATGAAGAACCCGGTTCATAAAACAATTTTAAATCATTAAAATTGTTTTCGGTTATGTATTCATGTGTTGAATAATTCTCCCGTTGTTTTTATCTAACGCGGAGGGTGTGGGCCAAACGAACACGGCCCGAAAACCCTCCGCCGTTCTTCGTTGTTGTGCGAATTTGGCGGGCAACGGAAAATCGTGACGCAAGGCCGATTTGACGATCCCGTAGTGAAGAACGGAACCTGGGAGGAACAACGGCGCAAGCGGGAAGGAAAACGGACCACCAGAGCAACTCTGGTGGCCCGCGGAAGCTACCGGTCGCGCGGGTCATCGTCGCGGCTTCAGCCGCGACGGCGGTGGCCAACAGACCCACGACCGCGCGGGTCCGGCTCGCTCGCATGGGACGCGGCGACATGCCGCGGCCGCTGAACCAGCGCGGCCCCACGCGGGGCCGCGGCACCTCCAAACCGCGGGGGGCAGTGCCCCGCGGCACCCGAGTGCTCGGCCGCTCGACCGAGCCGAGCCAGGCCGGTCCGACCGGCCGGGTCGCGCCCTGGCCGGACCGGACCGGGTCCAGCCGGGTCGGGTCGGCCAGGGCCCAGACCCCCCATCTTCGGACCATTTTCGGTCTTTCCCTCAAAACATGAGCTGCAGGCCTCTGAACGACGCGATGTTAGCGGCAACACGATCCTTGGATCGAGACGGTCGTTTCGGTATATCGCACTCAATTTTTCAGAATACTTTGGGTTCATCCGGGTTGGTTCGTACACAAAACCAACCGGGCCCTCGGAGCGGAAACGCTCATATCTTGAGCTTCAGACGTCCGATTGATGTGCCGTCGACTTTGTTGGATTCCTCTAAGTGAGACAGATCTTTTGGCTCACTCCGCCTGAGATTTGGACGCAGGTGGAGTACGGTCGGGTTGGTTTTTCTTTAAAAACCAACCGGGCCCCTAGGACGAAAAAGCCAATAACTCTCAGACCGGGCGTCCGATTGACGCGCCGTCTGCGACGTTGAGTTCCTTTTGACGATACGGAACTTTTGGATACATCAACCTCGTACTTTGTGTTAGTTGATGTATCAGCCTCTTGGCTCGTTGAGCGGACCCTCCCGAACGAGCTTGCTGTGTGCGGGAACCCTAGAGCTGGCTGCGACTGCTACTACGACAGCGACGACTATGCAGAGATCCTCAGTGGACTGCAGCAACGACTGTGCAAAGATCCTCAGTGGACTGCGGCGACGACTGTGCAGAGATCCTCAGTGGACTGCGACGGCTACAGCACTCAGTGATCTCTTGCGGGTCAGTTCTACAGGTCCTGTGTGGGCCCGATCCTGTGTGGGTCTGATCCTGTGTGGGTCAGCGCTCAGCGGTTCTGTGTGAGCCAGCGCCTACAGGTCATGTGTGGGCCCGATCCTGTGTGGGTCTTTCCGGGGGTTAGTACCTATCGATCCTTTGTGGGTCTGACGACTTAGATGGATTAGTGATCATCTTTATCATCATCCAAAGAAGTATACCTGTGTGAGCTGAATCTTGTGTTACTATCCTTTGTGGATTGTGTTGAGCTATCCTGTGTGGATTTACTATTACTCTCCTTTGTGGATTGTGTTGAGCTATCCTGTGTGGATTACTTTTACTCTCCTTTGTGGATTGTGTTGTGCTATCCTGTATGGGTATTCGTTTTTCTTTCCTGTGTGGACTGGGTTGTGCTTGAGCTCGGACGTTGGAGTTGAGCGGGAATTGATGACTTAGGTATATGTATGGGCATATACCTAAGCCGTCTCGGATGTTACTTCGTGATTGTATCTTTCCTTTGTGGATTATCCTTTGTGGATTCGGGGAGACCTTAGGGGGTCTCGGGATCCCTACTGAGTAGTTTATACTCACCCCTGCACGGGCTATGCCCGCACTACGTTGTGTTGGTTGCAGACGACGGACATCGCCGATCATGGTGGAGGCTTGCGGAGCAGGACGGTACCTGGAGGTGGACCACTGGGCGGGACGTACTCGTAGTAGTCAGGTGGACCGAGGAGCAGTGGAGGCTATCTGTACCCACCCTTCAGGTGGGACTTCCAGAGGATGGCTCGGCGCCGCGACTTTTCTTTTCAGTTGCTGTTTTCCCCTTCCAGTTGTACTTTACAGTTGGGCTTGTATTTCTGGCCCCTTTACTTTCAGCACAGTTTGTTACAGTTTTTACTTAGTGTTTACTTTTCTGCTTGCTTACTCTGTGGTGCTTGTTTACTTTTCAAAGGCAATGCCTTCCCTTTTTTTGGGATTTACGCCTTGGTGCTAGTCGCCAGCCCCTGGCCTATGGAAGGTGGGCTTGGGGTAGTCACGGCACGGGCCCCGAGGACGGGTCGTGACAACTACTAACATATTTAATATTATACACATATTCTTATGTTAAATTATTTAATTACTACCGTATTGGATTCTTTTTTTGAAACTTATAGTTTACAAGTTCATTTTATAATATCTATTTTGTGTTTTTTGATTCACACTTTACCTATAAAACCAATAATATTATAGTTCATATTCCTTTAAATGAATACTGTATATGATTCCATTCACTATAGACAACACTGAGCTTAATAAACCATAACCACTTTTTGAAATATTATTATGTAAATATGACCATTTTAATATAGATTTTGATTAACTTGTATGAATAAGATTAAAAAATATATATTATTTGTATAAAATATTTCGAAATTAAATTTTATTAAATAATTCATATGAAATAAAAACTCATGTTTTAATGTTAATGAATAAATAATATAAAGTCTAGAATAGTTATATTTTAAAATGGCGTTTTTTCTATAAAAAGATGTTTTCTTTATATTTTATATGTTTCACTTAAAATATTAATTTCTATAACCTAGAGTGTGAATTTTTTTGGAAAATGTTTTGACCATACATCCAGACTAATTAATAATCATTCACAATTTCTTTATAATATTTTTATAAATAAAGATAAAATCATTTTATGGTAAAAAGTGATATTTTTTGAAAAAAAATTTTAAGTGTGAAATGTAATTTTTTTAAAATTAAATTAATATAATTTATTATTTATTTGAATGAAAAGTATTGATAATTTATTAAATAGAATAAATTAATAATAATCTAATGGTTTTCACTCAAAAAAGAACGACGATAAATTCATTTTATTCTTCAAAAATACATTTTTTTTCTAAAAATAAATTTTACATATTTTGTCTTGAGAAATAAGAATACATTTCTACCAATTTTAAAAAAATTATTTAATAAAATAAAAATAATTTATGTATTCAACATATTGAAGTTTACTTAGGGAGAGTTTTGTCTGAAATGGTTTAATTTTGAGTGAACAACGAAAGTATAATTTTTACAAATTCTGCAACTTTTAAGACATCATCAAGTTTTAAGCTCAATTTAAAAACTCATAAAAATATTTTCATGACTAGATATGTATTTAAGGAGTAAAATAAAAAATTTAAAAACATTATTTTGAATTTGAAATCCCATTATGGAATTTTTGGAACTTAAGTTATTTTTTACTCTTATTTAAAATAATTTTGGATTATAGCATTTAATAGTGTGATTCAAAGGTTCCATTATGTTTTGGAATGGTTATGATGTCAAATAATATATATATATTTAATAATAAGAAAATAAATTCATGGGAAAAACACTATTTTATATTAGTTTTCCTAAATAAGTATAAATTTTTTTTACATATGAAAATGATATTTTTTTCTTCTAAAAATGGGTTTTAATCGTTTTGGGTGTTTATATTAGAATTAATTTCTAAATATTATATAAATTGAATCATATAAAATGGATTACACATTTTAAATCATAATGTTAGTTTTTCTATTGAGTTCAATTTCATATTTATTCATAATGAATAGTAACCTTTGTAAATATTTATCACCAAGTTAAGTGTAAAAAGGGTTATCATAGGTGTTAAACTAAGAGGAAATACTTCAAATATCGACAAACAATGTTTAAATATTATGTTTTTTGTATATTTATTTTCTAAAATATATTATACTTTATAATGGATTTCCTTGGTTCTAATTTTCCATGAAAATGAATTTATATTATTTTAAAGTTCTTAATATTTAAAGAAGTACCACTGCACTCCCTTATAAATAAGAACCTTCTATCCTCACTTCTACACAAACATTTAGAGTCTCCTTCAACCAAGAACAACTCAAATTACTTCAAAAATCACTTACCCACATCATCGAGGTATTGATCTCCCCAAAATACCAATCTTATAAGGCTTAATGTTTAATCCATACAAAGATATCCAAGAAGTAGGTTTAAGTCTTAACTGAATTCTTTCAAGTTTGTGTCTTATTCTAACTACATAAAAAATATTCTATCCATACTAACATAATTACATTTGTAAAATAACTATATAGAAACATAATTTTTATCATGTAACAACATTTTCCCACATCCTCTCCATTCTATGGGAACTACAAATTTTGCTTGTGTGTGCGTGAGGACGGCAATCTCTGTTAAGTAATGTGTTTCTTTAATCATCACCACCTAAAATGGATTTTTATAA
The DNA here is from genome assembly GCA_963277665.1 of Viscum album. Taxonomy (NCBI): domain Eukaryota; kingdom Viridiplantae; phylum Streptophyta; class Magnoliopsida; order Santalales; family Viscaceae; genus Viscum; species Viscum album. The sequence continues at coordinate 1,087,262,398 of OY728130.1, read as the reverse complement.
TTATATAATACATTAATATATTATATATTTAGGAAGTAATTATGTTTTCTGTTTGATAAGATAATGTAACACCCTGATATCTTAAATTATATTATTTTCTTTAAAACTTAATGTGTTAAATAACTTGATTCACATTCAACACCAAACAAAAAAAACCTTAAAAACTTTTATAATCATTAAAATGTAGAAATATAATTGATGGGGAAAAAATGGTAAAAAAATAATGATATATATATATATATTATTTTAAATACTACGGTATTGATAAAAATTTAGTTATTATAGTTAAATAAATAATAAGACCGATTTATGCTTTAAATTGAAACCATTCTAAAAATTTGATTTTCATGTTTTTTTTAAGAAAATAAATATTTTATGGATAACATATTTTTTTGTGAATTATATATTAAAAAAAATTTATTAGTAATTGATAAAAAATAAAAATAAAAAAATAGTTAATTGTTTTTTAAAATTGTTATTTTCATATGAAAATAGTTTTCATTTTATCTTTTGGTTTTTATTTAATATTTAAATTATAAAATTTTGTAATTTTGTTTTTGAAAGATAATTTATTTTTAGATTCATAATTTAAATATAATATGAAAAATAATTTTTTGTGGTTTCTTAAAAATAGTTGATTTTTAGTTGAATTTTTAAAATTATATTTTTTACCATAACATTACATTTTATGACCTTATGATTATATAATAAAGTCTTAGATATTAATAAAACAATTTAATTGATAAAATATGTATTTTAGAAGTAAAACTATGAAGTTTTTTTATCAAAAATCTACAAATTTCTAAATTCTATGTTTAATATTTTTTGAACATAAGTAATATTTTCAAATAAAAGAAAATGTTTTTGGTTATTTATTTTAATTAAATATTAATTTGGTAAAATTATGTTTTGGATTTATATGAATGATTCATAAATATTATTATTTTTATAATAAACTGATTTTTATCATGAAAATCAAATAAATTGATAATTTTATCGTACACATAAATTTTAATCATAAAAATACACATATTAAAAAATGGGGGTTTACGGGTTACAGGCACTAATGATAAATTTAATTTTTCACATGCATAAAGAGTTTATATAAATATATGGAATATATATTTGGTAATATTATTTAAGAAAAATAAGAAAAATTTTATTTTTAGTCATAGGAAATGAATGACATTTTTCAAAAAATATTTATCATGGTAAAAGCAAAAATGGTAAAAAGGTTTAACCAAAGGGGTAAAAGGAATAAATTGGTAAAGAAAAATTAAAATTGATTTGTTGCGGTTTTTTTTCCAAAACATACCTAAAAATTCATTATTTTTCATTTTTAATTATTATTCACTTGTGAAACATGTGATCTATTTATATTAAGTTGAAATATTTAAGAAACTGTAATTTTCAACCCTTATATAAGTGGTCTCTCACAACCCCTTAAACACCACTCCTAAATTTTGGTTTCTTAATTAAAATATTCACTATTTAATTCCCATATAATCCAATGTCACTTCCCTAAGGTTCTATACACAATAGTTTGGCCTAAGTCCCCACTTTCCAAGCAGTCCACCAATAGAAAACTCGAGTTCTCAACATGAATACTAAACATTCCCTATTTTATTTTATTTTCTAGAAAAAATTTCCATATATAATTTGATAATTAAAATATAATGAAATTAGTATTAATTTTTGGCTGAAATTTATTATTATATGGTAACAATCATTAACCACTATTCCCATTTTCCATTAAGAAAAATGAAAATGTCGTTTGTTTTTTGGTGTGGGCTACCACCCCCAAAAAGAAACTTATATCATTTTTCATAAACTTTCATTATTATTTTCTAAAATATCTTAAAATATGAAAAAATAACATAAAAATATATAATTGATATAATTGTTTGTATTTAATAATGATATTATGCTAAAATAAACCACATTCATAAACATACTCATCCATTAAATAAGGTGTGTTCATGTTTGGGTATGTCTAACCACCAACTTGGACACTGGTAGAAAATGATATAATGGATGAATATGAGAAAATTATTATTGATAATATATGATATAAAAAATTAAATAATGTCTTGATTATGGTTTTAGAATAATAGCATTAATAATAAACTCATTAATTAATATACCAACATCCATTAATTAAAAATCACCAAAACATGCTCATCATCAATTTCAACTTTAAGGATCATAACAAAAACTACCACATAATAAAAATATAAAATTACAAATAATTACAAATAATAAATTATGGTACCTTGTATGATATGAGAAGCATAATAATTATTATAAAAATGAAGAACAAAACTGATACAACCAAACTAGTTCAAAACAATCAAGATTACTCATGCCTGATATCAAGAATAGATAATAGCATAATAATATACATGTAGAGAATACTAATAAATGAAAATTTTAAAAGGATATAGGTATGAATAAGGTTCTGAAATGTGTTATTAATATATATATTTTTAATATAGGATATTCATGTACCTTAGTGGAAGTTAGGAATGAATGTAAGGGATATTTGTCTCTATTTCCATTTCTAGGAGACCTGTTTGATCTTTCACACCAAAATTAATTTTATATTCTATATTCACTAACTTATTACCTTCAATTATACTGAATATATTTCATTTTATGATATTTTAATTCCCATTTTATAACCCTATTATGTTTTTTTATTCTTACATTACCATTACTATAAGGGTTTCTTCTTCAAACACAATTTCAAATTCAGATTATATATTTAAGATAATTCATTTGGGAAATTATTATTAAATATTTTAATAATATCCCAATAATATTATACTATTATATATATATATTGTGGTTTTATACATCTCCTCACTTTTTCAATTACCCCCTTGGATCTTAATTTTTTTATTATATGGAAACTGACTCTACCTCTTATTTTTAGTCACAAATTCTCCTCTTCCAGGACCATATTTATTAAATTATTTTTTGAATTTACTTATGTAAGGACATAGATGTTCGTTTCAGGTATGTTTTTCCTTTTGTGGCCGTTTTTGTGAAAAAGAGGAAAATCTAGAAATTTTCAAAGTACATGCCAAGTACTTTGATGCAGTGCCAGGATGTGTGCTGGCCGTGTCTAGGCCACACACACGGTGTGTAGGGCCAATGTGGAGGTCACTTGAAGTGGAGTTCGGAAAGGCCAAGTACATATCATGTACCCTAGAAGTACACACCATGTAGTTTCTTTTTTTTCATTAAACGGACCTGGGTAGTGCCTAATCGACGAAAACACCTTCTTCTCCAGGTTCCTCTACCGAGAGCGACTTGTACGACTGTGAAAATCCCCCAAGCCCCCGAGCCTCTGTCTGTTTTCTGAATCGACCATCGTCAATTGCATTGTAACCGCAGCGGTGAGATATTCCTTCTTCTTGAGTTTCAATCCGTTATTTTCCCTCTTTCTCAAGTTATCGTGGGTTGAAAATTTTGTGTGTTTTCTTAGATCTACGACGTTATAAAGACAGTCAAGCCTCATGGTTCTAGTATTTTGATATCCTAGCATCAAGGTAGGTGGTTTGTGCCTTACATTTTTAATTCTTTGAGTTTTATGGGAAAATTCCACCAATACCCATGAACGGGGTATTGTGCATTTACTTTTTGGACCCTGTTGTTTTTCCTACCTTGCTTTTATGCTTGTGTAGAGGTAATTTGATCATGTTTGTGGATAATTGCTATGATTGGATGTTTTTCCCTTTCCATTTTTTTGTTAGGACCTTTGGGTCTTGTTAGCCTTTGGTCATTATACCTGTTTTCCATACCTTGTGACTGTAGGATGGAATGATATTCTCGACCTTCTTGTTTTTTTGTAGACTAGATATCCAAGTAGCTATGTAGGTGTACTTTGGACTTATATAATTATTATTAATAGACTGGAACATGACCGTGAGAACCTGGTGCTATAGACTATAAGGGATAGACTGAGTGAGCTTCCTAGAGAGTCTTGGATATTATAGACTATAAGAGGATAGACCGAGTGAGCTTCCTCAGAGAGTCTTGGAAATTATAGACTACATGGGATAGACCGAGTGAGCATCCCAGAGATTCTTGGATATTATAGACTACAGGAGGGTACACTGAGTGAGCTTCTTCAGAGAGTATTTACCTTGTTCTATTTTCTTTAAAACCTTTCCAGGATAGAGAAGGAATTTACTGAGTGAGCTTCCTTAGAGAGTCTGTGATAGACCTGAGACTATAGGAGGAATTGACCGAGCGAGCTTCCTCCGAGAGTTTCTAGACCATGGGGCTATAAGAGGGTTATACCATGTGATCTTCCTCAGAGAGTCCATGACTACCCTAGACTATAAGGGGAATTGACCGAGAGAGCTCCCCTAGAGAGTCTTATAATTTCGTATGAGCAAACCATAGAGGTTAGGCTGAGTGCACTGCCCAGAGGGTTGTTGGTACTTCTTGGATAGGACCAGTGGAGTTGTCTATAAGTACTTCCCAGAGGGGTTCATGTTGTGGTTAACTGTATGCTTCTCTACTTCTTGTTGTTCTTCGGATTTGATTCATGCTGTATATCATGCTATTTACAGTTACTATTTACTACTTACTGTACTATTACATGTCATATACACACTAACTGTTAGGCACAGATCTTTGGGTGGTTGCCTACTGGGATTTTAGTTTCACACCCTGTTTGGGCCATGCTTTTGGGCCCAAGCAGACTATGTTGTTGTAGGTATAGACAAGGGAAATCTCCCTTCCACTACTAGTACTTGATTTCATTGGAGCATGAGAGAATGAGACCAAGCTGAGGCTTGCGATGCTGAGGAGTTACTTTTTTTCTTTCTTTTGTATTTTGGTTTAGTATTGTATTCAACATTGTGACTAGTTGGATGCTTCTTAGACATATGTATCATGCATCATTTCATATATATACATGTGTGCTTCATTTTTTTATTGTTTTAGTCTTCCGCTGTTTATTTTTGTTGGATAATTACTACTTCCACTATTGTATTATTTGTTTACTTTTGTTGTGTACTCTTCCAATGAGGGCATAGTTTCCCCACTATCACACCCAAGGCCCTCCCTGCTAGTCAGTAGCCTCTGGAGTTTGGGGAAAGGCACTTGAGGTAATGTGACCAACCGGGTATGGGGTGCCTCTGGGTGGCTTCCAGAACCGGGACGTTACGCCTTATATATTTCTGAATAACTAATTAACTTAATTTTTTAATATTATAATTTCCTTAAAAAATTTATGAAAATTTTATACTTTTTCTGTATGGTTTATTTTCATCAAAACTGAAAATAATACAGTTTTATGTTTTTTATGTGAAAAAATATTTCCATAAAATTTTCATGATCAATGAAACTATCTATTAAAACATTGTAATTTTTAAAATAAATTATAATCCTCTATGTATAATAAAATAAATTTAATTATTTTTGAAATGGTGTTGGATATTCTATGTTTTCAATGTTATTTTGTAATTCTCAAAAATTTGTTATAACCTACAAAAACATATTTTAACAAATTTCATGCTTGATATAAGATATTATTCAAATGTTCCAAATATATTTTTTCACTATATTAATTATGAAATTTCATTTTCTATCATAGGAGTGATCTATCCCTGTCTTATTCTTTTTTAATCATCCAATATGAATTGTCATAAGGTTTATTTCAATTATTTTCTTTTGTTAATACAATGTGTTCAATTTATTTGATTGAATGATGTTCAAATAAAAGATGTATGTTGTTTATTTGGGTACATTATTTAATAATTAATATAAATTTATCTACATGGTGTAAATTCTATATACTTAATTGGATATGTGTTCTCTACCATGAATTCACAATGGGTTTGTGCAATATAACAATTTCTAGTTAGGGGCATCGTAGGGATAACATAGGGATCATGACATGAACTTTGACTTCTCAACCTAGGCATTTTGGTCATCTTCATTGGATTTTAATCCACTGGGCCCATGTTCCAAAAAAAATTCATGTTCCTTCAAGACACTAGGATATAGATTCTTGTTTATAGTTACCTCTCAGCCCCAGTTTAAAATTTGTGTTTATTTTATAAAAAATGAAGGGGGTGCTGCCTGTTGTCTATTTAAAAAACACATCCCATGGTTTTCCCTTGTTTATTTATGAATTTATAAATTATTTCCTTATATTATTACATTTTAAACAGATATTAAACACATTTACTTTCCATGTGTTCTTTATGATATGATTTTGATTTATTTTATGCGAAAAAAATATAATGTACACATAAAGAATAAAAGGGTGTGCCCTGATAGTAATCCAATACATTATGTAAAAAAATAATCTTTAGATATGAAATGTTTATGAAACCTTGTTATTATACCTTGTTAATAGTTAATAATATATCGGGGAATGACCTTTGTAACATTCACTTATGACAACTTTGAGATTAACATTAATGATATGCTTATGATTCCTTGTACTATGTTATGGTCACGATCTTTTGATTTCAATATCATATGATAAGTATTCCCTTATGCTAAAATATTTATTTCATGACTTTTGAATTATCATCCATGTGTTATTGGGTACTATTTATCTATTTTGTGTTCTTATACCATGATTATATTATCGTACCCATATGCTCATCTAATGTTCACTTATGATCGTTGGTTATTACCACTGATGTTTACCATTACCATGGGATTCAGTTCACCCCTTATGTTTATATTTCCTAGGATATGAATAAATGTAACATATAATATATTTATAGAATATTGAATTGTGTGGTGGTTTGTGGGAAATATTGAATGGTTCTTATAGAATAATAATATTCTTATATACTGGAAAAAATATCCATTAGTTTAAAAGAAGAGGGGTTTTTATTTAATTTTTTTCAAAATTCTCCAAAAATATAAAACTAAAATGTCTAGGGAATGTATATATTGTAATATTTTCTTTAACTTGTAAAATTATGAGAGAATCACATCTATGGGTATCTATATTTGGTTTTATAGTAGGGTTTATATAACTTTAGAGGTTAAGATGTTATTAGTTAAGGATAAAATACGTGTGGTGGTTACTATTAAAGGTTTGTATGTTTAAGTTTGATTATAATTTCTAAGGTATAGACAACCCTTTTATTTAGTTGAGTTAATATTGTATATTTTATTTTTTTTGAATAATATAATTAGAGACATTTATATAAATCCCTTGGGATTAGTTTATGTATAATAAAATCTCTTAATGTTTTTAGAATTATGGAATATCATGTCTATTGGAAATTACGTTCACATCAAGATACTAAAAAGTGTATACAATTGTGAAAAATATGGACCTAGGGGTAATTTCCATAAAAATTATGTTTGAGTACCAGCTCGATTTTCACTAGGTGAATGATTAGTGGGCCTAAGAATATATATCTAGTTATACCCTCCTAGGGGATATGTTTTGGAAATTCACATGCGCTTTACAAACCATTATGAGAGATTTGAATTTATCTTGGTTAGAGAATATAATATATTAATTACCATGTATAACTTAAATTAAAACCTATAAGTTCATAATTTATTATATATATTAATATATATGTGATTTTAAGGATAATGGTTACGTTGAATTTTGAGGGAATATATTTAAATGATTTTTATATTCAGAATATTATTATAAAGTCCATGGTAAATATTAACTTCTATTTTGAGGATTAGGGTAATTAAAGAACAAAACATAGAGAAACATAGGTTAAATAAAGAGTGATATATCACAAATTGAAAAGAAATATAAGCCAACATGATGCTTCCATAAAATAGGACATCTTGCGGCTGAATTTTTAATAATTATCTAAGGATTCTATTTATTTATCACCCATGTCAACTCTATAGTTTTTGTAATGTATGGATCTATTATGGACTAAGTTAACAATATAAATGATGAAAAATTAGGTGATGGTACTAATAAAAAATCAATTCGGACAATAACTTAAGTGGGAACCCTATGATTATGACGAACCAACTATCGATAATTATTATTAACAATATGAATATAGTTTAGTTTCCAAAAACACAAAAAATAAGAGATCTATGGAGTCTTAAGTGATAATGATGATATAGAAAATAAGACTTAATATCCTTCATGTTAAAAATGTGGTAAGAGTCACCAAGAAGGATATATTAATGTTAATTAGATATTTTTTAGGTGTGGAATGTGAGGGCATATAGATTCACGTTTTAAAAGAAAAACGAAGCATCTTATTAAAAATATGTAGGTAAAATATGTGTTTCTTAATTGTACCTAAGATATTATGGTATACACCTCACTTGAAAAATATATCTTAGCTTATGAATATATTTTAGTTACCCCTAACTAATTTTATTATTGTGATATAATTAAAATTATGATGATGATATTTATTTAATTTGGGAGATAATTTCACACCATAAGATTTAACATTATATATTTTCTTTTAAAACAGAATATTTTTAATAACTTTCGTCACACACAAGACCGAACCAAAATGAATAGTAGAAAATTACATAATCATTAAAATGTATCCACTAAACTGGTGGATAAATTTAAAGGAAAAATAATTATGAAATATATGTATAAATAAAATTAATTCTCATTATTAATACAAGGAATTGATTGAAATTAAATAGTGTAGCTAAATTACTAATAAGACTAATTTATGATTTAAAATGTAACCTTTCTAAAAATTGGATTTTTTTTAAGAATATATATATTTTATGTAAAAAATATTTTGTTGATATGAATGTTATATTAACACAAATTTTATGATCAATTAATAGGAAATAAGAATAAGAGTAGTTAATATTTTCAAATGGTTATTTTCTTATGAAAAGAATTTCATTATATTATTATGATTCTATATATAATTTAAATAAAAAATTATATAATTTTAATTTGAAAAAATAAAATTATTTTTTTGATTAATAATTTGAAGATCAGTTTATCATGATTTTTTTTGGTATTTTTTGAAATAGAATAATTTTAGGCGAATAGTAAAAATATATTTTTTATCAAAACTGTAAATTTTATGACCATTCCATAGGTGGTTTGTGCTATACCTTTCGAAGTCTTCAAGTTTTATGTGCAAATTCCACCAATACCCATGAACGGGGTATTGTGTGTTTACTTTTTTGACCCTGTAGTTTTTCTTGCCTTGCTTTTACGCTTGTGTAGAGGTAATTTGATCATGTTTGTGGATAATTGCTATGCTTGGATGTTTTTCCCATGACTTGTTCTTATTACGACATTTGGGTCTTGTTAGCCTTAGGCCGTTATACCTGTTTTCCATACCTTGTGACTGTAGGATGGAATGATATTCTCGACCTACTTGTTTTATTGTAGACTGGTTAGCCAAGTAGCTCCATAGGTGTACTTTGGCCTTATTTCATTATTACGCACTGACTGGCATGGGACCATGAGAACCTTATGCTATAGACTATAAGTGATAGACCGAGTGAGCTTCCCAGAGAGTCTTGAATATTATAGACCATAGGAGGGTAGACCGAGTGAGCTTCCTCTGAGAGTCTTGAACATTATAGATTACAGGGGATAGACCGAGTAAGCTTCACAAAGAGTCTTGGATATTATAGACTACAGGAGGGATGACCGAGTGATCTTCCTCAGAGAGTCTTTACCTTGTTTAATTTTCTTTATAACCTTTCCAGGATAGAGAAGGAATTGACTAAGCAATCTTCCTTAGAGATTCTGTGATATACCTGATACTATAGGAGGAATTGACCGAGTGAGCTTCCTTAGAGATTTTCTAGACCACGGGGCTATAAGTGGGTTAGACCGTGTGATCTTCCTCAGAGAGTCCTTGACTACCCTAGACTATAAGGGGAATTGACCGAGCGAGCTTCCCAATAGAGTCTTATAATTTTTAATGACCAAACTAGAGGGGTTAGGCTGAGTGCACTGCCCAGAGGGTTATCGGTACTTCTTGGATAGGACCAGAGGGGTTGGCTTCAAGTACTTCCTAGAGGGGTTCCTGTTGTGGTTAGCTATTTGCTTCTCTGATGCTTTTTGTTCTGTGGATTTGATTTATTCTTTATATCATGCTATTTAATATTACTGTTTACTTCTTATTGTACTATTACCTGTCATATACTCATTGACTATTAGGCATAGGTCTTCGGGTGGTTTCCTACTGGGATTTTAGTCTCACACCCTATTTGGGCCATGCTTTTGGGCCCACAAAGACTATGTTGTTGCAGGTAATGACAAGGGAAAGCCCCCTTCGACCGTTGCTAATTGATTTCCTTGGAGCAGGAGAGCACGAGACCAAGCCGAGGCATGCGATGGTGAGGAGTTACTTTTTGTCTTTCTTTTGTATTTTGGTTTAGTATTGTATTCAGCATTGTGACTTTTTGGCTTCTTCCTAGAGATATGTATCATGCATCAGTTCATATATATACATGTGTGCTCCAGTTGTTTATTATTTTAGTCTTCCGCTGTTTATTGTTGTTGGATAATTACTGCTTCTGCTATTGTATGCTTTGTTTACTACTACTCCGTACTATTCCAATGAAGGTATAGTTTCCCCACTATCACACCCAAGGCCCTCGCCGCTAGTCGGCAGCCTCTGGCATTTGGGGAAATGTGCTTGAGGCCATGTGAGCAACTGGGTACGGGGCACCGCTGGGTGGCTTTCGGAACTGGGACGTTACAAAGTGGTATCAAAGGAATTATTTTCTCTTGATTTACTGTTTGGAGCCTTTAGCGAGGGATAGGATAGATTTGGTATTTGGTAATAATATTTGCCCAGGAGTATCTAACCAGTGTATTTGGAAAATCCAATCTACCTCATTTATTGCAATTTTCTTGTTTTGAGATTTTAGGGTTGATATGATTTCACTTAGAGTGATTAAAATTCCTTGTGTTGTTATTGTTGTGCTATTGCGGTTCTATTTCTGTCGCAACCCGATGAGATGAGGCTATGCCATCTCATGCATCATATAGGCACTTGTTAGAAATCACACACCATGCATTCTTTCCATGCCATCTAGGGTGCATTAAAAATTGCATGTTATTGTGATAGACGTTGTGTAGATTATGCATGATGTTGTGATAGATGCTTTGATATAATATTAGCAGTTTGATAGAGAAATTGTTTGTATTGTAACTTTACTTAAATGAATGCCAAATTTTTATTCTTGAGGTGTCATGGGCCCTCATGAATCAGAGTTTGGTGGATCATTGACTTGTTTCCCTTGAATTTGATATGTAGGCGATGTAAAGCTTTGATTTGCTGGGAGTATGGGCCCCCACAGATCGGAATTTGTAACCTCTATGTTTGTTTTTTTTGTGTTTTCTGGGATTTGGTGTAGTTTCTAAGTTACTGCCTGGAAAAACCCAGAATACACAGCCTGTACTTGACTACATGCCGTGTAGGGTTAAACCGTGTCACTGACTGTGTGAGCAGAAACATGGGGTGGTGAAAAAGTTTTCAGGAACACGCTGTGTACGGTAGTTACACGCCGTGTAGTAGTGAGCCGTGTACCCAGCCGTGTAACTAACAACACGGGTCGGGGAAGCTCGTGTAGTACACACGGTGTTTGGTATGAACATGCCGTGTAGCCTTAATCTAGGTACCTGGCCGTGTCACGAACAACACGGGATGGTGTTAGCACTCCTATACACGATGTGTTTGTTCGTAACACGCCATGTAAGAGTCAGTCGTGTAGCTGACCGTGTAACTAACAGCACGGGCCGTTGAAACCTTGTCTAGTACACGCTGTTTCCTTAGTGAACATGTCGTGTAGTCTAGGGTTAGGAGGAATATGTGGGTTAGCTGTGTAAAGTGACTCAGGAAGGGGAGTGGAGTTCAAGTACATGCTGTGTGTGGGGAAAACACGCCTTGTAGTCGAGGGTGTTACACGACCAGAGGTGGCAGAGGTATACACCCATGTGTCTGGATTAAGAGGACAAACCGTGTAGTTTTCTACATGCCGTGTAGCCGTGTTTTTTAGAACCTGTTTGTTCTTTTACCCAATTACCTTTTTGTGCTCTTGTGTTCTCTATCCTTGATAACCCTTATCTAAGGTGTGCTTTTGATCTTTCAGAGCTATTTCTCCGAGACGTCCTCTGGTTGTACGTCAGCTTCCAAACGGCGATCAGACCCCGGATATGGCCGATCAGGGATCTCCTGCAGATCCTCCTGCAGATCCTCCTACATATCCTCTTGTTGTGCTAGGCTTGTCACCCACAGTTATAACTGTTGCAGGCACAGATGCACAGTTCAGGGTGGACTTCCAGAGGATGATGCATACCTTTCAGGGAGCGTTGCCTCATACCCCGTCGATGGCTGCGTTGATGCAGGTTTTCCAGCAGCAACATCTTCGTACTTTCTTAGGTGATGGAGGACCCCAGGCTGCAGAGTCATGGATAGAGGCCTTTTTGAAAATCTTCAAGCACCTGGAGATACCTCCAGAGAAAAGAGTAAATCTTGCTACTTATATGCTCCAAGACACCGCCAAAAGGTGGTGGTAGGTGATCTCATAGTCAGGGCACCGGCAGAGTATGACTTGGGATGAGTTTCGGCGCATCTTCTACAATTAATTTTAGCTGGAGACCTTGAGGGCCGACCGAGCCTGGGAGTTTGTGAGTCTCGAGCAAGGTACTCTTTTTGTTATGGACTAATCACCTCATTTTACCGAGCTGCAGCTCTTCACACCGATTCCAGTAAGGGAGGAGTTGTTATTTGCTAAGAAGTTTGAGTATGATCTCATGCAGGAGATCCATTCCCAGGTGAATATCTTCAGGTTGACTTTGATATCATCTATCGTCAACCAGGCGCTGATAACCGAGCATAATCTGAGACATTATGGAGCAGTGAGCCAGGGTGGTTCTACATGCAGAGTCAGTGTTCCTCCTACTGATAGCAGGAAGCATCATAGGGAGTCTTCTTGAGGAGATCAGGGTAGATAGAATGTATCTTCGGGCAGCCAGGTAGTATGATACCAGTGCGGTAGGAGTGGGAATACTAGCCCTCAGTGTCAGAGAGACCCAATGGAGTGCCGATCGTGTGGAAAGATGGGCCATATTCAACGTTTTTGTCAGATCTTCTCGCCTACAGCTGGTGGTAAGGGTTCTTCTATGACCCCGCATATAGGAGATGTATCACATGTTTCTCACCAGTCTTGGAACTGGAGTTCTTCCGGCAATTCGGGCTGAGGTGAAGGTCGCGGCCATGGTGGTCAGCCACTAGGTTACTAGTGATAGCAGAGTGGATCAACTCAGAGTGGTCATCTAGGGGCGCAGGGCCTCGGTACAGGCTAGACTTTCACCGTGGAACATGCCTATCATGTGCAGGATCCTGACCCTTCTACAGTTTGAGGTACGATCTTAGTAGCTTCAGTTTTATCTTCAACACTTTTCGATACAGGTGCCTCACATAGTTTTATATCTATTACTATTGTGGAGACCCTTGAGCTCTGTATCTTTTCATCTTCCAACATGTTGACTCTTGATACACCGTTGGGAATGAGGACGTCTAGCATACGTCAGTGCAGAGAGATCCCTCTTGTGGTTGCATGGTGTCACTTCTTATGGGACATCTATGTCATAGAGATGACATGCTATGATTTCATTCTCGGTATGGACTGGTTAGTCCCCTTCCAGGCAGTCGTACATTGCTATCTCCACAGGGTGAGTTTCATATCACCAGAGGGAGGATCTTTTCTTTATAGAGGTGAGTGGGATGTTCATGCTGGTAGAGCTGGACCAAAGCATCATGGGCTCTGAGGAGTTCCAGCCCAGATTTCCACTATTTATCTGGATGACCAGGGACTTTACAATTAGACTTTCCTCCGGTGGTGGATCATTTCAGGGATGTCTTTCCAGAGGACTTTTCAGGTTTGCCTTCGGAGCATGAGGTAGACTTCTCGATTCAGCTCGTGCCAGGAGCGAAACCGGTGTCCATTACTCCTTATAGGATGGCTACACCTGAGTTGTAGGAGCTCAAGAAGCAGTTGGAGTAGTTTTAGGAAATGGGTTTCATCTGACCCAGTACTTCTCCTTGGGGTTCGCCTATCCTGTTTACAAAGAAGGCAGATGGCACCCTTAGGCTTTGCATGGATTATCAGAAGCTGAACCATTTGACGGTCAAGAACTGATATCCATTATCGAGGATCGAGGACCTTTTTGATCAGCTTCGAGGATCCCAGGTTTTCTCGAAGATCGATTTGAGGTCCGATTATCATCAGTTGCACGTTAGACCATCAGATATACCTCTTACAGCCTTCAGGAGCAGGTATGGTCTTTACGAGTATACAGTCATTCCATTCAGCCTCATGAATGCGCCAGCAGTTTTTATGGCACTGATGAACCAAGTGTTACATCCATACTTGGATTCCTCTGTGGTGGTTTTAGTGGGCGAGATCTTAGTGTACTCTCACACTCAACACGGCCATGCCACCCATCATGATATCGTTCTGAGTACACTAATAGAGCATCAGTTATATGCTAAGCTCTCGAAATGCCACTTTTGGATGGATTAGATTCACTTCTTGGGTCATGTTATCTCAGAGAAAGGAGTATGAATAGACCCAGAGAAAGTGAGAGCTTTAGTTTCCTGGGAGAATCCGTAGAATATATTTGAGGTGAAGAGTTTTTAGGGAAGGCTGGATACTACAAGCATTTAATATAAGACTTTTCCTTCCTTGTAGCACCGCTGACAGTTTTGACCAAGAAAGGTGTGAAGTTCTTAGGGTTAGATTCCTGCGAGTCATCCTTTCAGGAGCTGAAAGGGAGATTGACATCAGCACCGATACTAGTATTCCAAGAGATGGGAAAGATCTATAAAGTCTATTGTGATGCTTCAGGTGTCATATTGGGAGCTATGCTTATGCCGAGAGATGGAGTCGTTGCACATGGGTCTCAGCAGTTGAGACCGCACGAGAGGAACTACCCGATGCACAATCTGGAGTTGGCAGCTATTGTTCATGCCATATGCAGTTAGAGACATTACCTTCTAGGAGAGAACTTTGTGGTTTTCAATGACCACAAGATTCTCAAATACATCTTCACAAAGCGTGATCCGAATCCGAGACAACCTAGGTAGGTTGAGTATCTTCAGTCCTTCGACTTTGAGCTTTCATATATGCTAGGAAAGGGCAATGCAGTGGCTGATGCGTTGAGTAGGAGAACTCAAATTCAGGCAGTTTAGGAGGCCAGTAGTGAGTGGCAGCTTAAGGATCTATTCTCCGAGATGCATTTTGAGGTGCATGACAAACAGGGGAAGAATTTCCTATCTTTTTTAGATGTTACCTCTAACCTTCTTGATTGAGTGATGATGAGGCATATATTAGAATCAGAAGGCCTAGTCCTGCGGGAGAGTGTGTCAAGAGAGGATCCTCTTCCTGGGTGGACAGTGGGTGAAGATGAGATCTTGCGTTTCCAGGGACGCGTATGAGTGCCTGTAGACATACATGAGGAACTGATGTGGGATTTTCATTCATCAGTTTGGGCAGTTCATCCTAGAATCACCAAGATGTATCGTGTTCTACACCACCAGTACTGGTGGTTAGATATGAAGAGAGATGT
The DNA here is from genome assembly GCA_963277665.1 of Viscum album. Lineage (NCBI taxonomy): Eukaryota > Viridiplantae > Streptophyta > Magnoliopsida > Santalales > Viscaceae > Viscum > Viscum album. Next base: position 1,087,246,845 of record OY728130.1, on the reverse strand, counting down.
TACTGGGTTCGTCATAAGATGTTCTACTTGTCAGCAGGTGAAAGTGTGGCATCGGCGACCTGCATGCCTTTTATAGTAGTTACCCATCCCTATATGGAAGTGGAACGATGTTGCGATGGACTTCATGACCGGGTTACTGAGGTCACCTCGAGGGAGTGATGCTGTTTGGGTAGTCAGTGATAGGATTACGAAGGTTTCTCACTTCTTGTCGATCAAGGAGACATTCAATGTTGATGAGCTGGGGCGGTTGTGTATATGAGAGACTGTATGGATTCATGGAGTTCCATGCTCCATTGTTTTAGAAAGGGATGCATGTTTTACTTCTTAGTTCTTATAGGGGGATTCAAAAGGCTTTGGGTACACATGTACTTTTGAGTATAGCAGACCATCCCCAGACAGATGGCCAGTCCGAGCGTACGATCCAGGTGCTTTAGGTTATGATCTGAGCTTGAATTATAGACTTTGGAGGTTCTTAGGAGAAGCATATTTCTCTTGTTGAGTTTTCCTATAACAACAGTTTTCAGGCGACTATTCAGATGGAACCTTACGAGGATTTGTACGATAGGCCATGCCGATCACCTTTGTGCTGGCTGGAGGCAGGAGAGGCAGCTTTGCTGAGACCTCATCTTGTTCAAGAGACCTCAGAGAAGATAGTGTTGATTCATAAGAGGATGTCAACAACACAGTCATGACAGAAGTCTTATGTTGATCAGTGGAGACGACATCTAGAGTTCGAGGTCGGGGATCGGGTTTTCCTTCGTGTTGCACCAAGGATGGGACACAAGAGGATTCAGAGATAGGGTAATCTCTCACCATGGTACGTCAGACCATTTTAGGTGTTGGAGAGAGTTGGGACTATTTTCTATTAGTTTCGGTTACCTCAGAGGTACCGGGCTATTCACGAAGTCTTCCATGTCTCTCAGCTCCGACAATATTTTTCAAACCTGTCTCATGTCTTCCAACCCAAGGAGGTTGAGCTTGAAGAGAATGCGTCATTTGAGGAGCATCCTATCCAGATAGTCGATCGCAGTACGAAGATTCTCTGTGGCCGGTCTGTTCCTCTGGTACGGGTACTATGGCAGCATGGGAGAGTACATGACGATACCTGGGAGAGGGAGGTCGATGTACGATCGCAGTGGCCGGAGCTATTCGAGGGTTCTTCTTCTAAGCCTCACTAGGGTAATTCAGGGAAAAATTTCTTTAAGTGGGGAAGTTTGTAAGAACCTGGAACTTCATTTCAGGTATGTTTTTCCTTTTCTGGTCATTTTTGAGAAAAAAAGGAAAATCTTGAAATTTTCAAAGTACACGCCATGTACTTTATAAGTACACACAGTGTAATTTGATATAGTGCCAGGCCGTGTGCTGGTCGTGTTCGTGCCACACACATGGTGTGTAGGGGCAATGTAGAGGCTGCTTAAAGCAGAGTATGGAAAGGCCAAGTTTTGGGGTGTACCCCATAAGTACACGCTGTGTAGTTTCTTTTTTTTCATTAAAAGGACCGGGGTCACGCCTAATCAACGGAAACACCTTCTTCCATAGGTTCCTCGACTGAGAGCGACCCATACGGTTGTGAACATCCTCCGATCCCTCGATCCTCGATCTGTTTACTGAATCGATCGTCGTCGATTGCGTTGGAACCACATCGGTGATCTCTTCCTTCTTCTTGAGTTTCATTCCATGATTTTCCCTCCTTTTCATGTTATCATGGGTTGAACATTTCGTGCGTTTTCATAGATCTACGAAGTTATAAGAAGAATAAAGCCACGTGGTTCTAGTATTTTGATCTCCTAGCATCATGGTAGGTGGTTTGTGCCTTACCTTTCGATGTCATTGAGTTTTATGTGAAAATTCCACCAATACCCGTGAACGGGGTATTGTGTGTTTACTTTTTTGACCCTGTTGTTTTTCCTTCCTTGGTTGTATGCTAGTGTAGAGGTAATTTGATCATGTCTGTGGATAATTTCTATGCCTGGATGTTTTTTCCATGCCTTTTTCTTGTTACGACCTTTGGGTCCTGTTAGCCTTTGGCCATTATACCAGTTTTCCATACCTTATGAGTGTAGGATGGAATGATATTATCGACCTGCTTGTTTTTTTGTAGACTGGTTAGACAAGTAGTTCTGTAGGTGTACTTTGGCCTTATAGCATTATTATGCACTGACTAGAACGAGACCGTGAGAACCTGGTGCTATAGACTATAATGGATAGACTCAGTGATCTTAACAAAGAGTCTTAGATATTATAGACTACATGAGGGTAGACCGAGTGAGCTTCCTCAGAGAGTCTTGGACATTATAGACAACATGGGATAGATAGAGTGAGCTTCCCAGAGATTCTTGGATATTATAGTCTACAGGAGGGTAGACCGAGTGAGCTTCCTCAGAGAGTCTCTACCTTGTTTTATTTTCCTTAAAACCCTTCCAGGCTAGAGAAGGAATTTACTGAGCGAGCTTCCTTAGAGAGCACGTGCTAGACCTGAGACTATAGGAGGAATTCACCGAGCAATCTTCCTCAGATTGTTTCTAGAGCTTGGGGCTATAAGAGGGTTAGAGCGTGCGATCTTCCTCAGAGAGTCCCTGACTACCCTAGACTATAAGGGGAATTTACCGAGTGAGCTTCCCTAGAGAGTCTTATAATTTCATATGACCAAACCAGAGGGGTTAGGCTGAGTTTACTGCCCAGAGGGTTGTTGGTACTTCTTGGATAGGACTAGAGGGGTTGGCTGTGAGTACTTCGCAGAGGGGTTCCTATTATGGTTAGCTGTCTGGTTCTCTGCTGCTTGTTGTTCTGTGGATTTGATTCCGGCTGTATACCATGCTGTTTACATGTACTATTTACTGCTTACTGTACTATTACCTTTCATATACACACTGACTGTTAGGCACCGATCTTCGGGTGGTTGCATACTGGGATTTTAGTCTCACACACTATTTGGGTCATGCTTTTGGGGCCAAGTAGACTATTTTATTGCAGGTATAGACAAGGGAAAGCACCCTTCTACTTCTAGTACTGGATTTCCTTGGAGTAGGAGAGAATGGGACCAAGTTGAGGCTTGCAATGTTGAGGAGTTTCTTTCTGTGTAATGCCCCGACATGAGTTACCCAGAGTTGGTGCATTATTACATAACATTGGCATGATCACAAGAACGATCAAATCTTGAAAGCCCGATTAGTTTAGTATCCTATGAATAAATAGATACATTCATAAATTTTACATTTCATCATAAAGTGAAAACTACAACAACATCTTGTCTCCACACTCATATTCCCTTATTCTATCCATGCAGTTCATTCATAAAATACTTCTCCATATCTTGGGAAAAATAAAACATTGAAATGATTGAGCTCAAATGCCCTGTAAGGATAACAATATAGCAGAAACATTCATAAATAAGCATAAACATTTATGACAATGTATAACTAAAACAGAATCCTTTTAAACATGAACATTAGAATAATATGGAAAAGATAAAATGAAATAATTCCATTTACTTATTCACATGGATATTCTACTAGTCGAATAATCACATGCAATATCAATAACCACTTTCATAACGACGGAATGTATAATGCTATACTATCATAACCACATAGTCAAGGCCTTGTGTCAAGACTACAAATAAGATTTTTTCAAGGCCTTGTGCCAAGACACTAGTTTGTCTCATGAGACCTACCGATGCATCGAGGAGCTATAACGGGCTCCACCAGTCACATATTAAGTCCAATGCATTCCTCATATGAATAGGTTTAAACATAACATAAACATTCAAATTAAAACTAGAATACGAAATGTCAATACTTTCACCATAAACCATGAATGGTATGAAAATAACACATCCAAAGTCAAACATATCACAAAACCTTCAATACAATATGGATGTTTTGTATCATAATAATAAACTTCAAATAAGGTTAAAATCCATCAAAGGATGTTGACATAGATGAAATCAAAACTATTAGAGAGAAATATCTCTGTTTTTGAAATCATGTAAAAGTATCATAATTATAAAATAAAACATTTACTTTGAAAATATTCTTATAAGATTTTAAGGTAAGCTTCAACAATTTTATAAAGGCGGAAAATAGCCGCACCCGCCGTATAAGTAAAAAAAACATTCTTACCTTAATTCTGTCGAAAAGGTTAAAAAGGACCTTGTTTGGAAAACGATAGAAAGATTACTTTATAAAAATCTTATAGAAATTCAAAAAAGGATATATATGACTTTAACCTATAGTCTGTAAAATATTAAGAATGATTTGAAATGAATTTTTAAGAAACATGGATGTGGATGATAAAGAGGTCCCAGTAGATAATTACGTATAAACAACCTCGGATAAAGAAGAGATTGTGAAATAAACCCTTACCTTGTACTTTTCCTTGGTTGAGGGTAGGTTAACCTCCTGTATAATAGTGAACTAATTGTTATTAAATTATACAAGAATCATATAAAGTAATATGATATCATATATGATCTTTTAACATTGATTTGTTAATAATATCTTAGTATTATCATCATTTTGGGTGTTAACTTACTCATTTTCTTTTATATGTTTTGTTAGGTAAGACGTGTTTGTTATGGATAGGTTGTATCTTATTCATATAAAGAATTATATCAAGTCCTTAAAAATTATTTTCAATAATCAAATGACAATTATACTTTAATGGATACGATAGGGAATGAATCTCATCAAGTTTGTGGAGACGGTAGTCCGTACGTACGCACGAGGAACAATATCATTATTTTGATATTAAAATAATATATAATAGGATGTAATATAATATATAAAGAATCATTATCATGTTATATTTATTATTTACATGAATTGAACATCATTATTATACCCATCCAAATAATAATGTATTGAATAACAATTACACCACGACGTGGAGACGGTAAGCCATACGTACGCATGTATGGTGACATGTCATTCAAAAGATGGATAGAATACTAAATATGGTTGTACCGTATTTATAATAACCTCAAAGTATATATAATATACTGGAGTTATTATTTTACAATGGAAATAACAATTAAAGAAGAAGTTGAAGAAGAAAGGAACTTGAAATACGGTGGTGAAAACATTCCCTCTTCTTCGAGTTCTTCCTTTTGATTTGATCAAAAGGGCTCCATAGGATGAATTTATGATCAAACTAAAGCCTCTAGGATGAAGTGAGGGAAGTTAAGAGAATAATTTTTTAGGGTGTGGACGAATCAAAAAGCTTTGAAGGTGTGAATAATTGGTTAGAAGTGGTGTCCTTTTATAAGGTGGAGGAGGGGCTCTTTAGAAAAAACATAAAGTATTAATTTATAATAATTTCATATTAGGTTTCTAATGGCTCCAAAGTGGATTATTAATGGTATGAGGTTGGGATGGGTCGAAATACCTTCAACCAATAGATTTTATACATGTTTGGATAACTATATTAACCTTATATTTTAGTTTTAACTCTTAGTTAATTAGTTTGACATTTACCATGTCACTTTGTATTTTTATATTATATAGTTAATAAACTTACTATATACATCCTAGAGACCCCCAATTTGCCTATTAATGATACAAATATCATGATATAAGTCTTTTGGCCGAACCATATATTTTTAGGAATTTAATATGAATTAATAATAAAATATTTTCTTTAAAAACTCTTTTATGTCAATTTTGACACTATTTGGTATTTGATTTTTGTGAAAATTATAACAGCATGATTACTTAGAGAGAACATTTTTATTTAAATAATAACATGTCATATTATTATATAAAATTCGTCGACTTTATTAAAAGTCTCAAATTTTATTTATTTGGATATTTATAATATCAATTTTTTTAATATTTCACTAATAAGGTAATTACTGCATCATCATTGTGTCATAAATAAATTAAATTATTTAATGTCTAAAAATTATAAATAAAATACCATTATGTAGGAAATAGTTTTATATTTTTAATAAATATTTGTAGTCAAATTTTTCTTATGTATAATCCTATATTAAAAATGTTTTAGTTATTAAACTTTGATTTTAACTCTTTTAACTGTTTTTTGAATTAAATAATAATAAATGTCCTAATCTAATCCAAGTGGACCTAAATGATAATATTTTATTTTTAAGTTTGTTTGTGGTCGAGATAAACTTGTACAATAGAATTAGGACATGTGTTAGTGTAATATTAATATCATGTTTACCCTTAATTACTCTATTTACTTTTAACTGTGGTAAATAAAAGTAAAACGTTACTATTCACTAAAAATTATTTTTATCTTATTGAACCACATTTTAAAACTTGATATTAACTGTGTCTCTCGGATTTTCAAAATTCCACTCACATAAGTGGTAAAATTATGTTTTATGTAAATTTCCAAATTCTCCTAGGAGGTGGGTAAAAGACGGTGAAAAGTTCAATAAACTTTTTATAAATCTAAAATTATTCTAAACTAACTCCAATGAATTAAATTAAACTTATATAGGTATTATTTATCTATTTTGACCTTAATTAAATTTAAATAAAATAAATAATTATTTAAATAAAAAATTCAGGTTTAAACTATAACTCAATGTTTTTTCACTATTCATCAAAAAAATTGAATGTTTTCAGAAAAATACTAAAAATTCACCCTAGGCTATTCTCGATATTCCTAATCCAAAAATGAACTAAATTTTGAATGATAAAGTTTATAAAATTTCAAAAAGTGGGTATTATTATTCATAATGGCTAGTTTGATTGGTTGTGGTGTGTGTTAGAAATCAAAGTTGTGTATAACACAAGCTACTGTATTATTCAAAGAGAAGCGTATCGTGGAAGATTGCGGTGTTACATTCTCCCCTCCTTCAAATAATTTCATCCTCGGTATTTCTAGAATAATAACGCATGAAAAGACTCGTGTGGTTCTTCATCATATGTTCCTCGAGTTCCCACATTGCCTCTTCCATCTTATTGTTTCTCTATAGAACTTTTACTAGACGAGTCTTCTAGTTTCTCAGCACTTGTTCTCTGGTATCAAGAATTCTGATGGGATCTTCGCAATAAGACAGACCGGGTTCTAGTTCTAATACTTAATAACTTCGTACATGCGTTGGGTCAGGCATGTATTTTCTCAACAGTGATACGCGAAACACATCATGAACTTTTGAGAGATTTGGCGGCATTGCCAAACGGTAAGCTATAGACCGAATTCATTCAAGAATTTTGAATGGTCCGATGTACCTGGGACTCAGTTTACCTTTCTTACCAAAACATATAACTCCCTTCCATGGAGATAACTTCAAGAAAACATGATCCCCTACCCGAAATTCCAAATCCTTCCTTTGGTTGTCAGCATTGCTCTTCTGCCTACTTTGAGCTTCTTTGATGTGGTTTTGGATTACCTTTACCTTTTTCCATCGTTTCCTCCACCAGTTCTGGGCCTACAAGTTTTCTTTCACCAACGTCATCCCAACAGGTTGGTGTGCGACATCTATTTCCATATAACGCTTCATATGGTGTCATCCGAATACTTGAATGGAATCTATTGTTATAGGAAAATTCTACCAGAGGTAAAATTAATCCCATATACCCTGAAAGTTAAGTGAGCATGATCTCAACATGTCTTCTAAGGTTTTAATAGTCCGTTCTGATTGCCCATCTATTTGAGGGTCGTAGGCAGTGCTCAAATGAAGTTCAGTATCCAAGGCCTTATGAAGACTCTTCGAGAATCTTGAAGTAAAACCAGGATCACAATCAGAAACAATCGATAGGGGTCCTCCATGAAGTCTCACAACATCATTAATATATATTCTTTCTAGACATTCCAGTGGTATATATTCTCTTATAGCAAGAAAATGTGATGTCTTGGTAAGACGATCAACAATAACCCATATGGCATCATTCCTTTTATGAGTCTTTGGTTTCCCCATGACAAAGTCCATCGTAATATTTTCCCATTTCCACTATGGTATGGGAAGAGTTTGTATGACTCCTCCAGGATGTTGCCTTCCAGATTTCACATGTTGACAAACCATACATCTTGACATAAAATCAGCAATCTCCCTCTTCATGTTTCCACACCAAAAATGTTCCTTCAAATATCTATACATTTTGGTGCTCCCAGGGTGTATAGGGAAATTGGATCTATGAGCATCATCTAAAAATTCCCTTTTTAGATCAGGTATATCGGGAACACAAAGTCTCTTCTTGAATTTCAAAATTCCTTCTTCATACACAAATTCTATCAATCTCCCATCATTCAAAACATTAATCTTCTTTTGAAATTATTCATCATAGGTCTAAGAACTCTTAATCATTTCAAGTAAAGATGGTTTGGAAACCATTTGAAAAAGAATTGATGTTTCACCTTCCATGGTGATTCCCATATCCAACTTTACTAGATCCATGAAAATAGGATCCCTCTCAATTATCATCTTGTTCAAAAATCCATGATATTTTCTACTCCAATCATCTGCCACCTTATTTACCTTCCCCGGGTGGTAGTGTATCGTGAAATCATAATCCTTGAGTAGTTCAAGACACCTCCTTTGCCTCATGTTGAGATCTTTCTGTGAGAAAATATACTTCAAACTCTTGTGATTAGTATAAATCTCACATTTTTCACCATAGAGATATTGTCTCCATATCTTCAATGAAAAGATTACAACAGCTAACTCAAGATCATGAGTAGGATAGTTTTTCTTGTGAATTTTTAGCAATCATGATTCATAGGAAATAAATCTATCATTATGCATAAGGACACAACCAAGGACATTCTTCGATGCATCACTATAAATAAATAACCCATCATTCCCTGGTGGTAGAGTCAATATAGGAGCATTGACTAATATTTTCGTCAGTTCATTGAAACATTTTTCACACTCTTTTTTCCAAACAAATTTAACCCCTTTACGTGTGAGCTTTGTTAATGGGTTAGCCAACCGGGCAAAATTCTGGATGAAACATCAATAATAACATTCTAAACCAATAAAACTACATACCTCAGTTATAATCGTCGGTCCAGGCCATTATTGGATTTCCTTAGTCTTAGAAGGATCAACAGAGATTCCATCTTTAGATACAATATGGCCAAGAAAAGAAATCTCCTGAAGCCAGAATTCACACTTTCTAAACATTCCATATAATTCATGTCTTCTCAGAGTCTTCAGGATAATGCTCAAGTGATTTTCATGATCTTCATAGCCTTTGGAGTATACCAAGATATCATCAATAAATACCACCCCAAAATCATCGAGATATTCTTTGAAAAATATATTCATTGGATCCCTGAATACAGAGGGTGCATCAGTCATCCCTAAAGGCATGACTGTAAACTCATAATTCCCATACCTGGTTCGAAATGCTATCTTCGGAATGTCTTCCTTATTCACACACAATTGATGGTGTCCAGATCAAAGGTCAATAATTAAAAAGTCTTGAGCTCTATGCAGTTGTTCAAATAAGTCATCAATGTGAGGTAGGGGATACTTTTTATTTATTGTTATAGCATTGATTTCCCTGTAGTCGATACGTAACCTCATAGATCCATCATTATTTTTTTAAAAAAGAACAGGGGCTCCCCATGGAGAAACACTAGGGCGAATAAATCCATTATTACTCAATTCCTCTAGTTGTTTTTTTAGTTCAACTAATTCCACAATGTCCATTATATAAGGGGTCTTCGATATGGGCCTTGAACTGTGAATTAAATCAATGGAAAACTCAACTCCCCATTATAGAGGATGTCGAGGTAAATCTTCTGGAAACACTTCAACATATTCTATCACAATAGGTACATCCTCTATTTTAACATTCCTTTTCTCACCCATATTTATTTTATTCTCTTCTCCCCCTATAATTGAATTTAGTTGAGCTACTGGGGGTGGATCTAGATAAGAATCAGGTGGTGATTATTCTGCTCTAAAGATAAGGTGTTCCTTATCATCATCATAAAAAATCGTAACCTACTTCTTCTTACAAATAAATTTTCACATCATGGTCTATAATCCAATCCATACCAAGGATTATATCAAATTCAGTCATGGGTATGATGATGAGATCATCAGATAAAGAACATTTATATGACCTAATGGGAACAGATCCACAGAACTTTGTAGCAATGATACTTCCCTGAGGGGTTTTGACTAACAACTCCCTCATTTAATCAAATTGGAAATATATAATTTTCTTAGAAAACTGGGAAGATATGAAACAATGTGATGATCCAGAATCAAATAAAGCATTTTCTAAACTTGAGGAAACCATTAAATTACCTGCCACCATGTCTTTCAGAGCTTCTACCTCAGCAGTAGTAATAAAATAAGCTTCTGCATGATCCTTTTGCCTTTTTCTAAGGTAAGTTACCCTAGTTCATAGTACATTCATTTTCATAATGTCTCATCTCCCTACAATTATAGCACTGAACATTGGTAGCTTCTTTCTTCCCTTTGCAATCACGAGCTTGGTGGCCTTTTTCACCACACTTATAACACACACCCATTCCATTCAAGCAAGTACCGGTGTGTTTCTTACTACATTTAATACAAGATGGATATTCATCTTTTCCCTTCTTCCCCTTATTTCCATTCCCATATTGATCAGCAGATCTCTTCTTCTCATGCTTTTCTTTAAAGTCGTAAGATTTATAGAATTATTTTTCTATCTTAATAGAAAATGAGACAATATCTTCATATGACGATAAGGATTGTGAGACTAATGCTGGATGAAGAAATGGGTTTAACCCAGAAAAGAAACGATCAATCTTACTTCTTGGGTTACATATATAATATTTATCATACCATGATAACCTTGTAAAGTTAGCCTCATACTTTGTGACATTCTCATCATCCTTTTGCCTCAGACTCAGAAATTTCCTTTCCATATCAGCTCGGTGGTCACGAGGTAAGAATTTTTCTAAAAACAGATCTTAGAACTCCCTCCATTCCATATTTGACACTTCATCATCTTCCTTTGTATTTTGAATCAATGACTTCCATTGATCAGCATCTCTAGTGAGGCGATAAACTTCCATGATAATGTTTTCCCTTTCACTACTCCCCAAAGCCTGAAATATTTTCTCTAGGGAACTTATCCATTGCTCTGATACTAAGGTATTTTTACTCTCATTTAATGTTGATGGTTGTTTCCTCATGAAGCGGTATAACATTGATCCTCCACACTGCGGATCAGGGTGCTCCATACGGGTAAGGTTATTATTTATAACCTGAGTGAGTTGTCCCAGTAAAGTGATTAGCTGATCAACACTAGTTGCATCACTAGCTCCACTACAATTATCTTGAGCAGGAGGGAAATCCCTACATGGAGTGCGTGCATTGATACAGTTTTCATTCTTTCCACTAGGCACCATTTATAAACAATGGCCTAAAATAGATCAGTTTATGAATCAAAATACATAATTCAATACTTGTAAAACACTGAACATAAATTAAACTATTTATGGATATAATTCATAATCATAAAAATGTTTTCTTTGAGGAAGTATATACTCATAAACCCTTCACAATGGTTTGTAAAGAAAATGAGAATTATCCTAAGAATATCCTCCGGGAGTGTCGTAACCAAGAGTGCATCAAGTCCCGTTGTCGTGCACCAGTTCCCATTCGAGTCTAGCTTAAAGCGGTGTTTTTAGGTTTTACCCCTATGTACATCTGTTCTAGAGCCACCTCTACCTTCTCATATCCAAATAGGGATGTATTCCTTGGAAAACTCATAAAATATCTACAATTCCAAAATCCTAGGATATTTTTCAATACTAATCCTCAAAGTCCATTTTAGATCTATGTGCTCTAATCAGAGTTTATCAAAATCTAGCTTATAAAGTTTGTACTAAACTTCCTCTGATACCTACTATAATTCCCTAACCCCAGTTACCCAGAGTTGGGGCATTATTACATAGCATTGTCAGGATAACAAGAAATATCAAATCTCGAAATACCGATTAGTTTAGTAGCCTTGGAATAACTAGATACATTCATAAAGTTTACATTACATCACAAAGTGAAAACTACAACAACATCTTGTCTCCACCCTCATATCCACTTATACTATACCTGAAGGTCATCCATAAAATACTTCGTCACATCCTAGGAAAAATAAAACATTGAAAGGGGTGAACTCAAATGCCCAGTAAGGATAATAATATAGCAAAATCGTTCATAAATAATCATAAAAATTTAAGGCAGTGTATAAATAAAACAAAATCCTTTTAAACTTGAACTTTAGAATAATATGGAAAAAATTAAATGAAATAAATCCATTCACTTATTCAGATGGACATTCTACTAGTCGAATAATCACCTGCAATATCAATAACCACTTTCATAATGAAAGAATGCGTAATGCCAGACTATCATAACCACATAGTCAAAGACTTGTGCTAAGAATATAAATCAAATTTTGTCAAGGCCTCGTTCCAAGACACTAGTTGGTCTCATGAGACCTACCGATGCATCGAGGAGCTATATCAGGCTCCACCCATCACATATTAGGTCCAATGCATTCCTCATATGAATAGGTTTAAACATAACATAAACATTCGTATTAAAACTAGAATATGAAATGTCAATAAATTCTCCATAAACCATGAATGGTATGAAAATAACACATCCACAGTCAAACATATAACAAAACTTTCAATACAATATGGAAGTTTTGTATCATAATAATAAACTTCAAGTAAGCTTAAAATCCATCAAAGGATGTTGACATAGATGAAATCAAAACTATTTGAGAGAAATAGCTCTTTTTTTGAAATCATTTAAAAGTATCATAATTATAAAATAAAACATTTACTTTGAAAATATTCTTATAATCATGTATGGGAATATTCGATGATTTTATAACTGCAGAAAATAGCCGCACCCGCCATATTAGTTAAAAAAACATTTTACCTTAATTCTGTCGAAAAGTTTAAAAAGGACCTTGTTTGGAAAACAGCAGAAATATTACTTTATAAACATATTATAAAAAGTCAAAAAGGGTATATATGACTTTTACCCATAGTATGTAAAATATTAATAATTATTTGAAATACATTTTTATGAAACATGGATGAGGACGACAAAGAGGTCCCAATAGATAATTACGTATAAACAATCTCGGATAATGAAGAGATTGTGAAATATACCCTTATATTGTACATTTCCCTGGTTGAGTGTAGGTTAACCGCCTATATAATGGTGAAATAATTGTTATTAAATTATAAAATAATCATATAAATTAATATGATATCATATATGATCTTTTAACATTGATTTGTTAATAATTTCTTAGTATTATAATCGTTTCAGGTGTTAACTTACACGTTTTCTTTTATATATTTTGTTACATAGGACATGTTTCTTATGGATAGGTTGTATCTTATTCATATACCAAATTATATCAAGTTCTTGAACATTATTTTTAATCATCAAATGAAAATTATACTTGAATGGATACGATGGGGAATGAATCTCATCACGTTCGTGGAGACGGTAGTCCGTACGTACGCACAAGCAACAATATCATTCTTTTGATTTTAAAATAATATATAATTATATGTTATAACATATATACAGAATAATTATCATGTTATATTTATTATTTATGTGAATTTGACATCATTATTATACCCATCCAAATAATAATGTTTAAATAACAATTACACCATGACGTGGAGACGGTAAGCCATACATACGAATGTATGATGACATTTCATTCAATGGATGGATAGAAGACTGAATACGGTTGTACCATATTTATAATAACATAAAAGTATATATAACATACTGGAGTTATTATTTTAGAATTGAATTAACAATGAAAGAGGAAGTTGAAGAAGAAAGGAACTTGAAATATGGTGGTGAAAACATTACCTCTTCTTCGGGGTCTTCCTTCTGATTTGATCAAAAGAGCTCCATAGGTTGGCATTATGATCAAAATAAGGCCTCTGGGTTGAAGTGAGGGAAGGTGAGAGAATATTTTGGAAGTTTTTTTCCGAACCAAAAGGCTTTGATGGTGTGAATAATTGGTTAGAAGTGGTGTCTTTTTATAAGGGGGAGGATGGGCTCTTTAGGAAAAACTAAAAGTATTAATTTATAATAAATTAATATTCGGTTTATAAAGGCTAGAAAGTGGATTATTCAAAGTCTATGGTGTTTATGTGTCTAAATACTTTCAAAAAATAGATTTTAGAAAGGTTTGGGTCACTATATCAACCTTAGATTCTAGTTTTAACTCTTAGTTAATTAGTTTGACATTTACCATGTCACTTTGTTTTTTTTTATTGTATAGTTAATAAACATACTATATACATCCAAGAGACCCCCAAGTAGTACATTAATGATAAAAATATCATTATATAATTCCTTTTTATTAACCGTATATTTTTAAGAATTTAATATAAATTAATAATATAATATTTGTTTTAAAAACTCTTTTATGTCAATTTTGACACTATTTGATATTTGATATTTGTGAAAATTATAATAGTATGATTATTTCTAAATACTATTTTTATGTCAATACTATCATATCATATTATGCTATAAAATTCGTGTAATTCATTAAAGGTCTAAAATTATATTTATTTGGATATTTATAATATCAATTATTTTAATATTTCACTAATAAGATAATTACTGCATCATCATTGTGTCATAAAGAAATTAAATTATTTAATGTCTAAAAATTATAAATAACATACCACTATGTAGGAAATAGTTTCATCTTTCTAATTAATATTTATAATCAAATTTATCTTTTGTATAATCTTATATTAAAAATGTTTTATCTATTAAACTTTGATTTTATCTATTTTAACTCTTCTTTGAATTAAATAATAATAAATGTCCTAATCTAATCCAAGTGGACCTGAATGATAATATTTTTTTCCTAAGGTTGTTTTTGGTTTGGATAAACTTGTCCAATAGAATGAAGACATGTTTTAGGGTAATATTAATATCATTTTTACCCTTAATTATCCTATTTACTTTTAACCGTGGTAAATAAAAGTAAAAAATTACTATTCACAAAAAATTAATTTTATCTTATTGAACCACATTTTACTCCTTTATATAAACCGTGTCACTCGTATTTTATAAATTCCACTCACAGAAGCGGTAAAATTACGTTTTATGTGATTTTCCAAATTCTCCTTGGAGGTGGGTAAAAGACGGTGAAAAATTCAATAAACATTTTATATGTCTAAAATTATTCTAAACTAACTCCAATGAAATACATTGAACTTATATAGGTATTATATATCTATTTTGACCTTAATTAAATTTAAATAAAATAAATACTTATTTAAATAAAATATTCGGTTTTAAACTATAACTCAGTGTTTTTTCACTATTCATCAAAAATTGAATGTTTTCAGAGAAATACCAAAAATTTACCCGAGGATAATTTCGATATTCTGAATCCAAAAATGAAGTCCATTTTGAAAGATAAAATTTATAAAATTTCAAAAAGTGGGTATCACTATTCATAACGGCTAGTTTGATTGGTTTTGGTGTGTGTTGGAACTTGAAGTTGCGTACAACACACGCTACTGTATTATTTAAAGAGAAGCGTACCGTGGAAGCTTGGGGTGTTACATTTTGTCTTTCTTTTGTATTTTGGTTTATTATTGTATTCATCATTGTAACTTGTTGGCTGCTTCTTAGACATATGTATCGTGCATCATTTCATATATATACATGTGTACTCCAGTTGTTTATTGTTTTAGTCTCCCGCTGTTTATTATTGTTGGATAATTACTACTTCCACTATTGTATTCATTGTTTACTTCCACTGTGTACTCTGCCAATGAGACCATAGTTTCCCCACTATCACACCCAAGTCCCTTGCGACTAGTCAGTAGCCTCCGGCGTTTGGGGAAATGCGCTTGAGGCCATGTGACCAACCAGGTACGGGGCGCCTCTGGGTGGCTTCCGGAACCGGGACGTTACACATCATATATTTATTAATAATCAATTAATTTAATTTTATAATATTATAATTTCATTAAAAAATTTAAGATAATTTTGAACTTTTTTATGGTTCATTTTCATTAAAAACTGAAAAGAATATATTTTAATGTTTTTTTATGTGAACACATCTTTCCACAATTTTTTCATGCTCTTTGAAACTAACTCTCAAAACATTCTTGTTTTTAAAATAAATCATAATTTTCTATGTTTCATAAAAAAAATTAATTTTTTTTGAAAATGTCTTAGATATTCTGAGTTTCCAATGTTATTTTTCTAATTCTCAGAAAGTTTTTATTACCTAAACCAACATATTTTAACATATTTCAGGCTTGATATAAGATATTATTCAAATGTTACAAATATATTTTTTCTCTATATTGATTATGAAATTTTATTTTCTGTCATAGGAGTGATCTATCACTTCATTATTCTTTTTTAATCATCCAATATTAATTGGTATAAGGTTTCTTTCAATTCCTTTCTTTTGTGAATATAATGTTTTCAATTGATTTGATTGAATGGTGTTCACCTAGAAGATGTAGGTTGATTTTTTGGGTACATTATTTAATAATTAGTATATATTTATCTATATGTTGAAAATTCTATATACTTAATTGAATATGTGTTCTCTACCATGAATTCACAATGGGGTTGTACAATATAACAATTTCTAGTTAGGGGCATCGTAGGGATAACATAGGGATCATGACATGAATTTTGACTTCTCTACCTAGGCATTTTGGTCATCTTCATTGGATTTAAATCCACAGGGCCCATGTTCCAAAAGAATTCACGTTCCTTCAAGACACTAGGATATAGATTCTTGTTTATAGTTACCTCTTATCCCCAGTTTAAAAGATGGGTTTATTTTATAAAAAATGAAGGGGGCGCTGCCCGCTGTCTATTTAAAAAAACCATCCCATGGGTTTCCCTTGTTTATTTATGTATTTATAAAGTATATCCGTATATTATTGCACTTTAAATAGATATTAAACACATTTAATTTCCACGTGTTCTTGATGATATGATGATGATTGATTTTATGTGAAAACCAATAAAATGTACACATAAAGCATAGAAGGGTGTGACCTGATTGTAATCCAATACATTATGTAAAAAATTAACTTCTAGATATGAAATGCTTATGAAACATTGGAATTATACTTTTTTAATGGTTTATAATATATCAGGGAATGACCTTTTTAACATTCACTTATGACAACATAGGTATTAACATTACTGATATGATTATGATGCCATGTACTATGTTATCGTCATGATCTTTTGATTTCAATATCATATGATTACTCTTCCCTTATGCTAAAATATTTATTTGATCACTTTTGAATTATTATCCATGTGTTATTGGGTACGATTTCTCTATTATGTGTTCTTATACCTTGATTATATTATCATACCCACATGCTCATCTTATGTTCTCTTATGATCATTGGTTATTACCACTGATTTTTACCTTTACTATGGGATTGAGTTCACCCCTTATGTTTATATTTCCTAGGATATGAATAAATGTAATATATAATATATTTCTAGAATATTAAATTGTGAGGTGGTTTGGGGGAAATATTTAAGGGTTGTTATAGATTAATAATATTATTATATAGTGGAAAAAATATCCATTAGTTTAAAAGAAAAGGGGTTTTTAGTTATTATTTTTCAAAATTATCCAAAAATATAAAACTATAATGTGTTAGGAATATATATATTGTAATATTTTATTTAAATCTTAAAATTATGAGAGCCTCACATCTATGGGTATATATAGTTTTTTTAGAGTAGGGTTTAGATAACTTTAGAGGTTAAGATGTTATTATTTAAGGATAAAATAAGTGTGGTGGTTACTATTATAGGTTTTTATGTCTAAGTTTGATTATAATTTCAAAGGTATAGATAACCCTTTTATTTAGTTGAGTTAATATTGTATATTTTATGATTTTTGGGGAATATGATTAGATAAAGTTATATAAATCTCTTGGGATGAGTTTATGTAAAAGAAAATCTCTTAATGGTTTTAGAATTATGGAATTTCATGTCTGTTGAAAACTATGTTCACATCATGATACTGAAAAGTGTATACAATTGTGGAAAATATAGACCTAGGGGTAATTGCCATAAAAATTGTGGTTGAGTACCAGCTCGATCTTCACTAGGTGAATGTTTAGTGGTCCTAAGACTACATAGCTAGTTAGACCCTCCTAGGGGACATGTTTTTGAAATTCACATGCTCTTTACAAACCATTATGAGATATTTGAATTTATCTAGGTTAGAGAATCTAATATAGTAATTACCATGTATAACATAAATTAAAACATATAAGTTCATAATTTATTATATATATTAATATATATGTGATTTTAAGGATAATGGGTATGTTTAATTTTGAGGGAATATATTTCAATGATTTTTATCATTAGAAGATTGTTATAATGTCCATGGTAAATATGAACTTCTATTTTTGAGGATTAGGGTAATTAAAGAACAAAACCTAGAGAAACATAGGTTCAACAAAGAGTGATATAGCATAAATTGAAAATAATTGTAATCCAACATGATGCTTCCATAAAATAGGACATCTTAAGGTTGAATTTTTAATAATTATATTAGGATTCAAATTATTTATCACCCATGTCAACTCTATAGTTTTGTAATGTATGAATCTATGATGAACTAAGTTATTAATATAAATGATGAAAAATTAGGTGATGGTAATAATGAGAAATCAAATAGGAAAATAACTTAAGTGGGAACACTATGATTATGACGAACCAACTATCGATAATTATTTGTAACAATATGAATATAGTTTAGTTTCCAAACACACAAAAAATAAGAGATATATGGAGTCTTAAGTGATAACGATGATAGAGAAAAGAATATTTAATATCGTTCATGTTAAAAATGTGGTAAGAGTCACCAAGGAGAATATTTTAATGTTAATGAGATATTTTTTTGGTGTGGAATGTGAGGGCATAGAGAATCAAGTTTGAAAATAAAAAATAAATCACTTTGTTAACAATATGTATGTAAAATATGTGTTTCTTAATTGTACCTAAGATATTATGGTATACACCTCTTTTGAAAAATATATCTTAGGTTATAACTATATTTTAGTAACCCCTAACTCATTTTATTATTGTGATATAATTAAAATTATGATGATGAAATTTATTTAATGTGGGAGATAATTTCACACCACAGGATTTTACAATATATATTTTCATTTAAAACAGAATCTTTTAAGTAGCATTCTTCACTCATAAGACCGAACCAAAAAGAATAGTAGAAAATTACATAATCATTAAAATGTATCCAATAAAATGGTGGATAATTGTAGAGGAAATATAATTATGAAATATATGTATAAAAAAAATAATTATCATTATTAATACTAGGAATTGATTAAAATTAAATAGTGTAGCTAAATAGCTAATAAGACTAATTTATGCTTTAAAATGTAACCTTTCTAAAAATTGGTTATTTTTTTTTTGTTTTTAAGAAAATAAATTTATTATGTATAAAATATGTTGTTGATATGAATGTTATATTAACACTAATTTATTTATCAATTAATAGGAAATAAGAATAAGAGTTGTTAATATTTTTAAAGGGTTATTTTCCTATGAAAAGAATTTCATTATATTTTTATGTTTCTATATATAATTTAAATCATAAATTATATAATTTTAATTTGAAAAATTAAATTTATTCTTTTGATTCATAATTTGAAGATCAGTTTAACATGATTTTTTTATTTTTTTGAAATATATTATTTTTAGGTGAATTGTGAAAATACATTTTTTATCAAAACTATAAATTTTATTACCATTCCATTATGTATTAAATAACTAAATGATTATAAAACTATTTAATTTATGAAATATGTATTTAATTATTTTAATTCTAAATTATTAAAATAATATTCTTAAATTAAAAAAGTCATTTTAACATTGTTCCAAATTATATAATAATTTATAATACGTCTAATTTTTTTGTATTTTCTTTTCATTAAATATAATTTTTTGTAAAACTAGATTTCTGATTTCTTTTAAAAAAATAATTTTTATTTTTTTATAATAATCTAATTTATATCATGAGAAAATACATTGGTAATTTTATCTTAAATAAATATTTTACGCTTAAAAATAATCTTTTTCTAGACATGAATTTTTACACATTACATAGGTTAATGTTAAAATTAATTTTTTATACACATAAAAAATTTTCATGATAAACATGATTTCATATTTTTAAATTGTACTCATAAATTATTTAATAATGTAATTTTTAGTTTTATTCATAAAAAATTAATTCCAAAGGTACAAAACTATTTATCATGGTAAAAGCCAAGTGGGTAAAAATGGTTAATAAATTGTACAAAAGGCCTAACATGATAAAAAATGTTTCTAATTTAGTTTTCATACTTAATCATGACAAAAATTATGTTTAATATATTATGTTAAATTTTTTTATCGTCTTGGCATGTGAAACATTTTCTCTATTTATATTATGGTGAAATATTTACCAAAATACCTTTCTCACCACTTATAAAAGGGGCCTCTCACCAGTCCTTCAAGACTAATAAAAAATTGTGGTTTAAAATTTATAATATTTCATATTTCCACACCCTATAATCATATTTCAATTAATTTACATTATGAACTTAATATTTTGGGTTAATTCCCCCCTTTCTAGGGAGTCCTCCAAGGGAAATCTCAGGTTATCAATGAGAGTAATATTCTTTCTTAAATTAAAAATGTTTTCACGATTAATTTTCCAAGTATAATTAAATAATTATTAAATAATGTAAAAAGTTATTTTTTATACTAAATTTTATAATGTTAAGTTCACAATGATAAAAAACATTTTTTCTTTTCCACTATGAAAAATAAGAATGAAATTCAGACGTTTGTGCGGATTGCCGCCTCCACGAAGTTGTACATCTAATTACTCATTCTATTTATTTGTTATTGATTAATATATCTTAAAATATTTCTGATCAAAATGAAAATATACCATTAATTTATTTATTATTATGAAAAAATTATATTATTCCAAAAGAGACCGATTTCATTACCACACTCATCCATTAATTATAGTATGTTCAAAGATCAGTCAGTCAAACCACCCAATTGATAAATGATATAAAATTATATAATAAGTGAAAAAGAGAAAATAATTACTGATAATATATGATATAAATAGATAAATAATTATATAAATTTGGTTACAAAAAATTTAATATTAATATTAATCTCAGTAATTAAAATACCAACATGTAGTCATTAAAAATCACCAAAACGTGCATATTATCTATTTCATATTTAAGGATCATAACAAAAAATACCAGAGAATGAAATTATTAAATTATAAATATTTTAAATCAGAAATTATAATAACTTTTATGATATGAGAGTGATGAACTTTGGGAGAATAATGGAGAAAACCATTGCTATTATGAAGCTAGTTCTAAACGATCAAATTACTTCATCCCGATATTGAAAATAGATTATAAATAACCAATATAAATGTATTGAATAATTATAAATGATATGTTTAAATGTTTATATAAATTAATAAGGTTATAAAATATATTATTGTGATAGATATATTTTTTATAATGTAGATTCAAGCACTTTGGGGGATGTCAGGAATTACCTTAAGGGTTATTTTTGAATATTTTCATTTCCTGGAGACATATTTGATATTTCAAACCATAATTTAATTTATATGAAACATTAACTAAATTATTTAATTAATTATAATTAATTTCTCTCATTTAATAATATTATAATGTCCAATTCATAACCCTTTTATTTTTTTTGATTATTTTGTTTCCAATACCGTAAGGGCTTATTCCTCAATCTCAATTTCTAACCTTGATTGGTTTTGAATGATAATCCATCACGAGAATTTGTATGCTATTTGTTTCTAAAAATACCATTGTTTTATACTCTAATATTTTTTTGGGTTTTATATGTGTCCAATCTATTTCACTTTCCACCTTGGCACATTATATATCCTTTCTAAAGAAACTGACCCTACCACATATTTTTATTCAAGAATCCCTGTAAGACCCTGATATTTCAATTGTATTTTTATATTAAATTAATATAAAGTTAAATATATTGTGATTTAAGAAACAGTAAAAAATTGAATCATTATAGTTTTATTGAGACAAAATATTTACATTATATAAAAAAATTAAATCATTTTGAAGTCGTTATAATAAATCAATAATAATACAAATACAATTGGAATGAATACAAAAAATATATATAATTACCTAAAGATTATAATATTTTTCACTATGTTTTCCCATAAATATCATAATCCCAATCACATGTACATATAAAAGTGTAAGAATTACGACTATTGTTTGCATGATGGGAGAGAAGAAATGAGATTTCATCTCAATTTTCAATTAATTGAGACATATTTTTTTATTAGGAAGCTATTTTATTTTATGTGTTGTATATAAATCCCCTTTTATGTATTTAATATGAATATATATTTATTCATAGTATTTAATGTTTTATTTTAAGATTACTATTTTCAGTTTTAGAATTAAAAAGTTACCAAAGAGGTTTGAATTTATTTTTACAGTCTCATTTTTAGGGTTTCTTGTATTCTCATTGAAGTAATATAATAATATATCCATTATAAAAACCATATATATAATTATCCTATAAATATTTATGTATTTTCCATTTTTATTCCAAATTGTACTCTTTTTTGAACTTGAGTCAAACATTGTAACTTTTAAAAGAAAATTATATGTTATTTATATTCTTGATTGGGATGTTTTCTTCTATATCCATATATATATGTTAACTTATTTTAGAAATTCCCGTTATATTTTATTAAATTATTTCTTAAAGAAATAATATGTCTTATTTTAATTACATTACATTATTTTCAAATAATATTTCCAAAGTTCCCTAAAAGTTGAATTTATGACATTCTAATAAAAAATTCAAAAGGTATGTTTATTTTTAACAAATACAACATCAAAATATTTTCCCACTGCCATATTTATTTTATGATATTTATCTTATTAAAAAAGATTCCAATGTTTTAATGTATAAAATTATTAAATGAAATTATATTTCACATGTTTTTATTCAACTTTATTATATTCTCCAAAATATGTTATTTTACATCAAAACTTATATTTTGGATGAATTTATGGTCATATTTTATATATTATTAATTTTTTTCTCATAAACTTTCACATTAAACATTTTCTTTCTTGTGGCCAATGAAGATATCATTTATCATGAATATCTATATTTGTTTCATTATGGATATGATTATTTAGTAAACTCTAAACCATTTTTATATACTATGTTTTATTGTGACAATTATTTTTTTGAATGGTTAAATAATAATATTTTATATTATTTACACAATAATGATATTTATTGATAAGGAATATTGTTTATGAGTTAAATTGATCCTTAAATATTTAAGGAATGTGTTGGACACGAAGTTATATGTGGGGATCATTTATAGATAGCTTCTGGATATGTTGGTAAGTCTCATGTGATAAATCAGTCAATTAGCCTTACTAAATGGGATTTTGATGTATACCTTACCATCGATTAAAGTAT
This sequence comes from Viscum album, assembly GCA_963277665.1. Lineage (NCBI taxonomy): Eukaryota > Viridiplantae > Streptophyta > Magnoliopsida > Santalales > Viscaceae > Viscum > Viscum album. The sequence continues at coordinate 1,087,223,279 of OY728130.1, read as the reverse complement.
CCATTCACAAGGTCGTGATGGTAATAATTCTTGATGTATTTGATCATTACATCCAACATTTTTAATTTTAGTCATTGAGAATTAATTTATTATTATACATGATTTTATTATAGTGAAAATATTCATTGATGCATTTCCTACTCAAGTTATTGATTAAATGGAATGTGTTTTCATTTATTTACTGTTCCTAATTTATTATAGATTATAAAATTGGGATATATTCTATTTTATGCAATCCTTACTAAGTGTTTGAGCTCATCCTTATTTTTTACCTTTCCCGATGATATGAAGAACGAATATTTGAATGTGTTTCAAGAATACATATTATATTACTTTTTAATATTTTATATTTTATACCCAATATAAAATGGTAATCATGTATGTATATTGTTCTTCAAAACTACTATATTGATTTATCCTTGGTGATGTGATCCCTCATATCTTATTCAAATATAAAAAAGTAGACATCGACTTTGGGTTACTGATGTCGGGATGTTTCAGTTGGTATCGAATCAAGTTTAGTATGACCATTGTGAACTAAATTTTGGAAAATACAGATTAAAGAACACACCCCCATGATATATTCTAGGGATATGTATAAGAATATTGAAATATACTAAATAATTACTAAAGTGGTTATTTTTCTTCATTTTAATAGAAAATAAATCCATGTGTGGATACTATAAAATGTATGTCATTGTGTCCCAAATTCATCTTGGGTTAAGAACATTAAATGTGGAAGATTATGTATTAATTTGATCATAATTGGCGCATGATGAGTGGGTCTAGGACATCACAACAAGATAAAAACACCCATGGGATATGTTTGGGTAAATTCACATTTTATTTATGAACTATTGTGATGAATTAGAGGAAACAATCTATGAAAACACATGACATGACCTAATTATATGGGATATACCTAATTTTTCATGGGTTGATAAGTATGAGGTTGATCATAAGTTTAAATGTATAGATACCACTTTTGTAATTTTATGTGATGGTATTTTAAGATTATTAAGGACATTTTTTTGGAATTTATGGAATAAAACAATTTATTTTACTGTGTGTTTTAGTGAAAAAGATATTTCGAGAAGAATGATTTTATATTTTTTGGATGTATTTTTTTGTAGTGGTTTTTTGGTTATTTATATTATTTTGTGGAAAATATTGGCATATTATGGAGAATATATGATTAAGATATATACATTTTGGTATGAGCATAATTTTGTTTGGATAAAAATGTTAAGTTGATATTAGAATAACATATAGTCAAATCATTATAATCATTAAGTTTTATCATTGTTGGAAATATTTCAAACAGTTTTAAAGTTAGATACTTATAGAATGATTCAAGTTTATCTTTGGGTGTTATTGTTGAGGTTTTTGAGATTAATGTAGTATTTATTTATATGAAGGTTTATTCATATTGGATATTTTCCCAAATTATGAAAATAACTTTTTTGACTAATAGATAAGAATATGATAAATAAATTTTCATCCTATTGTCAATATTATGATATGTTAGGAGTTGAATTTACTGATTTATACATTAAAATTTTATTTTAAATATTCTTTTATTTGAGTAAGATATGATATAGAAGTGAAATCAAATCGAATCACAAATAAAGAGAGATATATCAATTTTGTAGTGAAAATATTCAAGTATGGATACAATCAACATCAAATTATAACGAACCATATAACATTTTTTGAGATAAAATAGTTATAGTTATGGTAAAAAAAATTAATACATTATGAGGATATTATAATAATAAATAGAAATAAAAAAATTATAATAAATTCAATAATATATAAAAATTCCTTTATAAAATAACATTTATCCCTCTAGTCTACCACAAATAGAAAAACCTCAATCACAACTATTGAAAAAAGTCAAATAATTAGAACTATTTCAAGCATGATGAGAGAGAAATAAGGAGTTTTCATCTCAATATGCATTTCATTGAGATTTGTTTTTATTTTGTACCTATTTATTATTAGGAGGTCTGTACATCTCCCCTTTTATATATTTAACACAAACCACAATTGTTTAAGGATATTTAATATTTTATTTCATGTTTACTCTTTTAAGGGTTATAATTTAAAAGTTACCAATGTGGTAGGTAATAATTATTAAAATATCATTTTTCACGATTTCTTATATTGTAATTAAGGGAATCCTATTATCCATCCTACATAAAACATATATATTACTTTCATTTTTATATTTTAGGTATTTCTATGTTTTATTCCATCTTTTACTCTATTTTTCGTTTGAACCAAGAAAATAAATATTTAACAAAAGTTATAATTTTATTTTAATTAATCATTAGGAATAATTTCTTGTTTAAAAATATTTTTTTTAAAAATATTTTAGGAAATAACATTATATTCAATTAAATAATTAGATAAGAAATAATATGTCATCATTGAATTCCTTTAAATGGTTTGAAAAGAATCATTCCAATGTTTTATGAAAGTGTCACGTTCATATGTCTTTTTAAAAAATCATAAGGAATTTTTATTTTTAATATATATAATATTAATGTATTTTTCAACCACCATAACCATTTAATGTGATTTATATTTTCCTATAAGTTTCCCAAGTTTTCATAAGGAAAATCCATTAATGTTTTTAATTGTTTTTCTCCCATATATTCTATTCTCCAAAGGACATTATTATATTATAAAACTTAAAATTTTAATGAATTAATAGTAATATTTTATCTCTTATTTATTTTGTGTTCATAAACATTATATTGAAATATTGACTTTATCGGGCTCATCATCCATTGGAAATTAAATTTACCTTCTATGCCCACATTCTTTGTATCATGGATATGGATATTTCTTAAACCGTAGACTATTTCAACATAAAGTGTATTATTATGAATGTTATTTGACTAACTAGAGATATCTTAAAATTCCGTAGTGTATAACCAGTATATATTTTTATCAATATAGAATATTTTATATGAATTAAGTTTATCATTCATTAAATGAGGAATGCATTGGACATGCAGTTATGGGTAGGGCCTGATTATGGATATCCTCTCAATGCATTGATATGTCTCATTAGAAAAACCAAATGGCTAGCCTTATTAAATAGTTTTTTTGGAAAAACCCACCCATAAATTAAACAATCATGGCCCAAGGACATGATGGTTACTATTCATGATGTCATAGATCATGAATCCCATAATTATTATTTTTCTTCCTTTAGAAAATAATTATTATTTTCCATGATATTATTACATTGATATTATTCATGGGCACATTTTATGCTCAAGTTATTTGTTAAATGAAATGTGTTTTTATTTATTTAAATTTCCATATTTATTATTTCTTCTTTACTCATGATAGCTTTAACTATACACAACCCTTTATAAACATTTAATCTTAAACTTGTTTTTTTCCTTTACCCAGGATATGAAGAGTGAATTGTTTAATGATTATCAAGGATGAAAATTATTTTCTTTTACTATATTCTATATTTTATTTATAATGTAAAATGGAAATAGTATATTTATATATATGTATATATATATATGATTCATCAATACGAATGAACCGATCAATCTTTCATGATTGATCCCTTATACCTTATTCCAAATTAATAATGTAGGCACTAGATCTGAGTTACTGGTGTTGGGGTGTTACAATCTACCTCTTCCATGAATGTATTCATTAGTTCATATTATCAATCTCCATATATTAGCATTAATAATTGATTATGGTCATTTTATACTAATTTTAATTTCATTAGAATGTTTTAATGGCATTTTTATCATTTTCTACATGGGTCATTTCCATCAAAATGTGAAAATAATCTATTTTTAATGTTTTACACGGAAACACATATTTATACCATTTTTCATTATTATATGAAACATCATATCTACACTTTATTGGTTTCTAAATCAATTTTCCAATTCTCCTAGAAACATTTATTCTCACTTATATAAAAATCATTTAATATATTTTATTTTTGATCAAGGATATTATTAATAAATTACCATCATATTTCATTTCACCAGTTAACATTTGAAATTTTATTTTCTATCATAGGAGTGATCCAACACTATATTTTAATTACCTAAGTATCCAATAATAATATTAATTAATTTTCATCCAATTCATTTCCCTTGTGAATACAATGTTTTCCATTTCCTTAATTGAAGGGTGTTCACCATGATTCAATACGTCGATTGATTGGGAAAATTAATGACTAAAACATATTACCTTTATCAATATATTGTAAATACCAAATTATTTACTAAATGGTATCTATATATAATGTTATTTAGCATCATTGGATACCCATTTTATTATATGGGTTTATCACGTTTATTGATGGGATTTTTAATTTTTTTCCTAACATAATTTCTTTTGAAATTGATATGAAACACATTTTATTTTCAACTGTTCTTTATGATACGATGATTATTTATTTTATGTGACACACATATAAAATTTAGATGAAAATTATGGAAGGGTTCACCTTTATAGTGATCCAATGCATTGGGTAAAGAATTAGCCACTAGATATTACATGTTTATATAATCCAATGGTGTCACTTGATAATTTTTTACGATACACTAGTGAAAAACCTTGGTAATATGATTTTACAAAACATTAGTGATGAAATTTGGTGACATTCTTATGACGTCATATATTATGTAGTTGTTAAAATATTTTGATTCCAAGATCCTTTGATAACTAATCAATTTTTATAAAAGATTCATTTGATTATTATTATATTAGGATCCATGTTCTATTTTCTATGTTTTTACTATTACTTATACATTTACATTGATTATATTATCATACCAACACACTCATATTATGGTCACTTATGGTCTATGATTATTACCACTTATGATTATCCTTACAGAGAATTTGAGCTCATGCCTTTCATATGTTTCCATTTCACATGTTTATGAAGAAAATTAATAGACAATATATATCTAGAAGAGTATATTGTATGGAGAGTTTTTTTGAGATATTGTATAATTATTATGGCTTAAGAAATTTCTTATATATTAGGAATTTACATTAGTTAAAAAATAAATTGATTTTCTTAGTTATCTTTTGTCCTAATTCCCTATAAATTCAAACCCAAAAGATATTAGAAATGTAAGTAATGAATTATTTAGTTTATATCATGTTATAATGATATGGTCATTCCCATGAAGCTATACATATATTATCCACCATCTTACCCTTCAATATATTGAAAAATGATAAGGTTGCTCATGCATACATGTGGATTACCACATCTAAAAAGTGATGTGATTCATTTATTATTTCCACCTTACATGGTTAGTAATAGGGATGACTTTAATTAAAAAAATGAAATTTATAATGTTATTATTTTTCTATAATGTTAAAATTTTATCTACATTATTTATTTCTTATCCATTATAAAAATCATAATGTTATTCTTGTGTACATACAGACTACCATCTACATGAAGTGATGTGCTTCATATTTCACGACCATCATTCATTAAAGGTTAAAAAAGTATATTTCATGTTTAAAAATGATACTTTTAATATATTTACATTTTTCACATAATAGTACCATGACCACTTTTACCATGGTTAACACAGTAATGAAAATTTTGGATATTATGTACTAAAAGAACTAAAAAAGTACAATATAAATTTAATAGACATAGTAACAAAATAAATCATGATAATAAAATAAATAAAAGGAATAATAGTGAAGGAATAAACACGAAAAGGTATATAATAATGTATATAATCAATAATCACTTCCTATTCAATTTATATGACAAGATGCTTTGTGCATCGAGTATTGGGACCCTATTTTTGAAACATGGATGGATATATTTTCATGAATGGTCTTTGTACTTCAATTTCTCACATGAAAAGAATATCTTTTTTTAGGTCTGGTTTTGCCTTAATGAGATCAATTGAGTCCTTTGGATTCTGATGATTTTTCATGACATTACCATGACAATGAAGACTCTTATTCATCTAGATAAGGAGACTGAAGATGTCTGATTTGGCCACTTTTCTAGGATGTTAGTGGAGACTGACCTTAGCACCATTTTGAGTGAAACAGTAACCCTTTCTACTCCCTCTGAGAAAATTGATATTGGTGTTGAGTATGAAAGGAATACCCTTTTCTGTAATGAATGTATGACTATTGGGGACTCTTTAATGAAATTCCAGAGTAATGTTTTAGGTGACTAATATGGGATGAGAGGCCATATAACCAATCATTTTAAAAATAAATCGAATTTGAATGGTTTAGATTTACCAAATACCACTACTCATGATGGTGTTTTACTTAAATAACCAGCTCCCATTGAGGGTGGTGTATTGATTAATGGGAAATATGATTCACAAGTGTCCCAGATGGAAGGAAAATAACTATCGATGGATGCATCTCTTGAGAGGGTTCATAGTAGTACTTCTAATACCCATTTTCATTTGGTTAAAAAAGTTATGTTAGTTGATAATATGATCCCTAAGTACTCTCATGTAGATGTTTCCTATCAGAATGATGAATAGAAACATGTTGGATTTCATCAGGAAATCCATAATATTTTTCAATCATATAAAATATTAGAGACATGGGGGAATGTAAGTAGCCTTATTCGGGTTCCAAACAGTGGTGGGAATTCCTCATACAAGTATTAAATCTTATGTGGAAAGTTGAATACGACTGATATTGAGGGTTTCACCTCTATTCCCTCAAAGAGGAGACCACTCAAGTATTATTCTAATCATCCTTGGAATTAATGTGTCTACCAGATCATCCTCTAAGGTATTATGGATTTCATATTCTATTATCCTTGGAATTCTTAATCGAGACAAGTCTCAATATGAGTGGGAGTCTGTTGGTGACTATGATTATGATAATGATATAGAGTACAATGATATTTATTTTTTTTGGTGGATGAGGGAATTTATTCCTGTTTGAACCCATTCCCGAATTTTATATTCATTTTCTTTATTTTTAATAAATATTCAAGATATTTTCTTCTGGATGGAATTTTACGGTATTAAATCAATAATTTTTTTTATTCTGGAATGTGAATGATTTTTATGGAATGTAAGGTTATGAGGTAAGATATTTTTTTAAAACATGGTATGGAATATTTCAAATGTATTATATTCCATGAATATGTTCATTTTAATGTTTAAATTATTTTATTATTTATAATTTAATGGTATGTTTAATTTATTTTAATATTAATTAACTTTATTTACAATGTTTTAAAAAATATTATCTTCAATGTTTTTGGATGGGTTATTTTGATTTTATTCGGAAATCTGAAACAAATATTTATTTTAACATTTATTAAATTAATATATTAATTTCAATAATAGATGTTATTTTCTATCAATCCTGATAAACATGTTCTTTGGTCTTTTTAATGGAGGCCATATTCCTATTTTTTTGATTTTTTGATTTACTGTTTTTTAAAATAAAATTATATTTCTCATTTTATATGTGAAAATTGAAAGTGATTTACATAAGATTTAAAATGTGTTAATGAAGTGATTTATTATAATAGTTGAAATTTTAGATGTTTTTTAGGATAAACTACATAGGAATTATAAATTATGATGGGTGTGTCTAGTGTATATTATTATTATGGGTAATCCTAATGTATTTCTCCAATGCATTAGGTAATGATTTAGTATTTAAAGGAGAAAATAAAGGAGATAATTGGGTAGTATAATCCTAAGAAATTAAATAGGAATCTGTTATTTGAGGAAGGTTTAAACATGAATAAAATAATGTTATGAATATTAGTTTCGTAGAAACATTTTTATTTTTTGAAATTTTATGGAAATATATTTACTTCTTAAGGTATGGAAAGTTTATGAACTTTTAAAGATGAATGGTTAATTTTTCAAAGAATATGTTTCATGTGTTCTTTTATTTTTCATGAGTAATTCATTATTTTCCAATGCTTTATAGGGGTTTTGAAGTTTTTATTTTAGAAATTTTTTATTTTAAAATGTGAAGATGGATTATTTTATATGGTCAATGTTTATTTTGAAACAAGAATCATTTTTATACTTAATGTTATTCAGTCAACTCACATGTTTCCTTTCTTTTAATATCTTTTACGAAGAATTATTTGAATCATCGCAAATTTTCAATTGTTTTTAATAATGATATGAAGTCAACCAATACATTATACAGTTAAAATAATGCAATTTTTTCAATTTCACTTTATAATAGGTATTGTAAAAAAATACAATATTTTATACTCATGTAATAATTTTCTTTAATAAATTTATTGTTTTGGTCCATGAACAAAACACCACCATTTAAAATAAAAAGGATCAGTATAAACATAAATAGAGTTAATTTCTAAATATTTGAATTTTTCCTTAATGGAATAAAAAACATCATTTATAATAAGTTCTTTACATAGTGCAGGAAAATGTCTATTTTTATGAAGACATGTGTTTAGTTTTGTAATGAGTTTTTATAATTCTTTGAAACTATAAACCTGAAATACCATATAAATGTAGGAAATTAGAATCTATATTATAAATCAAGTAATTAAGGGTTTTTATGATATTAGATTCTATAGTTGGTACCAAAGAAAAGTTTTAGATAACTTTATAGGTCAAGAATAATTATATGACCATATTTTAAAATTTTTAGATACCATCATGGGTTAATAAGTCTAAGGTTGATCAATCATTTGAAATCCAAAATATCCCTTTTGAGATTTTATATCATGGTAGTAAAATATGAGTAAGGATATTTTTAGTGACAGTTATTGGGTTTTAGGAAAATTATATGATTGAATTATTTATAACCATTAAGATTATCAAGTTATTTTCGACGAAGAATGATTGGGAAGAATATAATTATAGTGGGGATAACGGGTACATATAAATTCTATGGTTAATACAATATTTAATGATAAGGTAATTATTGTTTTTTTAGGATAAAGGATTATCATATTTTAGGAATATTTAATTATTAAGGTGAATTTTAAATTATGGCATGTATGAGAATTTATTAATCAAATAAATACTGAGTAATATTTTGGAAGAATTTATGGTTTTATTGTGACTTTAGGGTTATTAAATTTATTTATGGGAAATATTAACATATTTTGTAAAATATATGAATATTGAATATATGTTTTTAGTTTGTGACATTATAATTAATTAATGTTATTTAAAGATAAATGTTTTGTTGATCTTGGAGGAATATGTGATCAAATCTTTCTAATATTTGGGTTATAATTTTGATTGATATATTTTGAAGATTTTGGGGGATAGTTATTTATGGAATTATATATGTTGAATTTTGGTAGTTTTTATTTATGTTTTGAAGATATAATTATTATATCATTATATAATAAGTTATTCACACATGTTCTAATCATTTTTTTTAGAAAATTGATAGAAAATGGATGGTTAAATTTTCATCCCTTTGTGGATATTATGATCAATTAAAAGTTAATTTTTTATCTTTGAGATGGAAAATTTCATCATTTATCATTTAAAAAATGAGATCAATCAAAGGTATAAAACTACTCATAAAAAAAATTAATGATCAAATGATGAAAATAAATCAAATATATTTTCCCATATTCTATATATTATTTTTAAAATATTTCCATAGAAAAAAGGATAATAAATTTTTTGAGTCTAATGTTAAAAATATGGCTCAAATATCATGGTGTTATTTTAAAAATTATTTCTCTAATTCAATTCTCATTATAGTAAATGCATGATTCTATAAATGTTTAAAAAGTGATTGGTTCCCTAGTCTAAACCTAGTTGTAAAATTTATTATCAAAAGAAAATATAATCAATATTTCTTTCCACTTACGTATGTTTATATTCCACTCCATGAAATTGATTATCATTTTTTAAACCCCTTTACTAAAATAAAAATAAAAATAGGAGGATGTAGCTTCATTATGAGGGAGAACGCAACAACCTAGGATTTTCGATTATATCCAATTAAATGAATACTATATTTGATAGCATCCAACACATGAACAGTGAGTTTAAATGAATCATGATATACTATAGAAATATTATTATTTAATTATGACACTTATAACCTAGCTATTGGATTGACAGGTATATATATCAGTAATCAAATTATTAATTATATGTATAATATTTTTCTGAATACAAATTTATTGATGAATTCATATGATAAGAATACTCATCATTGAATGATAATAATTAAAAAAAATATAAGGTTAATAATAGTTAAATATTAAAAGGGGCACTTTTCTTTAAAACTGTGTTTTCATTATATTTTATAAGATTTTTTAAAAGATAAAATTTCCTTATTTGGGGTATTAAATTTGTTGAAAATATTCAATAGACATGAAAACTAATGAATAATAATTATTACATTTATTATCTGATTTTTTTAAATGAAGATAACATCTTTTGATTAAAAAAAGTGATATTTTTTGAAAACCTCTTTTTGTGAGAAATGTATTTTTATCACAATAAATTAAATTAATAGCTATTTATTGATAATATATTCAATCATATAAATTAAAAATTATTGAATCATGTTACTAGGAAAAGGAAGATAATATATTTATTTTATGATTCAAAAATTTTACTTTTCAAAAAATGTTTTTTACGTGTTTTATGAATAGAAAATAGAATTATTTTATTATCCTTTTAAAAATTATATTTTATAAAATGAAATTAATTTTTTTATTTAGATTTTTTAATTTTTATTAGGTGGAGTTTTTATTTCTCTAAAACAGTTTATTTTTTTTGTAAATAGTGAAAATATCAATTTTCCAATATCGTTGCATTTATGAGATCATCATGATGTAATATTAATTTAGAAATTATTAAAACCTTTTTATCTACCAAATATATGTTTGAGGAGTAAGATAAATCATTTAAAATTATTATTTTTGATTTTTAATCCCATGCTTTACTTTTTGAAACTAATGTTATATTTTATTCTAATTAAAAAGTAGTTTTGTATCTTTTCATTTAATATTGTTGTTGGAAGGTTATATTCGGTTTTCACTTGGTTATAATGTTAAATAACATTAATTTATTAAATAATAAGTTAATAAATTAATTAGAAGAATCTCTACATAATATTATTTTTCCTAAATAATTATTACATCATTTTACACAAAAAATACATTTTTTCTAAAAATGATTGTAAGAGATAGGTTTTATTATATTAGAATTACTTTATAATAAGTATTTAAATTTAATCATTTATAATTTATTCCATATTTTCAATTTTCATGTTCAAATTTTTTAGTGAGTTCAATTAAACATTTCCCATAACGAATTGTTAGTATGGTAAAAGCTTATAACCATGGTAAGGGTAAAAAGGATTAATGTGGGGGTCAAACAAAGTGGTAAAGATTTAAATATGTTCAAAACATGTATAAATACGGTTGGTTTAGGGAATTAATTCCTTAACCTATCCTATATTTTTAATTTTGTTTCCTTGGTTCCACTTTCAAATGAATTTTATATATTTAATTTTAAAGTTCTTAGTATCTATAAGAGTGTCACTCCTCTCACTTATTAATAGGAATATCCTCACCTCACTTATTCAAACACACTGAGAAATTTCTCTTAACTATTTTCTACCAAAATAAATTCTTTAATATACTCCTCATATCATATAAGTCTTAGTTTCACAAAAATATCAATCCAAGAAGGATTTTTTCATAATTCGGAGTAACATAACCATGGAATAGGAATAAGTCTTAACGACATTATTTCACGTTTATTTCATATTCTACCTCCTTAAAATATGTTATAACAATATAAACATAAAAAATATTTATATTTAATACAATTATATATTTTTATTATTATGAAAAAATATTTTCCAACTTCCTTTCCACTGTATAGAAAATGGTAACTTCTCTCATATGCACATATGGACTACTACCTCTACTAATTGACATTTTTCATTTTTCAGTTTTAAATTAAATGGATTTTTATAAATATTAAATTAATGAATTAATATGATATCTATGAAATTAATATGTTTTTTGAAGATTATATATTATCTACCTTCTTAACCATCTGTCCTTTTGAAAATGATAATGTTTCTCATGCCTACATGTAAACTACCACATGCACGAAGCGATGTGATTAATTTTTCATTTATGAAATATATAACTAGTCATAAGGACGGATTTAATGAATAAATATGTTATTTATAATATTATTATGATTTTATAAAGGTAATCGTTTAAATAATTTAATATTTTTTACATAATATAACCATGACCCCTTTGACCATATTCAATAAACCAAAGTTAATTTTTGAGATTATGAACCTAATGACCTTAAAACATTTGATGTAAACATAACCAAATTAGTAACTAAATAAATCAAGGAAATGAATGAAATAATAAATTAATATTAATGTAATAAAGATGAATATTTTATAAATTAATTAGAAAATTTATATAATTTTATTATTCTGGAAAGTACAATATATACATAGTGAATCCGGACACGAGGTATGCAATTTTTATTTAAAATATTATTTTAAATTCTTTATACTCTTTATTTTACATGTACATGTTATTTTAAAAGTTTCAAAAATATTCTTATTTATAATTAAAAATAGTGATTTAGTATTTTAACCATTTTTACTTTCTTTACAGTGTCTTAAAATGAATCTTTTCAATGTTTTCCTTATGTATTATTTTGGGTTTCTTTGAAAAAGTACAAAAATAATGTTTATTTTAATGTTTACTAACTATCAACATTTCTGTCCTTAAAATTATTTATCCTTTATCAAAAAATACTCTAAATTTTTTCAAGATTTTTCAATGAAGTTCATATTTCAATTTTTCTAATAATTTTATGTTTTAAAATGATTTCAAAATAAAAGTATATTTCGCTTTACTTTTTATAATAATGGAAAGTAATTTTTCCCATAGTTTCAAATGAGTTTGTCAACGGATTTATGATAAAAATGAAATATTTCAAATTGTTTCTTCATTATATGATACTTGGAAATTATAGATGTTGAAAATAGAGCCTGATATAGGTCATATTAGATGTTGATATCAATATAGCTCCCCAATGCATTGAGTAATGATTTAGTTATCAAAGACGAAAATGTGGGAGAAAACTTGATAGGTTACTCATATGGAATTAAATAGGCCTAATTTTTTCTAGCACTATTTAAACATTAGTGAACATGGATTATAAAAATAAATCTCAAAGATACCTATTTTAATATTGATAAGGGTTATAATAGAAATATTTTTATTTCAGGAGGAGAGGAAATTCTATGAAGGTTTAAAGTTGAAATGTTGATTTTTCAAAGAAATGTTTTCATGATTTCAAATAATCATAATGATTACATAATGTTTTTACTATTATTTATATGGGGTTTAAAGGTTTTCATTGAGTAATATTTTATTTTCAAATGTGATTATGAGTCATTTTATATGCTCAATGTTTAATGTGAAAAGGTTGAAGTTTTTCACTAAACGAATGAGTTTACTTTATTTTTAATATCCCTTAATATGGTTTTTTCATACCATGCTTTAAATTTTTTCATAGGGGATAGGATGAATCAAAACATATATTATGGATAACTCTTAATATGGGAATTCATCCTTGAATAAATAAAACATATCATTTATAATAAATTCATATTATTGTGAGAAAAAGATTGATTTTCTAAAGAAATGGTTTCTGATATATAAAAATCTTTTATAATTATCTATAATTCTTATACGAAAATATCTCATAAATCTAATAGTTTTATTGAAATAACAATCATTCCATTTATTCATTACCTTTCATCTTTGAATATTCTATAAATTTTAGATATCATATGTCCTTTCTCTATATCAAAAAGAATTTTCTATTTTTCTATTAGAAAATTACATTTTAATGTCAAGATATTCATCTTTTATCAATTTATTACTTGATAAAAAAATTAAATTTTATGAATAATTTTGTACCTCTATATTAGCTATTTATCTTTCATATCCATATTCTTCCACACTGAAAAAATTATTTTCATATTTCAAAATCTATATATGTATTTGATTCATTAACATTCCTATTTATTATTATCTATTTTCAAAATAAAATTTTATAATTATTTTCTAGAATTTGGTTTCTTTAAAGTGTAAAAAATTATTTTAAAAATATTTCATCTTATTTTCAAACATTTTATATAGTTTCATTCACATTTATTTTACTTTAACCCTTATGTATTTTCAAATGATCCATTATTTCAATGTTTTATTTTAAAATATGTCTTTAAAAATATTGTTTTTACCAATTTAAAATGAATTTGAAAGTGATTTATAAAATTTTTATTTTAACAAAAAAACCTTAAGTAAACTTTTATTGAAATTTCCATTCCTAATTTCTCTCTATTTTTAAATTACCTATCATCAATAAAATTATTTTTCTTGTACCACCCTTTGAATTATCATATTTTATGTATCTTATTGGTGATATAATTTTGTGTGTATTCTAATCCAATTCATCATTTTTTCATATGTTATACCGTACATAAATTTCCCAAAAACCATTTTACATTTATTTCACATTTTGGATATGATTTATGATTGATTTAATGCCACACATGTGTATAGTTTACCATTATATTATGATGGAATTGATATATTTTTTAGAAATTTATATATCATAATATTACTGTAGGACATGGATGATTGGCCCAAGTCCACTATTAAAAGGCGCATGTGTTTAGCACAAGTCCACTATGTTATGAAAATGTGGTTAACCTAGTCCATTAAAATTTTAATATCGTAGTGGTTAACCTTCAAAGATGTTATTATTTTATATGCTTATGTTTGTGTCACATTCCTTTTTTATGCTCCATAGATCATGTTTATTGTATCATATTTCCACATTCTTATGAATCGCTAGGTGTTATAATTTCATGATGACACTTTTATGAAAACATGTCCTTATTCTATTATGTATGTTATTTTTTCATGACTTATGATCATTTATTAGGATTTTATGTTCTTTTTATTTAGGTATGTATTCCACCTTCATCTCATTATCACATTATTATGATACAACCATATATATTTCATTGATGTTTTCTTCCCTTATTGAAAAGTTTACCTCACTCCTTCTTATGTTTTCCATATCTCTAGGAAACTATATGTTGTAATATTCTTGTAGGAATTCATATGTGGAGAATTTTATTGGATATTTTTATGAAATAATTTTTAATTAAATATTTTTATAGCTAATATCTAAATAAAATAAACCATTCGGTTTTTGTATTTGTGTCTTATTTGTGAGATGTAATTTTTAGTCAAGGAAATGATGTATAATATAAGTATTTTATTCGTGGATCATATCAGTTCGTATCAAAGATAAGTTTAGTTATTTTTATGGATTACAGAAATAATTATAAGAGATTCCATTTTAGAGCTACATAGGTTAATCTAAAAGCCCCGTAGTTTGAAATGAAGGAGTTATAAAGTAACACATCAAAGGTATACTTTTTAATTTCATATTATGTTTAACACAATCTATAATATGATATTTTTTATTAACACTCTTTTTAACCATTTTGATTAGTATAAATGGATGGAATTGGGAGGAACCGAGTTAATGTTTCATGTGATACAGAAAGGGATCATTTTCCTAATAAATAATCAAATTTGATAAGTTATAGTTGTCTCTAAAACTTTTTACCAGGGCATGTACTATCTGTGGGGATGTGCATCTATTTCCCCACATTCTTTATTTCCAATGGAGGGTGGAATTCATCACTTCTTCAAAGATGATTGATCCTTGACTGAAATGGGATGATGGGATGTTAGTCCCTCCTTTTATTGATTTATCCTTAGAAATCATTGCATAGTCCATGTATCCATTAATGATTAAGATGTTGTTTGTGAGACTCCTCCCAGTTCAATATCTTTGTGGAAACCAGTTAATTACACTACCCCCATCAGGATTTTCCAATGTGTCAAGTGGGAGAAGAAACCTTCATTCATGGAAGTATTCATGTTGGGCATCGCTGGCATGTTGGGACACTAGAACATTGGTACACCTAAATTTCCCCTTATCAGAAGGCTTCTTGATGGTGTGGAAGCCCGAGGAATCCCATGTTGAATGTGGATTATCTTATAATTGATGCATGTCTTTGAGGTTTCCCTCGACTTCCCTTTTTCAATACTGGTTAGTCCGTGATTTTAACGTCTTGAAATGATGGATCATACTAATAACAACACTGATGAGATTGGATCATATGGGTACATCCCTTGGAGGGATCACTTAGACATTTTACTGAATGATGGATCTGAACTCCCGGGGAGGACATACATAGGATGGAATGTCCCACAATGTGGCTGATTTCATGCTGTGAAGGCTGATCTGGATACCACAAAGGGTGGATTAGAGAATGGAGGGCTCTTTTAAAGTTCACACCACAGTTTATTAATGACATGGATTGAACCTCATATAGGATTCCTACATACCATGTGTAGAAGTTATGGATCAAAAACCACATAGTTCGAAGGGTTGATTTAGGGTTGACAAATGGTTACCTGCCCGAATGGATGACATAATCCCACTTCGATGTGGAAACCAATGTTTTAATCAAGATGGATGATGGAAGATTGGGTTAAGTGGGTGGTATGAATATGGTGGAACCGACATGATTGTGATAGTGCTATGCTTGAACCCCATGGAGGCTTTCTACGTATCCTAGTGGCTGGGAATCAAAGTCCACATAGTTTAGGAAGAGGTGATAAGACACCTAGGGATGTGGCTCATGAGAATGAAGCACATTCATAAGGAACTAAATTAAGTTGAACCTCCTGGTGGGGGCATGATATTCCCAAGACACAAAGTCTTCAAAGAGATACCAAGATCAAAATTGGGTGATAGGATTGAACCTTGGGGAGGCTTCCTACGTACCTTATTAGAATGTAATGGATCAAAGTCTATGCAGTTTAGGATGGGGCATAGAATTTCGGAGTACATAATGGAAAATGGCTCAGAGATACCCTAGGGTCTTATGCATGGTCAGCGGACATTTTCAAGGGAGGACCCACTTGGTTGGATGAGTATAGATGAAGTGGATGGATTATGTATTGTTAGTTGTCCTGAGGGATCAGAGTACCTCATGGAATAGGATCTCGAATATGCATCCCAAAAAGGGAAATTATTGCATCAAGAGGGTACATCCCTAGGATGAAACATCAGAGTTTACTATTGGTTGGTATTGAACCTTGATGAGGCTTCATACATACCCGAATGGGGTCAAAACCCGCGTAGTTAGGAAGGAGAAATGGGCTTGCAGTTTAATGTCATATCGAAAGAAGGTGAACCGACATGAAGTAGTTGGGACAGATTGGTGATGGGGAGTGATGAGAATGGACCTCGAAGATGCTTCCTATGTATCCCATTGGTTGAAAAAAAAGTACACATATTTTATGGCATATAGTTTAACATCATGCCAGATGAGAGGGGCATTGGGATAATGCATGGATAGCATTTCAAAGAGGATGTCATGGCTGCTGTTTATTCTAAGTCGATGTAAGTAATGATTGGTGTGGGAAAAAAGATGTAATGGAAGACCTAATGATTGTTTCAAAAAGGATGCATCATTAAGAGATGTTGTGGGGATTACGCATGGTGGGAAGCCTAGGGAGATAGCGATTGGGACTTACAACAAGAGGGAAACCAAAAAAGGCAGTTTGGGGCTTATGTAGAGACTTTTCAGGGTACACATGGTGAGAAAGTATAGAGGGAATGAGAATATAGTCTAAAAATCATAGGATGAGAAAGGATCTCAGTCTTGTCCCCTCTCTGATCCTCTTAGGCCTACCACACATGTGGAAACTCATATATTAACATCACGTGTTGGGCATGCAGATGCTTGGAAGTTTAACATCCTACTGATCTGATGATGGGGACACACTCCTTATCCATTAGACGTACATAACATGTACCAACATGTACTTGGGGAAGGTAAGGCACAAGGAATGCCTGATGTGAGTGAGGTGGAGGAGTGGTCAATTAAGGGGTCCATATTAGCATGACTATGTGAAGAAGCAATAGTTATTACCGTACCTATGCGAAGAAGAATATGCTAGGATGATTCAATATAGAGAAACACTTGAGGGACCATGAAATAAATTAATACAAGACTAGTGGCGAACATGGGAGAGGGGATCCAGAAGTAGAGGGACTTGCTAGTAAGGTATTCAAGAAGATCTAGTGCTTCGTGAAGAGGAGAAGATTTGTGAAGGAATGTGATAATGAATTATGGTGGAAAGGGATCTGTGAAAGGAGGACCTTCATGAAGAATTGTGACCCTTCCAAGGTGTGGAGTCTATATGTGTTTGGGGGGTTCTTAATGAAGGCATAATGATCCAAAGAGTCCCATGTGCCCCAATGGGACTCCTACCATCATGATGACCAATGGTCTTCATGAAGGGCATCCCCACTTAAAGCGGTGGAAAACCAGAATGAAGGGAAAGATGACTTGTAATGCTCAATTACCTTGGAGATTTCATTTTATTTATGGGTCATAGAGCAGAAGGAGATTCACGAAATGAGAGATTTGAAGGAGAATGGTCAGGGTAGTGATCCTTTGCGGTGGTGCTAAGTTGCATATTTATAGGCACTGGGCATCACCGTGCTCGGAGGCATGCCATGAAGGAAATCCTACTTCATGATTGGAGGTGGAAATGTCGACCTCATGGAGCCTTCCATAACTACTCTATGGTGGTCGTAGTGCTTGTCAGACTCACATATATGACTGTAAGCGCATCGCGGTGGTCATGAAGGAATCTGCTATTGGATTCACGCTATTGGCAGTGATGAAGGGTTTGATGACAGAGCTTCGTGAGGTGGTCCCTTTACTGATTTTTACGGATTGGTTGGCTTGAATGTTTGACCTAAATTATTTGGTTGTCCTTGATTCATTTTAGGACTAGATTTTAGGGCCATCATATCCCCCTCCCTCATATTAGGAGATGAGGAACGATGGAGGGTTGGATTCTGAGGGTAGATCACCAAAAACTTGTAGATCACAGAGCTATATCTAGATAAAGTCATGCATAGCGTGGGTGAGATCACCATAATGGTTGGGGAAGCCAAAGGAACCCAAAAGATCATATGGATATTGCCTATATATTCATCATGAGGGCCCCATTTTTTCCATGTCCAACATCATTGAACTTTTGCTTGAGCTCTCAAATCACAAATCTCTAGCACGCTTGTGAATACTCTTTGCGAACTGGGTTCCTCAGATCGGTTCTCTAAAAACCCTATATTGGGAACTAGTGTACCACAATACTTTTTTCCTCTACGAATCATGCTGATTCCTTCAAGGATCTATGACCATTAGCTCTGCAAATGGTCTTTGCGAATAGAAGAGACAAACAATCAAAAAAGTCCTAGAACAAATGAACAATCAAGAAGATTCCCAAGAGGTCCTTGAAAATGGTGCTCAAAGGGAGGACATGATGAAAAATTCCATGCTTGGGGAATGCGTGAAAATTCATTTCAACCATGAGTATTTGGTGGAGATGCTATTGGAAGGGAGAAGGATTACCCTAACTGAAAGAAATTTTCTTTGTATGAATTTGGTTAAGGGACAACATTTTTATCCTTGAAGTGAGTAGGGAAGAACTAGATTACTGGTTCAAGGGAATTCCATGTCAATATCAGTGGCTTAGAGATACCAATGACCATACTTAGAAGGAATATATGCATTTCACCACAAACTATCTTTACAACCATGTCAATGATGTTGATGGGAACACATTGAAACCAGAGGAATATCCACCACAATAACACAACATTCTCAAGGTAGGCTTAAGGAACTCAGAGAAAGGGTGGACCGATAATTTGGTCATGTGAAAGGGTGGAAATCTCATAGAAGAATGGGCATGAGCCTATTAGGTATGCACATACTGCATTGAATTTGGAGCATATATTAGGTGAGTATGACTTTATGAGGCTACATGGGCTTCTCAATTCCACATCTACCAACCAATACACATAATGCCAGAACTGGTGAGTGGGTTTTTATTGAGGACCAATACATTCCATTTTCTCCCCAGGGATGTCAGCATCATCATATGGGACCTCCACCATATTTCAGGGATTCCAATTAGGGGGGAAATGTATTATTAGTTTCTCCCCACAATGAATACATGGAGGATCCAGAGAAGATACCATAGCTGGTGAGGATGTTGATGGTCCTAGTTATGGGAGAAGATAAATAGTCGGTGAGGGAAGTCCACTTCATACAGTGATTCAGATGTTTCCTGGATTCCCCTACAACATCTTGCTGAGGGATGGGAGACACCCATGAAACCTCATGTGAGGCCTCGTACCTGCATGAGAGGTTCCGAGTGCATCATGAAATTATCTTCTTGGTGGATCCTTGGGGATGACTCATAGAATCTATGGGGGTACAATGCTAACAATGAGTATCTGCTGGTGGTTAGGTTTTTTGGGTTCATCTCTGCAATCATTTTTTGATGGATGTTTCTGGTAAGGGATGCACACATGGTTTAACAACTAAAAAGATTCATTAATCCGTCCATACTGGTGATGGGGCAGTGTTTCAACCTTGGGATTATAGTGTGGGAGATGCTGTATAAGATGCTTTGACACATCAATTATGGGAAGAAGCCACGATGTGTATGCAGGTTGTTCCATTTTCTGTATGGCTGGATAGTAGTACACATGAAGTCATATGAATATCTGAACCTCATTTACCCTCCTAAGTCAAACTTTTGAGCCTCCATTCTGAATGTAGTTGTGAGTTCTCCATTTAAGCTGACAAAAGTATGGAGGGTGGACAAATTCAATTTTCTCCCTTTCTCACTGCCAACAGGAGTATTCACTGATGATAGAAGGGGAACCGAGTTGCATCAGTCATATCTCTTGGCCTTGTTAGGTGGAGTTCTAGCGGTACGAGTAGCACTACCACCAAACATGGTAAGGGATCACCTCATTTTATCATCGCTAAGCAGAAAGTACTAATGTGGGACTTTATCAACACTAGCTAAAAGCGTTGATACATGTATCCATTATTAGTGCTTAAAAAGTGCTGATGAAGGAAACATTTATTAGTACTATATTTAGCAATGATAAAAGTTTTTAATAATAATTTATATAAAAATTTTATATTTATATTATATAATAATATTTATTTGTATACTTTTACTAAAAATGCATGTTTATAATTAAAATATATTTTTTAATAATTAAAATATATATATATATATATAATGTTTTAAAAGAATCCTTTATAAGATTATATATATATATATTTAAATAATTATAAGATTATAATAAATTTTTTTAAATAATAAATATATTTATTAGATTTATAAGATTTACTAGATATATTAAATTTATTATAGTTATTAGATTCATTAGATTCATTAGATTTATTATATTTGTTAGTTTCATTATATTAATTGGATTTATTACAGATTTATTAGATTTATATTTATTAGATTTACAATAATAATTAATTATATTTTTTTAGATTTATTAGATTATTAGTTTTTTAGATTCATTATATTTACTATATTTTTATATTTAATATATATATATTTTATTTATAATTAATATATATAAATACCTTCTTAAATATATATATATATATATAATAAATATTAAATATATATGTGTTTCCAATGAATTTGGTCAATAAATATATTGATCATGCATGCATATGTTATGTTTCATAATGTTCATTTATATATTAATCCATTTTTTATTATTCATGATGTCGATGGATGGCTCATTTTTTATATATATTTAGTAGGTATATGATTAATTCATGTTCCCCATATATACTATTGTGTTCTCAAAAATAATTATAAAATTACATTAAATATATTTAAATCATAATTATACTTATTATATTTATAATTATTAAATTTTAATTATGTATAAATACTTTTTAAATATATTTATTTGTAATTATAATTATATATATATATATAATTATAAAATTACAAGAAATAAATATATTCAAATTTTATAAATAAATAAATATAAATATATATTTATAATTATATAAAAATATTTATTTATACTTGTAATTGTAACTATATATAGGTAAATAATTATAAAATTATAATAACTATATTTATAAAAATACTTATAAAGTTATAATATAATTAAATAAATATATTTATAAATATATATAAATATTTATAAATAAATACAAAAAAAATTATAATTATAATTCCTAAAATAATATAGATATATTTAAATAACTAAATAATTATAATAAATATATTAATTATATATATTTTTACAAAAATATTTATAAATAAATAAAAATAGTTATAACTGTAATTCTAAATAAATGTAGATGTATAAAAATAATTAAAAAATTATAACAAATATATTTATATATATTTATAAAATTTCAAATATATTTTTTATAATTTTATAATTATATATATATATATATATTTACATATAAATATTTATTTGTTTGTTTGTTATAAATATAAATAAATAATTATTTATTTAAATAATTATTAATTTATAAAAAATATGTATATTATTTTAAAAAATAATGTTTTATATAATTAAATAAATATATTTACAAAATATGTAGAAATATTGAAAAATAAATACAAATATTTATGTTTATAGTTATAAATAAATATAGATATATTTATATAATTATCGAATTATAATAAATATTTTAAATATATATTAATAAAATTAGAAATATTTGTTAGTTATCAATTTAAAATTATTTAAATAAATAAATAAATAAATATTTATAAATATAATTGTAAATAAATATATATTCATATAATTTTAAATTAAAATATATTCATATAAATAAGTAAAAAATTATAAGAAACATAGTTTTATACATCTATAATCTTATAAATATATATATAATGAATATGTTTATTATATATATTCTAATATTATAAATGTAATAAGTATATTTCTTATAATTTTATAATTATTTAAATTATAATTTTATAAATATAATAAATTATTTATTTATATATTTATAGTTATAAATATAATTAAAGATATATATATATATATCATATATATAATATTATAAATATATATATTAATAAAATAAATTATTAACATAATATCGTTATCAGTGCTTTTTTAGCGCTGATAAATATAAGCATTTATCAGCACTATAAATTTAGTAATGATAAAGAAATTTTTTATCATCATTTGTTGACCACTGATAAATGTATGTTTTATCAACGCTTTCTATTTTCGTGCTGATAAAACATACCTTTATTAGCACATTTTAGCTAGCATTGAAAAAAGGTTCACCGGGTTTTATAAAACACTCTAATAGTCTCCTTTATTCTCGCCCCCTTATGATCTCTCAGAAGCTGGCCCCTACATCGTCGCCCTCTACTCTTCCCTAAACCCAACTCCACCACCGCCAACCCATCCTCTTCCACCTCCTCTTTCGACACTATGAACTCCTCCTCCACTATGAACCCACCTATACCGTGAACCCTTGTTTTCCACTCCTATGTCGGTCTTCTGCTGTGGACCCCACCTCCGCTGCGAAGCCCTTCACTACCGGTGCCGCTGTAGCCTACCCCGACTCCATCATCACTAGACCCAACTGCTTCCACGAGAAGGGTTTGATATCACATTTCTTAAAAAGGTTTCATTATAATTTTATCACACTTACTAAGAAACGGTTGGGTTAGTGTTTTCTATAGGGTATTTCTATTCTATGGGATCTATATTGATTTCGATTATTTTATTCTTGTTTGATGCTATTGGTGGATATTTCTTTAGAGGGTGTTGGAGGTGAGATGAGGCTTATTTCTTATGTTTTATTATCAATTTATAAATTAATCATGTTCAAATATTTTTTAGATCCACTTTTATTATTCCATAGGAACCGAAGGAAACTATGTTACTGATATTTTATTTATCATAGTGACTATACATGATTCCCTTATTACTTTTCCCATATAGTAATTGATGTAATTCCCATGGTGCTTCACATATAATGTTAGTGATGTGATATCCTTTTCTCTTTTTTGATGGTTTTGGTATAGATGGTAACCCTTATGTTGTTGATTGTACTCATATATATTTAATATTTTCACAACCAAGGATCTAGTTAGATTCTAATGATGATTTTTTTTTGATGATATTAGCTTCTATGTCCCCACGACACACATTTTTTTGCCACTTTTTACATTTAATGGACATTTTAAAACAATTTAATTTTGTTTTCTATTATTAAAGATAGTGCCACCACTTCTCCAATAATCATTAGAGCATCTAAATCAAAACTTGATGGATAAAACCTCTACTTCTTTTTCTTAGACG
The DNA here is from genome assembly GCA_963277665.1 of Viscum album. Lineage (NCBI taxonomy): Eukaryota > Viridiplantae > Streptophyta > Magnoliopsida > Santalales > Viscaceae > Viscum > Viscum album. Next base: position 1,087,198,938 of record OY728130.1, on the reverse strand, counting down.
TTAAAAGTGATGATAACCGTTAATCAAGCTAAATTGGTTTTTGTGGGATGAAAAACACTATATATAAAATTAGTCATCATTTTTCATCAATGGGAATTTAAGAATATTTTGGAAGTTATCCTTTCTAAAGGAACCTTCAAATTCCATCAATCTCATGCCAAATCTCGTTATTTCAATAATGATAGATTTGGAACAAGGATATGTGTATACCTAGTGGGGAGGGACTTGAATTCTTCCTATGATTCCCTTTGAATATTTTCAATACGGTGAGTACCATGACTCTTTCCTTTTTGAGTTTGACTTCATTCATGCTGGACTAATGAAACTGATGTTTACGATCATACAACTTTGACCAAAATGAGGTTGGTGTTTATTGTCGTAAAAATTTATAAAAAAGATGCGGTGATCTATAGAATAACATATTTTTGGTAAAAATTTCAGGAATAGAGAACCAAATACTAGTGTATAAATCATTTAATATAGGTTAACATAGTTTATAGTTATAATTCTTATTCTAGAAATGGTGATGTAGTTTTTTTAATGGTAAGGGAATGGTGGTAACATTGCATGAATTAGTAGTGAACTATATTAGTATAAAAACCCACAGAAAGGGGCTCATGGAGTTTACAGACATAGTTCACAAACTAATGATTAAGGGAATAATGTTGCTACCAAAATTATCCTCAACATCTTGGAGCGATCTATCACCTTCGAAAAAAGAATGGGAACAATGTAAATCATGAGACAAGTTATTTGAATTGGAATGTAGTTTTAATTAATTATATTTTTTCCATGATTAGTGTCTAATATTTCAAGACCATATATGGATGAGGTTAATATATTATTGGGAAGATGGTATGAATCTTATAAAGTAAACGAATGGGTCTAATATTTGTGGTAGGGATATCAGGACATATCCAATGAACCTCTCTAATAAGTTTAAAGGGCATATAAGAAGAACTATAATCCATGTAGTTCAAATTTTGTTTAAATGTAATTACATTGAGTGAAATTTAAGATCATATGATGTAGATATTTATGGAAAGGGACTTTCACAGATCTAGATTATATACAATATGAAATTTTCTTTTCTTAGTGCCGAGTTATAGGAGAACACCCTAATGAGTAGATGAATTATCATACACAAAGTTTAAGTTGTAGTTTTATTAGGGTGAAACTAATGACTGAGTATGAAATAATAAATCTAGATGTTTTTAGTGGAGAAAAATTTACATGAGTTGATGACTGAGTATAAAATAAGAAATCTATATGTTGTTTAATTATGGGACAAATTGAGTTATAATGGAATCATATTTTTTTTTATCCCTACATATCCAAAGCTACATGAGATACATTCTTGACACCCTAGTCAAATAATCATAACAACACATCTAATGAATCATTCCACACACAATCACTTTATGGTGAATCCCCTCAAATGTACAAATGAAATAATTCAAGTTATTATCAAATCAAATGTTCTTCTTATCATAATTATATATATAAATATATAAATTATTATTTTATTACAACTTTGACAGATTATATCAATGAATTATTAACTTTTTATATTAGATTTCATGAAGTGGTCGTGACTTTTAGGTTGATGCAACCATCATAAGTACCAAACCTAGATTTTAATTATAAAATTTTCTTTAAAAGGATCTAGAGTATTTTGGTACTTGATGTTTTTATCCTCACGAATGAGTTTGGTAGAGGTAATAATTCTCTTGAGACTTATAATGATAAACTCATCACATTGAATCTAGAGGTTACTAATATGAGTTCAGTTAGGAATTTTAGAATGACTATCCATTGTAATTTAATTTTGAAGATTTTATAAATTAGACTATGGAAAATCATACCATCTATTAGTTTAATACCACAGTTCCCTTCTTTTTTTGACTGGAGACATGATGTATATAAAAGGATTGGGAAGGAAACACAGTTTCTTCTATTGTTGAGGGGTATAGGTAAATTCCTTGTGTGAAAGGAATGACACATGAGAAATTTTTTATTATGTAATGTGTTCATTCTGGTAGATTTTCTTAGGTGTATTTATAAAGGAAGTAACCAAGAGTATTTCATTTGATATATATATATATACATTGTTCTTGGGGTGTACAAGCAATTGTTTTTGTGTGATCCAAGGATCATTAGGATAATGAAGTGTTTGTAGTAAACTAGAACATGAGTGCTTCATGGTAGTGAGTGTGGTCACTGACTATAGAACAAATCCATTGGGAATTCGGTGTAGTGGTGAGGGATAATTGATATAACTGGACAATATAAGAATGGAGAAGGGATATCCAATGGTGGGGAGCACAATATCAAATGCATTTGGAATTTTTTTTATTACACCTACATTTGGAATATTGTGATGGAATCATACAAAAATGATTGATTTGGGATGAATCGAGTAGTTTTTTATGTATATTTTATAAAGTGTATCTATTGGGGTCTATGTATTTGTGAAAACTCCAATGTGGCTATTTTAAAATGATTCAAGTGTTTTGAAATGTTTCTTAGAGGGATGTAACTCATTTTAAATTATTAAGATTGTTGGGTAATAACGTTTTCTTCAATTCTTTAAAAAAGGAATTATGGTTTTGTGAAAGAGTGTCTGGAACTGATTGTTTTTTTAAAGGCGTGTTATTTTAAAGGGGAATTTATGTAAATTGTTGGTTTTATAATGGGATTTCTAGTGCGTTTTTTAAATATTTTTCAAAGGAAATTTGAACTGTAGTTTTTTATAATATTTTATGTTTATATTATTATATAATTTGGAAAACCATTACATTATATTAATATATTGTTTATTTATTTTTTTAAATACTAATATCACTAAATCAAATAGGATGGATATGAATAAAGACTAGATGGATGCCAATTGTTTGATAAAATAGTATGAATATAGAGTGATAGAGTTCATCAAGTCTACAAAAGATCATGTATTTGATCATTCTCAAATCCAATGTCCATGCTTATACTGTTTTTATTCAATACAAGTTAGTATGAAGGTGTTTGAAGAACACATGATCTATCACAGAATAGATCTATGTAATAATTATTGTAATAAATACGGGGAAAAGAGAATCTAGCTAGTGGATGTGATAATAGTGTAATTTATGGATCATCTGATATTATTACATGTGTGTAAAATGATGAAGACTTTATCGAGGACGTGATTTTAGATGTGAATGATGATAAAGATTGTATTCAGGAAATAATAAGGATAGTTGAAGATAAACTTTTTGATTGCACAATTTTTTTTTGAGAATAGGAAGATTTTTGCAAAGAGTCCCTTGTATGGTGGTGGAAAAAATATATAACATCGTCATCCATACTGAATCTGTATAATTTGAAAGTAGGCAATAGATGGAGTGATTCTAATTTTGAAAAATTACTTTCTCTCTTTAATGACATTCTCTCAGAAGATGATGCACTCTAAAGCTGAACATATGACACCAAATGGACACTATGTTTGATGGTTATGATCTATGAATGAATACAAACTTGCCCAAATGATTGTATACTATTTCTCAAGGACCACAAATAATATAAATTGTTCTCAAAGTGTGGTGATTCTTGACACAAGAAAGATGAATCCGGTCTTCAAAAAGTTTTTTTGTACTTTAGAATCATTCCAAGGTTTAGGAGCCTATATGGTTGTGAGGAGAGCACATGGAATTGGACATGGCATGAAGAAAAAAGATATAAACATTGGAAACTACGTCACCTAAAATACATTCCTTAGTGGAAGAGAATCGATTATTAGTATCTTAATTTTGGAAACGAGCTGAGAAACCTTCGTCTTGCATTACTATAGATGGAGTGAATCCTTATTGTTTTCAAACTATCACTCATAGGTCATTGTCAGTTATGTTGGTAAATTATAACTTTCCACCATGGTTATGCATGAAATGAAAAAACATCATGCTATCTATTCTTATATCAGGTTCAAAACAATCGAGTAATTATATTGATGTTTATTTGGATATATTGATCAAGGATTTAAAATTATTGTGGGATTGGGGTGTTATGTTGTATGATGTGTATAGAAATGAAGATTTCACATTGAGAGCCATATTTTATGGGATGATAAATTACTTTCCTGCTTATGGGAAGTTTTTAGGATACATCATTAATGGATGTCATGTGTCTACCGTCTGTGAAAAAGGTACACAGTCAATTAGGTTGTAACATTCATCAAAAACCATGTTTCAAAGATATCATAGATTTCTAACCCTATGACATAAGTATTGATCTTGGAAAAAATCATTTTATGGAAGTGTAGAAGAATGTACAAAACTATCTCCACTAACTGGTGATCAACTATTTGAGAAATTAAATTATGTGGACACTTCTTTTGGTAAACCATTTTCAAAAAACATAATGGAAACCAATTGGAATAAGAGATCTAGTTTTTTTTGAATTACCACACAATAATTGTCTATATGTTAGAAAAAGGACATGAAAAAAATGTATGTGATAATGTCGTTGGAACGTTTCCTAATGCACCTCAAAAAACAAAGTTTGGAATTAAAGTAAGGATACATATGGTTGACTTGGGAATACAAGAAGAGTTGGTGCCAATAAATGGTGAAAAATGAACATTTCTTTCTCTAGAAGCTTACACTATTTCTAAGTAGGAGAGATATCAGTTTTTCAACTTCTTGAATGATGTAAAGGTTCCAGAGGGGTATTAATTGAATATAAAGAACATCGTGTCACTACCCAATTTAATGTTTAAGGGTCTGAAATTACATTAATACCATGTTTAGATGAAAGATCAAATTACTATTGATTTACATAGCATATTTCCTAAGAATTTATTTTATACATTAACAAGTCTCTATTTCCTCTTCACACTATATGGAAAAAAGTTATAGTCCCATTGAAATTGATGAGTATGGAAAGGGAAATTTCCATCGTCTTATGTGAATTGGAAATGTTCTCCCTGTAGACATTCTTTGATATAATGGTTTATTTGATTGTTCACTTGGTGAGAGAGATTTGACTATGGGGTCTTGTAAACTATAAATGGATGTACCCGATGAATGATATAATAATATTTTGAAAGGGTACGTCAAAAATTTATGTCGGATAGAGGGTTGTATTACTAAGTGATATATTGTTGAGGAAGCCAATGAATTATGAACCAAATACCTATCCGGTGTGGAAAGCATTGGTCTACCAAAATCTCATCACACTGGGTGGCTTGCGGGTGAAGAAATTTCTAGAAGATAGGTTGTTGGAATCAATATTACAGATCAGGAGCAGGCCCACCTTTATGTTTTTTCATAATGGTTTGGTGGTTGGACCATATTTCAAAACCCAAAAATAAATTATTTGGCATTTGGATCCATAAAGGGATGAAAAATAGATATCAAATACACATAATCAATAGTTTATAGGATGGTTTTAGAACCATATATTTAAGGAGTCAAATGAAAATTTAGACTCAATTTCAGAACTACTTCGATGGCTAGTTGGAGGACCAAGTGTGTATGTATTATCCTATAATGATAATGCAATTAATAGTTATAAATTCTATAGTAATTAACATGATGCAGACTGTACCGTGCAGAATAGTGGAGTTACACTTGGGGTTTATGTGATGCATGTTTTTGGTGCTAAGGAATGAAATCCAATTTATGCGAATATGCCATACTTTTTCACAATCAAAAAAACATAGAAGTTAGATTATATGAACTTTCAAGTGCTGATTTTTCAAAGAAAGTGGGTTGATAACATGAGTTCTGTTAAAATAGATTAGATGGGATTTGTGAATATTGATTTCAGTAAGGAAGGGTAAAGAGATGAATAATATATAATGGAATCACATGCAGTACAAGTATTTTATGCTCCAGATCCCACAAATTGAAACTGATCAATTGTTCCATTATCCAACAAAACCATTGAAGGGTCAGATGAAAATTCAATGGAGGATGACTCTTTCATCGGGATATCGCAATAATTCCACAATAGTCCCAATGTAGATGGAATTTTTAGTGTCATATAAGACCACAATGAATGGATTTGGATAGTCGATAGAGGGGTCAAATCCCTTCAGCCATAAAAAAAAGATTTCAATAATCAGGTTATATATTTCTTATAATATACATTTTGTTACCTTATGTTATTATCTATTCGCTGTTTCTTTTATGTAATCTAAATTAAATGTTAAACCAATTCTGTAGATGATGACTTCTGTACATGATGATGCTCCCAATCCTGAGGAAAAATAGTCCTCTCAACCTATTGTTTCTTGCAGTGCAGAGGAACAGAAGGTTTCTAATCCTCTTCTTGCTGCTTCTCTCAGTGAATAGGTACAACCACCATTTTCACATGCCGATGCTAGCTCTCTGTAAGAACATCTGGATGATTTTGAAGCTAATTAAATGATAGGAAACGAAACACTGGTGGCACAGAACAATAATGAGTGATGTAGTTTTACGCTGTTAAAAAAATACTCAAGGAAAAAGTGAAAAGCATCATATATGAGGTCAGATATAATAAATGGGGCCAACATGTCACCCCCAAGAAGGCAATGTTCAGTAGTTATATTGGAATCATCACTCAGAAATGCATGTTGATTGAAGTATATTCTTGGCACCATATTTTCACTGGGCTTAAGACACTTATGTGGGGAGATATTATGGTAACATAATAATATAATTTTTTTATTTTTCTAAAAAAAATTATGAGACATTGATTTAATCATCATCATTACTTGTATAGCGTATTTATAATGGATTAATCACATAAGGACTATTTTTTAAGGATATCTGGAAGGATTCACAGAGGTTTTCACACAATCTTAATGAAATGTTATCTTAAATATGTCGAATGAAAAATAAACCTGCAACCACCTTCTATTTAGGAACACTTGATACCCAAGGAGTGTGGGATGCATTTACTCACCGTCGGGTGAAGCAGTCTTTTTAGGTACATTGTGTTTGGTAATAAGTTTTTTGATGATATATATATTCATCACTTTTATTGACATTTTTTTATTTTTAAAATAGTAAGTGAGTACTAAAAATAAGGAATGAGTAGCAAAACCAGTGTACCCCTATCGTAATGCAATAATAGGGTGCACTTCACTTGAACAAAATTTGTACGTATTTTAAATCTACAGTAATAATTTTATATGACATAAAAAAAACACCACAACTATGTTCCATTGTTTATATTCATATTTATGAATCTGAATACAATGTTACTTCCATCCCATGTCGTGTGCTATAGAGGGAGGCATGTGTAAATAAGGATGGGATACTAATAGATGAAAACAGACAAAAAGTGTGGAAGAAATGTGTAAGTATGACATAATAAATATTTTTTTTATTTATATCGATATTACTTAACAATTATTACTTATTTTCCTATATTTTCTATATGAAAATGTCATAGGAATGAAAAACACACAAACCAGATGCAGACATACATTGGGTGGCCATGAAGCAGCCAAAACTGTATGGTCACATTAGTGGTGTGGGTTTTGGGGTGATACCCCAAACATTTTTTGAGAGAAAAACAAGAGGAGGATTAAAGTGAAGAAATAAAAATGATAAGATAGAGAATAAATATCCTTTAAGAACATATGAAATTACAGGGAGAGTTTGTGGCCAATATGATTGTGGGAGGGAAAAGAGAAGAAACAACTCAATAAAAACTAGTGAGTGAAAATCCCACCCCACCCATCACTAGCTTTGAGGTGAGACATTTCCCTCAAAAACCTATCTTAGTGGAGGTAATGATTGTTCTAATAATTCTTCTTGTGAACTGTTAATCAGATAGACACTAGTACTTTTCTTGTACTGATATTTTACAGGGTGAAAATGATTGTGATTTATATTGATCAACACCCACCCATCACCTTGTAGCGAGGGCTACAGTGTTCAATATCCCAAACGTCATGATACACAATAGACAACTTCCAATAGGTAATGTAAAAGCGTTGATTAATATATCCCATGAGGTGATCAATGAGCTACCTATTTAAATTTATGATAAAGATATTAATAAGTTTGGACAAGATCTTAGAATATTCATCACATGTCCATCATAGCTTGTAAAAAAACATGTCAACAAGGAGGTATTCATTTCCAATATATGCCTCAAGATAAACATTTAACATTTAATAAAAAAGGTCATAATTGATGAAAGTTATTATAGAAAGTCACAGGGAAGGGGTGAAAAGAAAGAATGGCTCAAAACCATCTCAAGGATAAACAAACCAATCCAAATGATCTACCAAAATCACCTTAAAATCCCTCATTCTATATCCACATTTATTATAATTATAGGCTCATGTGAATATAAAGTTTAAAGATAGAGTGGTTCACAATATTCTATTTGATGAATATATGTACTACATGGAAGATCCAGATTTTGTTAGTGTTGAAAATGTATGTGAAATCCTATAGCATGATTGGCTAGGCATCTTAGTTGTAATTGTATATATGAGGTATGTTTTCATGATTTGATTTTCCATAAGCTGATATAATATGATAATTAGGAATAAATATATTTCATATTTTTCAAAGGTGTATAAATGAAAAAAAATTAATGGTATTTCGACATGAATGAAATTTTGGACTCATTAGTCCTCACATAAACTCTACAGAACAAACATATATAGAAATCAGGAAAGAGGGTGAAATAGTGGAATGCATGCTAAAATCATTTAACAAAAAAATTATGGTTGACAGACTTCTTAATACCAATGATGCAGGGGTTAAACTATACAATTTAATCATATCAAATATATTTTAATTTATTTCATTACATATTCTTTTTGGTGTTTTTATGAAACATTAGATACTCATTGCGGTTAATTTAGATACTCCAAATATTTATTTCTTCGATTCAATGTAATGATATCCAAAAAACTGACCACAAATGATATCATTTGTCAATTTTTAATTCACTGCATACAACATTTTAGAACAAAAAATCTAGTTATATAACTTATATTATCTTTTAATGAGGATTTTATCAGGATAGGGTGGTGAGTGAATATCATCTACATCATGTGATGAGGATGAGGGAAAAGGGCAAGAAACATCACAAGTACTATGATTGGATACAAATTATGGTATATATAATAAGATTTCACTATCAAAACACATATAAAAAATAACTTATTTTTCTAAATGTTTCTGTTGTGTCTGAAAAAAACAATAGTCTCTGGTTATTATGTTTGTAAATTTATGAAACAACTCATAGTTCATGAAAAAACCAGCATACCTAAAGATATACTTTCGAAGATTAATACTATTTCATTTATAATATTTATTAATCCATTGTTTACTTATATTTTTTCCTTAATACCATGATTTTTGAAAAAAAATCCTACTAACAAGATAAGAGAGATTGATTTAGAATTGAATGGGCATCATACCTAATGAAAATATATATAGAAATAACATGAAGAGGTGACTGAGATGACTCAAACTGTCTATTTTTATTTTAAATTGTCATTATTTTTAGTAATAAGAACAAGTTCCATACATAAAACCGAGAAAACGCATTAGGATTGTTTTAGTACATTAGTAAAATGATTCATTTGTCATTTGTGATGTGTAGTAATTAACCATTCCTAAATCTGACACATGGTGTGACCATTATGACTATAACTATGTATTTTTATAGTAACTTAAGAATAAATTTAGAAAAAAAAAACAAGTGACTTACTGAAAAATGATAAAACACATTCGGATTGTTTTGATACTTTAGGAAAATGATCCGTTATTCATTTTTGATGTGTAGGAATAAACCACCCCTCAATCCGAAAAATGGTGTTACCGATATGACTATAAGTGTCTGTCATCAGTTTAAAATTGGCATTTTTTCTCAAAACGAATCACTCACTAAAAACCAAGAAAATATCACTGATTGTATTCATATTTTAGGAAAACGATTCATAAGTTCATTTTTGATATGTATGAAGCATTATCAAGTCAAAACGATGCATGATGCAACTGATATGACTTAAAATGTATGTTTTAAGTTTGAAATGATATTTTAGCAGGATAACACCATTGGCCTACTAAAAACTGAGCAAACACTTTAGTATTGTTTTGATACTTTAGTAAAATTATCTATAAGTTATTTATGATGTGAATGAATCAACCACACATCAATCCGATACAAAGTGTGATTGGTTTGATTCAAAGTGTCTCTTTTTACTTAATATTGACATTATGTTTAGTAAAAAAATACAACTGGAATACTGAAAACCAAGAAAACGCATTCATATTATTTTGATAATTTAGGAAAATGATCCATGATTAATTTTTGATGTGTAGGAATTAACCCCACCTCAAAACTACATACAATGTGACTAGTATAAATCCAAATTTGTCTTTTTATTTTAAATTGACATTAATTTGAGTAAAAAAGACCAACTGTCATACTAAAAACCAAGAAAATGCATTCATATTGTTTTGAAACTATAGTACAATGATACATGCATCATTTGGGATGTGTAATAATCAACCATGCCTTAATCTGATGCACAGTGTGACCGATATGACTAATAGTTTCTGTTATTAGTTTCAAATTTACATTTTAGATCAAAATGTGTCACTCACTAAAAACCAAGAAAATATCATACGATGGTATTCATAATTTTGGAGAGAAATTTTAAGCTTTTTGTGACGTGTATGTAGTAGTATCTCCTCAAACTGACGCACAATGTGACTGGAATGATTCAAAATGGGTGTTTCTAGTTTGATATTCTATTTTTGTAAAAAAACACAACTGTCATACTGAAAACTGAGAAATCACATTCAAATTATTTTGATACATCAGAACAATGATCCATGATTCATTTATGATGTGTAGGAATCAACCACACCTCAATTCAATGAACGATGTGACTGGTATAAATCTAAATATGTCATTTAAATTTGATATTAATTTATGAGTCATTTATGATGTGGGAATCAACCCCTACTCAATACAACGCATTATGTGACCTGTATAACTCAAAATTGTGTCTTTTCTATTGAAAATTGACATTTTATTAATGTATTCTTTCATATTAATGTTTAATTTATTTATTTATAGTATTATAACATAATATTTGTTTTCCTATATAGGTGGAACCTTATGATTGATTTGGGATGATTTTTTTAGAAACTGATATCATGGGCAGACATTTTTGAGATGGGGTAACAGATGTAAAAGGATGAAAAATTAATGTTTTAAAATATTTTATGAATAATTGTAAATTTAATTATATAAAATATTGTTTGAAATGTATATAACATTTTTTGTCAAACCCTTGTGTGTGCTGTTTTATTCCTGTCTGCATTGTTGTGTGCGTTGATTTGTTCTTGTGTGCACTATGCAAGGGCTGTTTTGTGTAGGTGGTGCTGGTGAGTGTTCTAATTTATAAATAGCATATCAGAGGAAGCTAGTAATTTATGCGCACTACATTGAGAACTGATAAAGGCACCATTTATCAGTGCTAATTAAAGTGCGTATAAAGTGGTCTTTTATCAGCATAAAAATAGCACTGATAAAGGGTTCATTTATTTGTTCTAAAATAGTGCGGATAACGGGTGCCTTTATCAGTGCTTTTTTATTGCAGATAAATAAAACCCATTATCATTACTTTTGTAGCACTATTAAAGGGGACCCCACACCCTTTGTATTCGCTAATTTTAATAGCACTTTTCTATCCCCGTTAAAAGTGTTTTCATGTGTAAATAAAAGCACTATCTGTAATAGTGTAGATTGAGAGCCTATCTATGAGCTATACACCCCACAACACATTGTGAAGATGTTTTAGAGCCTATAGTGTTTAACCCTAAATGGTTAACTCAGGGTATTCGATGAGGGTCACCTATGTGGGACGGGCCAGATTTGTCTCATGTTCACCCATGAAGACGGGAAGATACTGAATGTGCTGCCTCCACCTACAACCACAAACAATCTTGTTGAGGAGTACACAAAAATACAGGAGGTATCCTACCTATGAGATATGTTGAAGCAAAAAACTACCGAATTTGAGTATGGGGTTACCCATCAATCTCAAGGCCAGGGTCATACAATTATAAGGGCACATCGTAGTGGCAGGGATGAAGCACATCACAGTGGGGGGCAGCAGCAGTAGATCCAGTAATTCCAAGGCCTTCTCCATCCAGAAGTGGAAGTTAAGTAGCAGTAATAGGCCCAGTGGCCAGGGCCAGTTTTTGGTATCCTAGGATGTTAGTAGGCATTTTCATAGTCTTTATGGAATATGGGATCCCCTTAACCAGTTCATATTGGAACATATTGAAATTAGCTATGCTAGGACCAGTTTTTTGGTATCTCAAATAGAAGGGGAGTGGTATGTGGCTGAGTTGGAGGACCTAGTACACTCCTAGGGAACCCCATGTCCAATGATGGATAGTGGGATAATACTACATAACCACACATCTCCACAAACCGGTTTATTTCTTAGTTATTAGAGTGGTTCCTTCTACCCAAGGGATCAAAATTGTCATGTGGAGAATATCTTGACTGAGGAAGCCCTCGGGAGGAAGGCGAAGTTGTGGCCTCCGAGTTGGGATAATTTTCCAAAACTATTTAAGTATGCCCTAAGACATTCCTTTGTGCAATGATATTACTCATGTCACCCAGGTTTCTCAACTGAATTTTTTTTTGTTCTGTATAGGAGATCCTCATAGAAAAGACCCCTTCCCATGTGACATCAGATGTATGGAGGAAATTTTCCAGACATGTTCTTGGAATGATGGTGAGCACAAGGTCTAACTAGGTTGTGGTAACAATGTTGGCCCATTTGGAATCTTCGGATCTCCCAACCAAATTTGGGGGTCATAACTTGGGATCCCGAAAATAATAAATTAAGGGCATGAGAAACTGTTGGATCATTGTAAGTCTTCTTCCACATGAGTCATAACAGTTATCCACCCAATTAGGTCAAATGATGTTATCCCTATCATAATAAATATTCATGCAGCGGGCATACTATTTGTGAGGATGGAATGCGGTACTAAAGATCCATTCTTGAGTGAACACTGATTGACATGGAATCAGGTGGCCGAGATGACCAGACCATGTCAATCACGGCTGTTAGTAGATCCACTAGTGGGGAAGAACCAAAACATACTTAGGTGTGATACAATGATCAAGATCAACCACATGATACGGAACCCAACCCATCTGATGAAATTCCAAAGGTGGATTTGACTTTTGAACTCATATATTCATCCCCATAATACAAACCTACTGACCCGTATGAGATTGATGGGCCGATTATGATGTGAATGACAGTCGGGTTTTCCATAACCAGTCATGGAATCTGATCATGCACATTATTTAAAACATCCCACAATCAGAGTGGATAATCTGGATGAGATTACTTCACCCCCAGCTATATGATCTATATGTTGTAGGAGTAGATATATGAGGTCCACATATGATCATCCAAGATTACCATTCCGAGAATGTATAGTAGAGAGAAAATAGCTTTAGTGTTTCCTAACTATGAAGTAATTCTATCAGCATTCAGAAGCTTTGTGAGGATGAATAGGACATCCATTTCATATATATGTGGGTGAATGAGCACTCTTCTTCCACCAATGCCCAATCAGAACTTATATCATGGCTATAGGTCCAGTTGGCAGAAGTTGAATAGAATGTGAGGCGAGCATCTCATGAAGTATATGATATCTGATGTGATAAGGATCGAGTATGAATAAGTATTGAAGAACGTCACCCACTTCCAACAAAGAGATAAGGTAGCTCATATGACGAAAAAAATCCTTGATTCCGCAGGCCAAAGAGCAGAAAAGTTGAGATGCTCAATCAAAGGGGTCCATCCATAGGGACTATGTTTTGCTGAACTCACAAACATATTTTCATTCTTGTTTTTTATTTAGACTAATTTCATGGAAATATTATTCCTTTATTTGATTAATTCATCTCGATAATAACTATGGAACAAATAATGATCCATCCATATGCTCATGTTGGTCATGCCTAGTGTGAGAAACAAGGGACGACCACATAGTTTCTCTTTATGGACATGAGAGTGACAACAAATCACTGAACATCTAATGAATGAACAACTACCTATATTATCGGGCTAAGATAGAAGTATTTGACCAGACAGTAGGGTCCTCTGAGTAGATAACCTACAATTCCCAACATGCTCTAGTGCATGATTGGGATAACTCCATGGGTGTTGAAATCAATCCAAACCAAGGGGAATGAGAAATCCGAATCGTGATACAAAAAATTTGGAACACAACAATAAAAACACAATGATAACTATTGACCATATTATAAATGTATCATCCATATCATGTTATCCTGAAATGGGGACAAACAGAAAATGGCCAACCACTTACCAAATATGAAAGTAGTGGACCAATCCTGAAATGTCGTCTTATGACTTCCAGAACATTGGGAGAGGATAATAGTCCATCTATAAGGCTAAGAATCCTTTCTATTTGGGGGTCCCTTCAGATTTGAATGAGTCTGAGGATCCAAATAAAGGTCCCCCAATGTATGGAGATGGAGTGGTGGAATGTTCGAAAGGATTTCAATACTCAGGAAATTATTCCACCGTGACAAAATCACATAGGGTGGGTGTATCCGTCCAAACCCAGATCAATCCTACATCAAGGTAGGACTTCTATGGTGAGGAACTAAAATTCTTTACAGTTTTACTTTCTACTAATGAGGATAATATATACTTTTTTTAACATCCTAAAATGAGGATGATGCACATAATAGTTTAACAACATATGATTAGGAAGTTTCACATAGTTTAAGGTCATACTACCAAGACCTTGGATGATAGTTTAAAGTCATGTTACATAGACTTAGGGATCCTAGTTTATGGTCATAGATTTTGGACCATAGTCAGGGCCCAAAAGGGGCCATAATGGTTAATGAACCTAGGCTGGGCCCACAATGAAGTGCCCTGGCATTCATATATATCCCATAAATATGGGAATCAAGCCGAACATTTCACTTTAATATCATGTAATTTATCATCATGTAGGATGAGGGTTGTGATGTAGTTTATTGTCATATGACAAGGACATGGGAACCCCAAAGGAGTAATGTGTGGTGCAGTATATAACCCAACGTGAATGAGGGAATAATACGTCCACACCACTCCACACTATCTCAAAAGGGGGCCTAGGCAAAAAGGGTGAAATGGGAAGCTTACAATTCTACACCAGGAGAATGAGATAATATGTATGGATGTTTCTACATATCTCACATGGGAAAGAATAAATCCATATTTAGGTCTTGACGTCCATGCATTTTAACATCATACGTAGTGTGGCACCATAAAGAAATCAGACATGAATGATGACCAATGAGATCCAGGCCACACCATGTATTCCCAAGGGGAGTTTAATCTAAGAGGTCGAAGAGGTGATGCTCTCTCAAATGAGAAAATCAGGGTGATGTGCAGTTTATCATCATGCTACCTGGATTAAAAAGTAGTTTTACATCATTTGCGATAAGAGAGATCTTAGTTAAAGGTCATAAAACTCATTCCAAAACGAGGAAATATAATGTTTTGGACTATAATATGTCACCAGACGTAAATGGGTATCTAGAAGACCTAGCCACATCACACACCCCCATGGGAAAACCCACACACAATTTATGGTCGTAAGGCTTGGACCATAGGATACTGAAATTTTTCCATGAGGGAAAAACCCTATTGGGACCCATAAGACCACATGATCCATGTTTGGAGTGGAAAAAGGGGCATAGAAGATTCTTATGATACATGAATGTACAAGGAATAAGAGGTGCAGAGTCATGGATGACCCCACAATTCTGGTCTTCAATATCAATGTGCAAATGTCCAAAGAGGGATAACACCGAGTGTGTTGAAATTCTTCCTTGAAATGAGTACATGAAAAGGGGTTTTAATCACTACATCTAGTATTTGGGACACAATGGGGGTTCTTTAATGATGAAGGATAACCACTGATCATGTTTGAGACATAATATACATATCTTGTAGAAAAGGATGGAATCAAACAAACAAGGGTCGACCACTGATTGGAATAAAAAACACATGGAAAAATTGAAAATGATAATCGAAATCCTCTAAACGTTATCCCAAACTGGTAGGGGAGCCATAAGTCCAAGAATCATTACTATTTAGGGTCCCTTTAGAGATTAATGATGATGAATACCCAAATAAAGAGACATGTGAAGAATAAAAATGTAATGAAAGCATGTCCATATATAATTTAAAACATTAGGCTCTACACCAATATGTGCCTGAGCACGTTAATGAGGCATAACATAGGTCGGGGGATTCAATTAAGAGAAGATGACCTAAAAATATAGGGAAAGGGAATAAGCAATATATGTTGGTAACCTAAGGATAGACATAATGATAAAATATACAGGTGTTCCTATGCATTCCATAAATATGAGAATCAATTCATATGTAGTTCTTCAAGTACTGTGCAGTTTATCGTCATGCGGTAAGGACACTTAGGTGGGGAGAATGGTACACGAAAGGGGGTGTGTGTGGTGTGGAAAAAATAAAATAGATGTAAATGAGGAAAACACGGATCCACACCACCCAAGAAACTTCTAGGATAGTTTTGAAAACAAAGCGGGGCCAAAGGATGGGAGAACATGAGAAACGTGGGGGTTTGACCTGAAGACAACATGTCTAGGGACAAGATGTTCGAGCGAAGAAAAGTATCTTGTGAGGAAAGGAATCAAGACACATGAGGTTCTTGAGCTCCTTTCATTTTAACATCATACGTTCAAGATAAGATAAAAGGGGAGATCATAGAGGGAGGCACATGGTGTGACTGCTATTAACCCAATGTGAATAAGGACCAACAGGGTATCACATGCTCCCAAAAAAAACATAGTCCGAGGGGCCAAATAGACAATAGAACCAAATGAACCTAGGGGTGGACACAAAGACAACATGTTTGGGCATTCCTACATATCCCATAAGTATGGTAATCAAGACACACATAGTTCTTGAATTACATGAAATTTAACATCAAGCGGTAAGGATGAAGGAAGGATAAAATGATCCCAAGTGGGTACGTGGTGTGTCTACTACAAAACTGATGTGAATGAGAACCAAAGTGGTCCTTACCACACCATATGCAATCCCCAGTGATAACTAAGGCCAAGGGACCGAAGGGATGAAATGATTTGTGGATATTGGGGTTGTATCCAAAGACAAAACATCTAGATATTCCAACATATCCTATGATGGAAGGAATAAATCCACACATATTTCTTGAATGTCATGATTTTTAATGTCATATGGTAAAGGTGAAGGAATAGTTTATTTTCATGTTGGATGGGGGGAGGGGATTTTGTAGTATAAAATATGGTGGGATGATGTTGATGGGAAGTTTTATTTCTTGTAGCATGGATGAGGTTGAGAATTTTAACGTCATGAAGGATGAGAGAGATCTTAGTTTATGGTCATAGAGCTTGGACCGTAAGGACTACAGAGTAGTTTACCATCATGCCGGATGAGGAGATCTTAGTTTAAGGTTGTATATCTCAAACCGTAAGGACTGTGTTTTCAGTTTTCATTTTTTGGTCATGAAGAATTAACTCTCACTTACGCAAAGTATTTATTTGGAACTTGTCATTGGTGGGAGGAGTGATTCGCTTTCCTTCCATGGTGACCAAATATTATGCAACATTATGGTAAACCCTATGAAATATTTAAGGAACCTCTCTTTTGGGCCATAACTTCAGTGTATTCATTCCAGGTATCAATGATGTTCTTAGTTCTAATACTATGTCACCTTGAAGGAAGGATTGAAAAAGAAATTTCTTGTTGAATATTCTGGATATCATATTCTGGTGCCTTCCCAGATTGTACAAGGCCTAGAGCCTATTCTCATTGAGGGAATCCAGCTCAATCATACAGACTCTTACTAATTTTTCTGATGTCTGTTGGCCATAGATAGCTATACCAAGTGATGGAAACTGAATCTCAACTGGTAGGAAAGCATATGTTCCATACACCAAGTAGTATGGGGTCACCTAGTTTGAATTATGAGTCATTTTATTTTAATCCTAGCCAAATTTTCTAATTCTGACCAACCATATTCTGAAAAATCTTAGAGGTGGTTCTTTTTTAATACCTTGATATACCCAGTTTCTTTCACTTGATCAAGAGAATTATGGTCGGACCAGCTTTTGTACTTGGTGTACTACTTCTTCAGATCAACTACTCAGAAATTGGTGCCATTATTGGACAAGACATTATGAGGGACTCCAAATCAATAGATGATGTCGGATCTCATGAAATCAACATTAGAACACACCTTGACTTCTTTGAGTGAAATTTCCTTTACTTAATCGGAGAACAAATTTCTATCAGTTAGAATGAACCGGCACTGGTGAGCTATTGCTGGTGGTTTTGATCCCATGACATCGAGTCCCAAACCGAAAATGGCCAAGAGTACTTTGCAGTATAGAGGGGCTATGGAGATTGATGCAAAAAATGTAATGGATCTAAAATGTGTGTCTCCTCTTGGAAAACTTGAAACAGTCATGGATAATGGTGGGCCAAAAGTAGCCCAACCTTTGGATCTGATGGGAGAGTCTTGATCCGTCCTGATGATCTCCGTAGGAACTAACATGAACTTCTTGCATAACCTAGGGAACCTCATCTCCATGACTTAAATGTTGGATAAATCCATCGAATCCTCATTTATAGAGGATATTCTAAATGTTGGGACTACTATGGAGAGTGAAATACACTACACACTGACAGATTTTCACGTGGTCAGCTCTATCTGTCAGTAGATTATCATGTTTGAGGCACTTAAGAAAAGAATTTGTCTAATAAAGGGTGTCTTCTATTATAGTCGGGGGACCATAAGGTCCCGATGTGGAAGCATCAATGGTAAAAAGGTTTACCTGCTTGTAATAATTATCTTATGGAGTAACTAGAGCAATGACCATTCAATGCGCCACATGGATAATCAAATATTATTTTTCAGTCTCTATGAGAGATGAGTCAAAGATTTTCAAGGAATCAGATTGAACATTACGTGACTAAGGAACATGAATGACCTTATACCAAGAAGGGAATTGGTCTATTATCTGGAGAGTGTGCTCTAATAGGGGAACGAGCTCTAGCTTACAGATGACATAGTCATTGTTAAAATACATGATGAATAGATCATAGTCCCCCTTTACATGTAGGTGGGGAACATTAATCTCAAGTGTTAGTTAGAGACTAGTTATAATGGAATGATATTATACCTTGTTGTTGGTGAAACCTTCTGGAAAAAAAGAATGAATAGTATAAGAAGACCTGTGTAGGTGTGATGAATAAGATACCCATGCCTAATATGTTCATATTGGCATTACTGAGACTTCTTCCAGTGGGTCTTCATGAATTGTTGTCAACGTGAATCTGCCAACATGGCACTGCCTGATCCACTAAGAGGATGGACTCATCCTCTTAAGTCAAGATCCATAGGTTTCTCTGTGGGGGATTGATGGGTGGCCATAAAATATGCTTGTGAATGACCCTTGACTTCTTTCTATGGGATGAACATGATGTCAAACTACTGAAGGATCACTGCCCACTAATCTAGACTACTTGTTAACATTGGGAGGTTCAAAATACACATTAGTTGATCCACATAGGACACCAAATTCATCTCATGATGTTTCTAATAATGTCACAACTTTTCTACAATGAAAACCAACATGAGGAGTTCTTCTTGATAGATGAATATTTCATCTTATAATTGAGGAACATATGACTGAGACAATAAAAACTTTCTATATACCTTTATTATTATTCTGGGTGAGAAGGGTGCCAAGGGACCATTTCAAGGCATTCACATAATGGATCATTGTGTTTCTAGAGATGGGTGGAATCAAAACCAGAGGCTACAATAGATACTTCTTGATCTTATCAAAAAATATTTGTAAATCATCATCCCACTGATAATAAAATACATTATTCCTGAGTCTAGAAAATGGCATACAGTTTTTAGACATATTCATGATAAATCAGTGTATGTACGCTAAGGGACATAAAAACCTCAGAGCTCTTAGGGGTTTCTCGAAGGAAGTATCTAATTGATTGCCTCAACATTCTCTGGATTGTTATCGATGCCTCTGTATCTGATGAAAAGTTTTAGGAACTTTCTAATGCTATAACCTAAGGGACACTTCAAAGGGATCATCTTCAGATGTCGGGAGAGGAGGAATCCTAACACTTTCTCAAGATCTTGGAGATGGTCCTGAATCTGGTAGTATTTGACCACCAAATCAACCACATATAATTCCACCCACATCCCAAGGATTGGCTTGAATATGTGGTGTATATCACACTAATAGGTGGATCATATTTCTTAGAATGAAAGGCATTACCAAATAGAAAAAGGTAACATGAAGTGCCCTGAAGGTAGTAGAATAATCATCATTAGGGGCCAAATGGGTTTTATTATACCAAGAATATCAATCCATGAAGGGGAGTTCATGAAATCTAGTGGTGGCATCAATCAACAGCTCTATAATATGAAGGGGAAAATAATCCTTTGGACAGTGAAGATTGAGATCACAGAAGTTGATGAAAAATATAATATTTATGTTTTACATCCCAACATGAATGATTTTGGATAACCATCCCGGATAATAGACTTCCTTGATGAAGTTGTATTTTATGAGATTATCAATTTTGGCCTCGATCATGGCACCATGAGATGGGTTCATTTTCCTGGGAGGATTCTTGAACCCATGATGACTTTTAGAGAAACCAAGGTTATTGATGAATACCTAATGATATAGTCCTAGAATCACTGAATATCTCCAAGACAACACATAATGATGCTGCTTTAGGAAATTCACATATTGTCGCTTCTCATCTGTAGGCATGGTAGAACTGATCAGCAGAACCTAGGGTGGGCCTCGATACCGAGATTTAGTTTTACCAACTCATCTATGGTGGTGGAAACACCATCTTAAAATGTGTGAGGTTTTTCATCCAAATATTATTCATCATCCATAATGAGATAATAATTAGTATGAGGCAATTAATCCCAGTTATCATAACTTGGATGAATACCAGTACCAGATTGAGCAGTGATAGAATATTCATTGGGAGAAACCTACACTACTGATACTATGACGATGAAAGCTACCGAGACAACCCCATCAGGACTTTGACCCAATGTGCCACACATGAAAATGATAAAGAATTATTGGTTTATTGGATTGAGTTAGTTCAATACATACTACTGGAACAAGAAATTATGGCATATTGATGTTTCCATGGGGTGAACAACCTGATACAATACATGGGTAATAGGATATGGAACCACTTGAGCCAGATTCGTCTAGGAATATGAAAAAATCCTTTGAAATTCCTTATACCTAGGAAGGCACTTCCCCCTTTTCTCAGAAACAAAAAATTTAGTGTCCCAAGTATGGGGTTGTGACATCCAACCAATGAATTTGGAGGATGAAAGCATCATCCAATTCTATCCACAAGTCCACTGAAATAGTAGTGTGATAAACCTAATTTATTTTTACCCATTTTTCCTTCCACTTATAACATTCGGTATCAAAATAATAGGGTTTAAAATAGGAAAATGGAGATGCATCACTATAGAGTACACCTACTCTACCATTATAGGAGTACTTAAGAAATTGGAGATACGATGTGCGAGCTACTACGTGCAAGTGGAGCTAGGGCCTAACCATTAGTGAATTGCAATAATTTTCTTACCAAACGACCATGAATTAGTTACTAGCGATCATCCCCCCAAACTAGGTCTTTAGATAAATCTTACCACATTGCCTTTTCTTCATCTGATCATAAACTTCAATATTTATGTTAGAGGGACTCCAATTTTATTAGATAACCCTACCATTCATAGAATCTAGGTCAGGATAAGATTGATCACGAAACCTATGTCAACAAGACAATAGTGTAATTCCACCCATTGAACTGTATAGTAATTTATAGCGGTTGAATGTTCCCCTTTATGGGAGAACGTTCATCTTCCTCTGATAATGAGATGACCGTTTTTCATTATACTCACTCAACTTACTCAGTATGGAATACATCCATAGCTGCTACCTCTACTTCAAACTGGAGGAAAATTTCCAGAGCCTCTGCTATAGATTCACCCATATCTTTTGAAATGTGGTGAAATTTTAGGATTCAAAGATTTGTTGGAATTTTGTAATGGTGTTTGAGAACAACATACTTATGTACAAGATGAACATTCATGTTGGAAGGGAGTTTCATTGTTGTAGGTGGTATTACTATCATTATTGGCCGAGTCGGTGGATTGTGGCTAGTGCTAGGAATATCCCACTACTCACTTGTTGGATCACACAAAATTACTATTAGATGATTGTCAGATGACTAAGTTCAGGTCATGATGGGATGTGGCTAATCATGGCATAAATGTGGTATCTCTACCTGATCAAGTAACATGAACAGTGTAGGGAGAGAAAATAAATAGATAGGGTAAGAGGTAAAAAATATTGATCTCTACATTGGGAATTCTATTTGGTCTTAGTGGAATTCCCAACATGACTGGAAGCACTATCCTGAGTATTATGATGGCTCACATAGCCACAACTGCACCGATGTTGATACCGACCAGGAACATTGGGAGGACCATCCTATAGTTCCTCATAATCGATAACCATGTAAGGGTAAACATATTTGATGGTATTCACTGAGGAATAATACTAATCATCCCTTTAGGAATCCTCCTATACAAGGAAGACCCTAGGGAAATCCACATCTCTGGAGGCATAGAGTCACAAAGAGTACGAGATGGCTTTGGCACTGGCAGGGGGATTTCCATTCCATTTCACCGATGGTGGTGTTCTTCTGAGGAGAGGGATGATATGTAGATGTAGAAGTGGTAGAAAAAGAAATCATGGCAACATTAGAAGGCTCAAACTGATTCAAATGAACATGGATGATAATGTGGGTTCAAGGGAGTTCCCTGTGTTCCAACCAGTTATCATAATTCTTAGACCCATGACTAGAGACCCACTTCCATTAAGCCTTGCTGTCACTACCTAGATCTACATAGATACACACCACCTATCGTGAGGTAGGACCCAACCTGACTATATTGTTGTTGACCTGGTCCTGGGGCCAATCCTTCAATACATAACACTGCTTGAGAATATATCCAATGAATCAGTGATAGGGTTAGTAGTTGTGGCGATCAATGAGATCAACCTCCTTAATCCTAGTGTAGTCCGGTAACCTAAGGATTACCTGATCCAAGGGGATTTAGAAATAACCAGTGACCTAGGCTTCTTCAAATGAGTAATTCAGGATTCTCCTATTTGGGAAAGGGTCTTTTGGAGCCTAGGCTTGATGAGGGGTTGGAGCCTGGGGAGGAGGTGGAACATGACTATCTCACATGGGTGGCTGTGGTGCATTACATGATGGTGAGGTTCAGTTCAGAGGGGGTTAGTGATAATCTTGAGGCTTTTTCCCTCAACGAGGTTGTGGATGTGGGTCAACTGGTAAAAAATATAGCGGTCTATGGGCCTCTACCTGTATTTCAGTAGTAATATTGGATTTAGAGGCTCTTTTTACAAAAATCATGGGAGGGAAATGGCATGCTTGTTTCAATTTCTTTAAGGATTACTTTAGGCACTAATCCTTATCAAAGAAATACAAGAATCTACCAGGGAAATTCTAAGTGATGAGGGGTGGGACTAGTTTAGTCTTCAGGTTCCCCATGCACATCCTCAATAGATGTTACTGAGTTACCATCATGTCAAGAATGTTTTTGAGTCCCTTCCACCTGGAGACAATGTCTATAATGTTCTCATATGGCTATTTCATGCATTAGAAGAGGTTTTCAATACTAGTCTTTTGAGTGGTGGATCTAAAATGAAAAAGAAATTTCTGGGGATGATCCTCCGAACTAGATATAAACCCAATGGGTAACTAGTTGTACCATAATAATGTAGTCCATTCCATTATTGGTGGCTTCCTGCTATGTTGGAGTTTCTAGAATGGGTATACACATTGAGATGAAGTGGGCGAGAAGCTACAATGGGGTTTCCATCCCATTGTAGGGGGAAGTGGGGTTCCCATAATCTAGGGTGATATAATATCATCTACCCAAGTAAAATATGGCTTTCTATCAAGAAGGATCACCACTTTCTTCATTTTTAGAGCCTTGAGGTGAATAATGAGACTTTCCATCAGATCCACCTTTTAGAATTCTATTCTTGGAAAGGATCCCTAACCACCAGTCTGTTGATGGTTTCTTCAACATGATAAGCTGGTTCAGCAACTCATGGAGAGGTTGGAGTAACAACCTCAGGATCTTCTAGAGGAATGGCCTATAGAGTAGCTAGGGGAATAACCTAAATGGAAACCTAATGAGCTTCAAGAGGAACGGATTATAGAACATAGTCTTAGAGAATATTCTCATGTAGCTCAGGGGGATTTGGTGACTCATACCTAGATAACTTTCTATAATCTCTACCCCCTTCGATATTGGGTTGCACTGGGTTATCAGGATCAGTGAGAGGTGATTCACTAAGTGGAACTGGTGGTTTCCCCTACTGGGCTGGTAGAGGGTGGATGATATCATACCAAGGATCACCATAATATGGGTGGAGTTCTTCCATACACTGAGTGAGGATATCATCAATAATTTTTTTCTATCCCATAATCATTTAAATCAGCATGGCCTCATCAAGATCATATTATGTCTTTTGTGTTGAACCAAATGGGTCATAGGGAATAACAATCCCAGTGCATCATTTTCTTTTTTAGGGTTCCAAACCGAGAGGAAATGACTCTGTTGGATCAGCAAGGTTAAAAAATTGTCTTTTCTGGGGACTGACAACACTAGGGCATATGAAATTTATCTTCAATGAATCCTACCTCGATTTCCTCCTCTTTAAGATCATCCATGTTTAACATGAGTACAATTGGAAGCATATCCTTAATATCACATGACAAGTCAAGTTGGAGTAGGATCAGACTAAAGTGGAGATCTGTATATTGTCCCCAACCATGGATCGAATCTTGTGGGTTTACCTAGAAAATAGTTGTTCAGCGCATAGTAAATATTTAAAAGCATCGTTGTTGGAGGGTATGGTGATAACCTAGAAATGTAGGGTGCTGAGCCATAGGAATCATAACAAGGTAAACTAGTCAACAGTGCTGGATGATGTCATCATAATGATCTTGGATATTTGGATAAACAAACTAATGATGACTAAGGAGAAAATGCGTCACCCAAAGATTCCGACGGAAACAAAAGACCTTAACCAGGGAGAGGGGCTCCGAGATGTTGAAGTCTATAGTTGCAATCAAATAGAACATATCTGGGAACTGGTCTGCTCTGAGGATGGCCCACTGGATCCTCAATTATAAAGTGGGATCCAGAATCTTGTTGCCCTATTTCTCGATTGGGAGTGGTTGGTGAACTGATAACAACACTAATGTAGACCAGTGCAGTTGTGGACTAGTATGTGTAGATAATGGTGCTTGAGTTGAAAAACCACTTCTCATTGGGCCGTCTCTTAGGTAAAATTCTATCTACATCATCACGTTCCTGTAGGATGGAGTATCGAATACTGCCTCCTATGTGAGGGTGGAGATCGTTGGTGGTGGATCAGGCTGGTGCCCATAAACTACCAGTCCCCATAACTACTCTATTTGATCTCTTGTTGAGGTAGAGAATGATCTAGTTGATGATATAGATGACTGCATGACAAGACCCAGAAAGGGAACCAAATATTTCTCCACCAATATGTATTTGTTAAGGGGTTCAAAGATTTGGTACATGTCGATATTTGGAAGGAAGAATATCACATGATAGGTTCCTACAATAGACCCTAATGCATAGGACAAGGGTGACAGCTCTATCATTGAATCAAAAACCGATTCAAAATCTAAAAAAGGACTGGATTGAGAATGATCTGGCACTTCAGGGGGTTATTTATTTGATGGAAAAGTTCACACATTTTCCTTGGGAAGGTTCTTTGGGGTAGGGTAAATCTTTAATATGGGTAGGATGTCTGTGTGGGATGGTGCTGGAGTAGGGAGGGACTCAGTTTGAGTTATATGTGATACGAGAAGGAACATTGTATATGTTGTCATCAGAGTGGGGAGGACATCCACTAGGACTACAATGAATGTGGGGAGTACCTCCACTCTGAGTGAGGGAGAGAGGATGACCTCCAATCTGAGTGAGTAATATGGGATAACCTCCACTCATGCTAACAATGGTATGGGGATGACATCCGTAATGAATGTCATTGCCATGAGTTTTCCTTCGATAGAAGATGATTGTGCCAATAACCAGAAGAGTTGGCCCAGCCTGCCTGTGGGCAATATGGGGTTTCAATCCTAATCAGACATAGACATTACCATTCCCTTTGATGGTATGAATCAAATTGTATGTGTCAGTGGCAGTATGTTCCACTGAATCTATTGAAGATGATTCCCCGTGATGGGAATCTTCTTGAGCATATGCCCAACACTGAGATCGGGTCAGTCGGACCAGAGCAAGTCGTGTATTGGTGTAGACAATATGCTCCTCGGCCTGAAAGACTGGATATTGGTGGCACTGACATGACCTAGTGGGATCCCTCCTCAGTGAATCCTGTGTAGAAGTTATCATTCAGATGAATCAAATGTCCGTTAAATCATTGGCAGACTATATCCTTCGTTGGGATGACCCCCTCCAATTCGTATCATCGGATAAGAGATCACCCTTATTTGGATAAATCATGAGGGTGATACGGGGTGTGGGTTCCTAGTCTCCATGGTTGTGGATGACGTTGTGGTGGAGGTGGAGCCGTGAGGGATCATTACATTGGTATTACCCCTACACCTATATCTACGGGTGGGAGGTGTCTAGTTTCCTATAGCCTAGGTCTAGCAAGGTAAGAAGATTCAGATATCAGTATGGATATTAGTAATTTAATGCCCAATTCCCCATGTTATTTAGACTTCCATGAATGGATAGAGAGATCCATGCTGAATATGTCATAGATCGGAATGCCCAATGATTAACTTCCCGAAATTTTGGTGAGTTCCAAGACTAGCCCACTATTTTATTGGCAGGACCTAGCACCGAGTAGCTAGATCCAGTGAAATGATTATCTTTTGATGTCTCAAATGCTAGTAATCCCCATGGATAAAGGAGAAAAAAATCATGATGGGTTCACCATTTCTATTTCGGATTCTTTCTGCCTGGGCTCATTCTATCTGTTTGGATGCACATTTGTTTCCACACAATCCCACCTTCCAAAGGCAGGTGACATTCACCAATTCTTTATAGGTGTATTCTCCTTGATCAAAATGCCATGATGGGATTTCAATCCCTCATTTTGTGGATTCCACCTTAGAGTTCATCACCTAGTTCCTGTATCCCTTAATGATTAAGACATTTTTTGTGAAACAAATCCCGGTGCCATATATTTTTGGACATTGGTTAATCATGCTAATTCTGTTAGGACATACAAATGGTTAATGTCTAGGAAACATCCTTCATTATAATAATTAGTCACATTGGACATCACTTTCATGTTCATATGTTGGAACATCGGTACACTTGGAGTTTTTCTTTATCATAGGACTTCTAGAGGGTGTGAAATCCCGATGCATCACACATTGATTGTAGGGAATATTATGTCAAAGCCATGTTTATGAAGTTTTAATTAGCTTACCATTCATAACATGGTATATTCTATGAGTTTAACATATTACAGAGATGGATTAGACTGATCAAAACACTAAATAGAGTGGATAAGATGGGTACATCCATAAGAGGGAGCACCTAGAAGGTTTACCAAATGTATGGATCAGAATGTTCGGTCAGGACGGACCCGGGATGGTGTTTCCCACAAAAGGGAATATCTCACACCATGAAGGATAATCTGGAAACCCAAAAGGGATGATTTGAGAATGGAGGTCCCTAGAAAAGGGGACACCAAGGTTTACCATTGGTTAGGGTTGTACCACATGGAGGTGTCCAACGTACCCAATGTAGAAGGAAGGGATCGAAACCCAAATAGTTCGAAGGGTTGATTTGGGGCTTTCATATGGTTAGATTTTTGAATGGATGGAATGATCCAACCGGGATGTGGAGGACTAGGTATGAATCAGGATGGATGATGGAGGATTGGGTGAAGTGGGTGGAATAGATAAGGCGGAACTGACGTGAAGGTGATAGTTTTAGTCTTGAACCCCAGATAAGATTCTTATTTATCTCAGTGTCTCGGAATAAAAATTCACATAGTTTGGGATGGGTTGATGAGACACCAAGGGATATGGATCATGAGAATATTCACATGGATAAGGACCTAAAGAAAGTAGAACCTTCGGTTTAGGGTATGATCATCCCAAGACACAAAGGCTTAAAGAAGAGACTTGGATGGAAAGTGGGTGATGGGATTGAACCTCAGGGACGCTTCCTAAGTACCCTATTTGAAAGGTAGGTATAAATATCCTCGTAGTTTAGGATGGGGGTATATAATTGAGGCGTACACAAAGGAAAGAGACCGGGAGACGCACCAGGGGATTATACGTGTTTTGAGGCCTTTCACTAGAGGGACACCCTTGGATTGATGTTTATATATGAACTGAGGGGATTATGCCTGGTTAGCTACTAGAGGGATCAAAACACCCCAAGGAGTAGAATTTGGGAGATACATCCCAAAAAGGGAATGTATAGCATTAGTATTGTACATACCTAGGAGTGAGTAACAAAGTTATCCATTGCTCAAGATTTAATCTCTAAGAGGCTTACTAAATTCTAAAAATGGATTAAAGACATGCAGTTTAGAAGGTTAAAAGGGCCTATAATTTACATCATGCAGGATAAAGATGAATCGACATGAAGTAGTCAGGACAGATTGTAATGACCCAAACTTTTTGAATAGTATATTAATTTACTCTTAACGATTTAATAGAGATGTTATTGGTAAATGTAGAAAGAAGAGTTGATGGATTCATCCAGTAG
Source organism: Viscum album (assembly GCA_963277665.1). NCBI lineage: Eukaryota > Viridiplantae > Streptophyta > Magnoliopsida > Santalales > Viscaceae > Viscum > Viscum album. Next base: position 1,087,169,935 of record OY728130.1, on the reverse strand, counting down.
AGTCAATCCTTTTGAAGACCACTTATTAGAGCTTGGGAAGGAGGTGGCATCTTTGGGCTTCTCTTTGGACCAAGCCCAAGCTGAACTCCAGCGTGTAAAGCTTGAACGGAGCCGCCTACGGGAGAAGTTCAAGTTAGTGGAGATTACAACTAGGGCAATGTTATCCGAGCCTCCATTAGATTATCTCACCTTAGCACACCTCACACTTAGGTTATATGCTGGTGTTGTAAGGGGCTATGTAACGAGACTCTAACTACTTTGTCTAATCCGTTGAGATAAATAAAATTGTGATTTCTTCCTATGGTGAAGTTTGTGAATTTTCAGATGTCTGGATAAATATAGGATGTATCTTATGAATGAATTTTGAAAAAAATGGATATTTTAAAATATTTATGTAAACCTTAAATAATTAATGATGTGTAAGTATTTTTAAAAAATGGTCTTCTGTAAATGTGTTCAGTAAGAAATTTAGAGTCTAATAAGATCAACTTACTATTTAGTGAATAGTAAATTATGAATAGTGATTTTACGCTTAGGATTAGTAATGTGACCAAATTGATTAGTAATCTATCTTGAAGAAAGTATTAATATAATTTAGGCACCTTGATTAAGTAATGTGATTCAATAAAATATGTAAACAACTGTTCCATAAATTATTAGTTAAGTATTATATTTTTCGGGTGAATAATTTTTTTTATTTAAAAAATAAAATAAATTTATTTAGAAAATTGTTTTTATAAAATGGAGTTCATTTTTTAATTCAGATCATCGATATTATGTTAAGGTGAATTTTTGGGATTTTTCTGAAAAAGTTGAATTTTCGGTGAATAGTGAATTTTCAATTTAGAGTTTCGGGTGTTTAATGACATCATTAACGATGTAATAATTATGTAATAATTCTGGTCGAATTATGAATTGTAAGATAAGGTATGAGGTATCCCATGTATCCCATACCATGGGACAATACCATGGGAAAGCCCATGGTTTTTCCAATACCACCAATGAGGTGTCCCTTGGCCATTAATGATGTGTCCCCTCACTTCCCCTATAAATACCAAGCCATTCTCTCATCCTTTCGATTCCAAAATCCTCCTAAACTAAGTTCTGGTCTCCTTACCTCCCAAGGAGTCCTCCCAAGGTTCCCTCAAGCCTCCCAAGGTCCCAAACATCGAGATTTCAAAGTTACTCTTCAAGGTAAGGGATCCTACCTCTCTCTTTATTTTCATGTATTCTCCTTTATGTCATTTATTTTAGGATCCATGTTCTTATTTTGGGGATGTTATTTTATATTAATCCTACTGTAATTTTCATTTTCATATGATTATATACCCTCCCTTTCTCTCATCAATTCATTTTAATAATTTTTAAGGGGCACCGATAGGCTGCCGAATTTTTTTAAGGGATTCTTTCACTCTTCTCATTTTCAAGTTCAATTTTCATGTCGAGTATTTCAAGTTATTTTTTATTATGTTGGGGAATTATCTATATAACCATAATACTATTATTTTATATTCATATGATTAGAGTCCCTATTTTGTCTCCTTAATTCATTTTTTGATGTTTTAAGTGACGCTGTTAGGCTGCCGAATTTTCATAAGAGAAATCTTATTTTTGTCTTCCTTCAATGTTTTTCATTTCATATGGTATGTATTTAAAATTTAATTACCATGTTCTTATATCCTTTATATTATGTCCCTATAATTTTTTTGGATCATTTATGAGTGGTTAACCCATTTCCCCTCTAATTTCAATGTTTTCTAAAACCCTGTAACATAGCCGTTATGCTGCAGAATTTTTCATCTCAAAACGACTCTCTATTTTTATCAAATTCTTTTATTTTATTATGTGAATACTCAAAGATCTTTCTCATATAGGGGTATTCACATGTACATCAAAATGTTCAATTTTAATTCGAGTATTTACATACATGAAACCCACTTTCCTTTTTTCGTGGGGTTTAAATGACAAAAGATCATATCTTAAAAGCTGTTTTTAAAACGTTAGGATTATGAAATGAAACACATTTCTTTTATGAAATATGTGCTATTTATGAAATGTTTTAAGATTATATATGTGGATCACATGATGATAAAGACAAATTTAATGGTGCGCCCTGATAGCACTCCAATGCATTGGGTATATACTTAATCTCTAGAGATGACCATTTTAACGATACCCTGGTGAATAACCTTGGTAAATTTTTTTAATGACACCTTGGTGATGGACCTTGGTGAAACAGAAATGATTGTCTAAGTTAAATTTTGTAGCCACATATTCATGTTATGAAATATGTTTTGTTATTATGATATTCCTCATGATTTCTTTCTCATGCCTTAATGTTTTTTTCATGACATTATTGATGTATCTCAAGTTCACATGTTAAATGCTTCCCCTTGTTTCCCTTACTGGGCCTTCTTCTCACCCATTCTTTTGATGTATGTCCCCAGGTTATGAGATGAAGTAATGAACTTAGGATGAACATAAGGATAATCCTTTCAAGTGTTTTAGAATAATGTTTTATGTTTTCATGTTTTAAGTTCCTTGTTTCCAAGACACTAAACCTTAAAGATCCTCAGTTTTGTATAATGTAATGAATGTTAATGTGATAAAAAGGAGGGATTCCGTCGTTGGTATCAAAGGATGGTTTAGTTATTTATGGAAATTAGGCTATGAAAACTTTAGGAATAACCCTATAAAAAATTATAAATATAGTGAAAACTTCCTGGTATTTTGGTGAGTATTGAGCAAGTGGTTTATCAAAAAAGTACATACCTGTTTGGATACGAGCAGGTAGAGTTAGCTCTATCACAGATGTACATAGGGGTAAAACCTGAAAACACCGCTTTGAGCTATAATCGAATGAGAACTGGTGCACGACAACGGTACTTGCTACACTCTTGGTTATGACACTCCTGGGGGATATGTTTGGTTAATCGCAAGCTTTTTATGAATCATTATGAATGAATTATATAGAAATATAACTGTTTAAGAATGATTTTTTATGATGTATAATCCTTTATAGTTAAAATATTCATAAATGAAACAAGTTTCTCGCTAAGATTTTATTCTTTTAAAAAATGGCGGGAAATAGGAGGAACCATGCAAATGGTGACCGCAATGTACCATGCACTAACAGCCCTCCGATGGAAGCCGGAATGGAAAAATTCATGTGAATGATGAACCAACTGACTCAAGTTATGAGTAATAACTTCAATCAGGATGAGAGGCCGATCTCACCATGATGGGAACAACATTCTGTTGAGTCCTTTATGAGCCAACGACCATTAACCTTTAGTGGATTGACTGACCCATTGATTGATGAGCAATGGATCATCTCTATAGAGAATATCTTTTCTATACTTCATTGTGCGGAACAAGAAAAAGTCACCCTTGTTGTTTACCGCCTAGAGGGAGAATTTGATCAGTGGTGGTCACTGATCAAAAACACAAATCTAAGAGGATAGATGGAATCTATGGAGTGGGAAGAGATCATGGGAATATTCTTCAATAATTATTTCTCTCGTTTGATGAAAACGAGAGTGGAGAAAGAATTTCTCGAGCTGAAGAAGAAGGAGAATGATTTTGTGGGAAGCTACGATATGAACTTCACAAGGATTTCACTATATACCCCTAGATTTGTCATGGATGCAAACGGTAAGGTTGACAGATTCTTCGGTGGACTAAGACCTCATCTGCGGAAGACTCTAGCCAACATGGACTATAATAGCTACGACGAAATAGTTCGAAGTGCTATGAAAGTCGAACTGTAGTTTGGTGAGACACAGCGGTCTAAAAAATCTAATGAGAAGAATAGAGCTCTAGAACCAAGTTTGGGAAGAAGCTTTAATCAGGAAAGAGGTGGAAAGAAAATGCAACTTGCCACATGAAATAAATGTGGGAAGAAGCATTCAGGGAACTTCTTGATCAGAAGTGGGAAGTTCTAAAAGTGTGTAAGATAAGTAAATATTGTTCGGAATTGTCGAAGTGAGGTGAAGCCTCAACTCCCCAACACTAACGATAGAGGAAAATGGTTTTGGCCCTACCCGAAGTCCAATGCTTCATGTGTGGAAAGCTTGGGCACTTTTTTAATCACTATCCAAATACGAGGGCAGTGGAGGAGAATCACCATCAACCTCAGAAAAGACCAAGGGAGAAAGTCATGCTTTTTCTATCACAAAAAATGAATTTGAAGCTCCGAAGTATGTGGTAGCAGGTTCTCTTGTTGTCCTCTCAAAACTAGAAAGTACTTTGTTTGATTCTGGTTCTACGCATTCCTTTACTTCCTCCATGTTTTCAAAGAATATAGAGTCAATCCCCAAACTGCTAGAGGTAGTGTTGTTAGTCGAGAATCTAAGTGGGATTATCCATGCATCAATAGTGTTTAGATACTCTAGTGTTTACTTTAGTGAGAAACATCTTATCGAAAATCTATTAGTCATTCCCATGATGGAATTCGACGTTGTACTTGGGATGGACTAGCTCTCAAAGTATAATTCTATGATCAAATGTAGAATTAAGGAAATCTCATAAGTCTTGAGTGAACGGCCTACAATTATCTTCCAAGAAGAGATATCCCGACCTGATCCTTTTCTATAGGCACCTTATATAGCCTTATTTATGGAGTTAATCAGTGAGGATGAATAAGGAAAAGGGAGTATACAAATGGAAGATGTTCTGATTGTTCATGAATACATAGACGTATTTCCAGAGGAGTTACCTGGACCTCCCCTAGAAATAGAGGTAGAGTTCTCCATTGAACTCATACCTGGATCTCAACTGATATCAAAGAATCAGTATAGAATGGAAAATGTGGAGCTAGAGGAGTTAAATAAACAACTCCAAGATTTGTTGGAGAAGGGGTTTATCTAACCGAGTGTGTCTCCTTGGGGAGAACCAGTTCTCTTTGTGAAGAAGAATGATGGATCAATGCGGCTATGCATTGATTACAGAGAACTGAACAGGATCACAGTGAAGAACAAATACCCTCTTCAAAGAATTGATGATTTATTTGACAAACTTCAAGGGTGTCAATTCTTCTCCAACATTGATTGTCGATCTAGTTATCATCAGCTGAGGGTGAAGAAAGAAGATATTCCAAAGGCTACCTTCTGATCAAGATATGGGCATTATGAGTTTACTGTTATGCCCTTCAGCTTGACTAATGCTCATACTATTTTCATGGATTTGATGAATTGAGTATTTAAAGACTACCTTGATAACTTTGTGGTCGTTTTTTATTGATGATATTTTGATATATTCAAAAAGTCATGAGGAGCATGAAGATCATCCGAGGGTTATTTTTAAAACTATTCGGAAGGAGAGGTTCTTTGGAAAGATCATCAAGTGTTTGTTTTGGTTACAACAAGTGGATTTCCTGGGGCACATCATAACCAATGAAAGAATATCAGTTGGCCCTGTAGAGACAATGGTTGTGTAGGAGTGGCCTCAACCCACAAAAGTAACTGAGATTTTTAGTTTCCTTGGTTTAGTAGGATATTATAGGAGGTTTGTGAAAAACTTTTCACAGATTTCTAATCCACTTATGAAGTTGACTAGAAAAGGGGTTAAGTTCATCTGGACAAAGGAATGTGAGGAAAGTTTTCAACAGCTGAAGAAGAGATTTGTTACTACACCTGTGTTCACACTACCCTCCATCAGAGAAGTATTCATTATTTTTAGCGATGCATCTCTGAAAGGTCATGGGTGTGTCCTCAAGTAAAATGTCAAGGTAATTGCTTATGCATCTCGTCAGCTGAAGCAACATGAGAATAATTATCCTACACATGATCTAGAGATGGAGGCAGTTGTTTTTTCTATAAAGATATGGAGGAACTATCTTTATCAGAATAAATGTGATATATACACTGATAAAAAAAGTTTAAAGTATATTTTTATGTATAAATAATTGAACATGAGACAAAGGAGATGGTTGGAGCTTATTAAATACTATGATTGTTCAATTCATTATCACCCTGGAAGAGAAAACAAAGTTGCAGATGCATTAAGCAAGAAAGACCGAGTTGTTCTAGAAACAATGAGGATCCTTGGAGATCCCTTGATTAAGGATCTAGTAAAGATAGACATGGGAATTGTAAGGGAATGGACATCATCAACCCTATCCCAAATGATTTCTCAACCTTCATTACTAGAGAAGATCAAGAAGGCTCAAAAAGAAGATCTTTTGTTGTAGGAGAAATTTAAGACTATGAAAGATGGGATGTTTCCTGATTTCAATATTGGTCAAGAAGGTGTATTGACATTTCATACAAGGATATGTGTTCTATCTATTCTGTAGATAAAGAAAGAAGTAATGGATGAAGCTCATAGCTCTACTTTCTCTATACATCCGGGAAGCACTAATATGTATAGAGTCCTTCATGATCATTATTGGTGGGATAACATGAAGAGGGAGATTGCTGATTACACTACAAGGTTCCTGGTGTGTGAAAAAGTAAAGGTAGAATGACAACTTCTTAAGGGTGTATTACAACCGCTACCCATACCAGCATGGAAGTGGGATAATGTCACTATGGACTTTGTTACTGGTCTCCTGAAAATTTCCAAAGGAAACAATTTGATATGGGCTATTATAGACCATCTAACCAATACTGCCAATTTAATATCCATTCGGGAAGATTTCTCTTTGGATCAAATTGCCTTGATATATGTAAAAGAAGTGGTAAGGCTGCATGGGGTACCACTATCCATTGTTTCTGATCGTGATCGAAGATTCACATCAAAATTCTGGAGAAGTCTTCAACATGCTCTAAATACTGAATTGAATTTTATTATGGCCTATTATCCTCAAACTGATGGCCAATATGAAAGGAATATTCAGACACTTGAGGACATGCTTAGATTATTCTCAATGGAATTTAAAGGTGTATGGGATCAACACCTCCCATTAGTGGAGTTCTAATACAACAATAACTTCTATTCAAGTATTCAGATGACACCCTATAAAGATCTGTATGGAAAGCGATGTAGAACTCATACTTGTTGGGCTGAAGCTGGTGAGAGAAAGCTTCTTGGGCCTGATCATGTGCAAGAGATGACAGAAAAGTTTCATGTCATCCAATAACACATAATGTCTTCTCAGAGTCGGTAGAAGAGCTATGCTGACAACCGTCAAAGGGACATGGAGTTTGGTGTTGGCGACACAGTCTTCCTTTGAATTTCTCCATGGAACAACATCATGTGGTTTTGGAAGAGAGGGAAGCTCAGCCCTAGGTACATTGGCCCCTATGAAATCCTTGATCTCCTAAGAGAAGTGGCCTATCATCTAGCACTTCCACCGAACCTAGCTCAAGTTCACGATGTCTTCCATGTATCTCTCTTGAGGAAGTTCATACTCGACCCTTCGAATGTACTGAACCCCAAGGTGGTACAACTGGAACATGACCTCTCTTATGAGGAGTAGCCAATGGGGATCTTAGACCGTAGAGGCAAGGTTCTATGCAACAAGACTACCCACCATGTGAAAGTGTTGAGGAGGAATCATAAGTATGAAGAAGCGACGTGGGAGCCTGAGGAAACAATTAAGAGAAAGTACCCTCACCTTTCCTACTAGGCCTTTGGTTTAAAATTTCAGGGACAAAATTTCTTAAGGGCGAAAGAATGTAACGACCCAAAAATTTTGAATAGTATATTACATTACTCTTAACGATTTAATAGATATGTTAATGGTTAATGAAGAAAGAAGAGTCAATGGCTTCATCCAGTAGACTCGAACCATATGAAGCCCATTTATCAGATCTTGGGATGGAGGTGGCATCTTTGGGCTCCGCTTTGGACCAAGCCCAAGCGGAACTCCAGCGTGTCAAGTTTTAACGGAGTCAACTATGGGAGAAGATCAAGTTAGTGGAGATTACAACTAGGGCAATGTTATCCGAGCCTCCCTCAGATTCTCTCACCTTATCACACCTTACACTTAGGTCATATGCTGCTGTGGTAAGGGGATATGTAATGAGACCGTATCTTCTTTGTGTAATCCTTTGAGATATATAAAATTGTGATTTCTTCCTATGGTGAAGTTTGTGAATTTTTAGATGTTTGGATAAATATAGGATGTATCTTATGAATGAAGTTTGAAAAGAAAGATATTTTAAATTAATTATGTAAACCTTAAATAATTAATGATGTGTAAGGATTTTCAAAAAATGGTCTTCTACAAATGTGTTCAGTAAGAAATTTAGAGTCTAATAAGATCAACATATTTTTTGGTGAGTAGTAAATTATGAATAGTGATTTTACGTTTAGGATTAGTAATGTGACCAAATGGATTAGTAATATCACTTAAATAAAGTATAAATTTAATTTAGGCACATTGATTAAGTAATGTGATTAAATAAAATAGTTAAATAACTGTTTCATAAATTATTAGTTAAGTATTAGTTTTTTCAGGTGAATAGTATTTTTTTATTTAAAAATTAAATTAAAAATATTTAGAAAACAATTTTTATAAAATGGAGTTAATTTTTTAATTCAGAGTATCGATATTATGTTAAGGTGAATTTTTGGGATTTTTCTGAAAATGGTGATTTTTCGGTGAATAGTGAATTTTTAGTTTAGAGTTTCATGTGTTTAATGACATAATTAAAGATGTAATAATTATGTAATAATTCAGGTCAAATTATTAACAGTAAGATAAGGTATGAGGTTTCCCAAGTGGCCCATACCATGTGAAAATACCATGGGCAAGCCCATGGTTTTTCCAATACCAGCAATGAGGTGTCCCTTCGGCATTAATGCCTTGTCCCCTTAATTCCCCTATAAATACCAAGACATTATCTCATTATTTCTATTTAAAAATCCTCCTCAATGATGTTATGGTGTCCTTACCTCCCACGAGGTCCTCCCACGGATTCCTCCCAAGGTTCTAAACTTCGAGATTTCGTAGTTACTCTTGAAGGTAAAGGATCCTACCTCTCTCTTTCTTTACATGTATTCTCCATTATGTCATTTATTTTAAGAGCCATGTTATTATGTTGGGTATGTTCTTTAATATTCTTCCTACTGTCCTTTTCATGTTAATATTATGAGAGACCCACTCTTTCTCTCATCAATTCATTTTAAGAATGTTTAAGTGGCGTCGTTAGGCTACCGAATTTTTGTAAGGGATTCTTTCACCCTTCTCATTTTCAAGTTCCTTTTTATTATGTTAGGGTATGATATCTATATCCATCATACTGTTCTTTTATGTTAATATGATAAGAGACCCAATTTTATCTCATCAATTCATTTTTGATGTTTTAAGTGACGCCGTTAGGCTTCCGAATTTTTATAAGAGAAATCTTATTTTTGTCTTCCTTCCATGTTTTTCATTTCATATGGTATATCTTTAAATTTTCATTACCATGTTATTGTATCCTTTATATTCAATCCCTCTACTATTTTTTGGATCATTTATGAGTGGGTAACCCATGTCCTCTCTCTTTTCAATGTTTTCTAAATCCCTGTAACATATCCATTATGCTGCAGAATTTTTCGTATCAAAATGTCTCTCTCTTTTTCTCAAATTATTTTATTTTATTAAGTGAATACTCAAAGCTCATTCTTCTATAAGGGTATTTACATTTATATCAAAATTTTCTATTTTAATTCTAGGATTTATATATATGAAACCCACTTTCCTTTTTTTATGGGTTTAAAATAACATAAAGATCATGTCTTAAAAGAAGTTTTTAAAAAGTTATGATTATGAAATGAAACCCATTTCTTTTATGCTATATGGGTTATTTATGAAATGTTCGATGATGATATATGTGGCTCACATAATGAAAAATAAAAATTTAAGGGTGTGACCTGATATCACTCCAATGCATTAGGTAAAGACTTAATCTCTAGAGATGACCATTTTAACGATACCTTGGTGAATAACATTGGTAATTTTTTTAATGACACCTTGGGGATGGACCTTGGTGAAATGGAAATGATTGTCTAATTTTAAAGTTGTAGCCACATCTTCAAGCTATGAAATACATTATTTTTATTATGATATGCCTCGTGATTTCATTCTCATGCCTTAAAGTTCTTTTTTATGACTTTATTGATGTATCTCAAGTTCACATGTTAAATGTTTCCCCTTATTTCCGTTACTGGGCCTTCTCCTCACCCTTTATTTTGATATATGTCCCCAGGTTATGAGATTCAATGATGAACATAGGATGAACATAAGAAGAAGGCTTTCAAGGGTTTAAGAAGAATGTTTTATGTTTTCATGTATTAAGTTATTGGTTTCCAAGACACAAAACCTTAATGATCCTCAGTTTTGTTTAATGTAATGAATATTAATGTGATAAAAAGGCGGGATTCCATACCGATGGGTGATAGGGAATGTTGAGCATAAACCATAAAGAGGCTTCCTATGTGTCCCAATGTCTTGTAATCATTGTACATGTAGTTTAGGGTGTGCAATATAGCATCATACAGAATGGGAGGGGCATGAGGATTATGCGTGGCTAGTGGACCAAATATGATGTCATGTCCACTGTTTACTTTAAGATGACATGAGTCATGATTGGTGTGTGAAACAATTGGTATGAAAGACCTGATGATCATGTCATGAAGGATGTGACTGTGAGGGACGATTTATGGATTATGCATTGTTAGTGGCCCATTGAGATGGAGATTGGGACTTACTCCAAGTGGGAATCCTAAAAAGGTGTTTTAGGGCTTACGTGGAGACTCCTCGACGCTCACATAGTGACAAGGTGCAGAGGGATTGAGAAGACAAACTAAAAATGGAAGGAAGCAAAAGTTTCCTAGTCCCATACCCTTTTTGATCTTCTTAGACCAATGAATCATGTAGAAACTCATAGTTTGATGTCATTTTTAAGGGACAAGGATACTTGGTAGTTTAAAGTCCTACATCTCAGAAAAAAATGTGTCACTTCACATCCCTTGGACATACATAACATGTAATAACCCACGCTTGGAGAAGGGAAAACACAAAGAATGTTCAACAGGAGGGTGGTGGATGAGTGTTAAATTGATGGGCCCATATTAGTAGTACTATTAAAGTAAGAAATATCCATTAGCATACCTACATGAATAAGCATAAGGAAGGACATTGAAACATGAAGAAACACTTGAGGAACCATGAAATCAAATTGTACGAGCCTTGGGGGATGCATGGGAGAGGGGTTCGAAAAGAAGAAGTCCTTTCTAGGAAGGTCTTCATGAAGCTATGGTGCTTCGGGAAGAGGAGGATATTTGAAAAGGAAGGTTCTTCTCAAATTATGGAGAAAAGGGGATCTGCGAAAGGAGGACATTCAAAAAGCATTGTGGCCCAGTCAAGGCATGGATTCTATATGTGTTAAGAGGGTGATTATCTAAGGCTAAATGCTCTGTGAAGTCCCTAGTTCCCAAAAGGGACTCCTACCTTCGTGATGGCCATTGGTATTTTTGAAGGGAATCCCCACTTGTAGCATAGGAAAATCAAAATCAAGGGAAATATGAATCGTGAGGCTCAAATAACACATGGGATGCATTTTCTCACTGGTTCGCGGAGTAGTGGGAGCTTGGAAAAATTAGATCTCAGAAGGAAAAAGGTCATTGTAGTTATTATTTTGGGTGGGACTAAGCTGCATATTTATAGGAACCAGGTCTCACAATGCTCAGTAGTTCACCACGAAATAAAATTCTACTTCCTGGTCAGAGACGTCGCCGTCAGAATCACGAAGCCTTTTGTCACTACACTATAGTGATCAAAATGCTCCGCAAACTCACAAAGGATATCATCAGAATTTTTTCATAAGTCATGGAGGAATATATCTTCTAGATTCGTGTCATTCACGGTGATAAAGGGATTGGTGATGGTGCTTCATGAGATAGGACAGTTAGTACTTTTTATGGATTGTTTGGGTTGAATATTGGCCCCAAATGGTTTTTCCATACAAAATTAATTATTGGAATGGATTTTACTACCAACAATGGTGTCAAAAACTTCATGGAAATGATATATCATTTTATGACATGAACCTTTTCTTTCTCGTGAAAATTCTAAAGGAGAAACTTTAAATTGAATCCATTACGCAATAAAAAATACTATCCTTTAGGGGATATTATTATTAGCTAATTTTTGAGAAATGGATCAATATGATAGAGTTATTTTATGTAATTAAATAATTACAATGAGGAAATTTAATCTTTTATGTTTATTTTTTAGAATTTGATGTAGAATATAAGATGAAATTTATAAAAAATATTAAAAAATGAAGAAATTGGACTCATGGAATGACATGAGTTTAAGAAAATATTACCATCCAAATATTTTTCACGAACTATTTGCATTAAAATGGAGTTATATTTCCATAATCTAATGTAATGAGTGTGTGAATCCATAGGTAAAGATGATTCAAAATTATTAAAACATGAATTTTAAACGATAACCTTTACCATAGATCGCTATAGAACCCAAAGGATTGTGTTTGGTGTATATTTTTTAAAATAAGAAAGATTATATGTCATGGTGTCTTGGTTGATAGTGGATTATCACAAAGAATAAAGATAATTTTTTGATCATTTAGGTGATAAATGAAAATAAAATTTCATCCATTAAAAATGAGTTCTAAGGATGAATGAGATACAATTATTATATTGGAATAATTATCTAGATAGATTTTGGGTAGAAGAATTTAGATCTAATGATTATATTAGTGGGTTGTATAAAATAAATGAATAATAATAATACTTGTGAGAATATACAATTAGAAATAGTTTTTATGATGTCAAAACCGTTAAATAAAGAAAAAGTTGCCTGAATGTTTGATAATCCATTCGAGTATTACAAAATATGAAGGTAACAATTATGTGCAAAGAATAAATCTTGGTTGATGTATTAGAGAAGTTATAAACGTATATGGAATTAAATAGTTAGTGGATGTTTTTGAACCACGAAAATATTGGTGTTTAAATGCTATAGAATACATTTGAATAAAGGCTGAAGAGTTTTGAAATATTCTATAATTTTCTGAATTATGTAATGTTTTTTTGGAATGATTGAGAATTTTAGGAAGAGATTTGATTAAATTCACAGCTATTTTGACTAAGACCATATTCATATGTAATTTTTTTGGATATAAATTAATGAAAAATAATGTTTTGGGAGTTACCTATATATATAACATTTTATTTACATAGGATTTGGAAATTTTCAAAAGTTATGGGATATGTAATATCTCCTAGAAGTTTAAATTTTTAATGAAAAATACTCATAATGATACATCATATTTTTGATTTATAGCATAGTATATTTAGTATAGACTATAGAAAAATGGAAAAGGAAAGAATATTACTTGATATCTAAGATACTATAAGGAGGCTAAACAATATATTTGTAAATAAAAACTCCATGAATTAGTATGGATGGATCTTAAATTATTACATAAGATAATTGGATAAAATAACATATTTTCCAAAATAGACCAAAATGCTATTGAGGAAAAAAATTACTGGTATATAAAATATAATTGATGAGTTTATTTGGGAGATATGGAAAAGGAAAATGATGTTTAAGATAATTGAATCTCGCATAAATTTTTATTTAATAGAGGTGGAAATATGAAAAAGTAAAAAATCTCATAGTTTACGTAAAAATATGTTGTCCTCTGTCATTTATAATATTTTATAAATATTATTTAAGTTTTTATATTTGAAAAAAATATAAATTTGAAGATAAATAAATTAAATAATTATTTTCTTTGAAATTAAATTCAATAGATGCTAAAACCATTATTCATTAAATTAAGTATAAAAAAAATAAATTGTGATTAAATAAAATGTCGACGATGATGATCTTAAATTATTGAATTATAAGAAATTGTAGTGATGTATTGTGTTAATTAAATTAAATATAAATCTTATTCTATAATATCAGAGACAATCATACAAAATGAAGAAGTTGATCATCTTAACTGTTGTGCTATATGTATTTCATAAAATTGTGGAGATTATTCATTTGTCCTTTTTTATAGAAATATTTTGAGAAGAAGAAACTATATTCCTATTTATACAATTATATTTAGATTTATTCAGATGGTATTAAATAAGATTAAAATAGATAATAATTATTCTTGGAATACCAGTGGAGAAAATCTATAGGTTTTTCTTATAGTTAGGGAGGTTAAATTATAGCTAGACATTTTAATGTTATTAATGGAAATTATCCATTATTATTGAATAATATCATGGGTATATAAATTCTGAGATTGAATTAATTTTCTATATTCAAATTATTGAAAATTAAATTTTCATGAATAAATATTAGAATAAGGGGGGAGTGATGAATTTAAGAATCTAATACATAATTCAAAAAGAAGCACTATATAGGTAATTTGGAAGAAGAAGATGTGGAAAATACTCAAAAAATTGATCCATTACATCAAAGTAGATGAATAATAAGAGAATAATAATAATATAAATAGGGAACCAATTCCAACAACATGATACTATTATATCATATAATATAGTAAATAAGATAGAGGAAGATGAAATAATATGAAGAGAATTGAGGGAGCGACTGATATGAAATACTATTGTTAATATAATGTATTAATAATTTTAGATTCAAGAGTTACCTTGTTTTTATTATCATAGCTGGAAAAATATTTTAGGAAGACCATTGATCTTTTTTGTAAGATCAAATTTCTTGGTTAATTACTGAGGTATAGTTTCATAAAAAATAGAATATTATCTTAAAGTAGTCTGGGACTATAGTTGAGGAGTAAGATCTGATCACTTGATGAAAAAATATCATGGATAAGTTTGGTGATATTTTTAAGTATTGGAAGTGTCTTTGAAAACTAGAATGATAAATTATAAAACAGAAATTCATGATGTTTTTAAAGGATTTTATAGAGACATTCTTTGTAAATATGATGATACCTCCCCACACTCCTTTTGTTGATAATTTATATTAATTTAAAAATTTTGTCCTAGTTGGACCTATATATATAATAGAGTAGGAACTCACATTATTGATAAATCATTTAAAAATAATAATTATTTCTATTTACATTAATGTATGCACTGCTTGTGGTACTATTTTTTGGGTAGAATTTAACTGGATCAATTTATATCCCAATCGGTAATAAGTGTTAAAATATTTATATGGGTGTTTAAATTATAAAAGTTTAGGTATAAAATACTTTGATAGAATACAACACCATAATTATTCCCCCACCCATGTAGGCAACTACACAAATTCTTTGGAACTTCAACCACAAAAAAGAAAAATAAATTATTTCTTTAGTGGCCTAAAAAATTATTTGAAAATACTTTTCCATAATGCATTTTTTTAGAAATTGATAAATTATTCACTGTGAACATATAGTGTAAATTGAAACTGGAGACTCAATATTCACATGGATTTGGGGATTTGAAAAAGGTTAATCTAATTTAATAGAAGAAAAAATGACGAGGAATGTTGTGGGAAGAAGATTCCACTGTCTACATGCATAATGTATATAAATAATCGCCCAAAAAATTACATCAAAGGAACAAGGTATTACTTCAAGTATGGAATAATGAACCATTAATCTCCTAAATGATAATTAGATATTAAGAGGCTAGTAAACAATGTGACAGATTATAAAGTCCCAACCAATGCACCTCTAAGAATTAATCATGTTTGATGTAAATAATTTGAGATATATGAAATTAAGTTTACCAATACATTGTAAAACGTGAAAGGTAGACATTATTAAAATCTAAAACATTGCTAACAATGTATATCCAACAAAATGACTACCTCCAAAGTGTATCATGAAAATGAAGTGGTGAAATATACACTCATCATCTACTCAAGCAATATGAATGTCTTTTTTGATTAATGTTTATTTCATTCATTCATATCATTCATGTTTTCTAATATCACTGATTTATCACCTTAAGCATTGGATATTGAATTACAAGTGAAAAAAATTGGTTGTGTAACTATTGTATCTCACATATAAAAAACTAATTTGATTTAGATTTATGAGAAGAAACTTCTGAGAATTCTAGTTATCCCTTCACTAAAAAATTCGACATTATATTTGTAATAGAGAGGCTCTCCCAATATAGATATCATAAAAATTATCGAGATAGATAAATTTTATTTTATTTCCCAATCCGTACTATGATCAAATATCAATTCAATAATGATAATTAAGTAAAATTGGTAAAGAATTCATTAATGTTTGTATTTATGTCAAATAATGAATGCTATTTGGATTAAATGGTTGGGGGAGGATATTAATAATGAAACATGGAAATTGTATTGGAATATGACAATGTATTTCATGAAGTGTTTCTTGGTCTTCCCCAAGAATGTGACATTATTATTTTAAATTTAACATATACCTAATTCTATGCATATATCAAAGACCTCTTAGAGAATATTCCCCATTGAATTAAAATAGTTTAAGAATAAAATTCAAGAGAATTTAGATAATGGTTTTATACATCATGTTTTTCGGCTTGGGGTAGCCTAATAATCTTTTTTTAAGAAGAAGGATTGATAAATGTTTAATTTCCTTGATTATCTTGAGTATAGAAGGATCATGATCAAGAAAAAGTATCATTTACCCGTACTAGTGATCTATTTTATCAATTTATAGGGGAGAAATACATGTCAAAGGTGTATTCTAAAATGAGATATCATTAACTATGACTTAATAGAGAATATATACAAATTAAATCCTTCTATATAATAAATGTATACTATGAATTCATAGTGATTAAATTTGGACATACAAATTCCCCTTATATCTTTAGGGATATGTTAAATAGATTATTTACACATTACCTAGGGAAAATGTTTCTACTATTTGTTAAGGATATTCTCATATATTCCAAGGGAAAATGAGAAAATAATTATATTATCCCAGAACTTTAATACATTTTCTTAAAATGGTTATGAATTGTGTTCTCCAATTTCACACAATGTGAAAACTTCCCTCAACAAATTAGTTTAAATCACCGTTTATATTTTAATGATATATTCAATAAAAATAAAATGACAATTACATAGTAAGATAAAATTTATTTTTAACATTATCCAAAGATACAAAGAACATACCCAAGTCTTTTAAACCAAAAGGCAATAAAGATTTGATGATTTTATTTTAGATCATTTTATGAGGGATCTCACAAAAGAGAGTAATTAGTTGATTCTCAATCTATAAAAAATTAAAAAAAGATATTTTATTGTAATCTTTATCTAATAGATTTTAAATGGAATCACTCCCATAATTATAAAAAAGTGTCTTCTTAATATAATATAAAAGATTATAGAATTTTGATTACAGTAGATAAAATATTATTGTATTAAAAAATTCCAGATGATTGAATACTCTCAAGAGAATATATATGTCTCTAAAGTGTATCTTTAAAAAAGTTTCATTAACAATAGTATATTTATTCATCAATATATAGTAGAAAAAATAACATCTTATTTTACTTTTTTACTTATCAATCACATGACTAATATCGATTATAGTATTTGTAAAAATATATATATATAATTAGTATTAAATATGTGTTTACACTAAAAAATTCATTCCATGAACTTTATCATAGAATTCATGATGTGATTCTCACTTAGACAACAAATGTGAATTTTGAGTAAATATGAATCTCTATAATAGAAAGAGAGTATTGGATTTACATTTACCATAATAATTATCATATTCCAAGATCTATATATTCCTCATACACATTTCCCAATCTAAGGGAACGGTGGAAAGAACCCCCTTCTAGAAATAGGATGTTGATTTATAAAATCATTGATAAAAAATTTACAATGTATTAATTTGAATTCTATGTGTCTTTGCAGAAATTATTGTCATTATAATAGAACCCTGTAAATTAGTTCACTTTGAAATCTTTTATTTAATAGGTCTTGGATCCCAAACGAACTTACGGTTCAAAATTTATGGGTGTTGGAAGACGAGAAAACTTTATAAAGGAATTTGAGCTCCCACACAAGGCCCACATGCAAGCCATTCGCACAAGCCCCTTCATGTTAGTGTATTTTCACTAGTATATTCATGCAATTCCATGATCTAGTCTTTAAATAGATTCCACTACCTCTAATATTCTTAGGACTGTTGAACTATCAGACGATGAAGCAAGGTGAGATATCTGGTTGTGTAGCTCCTCTCATGTAGTCCATATATACTTAGTTGAATTATGATGAACAACACTCTATATGGATGAGCCCCCCACTTGGGTGAACTACTTGGGTGACCCACACATAGGTGAGATACACCTGGGCAACCCATACCTAGGCAACCCATACTCGAGTGATCCATACCTGGGTGACCCATACATGGTCGAACCACACTTATGAGACTAATACTTAGGAGATCCCTCACCTAGGAAAACAAACTAGGTGATGCTTCTTCCATGACATGGTAATTTGTAAAATCTCCCCCTACTAGTCTATACTATGGGGTTGTGCCCCCTCACCACTACTCGAGATTATTTCTAAGCTATTTTACCGATCCTTTGGTCTGATCCCTTCTCTACCATCATTGACTCCCATAAAAATTAAAGAGTTTCACTGTGAACCATTCAAGCTAGTTTGAGGGAATTGTTTGTTGAAACACATACAAACCTACCTCTCATTCCAAATCACCATGAATCAAGATAATTTTAATGATTCCATAAACATGGGAATCCTCCTAGGTGGAAACCACAACTAAATTAAATCACAATGAGTAGAGATACTCCTCATGGTTCTAGAAAAATTTTAATTTTCATATGAGTAATCACCAACCAAACCTGTAAATTATCTTCATTCGAGATCCTCCTAAAGTTTCAAAAAATTATTGGAAGTTCAAAATAATCCTTGAATCTCTTCACACTTTAGTCTTTCATCCAAGCCATCTAAAATACCTTGGTAGCTCTCTAAAACATGAGAGAAGAATTAATTGATGGGGATATTGGGATTAATGTTCCTCAAGAGTGCGAATCACAAGACACCTTCCCCAGGAACCACTCCCCCTAGTTGAAAAGTAATATCATGAAGGTCTCCTACCAAACTCGAGACCTGCATATGAAAATTATAGGGACACTTGAAGAGACCCATGGAGGATAGAGAAATTCCATGCCCAAGTATTGTTTCCCAGGTTATCCTTCATCAAAAAGTCATCTGCATCTCATGTAGGTCTACCATGTGTTTAACACTTCTAATATGCCAAGGTCTACCCTGAGTGAGACCTCTTCAGCTCACCCAACCATCACCTATGTGGACCACCTTCTTCTTATCCTACATTCACCTACGTGAGTTATCTTTTGGGCCAATTGTTCATGCCTCTGATGTCAGGGGACCTCTATCCTAGGGAATAACATCTGAGAGAGACCAAATCAAAACCTCCAATGAGGCCACCTTATAAACAAAATCATGGATAAAGAAACACCATTGTTCCACCAATTAAATTGTGAATTCCCTCAATAAGAGTGGCCTTACACTTTCCCCACCCAATGGTTAGGGTCCTCTAAGTGCTCATAGTTTTGAATCCAATAATTAATAAGGACCCCATACTTTGTGGTAGTGTCAGGGAACTCCCAGTTTTAGAGATGAGGGCTACTGGCTTGTCCTTCCCTCATAATCTTGGAAATTAGGGACCTCCCCATTTTAGAATTGGGGGGGGGGGGGTTCCTTTCCATTTGATGAGGGGTAATTTATTATCCACCTCTCAACATATCTATAATCAGAGATAGGGAATACCTCTTTGAGTAAGCCTCATGTGTTCTTGAAGGAGTCTCTACCCTTCCTATATTATATACCTCAAGTTATGAAAAAAATGAGAAAATCATGTCAATTACCTTTCTCTATCCCATATCCCCAAACTCATTTACCAAAGAATTAATGAGATAAAGTGGTTTTAAATATCTTCCACTTAATGTTGTTTCTTACATTGAACATGTCCCAGATGGGATTATAGGTTAGTAATGTCAATGAATTCTTCTTGACCAAACACATGTCTCAATGGAGATTCCTTTTCTGGATCATCCCCTCACATTATTTTAGAAGGCCTCCATTGGCATGTGTCTTCAATGGAATGTATCCATATCAAAGGGACACATTCTCCATGATATAAACCTTTAAATTTCCTCCATAGACATGAGTCCTCAAAATCCATACTACATGAGATTTGATTCCCATTCAAATGGGATATGTAAGAAGACTCCTTGAGGTCCAAAACTAGCATCCCAAATTAGTCCTAATTTAATCTAGATGACATCCCATTAGGGCCACATGAAACCTGGGGAACTACATCCCTTCCATGTTCCTTGGGACACTTTAGCTTAAGTCCCACACCATCCCTCATCTATGAACATTTTTCCAAGATTTCTTTTTCATAATATGATAAACTACACACTTTGTTACTCATCACATTACCTTAAAATGTATAACGTATCCTGTTAAGTGGCATAAAACTAAATGGGTTCTTATTCCTTTCATAAGTATACCTAGGAATACCATATCATGGACCCAATCCCTACATATAAATAACCCCATATCCTTAGAAGAAGATAAATTATAAAGCACCCCACTGAGTGGATTTAATCCAGAATTGTAATAATAAATGAAATAAGATTCTCTAATCTACTTAAAAAAGTATAAAATTGATGGAAAACCTCTAATATATATAGGAATCTTTGTTAATGAAGAACCTAAGATACTTATAGATGACACTAAATCCAATAAATTATAATACTTATAATTGAATTAAGGGTGACCCATTCCATATTTGTGATTTAATAAATGATTCATGAATATGTTTTAAATCTATAATAGAGTAAACAATTTGTAAATAATTCACCTAAAAAGGATGTGATGAACCTCAAATCCCATACTCTTGAACAATGTGAGTGCCCATGTTTTGTTGGAAAATTTCCTAACAACCGTCTGCCTTTGGAATGTAGGTTCTTGAATCATCTTGAATATGGGAATCATTGAATGTTTTATGTTCCACCAATAAAACCAGTAGGAATATGTTTAAAAATAGTGAACCTGACATGAATTATTGTGCAATATTCAAACCACCACAATCATTCATTGTGCACAAAATGAGGGTTACTCTAGATTTGACACACATATCTTCTACCATCTAGGATTTTGGTGGGACAAACCCCATGAAATAAGGGCACATGGGTTGGGACTATACCCCCATTACAACTAGAGGTCACTGGTCTACCCAATTTCCACCCGAGGGTAAGAACATATCCCCTCCAAAATTCTAGAGACCTTTTGGAAAATTCTAGCAGTGACATGGGATGTAATAAAATAAGATTCTATATAAGAAGGTTATTATCAATATATATCATCCCCAATCACCCATAAGAAGGAATCCAAAAACTAATCCTCACTAATGGTGATTAGAAAATAAATATACAGTCAATGATCCCACTCTATTTAATGCTGGTGTTCTTGAATCCGTAAGTTGTTTATCTATAATGGATCAAAATCATACTCCACTATTAATAAATTATAGAATAAGTAGTCGAAATTTAGATGGTCCCCCCAGTAATCTTACTATCTGTAGTTTCAAAGGTCCTCCATAGATATCATACCTTTAAATCTTACTTCACGTCTAGAATCTGATCAATCACGAGATCCCATCCCCTGATGAGTGCCATGGAATCTATTTATGTGGTCATAAAATCAAGCAGTTAAGAGGTTCTCCCTTTTCGATCGTTCTCCATAAAGGTCCCCCTAGGTTATATGCTTCATGGATTCTACTTGTATTCTTTTTTCAAGACATTATTTTAGTCCTCCCCATGATTTTACCTACTGTGAAGGTACTCCCAACAATGATACTTCATCTCTTTAAATGGGTACTCCCCTTGCTGAATTAATTACGAGTATGCCATCCTTTTACAAGGAACATTTTAAGATGTGTTCAATTATTCCTGATGGATAATTATTGGAAAGTGAAATCATATCTAAATTTCAATATAACCCATGGAATTAATCATTCTATGAACTACCCTTATATTTCAATCCTACCAACATGATAGAGGAAGTCCCTATCGGTCCTAATATTTATAATAAATTAGCAGGGAAATTTCCACATTGGTCAGATTTGGTTGAGAAGCCTATCATCAAAGAAGAAGAATACATGGTACTAACAAGGAGAAATTTGGATAAAGAAAATATATCATTAATGTTATGGCCTTTAACGACTCTCCAGTTCATCATTCCAAAGGTGTTGTAAAATGATTTTTTGCATGAAATTCTCCTAAATATATAGAACAACCACTTTCCATTAAGAAATAATTACCATATGACTAATATCTAATCTATGTCAATGTAATATAAGGTAAACACATTAAACTGACTTAGCTATCCTCCTAGCTACAAGACACCCGAAATTATGAAAATTTCAAGGATCCCTTCAATGTTCTTGTCTCGATGTGATAAAATATTTTAATCCACTGATCATCAACACCCCGCCCAGTGTCCATATAAGAAGATGGTGTGAACATGGGCAGTTGAATTTCAACTCATTCCTTGATTAAAAAATCCCACCTAAGGTGACATGATGTCATGTCATGGAATTAGGCTGACATCATGTAGCTAGATCTACTCGCAACATGTTGAATGGTCAGCAAAAAACACCCTTGAACGATTCTCAAAGTCACAGGGCTAGAAGAAAGTGAGTCATATAAATACTAATGTTCCAAGAATACAAAAATATTGAGAAAAGACCATGATAAATATATAAAAATAAATAAGCATCATCAATATATATTGAAGCAGGTTGCTCGAGTGAAAATCATATAATTCACCCTATCGCTGATTGAAAAATGGTCTATAAAATTAAGAGAGCATCCATAGTGGTAGAATACACACAAATATATGAGAAACACCCTCCCAAAGGTCTGGGGGGATTTTTTAACACAACCTCTAGGGTTGAAAAAAAAGATCAAAAGTTTCTGAAAATAGAAATGTTTATGTCCAAGTCTATAGATCTGGGGTATTTTTACCACAATATCATCCTGAATTGAAGTCATTATTCCCCCGATTAGGATGAACACTACAAAATGGATCTTCACACATCATCATACCACTTGAATTGGTTTCCTCACTTATAATTCACATGATTAAATATTCTAGAGATTCAAATTGGGTTACCATTCTTAAAAAACATCCAAGGGGACCAGATAAAGAGAGAAAAAAATCCTCATGGTGAGGAGAAAAAAAAGTCATCTCTCAAGGAGAATGAAAATATTCCTACAATGTATTATGAATTAGTGAATTTTATTAACACAACCCATGTACATGCTAAATAACATGAAGAAAATATGGAGGAACAAGAGGAGGAGGTATTTATTAATAACATGTTTCATAATAAAATGAATGATGAAGGTGTACAAACCCTAAACTAGGGGCGTGATATGAAATTAGGGATTTAATCAACTGCTTTACCACCACCCCTAAAATAGTATCCACTAAGGAAAAGGGTCTATTCATGGTTATAGATATTCCAAAATCCAAGGATTCTTAACCTCTTACACTTGAGAAAATATTTTCTCGAAAGGAGTAATAAAGGAAAGAGTTGAGAAAAATAAATTTAGAACTGATATGAGCCAACATCCATATAGAATATGTTGTACAAGAAGAGATTAAACTCATACTCACAACATAATGATATGGGAATAATTGGACTTAGGAAAATTTAATATTTATTAACCTACTTACTACTTATAACTAGTTCTGTGGTAATAAGGATCGAACAACCTGGAAGGGACAAGTTGTTTGTGATTAACCAAAAAGAAGGCAAAACAAAAATTAAATAAGAAATCACTAGCAACAGTGGAGTATGGTGATGAAGAAGTGATAAGAGTGAATTATTGTGTGAGTGTGAATGTGAGTGTGAGAACCTAGATATATGAAAGATATATGATTATCAATTATAATGAGAACAACTAATTTATTAATATTGGGAAATAAAATTAATGGTTTTAATATGGTTTTCCATTTTTCATGAATTTGAATTTAAATACATGGAACTAATTTCCTATGGCTAACTTGATTTAATATTATGTCAACATATGAATGATTGGATCCTATTGATTTTCATTCGAAGATGCCACTCGATCACTATGTGTGAAGAACTTAGTTTTCAGTGTGTTCAAATTTTTAGATGAAATCATTCAACCAATCTTTCTTGAGTGTTATTAAATTTTAATTGAAATCCTCATATTCAATATAAGTATAACTTAAACATGATCAAGATCAATTTTCACTAATATGTGATTTTCTTTAAAAAATGATTATTGAAAGAGATAGAGAAGTTAGCATTAAAGAAAATTCATGAACAAAGTAAAATAATTCATCAATATCAACCTATTACCTTAGAGGAAATTAAATAAATATCATGAATTCATTTAAAATTTTAAAATATTTTAAAATATATTTATCCATGAAAAAGTAATATAGAGTAGAAAAAAGTGAAATATTTCTTCGGTCTCACACTACTCCCAGTAAATTCCATGTATATAATAATGTCAGGCCTCTATTCCATACAGCTTCTTGTTTTAATTATTGTTATTTCCTACGCCTAGATGTGAATCTGTATCCTTTTATAGATTAATATTATATTAATAAAATAAATTCCCACCAACCCTTTCATTATCACAATTTCTGATTCACTAGTGAATCTTTGACTTACACATTCTGTTATTGTCACTATAGATCATCCTCCTTGATAATTGAATCATAATCCCCTTATAATAAAATGATCAACTCCATGAATCTCTCATACATGCAGAAACGACCATCCCAATCCCACATGATTTCCACATGTAATGTTCAAGGTCAATGATTATTGAGTGAAGAAGCTCTTGTTCCCGCGATATCCACTTGTAGATATCTAACCTAATTTGATCAAAAAATCAGAAAATAAGTCAAGAAAATTAAGATACCATTGACTACAATTTGAGATTAATTACCCAATTTCAATTTGGTCTATTGGTGAGTTTGAATAAATTTGGAACCCTTCTATGCCTAGTCTATGTGACAAACCTAATTTTGGGCTCAGATGTATTGATGGTATATTATATATATATATATATATATAATTTTTATAAATAAATATTACTTAATTATATTATACAAGAATTAAATATATATATATATATATAAATAGTTATTAATATTAATAATATATATATATATATATATATGTGTGTGTGTGTCTGTAAAAATGATATTATTATTATATATATTATCATTATATATGTATATATATTATTATTATTATTTTCTATTTCATTTCATTTACTCTTATCATTCATGAAGGTTGTCTTCTCCAATGTTTGGGGGACTCATGTGACACTGGTAGCTCATATTTATCATTTAAACCCAGTGGAATAGATTTGATTGATATAGTATGAGATTGGAATCAAACTTATTATATAGATAGTGATGGGGGTTGTGTTGTAGTGATGTGAGGATGCTTGATGATCCTTGAGGGGTTATAATATTGGATCTCAGTGCAGGTGATAGTGGATATGTGTATCTACAAGAATCTCATGGAGAAACAATTCTGATTCATCACAGTATAGGTGGATCAATAGTGAATTTCCAAATTTGGAAGAGGCAATGTTATTTGAATCATTTATTGAGGGTGGACCTTGAGATTCGATGTTCTGGTGATTCAACGACTCATGTTTCATCATCATGTTTGTAATGAAGACCTATTATGAAAGTTGTGGTGTCCATTTTGGGGTCATAACCCTCAAATGTGCTTGGTAGATTTGGCTTAGTTAGGGTTTGTAGTGTCTTGGGGGTTTAGTACTAATTGCCTCTTTATTGGTGCATGGGTTGTAGTGGAATCAGCTTACTAGATGATGAGTGTTACCGGTGGATGATGGGAAATGGATGCAAGGGTGGGGGTCTATGGTGGATGATATATCATCCAAATATTTTTTGAATTATATTTTTGAATTAAATTATTCTTTTTTATATCATTCAGTTCTTGGAACACTGAATATAACATATGTTATATAAAATCACCAATTTATTATTACGTTTCACACAAGACCAATTTAATCATGTTCTATACAAAAAAATTAGTTTTTATTCTCATTCACACAAAAGAATTTTTGAATTGTGTAACACATAATGGCACATTCCTTTGTTAACTCTCATGACAAAAATGACCTAGTTTTAGAAAATTACAATGTATTGTTAATATTATTATTAAAATATTGTTATTGTTGTCTCATGGACATTAGAATTAAGGTTATATATAATATTAATTAAATTATGAAAATATGGTTTACACGTGTATATAAAAATAATTGTTTGGTGATCAATTCAATAGAAATAAAAATAAAACCCTTTAGAAAATATCAGAAATCTTTTGTAGGAAAACTATATTTATGAAATCAAATTTGTTTTACCTCAATAAATTAATTAAAACAATTTTGATAATTTAATTTAATGATATATATATTATTCATTAAACCATTTAAAATTAATCTTATATATTTTCTAAATAATAAATATGAATAAATCCAATTATACACATAAAGATATATATTTCTTTCCAGAAGGAAATTTTAAAATACTTTAATAGTGAACCTATTTTAAATATAATTTTGGAAAAATTATTATTTTTATTTATAAAATAAAATTTTCGTTGAGTGTGGAATATTAAAATTTACATTGGGTGAGTTTTTGGTATTTTCTAGAAAAGATTCATTTTTAATAAAGAGTGAAAACACCGAATTTTAATTGAAAACTACTTTTACAAATAATTTATTAATATAGTTAAATAATATTTTAAATTCCTTTTGGAGAATAATTAGTTCAATTATACAAAACTAAATCCAATTTAGGTCAACTGAATCAATTTCACATTGAAGTTGGATATAAAAACATTTCAAACATTTGAACTTTTTTACTTCCAAAAATCATTGTTTCCTCCCTTCTATGGGATTATTTTAAAATTAATTTTTGACACTTATGTGTTTGGAATTATGATAAATTAATTCCATATTTATATTTATCATAATTATAATGTATAATATGGTCAACATAATTTTTTACCAAAATTATTGGTGAGATTAATTAAAATTAATTATAGCGATTATGGGAAAAATGAGTTTACATAGGGGTTAAATTATAACATAAGGGAAACAATAACATATACACATGTCCAAAATCCATTTAATGGTCATATTTCTACCATATACTCCCTTTTAAGAAAAATAATGGTTATTGGATTCAAATGAGGTAGTGGAAACCCTTCAATAGTTTCTATATTATTATATTTAGAAGAATGCTACTCCTCCACTCTAAAAGGGAACTCAACCCCCATACTTCTTCCCACCTATAAATCCATATGGATCGTCCAAACCAAGGAAAAAAAGCTCCCAAATTTCCTCATATCATTCAATAAGTCTTACTTTGGGAAGAAGGTAAACCATGTTAGTCCTTTGGTGGAAACCAAATGGAATTTTCCAAAGAAGATATAACATACTTAAATAAGACCTTTTTATTTATTTATTTCTACACCCCTTAAATTAATATTATACCATTATTATATAATAAAATAGAAATTATTAAAATAATGAGATGTTTTTATGTTAAGTATTTGACTTAAAACTACACACACTTCCATCAAATGGGATACACAATCATTATTCATGTGTACGACGGACTACTACCTCACGAACCAATGTCATTCGTTATTCCATGAATACTATTATAGGTTGGTAATAATAATAAAATTAATATTTTTAGATGATATTTATGTTATTTATGATGTAGTAATTCTTTTTAAATTATTATAATAACACATAACTTCATGCTTTACATTTGGTGGGAAAATGATAACTTCGTTTGCCGATGTCTGGACTACCACCTCTTAAATGAGACATGATTCGTTCACACTTTACATGGAATTTATTAAGGTTGGATTTATTAAAAATATTTTATATTTATAAAGTAATAATTCAAATGTAATGATAATATATCTGTATATATATATATATAAATAAATTACTTTTCATTCTTTTAAAACAAAACAAGAAAATAAAAACAACATTTATGCATATGAAATACCTATCATCTTCATGAACGTTTTATTTAAATTAATATTTATATATTATATATATTATTATAAATACTTATATAAATAATACATTTGATATTTATATCATATCATACATTCTATAAATAATAAAATCATGATATAATCAAGTGGATTAATAATAAAAATTCAAAAAATATATGAAAAACACAGGGGTTATTATATGATTATTATACATATATTTATGGTTGTTTATGTATAAATGTTATGATCTCTATTTCATGTGCTTTTATGGTTCAGACTTTACTAAGTCAATAATTCAATTTAATCTCAATTTACCTTCTTTGAGAGATATGTTTTTTTATTCAGAAGTATTCTTTTTCAATGTGTATATATTTTCCTTTGACATGTTATATAATTAAAATCTCTATTTTCATGATATTTTAATAAATATTTAAGGTTTTTAATTCATTGGTAATTTTATTAAATGTTTCCTAAGTTGTAAAAGGTTATTTATATAATATCACCATTTATCTGGATTGTTTATGATTATGCTCCCATTGATGATATCTGACGATCCAAATCTTAAGGACTCTCAAGATATTCCTTATCCTCTTTTTATTCATGATATCTTCATATAATGGTTATATTTCACACTATTTGGTACTTAATATAATTAATAAAGTGTTTTTAATAAAATCCATCTTTATCACTATCTTTAGTTGTAAATCAATCTTCTTTCAAAACTATGTTTTCTAAAAATGTTTTCTAAAATGTTTCACTATTATCCTATGATATTTAAAAGAAAATTTTCAAAATGATTTACATTTTTAACAAAATGGTTTTAAAAATGAATCTTCTTGTTAGGTTCCGATCAAGGATCATTTCTAAACATTTTACGATGTTAGAAGAGTGTGAATCATGTATGGATTTATCCGCCGTCATGGCCATCATTTCTTTGAAGATTACTTTTCATGTTTACAAGATTAATTTTTATTATGAATTTTTATTTTCTAAATATTATGGAAATTTATTGTTTTCAAAGAGTCTTTAAAAAAATGTTTTCAAACATTTTTATTTTCAAGAAGTGTTTTAAATTATTTATAAACCTTCTTTTATATATTTTTATGGTTATTTTCAATGAAAAAGGTTTTTAAAATGTTTTATGTTTTTTAAAATCATTTTTAAAATAAGAAATGATATTTTCCTCAATTATGTTTTTAAATTATTTTAAATCTCATTATATAAGATTTCAAAGTGGTTTTTAAATAAAATAATTTTGATATTTTTTATTCCATACAAAGAGATTTTCAAATAAATATTATTTTACTTAAGAAATTCTTCAAATTATGTTTTTAAATTCTTCTCCATATAAGTTGAAATTAATTGATATAGTTTATGATTTACATGGAATATGAACCAAGGACACTATTATTATTATTCATGTGAATAGGTTATGTTTAAAATTATAAGTTCTTTATAAAACACATTCCTCTTACACAGGTTGTAATATGATAAAATGATCATGAAACTCACTTCCTTTCAGAGGTTATTCTATGATTAAATGATTATGAGACCTTTCACTCTTCAATAGGTTATGATATGATGAAATATATAAGGTACCCATTTAATGTCATGGGTTAGGATATGATATCTATGAAACCCATCTATTTTTATGGGTCAGGATATGATTAATGTTTTATTATCTTGTAGAACATGGATGAATTATTTTATTATGTGTTGGGTGAGACATATATCTACCTCCATTTAATTGGGAAACGAAAATGGTATATGATCTCTAAGGGGTACTTGGATTATAACCCAATCTAGAAAACAAGATGGTATATTGGTTGTATCCCAATCCTGTAATAAGAGATTACATGAGACGGTATCCTAAGCCTATAACAAGAGGTTACATGGGAGGGAATTACAAGGCCACAACAAGAGGGTACATAGGAGGGAATCCCAATCCTATAATAAGGGGGTACATAGGGGGTTATCCTAATCCCCTAAAAATAGGTTACATGGGAGGGCATCCCAATCCTTAAAAAAAGTGTACACTAGAGTAAATCCAAGGCCTATTGTAGGCACATGGGTGATTACTTCTAGACTAACACGATATGGAGATCTTGGAAGGAATCCGTCAAATAAGATTTTTTATACTTATGTGTATTCCAAAATTAGAAATCTTATTACTATGTTATGAAATTACGGGTTATTACATTTATTTTCTTGTTATTAATGTATTATAAACTACTAATCATTATTCCATGATTCTGTTCAGTCAATAAGGTTTTCCTTATGACTTTTCCATTCCTTCTTGTTTTGAAAATCACAAACACCTTATCTTTAAGGAAAATTGCTTTTAGAAGGAAAATTGCTTTCTTAAGGAAAATTGCTTTTATAAGAAAAATTATCCTTATCATATTTTCATTCATATTTTTCTTAAGTATGAGTTTCGGATTCATTTTCTCGGAATCATTGAAACTTTGATATAAAGCATTCTATTTTAGGGTTCGGATTCTGGACAAGAACTATAAGGAAGTTTCATTCCGAATTCCGGATATGAACTTTGACTAAGTTCTATTCCAGATTCAGGATACGAATTCTGAAGAAGAATTCTCATTACGAATTCTAATGAAGAAATCTCATTCCGAATTCTCATTACGAATTCTGAAGAAGAATTCTCATTACGAATTCCAATGAAGAATTCTCATTACGAATTCCAATGAAGAATTCCCATTACGAATTCTGATGATGAATTCTCATTACGAATTCTGATGATTAATTCTCATTACGAATTCTGATGATGAATTCTCATTACGAATTCTGATGATGAATTCTCATTACAAATTCTGATGATGAATTCTCATTACGAATTCTGATGATGAATTCTCATTACGATTTCTGATGACGAATTCCTATTCCGAATTCTCATTCCGAATTCACCTATTAAACAGAATCTGATTATCATTGTTTTATACACTCTGAATTTATTCATTCCGAACCTTTACTCCGAAGTTTCTATTCCGAACCTTTATGTTAGAGTTTAAAACGATGTCATACATTCTGTTACACTCACTTTGTTATAAAACGATGTCGTCTGTTTTGTTATAAACTAACCGTTGTCTAAGTGACACGTGTACAGGTCCCTCCGATCTTTAAGGAAAATATGACCGTTGGAGAAGGAGCCAACCTTACCTATAAATAGGAGCTCATTTGAAAGAGCTCGGTGCTGATTGCTGAAAAAGTGCTTACATGCTGTTGAAGTGATTTCTAGAGAGAGAGTCTGTTATTAACTCTCAAAGCTTCGTGCGACTCCGAATGTTGGTGATTACATTCGAGGGCTTCCGGGGATAGGAAGATAGAGGTGCCGACTACCTTAAAGTTCAAGGGCTTCCTTGCTGAGGAAGACAGAGGTTGCCAACTACCTTGAAGTTGAGGGCTTGCGGGGATAGCAAGAAAGAGACTCCGATCCTTGTATCGAGGGCTTACCCTGGTGTGGGTAAGAAAGACTTGCTTGAAAGTATAAATCAAGGGACCTTTATCCAAGGTTGTTGGATACCCTTTTCTTTGGGTTAAAAGACTATTATCTTGTTACTTGTAGTTTAACTACTTGTTTTTTATTCCGCTGTAATTTGTATCTTAAGGAAAGTATAACTTTCTTATACTTCCTTACTTACTCTGATTCATTTAGATTCTATACGCTTTAAGGTAGAATCTCATATTGTAACTTTTGTTAAGTTTCAATTTCCGGAATCATATTTCCGGAACCTACTTTTGGAATCACTTTCCAAGTTCATTTCGGTGTTAGAGGTGTTGTGAATTTACTTAGTTTAACTTTGTTAAACTTAGCCCTTTCCTTTTCTTAAGGAAACTTTAGTTATTCATAACTAACTTTAAAGGTTCCAAAGGAATTTTTAAAGTATACAATTCACCCCCCCCCCCCTCTTGTATATTGAGCATCTCATATTATATTTCGATCCTACAATTGGTATCAGAGGTTGGAAACCTCTTACTCTATACCATTCTTACATTTGGTATCAGAGCAGGTTACTGAAATACTTGTACTCACATACAAGTTTTTCTTGCTCACTTTTCCATTCCGGACTTTCTCATTCCGAACTTTGTGATTACGAATCTTTGCTACTAACAAGTTTGTGTGCAAAGTTATTTTTAGTATGGCAGGAATTAATGTTGGATCAATTGACAATCTGAATCCTACAAGGCCACCAATCTTTGATGGTAATGATTATGAATACTGGAGAGATCGTATGAAGACATTTGTTATAAAGGGGACCCAATTTCTTGTCCCACATCGGTTTCAAGCTCTTGCGTCCTGAAGCTCTAACTCTCCGATTTAAGGTCGTTCCGAACCACAGTTTTCTCCGCTCCGAACTTCAGTCTTCTCCGTTCCGAATTTCCCAGAGAACTTCAGATCCGAATGTCTGCAGAGTTAGCTTCTCAAGAAATGTCTTCAACCAAGCCTATATCTCAGTGGTTAGTATACAGAGAAAGGTTAGTTCATCCGACTTTCTTCAGCAACTACGATTCTGTCATCTCAAAGAACATCAAGTTAAATGGCTGGGAGGATGTTGCGGTATCTAAAACCGGGAATCAAGATGAAGTTTATTCTGATTTGCTTGATGAGTTTTATGAGTCAGTTTCTTTCTTCGAGGAAGATAATAGAGAAAATTTTTCGTTCAAATCATATGGCAAGACATATAAGCTTTCTTACACCAAGGCTGCAAGCTTGGTAGGGTTATCTTATGAAGGTGAAGCTGAGTTTATTTCTCACGTATTGCCGGACTCCAAGGGTAGCTTCAACAAGGAAAAAGCCTTAGAAACTCTCGGATTGGATGATGACAAGGCTCCGAAGATTGCAACTCTATCAACAAACTTCCGGATTCTGGAGTTATGGGTGCAAGGGCTTATCGTACTGAGAAAAGTTGATAAGGATAGCTTGAAGAAGAGTGAGATATATATCTTAGATTTCCTGATAAATCTAAGGAAGTTTAACTTGATGAAGCATATTCTTCTTAATATTGAGAATTTGAAGAAGGGGAATCTGAGAGCTCAGATCGTAATGTACCCAGCAATATTATCAAAGCTCATAGTTCGGTGCCTAGAATCTTTCAAGGTAGCTTGAAGTTCTAAGCCGAAAGTTTGCAAGATCATGCTTCTTAGTGATGGCACGCTTAAAAGAATGAATATATCTTTTGACAAGAAGTCTGGGAAGTTTATTGATCTACCTCCTCAAGAAGAAGTGACTCCGAAATCTTCTGATCCGGAATCATCCAAGCCGGTAAGGAAGAGAAAGCTGAAAGAAGTGTAAGAACAAGGAGAAAATCCCAAGTCTAAGGAAGTCCACACCGCACCTCTAAAGCCTAAGAAGAAGAAGACCTATCCTAATGAGGTTGTTACAAAGTGGAGAGCTGACAAAGAGAAGAGGAAAGAAGGGGATCCACAGTTCGGATTGGACCCTGCGGAAGCTAAAGCTTTGAAGGAGAAAGCTGCTGATGAGCTTGAGAAACAAGCTAAGGAAAAGAAGCTTAAGAAGAAAATGTCAGAAGCTGAGGCAGTCCAAGCGTTGTTGAGGTTCAATGAAATGGTTTCAGCAACAATTCCAGTTCCGAGAAGTTTCTCCCTGGAATCTCTACCTGAGACTCCAGGAAAAAATCTTGTTGCTCCGGAAGAGGCTGTTGCTATGAATACTGAGGAAGAAGAGCAAGTGGAACAAGTTGAAGAGGCTGCTGAAGGAAGTGGTGAGACAGGAGATGTGCTAAAACAGGTAGATGAGTACAAGGGAACTCATTCGGAACACTTATCACTCCGGACTTCAGAAGCTGAATCTTCGAAGTTAGTTACTCCTGCGATGGAAGAAGAGAAAGGAGAAGAAGAAGTTGCCTATCATGGAGAAGAAGAACAACTTTTACATGATATTGCTCAGATGGGAAACGTAGAGGTTGGTGTTCAAGAAGTTGCTGATGAGGAAGATTTGGTTGTTCAAGTTTCTGACAGTGAAAAGAAAACTCCGGAACAGGATTCTATTCCGGAAAAAGATAAGGGAAAGAAAATTCTTACCGAGACTCCGAGCTCAGTAGTAAGAAAGAGGAAGGAAGCTGGTAGTTCCTCTAAGAGGAAGTTGGAGATTATTGAGGAAGAAAATTCTCTTAGCAAGGTTTCGGATTCGGAGTCATCCCCGTTGGGGCATGAATTTGTTGTTCAGTCCTTAAAGAAGTTGGTGGGAACCATTCCAACCTTCTCTAGTATTGACTCTAGATGACAGATGCTCCAACATGTGTTGAATCAGAAAACCGACTCCGTATCGATGGATATGGATAAGTGTGTTGAGATTGAAGCTCAGTTCAAAACATTCTTTGTTGGTTACGAAGCTCATAAAAGATCTTGTAAGAGGATGAAGAGCTGGTCGAAGAAGAATGTGGAAGAGTTGAGGTTGCTTGATGAGTTTCAAGATAATGTTAAGGATTCCTTTGAGACCGAAGACAAGAAGATTAATGAGCTGACTGCATCCTTCGAAGAGAAGTTGACAGAGGAAAAGAACTTTTGGATTCAGTTAGTGAGAGATCTGAATGGGAAGCTCAATTCCGTTTCTCAAAATTGGAAATATGAAAGGGATTATCGGATCGAGTTTGAAGAAAGGATGAAGGCTCAGGAAGAGAAGATGAAAGCTTAGGAAGAAAAATTGAAGGCTCAGGAAGAAATAATTGAAGCTCAGTCCGCATGAATAGTCGTCTTAGAGAAGCAAGCAGAAGAAGATCACAAAGACTTAAAGAAGATCAAGACGATTCTTAAGGGGCTAATGTCGAAGGAGAATGATCCGAAATAACCAATCTGATCTTTTTGTTGTATTTTTTTTCCTTTGTTGTCGAGATTCTAATTTTAATGAAAGTCGTATTTGTTCTTTCTATTTTTGTCATTACTAATTTTTCAGGTACTTCGTTATTTTTTTCCATTCCCTCCAATTCTTTTTGAAAATCACAAAGGGGGAGAAGGAAAAGATCCTTAAGAAAAAGAGGAACTCTAATAAGAGTTTATCAAAGGGGGAGAAAGAAAAATACCCAAGGAAAAAGAACTCTAATAAGAGTTTATTTAAGGAGGAGTTTTTCTTAAAGAAGACCTTCTTATGAAACATCACTCCGGAAATATGAATACGATCCTTAGAGTTTCAAAGCCTAAGGGGGAGTTAGTCGTATTCATCTATGTCCTTAAACCAAGGGAGATAAGATTTAATGTGTTTCTTTCTTCTTGGAATAGCTTTTTCGTAAGGATGTTTGTGCTTTCCAAAAAGGGGGAGATTGTTGAGTCAATAAGGTTTTCCTTATGACTTTTCCATTCCTTCTTGTTTTGAAAATCACAAACACCTTATCTTCAAGGAAAATTGCTTTTATAAGGAAAATTGCTTTCTTAAGGAAAATCACTTTTATAAGAAAAATTATCCTTATCATATTTTCATTCATATTTTTCTTAAGTATGAGGTTCAGATTCATTTTCTCGGAATCATTGAAACTTTGATATAAAGCATTCTGTTTTAGGGTTCGGATTCTGGACAAGAACTATAAGGAAGTTTCATTCCGAATTCCGGATATGAACTCTGACTAAGTTCTATTCCAGATTCAGGATACGAATTCTGAAGAAGAATTCTCATTACGAATTCTAATGAAGAAATCCCATTCCGAATTCTCATTACAAATCTTGAAGAAGAATTCTCATTATGAATTCCAATGAAGAATTCTCATTACGAATTCCAATGAAGAATTCCCATTACGAATTCTAATGAAGAAATCTCATTCCGAATTCTCATTACGAATTCTGATGACGAATTCTCATTACGAATTCTGATGATGAATTCTCATTACGAATTCTGATGATGAATTCTCATTACGAATTCTGATGATGAATTCTCATTATGAATTCTGATGATGAATTCTCATTACGAATTCTGATGATGAATTCTCATTACGATTTCTGATGACGAATTCTTATTCCGAATTCTCAGTCTGAATTCACCTATTAAACAGAATCTGATTATCATTGTTTTATACACTCTGAATTTATTCATTCCAATTCTTTACTCTGAAGTTTCTATTCCGAACCTTTATGTTAGAGTTTAAAACGATGTCGTACATTCTGTTACACTCACTTTGTTATAAAACGATGTCGTCTGTTTTGTTATAAACTAACCGTTGTCTAAGTGACATGTGTACGGGTCCCTCCGATCTTTAAGGAAAATATGACCGTTGTAGAAGGAGATGACCTTACCTATAAATAGGAGCTCATTTGAAAGAGCTCGGTGCTGATTGCTGAAAAAGTGCTTACATGCTGTTGAAGTGATTTCTAGAGAGAGAGTCTCTTATTAACTCTCAAAGCTTTGTGCGACTCCGAATGTTGGTGATTACATTCGAGGGCTTCCGGGGATAGGAAGACAGAGGTGCTGACTACCTTAAAGTTCGAGGGCTTCCTTGCTGAGGAAGACAGAGGTTTCCAACTACCTTGAAGTTGAGGGCTTGCAGGGATAGCAAGACAGAGACTCTGATCCTTGTATCGAGGGCTCACCCTGGTGTGGGTAAGATAGACTTGCTTGAAAGTATAAATCAAGGGACCTTTATCCAAGGTTGTTGGATACCCTTCTCTTTGGGTTAAAAGACTATTATCTTGTTACTTGTAGTTTAACTACTTGTTTTTTATTCCGCTGTAATTTGAATCTTAAGGAAAGTATAGCTTTCTTATACTTCCTTACTTACTCTGATTCATTTAGATTATATACGCTTTAAGGTAGAATCTCATATTGTAACTTTTGTTAAGTTTCAATTTCCAGAATCATATTTCCGGAACCTACTTTTGGAATCACATTCCAAGTTCAGTTCGGTGTTAGAGGTGTTGTGAATTTACTTAGTTTAACTTTGTTAAACTTAGCCCTTTCCTTTTCTTAAGGAAACTTTAGTTATTCATAAATAACTTTAAAGGTTCCAAAGGATTTTTTAAAGTATACAATTCACCCCCCTCTTGTATATTGAGCATCTCATATTATATTTCGATCCTACAGATTCATGTATATGATCTTCCTTGTGATAGGTATTATCTTCTAATGTTATATTTATTCTCTTATACCCATTTATTCATGTTAAGCCAAAATATAATACATGTTTTCCCTTACTAATAATATGATCTATCCCTTTCATATATATCATTTCCATTGGTTATAAAGAAAGGTTTTATATACAAGTAATATATGGGAATATCTTTGTGGAAAACGTTAAAGATATTTCACTAAGATATAATACTATGGTACATGTTTCAAAATACAGAAAACAATTATGGTCCTAAGGAATATATTTTTGTAATGTAATGAATATTCATCAAAGATGACGTAATATCCATGTATGTTAAACCTGGGTCGCTATAGTTTGTATCAATGGAAAGGTTTAGTTATCCCTTGGAAACTAGGATGACACAACATTAGAGATATCATTAGGGATATTTCTAAGGATATGTCTTGGGATGTATCTAACAACAAGCCTAATGTTTCATTGATTTAAAATAAGGTTTTATGATTTAGATATACTGTATGTAATTATTTATGATAATGTGGTTTACTTCTTTTATAATTGTTGATCACATTTTTATTTCTGGTCTTAGTCAATAGTGGGAACTTGAAGGAATTGAGTTAATATTGAATGTTCCAAATATGGAATGTATGATAATTATACAAATTTATGACTTATGTGGAAATATCATAATCAAAAATTTAGTATGAGTATTAGTTATAATTCCGAAGATAAAGTGACCACAAACAACATGTAAATGGTATGTGATACTCTAATAGCATTGTCTGCATTAAACATAAGAAGAATTATTAAATTGAGGTTGAGGAATATTTACACATGATTCATATTTCATATTATAGGAAAGGGGTAATAATAAATAATATGATGAAGCCTATATAATAGTTTATGAATAGTGTTTTGTTATTTAATTATTAATTTTTCGTAAGTCAATGATTATGTTATACGAATCATGAAATATATTAGTTTTTTAGGAGTAAGTTTTTAATTATGGATTTAATAGGATATGTTGAATGGTGATAATGATATTGAAAAGTGATTTAATAGAAGGGTGGTATTTTGATTAAGGTGTGGTAACCCTTAATATGTTTCTTATATTGAGAAAATTGTGTTTAGCTTATATAAAGAGATGATTATGGGTAATGTAAATTAGATAGTACAAATTACCGTAGAACTGATTATTGATTTGTTGAAAATCTGGTCTATGTTATCATGGATGAAGTTTTCAACTCTTTTTTGATCTAAGGAATACATCCAATTATATTTGGAATAAGAAATAATGAACGTTTTCAATAAGGTTTTATGATAATTCTGGTTATTAACTTGTTTTGTGAAAATATATGATGAAGGTATTTTTATATTTAGAATATAACAAATAAGAGCTACTTTATGATATAAAGGCGATCAATGCTAAGCTGTTTTTGAGAAACATCAGTGTCCTTATTTCTAAATTTTTGGAATTTCACCTTTTGGAAGGATTATAAGGAAAACAATTTATGTAATGGTTTATGTTAAACTTTGGATGAGGTTTTAGAGATTAAAGTATTATCTAGAAATATAAGGATTTATACATGTTGGATAACATGTGATAACCATTTTCTTATGATAAAGGATGATGGATTGACTGATCATTCTATCTATAGATCTCATGATATACTAATTATTTAGTAATGGAAAATTCATCTTTATTTCATGGAATAAGATATGTAGTCAAAATTGACCAAGGCCCAACAAAGTGTGAGATTGTGATGAAATAAAGTAACTATATATTCTCATGAAAATTATTCAACTTTATGAAAAGGGAATTAAAATAAAATTTTGTCCCATTATCTTCATTTTTGTGGATATAAAGGACATTTTTCAAGCCTCATTACTCTATGTATTTGTGATCATTAACTTTACCCTACATATTTCCTATATCACTCTCCATCAAAATGTGATAGTTTGATTTACCTTCCATGTCCTTGTTTACCTTTCCACCTATGTTCTATAATGTGATAACCTAGTTATGAGTTACCTTGGGTAACTATTAGGATTCCAACTTTGCCTTTTTAAGGTTTTTAGTAATATTTTTACTATGTGGGTTTCTATGAAAGGAACTTTCAATTATCAAACATTGGATAAAACAATAAAATTTCAAGGTTAAAATTCATTTGATGGTGGGTAGAATGTTACTACCTGAGTGTATCTATATTACTTTTTTCAAATTAATTTATTCTTATTGATATTTTTCAATTCATGCAACATGGAATATAAACGATGTTATATAAAATAAACCATTTATTATAGATTTGTATGGAAAACCAACTGAATATTTTTCTACATGAAACAAAAATATTAGTTTGTGGTATATGAAAAATTGCCTTTTTTCTTGCTTTGTACACAATTTTGAGTTACTTTGATAACTTGTGTGACATGTAAGACCTTATTTTCTCAAACTATAATGTACAATTAATATTATTGTTATACCTATCCATTGGAATGGAGGTTATGAATAATATTAATTAAATTATTAAAATATGGTTTATACATGTTCATAAAAATAATTATTTGGTAACCAAATAACTAGAAATGAAAATAAAACCCTTTTTACAATATACGAAGTCCTTTTCTGGAAAACTATATTGATAAAATGAAACAAATTTTACATCAATGAATTAATTAAACCACTTTAGATAAATTATTTTAATGAAATATATATATAAACAAATATATTCATTCAAATATTTAATGTTTATATTATCTGTTTTCTATACAATATAAAAAATAAAACCAATTTTACCCATAAGTATATATATATATATTCTATAAGGTACTTTTACCTTCTTTAATGGAGAACCTTTTAAAAATTTAGATTTTGAAAATTTTATAATTTTTATTTGAAAAATTAAGTATCATTTTTGAATCTTTAAGATCAAAATGTACATTGGGAGATTTGTTTTTTAATTTTTCTGAGAGGTTTCATTTTTTGATGAATTATGAGAAACCCATAATTTTAATTGAAAACTTTTTTTCATTTAATTTATTTACATAGTTAAATTATATTTTAAATTGGTTTTAATGTAAAAATAGTTCAATAATAAAACAATAAATCCATTTTTTTCATTATAATAATTTTCATTTTGAAATTTTATATAAAAAGTTTTTTAGATTTTAGAACTTTTACTTTAAAAACTCGTTGCTTCATCCTATCTACAGAATTATTTTTGAATTAATTTCATTCAATTATTTGTTTGTAATTTGGAAAAAAGATTAAATATTTATATTCCAAATAATTTATAATGTATAATATTATCAACTTAATATTTTCTAAATAAATATTTGTGAAAATAATTAAAATTAATTAAAACGATTAAGGAATAAACGAGTTTAATTAGTGGTTATGCTATGAAATAATGGGGAAAATAACCAAGATATGTGTCCAAATCCATTTTATAGGAATATTTTGAAAATATACTCCCTTTTATAAAAAGATTTACAATTATTGTATGCACATGTTGTAAGGGAGACCTCTCAATAGTGTTTACCTTTTTATATTTACAAGAATATTACTCCTCCTCCACTATAAAAGGGATCTCATCCCCTTAATTATTCATGCCACTAAAGCCATTTGGATCATAAAAAACCTACACAAATAAGCTCAAAAATTCCCTCATAATTTCTCTATAATCCCCACCTTGGGAACAATACCAACCAAGTTATTCCTTCAGTTCTAACCAAAATGAAGAACCCAAAGAAGATGTAACATCCTTCAAAAAGACATTTTTTATATATTTCTCCACACCCTAAATTAATTTTGTTACATGATTATATAATAAAATAAGTATCTTAAATATACTTATATTTCATTATGTTAATTTTTATACATTAAACTACACACACTTCCATGGAATGAGATAAAAAATCATTATTCGTGTGTTCGGCAGACTACACCTCGCGAATCAAAGTCGTCCATTCTTACATTACCACCTTTAATGGTTTGGAATAATGGTGGAATTACTATTTTTCTATGATAAATATATTATATTTATTATTTAATTGTAATAATTTTATTATTATATAACACATACCTTCATTCTTTCTATTTCTTGGTAATATGATAACTTTGTTTGTGGACGTGTGGACCACCGCCTCAAAACACTGATGTGATTTGTTCACACTTTACATAGAATGTATTAAGGAAGGGTTAATTAAAATTATGTGATATTTATAAAAAATTAATTATAATATAATGATAATATATATTTATATACATCATTTAAGTTTAATTCTTTAAAAATATAATATTAAAATGGAGACAATCTTCATTTGGACGTACGACCTACAATCTCCATGAACGGTGTATTTCATTTCATATTTCTATATTTTTTAGATTGTTTTAAAAACTTATATACTGAATATATATTATATTTTATCATGTATTACATTCTATAAATAATTTAATCATGATCTAATTAATAGGATCAAGAATAAAAAACAAAACATATACAAAAAACCAAGCTGTTATTACCTCCAATATAAATTTAACATTAAATTGTTAAAGAAAATGTAATATAAAGTCATAATAAAATAATATATGGTATGTTATATAATATAATTGTTATTTTTTTGATGTATAATAAACTTATATTTATTATTCTTTAGGTTTTAACATGTATGAATAAATTTATGACTTATGGTAAGGGTTTTCTCATATCAATTTTATTTCTATGATATATATTCTATATTCATCACTTATTCTTGTTGTATGGGGTATATAATACCTTATGAAAGTATATATCATAAATTTTATATATTTAATGATATTAAATGTTATAGTTTATGTTAGTCTTTTATTGGGATCTTGATTAAAAAGTTACCCAAGTTGTATGGGGATTTGTAGTCTGTTTTTTATTTTTGTGAGACTTATGCCTTATTCACTACTTTTTTATTTATTTTTGGTTTATACACTAACAATTATTATATTCTATAATACCTATCCAAATATTTATGGTTATTTACATATTCATTTGATGACATTTAATATAATAAAACTTCTCTTTAATTAATATTTAAACATGATTTATTACATA
Source organism: Viscum album (assembly GCA_963277665.1). Classification (NCBI taxonomy): domain Eukaryota; kingdom Viridiplantae; phylum Streptophyta; class Magnoliopsida; order Santalales; family Viscaceae; genus Viscum; species Viscum album. Next base: position 1,087,127,737 of record OY728130.1, on the reverse strand, counting down.
AACTTGCACTTAATACAACTCATAAGATCTAGAGGTCTAGTGTATTTGGGGATTACAAACATTAAATTACAAATTAACACATTAAATACAAATATTTATTGAAAAATTATTTTACATGACCACCACATTCTTTTATACTTATCATTGCATGAGATAACCTAGGGACATACATAAGAAAAGGATGAGCTATACATCTCAGCAATGGAATACACATTGTATAAAATTAGAAATAAAATACAATTTAGTCAACATGAATTTCATTAGAGCACAAAATAAACATGAAAAAAATGCAATATATAGCATGATATTCATAACATGTAAATGTGGAAACAACATACATCATGATGTTAGTATGAGCAAAGGATGATTTCACAAGTATTAGAATAAGTAAACCATTGTTTCACATTCATTAGAATGATTAAAACCTCATTTTACATGCATAATCATGATAATAAACATTACCCAATTCATTAGAGTGCTATCAGGGTGCACCCTTTTTAAACATTTCATTCCATGCATAAGTGTGACACATAGATCATATACCATGTAATTATTCAACAACATAAGTAATTTCATGATCAAGGAATGTGTAATAAATACATCTATGTCCCAAATCAATAAATATATGATCATAAAGGTTAATACCATTGATAGAGAAATTGGTATGGTATACACTAAATGATGATTTTGGCCTGGAAAATCATGGTTCATTTTTTGCAACAAAATGACATCAGATTGAAATTCATAAAATGTGTTGATGTGAGAGAAAGGGGTATCCCATCATTTATACATGAAATGGATAGTAAGAGGTAATTTAACATAACATCCCAATAGATGAAATGGAATTTATATGAATAATATAAAATAAATTATTGAATGGACATGAGAATAGAGAAATCACTTATGAGATTTCAACATAGTAATAACATAGGTAAGGGTCCAGATGAGGGTGAGAGAATGATACCTAATTCACATAAAATAAAATGGAAAATATGGAATTGATTATAAAATGATGATAAAATAACCAATTGATATTAAAAAGACTAATTTCAAACATGGTTATTGAATTGAAAGGAAGAGAGAAAAGTGAGGATCCCTTACATGGATGTGTGATCCCAGATGATACGAGAGGCTCTTGGGAGCTTGGGGTGCCTTGGTAAGACTATATAGAGTAAGGGGAAGAGGTTGGAGAGATTAAAAAAGATTTATTGAAGTGAAATAAGAACATGGTTGGGTTTATATAAGAAAGGAGGGTATATCATTATTATTTGGGTTTTCGACACTTTACACTAAAATATTCAAAACCCCAAACCATCCCATGATTTTTTCCCATAGTTCATGGAAACTGGTATTGGTATACATTAATTTATATGGATAAGGGATGAATATATTAAAATATTTCCCTTTCATATGTGGAGGTAAGTCACACATTCCAAGAAATGATTTTAAAAGTTTAAATATTTTATATCTCTTGGAGGGTTTACTAAGGCTTTATAAAATAAATAAAATAAACCAAAAATTAAATTATTTTAAATTAAAAACATATATTTGAGCGAATATACCTTTTATAGTATTTTATTACATTAATATTAGGTCATTATGATGTCATCAATCACATAACATATTTATAAAGTATTTTATATTTACCCAAAAATCCGATTGTCTCAGATAATTATAAAAATTCACCATTGGTTAATTTAGATATCCTAATTCCCAAAATAATTTAAATTTTATCTAAATGATTTTATAAATATTTTAATTTTCAATTTTAAAATGAAATCCAACATTTATTGATAATTAATGGGTTTTGACAAAAACAATTTTCAATCCTTAATAAAAATTACATTTGACATTATAAAAATTATAGGATAATTTATATATAATAAAAGTAATTTAAAAACAACATTTTATTATAATATTATTTAATTTAAAAACACATTAATTCATCAAAACATAAATTTTAATAGAATATTAATATTAACCAAAAATAGTATTTTTCATTTAAGAATCATTTACAAAGTAACAATAATAAAATGAAAGTATATTCATTATTATACACAAAAGTAATGTGAATAATCATCATGACATGGTCTTGTCACATATCCCTTTACTAAACCTTCATACACCATAAGAGTAATGTTTGCGGTGGTGGGGATTTCATGGGGTCTTTTAATGAACATGGTTTGGGTCGTGATCTCGATGAGCTTGAAATTCCCCCATAAACGGTTTTTATTAGGCTTAAGTTTATGGATCTCATATTAGGATTGGTGTAGGGGAAAGCCCAAAAATTCTATATCCCTTAGAAGATCTGAAAAATTGTCTTAATAGGGCATGATACTACTGGTTAAGTCCATCACTTCCTTTGTCTATGACAAGAGGATTTGTTAAAACCTTATATTTATACAATTCAGGTGATCACTGTTACATGACTATAATACCAATGGTAAAGATAGATAACAGTCATTTAAATAAAATAGAATATAATAAAACAAAATGAGTGTGTGAATTTTTTATAACCATAATACATTTAATTAAAATAAAGAGAATTTTATTCATAAATTTTTGGGTCCTTATATTTATTTCATGGGTTTAACATTTCAAATGTTCCAAATAGGTAAGGTAATTTGTATCAATTTTTCTTCCTTGAGACACATGTTTTTTTATGAACATATATTCTTTTACAAGGTGTATATACTACCTTTTTATATGTTATATCATGAAAATTATTCTATTAATGATATTTTAATCTTTATAAAATGTTATTCTTTAATGGGTACTTTGATAAATTTTCCAAATCGGTAACAATTTATTGCTACAATCTCATCTTTTATCAGGATTGTTTATGATTTTCTACCATTCATGAAATACTATAATTCAGCTCTCAAGGAATGCAATTACTTTTATTCATAGTTGGTTATTAATAATATATTTATATAATGGTACTATTTTCTACTCTTATGTACTTCATATAAATAAGATTTTTTAAAAAAAATATGAATTCATATATGTCTTTAGTCAGAAATCTATCTTCTTTCAAAACATTGTTTTCTAATTCTTTTAAAAAAAATATTATACTATTCTCATATGATCTTGAAAATAAATATTTATCTATTATTTACCTTTAAAAACAGTGTTTAAAAGGGATTTTTTTTATTTTTCAATCGATACACTTTTCTAAATTTTCTATGACATAAAAGTAATGTTCAACATGAATGGATTTATACACTCTCATGGCCATCATTTTATTAATCTTAATTTTAAATTTTATAAGATACATTTTTTACAAAAAATATTTTTTCTAATATTCTAAAAATTCATTATTTCAAAATTGATTTTCAAATAAAATGTTTTTCAAAAATGAATTATTTTCATGAAGTGTTTTAAATTATTTCCAAATATTCTTTTATATGTATTCATGCTTATTTTAAAAGAAAAATGTTTTCAAAATGTTTTATGTTTTAAAAATAAATTTTCAATGTGGAAAGGATATTTTTTCAATAAATTATTTAAATTAAATTTAATATTATTTTACAATTTATCGATGTGGTTTCCAAGAAAATGTATTTTGAAATTGTTTTATTCATTAAAAAGTGATTATCGAGAAATAGTTAGTTTACATAAGAAATTACCAAAGATATCATTCAAACTTCTTCTTCAACTAAGATGAAATACTTTGATATATTTTATTATTTACATGTAATATGATCTGATGAAACAATTCTTATTATTTATTTGAATGGGTTATGATAAAAATGACAAGTTTTCAGTGGAACATGTTCCTCTTCGTTGGGTTATATGATTACAAAATGCTTGTGAAACTCACTTTGATGGGTTATTCTATGATGAAATGATTATGATACTTGTGCCTTTTCCATAGGTTGTGATATGATGAAATATTTAAGATAACCATTTACTTTAATGGGTAAGGTTATTATGTTTACAAAACCCATCTAATTTTATGGGTGATGATATGATGAATGTTTTATTATCTTGAGGCACATGGATGTATAAATTTATTATGTGAGGAGTGGGACCTATATATCCCTCTAATGCATTAAAAATAATAAATGATATATAAGATAAAATGGGTACACAAGTTGTCTTGCAAGACCAAAAACCGTAGGGTAAACATGTTGCATCCCAATCCTGTTACAAGGGAGAATGCAAAAGGGAATCCCAAAATCATAACAAGAGGGTAAATGGGAGGGCATCCCAATCCCGTAATAAGAGGGTACACTATACAAAATCCCAATACCATGACAAGAGGGTACATTAGAGGGTTTCACAAGACCATAACAAGAGGGTACATGGGAGGGAATTATAATCCTAAAAAAGGAGGGTACACGAGGGAAATCCCAAGCATGGTGAAGGTACACAGGTGATTATCCCAATACAAAGATGATATAACGGTCTTGGAAGGTATCCTTGACATTAGATTTTATATGCTTATGTGTATGCCCCAATTCCATGTATTATTACTATTTTATAATCTCATGGATTATGCTCTAGATTTTACTATGACTTATGTATTATGAATTTCCAATATTTATTACATGATTCATGTTTATGTTCTTTTCTATGTCGGGTATGATCTTCTAATGTTATTCTCATTCTCTCATACCATTATCTTCAGGATATGATTATATATCTTACTTTTATAACCTTAAAGATCATATTATCTAACCCTTTATTATGTTTCCTTTACCAATGTTATAAAGAAAGGTTTTAAGTAGGAGTACTAAATGGAAAGACATTTATGGAAAATATTTAATATATTTTAAATTTTTTTAGAAGATTGTGTTATAAGTTTCCATGTAGAAAAAACATATAGGTATTTTAGGTCTGAAACCTTTGTATTGTGTTAAATATTCATAAAAGTTATGTAATATCCATGTATGTTAATACTAGGTCATTTTATAATGGATGTGGACCTGTAGATAAATATGTAATGGTGGGTTGGAGGTATCAGGACAAGGTCAGTGGTATATCTCAATCTACCTGTGGTAGATTACTGAGGATTAGGCAATCACGATAGTAGATGATGGAAGACTAGTAGATTTTTTTCATCTAGTGGATGGTGAAAAATTGATGTTGATTAAGGATATACTAGTGGTACAATAATATATGGATGGTTTTTTTCGAAATGTAAGATGGAGGCTAGAAATTAACCTAAAAAACAAATCCAATTAAAATTATAATTTTATGACACACAACATTCAATGTGAGTAAGTAGATTTAAATTTCTACATAATTAAAATCAAATATCTATAATAAATGTAATTCCACAAAAATATTTAAAAAATATAATAATTTATTTTTCAAATATTTAATCACTTATAAATGCACAAATCATCAAAATAATCTGAAAAAACATATTTTTAATGAAAATCACCAAATTCGTGTGCACAAAAAATGAAAATCATATCTAATAAAAAATACTCAATTTATCTCAAAAAACAAAATATTTATTAATATATTCAAAAATGCAGAACATGACCTGAATATATCCCTAATAAATTAATTTACATCCAAAACACCATTTCATCATTAAAAGAATCAATTATTTCCAAATATATATGGAAAAGTGTATAAAAGACAAGTCACCTAAAAACCACCACACATAAATGTTTGTTTTTACTCAACCAATTTCATGCCTTATTTATTTATGAAATATAAAAATTTATTTTTCCCAGTCATCTCAAAATAAATAATGTCAAAAAAACAATTTATAGAGGTGAAAATATAATGTGAGTCAAGATTCTAATATGGTGATCACAGTATGTCATGCCTAGATTAAAATACCAACAATAAAATAAGGGAACATAGATTCGTTCACTGTTGAAAATTTCATGCATCTTAGTTTAATTTACTCCCAATCCCACTTTAGTTATAATTCACCTCTGAATTTTGACAGTGAATACAAGTTATATTTAATTGGGAATAAAGCCTTAATAAGAGTCACCTTCAATTATCACTCTCTTCTAGGTTAAAAAAATCAAGTTCAATTTTATCAATTTATTAATAGAACTCAAATGATTTTCATACATGTCATTTTTCTCATTATTCGTATAGGTTGTAAATTCCCCTCACTATAATTAGATCATTTTTGACATGGCCCTTTATTTCAATTTTTTCCAGCCACATTTCTTGATCATATTACTGTGCATAGAACGTATTGAAATTGAAAATAGAATTTATTTATTTATATTTACACTCAAAGTTCCCTTTTCTATGACACTCACCATGGGATCCAAAATTGACAGTTTTAAATAAGTTCCAAAGGAGTTAAAATATTATCATCTGAGTTGGATCTTGAAGGGGATAAATTTTTCAAAAGGATAGTCTCATATGATCAACGTTAAATTTATAGTTTCTTAATGTCATTATTATAACACCATAAATATATATCATACATTATTCCCATTCCTAGTCCTAAAAAAATATCTATAAAAATATTATGTATCACTAATAATAAATCATACACTCCAAAAAATTACAGAATAAAAGAAACCCTCAATAATTAGCATGTAGTTACCCAATACGAGGGAATTTTTTTGTCAAAATTAAATCCTAAGGACCCTCATTATGTGAAATAATTGGAAACATCTGAATACATTCTTGATAAAAATCAAGGGGGATATATGTGTGTCTATAATTTAAGGAATAACATAGAATAGAAATACCCCACTCCCCCACACATAGAACCGAAAAGTGTCCCTAGTTTTGAATACTACACTGGGAGACAGTTTAGTTCAAAAAATTATTTCAATATAACATAACAAATAATGTGAAAGGGGTTACATAAAAATTCCAAAATAATGTTTTCGAAAAACTCAAACATTTTTTTCTAGAGTTAATTCTCTTTATTATTAGGCACGTACAAAATATTTCTCAATGTATTTTAGATAGAAGAATTATAACCAATGTGGTACAAATGTAGTTGAATAAAAGTTATTATAATGGGTGAAAAATAGTTTCACAATATATCCCAATTTAATTTTCAACTCACTAGTATTAAAAAAAACCCAAGTAAAAAATTAAGTTCATCATTTTCCCAAGATCAGGGGGTATCACCAACACTTAATTCCTAGTGGTATTTAGCTAAAATAATTAAAATGAAATAATTAGAACAAACATTCACCCATTGTTTAATCTTTTCATTTGTATTCCCATTGAATCCTCCCAATGTTTAATTTTTGTATGTTATTGGACTGCACCATTGTAGTTCCTACAAATATAAACATGTTAACATAAGAGTTAAACTTTTGAAATTCAATGTGTAATGAAACCAAAGATTGTTTTAATGAGTTTTATCAAATAGGAATAATTTAATAGATATTCTTAGTTATAAAATCTAAAAATATTCATCCATGGTCCATCCTCAATTGTCAATTAGGTGCCTTTATATATTCACACACCTTGTGGATGCACATCCTGATTATTTTCCTAAAATACAAACAAATTTTTTTAAAAAATAATTAATAAATTTATACCATAAGATAAAACGGAAAATATTGGGATAATCCCCCAAGGGGTGTTGTTTTTGGAATTTCCATAGTTGGATAGTCTTTGAGTCAACCCTTTTCAGATGGCGGTTGTGTCTTCTTTTATAAAATGACCGAATTTAATTCATCCCAACTTTAGTGACTTTTAGTTTTAGTAATAAATATTTTTCACCTTCATTCAAGTACTTATCCACAAAAGTGGAGCACTAGTGGATTACAGGAAGGAAAAATAAGATGCAGGGGTACCACCCTCCTTCTTCATCATAAGGTTGGGAGTGAACTAGTTATAATACTATAATTCTAGGATGATATTTCTCTTCCAGTTCAACCCGAACAAGGGATACTTCATTGAAAACTAAAATTACTTCATCATACTCTTTTAAAACCATTCATATCCTTAACCCATATTCTTCATTTTATAATACTCCCAAAAGAGAATTTTTTGCAAAAATTGGGAGTTCCATTAGTTCATCATTGGGTAGAGCCTTCTCAGGACTCTTTAGAAAATTAAAATGAAGATTTTTATTTTTAATACTTATGTAGAGAAAAAAACAATCAATAACAGACTTAATAAAATCATAATAAAATAAAAAACTTCTTCTTCTATATAGTTGTCAACTCCCTTGAACAAACCCTCTTCCTCTTCTTCAAGATAGAAGAATTATCTGGGGAGTATTCATGGGTTAGGAGTGAGGTGGCCAACCTTATCCTAAATCTCTTCAAAACACATCACCTCATTTCATGTATTTTACATGGTAAAGGAGAGGTTGACTTGTGCTGTCTCAGCCTGTTGAGGCAATAAAAATTTATTAGACAATTCAATGTAATCCAAATAATTAATATAAATATTAAAAAAATATTGATCATCAATGAATATTCCAACATAATGAATTTCTACATATTCCATCTCCTTTCATCCCTTAGAATAATATCTATAATGTAATTTTGAATTTTCATCCTAGAATCTAGGGGAATATCATGATAGAATATTGATAGCTCCATATTTTTATTCTATATTATTTTATCCTTCATTATTAATTTGTTTCATGAAATCAATGATACAACAGGTAGTTAGAGTAATTACTTTCTATTTCATTCATCTTGATATAGGTAGTAAGTTCTAATAAATTCCAATATTCACTTATTTATTTAAAGATCCTTCATAGTAAGTTCCTTCCCCTCAAGGTCCATTTTTATTAGATTTAATCTTAGTGAATAATATTTTTTTTGATGATATATATCATTATTAGCATCTAATATCTCTTAATATTATTGTCTATTCAAATATAATTAAAACAATGTCATATCCTCAACAAGTTCTAGTACAAGAGAGTAATAAAATAGTGAATTTTATTAGGAATAGAATGTGGCCATTTTTTTCTCTTTCTTTTTTTTACTTTTGTTTTGTAATTTTTATTGACAAAGTTGAAAACCCTCTAAGGAAAATGTTTCCTATTCAATAACTATGAATTTTTTGGCATGCTCATCATTGGACTCATGAAAATTTAATATTTATAAACCTACTTACTATATATAACTAGTACTATGGTAAGAAGGTTCAAACCACATGGAAGGACAATGTTGGGTGTGAGTGTCAAAAAATATAGAAAAAGACTTAAATAAGTAAGAATAAGTAAAATTTCAGGATGGTGATGAAGTAGTGATGGGAATGAAGATTTATGTGAGTTTGAAAGTGAGTGTGAGTATAGACAATCATAAAAAATAAAATAGGAGAAAAGAAAATGAGAAAAAATAATTAATGAATATGGGGAAATTGATTGGATGGTTTTATAATGGTTCTACTATATTAAATAATTTTAATTTAAACAGATGGAGCTAATTCAATGTGACTGACCTAATTTTTCATCAGTTTGACTTATGTTTTAATGGATCGTATAGTTTTTTAACAACATAAGTCACTCGATCATAGAGATAGAACAAATAAACTATCACCAAGTTCGAATTATTAGTTGAACTCAAGGTACTAATATATCTTGAAATTGATTCATTTTTTTTTGAAATCCACATATTGAAGAGAGGTTCAATTTAAACATGACCAATTTGTTTTCTCCAAATCATAAAAATTGATTTTCATAAGAGAGAGAGATATTGAAAAGAAAACAGTAGATAGAATTCATGAAAAAAGTAAAATAAATAAACCAAATTAACATATTCTCTTAGTGATGATTAGCTAAAAAACATAGTTTCATTTAAAAAATTAAAATATTTTGGAATATAATGATCCATGTTGGTGTAATGAATAAAAAAATAAAAGTGAGAAAATCATTACCTCTCCCACCATTCCGGCTCGATTACATTTACCTCCCAATATCAAGAATGTGTTCCCTTATCCTTCTTATTATGCGTTGTATAATGTCCCACTCTAGGATTTGAATCACGGTCCTATTCTAGTGTCTTATTCTATTAATAAAATGAATTCCCTCCAACCTCATCAAATAAAAAAAATTCTTCTCTACCTATGACTCTTTAGCTTCCTTGTTCCATGATTTTCATTATAAACCATCCTCATTGTTAACAGAAGCACATGCCCCTTCCAACAGAATGATAAAATCATTTAATATTTGATCCAGGTAGCAACCATGATCCCACACTCATATGCTTTCCATGTGGAATGTTCAAGGCCCATAATCACTGAATGAGGAATATCTAGTTCCCATAATATCCTATTGTAGATCTATTACCCAATATAATCAATCCTAAAATATGTCATGAAATTAAGATACTATAAAATTCAATTTGGGATGTTATTTCCCCAATTCCAATTTGGATTGCATGCTATTCTTTACAAATTTTGAACACTTATATGCCAATATATTATGGACAAACTAATTTTGGGCCTAAATGTGTTGATTTATAAGTAGTATTATAAAAATATATAAAATTAAAAATAAAATAAAATAAAATAATTAATTATATGGATATATATATTACATAATTATATTATGCTAAAATTAAATATATACATAATTCTAAATACTTTTTAACATTATATATATATATATATATATTTAAAAATATTATTATTACTATTAGATATATATATTATATTACTATATTTATTTATTTATCTTTAATTATTATTATTATATTTATTATTTCTACGCGTTTTCATTTTTTCTTATCTACTATACAAGTTGTCCTCTCGAATGTCATTTAGGTGGACTCACACGGTACTGAAAACTTATCTTCCAGGTCAAAAGTAGACGACATATGTTTCATTGGTGGATTAAGGTAGTGACTTCAACCTTCTTATCCAGTAAGTTATTGGGGTGGGATTGTAGTGGTGGTACGATGCTTGGTGATTAGGGAGGGGTTTCAGTGTTGGATATTGGCTCGGGCTATGGAAGCTTCATGGATCTGGGTGAGTTTCATAGTATAGGGTTTCAAATTCATCACAACATAGGATAATAAATGGTGATTTTCCAAATCTACTGGAGTCAGCAAGATTTGGATTAGTTGAAAAGGGTGGTTCTTGTGATTTGGTGTTCTAGTTCTTTTTCATCTTGGGTTGCTTTTTCATGTTTTGGATGAAGAAATATTTTGAGATATGCGAAGCCAACTCACCATCCACCCACTAATAGGTTATCAATAGATATATATTTTTTAGGGCTTGTACTAAATTGTGGGTTGGTACTGATTGTGTCTTCAACGGTGCTTAGGGTGAATCAAAATTGGATCAATGGTAGATGTAGGTGAGGTCACGATTGTAGCAGTAGTGGATGGTAGGTGTTACCAATGGATGTTAGGAAACAATAGAAATAGTGGAAGATGACAGTAGATAGGATGTGGACTGATATTTCAAGATCTAATAGTGTGTTGTTGGTAGAAAGATGATTCTAACGGTAGATCTCAATATACTGGTGGTATATATTTGTGGATGAAGTAGTCACAACATCAGATGATGGAAGAATGGAAGATCAAGATCTATTAGAGGGTTGGTAGTAGAATTATAAGTCCAACGGTAGATCTCAATCTACCAGTGGTATATAGTTTAGAATGAAGTAGTTATAATAGAAGATGATGGTGGACTGATATATTGTGATCTACTGATGAATGATGAAAGCTGTCTATTTAAAAGATAGGCCACATCAAACTCGCCTACAATTAAATGTTTTTTTGTCCTAAAAAAATTCTTATCTTTTGTCTTTATAAAACATAAAACATGTTTCTTCGCAGTCAATTGAAATTGAATCTTTTCAAAATATTAATTTACAGAGGAGAAAAATATGAGGGTGTAAAGATTTTCGAATGATGCTCATAGTTAGTCCTCCCTAAATTCAAATAGACAATTGAAAAAAGTTACATAAATTGATTCAATTTTTGGAAATGTATCCTAGATGAAGTCACTCACTAACCCACATCATCTTTAATTCAATCCCTAATTATAAGACTGCTTACAAGCTAGATTTAATTAGAAATAATTCCTTAATAAAAGGCCCCTTAAATTATCTATATCTCCATGGTTACAAAAATAAATGTTCAATTTTATCACTCCATTGATATAACACAAATTTTTTTCATACAAGTCAATTGTCTGCTTCTTCATCTAGGTTTAAAATTCCCTTCAACTCAATGAGTTCATTTTTCACAAATCACTTTATTTCAATTTTCCTATAAATATTTCATGAGAATATAACTGTACAAGGAACATATAAAAATTGAAAATTAATTTTATTTATTTACAGAAATGCACCCATCACCATTATCTTAGATACTGACCATGAGATCTCAATAAAACATTTTAATCTTTTTCCAATGGACTTAAAATATTATCATTTGAATTGTCTATAAAAGGTTAATATTTGTTTTTGAAATTATAGTCCCCTAGGTTTGAGTTCAAATTTTTATTTTTCTAATTTTATGGTTATAACTAACTAAATAATTATCATATATCCCTCCCTTCCTCATTTTCTAAACAGAATTTCCTTAAAAACACTATGTAACTGCACTTAGAAATCACACACTCCCAAAAATTTTAAAATCAATGAAACCCTCAATTACTAGCATTCAATTATCTTCTAGCCATGATGAAATTTATGTTCACATTGAACGCCAATGACCCTTAGTTTGTGAAAGAATAGACCATTTGAAACAATTCTTTTATAAACAATCATTGGGAATTTTGATGTTTCTAGAATTTAAGGCAAAACTTAGAATATAAATACCCTTATTCCCCACACATAAACCTCAATAGTGCCGTAAATGATGAATCCTAAGCTAGGATGTAGTTTAGTTTAAAACAATATTTCAATATAGTAGAACAAATAATGTGAAAGGGTTTACCTGAAAATTCAAAAATCACTTGTGCCCTAAATTTAAACAAATTTTTAGAGAGTTCATGATCTTAATTATCAAATAAAGAAATATTTTTCAACTCACAATTTAATGTAACAAAATATTTAGTTAGGTATTTTGATTCAGTAGGCTCATGTTTTTAGATCATCTTTTTCCTAGAGGTTGGAATGATTCTACCATGGTACCACCTCACTAGTCATCTGGGTGCCATTACATTGTCACAACCCTTCTATATGCACTTCTTGATTATTGTTATACAAAAAAAATTTAAAAAAATAATTTGGAAAATGAATAAAAAAATTAAAAATTATAATTGTGGGATAACCCCTGGATGTGTTGTGTTTTGAATCTCTGTAAATGAAATTTCATTGAGTCAGTATCAGTATGATGGAGATTGTGGATCCTTTTATAAAAACCAAAATATATGATTACTCCAAACATTATTGACTATTAATTTTTGAAATACCCATTTTCTAGATTCATTCAATTCCCTGTAATTATTTGTAGACCAGTTACGGTGTATTGTATTGGAAAATTATGTATCGGGGTATTATTCTTCTTCTTCAGCACGAGGTTGCAAGTGCACATGTTGAAATACTAGAATTATAGGATGTGAATTTTTTTCTTTTGGTTCACCATGAACAATGAATTATTCATTTAAAACTAATAGTTTATCATCATCCTCTTCTAACCTCATCCATAACTCTAAGTAAATTTCTTCCATTTCAATAGCTAAAACATGTAATTTTCAACCATAATTTGGAGTTCTAGTAGTTTCTCATTAGGTGGATCCTTCTCAATAATTTCTATAAATTAAAAAGGGTGAGATATTTTTTTAATATCAACATAGGGTGGAACACCATCAATATATGACCCAATAAAATCATAATCAAATAAAAATCCATATTTTCCATTCAATTATCAACTACCTATAAAAAATAAGCTTTCTTTTATTCAAGATAGACCAATCATCCTGAGAGTATGCCTGGGTCAAGAGTGAGGTACTCAACCTCCGCGCACATTTCTTCAAAAAAACATTAAATCATTTTCTATATCATATAAGAAAAAATAGATGATGTCTTATAGTATATCAACCTATTGAGGCAAGGAAAAATTATTATAATGTTCAATGAAATCAAAATCATTAATATGAATATTAGGGAAATAATGATCATCAAATAATTGGCCAAAATCACGAAATTATTCATGTTCAATCTTCTTACAACCCTGGAAATAAGATCTAGAATGTTATTCTTGAATTTCTAGCCAAGAATCCAGGGATACATTAAGAAGAAATATTTACTTCTCAATATTGATGGTTCTTATTTTTTTCCATTCATTTTTAATTACATTACTGAAATTAACAATATAATGGGTGGTTGGAGTACATCCCTTCTGTTTTTCTAATCATGGTATAGGTAGTAAGTTCCAAGGAATTCCATGATTCTCTTAGTAGCTAGTAGAGCCTTCTTGGTAGGTTCCTTCCCCTTATGATCCTTTTTTTAATTTGATTAAATTTTAGTGCATAATGTTATTTTATTTCATGAGGTACAACCTTTTTAGAATATAATAGCTCTCCTACTTGTTGATTTTGAAACAATAATTTCAACAACACCACATCCACATAAATCGATTTTCATGGAAGATTAATCAAAAAGGGTTGGACCCATAATGCTCCCCAAAATGGACCAAATACCCTAAAACACACTAACTTGGCACTGTGCACAACTGGTCCACTAAAATGGGATGAGTATCAAGTGGGGTCCCCTGCTTGATGGGGATTTAACCTCTCCTTCCTAGAGATTATAACCTAGGATCGACATGCATAATAACCACTACAGAGCATCTCTGGAACAACCATGCTAGTTAGCAAGGTGGTACCAGAGAAGCTCCTAGGTGGATAATAATAATATTGGTCCCATGTTTGAATCTCTGTGGAGGGGAGCTTAAATCCTTTTTGGGTCGTGGAAAACATGATACTTGACCTAGTGGAGTGGACCAATTGTGTGTAGTCCAAAGTTAGTGGGCTCCAGGGTATTTGGTCTATTTTCAAGAGCGTCAAAGTTCTAACAAAAAGGTTCCTTTTTTATCAGACCTATTCTACAACTGGGTCATATTATGGATATGCCGCCAACAACTTACCTGGGACTGTGATCAACTGGGCCGCTAACTTGTGCTGCATATCAGGTATTTTCAATGGCCCAATATGGAGATAATATGCCTCCCTCATAATTCTATCCTTATACCTCATGCTTAACAGCCACTAGGGAGCATCACGAGTACATACACACTATCATGGTGGAACCAGAGATGCTCCGTGGTGGCTCTTAAGACTATCGGTCCTAGTTAAAATCTTTTGGGATGTGATATTAAATCCATTATTGATAAGAGAAATTACCTAAAACATGTCTTAGTTGACCATAGTCCCGAGTTTCTGGGATATGAGGTATCTGGTCCGTTGTTGGGAGAGTCACGGGTTCAAAAAATGTGAATTTGAGAGAGAATAGAAAGTGTTCAATTTTTTTTGTTTATTATTTGATTTTTTATGGATGACAAAAAAAATTCTAAAATAAAATAATTCCTCCCCAGCAATGACATCAAAATTTGACACATTAATTGCTGGAATCATGAAAACATATTATTTATAAGCCAACATATTTCTAATAAATAGTACCGTAGTAAGAATGGTCAAACCACATGGAAGGATAAGTTGTGTGTGAGTGAAAAAAAGAAAAGACAAAAAAATTAAACTAGAAAACACAAGTAGTAGTTGGGGAAGTTGATGAATCATTGATGAGATGATTATTTTTGGGAGTGTGGAAGTGAGTGTTAGTAAAGACCAGATGGAAATCTAGAAGACCCACAAAGATAATATATAAAAACAATTAATGAATAGATAGAAATTAGACGGACAATTTTATAGTTGGTTTCACTCATTAATGAATTTAAATATAAACCCATGGAAATGATTCAAAGTGGCTAAGCTAATTTTTCATCAGGTCAACCTGTGACTAAATAGATCCTATAGATTCTCATCTCCAAAAGTCACTCGATCACTAAACGAGAAAAAATTCATTATCACATAGTTTAAATTATTAGTTAAACTCAATGTTTTACTCTCTCTTGAGCTTGATTCACTTTTTAGTTAAATAAAAAGATTGAAGACAAGTTGAATTTAAACATGATCAATATCAGTTTTCACTATTGTAAGATGTTCAATAAAAAATGATTATCATAAGAGAGACAGAGATAAAAACAACTAGTAGAGATATTTCATGAATAATGTAAAATAAATCAATTGTCTCAACTTATTCCTCTAGAGGTGATTAGTGAAAAATCCTAACCACATTTTACATACTAAAAGATTTGAAAACAAAATGATCCCTTTAAAAGTAATTATATATAAGAGAAAAGAGAGAAATGTATTATCTCCCCCACAACACTTTCTTGATTCCCAATAGCTCCCAATGATATGTCTATGTTATTTTATCCAACATACTATAAGTGTTGTGATGTCTCTCTTCTAGATGTGACTCCCTCTCCTCTTCTGGAGTCTTCGTCTATTAATAAACTGAATTCCTGCCAATCCCCCTTAAATATAATAGTTTCTGCTCTACCAGTGACTCTTTGTCTTACACATAACATGATTTTCACTATGTATCATCCTCATTGGTAACTAAATCAAATTTCCCTTACAACATAATGATCAACTCCATGAAGCTCTGATCCATACAACAACAAGGATCTCGCACCCGAATGCTTTCCATGTATAATGTTCAATTGAAGTGATTTCGAAGTGAGGAAGCTCTGGATCCCATGATCACCTCTTATATTGATCTTAAATAAATCAATAAAAAATCAGAAAATAAGTGAATAACATTACGATACTAGTATGTTTAATTTCATATGTTAATTCCCCAATTCCAATTTGGATTGTGGATGAGTTTGAACAAATTATGGAACCTTTCATGCCAAGTCAACATTACCAAACTAATTTTATGCTCAAATGTGCTTACATGCAAGTATTATTATATAAATATATATAAATAAATATAAATTACTTGATTATATGCAAAAATTTATATTACATAATTATAATATACTGGAATTAAATATATATTTTTAAAGAAAAGTGGTGACATGAACTAGTTTCACAATTAATTCCCCTATGAGGATTTATAAAAATTAAGAAAGTTGTGTTAAAAAAATGAGGTGCAATGAGGTTACACCTGTTGGTAATTAACCAGGGTACAAAAATAAAGACTCAAAAATACCCAAGCTACAAATACAACCAGCCAAAAAAGATCCCCATACTTCATTCAATGATCATCCTTTCTAGATTTTAATTCCTTCAAATCGAGAAAGAGGGAAGACCGTTCAAGTGTTTCCAAAAGTGCTCTCCAGTCCAAGATTTCATCCACATTTAGCTTGCATGAAAAAGGTCATCAATATAAGAAAATCACCTTACCTGAAAATGAATCTTAATGAAATCCAGGGGAGATCATCCAAATTATATCATCATGATCACAGGAAAGTATAACATTACAGTATGTCATAAAATTCATTCCAGAATTCATTTAGAACCGCCAGACCAAGCAGCTGATTCATAGAGATCCTCTCAAGATCATGTCATCACAGTAGAAGGCAGCAACTTCAAGCAGATATCATATCAAAAACACACTGCCTCTATGTCATATAAGACTACAAAGTCTCATCCAAACAACATCCATAGTTTCCTTACAGAATTAGAGTGACAAGACATAAGAAGAAACTTGATAATTTCAATGAGAGAACATATGATTTAGAGATCAAATCCAGAAATGAAGAAATATCAGAGACAGAGTCAAACTCATAACAGTATGTCATTAAAAATCATTTCTAGAAATTTCTAAACAAGAAGCCATCGAGACTAGAGAAACTGTAGTGCATAGATCAGATCCAGAAATGGGCAGAAATAGGACGTTCATATTAAGGGGGAATGCAGATAGAAAACCATCTAAACAGAGTAGAAAAATAGCAAGAAGCCAGCCAAACAGGGACCTCAAACAGTCCACAAAGAAGCTATCAGGTTTTCAGAAAGGTAACAGAAGCATTACAGAAATCCACAAGTAGAAAAGTAGTGGGAATTCAATATAAAATAGAAAAGCATAGCTAAGATGAATCCCACTAATCCAAAGTGAATAATTATACAGTGGTCATCAAGATTCAAATCTTACCATCCAGTTAGAGAAATAATCAAACTTCATTCCTCCTTACCAAAAAAACTGATCCCATAAACAGATCAATCCCAAGCATTCATAATGAAAATAATAAAGCAGGGATAGCCATACTGAAACAGAGCCAAACTGAACCTTGGAGAGTCAACAACTAATAAGAAAAATAGAAATAGATGTGAAAAATAGAATCAGTGTGCATTATGGAGTTTTTGAAACCCCTTCTTCATTATATCATTGAAAATTTCCGACTAAATACCTAAGTAGGGTTTCTTAGAAATCTCCCGTTTTCTAAAATATTTAAAATGAATTTCATCTCTAAGTTTCTTAGAAGATTCAGACTCTTCATAATAAGTCTCATTCTTCTTTCCACCCACTTCAACATGCTAATTTTCCTCGACTTTTTGATTTGTGTCTGGTGTAGAGGATTCTCTTCTTGATATGTCTGAAGATCTCATGACTATATTTCTTTCCATTTGGGAGTAATCATGTCATTTCCTTATTTTTTACTAGGGGTGATGAACCCATCAACGTCAAATGTATGCTTTTTCCTTTCTTTTCCATAGTTTTCACATGTTCTTCCTCTATAAGAGTAGATTTTTCTTCTTCCTCATTAGGAGTATCACTACTTTCAGAGCTATCACACTCCTCATTATCAACTCTCTCCTGAGTTCCATTATGAATTTGCACTTCCTCAAGAGGAGGGGGAGAATTATGAGGGATAAGAGGGGTAGTGACCTCAAGGACAGTGGAGTGCTGGGGAAGATTCAACATTTTCTCCAATAAGGGATGAGGGTTGGGTTTCAGTAGTGCGGTAGAAATTGGTGATTTGAGAGGGGTTTTAGTATTATATCTTTACTTGGGTGGTAGTGGATTCCCAAATATGTGAGAGTTTCATAGCGGTGTAACTCAGATTCATCACAATAGTTATTGATCAATATTGAATTTCTAGATCAAGCAGAGGTGGTGCGATTCAGCTCACTTTCATAGGATAGAGGCTGACCTTCGGTGTTCCAATGGTTCTTTGGATCGGGATTATTTTACATGTCTCCAATGATGACCTCCTATGAAATATGTGGTGGCCATCTCAGTTACATCCCCCTCGGCAGATCTCGGTAGACCTGGAATGGTTAGGGATTACATCAGGTTGGGGGATTTGGTACTGGTTTCTTCTTCATTAGTGCTTCGGGTTCATCAAATTCGGCACGTCGATGTATGAATGGTATTCCACACTGGTAGGAGAGATAATGGTAGTGGTGGACTATGGATGTTGGATACCAGTAGCAAGGGTTTCGGTAAAATTGGGTGGTTTATGTTTTGAAGGATGCTGGTGCCCCCCATTTTTTCAAGGGAGGTGGGTGTGGCTGGTGTGTAGTAGGTGGACAACCATACCAAACCCACCATCGGAGAAAAGGAAATAGAGGCTTGAGGAAGCCTATAAAAAAGGCTACACCCTCTGGTATAGTTCATCAACTTCATCAGTTCTCATCACCATTGGATCCCATTTGTGTGTTGTTTTTGAAGGAGAATTCCACACTTATTTGAGAGAGATTTTATGATGGTTTTATCATTATAATATTGAAGGAGTGTGTACCCAATTTTAACCTCATTAATCCTACAATTTTCCTATTATTTTTAAAAAAATTAGTTTGGGGAGTTTTCCACGTTACATCTGGTGTCCTTTATTTTGACATTTTTTACTTTATTTTATATCGTGATTACCACTACACCAGTGGACCAATAATTTTCAGTCCCAACGAGTGGTATCTAAGGTATTGTTTAGGCCCGAAAGTGTTCACTTTTTTGTTATTAATATTTCTCATAAATTTAAGTATACTCTGTGATTGTGACTTTGTTTGATTATTCACCTCATAAAAAATTTACTAAGATTATTAAATACACCATTGGGAAACAATGGAGGTTCTAGAATGATGGTGTAACACCCTAGGATTTCATAGTGTGTTATTTCTTCAAAATAATTCAATAACTTGCACTACACGCAACACCGAGTTCAATCACACCATTACTTACAAAAAATAAACCATTAAAAGAGGTCATGAATAGTATTAACTAAATTTTAAACTTTATATAATCCTTATAATTTTAGATTCCATATTATGAGTTTCTTAGTCATAATGCAAGAACAGATTCATTTTTAGTATTACACTTTTATCAACTTTTAATAGTGAAACCTTTTTTAATACAATATTTTATACTTTTTTACTAAATGGGGACATCAAAAAATTTAAAATGAAACATCCCAAGCTTACACGGTACGCTTTCCATTGAATAAAATAGTAGCGTGTGTTGTACGCAACCTCGAGTTCTAACACACACCACAACAAACTAAACTAGCCGTTGTGAATAGTAATACCTACTTTTTGAAATTATATATATTTTATATTTGAAAATGGACTTCATTTTTGGACTCGGAATATCTAATTTAGCCTAGGGTGAAATTTTGGTACTTTTCGGATAACTTTCATATTTTGATGAATAGTGAAAATTACTAAATTTTAATTAAAAACAACTTTTTAAATCAAAATAATTAATAGTGATAAATTATGAATTTGAGTGGTTTTAAAGTATATTTAGAATATATTTTTACCATTTAATATAATTTTGGTCATTGGACATAATTTTACAATTAAACCGAACATAAACAAATGTCAATCTTTTGATAGTTATTATCTCTTAAAAACACGCTTTTTGTTTTGACAGCGGGAATTAATTTTAAATTAATTTCTGCCACTTATGTGTTTTGAATTTAGGAAAATGGATTCCATATTTGGAATCGGGATTTTCAAATTGTGTAAATAGGTAACTTTTATTTTTAGACATTTTGAATAATTACTGCGGTAAATATTTTATTTACCATGGTTATGGGTAAATCCGGTAAATAAGGGTTAAAAAATAACATTATAATAATACTAAATTACCCTAAAACGTGTCTTAAACCTATTGGTTGATACATGGTCGACCATGGGCATATTTGGGTCAATTTGGGGACCCCATTGATCCACTTGTAAGTGATAATGACACTTTATTTTAATTAAGTTAAAATGAATACAAAAATGGCATAAGCTTACATCTATTAGAAGAACAATTTTTACATAAGGTTATACATGTTGGATTTTAGATTATAAATATTCATTAGAAAGCTAAAAAGCTTTCCTACATAATGGTATTTTATTTATAATTTTTAGACATCAAATAATTTAAATTATCAATGACACAATGATGATGCAGTAATTACTATAATAGTGAAAAATTAAACTAATTGATATTATAAATACCAAAATAAATATAATATGAAACTTTTAATGAATGAAAATAATTTTATAGGATAATATGATATATTAGGATTGATTTTATGGACTTTGTTCGAAGTAATCAATCTGTTATGAGTTTTAAAAAAATCAACTATTGAATAGTGTCAAAATTGACATGAAAGAGTTCTTAAAACAAATATTATATTATTAATTGATATTAAATTCCTAAAAATCTAAGGTTCGGCCAAGAGACTTATATCATGATAGGGTAATCATTAATGGACCACTTGGGGGTCGCTTGGATGTATATAGTAAGTTTATTAACCATATTATATAAAAATACAAACAGACATTGTAAAAGTGAAACTAATTAACTTAGAGTTAATACTTAAAGATAAGGTTAATATAAGTACCCAAACCTGTCTAAATTCTATTGGTTGAGTGTTTTTCGACCTATACCCACCTTAACCTTTGAATAGTCAACTTTGGAGCCATTATAAACCGAATATGAATTTATTATAAATTAATATTTCTAGCTTTTCCAAAGGTGCCCCTCACCCCTCTTATAAAAGGGCACTCCTCCTTCTCATTTCTTCACACCTCTCAAGCCACTTGGCTCGTCCAAACTCTGCCCAAATAAGATCCCCACATCCCTTTCCTCCTCCTTGATGCTTCCCCTTAGGCAGAAAGCATTTCAAGAAGTCCTTTGGTTCCAACCAAAGTGATTTACCTAAATTAAAGGTAACGTTTTCTCTTAAATTATTTTCAATTATTTTGCTTCTCCAACCCCCAAACTCTTTTATTTCCTTTCTTTTGAAACAACACCAGTATCCACAATATACTAGGATGTTGTTATAAGAAGGATTCAAACTACACATACACACAACTCCATCTAATGGATGATGAACATAATGTTTCTGTGGATGGAAAACTAACGCCTCACGAAACGATGATTGTTCAAATACATATTACCGCCTCTCATGGTGGCCATTATGATGGCACTGTAATTAAATATGATATTAATGATATATATTTTATATATAACCTTTTGTAATTACATTTTATTTCATACCATTATTCGTTTCATGTTGTATATACAAACGATAATTTCATTTGAGGAAGTTCGGACTACCGCCCCCTTAAAATGATATGACTCGTTCATACCACACATGGAACGTATAAAGGATGGTGTTAATGAACTTAAGTAAAATATATAAAATATTATATTATACTGGAATAGTAATATACCTATGTATCATTTGGATTCGATTATTTTAAAATAAAAATTAAATGGAAGTAGCGTTCGTGCGTACGTACGGACTACCGTCTCCACGAACGCGATGAGATTCATTCTCCATCGTATCCATTCAAGTATAATTATCATTTTATGATTTAAAAATGATGTTTAAGGACTTTATACCATTTTGGATTTGAATAATATACAACCTATCCTTTAAAAACATGTCTTACGTAACAAAAGATACAAAAGCAAACAAGAAAGTTCACACCCGAAACAGCGATAATACTAAGATATTATTATCAAATAAATATTAAAAGATCATATATGATATCATATTAATGTATATTATTATTGTATAATAACAATTATTTCACCATTATACAGGAGGTTAACCTACCCCAACCAAGGAAAAGTACAAGGTAAGGGTTATTTCACAATCTCTTCATTATCCGAGGTTGTTTATATGTAATAATCTACTGGGATATCTTTATCATCCACATCCATGCCTCTTAAAAATGTATTTCAAAACATTTTTACTATTTACTAGAATATGAGTTAAAGTCATTTATACCCTTTTTTACTTTTATAAGTGGTTTATAAAGTAATCTTTCCGTCGTTTTCAAAACAAGGTCCCTTTTTAACCTTTTCGACAGAATTAAGGTAAGAATGTTTTTTTAACTTATACGGCGGGTGCGGCTAATTTCCGCCGTTATAAAATCTTCAAAACTTCCCTTACAATCTTTTAAGAATATTTTCAAAGAAAATGTTTTATTTTATATGGATCTTAAATGATTTCAAAATAAAAAGAGATATTTCTTTAAAAAGAATTTTGATTTCATCTATGTCAACATCCTTTGATGGATTTTACGCTTATTTGAAGTTGATTTATTGTAATACAAAGCTTCTATATTGTATTGAAGGTTTTGTGATATGTTTGACTGTGGATGTGCTATTTTTATACCATTCATAGTTTATGGTGAAATTATTGACATTTCGTATGCTAGTTTTAATACGAATGTTTATGTTATGTTTAAACCTTTTCATATGGGAATGCATTGGACTTAATAAGTGACGGGTGGAGCCCGCTATAGCTCCTCGATGCATCGGTAGGTCTCATGAGACAAACTAGTGTCTTGGCACAAGGCCTTGACAAAATCTTATTTGTAGTCTTGTCACGAGGCCTTGGCTATGTGGTTATGATAGTCTGGCATTATGCATTCCAACATTATGAAAGTGGTTATTGATTTTGCATGTGATTATTCGATTAGTAGAATATCCATGTGAACAAGTAAATAGAATTATTTCATTTTACTTTTGCCATACTATGTTGAAGTTCAAGTTTAAAAGGCTTTTGTTTTAGTAATTCATTGCCTTAAATGTTTACGCTTATTTTGAATGTTCCGCTATATTGTTATCCTTACTGGGCATTTGAGCTCACCCCTTTTCTATGTTTTATTTTTCCCAGGTAGTGAAGAAGTAAATTATGATTGACTTGCAGGGATATTATGAGGGGTTAATAGTGTGGATATGAAGACTTTGTTGTTGTAGTAGTTTTTCACTTTGAAATGTAATGTAAAACTTTATGATTATATCTAGTGTTTCCAAGGCTACTAAACCAATCGGTCTTTCGAGATTTGATCTTTCTTGTGATCATGCCAATGTTATGTAATAATGCACCGACTCTGGGTAACTGGGGTCGGGGCGTTACAGTTGGTATCAGAGGAAGTTTAGTACAAACCTTGGAATCTAGATTTAGATAAACTCTGATTAGAGCACGTAGACCTAAGATGAACTTTTAGGATTAGTATAGAAGAACTTCCTAGAATTTTGGTATTGAAGAGATTTTGTGAGTTTTCCGAGCAATACATCCCTGTCTGGATACGAGCAGGTAGAGGCGGCTCTGGCACCGATGTACCTAGGGGTAAAACCCGAAAACACCGCTTTGAGCTAGACTCGAATGGGAACTAGTGCACGACAACGGGCCTTGCTGCACTCTTGGTTACGACACTCCCGGGGGATATGCTTAGGATAACTCTCGTTTTCTTTACAAATCATTATGAAGGGTCTATGAGTGTATACTTCCTCAAAGAAAACATTTTTATGATTATGGATTATATCCATAAATAGTTCAATTTATGTTAAGTGTTTTATAAGTATGGGATTATGTATTTTGATTCATAAACTGATATAGTTTATGCCATTGTTTAGAAATGGCGCCCAGTAGAAGGAATGAGAACTCCAGAAATGCACATGATCCAAAGAGAAGGAAGGATCATATCTTTCATGGTCTTAAGCTAGAATTGATAAGAGAAATAGTCTCCCATGTATTATCATCATATGAAGAAATAATATCATGTGTTGATAAGATAAGTTAAGAGTTTACTGAGTCCTATGGCTTTGAAGGGAAGCAAGAGAAGAAAAGGATGGAAGAGAGAAAAATGGATAAAGGGAAGAGGGAAAAGAAGAATTTTCCCATATGTGGTAACTGTGGAAAGAAACACCCTGGAAATTGCCTGAAAGGAATGGGAGTTTGTTATAAGTGTGGAGGAAAAGGGCACAAAGTACATGACTGCAAGGGTAAGAAAATGGTTTCAAATGTACAATGCTTCATTTGCAAGGAGTTTGGACACTACGCAAACCTATGTCCCAGTCATCAGACTATGCCGCAAATGATGCTATTGGATAATAATCAAGTTATGATACTACCACAGATGAAGAGGAATGATTAGAGTTCTTATGTTGATTATGTTAATTGAGTGTTGTATCAACAATGTACTTGTTACAATAATCATGGAGTATATAAGGATTGTACTGCAGTACTATTTCATTAATGACTTGAGATTTTGTGGAACAAAGAAAAGTGACTCAATAGCAGGATAAATTTTTGGAAAATATATGGTTGAGAGAATGATAAACCATAATATAGTTCTGATACCGAGGTAGTGATTTTAGAATAATACATGATTGATTTGGATAAATTATATTAGATATTATTGACTACCTTGAAGCTGATTAATGATTTGTATATTCCATCATTGTTGGGGTTTAAAACATTTTTTGATTGATGAAGTATATCCAGCATTCTATATGGAATAAGGGAGAATGATTGTAATCAATAAGGAACATGGTAATTCAGGATGTTTCAGTGTACTAAAAGAATACATGATGAAGTTATTCACATGCTATTACGGAGTAAAAAGGATCTACATTATGTTTACCTTCCTTATAAATGTTGGACTGTGAGTTTGGACAGAAGTATTTTGGATAGTTCTAGTTTGGATTATTTTGGATTGGCATAAAAGGAAAACCCGGAGGTCCGGCGGCAACCCGTCGCGTCCGGCAAGGCTGCGAGACTTGAACCCGCAACCGAAGGGCGACAAGGGTGTATCACCTACCACTGGCCCATGAGATGTCCTGGATTAAATAATTTAGTTTTTATTAAAATATCTTGTAGATGAATTATAAATTCGATTATTTTGGAACCCTAGTAAATAGAATTTTTTTTACGTTCTATTATCTTTTAGAGTGAAAGATGAGTTTGTGGTAGAAATTTATTAATATATAAAACTCTAATTATAAAGTTAGTATATCTTCTTATGATCTTTGCCAATCTCATAAATAAATTCCACAACATTCAGAAAAGGAACTTAGAACAAAAATGTTGTCCTAGATGGTACATTAAATCATCACTAATTTATGGCTTTGGGATTGTTGGCCTTTTCATAGCCATGTTCTCTACCACTCTCCATCAGATAATTGATGGTTAGATTTCTCCTCCATATCCATATTTTCCTACATGGAACCCTAGTATGTGTTATTTTCGGTAATCTTCATACTTTCCACTCTTTATTTTAAATAGAGGCCTCATTAATTCATTCTTCGATGTGGGATTTCAACTAAGATATTTTGAAACATCAAAAATGTGTTATCCCAATACCCTATGTTTTGTTGAACCAATAGTATTTCAAATCATCATAGATTGATGAATTTAAGGACCTCAATTTCATACTTGTTTGTGATTGATGACCTCAATCACTACCTATAAATATTTACGTTTTTCCTCCAATTATATCTCTAATTGCCACCAATGTTCTCCTAATCGAGATCATAATTTGGTGGTGACCCTTTCATTTCTTTTTTCCTTATATTAAGACTAAATTTTAGTAACCCAATTTCCGATGTGGGTTTTCCCACAAATATATTTTCTACTTTCAACCTTTTATTTTCAAAGAAAAATTCCAAATTGCGAGGACGCAATTTATTGAAAGAGGGGAGAATGTAACACCCTAGGATTTCATAGTGTGTTATTTCTTCAAAATAATTCAATAACTTGCACTACACGCAACACCGAGTTCAATCACACCATTACTTACAAAAAAAAAGCCATTAAAAGAGGTCATGAATAGTATTAACTAAATTTTAAACTTTATATAATCCTTATAATTTTAGATTCCATATTATGAGTTTCTTAGTCATAATGCAAGAACAGATTCATTTTCAGTATTACACTCTTATCAACTTTTAATAGTGAAACCTTTTTTAATACAATATTTTATACTTTTTGACTAAATGGGGACATCAAAAAATTTAAAATGAAACATCCCAAGCTTACACGGTACGCTTTCCTTTGAATAAAACAGTAGCGTGTGTTGTACGCAACCTCGAGTTCTAACACACACCACAACTAACTAAACTAGCCGTTGTGAATAGTAATACCTAATTTTTGAAATTATATATATTTTATATTTGAAAATGGACTTCATTTTTGGACTCTGAATATCGAATTTAGCCTAGGGTGAAATTTTGGTACTTTTCGGATAACTTTCATATTTTGATGAATAGTGAAAATTACTAAATTTTAATTAAAAACAACTTTTTTAATCAAAATAATTAATAGTGATAAATTATGAATTTGAGTGGTTTTAAAGTATATTTAGAATATATTTTTACCATTTAATATAATTTTGGTCATTGGACATAATTTTACAATTAAACAGAACATAAACAAGTGTCAATCTTTTGATAGTTATTATCTCTTAAAAACACGCTTTTTGTTTTGACAGCGGGAATTAATTTTAAATTAATTTCTGCCACTTCTATGTTTTGAATTTAGGAAAATGGATTCCATATTTGGAATCAGGATGTTCAAATTGTGTAAATTGGTAACTTTTATTTTTAGACATTTTGAATAATTACTGCGGTAAATATTTTATTTACCATGGTTAAGGGTAAATCCGGTAAATAAGGGTTAAAAAATAATATTATAATAATACTAAATTACCCTAAAACGTGTCTTAACCCTATTGGTTGATATATGGTCGACCATGGGCATCATTGGGTCAATTTGGGGACCCCATTGATCCACTTGTAAGTGATAATGACACTTTATTTTAATTAAGTTAAAATGAATACAAAAATGGCATAAGCTTACATCTTTTAGAAGAACAATTTTTACATACGGTTATACATGTTGGATTTTCGATTATAAATATTCATTAGAAAGATAAAACCATTTTCTACATAATGGTATTTTATTTATAATTTTTAGACATCAAATAAGTTAAATTATTAATGACACAATGATGATGCAGTAATTACTATAATAGTGAAAAATTAAACTAATTGATATTATAAATACCAAAATAAATATAATATGAAACTTTTAATGAATGAAACTAATTTTATAGGATAATAAGATATATTAGGATTGATTTTATTGACTTTGTTCGAAGTAATCAATCTGTTATGAGTTTCAAAAAATTCAACTATTGAATAGTGTCAAAATTGACATAAAAGAGTTCTTAAAACAAATATTATATTATTAATTGATATTAAATTCCTAAAAATCTAAGGTTCGGACAAGAGACTTATATCATGATAGGTTAATCATTAATGGACCACTTGGGGGTCGCTTGGATGCATATAGTAAGTTTATTAACCATATTATATAAACATACAAAGAGACATTGTAAAAGTGAAACTAATTAACTTAGAGTTAATACTTAAAGATAAGGTTAATATAATTACCCAAACCTGTCTATATTCTATTGGTTGAGTGGTTTTAGACCTATCCCCACCCTAACCTTTGAATAGTCAACTTTTGAGCCATTAGAAACCGAATATGAATTTATTATAAATTAATATTTCTAGATTTTCCAAAGGTGCCTCTCACCCCTCTTATAAAAGGGCACTCCTCCTTCTCATTTCTTCACACCTCTCAAGCCACTTGGCTCGTCCAAACTCTTCCCAAATAAGCTCCCCACATCCCTCTCCTCCTCCTTGAAGCTTCCCCTTAGGCAGAAAGCATTTCAAGAAGTCCTTTGGTTCCAACCAAAGTGAGTTACCAAAATTAAAGGTAACGTTTTCTCTTAAATTATTTTCAATTATTTTGATTCTCCAACCCCCGAACTCTTTTATTTCAATTATTTTGTAACAACACCAGTATCCAAAATATACTAGGATGTTGTTATAATAAGGATTCAAACTACACATACACACAACTCCATCTAATGGATGATGAACATAATGTTTCTGTGGATGGCAAACTAACGCCTCACGAAACGATGATTGTTCAAATACATCTTACCGCCTCTCATGGTGGCCATTATGATGGCACTGTAATTAAATATGATATTAATGATATATATTTTATATATAAGCTTCTGTAATTACATTTTATTTCATACCATTATTCGTTTCATGTTGTATATACAAACGATAATTTCATTTGAGGAAGTGCGGACTACCGCCCCCTTAAAATGATATGACTCGTTCATACCACACATGGAACGTATAAAGGATGGTGTTAATGAACTTAAGTAACATATATAAAATATTATATTATACTGGAATAGTAATATACCTATGTATCATTTGTATTCGATTCTTTTAAAATAAAAATTAAATGGAAGTAGCGTTCGTGCGTACGTACGGACTACCGTCTCCACGGACGCGATGAGATTCATTCTCCATCGTATCCATTCAAGTATAATTATCATTTTATGATTTAAAAATGATGTTTAAGGACTTGATACCATTATATATTTGAATAATATACAACCTATCCTTTACAAACATGTCTTACGTAACAAAAGATACAAAAGCAAACAAGAAAGTTCACACCCGAAACAGCGATAATACTAAGATATTATTATCAAATCAATATTAAAAGATCATATATGATATCATATTAATGTATATGATTATTGTATAATAACAATTATTTCACCATTATACAGGAGGTTAACCTACCCCAACCAAGGAAAAGTACAAGGTAAGGGTTATTTCACAATCTCTTCATTATCCGAGGTTGTTTATATGTAATAATCTACTGGGATATCTTTATCATCCACATCCATGTCTCTTAAAAATGTATTTCAAAACATTTTTACTATTTACTAGAATATGAGTTAAAGTCATTTATACCTTTTTGACTTTTATAAGTGGTTTATAAATGAATCTTTCTATCGTTTTCAAAACAAGGTCCCTTTTTAACCTTTTCGACAGAATTAAGGTAAGAATGTTTTTTTAACTTATACGGCGGGTGCGGCTAATTTCCGCCGTTATAAAATCTTCAAAACTTCCCTTACAAGCTTATAAGAATATTTTCAAAGAAAATGTTTTATTTTATATGGATCTTAAATGATTTCAAAATAAAAAGAGATATTTCTTTAAAAAGAATTTAGATTTCATCTATGTCAACATCCTTTGATGGATTTTACGCTTATTTGAAGTTGATTTATTGTAATACAACGCTTCTATATTGTATTGAAGGTTTTGGGATATGTTTGACTGTGGATGTGCTATTTTTATACCATTCATAGTTTATGGTGAAATTATTTACATTTCGTATGCTAGTTTTAATACGAATGTTTATGTTATGTTTAAACCTTTTCAAATGGGAATGCATTGGACTTAATAAGTGACGGGTGGAGCCCGCTATAGCTCCTCGATGCATCGGTAGGTCTCATGAGACAAACTAGTGTCTTGGCACAAGGCCTTGACAAAATCTTATTTGTAGTCTTGGCACGAGGCCTTGGCTATGTGGTTATGATAGTCTGGCATTATGCATTCCAACATTATGAAAGTGGTTATTGATTTTGCATGTGATTATTCGATTAGTAGAATATCCATGTGAACAAGTAAATGGCATTATTTCATTTTACTTTTGCCATACTATGTTGAAGTTCAAGTTTAAAAGGCTTTTGTTTTAGTAATTCATTGCCTTAAATGTTTACGCTTATTTTGAATGTTCCGCTATATTGTTATCCTTACTGGGCATTTGAGCTCACCCCTTTTCTATGTTTTATTTTTCCCAGGTAGTGAAGAAGTAAATTATGATTGACTTGCAGGGATATTATGAGGGGTTAATAGTGTGGATATGAAGACTTTGTTGTTTTAGTAGTTTTTCACTTTGAAATGTAATGTAAAACTTTATGATTATATCTAGTGTTTCCAAGGCTACTAAACCAATCGGTCTTTCGAGATTTGATCTTTCTTGTGATCATGCCAATGTTATGTAATAATGCACCGACTCTGGGTAACTGGGGTCGGGGCGTTACAGATGGCATGTCTAGATGGTGGAGTAATTCAAGATTTAAAAATTTAGAAGGAAATAATTTTTCATTGTGTAAATAATGATACAGGGAGTATTGTGATATTTCATACTGATAATTAGTGAAATACCAATAGATGTAATGATTGAGCATGGTTTTGATTGAATGGAGAATCATGACATGGATACAAATTTTGTGATTATATATGGAGATTGAGATATACTAGTTAGTGATGCAGCGATGACTAATAGAAGCAAGAAGCATCTTGACGATGCTTGGATCATCGACCCAGAGGAAACATGGAACATAATGTCTCGACAGGAATGGTTTGATTCATATGAAACTATCTATAAATGACTTTTGTATATAGATAATGATCACACCTTGAAGATCATTGGACTATATACAATAAAATTTAAAATGCATGATGGTATTGTTCAAACCATCCAAGGTGTATTCCATATAAATGGATTAAAAATGAACAAACTGTCTATGGTGGAATTTGATTATATCAAAGGCAAGACTCTCACCGAGAATGGAGAGATGAAAATTGTGAAGGGTGTGCTTTTTATAAGGACAGAAGATATGATATCAAATAACCTGTATGTGATTATGGGAAAAACATACAAGGAGGAAAAGATATTTGTCACATAAACTACCTTTATGGAAGTGTTGATGACATTATGGAATCAAAAGCTTGGACATGTGCCAGAACAAAGCCTGCAGATTCTTGAAAATTATAATTTTTTCCTGTTCTTACAATGGTATCATTAACATTTTTAGCATTATTTTTTGAGAAAAAAACACAGGTTAATGTTCTGTATTTCAACAACAAGAAGTAAGGAGATCTTAAATATGATCCATTCTGATGTTTGGAAAGCACCAATTATATCCCTGAGAGGAGAAAGGTACTGTTTATCCTTTATTTATGATTATTCCAAGAGATGTTGGGTGTACCCAATAAAGAATAAGGTTGGTGTTTTTTAATCCTTCAAAACATTCAATGTGTGTAAGGATCATTAATTTAGAAAGAAGATCTAGTGTTTGAGGACTAACAATGATGGATAATATACAAGTGAAGTATTTGATACTTTTGATCAACATCATGGAATCAAGAGATAATTCACAGTGATGTAATCTTTTTAGAAAAATAGAGTGGAAGAGTGAATGAATAGAACCCTATTAGATATAACAAGGTCAATGCTAACGACAAATGGAATTTATAAAACATTTTGGGTAGATGCAGTGAATACCACCTATTATGTGATCAATATATATACATCACTGGTGATTGATCTGAAGAAACTGATTGAGATGTGGACCAGTAATCCTACTGATTGTTCTTAGTTACATAATTTTGGAAGTCCTTTATATGCATTTTATAATGACAATGAATGATCGATGTTGGATTTGAGACCCAAGAATTATATATTCTTGGGGTATTTTGATGGTCTTTGTGGGTGTCGGGTATGGGATCCCAATACCCATACACTTATCATCGACAGTGATGGCATTTTTTTATTAAGATAAGGTGTAATTGGAAACTGATCGAGACATGGAGAAAGAGAATATAGAAATAATAACATTTCAAGTAGAGAAAAAATCCATGGATAAACCAGTTTCAACTAAGCCATTACCAGATCATGAAGATCATGCACCAATTGATTTTGGACCACGAAGGTCATCTCGATAGAAAAGAGCACTAGTGTATCACAAAAACTATATCGCTAAGAGAAATATTTCATATATTTATTAGAGGAGGATAGAGATCCATATTTTTTTGTTGAGGTGACCTAGAGTTCAGATGTATCCTCATGAATAGTGGCGATTCTAGAGAAACTTGAAGCCCTATATAAGAAAAAGACATGGGGCCATGCTTCATTAACTCATAGAAGGATTAGTATCTAAAATAAATTGGTATTTATGATCAAGAGGTATATAAAGGACTGGGTGGAAATTTATCGTGCAAGATGGATGGTCAAAGGATATTCTTAGAAGGAAGGTATTGATTTTGATGAAATATTTTTTCCTATTGTTAGACTATTGAGTATTTGGTTAGTTATGGATATGTGTTCTACATATAGTTTATATTAAGAGTAGTTAGATATACAGATTTTTTTCTCCATGGTGATCTTGATGAAGAAATCTATATGCTCAGGAATAATGTTTTTTTATAAGAATGAAAAGAGAAATTGGATTATGGGTTAAAAAATATCTTGTATGGTCTCAAGAAGGCGATGAGGGATTGGTACAAGTGATTTGATCCTTATATCATGATCATTGGATAAAATATACAGTATTCATATCCTAGTTAATATTTTATGGGTTCTGATGGTAATGATTTTATCATTTTTATATTGTGTGTGGATGACATGTTGGTTGTAGTCCCCAACCAAGAACAAATATCTGAGGTAAAGCAACAATTAGCTTTGGTTTTTGATATGAAGGAGTTGGGACAAGAAAATAGGATTATTAGGATGTAGATTTATCAAGGAAGAAATAATGGGATTATTCTTCTACCATAGGATAATTAATTACATAAACTCTTGTAATTATTCAACATGAAAGTCTATAAGACAATATCTACCCCTATTTATGTTAATTTCATGTTATCCTCTATGATGATTCCTATCATTGATTTAGAGAGGATGAAGATGTCTTGAGTACTATATGAATCAACATTGGGGAGGTTGATGTTTTCTATTGGCTGTACTAGAATAGAAATTTCACATTTATTAGGAGAAGTTAGTTGGTACAAGAAGTATCTAGGATGTGATATTTGGAGCACAGTGAATAGGATCTTGTGATACATCAAGGATAACTCAGATGAACCATTATGTTAGGGAGTATTAGTTTTCACTATTATAGGATATGTTGACTCAGATTATATAGGATCTTATGATAGGAGGAAATACACTATTGGTTATGTGCTTACTCTTTCCGGAGCATTTGTGAGCTAGACATTAGATTCATAGTTAGTTGGTGCTTTATCCATGATGGAGGAGGAGTACATGGAAGCTACACAATCAGTTAATGAGGTTATTTGGATGAGTAGGTTATTGGAGGAGCTCAGTCATAAACAAGAGAATATTTAATTTTTATGATATTACTAACAACTTTCATATTGTAAGAAATCCATCATTTCATTCTAGAATGACGAAAATTGTGGTACAGTATCACTTTGTATGATATGTGGTAGGGGAAGGAGATGCGTACATGTATATAATTCACACAAAATAAAATATGGAAGACTTACTGATGAAGTCAGTTGAATATTATATGTTCAGATGGTGTAGATATTCAATATAACTCATAGATACATGAGATTAATGTTTGGTAGATTGAAAGGATGTTTGGAGATGTGTTTTGTTATCAATCAAATATCAATGTAATAGATGTGTTGGTAGACGTTCATTTGTAGGATGGTTCCATGCCCTATTTTATCAATGGTGGTTTGTATGGCTAGTGTGTGGTGGGAGGCCCGCCCCACTAAACCAACCATTAGAGAAGAGGCAAGAGTGGCTATAGGAGGCCTATAAAATGAAGATCTCCCCTCAGGTAGAGATCATCATCTTTTTCAGTTCTCGTCACTATTTGATCCAATTTGTCTGCAGTATTTGTGAGGTGATTTCCCTGCTTATTCATGAGATATTTTATGAGGTTTTTATACTTGTAATAGTTATAGAGTGTGTACCCTCTTTTACTATAGAGATCCTTCTATTTTCCTCTGGGTTTTAACCCTTTCATTGGGGGGGGGGGGTGGGGTCCACGTTACATATAGTGTCCTTTATTTTTACATTTTTGAACTTTTTTTACCTCATAATTATTGCTGCATTGGTGGACCAATTATTTAAAGTCCCAATATTATGGACTAGTAGATCGAGATCTACAGATGGTTTTGTTCATAGAAGGATGATTCCATTAGTAGATCCCAATATACCAGCGGTAGATGGTTGAGGCTTTAGCAGTCATGTTGTCATATGATGTGGAAGTAAAATATTGTGATCTATTAGTGGCTGGTGAGAAATGATAGTAGATGAAGGAAAGTTTATGAGTGGAATGGTTGATGGAAGGTTTGTGAAAGAATAAAACATGATGGAAAATGGTAGATTATAATCTACTAGTGGCAGGGTGACCCACTTATAGATGGTTAATAATGGATGGAAGAAGATTATCTTCTTTGGGGGGTAGTATTTTGTGTATCTACTATTAGAAACATGTAGATGTGGATCAAACATTGGAAAGGGTGGTGAATTGTAGATGGAGTAGTGGTAGTTCGACTTAAAAAAATTTCAGAAAAAAGATATTTTAAAAAAATTGATTTTCAAACAACAGTGTCTAATGAAATAACTAAATTTAAAATTTGAATTCCAAATTAAATAATCAATTAAAAATAAATGAATTTCATTGGTCAATGAATTTGGAAAAATTAGGTTGGAAAACATTTTTTCCACTTAAAATTTTTATTTTTCAAGGAAAACATTCAAAGTGATAAAATAGATTTAAATATCCACATAAATAAAATAAAATTTATAAAAGAAATGTAATTAATTTTTTTAACAAATATACATATTTTTTTAATGTAAATAATCTTGTTTAAATTCAAAAGACATAATATTTATTAGAAACAAAAATATTTCCAATGAAAATCACCAAATTCTTGTACAAAAAAAGTTAAAAAATAGAGATCATAAAAATTGTTCAATTTAACTCGCAAAATAAAAAATTTAATGAGATTTTCTATAAATAAAAAACATGAGGTAAATTTATTTATAATTAATTAGTTTCACATAATAAAAATATTTATGTATTAAAGGACTCAATAATTTCCCAAAATAGATATGAAAATTTGTATAAAATAAAGGCAATATCACCAATGCACCTAAAAAAAGAGGGATAATCAGAGCTGTTGAAATAGAGTAAGAATATTTGATCAATATGGGGCATGAACAACCAATATACTTGGGCATCATGAAAACAAGATTTCAGGATTTCCCTCCATTACATACAAAACTCGGTATTGTTCAAACACATCCTCATGGAACAACCCCTGAGGGCTACCCAGCATGGGTACAAACATGGTTGTCGTAGATAACCCTACATGTTTCAACCATTGTTTAATATTGAATTCATCCATATGTTTCTTATGGTATTATCTATATTATTGATTCATTGACAGCTTGTTTGGAAGTTATGGAAGAATGATGTACACTTGTACAACTAGAAAGGAATCCTTACCCCAAATAGGTTGATCCAATCCCTCCCCCTCCAAATTTTGGGAATCCAACATTTCCAATTTTTAATGGATTGGTAGATCCAAAGATGCATTGATTAATTTTGTATCTCATTGTGATCCAAAAATGAGGACTCTAGTACAAAAAGAATCAATGATGCTTCATTTCAGCATAAAAACATTATAGGGTCCATACTATTTATGGTATTCTAGTATTCAAGATCAGTTAATCATCGGATGGGAAGATCTCCATCAAAAGGATCACTTTCAATTGAATTGAACATTGTAGAAGAAAATATACCTTGACCTCTGACACTAAAAAGAAAAGTAGAATGAGAGAGTGTCAGACTTTATCACTATGTGTAAAGGGTTGACCAACACCTTAAACCTGTCGCTTCCAAAAATAATATTCTCTCTCAATATGTATAAGGAATCTTAAAGATGAGTTGGGAGCACTGCTTGT
The DNA here is from genome assembly GCA_963277665.1 of Viscum album. Lineage (NCBI taxonomy): Eukaryota > Viridiplantae > Streptophyta > Magnoliopsida > Santalales > Viscaceae > Viscum > Viscum album. The sequence goes on along the minus strand of OY728130.1, from coordinate 1,087,090,940 downwards.
CCCTATGAAATACACTAGAGGGATTTAAGATCTTTTTATAGTATCATAGATATTGTAGGACTACATATTTAAAATCAAGTAAAAGTCACATGTATTTCCACCAACTCAAGGGAAAAGCATGGGGAAACCAGAGGCTTCCACTATCACGCTCAAGCCAGCCCCTACAGCAGCTACACTAGTTCCAGATCCAAAAACCATGTTGTATCATGCATCATCCCTTCTTCAGCATCATCAACAACACCAAACTCATCAGTATGATTGAAAGGAGAAGAGTTGAAACTAGTGTGTTTAGATAAAGAATAAATCATACTCATTCTGAGATGATAAAATCCCAATATATTTATCATGGATTTGGAAAACAAGTTTCTCAAGTTACCGAAGACCAAGAGGACTAATTGGGATAGTTTTTAACATCTCCAAAACTATTTACCACATCAACATACATTGGGGAACTAAATATATTAATTTATTTTTTAAAATAAATTCTATTAAAATGGTGGAATCTAGTATAATCAAACTAATAAAACCACTCACACAAGTAGCATGTGTTCCTACCAACAACCTAGAGGAATTTGTTTTATAATAGGAAGTTACCAGTAAAAGGTTCACCGATGTTTATTATTATAACAATCAAAAGAAAATAAAATTGAATGATGATACACTCTAAGCATAGGTGGAGAAATTAATTATTCCATTCACTGCATCCACTATTGCACAACTAACTCCATCCGTACCACATCCCTCTAAAATCCATTCTTCTAAAAAAGATATTGTTAAATGTAAGAAAAAAAATGATAAGGTTATCTATACCAAGGTTGAAGTCGGATTTGAATTAATATTAATTCATGTGTTCATTTCCAAAAATATGGGGATCGCCCCACTAAACTGTACAACAAGAGTTTACCCTTTAGGCCAAATCCTCATCAACATATGAATTAATATACTGTTCCATCAATGTAATTAAATTAATGGAATCATTATTTAATGATTAGTATGGAAATGAAATAGAGTTCCAAATTCATAATTATAGGACTAGAGGAAGATGTAGTATGAGTTGAGGGTATAGGGGAAGACACAGCTTTGAAAGAACTCAGTACTCTGACCACAACCCTACTCGGTCTGTCTATACTACTGAAACTCATGGTAGATCCCATCTGTGGGCCTAATAGAAGCATGGATGTTCCACCACATTTTCCATGGTCACGATGAACTAATAATCATGTTATATTTATTTTATTAGAATCAATTATCTGATCAACCTCTAAAATTATGAAGAACTATTCAACCTCAAAACCCCAGAATAAGATCACCTTAAAATCCTTATCCAAGGGAATATTTACCTACGAAACTTGCTTCATTTCCTAAAGAACATGTGGGAGAGAGGACATACACTGGGAAGAATAGAACTTACTCACAAATTTATGACGTTCTAAAGTAATTGACATCTGTTCTAGCCAAGTTTTCAACCCTGGAAGATCTAAGTCTATAAAAGGACATTTGTGAAGCACTTGTAAAGGCAATGATAAGCCTATAAGAGTTTTAAGCTGATGTTTCCGCTACCGAAATTTAACATGCATTGATAAATGTCACAAATTCCATATGATTATCTATTTCACAAAAAATGATGTTGGTGATTTCATATAGGGATACATCAAACCCATTTATATGTCTTGAAATTTGAATGATGTTGATATCAGATGGGATTTCATTGATAATGGCTCAAGAGTCTACCACATTCCAGTCCAAAAACTTATTCGATAGGCCTACAATGATGCCCTCATATCCAATTCCACGTTAATTATATCGGTTTATTAAAATAATATGAATAATCCTCTCAGATAAATCAATATCATAGATCAGTTTGGATACCTCTTATACGAATTATATTTTCTTATTGTTTGGTGAGTCGCAATTTTCAAAATTCTTCTAAGAAGGCCTTGTTTTCATTAATTTGTGGTAGTCCCCTCATGATAAAAACAATTCTTCAAATATTTCATTAATGGTCAAATTGGGGTATTTCATGGGGATAAAGAGACATTTTAATGCAGTGAATCATATTACATTGATGTGAGATTCTACCAGAGGGAAGGGTGGCAACCCATGACTGATGGTGTCACATTAGTCACAACCCCAAATGGCTTAGAAATGACCCTGACCAATCTATTTGAACATCTAAGTGAAAAATATGTGTTTCTCGTCAATATGATCAATGTAATGGGCCAAAATTTGGTTTTATATTTATAAATATTTTTGATACCATCCATCAAATCGGAGCCCAACATTACTGAGAATGTCACTTACACTTCAAAATCTGGTAACATCTCAGATGAAAAACACTTCATTCATTCTTCTAAGCTTTAACAGATTCTTTTCTAATCATATATGTTATAATTTTTTTTCATTTCAATAAGATTGTATGAATATAAGTCTTCTCTATCGTTCATTATATCCCCAAAATAACATAAAAAGTCCCACTTTGTCAGCTTGGTTAGGGGAAGTTGCTTCATCTTTTAGATGTTAAAATGTGGACTCATCTCCAAGCATTATGAAATTTCCTTCATCACCTACTCCCCTAAGGGTATAGAATAAGGGAAAAATAATAGAAATGGGAAGAGAAAGAGGGAGAGTATGATGTAGTGGAATGGAATGAGGACCTTGGGAATTCCCTCAAATATTCAAGGAGGGCGTCTCTACAAGAAATGAAGAACTCATAAAAAGAAATCTGGGTAAAAAGGAGGATCCAATACCCACACTAATTAGTGAGACAATGTATTTCAAATAACACGAGGTATATACCTTTTTAATAAAATAAAATCAAGAAATGTTCACCTAGAATTACATAGAAATTCCAATCCATGATCCTGAGGAGGTCACCTACCATCTGGGGTTGCTAAAAAACCACAAGGTTTATAAATAGGAATCCAAAAGGATGCAGCTGACCCAATATTCTAGAATTGAGGCTAAATTTGATCAGATTATCAAGGCTAATTTCATTTGGGATGTCTAATACCCTATTTGAATAGCTAATATAGTCCTAGAATAGAATAAAAATGGAAAAATTAGGGTCTAAAATGACTTCATAGATCTCAACCGATATTGTTCAAAAGTTGAGTTCCTGGTTCCAATCATAGAACTATTTAATGATTCTATGGATTGATATCCAACCATTTCCTTCATAGATAGATATGCAGGGTAAAAGCAAATTCAGACGGCCACAAAAGTTGAATAAGACGCCACATTTAGGACCAACTAGGGAGTATTATGCTATTGTGTGATACCCATTTCCTTGAATAATATTAGTGATACATATGAATGTTCCATGAATCACATCATAAAAACTTTTTAAGGAAATTATATCAAATGATATATTGATTAAATTGTGGTTAAATATCAAAAATTCACCAACCACCTAGTTGATCTTGATGATATCTGCAACAAACTATGACTTCATAGCCTAGAGATAAACCCTAGGAAATGTGTCCTTTGGGTAACCTCGAGAAAGTTTCTTAGATTTGTGGTGTTCTATTGGGGAATCGAAGTAGATCCCAAGAATATAAATTCTTTTCTTAATATGTAACCTCTTAATAACCTTAAATATTTTAGTGGTTTATAGTGACACCTTTCCTATATTTGGGTCTTTATATAAAACCTCATAGGTAAGTTTTTACCCTTCACCATATTGAGAAAAAGTGGGGTCACATATCAGTGGAATGATAACTATCATGAATAAATCAAAATCCTCATGAAAAATCTCTTGATTCCAATAGTGTTAATGCCATATGTTGAAGGGAAACTTTTCATTTTGTACATGAAATAACTGGAATGACCATTGGGTTCTTTCCTATGACACAAGTAATGAACAAACCCAATATTTTATTAGTAGAACCATGAATGACACTTAAACTTGTTATTCAGATATTTAGAATAGATTTCTGGCATTAATCATTATGGGTCAAAAGCTGAGGAACCACCTACAACCGAATGAGGTGGATTTTATCACACAAAAACCCACTCAAATTCATCCTTAGTGGTCCTATGTTGCCTAGGAATTTATCAAATAATTTTGGTTATCTTGTAGTAGTTTGACATTTATTTCATGTCTTAGAAAGTGGTAGAAGCCTAGGGTATGGTAGAATTTCATGAAGAATATCAATCTATTGAAACAACATTGTTAAATACCAAATTTATGGATGAAGAGATATTCCCTATTCAGGAGGACCCCTAGATATGAGATTTTTATTTTGATGGTGCATCTAGATGTACAAAAAAGAAGCTAATAGAAGAACCCAAGATAAAAAAAGACGGGTTAGAAGTCTTGATAATCTCTCTAGAAAAAGTAATCATTACTTAATAATTTTTCCTATCATAATAATTAACATACAATGAGGAAAAATATCAATCCCTCGTTATAGGTCTAGAGATGGTGCTTAAATTTTCAATGGACCACTTGAAGGGGAAATGCGATTCAGATTTGGTAATCAAGCACATCAATAGAGATTATTCCATCATAAAGGATTTGTTAATCCCCCTTATTGACTATTTCTATAGATTAATGGTATAATTCACCTCATAAAGAATATTTACTCTCATACCCTGATCATAGAATTCATATGAATATTCCTTCGAAAATTCAGAAACAATATTTTCTCATCTAGATCAGGATGATATAGTCATCATCCTTGCACACCACCGAATGACATCACCTTTTATTTAGGTATGCATCCAATAAATAAAAGATGCTAATTTAATATGTAAACTAGATGGTCCTACAACTAGTTGGATGATGCCCATTGTGGACTACCTTTAAAATGGAGTTCTCTTGTAGGATAGATCTAGAAAAGAGAAAATATAATGATGAGTAACAAACATCACTCTTTATGATGACCAAAATATATAGAAATTCCTCTATAAATAAGGCTTTAATGGAGTCCTCAGATTAATTGAAGGGGAATAGAAATATTATATCATAAAATAAGTACATATAGAAGCCTAGGGTTACCGCAAGTTAGGGTTTAGGCTCTCTAATTAAATCTTGGTTCTTGGATACTTCTAGCCATCAATTATCCAAGACTGCACAAAATTCACCATGAAGTGTCATTCATTCCAAGTTCACGCCAACTTCATCTATCATCCACTAGATTTTCTACCAACATCAAAATAATCTTTGCCATTTTCTATTTGGGTAATATATATGTTTGGGCTATATCCACCAGTTACGACGAAGAAGTTCAAATACATACTCACAACAACTAAATACATCTCCAAATTGGTTGAATCAATACCACTTAAATAATTCCAAACCAAACTAATTGTTTTCTTTATGAAAGGAATCATCATTTCCACATTTTGTGTCATTCATAGAATATTGATGGAAAATAGAAAAAACTTCTTTTATAATGAGTGGGAGAAGCTTTGTCAGAAATATAATATCAATATAACTATTCATCTTGCTATCATGTAGCATATAATGGAAATATAGAGGTTTTAAACAAGACACTATCAAACATAATCTAGATGATTGGGGGAAAAGATAAAATGAATTGGCTTGAAATTATCATATAAGCCTTGTCGGACTACCAGACTACAATGTACACTGCCACACGGGTGATTTAACATTCGATGGTTTATGTGATAAAACTTATCCAACCCTTTGAGGTTTAATTTCCCATACTTAACATTTCCTTATGTGATCAACTATATGTATATGAGATATCCTTGAAATTATTAGATGTATTAGAGAAAACAGATGAGAAAAATTGCACACTTTGCAACACTTTGAGGTAAGATCAGATAGAACAAGCCTTTAACAAGAAAGTTCACCTACCCTCATTCCTCCAAGGCGAGTTGGTACAGGTCCTTAAGAATCTGATGATACCAAAGAGGAAACCTCATAAAAATGAACAAAAGGAGTGATCTTATTCCATACACAATTTAAACTCAAATTGAGCTTATTCAATGATCTCGATAAATGGAGAGATCAACAGAGACCTTAGCAACAAAATATTTATTTGGGAATACTTCATGTAATAAATTAACCAATATTATTACTACAAGACATTAAATTTCATGGAAAACATCTATACCTCATTAAATTAAAATACTTGGAAAACATCCATACTAAATGATACAAAAAATCATGAAAAACATCCTTACCACATAACATTAAATTATATGGAAGTAATCCTTACTGAACAATGTTAAACTTCATGGATAGGTCCTTTTGAAAATACATAAAAGGAAAGATCCATATTGATGTTTTTTCATGATGAGAAACTATATAAAATTTGGTCCTTGTGGCATGATCATAAATTGAAAAAAATATCATACATCTTGAAACAACGAGACATCATAGGTCATGTTTTAAGACTCTAAACAATATAGCCCAACATTCTAGTGACAGGATGTCAAACTATACAAAAAAATCCTAATTGTATGATGTTAAACTATATGTTTTAAATCCTTATTCATGTTGTAAAACTATATAACATTTCTATCCATGCTTGAGTAGATCATAATCCTTGATGATGGTTTCCCTGTAATCCTATGTTCTATAAATATGTGTGGATTGATTCTAATCTCAATGGTACACTTGGGGTTTTGAAGACACAAATTCATAGGCCCAATCATGAATAAGATAAAAATCCCCCCTCTTGTATAAAAAATAAATATTTATGCATGTGACATCGTACTCCACAGACAGTGCAGACCAATATAATCCCACGGTGCTTACACATATTATTTAAACAAATCGTACTCCTTGGCATGAGAAATTTAAAAACTCCACAAAATTTCTTTATCCATTGTTAATATAATTGAATATTCATTAAAAATCATTATTTTGACTCTTCATTGATAGAATCCTATTTATATTTTCATGAATCAACCACATAAAAGGGACAATGAACCAAAGGAACATTCATCATCATGAGATACATGTTCTATCTCCATAATCCTAAAAATCATAATACTGAAATAAATTTTTTTACATGTTCCATGGTCTTTCCATGTGTTCTTGTTATATATATCCATTCATGATCTAAAAACCACCATGATCATGTTTTACAATTTCTTTCTTTATGCCCGAAGTTTTTTGGGACATCCTTGGCCTAGTAAGCCTCATATTACTCATCATTTTCCACAATATATGGTTCTAGATGTATGAACTAAACTATAAGAAATATTCATCCCTACTATTTGATGTTAAAATATATTATTTCCCAGAACTATGTATGACTTGATTATCATTCCCGTAAAATTCATAGAGATGCCTAGATCCTACATCCTGATCTAGACACTATATGATCAAAATACTCCATCCTTCTATTAAATCACATGTGTGCGGGTAAAGGAACCTTTTTCCACTACTTATTTCTCCCACCAAGTATAGATCTTGTGGGATTTAGTGTATTAGTAACGGATTCCAAACATGGTCAAGGAAAATCAGTTCAATTTAGTAAAAACATGGTCTTGGATGCAAGAACTTAAAAGACACACAAAACATCCTTCTTAAATGTTTTTAAGATGCATGGTAGACGACTCATGCATGATGTAAGTTCAATAACTATGTATGGATTGATTATATATTTTATTAGATACGTAGTGATTCTCATATTCTAAATCTAGGTCAAGTCACAATAAAAAAATGATTTATTATCCTATGTATGAATTTGATCTATATAATGGGGTCCAATGCAAGTTCTCATCTCATTTGTGAGACTGTATTAAAAAACTAACACCTCATCTACACAAAACAAAAATTTAGTGTTATGAATCCTTTAAAAGCTACAAGTGGATTGATTCTTTCTTTAATGTGATAGATAGTGACTCCCAGATCCTATGTTTTGGGCCCAGATGTAATTTAATGAAGTTCCCCTTTCTTGAGTATAGGTCAGAATTGCATAGAGAAAATTTATGTTCCATCCTTGGATAATTTTGATATGAAATGAGCCTTTAATATTCTATCACATTCATTCTACAAACAAAACTTTATGTCAGGGGAAATCAAAATCTCCATAATATTTCTTCACCCATTGGTAATAGAATTCAATATTCATGAGGAATCCTTTGTTTGATGATTCATTTATAAGCCACAATTTCATTTTCAAAATTCACCCAGAAAAGGAAATATCAATAATAAGATTCAATTTTTTGAAAATTCATTGATATAACCATTTTTTGAATTTTCATTATTTTCTCACCAAAGTGTCTATAAGCTAGAAGCACATTCATACTTAAGAGACACATATACTATCTTAATAAGTCCAAAAACAAAATTATGCTACAAACCTATTTTCAAAACATGGTACATGATCATTCCTTATATACATGTTCCATATCACTTCTCAATTTTGGAATCCCCAAGATTAAATCTCACAACTTCTCCCTTCACCACTCAAAATGATAGACCATTATCAGTCAGATCCCTATAGAATGGAAAAATACTGGTCTTTCAATCAAAAGATAATGGACTATAATCTATATCTGTCAATTTCCACACCATAAGATGTTAAACTGCATGGTCCATGTCCTGGCCGCAAAAAAATAAACTACAAGATGATTCAACCCCTATAGGGTGTGGGGTGTAACACCCCGAGATTTTATGAAAAATATTTTTTTTAATTTTATTGATGTCTTGTGCTCTACGCTACACCAAAAGGAGATTGCAATACACACAACCCTGACTTTTCTTACATTACATGCAATCACGACCTTCCACGATAGCATGTGTCGTACACAATACTGATTTTCACTAAACAACGATATGTTATATAAACTAGATTTTATGAATAGTAATACCCATTTTTTCAAAAACTTATAAACTTTATCTTTAGAAATGGACTCCATTTTTGGATTCGGAATATCGAAATTAGCCTGGGGTGAAATTTTGGTATTTTTCTGAAAACTTTCAATTTTTGATGAATAGTTAAAACAGTAGGTTGCTATTTAAAAACCAACTTTTTTATTTAAATACTAATTTATTTTTTTTTAAATTTATTTTAGGTCAAAATTGATAAATAATACCTATATAAGTTCAATGTAATTCATTGGAGTCATTTTATAATAATTTTAGATATATAAAAAATTTTATTGAACTTTTCATCGTCTTTTACCTACCTCCTAGGAGAATTTGGAAATTCACAGAAAGCATAATTTTACCGCTTCTGTGAGTGGAATTTCAAAAATCCGAGAGACATGGTTAATATCAAGGACTAAAATTTGGTTCAAAGAGATGAAAATAATTTTTGGTGAATAGTAACTTTTTACTTTTATTTACCACGGTTAAAAGTAAATAGGGTAATTTAGGGTAAAAATGATATTAGTATTACCCTAAAACATGTCCTAATTTTATTGGATAAGTGTAATTCGACCAAAAACAACCTCAGGAATAAAATATGACCATTTAGGTCCACTTGGATTAGATTAGGACATTTATTATTAATTTATTTAAAGAAGGGTTAAAATAGTTAAAATCAATGTTTAATAACTAATTCATTTTTAATATAGGGTTATACATAAGATAAATTCGACTAAAAAATATTAATTAGAAAGATAAAAATATTTCCAACCTAATGGTATTTTATTTATAATTTTCAGACATTAAATAATTTAATTTATTTATGACACAATGGTGATGTAGTAATTATCTAAATAATGAAATATTAAAATAATTGATATTATAAATACCCAAATAAATGTAATTTGAGATTTTTTTGAATTCCACTAATTTTCTAGGTTCATATGACATGTTATTATTTATTTAATTAAATTTTTTTGAACTAATCATGAAGTTATGATTTTCACAAAAATTAATTACCAAATAGTGTCAAAATTGACATAAAATAGTTTTTAAAACAAATATTATATTATTAATAGTTATTTTATTCCTAAAAATCTAAGGTTCAGACGAATGACTTATATAAGGATATATATATATTAATAATTAACCACTTGGGGTTAGTTTGTCTTGTTATAGTATTTTTATTAACCATATAGCGTAAGAAAACAAGAAGACACGGTAAAAGTTAAATTATATAACTTAGAGTTAAATCTAAATGATAAGGTTAAAATTGTAACTTAAACTTGTATAAAATCTATTTTTTTAGAGTATTTCGACCCATACCCACTTTAGCTTCTAAATAAATCAATTTGGAGCTATTATAAACTGAATATGGCTTTATTATAAAATAATATTTTAAGTTTTTTCAAAGGTGCCCCTCTCCTCCCTTATAAAAAGGGCACCCCTTCCCTCTTCTCTTCACACCCTTTTGAGCCTTGATACTTGGGAAACCCCTGCCCATTTCTCTTCTCCACTTCCCTAGAAACATTCTGGAGTTTTTTTTCTTCTCAAAAGACCAACTCTACTTCCATAAGAGGAAGCTTAAAGGAGCTGCGTCGAAGAAGAGGTAATCTCTTCTTCTGATTCTCTCAAGTTTCTTTCTTCTTATACTTATTCTTATTTAGTTGTCTCATTATAAAGTAATAACATCAGTACTAAATATAAACTAATATGTTATTATAAATATGAAATAACCCTATTTCACCTTCTATTCATCCTACGGAAAACGAAATCACTGTGCATGCGTACGTACGGAATACCGTCTCCACGCCGTGGTGTAATATGTTTTCGGCCACCACCTTACTTGGATGGGTATAATGGTGAAAATAGATAACTATATATGATTATTGTAATGTGATATTGATTCTGAAATATTATACATACACTTCAATACAACTCCACGATCATGGGAATGGTATCATCGCTTGTGCGTACGTACGGACTACCGTCTCCATGACGTGATGAGATTCATTCTCTAGGTTAACCATTAATGAATGATTATAAAGTATATATAACAATTAATCATGAAATATATGACATAATAATATTGGTTTTATGTATATATATATGTATGTTATCTACTTAATTCCATTCCATTCAATAAGGAAACTAAAACAGCGTTAATGCTTACGTACGGCCAACCGTCTCCATTAATGGTGTATTTCATTCCATTTATCGATATATCATATATATATATATGTATATACTGAATATATATTATATATAAATCATGTTTTAAATTCCTGAATTATGTAAATCCAGATATAAGTAATGATATCAATAAAAACAAATCGAAACACGTACAATAAATGAAACGATTTTACCCAAATCGCTGCTTTTACATCAAATTTACAAAATAACGGGTAATATAAAGTCATAAGTAAACTGTATATGATATCACAAAAATAAATATGATTCTTTAATAAGTCAATGACATTATTTAAATCATTATACAGGAGGTTCGGATACGTACGAAGCCTATTGGACCTAAGGTAAGGGATAACTTTTCCAATCTCGTTTTTATCCGAGATTGTTTATTCGTAAGTATTACTAGGGTTATATTTTTCATCCATGTCCTTGTTTTCTAAAAATGGTTTCATGTATGTTTAAAAAACTTCTTACCCATTTTTAACTTTTACTACATGGTGTGTAAGGAATCTTTCTTTTTTCACCAGACGATGTACTTTTTGACTTTTCTGACAAAAGTATGAGGAGAATGTTTTTTTAACATATACAGCATGAACGGATTTTTACGGTTTCATAAAGCCTTTTTTTCATGAAGCTTACTATATAATATTTCATGACTATTTTCAACAAAATCCGTTTCTTTTAAAATTGAATGTGATTTTGTGAAAAGAAAATGATTTTCAAGAAGAAAGCATATTTTCCTCAAGAATTCATTTCAAGTGCTTTATCAAAACCATTTTCCATCTAAGATGACATTATTTCATATGTGTATGTTTCAAGTATAATATCTATATTATTTACATGGTTTCACTTTTATTATAATGAAATACCCATTTGTTTTATATGGATTATGTGATGATGGGATGATGTTTATGAAACCCATTTTATTTTTTGGGTCATGATGAATATTTTAAGTTTATTTTGTGGAACAAGTAATAATTATTTCATTATGAGATGGGTGGGACCTATATCTACCTCCAATGCATTGGGTAAAGATTTATATCTCATGAGATAGACATGGCTGGAATGATAGTTTAATCCAGTTCAGGGAAACAGGACTGAAACGAGGAGTGAACTCGGTTCAGAACTCGACTTGGTCTACTAAAATAGTCTTAGAAACGAACCTTGACTACTAAGAAATGATTCTCTATGATTATGTGTGTATGAAACAAAGTTTCATGTTTCATGTTATGATTTTTGGGATTACATTTCACTGTTATGACTTATCCCATGCTATGATATTATGATCTCTTTTTCAGGTTAAGATTTTTAAAATGTTGTGTTCTAATGAATATGATATGATTGATATTTCTTTTGCTTACCCTTACTGAGAATTTGAGCCCACCCTTTTGTATGTTTTCTTTTCCCTGGGATTTAAGGAATGTTTTTAGGTAAGAAAACAAAAGGGGAGGATCTTTATGGGAGATGTTGAAGATCTTTCACAACAATTAGAAGATTATTTTCCGAGTTTCCAAAGACGCTAAACTATTACGGTCCTTGTGTGTCTGTTTTCATTATGTATTAAGTATTCTGATAAAGTAATGTAATGTCCTTGTACATCAAGCTATGGGTCTTTACATGGGGGATTCAGTCTTCCTGATATTAGTCATACAATAGAATTCCCCCTCCTTTACAAACAATTTTTTCTGTGTAGGAGTGTTTCCCCCTCATGGAAGGTGACAACATTGGTTCTCCCATATTTATCATATGTATTCCCTTCACAAAACACCCTTTATTTTTAGGGGAAGTACATATCTTCATAAACTACAAAACTGTTGGCAGTAGGATACCAAATTCCATTGGAGACCTTTTTTTACTATACTTTCATACAACCCAGTCTAACATTGCATATGTCACCCATAAAAAGGGCATGTTGACCATAGGAACTTTCACCCTCTATATAGAAATCATATATCTTTGTAATCCATGTCTATATTGTGATATAAAACTATTTTTAAACATTGCCTATGGACATTCCTTGCATACATGTATCATATCATGTTTTATTCCAAAAAAACCTTGACAGAAAATTATCTTTCCATGTGTTTGGAGAATGATAGAACATTCTTGGCTACCAAACCCTACATGGGTTAAAATTCTATAACTAATGGTAAAATCTATTTGAAATAAAATATTTGTTGCATTAATCTGGCTTCCAAAACACTAAACAGCGCATGAAAAGAGACTTAGTACTCACCAGGTTGAAAACCCTAAAAATGGAACCCTAGTTAAAAATTTATTCTTAGCTATCCAGAGCCACAGTATTCATGTTATAGGAAAAAAATTCAGTAAATTAAAAGAAAAAGGCTCAGAACTTGTTAGGGCTAAAACCCACCAAGGGGGCCTGATAAAAATTCAAGTCTCACTGACTAATTAGTCATCATATTTAACTTAGGATAAAATTTGGGTGAGGAAAAAAAGACACATAGTTTGTGGGGTATATCATATAAACCCAGAAATAGTTGAACTATTATTTATAGTTCTAAATACCTATGAAAAAATTAGATCATTCTCCCAAAGTTGAGATAGCTCCAATTAACATCAAATTATTTTGGAATGCGTCAAAGTTCTCTAGAGTTTCCTTATAATTATATTGTCTTTATTATAAAAAAATCTAATTCTAGGGGGGTTCTGTTGACTCTCAAAAATTCATTCCATGCACTTTTCCAAAAAATTCATGACGTGATCCCCACTTAGACATCAAATGTCGATTTTGGCTAATAATGTGTCTCTATGATGGAAGGATCATATTGGATTACCATTTTTGATAAGAATTATTACACGCTAAGGGATGTATATTCCTAAAAACAATTACTCAACCTGATGGAATGGTGGAGAGAAAACCCTCTAGAATAAGGTCATGAATATCTCAAATCAATGATAAAAATGTATCAAAACCATAATATGAAATTTTATGTGTCTTATGAGAATTATTTTGCATTGAAAAACAACCCTGTAGCATATTTCACTTCTCAAACTTCTATTAGATGGGTTAAAAAGACCATACATACTTACAGATCAAAATTTATGCCTGAAGAAAGTTAGGAAAATTTATAATGGAATTTTATCTCCCACACAAGTCCCTCATAGAATCCATTAACATAAGTCCCATCACATTGGTCTATTGGCACTAGTTTATTCATAAAACAACCCAACTCTTTATTTTACACTTAAACCTGATTTATTACCTAAAACCATCACTTCATACACCATAGAAGATCATAAGGTCTAGTGTCTTTGGGGATTAGGAACATTACATAACAAATTAAAACATAGAATGCAACATCTTATTCAAAACATCATTACATGACCACTACATTCCCCCGTACTTAGCATTTCTTGGGATAACCTGAGGACCTGCATAAGAAAAGGGTGAACTATAAAGCCTAGTATGGGAATGAACATGGAATAACTTGAGGAATACAATACATTTTAGAAAATAGGCATATCTATGGAGCACAAGAGAAACATGAACATAAAGGACTGATAAAGCATGATAATCAAAACATGGAAATGTGGAAACAACATTTAACATGGAATTATCATGAGCCAAGGCTCATTGCACATGGAGCATGAGTAAACCCTCACTGCACATGAATCTCGAGTAAAACCTTGTTTCTCTTGTCTTATAATGAGTTAAAACCCATTTCACATGACTTATCATGATACTATACGTTACCCAATGCATTAGAGAGCTATCAGGGAGCACCATTCCTAAAAATTTCATTTCATGCATAAGTGTGCCACATGGATAATATAACATGGAATCAATCAGCATCATAAGTTATTCCATGATTTAGTAATGTGGAATAAATACATGAAACTACCATTCCATATTTATATGTTAATTAAGGTGAATACCCTTGACAGATATATGTGTAGAGTATTTACTACATAATGATCTTGGCTTGAAAAAATGTGGTGCAATTTCAGCAGCATAACTGCGTGACATAAGGATTCATGAAAATAGTTGATGAGATATAAAAGGGTATCTCATAATATTTACATTAAATTCACAATAAGGGGGTGATATAGATACATGTCTCAACAAAAATAACAGATTTTAGATGCATAATACAAAATAATTACTTGGATGTAAAAGAAGAGAGAGAAATCCCTCAAGAAATTTCAGCATGGTAACAGGTGTACATGGGAGGAATTAGTGACATAGAAATGGGTATCCCATCATCCAAACATAAATAGGGAAGTATGGGGGGAGGTGAGAAATCATACCCCAACATTTTTAATTGAAAAAAAGGCAAAACAACTTATAGAAAATTGGAAAAAAATGAGAATGGAAGAAATCCCTTACTTGGAAGTGTGATCCCAAAGGCTTGGGAGGGGCTTTAGAGAGGATTATTGGGGGGTTGGGGCACCTTGGGAGGATTCTAGAGAGAGTAGGGAAGGGTTTGTTATATCTCCAAAGGCTTTGAGTGAAGAGGAAGTGGGAGCTTGGGTGAGTATATATAGGAAAGGATAGGGAATTGTTTATTATTTAGGTTTGGGACACTTCACATTAAACTAATCAAAACCACAATCCAGACCATGGGTTTTTCCCATGGTTTTTCCAAAGGGGAGTGGAAAGAAATATTTTATAAGTCCAATGGCCGATAATCTTAAAATAACAAGGCTTCTTATGTGGATGTGATTCACTTTATTAAGGTATACAATTTAAAAACATAAAATGTATTATAAGCCTTGGATGAACCACTAAAGCTTTTTAAAATAAATAAAACATACCCAAAATCAGATTATTTTAATGAAAAAACATATATTGGCCGAACATAATGTTTATATTATTTTATTACATCACTATTGGATCATTATGATGTCATAAAAAACATTATATATTTAAACGGTATTTAATTTTTGCCCAAAAATTCACTGTTGGATAATTTTGATGTCCTGATTCGAAAAATAATATTTATTTTATCTAAATAATTTTATAAATATTTGAATTTTTTCTTTTAAAAAAAATCTACATTTACATAAAATTCTTGGTTTTTGACAAAAACTGCTTTCAAACATTAAAATAAATTACAATTTCATTCATAAAATTATATGACCATTTATATTTAATAAAAAGTAAATTAATTAAAATATTATTTAATTAAAATACTATTTAATTCAAAAATCCATTAATTCATAAAAATACATTTATTAGTTGAATATTAACTTAAAATACTAGTTGTGATTTAAAAACTATTTACAAAGTAACAATTATAAAATAAATTCACATTATTTATTAAAAAATAATGTACATAGTCATAGTGCTAGGGTCTTGTTACATAACCCCTTATAGCACTCGCATAAGAACAAAGGGTAAAGTCTATGATGGTGAATTACTCTTGGGGTGTCTCGGATAACATCGCTTGGGTGGTAATATCTATTAACTTCCACTTCTTCCATAGTCGGTTCTGCTCAAGATTAACGTATTGAAGCTTGGCTTGGTCTTGGTCATGAGTGAAGCCCAATGACGCCCCCTTCTTTTTGAGCTCTAAAAAATGAGAATTTAGATGAAGCCATCGCTTCCTCTGTCTAAGTAAATTGGATATGTTAAATCCATATATTCATACTAATAATGTGATCACTGTTCAACGACTATATTAGCAATGGCCAAAATTCATAATGGTATTTTAAAATCCAAAAACATAAATCCAATTTTATATTACCATAATAAGACGTTTAATTAGATCAAGAAGATTTTTCATTAATGGAAGTTTAGTTCATTTCAATCTCCCCCCTTAAGATATTTCGCCATCGAAATTTCCTTTTCCCACACTATAATAGATGTGGATAACTTTGCTTCATCACTTCCTCTGATTCCCACGTCGCTTCTTCAAACATATGGTTTTTTCACAAAACCTTGATAGAGCTGATATTTTAAATATATTTTATCAAAATTTCAATTATTTAATCCTCACCAATGTGTCATTACATGTTAATTTGCATCATTTTTGGAATATTGTTGTATTTTGAGCTAAATTGTGAAAATGACTTAATTCTGGATTTTAAGCAGTTTTTTGATTTGTATGAGTATTTGGTCATATCTTTTGAAATACTTATCTAATTCGACTGATTAATTTTTATTAGGAACTCCTGGAATGGGCTCTTCATATATGTCAACTAGATCAAGATCTAAATCGTCCATCTATGGGTCCAAATAAATCATTATTTGGTAAGAGTTTGTATGTTCGGATGTGTGGAGGCCACCTCAATAAATGGAGGATAACATCGGCTACATGTTTCCAATGTCACTAATTCCAACTGGGCGTGCCAGAGGACTCGAGGTTTCGAATTCATGATTAATTTCAAGGTCAAACTCGATCATTAGGGCACACTATGATCGAGTCAAAAAATTGGGAGATGAAAGGTCTCCTCGGGCAGAGAAAAAGTCGTGGAGTACTTAATTCATACCTTTTGCACCACGTCTCCAAAAGGGTGATATTTTGTGGACCGACAGATAACGTATTTGTAAACAACTCTTTAGAAGGATCCAAAGGTTGATGCAGCCGGGAGATGTTCCAAATAGAAGCATAGTTCTAGCGGACAGAATCTGGATAGAAGATTTTCCAGCCCTCCTCCCCTATTCTCCCTAGCTCTTCTTCCTTTTCAAGGGGGGTTTGGATTTGTGGAGACAATGATGAAGATGGTGTACACTCTTGATGTAATGGAGGTGATGTGGGCTGATCAAGTGATGCGAGGCTAAGCACCAAGTGGTTGCGGACAACGACAACCGACAGACACTCCCTTCCGCGTTTTGATCTTCATGTGTAATCTTTGTTGCATCTATGTTGAATTTATATTTCTTGAATGAAAGTGGTTGTTTTATTTCTTGAATATATATTCAACTTGTTTGTTCTTGATGGTTTCCCAATCTATAAAGTAAAATAGTCGATTTCACTATTTAAATTTTTTTGGTGAGGTCTTGCCATTGAGTATAGTGATTTCGGTTAGGTTTGGTTATTTGAAGGTCTTCAAATAATTAGATCACTTCTATAGGAGGGGAAAAAATCATATTGAGGTCTTAATATGGTATCCTTTCCAAATAAGGTGTTTATCCAGAGGTATTTGGGTAGGCATTGAGAGATTAATTAGAGATATAATTTAAACAAGGAAGATGGGAGTGTCCGGGAGGCTAAAGCTTGTCTGTAACCTCTGTTTTGATTCTGGTTTGAAACCCATTTTATTTCCAATAAATTTTATAGATAATTATACAATTTTCTTTATCTTTAGTTTTTATTTATTTTCTGTTCTTGAGTCATTAATCAAATCCCCAATTTTCCATTTCATGTGAAAAAAAACCAACAAAAAAAGTGACAGTTTTGCAACTCAAATTGCAACCTCCTTGAGAGACAATCCAGGGACTGCTATATTGCATTTTTTATTGGGTAAAAATTAATTGATTGAGGATTTCGCGACAAATAATCCTCAAATAAACTGGCTTCATTGCCGAGGAGGTTTCTTGAGTTGATTTGTGTGAAAATTGTTTTTGCATGACATGAAATTCTAACCCAAATTTGTTCCCATTGGATTCTGAAATTGATAGAACTTTTCACTCTAGGGATAGAGCTACCATTAATCCCCTTGTCCCAAGTTGTGAATCTTCTAATAACGCACTTAGAAGAAACCAGGTTGAAATTGAAATTCCAATGGCTGAAAATAGAACCTTGAAAGAATTGGATTCATGTTATGATGAAAATCAAGAAAATCCTATTGAATATCCTGATGCACCTACTGGGTTTGAAATTAACTCTGGTATCATTCACCAACTTCCAAAATTTAATGGTTTGGCTAGGAAAGATCCACATAAACACCTTCAGGAATTTAGTTATCTTTGTGTCAACATGAAACCCCGGGGAGTTGATGCAAATCAAATGAAATTGAGGCCATTTCCTTTTTCGTTAGAAGGAGTTTCCAAAGAATGGTTTTTCTATTCACATTCTACATTGATTAGGGATTGGAAGGAATTGAAAAAAAAATTCCTTGAAATTTTTTTCCCTGCTTCTAGAACTTCTCCCATTAGAAAGGAGATTAGTGGAATTAGGCAAACTCAAGGCGAAACTTTGCATTAGTATTGGGAACGCTTCAAAATACTTTCTTTCAGTTGCCCCCACCATCAAATTAGTGACCAACTTTTTATTCAATATTTTTATGAGGGATTATGTCTTACTGATAGAAGCATTATTGATGCTGCTACAGGAGGGGCTCTAGTTGACAAAACACCAACTGCTGCTAGGACATCAATTGCAAACATGGCCCAAAATGCACAATAGTTTGGAACAAGAGGCCTTCTTCATGTGAAATCTACCCAAGAGTACCCCATTGCTAGTCCTGAAAACAATATGATTGCGAGTCAACGTTCTGATCACACCACCATGGTGAGGTCAATGATGTTATCCAATACCCCACCAACTCCACCCAAACCTAAAGCAACATTTCAAATGAAAGTCTGCTATAGAATTTGTTCTTCCAATGACCATTTTAGTGACCAATGCCCTCAAATGCAGGAACCTTCTGAAAACTGCAATGCTGTTTTTCCTGGAAAACCCTTTCAATCAAACCAACAAAGGCCATTTCAATCAAATCAAAATTTCAATCAAGGCCAGAACAACCACTCTAATGAAAGATTTCGACAGCCTGAACAACCTAGAAGCTTCTTCCAAGGACAATAAATCAATTCAAAACTAAGATATTTCAATGAGAAAGCCAATTCTCATTCTAGAAGAAACTTTCAGGTTGCCCCTCCCAGTCAAAATTCAGAGAGTAATGTTGAAGAAGAAAAGAGGAAACAACATGAGGCAATGAAACAAACACAAGACCAAAAAAACATGCTGAATACCCTAATGACTCAAATGGGTCAACTTGCCTCTGATATTAGTTGCATAAAAAATCAAATGAGTGGAAGTTTTCCCTCACAACCTCAAGTGAATCCGAGAGATAAAGGGAAGGAAAATGTGAGTACAATTGAACTTAGTAGTGGAAAACAATTGAATACCCCTCAAATGGAGAAACCAAAACCTGTTGTTGAAACTGCTGTTGAGAATCCCACCATTGATGGAAATGCTATAAATTATGAATGTTCTTTGAATGGAAACACAATTTCAAGATAAGAAATGTTGCTTGAAATAACAAATAGGGATTGGAAGAGGATGTCTGGACCTTTTTTATCTCAAAGAAGTGCTCAAAATAGCCTTGAAACAACCAAACCACCATTGCCTTACCCTAGGATTGAACCACCAGTGAAGTCGAGTGCTGAGAAAGAGTTGGATAATGTGGTTTTGGAGACTTTTAAGAATGTTCAAGTCAATATACCTTTTCTTGATGCTGTGAATAAAATTCCAAGGTGTGCAATGTTTTTGAAAGAAATGTGTACCAATAAAAGGAAATTCAAAGGAGGTGAAAAGGTCAACTTAGGGAGGAATGTTTCATCCATGATCCAGCATGCCTTTCCTATCAAATGTAAAGACCCAGGAAACTTTACCATTCCTTGCACCATTGGTAAATGTGAATTCAATGATGTTATGCTTGATTTTGGGGCCTCGATCAATGTTATGCCACATTTTGTTTACTCATATCTTCATGTTGGAGAATTGAAACCCTCTGGGATCATCATTCAACTTGCTAACTGAAGTACCACCAAGCCTGCTGGAGTTATTGAGTATGTTCTTGTTCAGGTGAGAGACACGATTTTTCCTGTGGATTTCTATGTCTTAGATATGGAAGATGATAGGTTTAGTACCCATGCACCTCTCATTCTAGGTATACCATTTCTAAAAACTACAAAAGCAATCATCAATGTTCACAAGGGAACACTTTCACTGGAGTTTGGCGGAGAGGTTGTTCATTTCAATATTTTTCAGTCCATGTAACACCCAGTTGAGGATCATTCATCCACCCATGTGAACATGATTGATTGGTTTTCCACTGATATGTTCCCTGATTTTTCCTCTGATGAGAAACTAGCTAATATTTTTGATGATGGAAATTTGTTTGTTGCTGAATCTGATCAACAAGAGAGGGAAAAGGGAGCTGATGATGAGTCTTGGAATGTTGAGATAACATTGCAACATTCTATTGATCTCAACAATGAGGAATATGTATCCCTAGAAATCCATAGTGGTGCTAGTGGTCTCCCAGGAGAAATTGAAAATTTTCCACTAGAATCAAATTTTGAGAACATTGAAATTGATATTCATGGTGATTTTCCATTAAATTCTAGAACCCCACTAAACAACCACACCTGTAAGAAATGTTCCTTGATCAATGAAAACACCCCAGCTGAGTTAGAGTTGAAACCACTTCCTAAGAATCTCGAATATTCTTTATTAGGTTAAAATGAAACATTCCCTGTTAAAATTTCAAAAGATTTGTCGAAGGACCAAGAGAATCATTTGTTAGGAGTCCTCAAAACCCACACGAAAGCTATTGGATGGACTCTATCTGATTTAACTGGAGTCAGCCCCTCAGTGTGCATGCATAGAATTTTCTTGGAGGAAAATGTTAAACCAGTGAGACAATTTCAAAGGAGGTTGAATCCAACACTTTTAGAGGTTGTTAGGAAGGAAGTTACCACCCTTTTAGCGGATGGAATTATGTTTCCCATCTCTGATAGTCAATGGGTGAGTCCAATCCATGTAGTTCCTAAAAGAGGTGGATTTACAATCTAAGAGAATGAATTTGGTGAGCTTGTTACTGTTAGGCTTCCAAGTAAATGGGGAATGTGAATTGATTACAGGAAGCTCAATTTGGATACGAGGAAAGAACACTTTCCACTTCCATTTCTTGATCAGGTCCTTGAAAGACTGGCTGGAAAAACCCATTATTGTTTTCTGGATGGATTCTATGGTTATTTCCAAATTCATATTGCACTAGAGGATCAAGAACAAACCACATTCACATGCCCATTTGGAACATTTTATTATAGGAGGATTCCCTTTGGTTTGTGAAATGCTCATGGAACTTTTCAAATGTGTATGATGAGTATTTTATCTGATTTTCTTGAAATATGCATGGAATTTTTTATGGATGACTTCACTGTTTATGGCTCATCATTTGAAATTTTTTTGGAAGGTCTGGCTCATGTTCTTGAAAGGTGCATTGATAAGAACCTTGTTCTTAATTATGAAAAATGTCATTTCATGGTGGGTAATGGTATTTTTCTTAGACATGTTGTGTCTTTGGATGGAATTAAAGTTGATAAGTCCAAATTTGAGGTCATTTCTTTATTTCCATACCCAAAAACAGTCAATGATGTGAGATCTTTTCTTGGTCATGATGGTTTTTATAGGAGATTCATTAAGGTTTTTAGTAAGTTTACACTTCCATTGTCTAGATTGCTCCAGAAAGACACCCCATTTGTCTTTGATGAAAATTGTAAACATGCCTTTGGGGAGATGAAACAAAAAATGATTAATCCTCCCATTGTTCATCCACTCAAATGGGTCTTTCCTTTTGAGATCATGACTGGTGCATCTGACTTTTCTATTGGGGCTGTTTTAAGTCAAATGTTGGAAAAGAAATCTCATGTGATTGCCCATGCCTCTAGAATATTAGATCAGGCCCAATCAAACTACACAAAAATTGAGAAGGAGCTGTTTTCTGTTGTCTTTGCTTTGGAAAAATTTAGATGTTATCTTTTAGGCTCTAAGGTGATTGTTTTCACTGATCATTCTGCAATCAAATTTTTGATGAAGAAACATGATGCAAAACCAAGACTTTTGAGATGTATTTTGTTGTTACAAGAGTTTGATGTTGAAATAAAGGACAAGAAGGGAAGTGAAAACCTTGTTGCTGATCATTTGATTAGGATACCATCTATTTTGAATGGGGATCCTCAGATCTATCTTCCAATTAGAGAAACTTTTCCAAATGAGGAGTTGTTTTCTTGTCAAACTGAAAGGCCATGGTTTGCTGATATGGTGAATTATTTATCTTCTGATGATGTTCCCCACTGGTTTTCCAAGAATCAAATTTCTAAACTTTTGAGTGATTAAAAGCATTACATTTGGGATGATCCTTACTTGTGGCGTGTTGGTAGTGATCAAATGATTAGGAGATGCATTCCAAATTCTGAATTTCAATCTTTCCTAAACTTTTTCCACACATTAACCTGTGGAGGACACATTGGGCCTCAAAGAACTACAAGAAAGGTGCTTGATTCTGGTTTGTATTGGCCTACCATTTTTATAGATTCTTTTGATTTCTGCAGGACATGTAGAAATTGTCAATTTCAAGGGGGAATTTCCAAAAGGAATGAGATGCCACAACAACCTCTGCTGTTTTCTAATGTATTTGATGTTTGGGGTATGGATTTTATGGGACATTTTCCCAATTCATTTGGATATCTTTACATTTTTCTTGCTATTGATTATGTATCCAAGTGGGTAGAAGCTATTCCCACAAGAGCTAATGATGCCAAAACTGTGTCCAAGTTTGTGAAAGGAAATATATTTTCAAGGTTTGGATTACCAAAGTTCTTGATTACAGATCAAGGTACCCATTTTTGTAACAAGACTTTGGAATCACTATTGAAGAAGTATGGAGTTCATCATAGGGTCTCTAAACCCTATCACCCCCAAACAAATGGAATGGCTGAATTTTCCAACAGATAAATCAAACAAATTCTGGAAAAAACTGTGAACCCAAATAGAACGGATTGGTGTTTGAGACTTGATGATGCACTCTAGGATTATATGACTGTATTCAAAACCCCAATTGGCATGTCACCATTTATATTAGTCTATGGAAAGGCTTTCCACCTTCCAGTTGAGTTAGAACACAAATCATTTTGGGCTGTTAAAACATGTAACATGAATCTGTTCTCTGCTAGGGAAGAAAGAAAATTTTGTTTGTAGGAGCTGGAGGAGATTATAAAGAATGCATATGAAAGTTCTAGGCTGTACAAGGAATGAACCAAATCATTTCATGAGGAGATGATTCTCAACAAAAACTTTAAGGAAGGAGACAAAGTGTTGCTGTTTGATTCTAGACTGAAGTTGTTCTCGGGTAAATTTCATTCCAAATGGTCTGGTCCATTCATTGTTACTCATGTTTTCGCTTTTGGTGCAATCCAGATTAAAGAACCAGGCAAATGGACACCATTCACAGTCAATGGGAACAGGTTGAAGCTATTTAGAGAGAATGTACAAGATCCTCCGGGGGAGGAGATCCATCTCCATGAAGCAGAATACAATTGATTCCAGGTTGTGTTTTTCCTTCTCACTTTTTTTATAATGTATTTGATTTCTTGAATTTCATATTCATATATTTTTTTTACAGAATATGGACATTGCATAAAATAAGTGTGGGGGGAGGAACATGCTGGGTAGATTAGGATTTTGTGTTCTTCCATTTTATTTTTTTTTCTTTTTCTTTTCTCTCTCTTTTAATTTTTGGGGTGTTATTTTATTTTTCAAACTTTGTGTGTTTTATTTATAATTTTGAAAAAAATTTGATCATACATGATGATCTTTTAAAACCCTATCAATTAGTTAACCAATTGATCCCTTTAATCTGGTTATAAATGAATGCTGAAAAAGACACAGTTTCAAGTTCCAAAATTATGAAATAACCATTTAATTTTGAATTCCATTCCATGAATGCTGTCTAATATTGAAAACCACTTGCTGGGGAGTATTTTGAACCCATTTTTCATCTTCTTCACATTCATCCTACTTCTTGAGTGAACCAAATAAGTCTTGTTTGGTTGAACAGGAACTTGATCTTTTTCTATCAAAACATGAGGGCTAAGGTGAGTGTGATTGAAATGATTGAGGCAATTTGTTTGTTATTGAAAGCCCCTTTTCACAATTATCCCTTTTATTATGGCCCACCTTTTACATTTTATCTTTCTTGAGCCCTTAGTTTCCATGTAATTCCTTTTAGATAGCCACATTACAAGCCATTTTCCCTTTCCAACCTTCTCTAGAAGTATAAATGCATGATCTAGTTGAACTTTAGTGTGGGGTAGATGACTTGTGGTGTGATACTTGATCTGGTGTTGCTTTGGGTGGTTATCTGAATAATGAAGAGATTTTTTTGTTGTTGATAGATGTTTTATTTCTGAGAGTAGTGCCTATCTGGAGCTCTCAAAGGAAGAGAGTTGTGCCTATCTAGAACTCTCAATTGAAGAGAGTTGTGCCTGTTTGGAGCTCCTGATGGAAGAAAGTTGTGCCCAATCTGGAGATTTTAAAAAAAAGAGAAATATAACTTTTGCTGCTAAAATTTTGATAGAATGAGGTGGAAAAGATATTCTCAGAGATTCTCAAATATGACTTTCATTGGAGGAGAGTAAAGAGGATTCCCCACATTAGTGAAGATTCGATTCATGTATTTTTTTCTTCCAAAATGAGCCAAACCCTCCTTATTCGGCTTCATAATTTTAGACATTTGAGACCCACCCACATTTATCCACAGAACATCCTTGAAAATCCCTCAATATGATCACATTTTTTTGGCTCACATGAGGTGGATATTTAGAAATTTTCCAAGCCTATGATGATTCTTGCATGTTTTCTTGAGAGAAGCTTTGTTGTAAATCAATATTTATGTTGAGAGAATATTTTTGTGAGGTGACTGTGTTGTGTGAATGAGAGGAGAAAAGGAGTTTAAATGGATTGAATGAACTGAAATTAAAACTTGAATCATTTTTTATGAGGCATGATATCATTTTATTGTTGGTGGTTGATTGGTAAACCACATTGGTTTGTATTCTGAATATGCACTGATTTGGTTTTAATGATCACTTGTCCAGGAGACCAAGTTCTAAGTGTGGGGGAATTGATAGAGCTGATATTTTCAATATATTTTATCTAAATTTCAATGATTTAATTCTCACCAATGTGTCATTACATGTTAAGTTGCATAATTTTTGGAATATTGTTGTATTTTGAGCTAAATTGTGAAAATGCCTTAATTCTGTATTTTAAGCAGTTTTTGACATGTCTGAGTATTTGGTCATATCATTTGAAATACTTATCCAATTTGACATATTCCTTTTTTAGGAACCCCTGCAATGTTCTCTTCATATATGTCAACTGGATCAAGATCTAAATCGTCCATCTATGAGTCCAAATAAATCATTATTTGGGAAGAGTTTGTATGTTCGGATGTGTGGATCCCACCACAATAAATGGAGCATAACTTCGGATACATGTTTCCAAGGTCATTAATTCCAACTGGGCGTGCAAGAGGCCTCCAATTTTCGAATTCATGATTAATTTCAAGGTCAAACTCCAGCATTAGGGAACACTATGATCGAGTCAAACAAGTGGGAGATGAAAGGTCTCTTTGGGAAGAGAAAGAGTCGTGGAGTAATTAATTCATAACTTTTGCACCACGTCTCCAAAGCGGCTGATATTTTGTGGACCAAGAGAGAACATATTTTTAAACAACTATTTAGAAGGATCTAGTGGTTTATTCGTCAGGGTGGTGTTCCAAAAAGAAGCATATTTCAGGCGGACATAATCTGGACAGAAGATTTTCCAGCCCTCCTCTCATATTTCCCCTAGCTCTTCTTCCTTTTCAGGGGGGGGGGGTTGGATTTGTGGAGACAATGATGAAGATGGTGTACACTCTTCCTGGAATGGAGGAGATTTGGTTTGATAAAGTGATGCAAGGCTAAGCACCAAGTGGTTGCGGACGACGACAACCGACGGACAGTCCCTTCCGAGTTTTGATCATCATGTGTAATCTATGTTGCATCTCTTTTGAATTTATATTTCTTGAATGACAGCGGTTGTTTTATTTCTTGAATATATTTTCAACTTTATTGTTCTATATGGTTTCCCAATATATAAAGTAAAATAGTCGATTTCACTATTTAAATTCCATCGGTGAGGTCTTGCCGTTGAGTATAGTGATTTCGGTTAGGTTTGGTTATTTGAAGGTCTTCAAATAATTATATCACTCCTATAAAAGGGGAAACAATCATATTGAGGTCTTAATATGGTATCCTTGAAAAATATGGTGTTTATCCATCGGTATTTGGGTAGGCATTGAGAGATTCATTAGAGATATAATTTTAAACAAGGAAGAGGGGAGTGTCCGGGAGGCTAAAGATTGTCCGTAACCACTGTTTTGATTCTTGTTTGAAACCCATTTTATTTCAAATAAATTTTATAGCTCATTCTCCAATTTTATTTCTCTTTAGTTTTTATTTATTTTCTGTTCTTGAGTCATTAATCAAATCCCCAATTTTCCATTTAATGTGAAAACAAAACAACAAAAAAGTGACAGTTTTGCGACTCAAATTGAAACCTCCTCGAGAGAAAATCCAGGGACTGCTATATTGCATTGTTTCTTGGGTAAAAATTAATTGATTGAGGATTTTGCAACAAATAATCCTCACATCACACCTTGATGAGGGGCATTGTCTTATTTTTTAGATCTTTTTCTCTACAATCTTAGATCTTCCCCAGTTGCTCGTCATAAAAATATCATCCTCTAACTATACTACCTCTGAAGAGAGTACATGTGAAGGGTCTGGTATGTAATTCCTTAAGCGAGAGACATGAAAGACATCATGTTCTTTGGCCATAGTTGGTGGAAGTTCTAGTCGATAGGCTACACCCCCAACATGATCAAGAATATCGAAGTGGCCCGTGTCCCTAGGACTTAACGTCCCATTATTTCAAAACCTCATGACCTTCTTCCATGGAGATAAGCATAGAAATACCATGTCTTAAAATTGAAACTCAAGGACTCATTGATGGTTATATCCATAACTCTCCTGTCGAATTTGGGTTACCATGATATGATACTGAATGGGCTTCACCTTCTCCACCATTTCTTCCACCATTTTTGGTCCTAGCATCTTACGTTCACCGATATCATCCCAACATGCTAGTGTTCTTAACTTCATCCCATACAAGGCTTTATAAGGTTACATTCAGATGATCAAGTGGAAAATATTATTGTAGAAGAATTCTACCATCGGAAAATGTTGGTCCCACCCTATTTTGAAGTCCATAGAACATGATCTTAACATATCCTCCAGTTTCCTGAATAGTTCGCTCAGATTGGCCATCAGTTTGAGGATGCTAGGTCATAATGAAGTTCATTTCAGTATCCAGAGCATGCTAAAGAATCTTCCAAAACATAGATGTGAATCTTGGATCTTGATCAGATATAATAGATAGTGGTACTCCATGCTGCTTTAACACTTCCTCGATGTATATCCCTTCCACATGATCCAGTGAAAAATCATCCCACATTGAAATGAAGTGTGCATACTTTATAAGATGATACAAAATAGCCCATATTGCATTGTTTCCTTTGGATGTATTTGAAAGTCTGATGACAAAGTCCATGGTGATGTTCTCCCATTTCCATAATAGTATGGGTAATGGTTGCATCATCCCCTTAGACTTCTTTCTCCCACCCTTCACTTGCTGACACACCATGCACTTTGATGTAAATTCATCGATCTCCTTCTTCATATTATCCCTCCAATAATTCTCTTGGAGATCTTGAAACATCTTTGTATTTCCTGGGAGAATAGAAAAAATTGAACTATGTGCATCATCTAAAAGTTCCTTCTTCGGCTCTGAACTTGATGGAAAACATAGTTTTTCCACAAATATCAAAATTCATTCTTCATTAACAATTAACCCTAAGGAATTACCATTTCTGACAGCTTCCACTTTCTTTTGAATTCACACATCATCCTTTTGAGCATCCTTTATCTTTTCCAAAATTGATGGTTGAACAATCATTTTTGAAAGGATTGAGGATTTTCCCTTCCTTATGATTCCCATTTCCATCTCCATAAATTCTAAAAATATTGTATCCTTCTCAATTCGAATCAATTATAGAATCGTCAGGTTCTTTCTTCTTATAGCATCTTCCACCTTGTTTGTTTTCCCAGGGTGTTAATGGATTGAGTAGTCATACTCTTTGATCAGCTCTAACCATATTCGTTGGCACATGTTCAACACTTTCTATGTGAATATATATTTGAGGCTTTTGTGGTCCGTATATATTTTACAATTCTCCCCAAGGAGATAATGCCGCCAAAAATTTAAAGCAAAGATCACCGCAACCAACTCCAAATCATGTGTTGGATAATTTTTCTCATGAAGATTAAATTACCTTGAATCATAGGTAATGCCTATCATTTTTCATTAACACACATCCATGGCCCTTCTTCAAAGCCTCACTCAATACAACAAAAAGTTCTCCACTTGTGGGTAAAGTGAGCATGGGTGTAGTGATAAGCCTCGTTTTTAACTCCTTGATGTTTTCTTTGAATTAATTACTCCAAGAAAAATTTACTCCATTATGATTTAGCTTAGTAAGAGGGTTGGAAAATCGTGATAAATTTCTCACAAATCGTCGACAATATCCTGCTTACCCCAAGAAGCTATCAATATCTATTACCGATATTGGCCTCTTCCATCCCTCAATTGCAACTTTTTTTGAGGGATACTAAGATATCCCATTGCTTGTGATTTTAAAAATATAAAGGAATGAAAAATTCATAAGTAAACCTTATTGACTCAATAGTATCAATGTAATTTCTCTATTTCAAAATTTCATTTTGTGACAATCCATAAAAATTCACTTCTTTTTATCTGATAAAAAATAGTTGTATCAGAAAAGGGGATTTATTAATGACCATGACCTATAATTATGTCAAAAAATGTATCATAGAATTAGAAAAGGATAAAGTAAAGTGCTAATAAATTTTATTTCTATTGTAAAATTATGAAAATATTTTTTTTCTCTAAGAATCATGAGTTAAATATCCAAAAATTTAAAATCTCAGAATGGATGATCATAGAGGAGGTATTCCAATGATTCATGATCCTTAATTTAATTATTATAATTATGGATGTTGTAGAGATGAAATGATTATATATTTAAAAAATATTTGAATATAATTTTATTTAATGGTTTTCAAGCCATATTAAATTGCTATGAAAGATCTTTAAAATTGGAACAGTGATCAAGAAAAATAATATGATCTTAATTAAAAATCAATTAATGTTATTATTTTTGGAATATGAAATAATGATTTTAATATAGTATGTCAAAGTTATACTGCCTATGAAATATGGAAAACTGTTTATTTTTTTCTTTTGTAACAATTGGAAACATAATAAGATTAATGTCTACTTCTAAAAAGTTAAAATTTGATACTTTTAGAATGAATAATGATGAAATAATCACTCAAATAAATGGTAGAATGATTGAGATACTAAATAATGCTTCATCTTTGAGAGATCCAATTTCACAATCAGATCAAGCATTAAAGTTAAATAGAGTTTTACTTGCTAAAAGGAATGTTATATCTACCACTATATGACAATCCACACTAGTAAAACAATTTGTAATGAATGAAATGATTAGTACACTGATGATATTTGAAGATGAGATTCAAGATGAATATGAAAATCAAGTTTCTATTTAAAATGATAGAGATACTATTTGAACTACTAAGGATGAATCATTTGATTCATGATATACATATTCAAACAATGATTTATTAGATCTGGCTAAAATATTTTAAACCCTATATAAAATTAAAATGAAAAAGGATAAAAAAGTTATGTGATTGGAATACAGGGAAAAATGACACACAAAGTCTAAATTTCTTATAATCAATGAAAAAATTATTTCTCATTATGGAAGGAATGAAAAGAAAATTATGAAGACAATCCAGAGTGCTAGTTCTTGTTTGAGTGATGAATCTACAATGGGCTTCGAGATCAATAATAAAAATTAATTGGAGAATCCTTGTCTTATGGACCATACTAATGGTATAAAATCTTTTCTCTCTAAAAATTATAATAAAATTAACTATGATAATCTTAATAGATATTGTTTCATGATTCAAGATAAATATTAATCCTTAAAAATTCCATAAAAATCTTATAAAATATTACAATAATATTTTTGTAGAAAAATAGAATTGGTTGAAACAAATTGTAAGTTTAAAATCTTATATTTAAAAATATTAATGTGATCCACATGAAGTTAAAATTATATAATTTATAAATGAGTTTGATACTTTAAAAAAATATTCTATTATTGTTATCAAATGAAAGAATTATTTAAATCAAATTCTAGGTAAGAATAAAATTCAAAAAACAAATCATGGAATTAGCAGTAATAGTGAAAAACCAAAATTATATAGGAATTATTTTTTTGTTAGTTAAAATAGAAAAGGAGAGTCTAATGTTAATTGTTTTTATTATTGTATTAATGGAAATTATATAAATTTCTATTTATTTTGAAACTTTAAATCTTTGGATTTAATAATTTTTATTTTTTAAAAGAAATGTTTAACATAAATAGAATGATCTATACAAAAAATAAACTGATCTAGTTACCTAAAACATCATTTACTAACACTACTAGACCCAAAATCTTATAGGTACCAAAAGAACATTTATTTTATTTCATTATAGAAGTACCCCATAGAACTAAATTTTCAAATTATTAATGTTGCTAACTGGGTTACATATAAAAATCTATACCAAAGGAGTTATCAATACTGAATTTGTTCATTATAAAAAAATATTTAGAACTAGAATTCTTAATCCAGGATTTTTTTCATAAATTTTATATATGTATATATATGCTTCATACTCACTAACTATTTTACATATGGGGAGATATATATTTTATTTTTAATTGAAGAATCCTTCCTTATTCTTTAAATTAAGTTTTATTTTATATAATTACATAATTGGATTGCTAAATATTAAAATATCTATAAACATTGTTTCTATATTTAAATATAACAATAATTGTTTAATTACAAAAATGAATATATTTTTTATTTAATCCTTTTAATATATTCTCATATTTTTTTTCTTGTTTTTAAACTAATATTATTTTTACATAAAATTTCCAATAACTAATTCTTTATTATGTAAAAATTCCTTTTAAAAAATTTAAATCTGCAATGATTTTTTTGTATTTTTATCTTGAGAATATAAGGCATCATCTGCAACGTGTCAGAACAAAATGTATCATTCTCTCTTTTACGAACCCTAGAATATTCATCATAATTTTTTTAATTTTATATCTTCTTTGAAATATCTTACTTATAAACAAATTAAAATATTATAAGAAAAGATGAATTCGTCAAGAACATAAAGTTCAGAGGAAATTATTTCTCATAATAAAATAAAATGTAATCCTTATTCTAATTTTTTTAGATAATTGTTTGTTTCATATGTTAAGTATTTACTTAAAAAACATTTGAAAAAGATGAGTAGGGTTATTATTATGAAGAACCAGAAGTTTCATCTAAAATATTATAGGAAGAGATTCTATTTAAGGTTAGTTCTTTGAATGAAGAAAACGTTTAACAAAATACTGATATAGATGCATGTAGAAAGATTCATGGAGACCTATAAAAGGATTATTAGAATGTGAAAAGAAAGTTCAATTTAAAAATACGATTATGAAGTGTTAAAAGATGAAATGTTAATTTAGATATAGTTACTTATAAGGGGGGAATTTACTAATCTAGACTTTTATAAAAAAAGTGTTCTTTATTGAATAGTTTTTGTCTTCTCCTCTATATCAAATATATTTAGATATTCAAAATATAATAGAAATATTGTCAAAGGTTTTAGTAGATTTGAGTGAAAAATATTAATATTTGGAATGTTCGGATGATTGATATAATCCTTCCTAATTCCATATCTTTTATTTCATTATTGTAATTTTTCAATAAATATTTTTTATATATTTTCTAAATATAATCATTAGTTATTAGTTTTATAAATTCTTTTCTAATTAGTTTTTTAATTTTACACCCATAATATTCTTATCTCCTTTGTAGAATGTTTTTTTTCTTTTTACATATTACATACAATTGATAAATTAGGCTAATATTTATTTTTAAAATATCACATGTTGGAAAATAATTTGAATGTTTTTTATTTATTAGAAATTATTTAATTCCTTGATTATATTTTTCAAATGTGCTAGGTCTCAGAGGTGTATTTTTAATAAAAACATGAACTATATAATTTAATATACAAACTCAATTTACTCATTGGAAAATAGTATATATCCTCTTTAAGTACATATTTATATCTTTTTAATGGAAGAATGAATTTTTTGGGATTTTATGTTGCTACATTTAACTCTCATTTTTTGATTTCAAAAAAATAGGGCAGAGATTATATGTTTATAAATTGGAGAGGAGTTTATATGTTTATAAATGGTAGATAAGTTTATAAATGAGAAATTTATATATGAGAAACAAAAAATAGAAATGTACTTATAATTTATTTACTTATTTTTATTATTTAAATTTTTGTTATAATTTGAATATTTATTTTAAAATTTTTGTATTGGGTTTTGTGATCAGAAAAGTAGTATATTTTTTATAATGTGTTGATTCAAAATTTTTGTTAATTTCTTTTTTGGTTTTTATTCCAACAACAGCCAAATTTGTGTTTCTAATAAGATTTATTTTATGTGAATTTCAGGAAGATAATATTTGTCAAAATATTTATTTTGGAATCTTACAAAATTCATTGATCTACATTAGAACATTTGATTTAGTATTTTGAACATGTATTGAATTTATTATGGTAACATTTTGCATACCATTCATTTGGAAGAAAACGTATGGATCATTTACTCTATATTGTTGGAAAATTATGGACCAATAACACTATGTTTAATGAGGGGAAAGTATAGTTCATCAACCTTACTTTTTTAAAATATGTACATTGTTAACCACACATTTTGAGTTTTTTCATGACATGGAGGAACCCTAAATGTTTTTATTAAATGATGAATTTTTAGTTGAAGATATTTTCCATGATTTCTATAATAGTCTCGTTGGAAGTAAATATTGTTTTAAAGATATTTTATGACTGATTTAATATATTTTTTCCGACATATTAAATAATTTATATTTATAAGGGAATTTATGACTATCTTGAATGATTTTGATTTCACATATTCACTATTTATTGTGTAGTATTTCTGAAGTGGGTTTGACCTAGACTTATTCATCCTACAATATAAATATTGAGATGATTATCTTCTACATTCAGATATTAAAATCCACATATATAAAAATATAATATAGATATTCTTTCTTGTAATTAATCATGTAATGTTTCCTTTAGATCTTTATATTTGATACATATATGTTTATATCTATCTAATTGACTCACGGTTGTTGTTGTCATTACTGCTCCATGTCATTGATACATCTTCTTATATAAGATTGAAAAATCTTTTTTCATAGTTACAACTCATATAAATAAATGTTTATACATATTTCTAGTGTTTAATATATAAATATTTTAAGAAAATATGTTCAACATTGAAGATATATATTCTTATGTACGTTATTGATGATCAACCACCCCGGTAAGTTACAAGCTACAACTATGAGAAAAACTGTCTTTCTCAATCAAATCAGTATCTATTGACTTATTAGAGTATAGAATGCTTGGACTCTGTCTTAGTGGTGAAGGAGTATCAGCTTCTCATACTAAGAAGTGGATTTTTGGTTACTTGTAAAAGAACTAGAAGGCCTTATAAAAGCTTTATTGTAAAAATTTCAATTGTTAGTACTCTTTTGGGGAAGTCCCTTGTAAAAGGAATTACTTGTAAAATAACCAAACTCAGTGAGAGAGTGTCATTAGAGTCGACTAAGGGATATTTGTGCCCTGAACCACTATAAAACATTGTGTTTTTTTCTTTATTTATTTCCACTACATAAATGTCTTTATGAGAGAATAATAAACAATCACTGCATAATGAGAGGGGTGCTTTGAATTAATCAAATTTGTAAAGACTCAAAATTCACCCCTCTTATATCTCTGTCTTATTAAAATCTTTTGAAATACCATACATGTGTGACCCGTACCTAGGTGTCCCACAAATAGACAACTAATACCTAACTAAGCCCCCACATGGGAAAACCACATGGGTGAGCCTTCTATCATGTCACACTACTTGGGAAACTCTTCCCCCACTATTCTATACCATGAGGGATTCACCCCTTCACCCCTACTTAGTATTAGTGCCACGATACTATCCTAGTCCTCCAACATGGTATCTTTGTGATTGTCCCTGACCACCATGAATAATTAAGAGTCACAACAAGAACTCTTTGGGCCAGGTTGATCGTGTTTCTAGTTGCGACATGTATAACCCCACCTTTAGGTCCAAATAACCATGATTCCAGATACTCCTCATGATTCTATAATCATGGGAATCCTCATAGTTTCAAGACACAACCAAAACAAATCACTATGAGTTGAGATACTCCTCATGGATCTAGAAATATGAGTATCCTCCAAGGTTCAAGACCAGAACAAACTGTTAAATATCAATGAGTTGAGATCCTCCTCGGGGTTTAAAAAATGATTGGAACTTTAAAAGAATCCCCGATGATCTTTTCACCCTAGTCTTTCTCCCATTCCCTATAAAGAACAAAGGTATATCTTCAAAAGCCGAGAGAAGATGGAATTAAGGCGGATTGGGGTATTATGTTTTCTCCAGCATGTGTAGAACAAGAAACTGGTATGATGAACCACACCCCCTATTTGAAAAGTACAAGGGATAAGGTCTCCTCCCAAATGCTGGACATATGCAAGACCCTTCCAAGGATGACTGAGTAAACCCTTGGAGCCTAGAGAAGGACACATCCTAGTTTTGTTGTGAAATATTTCCATCTTCATGAATCTATCTCTATCTTGTTTGGGTCCACCTTATGGGAATCAATTATCATCTAACCAGATATTCCCTACATGAGAACATTTATTCTCTCCATATTTCACCTTCACGGGGCACCAAATTCTTTCCCAGCCTTCACCTGTGTGATCCATCCTTTGGGAACCTTTTTCATGGAATGGATTTTAGGGTAACTCCTTCCCAAGGACTCTAATATAATGGATATAGAATCAAAACCTCAAAAAATGACTACAAATATGTTCCATAATAGAAAAAGATACGTTAGTGTGTCTCCCATTAAATTTTTCATTCACTCGGTATGAGTTCCCACACAATTTTACAACCTGATGGGTGGGATCTTTTGGGAGGTCAAAGTTTTTCTTTCCCTTAGAACAAGGACCCCAACCTTGGGAGAGTTTCCAGGGGCCTCTAGGTTTTATAAATGAGGAATAGGGAATTTTCCTTCCCTCATCCTCATTGAGACCAGGGACCTCCCAATTTCTGATGTTGGTGGGGGGGGGGGGGTGAGCCTCTTACCTTCCCCTTTAATGATGGATAATGGCTTGCCTCCTCCAAATTTCTTTGAAATTAGGGATAGGGAATCCCTATAGAAGAAATACCATAATATTTCTTACAGATGGTCGTACCCCTCCTATCTTTCATCCCCCGAGTTATGAAAATGAATGAGGATATAAGAACATCAATGGGAATTATATTTCTCATAAAACCATCCTCATCCTCTACTGGTCTGAGGATATCAAGTGGTTTTCCAAATATTCAAATTACACTTATTTATCACAATGATCATTACTCATGCGGGGTTTTATGTTTTCAATGACCATGAAATCTGCACTATTAGATACATGGTTTGTCATAGAATCATTTTTGGATCTTCATCTCTCATTTTTTCAGAGGGCCCCTGTAGGTGTGGGTCCTGAAGGTAATGCATCCACCACAAAGGGCCATATTCCTTGTGAGAAAAACCATCTATATGCATGGATCTTTAAAATTAGACATATATGGGGTTTTATTCTTATTTAAATGTGATAAGTTGGAAGCCTCCTTGATGGTCAAACCATGAACCCCAAATAAATCATATTTTTTTTCTAGACCACATTACTAGTTGGGTCACATGTAGTTTGGGAGGCTACATCGCTTCAAGGTTCACTATACTACTTTGGCCTAAGTCCCATATAATACCTTGATTATGCACCATTCTCCATGACATCCTCGTCATATGAAGTGCAACTAAACAATTAAATTGTCATAACATGACCTTAAAATGTATTAAATGTCTTATTAAGTGGAATTAAACTAAATGGGTTCAGATTCATTTCTCAAGGATAAGTTGGAATCCTATCTCATGGACCTGATACATACATTAGAATGACTCCCATATCTCTAGATGATGATAAATTCAAGTGTTACATATGGTGTGGCTTAAAAACAACATCATAATAATACACAAAATAAGAATCTATAATGTGGTTACTAAAAAAGTGTTCCATAGATAGAGAACCTTATATACATATAGTTATCTCTCTTGATTAAGAACCTCAGATACATACAAATGATTCTAAAGTGAATAAATGACAATAATTAATTTTCAAATTAATCATGACACATTTATTATTTGGTATTTATTAATGGAATCATGAATATATATATTATATATATAAGAGATCCCCAAAGTAGGAAATAATTCCCCTATAAAGGATACTATGAGACTAACCTCCCATTTTCTCGATCGATATGAGTCCCCATTATGTTTTGAACCATTTCACAGTAACCGCCTACCATTGTAAAGTAGGATCATGAAATATCATGAATAAGGGAACCAATGGGTGTTTCCAAATCCAAAAAAAAACCTATTAGAATCTATTTGAAAATGGTGAACCTGGCATGAATGATTGTGAAATATTCAAACCCCCACAATCAGCTATCATGAACCACACAATATTCATCATAAAAAGGATTATGTTTTTATATTTATTTATATTTTGATATCTTCTTATATTAAAATTTATTGACTCTATATAGATAATATATATATATATATATATAATAACTAGTTATTTAATCCAATTATGAAATATATGATGTTGTCTTTGGAAGTAGGAATTCTCATAACCTATATAGATCTTTTTTTAAAAAACAAAACATCATAAATACAAGTTAAACCTATTTTAAAATAATTACTTTAAAAAGG
The DNA here is from genome assembly GCA_963277665.1 of Viscum album. Lineage (NCBI taxonomy): Eukaryota > Viridiplantae > Streptophyta > Magnoliopsida > Santalales > Viscaceae > Viscum > Viscum album. The sequence continues at coordinate 1,087,053,042 of OY728130.1, read as the reverse complement.
AAACACTATAGATTTTATGAATCTTCTCATTAATAATACAGTCTTAATATTCATTATAGAGCTTCAATCATACATTAAAACTACTTTTTTCATTCCCTTGATAAATATCTTCAACATTTAAATACAAATTATAATCCATTATATTTATAGAAAAGTATTTTTCTCTATCCAATTTCATATGTATGAGTAATATTATTTATAGTGAATATTTAAGAGTAAAATTTATCTTCATAAAGAATATGATAAAATAATTTCTATTATTGGATTCATACGTAAAAACTAAACTCATTCAATTTTTTACTATAATTCAAAGTGTAAAAATTAAATTTTAATTTATACTTCAAACTTAAACATAACCTTAATATGTAAGAGTATGTTTTTTATTCATAATATCATTAATTTGTGATAATTAAAATACATATATGTAATCATCATTTTTAGTAAATATGTCAGGACTAGTACATTGTAAAACTAAAAAAACTATTTACAAATATATACTATATTAAATTATTCAAAATAGACTCAAAATAGTAATTACATTGTGAATCTCTAATAAATGAACAATTCATCTGAAATCCATTTAAAATAAATTAATTTTAAAATAAACAAGGGCTTTTTGAGGATTAAAACATAGAAAATATTATATTATATTGGTATTTTATAACTATCCAACAATATCCATTATTTTAGGATAAAAAATCCTTAAAATTAAAACAAAAAGTCTTATAGATCAATATATTATCAACAATAATAAAACTATAGGAACAAAATGAATCAACAAAATAAATTTTTCTGTTTTCCTATTAGTTCAATGTTCTCCAACTTTTTGTGATATAAAAAATAATTAGAGTGTATAATACAATCAATAGTAAATGATCATAAAATATTTAGAGTATCATAATTAACATAATAGGAATATGGAAATGATGTGTATTAAATAGTAATAATGAAAATTTATAAAAAAATCGAAATAGTGAAAAAAACAATTAGAAGGTAGAAAAATATTAATTATTTGGTATTGGAATTTGATTTCTTTAGTACAGAGGGACTATGATGTGTAATATTAGGGTATTATTCCTTCTCAAAATATATAATGACTTTGGTAAAATTTTGAGGTTTTTATGAGGACTAAGTTGTCTGGTTCCCTAAAGAACTAATACATTGATGTCTGATCATTGTCCTTCCCACTATTATTATAATTTCAACATTAATTTTCTATACTTTATATTTTTTACTAATATATATTGAAAAAATATTTTAAGACTGAGATGAAATTTAACCATATATTGAAGAATTATTTGTTATAATAGGTTACATGATTGGTAATTCATCAAGGGATTTTGAGGCTACCTTAAATTTATCAAAACTTATCCCCAATAATAACTAAAATCACCCATTACATATTCATGATATTATTTGAGTGGTCTAAAAAAATTTAATATTGATCTATGTTTCTTACCTATTAGCTCATATTAATGTTTTTTAAAGGCCTCAATTTTCCTAAAATTTATTCTTTGATATAGTAAAGCATCGTTTTATATCTCTATCTTATAAAATTTCTATAATCCTCCCATATTTACTTCATATATTTTATTACAACATAATCCACATAAAAATGATAGAGTTCATACTTTCTGGTATATTAAAATTTCCCCATCTGTTAACTAAAATATTTTTAGCATGTTGATTGATTTCATATATTATTTTTTTCATATATTTTTCTTTGACTCTAATTTATATTAAATCAACCCTTTTTTAAGTATCATGTGTGGTTATATAATAAGTATTTCAATATAGGAAATGTTTTTAGACTATTTAAGTGAAATAAGGGAACCTATCTCAATTGTAGGTACTTTGTAAACACAAATGTTATTTTTTGTACATATACTTTATCTAATTAAAGTTTATATTCATCTACAGATTTCCTATAGATTGAGGATGAAATATCTTTATGATTTTCTAGAATATTTTTTTGACCATATGGTAAAAAATATAAAAAATATCATTCATGATTCCTTCATACTATTTCTAAATACGTACTGCTTGTTTCTATCTATAATTGTTTAATAAGAACTCATTTAATTTCGAAAATATGTCTTCATATATTGCTGAATGTTCATTTGGGGAATTTTTTATATATTTTTTATCACTATGATATTTTTCAAATTTTTGATATACATGAATTTTGAATTTCACAAACTCATCTATACATCTTATAGTACATACAATATCTTTAGTATTGATTGTTTTAGATATTAATAGTGTAATTAAAGTAAAACAATACATCTTAAAATCAATATATTTATCCAATATTACTTTATAACATTGAAAAATATCAATTAATTCAATTATTAGTGATAAATTTGAATTTAAAATAATGAAATCCATATTCTCATTGATTGAATATAATTCCTTAAAAAAAATATTTAAAACCATTTATTTGAAAATATTCTTTTTTCAATTCACAAATTCATCTTGATAATAATTTTTATATAATCATTCAAGAATGTATGAACTCGATGAGTGATTTTCATTTCTTCTAATTAATCTTTTAATATATATTTTAGCTCATTAAAAATATTTTTGGATACCAACTAATATTTCATGTCTTCAAAATAAATCTTCAAGATCATCAAGGATCAAAATTTATTGATTTAATTAATATATATAATATTTCAATACATAGCGTTAAACTATTCTTATGTTTCCCTAAAAATGGTTTTAGAATCTATAATTACATATTTTAACCCTCAAAATTACGAGAATACAAAAATATTAAATTTCCCAATTTCTTAATTAAATTAATTAGTTCTTTTATGCTCAAAAGAAGATATAAATTTTTAATCATGTTTTGGTGATGGTATTTTTTATCTAAAAAATTAGTTCTCTATAATGTAGGAAATTTAATCGCGTCATTCATAGAAAAAATAGTTCTTTCTATCTAAATATCAATAAACTATCGAAATCTCATTCCCTCAGGGGTAGAAAGTACTGTCTCATCACTATTTCACTCTATCTCCAAAGATTCGTAACTCTTATCCTAATATAAGGCACTATTTTATAATTTTACACAAGTAAGAAATGGTAGAGTGTCAATATTCAAACTCACTTTCAGAACATTCTCATCATATTCCTTCTAATCTTCCACGTTCCCAATAAACTCTCCCTCGATCTCTGAAGGGGACTCTTTTTCCATATCTAACATTTTATTCAATGTCCATCATTTCAATAGACACATGGTCATTTAGAGAAATATTCCAAACATATCCCATTTTTTCAAAGATTAAGTTGTCATAGAAATATGATCATGGTACTTCCTAGATTTTACCTTAATCATCGCAATATACCAATATTCAAATAATAGTTATAGAATTATTACAGATGGAATGAAGTTTAATTTCTAAATTATAGAACAATAATGATACATATATTATAAAATATATCTTGGAAAGTTAATTATCAAATCATTTAATAAAATATACTGGATATAAATGTCATGGTAGTGTACTTTTTTTAAACTTTCTAGATATTTATACAATTATAATATGAAATAATTTTACTGATCTTTGATATATTTTATGACACAATTTAGTAATTTTTTTTATCAAAATGAGTTGTTTAAAAAGATATAACATTATATAATTATCCCTAATATAGCTATCATCAACTGAAGACTAGCTAAAAATATAATTTCCATTAATGAAATTGTGAAACACCACAACTAAATTTTAATGAAGTAAATATAAATTCCTTACCATTTATCCTTAAAGAAATAAAATCACCAATAATTCCAAAATTAAAATGAAGATTCCCATATAACTACTGTACTATGTTTCATAGATGAAATCTATCTTATTTACATGAAAATATATTTCAATCCATAAAAAGTAAAAATATTATTTAAGAAAAAATAATCTGATTAAACTATTAGAAATTAAAAACTTCTCTTAGAAGAATCCACCTTTGAAAATTAATTAATTTAGATTTCCTTTTTTACTTCATGAATAACCAGTGTTCGATCACATTGACCTTCCAAAAAATAAATTTCTAGCTAGGGGATTGAGTTTTTAGGGTGTAGAATCAATATAAAATCTAATAATATTTTAATTAGTTTAGGTTTTTAGTCTAATTTTATAAAATCTATTAAAATGAAAAAGAATATCAAACACCATTTTATAAGAAAACATCACATAATTATACATTAATAATAAGATCAAAATTAATTCATGACACTATAAATTTAATACTAAAAATAAAATTTTAATACTAATTATTAATAGTGATAATAAAATTTTAATACATAAGATAAAGAAAAAATGTGTAATAATTATTTTTATAAAAAAATCAAAAAAAAAACAAAATAAACTGAAAAAATAAATAATTGAATAAAAACTCTCAGATATAAATTAAATTAAAGTAAAAAAATACTAATATTAATAAAATAAACATGATCAAAAGAAGGTAACCTAGTAAAATTTATAACAAATCATGTTCTGTATCAACTAATTCAAGTGATATATCACAATTTCATATGTAACTTCTCTAGAAATGCTTCATTATATCAATATACTTGGTCCTTAAATTACATATTGGATATTTTGAAATTTTTATTGCAATAATATGATTTCATTTTATTGACACATGGTTTAAATTAAAACCAGAATCATGTAAGGAAAGTTTAATTTGCAACAATCATGTACAAAAACTACTAGATGTAATATATTTATATTCAGTAATATATATGTAAGTATATTATTGTCTCTTAATATTCCAAGAAACTAAATATATTCCAGTGAAATTTAAGGATCCTGAGGTGTTCTTATTATGATGTCTAAACCCAAAAAAGGCAGTATCAGAATATGAAATTAAATAAAATCTATAGGTTTTAAGAAATACTAAAGAGATAGATACAAAAACTTTATGAAATTTTAAAATCATATTTTAAACATTTATAAGAGATTCGTGTATATTTTTTAAAAATTTATCACAACACATATAAAAACAATTAAGTCCAGTATACAATAAGTTTAATATAGAATTCATATAATTATTCCTCAGTATAACTTTCAATAAACAAGGTTTTGTGGTTAATGAATGTCAATATTTGTATTAGAAATCATATGAGTTCAATATTATTTACATTTTTCAATTATAAAGATTTTTAGTATGTCATGTATGTACATTATTTTATATAGATTATTCCCAAAAAAATTTAGAAATATTTTAAAACTAATAAAGAAATTAAACTCATACATAATTTTCATATAAAACAATTATTACATGAGTTTTGAAAATTCATTAAATAAATTCTGGTTATTTGAACCAAAAATCAACTCATCAACATATATTTTTACTATAACAATATCCATTGATGAAGTTTTATTAAATAGTGTTGTATCTTCCCAGAGTAAAATAAACCTTCAGATGAAATAAAATAACTAAACCTCATTTATCATGCTGTTAGTGCTTATTGAATACCACAGAAATATTTAGTAAGTTTTAAAATATAGTTTGAATAGAAAAGATTTTTAAAACTAAGAGGCTAATTAACATTAACTTCCTGTAAAAGAAAACAATTGTGAATATATGATTTAAAATTTCAAAAAATTTAAAATTCATGTGGCGGTTATAGGATATAAGAATCATAATGGTTTCTAATAAAGCTATAGGTTCAAATGTGTCTTCATAATCCACAATACCACTTAAGTTTATCCATTATCCACTTATCTGGACTTATTATTATAAACCCATTTAGTACTAATAATATGATAATTAGTGGGTCTATAATCTAATTCCTGGAACTTGTTTCTCTGAAACTTTTTTAACTATTCTGACATAAATACAACCCAAAATTCATCATTTAAATATTCTTCTATGGGTTTAAGTTTAATCTACAATATTGAAGTGTAAAACAAAGAAAAAAGTCAAAAACATATTTTAGTTATAACAAAATTATCTAAAAACCCAAAAAGAGTTTCTAAGGTATAACATTTCAAGGTTCTGGGATATATAAGATAAAATATCAGGGTTTATTCAGTTTCTCTCTTTTTAGGAATGATTTATAGACGAACATATTCCACATATTTATTATTTTTTGTGTTGATAGGATTATCAAGTCTCATATTGTTCACTAATTTATCCAAGTCATCTTGTGAGTTTTATTGTGAGAAAAGGGTAACTTTCATCAAATATAACATGAATTTATTCATCAAAGATCCTCTATATTTTATTGGAAACTCTATACGATTTATAAGTTATAGAATAGCCAAGAAATATCCCTTCATCATTCTTCAGACCAAATTTACCAAGTCTCTTATTGTTATTTAAAATCTAAACCTTTCTTAAAAAAACTTTAAAGTATTAATCTTTTGTTCTTACATTATTAATAAAAAAAGGGCATTTCATTATTAGAACTCTATTAATGATATAGTATTCTATATTAAAATCATTCATCCAAAAAATAGTAAACAAAACATAATCACATAACATAGTTCTCACAATTTATTTTAAAATAATATTCCACCTTTAAACAAAAACAAATCTATTTAGGTGTTCTAGGGGAAACAAATTTATTTTTAATACCATGATTTGAATACAACGAGTCTGACTCATTACATTCAAATTCACCTCCATGTTCACTTTTCAAGGAAATAATTCTTGCATCTTTTTACTTCTAAAATCATACCCAAGAATTCATGAATATGGAAAAAATTACTTTTAAGACTTGAAGAATAAACACATGTAATTCTATAAAAATCATCAGAAAAAATAAAATGTACTTGGATCTAAGTATTTCTATTCTAGGTGGTTTAAATAGATATAAGTGGATTTGTTTCAAAGGATTATAAGTGAAAAAATTTGATTTACATGAAATAATATATTTTTTTCTTTTAAATTATATATATATATATATCAAAAAACCACTTTTTGTGAAACATTAGATAAGGAAAATCATAAATAAATATTTTTTTAAATTTATTAATTATGTAATAAAAATTAAATTTCCTTATTATTGTATGTCAAATCCAAAAATCATTAATTTTATCATCAAAAAAATTAATATTTTATCTACATAATCAATTAAGAACTAATATAAAAAACATTAAATTCTAGGGTATTTAAATATATCAACTTTATGCTTCTAAAATAAATAAGTATTTTTTGAAAAAAATAATTTATTGACCAATATCACATAGTAGAAAAATACTTATAAGGTTTTTTGAAAACTACAACATATAAGTTTTTACTAATGGGGACCAATCTATATTTCTTATAGATCTAACTCTAATAATCATTCCAATAACATTGTTTCTAAATGTGATGTGTCCTCTGAAAATTTTTTATAAAGAATTGATATTTGCGAAATATCCAATCATATTTATTGGGTTTTCAATATCTATAGACAATTCAGATTTTTTGGATCCTTACTTAAAATAATACTTAACAAAAGATTTTTCGTACCCGTAACTCTTGGGAATATTATTATTAATTGTTAATGGCTTTGGTAAACAACTTTGTATTATATTAGGACAAATTATTGTCTTAAAATTTGAAAAATTTATAGAAATATAGGCATTAAGAAATTGGAACTATAAAGTCTATATCATTATCAAAATGCCTTATAACATCATAGTGAAAAAATAAGGCTATACAAGATTTATTATTTTAACCAAGAACATTTTAGTTTTTGAAAATCATTAGATTTTGGACTTTTCTTCCTAAACCATGTTTACCAATATCATGATTTTTATTACTAATACTTTAGTTGAGGTATTCATCCCCTTTAGTAAATTTAATAGTATCCAATTTGAAATTTTTTACTTTATCTAAAAATGCATTGATTATACTATCATGCATTTTGATGGAAACATAGACTCTTAATGTGGGTATGAAGAAGGATTGGGATGTTATCCAAAATTTTATCATTTCCATTCAAATTTACTTTTCATCTTCTTTTAGGTTTTTGTTACCAAGTTAAAAATAACATATAATAAATATATTTCTTGTTTCACAGGAATTAAAAATACACACAATAAAAAAGTAAATATGAGAGAACACTATATTTTACTTGGTTCACACAAACAGGAAAATCTAATGAGCATATATCAATGATGTGTTTGTGTGCCACAATTTTAATACACATAATAGGGCAATTAAATGAAATTTCTGAATGAATCATTATTGAACCCAAAAAAAATTATTTTTCTCTAGTCTTACACATGACTCAAGTGTGGAATAATGTAAATTTATAGACATATGAGTCTCTTCATGATCTCATGGTATAAAAATGTTCTATATTTAATTCTAGATAGATTCATGGTGATCTTCAATTCTTGCTACCTCCTTCCTACTTCAAACGAGATGAAACTAACAACTCATGTATGAAGGTTTCATCACTACCTTAATATGAATCAAAAAAATACATCTCTAGAAAAAGATAATTCATATAGTGTAATTATCATATATTCTCATTTTCATCAACGGTCAAATATCGCAGTGATAAACTATTTTCTTCTTCAAAAAAATGTAATCATTTGAATTGTTTCTTCTCCTACTCAAAAAAATGAGATTTGGTAATATTACAATGAGTTAATCTCTCTTATTTTATAGAATATATTTATAGAAATAAGATTCTCTTAATTTGTTTTCTAGAACTTTTATATCCAGTTTATATACATGTGCATTTAACATTATTCTTCTTCTAGGAATGGTGTAGATTCCCTCAAATTCATTTAATCTTCTAAATATTTTTCACATATCCCATATTATTTTATATACTTATCCAAATATTTATAACTCAAATATGTAAAATAATAAAAACTACTTGATATTCCCTATTTAAACTTACGACTATCATGTGACTGATATTTCTTTCAATCGAACATTCCAAATAAAGCTCTATAATATTTTTTTCTTTTAATGTTTCTTGTTTCTTTATAAAAACATCGACTTCTTACATGCATGAAATCCTTTACAATAGTCTAAAATATTATTGAAATAAACCATGAATACCTTTATTAAAAAAAATAATTATTAGAAAATTACTCTAATGTATCAAAATTCAATACTTTTGAAATCATAGTATGGATAATTCAATATTTTAAAAAGGCACGCACTTCACTTCCCGTATTATAGTATGTCTCTAGGTAAAATGACCAATAGAATTATCATTTATAAGCTCACCAATATGTATTTGGATATATTGAAAAAACACTTGGAACACAACATGCACACAGTCTGCACAATGAAATGTGGCCTAAAAGCTTACCATTTTAAACATAATAACATCGATGACATGCCTTACCCTAGTAACCCATTTTACTACTCCCCTGATTCTTACAAACAACTAAATATTTTCCATTGAATCTTTCAATGAATAAAATCTCAGTTCCATTATTTCGGTTGTGAATTCCTACTTCATCACATGCCAAAAGATGTCTATTCATAATTTTTCCTTGAACACTCCATGTTGTACCTCTTAATTTGATAAATCTTACGTAGATACATAGATAATTTCCCTCTAAAAATTATGTTTTAAAAAATTACCCTTACAGGACATAAATTATATATCTTTACATGATAACTGGCTGAATTTATGAGAGAACCAGTCATGATGTGACCTATATGCTGCATTATGGGAACCTTTATGTATACACTTATTTACCATTACATAACCTCCAAATTAAACCACTACCTGTATTCATCATGTTAATTACATTTACCATGTCATTAAACCTTTAGACATGTTCTTCACATGCTACATTACCTTTACATAGGTCATAAGTTAACATTACATAGAAAATTCTATTACATTTATATAGTTTCCAAACTCTATAACTTGTCATAAATTTATCCATATATTGGAAATCCCTTTTTTCACATGAGAATGATAAATTTAAAAGTGAAATACTTGAATTAAAAGCGTTAAAAAATACATCAAGGATCACACACCTTTGCCTAAGTAATCTTGTGTAAGGCCCAACCAACATGACCATACAATTTCATCTTGTTCACCGAGATCCATCGCATAGACCTATATAGGCATCCAAAAAGAATCACTTAAGTTACACCTATGTGATACTCAGTACAAAATACTCGGCTGAGAAAAATTAGTCAATCAGGGTCACCAAATTGACTATAAATAGGACCCTTGGGATCATTATTTAGAATTACTAGAATATCAGAAGAAGCCGAAAACCTCTGCTCGCCCTTTTCCTTCACCCAAGTCCACTAAATCTCCCAGGTAGCTCATTAAACCTCAAATAAATAGGAAATTAAAGATGGTTGTGGAATTATAGTTTTTATAATGCATGAAACACAAAATACATGCATGTGGATACTTTTTCTATTACAAAAAGTACTATGGTGAGAGCACCTTCCCAAGACTAATACTTACACAAGCCCCTTCTAAAAGCTCCTGAGGATTCCTATAGTGGTCTTAGAGAATCCTCTCCCTAGTTTTGTTTCCTATGTATCTCTTTGTCCAATCCCATAAAGTCTTTACATAGCTAAATCATCAACTAGTTCACCCAACCAACAACTGGATGAAGCACCTTCAGCTTACCCAGCCCTCACCAGAGAGAGGAACCTCTAGATTACTCAGGTCTCACCTAAGAGAGACACATTATATACACCAATACCTTACTTTCATGAGCCATATATTGGTCCCTTGATCAAAATACTAATGGTATAAAAATTCTTCCCTAGATCCCCCAACAAAGGTGGACCAAACCAAGGCCTTCTTCAAAGATGCAAGATATGTATGATCAGATCATAGGGAACACTAGCATGTCCTATAAATCATAAATTACCATGGAAAATGAGTTTCTATTGTTAACCTAATTAATAAGGTAGATCTTGATAATTTTACCAATTATATATTGTTATAGAAATGTGGGTCTCGAACATAAGTATGGTGGCTGCAGGCTTCACAGTCCTGGAAGCTACATTTGTAGCCAAGAACATGAATATAATTAGGTGTATCTATTTGGATATGTATAAACCTCCCCTGGGGTTCATAAAAAAGAGAGGATATGGGAAAATATAAGCACCATATATATTTTTTATCCCCATATCCATCCACTAATAGACAATGGAGAATTTTTGGTTTTACTGATATTACACTTCCTCTTGTTTCACACACCGATCATGACTCTCATGGGATTTGAGGTTACTGACAATCATTAAATCTATGAAATCAAATAACTATCTTGACAAATTATTCAATTTCACTTCATCCCGTTATATCACCATGGTAATAAATTAGATGTAAGACCCAACAAAATAACATGGACTTTGATTCCTTTCCAAAAAGGATATGTATGTTTCCCCACTAAGGTTCAAACCCAACACCCCAGACTCACCATAATTTTCTATGAACAATATAGCTAATTAGTTTGTATTTAACATGAAATGGTATATCCCTTACATTACCCATAGGTTTCATCAATATAAGTACCACACCCCTTGTACTGGAAACTTCTTCCTATATGTCTTTTCCATGTGATTTTAAATTATATGGTTTTTCCTTCATCACACGACCTTAAAAGTGATGGTGTGTCTCATTAAGTGGCACAAAAATACATGGGTTCTGATTCCATTCACATGGTTATATATGAATCAAATCTCTTTGGGCCGATACTAACATTAACACAAAAACCAAACATTCATGGATCATGATAAATTTTATAGCTCCTCACTGTGTGTCTTAAAACCATTATCATGATAATAAACGATATAAGATTACCTAATCTTCATATAATTAGTTCCAGTGATAGAGAACCTTAGATACATAAAAATATCCCCATATATGGAGAACCTCAAATACATATGGATGATTTTAAATTCAATATAGGTCAATAATTTATTGTTAATATAAGTTTGACCCATTTTATAATTTGGATTTGATAAAGGATTCATGAATATGTCTTAAATCTTTAAGAGAGTCCGAAAGTAGAAAATAATTCCCCCAAAAAATGTGTGATGAGTCAAAATTATCATCCTATCAACCAATGTGAGTCCCTAAGCATTGCTGGATCCATTTTATAATGACCATCTACCTTTTGAAGCAAGGTTCATGAAATATCTTGAATAAGGGAACCATTTAGTGTTTCGGAATTTTTGAATAAAACCCATTTTAAACTACCCAAAAAAAGATGTGGAAATGTGTGTCTAAGAAGATGATTTTTTTTTCACCACCACAAAAAAACTTCATTAACACCCATGTTGTTTTAGGGAATTAAACAATAATATTTAGTATTCTAACTATAACTTTTATGTAAATAAAATTACTAACATTTACACAATTAATCCTTTTCCATAACATTACACAGTATTCTTGTTCCATCTCTCACCTTTATGCACACTTTCTAAAACTTGATTTATTCATAGAAATTTTATAAGTCTCCAAAAACAACTTTAGACTTCATGAAACATTTATTGAAGTACTCTAATGATTTTAGCTAATTATTTTAAAAATAGAATCACCATTCCAAGAATCTGAGAAATTTTCAAAGAACTAAATACATAAGTTTTTCATCATGAGTTTATAAAATTACATTAGGTATCACCATGCACATCACCATGAATCCATCCATACCTTAATATATGTTTCAAAAAATACAACCAATAAACCAAAATTTGCAAAAAAATTCTCCTTTTTGTTTTTGTATAATATCTAATAATTCTTCATCCCTCATTTTCAATAAAATGAAAAGGGTCACCTTTCTTCTAAATCAACGACTGCATTATCTCCCCATATTTCTTAGCATGGGTGATGATGATCATTAGTTTCATGAAAAAATTTTAATTTCATTATTTGATCATTAAATAACTTAAATAATTTTATATATAAATACAAACATTCTTCCCCTTAATTCATACCTCATTTTTCTTAAAACTATAAACCTATTTTTTATTCCCTAAAAATTAACCAGTAAATATTTTCACTTAACTAGTATTACTCCTCCAATTTGTAATTTAGATTTCATATCATAGCTATATTATTTGTTCCAAATAAGGGATCTTTGTCACTTAATAAGGAATTTTCCAAAAATATTCTCATCCTACTGAGTTGGAACTTGTTGTATAATAAAATAGTTTTTGTTAAGAAAATCAATGTAGTCCATATTAATCACAAGAATTTAATAAAAAACATGCAATATGAGATTACAAATCGTTCTCTAAACCCAAAACAATTACCAATTAGTTAGTACGTTAACATTTATGGACATGGGTGAAGAACATACCACATGTAAAATAAGTGGATTCCACCTGTCAATAGTAAAAAATTTGATGCATGTTGAGCCCATAAAATATATGTCTTCACAAATCACATCCCTTATTTAATGTTTGGTCCAGAAGAATTTATTTTCACAAATCCAACTCCTCTATACAATTTTCACCATTCTAGACACCACTTTTTTAAATAATTTTAGCATGGGATGAACTTGATGTTAAAACTTTGTTGACATAATTATTTTGAAAAGAATATTTAGGGTATCCAGAAATGAAAACTCTGATGATACCATATTTTAATTTATAATAAATATATCAGAAATATTAAATATTTTTGCTTCTTCATCATGTTATCCATAATCTCATCCATGGGTTGTCACTATTTTATAATTCTTAATTTCATAGGAAAGACTCCTGAAATTTTCCCAACATAATTGTGAATAATAGAATTTGTCTTTTACACTTGGATCACTTTAAACCAGACTTGATACCCACTGTTTCTCCCTCATTTAACCATATATTCATAGATTCTAGTATAAAAGAGAATATTATACATGGTTTCTTGCAATATAATTGATTAGAAAAGACTGTTGTGTAAGCTCAATCTAATCCCTTCATAAACATTCTCTTCTTAGCATGTATAGATAGATTTCAATATTAACTTCTCTATGATGATATATTTCATTTTGGATTCTTCAATGAATTAAGAAAATAGATTTATTCATTTTATTATTATGATGATCCTTGACATAACATTCACTGTTTCATTTTAACACAAACATTTAGATTCATAATTTTTTTAATGAACACTAGGTTTACATCCCCATGAGTTATATCTCTTCCTTTCATCAGAAACACTCTAATGACAAAATAAATTTATAATAATGTAATAGGGGTACTTTACACATCCATTAGATGAGAATGGTGTGTATATGTTATAACATAACATTTTTTAAATTTATAATGGCGTTTTCTTTGATGAAATTTAATTAAAAATTATTATTTGGTGAGGAACATATCACTTGTATTGTATTGTTCCAAAGATGAATCATTTGTGAACTCTTTAATATAATTATATTTACATGTGATAAGTCCCCCACATATTCTACATTCATAGTTTTGGGTGGTTTGTTTGATAATATATAATATTATTTCATTCATATTTTTCAATTGGTTTTTTTTAGAAACGTGCTTCATGACTAAACCTCTCTATAAATCTTCTTCCAACCTCTACATGATGGGTCCCTAGTCCTTGGGAAACCTCTTCCTTCTCCTTATTCCTATATGAATATTTAATATAATTCCATATAGTCCATTGAGGTTATATTATCTTTTGTACTGTAATCTATTATTGTTTTAATTTATCAACCAAAGTGTGGGATTATATCTTGACACATTTCATTCTCTTTTTTCCTCAATTTTTGTCCAAATACCCCATGTTAGTACGCACATAACTTCTTTTAATAATTGTATACTATAAATAATAGTATATAAATTATGATAGGTTTTCATATGTTTTTTCATAATTGTAAAACCTTCTGGAATAATATACATACTCATAGTGTTTCTATTCCAACAACATAAATGTCAATTTAGTTTCATCTTTATTTGATTACCATTTTTTCTCAGTATTATCAGGTATCTTCAGTATTTTATTGGATTTCAGATTGGTTTGTTCCATTATTTCAGTCAAATACCCTTTATAGTGCTTATTGGGTTCATATTTCATCCCCATAACATAAATCTCTTCCTTGAGATCCTTAATTATGGAATTTTTATCCTTGAGTAAATATTTTAAATTCTAAATCAATGATTTCCTTTCAGCATAAACATTTTCTATCTACTAATTACATTTTCCCATAATACTATACCTTGATTCTTCATATTTTTTTATCCATTTAAATTTAAATTTTTATTTTTGAATAATTTCCTTATTTTTGTCAGTTTTCCCTATTTTATTTCCCATTCTTGTCATAGAATCACTATAAGACACAAATTAATTTTATATCTTCTTATTTGTTCATTTCAAAAATTTTATGAGAGTACTATATTTATCACCTTTAATATTTAGAAGATTCACTTTATTTTTACAATATTAAACCTCTTTTTTTGGTTACACCAATAACCTCTGGATTTACTACATCAATTAGTTTCTTTAAATTCACCATATTAAAATTGTATATTTCCTACGTATTTTCATTTTTGAGAAACAAATTGTATTGGGTTATAACCATAAATACACAAAAAATACCTTTTCTTTACCTAGCTTATTGAATACAATTTCTTGGTGGATATATTTTTGATCTTATTCCAATTTATTTCAAACATATTTTAATCTTAATTAATGAGATTCACATCATTTAATTTATATGTTTCAATTAAAAAATATTTTATTTCTTTATTCATTATAATTTTTTTCTATACATCTCTACTAGAATCTTCCATATGTCAAGAGTAGTAGAAAAATGAATAAATGTTTTCTAAAAAAGATCATAAATATCTTCTTCATGTAATTTTTATAGAACGGTTATGTACATTTTATTGACATCCACATTTACAATCAGTTTACTTGATGAATATTGTAAATTTCATCCTGTTAATTTAAGCTTCCAGAACTTTTCATAGTGTCCCATGATATTTTATGTGTTGAAATGAATCTATATAACATGAGTAAATCCACTAATAAAACCTACATGGTATTCTTTATTTAAACATCAGACTATCAAGAATATGATAATTCTTTTAGCCAAAATTCCCAAATAATACTCTCTGGTATTTTTCCTTAGGAGTTTTTTATTTCACTTTCCAAACTCATATTATTAGATTCATGAATATCTTTAATATATTTAAAAAATAAATCCACATAATCCATGAATATCTTCTTCATGTAATTTTTATAGAACGGTTATGTACATTTTATTTACATGCACATTTACAATCATGTTTATTTGATGAATATTGTATATTTCATCATGTTCATTTAAGCTTCCTGATCTTCTCATAGTTTCCCATGATATTTTATGTGTTCAAATAAATCTTTATAACATGAATAAATCCGCTAATAAAACCTACATGATATTCTTTATTTAAACATCAGACTATCAAAAATAAGATAATTCTTTTAGCCAAAATTCCCAAATAAACTCTATGATCTTTTTCCTTTGAAGTTTTTTATTTCACCTTCCAATCTTAGATTATTAGATTCATGAATATCTTTAATATATTTAAAAAATAAATCCACAAAATGCATGGATATCTTTATTCAAAATCATTCTAAATATCATTCTATAATATATCTAAATTTAATAATCCATAAATCATTATGTGGATAATTAAATCTCTGTATGAGTCACATGGTTCTCTTTCCATTTCATAGCATGTATCTTGAGTAAAATCCATACAAAATTCCAATTTCTATGCTCACTTGTCTATTTTTATCTCTATAAAAATAATGGTCCCCAAAAAATTATAGGATCTCTATAATAGTGTGATTCCTAAAAGATTACCATTTTGAACCATCACGGGAAAGACCATGTTATGTTCTATGTATTCTTCAAATTTTTAGTGTCACTAATCCCCATATCATCTTTTGTAACTCAACCAAATTAACCATCCATGCATAGTTCTAACCTCTTCTCCAATTTTTCGAATCACCACAGCTTCTTCTATGACATGTCTCATCCCACTAACTCATTTTTATCCTCAAATGATTCTTATATAAAACTCAATATTATCCATTAAAATCTATTAGTGAATGTAAAAAATATATCCCTTCTTCACCATATCAATTCATACATTATGATATATTAATAGATCACCAATAATAACTTCTCCTCAAATTCTGTGTATTCTATCTCACCATTTCTTGAATCTTATGTAGCTACATTGACATGTAACTTTGATACAATGTCATTTTTGAGTAAATGGACCTCATTAAAAACATTAATCTATCCCTATATGAGTACTAAGTTACCTTTACATGAAAAATAGTCATCAAATGACCCATATGAGACATTATGAGTTAACTTTACATACACTCCTATTTACCATTATGAAACCTCCAATTTCTTCCTATAACTTTACAAATCATTTCAATTACCTTCACATAGGTCATCCAACATTAACATATATTATTAATATATTATCTTATCATTACACCTGCAACTCCATTACCTTTATATAGATTTCAAACTCATTAGTTTACCTTACCTTTATATAACCTCTAAAATTCTCTATATACCTCCAAATAAAGGAACTTCCATACTGACACATAGATAACTCATTTGTGTTACATTAATACTACTTGCTTATGCTATCACATACATTTATAAAATCAATATAAAACCATATTCATTAATAATAATTCGAGAAGTCTCCAAAAATATCTTTATACTTAAAGAAACATTTAATATATAGCTTTAAGAATTCCAACTAGGCATTCTAAAAACACAATATCTATATCAATCATTCGATTCATTTTGAAATAAATTTATATGTTATTTTTCATCATGAATCCTTAAGAATAATCTAAGCATCACCATGAGAATCCCAATGAATCAAATCATAGAATAATATATATTGTCAATAAATTCAATCAACAAACTCATGGTTACAAAACATTTCATAAGACGATACATATTTATAACTGTTATATTTCAACTCTAAAATATATATATAAACAAATATTCTTTTGTAGTAACGACAAAATAAAAATATTTCGTTCAATACATAATAATTTCATTTAATGTATCATATTTATCTATAAGCATTGAATATTATTAATTAATCTCGTAAAAAAATATTTTGGGATTTATATGGAAGTTTGAAAAAATATTGTACATATTCCACTTTATCCATAAAAAACATGTCATTATGTTTTTTGATTAATAGGTTTTAGAGTTAATTATTTATTTATCACTATAGTTTTTGGAATAACTCTATGTAGCCTTCATGGTTATTTTTTATTTTCCTTTTTATAATCATATTTTCTATGAAAATTATTTTCAAATTTCATATTTTCATTGATTTGAGGGAATTCTTGTTTAATATATCCAATATTCATTCATTAATTACATTTGAATTCCATTATATTTTCATAATTATTTTTTGTATTTTTGAAGAAATTTTTTCATAAATTTATCCAATAAAAAATATACGGAATATTATTTTTATTTGAGAAAGATAATCACCAAAATTTGAAAATCATGATTTTATATACATATATGAATCAAAAAATCTTTTTTTTTGAATTTTTCTCATCATTAAAACTTGTAAAATTCAAAAAAAAAATATTTTTAGAATATTTTGATTATATATATCATATTTCATTTCATCTTTATAAAACATGATTTTTATAAGCATATTTTTCATTTTTTCTATTTAAATGTTTTATACTATCTGATTAGGTAAAATATACTACTCCATCTATTAGGAGTAACTCAAAAAATATTACAGTCTGATATAATTATTGTTCTTATTATCCCAAATTAATGATATTTTTACTATATCAATTGATCCCCCATTAATCCATGTGAAACATTCTCCATTCAGAATCCTGAAAGTATCAAAATTTAATTTTACAGTATTTTACCCTAATTATTTCACATTGAATGTAATTTTATAATCATCATATATTATTTACTATATATAATCTGAATTATAAAATATATAAACACAATTGAACTCATGAAATCATAAACCATAGATGATATAATTTTTCATTTGAATTTATATCATAATCTTCTTTTGGATAAATAGTCTATAATCTAGGTTTACCAACAGAGACATTTTCAGGTCTAACATCTTTTACGAAAACATTCAAATAAATATTCTTCAGATATATAATCATTTTGGTTTCTAATAACTATGAATATATCTATTTAAATAAGGGTCTCTTAGTATTAATATTCCTTATCTATGGTAAGACATTACATAAAAAATGAATAGATCATTGAACATAGAATAGAAATTGTAATGAACGTATAATTATTTCTTAAACAATAATTTTTGTCCCAACAATATTGTGTAATGACATAAGAGGTGGGGTGAATTGAGCTCTTGAATTTCAAAAAAAAACATCCCTCATATATTACGATAAAACTACCCCTTCCATTTTAATTATATATATTGTATAATTAAAATGGAAATAAAATATCAGGACAAGTTATTTTTTTATAATGGTTCAAGGTTGAAATGAAGAACCATAGTCCACTATACCAACACTAAATTTAATATTGGTTATTTTAATTATGATCATTTTACTAGGAATATCACATTTTAGTGAAATAAGCTGAAACAGACTCTTTTACTAATTAAAATAAAGTCATTTACTAGGTTATTTTTATCATGGATTGTACAAGGATACACTCTAACACATATTACAAGAAGGCCTTTACTTGGTAATTTTTACCATGGGGTGCAGGTACCGTAGTGGTACTATAGTGGTACTACAGCAGCGGTGGTACTGTAGATCGGTGGGCACTAGAGCGGCGGTAGGGCACTATAGCAGTGGCGGGTACTGTAGCAGTCGGGATACTATTCACAGAATAGGCCTTAGGGAAAAACTTTGGGCCTACAGGCTATGTAATGGGCTACACGCCCACTGGGCCTTTGGGATATGTAATGGGTCTCCCTATACACAGTTAAAAGAGGTCTTTTCTTTACTTTAATAATAAAATGAGGCTTCGACCCCAATTTAAAAAAAATATAAAAATAATATGAATGCCTCCAAATTGTATATTTGTAAAATATTCATTATCCATAGTATATTTCAACATGAATGCACAATAAACTAACAAGTCTGAGTAACCTTTTTTATAATGAATACATATGAGTAACATTTTTAATAATTGAAAATGCTTAAGAATAATTTATTTCCTTGGATTTATATGTAACATCTAACACTTTATAGTTGAGTAATATTCTTATTGATATTATGATATTCATAAATTCTATATATCTTTTATCTTTATTAAAATAAACTTCTCTGATACCCTAAAAATATCATACTTTTTTAAATAATAAGTATTATCTATACTATTCGGTAAAATAAACATTCATTCTCCTAAAGAATATATTAGAGTAATATTTGTTTTAGTGAATACATAAGATTAAATTTTTTCATCATATAGAATTGATAGGTATTATTTATTTCCATGGATTCATACATATTATATAATACTTAGACAATTCATTTCTTTAAATAAATGTGGAAATGTACATTTTAATTTCTACTTCACATTTAAAAGTAATTTTACTGTGTAAGAGGAATCTACTGATATATAATTTCTTTTAATTTAAAAAAATTCCACTATATAAAATTAATCTTAATTTTTGGAGTATATTTAGAGACCATTAGTATGAAAAATAATTAGTATGATCATGTAAATTATAGATTTCTCAATATATATTATGTAATAATCAGTATTCTAAAAATATTTAAACAAAACATAGAATACTAATTCCATTGAGATACTATAATAATTGAATAATTTACATAAAATCTTTATAAAAAATAATTATTTAAAAAAGGGTTATTTTATGCATCAAAACATTGAATATATAAGAGAAG
Organism: Viscum album; assembly: GCA_963277665.1. Taxonomy (NCBI): domain Eukaryota; kingdom Viridiplantae; phylum Streptophyta; class Magnoliopsida; order Santalales; family Viscaceae; genus Viscum; species Viscum album. The sequence continues at coordinate 1,087,032,236 of OY728130.1, read as the reverse complement.
AGAATTTTATTATTGTGTAATAGATCTTTTTGAAAGGATAAATTAGATTTCAGGTTAAACATGTGTTATTTTAGATATAAGAGTATCTTTAATTGGTCATGTAATTACAGGAGAGTTTATAACTATAAATCCTTTAATGATTTGTGTATTTAGAGAATAACCTAGGCCAACCATTATAACATAGATCTATAGTTTTCTTGGACTAGATAAATAATATCAATACTTTGTTTGAAATTTTTCATCATTGTTTAATAATATAATAATATTGATTAAAATTGTCATATAGTTTCTATATATATATATATAAATTTGAAAATTATAATACCATCAAAATTTAGTATAAAATAATAATTATCTCGATATGTTTCATAACACTCAACACCAAAAATTATGCGAACTGAGATATATTATAAAATCATTATTATGAATATGTCACCAATTAATTGAATTAGAGGTTATGGGTATAATTAAACACATTATGAAATATATTTATAATGTTCCTACTCAATAAAAAAAATACTAATTTTTTTGCAAATAAGCACACATTTTTAGGGGTGTTATTGTACGTTTTAAAAATCCATTTTCATAAATAATTATTTTATTGAATTTTTGAGAGAAATCATTATTATTAATTTTTACCACTTTTAGAAATAATATTTTATAAAATTTAAATCCCTTTTGAAACTATCATATAAAAATTTAATTAGGGTAAAATTTTGTTATTTTTCTAAAATAATTGATTTTTTAGAAAATTATGAAAATACAAATTCTTTAAATACTCTCATTCATTTTCATAAATTCATGTAATTGAACAGTCACATTAAGTTTTTTATTTTTTATTATTGTAATGAGATCTATTTTATTTATAATAATATAATTAATTAAACTTGAATCATAAATATTTATGATTTTGATGTAAGTTAAATTTTATGCTTAAAACACATTTTTTTCTCGAAATAGTTTTTCATTATTTTAACAAATTTATATTAAAATGTATTTATTCCACTTATATATACTGAATCATTAATAATTTATACCATATTTGGAATTTTTAGGTTTATATTTTGTCAATACGTCCCCTTTTCTCATTAAGAATAGTAATTTTAAATAATATTTGTTGCATTGTTAAGGATAAAATGAGTAAAATTGGGTTAATAATTTGAGATATTGTCTCAACATCAATCCAAAAAGTTACCTTATTTCCTTATATAGGATACATTAGAGTATATAATCCCAAAATAGAATATACGACATTTGTGTTCCATTTTCCCTTGATAATGATCTTTATAATATTTTAACTAATTAAAATTCCAATGTTCTACTCACTTGTTTTTTATTTCTTTTATATGATCACATATATATTATCATATGTTAAAAATAAATATAAAAAATTATTTTGAACATGGTTTTTTTCAATGTTATAATTACCATAAAATCTTACACGACGTTGAATCAATGTATGTTAATGATTTAGAAAAATCAATGTAAATGATTTTAAAAACATAAAAAGTAATGTTATTTTGATGAATTATGGTGTCACACAAATTTTATTCATAATTATAATTTATTATTTATTTTTAGATATTTTATATTTAAATTAATATTTTTATCTTGATATCTTTAAATTCAAATTAAATGAATAGTTTTATAAATGAATTTAATGATATTCTATAAAAAATAATATGTTGTTAAATTATTTAAAAATAAAAAAAATATTATAAGAGGATAATTAGGATGATAAAATATAAAAAATCCCATCCCTTTTTGATTTATGATTTAATTGTTACCATGTTTGTAAAATTTTAACCCTTTAATATTAAAAATTGTATTACCCCGGTTAAGGTTAAAAATGGTTAATAAAGTGGTTAAACCAAAAGATAGTGGTTAAAATGACTTAAAATTTATGAACCCAAATTTCATTATTTTATGTATACATTAAAGTTAACACATATGAAAATGAGTCATTTTATATCAATTTTTTCATGAATGTGAATTAATAATATTTTAAAACTTTTAAAACCAGTCACCTCAATTATAAAAGGAAACCCCATCCCCTTAGTTCTTTAAAAAAATTGATCTATTTATCTCAAAACACCCCATAACAAAATCTCTCTAAAACACCCTTATACATGTTATAGAGGATTTTTTCTTCCCAAAAGACCAAACATAGGCTCACTAAGAAGAGATCTAAAAGAGGTTTCTCTACGAGATGGTAATCTTATTAACCAAGCTCATTCTTTTTTACCGCTTATTTTTACCACCATCAATTATTTACTAAAATGTACAATATAATAACAATAGTATGTCCCATTCAATATGATGTAATTATGTTGGTTTCAAAATAATTATTCATCTCATTCAACTTCAAATGAAAAACAAAACCATCACTTTTGTGTATGGCGGACTACAGCCTCGCGAACCAATGTAATATTTTCCATCACCTCCTCACATGGATAGCCATAATAATGGAAATAGTTAATATATTTGAAATGTATGAAATAATATTAATTAATTAAATTTAACATATCATCTAATTACTTACATTTTCCCCCATTAAAAAATGATTATATCACATGTGCATTTGTATAGCTTTCCCTTTCTATAAAGTGATGCAATTAATATTCCATGTACACCTTTTAGGAATTGTTATCAAAATATATATGATGAATATAATATCATATTTATGAAATTAATATAAATATAAATATGATGAATCTATAACATTTGAACTAGAACGAGAACATCCATGATGAAACATACATAAAAAACCAAGTAGTTAACACCTAAAATACTAATAATAATGAATTATTGTTAACGAATAGGTGATAATATATTATAAATTGATCATATGTTATGTTATAATAAATACTATTATTATGGTATAAATTTATAACATGTTTAAAACCATTATAAATGATATTAAAGAATTTTTTTAATGCGGAAATGTGATGTAAGGGGTTTCTTGACTCAATTTCCATTCATTGGGTTATACGTCGACTTAATTGAAAATGTTATGCCAAGATTATGTGTAAAATTACCTATGATTTTATAATTTTTTATTTAAATTTTTTTTTTGGAATTAAATTTTTTACAAATTATAAAATCATTTATTAATTCTCACGTCAAAAATAAGATATTTTTAAGGGATTTCGTCTCAATTTTCACTCCATTGAGATATTTTTGGTATTTTTGACCTATTATTCAGGTGGATTTTATAATAATCCATATATTTATCTAATATGAATACATATATATATATATATATATATATTCATGATTATTAATGTTTCAAATCATGTTTACTCTTTCATTGGGTTATAATTTAAATGTTATCAATGAGGTAAAAAGTTTATTTACATTCACATTTTGTTGTGATAACTTGTATTCTAATAGAAGGAATATTATAATAACCCATTAATAAAATTCATCTATATTTTATCACATAGATATTTTTAGAGTTTCCATGTTTAAAAAAAATCTCTATTTATAAAATTTAATTAAGAAAAGGGATGTTTAAAAGAAAAACAGATCAGATTTCTCTTTTTGATCGTGTATATTTTTGTTCCATGTCCATATTATTCAAAATTATATTTTATAAGACCCTTTTATTTAATAAAATGTATTATTAATGAAATTTTATGTAATATTTTAATATTAACAAGTTTTTAAATGAATATTATATTATGTTATAAAATTTTATTTTCAAGTATCTTTATAGAAGGTCAAAAGGAATGTTAATTTTAACATATATGGTGTTAATATATTTTCCTGCTACCAAGACTATTTATGGTATTTCTCATATTTTACACTATTTAATAATTTTAAAAAGATAACACTTTAAGGAAAACTTATTTTAAATATTTCACATCCTTTTTCCTCTATCTATCAAAAGACTTGATTTTATAAAAAATCTAATTTTCTAATAAATTAATGGCCATCTTTCATCTCTTGGTTAATTTTTTTTCCATTGGATTTATCAAGAAAAAATAAATTTATTTTGACCATTTTTTATCAGACATATCTAAACTATTTGTATCATGTATATAGTTATTTCTTAAATTCTATACCATGTCTACATGTGTTGTTTTACTATTAAATTTATCTGATTGACTGAGAAAATATTAATATTCCATTTTCATTACTTGATATGAATATTTATTGATAATACATATTGCTTATAAATTTAATTTATTATTAAATATACAACAAATTCCAAGTAAGTGTGGTGATTGGTGGGGACCAATTATATATTTCCCTTTTATGGATCGATAGGTATCATGTGATAAACCAGTTTTTTAGTCTTATTAAATGTGTTTTTTGTGTATACCTACCAAATGATTAATGTGTATTAATATAAGTCAATAGAAGTAAAGATATCATGATGTATGAGATCATGATGTACAACATTATTTATTTCATTCTTTGAGAAACAAGTTATTATTATTAATTATATTATTGCATTGATATTATATATGGATGTATTTTGTAGTCAAGGTATTAATTAAATGACTTAAATTTTTTTTATTTACCTTCACATGTTGATTATGCCATATTTTTTCATGATAATTTATTATGTACTTAAAAATTACTGGTTATTTTAGAACAACCTTATTTGTTTTCCTTTCCCCATGATATGAAAGATGAACCTTGGAATGATTTTAGAGATGCCTAAAATTTATTTCACTATGTTTTTATATTTTAAATCTAATATAAAATAAGAAGTATGTCTGTATGCAGTTCCTCCAGGCAAAAAAATTATTTTATCCTTTATGATGTGATACCTTGAATCTTTTTCCATTATAATAATGTTGTAAACAGCTTTGGAAAACTGGATTTGGGGTTGTTAAGGTTTTTATTAGAGGTAGTTTAGTAAAAAAATGGGGACTAGATTTCATAAAACATAGATTAAGAAACAGAACCATATGAAAACATTAAGGATATATCTAATTATATGAATATACTGTAGAATTTTTATTACTATAGAGATTATGTGGTCTTCCAAGAAATGAAAACTTGTCTATATACTATATGTGTGTGTGGTTTTTAATATAGATCCATCTTGGGGTAATAACCCAAAAAAGTGTCAGTTGAATATATATTGGCCCTCATTTTGGTGTACGGTGAGTGTTCCCTTATTACAAACCCTATTTGACTCTCCTAACGAATATTGATTTCTTAATTTATATTTCCTCTGTGAACCATTATATAAGATTTAATAGATGATAATCAGAGATATCCTTGGTTAATCCTATGGTGTCCAGATTTAGAAATCCTATGAATGATATCAGAATGATTTTTTTCCCAAACTACGATTTTTTATTCAATGGAAGGAAATAAGAGGATTAATGTTAATGCTGATTGTGATAGAAAATGGAATAATTTTCCTCATGAGAGCCCAAATGAAAATGGATTTTGTATGTGAAACCTTATGATTATGCCTAATAATCTATCTCATTATAGGACTAATAAGATTAAACTGGGTAAATATCTTGAAACTCCTAATAAGATAAAAACATATTTTCATGATGACTGTAGAGGGAAGAAGATAAATTTTCCCACATATCAAGAATTTTAGAAGAATCACCTCAAGAATTTTCTCAGGGGAATGAGATCATGTTTTATGTGTTGAAAAGAATGTCATAGAGAAATTAATTACTAATGAAAAATAGAGTTTGATAGTTCCATTTATTATGTATGAATCAAATGAGAATTATCCGAGTTAATACTGAAATCCAAGGGTTAAGTCTTAGACCATAGAATGACAAAGCTATAAAAATCATTGAAATGGAAGGATTAAAGAGTTTATGCATCAATAATAATGAATTATATATTATAAGTTTTACTATAATTATATTATGGTTAAAATAATCATTAAAAATCTACGTATTAGTCCATATTATTTTTTCCTTAATCATCTGAAGCCATATGTTGAATGATATAGAAAAAAATAAAATTGATTTATGGGTAATATGATATTTTTATATAACTCATTATGAAGGAAAAAATAACACTTATAATTTTGTTGGCGTGTTGTTAATAATGATTATGTGGTATTAATATATGATTAAAATTGATTAAGTAAATGAGATAGTATTGGTAACCTTTAAATAGGTTATTGATTTGATGAAAAAGTGACTTAGGTGCTCGTTGATGATGTTTATTGTATTTTTGGATTATTTGAATATATTCTACAGTTAGAGAATTTATTTTAGGAATAAATATTGTGTTATTTTTTGATTTATATATGTTTTAATTTATTATTTATGGCGATTCTGGTTATTAGTATGTTTTAAGAGAATATATGATCAAGGTATTAACATATTTGGTATGTTACATTATGAGCTACATGATGTTGTATAAGGATAAATGGTTGACCCAATATTTTATATTCTTGGTTTTTGAATTTGTCAATACATATTTTGGATAAATATTAAGGTTATCTATTAGTGAAATGGATCATGGGGAATGTTGGGGGTTATTGTTGTGGTCTTAGAGATTAATTTATTGTATTTATACATATTGGATAACTTGTTCAAACCATTTTGGTTTTATGATATATTTAGACTAATAAAGAGTGAATTTTCATTATTGTATGGACATTATGAAATATTAAAATTTAATTTTAGTGTTTTAAACATTAAAAATTATTCTTGAATACTCATTTATTAGAATAATAGATGATGTAAAAATTCATCGAAGCATAATGAAATGATGAAATTGTTCTAATGGAATGGAATGAAATCATATAGGTAAATTTTATCATGTTATCTATATAGAAATTAAATGAATCTATAAACATTAGTAAAATGATCTTGAAATAAAAATGTTACCTTTTACCTCTATTTTTGATGAATTGATTCCCTTTTCAACCCACAATAATTTAGGGTTTTTGGGCATTAACATTATCACTATCATGTCATATGCCACCTCTATTTATCATTAGATGATAGTTTTATCCTATATGTATAAATTTTAAGTTCAAACCAATGTTCAACTTATCCATGAACCAAATTATGTGTTATTTTAGGTAACCTTTATACCTGCCACATCAACTTTTTAAATGATTTTTTATTTTCTCTCTGCACGATATCCAATTTCAATAATTGTATTTTAAAATATTAAAACATTAATGATTAAGATAATTTTTTTGTGAATATTGGAGTGGGGGGTAATTTACCACCCTGAAAATATAGTTTAAAAGAATAATATGTTCAATACATCTCTTAACAGGCTTCCCCAGGATTTAAGTGATTTGAGATATATTATAAAATTATTACTATTTAAATTTAATCTAGTCATTGAATTGATGAATATGAATATGAGTAAAAACATTATGAAATATATTTATAATGGCCATAATAATCAGAAATTTATTTATAAATACTTATAAAATATTAACTCCTATTTTTGTGAAGTCGTTTTATGATTCAAGAATACATTTTCTTCAAAAACTTATTTTTTCATATTTTATGTGTGGAAATTATAATGAATTTCTACTAATTTTATTTATTGTAGTTTATAAAATGAACACAAGTTTTTAAGTAAATAAATAAAAAATAACTTATGGTGAAATATTTTTATTTTTATGAAACGGTTTATTATTCATTTAATAGTGAAAAATAACAATTTTTCAAATACTTTTATTTATTTACATTAGATCACGTAATTTAAAAGTTCCATTAAATTTTTATTTTTTTTATTAATGTTATATATAATCCATATAATTTATAATAATATAATTAATTCAATTTGGATAAAAAATATTCATGATTTTGACCTAAGTTAATTTTTATGCTTAAGAACACATTTTTCCATCTAAACTAGTTTTCATGAATTTAATGCATTTATATTAAAATTGATTTATTCTACTTCTAGAGATTTAATATAAGGACCCAGCCTTAAATAATACATAATATTAAATTAAATGGATTATTCACATTGAGGGTCTTCTTAGGTATAGAGTTTTAGAGAATTAGGCCATAACTATTACATTACATCTCAAAAGATACAAAGTACACACTTCTACTCATTTTCCTTTTTTCATAAAATAAAAACTCTATAAAAAAATCTTGTCTAGTTCCATGTTTTAGACAACATGACTTTCCCTTGATCCCATCCTTGACCCTATTCATCTTTAAGTCATGTGAATAAACATTTCAAAAACTTGGGATACACATAAAAAACTCAGTAAGGGTTATAAAACAAAGAAAGAAAACATTAGATCATCATTACATACATAACATAAGCTCCTTATAATACCTCAATAAATCATATTATTTATGGATAATACATATAAATCATAAATCATAAAGGTAACTTGTGGCATCCATAACATACTTACATTGTAGCTTTCACAGCCACGTAGGGAGTTACATTTGGAATACCCATCACTATATATTCCTGAATTATCTTAGGAGAAACATTCAAATTTAAATCTTTCACATTAACCAATGAATTTGAGAGCTATATCAGGCTCTCATACCATAGGTTTATCATAGAACCACCCGTTTACGTAATAATGGCCAACAACCATTACATATTCATAACACATAACACAAATAAAAAGGAATGATAAAATTCCAACATTTCAATCACAATATATATCATTTAAATGTATTGACATAAAAAATCCATTATCAAAACCATTTTCAATACCAAAATTCTAAAAAGAGTATATGGTATTTATTTTTCTTTTAAAAAACATTACAACATGTGAAGGAAGGAAAAGATCAAAGAATACTCGTGGTGGCAGAAAAAGTAGTTGTCACCACTTATGTTAAAAAGAAACATTCCTTTTATTCATTTAGTAAAACTCCCTATAGAAAAAGATTTCTATTGAAGGAAATGAGAATTAATATTTTTTTATACACCGTATAAAATAAAATTCATGTATAAAACAAAATATGCCTCAATGATTGGAGATTGAGATGAAGTCCTTTACCTCGTGTCCGACTTGACCCGATCGTTATTTAATCTCTAGAATAATAAACTAAGGTTAATTTCTAATTGATTAAGAAAATTTTTCAAGTTTATTATTCCTTTCATATCAATTATTACCTTTCTATAACAATTAGTTAATTATTTGAGTTCATATCAGACATTTTGTCGATGCTCGGAACTTCAGTTAAAAATGAACTTATTGTAATTATATATTTTCCATCTGGTCAAAACTTCTATTATCTCCAAAATTATAATCATGATTTATATATCATATATATCATAAATATCCCTTATATATGTGTATTTTTAATGTTATATAACATTTGGAGATAAGAAATGAAATGCACCGTTCATGGAGACGGTAACCTGTAGATACGCATGAACACTAGTTTCATTTCTATTTCATATTTATTGGAATGAAAACATAATTATAAATCGAAATATTATAATTACATTATAATATTAAATATAATTTCATTAACTCCATCCTTTATATGTTCCATGTATTTCATGAACGATTCATATCACTTTGAGGGGGTAGTAGTCCTCACTTCTTCTAATTAAATAATCATATTTACCCACTATAAAAACCATAAAATAATTCTATAAATGAAAAATAAAGAAGTATATAAATAATATAAAGATAATATATATCACATATAAATACAATTACATCTTAATTTACCCCATAAGAGGTGGTAGGAGAATATTGAACAATCATCATTTCATGAGGTAGTAGTTCATCATCCACCGAAATAGTATGTTCTTTACCCATTAGATGAATGTGTGTGTAAGGGTAGTTAGAATACTTATAAAAAAATATATTATATTGAGTATACTAGTGTTTCTATATAATAAAGGAATAAAATGAGTTTAGGGGGTTGGAGAAGAAAAATAAAACAAAATAACTGAAGAGAAGACGTTACCTTTAAATCAGATATATCCCTTTATATTGAACCAAAAGGATTACTTGAATTGCCTTCTGCATAGGGGAATGCTTCTAAGAATAGAATAGGGGTGTAGAGAGATTAATTGGGTAGATTTTTGATGAGCCAAAGGGTCTTGAGAAGTGTTAGGAATGGGGTAGAAGTGGGGGATTTTTATAAGGGGTAGGAGGGGCTCTTTAGGAATGTATAAAAATATTATTTTATTATAAAATTATTTTCTTTTTATAAAGGTCTAAAACTTATTAAACTCAAAGATAAGATGAATAATGTTTGAAATAAAATAATTAAATAAGAATTGGATAGGTTATGGATATTTTTTTTAATCTTTATAATTTTATTTATTTAAATCATTCATTAATGAGGTAAACACAACATCATTATCGTGTCATAAATATTTTTATTTATATGATGTCTAAAAATTATAAGAAAAATATCATATTATAGGAAATATTATTAGATTTAAAATAAATTTTTATAGTCGAAGTGATAAATTATATAACCCCATGTAAAAATTGATTTACTAAAATATATGTGTTTATGCCATTTTTGTTTTTACATTATATTAATTAATATAAAGTGTCATTACCACTCCCTTGTGGCTCCTTGGGGTCCCAAAATCGATTCAAGGATTACCAGGATCACAAATATATCAACCAATAGGATCAAGACACATGTCAGGGTAATTTATATTATTATAATATTATTTTTTTACCCTTTTTTACCAAATTTACCCTTCAACCATGGTAAATTAATTTTTTAATGAAGTAAATATTCATAATGTCTAAAAATAAAAGTTACCTATTTAAAAAATTTATACCTCATGATTCAAAATATGGAATAAATTTTTCCAAATTTAAAACACAAAATTGGTGGAAATTAATTTAAAATTAATTCTCACTTTAAAAACAAAAAGCATGTTTTTAAGAAATAATAACTATCAAAATATTAACACTTGTTTATGTCGAATTTCATATTGAAATTTCATCCAATAAACAAAATTGGATTGAATGGGAAAAAAAGTATAATTAAACATTAAAACAAATTAAAAATATAATGTAACGTTATAAATAAATTAGATTAAAAGGTAGTTTTGAATTAAAATACTGTATTTTTCACTATTCATTAAAAATAGATTTTATCAGAAAAATACCAAAAATTTACCAAAAGTAAATTTTGTTTTCCCGATTATAAAAGAGATTTTTATTTTACCAAATATAATATATAAAAGTGTCCAGAAATAGATTTGAAGATGGTTCTCCATCAAAATGTGGTAAATCGGCCTTTTAATGAATATTAGAGTATTTATGCTTAAAATCAGATTCTTTCTTATTTTTGGCCTCTGAAATTTATTGGATAAATGTAAAACCATTTAAAAAATATATATAATCATATTTTAGTAAACTATATTCATTCATGAAAATACAACAACTAGGCATTAACTATCATTTTAAATAATAATATTATATTATTAGTTTGCAACGTAAGATTTCAAAGAAACCCATTGTTACGTATTGGGTACACCATCAAACATAGCGTCCCATTTAAATTAAAATTAATATTTAATTTAAAAATATTAAAAAATAGGAAAATTCTATATTCTTTATTTACGTGGAATGTTACATTTTAACTTAAAAAATTTATACAATATTTAGAAACATTAGGTTCAAATTTTATAAAATAGTTACATTTTATTTTTTATCATTATGAATAGTAACTATGGTAAATATGTATCATCTCGGTAAGGGTAAATTGGTTAAAAAGTATTAAAACATAGTTATAAGGTGTAAAAAACTACAAAAAACATTAACATAATTCATTTTATTGGGTTTTTTTAAACTATACATCCAATATTTGGATATATGAGTTTTTTTTATTTCATTTTTCCATGAAAATAACATTTATATTGTTTTTTGTAAAGAAAATTTTAAAGTTATCAGCCTTTTGTTTTTAATTTGTTTTATATTCTCATATAGGAATAAGAATATATTATATATGAAAATAAAAGATTAATTTGAACATGATTAAATTATTTTTCTTATTTTACTTTATTTTTTAATTTTATTAATGTTGTAATTTCCTTCAATGCTCACATGAAATTAATACTATTATTCTACATACAAAAAACAAATAACAGTAATTGACTTTAAAAACATAAAATGTAATCTTTTTTGGATGAAATATGGTGTCACAAAAATTTTATGGTAAATAATAATTTATCAATTTTTATTAATTATTTTATATTTGAATTAATTTTTCATCTTAATTTCATTAAAGTAAAATTTAATTACAAGTGTCTAAAATGATATTAATGATATTTTTTGAAAAATAGTATTTTACTAAATTATTTAAAAATAAAACTAATTTTTAAAATAGGATGAGAAATGGTAAAAAATTTCATCTATTATCTATTTATGAGCTAGTTGTTAACATATATGTTAAATTATTACTCATTAAGACTGAAAAACTTATTATGGTAGTTAAGATTAGAAATGATTAATGAAGGCATTAAACCATATAAGGGTTAAAAGGACCTGAAATTTTCATAAACTACATTGGTTGGTGGTATAAAAACATTACCCTTATCAACTACTAAAATGAGTCATTTTTATCTATTTTTCCATGAAGGTGAGTAATTTTTGTTAAAACATTGAAAAATTACAAGTGTTACACTCTCCTCAATTATATAATAGATCAACCCCACATATTCATACTTCTTGAGATATTTATAATAATAAAACATACAAATATATCTCCCCCAAAAAACTATCCACATTATATAGGATCTATTCTTTATAAAACACCAACCATAGGCTCCTTAAGAAGAGATCCAAAGACGGTATCTGTAAGAGAATGTAATCATCTTAACCAAGAACATTATATTTTAACTTTTTATTTTACAATCATAAATTGTGTAATAAAAATAAAAATTAAATAAAAAATTTATCTAAAATCTACTGAAACAATATTATGTTTATGTAATAATATTTATCCATCTCCTTCTCTATCAAACGGGAAAAAACCATAACTTGTGTGTATGGTCAGAAATCACCACACAAAATGATGTAATTTGTTTTCCAAATCCACCTCCCATGGATAGTCATACTAATTGAACTAATGAATAAATATTATAATTATAAAATAATACTGGTTCAATATATATCATCATATTACATACACTTTCACCCATTAAAAAAGTTAACATCACGAGTGTGTACATAAGAATTACCATCTCCAAAAAGTGATGTGATTAATTTTCCATATACACATTTAAATAATGATTCTAAAAATGAATATAATGTATAATTATGATATTTATAACATTAATATAATCATATGGATGATGAAACAATAACATATTAATTATAATCATAACATACATCATATATCACACATGATAAAGCTAAGCAGTTGACACCAATAATAATAATAATAATGTAATATTATTGATGAACTGGTGATAAGATGTTATAATTGGATCATATATGAAATTATAATTATTAATATGGATCTGGTGAAAATTAATTACATGTTGAAAATAATTATAAATTAGTTTAAAACATGATCATTAAAGTGGAAGCGTGTGGTAGGGTTTAAGATCCTGACTTTTTAATATGTGGCCAGGAACCTTTAAATATCAGCAAGCCCTCGCTAAGATTGTATTTATAGCTTATATATAGAAACAAAATTGTTATTATGGTCTATTGTTTTGGGTAATAAGGTTGTAGTTTTATATATCCTAGCTTCCACACAAATTCATGGTGGGAATGAAATTCATGACGTGAATTGATCTTCAAAGACCCTATTTTAGACGTGAATTGTTTTTATCGAAGGTGAAAACCCCCAATTTAGTCATGAAATAAATAAAATTCATATAATTAATATGTCAATATTTTTTAGAAAAATGTGAAAATACCCCATTATATTATGTTAACATTTCTTACTCCACACAGTAACAGTAAATAGAGATCTCATCTCCTCCACAACTAGGTTCTTTTTGTTCTTCCACATCCAGACTCCAATCGACCCTCCATTTTTTTCATTTGACTCCTCAAGGTAAGATATTCTATCTATTACATTTTTTCCATTTTATCTTTACTTAATTAGAATAATTTTATTAAAATATAATATAAAATATTTTTACAGTGTTTGTCCAGATTTCTAATTTCATCCATTCTAAGTCGAATCAGAAGTAGATATTGGATGAGTACTCCTCTACCACCTTAAGGTATGTAGTATGTTAATTATAAATTATGTAATGTTTATTTATATTATGCTTCCTAATTCCACATTCTATATTTTATATGTTTTTCTATAAAACTATTTCCTTTAAATAATTTGTTAACATTTTAGAAATGACCATGTGCCTCCTTGTTATTATCTGAATAGGTCTCGATCAACTAATGACAACCCTTTAGGTTTGCTTAGGAATTTTCCCATGTAGTTTAAATTCTTATGTGTCCCAATATCCCCCTATTTGGGCTATCTTTTTGTCCAGATTAAATGATTATAATGAATTAAATGAAAAGGGAGTGGTGCGACCACATCACATGATTTTCCATAAACAATGGTTAAACCTTTTTTTAAGTAGAAATAAAACTAATTATAAACCATTTATTATCTCATATTAAATCCTATTTTATTTATTATGTCTTGTGATGCTCTGGCATGAAATCCGTACTAATATGATGCTCAGTCATGGAATCCTATACACTTGTGATACTTGGGCATAGTGTCCCGTATACCTATGATACTAAGTCATGGAATCCCTACTAATAAGATAGTGAAGCATGGTGTCACATACAATTATGATACTCAGATAGATAATTACATATTTAAATGATTCTTGGCCAGAGAAACCCTTATGATGTGTGATACATGGGCATGGCATCCCCTACCACTATATATGGCTCTAGTGACTATACATGGATGCCTAAGTTACACCTCCTGTCCAAGATTACACTACATATCAATATAAATGGATATGAACATGATTGTGTATATAGTTAATATATATACATATATGTAGATATTTTCATGGTGATATTAATTTAGGGGTTCCCTAGTACTGTTTGAAGCTCATAGTGGGAACCTGGTATCCTCCAAGAACCAAACTTGAACCTTTACAGTTTACATTACTGATTTACCATTACTATGGCTACACATTTCTCATGTTATATGAAATATATAGATAATTATAGAAATTTTTGGTGATTTCATAATTATTATATTTCACACCCTATCAAGGATTCCATTTGGTACTAAGAAAAACATCATGGATGCAGGTAGGGATAATGGTTATTGCCCGGTCATGGATGCTTGATTTATTTTATCATGGGTTCTTGGGAGTGTAGGGCCCAGCCTTGTCTCATGAGGATGTTGGATAACCTTTTTTTATTTTATTCTTTTTCAAATACATGTTTTTATGTATTCCCACATTTTTTATAGCTCAATTACACACTCATTGTTGTGTATATGGTTCCACTTTTGGTTTGATGTATTATTTTTTGTTTAGAAAATTTACTTTCACTTCATTTTTTTTCATTATTATGATTTTTCTATTTATTCATTTTCTCACCACTATTACACTATTATTATTATGGTATAGTCTCTCCATTGTGCCAATATGGAACCTCAATTCTAGTCAGTATTCTTTGGTTTACGAGAGCACATGCTTGAGGCCATGTGGACCACTAGTACAGCCATTATTATCAAGTGAGCTAGGATGGAACATAAAAATGTGCTATCAGATAATTTATTTTACTTGCATTACTATTTTTGGATTAAATAAATGATAATAGGATGTGTTGGAATTTTTTAGTTAGATAGTGCTAGGGAGTATCCAATACATCTACAGAGTAATGAAAAATTACTATAGAATGGAAATGATGTTTTTAGATTATGTTCATTAAAGTAGTTTTCATTTCACCATTGGGTGACACACATGATGTATAATGTATATCAATATCATGATTATGGATTCCATTTTACCCTATACTCAGTATGATAAAAAAGTGTTCACTCATTACTTATCCTAGGAATATAGTGATACAAATGTCATTAATTATGTCAATACATATAGGTGCATATCATTTCATATATTACCCCTAGTTTCAATAAGTTATTTGATTTCAATATATGGAATTTTTTAAAAAAATTATTACTAGGGAATGAGAAAAATAATAAGTAATGTGATTTTCTTAAATCAACATAACATTTTGTCATGCATACCATTATATTGACACATTTAGTTATTAATTATGGAATGTTGAGTTATTGGCCGTTAGTCGCATGTGCTGGAATGTGTTATTGATTGTGATTAAATGGATGCCACATTTAAATTTATAAAGTGTATAGGGAATTAAAAATAGAACATAGTGATCTATATAACTCAACCATTTTAAAATATCTTCTACATAAATGACTACGAACATAAATAAATTTAAATTAGGAAATATGATTGTCACCATTAAATGGGATGAAAATTTCAACGTAAGGGGTGTTTTTATATATAACATAAAATTGTGACTATGAAAACCAAGACTCCTTAATTATAGTAGAGAAAATGACCCTGGACTGACCTCAATAGTGGTCCATTGGTAGTTTCTCTTATGATCGGTACATTACCCAAACCAAGCTTTAGGAGCCTCGAGAGGGGTGTGCCTTTTTTTATATAAAGGAATTGTACATGGTATATTCTTAAACCCATTGATTATTCCACTGCCCATTTTTCTAAGGAATGTGTTTTGAAATTATATCTACATTGCACCATAAAATCCTCAGGTCAAGAAATAGGATTGTGATGAGGACCATGCAACAGATATGGTGCGAGCTAACCCGTCGTTAGTTCCACCTATGACAGATCTTTTTATACCAATATTTTGAATTGATGACCTATTTTAATTAGTTTTTATATAGATAATAGAGACCATGTAGGGATCCCCATGAATGGACCCTACCCTGGAAGAGTTGGAAAGATAATTTGAGTATAAAAATCTGGCCACTTTTCCCAGGGATGGAAGCCTTCAGGTTGCAAAGTCAGGGCAGCTGGTCATGCTGATTATCTTCATCAACCATACTAGAGCTCATGAGAGGATAATAAATATTGATATATATATATATACATATATATTAATTCATAATATTCCAAGATATGGTGTGATGTTATCACATTGAAGGATTTTAAATAACGTATGTCCTTGGAGGTCTTTTAGAAAGTATTTTACGACTATAAATTTCCCCATACACTGAGTGTAGACTGATTTAGAAAGTATATGCATCTGTATCAATTAAATTTTTTCATGATGGAAAATTTTACGTATTTCATTGATATATATATCTTCTCATTGACTCATTGTGGCAACACCTTGGTGATAGTGACACATTTTGAGGATGGGAATATATATGCCATCGAAACATGGGTATGTTTATTTTAGTTGACCATCATTTCAGTAATAGTAAACCCAAACCTCATCACCAAGAAGAACCTAAGGGAAGTGAAATGTTTTTTAAAGGTAGGTTCAATACTGTGACATGAAATTAGTTTAATTAGTGTATAAACATTTTGTTTTGAGACTTCACATGGGGGATGTGGAAGCCAAGTGACACCCACTGATAATTACATGGATTTTCACTAGTGTAAAAAGCTAGGGCATAAGAAGCTTGAGTTTTCCAAAGACCCAATAATGTTATGATTATATTATAGGTTGGGGAATATTTTTTGTTTTCTTCAGGTCCTTTTAGTCTTTTCCTGGTGATAGAGGATACATATTAACTATGCCTTCCGGAGCAGGATTAGTAGCACCTCACTAGGTGGGAATATAACACCTTGAGTTTTTATGATATATTTTTTCAAATAAATTAATTTTTATTTTAATTATTTCATTAAATGAAACAACGAGTTAATTTTTTTCTATATTATACAAAATGATAATCTTGAAAACAAGTAAGAATGATTTGGATTTCCTTACACACAACACTAAATTTCTTCAAAATAAAATTTTATTATATTAATTATTTAAATGATATAGTTATAGAATATTCATTAAAAATAGTAATATGAATATTAATAAATAATTTTAAAATATTATTTATAATGGTTTTATATAAATAAATCATATTGATAATAAGAAATATAAGTTTTAGTGATTCCATTATATGTTTGAAATTACAATTTTCTTAAAAGAAAATCTTTTTATTCCATTTTGTGAATAAAAATAAAATTAATTTTAGTAACTTTTAAAAATATAATTTTATAAAAAAATTATTCTTTAATTAATATTTTTAATATTATCATAGGGTGATTTTTTGGGATTTCTTTGAAAAAAAAATCATTTTTATACTAATAGTAAAAAATATTGAATTTTAATTCAAAACTGATTTTTTCTCTAATTTATTTATATTGATAAATTGTATATTATTTCATTAAAATTTAATTAGTTAAATTTTTCACACATTAATTTAATTTAGTTCACTAGAAAAAATTTTACAATTAAATTGAATATTAAAACATAGACTATTTTTACTAGTTTTTGCTTAATAAAACACATCATCGAGATATGTTTGCAGAATTAATTTTAAATTAATTTCTAATACTTATGTGGTTAAAATAATAAAAAATAGATTTTATATTTTAAATCATAAAAATTAATAAGTTATAATATGTTCAATTTATTTTTAGGCAATAAATATTAGTGAAAGTGATTAAAACTAATTACATCGATTACAATAAAAATTAGCATAACAAAGGTCTAAACATTAATCTTAAGGCCCAAATGAGCTAGATAAATGTACACAATAAAATTTATTTTCATATTTAAAACTTATTATACCTTTTATCTATTTTTCAAAATTATTGGAGAAATTTTAAATGGTAAAATCCTAGATGGAACTCCCTTTTATGAACATTACAACAATGACACTTCTCCTCCACTATTACAAGGCACTCACCCCTCCCTATTATGTACACCTATCAAGCCATTTGGATAACAGAAAGTCAACCCAAATACCACCAAAAAATATATAACATCATTTTATGGGCTTTACTTTTGGTATAAATCCATCCAATAAATCACTTTGGGACAAACCAAAAGCAGTTACCCAAATAAGAGGTAACATCATTCCTCATGATATTTTGTTTTATTTTTATTATCCATCCACTAAAAACTTATTATTACATTATTAAATAATAAAAAAAGTATCCTTAAAATACTGAGATTTTTTATTGACCTACACTTACAAACACATCCATCTAATGGGAAACAAACTTACCATTCTCGTGTATGGTGTACTACCACCTCATGAAACGATGTTGTTTGTTTTTACAGTACCACCTCTCAGGGTTAGGAATTATGATAAAAAAAATATTTTATTATGATATATATTATACTTAGGATTTATTTATTCCTTTTTAATTATTTTACAATACATACCTTCATGTTTTCCATTTTTTGTAAATATGGTAATATTAGTTTTGGGAAGTATTGTTTACCACCTCCTCAAAGCGATGTGATTCATTCAAAATTTAAATGGAATGTATTAAGAATGACTATAGTTAAATTATATAATATTTATGAAATAATAATTATAATTTAATAATATTATATATATTTGTGTATACATATTTTTCATTTGCTTTAGTTTTTTGATATGATAATAAAATGGAAAACAATATTCATGCATACACATAATGAACCGTCTCTATGAATGGTGTATTCTATTTCATATTTATGAATTTTATGAATTATTATAAATAAATATATACTGAATACATAGGATATTTATACCATGTATAAAATTATATAAATAAGTAAATGATGATCTAAGTATGAGGATCAATAATTTTAAACAAAACATATATGAAAAACAAAGCAGATATTCCCCAAAACGTAACATTAACATAGATTTGTTAATAAATGGGTAATATAAAGTCATAAAAAATAAAATATAGTATTATATATAATAATATTGTTCCTTGGTATATTTATAATAAAATTATATTTATTATACAGGATGTTTTAACGTGTATGCAGAATGTCAATACTTAAGGTAAGGGTTTTCTCAACTCACTTTTTATATCCATTAGATACATGTCATTTTCACTATTCATTTAATTTTTTCATCTATATATTTATAATTAATGTCATATATGATACATATAAATTAATTTATGTGTATTTTCATATCTATTTTATTATATCTCTTTCATGGGGTTTACGGTTTAAATATTACTAAATCAGTAAATTAATTTTGTCTAATTTTCCTTTATTGAGATACATTCCATGTTTTTCACCTATATATTTATATAAGGTGTATATACTACCATTTGAAATCTTATATTATGAATATACTACTTCTAATAATATTTAATGATTAATTTAATGTTATTATGTCTGGGTAATTATGGTTCAAAGCTACCAAAGTGGTAACAGTTTATTATTACAATCCCATAGATTATCAGGATTGTTTATGATTACACTTACATTGAGTAAATATTATGATCCATATCTCGATAAATCTCAAAAATATTAATCTCATTTTTTAATTCATGTTATATTCAAGTTATGGTACCATGTTTTCACTTTTTTGGCACTTAAGATAATTTTGAAAATATTTTTATGAAAATAAGACATTATTTCTCCTTTTAGTAGGCAATATGTGTTCTTAAAAAACGTTTTTTTAAAAAAAAAATTCAAAAATTTCTCACTGTTATCATATTTGTTATGGGAAATATTTTCCCATTTTTCACCTTTTTAATAAAAAATGATTTTTAATGGAACCACCTTGTCATTTTTTGATAAAAAAATTTCTAATCATTTTATAGTAAAAAATTAATGTTCGACTTATAACGATTTACCAGCTATCCTGACAGTCATTTAATTGAAGAATCTGTTGAATGATTACAAGTTTAGTTTTAAATAAAATTTATTTCCTAATATTTTAGAAATTTTCTTATTTTAAAATGGTGTTAAAAGAAAGAGTATTTAAAAAAATATGTTTAAAAACTGTTTTAAATGAATTTCAAGGCTTGCATTATTTGTTTTCAAAATATTATTTTCAATGAAAATAATTTTAATGATTTCAATATTTCATTATATGTTTTCAAATCTATATTAAAGGAAAATGGGTTTCAAAATTCTTTATATTTTAAAAAGTGGTTTCCAAAATGAAAAAAAAAGATTTCCACAAGAAATGTTTTAAATGAAATTATAAAACATTCTTTACAAGAAAATGATTTTTGAAACTATTTTACAAAAATTACTTTCAAATAAAGTATATTATCCTTATGAAATGGTTCTTATTATATTTAAAAATCTGTCTTGATCTAATATTACATACTTTGTTATAGTTTATGATTTAATGGGGATATAATCCAAGAATACCATTCGCATTATTTCATGAATGGTAATGGTTTGATCGAATGATGTTTACTATACATATTTCTCTTCTACATATTATATGGTTTTGAAAACCATTTCTTTTCCCAGGTTATGAATTGATGAAATGATTATGAGACCTATCTATCTTCTATAGTGAATGAAATTATAAAATGTAGATGATACCCATTTCATTTGGTGGGTTATGATATAATGTCTATGAAACCCATCTCTTTTTCTGGGTCATGATATGATTCATGTTTTATGATTTTTTAGGTGATTGGTGAGACCTATATATTTTTCCAATTAATTGGATAATGATTTATATATCATGAGATAATGATGGAAATAAAGTTAACATACATGATCTAAAATTGGAAACAGGTGTGTCCTGATAAAAAATGGTAAACATGTTTGTTTTAATCCACAATGAGAAGAAGGTTTGTCCTAATACACTATAGTAAATAGGTGTGTCCTAATATAATATATGAAATGAGTTTTTCCTAATCCAAAAAAAAGATAAATATGTGTGTCCAGATCCAATATTTTTGTGGTCAAGGTAGACAACTTTGACAAATGAATTTCCATCTA
Organism: Viscum album; assembly: GCA_963277665.1. Taxonomy (NCBI): domain Eukaryota; kingdom Viridiplantae; phylum Streptophyta; class Magnoliopsida; order Santalales; family Viscaceae; genus Viscum; species Viscum album. Next base: position 1,087,010,386 of record OY728130.1, on the reverse strand, counting down.
TAGCCATAATGGTTCCACACTTATAGGAAAGGATTTTTTAGTTTATGATTGATTTATAATGATTTATCACCCATATGATTAATTTTATGGAATTACAATCTTTATTCCATAAATCGTGATAATGATCTTTGATATACAATGTATGATATTCTATTTTCAGGATCATGTTCTCATACCCTTATTCTAAAGATATGCTAACATATCCCCCTTGATTACCCTTACAGAGTATTTAAGCCCACTCCTTTTTATGTTTTCTTTCCCCATGTTATAAAGAAAGGTTTTAAAAAGAATTACTAAATGGGAATATAAGTAATGGAGATCATGAAGATCCTTCACAAGGTTAGAAGATTATGTTTCTAGGTTTCCAAAGACACTAAACTATTATGGTCCTCTAGCATGTATTTTTGTAATATGATTAATTTTCAGGGAAACAATTTAATATCCATGTATGATTACCCTAGGTTTCAATAGTTGATTTTAAAGTAATGGTTTATTTAACCTTTGGAAAAATAGAATAAAAATGATTAGTGAGGTCCCTAGGGATATTTCTATGAATGTGTATAAGGATATCTCTAAGGATAAGCCTAAGGTGTTATAAATTAAAGGATTGTATGTTATTATTTATAAATTGTATAATTCATTTTTCAAGATTATGTGGTTGTATTGTAGGATAAGTGATGATCACACTATTCTTTCCAGTTTTAGTCATTGGTTTTAAGTTGAAGGAACAATGCTAATGCTGAATGTAATGATAAATATGATGAGTGTGATCCTAAGAAACCAAATTATATAGGATCTAGAAAAAAATATTATTGATATTATCTAAAAAAATCCCCTAGATTTGTTTTATATTGAACATATAAATGAGAAATGGATTCAACAAAATTATGTGGATTCATTCAATGGGAAACATCTAATCTCTTATAGTGGTTCGACCGATCCACTAGTCATTGATAAATGGATCAGTACTATTGAAAAGATATTTTATATTATTCAATTCTTAGAACATGGGGATGTCATTAGGAATCTTATTAGATGGAAGATAAAGTAGATCTATATTTTAATTTTATAAATGATATGAGGGAAAAATTATTAATTGAATCTATAAAATTGGATGAGTTTAAGGGGACATTTTTATGTAAGTACTTCCCTCATATTCTATGGACAAATATGGAGAATTAATTCCTTGAGTTAAAGTAAAAGGATGATTAACCTATTGGTACCTATGAATCTAATTTTATATGTCTTTAAATGTATGCATCTAGATTAATAATTATATTTCAATGAAAAATTGATATATTATTTGGTGTTATGAAACCTAATCATTGAATGACCTTTTCTATAAGACACTCTAGTAGTCATGAATAATTTGTTTGATGTGAATTTAAGGTATAAATATAAATTGGATATTGAAACTATTCCTCTAGTTTATATAAAAAAGTTTTATTGAGTCTCATGAAAACTAAAAAGGTGGAATGAAATTATATACATTGGTGTGCCAGGAATGTGGGGAGAAGTATCAAAGGAATTTCTTAAGTGGAATTGGTAGGTCCTTTAAAGGTAAAAAGGAATGTTATAAAATCCATGAATTCAAAAATATGACTAATGGGATGGTTAATCTAATGGGAGAGAAGATAATTCTAACTAATGTACCACCCAATATCCAGTGATTCAATTTCAAGTATTTTGGGAATTATGCAAATCAATTCCCTAATCAATGCACTAATATGGATGATTGGCCACAACAATATCCAAGGAAAAAGGACATAGGTAAGTATTATTTAATCAAAATGGATGAAGTTCATCTGTATAATTAGGTCACACTTATCCTCCCCCCTTAGTTGGGAATTTCATGTTCAATTTTGTATGAAAAATCCCTAGGAAAATAAAATTGTTCATCCTTTAATGAAGTTTCATATAATTATCCCCCACTAAATGGATTTTATAACAATAAAATCACATTTAATATTATATTGCTGTAATGATAAATCCATGATTCCAACAAAAATGTTTTTGTATAAGATAAGAGCTTTTTTAAGGAATAAAGGATGAATTATAATTTGGAAGGGTTAAAATTCTAAACATTTATGGAATTATTTGTGTAAAATATAGGATGATGATTAATAAATTAAAGTATTATCATACCGTATGGGAATTATTCATATTTGATAACTTCTAATAACTTTTTTGTGGTGATAATGAAATACTGAATGACCTATCATTATATTTATCGATCTTATTATCTCTTAATGCTTAATATTTAAACATTCACATTCATTTCTTGGAATAAGACATGATGTGGAAGTTGATCAAAGCACAAGAAAGGGTAAGGATGTCCTGAAATATTGTAAGTATATCGTTTCATGAAAATTATTCAACTTTAGAAAACAATGGTCATAAAATTAAAAAAATTCAAGTTATCATTATTTTAATGATATCAATGACCTTTTAAAGCCACTTTTGGGTAATTTAATTGTGATTGTTAACATTTTCACAACCATGTTCTCTATCACTCTCCATTATAACAGGATAATCTGATTTCCCTTCAACGTCCTTTTTTTTCACTTTCAACCTATGTTTTCTTATGTGTAATCCTAGTTATGTGTTATATTTGGTAATCTTTATGGTTTAAGATTTTATTTTTAATGGATTTTTTAGTAATCATTTCAAACATGAAGGTTTATATGAAATAAACCTTCAAGTATTAATCCATTGATATCCTAGAAAAATTTTGAGGGTGAAATTACTTTTAATGGATGTAGAATGTAACACCCCACATTTTTATGACCTATTTTAGAATAAATTAATTTTTCTTTGATGTATTATGTTTAGAAAAACAAAAATTTATGTTTTCATTATACGATACACCATGATAATCACTCACTATAAACAACACTGATTGGGCTTGTGTTACATGGAAGATTGTGTTTCTATGAAACAACAATTTATTATATTTATTATTTAAATGAGAAATATATAACATAGGCGCTAAAATATATTAATATAAGTAATAATAACTAATTTCAAATATTCTTTTTAGTGTTTTTATATAAATAAATCGTATTGATAATAAGACATATAATTTTTATTAAAATCATTATATGTTTGAAAATACTGATTTCATAAAACTCCTTTTTATGAACTTCTGTAAGCAATAGTAAAATTAATTTTAGAAATATTAATAAATTTAATATTATAAAATAAAATTTTAATTTTAATTCGTAATATAAATATTATCTTAGAGTGAATTGTTTAGATTATTTTAAAAATATCATTTTTTGATGAATTTTTAAGAATAATAAATTTTAATTCATGACTATTTCATCTAATATAATTTTTATGTTAAAATATATTTTTGTTTGGTTTTAACAATTAAATATATTAATTTTAAGCCATTTAATCCAATCTAGGTCAATGGGTTCAATTTCACATTTAAATTGGATATAAAAATATCCCAAAGTTTTAAACATTTTTGCTTAGAAAACCTACTATCGTGACACATCTGTGGAATTATTTTTAAATAAATTTTATCCAATTATTTTATTTTAATATAGAATAATTGATCCCATATTTGGAATAAGAACAGTTTCTAATTTCTAATAAGGTCAATTTTTTTTTGAAAAAAAATATTACTGATATGGATTAAAATTATTTACAACAACTAAGAGAAAAATTAGCTTAAGAGTGGAATAAACCTTAAGCATAATGCCTGAATGACCTATAAACTTGTAAAAAAGTAATTGTGTGTTATTATTTTGACTTTATACTCCATTGGTATGGTTTTTACCATTATCGAAGCAACATTAAGGGGGGGGGGGATGGGAGAAATTCCCTTTCCCAAAATATTCAAGAATACCCCCTCCCACACTATAAAAATGCACTCACCCCTAATAATTATTTTCACCAATAAATCCCTCTTTATTAACCACAATTTTCAATAATAACCTCCAAAAATTCCAAAAATTCATTTAGAAACCTCAAATTGTTCATTAATCTATCCAAGTATTCTCTTTGGTGCAAACCAAAAGTAGTTATCTGAAGAATCAGAAACATCCTTCCTCAAACTCCTCTGATTTATTTTCATTCTCCAACCCTAAAATATTATTATTACATTATTATATAATAAACTATAATTAAAAAATATATTTATATTTTTTGTTCTATGTTATAAACCTACACCTATGCACACACCCATACAATGGGTAACAAACATATCGTTCTTGATATGGAAAACTACGGCCTCATGAAACCATGTTGTTCATTTTTTAACTTTACCACCTCTCATTGTTGGGAATTATAATGGAAAATATATTTTTATATGATATATATTGTATTTATTATTTACTTATTCATTTGTAATTATTATATAGCACATACCTTCATTTTTTCTATAATTTCTTAATATGATAATTTCATTTGGGGAAGTGTGTACTACCACCTCTTCAAATCAATGTGATTCACTGACACATTGCATGGAATTTATTAAGGATGTGTTTAGTGAAATTATATGATATATATTCCATACTAATTTTACTGGAATTATAATATATATATATTCCATTTACTTACTTTCTTTCAATATTAGAATAAAATGGAAAAAATGTTCTTGCGTACGTACGACTTACCATCTCCATGAACAGGGTATTTTATTTCATATTATAATATTTTATAGATTATTATAAATATATATACTGAATATATATTATATTTATATCATGTTTCAGATTCTTTAAATAATTAAATCATTGTCTAAATAATAGGATCAAGAATAACAATCCAAAATATATATGATATGTATGAAATTAACAATCCTATATTAATTCATGATATAATCACGTAATGGTATAATTTTTTATTTCATTTTAACATATGATAAGTATGAAAATATTTTTATGAAAATTTTACTTTATTTCCCCTTTCAGTCGGAAATATTGGTTCTTTCAAAACCTTGTTTTTTAAAGTTATTCCACAAATGTCTTAATATTATCTTTTTATTTTTTAAATAAAGTTTTACCCATGTTTTACCTTTTTAATAAAAAATTGTTTTAAAAGGAAAATAGTTATATTTTTTCAATCAAGGACCTTTTATAAACTTTTTACAGTGAAAAAGGATTGTTTGGTATATATATATTTACCTGTCATCATAATAGTAATTTTCATGAATGATACTTTTTGTGTTTATAAGGTTATTTTTAAAGAATATTTTTTTACTAATATTCAAGTTTTTTATTTTAGAAATGGTTTTCAAATAATTTTTTTTTCAAAAAGTTATTTGTTTAAAAATTCTTTTTTATGTTTTTTAAAGACTACTTTCTATGTTTTCAAAAGGTTGTTTTCAGAAAATAATTTTTTTGATTTTAATATTTCATTATTCGTTTTATAATATATTTTAATCAAAAAAGGTTTTCAAAATTATTTATATTTTAAAAATATTTTTTCCAAGTGGGAAATATATTTTCTTCAAGAAATGTTTTAAATGTAATTGTAATGAATTATTTATAAGAAAAGGATTTTTGAAATAATTTTATGAAAATTATTTTCAATAATAGGATATATTTCCTTAAGAATTGTTTCATGTGATCTTTCAAAATCCTTCTCCATATAAGATGATATACTTTACTATAGTTTATTATTTATTGGGGATATGATCCTAGAATACCATTCATATTCTTTCTTAAAGGGTTATGTTTTGATAGAATTATTTTTATGACACCCATGTGTCATATAATTTTAAACCCACTTCTTTTCATGGATTATTCATTGATGAAATAACTATGAGACCTATCCCCTTTCCATATTTAATAATATTATGAAATGTGTATAATACAAATATCATTTCATGGGTTATGATATAATGTTTTTGAAGCCCATCTCATTTTAGGGGTCATGATATGATTCACGTTTTATGATTTTATTATGTGACTGGTGGGAACTATTTCTCCCTCCAATTAATTCAGCAACGATTTATATATCATGAGATAATAATGGGAATAAAGTTTATCGGATTGATCCAAAATGTTGAATAGGTTTATCTTGATCCAATATAGAAATCAGGTGTGTCCTAATCCACTATAGAATGCAATTGTTTCCTAGTACAAATGGAAAATAGGTGTGTGTTGATCCAATTTTTGGATTGTCATGGTATTTAACATTGACACATGAAATATTTTTCAACAGCTATAATGGTGATACACTTATATAACATGAGATTATAGTTACAGATTGATTTATAAAAATTTATCACCCTTATTATTCATGTCTTATGAACTTCCAATATTTATGACATGACTCTTTATTATGATCTTTGATATATAGGATATGGTCTTGTAATTGTAAAATAAGGTTCTCGTACCCTTATTCTCATGTTATGCATATATATCACCCTTTTTTACCACTACTAAGAATATGTTCTGACACCTATTTATATTTACATTACCTAAGTCAAAATAAAAGGTTTTAAGTATATGTAATAAAGGGAAAGATGTTTAATGGAGATGTTGACGATCTTTCACCATGTGAAAATATTAATCTTCCATGATTAATAAGACACTATAATATTTCAGTCCTCAGGCATGTATTTTTTTTATGTGATGAATATTCATCTAAAACGATCTAATATCCATGTATTCTAAGCCAAAGTCATTATGAGGTATCTGAAGCACTACTGTCCATTTAGGAAGTGGATGTGGTTATGGATGAGGTATCCAAGGTTCAAAGGTATAGCACCCTAAATAAGGACCTGTCTAGGGTATTTAAGATGTATATTGGGGCTATAGATATGGCCATGTCCTTGTAGTGTATCCTATTTTTAAGTATCGTGGCACCAAGACATCAACAGTTCGAGGTATTGTTCTTGTATCTTCTAATTGTTTCACTTATTCGACACTAGTGTTTCACATTCATTCATATTTTTTTTGAAATTTTGGAAATTATTGGACTCTAATTTCGATACTTTTGTGGGGTGATGACCCTTAACAATCTGTTAGGTATATGTTTATAGAGAATATTCCAGTGTATGAGGTTCTATTTGATATATGCGGCCATTGTTTTTTATAAAACATCTTCATCATTGAGATTTCTGGTTTTGACATTTTTTGTGTGAAGGACTGGTCAGTTCATTACCATTAATATGTGGATTTTTATTGCTAGAGGGTATCCTTTACATCAATATAGGTCAACAATTATATACTTATGGGTGAATGGGATGGTTAGGTGAGACGATATGGACTTCAGTATCAAGGACTGAGTGGAATGAAATTCTATACTGTAAATTGTTTTCTAGATGATTAGTAAATATGTTAATAGGATTTCTCTATGGTAACTAAACAATTTAGAGAAATATATCAGGATGAATTTTTTGTACTACCTCCTATAACAGATGTAGAGTTTTCAATCGATCTAGTTCTAGGAGATACACCATTATCCATTCCACATTACATGATGGCTACTACTGAGTCATAGGAACTTATGATAAATCTATAGTATTTATAGGCTAAGGGTTTTATATTAACCAACACATCACCATGGGGTTTACCTATCATTTTCCCCAAGAAGGAATATGGTAACCTCGGACATTGCGTACATTATCATCGGATCGACTAAATTACCATTAAGAACTAGTATACACACCCTTATATTTATGACCTCTTAGACTAGCTCTAAAGAGAACGAGTTTTCTCTAAGATCAATTTGTGGTTAGGTGACCATCAGGTATGAGTATGACCTTCAAGAATACCATACATGAATTTCAAAACATAGTATGGTTTATATTGATATCTAGTCATGTCGTTTAGTCTCAATAATGTCTTTGAAATCTTTATTGCCTTGATGAAACAATTTTTTCAACTTGTATCACTATTCAATTGTAGTTTTATTCATGGAATATATCATAGTGTATTTATATATATGAAACTACCATTTCGAAAACCATTATATCTTATTAAATACACTTTTAGGAACCAAATATATGTTAACATCACTAAATTACACTTCTATATTAAAAAATGTTAACTTTTTGGGTTACATTATCTCAAAGAATGAAGTATTAGTTGAGCCAAATATGGTGAGAGCTATTTTTTATTAGAATAATTTAAATCTCGGCTGAGTGTCGCCTATCGACCATTCAAGGTTCTGATGCTCTGCTATTGTGTATAGCAGCACTTGGGTTGAATCCTCAGCGATGATACTTTTTAATAGTCGAATGTTTTTAGTTGATTGTATTTAGATAGGGGGGTTTTATGATCTTAGAAGAAATGATTGATTTATTAATATTGATTTAAAAATTTGATAAATATTTGGGTGAGTTCATTATTAGGTAGTTAATCTTTTGATATCCTTGAGCTTTTCTTTATATTGCGTTAAATTAACACCCTTGTCACTAGTTCATGTTGATTGAAATTACCAAGTGTTAAGGATTTAATCCAAGCCTTAACTTAATTTAGAGTTCCAATATTAATCATATATTTTTTATGGTAGTGTATTTAAGGTTCCAATAATCCATGTAAATCCCTCATTTAATAAAACATTTCATTAATCATTGACATGTTAAGTCCAACAAACACAATGTTAATTCAATGAATACTCATCGAGAAAAATATCTCAATTGCTTAACATACCTAAATTAAAAATCAACCCAATGAGTGATTTATTCATCCATTTAAATAATTAGTAATCTGGTTATAATGATTATGATGATAAATTAAGAATAAATTAAAAATAAAGGGATAAGAAAAGAGTGGTGCGTCGAACACACACACAAACGATGAAGGGAATTAAATAATGACATTAGATTTAATGAGAAACCAAAAGAAGGAAAGAGGATTAAACTATATTTAAACTATTTTAAGACCATTAATATTATTTAACAAAAGGTGTATGATAATAATAGATGAATATGAAGAAATTTTCATTAAAATAGAATTACAATAACAAAGACTTCCAAGATTACAATAAAGAAGAACAAAAAAGTTAATGAAAACAAAGAGAGGAGGAAAGGTCTCTGAAGTAAAAAATTCAATATAGAGGGTCCTCCTAAGACATTGAAGGAATTTTTTCATGCCAATATATTTTCCTCTCTTTGTAAATGCCAACCATTTTGAAAGAAGAGGATATAATGTATTTATAGCCCAATGTGGTGGACTGTTTTCATTCCAAAAATAACCCTCCTCTAGGCTCGACTATTTGGACACCTAGATAGCTTAATATCGAGATATCTCCTTCTTCAAAGTTGTAGATAATAATTTTTCCGTCTACTCTAAATATTCATAGGCATTTGGACTTATTGAGAAAATGTTGTGGTGGTTTTAGTATAAAATTATAAACTATCAATTTCTATCCATGCTTTTTTGATGGCCAAAATGGGAATGGATTTCTTAATATGAATATGACTTCAAATCCAAATGATTTACTTAAAAAATGTGGTCTCCTATATATCATCTTTCACACTGAAAAATTTCAACTTGATTTGATGAATAGATCATGAGTAATGTCATGAATAGTGTTCATATTTTAATTCCTGGCAAGAATGGTGGGATTGAATTAAAATAATCAGTTGGGCCCCTTGGTCTGGTTGTTAGACCTTAAAATTTCTATCCATGATTCCTCTAGATTAGAAAGAACATATGGTGTAGTTTCATAAAATTTTGGCTTCGATATTTATACCAGTATCTCAATAATCTTGGTTGTTTCAGTTTCATCACAGATTCATTGGGCCTTCTTGTGAGGACCATATGACACTTCAAATGAATGAATTGGCCACATATTCCTTCTAATGATATGTTTAAAATTGAGAGGGGAATCATAAAGAATAGTAAACATACTTTTAGGATAATTAGGGAGAGAGTTAAAAATAAAATAGTAAACTGACTAAATTGGACTACTTCTAAAAAATCTTAAAAATTATATTTACTATTAAAACATTAATATCTCACACATATTATGCACATTTTATATAAAATAATTAAATGGAGTTTATAATAAGTCAAGAAAATATTAATAACCCCAAATCCCCCACAATTACTATTTTGTATGTCCTCGTGTACAATAAATATAAAACCATGAAAAAATCATTTTCACTCACCAATAAATATTAAACATTTATTTCCCCCAATTAGGGGAGTTTTAGGCAATTTTTCCCATCTATATTGAATTTCACCACAAGTTTTTATAGAAAAAATGTTCCAAAAACAATTCATTTTTTCATGTTCATATTTACAAATGGAAAATGTGGGCACTCAGAACTCACTTCTCTCAAGATTATAAAATTCTTTTAGGGAGGTTCACTCTTTCCCCAACCAAAAGTGGAAATATTATAGTTTGAAAGAGGTCTCAGCTTCCATTACCTATCCTAATGTTCTCAAAAATCAATAGGTCCTTTTAGTGGGTTTTATATGTCTATGGGATGGTAGGAAGATGACATCCAAAAGATAGGAGGGGGGGGGGGTAAACACAAACATGGAAAAAGAAATGCACATTTTTTTAAATGAAACAAGGAAGGAAATGAAAAGACATATTTAAAGGAGAATCATCGTGTAAATAAATACACAAAATAGGAATAAAAATTTAAGGGGATAAGAAGTTAAATTATTTTAAAAACACAAAACATCTCCCAATTTCATTAGTGTACCATTTTTTCTTTTCTTTTCTTATTTTTTTTTCATTTTTTGAAATTTGAACTTGAAAAAGATCTCACACCAATAACCCAACCCATGATTGATCTCCTCACGACAGTAATTTAATAGTTATAACAAGATCAAAGGTTGAGGAAGTGTGATTTTTGACCAGCCCAAGACACAACCTATTTTTTATTTTTTTTATTTTTTATTTTTTATTTTTTTTATTTTTTTTATTTTTTTCATACACTTATCAATATAGTTTAAAAAATTACATAAACTAAAGTACATTACATTCCCCAAAACACACTGAATGATAATCTCTCCCTAATATTAAAATGGATTCTTTCCCCCAATCATATGATAACTCGTTTAAAATAAATAAAAGGGCACCGAAGATATGAAATACATTCCCCCCCACACACATAAATTTCAATATATAAGGGAATGTACATCCATGTAGATATTTGGTGGGATAAGGTATTGGTATTGTAATGTGGATATCAAAGAAAAGGTTTTCATAGGCTTGGATGGGATTTTAGAATGAGGATTAATGTATGGTTAATGGAAGGCTATTTGGCTCTTATCATTCACAGGTGGTTCACAAAATGCCTCTATCATATTAATGCACACTAATGTATGAAATTCATCTCGAAGGTCAACAAACTCAAGAAAAAACAATGGGGGTGAAAACACACATTTAGAAAAGATGGCCATAGGTGGCCTTGTCATAAAACAAATTGTTCCTCACAGGTGGGGAAAATAATTTTCCAAATAAAAAATTTAGCATTCAAAATTTCTTGGGATTGACACAATATTCTTTATCCAATTTTATGATGAAAATACAAAATTTTTTAGTTGAATAATGTCTATTGACTCCCCAAAATAGTTGGAAAAGTTTTGAAAATTGAAAGGTGAGTATGCATGACTCTTGATTTTTGATATTTGTTTATGATTTTATTTTGTTTTTTTTTAGTTTTTAGGGTTTTTTTGTTTTTAATAAAGACACACCCACATAAAAGAGAAAGAGTAAATAAAAAAGTATAATGATGAAAGTGTTAAAAAACAAAATGAGAATGAGGGAGGAAGAAGGAGAAAGAGGGAGAGAGATAGAGAGATTGAGAATAGGTGTTAAATTAAAAGAGGTGCCCCTGGTTTAAATTTGGTGGGTTTCCATATCCATCCAGTAGTGGGTCAGCTATAGAAGTTGGGGATACGATGGAAGTAGATTTGGTCCCGGGATTGTGTGTCCTATAATGGTAATGCTTTAACCGATGTCTATTTACTATGAATGACCTTTTTAATGATGGTTCTTGGACTTGCACTACACCAAATGGTAAACATTAGTCATAACAAAAGGACCTTCCCAGTGAGAATTAAGCTTACCTGGGTGCAGTTAGAATTATGAATTGAAGAGCATTACCTTTAAACCATCATTAAATACCTTTCTTAGGATGTGATTATCATGGAGTTCCTTGAATGTTTCTTTGTAAAGATTGGAATTCTCGTAAGAAACAAGTCGAAGCTCCTCCAGTTCATCTAATTGCAACAATCATTCTTTTCCCGATTTTTCACAATCAAAATTAAAGGTTTTCACAGCCCAGAATGACTTAAGTTGGATTTAAACTGGTAAATAATATTCTTTACCAAAAACTATCCTAAAAGGAGACATCCTAATGGGTGTTTTATTGGTACTTCGATAAGACCAAAGTGCTTCACCAAGTCTTTCAGGACAGTCTTTTATGGTGGGTTTTACAATTCTTTCAAGCACTCTTTTCACTTCTCTATTAGAAAGATAGACAAAACCATTTGTTTGGTGGTAATATTCAGTTGATGTTTTATGTACAACACCATTATTTTTCAAAATATATTCCATGGATTTATTAAAAAAATGGGTTCTTAAGTCACATATCAAGTCATGTGGTGTACCAAATCAGTAGAATATGTGAATCTTTAAGAACTCACTAATTGTATGTGAATCATCCTTTCTAGTGGGTTTGGCCTCAACCCACCTAGAATCATAATAAACCAAAAGAAGAATGTATGGGAATCAATTATAAGGGGGAATGGTCCCATGAAATTGATGATCCAAACATCGAAGATATCACAGAAAATTAAAGGATTTTGGGTCATTTCATTTCTCTTTGAAATTGTTCCCAACTTTTGGAAGGTGGGACATGATTGAAAAAAATCTGGTGAGTCATTGAAGAGTGATGTATAGAAGAATCCATAGTCTAGGACCTTTCGGGAGGTACTTTGTGGCCCAAAGTGGCCACTACCGGGATGTGAGTGACATAATTTTAAGATGGAGGAATGTTTAACGTCATCAACACATCTCTTAATGACCTTTTGGCCCAGTTTTTCAATACTTATTTTCTTCTTAAAATAGTATTTTTAAAAACATATCAATGTCATTTTTTGTTCTTTTGAAAAATTTTAAAAAAATACACTAGAAACAAAGTAGTTTATAATTGGGACATACCATGGTAACTTTGGAGTGAGAGATGAATAGTTCTCAGTGTGGAATTCAGGAATAATGATTTCTGAATGATAAGAATTAGAAATTCTACTCAGGTGATTAGCCACATGGTTTTTTTCCTGGTCTTTCATTGATTTCAAGGTCAAACTATTGGAGCATTAGGATACATATTATTAGCCTTGGTTTGGAATCTCATTTCTTGAGTAAGAACTTCATAGCAGAATGTTCTCTGAAGATGATGATTTTCACACTTAAGAGATAGGGATGGAATATATCTAAGGCAAATACAAAATCTAAAAGTTCCTTTTCAGTCATAGTGTAGTGATATTGAGTTTAATCCAAATTTTTTGAGGCATAATAGGTGACATGAAGAATTGTTTCTCTTATTTGACACAGAATATCCCCAAAACCTCTATCATAAGCATCACATATCAACTCAAAGTGTAAGGACGAATCTGGGGGTTGTATTATCGGGGCAGATGTGAGAGCAATTTTGAGTTCAACGAAAGATCTCTTATTAACCACATCAAAATTGAATGTGACATCATTTTGGAGAAACCGAGTGAGTGGGAGATAAATCTAACAAAATTTATTTATGAATCTCCAATAGAAACAGGTATGACCATGGAATGAATAGATGTATTGAATGATTCTATTAAGTCTATCCCACCATTATGTTCGAGAAATGATATCAGAACTATAAAATTTAATATTCTCCTTATCTATGCTTCGATTCGAGCTAAGGTTTTTTAGTTTGAAATATGAGATATAGAAGGCCAACATTGGTGAAGAAATCTTTCAGATTTGAAGGAATTTTCCAGTTTCAAAACCCATTCACATTTCATCCTTCAAAAAAGTGTTGATTAAAGTGGAATGGTGAAAACCTTTTAGTAAAAAAGGCATATCATTTGCTCCAAAAATCCAATGGCCACCACATTTGGAGGGAGGATAGTAAAAATCAATATATAAAACATGGTAGAAGATATTATCTGTAGATTTGGATATCTGGATAGCCAAATTGGTGATGAAAGTGGAGGGGAATATTTGGAATGCAAATAGTCCACCTCCTTTGGCTATAAATACAAATCCATCTTCTCCATGCCTGAGGTTGGCATTTAAAAAAAGAGAATCATACATTAGAATTACCAAAGACTTTCCAAAGTCTAGGAAAAACCTTCCATACTCATGTTTTTACTTGATATTCCCTTCCATCTCTCTTTGTTTTCGTTTAAATTTGTGGTCTTCTTTGTTGTAATCTTGTATGTCTTTGTTTTTCTAATTCCATTATAATGCAACTTTCTTCTTATTCATCTATTATTGTCATCCACCTTCTGTTAAATAATATTAATGGTCTTAAAATAGTTTAAATATAGTTGAATCATCTTCCCTTATTTTTCTTTCTCATTTAATCTAAAGTCGTTATTTTATTCCCTTTATCGTTTGCGTGTGTATTCGACGCACCACTCTTTTCTTATCCCTTTATTTTTGTTATCTTCGTAATTTATCATCATAAACATTATAACCATATTAATAATCATTTAAATGGATGAGTAAATATCTCATTGGGGTGAGTTATAATTTATGGATGTTAAGTGATTGAGGGATTTTTTTATTAGTATTCTTTTAATAAATATTGTGTATGTTTGACAAAACAATTCATTCATCCATGACATGTTAAGTCCAACATACACAATATTTATTCAAATATTAATAATCAAGAAAAAGATCTCAATCACTTAACATACCTAAATTATAACTCACTCCAATGATATATTTAATCATCCATTTAAATGATTAGTAATATGATTATAAATATTACGATGATAAATTAAGAATATAAGATAAAGAAAGCGATAAGAAAAGAGTGGTGTGTTGAACACACACACAAACGATAAAGGAAATTACATACAAACTTTTGATTGAATAAGAAAGAAAAATAATGGAAGGGTATTAAACTATTTTTAAACTATTTTAGGGACATTAATATTTTTTAATAGAAGGTGTATGGGAATAATATACCAAGAAGAATAAACTTTCATTATAATAGAATTACAAAAACAAAGACATACAAGACTACAATAAATAAGAACCTAATAGTAAATGAAAACAAAGAGAGAAAGAAGGGTATATCAACAAAAACATTGAGTATATAAAGTCCTTCCATGAATTTTTTAGGGCTTTGGTTCTGCTAATGTATGCTCCTCTTTTCTGAAATATTAACCTCATGCATGGAGAAGATGTGGTTGTATTTACTGCCCATGGAACTGGACTGTTTGCATTACAAATCTACTCCTCCACATTCATCGGAAATTTGGACATCCAGAAAACCGAATCTCAAGATAATATCTTCTTCCATGTTGTATATATTGAGGATTACTATCCTCCCTCAAAATGTGTCGGGCATTGGACTTTCGGAGCCAAAGATATGGAAATTCTTCTAAACATTTTTCACCTGTCCATTTGTATCAACATGTTTTCAAATACTGAAATGTGAATGTGTTTTGGAATATAAAAATTCCTTCAAATATGAATACATTATTCACCAAATTCAGTTTCCTACATCTCTTCGTTCACACTGCAAAAGAACAGCTTGAATTGATATTTAGATAAGGAGAAGAGGCAATTGTAGTGTTCTAATTTCATTTCCTGGAAAGAATAGTGGGTTGGAAATAATAGAATCATTTGGGCGCCTTGTTATTTGAGTTGGGCCCTGAAATTTTTATACAACATGAATTGAATTTTCCCCTGACCTTTGGAAAATTATTAATGGATTTTGATTTTTGGAGTGTGACCAGTAATTCTATCTTCAAGAATGGTCCAGCTTTTTTACAGATTACTTGAGACTTTTTGTGTGGATCTTATAACCATTCAAATGGAAGAATTGGCAAAATATATCTTCTAATGGAATATAGGATATTGAATGATGAATCATAAAATACAAGAACCATGCTATTTAGATAAGTAGGATGTGAGTTATTATTAAAATAATAAACTAACTCAATCGAACTTTTTCAAATAATCCTCAAAAATTATACTTAGTATTAAATCATGAGTATCTCACACCAATTATGCACTTTTACATGAAATTTACAAGAGGGACTATAAAAAAAGTTACAAATAAATGAATAACATCAACCCCCCCCCCCCACACACACAAACTTAGTATTGTATATGTCCTCATGTGCAATAAATAAAAAACATAACAAAATCATTTTTACTAGTTAATAAATATTAAAAATTTGGTTTCACCAATCAGGGGAGTTTGAGAACATCTCACTCATCCATAATGAATTACACCAAAAATTGTTATAGAAAAAATGTTCCTCAAAATCTCTTTTTTAGGAATAAATTTAGAATTGGAAGATGTGAGAACTCAAAACTCAATACTCTCAAGATAATAAGAATTTATTTATTGAGGTTCACTATTTCACCATCCAAGAGTGAAAATCTAAGAGTTTGAAAGATCATTCATCTTTTATTCCCTATTATAAAGTGAAAAAGAATCAAGAGTTATTTTTAAGGGGTTTATATGTGGCTCTGGGATGGTGGGAATTCAGTATTCCAAAGGGTAGAAAGAGGGATAAAACACCAACATGGAAAAAGCAATGTAAAATATTTTTTTCAAATAAAACATGGAAAGAAATGAAAACACATATTTAAAATGGAATAATTGTGTAAATCAAGACACAAAAGTGGAAGAATATTTTAATGGAATGAGAATATGGAATATTTTCAAAACATGAAACTTCTCCTAAGGACATAAGTGTTCATTTTTTTCTTTTTTTTCTTTTTTTTCTTTTTTTTTCAAAAGTTGAATGTGAAATAGTTCTCTCACTTATATTGAAACCCCTGATTGATCTCCTTATGAAACTAATTGTAATAGTTATAACAAGATCAAAGGTTTATTATGAGTGATATTTGACCCACCCTAGACACAACCCATTCTTATTTTCAAAAATATGATAACATAGTGAAATAAAAAAAAGGGTACCCAAAATGAAATCCATTCCACACAAACATAAATTTAAAAAAATTAGGTAACAAAAATCCATGTAGATATTGGGTGGGATAAGGTATTAGGCTTGTAATGTGGCTATCAAAGAAATTTTTTTCATAAGATCAGAAGTAATTTCAAAAGAAGGATTATGTAAGGGTAATGGGAGGCTATTTGGCCATTATGATTATCATGAGGTTTAGAAAATGCCTCTATCATATTAATGCACACAAAATCTGGAAATTTAGCCCGATGGTCTAAAAACTAGACATGCAATCAGGGTGAAAATGAAAAAAATGAAAAAAGGGTCATAGGTGACTGTGGCATGAAAGATAATTTTGTTCCTCATGGTTGGGGATAAATCATTTTCCAATTCTAAAACTGAGAATTCAAAAGTTTTTGGTTTTAAAATAATATTATTTATCAAAATTAATGATGAAAATACAAAATTGTTTAGATGAAAACATGTCTCTTGACTCCCAAAAATGGTTAGACAAATTTTGAAAATAGGATGGTGAGTAAGTATGACTCTTTATATATATATATATTAATATTTTAAAATAAACACCCACTCAAAAGGGAAAACTAAAATAAAAGGGTTTGATTAATAAAGTGGTATAAAATGAAAGAGGGAGGAAGAAGAAGAAGAAAGAGGTAGAGAGAGGAAGAGAGATAGAGAGGGAGATTTAGTGGGAAAGAGTTTCCCCCTTGTTTGGATTTTGGGGTTTGTCATCTCTATCTAGAGGTGTCTTTACTATAGAATTTGTAGATATGATGGAATTCAATGTATTTTGGGGGAATGAATCCTCTCTTGCGATGATTTGGAAAATTTCCATCACCTAAAAGAGAATAAAAACCAAAAAACAATAACCATTTAATGAAAAACTAAACAGAAATTAAAATTTCATAAAATTAAAGGAAAAATTTAGTTTCCTTCCAAGAAGAGCTACATTTCATTAGTCTACAACTAGACAATTGTAGTGGACTACCCATAGTCTGATAGTGGCCATCATATTTTCTCAACTCTAGTATGATTCCAGAAAAACTTCTCCTTTGGGATACCTGGTTGTTCATTAGATAATTTGTCCCCTTCCTTGATTGTGTGCTTGCAATTCAATGGGGGTAGAAAGAGAATATGACTATCCTACCATTGTTCTTAAACGTGTAGAATGATTTAACTCACAAAGTGAGGGTTTTATTTGATTGGAAATTTAGGAAGATTCATCAGTTATGATGGTTCGTTTTTTTAATGTTTATACAACATGAAATCAGAGTATAAGATCCCGATTATTTGTAACTCATTTATTTTATCTCTTAATGATGTGCAGTAATGAGGTTCATTAGAGTCATAAGACTTAATAAGATTATTAATATCCATTATATCAATTTTTTTCCAAAGAAATGTTCAATTTAAACCTCACCAATGATCACGTTATTAATTAGAGAACAAATATAAAAAATATCACTGCCATCGGGGAAATATAAAAACATTGGTTCATGGTTTACCTCACACATAACAGAATTTTCAGAATCATGGATAGGAAATGAGGAATGTTGGATAATCATATTGGAATCAAAAAATGAACATGGATGTTCATTTTCCCCATTACCATCCTTGTTGGATGAGTGGATGTCAGAGGTGAGATGGGATTCCAAATAGTTTTCAAGATCCATTAGATCAATGGAGTTTGAATTTATAATGTCAACATCAACTTCTCCATTTATGACTTGGTTAATGAGGATACAATATTCACAAACTCCTCAATTAGTAGAATAGGAAGAACATGATGGATTGGGATTTAACACATTCTCAGGGAGAGTTTCAAAATAAAAGGTAGACCATGTATATTCATTCTCTGATGGGTATTGCATGGATTTAAAAATATTGAACATGACCAGTTGGTCACCAAATTCCATGGATAAGATGCCAGAATGGACATCAATTTTGGTTTTAGATGTCAGAAGGAAATGTCTTCCAAAAATCATAGGATATTGGAAAGAATTTGTCTCACCTTACATGTCAAGTAAATAGAAGTCATCAGGAAAGACAAGATCATTGAGTCAGACAAGGACATCCTCAATTATTCCCTCAAGACCAACAGTGCTTTGATTTGGAAATTGAATGACAATACCTGTTAAATGTAATAGACCTAGACCAAGGTTAGAGAAGATGGATTTGGGAATGACATTAATTGAGTGTCCTAGGTATATGAGTGCTTCATAAAAGTTGGAACTCCCAATTTGTCATGGAATCGTAAATTTCCATGTATCTTTGCCCGTTATGGGAATAGACTATAGGCTGGAAATAGTTTCCAAGGTCCTATGTTTCCTCTTATGGGTGATCAATTACTAAAGAAACATGTCATACTTAGTGATTTTTAATATGGAATATAAGAGGGGTATTTTGACTTCAACATGTCTAAACATGTTGAGCATTTCAGGATCAGGTTCAAAGGACTTCATTGGCTTATAAGCAACTTGAAAAAAAGGAATTAGATTCCTAAGTGGAATGAAAGGAGGTGAGGAAATGGATAAAGATTTCATTTCAATTTTATTTTTATTTTTATTTTATAGGACAACATGTAAAGGGGAGTTTGAGTTCTTATCTTGAGGCAAAATAATTGGCTTTCTCGATCTAAGTGCAATTGCAATTACATTTCCCTTGGGGTTGGGTAATGGTTGAGCTGGGAGTTGGGAATAATTTTATTATTATTGATGGATTAGTAGTGTTAGCTAAGGAGAAAGGGAATGCTCAAATTTTGAATTGTTCCTCCAATACCCCTTGAGGTTTCATAGTAGAGCATACCACTTGAAAATATTTAAGGTGGAGATGTGGATCATCACCGGCTAGCCCGTAGAAATTGGGAAGAAGATGAATCAAACCTGATTTGAGGTCAAAGTCAGCCTCTATGTTTTTATGTTGAATACCAAGGGGTTGGTAATTCATAGCAGAGGAATCAAGTTATTTAAGGGTTTGTTCCCTAGGATTGGACATTTTTATTTCAACTGATCAGACTATGACTGGTTCTTGAATTATTTGATTATCCCTAATGTTCCTCTTATGTTGGTGAAGTGTTTGCTCAATTTCAGGGTCAAAAAAATAAGAAGGATTTTTTGGGAGGCTATAGGGATTTTAGTGAGATTTTGGAAGAAAAAATAAAATAGGTATTTCATTGGTATTTTATCCATTTATAATTTTTATGAGAAGGCGGGTTTTTCTTTGTGTTTTTTTTTGTTTTTTTACAATATCCAAAAAAATGACTACATAATGAACTATTTCTAGAAATGATGCCATTTGAAAGAACCTCTGATTGTATCCTGTCGATAGATCATGGTTATGATGCTCTTCAAATGTGTATAGCAGCACTCGGGTCGAATCCTCAGTGATGATGCTTTTTACTAGTCGGATGTTTTTAGTTGATTGTATTCTGATTGGGGGGTTTGTTTGTAGAGATTAATTGAAATGATTGATTTATTAAGATTTATTTAAAAATTTTATAAATATTAGGGTGAGTTCATAATTAGGTAGTTAATATTAGGATATCCTTGAGCTTTGCTTTATATTGCATTGAATTAACACCCATGCCACAAGTTGACATTGATTACAAGTCCCAAGTGTTAAGGATTTAATCCAAGACTTAACATAACATAGGATTCTAATACTAATCATATCTTGTTTATAGTAGTTTATTTATGGTTCCAATAATCCTTGTAAACCACTCGTTAAACAAAACAAGTCATTAATCAATGACATGTTAAGTCCAACTTGCACAATATTATTTCAATGAATACTAATAGAGAAAAAACTCTCAGTATCTTAACATCCCTAGAGTATAACTCACCCCAATGATATATTTACATATCCATTTAAATGATTATTAATCTAGTTATAATTATTATGATGATAATTAAAGAAGAAAACATAAATAAACTGATAAGAAAATGGAGGTACGTCGAACAAACACACAAACGATAAAAGGAATTTAATACATATTTTAGATTGAATGAAACCGCAAAATAAGGGAATATTATTCAATTGTACTTAAAATATTTTAAGACCATTAATATTATTTAATATAATGTGGATGAGAATAATAGATGAATAAGAAGAATCTTTCATTAAAATAGAATTACAAAAACTAAGACTAACAAGATTATAACAAAGAAGAACACAAAAGTAAATGAAAAAAATAGAGTAGGAAAGGTCTCTCAAGTGAAAAAATGAGTATAAATGGTCCCCCAAGCCTTTTTAAAGGCTTTGGTCATGAAAATATATGTTCCTATCTTCTGAAATTCCAACCCTTTTGAAATGATATGGTGAAATGTATTTATATCCCAAGGTGGTGGTCTGTTTTCATTCCAAAACAACCCCTCCACTTGGGTCGATGATTTGGACATACAAATAGTTGAATCATGAGATATCCAGTTCTTAAAAGTTTTAGATAATATTTTTCTCCATCTAATCCCAAAATTTTTAGGCTTTTGGACTAAGTGAGAAAACATTATGGCAGTTTTAGTAAACAATTATAAACCGTCCATTTCTATCCAAGATTTTTTATGGCGGAAATGTGATTGGATTTTTGAATTTTAAGATGCATTCAAATCCGAATTATTTCTTCAACAATGTAGTCTTCCTATATGTCCTCATTCATAATTCCAAATCACAACTTAATGTGATGAATTTTCATGATTAATGCCATGAATTGTGTCTATATTTTAATTCTCAACTAGAATGGTGGGCTGGAATTCAAAGCATCAATTGGGCCACTTGTTCTTGTATTTGGACCATAAAATTTTTATCCCTGGTTATTTTAGATAATAATGAATATATTGTGGAGTTTCATAAAATTTGGGCTTCATGATTTAAACCAGTAACTCAATAATCATGGATGGTCCAGTTTTTTCATAGATTCTTTGTGCCTTCTTAGGAGGACTATATGGCCCTTTAAATGAAAGAATTGGCCACTGATTTCTTCTAATGATATGTTTTAAATTTAGAGAGGAATCCTAAAAAACAAGATACATGAAATTTGTAAAATTAGTCTTAGATTTATAAATAAAATTGTAAATGTACTCAATTTGGCTACTTCTAAAAAGGCTCAAAAATTATATTTAGTAATAAAACATTAAAATTCCACACAAATTATAAACATTTCATATAAAATCATTAAAGGGGGTTTATAATAAGTCAGGAAAATATTAATAACATCAAAAAACCAAAGAACATTTTCGAAATTTGTATTTTCATAGGGAAATATAGCTATTATAGGTTCTTTATATATGGATTCCCATTCTTTGCAACACCTCTATCTATTTTGAGAAATAAGGATGTAAAATTTTTGTGGAATAAATAATATAAGATGGCCATTCAGGAGATGAAAGGACAAATGAATTCATCTCAAATATTGATTTTATTATAGGTAGTGAATGTCTATATAGTTTTTTTGAAACATCATGTATTGTGTTGGGAACAGTTCGGATGTAGGAGGATCAGGTCATTCTATACGTGTCTCATTAGTTGAGGATTTATGATAGTAATTACCCAACACATGATCTCAAGCTAGCCTATATCATTAATTACTTGTATTGTTAGAGTAATTACTTATGGGGAGAGTGGGGTTTGGTGTTTAATGGTCACAAAAGCCTCAAATATATCATTATGCAGTATGAATTGAACCTCATATTGTGATGGTGAATTAAATATCTTCAGTCCCTTAACATTGACCTTGCATATATGCCTAGGAAGGGAAACATAGTTAATGATGTTTTGAACTGGAAGACTCAGACCCAAAATGTTCAGGAAGCCAATAATAAATGGATACTGAGATATCTTATATAAAAGATTCATATGAAGGTTCAAGAGATTAATGAGAATAATTTACTTAGGGCCTTATCTCTATCCCCATCTCTTCTGGATTGTGTGAAGAGGAGGCACTTCTATGATCATGAGGTCTTAGTACTAAAGGTAACAATTTCATGTGGGGATCCACCAATGGGTCGGTATACCAATAGAGGCGTGATCCAAATTGTTCATGGGAATGTCTGGGTTTCTAAAACAATGTTAGAAGAACTAATGTGAGAATCACATGCTTTATATTGGGTAGTACACCCAAGGGTTTCTAATATGTACCATGACATGCACTGCCTGTATTTGTGGAATAGGATGAAACTTTAGATCATGGTTTTTATCATAAGGTATTCCACCTATCATTAGGTGTAGGTGGATAACTAGCGGGATTTTATATTTTTATAGCTATTTACAGTTTTATAAAGTAAATGGTATGATGTTGCAATTTATATTTTCATTAGTTTTATAAGGTCACCTCGAGGTAGTGATGCGATTTTGGTATACATGGATAAGCTGATGAGTGTAATACCTTGATATTTTATGATAAGTATATATATTTTTTCATATGTTATATGCAACATCAAAATAATATTTCAATACACATAACACAAACATGGCTTGCGTTATACGCAAAAGCAACCTTCCACGATAGCATGTGTTGTACGCAATATCGAGTTTCACTAAACAACGCTATATTATTAAAATATTATATAAACTAGCCGTTATTAATAGTATTAACTAAATTTTGAATTTTATAATATTATAATTAATCTTACACATTTTCTAGAACATGGTATGAGAATAAAATAAATATTTCTCGTAAAATAAGTATTTTTAAAAAAAATGCAGTTTTGTCGACTTTTCATGGTTCACCCACTTTAAATCTAGTTTTTGAAATGTTTATAAGTTAAATTTGACTAAATAAAATTCTTCTTTGGAATAAGGATATAAATATTTACTTTGGATAAATTTTTCATATTATTCTGATAACTTTCATATTTTAATGAATAGTAAAAACACGCTATATTTTAATTAAAAACAACTTTTTTCATCACAATAATTTATATGGTTACATTATAATATTGAATGGTTTAAAAGTATAAATATAATATATTTATACCATTTAATACAATGTATGTAATTACAATTAATTTTACATTGAAGTCAGAGGAAAAAACATTTCAATCTTTGACAATGTTTTATCTAGAAAAACACGTTTTCTTAACAGCGGGATTAATTATAAATTAATTACTGCAACTTCTGTGTTTTGAATTTTAAAATATATATTACATATTTTAATTCAGTGGGTTGAAATTATGTTAATAGGTTACTTTTATTTGTGATATTATGAATAGTAACTATGGTAACTTTTATTTGCTACGGTTAAAGGTAAATATGGTAATTAAGGGTAAAAATAAGATTATAAAATTACCCTAACACTTTACAAAATCCCATTGGATGAATAAAAGTAGACCCATATCACTTAAGGGTTGAATAGATTCATTTCATGGACTTTTGACCATAAAATAATATAATTATTATTAAAACCAAAGAAAGTGACAACATGTCACTCTCTTAAATCTTATAAGTGTAATAATTTTAATTTAGTAATAAACATCATAAAACAATGGATATAAATAGTCCATAGAAATTTAATAAAATTATATACATCACATGAATTTATTTATAATTTTTATGGATTAAATAATTATCATTAATTATGACACAATAGTGATGTTGAAATTATTTTATTGATTGAATTATCAAATAAATGATTTTAAAATAATTAAAATAAATATTATAAGAACTATTTAATGTGCTCCACTAATTTTATAGATAAATATGACATGTTATAAATCTATTAAATATTTTAGTTCAAACATATCCTCTGTGTATATTTTATTTAAATTCAAATAAATGAATAGTGTCAAAATTGACACTATTGTTATTTTATAGAAATTACATATTATAAAATTGTTTAAAAATCACAAAAATATTTAAAAATTATAAATTAAAATTTATATGGTAGAGAATGTAATAAATTATGAAATTATGGAAAATTCACAACATATAAGAAATTATTTATAATGATTTAAAATTTAGAATATTATTACCACAAATAAAATTAAATAAATTAAATAAGGATGAATCAAGTTGATAATGTTTAAAATAAATACCCAACTTATCTAAATTTTATTGGTTAATGAGATTAAAACCATATCTCATCTAAGATTTTGATTTGAGTCATTTTTGGAAGTTTTTATGTGGGGTTGGAATTTATTATAAATTAATATTTCTTATAATTCTGAAGGTGACCCTCTCCACCCTTATAAAAGGACACCTCCTCCCTCTCCTCCTCACACCACTTTGAGCCTTCATGCTCGGCCAACCCCTACCTATATCAATTATCCACTTCCCTAGAAACATACTAGATGTCCTGGTCTTCTTCTAAGGCTAACTTAAGTGCCCTAAGAGGAGGTTAAGAAGAGGCGTGGCATAGAATAGGTAATATCCTTTACCGATTCTTACCATTTTATTTCTTCTTATACTTCTTCTTCTTTGTTTGTATCATCATAAATTAATAACATCAGTATCAATAATATACTGATATGTTATTATAAATATGAAACAACCCTATTTCGCCGTCTATCCATCCTACAAAAAATAAAATCACCGCGCGTGCCTACATACGGAATACCGTCTCCACGCCGTGGTGTAATCAGTTTTCCACCACCACCTTACATGTATGGGTATAATGATGTAAATAATAACTATATATGATTATTTTAAAGTGATATTGATTCTTAAATAGTATATATACACTTCAATACAATTCCACGATCATAGGAACGATATCATCGCTCGTGCGTACGTACGGCCTACCGTCTACACGATGTGATGCGACTCGTTCTACATGATCTTCATTGAATAATGATTATATAAATGAATTGAATGAATAAATATGATATATATTACATTAATACCATTCTTTAAATGATTTATTTATAACCTAAAAAGAGAAATAAGAATTTATTCGACAAAACATGCATAAGAACATAAAGAAATGAACACCCGAATAACAAGAAGCAATGAAATATTACTAATAAGAAAATTGGAAAATGATCATATATTATATCATAAAAATGAATATTATTCTCTAATAAGTCAATGAAATTATTTAAATCATTATACAGGAGGTTCGGATATGTACAAATCATATCAGACCTAAGGTAAGGGAAAATATCGCAATCTCAGTTTTTTTATTCAAGATTGATTATACTTCAGAAATTACTGGGGAATATTTATCATCCACATCCACTTTTCCACAATATGTAATATTATTTCTATACTCCAACAATTTATTAAATCCAATTTTACCCATTGGTGAGTTTTTAGTAAATTATATGAATGGAATCTTTTGTCATTTTTATTACGTGGTACTTTTTGACTTTTCTGGCCAAAGTACGAGAAAAATGTTTTTTTAACTTATACAGCATGAATGGATTTTTATTTTTTCATAGAACCTTATTTTCATGAATCTTCCTTTACAAGTTTTCAAGTTTATTTTTAATCACCTTCTTTTAGTTTAAAATTTTATGGCATGTTAATAAAGGAAAAATGTTTTTTTGAAGTAAAAGGATATTTTCCTAAAGAATGGAGTTCATGTATTTTATCAAAATTATTTTCCATCTAAGATAATATAGGGTTCTATTTCTATCCCTATTTTTACATTGATTTGATGGAATTAATTTTATTATGTCCTTTTATCTTATATGGATTATGTTATGACGACATGATGTTTAAGAATCCCATTTTTATTAAATGGGTTATGCTATGATGTATGATTTGTGATCTTGTGGTACACATAAGAATGGTATCATTATGAGATGGTTTAGACCTATATCTCCCTCCAATGCATTGGATAATGATTTATATCTCATGAGATAGACATGGCTGGAACGACAAGTTAATCCGGTTCAGTGATACAGGACTGAAATGGGGAGTGAACTCGGTTCAGAAATGGACTTTGTCTGCTAGGATAGTCTTGGAAATAAGTCTTGACTACTAAGAAACGATTCTTTATGATTATGTGTGTATTCCACAATGTTTCATGTTTTATGATATGATTGTTGGGATTACATTTCACTAACATGATTTATCCCATGTTATGATATTATGATATCTTTTGCAGGTTAATATTTTCAAAATGTTATGTTCTTATGAATATGATATGATTGATATTTCCTTTGTTTACCCTTTCTGAGAATTTGGGCTCACCCTTTTGTATGTTTTCTATTCCCCAGGGCAGGAATAAGGGTGTTAAGTAGAATATGCCAAAAGGGACTCTAAATATGATGAAATAAACGAGAGACAATGTAGATGCTTTATGAACCAGTTGTTTATGTTTCCTAGTTTCTAAATAAACTATACCTATATGGTCCTTTCATGGTTATGTTATATGTTTTCATAATTATGCTTCAATTCCGAAGTAATAACAATGTATGTAAATTATGGGTTGCAATAATGAGGGTCACTGATTTTTTAAATAAGGGAACCTTTTATATAGATGACTTTGGGAGACTATACATTTATGAGATTATATGGTTACATGAGGTACATCATACCATTTTTTAAGATAGGGATACTCATTTTACATAGAGGTTCTATAAAGGTTTAGTGAAGGCTCGCAGGACACAGGTGTTTCTAAGCACACCTCTTTACCCAGAAACAAATAATCATACAGAGTAGATGATATAGGTATTGAATGACATTATATATAAATATTTCATTGGTTCCATTTATTATAGAGTGAAACATATACCTATAATTGAGTTTTTTATAATTATAAATTCCAGAGTACTACATAGATGGTTCTTTATAAGCATTCATACGTTAGGTCATGTCGTTCACATTTGTTCTAGTTTATAGTAAGAGACACAATGCTACTAGTAACTTATATAAAAGTTATAAGAATGTGGATGGTTGTAGCTCAATCTAGATATATTTCATATGTCGACTGACATCACCAAAATATAGAGTTCAAGGTAGGTGATTGAGTTTTCTTGTGTGTTTCACCAAGTTTGGGTCATAGATAGATCCATTGATTGGTAAATATATCCACTCATTATGTTGGTATTTAGAGATATTGGAGAGAGTCTTCTAAGTAGCTTATCAGATAACTCTTCCAAAGAGGTATCGATCAGTGCACAAAATCATCTATATATCATTGTTTCACCAATGTCATTCCAAACTATCTAAGACTTTTGATCCAACAGATGTTTAATTGGTGGATGATTCTTATTTTTAGAAGTACCCTATTAGTTTTTTGACCATTTCACAAAGGTCCTCCAAGGAATGTATGTCCCTTTTGTATGGGTGATATGGTAGCACAAATATATACATGATGATATTTGGAAGATAGAGTCTTATGTACATACTCAGTGGCTGAAGTAGTTCTCATAATAATCTTATCCACTAAGGGAAGGGAAGCTCAGGGATATGCTGTTTCAAGGGGAAAATTTTAAGATCATGTATTTTTTATATAAGGTCTAGATCCATTAAATTTAGATAAAACCTCCTTAGGTTTTTTATGAATAGATATGGAAACCTCACCTTTATTCTGATTGGTTTATTTTTGGGAAGAAGGTAGCATGAGAATGAACCACAATTTCCAAAATATGAATGAAATTGACAGTGTTAAATTGTCTAGAAATACCTTGTTCAGGACATGAATTGGTTTTTCCTCTATGGGAAAACCCCACGCAATTCATGAAAAAAATCTCATTCATTCCATGAATATTTCTTTCCCCTTTTTTAAAAAGGTAGTAAGACCCCATTCATATATATGAATCTTCTTCCACACTACAAAAATGCACAGATTTCTCCTCTCCTCCCCACCTAGGTTCTTTTGGTTCTCCCTCATCTGAACAATGAAAAAGACACTATTTTTATCTTTGGATTCCTATAGAAAATAAATTTTATCCATTACCTTATTTTCTCAATTTTCATGCCTTTTTTAGAGTTATTTTGGTGTAAGATAATATGGATTATTTATGTATATTTATTTTGGGTGTCAATTTCTTCTATTCTAGGACAAATCAGAAGGAAATACTAGATTATTACTCATATACTGACATATCGTTGGTGGTATAGTAATTATCCATCAACTATTATTGATTTATATTATGTTTCATGATGACACACATATTAATTTACACCCTTTACCATAAAAATAAACTTTTCCATTAATTAATTTTTTAGGTTTAATAGAAATGTCCTTATGCCTAATTCTTCTTATTGGAATAAGTCCCCATAGACTAGTTATACCCATTGAGATGTTCTTATGGAATTTAACCTTGATAGTGTAAATTATTATGTAACCCAAACAACTCTTAAGTGGTTTGGATTTTCATCAAGATGAAATGGTTATAATGAATTAAATAGAAAGTGAGTGGCCTGACCATGTCATGTGATTTTTCATAAACAATGGATACTCCCATGTTTATGTGGAATGATAATGAATTAGAAACCATGAATTGGATCATATTAAAGAATATGTGATTTATTATTGCTTATTATAATTAGGGATAGAATCCAATCTGATATGATACACAAACCTGAAATCTTATGCAACACTGAAACTCTGGTATAACATACCATGTACCTCTGATAATAATGGGTGGAGTCCCTAATGATATGATACTCTAGCATGGAACCCCATACACCAGTGATAATCGGTTATGACATCTCATATATACATGATAATTGGGAATAAGGACCCGTATGATGTATGATACTTGGTTGTAGTGTCCCCAACCTGAATATAAGACTCTAGTGAATAGACACGGATGGTTGAACTATACCTCACGTCCTTGGTAAAAATACATATCCTATATATAGATATAAACTCCATTTCATATATAGTGAATATATATACATATATGTATATATTCTTGTAGTAACATATGTTCAGAGGTTTCCCAGCATAGACCAAATAAGGTAGTGTCATCTTGGTGTCCTCCAAGAATAAGAGACAACCCCTTACAGTTTACATTACTAATTTAGCATAATTATACACACATAATTCTTATATTATATAAAATGGATAGATAATTCTAAACACCATTTGTGAAACGTAATAAGAATATCTCACACCTGGTTCATTCCACCATTTGGTACTATGATATACATTATTAATTCTGGAAGGGATAAATGATATTTCCCGATCATGGATGTTTGATTGATTACAACATGCTATCTTGGGGAATTAGTTCACATATTTGGTTAATGATTCTATTGGATAGCCTTTTTTGTCTTTTTTATTTTTGATATACATGTATATATATATTCATAATTTTATATCTCTATGAAACAATCATTGTTTTGTATATACTTCCACTTTTGGATTGATATATTGTTACCATTTGTATGATTTAATTCCACTTCTCTACATTTCATTATTATGCTTCCAGTATTTATATGTTATCTCACTGATGTACCACTCTGATTATGAGGGAATAGTGTCCCTAATTTATTATCATGGACCATTGATACTAGTTAAAAACCTCTATATTATGGGTACTCACTTTTCAGGATATGTTGCCCACCAATTCGTCTACCATTATAAAGGGATCTATTCTTGGATGTCACATTAAGGTTTATTAAATAAATTTCCATTAATTATGTTGTACTTTAACTTAGTTAACTATGTTATACTATAATTGTGTGATAAATTAACTATTATTGTATTATTTTGAACATACATTTTTTTGTGTGGATTTACATATGTTACACAAAATCACATCATTTTTTAATTTTCACATCAATAACATGATGTTTTTATATATTTCATATCAATTTCTACTCAATTGAGACATATTAGGTATTATGAAAATATATTATTCATTTATAAACTACCCCTTTGATGTATTTGGCATGGATAAATATTTATTTATTACAATTAATGTTTTTGTTAAAGTTTACTATTTCAAAGATTTATTATTTAAATGTTTCCAAAGAGGTGTAAGAATTTATCTTTAAGATTTCTTTTTCCTGTATTTAACTTATTTTCATTAAAGGAATCATATAATCTTACCTTCATAAACCTCATCTATTTTTATATACTTTTTATATTTATGAAGTTCCCATGTTTTATCCCATATTGTTTTCCTTTTTCCATTTAATCAAGTGATTGAATATTTAAAAGAAAGACCGATCTAATTTATATTCTTTATCAAGCTTATTTTTCTTCTGTTAATATATTTTTCAAAAAAAATTAAAATTAATATTTATTAATCTAAATTAATTATTCAAGATATATTATGTTTCCTTGAATTTTTACATGGTTTAAAAATAATCATTCCAACATTTTTTGAAAGCCTTATTTTCTAATATCTATAAAAAGAGTCAAAAATAATTTTTCTTTTTAAAGTATATGGTATTAATGGGATATTTCTTGGGAATTACTATTTTATGAAAATTAGATTCTTCTACGAATTTTTAGTGATTTTTAAAATAAATATATTTAACGAAAAAATATTTTAAATATTTCACTTCAACTTTCTTATATCCTCTAAAAGTATTGATTTTATTAAAAAATCTATTTTTTCCTAATAAATTAATGGTCATCTATAATTTATTGATTAATTTTATATTTATTTACATTCGGTTAAAATATTATATTTTTTATGATTATTTTCCCTTAAAAATATCCAAATTCTTTGTTCATGGGTATTCATAATTCTGAAACCACATACCATTTCTACATAAGGAATTTTACTATGAATGTGATTTTATAGACTATGGAAATAGTAATATTCAATAATCATTATTTAATATTTTTTGATAAGGTATATTGTGTATAAATTATATTGATCATTAAACATATATATAATTCATTATATATATAGGGATGGGTGAGACCCGGTTATAGATAACACCTTTATGCATTGGCAAGTCTCATATGATAAGCCAGTTGGTTAGACTTATTAAATGTGTTTTTATTGTATACATACCCATAGTTTAAATTGTCTTTGTTCTAGGAATTAGAGATTAAGATATAATGATGTTTGAGATCATGATACCAAACATTATTTATTTTTTTCTATGAGAATTTATTTATTATTACCCATGAGATTATTGCCTTGATTTTAATTACGGATGCATTATATGATCATGTTATTTATTAAATAACCTATGTTTCCAATTTTTTACATTGAAATATTTATTATTACGTATTTATAAATGATAGATTCCACTGAATATATCCCTTAATGGGAAATTTAGATTGCACTTAAATTTTTAAATTTTCATAAGATATAAATAAGAATCATTGAATTATTTTAAGGTTGAAAAGTTTTTACTCTCACTAAATATTAAAAAAAATCCCATATAATATGTGAAGCATGTTTATATATAATTTCTCAGGGCTACTAAACTTTTCAATCCTTAGTGATGTGTTCCATTATATCTTATGTCAATATAATGATGTATACATAGATTCTGGATTACTAGAGTTGTGGTTGTTACAAATATTTCTTCAACGAGCTTACGAAGTGGTAGGCCATTGTACTTGTAATCACACCACCAAGTAGTTAAAAAGTATTTTTTATATATATTGATGCTTTAAAGATGGTATTAGGATGAATATTTATGAATGGTGATAATTTTATCAGTTATCTTTCATGTCCTTTTAAAACCCATGATAAATATTACATTTTTCATGATCTAGAGCTAGAAAATACAATTTTTTTATTAAAGAATTATAATAATTATCTAAATAGAGAGAATTGTGATTTATATATTGATCTTATGAGGTTAAAATATATATTTACAAAGAAGGAAATTAATATGTGGTAAAGGATATGGTTAGAGTAAATCATGGAATATAATTGTTCAATACATTATTATTTAGAAATAGAAATAAGGAATATGATTCTTTAAGAAGAAAGGATCATGATTCCTCATCCATGATGTGTGTTGAGAGAGACCCGATCTTCATAGATATATAAATATTGTTCAAGTAAATCATAAGGTTAGGTATGAAGTCATATATTTTCTATATGTTAAAAATACATCTATATGAACATCAAGGAGGCACAAAAAAAGATGTGATGGATATATAGAATAAGTTGTGAAATATTTATAAGTTCAATCTTGATAAAGACATAGATGTGAGCTTTGAATCTTGTTTATATGTCACATCAATACAAGATCATAAAAAGGATATCTTGGATGATTCACATAGTAAATCATTCTCATTTTATATTAGAAGAATAAAATGTATAGATATCATAAGGAGAACTTATAGTGGGACTTCATAAAGGGGTGGAATTTTTAGTATATATCTTGATATTTGTTCTTCTATCAAGTTAAGGTAGAAAATAACATTTATAAGGGATGATGAAACTATTACCAATACCATTATGGTAATAGGGAACATCACTACATATTTTTCCCTAGTACTTTCCAGGAAATATAATAGAAAAAATCCTTTGTGGGATATGGTGAAAATACACACAAATTCTTCTAAATTATCTCTATCAAAGAGTATTTCTATCATTTTCTACTTAAAATTATATAACAAAAAAATTCTAAGGAAATATGGAGTAAAAATGTCAATAATATATGAATGAGGTCCATGTTTGAAATTAATTTTCTAGATAATTCTCAAACAATAATTGAATATAAAAGATAAGTTTCATAATGGCTTATCATCCTCAAACCAATGGTAAATATGAAAGGAATATATAGACATTAAAAGATATGATAATATCTGGGTTTATGGATTTAAAATGGGGATAATATCAATATATTCTTTTTTTGAGTTATAATACACCTTCAATTTGTATTGTAGTATTCAAATGGGACCATTTGAGGCTCTATGTGGGAAGATATATCGAACAACATTTTTTGGATGAATTTGGAGTGATGAATCTATTATAACATAAATGTTCTCATGAAATGATATAGGAGGTTCAAACCATTCAATGACATATCAATATAGTAAATATATGACAGAAGAGATATGTTAATAATATGTGATCAGTTCTATCATTTGTAGTTGGTGACATAGTATTCTTTTTAATACAATTTAATAAGAGGTTTAAAATATTTGGAAAGAAGAGAACGATGATCCCTAGATACATCAGTTTTTTTGAGATACTTGACATTTCAGGGATTTTATCTTACCACATAGAGCTTCCACCAATGATATAAAAATGGTATAATGTATTCCAAGTAACACTTTTGAGGAATTGCTTAT
Source organism: Viscum album (assembly GCA_963277665.1). Classification (NCBI taxonomy): domain Eukaryota; kingdom Viridiplantae; phylum Streptophyta; class Magnoliopsida; order Santalales; family Viscaceae; genus Viscum; species Viscum album. The sequence goes on along the minus strand of OY728130.1, from coordinate 1,086,976,192 downwards.
AAGATATATCAAAGGTACTAAACATAAAATATATACAATTAGAACATGATCACTCTTATGATCAATAAGTGGTATAAATCATGGAACATAAAGACAAACCATTATTAAACAAGACCACTCATTTGATAAATTTTCTATGGATAAATCCTAATAGTGAAGATGAAATACATGAACCTCATGATGTAATGAGAAAAAAGTATCCTCATCTATTTTTAACTACTTAATGAAATCTTGAGGGAGAAATTCATTTAAGGGGGAGAGAAGGTAACACCCCAAATTAGTAGTGTTAAATTCCCTTTAAATTAGTGAGATATGAAACTTTGAAATAAAATGAATAATTAATTATTTCATTATGGTATAACATTACAATACAAAATATAATTAATTACAAGATAAATAAATGGAATATAAATAATAAATTATAAAATTAATGAAACCACATGTAAATAAAAATACTATAAGGTTGAAATTATTATCATCACGATCTACTATGAGGATCATACCAATGATAATAACTATAAAAACACTGTAAATCATTATAAATATATTGAATATATTTGAAACAAAAAACCTGGGAAATTATGAATGATTTTAGAGAGGTATATTAGGATATATATATATATATATATATATATATATATATATAGGAGTATAATATTTCCATTTGATATATGGCCATTGTCTATATGGTCATTGGTTATCTAGCCATAAGATATATGTTTGGATATAAATATATAAAAGTGGTATAGTTATCATATATAAAAGTTATTTATAAATAAGATATTGTATAATTTATATGTAACATTTAATTATTGAATGAAATAAAAATATAATAATTTAATATTCAAAATATTTTAATTTCTAAGAAATGTGAATTTATAAAATATATATTTATATATATAATTATTCTATCACATTTATATAATGATTTAAATTTAATTTATTCCTTAAATCAATTGAAATGAAATTAATTCTAAGGAATTTAAAAATAATAAGGAATAATTAGTAAATGAATAAAAATGAGTAAAACCATTCAGTATATAATGTGAAGAAGAGATATTTTCTATGTATTTTTTAACATTACTATAATTAGTTGAATTAATAATTAGTAAATGAAAAAGTGATATTTTCTATTTATTTTTTAACATTATTATAATTAGTTAAATTGATGTCTTTTATGTAATTATTTTAATTAAATGTATTATTTACATACAAAGAAATTAATTAATTAATTAACACACATATAATATTTATTAATTGTTGATAAATAATAATGAAAGCCTTTATTTTTTAAAAATATTCTTTTTTTAAATGTGATTTAATGTATTAAGCATTTGTAATTATCAAACTAAATATATTGAAGTTTATTGATGAATTTTAGAAAATTTATTGTTTATATGTATAAAAATAAATATTAACACTCATGAAATTATTAGAAATAGAAATAAAATTATTATAAGAATATGTAATGACTAAAAAGTTATTTTTTACCAAAATAGTTTTCTATTATATTATATGCTTCAATTTAGAACAAAAAGTCATACTTTTAGAGATTTAATTAAATTAAATAGAGTCTAAATATTAAATTAGCACATATAAACTGGGTGTGATGGTTCATATTATATTTTTAATAAAAAAATAATTACTATAGTAAATAATTAAATGGGGTGAAATTTTATAAAAGGGGGTAAAATGACATGGCATGAATTTTAAATAATTAAATTTATATATATATATATATTCTATAATTCCTTTTTTAGTTTTAGACTCAATCCTGAGATTCTTACTGAAATTTAAATACCTAACTCTCCTAACTTACATTTTATTAATTCTATAACCTCTCTATAACTCATGTTTCCAAAGAAATGTCTCTCGCTTTCCCTTATAAAAGGACACGTCCTTTACCCATTCCAAACAACTTCTATCCTTTGGTTTTATTCTAACCCCATTCAAAATTACTTCTGATAAATTATTATCCCATATTTAAAAGCTCTATTTCATTAACAATTTTCTAAATTCATTCATTACAAAAGTAGTGTTAGTGATATTGAGTGATTCCATTGAAGGAGTTAAAGGATATATAACAAATAGGGAATTCAATTTATGAATTTTGTTATAATATTTTCTTCATTGAGGGATGTTTTTTTTATTCACATATTTTCCACAATTATGGTTATATAATACCCCATATACTTATTTTAAAAATATTTACTTTGGATTTAGGGGGTTTAAAATTATTGTTTTTCCTTTTTTTGACTTCTGATTCATACACCACTAAAGTTGATAGGTTTTTATAAACAAATTTTCTATTCATTTAGTGATTTAACTTTTTATTTGACTATTTTATTCTATTTCTGTCTTATTTTATCATATTATGGTATTCTATTTTATTTAATTTTTCATTTATTAGTTTTTACCAATCTCTAACATAACCACCATTTTAATTAATTATACATAAAATAACAAAATTGAAGGTTCTTTGTCCCTGTTTCTGTTCCATGAGACATATCTAAATTTTTTCATATATTATTATCATACATGGTGTACTTACTAACCCATTGGATTATTCTATAGAAAATAAATTTTAATTCATGTGATTAAAAATTATATTTCATTATCTTTATTTCACGTTCTTTTGATTTAAACATCGCTAAATCCATAATGGTTTTCTTGACTCAATATTCATTTAATTGACTCATCTAGGTTTTTATTATACTATTATCTTATATATTTTATATATTATACCCCTTATCTATATAATATATTTTTTATCTTTTTATATAGGGAAAATAAATTTTCATGTCAAAACCTTCTTATTTGATAAATTTATTTCGTGATAAAATTCCAAAATTTTATGAGTAATTTTCATCTTCTATATTGGATATTTTTTCATTAATATCAATATTTTTCCTTAAATAAACCATTTATTTATTATTTTGAAACGTTTTTTATTACATTTTCTATAATTCATGTTTCACTTTATCTCTATTCAAAATAAAAAATTATAATTCTTTTATCATTGTGGGTTTCTTTAATTTTATAAAAAAAACTCATTAAAAGGAATTTATTACCATTTCATTACAATTTATATATCCCACTAAAAATTTCATATATTATAACCATTAATCCCCTTTAAACTTTCCTTATTAAGATATTTAATTTTATAATAATTTTTTCAAGGTCTTATTTTAACGCATTGAAAATGATTTTGAATGTGATGTACAACTTTCTATTTACAACCTAAAAACATCGAGAAACTTGTTTTAAAATTTGACTTACATTTTCTTCTCTATTTATAAATAAAATACAATATATATAATTATGTTTCATGTATCACCCTATAAATTTTAATTTTCTATCTATCTTTTGAGAGATTTTTGTTTTGGGAATATTTTGATCTAACTATTCATTTATTTATATGGGGAACCTTATAAAAACAAAACACAACCAGTAACGCCCTGACCCCAATTACCTAGAGTCGGTGCACTATTACATAACATCGGTATGATTAAAAGGAATCAAGTCTCGATAGAACGATCAGTTTAGCAGTCTTGGAAAATAGATTACATACATGAAGTTTAACATTACAACTTGAAAAGAAAAACAACTGTAATTTATTCCAATAGAAACATCCAAGCCTCCTAGATTATTCCTACAAGTCACTCATAACTACCTTTTTCATATCCTGGGAAAATAAATCTTAAAAAAGGGGTGATCTCAAATTCTTAGTAAGGGTAATTATTTTAGCAGAAGCTGTAATCTTTTAAGGCAAGATGTAAAATGAAACAACATCCTTTTAATCATAAACTTGGACATAATATGGAAAAAATAAATCAAACATTACCATATAAACATGCACATGGATATTCTTATACTCGAATAATCACATGTATTAACTAATTTCATAATGATGGAATGTATAGTACCAGACTTTAATTTCTGTGTCAAGGCATCATGCCAGGACCTATGGACTAAAAGTAACTTGACCCAAACCTGGAAAGCCTCTAAAATAGGACTCCATCCTAGAGAGCCTCTATAACTGGACTCCAACCCGGAGAGCCTCTGTAACCAGAGTCCAATCTGGAGGGACTTATATAACTAGACTCCAACCCAGAGGGCTTACTTTTACCAGTCCCCAACCTGAAACATACTAGTCCAATACATTCATCATAAGAAATGGTTTAAATACAACATAAGAAATTGTATTAAAACTAGCATACAAAATGTCAATACTTTATCTATAAATCATTAATGGTATAAAAATAACACATCTACAGTCAAACATATCACAAAACAATCAACACAATATGGAAGATTTGTATCATAATAAATCCAATTCAAACAAGTTTAAAATCCGTAAATAATGTTGATATGGATGAAAATGATCAGTAAAATGATTTCAGATAAATACCCTTATTTCATGAAATCATTTAAAATTATCACAATTTATAAAGGTAGTCATTTAAAAGGTATTTTTGAATCTCAGTGTCCCATACCACTTTGAAACGTTTTTAAATGAATTATCATTTCAAAACATTAATTTCCATATAAATAAATCCTTAAAATCATTTTGAAAACATGGACATTAATAAAAAGAGTTTAGAAAGATAAATCATTAAAACATTTAAAATGATGATATAGTTAAATATAACCACCCATAAAACTATAAAATATTTCATTTGAAATCATTTTTATAAAATATGGGTATCTATGATATGTATTTCCAAGAAAATACTTACTCATGAACAATATCAAATAATAATGAGATTGAGGAAATAATACTTACCCCGTTGTAATCAATTGAGTCGTATGAACAATGATCAATAACCACCAAATAAATAAAAACAATATCATGAATATAAAGAGAATCATTATAATATAAATCCAATGGGACTACACAATACAACACATGCAATAAATAAGTGGTGAACAATGGAAATCTCACGGAATTAAAAGTGAAATAAGAAACTCCTTACAACGTGTCCGACTTGACTAGCTCATATGTTACTTTTTCTTCCTGAATAATGAACTTAAGTTAATAAATACTTGCTTAAAAATATTTTCAATTTTACCATTCCTTTTATATAACTTATTACCTTGCTATAACAATTATTTAATTATTTGAGTTCATATCAGACATTGTGTCGATCTTCGGAACTTGAGTCAAAAATGAACTTGTTATAATTATAAATTGTCCATGTGGTCAAAAGTATACTATCTATAGAATGATATTACTCATTTAGATTTCATATATATCATTTATTTCCAGTATATATGTATTTATTTATAAAATTACATAACATTTGGAGATAAGAAATGAAATGCACCATTCATGGAGACGGTATGTCGTATGTACGCATGAAGGCTACTTTCAATTCCATTTTGCATTTTAATGGAATTAAAACATAATTATACATATATATATTATAATTCCAGTATAATATCATATATAATATCATTAACGCCATACTTTATACATCCCACATAAGTAATTAATGAGTCATATGACTTTGAGGGGGTCGTAGTCCTCACTTCCTCAAATGAAATTATCGCGTTTTACTCATAATGGAAACCATAAAGGTATGATATAAATGGAAAATAAATAAGAAAAACATAAAACATAAAAGTAATATATATATATATATATATATCATATAAAAATACAGTTCCATCTTAATGGAATCCATGAGAGGCGGTAGGAGATAATCGAATAATCACCGTTTCGTGAGGCGTTAGTTTTCCAACCACAGAAAAAGTATGTTCTTCACCCATTAGATGGAGGTGTGTGTAAGGGTTGTTCTAATATTTCTCATAAAAAAACTCTAGCATATTTATTATACTAGTGTTTTCATCAAATAAAGGAATAAAAAAAGTTTATGGGTGTTGGAGAAGTGAAATAAAACAAAAGAAACGAAAATAATTTAAGAGAAACTGTTACCTTTAATTTGGGAAACATCATTGGGTTTGAACCAAAAGGACTTTTTGAAGTGACTTATGCCTAAGGTAAGGCTTATAAGTGTAATTGAGGATTGTGAGAGCTTATTCGGGCAGGTTTTGGATGAGCCAAGGGACTTGATAGGTGTTTGAAATGGGTTAGAACTGGTGTCCTTTTATAAGGGGGGGGAGGGGCACTTTAGGAAAGTGTGAAAATATTATTTTATTATATAGTGATATATTGTTTCTAAAAGACCTAAAATAATTAAAGCTAAAGATAAGATGAATCATGATTGAAATAAAATCATCCAATATTAATTGGACAAGTTTTGGATATAGTTTTAATATTAATAATCTTATTTATTTAAATTATTTATTAATGAGGTAAATACTACATCATTATTGTGTCATAAATAATTTAATTTATTTGATGTATTAAAATTATAAAAAAAACCATAATGTAGTAAATCATTTTATCTTTTCAATTAATATTTATAGTCTAACATATGACTTATATAACCTCTTGTAAAAATTGATTTACTAAAAGATATTTGTTTTGTCATTTTTGTCTTTACTTAAAGTTAATTAAAATAAAGTGTCATTATCATTCATAAGTGGCTCCATGGGGTCCCAAAATCTACCCATGGATGCCCATTTTCGGCCATGACTCATCCAATAAGGTCAGGACAAGTGTTAATATAATCTATTATTATTATAATATTCTTTTTACCTTGAATTACCCTATTTACCATTAACTGTGGTAAATAAAAGTCAAATGTTACTATTCACAAAAGAAATTATTTTCATCTTATTGATCCACATTTTATTTAGTGAGGTTAACCGTGTCTCTTGGTTTTTTGAAATTCACCTCACATAAGTGGTAAAATTATGTTTTATGCCAATTTGCAAATGCTCCTAGGAGGTGGGTAAAAGACGGTAAAAAGTTCAATAAAATTTATATATATCTAAACTTATTATAAAATGACTCTAATAGATTATATTGAAATTATATAGGTATTATTTATCTATTTTAACATAAAATAAATATAAATAAAATAAATAATTATTTAAATAAAATGCCAGTTTTAACCAATTACACTTTGTTTTCACTATTTATCAAAAATTGAATGTTTTTAGAAAAATACCAAAATTTCACCCTAAGCTAATTTTGATATTATGATTTAAAAAATTAATTCTATATTACAAAATTAAAAACATAGAAGTTTCATTTATTAATTTAAAATTAATTCCCGTTGTCAAAACAGAAAAGCGTGTTTTTATGAAATAATAACTTACAAAAGATTGATACTTGTTTATGTTCAATTTGAAAGTGAAATTATTTACAATGAATAACATTGTATTAAATGGTTAAAATATAATCTTTTTTTACATCCAAAACATTAAAATTTATAATTTAACACTACACATTCTTTTGATTAAAAAAGTTGTTTTCAGTTAAAATACAGTATTTTTCACTTTCTCCCAAATATGAAAGTTATCAGAAAAACACCAAATATTTATTGAAACCAAATTCTTATGTCTAGATTCTAAATAAGAAGTTTATTTTTGTCAAATTGAATATATGAAAGTTTCAAATATTGGATTTAAAAAGGGTTCCCCATTAAAAGATGGTAAAATTTCATTTTTAAAAAAATACTTCTTTTATCTGAAAAAAATGAATTTGTTTTTTCATTACATCTAAGAAACTCATAATATGGATTCTAAAATTATAAGGATTATATAAATTTCAAATTTTAGTTAATATTATTCATAACCTCTTTTGAACGACTAGTTTGGTAAGACGTGGTGCACTTGAACTCGGTGTTGTGTGTATTTCAAGTTATTGAATTACTTTGAAGAAATAAAATACTATGAAATATTGGGGTGTTACATTCTTCCCTCCTTCAATAAATTTCATCCTTTCAATTTGAACCTGCTCTTCGAAAATAAATGGTATCAAATATAAAATACCATTGTGGGAAAAACCACATCGGAAATTGGGTTAATAAAATTTAGTCTTAATAAGAGGGAAAAGGGGAATGAAAAAGTCACCACAAAATTATGATCAAGATTAAGAGAACATTGGTGGAAATTAAAGACACATAATTGGAGGGAAAACGTAAATATTTATTGGGAGTGATTATGGTCATCGGTCACAAACAATTGTAAAATTGAGGGCCTCAAAGCCATCATTCTATGATGAATTAAAATATCATTTGTTCAACAAAACATAAGGTATTACGATAACACATTTTTAGTTTTAAGATCCCATAACAAAAGTTTAAGAATTAATTTCACCATAGAATAATATAAAAAAATATATATATACTTGACAAGTAGAGTTCCATCCTTTAACTAATTTCTACCACAAACTAATCTTTCACTCTAAAACATAATTGAACTTAAAAATATTCTATTTATCTTATTCGTATAGGGTTCCAAAAAAATTAATTTATAATTCATCTACCAGAACTTTTATAAAAACAACATTATTCAATCCAGGACATCACCTGGGCCAGTGGAAGGTGATACACCCTTCTCACACTTCGGTTGCAAGATCTAGTCTCATGGCCTTTCCCGACGTGATGAGTTGCTGCTCGACCTTTGGGTTTTCCTTTTTATGGAAATCCAAAAATAATCTCAAACTATACTTGTCCAAAATACTTCTATCCAAACTCACAGTGCAAAATTTTTAAGGAAGGTAAACAGAATGAAGATCCTTTTTTCACTTAATAACATTTGACCACGTTCATCATGTATTGTTTTAAAACATTGCAGCATCCTAAAATACCATTAAACCTTATTGATTACATTCATGCTCCCTTATTCCTTATTGTATACTGGATATACTCATTCTATAAAAAATGTTGTAAACTCAAAAAATGATGGAATATACAGATCATTAATCAGTTTCAAGGTAGTCAAGAATGTCCAAAATAATTTAATCAAATCAATCTTGTATTATTCAAAAATCACTACCTCGAAATTAGAATCACATTATGGTTTATATTTCTATCAGCCATATTTTTTCCAAAAATTTAACCTGTTATTGAGCCACTTTTCTTTGTTCCACAAAATATCAAATCCTTAATGAAATAGTACTGCAGTACAATCCTTATATACTCTATAATTATTATAACATGTACATCATTAATACAATACTCTAATGGCAATATAATTTAAAAAAATGTAAGAAATCCGATCATTCCTCTTCATATTTGGAAGTATCATAACTTTATTATTATCCTATAGTAGCACTTGGGGTATACTTTGATGATTTGGACATTGATTTGTGTAGTGTCCCAACTCCTTGTAGATGAAGCACTGTACATTTGAAACTTTTTTCTTACCCTTAAAATCACGTAATTGGTGTATTTTTTCTCCACACTTATAACAAATTCTCATTCCCTTCAATAATTTACCATGGTGATTCTTTCCACAGTTATCACATATGGGAAAATCTGTCTTTTCTCTCTTCCCTTTATCCATATTTCTCTCTTCCATCCTTTTCTTCTCTTTCTTCACTTCAAAGCCATAGGACTCACAAAATTCTTTACTTATCTTGTAAACACATGATACTATTTCTTCATATTTTGAGAATACATGGGAGACTATTTCCCTTCTAAATGTTAGCTTAATACTGTGAAAGATATTGTCTTTCTTACCCTTTGGATCATACGTATTGATAGAGATCACATTCCTTCCACTTGTTGCTATTTCTATACAATGTCATACACTATGTCAGTTTATGAATTCAAATGAATAATTACAACCTGGTAAAATACCTAACATAAATTGAAAAGTTTATGGATATAATCCATAATCATAAAAAAATCTTTCGGGAGGTATATACTCGTAAATCCTTAATAATTATTTGTAAATAAAATTAAAATTATCCTAAGCATATTCCCTGGGAGTTTTGTAACCAAGAGTGTAATAATTACCATTGTTTTTCCCCAGTTATCGTTCGAGTCTAGCTCAAAACGGTGTTTTCTAGTTTTACCCCTAGTTATATCTGTGCCAGAGCCGCCTCTACCTGCTCGTATCTAGAAAGGGATGTATTTTCTTGGAAAACCCACAAAATCTCTAAATTACCAAAATTATAGGAACTTCTTCTATACTAATACTAGAAGTCTATATTATTATAATGTGCTCTAATCAGATTTTATCTAAATCTAGTTTTCTAGGTTATTGCTAAACTTCCTCAGATACCAATTGTAAAGCCCCGACAATAGTTATTCAGAGTCAGTGGAACGTTGTATAGCATTGGAATGATTACAAGGAATCAAGTCCCGAAGGATCATTTACTTTAGCAGTCTTGGAAAATAGATTACATACATGAAGTTCAACATTACAAATTTAAAAGAAAAACAACAGTAATTTATTCCATTAGAAATGTCCAGTCCTCCTTCATTATTCATGCAAGTCACTCATAACTAACTTCTTAATATCCTGGGAAAATAAAACATTATAAAGGGGTGATCTTAGATTCTTAGTAAGGGTAAATAATTTATATGAAGCAATAATCTTTTAAGGCATGATGTGTAATAAAACAATAGCCTTTTAAACATAAACTTTAACATTATATTTCAAAAAATAAATTAAACATTACCATATAAGCATGCACATGGATATTCTTCTATTTGAATAATCACATGTAATAACTAATTTCATAAAGAGGGAATGTATAGTACAGGAATTTAATTTCTATGTCAAGGCCTCATGCCAGGACCTATGGGCTAACTATAACCAGACCCAAACCATGAGAGCCTCCATAACTGGACTCTATCCTGAAGAGCCTCTGTAACCAGACTCAAACCCAGAGAGCCTCTATAACCAGACTCCAACCCGGAGGGACTACTGTAACCAGACCCCAAACCGAAGGGCTTACATTTACCGGTCCCTAACCTGGAACATACTAGTCCAATATATTCATTATAAGAAAAGGCTGAAATATAATATAATCATTCGTATTAAAACTATCATACGAAATGTGAATACATTATCCATAATCAATGAATGGTATAAAGATAACACATCCACAATCAAACATATAACAAAACATTAAATACAATATAGACGATTTTTATCATAATAAATCAACATCAAACAAGATTAAAATCCATTAAAGGACGTTGACATAGATGAAAATGATCAGTAGAATGATTTGAGAGAAATACCCCTTTTCATGAAATCATTTAAAATTCTCACAATTTATAAAGGTATTAATTTAAAAGGTATTTTTGAATCAATGTGACCCATACCAATTTGAAATTTTTTTAAAAGAATTATCATTTCAAAAAATTCATGTCCATATAAATAAATCCTTCAAATCATTTTGAAAACTTGAACATTAATTAAAAGGGTTTAGAAGGATAAATCTTTAAAACATTTAAAATGATGATCGAGTTAAATATACCCTCCCATAAAACATTTAAATATTCCTTTTGAAATCATTTTTATAAAATATGGGTATCAATGATAAGTATGTCCTAGAAAATACTTACACATTAATAATCTCATATAATAATTTGATTGAGGAAATAACCCTTACCTCGTTGTAATCAATCGAGTCGTATGAACAATAGTCAATAACCACCAAAAGAATCAAATAATATCATGAATATAAAGATAATCAAGATAATATATATATCAAATGGCAGTACCCAATACACTAAATGCAATATATAAGTGGTGAACAATGGAAATCTCACAGAATTAAAAGTGAGATAAGAAACCCCTTACCACGTGTCCGACTTGACACACTCGTATGTTCCTTATTATTCCAAAATAATAAACATAAGTTAATTTCTAATTGATTAAGAAAATATTAAAGTTTATTATTCCTTTTATATCACTTATTACCTTGCTATAATAATTAGTTAATTATTTGAGTTCATATACGACATTTTGTTGATGTTCGGAACTTGAGTAAAAAATGAACTTGTTGTAATAATAAATTATCCATGTGGTCAAAATTCCATTATCTATAGAATGATATTAATATTTTAGATTTTATATATATCATATATGTCTAGTATATATTTGTATTTATAACAATATATAACATTTGGATATAAGAAATGAAATGCGCTGTTAATGGAGATAATATGTAGTACGTACGCAAGAACACTACTTTCATTTCCATTTTGTATTTTAATGGAAGTAAAACATAATTATACATAGGTATATTATATTTCCAGTATTATATGATATATAATATCATTAACTCCATACTTTATACATCCCATATAATTCATTAATGAGTCATATCACTTTGAGGGGGCAGTAGTCTACACTTCCTCAATTGAAATTTTCGCATTTTACCCATAATGGAAACCATAAAGGTATGATATAAATGGAAAATAGAAAAGAAAAAAATAAAGCATAAAAATAATATGTATATAATATATAAATACAGTGCAATATTAATGGACACCATGAGAGGCGGTAGGAGATAATTGAACAATCATCATTTCGTGAGGTGTTAGTTTGTCAACCACATAATCATTATGTTATTCACACATTAGATGGAGGTGTGTGTAAGTGTAGTACTAATACATATCATAAAAAATACTAGTATATTGAGGATATTGGTGTTGTAAAAAAATAAAGGAATAAAAACAGTTTATGGGGGGTTAGAGAAGTAAAACAAAACAAAAGAAAATAAAACAGTTTAAGAGAAATTATTGCCTTTAATTTGGTTAACTTCATTTGGTTCGAACCAAAAAGGATTTTTGAAGTAACTTCTTCCTAAGGTAAGTATTCTAGGTTTATGTGAGGATATTTAGAGCTTATTTGGGTAGGGTTGGGATGATCCAAGGGGCTTGAGAGGTGTGTGGAATGAGATATAAGTGGTGTCCTTTTATAAGGGGGAGGGGGGATCTTTAGGAAAGTGTTAAAATATTATTTTATTATATAGTTATATTTGGTTTCTAAAGGTCCCAAACTAATTAAAGTAAAATATAAGATGAATCATATTCTAAATAAAATCATCCAATAAGAATTGGATAGGATTCGGATATATTTTTAATATTACTAATCTTATTTATTTAAATCATTTATTATCTAGGTAAATACTACATCAGTATTGGATCATAAATAATTTAATTTATTTGAAGTATAAATGCTATAAAAAAACCCTAATTTAGGATATCTTTTTATCTATAAAATTAATATTTATAGTTGAAAATATTACTTATATAACCCCATGTATAAATTGATTTACTAAAAGATATTTGTTTATGTCATTTTTTCCTTACTTTAAGTTAATTAAAATAAAGTGTCATTATCATTCATAAGTGGCGCCATGGGGTACCAAAAGTGAACCAAGGATGCCCATGGTTGGCCATGACTCATCTAATAATGTTAGGATAAGTTTTAAGGTAATTTTCATTTATTATAAAACTTTTTTTATGTTGAATTACCCTATTTACCTTTAACCACAGTAACTAAAAGTCAAAAGTTACTATTCAAAAAAAACATATTTTTATCTTATTTAACCACATTTTACTTAATGAGTTTAAACATGTCTCTAGGAATTTTGAAATTCAACTCACAGAAGTGGAAAAATTATGTTTTATGAAAATTTTTAAATGCTCCTAGGAAGTGGGTAAAAGACGGTAAAAATTTTAATAAAATTTTTATATATCTAAACATATTACAAAATAACTAAAATGAATTATATTTAACTTATATAGGTATTATTTATCTATTTTTACCAAAAATAAATTTAAATAAATTAAATAATTATTTAAATATAATTTCTTTTTAACCAATAACTTCGTGTTTTCACTATTCATAAAAAATTGAATGTTTTCAGAAAAATACCAAAATTTCACCCTTTTCAAATTTTAATATTATTAATTCAAAAATTAATTCCATTTTACCAAATTCAAAGTATATAAGTTACATTTATTAATTTAAAATTAATTCCCATTATCAAAACCAAAAAGCGCGTTTTTAAGAAATAATAACTAACAAAAGATTGATTAGTGTTTATGTTCAATTTTAAAATGAAATTATTTCCAATGAGTAACATTTGATTAAATGGTAAAAATATAATCTATTTATACTTAAAAAACAATAAAATTTATAATTTAACACTACAAAATATTTTGATTAAAAAAGTTGTTTTCAGTTAAAATATATTATTTTTCACTATTCAGCCAAATATGAAAATTATCAGAAAAACACAAAAATTTTATTGAAACTAAATTCTTATGTACTGATTCTAAAGTAGAAGTTTATTTTGTCAAATTTAATGTATAAAGTTGCAAATATTTGATTTAAAAAGGTTTCTCCATTAAAAGGTGGTAAAATTTCATTTTTTAAAAAATAATACTTTTTTCTGAAAAAAATGAACTTATTTATTCATTATGTCTAAGAAACTCATAATATAGATTCTAAAATTATAAGGATTATATAAAGTTCAAAATTTAGTTAATATTACTCATAACCTATTTTTAAAGGCTAGTTTGGTAAGTCGTGGTGCTCTTGAACTCGGTGTTGCGGGTAGTGCGACTTATTGAATTACTTTGAAGAAATAACGTACTATAAAATCATGGGGTGTTACATTCTTCCCTCCTTCAATAAATTGTGTCCTCTCATTTTGAAATTTTTCTTCAAAAATAAATGGTTGAAAATAGAAAATACATTTGTGGGAAAACCCACATTAGAAATTGGGTTAAAAATTGTCTTAATAAGAGGAAAAGGGAAATGAAAAAGTCGCCACCAAATTATGATCTCAATTAGGAGAAAATTGGTGGTAATTAAAGATACATAATTTGAGGAAAAACATAAATATTTATAGGGATTGATTTTGGTCATCAGTCACAAACAATTGTAGGATTTAGGTCCTCAAATCCATCATTCTATGATGATTTAAAATAACATCAGTTCAACAATACATAGGGTATTAGGATAACAAATTTTTTTTTAAAAATCTCTTACCTAATGTTTAATAATTAATTTTATAATAGAATAATAGAAGAAAAAAAAATACTTGACAATTAGAGTTCCATCCTTTAAATAATTTCTACCACAAACTAATCATTCACTCTAAATGATAATAGGACATAAAAATATTCTATTTATCCTATTTTTATAGGGTTCCAAAAAAATGAATTTATAATTCATCTATTATACCTTTTATAAAAACTACATTATTTAATCTAGGACATCACGTGGGACAGTGTTAGGTGATACACAGTTGTCGCCCTTCGGTTGTAGGTTCAATTCTCACAGCCTTTCCATACGCGACGGGTTGTTTCTCTACCTTTGGGTCGTCCATTTTATGGAAATCCAAAAATAATCTAAAACTAGACTTGTCCAAAAATAATTATGTCCAAACTCGCAGTCCAAAATTTATAAGAAAGGTAAACCCATTGAAGATCGTTTTTTCCACGTAATAACATGTGAACACCTTCATCATGTATTCTTTTAAAACACTAAAACATCTTGAATTACCATAAAACCTTAAGGATAAGATTCATGCTCCCTTATTCCTTATAGTATACTGGATATACTTCTTCTATCAAAAAATGTTTTAAACTCCAACAATGATGGAATATACAAATCATTAATTAGTTTCAAGGTAGTCAAGAATATCAAATATAATTTATCGAAATCAATCATGTATTATTCCAAAATCACTACCATAGTATCAGAACCATATTATGGTTTATCTTTCTCTCAACCATATATTTTCCAAAAATTTAACCTTCTATTGAGTCACTTTTCTTGGTTCCACACAATCTTATGTCCTTAATGAAATAGTACTACAGTGCAATCCTTATATACTTTATAATTCTTATAACATGTACATCATTAATACAATACTCAAATGACACAATACTTTAATAACAACGTAATAAATCTAATCCTTACTCTTCATCATCGGTAGTAATATAACATTATTATTATCTAATAAAAACATTTTGGGTATACTCTGATGATTTGAATATTGATTCGTGAAGTCTCTCAACTCCTTTCAGATGAATCATTTTATATTTAAAACTTATTTCTTAACCTTAAAATCAGGCACATTATGTCCTTTTTCTCCACACTTATAACAAACTCCCTTTCCATTCAGGAATTTACCAAGGTCATTCTTTCCATAGTTATCACATATGGGAAAATCATTCTTTTCCCTCTTCCCTCTTCCCTTTATCCATATTTCTCTCTTCCATCCTTTTCTTCTCTTGCTTCCTTTCAAAGCCATAGATCTCAGATAATTATTCACTTATCTTATTAACACATGATTATATTTCTTCATATGTTGAGAATACATGGTAGACTATTTCCCTTCTAAATGTTTGCTTAATACCGTGAACGATATGATCCTTCTTACTATTTTCTATCATATGTATTGCTGGAGTTCACATTCCTTCTACTAGGCGCCATTACTGTACAATGTAACGACCCGAAATTTTTAAATAAATTTTGTTTCCTAATTTTATGTGTTATTGTTAGACTCAACAAAACTGTTTTATTTGATAAACATGATTATAATTAAAATGAGATCAGTGGGTTTTGACTATTATATAACCATCGGTCAACATGACCGCTGTGAACAAAATGTTTTGATTATTGTCTCTAAATATAAGTAATCTTGGTTAATTATTATAGAAAGAAGATTTGATGGCCTCACCTAGTAGTCTTGGACCGATCGAAGCCCATCTAACAGAGCTTGGGAAGGAGGTAGCACCACTGGGCTTTGCTCTGGATCAAATCCAAGCCGAACTTCATCATGTGAAGCTGGAACGAAATCGCCTTCGTGAGAAGTTAAAACTGATAGAAATTACTACTCGGGCAATGTTGACTGAGCCGCCCCAATCTTCTATCACCCTAGCACACCTTACTCTTAGGTCCTATGCTGGTATTATAAGGGGTTATGTAACGAGACCATAACTACCTTGTATAATCCTTGTTTTAAATAAAAATTGGGATTTCTTCTTATGATGAAGTTTATGAATTTTGAAATGACTGGATAAATATAGTATGCATATTTTTGATGAATTTTAGAAAAAAGGATATTTTAAATATGTTTATTTAAACCCTAAATAATTAAAAATGTGTAATGATTTTCAAAAAATGGTCTTCTGCAATTATGTTCAGTACTAAATTTAGATTCTAATAAGATCAACTTGATTTTTGATGAATAGTAAATTATGAATAGTGATTTTATGATTTGGATTAGTAATATGACCAAATGGATTAGTAATCTCACTTAAAGAAAGTTTTAAAATAATCTAGGCACCTTGATTAAGTAATGTGATTCAATAAAATAGTTAAATAACAGTTTCATTAATTATTATTCAAGTATTAGTTTTTTCGGGTGAATAGTGTTTTTTAATTAAAAATTTAATTAAAAATAATTAGAAAATTATTTTTATCAAAATGACGTTATTTTTGAACTCAGAGCATCGATATTATGTTATGGTAATTTTTGGGGTTTTTTTCTGAAAAAAATAAATTTTCGATGAATAGTGTTTTTATTTAAAAATTAAATTAAAAATATTTAGAAAATTATTTTTATAAAATGGATTTCATTTTTGAAATCAGAGCATTGATATTTGGTTAATGTTAAATTTTGGGATTTTTCTGAGAAAGTTGAATTTTCTGTGAATAGTAAAAATACAGTTTTAGGGTTTCGGTATGTTTAATGACATCATAACGGTGTCATGATGATGTCATGAGATCTTTTGAGGGTTGGCCGGCCAGGGGTGATGAATTATTGTTTTGGGGGCCCCATGTGGCCTAACTCCATGATAAATGACAAGGGAGAGCACATGGGTTTGAGAAAAGCACATGTGAGGTGTCCCTTGGCCATTAATGCCTTGTCCCCTCACTTTCCCTATAAATACCAAGCCCTCCTCTCATCCATTCGACTCCCCACTCATTCCCAACGAATTTCTGGTCTCATTACCTCCCAAGGAGTCCTCCCAAGGTGCCCCCAAGCCCTCAAGGTCCCACCCTTTGAGGTTTAAGAGTTACATTTTAAGGTAAGGGATCCGACCTCTCTCTTTCTTTTCAAGTAATCTCTTTTATGTCTTTTCTTTTATACTCCATGTTCTTATGTTGGAGGATGTTATTTTATATTCATACTACTGCCTATTTCATGTTCATATGATGAGATTCCCCCCTTGCTCTCATCAATTCGTTTTAAGAATGTTTAAGTGGCGCCGTTAGGCTGCCGAATTTTTAAGGGATTCTTTCACCTTCCTCGTTTTCAAGTTCTATTTTCATTCAAGTCTTTAATGTTCCTTTTTGTTATATTGGGGTATGATCTCTATATATATCATACTGGACTCTTATGTTCATATGATGAGAGACCCCATTTGATCTCTTCAATTCAGTATTTTGATGTTTTAAGTGGCGCCGTTAGGCTGCCGAATTTTTAAGTGGTTCTTCACCCTTCTCGTTTTCAAGTTCTATTTTCATTCAAGTCTTTAATGTTCCTTTTTGTTATATTGGGGTATGATCTCTATATATATCATACTGGACTCTTATGTTCATATGATGAGAGACCCAATTTGATCTCTTCAATTCAGTATTTTGATGTTTTAAGTGGCACCGTTAGGCTGCCGAATTTTTAAGTGGTTCTTCACCCTTCTCGTTTTGAAGTTCTACTTTCATGTCAATTATTTCAAGTTCCTTTTTGTTATATTGGGGTATGATCTCTATATATATCATACTGTAATCTTATGTTCATATGATGAGAGACCCCATTTGATCTCTTCAATTCAGTATTTTGATGTTTTAAGTGGCGCCGTTAGGCTGCCGAATTTTTAAGTGGTTCTTCACCCTTCTCGTTTTGAAGTTCTACTTTCATGTCAATTCATTCAAGTTCCTTTTTGTTATGTTGTGGAATTATCTCTATATCTATCATACTGAACTCTTATGTTCACATAATGAGAGATCCTATTTGATCTTTTCAAATCATTTTTTGTTGAGGTTTAAGTAACGCCGTTAGGCTACCGAACTTTCATAAGAGAAATCTAAATTTTTTTTTCTTCCTTCCATGTTTTTCATTTCAAATGGTATGTCCTTGAAATCTCATTACCATGATCATGTATCCTTCTTATTCTGTCCATGTACTATTTTATGGGTCATTTATGAATGTTTGACCCATTTTACCTCTCTTTTAATGTCTTCTAAAACCTCAGAACATTGTCGTTATGCTGCAGAATTTCTGTCTCAAAATGTCTATCTCTTTTTCTAAAGTCCTTTTATTTTATTAAGTGAATACTCAAAGCTATTTCTTCTAAAGGGATATTCACATATATACCAAAATATTCTATTTTAAATTCTGGGATTTACATACATGAGACCCACCTTCCTTTTCTGTGGGTTTTAAAGTGACGTAAAGATCATGTCTTTAAAGCAGTTTTTAAAACGTTATGATTATGAAATGAAACCCATTTATTTTATGCTATATGGGTTATTTATGAAATGTTTGATGATGATATATGTGGCTCACATGATAATAAAGGAAAATTTAAGGGTGCGCCCTGATAGCGCTCCAATGCATTGGGTAAAGACTTAATCTCTAGAGATGACCATTTTCACGACGCCTTGGTGAATAACCTTGGTAATTTTTAACGACACCTTGGGGATGGACCTTTGTGAAACGAAACGATTGTCAATATTAAATGTTGCAGCCACATCTTTATGTTATGAAAAAGTTTTATTTTTATTATGATATGCCTCATGATTTCATTTTCATGCATTAAAGTTCTTTTCATGACTTTATTGATGTATCTCAAGTTCATATGTAAAATGTTTCACTTGATTCCCTTGCTGGGCCTTATGCTCACCCTTCCTTTTGATGTATGTCCCCAGGTTATGAGATGCCGTAATGAGCCTAGGGTGAACATGAGGAGAAGCCTTTCAAGTGTTTAAGAAGAATGTTTTTTTTTGTTTCATGTTTTATGTTCCTTGTTTCCAAGACACTAAACCTTAAAGATCCTCAGTTCCATGTAATGGAATGAAAAGTTATGTTAAAGAAAGACGGGATGCTATAGTTGGTATCAAAGGATGGTTTAGTTATTTGTGGAAATTAGGATATGAAAACTCTAGGAGGAACCCTATAGAAAAGTTTAATATTGGAAATCTTCCTGGTATTTTGGTGAGTATTGAGTAAGGGGTTGCCAAGCAAATACATCCCTGTCTGGATACGAGCAGGTAGAGGTGGCTCTGGCACAGATGTACATAGGGGTAAAACCCGAAAACACCGCTTTGAGCTAGACTCGAACGGGAACTGGTACACGACAACAGGCCTTGCTGCACTCTTGGTTACGACACTCCCGGGGGATATGCTTTGGTAAATTCATAAGCTTGGTATGAACCATTGTTAAAGGAACAAAGATAAAATAAAATAAAGGTTCACATAATAATATATGATCATTCATAACCTATTTGGGAACCTAGGAGATCACAACTTAGGGTATACCATTCATATACAAGTTATCCTTATATGCTTTCAGTTCCTTTTCATGATTATTAGCTAAGGACTTAAGCCCCTAATTATGCTTTCTCTTCTTAGTTAATGGTGGGAAATGGAAGAACATGTTCCGACAACCAATGTGATAGGAAATGTGACGATTTTCGTATTAATATGACAGGGATGATTAGGGGATTAAAATATGATTATTATTTTGGAAGACGTTCATTATTTTGGGAACCATATTTGATCGAGGTAAATAGATTACTACGGTATTTTCATTGAGGAGTAAGGTTGACTTATATTTTGAAGAATCGATGTATTTAAGGTGAACTTATAGTAATTTAGGTTACTTATGGGAATGACTAACCTATCTTGGGTAAAACATGTTTAGGTTAACTACTTTTTATAAGATGTTAGGAGTGGTTGATGTTGTCTGGAGATGAACAATGAAGTTGTTTTGGAAGACTATGTTATCAAATCCTTATTGTATTTGGGTTTCAATCTTAGTTTGGTTTGTTTTGAGGAATTTTAAGGACCGTTATTTATGGAATGGTCTATGATGAACTTTGGGTAGTACCATGGAACTTTGATGATTTAAAATTAGTTTCCATTCCTATGGGATTATTTCTTTTTGAAGAGTTGTTTTACCTCAACCTTTCTATTTTTGGGATAATGTTTAAAGATAGAAGAAATAGATAGTTAAACTTTTGTAGATTATGTGATTCTATAGAAGACGATTCTTGTGCTTTTATGAGACCAAGTGTTTTTGAATTCTCATCATTTGGAGAAAAGATTAGTGTTGGTAGGGACTTGTTAAAGGATGAAAATCTACTTGAAGGTAGGTATATTTTATTATGTTTTTGTTCTATGTAGTAAATGAAATCCTCAAAATTATGAAAAGAAACGTAAAACAAAAATGTTGTTGGTTTACGTTTCCTACTAGGTAATCAAAGACCGTTTACACACATCATAAGTTTGGGATTTTCTCATGGTTAACTTTCTCCTAATCATGTTCTCTATCACTCTCCCTCAGAACTTGACCCTTTGTTTTTTTCCTCCATGTCAATGTTTTCCTACATGAAACCCTAGTGTGGGTTAACTCGGGTGACCATTGTACTTCCCTTTCTTTATTTTAAAGTAATAGTTTTACTGACTCCTTTTCCGATGTGGGACTTTCAATGAAATTTCAAAACCCAGTTTTAAAATTACGAGGACGCAATTTCTTAAGGGGGGAAGATTGTAACGACCCGAAATTTTTAAATAAATTTTGTTTCCTAATTTTATGTGTTATTGTTATACTCAACAAAAATGTTTTATTTGATAAACATGATTATAATTAAAATGAGATCAGTGGGTTTTGACTATTATATAACCATCGGTCAACATGACCGCTGTGAACAAAATGTTTTGATTATTGTCTCTAAATATAAGTAATCTTGGTTAATTATTATAGAAAGAAGATTTGATGGCCTCACCTAGTAGTCTTGGACCGATCGAAGCCCATCTAACAGAGCTTGGGAAGGAGGTAGCACCACTGGGCTTTGCTCTGGATCAAATCCAAGCCGAACTTCATCATGTGAAGCTGGAACGAAATCGCCTTCGTGAGAAGTTAAAACTGATAGAAATTACTACTCGGGCAATGTTGACTGAGCCGCCCCAATCTTCTATCACCCTAGCACACCTTACTCTTAGGTCCTATGCTGGTATTATAAGGGGTTATGTAACGAGACCATAACTACCTTGTGTAATCCTTGTTTTAAATAAAAATTGGGATTTCTTCTTATGATGAAGTTTATGAATTTTGAAATGACCGGATAAATATAGTATGCATATTTTTGATGAATTTTAGAAAAAATGATATTTTAAATATGTTTATGTAAACCCTAAATAATTAAAAATGTGTAATGATTTTCAAAAAATGGTCTTCTGCAATTATGTTCAGTACTAAATTTAGAGTCTAATAAGATCAACTTGATTTTTGATGAATAGTAAATTATGAATAGTGATTTTATGATTTGGATTAGTAATATGACCAAATGGATTAGTAATCTCACTTAAAGAAAGTTTTAAAATAATCTAGGCACCTTGATTAAGTAATGTGATTCAATAAAATAGTTAAATAACAGTTTCATTAATTATTATTCAAGTATTAGTTTTTTCGGGTGAATAGTGTTTTTTAATTAAAAATTTAATTAAAAATAATTATAAAATTATTTTTATCAAAATGACGTTATTTTTGAACTCAGAGCATCGATATTATGTTATGGTAATTTTTGGGGTTTTTTTCTGAAAAAAATAAATTTTCGATGAATAGTGTTTTTATTTAAAAATTAAATTAAAAATATTTAGAAAATTATTTTTATAAAATGGATTTCATTTTTGAAATCAGAGCACTGATATTTGGTTAATGTTAAATTTTGGGATTTTTCTGAGAAAGTTGAATTTTCTGTGAATAGTAAAAATACAGTTTTAGGGTTTCGGTATGTTTAATGACATCATAACGGTGTCATGATGATGTCATGAGATCTTTTGAGGGTTGGCCGGCCAAGGGTGATGAATTATTGTTTTGGGGGCCCCATGTGGCCTAACTCCATGATAAATGACAAGGGAGAGCACATGGGTTTGAGAAAAGCACATGTGAGGTGTCCCTTGGCCATTAATGCCTTGTCCCCTCACTTTCCCTATAAATACCAAGCCCTCCTCTCATCCATTCGACTCCCCACTCATTCCCAACGAATTTCTGGTCTCATTACCTCCCAAGGAGTCCTCCCAAGGTTCCCCCAAGCCCTCAAGGTCCCACCCTTTGAGGTTTAAGAGTTACATTTTAAGGTAAGGGATCCGACCTCTCTCTTTCTTTTCAAGTAATCTCTTTTATGTCTTTTCTTTTATACTCCATGTTCTTATGTTGGGGGATGTTATTTTATATTCATACTACTGCCTATTTCATGTTCATATGATGAGATTCCCCCCTTGCTCTCATCAATTCGTTTTAAGAATGTTTAAGTGGCGCCGTTAGGCTGCCGAATTTTTAAGGGATTCTTTCACCTTCCTCGTTTTCAAGTTCTATCTTCATTCAAGTCTTTAATGTTCCTTTTTGTTATATTGGGGTATGATCTCTATATATATCATACTGGACTCTTATGTTCATATGATGAGAGACCCCATTTGATCTCTTCAATTCAGTATTTTGATGTTTTAAGTGGCGCCGTTAGGCTGCCGAATTTTTAAGTGGTTCTTCACCCTTCTCGTTTTCAAGTTCTATTTTCATTCAAGTCTTTAATGTTCCTTTTTGTTATATTGGGGTATGATCTCTATATATATCATACTGGACTCTTATGTTCATATGATGAGAGACCCAATTTGATCTCTTCAATTCAGTATTTTGATGTTTTAAGTGGCACCGTTAGGCTGCCGAATTTTTAAGTGGTTCTTCACCCTTCTCGTTTTGAAGTTCTACTTTCATGTCAATTATTTCAAGTTCCTTTTTGTTATATTGGGGTATGATCTCTATATATATCATACTGGAATCTTATGTTCATATGATGAGAGACCCAATTTGATCTCTTCAATTCAGTATTTTGATGTTTTAAGTGGCGCCGTTAGGCTGCCGAATTTTTAAGTGGTTCTTCACCCTTCTCGTTTTGAAGTTCTACTTTCATGTCAATTCTTTCAAGTTCCTTTTTGTTATGTTGGGGAATTATCTCTATATCTATCATACTGAACTCTTATGTTCACATGATGAGAGATCCTATTTGATCTTTTCAAATCATTGTTTGTTGAGGATTAAGTAACGCCGTTAGGCTACCGAACTTTCATAAGAGAAATCTAAATTTTTATTTCTTCCTTCCATGTTTTTCATTTCAAATGGTATGTCCTTGAAATATCATTACCATGATAATGTATCCTTCTTATTCTGTCCATGTACTATTTTATGGGTCATTTATGAATGTTTGACCCATTTTACCTCTCTTTTAATGTCTTCTAAAACCTCGGAACATTGCCGTTATGCTGCAGAATTTCTGTCTCAAAATGTCTATCTCTTTTTCTAAAGTCCTTTTATTTTATTAAGTGAATACTCAAAGCTATTTCTTCTAAAGGGATATTCACATATATACCAAAATGTTCTATTTTAAATTCTGGGATTTACATACATGAGACCCACCTTCCTTTTCTGTGGGTTTTAAAGTGACGTAAAGATCATGTCTTTAAAGCAGTTTTTAAAACGTTATGATTATGAAATGAAACCCATTTATTTTATGCTATATGGGTTATTTATGAAATGTTTGATGATGATATATGTGGCTCACATGATAATAAAGGCAAATTTAAGGGTGCGCCCTGATAGCGCTCCAATGCATTGGGTAAAGACTTAATCTCTAGAGATGACCATTTTAACGACGCCTTGGTGAATAACCTTGGTAATTTTTAACGACACCTTGGGGATGGACCTTGGTGAAACGAAACGATTGTCAATATTAAATGTTGCAGCCACATCTTTATGTTATGAAAAAGTTTTATTTTTATTATGATATGCCTCATGATTTCATTTTCATGCATTAAAGTTCTTTTCATGACTTTATTGATGTATCTCAAGTTCATATGTAAAATGTTTCACTTGATTCCCTTGCTGGGCCTTATGCTCACCCTTCCTTTTGATATATGTCCCCAGGTTATGAGATGCAGTAATGAGCCTAGGGTGAACATGAGGAGAAGCCTTTCAAGTGTTTAAGAAGAATGTTTTTTTTTGTTTCATGTTTTATGTTCCTTGTTTCCAAGACACTAAACCTTAAAGATCCTCAGTTCCATGTAATGGAATGAAAAGTTATGTTAAAGAAAGACGGGATGCTATATATAATGGCTTACACTAGGTCAGTTTATGACTTGCAATGAATAATTCCAAACTTGTAAAATACGTAACATAAATTGAACTGTTTATGGATATAATACATAATCAT
This sequence comes from Viscum album, assembly GCA_963277665.1. Taxonomy (NCBI): domain Eukaryota; kingdom Viridiplantae; phylum Streptophyta; class Magnoliopsida; order Santalales; family Viscaceae; genus Viscum; species Viscum album. The sequence continues at coordinate 1,086,950,854 of OY728130.1, read as the reverse complement.
AGAAATGTTTTATTTGAGGAGGTATATACTCATAAATCCTTCATAATTATTTGTAAATAAAATGAAAATTATCCTAAGCATATCCCCTGGGAGTGTCATAACCAAGAGTGCAGCAAGACCCATTTTCGTGCACCAGTTCCTGTTCGAGTCTATCTAAAACTGGTGTTTTCATTTTTTACACCTATGTACATATGTGCCAGAGCCTCTTTTACCTGCTTGTATCTAGACAAGGATGTATTTTCTTGGAAAAGTCACTAAATCTCTATATTACCAAAATTCTAAGAAGTTATTCTATACTAATCCTCAAAGTCTATCTTAGGGTAATGTGCTCTATTAAGAATTTATCTAAATATAGTTTAATAGGTAATTGATAAACTTTTTCTTATACCAACTATAATACCCCAACCCCAGTTACCCAGAGTCGGTGCATTATTACATAGCATTGGCATGATAACAAGGAATCAAGTCCTGAAGGACCAATATAGTTTAGCAGTCTTGGAAAATAGATTACAAACATGAAGTTCAACATTACAACTTAGAAAGAAAAACAACAGTAATTTATTCAATTAGTAACGTCTATGCTTCCTTGCTTATGCCTGAAAGTCTCTCATAACTAACTTCTTCATATACTGGGAAAATAAAACATAATAAAGGGGTTAGCTCAGATGCTCAGTTAGGGGAAATAATTTAGCGGAAGCTATAAACTTTTAAGGCAAGATGTGTAATAAAAAAATAGCATTTAAAACATAAATTTGAAAAAAAAATGGAAAAAATAAATAAAACATTACCATATAAACAAGCACATGGAAATTATTCTAGTCGAATAATGAAATGTAATAAATAATTTCATAATGAGGGAATGTATAGTACCAGACTTTAATTTTTGTGTCAAGGAATCGTGCCAGGACCTATAGGCTAACTATAACCGGACCCAAACCCAAAGAGCCTCTGTAACTGGACTCTATCCCAGAGAGACTCTATAACCGTACAACAACCCGGAGATCCCCTGTTACCAGACTCCAACCCGGAGGTACTACTGTAACCGGACCCCAACCCAGAGGTACTACTGTAACCGGACCCCAACCCGGGGGGGGGGGGCTTACTTTTACCGGTCCCCAACCCAGAACATACTAGTCCAATACATTCATCAAAAGAAACTTTTGAAATATAACATAAATATTTGTATTAAAACTAGCATACGAAATGTCAATACATTATCCATAAACCTGGAATGGTATATAAATAATACATACACAGTCAAAAGTATAACAAAACATTCAATAAAATATGGATGATTTGTATCACAATAAATCATCTTCAAACAAGTTTAAAATACATTAAAGGATGTGAACATAGATGAAAATTATCAGTAAAATTCTTTGAGAGAAATACCCCATTTTCATGAAATCGTTTAAAACTCTCACAATTTATAAAGGTAGTCATTTAAAAGGGATTTTTGAATCAAATTTTACCATACCACTTTGAGACTTTTTTAATAGAATTATCATTTCAAAACATTCATGTCCATATAAATAAATCCTAAAAATCATTTTGAAAACATGGACATTAATTAAAAGGGTTTAGAAAGATAAATCTTTAAAACATTTAAAATGACGATCAAGTTAAATAAACCCTCCCATAAAACCTTAAAATATTCCTTTTGAAATAATTTTTATAAAATATGGGTATTTATGATATGTATGTCCCATAAAATACTTACACATGAACAATCTCGGATAATAATGAAATTGAGGAAATAACCCTTACCTCATTGTAATCAATCAAGTCGTAAGAAAAATAGTCAATAACAATGAAATAAAACACAGAATATCATGAATATAAAAAGAATCATGATAATATATTTCAAATGGCAGTACATAATACATCACATGCGATAAATAAGTGGTGAACAATGGAAATCTCGTGGAATTAAAAGTGAGATAAGAAACCCCTTACCACATGTCCGACTTGAGTCGCTCGTATGTTACTTGTTCATCCAGAATAGTAAAATTATGTTAATTTAAACTTTATTAAGAATATTTTAAAGTATATTATTCCTTTTATACCACTTATTACCTTCCTATAACAATTAGTTAATTATTTGAGTTCATATCAGACATTTTGTCAATGTTTGGAACTTGAGTCAAAAATGAACTTGTTATAATTATAAATTGTCCATGTGGTCAAAAGTACATTATATATTGAATGATATTACTCATTTTTATTTCATATATACCATATATGTCTAGTATATATATTTATTTATAATAGTACATAACATTTGGAGATAAGAAATGAAATGCACAATTCATGGAGATGGTAAGTTGTACATACGCATGAACTCTACTTTCATTTCCATTTTGTATTTTAATGGAATTAAAACATAATGATACATAGGTATATTAAAATTCTAGTATTATATCACATATAATATCATTAACCCCATACTTTATATGTCCCACATAACCCTTTAACGAGTCATATCACTTTGAGGGGACGGTAGTCCACACTCTCTCATATGAAATTATCACGTTTTACCCATAATGGAAACCATAAAGGTATGACATAAATGGAAAATACCTAATCACAATGAAAAAATAAACATAATATATATGTCATATATAAATATAGTTCCATATTAATGTCATCCATGATAGGTGGTAGGAGATAATCAAACAATCATCATTTCATGAGCCGTTAGTTTTCCAATAACAGAAATAGTATGTTCTTCACCCATTAGACGGAGGTGTGTGTAACTGTAGTTTGAATCCATTTCATAACAAAATACTTGTATATTTAGGATACTGGTGTTTTCATAAAACAATGGAATAAAAGATTTTAGGGGGGTTGGAGAAGTAAAATAAAACAAAATAAAAGAAAATAATTAAAGAGAAATTGTTACCTTTAATTAGGTTAACTTAATTTGGATTGAACTAAAAGGAATTTTTTAAGTGACTTCTTCCTAAGTTAAGGCTTTTAGAGGAAATATAGGGATCGTTAGAGATTATTTGGGTAGGGTTTGGATGATCCAAGGGGCTTGAGAGGTGTGTGGAATGGGATAGAAGTGGTGTCGTTTTATAAGGGGGGCTTCTTTAGGAAAGTGTGAAAAATATTATTTTATTATATAGTGATATTCGGTTTCTAAAGGTACTAACCAAATTAAAGTTGAAGATAAGATGACTCATTGTCAAAATAAAATCATCCAATAATAATTGTAAAGGTTTTGGATATAGTTATAATATTAATAAACTTATTTACTTAAATAATTTATTAATGAGGTAAATACAACATCATTATTGTGTCATAAATAATTTAATTTTTTTGATGTCTAAAAACTATAAAACAAATACCATAATTCATTAAATCGATTTATATTTCTAATTAACATTAATATTCAAATTATTACTTATATAGCCCCATGTAAAAATTGATTTACTAAAAGATATTTGTTTATGTCATTTTTTCCTTTTCTTTAATTTAATTAAAATAAAGTGTCATTATCATTCATAAGTGGCTCCATGGGGTCCCAAAATCGACCCAAGGATGTCCATGGTCGGCCATGACTCATCCAATAAGGTTAGGACATGTGTTAAGGTAATTTTGTATTATTATAATATTCTTTTTTACTTTAAATTACCCTATTTACCTTTAACCGTGGTAAATAAAAATCAAAAGTTACTATTCACCAAAAATTATTTTTAACTTATTGAACCACATTTTAAATACTGAGGTTATCTGTTTCTCTTGGATTTTTGAAATTCAACTCACAGAAGTGGTAAATTTTTGTTTTATGCAAATTTGCAAATGCTCCTAGGAGGTGGGTAAAAGATGATAAAAAGTTCAATAACATTTTTATATATCTAAACTTATTAAAAAATTACTCCAATGAATTATATTGATTTTATATAGGTATTATGTATCTTTTTTGACCTAACATAAATTTAAATAAAATAAATAATTATTTAAAAAAAACTCAGTTTTAACCAATAACTCAGTGTTTTCACTATTCATCAAAAATGGAATGTTTTCAGAAAAATACCAAAATTTCACCCTAAGATAATTTTGATATTCTGAATTAAAAAATAAATTATATTTTACCAAATTAAACACATAAGAAGTTTCATTTATTAATTTAAAATTAATTCTCGTTGTCAAAACCAAAAAGCGCATTTTTAAGAAATAATAACTAACAAAAGATTGGTACTTTTTTATGTTTAATTTAAAAGTGAAATTATTTCCAATTAATAACATTGGATTAAATAGTAAAAATATAATCTATTTATACTTCCAAAACATTAAAATGTGTAATTTAACACTACAAATTATTTTGATTAAAAAGTTGTTTTTAGTTAAAATATAGCATTTTTCACTATTCACCTAAATATGAATGTTATCAGAAAACCGCCAAACAATTATTGAAACTAAATTATTATTTACTAATTCAAAATAAGAGGTATATTTTGTCAAATTTAATATATAAAAGTTTCAAATATTTTATTTAAATAAGGTTCTCCATTAAGAGGAAGTAAAATGGATTTTTTTTTAAAATATTTCTTTTATATGAAAAAAAGTGAATTTTTTTTTTCATTTTGTCAAAGAAACTCATAATATAGATTCTAAAATTATAAGGATTATATAAAGTTAAAAATTTAGTTAATAATATTCATAACCTCTTTTGAACGGCTAGTTTGTTAATTCGTGGTGCACTTGAACTCTGTGTTTCTTGTAGTTCAAGTTATTGAATTATTTTGAAGAAATAATGTACTACGAAATCTTGGGGTGTTACACAACCCACTTTATTTTCCAGATTTGTTCAAGATAAATTGTATGATTTATTTTATTAGTCACACATAAGTATGGTTATCATTATATTATAGTTGGGTCAAATATAGTCCTTCAAATTCATTGGGTAAAGGTTTATATATCATTAGAGTACTATTTGAAATAGGTGGTTAGTGAAAGTGCACTATGTTATCAGAAATATATGGATAGCTCAAGTCCATAATGTTATGGGATGTGAGTGGTTATCCAAATTCCACTATGTTTTTGTTTACTGGTTATCCTAGTCCATTGTGATATGAATGTCACATTGATTAATATTGATACATGTTAGGATTTTTTTGCTAATATTTATTTGACATTCTGATGTTTTTCTTCATGGACCAGTATTATTTCTCTTGTATCCACATACATATATTGTGGTATATGTTATAATTATGCTTATTTATTATGATTTTATTCCCTTTTTAATTAGATATTTATCTAATGCCATCATTTTTCTCACATTCTTATGATTTAATCATATATGTCTTGTTGATATATTTTTTCCTTATAGAGAATTTTAGCTTACTGATTATTATGTTTCTTATTTCCACTTGAAACTATATATAGAAATATGTTTTTGTGAAATTCATGTGGAGGAAATAATGTGAAATAATATATTTATTCTTCTTGTTTCATAAGAAACTAATCCTTTAGGTTCTAGGATTGTGTTTTTTGATATGAAATGTTTCATCATAGAAATGATGTATAATATATATATATATATATATATATCTCCCTCTTATTCTAGAGTCTTATTAGAAAAAGTATTCCTTACAATCTATCCATGGATATAAATTTTGAGGTTTTTGAAGAAATGAAAAATAATAATTAGGTAAATTTTCCCTTTGATATTGTTGATTAATTTGGAGCAATAACATATCAAATTTCCATTCCACCAAACATGGTCATGGTACATAATGTGTTCCATGTATCACTCAAGAGAAAACATATACTATATCCCTTATATGTCTTAAATATAGATGAGGTATATTCAAATCATGATCATTTATATGATGATCATCTAGTAAAAATCCTGAAATATACTAAAAAAGTGTTATCAATATAAAGACCAGAACATAAGGATTATGCATTGTAGTGATGTTAAAATTGTGTCACTTTCCTACAATACCATGTATATTGTAATTTTTTAGCTTTATATCATTATGAAACACTCTTACATAGTAAACAGATTCATTAAAAGTGGAAACTTATATTAGGTATCAATTGTTTCCACCAAACAAAATTTTTTAAAATAAAACATGGTTTTTTCATGAAAAATTTTCAGAAGTTTCATAATAAACTCTTCCTTATCCATAATATTCCTTAAACCCAATTAATAAAATTTTACAAAAAAGGTATGGGCCGAAAATAATCATTATGGGACATAAAAAAAGAAAATCATTAGTCTAATAAAATATATGAAAACCGATGAAAAACCTTTTCTTACAATGAAATATTTTCATTAGAAAAAAGAATTATTTTCATTTAAAAAATATAATTATATTAAATTTTTAAATCAATAAATTCCCATGAAAAATCATTATCAATAATATAAAATTTTTGTAAGTACCTTGGGACATCATTTCCATATCACCCTTACAGTCACCCTTAAAATCTCTCTTACAAATTGAATAACCTTACTGTCGATTTCCACCTCCAAAGAACACAATACATTGGATAACTGTCTAGTTTATCCAATTGTATAAGATATAATGGGAACAAAAATGAGATAAAATGGGTCTCAAACATTCATAAACAATTTATAAGTACCATATAATGATTAAAAAACTTGAAAACTCTTTTAAACCCATGAGAAAAAATATTTTCAGATATTAAAATACATTTTTTTCCTTAAAAAAATATTTATAAAATCTAAAAAAAACATACATAAAAAACAATGAAAACTTATACAGTATAATTCTAATAGTCAAGGAGTAATTATGGTAGGAAGATCCCCTCATTCAGTGTAGGTTATTAAAAACATTCCTTCTTAATTTTTTTTCTTCAAAAAAGTCCCAAATTACCTCATCTGGAAAATAAAAAAAAATCCTTCCAAAATGTTTTAAATAAATAAACCACAGAAAATAAAATTATTTTAAACATTTATATGAGACTAGTAAAAAATATTTTTAATAATTTTTTTGAAAAATAGATAAAGAAAAAGTGAGTTTTTAAAGAATCATTAATAAATGATTTTTAAAAAGAAAGTTTGTTACCTTGAGTCTAGATCATCAAATACATTGTTCATCTTCCAAAATAATAAATTTATTTTAATTTTATACTTTAATACTAATTTTTAAATGTTTATTATTCCATTTATGTCACTTATTACTATGTTATAACAATTATTTACTTATTTGTGTGTGTGTTTGATGTTTTGATGGTATTCGGTTCATAAGTCCTAAATGAATTAGGTATATTGATTAATGTCAGAGTGTAAATATTTCCATCATATCCATAATAATATTGAAATATTTAAAAAATTTATAAATATATTGCACTTTTAAATCTCTATATTAAATATGGTCAGGGAAAATGAAAAATGTTACAATTATGGTGATGGTAGACCGTACCTAAACAAGAATAACATTTCAATTTTTCAATGATCATCAGGGAAAGAAGGTATGTTTTATTTTACCATTAAATAATGATAATAATATCATCATTATATTTTTTATTTTTCAAATATACTTATATATGTCATTCCATGAGGTAGGTGATTAAAAATGAATCACATCGCTTCGTAGAGGGGCTTGTCAACACATATGTACGAATGAGGTTATAATTTTTTAGTGCATGGTAAGGTTAGATGTTAAATGATATGTTATATTTTCATAATGATAATTATGTCATTAATATAATAAATAAACATTAATTACATCATTATAACTAGTCTTGGGAGATGGTTATGGAAAATAAATTACATCGGTCTGCAATGTGGTAGTTCGTCAAACACACAAACGATGGACTATTTCCCCATTTGATTTAAGGGGTGATGAATATAGGTTATTATATTATAATAGCAACATATTTTTATATAGAGAATATTATTTTTATTTTTTTATCATTATTGAATAATATTTCAAGGATGTGAATGATGAAAGAAAACTAAAACAAAAAGATAAAAATTATACCTCTTCTTTGGAAAACATCATTTTCTTAACCCCTTAAGACCTATAATAAAGGTATTATACCAAACTAATACCTCTATAATGTGATGAGGGATTCTAGGGATCTTTATTTTTTTAATTTTCCGAACAAAATGGTTTTTGAAGTGTGATGAAATGAGAAAAATAGGTTTTTTATAAGATATTAGAGGAAAACCATTTTCATTTCTCGAAATATTCAACTAATAAAAATTTATTATCAACTAAAAATTGAATAATTAATTTATTTAGATATTAATATGATTATGGATATTAATACCTTTATAGAATAAAAATTATACAACTTATTACTATATTTTTACCATTATCTTTTGGTTTTAACCCTTATTTGACACATTTTTACTCTTATACTGATAATAAGCATTTTTACAGGCTAACGGTCAATATTGTTACTATAACTAACAAAAGTCCCATAAATGGACCATTTATATAATTAAGAACCTTATAATTATAAGTTGTAAAAATATAATAATTTAAATAATTTTATATCATTTAATAAAATACTATTTCCTCTAAAGTATAGATAATGTAAATTTTTAGAACTATTCATTACATTTACATTAATAATATAAAGAAAACATATAAAATTATAATAATTTTTTTATTATATCCCTAAAATGTCACAGTCTTATATAGAATTCATTTATCCTTTTATTTATCCCAAATTATATTTATTTTAATATTTTCAATATCATTTATTTGTTTTTTTCATTAATTGAATAATTACCACATCAACATTATGTAAGAATTTAATGCAATTATTCCTTATCTAATAATTAAAAATAAATTACTATGAAGAAGATTTATCTTTTATATTTTGATATAATATTTATATTTGAATAAATCATTTGAATAACAATATATTATACATATTATACTTATTAAAAACTAGAGTGTGACATGTTTGACGTTACTTTTAAAAAAATACTATAATAGTGATAATATCATCCATGTTTCCAAAAAAGGTCATAAATTTAGATATTGTATGATTAATGTAAATAAATACTCATAAAATAATACTTAGGTATGTTTTTGTGTCATTTAATAGCTATTGTCATTTTATTTTTAACCAACATTACCCGATTTATCCTTTACTGTGGTAATAAAATTTCTTTGGTTACTATTCATATACTTCTAAAATAAAAGTGAAATATTATCTAAAATAGGATCCACTGAACCCAAATATGGAATTAATTTTTTAAAAATCAAAACATATAAGTTTTACATTTTAATTTTAAATTAAAATGGAATAACCCAAAGAAAAATAGTTTTTTAGAAAAAACAAATTTTACATATTAATTTTTTATTCTAAATTCAATTATAAAATAAATTTAAAAATTAATAAATTTATTTTTTTAAATATAAATGAACTAATTAATATTTAAGCCCATCCAAAACATAAATTCACCTTGTAAATACTTTAATATAAAATAAAATTTTCATTAAAAATCAATATTTTTCATTATTCCTTATAAATTCAATATCTTTAGAAATGTTTAAAAAAATCCTAAAAATATAATTTTTTAATTATGGATCAAAAAATGAAATTAATTTATTAAAATTTAAATTCTTTAATTTTTAAATTAATATTTAAATTAAAAATATATAATAAACAAGTTTAATAAATCCATTTTCCTTTTGATTTTAAGAATTATTTAATATAATTATAATGAATATGAATACATATTTTATGAATACTAATAAATATTAAATTTATTTATTCTATCATTATCTGTTGTATTACAATCTTCACCCTTTCTGAAATTTCTTTCTTGATATTTCGAACTCAAGCTTAGTAACCATGGTTTTCCTTTTCAAAATACAGTTGTTTAAATCCCACATCATAAAAAAGATCCATAAAATTTCCCCTTTAAAAGAAATAAAGGAAAGTAAAAAAGATCATCAGGAGTAAAAAATATATTTTTTCTATGTATTATAAAATAACTGGTAAATGAGAACATGTATATTGAAGAGAAAACTATCTCCCAAAGCCATATAAAGAGACAGAGAGAACATGGTCATGATAAAACTAACTATAAAATCCATTAATGTTTTAATAATAAAAGTAAACAAATATATTTTTTATTCAAAATAATTTTCCTAAATACGCTGAATTATTTTACTACCTAGACTAATAACATAAGTAAATATACTTACATGAAAAGTATAATTTCATCTCTCATTCAATTTCTGCCATCATCTCTTATTTTTCTCTAAATAATGAGTATTCAAGTTGAATTTTGAAAACATGAAGAATTAGAATCAACTTATATAGATAAAAAAATACACAAATTAATAAATTTTTATACATCTTGTATTTCGAAATTAACCAAAACAAAAATGGTTAGCACAAGATAATATAATTCACCAAAAATAATAAACCACCATATAATTAAAAAATAATTTAATTTCTAAAATTAAACAGTAATACCCAATGTTCAACATAGATCATTAAACAAATAACTATCACTAAAATTATTTTAAAATATTCTAAATAGTGATAGAAATCCAAAAATAATAAGGGTTTTGTCATATGGTCTTGCAAGATAAATTTAAAATTTATCTCCTAAAATAATATCAATCACTCTTAATGTCTCCTAAAAAATTTAATTTCCCATATCACATAATCTCCAAGATATGTTAATCATTTTTATAAATTATAGAAATTAATATAAATATACAATAAAATCATATATTATTCAAAAATTTAATTTAACCTTTATTCTTCAAAAAAAATCCCAGAGTATTCTATTTAATGTATTCTTGTAATGATCTAAAAAATTTAGTGATCTACTTATGAAATAAAATTATATATATGATAAAACATATGTTCCTAAAATGAACTAAACCATTATATGTTATTTAGTTTAAATAAATAAAATCAATGTCATACTAATGTTGACACATCATAGGCTAGTTGTATAAACCCTTTTTTTAATGTGGTTATAATCCTTTTATATTTGGTATAATTATTTTCATTAGACCTAATATTGAGTAATAATGTGTTCATGGATGTTTCAGGGGTGTCAGGACTTTTTTTAAGATTGTAACCCTATATGGTGAAAGAAACCATTGGGTCGCATGGTTAGTAGGAACCATGTGAGCCAGTCCAGACTGCCTTCCCTAACTATGAGAGTAATTTTGGAGGTCTGATAAGAGTGTATAGATTTCCCTATCCACGAAAATATGGATTCATGCTAGTGAATGTGGTCTACAATTTTTAACAGAGATATCTAGCATGGTTTCTCAAATCATGAGGCCAAACCATGTGGGGTCTCTCCTTAATTAGTGGGAGGCATGTTTTTGGTTCAAAGATTGTCCAACTCTGTGACCAAATCATGTAATCCAATTAATAATGCGTGAAATGTCTATTTTTCACATTAAATAGTTATAACCTTAATAAATTTTCTTCTTCTCATCAAACAGATATAACACCCTCCTCCATTATGTTGAGAGATCCTCTATGGAAGTGAGCTAGGATCCGTTATATCTCCAATGTCATGTATCTGATCAAAGAACCATTTATATCGTTATTTTCCTATGGTTAAACTCTTAAGTGCATAATATTTTTTCATTCTTTTCCTTTCCCTCGATGATAATAACTTGATGTAGGCTCATGTGCCCTATTTTTAGATCATTCATCCATTATTCCATTTGCATCCAATATAGGCCAAACTAGGGGCTGATACTGGATGTGGAGAGTACTATAGGCCTACGGTATGTAGTCTATGACTAATTCCTCACGTATCTCAATTTAATAATTTTTCATTGATGTGTGGATGCTGATTTCATTAGGTTTTTGTCTAAAATGTATATTCCATGCCTATAATTACCATGCATTTATTCTAGAACACTTTTTTTAATTTTTCTTTATTTCATTAGAGATTATAAACTCAACAACGTTCACCCAAAGTAGGGAGTGATCTCTATTATTCTTTTAGTGGTTTGTTATGGCTATGTGAGCCACCATTTGGTTGTGATATTACCTGACCTTAATAAGTAAGGGGTTCTTATATAGTTAATGGATACAAAATTATTGAATTTGTTTTCACATGTAAGGTTATCACTTGAACCTTCTAAGGTAAGTTTTTAAATATATTAAATAAATCTATAAATGATTAAATGCAAATTATATTAATATATATCACTTATTTTATGTAATTATAATAGAATTTATTAGGGTTTCATGTCCTTATCCCACCTTGACATTATTATGAAAAGTAAAATAATGAACCTATTAATTTATTATGGAATTAACTTAATAAATGATTTCATTTCAATATTATAACTTGTCACATTAATGAAAGGTATTGGAATGGAACAATTTAATTATAAAAACTCAAGAGTGTTACATGGAATTAAATTAAAAAATTAATTATTATGAGCATATGGTTCCTATTGCATATGGACCTTTTTAAATTTATAGGAGTGGTTATACTTGATCCTACCTTGGATTCCAAAGGTAATTCCTTGAGGACTCATAGGAAACCATTCCAATTCAAGATGTAGTTGATAAGGGAGATAAAAAATTTGGAACAAATTCTTTATTAACTATTTGGAGATCATCATGTTTCCATTGGATCCACTAACAATGTTTTGGGTATTTGTATGACTTGGATAGACTACCTAGATTTATCTTGATGTATTCAGACACATGGTTCGATGGATTCACCACATTTGGCCCATTCATTCATAGCCCATTATACCTTGGATGATATCCATGGACTTTTTTAGAATTAGTTACAATGGAATGGCATGTGTGATGCCCCATTGATTACAATTAGACCCCTTTTTGCTACCTGACTACTTGAGATACTTTTTTGATTTGGCTGACCCTTGAGGTCAAGCATGCCATGGTTATACACTAGATCCTATTTTAATATTATCTAGATATATTTTTAGTGATTTTTACAGCTCTCGTGACATATATATATAAACTGAACATAAATTATTTAATCAAATGATTTCATGTTTACAGACATTACCAACTGTGGTGGAAGCAGGTATCAGTTATCATTATAAAATTGATATATATATGTACAATGTTTAGTTCATATTCATAGAATATAACTACAAAGATGACACTGGTGCTATTCTACTAAGAATTTTCTCACACCCTATTCGAGTTTCCTTTGGTCCTAGAGTAAATAATTTGTATGCATGTGTTGATAAGGGGAAGCATCCCACTTTGGACATCTGATCTTGGCTTAATTCCTAGGATGTATTGTGGTATTAAATGACTTGGGAAGTTCTTGAGATTCTTGAAGAGATTTTTTTTATCTTTTGAATAGATTATTCCACCGGATTCCATGTATATCTTTTTTATAGTTTTTTAGGGACACAAAATTAAATCATCATATTTTTTTATGGTACTGATTAGATTTTGAGTTGATTATTTTTTATGGATGTTTATTTTTATCTTCCACTTCTAATATGTTTATTCATTTTTATGATTCCATTATTTTTATCCATATATTATTATTATATCTAATGTCATATACTATTACATGAGGGCATAGTCTTCCCATAGACACACCCTTGGCCTTCCATGCTAGTTGGCAGCCTCTGGCATATGGGGAGGCATGCTTGAGGCCATGTGGCCACCACCTCGGGGAGCCCGTTTAGCGAATTACTAGTCAGGTCATCACAAATTGGTATCAGAACATATTTATTTTATTTTTTTTATTGTTTTTGAAATATATAAAATAGATTAGGAACATGTCATAACTTGGTTATAAGTCATTCTTTAGAGAAGAAAACCCATGTTTAAAGATAAATACCAAGTTTCCTAGGAAAGGAAAATTATTGCCCTGTTTATCACTATTTACAGTTTTTATCCTTTCATAGTTGGGTGATAAACATTAATTGTTGTACTATTATATGATATATAAATATATACCTTATCTTGGTTTGGAAATTAACATTGTTACACGCATCGTTATAGGTACATAGAATACACATGTCATGCATTTTCCATGCCATGTAGGTACATTTCACTTCATGTATTGATTGTGTTGCCTATTATTATTGAGTGATCCATGATTTCTATATATGAATGTGATGATAACATCTTCTATATGGTAGAGGATTTTTTATTTAATGTGTGAGAAACAATATAAATAGTGTTTTTTTATAAGCTGATAGTGGAATCCTAAATAGATGGATTCTACCCTTGACATATATTTACCTATGGTTACATGATATACTCTTTATCTATGATTGAGTGATGAATAGTTTCAATTTATGAGGTTTATGGGACCTCATGAATTGGAATGGGTAATTAACTATGTTGAGCCATTGAATATTTCTCGTTATATTGTGATACCAAAAATAGATAGGGATTAATGAAATTAAATGGGTTTCTCTTTTGGTTATAAGGTATATGGTCCCTTATTATCTTGGAATGATGTTCCATTTAATTCAACATACATATATTTATATATGTAAATTCCACTTTAAATTTAAATCTTGACTTATAAAATTATTTGGTTTTCATAAATGAATAGGAATAGTTCAATTGACCTTTCAATTATTGGAACCTCTATAAATTAAATTTGAACACTTACCAATACCCAAGCCTTCGTAGTGGGTATTTGGGGGTACTATGTAGGGTAGTGATCCATTTATATATAATATATTTTAGTTAGTGCTTATATAAACTCTTAAATCATATTGTTAGGTGTGTCATTTTCATTTTTGGAGTTATTCCACCATGAAATCCTCCAATCATGCAATGAGAAGGTAGTGACAACCACATTCCTATGGTAGTGGGCCCCGAGACACTAGTAATTTATCATATAGTTATACCTATGAAACCACATTTATTCCCAGAATGGGGAACTGATGTTCAGTTTTGAGAGGGTTTTATACAAATGATGTAGTCCATGTAGGGTGTTTCATGTCCTACACCTACTATGGATGATTTTAATTATAAGTTATAGAAGAAACATCCTCCAATTTTTTTGGGGATGAAGGTCCACAAGCTGCTAAGTCATGGATAGAGACCACCCTTTAAATCTTCAATCATCTAGAGACACCTCTAGAGAGGAGGTTAAATCTTTCTAACAACATGCTCTATGATTCTTTCAAGCACTGGTGGGATTGTGATTATGATGGATGGTCATTATCAGGTAATGGCCATGGTGGAATTCTAGTCTACCTTATACAATTTATTTTTACATAATAATATGAGAGGGGACCATTCTAATAATTTCAAGCACCTAAAGTAGGGCTCTATTTCAGTCATGGATTATTCAGTGTGTTTTTCTAAGTTTCAACACTTCCAACCACTTATTGAATGTGATGAGCTATCATGAGGGTGACATTTTGAGGAAGTTATTAAATATTCTATATTACCATAGGTTAAATTATTTCACCTAACTATATTTTGAAATATCATTATTCATGATCTTATCACAAAGAATAAACTGAAAAAATAAAATAGTTATGGGAACATAGAATCAGTACCAAGGAATGGAAGTAGTTCTTATGATAGAAGGAAGTGTAGTTTTGATATTTTTAGATAGACTAGTGATGGATAGAGTATCTACACTAAAACATTTGTTATGTTCCATCAGAATGGATGATGAGGGAATCTGAATCCTTAGTGTGATAGAGACCCTGTTGAGTGTCTTTCTTTCAGCCATATGGCTCATCTTTAGATATTCTGTCGAACCTTTCCATTCGATTACAATGGAAGAGGCTCCACAGAAACTCCAGCTTCAAGGGTAGGATCATTTGCGCCATGTTAGGATGAGAGTTGGAGAAGAACCACCAGGATATGAGGAGGAGGACTTTTTGTGGTAGCCATAATTTTGATTATCATTTCTTTTAGAGAGGACCAACTTTAGGTAGTTCAGAAATAGCACATGGCTATAGATAATGGTAGTTTCATGCATTATACCAGATACCTGAGGACCAGAGTGTAATACAATATATATATTTAGGTACTATTCTAATGGCTTGTACTATTTTGTCACATTAAATCGATATAGTTTAGTCTCACTCCTTTATCTCATTATTAAACATTGAAATTCATAGGTTTGGGAATCAATACTTCTATAGTGTGATGACCCTGGACACACCATTTAGAGTGTGGTTTGAGGGAATGCCCCAATGAAGGGACTTCCCCCTTAAGGTTTGTAGTAATTATTTCTTATGGGACCTCTCACCACTTGAGATGAAGGGATTCTATGTCATTATCATAATAGATTTTTTGGTTTCAATATCAAGATTATGTGGAATGCTACTGAAATTGGGTATCATTTACATCACTAGGGGAAGTATTTGTCTCTAAAATTCTGAGTGGTATGTACATGTTAGTATATATCGACTAGAGAATCCAGGGTTTTGTGTATTTATAATCCATATAGGCATTATATTCATCAAGGATCATTGTATACATCAGTAAGACTTTCCTCCTATAGTAGATCGTTTCTAGGACATCTTTCTAGAAAAAATTAGGATTACATTTAGAGAGTGGGGTAGTGTTCATGTGTGATCTTGTTCCATGAAATATCAAGTTTACATTCTTCTAAATCAGATAAAACATTTTGAGCTTCAGAAGTTTAAGAGATAGTTGGAGGATCTCGGGCCTAAAGGTTTTATCTGACCCAATATATCTTCTTGGGTTAAAACCTAGATTTTTTCCCTAAAGGTGGATTAGAGCCTTCAACTATGCAAGGATTATGTATAGTTGATCTATATCCATTTAATAACTGGTATCCACTACCTTAGATATATGATCTCTATGGCTATCTCTTAGTAGCTAGGGAATTATTGAAGTTCACCGTAAGATGTGGAAATCATCAAGTGCAAGTAAGGAATTCATACATACACCATAAAAGTTTTTATAATATATATGGTCTTATGAGTCTCTTATTATTCCATTTGGTCTTATTAATGATACTAATGTATGGGTTTGATAATTTTTTTTTTCCATCACTATCAAGATACTTTTTTCATGGTCTTTAAGGATGACATCTTGGTGAATTTTCATACTCATAACGACCATGATAAAAATCTTAAGATAATTTTGAATACACTAAGAGAGTATCATATTTAATCCATTATTTCTAATTTACAATAAAATATCAATAAATTTCACATATTGGGTGATATTATCTTGGAATTAGGGGTATCAGCTGACCCAGAGAAGGTGAGTGTTGTTTTTTCTTAGGAGGATCCCAAGAATGTGTTTTATATAAAATGTTTCTTGGGGTTTCATGGATATTACATGAATTCCATATTTTACTTATCATTCTTTCATGCACCACTTTGAAGTATTACAAATAATGGTGTGAGGTTATTTTGGTTAGAAGCATTAAAAAATTTGATTCATGAGGTGAAAAGAAGGATTATTTGATCTATAATTCTAATTATTCTAGAGCCTAGAAGAGGTTATATAGTGTTTTTTGATTCATAAGGCCTTATATTGGATGTTGTGATGATGTAAGAGGATAGAGTTATTGTGTATGTTTCTTTATAATTGAGACCTCATGAGTGTAATTACTCAAAGATTTGCTATGATATGCCAACAGTTGTACACAAATATCACAACTGGATACACTATCTATTTGGGGGGAATTTTGTGGTATATACCATCCAAAATATTCTAAAATTTATATTTTCATTGATTGAACTTAATCTTGGATACTGAATATGGGTAATATATTTTGAGTTATTTGGTTTTTAGAATTCCTTATCACCTAGAATGTGAAATGTAATAGTTGATGTAATGATTTGGAAAGACTCTGGAACATGTTGTATAGGAATCTAGTGATGAGTGGAAATTAATGGAACTCTTATCTAAGTTACTTGTAGAGTTTAATGGGATCCAAAGAATTATTATCTTACAGCCTTTTTAGATACCTCTTCACTACTTCATAGAGTGATGAATAGGTTGTTTTTAAATCCTAAATTCTTGGTTCACTAAGAGAGTATTTCTAGTGAGGACCCACCCTTGATTAGTTTATTGATGGAGATGAAATCATACGTATACAAGAGAGTATATGGGTTCATATAGATATTGATTTGTAACTAATGTGAGATTCTCAGCCTTCTTAGTGGGCATTTTATCCAGGAATCCAAAAGATGTATCATGACATGAGTCGCTAGTATTGGTGTCCTATAATGAAATGACAGATAGCATGTTTTATCACTAGGTGTTCCACCTTTCAGCAGGTGAAGATGGAACACTAGTGGTATGTAACCCTGTTAAAATCATTACCAGTCGTAGAATTGAAATGGTAGAATGATTCTATATATTTTTTAGTTTTCCTAACAAGGTCACCTCGAGGTAGTGACATAGTTTGGGTAGTCATGGATTGACTAAATAAAGTATCGCATATCATTCCAATTAGAGAGAGTTTCTCAATTGATGGTCTGGGAAGACTGTATATACATGAGATCATATAGTTACATGGGGTTCCTCATACTATAATTTTTGAAAGGGAATATCATTTGATATTGAGGTTCCAAGATGGGTTACAATGTTCTATGATTACAATGGTGCTTTTGAGCATGGATTTTCACCATCAAACCAATGGCCATTTATAAAAGAAAATATGAGAATGGGAGGAAATTATTTGTTCATGCTTACTTGATTTCAACAATTCTTAGAAGAAGCATATACCTATTTTTAAGTTCTCATAAAATAATAGATATTAGGAGAATATGTAGAAGGATATGTATGCGGGCCTTGTATGGTAGGTTTTGTCATTCAACCCCATGTTGGTTAGCAGTAGGAGAGGTAGTTCTACTAGTTACTCATCTCATGCAGAATAATTTAGAGCCAGTCCACCTGATCAGGAAGATTATTTATAATACTCATTATTGAAAGAAATATTATGTTGAGCTCCATCTATAGCCTCTAGAGTTTGAGGTCAGATAATTTTTTCCTCATGGGTATCGCCCAGGATTGGGCATAGAAGGATATCAAGACAAGGGAAGTTATTGCCTCCCATTATTGGGCCTTTTCAGATCATGGATAGAGTCGAGATGGTAGCCTATTGGTATCTATTACCTAAAAGGTACTATTCTATTCATGAAGTATTCCACATTTTATAGATTCTATATTATCAGGTTAACCTATCTCACTCTTTTGATCCAGAGGCAGTTGAGTTTGATGTTGATGCTTTATTTGAGGAGTATCTTATACTTATTGTTGAATTGAGAATGAAGGATATTTTAGGATGATTTTTCTTATTATTATAGGTGCTATAGATCTACGACCATGAATAAGATGATATCTAGGAGAGAGAGGCTAACATGCATGCTTAATGGCTGGATTTGTTCTCTTATAGGGTTTTCACCCCACATTAAGGGGAACTCAGGGAGGAGATTCTTTAATTGGTGAAGTCTATAAGAACCTGGTTTTTCCATTGGGTATGAATCCTTTTAAATTAATTCTAATTATTTATTTTTGACCTACTATGGAGTAATAATGAGTTCATGGAGGTTTTGGGGGTTTTTATCCTTGTTTAGAGATTGAAACCTTGACCAGTGGAAGAAACCAATTGGCCATATGGCTAGTAGAAACCATGTGAGATAGTCTGAATGGTTTCTCTTATTAGTGAAAGGAATTTTTGTGGACCACGAAGGGTTCACAACATGAGCTAACCACAAACCCAGGTATGAATACCTGTTTGGCTGGTCTAAAGTTCTTAGTAGAGTGATCTTGCACATTTATAACAGGCTTTTTAAAACCATATGGCCAAACCATGCAAGATCCTTTCTTAGTCAATGGAAGGTGCATTATTTGGAAAACCATGTTGACAAATTGTGTTACATAGTTAAGAATTGGTGAAATGATTATTTTCCCCCTAAAATCCTTATATCCTTAATTCTATTACTCCTTATCCTCTAGTAGATAAAACAACTTCCTCTCTTTAATTGCGAACTACTCCTTGGAAGTGAGCAAGGAATCAGGTCATCACTTTTGTCAGGGGTCTGATCGATGCATTCTTCATGTCATTGGATTCTTATGGGTAAGCTCTTCATTCCTTAGGCTCTGCTCATAATTTTTTTCCCTCCATAATGCTTTCTTGATGTAGTCTTATATTCTCTATTTTCTTGGAATTAATTAATTCATTCATTTTCTTCCATTCCAAACAAAACTAAGGGATGATACTGGATAAGGAGAGTGTTATATGCCTCTTGTATGTGGTTTATGACTCGCACAACATGTATCTACATTTTTTAAACATTCATCTATGTTTGAAAACAAATTACATCAAGTTTTTCTCTAAAATTCAAATTACATGATTATAATAATCATTCCTGTATTTTAGAGCCCTTTTTATAATTGTTATTTGTAATATTAGAGGCTTTGACATAAATTTTATTCACCACAAGTAGGGTGTGAACTATAATATGCCTTTAGTTGTTTGTTATGGATATTTGTGCCTCCATTCAGGTGTTCTAATATATGACCTTGAAATTTAAGGGTTATTATAAAATTAATGGGTCATAAATTGTTAAATTGTTTGGACATTTGATTTTTTCAATTAATTAGATGAATCTTTAAATGATTAAATGGAATGTATATTTATATATATATATCAATTTTCCATGTTAATTATGATTTAATTTCTTATTGTTTAATGTCATCATACCACCTTATCATTCATATGAAAGGTAATGGAATAAACAAAACAATTGAATATGTAATTAAATTTATAAATTTTTTCCTGTCATTCTAATACCTTGTCTTATTAATGAAAGGTTGTGGAATTAACCAATTGAATTATGAATAGTATTTAGTATCACCTGGCCTTAAATGACGAAAAAATTATGTGTATAAGGTACCTATTACATATGATCCTTTTTTATCTCTATTGGAACAGTCAGACTTGAGCCAGCCCCAGATTCCTAAGGGAATTCTTTTAGAATTCAAGTGATGATGTTTTGATTCCAGGAGTCAGTTTCCAATGGAGAAACCCACCTTGGAACATGGTATTTGTATACTATTGGATTCCCAAAATGATTGTATATGATCCTATCACTATGTTCTATATATTATGATTCCTTGGATAAACTCCTTGGATCCAACATGATTTCTTAAGACACGTGGAACCATGGATTCACCCCATTGGACCCAATCATTATTATCCTATTTTACCTGGGATGTGAAACTTGGAATTCGTTAGAATAATTTACAATGGATTACCATGGGTGGTGCCCCTTAGAATAACCTTAGACCTCTTTTTACAACCAGATAGCATGATATTCTTGTATGAGTTGGCTGACCCATGATGTCAATGATGCCTTGGTTATACGTTGGATCCTATTTTATTATTATCTTGATTTATTGTCAATTCCATTTACAACTCACATGGATTATCTATATAAACTGAACATAAATGAATTAGTTAAAATATTTCATGTCCATAGATATTACCATATGAGAATGAAGTAGGTATCCGTTGTCGTTATAACATTACTTTAAATTTATATATACATATATATAAATAAACAAATAATATTTAGTTTATAAACATAGAATATATCATTAGAGATGATAATTGTGGTGTCCTACTAGAATTTATCGCAGAACCTATGCAGGATGAAATTGGTACCTGGAAAGATATTATGTTTTTAGGTGTTGATAAGGTTAAGTGTACCGCTTTAGACACTTTCTCTTGATTGGCTTCATAGGATGGATCCTGGTAGCATATGATCAGACCAGTTCTCAAGATTCTTGGATAGTTTTTGGTTACTTTTTCTCTTTCTTATATCATATATCAACTAATACCATGTATAGTCGTTTTCTAGTTATGTAGAGACATGACATGACATGACATAGTCATATTTTGTAAGTGTTATTGTTCATATTTTGAGATGATTCTTATCGATGGAAGTATTTTATTATCTTGCACTGCCAGTATGTTTATTCATTGTTATTATTAAACTATTTTTATCCATCTATCATTATTATTTCCACTGTTATCCACTCTAACATGAGGGTATACTCTCCCCACGAACCCACATAAGTCCCTAACTGTTAGTTAGAAGCCTCTGGTGTACGAGGAGGTGATCTTGAGGCTATATAAACACCAACATAGGGAATCCATTTAATGGATTCAGGGTTGGGACGTTACACTGATGGTAAATGATGAACCATTATAACCCTTTTGTTGTGGGTTCAATACTTATAGCCTATTCATATGTGATGGGTTGTCACCTGAACATCAGGATACACATTTTATAAAACCATACTAATATAAAATTCAATAAATGTGAGAAAAGTTATAATAAAAAACCTAAATATATTCAACATTAATGTGATGTTTAAACCACATTGTTTATACGATACCTTTAATTTTTATCCAAAATTTTACTGAACAATAATTACTAAAAAATCGATGATTTTATAAACCTAAAAAGATACCAATACCTTTAAGTATAGTTCTATAAAAATCAAAGGAATTATTCCTCAAAAAACATTTTCAATAAAACCTATACTAAACCTAAGGGTTATATTACCATAAATGTGTCTCAAAATAATCATAATCATATTAGTAATCCATCACCTAAATCTTAAAAAAAGGTGGATATGAATTTGAACATGATATAATCCTTAAACTCATAATCCCAAGTGGGTATTCCGAACACTTCATATTTCCTCACCTAAAAACATCATATTCTCCGAATTTATTTATACCACCCAATGATTCTAGCTTCAAAGAACTAACTTTAATAATTACATATTCTAGTGACGTTAAACTAATGTTAACTTTATTAAAAAATTGAGGATATTTTCAAATAATTATTTTAGAGATTTAGGATGAACTCTTACATAGTAAACCCATACATTAAAAGTGTACACTTATACTCAGAATCCATTTTCCCACCAAAGAAAACTTTTTAAAATAAAACAATGGATCATTTCATGAAAAATGTTCATAGTTATAATTTTGACCAAATAATTGACCCTACCATTATTTAAACCCAGTGAAAATCATATTAAGATTGTGGTATGATCCCAAAAATATCATTAAGTGATATAAAAGAATAAAATAATTAGTCTAGTGAAAAAAACCCTATTAAAAACCTTTTCGTAAAAACATACATTATCATCATTAAAGAGAATAATTTTTCCTTCATAAAATATCTTTATCATACCTTTTAAAATCAAATTATTTATATGAAATATTATTAGGAAGAATAAAAAACACAGGTAGGTTTATTAGGATATCATTTTCATATGACTCTTACAATAACTTTTACAAATGGAATAACCATATGGTCGACTTCCACCTATGGTGAACCCAATGCATTAGAGTGAAATCTTGCTGAACACATGGTATAAGCTAGAATAGACTCGCCCATGAGATGTAATGGGGCTAAAACATTCATAAAAAAATTTCAAAGGACCATAACATTAATAAACCCATTGAAAACTCTTTTAAACCCATGTGAAAAACACTTACAAATATAAAAGTACCATTTTTATTAAAAAAATCCACTTTAAAACCAAAAAATGCACACATAATAAAAAAACTATATTATTTAAAAAACTATGAAAATATTTATAGGGTACTTAAAATAATTAAAGCATCATGATGACATGAAAATCCTCCAATAAAATATATGTTAAGAACATTTCTTCAATATTTTTGTTAGAAAATTTATGGGGTAGATTGTTTGAAAATGACAAAAGGATTCCTTTCAAACCATTTTTAAAAAAATAAATCATTGGCAAAAAATACTTTAGACATTAATAGTATAATAGAAAAATCCATTTTTAATTTTGTTTATAAAATATGGTAATTAAAGAAAAGTCAATTTTAAACGAATTTTTAAAAGATGATATTTAAAAAAATATACCTTACCTTGAGTCTGACTCATCCCGTACATTGTTTAGAATCCTAAATAAAATGTAGGTTAATTTTATGCATTATTAAGAAATTTTTTATGTATATTAATACTTTTATATCACCTATTACCATGTTATAACAAATATTTAATTATTTAATATTATGTTAGATGTTTTGATGATTTTTTATTGATAAGTCCTAAATGAATGTTGACTATGGTAAAAGAGGAAATTGTTAAATAATTATAATAATTATATATAAATTATACTTTTAAGTCAAATTGTTAAAAATGGTTATGAAAAAATAACTATGTTGCAATCATAGAGATGATATGTTGTACGTACACATGAACTTTGTTCTCATTTTCAACGATCTTTATGAAAATAAGGTAAGTATTATTTTATCATTAAATAATGTTGAAAATATCATAAATATAATATTTCTTCTTCAAATATATTTATATATATCATCAATGTTTTGTAGTGATGAAAAAATAATCACATCGCTTCGTGGTAGTGGTAGTCTACACGTACACATACACATCAGTATCATTTTCAGTTTCATGGAAAGTTAAGGAGTAAAATGGTATATTATATTTTAATGATGAAATTGTATTAAATACTATAATGTTTAGTCATTAATTTGATAATTATAACCAATATAAATAGATGGTGATGTAAAATGATTTACATCAATTCGCAAGATAGTAGTCCACCTTACACACAAATGATGAATTATTTTCCCATTTAAAAGAAGAGATGATGGATATAGATAATTATATTAACATAATAATACCTATGAATATGTAGATAACTTTTTTAATTATTTTTTTTATGGTTTCATAAAATTTGAAGGATGCAGATGAATAAACAAAACTAAAAATTGTAGATAAAAACTATACATCTTCTATGGAAAACCTTGTTTTATTAAACCCTTAAGATCTATGAAATTGATATTATGGAGAAACAATACTTATAAACTGATATAATGGATTATTTGAAGTTATTATTTATGTTATTCACTAAACCAAATGTCATTTAAATTGTGAATATTTGAGAAGATGATTTTTTATAAGAGATAAGAGGGTCTCTATTGACATTTCTGAAAATATTAAATTAATATAAATTAAATATCATTTTAAAATTGATCCAAAGTTAGTTATTTAGAATATAATATTTTAATGAGTTGAAATACCCACAGTTAATAAAAATTATACTATTTTTTCTATATTTATACACATATGTTTGGATTTAACCAATATTTAACACGTTTAACTCTTTCTTGGAGAACAAACATTTTTTCTCTTTTAGCATCAATATAGTTATTATAAATTAATAAAATACACATAAATATAGAATTTTTTGAAATTATAAACATTATCCTAATAAATTTATAAAATTTAATATTTTTAGATATTTTATATCGTTGAATAAAAAATTATTTACTATAAAATAGTCATAATGTCAGTTTTTTAACCATTCATTACTTTGAATTTGATAATATCAAGAAAACTTATAATATTATAATAATATATTTCTTAATTTCACTAAAATATCATGTAAATCTATAAAATTAATTTATCACATTATTTATCTTAAATCATATTAAATTTAATATAGTTTATGTCATTTATTTGATTCTTTTAATTAATTGAATAATTACTTCTTAAGTGTTGTGTAAGCATTAATTGAAATAATTTATCATATAAAAATAATAATAAAAAATAAAATTATTAATATTAATATTTTATATTTTATATAATATTTCAAGTTTAAAATATTTCCTTTGTAATATCATATTAAAAATATTAAACATATTAAAAACAATAGTGTGTCATCTTTCAATTTTCATTAAATAAATAAAATAAAGGTCATAATATCATCCATGTGACCCAAAAGGTCATATATTCGATACATGGATGATTATGGTCAACATATACTCTTAAAATAAGATTTATGTATGTTTTAGGTCATTTAATAGTTCTTATCAGTTTACTTTTAACTAAAATTATCTGATTTTTGCTTTACCATAGTATTAAAAATTACTAAGGTTAATATTAATATTTTGACAAACTAAAAGGGTAGTATTTAATAAATTTTAATTACTAAATTAAAATAGGGAATCCTTTTTTGAAAATTAAAAACACTTATTCTTTATAATTTAGTTAAAATTTAAAGTGACAAAACACAATAAAAAAAGTTTTTTTTTGAAAAAATCCCCCTTTTAAATATAAATTGTTCTAATACTAAATTCAAGTTTAAAATCAATTTAAAAAACCAAAACTGAATTATTTTAAATCAATAATTAACTAATTAAAATTCATAACTAATAAAATATATAAATTGACATTTTAAATAATTGAAATTATAATATAGTTTCAATAAAAATCTGTATTTTTCATTATTACATGAAAAATCAATATTCTCAGAAAATTATAAAAATTTCATCCCAAGATATTTTTGACATGAAATATTCAAAAATAAAATTTATTTATTAAAATTAAAATTCTTTTATTTTAAAATTAAACATTAAAAAACATATAAAAAATGACTTCAATAAAACAATTTCCTTTTTGATTTCATGAAGTACATAATATATTTATAATGAATATAACTATAGAATTCAATAATACTAATAAATAATAATATGATTTATTCTATCATTACCTATGTTTTGATAATGAAACAAGACCACTCATCTAGTAAAATTACTATGGATAAATCATAAGTTTGAAGGGTTAACTTGGAAACATGCAAATGTAAAAACCCAATAATAACATTATTTATTCTCATTATAGTGTTCTTTGTAGAAATTTGGGAGATGAAATTTCTTAATAGGGAAGAATTTAGTAGCCTAAAATTTTTAAT
Source organism: Viscum album (assembly GCA_963277665.1). NCBI lineage: Eukaryota > Viridiplantae > Streptophyta > Magnoliopsida > Santalales > Viscaceae > Viscum > Viscum album. The sequence goes on along the minus strand of OY728130.1, from coordinate 1,086,924,178 downwards.
ATGAAAATTTTATTTCTTAATATCTATATATATACATGTATTATATGTAGGTACAATTTATAATAAAAATCATATTTAGTGTATAATAAAGAAAAGAATAATATTTTTTTCAGAAATATAATTTTTTAAATATGAATTGATAATAGACACTATAAATTTTAAAAATTATAATGGTACAATTAAAATATCTCAATAAAAAAACAAGAACGTGAAAGTTTGGAACTTTGGGGTGAACTGGAAATATCAAAGGAATGAGCACCACTGTAAAAAGAAAATAAGTACTTGAAAATTTATAATATTATTTATACAAAATTTTAATTTTTAATAAAACTTTAGTTTAGGAATAGTAAATAAAATAATATATATTTATCATAAATATAATTATTATATTAACATTTTAATAATAAAAATCCATTGAAAATAATCACTAAATGTCAACAAGGTAACATGACCATTGAAAGTTGTAAAATGCATAAAAATTAGTATTCATAGTGATAAGAATAAATAATTTTAAATATTATAACAATATATATTTAATTATAAAATTATATAATTTTAATCCTAAATAAGAAAAAACTTAAAAAAAATTATTTTATTTATTAATACGTTAATTGACATTTTAAATTTTTTATCTTAGAATTAAATAATTTTAAAAATTATTTTATTTAAAAGTGAATGTCATAATTTATTATAAAAAATGTGATCATGTTGGAACCATAAGGTTATATGTTTAATAAGTTAACAATGCATAGAAAAGAAATAATGTAAGTTTTGTTGAAAATATGATATATTGGAGTGAGTTGGAATTAAATTTCATACTTGTTAAGGTAACTATTTAAGTAAGTAGTGATGCTTGGAGGGTTGGGGATGCATCGAGAGTATGTGATTCTGAGAGGATTGCTAATGCATTGATGATTGCAATAGATTCATCCTCGATGTTTTATTAAAGTATTTGATTCCAAGGGAGCTGATTTGTTTATGTGGGATAAAGTGGTTCAGGTTAATACCCCTTGAAAAATGAAAGATATATATAGAGTGTTAAAGGATTATTTTTGGTTATGTGTTTGAATATGTGTTAATAAAAAAGGGTGTTAACCCTCAAGTCCAATACCCAAGTAGTTGACAATCAATGTTAGTGGCTAATCTCAAAGGAACCATCCAAGAGAGTAGTTGGGGAGCTAGTATGGGTTGAAACGGGTAAGGAAGTGCTAGGTAAAGCATTTTAAGACATCACTGTTTGGGGAAACATGGTTCCCCTTTAAGTATTTGGGGCCTAATGGACTTGTTTAGTCTATTATAGAACATCTTTTTTCTATATAGCTCATAAGTAGAAGAAAGCTTCAAATGTGGGACAGATTCTCATGATAACTATTCACTATTAAAAGTTAATATAAAATAACGTATATTGTCAAATTTTTAATCGTCTTCAACCTCGTTCTACATCCTACATGTCTGAATCAAATATAACGATGATATTATTTGAACTTGGTAATGACCATGATCACTTTCTTAAGCCATACAATATCATGACTAGTGGGTATGAATATTTATTAAAACAAGGTTATTATATATACTATGTTATAAGTTAAATAGACGTGTCATAATTTTTTTAGGAACTAAGGAATCAATAATATCATAAGGATGAAGGATAGAAACCATAAGGGTTATCACATGGGTGATTCTAGAAAGGAATTTTTTTAAGGATGATCATTGGGTATATAATTATTATACAAGTTCTTCACAAGGATAAAATTATTATCATTATAAGGATTATTGTGAAGAATTTATATGGATTAAGTGATCTATGTAAGAATCATCATAAGGATGATTGAGTGGATTTCATAAGTATGATGATATATTCATATGGTATACCATAGGGTTGGATACTCATCATCTGATTAACTAAATGTTACACATAAGGTATATTATAAAACATTATAAGGTTCAATAACATTAAAAAATTACTGTGCTAGTGGATTTATTAATTTTAGATTACAGAAGAATTGTTTTGGAATAAATGATGATAATTTAAAAGAATGAATATCCAAAATTTAGGAAAACTATCTTTCTAAAATCAGATGATGCTTTATTAGTTTTTTAAAGATAAAAATTAGGAGACTTTGTATTGAAATTCATGATTATAGTATAAATTTAATGTTTCATTTCTAGCAATAATTATAGGGAAAATTAATACATTATAACGATGAATATTGAAGTACTGCATGAATGGAGATATATCACACCATGTGATATATAAATTATCATGTTTTAAATACTAAAATATATATAGGGATCATAGAGAATGAAATTAGAATAATTTCTTAGGTTTCCATTTTTAAAATATTAGAAGAAATTCATTGGATAAATATCATAATAGGTTGACCGAGGAAGGTGTAGTTTTAAATGTGATTGATCTCAATATATATATATGTATATATGTATAATACCATATTTAGAATTTGAAAATATTACATCTAGTGTATTTTCTATCTTCTATACGAAGTCAAGAATGAAGGAGAGAAGAATACATGACATAAAAATTTTCAAATAGATCCCCACATAAAGGAAGATAAAACATACAAAATCATAATGATATGTTTTTCTAATAATAGTGTTGAATAGATTAGTGATAGAGTTCCATAGAATATTTCTATTTTTGTTAATAATGGAAGGCTCGAAGTGATTAATTGTTGGCTATAGTCTTTGGTAGGTTATGTAAGAATGATATGATCTTTCTATTCTAGGATTATAAAAATCCAAAGATAAAGAAGTTGTTGTTTGATTAGAGGTATAAATGATATATTTGAATGATTAGTAAGGTATTTCATCCAGACATATAACCAGATTCGAGTTTGATCATAGGTGTAGTCTTATTGTAGATTGTGAATATTCCTACATGTCTATTAATAATCTGTGTTATTCCCACGATTTGTGTATAGAAGAGTAGAAGTGGTGTTGAGCCTTAATAAAGAAGAGAAAATTCTCTATACGTTGTAAAGGTAGAGATATTCAGAATGAAGTGACCAATATCACATTGTATCCACTCAACATGTGAATTAGTGGATTTTCGTTCAGTGGTACACTATAGATTTCATTATCATTGGAGTATCCTAGTGTGGGTGGGAAAAGTAAAAATCTTCAGGTTTTTTTATGAATTACATTCATGTATATCATCATAAAAAATTATTTTATGCGTGAGTGATGAAGTAGATAAAACTATTGAACATTGTTCATACATATTTGGGATTAAGATCCATTGATTAAAAGAGTAAAATTTATATAAATTTTTTTTAACCCCTATCATTGTGTCTCAGAACCAAAAAAAAATGTTATAAATGAATTAATGTTGTATCTTGTTTTTTATCACTGATATTGTTACACACAGGGAGTGAAAAAAGAATCCACTATTTTGTAAAGGTACCAAATCTTATGGATGGGAAAATAAGTTCATGGATTACTTAGAAACGTTTTTTAAAGTCCCATGAACTATGTTTTGAGTTGGAATTATTCTATTGAGATACCATGATGTTATATTTGGACATATGAAAAAATCAATATATTGATTCTTATATCAGGAAGGGATTAAAATGAGATCTAAAGGAATATATTTATAAGAAGTTTACACACTGAAAGTTCTCTAATGATGTGTGTGTAAACTAGAATACTTATATGGAAATTATTTTATGTTGATTGGAGTTTTTAGGCATGTTCACAATAAAAATCCATATGAGGATTTCCTTATGTTTTAATGTAATAAAAAAAGAAAAATAAAAGGAAGCCTCATGTGAAAAAAGAACTCTTCATGTGAGTTGATTGACATTAATTTTATGATTATACCTCAATTTAACATAGTTTTGGAAATTGAATAAAAATATTCTATTTCAAATTCTCCATTGGAAGTTGAAGTGAATAAAGATGACATTGAAACAGCATCAAGATAACAATATGGAGTATATTTCATTATCATTATAGGGTATATATAATCTTTTAAAGAGAATGTAGATCAATTATAAATAATGTATAAATTTAATATATAACTAATTAAATATTTATTAATAGAGAAAAATAATCTTACAAAAATTTTAGTGTCCTTTGATTGTGAAAAACATATATTCATAAATGAATGAGAAAAGATATTTGTTTGAATAACTTTTTGATGAAATTGGAACACAAATGGACAAATAAGAGGATTTTAATTCAAGAATCACTCCAATAAAATAATAACATGGTAAAATTATACAATTATAATACGGAATCCATACCAAGTATAAATGAAAATGAGATTTAGAAAATAAATAAATATGAATAGATTAATGATCGTGAGGAAAATGTTGTTTATTTTCAAAAAAAATGTAGGTCAAGATCCACTCTTTGAAATCCCCAATAATTATATCATGGTAAAGTCCATATCTGAAATATGAAATTGAATGAAATATTCTGGGAGATACTAGAAGGAAATACCAATTGAAGATGATAACAAATAATTTTTAGTATTATATTATATTTGGGAATATTATGATCCCATTTTTTGAGTCTTACTGATCCTATAATTAAAGAAACCATGATTCATTAATATCTAGATTGAGAAGAAACCCTAATAGATATGAATTATATAAAAAAAATTTACTTATTATAATATTGGTTATTTAGAAGTAAATTTACCTATAATGGTATTATGAAAAGCTATAAGGAGTATCTCCGCTCTTATGACATACAAGGATAGGGTGCACTGGGAAAACATTCATTTAAAATGGGAAAAAAGTTTACTATATTTGAGGAAAATTTTGAATCTCAATAAAGGGTATATCAAGAACCAAATTAGTTTATTCAAAAAAATATCTATGAATTAAAAAAGAATATTATTGAAGAAAATTAAAAGTGTTTTTCTAGTTATGATAAAATTGGAAGGGAATATAAAGAATAATACCTAAATGAAGGAAATATCTGAAGTGGATTTCATGGAAATTATAAAAGAATCATGCCTATTTAGTCTCACAAAAACCACTAAAAAGAATAAAATTCAAAATATTGGGATTTTCCTCAATTATACAATCTATAGTAATGGATGAAGTTATAGTAATGATTCCAAAGAAGAAACATGCACATGTTGATTAGTTTTAAAATTAATAAAAATACAAAAATAAGAAATTAAGAGTCCAAGGATAGTATTCTTGATAAATATTATGTAATTTTAATCACCTAAGGGAGAGCCACATGTATGAAATTAAAAAAAATATCACTACTAAGGATGGTTCAAAAGAAGAGAATATTGATGAGGTGTTGACATTCCTTTCCCTAATCTGAGAAATGGAAAAGTAAAGTGTAAAGATGAAGGGTTGGATCTTCATGAATAAATATTATCCTAAACTAGAATAAATGTGAGTTAAAACACTCCCATTATTCATGAATTTTTAATAAATATTCGAATTTTTTGTATAATTATGGTGAAGAGAGAGTCCATTTGGTGAATGTTTTTATAAAATATAAAAAACAAGGCGAGAGTCCAATTTGTTATAAAGAAGTAAAATTCATTCAATAAATAGATTTTGAATGTATTAAAATCCCATTTTCATACCAGGATTATATAAATGTGATAAGGATTAATATTACATAAAAACTATTGACTATCAACCACTTTTATGATCAATAATAGAATATGGAGGATTCTTGTAGCGAGTAAGTTGTTAGTAGAACCGAAGTTCCTATGAAATATAGAATTACTAAAAAGAAACTAATATGAAATTAATTTTTTATCAAATACCTCTCATACCCAACTAGTTGTGTCATATAAAATCAAGTTTAAATCAAGTTTTATTATTCCTTCATGTTAGTTTTTTAACACCACTCAAGATGAACATAGATTGAGAGATGTAACAAATATAGAGAGGTCTTTTCCTCACTATATTTCTATTTATGATAATTATTATTTACAATGATTCATTATAAAATTATAATATAATAAAATGAAATGGTGGTTACATTTACAACAATTGAAACTATAACACATCATGATTTAGTGAAAAAAAAATCAAATTAATTTAATCTTTTTGATATTTTTCATCTCATGAAACATTGAAAACAGTTTTTTTGTTTAGGAATTTTATTTTGATTTCATTATATGCAACACCATGTTAATTTTTAATAAAACACAATATAAATTTTATCATTATCTATAAAAACTACCAAGGTTAGAATATGTGTCATTCAAGAAAGACCTTCCTTGATGGCTTGCGCAACACAAAAGACTGAGTGTTATGAACTGTAATATATTACTAAAAATATTATTATTTAATATAATAATATATAACATATCTATTAAATTCGATTTTATGAATATTATTATCTAAAATTTTAAAAACATTATGTTGTCACAAAATGTAAAATGAATTAACTAGTTATAAATTATTTAGAAATCAATATAATAACTAATTGAATACAAATGGAGTATTTTTATAGAAAACTACTATTATACTCGCAAATTTTTTTTAATCATAATAAATAAATAAAATCACAATTAGAAAGTAAATTTAATTTAATATATATGTTATATATCCATGTAAATGTTTTTTATATTCATCCAATAGTTCTTATTGGAATAAAATTAGAATATACCAAATTTAGCATATAAAACCCAATATTTTATTAAAAAAAGGTTACCGCCTATCAATAGAGAACCTATTTTAAATCCATTTTTTTAAACTTTAATAAATATTATATGTCAAAATAAACTCCATATTTGAAAAATAATCATAAAAATTATGTTAGGTTGACTTTTTTGTGTTTTTCTATAATGTTTTACTTTTCTAATTGATAGTTAAAAATACTGATTTTTTATTCAAAACTGCTTTTTCATCTAATTTATTTATATAATTAAATTATATTTTAAGTTTATTTTAATGTTTAATTAGATTATTTTTTATCAATAAAACCAATTTAGGTCATTGGATTAAATTTTCTTTTGAAATTTACTATATAAAAAAGCAATCTTCTGAACCCTTTTACTTTAATAACCAGCATTGTCATCTTGTCTGCAGGATTAAATTTAAATTAATTTATTCCACTTAGGTTATGTGAATTTGGAAAAATATATTATATATATTTAAGAATCATAATTTATAATTTATAACGAGGACAACATTTATTTTGACCAAAATACTAGGGAAATTAATTAAATTTAATTACGATGATTAAGGGGAAAATTAACTTAACAACAGACTAAACCATAAATTTAAGAACTAAACTGACCTATACACATTTCAAAAATCCATTATATGGTTGTATTTATAACATATACTCACTTTTCTCAACTTTGTAAAATTATTGGATACACTTTCAATAAAAAAAGTTAGTGGGGTTTCCCGTTTTCAAAAATATTACAAGAGTGACACTCCCCCTCCACTATAAAATACCTCAACTACTCCCACTTCCCCACATATATCAATCCACATTGGCTTGACCAAACTCGGTCCAAACAGCTCCAAAAAATTTCTACCATTCTCCTTGAATCCTTTATTTTTGAATAAATCCTTCCAAGGAAGTCCTTTGGTGGAAACCAAAAGGATTTACCCGATTAAGATGTAACACCCTCCCCCAACCTTCTTTCTTTTTCTTTTCTTTGTCCACTCCTTAAAATTATAATATTAAATGATTTTATAAAAAATCATCGTAATAAATTTTCTATTACTTTTTTATGTTAATAGTTATACCTACACATACACACACATCCTTCTAATGTGTACCGAATGTTGTTTTTATGTGTACGAAAAACTACTACCTCACAAAATAATGATTGTTCATTGTTTTCCTTTCCCACCTTTCAAGGGTAGGAATTATGATGGAAATTTTTTTTATATATGAGATATATTAAATATATAATTTATTTTTGATTCTTTATTTTTTTTATAAAAAATTCATTTATTATTTTAATTTCATGTAAACATAATAACATCACTTGTGGGAGTGTGGACTATCGCCCCCTCAAAAATATGTGATTCTTTCACATGGTACATGGAATTTATAAAAGATTAATTAAATTAAAAATATGTCACTTAAATAAAATATATTATATATTCATCAAATAATTACATTTTTGGGGAATAAAATATATACCATTTACTTTATTTCCCTTTCACACACTTAAAAAGTGATAACATCATTAGTAGACGTGTGAAATACTACCTCCTTGATATGATATGATAATTTTTATATAATAATAATTATAAAAATTAATATATATCATTAAATAGTATGATATTTATAATATAATTATCATTTTTTTAGATTAATGTTACTTAATTTATTTCCATAACGATCATTGATAAATGGGAACATTAATCATACATATGTACGACTTATCATCTCCATGATTGTAAAATTGATTCAAATTTAAAAGCCATATTTAATTATTGGATATAATATTAAAGATAATTTATATATATGATAATTATTTCATGATAATTATTCTATATATGTTTATATAATGAACCCTTTTACCATGGTCGACCAACTAAAGTGGTTTTTAACACGTGAACTGTATTTATTCAAAACACCAGACTTTAACTTAATTGTTTATGTAGTTTTATAAAACATGGTAATAAGTGAATTAAAATTTGTAAAAAATTTGAAAAAGGTTTTATATAAATAAATTAATAAACATAATATTATTATTTCAGAATATAAATACACATGAGACAAGTTAAACTCAATGTTTGGTATTTTCATCTCACTCTTTATTTCCATTAGATACATGCCTTATTCACTACTCACTTCATTTTTTTGGTGTATATAATAACCATGAATGTATTTTATTAATATTATACCGATATATATGGGTTCATAAATAACCCTTTTATGATCTTTTTTGCATGGGGTTTATGTTTCAAAAGATACCAAATCATTAAATTAACTTTGCGTCAATTTTCCTTCTTTGAGACACAAGTCATGTAATACAACTATATTTTTCTATGTTGTTTAAAAAATCCTTTAAAATGTTCTATTATGAATATCATTCTATTCATTATATTTTATTCTCCATTTAATTTTATTTTATTAAATTATGAATATGATTTATAGTTATAATGTGTTAAGAGTTTATTGAAACATTTTTACTATTTATCGAGATTTTTTATGATCGTATTTTTATTAATAAAATAATATAATCCATTATTCAATAACACTCGTGAATTTTATTATTCTTTGTCTAGTATTGATGTCTTCATGTATTATTATTATGGTCCCACTCTTTGGAACTTAATATAATTAAGAATATGTTTTTAAGAAGGTATGACCATACTTCTATCTTCAGTTAGACACCTGTGTTCTTTCAAACCCATTCATTCCAAAAATGGATTCAAAGAATATTCTATTAATATACTATGATCATTAAAGGAAACTTACACTCTTTAGTCTATTACCTATTTATTTAAATGAATCTTACCGTCTCTTTAAAAACAATACATTTTTCAAACCTTTTATCGTTCCAAAGTAATATTCTTTTCACCTCATATGACATTTACTAATTTAAACACTATAATTTCTTTGATGTTTACTTTTCATGTTTAAAAGTGTAATTTTTTAAAAATATTTTGTAAAAGAGACTTTCAATAATTTTTTTTCAAATCATTTTAAATATTTCTTTATAATATTTCTATGTATTATTCACGGAAGGTGGTTTTCTAAAGGTTTTTATGCATATTTTATATGTTTTAATGGAAAAATAGTTTTCAAAAGTTTTTCAAGATCATATAAATTTTATAAAAGGAAAAAATGGATTTGAAATTGTTTTCAATGCTTCTTTTATAAATTTTTATGTTTATATTCATTAAAAATATTTTCAAAAGGTTTAACATGTTAAGAAAAAAATTTCAAAGGATAAAACAAAATTTCCACATGAATTTCTTTTAAAAGATCTTTCAAAATTATTTCCCATATAAGATAGCATCTACTGGTGTTACTCATGCCTTTTGGGAAAATGATTCAATGTTTTAATGTTATATTCTTTTTCTGAATGGTTTTTGTTTTATGTCATCGTGTTTATGTAATCTGTTTCTCTTCCATGGGATATATGCTTATGAAACCCTCTTCTTTTCATGGGTTATTCTTTGATGAAATTATTATTACACCTATCTATTTTCCACATGTTAATATATGATTACATGTTTAGGGAACCCATTTCATTTCAAGGGTTATGATATTGTTATTTATGATCTTTTGGCACGTGTATATATTATTTCAATATGATATGGGAGAGACATATATCTCCCTTAAATAGATTTGTTATATATTTATGTCTCTAGAGATTGAAATGGTGGGAATGTAGAGTTAACACGGTTTAGTATTACATGGCTGAAATGAGGATTAAAATTGGTGCAGTAATAAAGAAAGAAACTGGGAGTGAACCTAATTCAGTAAAGGATTTTGTCCATTAAGATGGACTTGACAATAATTACTTGAATAATATGGAAATCATTATATACTCTTATGTGTCTATAATAATTCCATATCTTATTCATATGTTATGATTTATTGTTTTATTTTTTTCATTTCTCTAGGATTCATGTCTTTTGAAATTCTTATTTTCATTCCATGATTCATGTTATTGTTATTTGATATGTAGGGTGTGATATTATAATTTTATGATCACAATATCATACACTTATTCTCATGTATATGATTCAATTATCCCTATTTATTTTTACACGACATCTGATCTCAATGCTTCTTAAGTTTCCTTCACCATGTGATGACAATTTGTATTAAGTTTGATTTTTCTAATAAGTGTTCTAGTCATGAAAAACCTAGTGGGAGGTAATATATCTCACTTATGTAAATTTGTTTATGTTTATTTGTTTCTAAAGGTAGTAAACTAATACGGTCTTTGGGTGTCTACTTTTTTAGTGTTTTATATATTCTGAAAATGTGATGTAATTTTAATGAATGTCAAGATTGGGCCCCTATATTTAGAATTAGAAAGAAATTTTAGTTAACCTTCGGAAACTAGGATGAGATGCCTTAGATAGAACACTAAAAATGTGTCTAAGGATAAGTCTAAGGATGAGGCGATGTATTGGATAATGTCCTTGAATTTTGGTGAAGGATAGAGTGAGTGGTTTCCTTGAAATGCATCCATGTCTGGATAATATAAGGGGATGTGGATCTGAAATAGATATAACTAGGGGTAACAACTTTGAAAAGATGTCTTGTGCCTAACTCAGGGTAATATGGTATATGAAAATGGACCTTTCTACACACCTAGTTTGACACTCATGGGGGAAATTATTTATAAGATTGTAGACTCTTCGTGAACCATTATTATATATTTGATTAGAAAATGACTATAAATAACCTATTATAAACCTAAATTTTCATTGATTAAAAATAAAGTGACATGATTGAGACATCTTAAAAAATAATTTTTTCATGATTATGGATTTAGACATCATATATGTAATTTCCATGATTATGTGGTTTTATTATGTGATATATGTTTCTCACCCCCATGTTTTCTGGTTTTAGTAAATGGAGAGAATTATAAGGAATGTGGTTAGCATTGAATGTTTTAGATATAATTTTTTTTTAAAATTATGCAAATAGATTTCTGAAGTGGAAATCTCATAAAGAGAATTGGGAAGGTGGTATGAGTATTGGTTTTATATCTGAAGATAAAGAGACTAACAACGACATGTGAAAGGTATGTGACGTTCTTCCAGAATTTTTTACATTAATCATAAGAAGAATGATTAGATTTTAGTTGAGGAACCATAATACCTAATTCATATTTCTTATTATAGGAAAAAAGTATTAATGAATAAGTTTGATGAATCCAGAGTAATGGTGTAAGGATAATGTTAGATGAATGAAGTAATTATGTTATGAAATATAATGATTAGGTTATATAAATCATATAATATATAAGTATTTTTCATATCTATTTTAATTAAGGATTTAAAATGATATTATTAATACTGAAAAATTCTTAGAGAATTGGTATTTTGATTAACATAAAGATAACCCATAATGTGTTTCTAATGCTAGGATAATTATTTTTTGATATTTGAAATATTGGATATAAATATATGAATTGTAAAGTATTAATTACCTGAGATCTATTTATTAATTAGTTTAAAAAGTGGTTTATGTCATCATGGATGATGGTAATAACTTCTTGGATTAATGGAATATATCCAATGACCTTTTAAATAAGGAAACATGCATTTTTTATAAAATTATTTATGGTATTTCATATTTTTAGCATGTTTTAAGAGAAAATATGATGAAGGTATTCACATATATGAAATGTGAAAACCAATAGATACTTTTTGATACACAAGGGAGCAATGTTAAGTTGAATTCATGATATTATATCTAATGTTTTGTATTTTCATCATTAAGAAGAGATATAAGGTTTACCAGTTATAGAATGTTTTAGTTAAACTTTGGTTGAATTATTTATGTTTTTGGTTTTATTGAAAAATGTAGTTAATAAAATATTTAGTGATTAACCTTATTTTTCGAATGTAAATCATTTTTTATTTATAAAATTATAGTAATGTGGTTTTAGAAAATAAGATCTTTTGTGTTGGGTAAAAACTAATCAAGTATGGAAAGGTCACGTGTCATGAACCCATTATCGAAGGACTATAAGGGTTTCATTGCTACCACTGACCTACACAATGTCCTTGTTAATGAGTATTTTTTTTTAATATCACTGATGAAATTTTAGTGTTACATTTTATGTTTAATATATTATAAATATTGATTTTAAAGTATAGTTAGAGATATAGTTATACATTTCATTCTTTTATGATCCTTAAGATATGTTGAATGTGTATCTTAGTGCTTTAGGAATCAATGTTCATTTTTAGACATCATTTACAAGAAGTAATGAGTGAAATATAAATTAATAATTAGAAAACAAAATAATGAAATTTAATTTATATAAACATATCAAGTAATTTTATGTCTCTAAATTCTTGGTTAATAAAATAATTACTTAGTGTTAGGAAAATGATACTAAAAAATTTCCTAATATCTTAATTTTTTTAGCTGGTGGCCTTTTAAATCATCATAGATTAATGAATTTGTGGACCTCAAATTTTCATTGATCATTAAATTTTTTATGATTGGTGACCTCAATAACTCTCGGTGAATATTTAATCTTATCCTCCAAGTCCAAATTTTCACTTTACACATATTTTCTCCAATGTCAAATCCAAGTTATGAGTTACTTTGGATAACTGTTATGATTGCAACTTTCTTTTTTAAAATTAAGTTTTAGTGCTCATTTTTATAATGTTGGTTAATGTGAAAGAAAATACAAGGTATTAAACCTATGATAAACTAGACAAATTTCAAGGGTGAAATTCATTTTAAGGGGGTATAATGAAACAACCTGATATTTTTTGAATTATTATTTTTTTTGAATTAATTTAATCTTTTGGATATTTTTTATTTTATGCAAAATTGAAAATAGTTTATTTTTTTAAGAATTGTGTATAGATTATTTTACAGAAAACAATAAGTTAATTGTGCACTTCACACAACATAATATTTAGATTTATCTACATATAACCCCAAGTTATCATGAAATAATGGTCATCCCCTATTGCTTGTATAACAAAAAAGACAGACTGTTACCGATCAATAATATATTATTAAAAATATTATTATTTAATATAATAATATATAACCAAGATATTAACATACATTTTATGAATATTATTTACTAACTTATAAAAATGTGATTTTTATTAAATATAATATTAATTAATTAGTTACAAATTATTTATAAATAAATAAAAGAACCAATTGAATATAAAGAGAGTATTTTATATAGAAAAATATTCCTTTGCTCACAACGATTTTTCAATGATAATACATTAAATTAATTACAATTAATAATTAATTTTAATGTAATATATATTATATATAACAAAATAAATATGTTTTATATTCATCCAATAGATTTTATAAGATTAAAATAAAACTAATCCAATTTTAACACATAAAACCCAATATTTTTATTAAGGAACATTTACCACTTTTTAATAGAGAACCAATATTAAATATAATTTTTAAACTTTTATAAATCTTATTTGTCAAAATAAACTTAGTATTAGAAATAAAAACATAATAATTATGGAAGGGATAATTTTTGTTTATTTTTCTATGATGTTTTATTTTTTAATGAATAGTTAAAAATACTGAATTTTAATTCCAAACATCTTTTCCATCTAATTTGTCTATGGAATGAAATTATATTTTAAGTAGGTTTTAATGTTTAATTAAATTAATATTTTATCAATAAATCCAATTTATGTAATTGGAATCAATTTCAATTTCATATTGATTATAAAAACAAAGAAAACTTATACATGTTTTTACTTTAAAAGGCAGCATTGTCTTCCCATCTACACAATAAAATTTAAATTAGTTTATGCCACTATTGTGATGGGAATTTTGAAAAAATGGATTAAATATTCATAATAATAATAATTTATAATTTCTAACAAGGTCAACTGAGCTTTAGACCAAAATGAATAGTGAATGTATTTAAAATTAATTTTATTGATTAAGAGAAAAATTAAATTAACAAAGGACTAAACCTTAAATGAAAGACACAAAACAACCTATAAACATGTAAAAAATACATTGGATAGAAATATTTCCACCTAATCCTCCATTTTATATACGTTTTATTATTATTGGATCCACATTAAATAAAAAAACTTTGGTGGGGTTTCCCTTTTTCCAAAACATTACAAGAGTGCCGCTCCTCCTCCACTATAAAAGGCCTCATCTCCTCCAACTTACTTGCACCTCTCAAGCCAATTTTTATCGAAAATAATATTTCCAAATAGATCCCAAAAATAACTAAATTTATCCTTGAATAATCCTTCTCTAAATAAATCTTTTCAAGGAAACCCTTTGGTGCAAACCAAAATGATTTAACTTATTAAGAGGTAACACCTTCCCCCAAACTCCATTATTTTATTTTATTTATTCAATAGCTAAACTCTTATTATTCCATTATTGTATAAAAAAACTAGTTTAATAAATATAATTTGATTTTTTATATTCTAATGGTTCTAACTAAACTTACACATTCATCCATCTAATGGGTAACAAATATAATGTTTACATGTATAGAGAATTACCGCCTCACGAAATAATGATTGTTCATATTTCCTTACCGTATTTCAAGGTTAGGAATTATGATTTAAAAATATTATTATATATGATATATATAATTTATTTATTATTATTTAATTGTTTTATAACAAATTCTTTTATTCTTTCCATTATAAGTAAACACGAGGGCATTACTTATGGAAGTGTGGACTACCGCCCAATCAAAGTGATGTTATTCATTCACACGATACAAGGAACATTTAAATTAAGGCATAATTAAACATATTTTACATAATAAAAATCTATATTATATTCAGGAAATAATTTCCTTTATGGAAATATGAAATTTTCCATTTTCATTATGACCCTTTCACACACACAAAAAGTGATAATGTTGGTCATGGACGTGTGGACTACCGCCTCCTCGACCCGATGTGATTCCTTTTATATCACAAGAATTATATATATAAGTATATGTGCTTAATTAAAATTGTGTTTATGATATAATTTTCATTCTGGAATGATTAATGTTACTTACCTTCTGTCCAAAACAATCATTGAGAAATGGGAATGTTACTCATGCGTACGTTTGACCTACTATCTCCATGATTGTAACATTGATTCACTTTTCACAACAATATTTAATGATTGTTAAAAAATTATATTTATTGTATAAATATTATAATTATGTTAGGATTATTATTCTGGATATGTTTATAATATTACCCCCTTGACCATAGTCGACCAACCAAATTCATTTTTAACACACGAACTGAATTTAGCCAAAACACCTGACCTAAAAATAATTGTTTAAGTGCATGTATAAAACATGTTAATATGTGAAATAAATGTAACAACCCAGGTAAATAAATAATATGAAATTTTCATATTTATCCATAATTGTGAATAAAATATTAATATGACTTTAAAGGGGATGCTATGCTCGATGGTGTACCCAACACGCAACAACGAGTTTCTTGGGAATCTTACGTTGCACTCTAATAATAAAATAATATTATTTTAAATAGTAGTTAACATGTAGCCGTTGTAATGGCGGGAATGGATATAAATAACTAAAATATGATTATATATGTTTTTAAATGTTTTTACATTTATCCAATAAAGGATAGAGGCTTAAAATACGGAAAGAATTCAATTTTAGGCGTATATGCCCTAGTTTTCACTAAAGGTTCACTTATCACCTTTTGATGTTGAACCATCATTAAATATAGTTTTGTTCACTCTTAAACATTCTTTTGGACCAAATAAAACTCTTATTAGGAATCGGGACATCAAAATTTACTTTGTGTAAATTTTTGGTATCTTTCCGATAAAGTTCATTTTTTTAATGAATAGTGTAAAATGTTGTATTTTAATTCAAAACCTCTTTTTAATCTAATTTATTTATATGATTAGATTATTTTTTGAATTTGTTTTAAAGTGAAATTAGAATATATTTTTACCATTAAATCCAATAGTGGTCGTTGGAATTAATTTCACTTTGAAAACAGACTTAAACCAGTGTCAATCTTTTGATACTTATTGATTCATAAAAACACGCTATTTGCTCTGACAGCAGGAATTAATTATTAAATTAATTAATGTGAATTATATGTTTTGAATTTTGTAAAATAGACTTCATTTTTGAATTCGGAATATCAAATATAACTTAGGGTGAATTTTTGGGATTTTTCTTAAAAACATCATTTTTTTTGAATAGTGACACCACTAAGTGGTACTTATAAAAACTGATTTTTCCGTTTAAATGAAATTTTGCCATCTTTGTGTTTTTAATTTCAAAAATCTGACATACATGGTTTTCATTAAGAAGTAAAATGTGGTTCAATGGGATAAAAATAATTTTTTGGTGAATAGTAACTTATTAAGTTTTTAATCGCGATTAGAGGTAATTAGTGTAGTTTAAGGTAAAAATAATGTTTTAATAATATGAAATGAACATGACACATGTCCTAACCTCATTGGATGTGTAATGGCCGACCAAGACAATCCATGGGTCAACTTGGGGACCCCATGGAGCCACTTTGGTTGGGAAATGACATAAATAACTTTTTATTTAATGTAAAAGTAAAAATGACACAAACATCATATGTTTTACAAAAACACTTTTTACATGGGGTTATAAAGGTCATATTTTTGATTATAAATAGTCATTGGAAAGCTAAAAATATGTTCTACATCATAGTATTTTTTTTATAATTTTTCGACATTAAAAAAACTAAATTATTTATGACATCATGATGATGCAGCGATGACCTCATTATATAATGATTTAAATAAAATGGAAAGATAATATAATATCTAAAACCTACACATGTTCAAAACCTATTGTATTAGTGGATTTCGAAACCTTATCACCTTATCCTTGAATTATATCAATGTGGGACCCTTTAAATCCGAAACTCATTTTCAAATAATGTAATATTTCTTTACTTTCCAAAAGTGCCCCTCCTCTCCTCTTATAAAAGGCCCCCACCTCTACCTCATTTCACACACTCCTCAAGACTTTGGCTCAGCCAACCCCTTCCAATTTACTCTCTCCACATTCCTCTCCTCATCCTAGAGGATTACCTTTGGTCAGAATCGTTTCAAAGGAAGCCTTTAGGCTCAAATCAAAAGGAGTTAAACTTTTAAAGGTAATTCATTCTCTCATGTTCATTTGTTTTATTTTGCTTCTCCAACCCCCTAAACTCTTTTTATTTACTTTTTTTGTAACAACACCAGTATCTGCAATATACTAGGATATTGTTATAAGATTTATTCGAGCTAAAATCTCACACAACTACATCAAATGGTTAAAGAACATACGGTTTCCGTGGATGGAGAAATTCTGCCTCTCGAAACGATGATTGTTCAATACTCATTTAAAACCTTCAAAGGTGGCCATTATGATGTCACTATTTTTATATATGATATATAATATGTTTATGTTTTCCTTAAGCTTCTGTTTTTTTTCATTTTGGGAATACCTTTATTGTTTCCATTATGGGTAAACGCGATATCTTCATTTAAGGAAGTGCGGACTACCGCCCCCTCAAAGTGATTTGATTCGTTAAATACAATATGTGGGACATATAAAGGATGGAACTATGATATTATATAAGATATTATACTGTAATTATAATATACCTTTATATCATTATTATTCCATTCTATAAAATACGAAATAGAAATGAAAGTAGCGTTCATGCGTACGTACGACTTACAGTCTCCATGAACGGTGCATTTCATTTCTTACCTCTAAATGAATATGTAATGTTATAAATGCATGAATGTACTGGATATATATGACATATATGATATCTTCATCATTAATACAATTCTGTATATAATAAATATTTGTCCACACGAACAACATGTAATTGTAAGAAGTCCACTTTCGACTTAAGAACCAAATATCGACAAAACAAATATTATTAACTTAAATGATTACATAATGTTTATGACATGGTAATAAGTAATATAAAAGGAATAATGAACTTGAAAAAAGTTTTTAAGTAAGTAGAAATTAACTCAAGTTTATTATTCAGGAGATTAAAGAACAATCGAGTCAAGTTGGACCCGAGGTAAGGGATCTTACTCCTCTCTTTTTTTAAGTACACTCTTTTATGCCATTCCCTCTAAAGATCATATTTCTTGTTATTGGGATGTTATTATATTTTACACTTACTATAATTTTTATTTTCATGTGATGAGAGACCCTATTCTCTCTCATCAATCCATTTTGGAAGTTTTGAGTGGCGCCGTTAGGCTGCTGAATTTTCGTAAGAGATCTAACCTCTCTCTTTCTTTTTAAGTACTCGCCTTTATGTCACTTCTTTTAAGCTCCTATTTGTTATGATGGGGGGTGTTATTTCATATTCCTCTTTCTGTAAATTTTGTTGTAATGTGATGAGATACCCTATTTGATCTCATCAATCCCTTTTTGGAAGTTTTAAGTGGCGTTGTTAGGCTGCCGAGTTTTCGTAAGTGATTTATCATCTCACTTCTATTCCCGTGAGATTTATGCTACATTTGCCACAATTTCCTTTGAGTGGTGTATGTACTGACCATTATTTTACTCATTGGGTAATATTCCTTAATTTATGAGTATTTACATCAATGATGTATTGTCCTTCTTTCACGGGTCGTATGTTTTGAAAGATACCCAAGTCGGTAAAGGAACCTTTCACCCTCCTCTTTTTTAAAAGACTTCTTTTGTTGGGTATTTTAATTTACATATTGTTATGTTGGGATATGTTCTCATATATCCTTATTGATGTAAATTTTATTTCCAAGTGATGATATACACTTTTTATCTCTCATCAACTCATTTTTATGTGATGTCGTTAGGCTGTCAATGGAACTTTTTAACCCAATTTCAATTTCTTTGGGTTCAACATGTAGTCATTGAATATGTCATCCGTTGAATATGTTTGAATGACCTTTTATTGTTTTACACTTAATATCCACTTATATTGGGTGTACATATATTTGTCACACATATTTTTGAGATTGATTTGTCCGTAATTTAAGGATACCTTCTCTATAAGGGATTTCATCACATTTGACATTTCTATTGAGGGTTCATTGTTGTTATGCACCAATTCACTCTTATATGGTGTATATACTGTCCTTTGGAGTATTATATCATGAATCCATTTATTCTCATGATATTATAAATTTCTGACTAAATGTTATTCCTCAATTATTGTATTCAAGTGTCTCTAATTTTGGTAAAACCCCTTTAACCAAAATATCGTTTTAAATGTTTTAATTATTTGTTCTTATTAATATCCATGTTTTCAAAATGGTTTTAAGTATTTATTTATATAGATATTAATGGTTTAAAATTTTAAGCTTCAAGGTGGTATGGGACACTTTGATTCAAAAATCTCTTTATTAAATGTTTTAAATGGTTTTGGAAATGATTTCTTTTTGAATAGATTCATTATTTCAATATACTAAAATGTTATATTGATTGAAATGTGGAAATGTTATGTTTCCTTTATGCATGTTTTATGTGATACATTTATGTTATGGTTCTTGGGAATTGTTATGAAAACGGGTGGTTCCGTGATAAACTAAGGGCGGGTGAGCCCGATATAGCTCTCCAATTCATTGGGTAACGCGAAGGAGTGAAACGTTAAGGTTTCTCCGAAGATATTTAGGGAATATACTGTGATGGGTATTCCAAACGTAACCAAGAGGGTTACTCTCTACGTAAAAATGTTATGAATGCCTCAACTTACCTTTTTGTATTATGATTTCTATGATTTATTCATGGTTTGATGAGTTATGAAAGTTCTTTTGTTTTATGGGTAAAGTATGATTTCATTCTTATGTATATATGAACTCATGTTTCCTTTCCATATTTTTATAACCCTTACTGAGCTTTTTATGCTCATCCCAATTTTTTGAAATGTTTTTCACAGGTCACAGGAAAGGTAAATGATAAGATGATAGAGTCAATGATGTGTCAAGAAAGAATCCACGTTTTATTTTAAATATGTTTCCGTTGTTGGGAAGAATGAATCATGTCTTTTATGTAACCACTTTGTTTAAAGGTGGAATGTAATGCAAGTTTCAAGATCTAATTCTCTAAAACTCTAAACCTGAAAAGATCCTTAATGTGTACTCTTGTAATAACTAAAGATTAAGTAAGGTTTAAGGCTAGGGCCTTATAATAAATGTAATAATAAACATAATAAAGGTTAAGTAGAAATTAATTAATTAACATCATTTTATTATTCAAGAATATAAATACACGCGAGAGAAGTTCGACACAAGGTAAGGTAATTTCATCTAACTCTTTATTTCTGTGGGATACATGCCTTATTAAACGCTCGCATATTTTGTGTGGTGTATCTAACTCCCATTAATGTTTTATATTCCTATTATAATTAAATATATTGGTATTTAAAAAACTATTTTATGATATTTCTATCATGGGGATTATGTTTCAAAAGTTACCAAATTGGTAAATTATTGTTTTCTCGATTTTCTTTATTTGAGACACATGTCATGTTATACCTCCATATTTTTATATGAGGTGTATAAATTGACTATGAAATTTTATATCATAAATAAACTTATTTTAATGTTATTTTAATCCCCATGTAATTTTATTTTCCTATATGGGGTGTATGATTCAAAGTTACCATGTGTTAAGAGTTTATTAAAACAATCTCATCATTTGTCGAGTTTGTTTATGATAATATTTTATTGACGAAATAATATGATTAATATTTCATGAATACACATTAATTTTATTCTAGTTTTGTTAGTCTAGATTTATTCAGGTATTAATACCATTTTATCCACTATTTTGTTACTTAAGATAATTATTAAAAAAAATTTAATATAGTATGCAATTACCTATCTTTTCAGTCAGATATATGTGTTCTTTCCAAAACGGTCATACCAAAATGGGTTTCCCATAATATTCTACTAATATCCTGTAGTCATTAAAGGAAAATTTTACCTTTTTTTATTTTATAATATTTTGAATGAATCTTTTTTTTCTTTTTGAACAAGGAAATTTTATACCCTTTTACTATTAAGAATGAATATTATTTTTACCTCATTAAAAATGTAACGATTTACCTAGCATCATTTATTTTAATTTATCTATTCATGTTTAAAAGGTTAATTTTTATGGATTATATTTTTTGAAAGTTAATTTTAAATAAATGGGATTCAAATCATTTTAAAGCATTCTTTATAAGTTTTAAAGGTCATATTCAAGGAAGGTGTTTTCCAAAATGTTTTCATGATTATTTTATAAGTTTTCTAGGAAAATGGTTTTCAAAAGGTTTTTGAGATCCTCTACATATTTTCGAAGGAAAAAGTATTAAAAAGTTATTTCAGTGTTTTATTTATAAGTTCTGAAATATATTTTCATGAAAATTATTTTCAAAATTTTTAAGGTTTTAAGAAGAATTATACAGTAGAGAAAGGATAATTTTCTCATGATGTTTTTTTTGAAGATATTTAAAAAATAGTTACCATATAAGATAACATCTATTGGTGTTACTCCCCATTTTGAGGAAAATGATTCAATGTTTCCATTCATATTCATTTTTTGAATGGTATACATTTTAGGTCATGATCTTTTTGAAATCTGTTAGCCTTCCACGAGTTATATGCTTATGAAAACCACCTATTTTCAAAGGTTATGATTTGATGAAATGATTATAAAACTTATATATTTCACAAATGTTAAGATATGATTACATTTTTATGTCACCAATTTCATTTCATGGGTTATGATATGATTGTTTATAATCTAGTAAAACATGTGTTTATGATTTCATTATGAGATGGCGGGACCTATATGTCTCTTCACTGGATTGGGTAATGATTTATATCTCCCAAGATATGCATGGATGGAACAAGGAGTGAACTCGATTCAGTATTACAGGGATGGTATGAGGAGTGAAATCGATTTAGTAATTTAGGTCTTTAATGAGGATAGGACCCAATTTTCTTTAGAACTTTGCCCACAATGTTGGTATTGGTAGAAATTCTTTGACTACTATGAAAATCATTATTATGCTTATGTTAATTCCACAATTCCATCTCTTATTCTTATGTTATTCATTCATGGATTATGTTTTTATTTTCCTTATGATTCATGTCTTATGTACATACAATGCTTGTGACATGATTAATTTTATTAATCATTAATATATGGGGTGAGATATTTTAATGTCTTAATCACATTCTCATATCCTTATTCTCATTTTCTGGATTTCATGTCTCCCTTATCTATCATTACTGATCCTCTGAGCTTACCCCTTTTTATGGTTCCCTACTTAGGTACTGAATATTTGTATTTATGTATGATATTTCTAATAAGGGTGGTATTCATGAAGAACCTAGTGGGAAATAATTTAGCTCATTTATATACTAGTGTTTATGTTTCCATGTTTCTAAAGGCACTAAACAAATATAGTCTTTAGGTGTCTTTTTTGAAATGCTTTAAGTATTTTTCAAAAAATGTATAATTATAATGTATGTCAATACTAAGACATTATAGAAACCTCAAATGTAAATAACTTTTTAGGAATTACGATGTTATAATTTTGGGAGACTTGACAGAGAAAACCTGGAGGTATTTAATCGTTTTTTGAAAGAAAATAAGTCATGTAAATCACCGAGGAGCATCAAATTCCGGTGATATCACTATTTGATTATTAAAAAGTGGTATCAATTTATCCAATAACTAATATGTATCATATCTTATTCCTTAAAGTTTATCAACCAATATTTTTTAGAACTATTTGAGATTACAAGAGTCTATGAAAAGAGGAAGAACTAATTATATAGGGGTTTAATTGATTAAATAAGTTATATAGTATTCTGTTTTGTTTACATAGATTTTTTTTTCTAAAGAAATAAAAAACTCAATATCTTGAATTATTTTTTGATATCACAAAATCTATTTGGAAATTTCACTCAGAAATATTTTGATTAGTTAGTTCAACTTAAATAGATAAAGTTAATTTAAAATTCACTTAGAGGTGTATTCGGGTGTTGTAAGGTCCAACTAGAATATGTTTCAGTTTTTGTAAGATATATATGATAACAAATAATTATTGTGAGCTAAAATAATGATGTGGAAAAAATTATAATTAGGCAGTGAGGTTATTGAAAAATAGCGAGTTGTCTAGATGATGATGTTTTCCCCAAAAAAACCCAAAAATTATGAGGAGTATAGGATGGTGATGTTATGCTCTCAATTTTATTTTTAAAGGGATGGATAATTTTAAGTTAGATATAAATGGATTTTACTTTATACTTCATAGTCTATAAGGGGAATATAGTGTCATAGTAAATCCATAATTTTGTTGATAACAGAAGGATGTATTGGGTAATTATTTATTTAATGTCATATTTTCAAAAAAAATTAAAGCATGGGAATATTGGTATGTTGGAACCTTGAGGGTTTATGATATATTTATTGAAAATATATGGAAAATAATAATTCACGATTTATTGAAAATATGTTATTTTGGATTGACTTAACATTGGATTTAATACCCAATATAATATCTAATAAATATAGTATTGATGATTAGAGGATTGGTAATTCTTATGCGATTGTTATGGATTCATTATGGATGTTTTTGTGAAGTATTTAGGTTTAATAAAAATGTTTTATTTATATTGGATGAAGTGTTTCTTATTTTTATCCTTGAAAAATTAAAAATAAATACAGATGCTAGAAGGATTATTTTTTTAGCCAAGTGATGGAATTGGTGTTAATAAAAAAAGATGTATCACTCTCAATTTTATCACATAAGTAGGAGACCATCTATGATTATGGATGAGATAAAAGGAACCACCAATGAAATATTAATCAGAGAAGATGAAAAGAGGTTTTATTTTCTAACACCGGTAGGGAATCATGGGTCAATGAATTAGTAGAGATAACTATGTGGGGTGATTTGAGAATCCTTCAATAAGTTGGGACCTAATGTATTCTATTATATATTTTTATTACTATTGATTTTATCCAAATGAGCATCAAAAATTCACGAAGGAATAAATTTGTAAATATGGGTATTATTTTACCCAAAAAATAAAGGAAGAATAAGGTGTCCAAGATTACATTGATCGCATAAACCACCAAGAGACTTATGATCTCTTAATGGGGGGAAGGTTATGTGGATAGTAATTCATAATTCATAACATGAATAAGATCCCATGAAGCCCCTTTTATATGTACTTATACTTTTTTAAAGGTTCCCTAGATAACAAATTATCATGTAGCGGGAGCCAGAAAAGCTCCCCCAGGTCACATGACTAGTCAGCTAGTAGACACCGGATAAACCATCAAGAAATCCTTATATAATAGGAAGAAAATATCAAAAAGTTGGGAGACTCTTGCAGTCATAAATATCACATGATGCATCACTGATAGATATATTTATTTTCTTCGATAACACTCATACAAGGTCATGAGATCCTAATCCTTTGTAAAATAAACAAAGGATAAAAGGGGAAATACAGGAGCCCCATTTAGTGATAAAAATCATGTGATTTTCCCCATATGGTTCTCAGAGCACTGTAATCCCCTGGTGGCATACCCTCCTTGCCACATGATAACTCTCATGAGTATCAATATTATCACATGAAAGTCCTCAGACATGTCTAGGTGGTCATGTGCTCCCACTTTGGCTCCAAATAAAAGCATGTGGGTTTATCCATGAAATGCTCATGCATCTCCATTGGACCTTATATTAGTCAAGTGAGACATAACCAATAGGGAAAGTGATTATATTTTAAAAAAAATCAAGCAAACTCATGAAACCAATGAGTTATTGTAAAATAAACAAGGAAATAAAAGGGAAATGTGGGAGCCTCTTTCAATCATAAAACTCAACCAACGAAGTAGCACTATCTCAGAAGATATATTTAAAGATATAAATACCTCAAAAAATACCTTAGGTATGATGAAGTGGTCTCACCAAATCCCTCTATAAATCCATCTTTATCTCATGAATGGTCCTAGAAATGTTTCCTAAATAACACTATATGGACTTTAGACAAGAATCATGATCTCATGAAGCCGCTTGGACATATCATCCTAACAATGTGAAAGTCCCTTGGTGTGTCTAAATGACTAGGTAAGACCCCACTAATTGGATATAATAAAATAAATTGGGATTTGATTTTATGTCCACACGGTCATTGAAAATCATGTGACACCGCCAGAATGACCAACAATAGTATCTCACGAAACACATGACATTAAAGCCCTCCACCATATCCATACTATATTTTCATTATATTCACTATGCAAAGAGGAACATAATTAGGGTGGAGAGGCCTATAAATCCCCCTTCCCATTAAGAAATAAGGGAGACTTCTCCATGGAACCTTACACTGATGTACCTAGTCAATAGAGTGGATTTCTCAAAGTGGATGATCTCACCACTGGAAAAGATTCCAATTAGGTAAGATCTGGAGAAAAACCAAATTCATTATTTTGTATATATAGGAACTTCACATGATCACTCATAGATCACGAGAAATCATTTCAGCGGGTAACATGATGAACATATCACATATCTGTTATATTATGATAAACGTAAAACATAACAACACTGAAAAATATAAATAATTTGAAATAATTGGATGAAATGACGATTAAAAATATGGTAAACATATATAAAGAACATATGTGTTGATCTCCATACGCTTCTTGTTAACCACTCAGGTAACACGATGGAACCAATACATGTCACCAAAATCTAACAAAACTCCATTGATAAACTATTTGGATCATGATAATTCCTCCAAAAATGTCTATGAAAGTCACATGGGGTCCCCAAACATGCCTCCCAAGTCTCATGAAACCTTTCGGGATCACCATACATCCCAAAATATGTCCTTCCAACATGTCACTCAACTCATATGACAAAACTATTAAATGTCAATTGAGTCTTGTGATTGCACCAGGGTATGTCAACTAGCTCTCATGATGTCCTCTAGATAAGCCTACAAGATCATGTGATTTCCTCTAGACATGTCAATTTTCTTTCACAGCACCCTGAAAAAATGTCATCCTGGATCACGAATCACCCTATAGACATGTCACATTGACTATCGTGACACCCTATAAGTTTGTCATCCAAATTTTGTGATGACTCCAAGGAAATTAAGCTAGATCATGCAACATGATCAAAGTGTATTAGTTGGGATCAAGTGGTACCTTCTAGGATTAGACGAACAGATCTCATCATGTCCTCTAGACAAGTAATCCTTGATCATTATACATCCCTCAAAAAATTCATCCAGGTTATGTGACATCCCTCTGAATCCAACCAAATCATGTTATTTCGTTTTATCATGTCAGGAAGACATCTTATGAGATGTGAAGAATAAAATCAAGTCATGTTGAGTATACTATCAAAAAATGATAGGAAAACAAGTAGGCCATCTCAATCAGGTATCCCCGGACTTGATAACCTTTTCCAGACTCAATATAAGGGAAACATAAGTGTCTAATTCTCGTAATAGATAACTATTATGACTCTGATTCCTGTCATAAATAAGATACATAAGATAATTCTCTAAGGATCGATATCTATATTAAGAATCCAAAGGGTAGTTTAAGTACATAATTCCTACATACATAAGTTATGAGACTGATTATATTACATCCCTTCTTTCCAACATAAATCATAGCTCATATGGGATTATGGAGTTCCAATAATCATATCATTCATACATGCCAACCATAGAGTGTATGTCCTAATCAGAGGCATAATATGATATTTCCTAAATATAAGGGAAACCTTAGTGTCTAAGACCCAATCAATTGAATTATGATAAATCTAATTCTTTCAAAAACATGGATATGTAGGACTCCTTCCAAAGGCCCAAGCTCAAATGGTAGTCCACTTTGGTGCAAGTCCCCCCATGTCTCAGACATTTCAACCAGTGAGAATCAATCATTCGCATGTACTAATCATTATATATTATCCATCATTGGCTTGAGGACCCAACTAAATAATCATCAATATGATTCCTATTATAACCATGATATGTAGGACACCATCTTAAGGTCGGAACTCCATAATAAACATCCAATGTTTTTTTACATTATATAAGTCCTGTATCCATATTAATTGATATTGATTACTTGTTACACCTTTTTTCTCTCACTAAGAATGCCTCATGAGGAATTAGGGTGTTTAAATTGTCATATCATTCTTATCAG
Organism: Viscum album; assembly: GCA_963277665.1. NCBI lineage: Eukaryota > Viridiplantae > Streptophyta > Magnoliopsida > Santalales > Viscaceae > Viscum > Viscum album. The sequence continues at coordinate 1,086,896,319 of OY728130.1, read as the reverse complement.
GAATATCCACCAGCCAGGGTTACCGGAGTGGGTAATCTGTAATGAGTGGAATGATATGATTACCTCCATATAAGGGCGTATACCTTGAGGACAATCCTAAGGGCATGAACCAACTATGATAACTATGATCCCTACTATAAACAATATACATAGGATGTATACTTGAGATTATATCTTGAATAATTAGTCATTATGTGACCACACATATTCCTTTTCAATGTGATGTTAAACTACATGGGATTTAACAAACTATTTGTATTTTTATTCCTATAAAAAATATTATTTTCATGATGCCTTTTAATGGCTCAATACCCCCATCAGAATATTATCTTCCTCCATTCATGAATGAAAATTCCAATGTTCATATTTTTTAGCTCCATTATATAAAAAACTAATCATTACTAGGAAATGGATAAAGAACCTCCAAACCTTATAGATGGATTCACTACTGACATCCCATTCTTTTGAATATAAATTTGTATAACCTCTGTAAATTCTATTTGGGTAATTGGTCTATTATTATGATTAATAAGATAATCGCAAAAAATATCTTAAATTTATAAGATAGTTCTGGAGTAGGAAAAAATTCGCCCCAAAAGGGTATGATGACCCCATCCTCCAATCTTCTTGAACATTCTGAGTTATTAAGCATCATTGGGTAAGAAACCCCAACTAAACAACTGTCTTTTGAATGAAGGTATATATCTAGTTATTGATGTAGGAACTATTGGGATTTTCCATTAAGAATGACAATAGTGAATCAACATCAATGATTGTGAAACAAATCAACCCCACCCCACAACCAACCATTGGTCCAAACTAAATTCTCCTCAGTTGTATCCTATTCCTTCTAAAAAATGGTGAAACTAATATGAAAATATAAAATGGGTTAATGATCAGTTAAAGATTTATCATGCTATTTTTTTGTTGAATATTCCACCTAAATATAAATAATGATCCTGACATGAAACCCTCGGATGGCAAGATGGCTGGTTTTTCATATGCCTGACCACTTTGTTGGAATATCCAAAAAAACCGATCGTATATCTGGAATAAATCATATAGATGATCCTCTATACCTAGGGTTTCCATGAAATATTTACATCCTTTATTTGACATGTCCACGCGATAAGAATGGATGGATCGAGAATGAAAGTTCAATTGTGTTAACCATGCTTATCTGACTGAGCATTCCTGATTCCTATGATATTTCACTATTCAGTGACCTTTTTCCATGTTGTCTAAATGATTATAGATTCTGATATAGTCAATAGAACCCTGATCCATGATAATGTCTTAATCCAGCAACCATTATAGCAAATCAGCTATCACTTTAACCCCTACAGGATGTAAAACGACCTCAACTTCCTAATAGATTCAACATCATGTGGTAAAAATAATGGCATGTGAATGCCATCGATGAGGTAAAATCCCTACCCTTTTATGTTAATTGAGAGGGTCTCTAATTTCTTAAATAGACGAGTATCAAATATCCATGGAAAGCTAAAGGAAATCTAGTGGCCCCCATTTCAACAACCAATCAATTTTAAAGGTTATCCCCAATGCATGATAATCACCACCATTAGTATCTAATGATTGTGGGACAAAGATTAAAATATTACTCCCTTGATGTTCAGGTGATGCTGAGGAGTAATCTTATAAACTTACATCACCATAACCATCCCACTGATACTCGTCAGTCGCCTGCTGAGGGTAATGCCCGACACACTTCCACCTCTAATACCCATGCATGGAAAATAAAGAAGACATATCAGATGGGTAAGGATCTAGATAATAGTGAGTGGGCTCATATCCCCACTCCAAATGACGATGTATTCTGAAATATTTTGGTAGTATGCCGTGAATAGGATCATATCCCAACTCACTGGGAAAACCTTTGTGGGAATATTCTGGCAGCAAGCATGAGGGAGGCTCATATCCTTACCCCCATGCGAGAAATTTGTCAGTATATCTCAGTGGAACAAGAAGGATAGAAGTGGGATAATATCCTCACTTGAATCAATGATATATATCATTATATAATGGATATAGAAAAATTACAAGTTTGTATAACTGAACACACTTTAATTAAATTCTGTTACATCTTCACAACACCTGAAGAACTCCACCATCATATCCCAAAATTGGTATAGTTAAAGGGAAAGGAACATATTCATATCCCTACATCCAAAAAAGGTCAACACTCTGATCATTATGATCAAGTGGTAAATCTTGTGGAATCCCTCATTATTTCTCTCTTCTAGGAATATTATCGTAATATTTTGGTAAAGCATGATGCATCAGATTGGGCTCATATTCCTTTCCCAACCACGGCTCACTAGGTGAGAGAAGAACATGCCACATGATAGGGGAACATGAATATCAAAAATGTTTAAAGGCATATTCAAAATTCCCCAGATCAAGATCATATCCCCATTCTAGACACTATTCACCAAGTTATAGGGGAAGAAGCCTCAAGATAGGCTCATATTCATATCGAATAACACCAGAAATATACTCCAATGGCACAAGATATGGCTTATATCCCAATTCTCGATAGGTATCACTGAGTGTGAATGATAAACACATAATTATAGGCTCATATTATTATTAGTGAATATTCCTAACATATTGTAACAGATCATAGAATCCAGACACATATTACTACTTTTTCAATGAAAAGCTACACCACTGACCTTAAAAGGTAATACAATAGGAGACTCATATCACCTATTCCATTCTGGAGGTCCATCATCATATTCCAGTGGGATTTCATAATTTATCTAAGCTTATATTCCTATTCCAATAGGGGATCACCATGTGAGAATGGTACATTCCTTGGGGTAGGCTCATATACCTACCATAAAATACTAGTGAAATATTCCAAAGACTCGGGATCTTTCTCGTACTGCTGTTATGGCCATGGACCACTATGTGAGAATGGAACATGTCTTGGGACATGATCATATTCTTATATATAATGATGATTCTCATTGGTATATACCAGTATATTCTCAGTAGTTGGATCGTACTCCCATAGCATTGGATGATTAGAAACACGTTCTGACAATATTCATACAACAAGCTAATATTCTTACAAAATTCTAGAAGGCATGTTAGAATATTAAATCCAAGATTTAGAAGAAGGTTCATATCCATAATTTTCTCAATACAAGTGTCCATGATGTAGTCCCAAGCACATTCTTAAATTGGATAGAGGCATGTATATTTGATGAAGAGGAGGTCAATATTGAGATATGGATAAAATTACCTAAAATCAACCTCCCCACCATGATCTGAACCATCTCCAATTATAACTCTGATAACCCAGATGATCCAGAAGAGGATTAAATGTCTTACATATTCCAAAATATATGGTCTAATCATCATTGACTATAGGCTAGACACCTCCCTTATCAAGGACATGAGGGTCACCTTCAGTATAACGACCCAATGTTTTATCTATATAAATTCCGTTATTATAATTATTTGATAAGTTTTAATCAAATAAAAACACATAGGAAACACAATATAATCATTATAAATGATGAATTAATGAAATATGATGTGTTCCTAAAAGTTAAGGGACCTATATCGATCAAATAGTAACTTGACCTTTGGAATAGTAATGAGGTCATTATGAATAGTAAAATAACCAATTGAATGGTAACCTCACAAATAAAAGTATAAATAAAATCTATCCATATTATTGGTGACAATATTATATAATTATATCATAGTATATGTAAATAAATATTTTAAAAATTATTAATTAATTGTTGGTATTTTTGAAAGTCATAAATATTTTTTTATAATATTATTACTAATAAAATAATTTAAGACGAAATATATTTTCATAAAATGTTTTCATAAATTAATATTATTATGTCTTATGATTATTAGATAATTTTATGCAACCTTATTTAATTTTTCAATGTGATATAAAATCAGTTATAGTTTTAAAATTATTATTTTTCGAGTTAATTCAGATTTTAATTTAAAATTGAATTTATAAAATTTAGAAAGTTTTTTTCATAAAATGGATTTATTTTTTGAATTCTAGATTTCAAAAAATAGTTATGGTTAATTTTTTGTATTTTTCTAAAATATTAGAATTTTTTGTATAGTAAAGTACAGTAATTTACAATATATATATATATATATATATATATATATATTAAGAGAGATGCATTATTAATTGAGTCATGGATGATGTAAGAATAATTGTTTAGAACTCACATGATATATTTATTATATTTAATCTCAATAATCAACACTATTTCCTATCTTGAAAAAAATAATAAACTAATAAATTAAATAAGGACAAAATACCCCCTTTATTACTATAATACCACTCATCACTACCTCTTCTTCTCGCACCTCTCAAGCCTTGAGCCTTACATAAATTTTTCCCAATACTCTTCCCAAACCTGTCCCCCATTTATAGTAGCTTTTGGTCTGAAAAAAGTCGAAAATCAATCCACTAAAGAGGTTCTCAAGAAAAAGCAATGAATAGGTGAAACCCTCTTCCATTTTATTTCTATTTATTTTTCATGTTACATTATTTTTTCTCTTATCCCCACTTAACCTTGTACAAGTGGAATGAAAACTATAGTATCTCATATATACTAAAAATGTATAAGGTTTATATAATAACTATTCATAAATCCTCTTCTCCACTCACTTTTATTTTATGAATGAAAACATCATCCGTGAGGTGATGATCTACCACCTTTGTGGACAATGTGCATTCATATTTCAATACCACCTTCAAGGATTGTCATTAAACAATTTTTACAGTTGAAATAAATTATAATACATGTATTATAAATTATTTAATGATTTTGAATTACTTTTTACACATGATATTAATTTATTAAACAAAATGAGTTCATTGTGGTCAAGAAATGGTAATTTAATCTAAACAATTATCATTAATGATTTATCTAATGAATCATACTCACATCTAGAAAAAATGGTATTTTAATATTAAATAAGTTCACTAATGACATGTATGTTTATTTCTAGAAAACTATCCTCATTATACATGATTTTACATACACATATACAAGTAAATTGATCATGAAAACTAAGGAAATGAACGCTCTCAAATGATGAAATCGAATCTCTTAATCCATCAAAAAGGCCATAAATGATCTTAACAAAGTTTTATTAAATAAAATACATTTATAAATAGTTTTATAATTATTAATTAATTAAGATAATTTTATTTTTCAGTGCATTAAGATCAAGTGGAGAATCATTTCAGACAAAAGGTAAGGGATTCTACTTGAAACTCCATTATTCATTTGGGTTACTATTTCTCTCTTTTTACCCAAATGAAATTATATTTTATTTTTATATACATATTATAAATTATTTATATATTATCTAAAATCATGTATAAATATCAATTAATTTATTTCGTGGTATATAAACATTTTTAAAAGGTTATTGACTCAATTCTTCCTGTTAAGAAATCCCAATTTAAGAAAATTCTTAATTCCTTACTCATTTTCAAGTATGCTCTATAATATATATGAATCCAAAGATATTTTTCATAAATCACACGTTTTATCATGAAAAAATACATTGGTTCAATATAAAAATGTTTTATTTATAAATATTCATAAAAACTCATTTCACTTCAGTTTTAAACATCTTATCGTTATATATGAATATATTCCTTTAATAATTTCCATTTATTATTTAATATCATTATTTCATGCACAATTTAATGATATGCCCATTTATTATGCTTTTTAATTGATTATCGTGCCCAATTCATTCTGTCGGTAACCCTTATGTGTATGTTTGACTACTTATGTATGATTCTTTATGTGGAAATAATATTCAGGAAAATGATATTATAGGTGCACACATATATTTCTCTAATTAACTGGTTAATGTTTTGTATTATGAGATGTTATGTGTTACTATATTAGTGGTTAAAATTGAATCATGTTGCTCTATGTGAAATGATCCTTGACTCGTGTTCCTCTTTTTACGACAATATTTGACTCATGCTAAAGTCATGTTTTATATTGATTCAACATTACTATGAATTCATGACTTTATGATCTCATATTATGATTACTTAGGTTTAATCATGTTTCATTCCTTTTTATATCATTATGTTATGCCTTATAACCTATCTTATAAGATTTATTTTAATGTTTATTCCATTACTGGGGTTTTTAGCTCATCCATTTGTTCATGTTATCCCAGAGTTATCCTATGAATATGTAATGGATCAAAGGAAGTCAGGATCTCATAACAGATGATAAATGAATAATTTTTTTATTAATTTCCATGTTTACAGTTTTATGTACGTAGTCGTCTAAGAATCCAGAATTTATGATGCTTGGATTATAATTTATGTTTAATTATTATTACAATCATGTAATGATATCGATAAAAGACTAGGGTTTCTATTTTTGTATCAGATGAAAAGTTTAGTTATTAGTGGAGACTAAGAATAGAAGACATTAGTAAGAACCCTAGATATAAGACTAATTCTAGGAAAACATCCCTAAATTTTGGTAAGTTTAGATCAAGTGGTTTATCGAGAAAACACATCACTATCTTGATACTATAAGTAGACATGGTTCTAGAATAGATGTACCAAGAGTGAGAGCTCCAAAAAGGTTTTTAGTGCCTAAATTTGGGTAACGTGCTACAAGATAAGAGACCTTAATGCACACCTGAGTTGACACTCCTTTGGGATATGATTTTGGGAATTTATAAGTTCATAACAAACCATTATTAAGGGAACAAATAATATTCTCATTAGATTATAATTTTGGAAAAAATCATGGATAAACTTGATTGAATACTTGGGAATCACAAGTTAGGACATACTTTTACTTTATATGTTTATCCATTTATGTTAAAAGTTTCATTTTATTATTATAATCATTCAATCCCCCCAATTCATCTTTTTATTCATAGATAATGGTGTGAAAAAGAATAACATGATCCAAAAATAAATGTGATTGGAAAAATGAATATTTTCCAAATGATATGACAAATATAATGAAAATGGGTGCTCAAAGCTCCATGATAATACTTGCTCAACTGGCTCATGTTATAAATAATAACACGAATTGCATGAAAATACCTCTTTATACTAAAAGCGAGAAAGTTTTCATGGAATAATTAATGAGGAAAATGCCTCCCATTTTTAGTGGATCTTATGATACCCTCATTAAAGAATAGTATATTTTATTGCATTGAAAAGATACTATATGTCTTCTAGTTCTCAGAAGAAGATAAAGTTACGTTGGCGGTCTATCTTTCTGATGAGGAAGTTGATCAGTGGTGGAAACTGATCATTAACACAAAGTACAATGAGGAAATTAATTCCATGGATTGGAAATATTTCAAGAAAATATTTTTCAATAAATATTTACGTAAAACCCTTCATCAAAAAATGGAAAGAGAGTTCCTCAAATTTAAGAAGATAGAAGATGAGTCTATCGAGGTGTATGAAGAAAACTTTACAGGGTTTTCAAGATACACCTTCAGCCTTTTCATAAACATATAAAGAAAGGTGCATCTCTTCATTAGCTTACTAAATATGGGTTTCTGAAAATCATTGGTGATTTGAGACTGCAACATATGAGGAGATTTTCCATTATTCCCTCAAGGTGTAAATAGAGATTGGTGACTCTCAATGGACTTATTGGCCCGATGACAAAAAGCATAAAATTAAGTCTAATATGGGTGGATCTTCCAATGAATTCCATGATCTAAACAAGACCGAATATCCCACTTATAAAAATTGTGGGAAGAAGAATCTTATGATATGTATAAAGGGAACCAGTAAATGCATCAAATGTGGTTGAATGGGGAATATGGTTATAAAAAACCAAAAGGATATAAAGAATTTCACTAACGTAGAAGAATAAAGTAAGGTTCAGATCTACACTCAACCTATAGTTAAGTATTTAAATTTCAAGGAACATGGGTATTTTGAAAACCAATGCCCTATGCCCAGGGTTTTAGGAGTCAATCAACAATAACCTTCATGAAATAATAAAGGGCTTGGGATATCACTACTATTGATTTGGATACAGACACTGATGTGGTTTTAAGTATGCTAGTTATTAATTAAAGAATAGTGAATATACTATTTGATTATATTTCTACACATTCTTTCTTATTGTGCATAATTAGTAGAACTATTCAAACACCACTTCAAAATGTTGAGTTTGAGTTATTTTTTAGAATATAAAGTGGGGAAATTATTACATCCAAAGTACAAAAATCCTTCTCGGTTAATGTATGTGGACTGAACAACCCAAAAAATCTTGTATTTCTTCGTTTTGTGGAGTTTGAGGCTATTTTGGGCATGGAATGACTATCTTAATACAGATCCAACATCATCTTTTTGGAAAGGTATATCACTCTTCACATCATGAATCATCCTACAATTCTTTACAAGTTCTAGGAGGAAGATAAATATCCTTTAGAATCATATTCTCATGTGTGTATATTACCATCCCATTAGTAATCATATCTCTCTTAAATGATTGAGAAAAAGGTGTTTATCATGCTCAAAGGCATTCCCATCATGAGGGATTACATTGATGTATTCAATATATAATTTAATGGTCTTCTGGTTGATCGATATGTTGAGCTCTCAATTTAACATATTCGTGTATATCTTCTTATATCAAAGACACCTTATTGAATGAACATTGTTGACCTAAAAGAACTAAAGAAGAAGTTATAGAAGAATCTGGATAACGGTTTTATACGCTTGATTGCATCACAATGAGGTGTTCTAGTCCTCTTCATCAAGAATAATTATGGATTAATGTGCCACTAAATTGGCTATCATGAGATCAATAAAATCATGATAAAGAACAATTATCCGCAACCATGGATAGATGACTTGTTCGATCTACTACGTGGGACCGATTATTTCACTAAGCTGGACCTTCGATCCAGATATCACTAACTAAAGGTGATGAAGGAAGAAATTTCTAGGGCTTCATGTCGAACAAGGTATGGAAACTATGATTTTATAGTGTTTACCTTCAGACTCACTTATTCTCTATGATTTTTCAAGGATTTAATGAATAGGGTCTTTAGATATTACCTCGACTAATTTGTGTTAGTATTTGTCGATGATATTCAGATATACTCCAATGGAAAGGATGAACATGAAGAGAATTTGAATAATATGACAAAAACATTATGAAGGGATAAAATATATAAAAAAATATTGAAATGCGAATTCTAGAGAGATTATTCATCATTATTGGGGAATCCTATCACCAGCAAAGGAATATTTATGGACCCTTTCAAGAAAAAGGAAATCAACGAGTGGCCCAAACTAGCATCTATAACAGATATCTAAAAAATTATGGGTGTATACTGGTATTACTGATTATTTGTGAAGAATATCTCATGATGGTAAAACCTAGAACCCAAGTTGACACGGAAGGGAGTGAAGTTTGTTTGGACCCAATAATGTGAGTGAAGCTTTAAGGATCTCAAAAATAGGCTTCTCTCTATGCCAATACTCACACTACCAAAATGTGGAGAAATATTTGTGGTGTAAAACAATGCTTTAAAAAAGTATTAGGATTTGAACTGATGAAATATGATAAATTTATATTCTACACATCATGGATGTTGAAAATTCCTGAGAAAAACTACCCCAAACGTGATTTGGAGTTGGAAGGTGTGATCTTTTCATTGAATATCTGGTGGTATTATCTCTATGTGGAGAAGTGTAAGATATATACTAATCACAAGTGTCTAAAATATATATTCACATAGAATGGGATTAATATTAACCCACAAAGATGGTTAGAACTCTTCAAGGATTATTTTTTCCAAATCCACTACAATCCTAGTCGGGCCAATAATGTGGTAGATTCTCTATGTGTAAAGGATCTAGAATCTTTATCAATGATGAGAATTGTGAAGGATCCAATATTATTAAAATTAAAATTGATTTAAAGGGGAATAATTAAATGATGAACATAATCAAACCCTTCTCAAAGGATTTCTCAACCATCCCCTGTGAAGAAAATAAATTATGCTCAAAGAAATGATGTATCCATTCAGAAAAGGTTGGAATATATCTAAAATAGAGAAATCCTCAGAGTTCGTGTTCAGTGATAATGTACTCATAAAATTTTGGGTCATGAATTTGTGTATCATTAAATCTAGAGATAAACAAAGGAATTCATAATGATTCACATATCTTACCTTCTCTATTAACCCAGGGAGCACAAAGATGTATTGAGATCATCATGAGAACATTTGGTGGGACAATATAAAAAATATTATCATTGAATAAACATTAAAGATCATGGTATGTCAGAAAATGAAGGATGGAATTAAAAAGTCTAAAGATATGATAAAACATTTACCCAGACCAATATGGAAATGGGAAAATATCAACTTGGACTTCTTCACTGGAATTCCGAAGACATCAAGAGGAAAGAATTCTATATGGGTTATTTTGGAATGTCTTACAAAGAAAGATCACTTTATCCAAATTCAAGAGGAATTCTCACCTGATAAACTTGAATAGATATATATAAAATAAGTGTTAATGTTTCATGGAGTACCATTATCTATTGTATTCAACTGATATTTGAGATTCACCACCATGTTTGGGAAAACTCACCAACATGCTCTAAGTACTGAGTTGAACATCAGTACAGACTATCATCCTCAAACTAATAGCCAATTTGAACAGACTATTCAGACACTGGAGGACATATTGAGATCATGTTCTATGGACTTCATAGTGGGATGGGACCAACATCATCCACTGTTCTAATTATCCTATAACAAAAGTATCCACTCGACTATCCAATTTGATCCACATGAATCCATTTATGAGAAAAGATGTAGAATGTAGACTTTTTTGGATGAGTTATATGAAAATAAGCTATTTGAACCTGAAATTGTCAAGGAAATGGTGGAGAAGGTGAAAACCACTCAACATCACATCAAGGTAGCCCAAATTTGATTGAAGAAATATGTATAAAATCACTGACAGGGCCTCGACTTTAAGGAAGAAGACATGGTATTCCTCAACATATCTCCATAGAAGAATATCATGGGATTTGGGAAGAAAGGGAAGATATGCCCTAGGTACATCCGCCCCTTCGAGATCCTTGATCATGTTATATATGTGGCCTATCAACTTAATCTTCCAACAACTAAGTCTCTATTATTGATTTACTCCAAATATACCTCCTAATGATGTACATACATTATCCTTCATATGTACTGACTTTAGAGGTTGTATAGTTGGAGAACGATATTTCTTACGTGGAGAAGCCAGGGAAGATCTTATATTATAGAGATAATGTTTTATTCATCATGAACACTCACCTGGTCAATGTACTCTAGAGGAACCATAAGTATGAAGAAGCAACATGGAAACTAGATCTGGCGATGAAAGATAAGTACACGCACCTATTTTCAACATAGAATGAAAAATGAAATTTTGAGGGAGAAGTTTCATACAGGGGAAAAAATGTAATGAACAAATGTTTTATCTATAGAAATTACCTTCTTATGATTATATCATATGTTATAATCACATAAAATAACATATAAAATATAGTACAAGAATTATAAATTATGAATGAATGAAATAAGAAGCATTTCTAGAAGTTAAGGAAATTATACCGATGAAATAGTAACAAGTTTTTTGGAATAGTAATGTGACCTTTATAAATAGTAAACTATCCAATTGAATAATATAATCACCAATTAAAGTATAAAAAAATTATTCATCTTATAAGTTAAAATATGATATAATTATATCAGAGTATATGTAAATAAATATTTTATAAATTATCAATCAAGTTTTGGTATTCTTGTAAGTCATACATATTTAATTACAATTTTATGAAAAATTAAATAATTTAAATAAATTTTTTTTTCAAAAAATTTATTCATAAATTAATATTTTTATGTATTATGATTATAAGATAATTTTATGAGACCTTAGTTTGTTTTTCAAAGTGATATAAAATCAGTTGTATTTTTAAAATTTATATTTTTTGATTAAATTATGGTTTTAATAAAAAATTAAATTTCTAATATTTAGAAAATTATTTTCATAAAATTTAGTTAATTTTTAAATTATAAACATTGAAAAATTTTTATAGTGAATTTTTCGGATTTTTCTGAAATACTTGAATTTTATGAATAATAAAATATGGTAATTTACAGTATATATACATTATAAGTTATATACACTATACATTGAGTCATGAATGATGTAAGAATAATTGATTCTAAATCACATGATATAATTATTTTATATAGTCTAAATAATCAAAATTATTTATTTTCTTGAGCAAAATAATAAACTAATGAATTAAATAAAGAGAAAACACCCCCCACACTATAAATACCACCACTTACCACCTATTCTAGTCACACCTATCTAGACTTGACCCTTGTCTTAATTATTTCCAATACTCATTCCAATACTCTCCCCTACTTCTATTATATTTTGGTCTTAATAAAATAATAAAACCAATACCCTAGGAAGGTTCTCTAGAAGAAGGAATCAAGAGGTAAAACCATCATCTGTTTTCATTCAGTTTATTTTTCAAGTTCCATTATTTTATTCTATTTCCCTAAATTACCCTTTTCAAAGTTGCATGAAAACTAAATTATATCATATATACTATATTTTTATCATGTTCATTGAATATTTATTCATCAAATCTCTTCTTCTCTCTCGTTTATTTTAAGAATGAAAACATCATCTATGGGGTGTCGATCTACCACCTTTGTGGATGACGTGCTTTAATATTTCAATTAAATCATAAAGGCTATTTATAAAACCAATTTTATGGTAGAAACATATTATAAAAAACGTATTATATCTTATTTAATGTTATGGAATCATTTTTTACACATGATATTAATTTATTAAAAAAATGAGTTCGTTGTGATAAAAAAACTGTAAATTAATCTAAACGATTATCATTAATGAATCATTCTCCCATCTAGAAAAAATTTTATTTTAATATTCTATATGTTCATTAATAACATATAATTTCAGTTCTAGACATCTATCCTCACTCTACAAGATTGTTCATACATATATATAAGTAAACTGATCATGAAAACCATGGAAATCAATGCTCCCAAACAATGAAATTGAATCTCTTAACCCATAAAAATGGATATAAATGAACTTAATAAAGTTATAATAAAGCAGATACATGTATTAATAGTCCTTAACATACTACTTAATGAATATAATTCCATTATTTGTAAGATTAATTTCAAGTGATGAATCATGTCGGTCATATGGTAAGTGATTATACCCGAACCTCCATTATTCTTTTAGGTACTCTTTCTATATTTTTACTTAATTTTTTTTTATTTTATTTTTAGGAAAATCTTATAAATGCTATTTATATGTTATAATTTTATGTATCAAGATATATTTATATTTTTGGGGGATATATATGTTTTTAAAAGGTTTCCAACTTAATTTTTTTTTAATAAGAAATCCCAATTTAAGGGAACTTCTCGATTTCTTACCCATTTTCAAGTATTCTCCACAATATATTTTAAGGAAACATTATTGTTATAAAATCAATAATTTTATCATTAAAAACTACCTTGGTTCAATTCTCGTTTTATACAAACAATTATTCCATTTACAATTTAAACAATCTTGAATGTTATCCCATAAAATGATCAAAAATATTTTATTTTTAATATTTATTAAACACTATTTTCACTTCACATTGACATATATTATCTTGATATATGACTATTTTTCTTTATGAATGTTTGTGTATAATTTAATTCAATTATTTTATGTACACATTTATGATACCATAATTTATTATTCTTTTGACATGATTATGAGACCCAAGAATTTTTTTGGGTAACCCTTATGTCTATGATTGATTACATATGTATGATTATTTATGTTGAAAGAATATTCATGAACATGTTATGATTGTGTGACTAGATAGAGCTCTAATTAATTAGGTAAATTTTATTCTCGTGAAATGTTATGTGTTATGGTCTTGGTGGTTATCCTTAACTCATGCTTCTCTTTTTACAATGATCCCTGACTCATGCTCCTCTATGTTCAACGATCTTTGAGTAGTGATCAATTCATGTTTTATGTTACTTTAAAATTACAATGAATACATGATTATATGATAACATTTTATGATTAATTTTGTTTAATCATGTTTCATGCCTTTTTATATCATTATGTTGTGCCTTATAAACCATATGTTAAGGTTTTTTTAATGTCTATTTTCTTAATGGGATTTTTTGCTCATCCCTTTGTTCATGTTATCCCCAGGTTATCCTATGCAGATATAAGGGCTCAAAAGATGTTAGGAGATCATAATGAATGATAAATAATAATAAAAATTATTATGTCCCATGATTTCAGTTTTCCTTAAATTGTCTTCCAAGACACTAGAGTCTAGAATCCTTGACTTGTAATTTGATGTTTAATTATTCTTAAAATAATGTAATGATATGTGTAAAAGACCAGCACAGATTTATTCAGACCATCAATATTCTGTATAGTTCGCTCGACCTAGCTACTATCTCTATGGTCTGGGATCCCAAACAAGAAAGGAACAACACAAATCTCAAACATTATTCCCTTCATTTCATCAAAACTCCTTGAAAACTGATATTTATAGCCCCTCATGTATATGTATTCAAGGATGGGAAAAGTATGGAGTGTTATACTTCACCACACACCTAGAATAGAATAACCCCTTAGGGATGATGTCATGTAATGTCATAGCCTCTAGAGAAATTAGGGGATTGGGTTACACATGAGTCAGCTAGTCACAACATCAGAATTTCCCCACATCCATAGTGGAAAGACATCAGAAAAAAGGTAGAGGATAACCTAATTGTCTTTAAATTTGGCACCTAAAATTAAAGGAAATGAATTTCAAATAAGGAAGATGAAGTTGAAACTGTCCCAAAAATTTCTTGTAATGAATGATCCCCATCATGGGCTTCCATTGTACCCAGCTTCCACAAGAGCATAGTTATGCCACATCAAATAGGTCATAGTAGAATCGACCATTGTACCCATCCAAGAAAGAACCTAGCCTTTAGAGCTGAGGGAATACCTAACATCTCCTCTACCCCTCGAATCATTAATTCCTAAGAGGATACGATACATATCAGTGACAGCAAAAAACAAACCTCATCCAATTATTCCGGGGGAATTTATATCTCATTTACCATCACTAGGTTTATCATATTCCAAGGAAATCCTACAAAAATCAATGGTGGATATAGATCAACCCCAACCAGTTGGGATCAAGGAATTTATATCTCAATGTTTGTCCAATGAATCATAAAATCCCAAACAAGAATCATTGGATCCTCAAAAACATGATCAATCAATTCTAATTATGACCCCTAATGACCCCCACCCACATGGATGGAGGGATTTTCCTCATTACCATCACTATAAATAGAATCAGTTTTCTCTTTGATGGGAGGTATAATTCAATGCCAGACATCCCATTTTTCCTTCCTAGTGTAAGAAAAACCTATACTTTTTTGGGACCATCAATAAATATTGATTGGAAACTCCCTCAAGGTCATTATTCATAGGCTCAGATGAGAATAACATATGAAGAAGGCAATCCAACCTCACTTGGACCGCATGCCAAAATGACTGAATATGGCCAAGGGTTCAAGAAATGACCCTAATGCAAAAAAGTTCATAATTATGACATTTTACTCAAATTAATAGAATAGAAATCATTTCCTGGTACACCTCTCTAATTGTCATCACTATAAAAAATATTATTTATCAAGATGAAAATTCAGAGGGATGCAATAAGGAAAACCTACCTTGAGAGGAGGGTGATATTGATGCATGAACCTTGGATGAACGTACCCAGAACTAGAGGTGTCTCCAAAACATGGAACCTCCTAATATTGAGTTTCCACCTCTATGGTGAAACACTATAAATGATAAAGGGAATGGTTTGGTAGCATCCCAATCCCCACCCATATGAATCAAAGTTCCTTCCACAGAGGAAGAGTTTTCATAATATGAGAATGAAATACGAACTCTTAGAACACTCAATGAGGAGACACTCATGAGAAATATTCCCACAGGGTTTGGTTTTTAAGAAGTGATAAATATTCTCCCTCCCATGGTCAATACTCCTAGAAAAGTAGAATTTGATCATTAGATCTGCTCCGCATCTAGGCAATCATTCTAAATAAATTAGGTAGTCAAAATGGTCATGAATTCCCTCCATTATAGTGATAGATTTTCCCTTTATAGGATTATAATTTATTCTTATGAATAATAATGAATTAGTAGAATATGAAGTATCAAACACCTCATCGACCCCCTCGATATCCTTGTAGATGAGAGGCAGCTCATCATATAGTCCCCCAGAAATTCTTGATATCATTGAGCCATGGATACTCATATAGAATCCATTGATGGCGGATGTTCACCTATGCAGCCTGAGAGGAATCCATATCCGGAGTGGGTGGATGAATAATTACACCCGCCCAATTTTTTAATTCCTACATTATATACATTTTATAGTGGGGAAACCCCAAAGAGCATCTCACACAATTCATATCCTGATGTGGTCTGTGGATGGGCCCTCAAGATCAGAAGGAGACGACCAAGCTGTGGTGTTTATTACAGAATTTGATAGGGTCAGCCATTATTTGGTACAACAGTTCTCTAGCAGGATCTACTCTAGGATGATATAACCTTCATCATCAATACCTTTATCATTTCACCTTGAAGATAAGGAAAATTAAAATTTTTGACTTAATGAACAACAAGAAATGAAAAAATGAGATTATTTCTTATTGGGCGCGTATTTTCTCACCAATAGTCTACAAATACTACTGTTTTTTAAGCTAAAAAATGTCCTTGTTTGTATTACTAATGAAATTACTTTATGTTTATTTTAGAAAATTATTATTCTTTACAATCCTTATTTTGTAATTATCTTCAAGATTATTATTCATGTGGAGTTATCATCAAAATTTGAAATGCTCTTAAGCGTGTTCTGGAAACACTATCCATATCTTACGTTGAAGAACATAATGTAAGGAACAAACCCTATATTTGTAATAAAACCTATGTTGAATGATTAGTGTGTATGGTTAATCAACCCTTCGTTGATAGAATCATGTAGATAAAGATCCCTACATTTGGATGAAACCTTACATTTGAAAAAGAGAAAAGTATGGTTAGAGAACCCTATCTATGTATATAACCTTGCTTTCGAGAAGAAATTGTATAGATCATCAACCGTACTTTTGTGATCAGCCTTATGTTTTTAATCTAATGTTTAAATAATTAACGCTATGTAATTGAACCCTACGTTTTTTATTTTGTTGTTTTGTGAAAGAAACTTATGTTTGACATTTCATCACTGGAGATTTGAATTTATGATTTTATCGATGTGTCGTGCAATGATAATTAAGGAATATCAAGCTGATTTAAAGATAGTTTTCAAACAATTAAAAGATTTTTCTGATTGATTCAAACAAACATATTAAGTAGAGAAACTCTTTCATATTCTTTAGGTAAGTTATGACTACTCTTAGCTGTCTTAAGAATTTGAATTCTTACGATTTATCACGTGATTTTCTTGCACCTAGAATTGAAAACCAGGCTCTATGCTTTACATTTTATTTTAGTGTATTTATTCTATATATGTGTGTATGATTCAAGGAAGAATATATATATTGAGATATATATTGATCCATATATTTTGACACATTTTGTGCGATTGAAACTATATTATTTTGAAGATATTTTACAGATCTTCTACAACAATCATTCAGACTTTCTTTTTTAAAGAAGAGGCTATAGTGAAGATATACGTGTCCTGAATCTAGTATTTGTTGTTAGTTCGATACTACTATTTTCTCTATTTTTATTGAAATATCTATTGCAACTGGATCTCTCCCGAGATGCTCTTTCTTGAAGAAAATATTTTATAGAGAAGAAGATCCATCCACAGTGAGTTATTGTTTCAACTGTGAAGTTCAACCAGAACCTTTTTAATCAACATATATTTATTAAGAACTTCAAAAACATATAGTCAGCTGTGGTGGAGTATTTACTTCTCCATATAAGCTATTGTTTTTATGTTCATTCTTAATGAACCAGAAGGCTCTGTTTTTAGCCTTATTTGTAACGGTTCCAACTACCGACACTCAGTTTTGTATTGGTCCTATTATATGAGGACCTTACTAGTGAAATTCAAAAAACCCACAGAGAGAGTAATTGGTGGATTGAACAAGGGGATATTTATGCACTGAACCACTATAAAAAGTTATGTTCTATACTTCTGTTTTATCTGCTGCTCATAATTTCATATAGGAGATAAACATAGATCACCAGCATAATCATCAGTCGACATCAAAAGGAATGATTGTTAAAGATTTAGAAAAGGTTGAAAATTCACATTCACCTCCCACCCCCCATCTTGTGTATATTTTTATATTATGATATAACAATTGGAATCTGATGAGAGATTTTGGAAAAATCTACAATAATAAAAAATTATAAGGTCTATACAAAGATAGAAATGACTGATCAGAGTGATAGAATATCAATGGTTCATGCTTCTTATTTCATTGGTGAAAACTATAAATGCTAGAAATCATGGATGATTATTTATTTAAAGAATCTGGGATTCAAAGTCTACTCTAGGATCATTACTCCTTATATAATTCATCAACAATTCTGCAACATGGATTGCTGCTACATAGGCTAACTATGACCAGAATTATAAAGTTATGAATTCTTTTATATTTGGTCTTGGACTAGATGAATTCAGTCGTAAATCACAATGTGAAACATCTTATGAAATGTGTAAAACCATTGCAGTTGACTTTGATGGAATAGAAATGTAAGGAAAATGAGGTATGCAATAGCAAAGCTACAATTCAATACATTCGGAATGTTTGATGAGGAGAGTATCACTCAGATGAATGGAAGGCTTACAAAGATTATTAATAATATTACAGCCTTAGGCGATCCTATAAAACACAGATCATGATTTAAAAGTACTAAGAGTACTACCTACTAAATGGAATTCTATATCAGCTGCAATTTGAAAATCATCACCTATCAAAAATCTAACAATGAGAGCATTAATTGGGAAACTGGTGAGGTATGATGTTGGAATACAAGATGCAGTTGAAGATCAATGAGTATTATTGAAAATGGATAATACTGCTCTAAAGGTAATATCTCATAAGAAAAGAGAAAGAATAAATCAAGATGGTTGAGAAGAAAATAATTTAGATACATATGATTCTGAAATTGAACTAGATTAATTAGCCAAACAGTTTAACAAGTTTTATGAGAATAAAAAAGGATTCAGAAAACCCTTAAAGAGGGACTCAAGAGAATTCAGATTCTATGAATGTAAGAAATTATTTCATATAATATGAGACCACCCTTAGCTAAAGGGTGAAAAGATAAAGGTAGAAAAGGCATATCAGAAAAATTATAGTTATGAACAAAAAGGAAAATAGAGATAAAGGATACAAGTAGTGTTTTTCAAGACTCAATAAGCTCACCAAATTTGATTCAGAAAAGGAAGAATCAAATATTAAATCAAATATGTGCTTCATGGTAGAATAATATAAGGTAAAAAAAATTATTCAACTAATTCTATTTTTTATTCTGAGTCAAATAATTCAAATAATAAATCGAGTGCCTACTAAAAAATGATAGAAACCAAATATTCCTCCTAATTAAGGAAACATAAATATTTAAAGAATATTCACAATTCTATTTTAGGATAATGTGATTCCTTAATTAAACAATATCAAGTGTAAATTGAAAATTTTAACTCATCTACCACAAAATGTGTTGCTCGTGAAAATAAGGTTAAAGAATTATGAGATGATGTAGAAACTTATAAAAGTGTTTCTCTCTTTTTTAGAAAAGTAGAAAATATTCTGAATGAAATTATTGGTAAAAATTTCATTATAAAGAAAATATTTTTATAGGTAGTAAGGCTGAAAATTCTAAACTAATTAAGAATTATTTTGTTCCCAACTCAAAAACTGTTTCTTGGGATTTTTGTTGAACATAAGTACATATAATAAAAAATTATTAATTATAAAATCCTCAAATAAGTGGAATTAAAATGGCTTTTATTTCAAATAGATTATCTAAAGAAAATGATATTAGTTATGGAAAAATTAAGAAGATCTGGATTTTGAGTTCCCTACTAGTTAACACTACTAGACCCAAGAGAATATGTGTACCAAAACAGACTCTTGTTTAAATTTCCATTGTAGAAAACAGGTCATAGAAGAAAAAAAATATATGGTATATGGATAGTGGATGATATATACATATGAGTGTAAACCCATCAAACATAAATAAACTAACTCAAATTTATGGTTGTCTAGTAACGTTTGATGATAATGCCAAAGGAAAGATAATTGGACTTGGAACTGTTGGAAATTCAAAAACAAAATCAATTAATAAAGTACTATATATACGCAGGCTAAAGAAAAACATGATAAGTATCTATCAACTCCTTAATTATGGATATTATGTTGATTTTATAACAATTCTTACTTTGTATTTAATGATGAACTACTTATGATTAGAGCACCTTGAACAAATAATGTTTATAATTTGGATTTAAATTATGTGTGTAAAAAGAAAGTGAATTGTCTAACTCCAAAGATAAATGAGTCTTGGATGTGGAATAGGAAGCTCTACCATTGTAATATTTATTCTTCACATAAATTATCTATGATAATGTTTGTTTCTAATACACCTAGTCTTATATTTGGTAGTGAAAATTTTGTGATGCACATCAAATTGGAAAGAAACACAAATATTTATTCAAAACTATTAACAAAATTGCTATATCAAAACCTCTAGAACTTATCTAAATGGATCTATTTGGAATATCAAGAGTAGCATTTTCTGTTGGAAAATTATATGTATATGATTTAGTTGATGATTATTCTAGATTAACTTGGATTTATTTTCTAAAACTCAAAAGTGAATCTTTTAATATTTTTGAAAGTCTCTCTAAAATTGTTCAAAATGAAAATGGTTTTAAGATAATTTCATTAAGGAGTAATCATGGTGGAGAATTTTAGAATCAGTAATTCAATTCCTTTTTTTCAATTATGGTTATTAAAAACAACTTTTTTGCACCAGAAACACCTTAGAAAAATGGAATTGTTGAAATAGTAATCAGAACTATTAAAGAAATGGTTAAGACTATGCTGAATGAATACAGTCTACCTACCTACTTATTAGAAGAAGTTGTAAGCACATCCTACTATATAATGAATAGAGTTTATATTTAGCCTATTTTCAAAAGGACACCTTATAAACATTAAAATAATAAAAATCCTAAGGTAATGTAATTTAAATTTTTGGGATGCATGGTGTATATCCAAAACACCAATTAAAATCTTTGTAAGTTTGATCCAAAAGCTGATGAAGGAATATTTTTAAGATATTATACTACCTATAAATCATGTAGTGTGTTTAATAAAAATTAGATGAATGTTGATGAATCAGTTCATGTGATGTTTGATGAAATAATCCTTTTTATTAAATAGAATATCAAACTGATGAAATTACTGACTCTTCTGTACACATAAGACTTGAAAATCAGAAAATTGATTTTTAAAATAACATAAATAAAATTCAATCCAGTTCATAATAACATGATACTAATGAAACTAAAAGTTTTTTACCTAGACACTCTAGAACCCTATAAAACCATCCTTTAGAAACTTTTTTATAAGACCTAAACATAAAAAATATGAACTAGAAGAAATACAAGAAACCTAGTTGAATTATATGCCTTTCTATCTCAACAAGAACCCAAATCTATTGAAGAATCCATAGAAGATTTTAGTATGATATTAACAATGCAAGATGAGCTAAACCAATTAAAAAGGAATGATGTTTGGGAATTAGTTTAAAGACCATCAAATTATCTAGTTATAGAAACTGTGTGGGTATTTAGAAATAAACAAGATGATCATGGGATTATAACTAGAAAAAATCAGGATTAGTTTCTAAAGGATATAATCATGAAGAAGTTATTGATTATGATTAAATGTTTTACCTTGTAGTTAGATTAAAATCAATTATAATTCTTTTATCTGATGTACATAAAATGAATAATAAATTAAATTTGATGGTTGTTATATATGCCTTTTTTAAATGCCTATTTAATAGAGGATGTTTATGTTGAACAACCTCCAGGTTTTGAAATTTCTCAAAAACCAAATTCTGTTTTTAAACATTCTAATGCTCTCTATGGACTTAAAAAAACACCTAGTGATTGGTAAGAATGATTAACTTCTGTTCTTTTGAAAATGGATTTACTATTTGAATGGTAGATCCAACTCTTTTTAACAAAACCATTTTTTCAAATATATTATTTTTCCAAATTTGGGTTGATGATGTTATTTTTGGTTTAACCAATAAAAAACATTGTAATGATTTTTTAGAACTTATGCAAAAATAATTTGGAATTAGCATGATGGGATAATTGAACTTCTTTTTAGGAAATCAAATTTATCAAAAATATTATAGAAATATTATAAACCAAAGTAAATATATTATTGATTTATTGAAAACGTTTTGTCTTGATAACAACAAGACATATATGACTCCCATGTGTACCAATACAAAACTTGATTTGAATAAAGCTAGAAAATCAATAAAAAACAATTTATATTGTGTATGATTGGTAGTTAATTATATTTTACTACTAGAAGACCTTATATAATGTTTTCAATATTTTTATGTTCTATATTTCAAACACATCATAAATAATCTCATCTTACTACTGTCAAAATGATTTTTAGATATTTATAGGGAACTGTTTTTAAATCTCTTATTTATCTAAAAACTTCTGATTTTAATTTAATATCATATTAAAATGCTAATTTTGGATGATGTAGATTACATATAATAAGTACCTCAGGAACCTGACACATTTTATGAAAATATTCAGTATCATGGTCAAGTAAGAAACAACACTTAATTTCCCTATCAACAGCCGAGGTAGATTATGTATCTATATGCAGTTGTTGTGAAAAAGTATTGTGGATGAAAAACACACAAATGGAATCAAGATTAAATTTTAATAGTACACCCATTTGTGTGATAATACAATTGTTATAAATATTTTAAAAAATCCTACCTATCATTCATGAACTAATAATATTGATATTAGACATCATTTTTTAAGAGATCATGTTATTAAAAAGTATATATCTTTAGAATTTGTAAATAAAGAATATCAACTAGCTGATATTTTTTCTAAACCACTTCCAACAGTATATTTTTATTTTATTAAGGGGATTTAGGATTATTTAATTTTTAAATAAATGTTAATGTTTTTAATCATGTGAAATTAAAAATTTTATTTTATTTTATTTTATTTTATTTTTAATTAATTATTCGTATCTATTTATGTTATATTTATTTTCTGAATACTTTACATTTGATTTATTTAATCATTTCTTTTATTTTCTATATATTTTAGTTAATTTATTTTAACTAAAAAGTATTCATGCCACATGTTTTTAAAATTTTGATTATTATCTTACGTAATCACATGGGAAACAAAGAACTATAAAAAATGTTTTGAATACCTAACATTTTTGTTTGTCAACCCCTTTTTTAGAATACCAAACTCTTTGTTTACATTTTTTTATTTGAAACACTAAAACCTGAAAACCTTAGAGATTTCGTTTTTACAAAATGATGAAATCTAAGAGAACTGAAGAACATGAAGCCACCGGGTCGAAACATTAGAAAGTTTCTAGAAGAACGATTCTGCAGTGAAAAGTAGTTTATTTCGAATGGATATATCAAAAATAATCTCCTAAAAAAAGTGATATATTTTCAATTATTGTAAATTGTGTTTAATCAGGAAAACTCAAACTTCCTTTATGAGTTGAAAGTAAATTTTTTCTATAATAGTGTTCAGTTTATTTTTGGAGATTTTGAAGATACAGGTTTTTCGAGAATAAAAGATAACGATGTTTCTATTTCTTCCACTAAAATTTCTTAAATTTTGAACTGTCCTCAGGAGGGGGTCTTTAATTTCAATCTACAGTCTATTAGAGATAAGGAAGATATGTCTGAAGATATTATGACTTTCCTATTTGGTTCAGAAAACAATAAGAAAATGTTTTTCAAGGATCTCTAGGTAGACCAAAAAATCTTGGTTAAGATTATTTGAATAGGAATTCCTCCAATAATGGTTGAGATGAAGAATATTATATATCCAGACATGTATATCATTTTTTTATTTTTAAGTGAAATAAATCTTAATTTTCCAAGGAATATGTTCACATATTTTCACTATTTCTATCAACCAGATTCTATGATGCCTTTTTATCCTTATGGAAGGATGATATCTTGAATTTTTTCTAAAAACAATATTATTTGTTTAATTGATTCTCAAATAAAATTTCATCACATCAATATACTCAATACGGGAACGTTGATAAAGTTATGTTTTTACTGGAGCATAGTAAAAGGAAAAATCATTCCATTTGGTGTAGATGACCAAAAAATATTTGAATCTTTTTTAGGAGGAGAAAAGTGAAATTGGGAAGGAAGGTATTTCTAAAACCCAAGGTGAAGTAATTTACAAACCAACTTAAATAAAATTTATATTTGTTGAATAATAGTATTAAGAATATGATTTTCATGAATAATTGTTGTAAAACCACAAAAAAGTGTAGATCCACCAACTAAAGAAATAGTGTTGGGTTCATGTGAGGCTACTGGGTTATTACAATTGGATGAAAATTTTCATGAAGAATATTAACAGGTTGAAAACCAAATAAGAGATATGAAAAATGTTATTATACTATTTGTCTAGGAAAAATAACCAATTGTTCAGAAAGAGAAATAGATGATCATATCTATAAATGTGGCTACTGAAATTGGTGGGAATCTAATTTTCCCTTTTTTTATCATGTCGATGAGAGACCAGAATCTGCAACTAAAGACAAAATATATGTTCTGGATTTTATCTATTTTTCAAGTGAAAAAATCAATTGAAAAAATAGTGGATAAGTCTGTGGAAAAGTCTCCTTCAAGATCTTTTGCAATTGTGGTAGTTGACTAGTCACAACATCCAGATGAAAGAACATCTGATTCCCTGTCTAATTATATTTAATAGATTTTAATAAAGCTTAATAATTCTCAGGAAGATAATTTCAATCTTCGACAAGAGTTGGAACCTATAAGGAAAAAGTTACTGGGTCTTAGAGAAAATCTTATTTCCAAAAAGGTATTTGATGATTTGAAAAGAGAGATGTTGAATAAAGTTGGAAAGATAATTTCTAAAGTTATTTTGAAGTCAAAATTTGCTGATCTCAAGTGGTATTTGGGGATTCATTTTGAATAAATGAAGAGTAGTGTTTTTCATTCCAATAAATCTATATATGCTCCTACTATCATTCCATACCTAATTCAAATATTTCAGGAAATCACCTCTGTCATGGTAGATATGAATGAACATCTTCAAAATCTCCAATGAAATAGCTCTCCTCTATCAATTCTGTTGTACAATCAGAAAATTCTAGTCGACCAAAAAACATAGAATGAACCAGGTATCATATTTATACTGATTAAATTTATAGAAAAACTTGACCAATTTATAAAGTAGGATGAAATATTTCATGACATTTTGAAAGCCAATCTTGTTGAGAATGTGCATATCAATCAAGATTCCAGAGTTTTGTTTATACTATTGAGGGATAGTCATATGATGAAGTTAAGGTTTCAGATTGAATAATTAAAATATATGTTTAAAGCTTATCAAAATACATAGAACCTTAACAAATCCAAATCCTACACAATTTTTTATTCCCTAACCATTTCAGTTGACTAAACTTGTTTCCTAGTCATACTAATTATTATACATATTCAATTTTTTATCAATATTTTTTTTTATTTTTAATTTTTGCGTACTTTATTTCATATTAGTTTATGTTTACTTCTTAAGACAAAGATCCAGTATTATTTATTTAATCAAATTTTTATCACATTCACTTACCGATCTGTGAACAATTAAACGTGTTTTAAATAGTTTATATACTTTATTTTTTATCTTATAAAAGGGGGAGAAATTTGAATAAACACAACATTTTATTTTATCAAAATAATTCTATCAAATTTAATTTTGAATCATTTTCTTTTAATTGTTTAAAAAATCATAAATTCTGTTATTATTTTTATGGGGTTTTTTATCATAAAAAAGGGGGATATTATTGGGCATGTATTGTCTCAACAATACTCTATAAATCTTCTTAATATTGATGCTAACAAATAACCTTGTTTGTTTTATTAATGATATTACTTTAAGTGTATTTCAGTAAATTAATATTCTTTGTTTTAATTATTTTGGAATTATATTCATGCTTGTTATTCACATGGACTATTGGTAAAAGTGTTCGAAACACTCTTAAGCATGTTCTGGAAACATTGTTTATACCGTACATTGAAGAAAATAATGTAATGAATAAATCCTATGTTTTTATTAAACCCTATGTTTAAATATTAGAACATATGGGTAATTAACCCTAAATTGATAGAAATGTATGGATAAATAATTATATGTTTGGATTAAATCATACATTTGACAAAGAGAAAAAATTATGGCTAAATAACCCTATGTAAGTATGGAACCTTACATTTGAGAAGAAAACATATGGATCATCAGCCTTAATTATGTGATCAACCTTACGTTGTAAAAATTACATTCAGAGAATTAATGATAGGTATTTGAACCTTACGTTTTGTATTTTTTTCATTTTTTGAAGGAACCTTAGGTTTGAATTTTTATCACCGAGGATTTGAATTTACGATTTTATCAGAGTTTCATGTAATGGTCTCTCTAGAATATCAGGCTACTTTTTAAACCTCATTTTCGAACGATTCAAAGATAATTATGATTTATTCAAATAATATTATTAAGTAGATAAATTCTCTCCAATTCTTAAGGGAATTTAGGACTACTCTGAGCTATCATAGGAATTTTATTTATTATGACTTATCAGGTGATTTTCTTGTATCTATAATTGAAAATCAGGATCTCTTCTTTATTTATTCTATCAGTGTATTTGTTCTATATATGTGTTTATGATTCAAAGAATAATATATATATTGAGATATATATTGATCTATATACTATGACACATTTTTTTGTTATTAAAAATACATTCCTGTGAATATATTTTACATATCTACTACAATACTCTGTCATGCTCTATTTTATACATAAGAGGCTACCTTTGGGATATACATGTTCTAAATCTTGTATTATCTGTTAGTCTTATGCTGAAATTCATTACTATTTTTATTCAAATATCTATTGTAGCCAAATTGCTTCAGAACTTCTCTTTATTGAAGAAACTATTTTCTAAAGAAGAAGAAGATCAAGCTACTGTTAGTTGATGTTTCAACTATGAAGTTCAACTGGAACCTTTTTAATCAATGTCTTTTTATTGATATCTTAAACTAATAATAGTTAATTGTGGTGGAGTATCAGCTTCTTGATATATGATATTGTTTTCTAATTCTCTATTAAAGAACCTAAAGGCTCTTTTTTAGCCAAATTTGTAATGTTGTCAACTTCTTGCACTTAGTTGTGGATTAGTCTCATGATATGAGGACCTAACTAGTGAAATTGGTAAACAAGCATAGAGAGTAATTGATGGAGTGTACTAGGGGATCTTTATGCCCCGAACCACTATAAATAGTTATGTTTTTTACTTCTGTTTTATCTGTTTTCTTAATTATATACAGAAGATAAACACTGCTTACACACATAATCATCAGTCGACATCAAAAGGAATAATAGTGAATGATTTGAGAATGGTTTAAAAGACACAATTCACCCCCCTCTTGTGTATATTTTTATATTCTAACATTACATTTCTTACTTCAAATCCATTTTAAAAGGATAAACCTATTCACTCATAACCCCACTCTCATCGGAGTAATTACAGGAATTCTATGCTAAAAATATCTATGATGAGTTTTAAATGACTCTGATTTATATGAAGAATTGAATGGGTTCCACAAGTTCATAGAAATAGACCAACTATTGGAAGAAAACATTTAGAGAACCCAATCCAAATCTATACCCATGCCCTTAGTATAAGGGAAAATTCTAGGAAAAGAAGAACATATAGATGCCTCTGTTAGACCTACAACAGTGTTAGGCGGAGAAAGAAAGGAGTGATGGCAAGAGGGGGGGGGGGGTGAATTGCCTTTTAAAAATAAATTAACAAATTAAAATCAAAGTTGAAATGCAGCGGAAAGTAAAGAGGCAAGACACAAGAATTGATAACGGAGTTCGGCCTAAAACCCGGCCTACGTCTCCGTTCCCAACTCAACCGTTGAGAGATTCACTACCGCTTTCTTTTCAATGGTTGTAGCAAGAAACCCACTAGCCTTTTTACAGGTGAAGGCTAGCTCACCTATTACAGCTTGCTTTTTAATGGTTTGAGCAAGAAACCCACTAGCCTTTTTAACGGGTGAAGGCTAGCTCACCGATGACTCAAGCCTTTTAAAAGGTAAGGCTTGACTAACCTCTTCACACCTTAAAGGTGGTGTGAAAACCCAAATGAAGAGAGGATGAGAGAATTGGGAGTTTGTAGGCACAAACTCAAATTTAAGCTCAAAATGAATTAAAACAATAAAAACCGTAATTGGAGAGAAGCCTTGGGCGCCAAAGGATGATTGGAGTTGAAGACGTGCACTCCCAAGCTTCTATGGTGCTGCTCCTTGGATGTGGAATTGGATTGGAGCAGTTGGGGTTCCTTGGAGGAAGTCCGCCGGAGGTTCGCCAAATGATGGAAAATGTGTCCGTTGGCTTCACAATTATTCCGACAATGTTCCGGGGCTTCAAGGTCCTTTATTTATAGAGGGGGAACCCTCATATGGCCGTTGAAGGTCTTCGGAGCCGTTGGAAAAGGCTTCGGAGCCATTGGGAGGCCAAGTGGACAGGCTGGTCAACAGCCCAACGGCTAGTTTGACTGGCTCCACCGGCTGACCGGTACAGGGACACTGGTTGGCCGGTGTGTGCAAAATGGAGAGGGCTTTGGGCTCAGGCACCACCGGTTGGCCGGTGCTGAGGCCACCGGTTGGCCGGTGGTAAGGCAGTAGCTTCCTCTTCTGTGCAGGTGCCACCGGCTGGCCGGTGCTGAGGCCACCGGTTGGCCGGTGCTGAGGCAGTAGCTTCCACTGTTTGGAGAGGGTGCCACCGTTGGCCCAATACCTTGGCCACCTGAAATGATTCCTATCATCCAAAACCACTTGAAAGAGTATTAGATAAATAAGAGAGTGATTGTGATCTTGAAAATCAAACCACGAGGGGTACGAGAGGTACAACAATCTCCCCCTATTTTGATGATCACAATCACTAAAACAAACAATGTAAAAATGAAATGAAAGACATGCTTTAAAAGATTTTTCCCCCAATCAACCAAGAATTTCTCCCCCTTTGTGATTATCAAAATAGCACGGGGCATAAAACTTTATTGAGGGAAACGATTTGAAAAACAAGATAGAGTTTTTAAACAAATGAAATTTTTGAAATTTGAATTGAAAGTTTGAATCAAAGTTTGAAATGAAAAATTGAATAATAGTTTGAATTGAAAGTTTTGATGAAAATTGACTTTTGAAAATTGAAAATTGAATTGAACGTTTGAAAATAAATTTTGATACCAAGTGTTGAAAATAAAGCAAAAAAGACTTAAACGATCCTAACTCCCCCTAAATAAAAACAACAACTTACCGGGGAGAGGTTTTTGAAACCGAGAAAAATTTTGGCCCGGAGAGACTCGCTAAGAGGGATTTTTCAATCCACACTTGTTTTATGGCGGGTCTTCTCCTTTGAAATTCATCATTAAGGAAAATAGATTTGGGCCTACCATACCGGGCATTTTTGCAATTGCACTCATAGATTAAGTGCCCGGGTTTTTTACAATAATTGCAAAATTTAAATTGAGAGCTCCCCCTTACAAAAATAGTAGGTGCATGGGAAGAGGAAGCTTGCTTGGAATAGCCAAGCCCTTGGGTGGTTCTAGAAATGCGTTGGGAACCTAGGAGTTTGGTCAAATTTTGTTCCCCATTGGTGAATTTAGCAAGGGATTCCCTTAAATCTTTGATTGTTGATTCCATGGAATCAACATCAGGAAGGTTTTGGATTTTGAGGGTCAACTCTTCCTTCTCTTTGAGAAGTTGTTCTTTTTCGGAAGAGAGTTTTTTGAAATTCTTTTTTAAAGCAACAAATTTGGAAGAAAGTTCGTGAAAACCTTCCTCCAATTGATCTCTTGCAAATTGGAGATCCTCGTAAGACAAATGATTAAAAGAATTTGAATTTGAAGAACAAGAGGATGAGGAGTCAGAAGATGTTACCTCATGAAATGCCATTAGGCATTTGTTACCGTTGTCGCTTGAGGAGGATGAGGAGGAGGAGGTATCACTCCATGTGGCTTTGGAAGCCTTCTTCTTCTCCTTTTGCTTGGCCTTTTTCTTTTTGAGTGGACAATCGGGCTTGTAATGGCCTTCATGGGTTACTTCTAAAAGTTTCCAAATATCATAAGAAGATGAGCAAGTAGAAATACGATTAAATTCATTACGGTCTAGCCCACAATGAAGAGCATTCATGGCTTTTCCATCAAGCTCAAAATTTGCAATGTCTTAGGGGGACCATTTGGACTCATCCGTGTTAGATAAAGAAAAGCCTTGCATAACAATTCTATATATAGGATAGCCAATACTTTTAAGAAATGTAATCATGCGAGTTTTCCAAAAAGTGTAGTCGGTTCCATCAAAGAATGGACCACGACCCAAAGAATAGCCTTCAGGGGCGTAAGAGGTTGAAGTCATCACAATGGATCTTTGAATTTGAAACCAGTTAAGGTATTACTCAAATTTTTCCTCTGATACCAATTGTTAGGCGGAGAAAGAAAGGAGTGATGGCAAGAGGGGGGGGTGAATTGCCTTTTAAAAATAAATTAACAAATTAAAATCAAAGTTGAAATGTAGCGGAAAGTAAAGAGGCAAGACACAAGAATTGATAACGGAGTTCAGCCTAAAACCCGGCCTACGTCTCCACTCCCAACTCAACCGTTGAGAGATTCACTACCGCTTGCTTTTCAATGGTTGTAGCAAGAAACCCACTAGCCTTTTTACAGGTGAAGGCTAGCTCACCTATTACAGCTTGCTTTTTAATGGTTTGAGCAAGAAACCCACTAGCCTTTTTAACGGGTGAAGGCTAGCTCACCGATGACTCAAGCCTTTTAAAAGGTAAGACTTGACTAACCTCTTCACACCTTAAAGGTGGTGTGAAAACCCAAATGAAGAGAGGATGAGAGAATTGGGAGTTTGTAGGCACAAACTCAAATTTAAGCTCAAAATGAATTAAAACAATAAAAACCGTAATTGGAGAGAAGCCTTGGGCGCCAAAGGATGATTGGAGTTGAAGATGTGCACTCCCAAGCTTCTATGGTGGTGCTCCTTGGATGTGGAATTGGATTGGAGCAGTTGGGTTTCCTTGGAGGAAGTCCGCCGGAGGTTCGCCAAATTATGGAAAATGTGTCCGTTGGCTTCACAATTATTTCGACAATGTTCCGGGGCTTCAAGGTCCTTTATTTATAGAGGGGGAACCCTCATATGGCCGTTGGAGGTCTTCAGAGCCGTTGGAAAAGGCTTTGGAGCCGTTGGGAGGCCAAGTGGACAGGCTGGTCAACAGCCCAACGGCTAGTTTGACTGGCTCCACCGGCTGACTGGTACAGGGCCACCGGTTGGCCGGTGTGTGCAAAATGGAGAGGGCTTTGGGCTCAGGCACCACCGGTTGGCCGGTGCTGAGGCCACCGGTTGGCCGGTGGTAAGGCAGTAGCTTCCTCTTCTGTGCAGGTGCCACCGGCTGACCGGTGCTGAGGCCACCGGTTGGCCGGTGCGGAGGCAGTAGCTTCCACTGTTTGGAGAGGGTGCCACCGGCTGGCCGCTGGTGTGACACCGGTTGGCCGGTGGTCTGGACAGAAGGATGCCTTCTGTCCAGGCTCCATCGGCTGGCCGGTGGTGAAGCCACCGGTTGGCCGGTGGACTGATTTCAGTCCAGTTTGCCTTCTTTCTTACTTGGCCCAATACCTTGGCCACCTGAAATGATTCCTATCATCCAAAAACACTTGAAAGAGGATTAGATAAATAATAGAGTGATTGTGATCATGAAAATAAAACCACGAGGGGTACGAGAGGTACAACAAACAGTGCACAGCGAAGCACCTAGTAAGTTCATGAACATCCCAACAACTCCTATTGAGAAACAACAACAAAAAAGTACCCTTAGTAAAAAGAATAGAGAAAACAGGGTCACCTGATATTTGAGGAACAAATGAATAAATCCAAATCCTTATTAAATGAAAAATTCCCTTGGTAATTATTTGAATCCATGGATAATATCATGATGATGTTTCCATATCTTAGGAAGCCCAATGAGGTCAATCTCACAACTATCCTGACTATATCCCATTCCATAGAATGATGGATCATAAGATCATGGTATGCTTCAACGTCAAATACATCCTTCAAGGAATTATTGATTCCAAACATGTGGTGTTATAAAACTCCTCCTAGTAGGTGTCTTGAATAAACATTTTCTATTTGTAATATGTGTTCAATTGAGAGAATGTTCCAACCTAGCTCGTGATGAAGTTTGATAATAGGATTCGTTGAAAAACATTTGACCGAGGTCATGTCACCCTAAGAGGACAACAGTGTATACCCAAAAAAGATCTTATACCAAGGGAGTTAACATAATATATGTTTCCCAAATGTGGATGGGACCATTGTATGCAAGATGATACCGAAGAGAAGGAGTCATATTGTGATCCACCATAAGCTCTAACTCTTTCAGATTTCTTCCTTGTAACATCAGATGCATGGGAACCACTCGGCCAATTAGAACACTAACCAGAAGAGTAGATCATATTTGGTTTTATAAATTTTATACACTTGTATGAACTGATCAATGATGAAGATGATTCCTCCAAGTATGAGTTCCCCTCACCAAACTAGGGAATAGGAGGCTGCATGCTTAGGAACTAATGATATAGGGTAGGAAATAGGCTTGGATGGACCCAATATTTCAGTCACGTCCCCAAAGAAAACATATATATATGTGAAAACTTTTGTAAAGTGATCCAAAAAAGACTAACATAGGCACATAGGCTTCTTAGAACCCTCCAGATGTCATCCACACCTATTTTTCAGGCATGACCGCCTAGTGGGTTCATGATTGTCTAATCAAAAAATTCAATGGGGAAGGAAGTCATGACATCAACCACTAGCATAAGATTCCCCTTTGAACCATTTAAAGAACTAGTATCTTCTATCTTTAATTAATCAACTCCTGAAACATATAGTATGGAGTATCCCCACCCTAGGAAGCACAAACCTATGGCACAAAATTATGACATTATGAAACAATAAGAGGTAATCCGATTGAAAATCTCAATCATTGATGGACTCCATTTTTTAAAATAACATAGAGAAGAACTCGTTGAATCCCTCTAAATCCTGTAGTATTTTGAGATAGAAGACTCTATATATGAGGTATATCGAGTGGAGACTATTTCATCAGAATTCAATGTCACCATGTTATTCACTAGCCAATATTAGGATAGGTCATCCACGGGAACATTATACCCCTATATGTTTTGGGTTTACTCGACAGTGTTAAGGTCTTAAGGAATATAATTTACAATTATTCTAGTATCAACCTCATCTGGGTTTGAACCCTCCAGCATTTGGTATATAGAGAAGTGGGACTCTCTCCCAAAAAGATGACCATTCAAGTGTTTGATATGTGTGGGAAAGGATCTCTAAGGAAGATGATTCTTGAATATCATTTTTGGGATCTCACATATGATATTGAGTTAATTTTTATCTATAAATACACCCTATATAATGTCCCTCTTAAAAGTCTCTAGTTCTATAGCCCCATGGCAACACCTTCAACATTTCATCAGTGTTTGAAATATCCCATTAATGTAATGGTTGGAATACTAAATTGAGGTAGTTCCCCCCTTTAATACTTTAAAAGATACATATTATTATGAATGTTTATATAAAATGGAAGGGAAATATCCAATGGAAGTTTGTGATATATAGGTGGCATTCCCCAATGGTTTGGGGGGTTCTGCTTGAAACCCCCTGGAGTATTCTCAACAAAAACTATATACTCCATATATATCTATTTTTAGGAATGAAATTGGTACCATAGGCCCAAGACCCTCATTTCCCTAGTGATAGGTTAAAAGAAAATCTTCTTCAACATCTCTCAATAATGATGTTGGAAATCAGGGATGATAATGTCTCTTTTTTGGCCTCTGTCACCTCGATAGTGAAAACGATGCCCCTAGATTTATAACTTCTTCTAAAAATGCCTCCACAGTCTTAGAAGTGACTGAATATGAGGATTAACATAGGAAAACACCTCCCACATTTTATAGTGGATTCTCTACCAGAATTAATGAGATAAAGCTAGTAAATCATGGAGTAAAAGAAGACCCATGACCTAAATTGATTAGTGAAATCATGCCCCTTGAAGAGAACGAGATGTATATTTCATTTATAAAGAAAAATCAACATGTTCTTTCTTTTAACTATAAAAAAAATCCTTGACAAAATACAGATATTAATACACACTATCTCAACTTACTTGATGAAATTTGTGGCTTCAAGAAGGCATACTTAAAGATCACCCCTCTCATTACACCAATTTAAAGGTGAATGTTAACAAATTGATTAAAGAAAACCTTTTATGAAAATTGAAATACCCAATATTACCTTCCAATATAATTAATTTCAAGAAAAAGAATTCGAATACTAGGATATGAATCAATTTTGGAGACCTTAAATGAAACTAACCAAAGAAAAATTTCTCTTTTCCAATCACAATGCTTTTGATCGTTGTAATTGCTGGATTCAAACCCCCACCTCCATGGATAGGTATTTAGGGTATAATAAATAAAAATGTCCCCTAATGATGAAGAATTCACTGCCTTTATAGATCCTTGGGGAATCTTTTTTCAATTTGGTCATGCCCTTTGGATTAAGGAATGATGGAACTAAAAATAAATGTTCCATGCATTATGTCTTTAATCCATTATTGGGAGGAATAGCCAAAGTTTATATTGACAAACTGGTGGTAAAATAATGATTCTGATGTAATAAATTCAATGATCTTAAAACAGTATTATAAGATCTTAGATATTGTAGTTTGAAGATGAATTTTTTAAAATGTACTTTCAGAGTAACATCAAAAAAATTCATTGGTTTTACAGTACACCACTAAGGCATTGAGGTTGAACCAGAAAACTATTGTGGAATTTTAGTAATGACACCCCTATAAATCTAATATAACTAAGGTCGATCTAATGGAAAATCACCAACATTCTGTGTTTGATTCAGAACTTGAATGGAAAATCTCCCCCTTCACTGGGATAATGAATAAGGGAATCATCGATCAATGGTATGATGACTATTAATAGTCCTTTGAATGCATCAAGCAATATCTTCTAAACTCACCGGTTCTGATGCTATTGATGGAAGGGATACAACCTAACTTATATGTTTCGACCATGGAACACTTAATTGGAAGTCTCCATAGATAGAAAAATGATTCTGGGATAAAGAATTGTCTCTACTACCCCTGATGAAAAAATCTAGGAACTGAGACATGATACTCAAATTTTGAGAAGAATTTCCTTGCACTCGTATTCAAAGTAAAATAAAAAAGGCATTACTTGGAGTACCATAAAATCTGTCTAGTGTCTCATATTGATTTGATCAAGTAAATATTAGGTTTTCCTATGTTGATTGGGCTCTTGGACTAATGGGTGGTCATTCTAATGTAATATGACATCAAGTTCATATCACATAAATTGGTGAAATGGAAATCCCTAGACAATTTCCTTGTGGAACATCCTACCCTGAAGAATACATAGGTGGAAACTAAGCTCCTAGAGGAGGAGGTATCCATTTCCCATGACACTCCCTAGACATTGGATATATACTTTGATGGAACCTCCCAATGTTCTATTTGGAAAAGGATGAAAAATTTGAATTTAAACAGGGTTGGATTAGGGATTATATTTTTCTCTCCTGACAAAGAAGATTTTCAATAATCATTCTCATTATCCTAAGGTTGGAGAAATAATGAGGATGAATAACAAGCCCTCATTTCTGTCTTGAAACTGTCCCCATAGATGAAAATAACCTACCTAAACATCAAAGGGGGTTTGGAACTACGGATAAAGCAAATCAATGGTGAATATTCCATATAAAAAAATAATTAGGCCATCTCATTGGCTACATTAGGGGACTAATGTTATAATATTCTTTTGAGACCACATAGCATCATATTCTCAAATCACATAATGGTCGAGCCAGTGCATTGGCTAACGCAACCATAGTCATGTATGAATCTAATCAAAATGATGAAATCTTCCATATCACACACTGAAGAATGATATCATCAACCATTTTCTATTATATGGAATACATGTATCAAGTAAAAACTAACCTAAAGTGTGATGAATCAACTCCCACCCTGAGATGGATGGAGCCCATAATCGATTTTCTCTAAAATGGGAGTCTCCCAATGGACTAATCTAGAACAAGACAAATTCAACACAATTCAGAGAACATCTCCCTATGGGATGACCCAAATGAGAAAAAATCCCTCCATAATAAAGTATTTGATGGAATTATCCTAATATACATATAAGAAAAATTGGTTTAGGATGTCATGGAAGATGTATATGTAGGCTCTTGTGGCGCTCATCATATTGGGACCAAGATCTCACAAAAAATTACGAGTCTAAGTTTCTACTAAGAAAACATGATATAGGTTTGTTTGAAATTCACAACGAAATTTCATTCATCAAGATCCATGAAAAATTAATCCTTCAACTCCTATAATTGATGCATATGGAAAAATATTCCTAGATGTTTTTTATTTTGGGAATGAATGTTAAGGGGAAATATCCCCCATCCACAACTAAGTAATTCAAGAAAATCCTTAGCACTATTGAATTTTTTTCTAAAAAGGCTGAAGAAATACCCCTAATGGATTTTGGGATGAATAATATCGTCAGATTTATAAAGTCATGTACTATCACCAGGTTCGGAGTCCCTTACACAATATTTACAAACAACAACACTATCTTCTATTCTACGGAGTTGAGGAATGTTTACCAGCAGTACAATATCGAGCCTAATCACTCATACCTCTATCATATAGTATAAATGGATAGATAGAGGCCCTTAATAATAATTTATCAAATATACTCCCCAATATAGTGAATAATTATTATAGGTACTTCCTATAAAATCTCTTATATTCTTCATGGGCCTTCCATACCACCACTCATACTTATAAACAATAAACACAATACTCATTGGTGTATGCGATAGAGGTAGTGTGAACTATAGAATTACATCTACCTTCACATAGAATAACCATTTTTGGAAAACACTTGGATGTTGAGTAATCACAAAAGTGGATGGATGGATTATAGAAACTAGATGAGAATAGGTTTTGTCCATTTCACAACCTTGAAGTCCATCCGAATAGGACCAAAAAAATCCTTTAATAAAATGGTTCACCTCGATTCAATCCTCCATGGAGAACTAGTGCAGGCTTTTAGGACCCCAAGGATAGCAGGGAATAATCCTCTAATGTTGTAACCCAAATGGGAAGGTCTTTAAATCATACATAAGGTCATATTAATTAAGCTTACTCCCTAGAAACAATGGATGGGGAGAATTTCAACTAGAAACCAATATGAGGTTTCTCCAGAAATATTTTTCATAGTTTTAATAAACTGTAATTTTCTATATTCAATACTTTAAATAGAATGGTGAACCATGTCTTAACCACATGATGATAAATTGTATAGAGTCATCTTGGAAGCAATATTTTGAACTACACGGTGTCTCTCATCCTTATAGAAAGATGTTAAACTACATAACACCTTATATCATAACCACAAGATGCTAAAATTTATGGATCTCATCATTAACACATGAAATTAAACTGCATAACAGATTTCCTCACTACATGTCACTAAAATTTATGTGAATCACTACCTCACTAAGAATTCATCACACATGAGATAGATATGGGAGAAAGATGGATGAAATGGCCTCATCATCATGTGGGAGTCAGGGCCACTTTGGGAGTATCTCCTTATAAGAACTATGTGTATCTTGATTACTCCCATCACATGACATGTAGTGATGCCTAAACCTATATTTTTGGGCCATCCATAGTGTTACTTCTCTTTCACATGGAGTCACCTACATCCTAACTGCATGACATTAAACTACAAGGTTCATGTCTTTACCACACGACATTAAACTATAATGGTTTTGAGAACTATGTATGGATTGATTCTTATATCAATGAGATATGTAGGGACACCTCGATCTTATATATTGGTCTAACCACCTCATGATTCAAAATTCCATTGCCTGGTCCTTAATTTCCTCTACATTGTGAGAGGAACCCTTTCCATTCCATTTTTATCAAACCAAGCATATCTCACATGAGATATGGAATTTTAGTAAGGGATTAACTGCATGAACAAGCCCCAAAAACTCATGACATGTATTTCATGGTCCTAAATTCCAGACATGAAAAGGGTTACCATTATTCTGCATCGTAATATGTAAAATTGTGTGGCTATTGTCCCTTTCATGACATAAAGTTTCACATTCCTATATAACTCACCCAAGATGGAAACTATTGTTGGTGATTGGTCTCCTACCACACCTATATTAAAGAACTATGTGTGACTTGATTCCTGACATCATATGATACATAGTGATGCCCAAATATCCAACCCTGGGGTGCAGTCACAACAAACCAGCATAGAAATTCCTTCTCCCGAGATATAGGCTAAAATTGAATAGGAAAAAATTCTTGAAGAAAAAAATTTGGTTTGATTCATATTACCATGGGACACATATTAAATTTAATATTAACTTCTTTATTTCCTACCACAATACCCATTTTTTCACAATGGTAAGCCAACATTCTTTCTACATGACATTAAACTACATAGTTAATTGAGAACAACATGTGTCATGATTTATATCATCAAAGGATATATAGTTATTCTTGGATCTCCAATTCCAAGAAAAACAACAAAAATCACTTGAAACAATACCAACTTATGTGTGCATGTCATACCTACTTAGAATGTTTTCCATTCAAGAACTATGTGTGGCTTGATTCCAATCGTCATAGGATATATAATGGTAACTAGATCTCCAATACTTGTCCTAGCTACCAAAACAAATAAATATTGAACCCCAAATGCATTGGGGTTGAGCCATAAAACACCATTTTTCCTATATATAATTCAGATATTCATATTAATTTCTTTTGAAATTAATATATTGTGTATTATTTTTAATGTAAGTTCCCGCGTCCTTACCACATGACATTAAAATGAAAGGAAATAAAAAATTGACATACCACATGATGAAAAACTACTTGGAAAATATCCTTACAACATAATGAAAAAATTTACGACAAACACCCTTACAAAATTATGTTAAACTGAATAGAAGAAAATACACCCCACTACCCGACGTTAAACTGCATAGAACATCACCCGTCATCATTAATTATTAAAGGACCAAAAGTGCATTACCCCAGTCTTACAGAGTATGGGGGATTCCACCCTATTTTATGCACCTCAATCCCTAAATTAAACATCATGTATCAACTACCTCAAGTTACCATAAAACCATCATGAACCATGAAAAAGGATACCCAGATTCAAGAGACCCTTATTTTGAATATGAATGTATGCATATGGGTCATGTATATGCACTTATGGTCATCAACCAAATGTGTCACTCTGTAAAAGGGCATTCTGATCCTTGTAATCCCTAACATCACCATGGTGGGACTCATCACCTTAGGGTGTTCTGGGACATCCCCAGTTTGATTGTCCCATATCATTACTTCTGACCTAAGAACCTTCATCCATTATTTATACCATTATCATATCCCACATAGAAGGATGTTTGGGTACTAATTCCATGGGTATAATAATTGGCCTCATGTGTAACATTCCCCTCATATTAGTTCTATGTGTGTCGCAACCATAAAATACATTCACTTTTTTCAAAGTTATACAACCTTAAACTTTCTCCTATAATGGTCTAAATCATAAGACTATAAAATTATAGTAAAAGAGACAAAAAACATCTCAAGTTGAAAACCCTAAAAGGGATACCTGAACCAAAGTCAATTATTTTCTAACTAAACTATTCATCTCTAGAGTTTAGGTAAAAATTAGGGTTAAAATTGATAAGGCCTAAATCTCTTAGGGCCTACTCTATAACCCTAGTGAAATCCATAAAATACTTATTATAACCCCCTTGTTTGGGAAAAAGATTGAGTAATAATTTTTCACATCTCCTCTCCATGAGAACAGGTTCGTTGGGTGATGACATGACTTTTAGTGTGAAAAAACCCTTATTGAATATTACAGTCTCTATAAATGAAAAATCAAGATTTCAGTGCCTTAGATCATTGTAATTTTCCATGGACATTGGAAAATGATACCCAGCTTAAAGGGACCCATTTTTTTCAATGCATTTATGTCTATGCATCTTTCATATTCTCTTATAGTCAACAACCAAATGAATCCCTATGAAAAAGGGAATTCTTGTCCTTTTGAGACCTGACGTTAACAAGGAAAAACTCAATTCTGTAGTTTGTATTTTCCATTCTAGGTATGATTTTCCTATACCATACTCATAACCTCGGCACTTTTAATGGTGATTTACAATCCCTATAACAAAAATATTCATGTTGGTTCGCCATTCTCAACGTTACGTCACCATGTTTCATACCCTTTGTCAAATTAGTTATGTGACACTTAATTAACATACCATTGAGGGCCCACATATCATGATTTGAAACCAAATGGTGTACAGATCAAGCTTCAAAATTAAGAGATAAACTTCCCTAGTGTTCCAAAACTATTTCGGGATAGATTTCCTCACATATGAAACCTCATTATCTAGACATTTGTGTCCTCATGAATCATTCATGGCCCACATAAAAGAGTGTACATCATCTTTTCTTGACCATTATATCGATGCATAAGGCCTTATACCTACTAACAAGTGGTATCTCTTCCTTGCACAAAATGAGATTAAATACTTGTGAGCATTGTAAACTCCATGGAGGAACATGGAATCTCTGAGTTTTATAGTTCATACATGGAATGTCGGTCCCATTCCTTATTCACTAACTCAATATTTGGGGTTATGAATTATATAACCCAAATTCCAAATTTTTAGGCTGTCCTAGCTTCCCTAGTTTTTGACCATTGTGTAATATTACCCCCAATAAAACATCAATTTCCCTTGGAAAAGAATTTAGAAAGATATGTTTGACAATTTTACTAGCACGTAAGGGATATGACCGACCAGCCAAAGCCATATCTTCTTTATATGTCATAATATTTAATCCTCATGATTCTCAGAAACACCAAGATAGAACCCAAAACGCTAGGGTTATTTGTTCATTCCTTGTATTTATGCACCATAATCCATGATCATCGATCAAGTCTAGGTTGTAAGACAATAAACTGCAAGGAATCTTATGTTTCAATCCAAAAGACACTAAAATGTAGTGAGAGAATGTCTGAGATAAATGAACCTAAACTACAGTGATAAATGTTTTGAGCTAAAATAACATAAGCTGAAATAATTGAAGGTATGTGCAAGAAGAACCTAAAATAATATTAGAGAAGGTTCGAGCTAAAAGACCATAAACTATAGTGATATAAGTTATGAGATAAAATACCCTAAACTACATCACAATATAAATTTATTATACGATAATTAAAAAGATTATAATTCCCACCATATGGACTTGACCTCCATGCTTATTGGATTTATTAAAAGATATCCCACTGGCCATTAGGGGAAAATAAACTACCCAAATCATCCTTCTGCAAATCAGGAGATCACAATATAGATAGAGAAGGTATATCAATAAAAAATCTCATGTTGGTGGGAATTATAGATCACCTCTCAAGGATAATTTTTGATTATTTAAAACATTTAAATACAATCATTCTGGTGTACATGATATTATCAAAAGGATGGATATTATTGGCCCTTTATATAACATTGGATCAGTAAAATTTTATGCACATCACAAATGAATGAAAACTAGATAACCACATATATAGTTCAGTAGATATATTCACTGATAACATGTAAGAGGAGGAGTCTTCAAATATCGTAGTAAATCACATTAACATACATTCCAAGAAAAAGTTTCAAAATTATAGTTCCATCACATCTTTTTTGCAAGGAGTCTATGAGATATGAAAATCTCTAC
Source organism: Viscum album (assembly GCA_963277665.1). Classification (NCBI taxonomy): domain Eukaryota; kingdom Viridiplantae; phylum Streptophyta; class Magnoliopsida; order Santalales; family Viscaceae; genus Viscum; species Viscum album. The sequence goes on along the minus strand of OY728130.1, from coordinate 1,086,853,828 downwards.
TTTAGGGAGGAAACAGACTGGTGTAACTAATCAATGGATTTAGTCTCCACCTCTGTAACCAATTACAACTCCTCATCCCAAGCAGTGGTGTCAATTCTAGACCTTTCATCCATATTAAGGATTCATGTTACTCCAGAAATATTTTCTATAATATCCAATGTGAATTCATAGACTAGGATAACTCAGCATAAATTGACTAATTACATAATAGAGATAATCAATATAAACCTTCTAACCGCTGACTACAACCTGGTGAGCAGCCACCTCTACCGCACACTGGGAATCATCCTTTTATGTTTTCATCCTAGTTTTTAGAAACTGGAGAGGAATCATTTGAATCTAACACCCTCAATTCAAGGGATCTATACTTCTCTCATAGAGAAATCACCTCCTTCACCCTGTCATGAAGGGTGGTTTACTCAAAACCATCATAACCATGGGAGGTAAACATAAATTTAATGTGACCCGAGTTGTCCTTAAATGCTTCCAAAGGGGTTTCAGAAACTAAAGTAAATATATCTCTCCATATATTTCACCACATTGAATTGTAAAGTGATTCAAACCCATCATTGAGATCTATGTTCATCTGGGGGGATGTGTATATTCCAGGGCCATGTCTCCACAAGAAATAGTTGTAATCATATTCTTTGATGATGTAGGAAGGGGGAATGCCTCTAAATTGGTCAACTCAGTTAGATTAATACCCAAAGAATAAGGTATTTGAAGCTATGAACTCAAGGTGAAGACATTGTAGCAAGGGGCACTGGGGTCTATTAGTCACAAAATAAATGATATGATATCATCAAGTTTCCAAAAGAAATGATCAATGATATAAACATGCATTCCATGGATGTATCGCTAGTAAATGTCCACTACCCCGACCTGATCCCCAAATGAAAAGATAAATCCTTGTTATGAGTGGTCATGTGGCACTTCTGATACGTTTCCCAAAGTTTTTATTCGCTCAAACCCCTTTAGGACTATAGGAAAAAAGATAATATTAGGCGATTTGACAAAAAGAAACAAATTGTACAATCTTGGAGAAAACATTTTCCAAGACTCACTTACATCAATGATAAGATCAGTTAAGAATTTATACCTATGTTAGTATTCTAAAAAAGAATGTACATCCATGTTGGATCAAGTCAATTGATCACTATGATGTATGCAACAAGCAACGAGAATGAATAATTAAGAACTTAAACTGTCTTCACTTCTTGACGGGTCATACCTGACAATGAAGGGTCTTTTAAAGCAACCAAATTCACTCCCAAATCCTTAGTGTTATATACATTCTCTACTAAGTGACCTTGGTGGGGACCTGAACATTTTTTACAAATTAGAATTTCTTTCCAAAATAATCCAAAGCTAGAGAATAGTGTATTGCCTTACTTTTTTTAGGATACTAGGGAAGAAGACACATAAAATGCATATCACATCTTTTTCCACTTCTCTAATAGTGAAGGTTCTCTAGAATGTTCTGAATATGAAGTCATTATTCTAGAATAAAAAATTCTACCTTAATCTAGGCTAGTTGAGTAGGGGTTCCTTCATCACCAGTCCCTTAGTCACTATGAAATTTATCTCCCACGCTTGTACCATGTAGAGAATATTCTTGAGACATAATAATTGATTGATCATTATTTTACTCCCACTATATCAGCAAACATACAAAGTATATCAGTACAATTGATTTGGAACTGCAAAAATTTTAAAATAGTAGCAAGATTAGCATTATTGTGGACTCTAAAATGTGATAAACATGTTCTTCTATTTCCATTTAGACCATGACCTACACCTCCATTGGGTAAACCAGAGGTGAATAAAAAACCAAAACCTTGATGCTTTCCAATGTTACATCTAGGTCTCAGAAGAGGGCCCTAACTTCCTTAATTCGGTCTTTGAAAGTGATACCCAAAGGCGCACTACATGAAGAAACCCCTCCAAAGTTAACTGTAATTGGAACATGATACTCCAGAGCTCGGCCTCTGAGTTCTGCATCCTCTAATCCATACACTGTCTAGATGTGATAGAAAATAATAACTTTTATGTGGATTCACCCTCTAGTACCACAATCATCATAGCCTCAGCAGTTGACTGCCCTACCAGAAATGAGAAATACATTATTTCATTATTGGGGTACTTTTGAGGTTGTTGGACATATAGAAACTAGTTGATTTTTAGGAATCATATTATCCTCAGTAGTAATAGTAATTAGAAGTTAACCATCATCAATTTGGATAATTCTCCATTGATATAGGAGTGGATCCAATCCTCAGCATAGCTACGAGATAAAATAATTAATGCATTATAGGGATTAAGGTTAATCTCAGCAAGGTTATCCTCCCAGGTGAACACAAACCAAAATTGGTGAGACCACATTAGATTCTCCTCATTTCAAACACAAACAGATTGATGAAATCTCAACTGGAAACATAGGATTTGATTGAAAAACTTGCAGGGTCCATAGCATTCTTAGTGAAGGTCTCCATCAATATGGGTTGAAAGTAATATCTTGATAAGTCACACCATACAAGATTGTTCCTCAAGGTTCTCCACACCATGATCTACCATATCACTTGGATAAACTAGCCCATAGTTTTTGAAGGAGAAATGGTCATAATAGATCATATAATCCCTGACACCTCAATTCTTCAGTGTAATAGTTCCTACCTCACTAATAAAATATATGTATAATTTGAAGAAAACTTTTGTGATTCCATAGATCTTGATATATTCATAGTCTCCTAGATGATCCCCCATATAACCACATAAAACATGAGAGGGTCCCAAGATCCTATAAGGGGATTTTCCATTGTAATCATGGGGATAAATGAAATAATATTTGTTTGTCACAAGGATGGATAGCCTAATACACTCTCCCTTCCATGGAGGTCACCAACGTGAAATTGGAAACTCTAAATCTCCCATTTTCCTTATTTTAATGTATTTACCCACTGAAGTAAATTGCATAGAAATTGGAGGAATGGATAGATCATTCAACATTGGGGAATACTTCGCATCCCAATTCTTTAAATTTATCTTCTTCAACCATGGGTAAATAAGTTCCCATTGCAACATGATATTCCTTTGTAATTCAGGTGTTCAAATTCTTAACTTCTATCTTAGAGATTACCTTTATGATAAATTATCCCACCCATGACATGAACGAGATATCTATTCCAGGATGTATCTCCTTCTAGAGGTCCATTTTAGATAGCCTAGCCAATTTTCAGGTGAGAGGACAAGTCCTCCTTATGTCATCCAAGGAGTATTATGGGGGGAAATCATCATAAATCCCACCTAATATGGGTGAACTGTATATTTGTTCAGCATCCCAGAGTTTGATTCCCACCTCAACATTTGTGAGGTGAAAATTATTCATTTCTTGAATTTAATGACTAAGAAGGTCATCATCAGACTGATGTTACAATATGAAAATTTATGTGATATCTATACAACCTCATGCTTCCCAATTTCCTTCAGCTCCTTAACAAATTCAGGAACAATTTATTTTACCCAGAAGGGCTAGCAACAATCCATTACACAACTACAACCACACCAGTTGTCCCTATTGGCGACCCACCCAAACTTCTAGCTATAGGTAGAATTATACATTATCTACTAGTAAATATGAATATATGAAATAGATTCGCGATTGGTGACATTATAGTACGTGGTCTTGTACATCAGTTTATTCTGGCCATTTTTGTCTCCCACTATGATAAGGTTTCCCCATGGGAGATGATTAATTAAAAGTTGTTGTGGGATTTATGAACACAATAGGAGGGTATTAATGATGACTACGGTGGAGGAATGAGGGTTTTGTTATTATGAACAAAACCATAAAGGAGATGAAAATATAAAAGGGTATATTACCCATGTTTCACCCCCATTATCTCTATCAAAATATTTATAAATTAACCAACAACACAATGAAAAGTAACATCCAAAATTATATAATAGAATAATGATGGACCATCACAACCTTTTCCTTATTTTTCAAAGTCTATCGATAACTATGATGAGAGATGGAATCCATATATACAAAACTAAGTAGCATATGTTAGGAAGATAAAATAAAATCTTGTAAAAAGAAATCCATAAACCAATAGCATCATGAACATCACATAAATCGTCAATGGGATTTGTATATTTCATAAAGGAATTGTGAATATTTGGACTCCTAAATTTCTCAAAGAACACATAGACCCTTAAAACATAATTCCAACAACATGACCCCTAAATATATTAAGAACTACATGACCTTGACATGGTCACGCAAGCTGTATAATTATTAGAGGATCATGTGATCAAGACAACAGATCCCATGAAAGCATCAAGATGATCATACATCCACAAGTCTAAAATTCAAGATATTAAGGAAGAAAATATTTTGTTTGATTCAAATTGTATCCCCGAAAAAGGAAGTATTGGGAAGTAGTTCTCACAAAGAGGTATCGTCAATGGATATCATGATCAGTTTATGAAGGATGGTCATGAGACAACATCACATGATCGAATCAGTGTGAAAGATCTCGGGAGAGTTCAATATTTTGTAAATGAAATTCTATTATATCCCATATTTATAGGGCATTCTGCGTAATACCAAACATTTCCTAAGAGAAAAAACATCACCCATAACATCGAATGATGATAGAACTAAATCCTACAGTAGTAATATACATCCCATAGTACCAAGACCTTTTCCCCATGAACATCGCTCCTATGGGGTGAGATTTTTTAACACACAAAATATGATCTTTGAAAACTTCACAATGGAAGAAATAACTAAATATGGATTCTATTTAAATCATAAAATAAAAGAAGAATAATGTGAAAAATATCACACATATCATGTAAACCTCTAAGATACATGTGATCGCATGACCCGTTGAAGGTCATAGAGACAATCATGCGTAGTGCGTAACCTATGGATGATCCCATAAAGCCCAATTGAGAAGTATTTATACTATTGTGAAGGTGACCCAAAAAATTAATGGTCCAACGATGGAATCTATATAATCTCTCCCAAGTCACGCGACATGTCAACCAGTGAAAGCCTGATAAACCATCCAAATATACTTAGAAAATAGGTAGAAAATATGCAGAATGAAAAATCCTATTTCATTCATATATATCACATGAATCATCACCAATAGTTAGATTTATTTTCATCGACAACGCTCATATAACCTTGTGACATCCCAAACCTATTTAAAATAAGAAAATAAATATGGGGAATAAGGGAGCCTCTTATAGTGGTAAAAAGAACAAGACATCCCTAGAATGACCTACACCATGATATTGAAAAGAAATATGACATCAAATCCCTCTACTGACTCTATCATGGATTTGTTTAATACATTCTACACAAAGAGAAGCATAATTGGGGTGAATGGTGTTATAAATATCATACACCAGTATGAAAAATAAAGGATTTTCATTAGAACCTCACAACAGTGCACCTAGGTATCATAGAATATTTCTCAGAGTGGATACTCTCGTGAGAGGAAAAACTTCCCCTTAGGTAAGATCCCATGAAAAACGTGAGTGGACATGAAACATGATTAGAAACTTCACATGATCACTCATAGATCCTGTAAAGGACTTCTAGCGGGTCACGAAAAGAAAATCTTGCATATCTTCTATATCATCTGATACATAAAATAAGCTAAAATTGAACCAATATAAGGAATATTCAATAAAATAATGGAACAAATACTAAAATACATGAGACTTATGTGAAACACATGTGCACTTACCCATATGCAGTTTGCGTGAACCACTCAAGTCACATGACAACACCAGGATAGGTCACCCAGATCTCATGATGCTTCTTTGGTATACTATTTGGATTATGTGAAGTTCTCCGGACATGTCATAATAGGTAATATGGTTCCCCCTGGTCGTGCCTCCTATGTCTCGAAAAAACCTCCAGGATCTCCAACCAGACCTTACAGTGTCCTTCAAACATGTCTCCGGATTCACCTAAAATCACCATTACATATATGTTTAGTCTCATGATAGAGCCTAGGTATGTCAATTTTCTCTTGTGACATTCTATTGTAAAGTCAACCATATGTTGTGATGTCCAGTAGAAACGTCAGATGGATTTCATGGTGCCCTATAGTCATGGTAGTCTAGATTATGTATCACCCTCCAAACATGTCACATTGACTCTCGTGTTGTCCATTAAGCATTTTAGCTGGCTTTCATGATGATAGAAGGGAAATTCTATTGGATCATGTGACTTTCTCTGTGTTTGTTAGCTGGAATCATGTGATGGATTTTAGGATCAGCTGACATGGTCTCATGATGTCCTCTGGACTTGTTATCAATGATCACATTATAACCTTTAGAGAATACATCCACGTTATGAAACATCTCTTAGAAAATCTAATTGGATCATGTGATTGTATTTGGACATGTCAGGATGACATCCTCTAAGATGTCAAATAGAAAATCAAGGCATGCAGAGTATAAAATCAACGCATTCATGTAAAATAAGATGGTTGGGTCAATCGGGCATCCCATGACTTGGAATCCTTTTCCATCCTCAATATAAGGGAAATGTTAGTGTATGATCCTTGACCAAAAGAACAATGATGACTCTAATTCTTACCATAAAAAGGATACATAGGATGCTTTTTCGAGGCCCGAGCTCTATATTATCCATCAAAAGGGAAGTCCCATCACATAATTCATGCATCCACAAGTAATGAGACACATTATTTTCCATCCATTTTTTAGCACACTGATCATATCTCACATGGTATTAGGGCATAGATATAATAATATCATTCATGCAGGGAAACCTTTGTGTTTATGTCCCAATCAGAGGAATAATATGATATATACTCACTATAAGGGGAAATAAATGTGTAATTCCTAATAAATTGAACTATAAGAACTAGGATTACTATAGTAACTATGATATACAGGACACAATTAGAAGGACTGAGTTGAAATGGGAATCTAATTCTGTGCAAGTCCCCCATGTATCTGATATTTCAACCATTAGGACTCAATATTTTCCATTAACTTATTATTTAATCTCCTCAATCAGAAGACTGAGGAGCCAACTAAATTATGTTGACTTTGATTCCCACTATAACCAGGATGCATTCGATGTCTTCTTAAGGATTATTCATGATATTAAACATCCTAAGGGTTGTTCCAGTACATAATGTTTTCATCCATATACAGTGAGAATGATTACTTTTTACCACTTATTTCTCATAGAGATGATGGATCACATGGGCTTACTGAGTTTCAATTGTCATATAATTTGTATCATGAATCTCCGCAAACTAGGGAAACCAAGGTGTGTTATGCCTAATGAGTGTAATGGTATTATTACGCCTGTAAGGGTATCTACAATGGGGATAGTCCTAAGGGAATGAATTAAATATGATAACTTTGATCCCTAGAAAAATCTCGATATGTAGGATATCTCTTTGAGAATAGATATTGAATACCTGCTGCCTAGGTTCCCATACATATGCCTTTTCCAAGTGACTTTAATAAAAATGGGCTTTAACAAACTATATTGGTTCTAATTCCTTAAATAAATAGGATTCATAAGATGCTATGTAATATCTCAATCCCCCTGTCAGAATATTAATCTCTTCCTTACAAGACAAAAAATTCTAAAGATCATGGTAATGTAGATTCAGTATATAATCTTCTACACATTACTAGAAAATAGATAAATAACCTAATATATATACATATGGATTCAATAATGAGATCCTTTTATTTTCCATATAAATGTTTTTACCCTCTATTCATTCTGTCAGGGTAACTGGTCTCGTATCGGTATTAGGAAGAGATCCATGAAGATATCTTACATCTATAAATAGTCCTGAAGTAGGAAACAATTACCCCTAAAATGTTGTGATTAGCCCAACCTCACATCCTCTTGAGCAATATAAGTTCCTAGGAATCATTGGGTCTAAAACCCAATTTTCCACCCACCTTTAGAAAGAAGGTTTATACCCAGTTATGGATGTGAAAACCATTAGGAGATTCCATTAAGAATAGAAATGATGTCCCAATGAAAATGATTATGCATGAAACAAGACCCCCCACAATAAATCATCATACCAAACCTAATTCACATCAGTCTTATCTCTTTCCATTGAAAAATGCTAATACTAGATGATATATTCATTAGAAGTACATGAAAGTTTTTGATGTATAAAATCTTCTCATGGGCATGTTAAAATTTAAGACCTCCCAAATAAATAAATAAGAACATCACATTTTAGTAGCCTTAAATCTCAAACAACGTCCTAATTGTATGAATAGAAGATTACAATGACTTTTTTCAAACCAAATAATTCACATGATCGCATCCTTGTGCTGCAGTTTTCATCGAATTGTGGGTATGAATATTTATTGGAGCATGGTGATTCTAGAGATTGTTCAATAAATGAAATAGTTATACTGAAGTAGTTTACATATCTATGTAGTCATTAATATCATAGGGATGAAGTATATCTTCCCTAAGGGTTATCATAAGTATGAGGAATAAAATTATTATGTGTAAGGATGATCATTTGTTTTATAAGGTCCATTATTGTTCTTTGTAAGGATAAAATGATGGTGTTTATAAGGAATAATCTGCAAAATTTTTAAGGATAAAGGGTTATATATAAAGACCATCGTAACGATGATCGAGTGGGTTTTTCATGTATGATTATATCTTTTTTGAGGAACAACATAGGGTTAAATAATCATCATATTGTTGATTATAGAAGCTTCTTAAGGTACATCAGTAAACATAATAGGTTTCACAGACTATGAAAAATTTTGATACCCATAGATTTATTAATTTTACATTATAAAATTAATATGATGGAATATATATCGGGAATTCAATTGAAGAACCAATATTTTTTATTGGGTTACTCAAATTAAATAATTCTAATATAGTTTTTCAAAGTTCAAAATCATGATTCTCCATATTGAAATCAGCGATTCTTGTACAAATTTAAAAAGGGATTTCGAATGATTTTTTTAGGAGTAAATATTATTATACTATGATGAACCATGAAATAGTGAATGTATGGAGATATTTCATATAATTATATACAATTATTATCAAAATTTTAATGATCTTATATATTTTTATAACAAAGAGAATAAAAGAAGAAGAATTTATCTAGTTTATACATTTAAAATATAGAAAGTATTTTATTATGATATATCTTTATATGTTGATTGAGAAATGTGTAGTTTTAAATGAGGTGTATCTCAAGTCTATGATTCTTGAATAATTCTGTATTGGAAATATGAAAATCATTTATCGGATAGAGTTTCTATATTATATAATAAGGGTAAATGGAGGATAGATGGATTTATGATATAACAATTATTGAATATAGACTCCCATCCAGAAAGATCGAATTTTCACCATCATGGAGATATTTTTACAAGAATAAGGGGGAATATAGATGTTATAATGTCCCCCTAAATGTTCTTAATTATTTAGATGGAGTAAGTCTCATAGGGAGAAGAAATTTGCTTCTATGTTTGGTAGGTGAAGGAAGGATAATAGAATAATTCTCAAAAACTATTATCCCCATCCAGTGATAATAAAGTTTTTTTGAAGAGGGGTTCATAGTAAATCTATGAAGGAGCAATAGAGGAGATAAAAAATACATCTATAATGATTCATGGATGCATATATATATAGTCTTTTTATAAATGGTGAAGAAATTTAGGTGACAATGAATAGTATGTGATTATACATGTACCAGTGAAAAAAGTAGTATAAGTGGTGGTGAACCTTAAATAAGAAATTATTTAGCTGTAAAACATATAGATATAGTAATATGTTGTATGAAGTGACCATGAATACATTGTATCCACTGTATTATTAAATTAGTGTACATTTCATTATTCGTAAACAATAAATAACTTACAATTTAGTGTATCCTAGTGTGGTTAAACTATGTATAAATCCTAATTTATTTTCATGTAACAATTTCTTATATATTCACATATATGTTTTATAGGTTTTAGATGAAGAGCAGGAGAAAATGGTTGATCATAGTTCTTGCATATGTGGGAAAATTAATCATCAATGAAAAGAGTAAAATTGACCTAAACCATGATATATCCCCTCTTATGGTGTCTAAGTACCTAACAATGGGTATAAGAGCCTAATGGTTCCATCATACTATTAAACACTAAATGTTTTCACATATGAAGTCAATATGTAAGCCTCCATTTTTCAAAGGTATAAAATTCCATGGATATAAAAATTATTACACAAATAGTTTGAAATTTTACTAATATATGTTCTGAAGTAGTTTTAGATGTAATTATTCAATTGACTATTAATGATGTTATATTTGAAATAGATTAAAGAAATATATATCTTAAGGATTCTATCACAAAGGAATTAATGGTTGCTTTAAAAGAAGATAATTACCAAAATCATTCTCACCACAAGTTCTTTATGTATATATTAATGGATTTGTGAGATTTATATTGTAAATAGTCTATATTCAAAGTTTTTTTTAAATCTAACAATGATTAGAATCCAAATTTGGATGGAATTATACCTATAGGAAAGAAGAATAAAAATAAAAATAATCCTCTTCATAAGAACGAAAATTGATCTGAGGTGATTGAATTTAATTCTATTAATATATATAAATATAATTATATTTTGAATTGTTTATGTGAATATGAAATTTTAGATTCTACCTCATAATATGAATATAAACTAGATGACATAGAAACAAAATCATGCTGATAATTTAGGTAATGCTTTTACAACACTAAAGGGGAGATCCAATCCTCATAATAAAAGGTCAGTAATGGTAGATCATGAATAATGAGGTTATGGAACTCATTAAAGATCATTTAATTTGACAATTTTTGGTTGATTAATGTTGTGGTAGACATCATATTTTGATAAAATAAGGCAAGCTCATTAATTAATTTGAAAAGTTATTTGTATGAAATTAATTTCCATGAAATTGGAATTTTGGTGGCCATAAGGAATAAGGGGGAGTTATGTATCATTACAATCAAAAAAATTGCTTCAATAAAGAATAAAATTGGATATTATAGCCACATAATGATTGAAATAAATGTATGAAAAAATAATATATATATATATATATATATATATCAAATATCTATAGAAAAATAATGCTTCTTTGAAGGATAAAATGAGAAACTGAATCTTTCATCCATGACAGCCGCAACAAATATAGTAAATAAGAACATAAATCTAAAGTCAATAAGTATATTTAATATTTTAAGATAAGATATAATAAAATACCCACAAAATAAATTCATGATGAAATTCTACTATTTTGGATTATTTGGTTGAAATATGAGAACACATTTTGGATCCAAAATTCCCCATGAATAAGAAAATCATTCTTCATAAAAATAACAACCGAAAAGAAACTATATGATGTTTGAATTATTTGTAAAAAGTTATAATTTTTCTAATCTATATAATATTTTAAGAAAATATAATAATGGTATCATAAAAAATTTATAATGATTCACCCTACTACTATGGCATACAGATAATTGGTTTACTCGGAATGTAATTTCTTTAAACAGGGAAACAAGTTTACTATTTTGGAGGGTAATTGTTATGCTCAAAAAGTGTGTATTGAGAACCAAAATCATTTTACTCATATAAAACATATTGCGAATAAACCGAATACATTGAATTAATACTAAAGAGTAATTATAGTTTTGAAAAATGTGGAAGATAATACAAGAATAATACTCCATTGAAAGACAAGTCTATAGAAGATTTCATAGATATTAGTAAATAATAATGCCTACGTATTATCAAAAAAATTAATAAATTGAAATAAATGAATATTACTATAATATTCCTCAAATGGGAAAGGAGTTATATTAAGTTAGTGGTATGGAATCAAAATAAGAAATTTTCACAAGTGGTATTACTCTGATAATGTAGAATAAGAGTAATCTATGAAAGGACGATTCTCAAGACAACATTAGAGATTATGTTTGTGTAAATGGAATCAATAAATGGATAACCACCTACAAGGAATTGAATAATATCACCATTGAGGATGATCTAATAAAAGAGGGTATTAACAAGGTATTGGCATACCTTTTCCAAAATTTGAGGAAGGGGAAGGGATGGTGTGATGGTGTATGGTTTATTTATCAAGACTCAATGTCTTCCTAAACATTAAGAAATATGGGGTATCCTTATCCCTTTACACTTTAATGTTTTATAACTATTTTTATGTGTTGTATAATTAAGTGGGATATATAATCAGTTTTGTGGTTTTTGCTGTACAAAATTAGAAAAAATGATAGAGTTAAATGTGGTTTAATGATAGAAAATTCCTCAAGAAAATGTATGTCAAAATTATTACATGACCATTTAGGTTTTAAGGCTAAATAACATTTATAGGGATGATTGTCTCTAAAAATGTGGTGAATATCAAAAAAATTTATGAATAATGGAATATGTCATATGAGATAATTATGGAACTTTCTAGAGGAAAATATTTTCCTACCAAATATGGAATTGTTTTAAAATAACCTCATATGGAATTAAATATTATAAAAAATACCATTATAAAAAACCAACAATATCATGATAAATCTAGTTTAAATTCAGTTTTTAAAGGCCTTTAGTTAAAGGTATTATACTACTAAATAATAATATATATTGAGATAATAATAAAAAATATTAAAGTATTTTTATCTATATTTTATTTTTACTATTAGTGTTATATATTAATTCTCATCAAATACTTAATTTTATTAAACAAATAATTCAATTAATTATAATTTAAGTCCTTAAACATAAGTAATTTTCAAGAAACATGATTCAATAATATTGGGGAGGTTGATGTTGGATATGTGAATGATTTTCATCCTTGTTTAGAAGAAAAAAATTCCTATGAAGTATGGAGGTTCTTATAATTCAAGTTGTATCACTATCTAATTAGTAACAAGAGGTATCAATTGATCCCACTAGTTTAATGTCTCATAGCCTTGTGCATTAAATTTTATATTATAATATTTTATGATAATTTTTTTAGATCATAGGAGTGATTTTAAAGAGGAATAAATAATATTGTACGGTTCATTTGATCAAGTGAGTGATTTTGAATTTTTTTTGTTTACTAACATAGTGTCTTGTTTCCAACACTGATCATCAATTTAGTAGGTTTCAAGAATTTTTTTATATCTAAAATTTTATGTGGAAATTTCCCTCACTAGATTTGAAGGAGTTAATACATCTTAAATTGAGAAAGTGAAGTTTAAACTAGCTAGGATTTGAGTTTTGTATTTGGAAGGTCCAACAAGAAAGTGTTTATATTGGTAGGAGTGGTAAAGGTTAATTATTATGTGTTTTGATATAAAACAATGATATGGAGAAGAATATGAATAATGAAATGATAATATTGGAAAATAAGGAGTTTTCATAATGAAAATTTATTCCCTATGAAACTCAAAAATAAATGGGGAGTAGAATATGTAGACGTATCCCTCCACATTCTATTGATAATGGAGAGATAATTTAATAGAATATATAAAAGAAGTAACATTTTTATTTTTATTTTAAATATTGGGGTGAGAGAGTCACATTATATCTATATTTTTTTGTAATAGAATGGTTTATTTTTGGAATTTTTATTTCATGTCATATTTCCAATAAATCCAAAGGGTGGGTAGAATGTTTTAACCTTAAGAATTTATGATAGAGTTGTTGAAAATACATGGAAAAGGAAGAATGAATGTTTTCTTGTCAATATGTAATGTTGGATGTGTTGGAATTGGATTTAAGTATTGATAATTATTCTATTAAATAATTTTATGATGATTAGAGTATTGGTGATTCTTGGAGGAGTGTAATGGATTCATCCTTGAAGGTTTCTTGAAATATTCAGTTTTATAGAAAATTGATTTTTTTATAAGGTATTAAGGGGTTATAGTAATTTATATTGAAAATATATATATTTTTAGAGTTGAATGGTTATTTATATCCATGTTATTGAAGAGGTGTTAATTAAAGTGACGGTCAACCCTCGTGTCCAATGCCTCGTCACCCAACCGTCTATGATGGCAGCTGAGATCAATGTCAAAAGTTAAGGCAGTGGTGTAAGAGTTGGATCATAATTCAAATATGATTCTGTAATGTCTTGGAATAATGGGGTTGGAAATTAGAATAGATCATTGTGTGGGGGGGGGGGGAATGGTGACCCTCTAGGTAGTTGTGCCCTATATGATTTATCAGAGAGTTGTATTTCATCCTTGCTGATACAACACCCAAAAATATAACTAGGTTTTTGATGTGGGATGAATTCTCATAGTCCCTATTCATAATTAAAACTAAAAAATAATTTGGAACATCCATGTTTTAGATATATTAATCCTATAAAAACACACTACTTATATGAATATAATATTCTAGAAACATCATTCAAACCCAAAAGAATCTCATGCTCACATCCAAATGCCATAGGGTTTGTCGATAATTTGGTGTGATGATTGATTAAAATAAGGTGATTCTAGAGAATATGTCGAAAATGAACTAGTTGTGTCATGCTAGGTAATGGATTTATATTAGTAATGAAATTATCAGAATGAAGTATGACCATTATAAGGGTAATATAATGGATGATGAGGAAAAGTCATATGCTTAATTATGATTGGTGTTTGTATCGATATCATATTAGTTATTTATAAGGATAAAATGACAGCCCTCCAAAGGATGAATACGATAACTTCATAAGGAATAAGTGACATATTTAAGGTTCAATTTCAGGGTAATTAGGATAGTTTTATTATGTTTATGATATCTTTGAAAATTATAATATAGAGTTGAAGACTCTTTATAATGTTTATTAGAAGCTCTATATAAGGTAAAATAGTCAACTTCAAAAGGTTCACTAAATATTATAAGATGTTATACTGGTAAAAAATTTAATATGATATTACAGAATAATTTTTTCTAAAAATAAATATAATTAAAAATATGGAATAACTAAGATTCCCAAAGGATTTATTTCCTCAATTTAGAAGATTATTTCTTAGTTTATCAAAGTTCAAAACCAAGATGCTTCAAAATGAAATCCAAGACTCAATAATAATATAAAGGATTAATTTATTTTTAAATTTTGATGGATTAAATATTATGCTATTTGGATGAACCATAAATAAGTGCATTCATAATGATGTATCATATCATGTGATGTAATTAGGATTTATTTTCAAATTTTTTATGATTTTTAGAGATAATAGAGAATAAAAATAGGACAATTTATCATGTTTAAATGTTGAATATTTTTAAATTATTTTATAGATAAACTTTTTAACATGTTTATAAAGAAACTTATTGTTTTAAATGTAAGGTATCTCAAGGAAAATATTCATATATGATTTTATAATAAAAATATATAAATAATGCGTCATGTGGATTTTATATTTTCACTAAGAGGGGTATAATGAAGGGGAAATGACTAATGATAAATGTATTATCAAATACATCCACATGTAGAAAAATTTATAAGTTTTACAAACCAAAAGATATATTTTTTCTATAATAAAGAGAAACTGAACTGTGACAGAGTTCCATCAAATATTCATGATTATATAGAAATATGAAGGCTCAAAGGGAGGATGTGTTTATTTTCATCACTTACAAGTGAAGGAAGAATGATTGGGAAAGTCATATATAGGATTATATCCATATAAAGATGTATTTTTTTCTTTATGTAGAGGGGTTGAAAGGTAATCTATCAGTGATCATTCAAGGAGATCAATGACCCGCCTATCTAGATTTGAAAAATCACTTCAATACATTCTTGATAAAAATGGTGAAGAGACATATATGTCTATAATGGTTGTTGATAACTTCGCTTTAGTAGTTTGCAAAGGTATAAAAAGGTAGTGTTACATGGGAAAAAAGTGATCAATAATAAAATCTTTTGAAGTTAGCGATCTTTGGATTAGAGTGTCCATAACCACATTGTATCCACCAAATAAGGGAAGTAGTAGATTTAGTGCACCAATACACTGCTAACTACATTCTCCATAGAGAATCCCATTATGGTTTATCCATGTAAAAATACACATTTCAATATATTCAATAATTTCTCATAATTCATATACTATTCATTTTAGGTTATGAGTAATGAACATGATAAAATAATTGATAAATTTTAAAATTTATTTGGGAATAAGTTCATCTAAAGGAAGATCTAAATTTTCCTAGAACATTATTATACCCCCTATATTTGGGTGTCTCGGGACAACAAATGTGTTATCATATCCTAATGGTTTTGTATTTGTGTTCAACCCTGAAGTTTTTTTACATATGGTGTCAATGAAGTAGCCACCATTTATCAATGGTACATAATTACATGGATGAAAAAATTGATTTTATTCCAAACTTGGAAATTTTTTGACGTCTCTTATGTAGTAGTGTTAGATGGAATTGTACTATCAGGTCAGTAAGAAGTTATATTTGAAACCTATGAAATAAATCTAGAGCATGATGATTCTTTCAAGAAATGAAAAAAGGTTTCCAAAAATAACATTTTTATAAGTAGGTTTATCATTGTGATAGTGATGGAAGATTTAAATGGTAAATATTATATATTTAAGAGAGTTTTTAAATTTGGTCATGATGATAAACTAGATGAGGATTTACATATTTCCAAATGAAAGAATATGAATAAGAAGAAGAATCCACTTCTAGAGAAAGTATCTTCAACAGTGGTTACTGACAGTAATTTTATTTTTATAGATGGATATAAAACTATGCTATAAAGTGTATTCAAATATGGTATTTTACATTATCCTGTGGAAGTTAAAGAGAATAAATATGAAATGAAAAAAACATCAAGATGAAAATATAATGTATAATTTTCTAAAACACATGGGTAAATCCAATAATTTCAAGTGAATTTGGATCAAGTAGGAGATTACACATAATGAGTATATATAACACACTGAATTTCTATGCATGGAAAAAATAGTTTGTAAAATGATAAAGTGGACTTCAATTTTGAAAAAAATGAATATGAGTTCTAATATTATAAATACCCATATATTTTATACCCAGATATTACATCTTATTTTACGAGTATTCAATGCATTACATTATGATTCATATTGAAATATATGGTCTTATTTTATTTAAAATCTTCAATACATAAAAAAACATGGTCATAAGATATCTACATAATATCCAACTAAGATATTTATAACTAGTACCCTTTTTATAAATATTGTACGTAAAACCGTTCAACCTAATGTGGTGAAATAAAACATAAGAAAGGGTTAGCTAAGATTCTTTGAAAGGGTAAAACAATATGTTATGAATGATAAATTAACCATAAAATGTGTATAAGGGAATGTGAACAAGAAATTAAATTTTGGAAACCATGCCTATATATCATAGATTTTAATATTTAGTCATGGAATAAATCTTGGTAGTTTATAGGTCATTAATAAAACATGAATCAAATAACCCAATCCATTAGACCAAAACATTGGAAAAATATATAAGTTTATGGCATACACATAAGCATGTAAAATTATTTCATTAGTTAAGTCTCATTTCCAAGAAAATGATCGTGGATTGGGTTTACTTCCTATTTATTTGTATCTATAGTTAAGGTTCACACCCAAGATAATCATAGAAGACAAAGTTCCTTTCTGATCTGGGTTCACTCCCTATTTCAACCCTTATTATCTAATGAGATATCCACATTTACCTAATTAATTATATGGATTTATAATCTTGGATCCATCCATCACATAATTAATATCATATATATGTAGGCCACAAGTTCATAAAAATTTCATCTTTTCCTAACTTGTTGAAAGGAAACAATTTTTATAAGAGTTTCATCAAAACTTAATTAACCCATGGGAAATATAAAGATTTTCACAGAATAATACATAAATAATCATCATAATAATTCATATAAAGAATAAAATTAGATAGTATCACTGGATTATATTCCTAGTAAATCACAAGTATTGACAAAGGATGTTATCATAGAGTAAAAACTCTTTTAAAATATTACTAGAAAATTTCTTGAGGGAAATAAAATTTTCACTTTCATATCGATAAATTAAAATTTAAAGAATTTCTGAAAAAAATTAAAAAATTATTTGAAAATAACTATAGAAACATTTAATGTAATATTAGAATGATTGATTATTTATGATAGTGGGAAATTATGTTTATGATTTTTATGTTAAAACAATGATTCATCTAATATTTTCTACAAGAAGATAATAGTACCTCATTATAAATATGATAAGAATATTACTTTCAGAATATTGTGTAGAAAATTAATTCATGAGTAAAATTTAATTTAAATAATCATATATTAAAAATAATTCTTGAAAATATTTTTAGATATCATGAATATGGAAGAAAAAAGATTTTCGATCGAAGAGAGAAAGAAAGTTTGTTTTTTGGTAAAAATATTATTTTAAAATCATGATTACTTAAAAAGATGAAAATTAAATAAAAACATGTCCTATATAGAAATAACTACATGATAAAAAAATTATTGGGCTTCTTGAGAGGTATATAAAAATATTTTATAATCAAAATCATAATCATAAACAATCGTGATAAATAATTTGATTGTGCCATAAATCTCTTACCTCGAGTTAGATTTTTTTTAAAAATCACTTTTCACCACATGTTTAATAAATTAAAATATATTATAATTATCTAAAAAATAAATAATTATAATTATAATTTCATATATTACTCACTTATAACATTTCGATACCCATTTATTAATTTTTTATTAAAATATTCATTTCATAGTATTAATAGTTTTGTTTTTCATGAGAATTTATCTATGGTAGTTTTGGTCCATAAAACACTATTATGGTTCCATCATCTACTTATTTTTATTCATGATATAAATATAATATATATTCATTATATATATATATTTAGATTTATATTTAAAATTTAGAGACAAAATAATGAGTTACACCCGTCTTGGAGACGGTAAACCATACTAATGCAAGGAAATTATTTTCCCTTTTTGATATATGGAATAAAATAAAGGTAAATAATAATTCAATTTCTATAATTTTTATTATATCATATATATCATATATATTAATTTACTCTATCTGTATTACCATCCATGTAAATTGGAGATGAAAAATGAATTGCATCTCTTTATGAAGGTGGTAGTCCACAGGTATGCATGAGCTACATTATGATTTTCCAATGAATTGAAAGGTAATTGGAAAAAATACCACAAGGTAACATTGAATAGTTTTTGGGTTGATTGTGTTTTTTAACAAAGTGGGTTTCCATTCTATGATGTGGTCTTCATAGATATTTTTCACTAGGAATGTTCCCAAACATCCAAGACAAAGTAACGGATGCCCTGAAATAGTATTTTAAAAAGACCCGACCTCTAATCCATGGATATGGAAGTTTGAATTTTAATTAGGGAGGTTTGGTTCAATCTAGATAAAATAATGTGTTTTAAAGATGATAAAGGAGGGTTGAAATTTTATAAGGGGGATATGAAGCTCTTGTAATTTTATAAATGGTTGAAATAATAATAATGTCATAATTTATAGAAATTGTTATAAATGGATATATATTCAAATAAGGTATATTATTATGTGAAAATAGTTCAATTAAATATTATTTTGATAAGTTTAATTAGAGAACATACCCATATATCTTATTTTTATCCCCATATAAGCAATTTTAAACATTAACCATATTGACAAATTTTTACTCTTTTTATAATTCATTAAGAAGGAAAATCAAAGTAAAATAATTAAAAAATTTGAACATGATGATTGAAAATGTATAATCCATTTTATTAAATTCAATTCTCAGAAGTGGTAGAATTTAATTTAAAATTAAACCTAAAAACCTGATGGATAATAGTTTTCTAGAAAAATGTTTTCTTATGTATAAAATGTTTTTATACTAAAAAAAATAAAATCAACTTAAAGGACCTTAATTAAATTATGAATAGTACAAATGAATATATTTAAATTTTGAAATCATTTTAAAAAAATGTATCTTTGTAAATGCTTTATATGAAAATACTATTTTCTATAAAAATTATTATTTTTTACTATTCATTGAAAAAAATAAAATTTTCATAAAATTATAAAAAACTCACTTTAATATAATATTGAAATTATAATTTAAAAAATTAAGATAATTTTTTAAAATAAATTTTCTTGAAACGTATAAACAACTATGTCTATTTATCAAAAAATCAATAAAAGATATTTTTAATTAATAACGTGTTTCTGAAGCATATAAAGACATTAATAAAAACTGAGTACTTATTTGTTAATATATTTTATTTACCTAAAAAATTAAATATCTTTTTTTAAGTATTACTACTCATATCAGAAATTTAATAGCTTGTTTATAACAATATTTTATACTATAGTTCGTTTTGACTCTATTTCATATGTATCACAGCCTATCAAATAAATTAAATTTATTTTAAAAAATATCATTAAATATTACCTTTTTACATTATCTCCCATTAAAATGAATTTTCCTTCAAAATTACATCACTATGATATACGAAATTGAGGATACCTATGTATCATCTCATTCTAAGGTTCCCATGTAGCTTCTTGGAATTTTTCATCCCTATAGAAAACTTTAACCAACTAAGTGGTCTTATTCTACAACATATTATCTCTATTATCTAATATTTCTACCAGTTTCCACTTATAGTAATGATTATTCTCTAACAGTAAAAAATTTGAGTTTATTTTATGAGATGGATCATGTATGTACTTCCTCATGAGAGATACATAGAACACATCGTGAACATTACTTTGAGATGCATTGATGTGCTGCTGAATGGGTCTTAATTTCTCCACCATTTCTATAGCATGCCCAGATCCAAAAACCTTTGTTTATTAAGCTTCTTACTAGAATTATAGTGTAATAAAATTCTTTCTAGAGGGGTCTTCATAAGAATTCATCTGAATGTTGTAGTTAAATATATTTTTGTATGAAAACTCGAATAGATAAAGGTGTTAATCCCAACCAACTTTGAATCCCATAGAACAATATCTTAACTTATCCTCTGGGGGTTTAATGGTTATCTGAGACTAAAAATGTGTCTATGTATGATAATTAGTTTTGAAACAAAAATCAAAATCAATTTCTTAGTGAATAATTCACCAGAACATTGTGATAATTCATAGATCCAGATTCAATACAATAGAATGTGAAATTCCATGAAACATTACTAATTAATTAATTTATATTCATGAAATCTAATCAAGAGGGAAATATTTTTTGATGGCAATGAAGTTTGATTAATCCTTAAGATGATTGAATACAACCAAAATTTAATTATGGAATATAGATTTCTTGGGGAGTCTGATGAAAAAATCCATAGTGATGTTTTCCCTTTTTTATTAGAGTATAGGTAAAAGATGTAACATCCCCCAAGAGTTATATCTCATAGCATTATATTTTTGACATACTAAGAACCAAGATACATACTCTTCAATTTATCTCTTTACGTTATCCCATAAGAAGTACTCTTTCATTTCATTATACATCTTCGTATATTCAATATGAATAGAGACTGGTGAGCTATATGTTTTATCCAATATATCCTTCCTCAAATATGGTATGGAAATGACACATAAACTATTCCAATACCTTATAATTCCATCATAATAAAGTTTTAACTTAGGTAAAATTTTTACAATATTTTTTATCTCCACATCATCCTTTTGTTCCTCTTTAATCTTCACATGGATATAAATTTGAACACTCAATTTAGAAATATAATATTTCTTCACATAGGTAAGAATTCATAATCCTTCTGAATCAAAGAATCTTATACCTTCTTCACATTCCTAGGATGGTAATGTATTGAGAAATAATTTTTTTAATAAACTCAATCCATATTTCCATGAACATATTCATCTCTTTATAATTGAATATATACTTTAATATATTATGATCAGTATATATATCCCACATTTCTATATAAATATAATTTCTCTATAATGTAATACAAAAATTACAACAAAAAACATCAAATCATGAGTAGGGTAATTTTCTCATGAACCTTTTATTTTCATAAGTCATAAGCTATATCCATATAATTCTTCATGGGGATGTATCCCAGTCCATTGTTTAATGGGTCACTATATATCCAAAACCCTTTTTAACTATAGTGTAATGTGAGTATACTTACACTAACTAACCATCTCTTTTATTCCATAAATGATTAACCACTTTCACCATTCCAAATTAACTTGGCACCCTTCTAAGTAAACATGGTGAGGGGATTAGACAACCATGATAAATTATCCATAATGAATCGATAATATCCATAAAAAAATGAAAACTATGAGTCGCATTCAATGTCAATGGTATATGACAATTCTTATTAACTTTTTTCATTGTGGATGGAAAACAATACCCCCAATGGACATTATATGACCAAAAAATGGAATTTTATGCAACCAAAATACACACATGGTAAATTCTTTATTCAAATTATCCTTAATTAAGGTTATTCATAAAATCATCAATGATCTTCATGCTCCTCTTTTATTTTGGAATATATAAGAATATCATCTCTAAATACTACAAAAACCTAATCAAGGTAATATCTAAAGACATTATTCATTAAATCTATGATGAAAATGGGGTTATTAGTAAGACCAAATGGTATCACTATAAATTCGTAGTGTCTATACCCCTTATGGAAGGATACCTGGGATTTGTATTGACTTTTGAACCACAGCTGATAGTATCCATATCAAACATAAATCATTAAAATTTTATTGAAATTTTGGAGATTGATCAAACAAATCATCAATAAAAGGGAGATGATACTTATTATACATTTTTATCTTGTTAAGTTCCATATAGTCAATATATAGTCTTATTGATCAATCTTTCTTCTTAAAAAATAATTGCTCTACCTCAAGGTGAAACACTTAGAATAAAGAATTCCTTATCATGTTTATCTAGTATTTTATTATTTAATTATTCAAACTTAATTAGGGAAATTCAATATGGTGTATTTAAAATATATGTAACATCAGGTATAAGTTCTACTAAAAATTTCACATCCTGATTCAGTGAAAGACTAGGTAACTCTTTTATAAATACATCAAAAAACTCCCACACAATAGAAATATCATTAATTCTGAGTTTATCCCAAACCATATGAGATAAATAACTATTTTTAATTATTATAATGACTTATATAATAGATGTAGTTTCCATTAGAATATCGTATGTTTTCATCACATTGATAGATGATTATAAGATGGTTCAAAATATCAAACGTGACAACCCTTCCTCATAAGATGATGTGGTATTCATATTAATAAATCTAATCCATGCATAAAATAACATCAAATTCACATAGAGGAAGAATAACAATATTTGATGGAAACATATTCACACACATATTAATCGTGTAAGAATAATAGACATAAGATGAAATAATCATAACAATAGGGTTTTCACTGATAATTCAATATATAATCATTAAGGATAGTAAATAACATTCCCAGAGTCTTTTTAAGATATAAAGGAATGTGTATTTTTAAGAAAAAATAATATACTTCAATATTTGAGAAAACCTATCACCAAATCAACTTCATTATTCTATCTTCAATCCCTTAAAAATAAAAATGTTTAGTTTGACCATTAAGAATCATTAATCAGAGTGATTAACTATAAAAAATCATTTATAGGATGTTTTAATCTTGATACCATGTTTTAAATCTTTGAAAACGTAGGATTAACCTAGGTCATCCAGGATCTTCTTCTATTCAAATAATTTATTATGGTTCACAATGAAAATGTTGATTAACCCAAGAATATTCTTAGAGAGTGTAAACCGTAGAATTTATTATGGGTACATTCACCAATAACCATAACAATGGATGATATATACTTTATCAACTCCTTTTGGTGTTATTACTCATAGATTCATCTATGCGCAAACCACATTGACTTCTAGGATACAAACATGGATTTTTTCCTCTTAAAAACACACTCCTTTGTTTAAAAACCCAATGGATTGTCTCCTATTGATAGGATTATCCTATGGGTTTTGTACCATATAATGAATGAAAAAGTTACTCAAGAGGGGGTAAATTGAGTATTTAATATATTCTTTGAAAAAACAGACCACACTTATCGAAGTGAGCATGTCCAATTTTCATTGTTAATAATTTATTCAGTAGAAATGTAAAACATACATAAAAGAAATAAAACATAGAGGTTTATTGTGGTTTGGGGAATAGAAATTTCCTATTCCACTCCACTCACTCTTACATCACGTGCTTAGTGATTTTCACTAAATAACCCTTTTACCAAGATCTCCCAGCTGAGTACAAGAAGTTTTCACTAATACAAAGGTCCAAGAGAATTCAACTAGGATATCCCTTTACAATACCATCCCTCAGTCTTAACCAAAATCTAACTAAATTACAAACAAAATCGAAATGATATAGGGTTTGAAGATTTTTTGTCACACATAGTTGTAAGAAACAACTAACAGTAGATGAAGATTCATCCTAAGAAAAGATATTATTCAAGAATAGATTAGGATGATCTTCAGTTCAATACATGTGGAAAATAATATTAGCACATGACATATATTTTTTCAATATGTACAGATCTAGTTATTTCACAGTGACAACTTTATTTCATTCACTTCCACATTCTCTGATTGGACAAGCATGTGTCTTTACCTGTTGTTGTTGTTGTTGATTTTTTATTATATATGCCGATTGGAACGTAAGAAATTCTAACTATATTTGTAAAATGATCTATATGATGATCCAGATATGAAAAGATAAATTGAGTATTCATTCGCTCCTTCCAAAAATGGAATTGATTTTTCAACCACTATATCAGTGGTATTTCTCCCTCTTTGAAATTTTTTATTCATAGTCAGACAACAGCAGAATGGTCTTTCCTTAAATTGATAATATTAATTTGATATAATAAAATGGTATGAAATGGATTATCACAAGATTAGAAAGGAAAATCATGAAAATATATACTATCATATCATTTAAGGATATTTTATGATCATATCGTTCACCATCGAAAATATTTTTTGTAATATTAAACATTATATCTTCATAAGATAATCTGATTTTGATGCATTGTAAGATAATTTTATGGTGCAAGATAAAATGTTAATACTGTAAAAATCAACTTTTTTAAATTATTATGATAGTTAATATACTTCAATGGAATACAATTCTTTAATATTTACATTTTGACTATAACACTTTCTTTAGTGACATAGTCAAATGTCGTAAGATCAAATATAATATTACAATTTTTTATGAGAGACTAATGATGTTCCTTGAACTTCGTAAGATAATATTTTTTCATAAGATATATACTTGACCTTGAAAAATAATATGAGTACAATATAAAACAGTAAAAAAACATGTCATAATAAGATTATGGATTTTTTAAATCATAAAAACACATAAAGAAGAGATGTATTTGAAAGATAGGTTTTACAAAAAAATATCCCTCTTTGTTATGATTATAAAAACCCATATGATAGAAAAAATAATTTTGAAATAATTTTATAATACATGTGAAATTTTTTATTTTCCTTTTCCATATCCCCCATTTCCTGATTTTAAAAAGAAGTATATGAAGGAAAACATTTTCTATTCCACACAAAACATTAGTAAAAATAATAACTTTTGAGGAAAGAGTAGTTCATAATGAGTTATTAAAAAAGCCCTAAAAAATAAAGACTTTATATAAATAAAAATAATTAATCAATCAATAGTAATCATCGAAAAATATATTTTATAAAGTGTAGGGAGAAAAAAATTATCATAAACATTCTAATTAAAAGTGAGAGTTAACTGATGCAGCTAATTAAAACTGAGGTAAATGTTAGAAATTCCCTAAAAACATTGGCATGATTCAAATGTTTTATAAAGGCCTAGCCATTCAGAAATAAATATTAATGAGATTCTCGAGGAATGAGCATCAATTATCCAACTAGTAACAACTTTTCGGAGGAGGATTCTTGAACGAAATGTGTTAGTTATATGCCAATGATGATAATGGTAGAGGAGAATCAGCTGGGGTAGCAATAACATCTCCTAACTTCATTGAGGCTACACCAAAACATACATGATCTTCTCGAGAAACCCTAACTGGTGTTGATTGAATGTTATGGGAAACTATCTATTCTCTCACCATACCATGGTTTTTTGAATGTGTAAATAGTAGATTAAATAATGGTTTGGGGAAGAATGAACATTTATAAATGTCAAACCTTTGGTGTTCCATTGATTGATCCACTGAAGGATCAATTATTTCCTTTAGATGTTGAGAGGTATACTAATAACTATTAGAGATTTGGGGTCCAAGAATCCCTCTATGAAAAATCTGAAAGTGTGCGTCTACACAGGAATCAATTATTCTCACTAATTCATTCTTACAGTAGTCCAAGATGATCTTAAAACCCCTCTATAGTCTCTAGAATATGTTTATAAAAAAAATTGGTGGTTGCCTTTCTTTGAACAATAAGAGATTAGTTTCTTCAAAACTTCCACCTGATTATCTGATATTCCAAACACAGACATAATTTCCTTTTCCTTGGAGGGTTCAAATTTATCAAAAGATTATGAAAAATCATAAATTTCAACTTCATAATAATCTAAAAATCTTTTCTTGATATTGTTTATGACTACTTCATGAATTCCATCAATATTCTTCTCAATTTTAGAACAATTATTTGTAAAATACCCATATATCATTCCTATAAGAGAAACAAAAAATATGTTGTTCTTCAAATGAAAATATTACTTCTAAGAATTTTTAATTCTTTTACTAAGAAAGATCTTAACTCATGGGATTATTGAATAATGGTTCTGACAGCTTCATTCATTGAGACTGGGAGACTTTAAATTTCATCAACAATTGATTATAAAAAATATTGAAAAACATCATTTTTCACTGATTCACACCAAATTGAATCGATATATGAAGTGATAGAATCAATAGTTTTCAATTATTCCAAGATTCATGATTGAACATCTATACTATGTGTAAATCCAACAATTGGTCGATCTAAATATTTTTCAAAAATAGACTGTATCAACTATTTAATTTCTTGAACATCATGTTTAGTGGCCATTTGGTCACATATGGTTCTTTGTTGATGATGTACTTCATAAATATGAGCCTTTAGAAATTCAACATATGGGGAAAATTTCAAAAAGAATATTTCAGAACCTAGTACTTCTTTATTCTGAGAGGCTTGGGGATTAGGTGAATCCCTTTACGAATTAACTTTTGTACTATTTTCTTGTTTATTTTCAGCAATATTGGGTACAACGTCCTCATGGAGTAATTCTTTCAAGATTTAATTTTTAGATCTCTCTAGAGAAAATATTTATATTGAATGAGAGTGATATGGAACTAAAAGAGAATTAAAACATTTCCTTGAAGATATATTCTTGTCTTGAACAATATAGAACATTCATGTGATAACAGATGTTGTCCTATAATTTATTGTATGAACTGGTGGAGAGGAACAAACATGAATTGTTATTTCTTGATCAACAACTTGTGAACTTGAAGGAATACCAATTATATCTCTTTTTCTCAAACTGAGAGGTTATTATTATTCATAAAGGATTTTTCTAGTCTCAGACCATTGATATGGTCCTTCTACAACTATTGGAATCTAGTCCAAAATTGAACACCCCCCCCCATGACTCATATCAGGGTACATTTTAGACATCAAACTATAAGTAATCATCTTTTTCATGGAGAAATACCAATGCAAAATACTCTTCCCTAAAAAAATTTGGTTGAGAGTTGTTAAACCATTAAATTGAGTTTTATCATTATAATCCAAGGTGACTCTTGTATTTCCAATGATTGGTGTAATGATTTGTCCATAAGGATAAAATTTTAGGAACTTATATTCAATTTGACTTAAGTATCTCAAGATATATCATACTAGGTTAATAAGGTTTTCCAGAACAAATAGATAGATAAAAAATATTTTAAAAAATATTTTTTTTCAAACACACCATTGCATTGGGCGATGTCAGACTGAATGAAAATAACTAATATATTCCTTTCTAGTTCAGGGGTCTTTACGTTATTTCTCTCCACAACATCAGTTCGAAATAGAGAAATCGTGATTTCATTAGGGGTACCACCATATATGGAAGATAGAGTGGTGTAAAGAAATAGATATCCTTTATGAGGGACTTTCAACATTTCAACGAGATTGACTATAGATAGTGATATCTCTTTTTCATTGACTATTGAAGTGACCATGTCTTTATCATTATAAAAGATAAATTCCTAAAACTCATAAACCTTATGAGCCTCTTTATTGAAAACTATATGTATTCATGATGCATCAATGAGGTATTCCTAACCTTGATGATTTATAACCTTTTTAATATCATATCAGTTCTGTCTAACCACTTCAAATGGATTTCTCTACAACTCGGAACTTTTATTGATAACTTCTATCATTTCATCCTACTTGATGAACCACCATTAGATCCTTTTGTTTTCTCCCTTTGGAGAAGGTTTAGGGATGAAAGGTATAGAGGGTTAGGGTAGAAAGGGTTCCAGTGAAGAGAAGGAAGGGATCAAAGGTTCTGAGAGTCTTTTAATGCACAGATTTTATTCTCAATCCTTTTTTATGTTCATGATAAACATGGTGTCACGTAGTAATGTTAGAGTAATTATTACTAAACCGAGTTGATATAGCCTACATTATGTGACTATTACTCAAAACTATGGCATAAAGAGTCATTTTAATAAATTAAATAATGTTCATACTATAAGTAAAATATTACTTCATTAAATTAAACAAACCTATTTAAGATTTAATAAACTGAAACCTATTAGAAGATAAAGTTTTAATATTTGTATCTTCTAATTTGTGTCTATGAAAACAAATTGACTTGATATATCACCTTTTTTTCATGGTCACTTAATTAATTATGTCTCAAGTCAATGTGCTTATTTCTCGAATGGTTTTTCATATTTCTTATGATGTTGATAGAACTAGTGTTATCACATCAGATTGTAACATGATAAAAATTAATTTCATAATACATTAACGTGTGTTTCATGCTCAAAACCTACTCACAAAAACATCCAATATCAATATATTTAGCTCCAGTTATTTGTAATGCAACAGATTTTTTTTTACTTAACCAAGAAATGAGGGATTTTCCACAAAAATGATAGTTTCTTAAGGTTCTTTTCCAATCTAATCTACATCTATTAAATTCATCATCCAAGAATGAAATTAAATTAAATGCAACTGTTTTTAGAAAAATAACAGAAAGAATTGGGGTTCCTTTTAAATATCATAAAATTATTTTTACATAATATAAGTGAAACTACATTGGATTATATTTAAATATTACAAAATGAAATAATAAAAACATAATATATGGTCTACCTATAGTAAGTTATAAAAAACATTTGATTTAAGATATTTCTGAAATATTTTTGAGAAAATTGAAATCTTAGAAAATACGTTTTTCTCCCATTATAATAATTTCAAATTATTTATCAATATGTTTTGAAAAAAAATCATTGAAATAATTTTGATTAGTTGAACTAAAAATAATACTATATACATATATTTTTACTAGTAAAATATTAGAAAAAAATGTAATCTTATATAGACTATAATCTCTTATTTCTACTATAAACTTGTTTGATAGAAGAAATAAACTTAAAATTTTATACCACTACCTTAGATATTGTTTAATTCTTTATAGATATTTGGTAATATTAAAAATAGAATTTTGAAAATGAGGATCGTCACAGCTAGGAGGTTGTTCAATGTAAACTTCATCCATTAAAAACCCATTTATAAAAGTAGATTTTACATACATCTTATATAATTTAAAATTTATATAGGATGCATATTGTTGAAGAATTACAATGTCTTCTAATCTAGATAGAGGGGAAAATGTTTCATTATAATCTATTTTTTCTTTTTGATTATATCTTTTGGAAACCAGTCAGTATTTATTCTTAGTTATTACAATATGGTCATCTTGATTATTTATAAAAACCCATTTAGTTCCAATTGAATGATGGATCTAGGTAATTTCAACTAATTCCCATACTGTATTTCTTTTAAACTAATTTATTTTTACTTTAATTTCTAAAAAAAAAAACTTTCATCTAATAAGGATTCCTCTACAGATTTAGGTTTTAATTGGGAAATAAATGGAGAGAATTATACTATGTTTCCTATATTCCTTATAGTTATTACTCATTCATCTACATTTTCTAGGTAAGTTTCTAAACGGTGGTCTTCAAAGATTATTGGTGCTCTAGGAAACTCACATTCTTGTTCCCTAGTGTGTTCACATATTGGATTTCATTTAAAAAAATCTTATTCCAAATCACAATCCTTATTGTATAGAAAAAAAAATTTGTCCCATTTTTTATTGTATCATTCTATTCACCAATTTGAATCATTTTCTGACCAAAAGGATCACTTTCATCAAATTTCACAAGACTTGATTCTTCAAAAATCATTGACATTTTTTGAAAACTCTATAATATTAGAATTCTATATAGTAACCAAGGACAATACCTTCATCAATATTTGGATCTGACTTTCCAAGATTATACTTGGTGGTAAAGATATAAGACATGCATTTAAATACTTTGAAGTATCCTACCTTTGGTGTTCAACTATTCTACAACTGAAAGGGTGTTTTCTTTTAAATAGGCCTTATTAGTATTTTTATGATGATATAACATTCTATGATAACAACTTTATTTGAAAAATGTGTTGGCATGTTATATTACCATTACATATTCTAGGAAGTTTCTTACAAAATCTAATTTTTAATTTATACTACACTATTCTGTTTATGTGTCATGGGGGATGAGAATGCATGTTTAATTACATTCCTAAATCAATAATAATTAATTAATGATTCTCAAACTAACCTCCATGAACACTTCTCAAAAACATCATTTTGGCATCTTTTTTATTTTTCACAAGTTTAAAAAATTCAGTAAACACAGAACAAGTTTTACTTCTTATCCTTAAAATTTAAACCCATGTAAATATCGAAAAATCATCAAATAATAAATAAAAAAGACTTACCAGTGATTCTTGTGGTTATATTTGGTCCAAAAAAAACCATGTGGATAATTTCAAGAGTTTTATAAGTATAAATTTCTTTAATTGATATGAAATATTACTTATGTTGCTTACCCATCTCGCATGCATCACATAATTTATTTTTATTAAATCTAAAATAGTGAAATTCATAAATCAAATGATTTTAGATAATTTTATCATGGAATAAACTTTTTATTGTCCAATAATTCTAAACCAAATCCATGATTCATCAACTTCATCATTTAAAAATTTTACATTCTGTTTACACAATGAATTAAGATATAATTTGTAAACACTGTATGTTCTGGGTGCTTTATATTTGAGACATTTATCTTCAGAAACAAAGTAGACATTATTTGAAAAATCAAAAAAAAAACCATCATCACATAGTTGAAAAATACTTATCAAATTTTTCTTCAAGACTTCAACATAACGTACATTGTTGATAAGTATAGACTACAGATTTCGAGTTGATCTAATTCCAACTATTTTTCATTTTTCTTTATCTCAAAACGTGACATACCCTCCATCTAGTTTGGAAAATTAATGATAATTACAGTAGTTTCCACTCATAAGTCATTAGTATTCATTATCCATGAACCATTTTCCATTGTGTTTCATACAAAAAATTTCTTACAAGGAAAGATCAAACAATATAGTTCTTTAATAACCAAATAGATTTTTATTCAGATATGTTAGCTGTAAAATATTTAAGCATCTGGACATGTATTTATTTTCCATATAACATTGAAGATTTCTTTAAAATTATCATGAAAGAAAAAAATTCCAATTCCACATATTTGAGGATTTTTCAAATAAAAAATATTGGCCTAATGTTTTATTTCACCATAATTAAATAAAGTAATCATAATAATATATTTTTTTGAGGAAGGAACAAATGATTTCTTGTGATGTTTATAATTTTTTTTTTCTTTTCTTCCAATTCCAAATTTTTCTATTTTTAGATGATTTTGACCATGATTTTATTAAATAGTCCTCTCATTATTTAGAAACACTTACAACATCTTTTACATTTTGGAATTCTTGGTATAAGTTTTCAATTATTTATTCTTTTTCACCATTTAAAATAGATGGTTTTTCTATCCAATCTCTTAAATATAAATTCTAATTATTGATATTTTCTTATTCCCTAATTATTTTCTTATATGAATTATGAATATATTTCTTTTTATTCATCAAAAATTAATACTTACTTTCAAACATAGTGAAAAATTCATTTAGTTATTTTTATGGGCAATCATAATTATCTAAATTATTCTCAAAGGAGTAATAAGAATGCACCTCATATGATTATTCCATAAAGAATATTTATGACTATTGATTTGTAGCATCTTTTTCTACTTTTGATTATGTGCATCCTCTATAATCATCATAAGTACTCCATCTAGCCTTCATGGATTTCCTAAATTTATTAAATCCAACCTTCTTGAAATATTTATTTTATATATTCTCATCATGTTAGTTTTTAGACAGTTAGGCTTGATGTTTCTTACCTTTTACATTCATAGCATCTCAACTCTTTAAAGTTATCACCATACTTCATGTTCTTGTTGAAAGGTCGTCTAAATCCTGCCCTTTATTTATATAAATTTTTTAATTTAATAAAGATTTTATACGATCATAATTTAATTATTTATTTCTTGATAAGTCTTCTTCTTTGTATGCTTTAGAAATATGCTCAATTTTTCTATTTTTTTCATCTTTAGAAGTAAAGGATTTGAAGGTTGTATTTTTTTTTTTATTATTTTGTGATCCTCATTTGTAGTTTCCATCATAGATTAATACATAATTAGAGTTCCAATAATATCATTAATCTTGAAATCTTTTACCTCTTTATATTTTCTAATGATATGAGATATTCCACTCCACCTAGGTATTAATACTCTAAGGACATTTAATGGTCATTCATGCTTAGTAATAGGAATTTTTCACACCAAAGATATTCATTAAAGGTAATTATTTTCATATATTTTTATCCTATCTTATCCCTTACATCCCCCTAATCCCCCACAAAATTTGGTGGCTTTTAGACATGTTTTGAGGGGAGAAAGGAGGGTGTATGGTTTAGGTGCACAGTTCCAAACCGTGCACACAAATCATGCACCAATGTACAAGTCATTAAAAATGCCTTAAATGGTCTATTTTCCCTCCGGGTATTAATCCTAATTCATCCCTTCCTCCTCCTCTTCTAACCTAACAGCCATGTCATCCCCCAAAGATTCTCAAAACCTCTTTGGAACTCCATTTTAAAGGAGGATTTGTGTAGGAACCTCAATGAATCTCAAAAAAGTATCCCTCCTTAGTTCCTCCCATTTATATGAAGTTTCTTCTCTTTTATTTGAAGTTATAGAGGTCTAGAGGTTATGGTTTTGAACCAAGGGTTTAACCTTGGGGTTTCTTGGTCTATTCATGTTGTTTTAGGCTTGATCTAGGTCTCTCTTGGACCGCTGGTGGTGAGATTTTATTTTCGCACATAGATTCAATGGTTTCCATTAATTTTGTAGGTGATTATATTTTGAAAGAATTATTTGTGACCTAGATATAGTGTTAGTGATATTTTCATGTTTATAATATTTGACTATTGGTGTGAAATCTAGTTTTAGTGGTACTTATAAAAAAATGAAATTTTAAGTTCTAATTTTAGGTGAAATCGGGGGTTTTCATATATATTTTTTAATGTTCACTAAGGTATGCCCTATAATTATTTAGTTCATTTTATTGAACTATATTAGGGATTCAAATAATTTTTTCAATGTTCTCATCCTTTGGTTGTTGTTGTGAAATTGGTTTTGGGTAACATTTGTTAAGTAAATGATTTTTGAGTACCAATTTGGTCTTAAATTGGGTGTTTTACATGGCTATTCTATGTGATTCTTATTGGGGTCATTTAATAAATCATGTAATGGGTTTATAGAAATGTTTTTTGTGTTTAAAATTTTGTTTGGGAAAATATGAGTATGCACATGGTGTTCAAAGATGAGTTTTAAAGGTATTTTTGTGTGCAAAGCATTGTTAGTTTTTGTGAAGTTGTTTTGTTAAAAAAAAATTGGTTTGTAATTTGAGTGGAATAAATTATGATAAGATACTATATTTTTGTATATGACCAGTAGGGATGTTTTTATCTGTATGGGGATTTTTTTTTCTTGCTGAAATGTTTTGAACACAAAGGGGGATGTCTGGGTACCTAGGTGGGCAGATTTGTACTAGTATGGCTAGTGAACTGCATGGGTTTTGTCCCTATTTCACATAGAATTTGGATAACTAAAACTCTAAATACACTATATGGATTGTGATTGGGGGCCAATAGGTTATGGATATGTTCCCTACTAGTTGATCTTTCACAAGAATGGATTTTTCTATTGTTACTTTACTCCAAGGTACGAGGTATATAGGGCCCAAGACAATCTAGTTCCAAGGGGTGTTCTAGGTTTTGTTTTTCGCTGGATTTGTGTTATTTAACCTTGTATTAGGGTGTGTATGGAATTATATTATAGTAGATAACATTAATATTTAAATGTGTTAACATTATGAATGTTTTAGCTTTAAAACTGTTTTCAATTGAAAGTTGCTTTTCTTTGAATCTGTAAACGCTTTTCTTTGCATATTCAAACTGCTTCCTTTTTCACCTTGTATTTCATGAACATTGGAATAATTAGGTGGTATCCAATTGGGATTGGTCTAAAACCTTACTTACACCCCTTGGTTTTATATAAACTTGGTTATGATTGACTTAGATAAAGGTAAAGCCTCAGGTGAAGGTGGTTTGGGTTGTTAGACCACTCCTGCGGTGTGGTGTTTTGGAGATGGGTCAGGGGTGACAAACCCCTTATCATGTGGAGTTTTTGTGGATGTCATTATACTATAGTTATTTGTATTTGGACCACTAGTACTATATTTAAATCCATGTATTCAGATATGGTTTTTTTAAGACTTGTTTGACATTAAAAGTTTCTGATTCTTTTTTATTTATTATTTTTAATGTTTAATTATTTAATACTTGGGTAAATCATTCCCAAACCTAATTTATTGATACCCAGGAACATGTGATAGCCCATGGGGATAGGTAAATACCTTTGGGCCTTGTCATGTTCTGGATTTTGTGCTGGTATTTGTGATGACCAGATTCGGTTCGTGACAAAATGGTATCAGAGGAGGCTAATGTTTTTGGACTATATTACTATTTTGAGATGAGACGAGTTAGACAAGAGAAAGGATTTTTAGGGATCAGGGTTTTGGTCATGAGTAGGGTGCCTGGCCCACACCTCTCATGGATAATGTTGAGTAACCAAGGGATGTTGAAATTTCCAATTGACTTCACTTCCAGGTGAGATGTGTGGGCTACAGACCACACGTGCACATCAGACGGGGTGAAGTAATTGTTTATTTTCTTGATATAATGTGTGTAGATTATTTATATTTGATTTATTTGATTTAAATTTTCATAATTGTTGTATTGAAAATTTTTTTTGTGACTTTTTCATTTGGTAGAAACATGCCTCCCCAGAAAGCTCCCATGCACCCACTGGAGGGAGCTGGAGAGAGTTCTCCCATACCAATTGATCAGAGGATTTTCGAGGTTGTGGTTCTAGATGCCAATGCTCTAGGATAGAGACCATCTCTTTTTCTTGCTCCTATTAGAGAGTATGATACTAGTAATAGAAAGGAAAAGGCCCAGAAGTTTCTGAAAAATAAGCCTCCCACCTTTTGAGGCAGCATTGAACACCAGGAAGCAGGGGAATGGAACGAGAAGTTCATGCACATGTTCGAGTTCCTAGATACACTCTGGGAGAATAAGGTGAATTGGGCCTCCTTTTTTTGAGGGTCCCAACTGCAGTTGGTGGGAATCAGTTATTCAGACAGGGAATAATGAGCATATATGCTAGATATATTTCAAGGTTGTCTTTAATGAGTAATAATTCCTCGAGGACATGGCATATGCCATGTCCCGAGAGTCATTGGATCTTGTTCAAGGGAATATTTCTATCATAGAGTATGCTAACCGTTTTTCTGAGTTGGTTCGGTATGACCCTTAAATAATCTCCATTGAGTAAGAAAAGTCCTAGAGGTTTGATAAAGTCTTGCAACAAGAGATATACTCACATGTGTTCTTATTCAAGGTAAGAACCTATGCTATGGTGGTTTATCGGGTGTGCCTGGTGTAGATTAACTGTAAATGCAGGGATTATTTCTCTGGGTCAGTATCAGTTGTGGGAATTGGAAGCCATTAAGAAAAGAAAAATAAGTGGGAGGAATATGTAAAAAGGATGTGGTAGTTTAGGCCACTCTTCCAGAAAGTTTCCATCTACGACTTCTGATGCGAGATCGGTCATGTGCCACCAGTGTGTAAAGCTCGGGCACATTTGACCAGCATGACCACTTCCTTAAAATCCTTATTACCAATGTGGAGGCATGGTCCATTTACATTTCTTATGTAGGGTGGCACATCCACTTCCGAGTGGGGCATGGTTAGTGGCTCTGAGAGGAGTGCTAGCATAGTTTGAGCCATCGAGGACTGGGGGATCTCAATTTTGGGGTCGTGGTGGAATGTATGGGTCATCTTATAGGTATATCTAGTTCAAGTAATATCCATATACTAGAGGCTATCCCCAAGAAGACACTAGACATCTCCATGTGGTGGATCAGGCACTAACAGGATCAGATGCAGGACAATCAACTATTCGAGGTACCGTTTTGATCGCATCTTCTATAGCTGCTGCTATTTTTGATACTGGTGCATCAATTTCATTCATTTATTCCCATTTTGTAGACATTCTTAATTTACCAACCGATTGGTTATCTTTTGTGATGGAGAGAGTGATGTCGTTGAAAACAAAAGAAGAAGCATGGTCTCAGGTTCCCCTTATGTGTGATTTCTGTGTCCGGGGTTGATATGGAGTGGGACCTCTTGGTCTTAGATACAGAACTATTTGACATAATACTTGGCATGGATTGGATATTAAACTTCCAGTCATACATTTATTTCTACATGCGGTGAGTGATTTTCACCGCACCTGATGGGAGTCATAGAGTTTTTTGGTGAGAATGGGATACTCAGTCGGATCGCACAGGACCTCCACTCCTAGAGTTGGGAAGTCCTGTCAATCCGTTATCATCGCTCACACTAGATGATGATGGTCTTTCCCCTGAAGGTGAACTACTTCATGTAGTGAATTAATTTCTGACAATATTCTCATATGATTTTTCAGGTTTTCCCCCAGAGCAGGATGTGGATTTTTCAATTGATCTGGCACCGGGAACACAACTGATATCTATTCCCTCATTTCATATGGCCCCCAAAAAGTTGTGGGAATTAAAGACATATATGGAAAACATAAAATCTAAAGGATTCATTCGCTCGATCATCTCTTCATGGGTTGCTCCTATGTTGTTATAGAAAAGGGATGATAGATCTCTCCAGGTGTGCATTGACTACTGGAAGGTGAATAAAGTAAAAAATAGGAACAAATACCAATTTTCAAGAATAGATTATTTCTACAATTAGTTGAAGGGGGGAAATTTGTTCTAAAAAATAGACTTTCATTTAGGATACCATCAACTCAGGGTGAGAGAGTCAGATATCTTGAAGACAACATTTTGAAGAAGGTACGACTACTTTGAGTATTTCATCATGCCATTCGAATTGACCGATGATCCAGTTGTTTTTATGGCACTCTTGAATACGGTTTTCCATTTGTATCTCGATTGCATCGGGGTGGTGTTTGGGGATGACATTATAGTATACTCTAGCTCTGAGGAAGAACATGAGAAACACTTTAGGGTCATCTTGGGAACATTGTAGGATCACTGTCTCTATGAAAATTTGTCAAAGTGCACTTTCTGGATTAGGGATGTGAAATTTCAAGGGCATGTGATCTTTGAGAGGGGGGTTTTAGTGGACCTCGAGAAGATCGGTGTAGTAATGTCCTGGGAGAAACTAAAGAATGTGTTTGAGATCAAGAGTTTCCTTTTCCTGGCTGGTTATTATAAGTAGTTTGTTCAGGATTTATCTTGACTTTCTTCACCGATGACTGCACTCACCCAGAAAAGTGGTGAAGTTTTTATGGGGCCCAGACTGTTAGGCATCAATCTAGAAATAGAATGTAAGGTTGAATTCCACCCCCGTTATGATTTTTCAAGAGGCTGGGAAGGGGTATGTGGTCTATTGTGATGCTTTAGGTATGTGTCTTGGGTGTGTGCTTATACAGGATGATCACATGGTGGCGTATGGCTCTCTCCAACTCCGACCACATGAAAAGAACTACTTGAACCATGACTTGGAGTTGGTAGTAGTGTTTCATGATTTTTAGACTTGGTGTCACTATCTCGTTGGTGAGAATTCTCTAGTCTACTCTGATCACAAAAGATTATCCTATATCTTCTCACAAAAGGACCTCAAATTGTGGCAGTGTCCTTGGATCAAGTACTTACAGGGGTTCGAATTTGACATTGTTTATACCCTAGGTAACGTTAATGTGGTGGAACATTCTTTGAAAATAAGAGTTCCAGTGCAGTCATTGAGGATGTATAGTGATGAGTGGGCTTTATTGGGACTCTTTTCTCAAATGCATGTGTAGACTGGGGAGGATAGTGGAGGTGCGTTCTTGGAGAGCGTCTAGTTGACTCATTCATTGTTGGAGTTGATTTAGTGGGAACAGCCTAGTGATGAGATTTTTCAGTACTCTAGGTAGTTTCTCCTTGGTGGGGATATGTCCTCTGATTGATCATCATGTCCTAAGGGCATCATGTGCTTCAAGGGGTGCTCTGTAGTGTCATCAGCTCTGTGGAAGGTGGTGATGAAGGATAGCCACCAGTCTTAGTGGGTTGTCCATCCGCGTGCAACCAAGATGTATTAAGATGTCTGTCGACATTTCTGGTTGCCAGGTATGCAATAGGACATAGCGGACTTTGTTTCGAGATGCTACACATGCCAGTAGGTGAAAGAAGATCAATAGAGGCCCTCCAGTTTTCTCCATCCATTACCCATTCCTACTTGGAAGTGGGATGAGGTCTCCATGGACTTCATTGTTAGCTTGCCTCTTACACCTCAAGGTAAGAATGACATTTGGATGGTGATTGATCATCTGACCAAATCATCCCACTTCATTCTGATCAATGATATATCTAAAGTGTATGAGTTGGTCCATTTGTATCTTCAGGAGGTGGTGAGACTCTATGGTGTGTCATTGGTAGTTGTCTCAGATAGAGACCCCTGCTTCACTTCTCGATTTTGGGATGGCCTTCATAAGCCCTTAGGGTCACAGATTATGATGAGCATGACATACCATCCTCAGGCGTATGGTTAGACAGAGCAGGAAAATAAGATTTTGGAGCACAAGCTCCATGCATGTGTTTTTGACTTTAGAGGTTCCTAGGATAGCCATTTGGTATTTGTTGAGTTTTCTTATAATTACAGTTATCATTACTCGATTATAATGGCCTATTTTGAGGTGCTCTATGGTTGGCAATGTCGGTCCCCCCAATGTTGCGATGAGGTAGGTGAGACATCACTATTGGGGTCAAGCCTTGTGTAGGAGACTTCTGAGAATGCCATATTGATCAAACCATTCTTATTAACATCTCAAAGTCGTCCTAAATCATATGCTAACTGGTGGCAATGAGACATAGAGTTTTCTATGGGTGACAGGGTATTCTTGAATGTGGCCCCTCATTTTGGCCATCGTCGATTATAAAAGAAATGGATGTTGACACCATGATATGTCAGACCTTTTCAGATCACCGAGCGCATTAGAAAGGTGGAATATAGGTTGGTTTTACCTTCTCAGTTTACATCCATCCATGATTTATTCCACATCTCCCATTTTAAGATATACAAACCGGATTTTTCCCATGTGCTGAGTTGGGAAGAACTAGAGATAGAGCCTGACTGGTCTGTTGTTGGGCGGCCGCTAAAAATAGTGGACTCCAAAGAGATGGTTCTTTGAGGGAATTGCATTCTGTTGGTCCGTGTTCATTGGAATCATTTTAGTGATACACATGAGACCTTGGAGTAGAGGTCACAGGTCAGGGAAGAGTACCTATTATTTTCTTCCGATCAAGCCTCTAGTGCACTTTCCAGGATGTAATGTTTTCATGGTGGGGAGAATTATCATACCCAAGATCTTCATTAGAGTACTTTTTTCTTATATTTTTATCCTAACATCCCCACTATTTCCCCCCTATGAACCCACAAAATTTGCTGGCTTTTGGAAATGTTTTTAGGGGTGAAATTACGGCGCACGGTTCCAAACCACGTACAAAAATCATGCACCAGTGTCCAAGTCATTAAAAATGTTTTAAATGACTTATTTTCCTTTAAAGGATTTATCCTAATTCAGATTTTCCTCCTCCTCTTAAAACCTAACAACCACGAAATCCCCCAAAGCCTCTCAATACCTCTTTGGAACTCCATTTTGAAGGAGGAATTGGTGGAGAAATGTTAAATAATCTCAAGTGTCTCTCCTTCTTAGTCCCCCACTTCCATGAAGTTTCATCTCTTTTATTTGAAGTTCCAAATGACTAGAGGTTAGGGTTTCTAATCAAGGGTATAACCATGGGTTTTCTAGGTTGATTCTTCTGGTTTTTGGCCTGATCTAGGTCTCTCTTGGTGTGGCAGTGGTGTGATTTTATTTTCGCACAATGATTCAAAGGTTTCCATTAATTTGGTAGGTGATTCCATTTTTAATGCTATATTTGTTACATAGATACTGTGTTTGTGATATTTTCATGTTTATTACATTTTAGTATTGTTGTGAAAGCTGGTTTTAGCGGTAATTATAATGAAAAAAAATTCTAAGTGCCAATTTAAGGTGAAATTGGCGGTTTTCAATTAAATCTTTTACTAGATCATTAAGGAATTCCCTAAAATTATTTAGATGGTTTTATTGAACTATATTAGAGATTAAAATAATTTTTTAAATGTTCTTATCCTTTGTGTGTTGATGAGAAGTTGGTTTTGGGTGACTTCTATTATGTTCATGATTTTTGAGTACCAATTTGGTGTTAAATTGGGTGTTTTACATGGCTATTCTATGTGATGCTTGTTGGGGTTATTTTATAACTCATGTAATGGGTTTATAGAAATTTTTGGGGGGTGTTTCACATTCTTTTTGGAAAATATGTGTATGCACATGGTTTTCAAGGAGGTGTTTTAACGTGATTTTTGTGTGCAAAGCATTGTTAGTTTTTGTGAAGCTGTTTTGTTAAAAATAAGAAAAAAATCGTTGTGTGATTTGAGTGGAATAAAGTGGGAGAAGCTGTTTTATTATTTGTATATGACCCATAGGGGTGTTTTTATATGTAAGGGGATGTGTGTTTCTTACTAAAATAGTTTGATCACAAATGGGGAAGCCTGGGCACCTAGGTGGGTGGATTTGTACTAGTACGACTAGTAAACCGGAAGGGTTTTGTCCCTGTTTCACAGAGAATATTGTTAAAAACAAATCTAACTAAACTAAATGGATGATTATTGGGGAATAAAAGGTTATGGGTATGTTCCCTACTAGTGGCTCATGCATGAGAATAGATTTTTCTATGTTTACTTTTCACCGAGGTACGAGGTACACAGGGCCCGAGAGAATCTAGTGCCTAGGGGTGTTCCCTGTTTTGTTTCTCATTGGATTTGGGGTATTTACCCATGTATTAGGGTCCTTTTGGAATTATATTACTATATCTAAAATTACTACTTAAATTTTTTAACATTCTAAAAGTTTTAGCTTGAAAACTGTTTTCAATAGAAAGTTGCATTTCTTGGAATTTGACACCGCTTTTCTTTACATATAAAAACGGATTTATTTTTCACCTTGTACTGCATGAATATTGGAATAATTTGGTGGTATTATATTGGGATTAGGATCAAACTCTACATAAACCCCTTGGGTTTAAGAAAACATTGTTATGGTTTACTCAGGTAAAGGGAAATTTTCAGGTGAAGGCAGTTCAGGTTGTTAGACCCCTCCTATGGTGCGGTGTTGTAGAGAATGCTCGAGGGTGAAAACCCACTTGTCGTATGGAGTATCTGTGGATGTTTTGATGATATATTTATTTTATATTGGACCAATTTTAATTTATCTAAATCCATTTATTCAGATACGGTGTTTTTAAGACTTGTTTGGCATGAAAAATTTCAGATTCTTATTATTGATTGTTTTTTAGTATTTTATGCTTTCATACTCCGGTAAATCATTCCCAAACATAATTTATTGATACCTGGGAACTTATGCCTTCCCATGGTGATGTTTGATTCCCTTCGGGCCTTTTCATGGGATGGATTTGGTGTCGGTATTAGTGGCGACCATATCTGGTTTGTTATAGCATTCCTTGAGAGGAAATATTTTTCATTATCTCAATGAGTCTTCCATTTAGTTGAGTAATACATTATTCTTTAGATACTTTTCAAAGTGTCGAACATAATATTTCATGTATCATATATGTGATCTTTCAAATTTTAATTATATTCATATGCTATTGCAGTAGTTTTCTATATTTTATATACTATATGACATTGAGAGACTATGTTTAACTCATCTGGTCTTCACCTGTTAAAGATAGAATTCATTGATTTGGAATTTAGACCATATTTTTTTTATTCTGTAGAATCCTAGGTTTCAGGTTCAGTCTTATAAATTTCATAGGGTTTGACTGCTTTGATATATACATTCATATAAAGATTCATTTGATAAATGACCATGGGTGCTTTCTAGCAACCATATTTTTCGCCAATGATGTACTGAGCTCTAACTATTGACATACCTTCTTGTTTATTATCCATAAAATTAATTTAATGATAGATATTTGGACTTAAACCTTTGATATATATGAACATTAGAGTTATTTTATATAATACCGATTCTTATACTAGATAATTAATGACTAAATAACTCAAGAGATAGTGAATTGAGTTCTTAAAACCTCCATAGAAAAATATAACACCCTATTTGAAGTATGAATGTCCAATTTTCACTCTTGAGATTTTATGTGGTAGAGATGTATAACATGTAGAAATGAAATTGATCACAGAGTTTTATACTAGTTCGGGAGACAAAAATCCCCTAGTACACTCCACAAACACTTTACTCTAAAATCATGGTGATTTTCTCTAAACAAACTTTTTACTTGGGGCTCCCATCTCAATATAAGATGGTATAAAATAATAAAAAGGTCCAAGATATTTCAACCAGTTTATCCCTTTACAAGAAATATCCTTGCTCTTAACCATTAATATACATAAAGTGAAAACAAAATAGAAAAGATACATGGTCGAATGGTTGTTTGCAGTACATAGTTGTAAGAAACAACTGATAGTAGATGAAGATTCATCATGAGAAAAGATAAGTTTGAACCATATATCAAGATGATATTCAGTGAATCTAATGATATAGAGAAAGTTAGAACTTGAAATATAAATGTTCAATATGTACAAATATTGGTGTTTTATAGTGGAAATATTATTTCATTCACTTCCACATTCTCTAATTCAACAAGAATGTGTCTTTATCTATTATGGCAGACTATTCCTCATATGTGCTAATTTGAACATGAGCATTGATAATTATAATTATTTAATGATATATAGAGGGATCCTGATATGATAGGCTAAATAGAGTATTCATCTGATCCTTCCAAAAATGGAATTGCCTCTACGGCTGCAATTTTAGAGGTACTTCTCGCTCTCCGAAATTTCCTATTCATAGTAAAACATGAGCAGACCAATATTTACATAAATTGATAATATTATTTTAATGTAATAAAAAGTTATGGAATTAATTATCATGAGATTATCATGAATAATCATGAAAATATTTAATATCAAAACATTGAAATATATCCACTGATTATTTTGTGCATTGTCATATATATATTTTAAAGATAAACCAATCTATCTTCTAAAGATAATCTGATTTGGAAATATCATAAGATAATTTTCTAGTGTAAGATTAAATGTTATTGATATAGAATTAACCTATATTAAACTTCTTATATTTAACATACTTAAAAAGAATACAATTCTTCTATATTCTCATTTCTAACGACAAGTATTCCTTGAGTGACTTAGTCAATGACTGTATGATAAAATCTTACATTACCATTTATGTTCCTAAGAAACTAATGATGTTCCTTGAACTTTTTAAGATAATATTCTTGTGTAAGATAAATACTTGAGCTAAAAACATAATAATAATGCAATATTAAACACATAACAAACTCGTTGGAATAATAGTAGGGATTTTGTGAATCATCAGAACACATAATTCGGGGATGTATTTGAATGATACATTTAAAAAAAATCTTTCATGCTAAATTTTTCTCATCATAGATTATAAATGTAAATATACCTTTCTTTGATACCAACTATAGTGACCCATACTTTTCAATGATATTTTTTATATCTTATTTTATGAATATTTAATAAATAACAATATGATTGACACAATAATTTTGTACATTTAGTGTCTATGGAAACATGGATACATAAAACAAATTCTCATATTAGATTTATAACATCTCCAACTAAGTTACCCAATATTGGAACCCTTATTGGACATATCATACTTAAAAACATCCATCAAAACTAGGGGACAAGAATATAATAACAGGTGAGACCAGATGCTCATTAAGG
Source organism: Viscum album (assembly GCA_963277665.1). Lineage (NCBI taxonomy): Eukaryota > Viridiplantae > Streptophyta > Magnoliopsida > Santalales > Viscaceae > Viscum > Viscum album. The sequence continues at coordinate 1,086,808,999 of OY728130.1, read as the reverse complement.
GTAAACAAGGAATATATCAATGATCATATGAGAATAACATGAGAATATGGAGATTAAAACATGAAAATAACATTTAAAACCCTATTAAACATATAATTTATTATAATATTGATTCATGTCATCAATCTAGATAGTTTATATCACAATAATCATAATGGGGTAAAATAATTTTAGTCATTATAGAATAACATTGAATTAATAAATATGTTTTTGGTATACACATAAGTATAGAAACACATTTCCATGTTCAATGATATTTTTCAATACTATCATAATGTATTAATTTAACTCCTAATTCAATTGTATCCTTAGTTAATGTTTACTCCTATGACTATCATGGTGTACAAAGTCACTTACTAAACTATATTCACTCTCAATTATAGTCCTTATTATCTCTTGAGGTATCTATTATTGTCCTTGTTATCTCTTAAGGTATACCATGAGGTATTCATATTTACCTAATGAGTTGGAGGGTTATAAAATTATGTGCTCACCTACCACATATTGTAAATCATACATATGTGTAACTAGATATCATAAAACAATCACCAAAGCATAACCCCTGGGAATGAAATAGGTTTCATAAACATTTCATCACAACTTTATTAAACCATTGGAAAAAAAAGTTTCATATCATCATCCTTAAATAATTATTATCATGAGCCATCCAAAGAATGAAATTAGATGGTATAATTGGATCATATCCCCATTAAACCATAAGTAAAACCATAGGGTGTTATTTTAGATAAATAATGACATTAAAATATCACTTGATCATATTTTTGAAAATACCCTTTTCCCCTTAAAATAAGTTATTTAAAATCTAAAAATTTACCAAATATTAAAGAAAAAGTTTATTTTAAAACAAACCACAAAACATAATAATGAATCATCAAATCATTGAGAAGTCATGATGGAGGGAAATTATGTTTGTTATGGGTATGTTAAAATAATGTTTCATTTAATATTTTCTTTAAAAATTAAAAATTACCCCATTCAAAAAAATGAAAAGACGATTCATTGTAGACTATTTTTTAAAATCAATAATGGTTAAATATGTGTTTAAAAATTCATAGGTGAATATTAAAAACATTCATGAAATCATTTTAATAAAACGTGTTTATGGAGAAAGTATTTTTGACTGAAGAGTGAAATAAAAAAAGATTTTCTTAAAAATAATATTTTAGTAACATGATTATAAAAGGAAATGAAAATTAAATGAAAATATAAAATATATAGAAATAATTAAAGGATAATAATATTTATTTTTTTTATTGAGAGGTATTCCATAAAATTAATTTATTTGAAACATAATCATAAAAAATCTTGATAAATAATGAGATTGTAACATATATCCCATACCTCAAGTTCAAATTTAATAAAAAGTGATTTTGAAATACATTATAATGAAATTAATTTTATTGTAATTATATAAAATATTCATGATATATTTATAATATATCATATGATTAAATTATAATATTTCGACACCCATTTATAAATAATTCCTTATTACATTCATTATTTATGAGTGTTAACTATTTCATTTTTCATTACAATTTTAGTTCAGTAATTATAGTTATTGTACTTTGATCATTACTCTATAATATAATGAATGTTATTCATGATTTAAATATCATATATAATAATTAGATTTATATTTATAGTCATCCATAAAAAGGTAGAGATAGAAACTTGATTAACACTGTTCATAGAGGCGGTAAGTCGCCCATACACATGAATGTTGTTTTCACTTTTCAACAAATGGAATAAATGAATTGTAAATAATAATCCACATTTAAAAAATTATTATTATATAATATATATCATATATATTTATTAAATATATTCTAATTACTATCTGTTTAATGTTGGAAAGAAAAATGAATCATGTTGCTTCTTGGATGTGGTTGTACACACATATGCATGATTGACGCTATGATTTTCCATTGGATGGGAAGATAAGAAGGAATATGTTATATAATAATATCAAAAAAATAATTATTTCATAAATATAATATATAAAATTTGAAATTTATATAATATCCATCCATGAAAGATGGTGATGTAAACTGAATTGTATTGCTACATGTAGGAGGTAGTCCACTCAAACACATGAGTGATTCATTCACTTCTAAAATAATGAAAATAAGACTTAATAATGGTAGTTCCTTATACAATAAAACATTTCATTATATTGAGGATATTGAAGTGATTATCTTATGATAAATACCACATATTATGAGGAGGTAAAAGAGGAAGTAATTTAATAGAGTACATCTTATATGATTACTCTTATTTAGTAGGCTTCCAATAGATAAATTATTAAGGATACATAGTGTCATGAACCCCTCCATATAAGGGTACCCCTCCTAGGATGAAAATGAGGGAAGATAGATAAGGACCCTATGGTCTTCCCCCAGTAGGCCCCAAGTTCGTGAATAAAACCAATGGTATCAAAATATCACAAATTAGAGGCATTATACTATATAAAAATGGGATCCATAGATTGAAAGGGTCAATAAAAAATTGAAAATTGAAAATAAAAATGAAACAAAAAAATCCCACAATATAAGTAAAAAATAGAACAGATATAGATAAATGTTTCTAATTTAATTCTAAAAAGAAAATACAATCTTGTAATACAATAACAACCCAACAGTCTGAGTTATTAATGTCCAACACAGTCTATCTAGTCCTCTTGAAAACATAAAAAGCCCTTTTATATACATTGGATGAGAATATATGTATATTAATTAGGGATATCAAAGTCTCTCATGCTTAGGTGAAATAAGTATATTAATACACTAGTTAGAAGACTGTAAAACAGAAAACACCTATGCATGTCAGCTAACCATTCCAACCTCACCATGGCTCACTCACCAAATCAATTATCCAATATAATAAAAATCAAGAATAAAACTAAGGTTCATCACTACCTAATTCCCATTAATATACCACTCTCACACACCAAAATTGAATGTATTTTTCTCTCATAAAATTCATATATACCAAATCTCTTCCACATAACATCAAATCCTTCCCGAATAGGAATGGGACATCACACCGTAGCTGTTCACATAAACAGGGAAGTATGGTGACATAAACATGATGTAAACCAACCATTTTCTCTCCTCCTACCATGTGTGAACCCATTATAATTCATCTCATCACATATCTTCTCAACCCACCTCATCTTAAGAAACATGGTCCATTACATAAAATCACATGTTTATGGTGATCTTTGGACCTATGTAAATTATATACAATTCATGTCAATGTCACCTAGAAGAGAGAGCGGGAAAGAAAAAGTAGACAACATTCTATCCCCATCACTGAAATGTTGGGACCCCCCAAATATATGGATGTAGGAATATCATCCTTGATGAGGGTGGGATTCATATATAAAATCTTAAGGAAAAAAGTTATATATATATACACACATAATCCTAAACTATGGGCTCATAACAAAGGTACCAACAAACTCACATCATCAGAACCCAATCTCATAACATTATCACTTTCAAAGCCAATACAAAATGCACAACCCAACAAAATAATCCACAAAACGCATTTAACATTTCATATTATTTATCAAATGAATCCATTTTCCAAATTTCACATTACCAACTAATTCCATTATCCACCTCGTTCACTTCATAATTTTGTCTGTTATCTCAGATTTACCATCAACCCCATTCATGAACACGTACGATTTTTAATTTATTCATTTTCCATTAAACCCATTACATTCCAATTCATCATTAACCAATTAATTCCAATACAAGTCAAGAAATTACTAAAAAAACACCCCACAAACAAAAAAAACATCATGTTGTCCCCATGCCTACTAGCCTACACTACAACTATTATATACACAACCACTGCCTCCTTAACATAACCACATAACAACCATATCCTATCTCATCATCCACAAAACTATAATACAAATTATAAACACCCAACACAACTAATACATAACCATAACAACTACACATCACCTCCCCATGTCATGGACACACCACAACACATCAGAATAACTTATCCCAATAGTTGATAAAAAAATATTTAGCAAAGGGGACTTTCATTTATTCAACTTATTTATAGAGGGGAATTATCACACAACCATGAATCCCCCAAAAAAATTAGTTCATTAACTAGATATAATATTTTATCCAATTACATTTAGAATGATGTCAATAATAAAACCAAAAAAAGGTTCTACAATACATATCAAATCAAGAGAAAAAAGTCTCACGACAACTATGATTTTTAGTAGGGTGTCAAGCCACAATATTCATAATGTCTAATAATATAAAATGTTGAAAATTCATGTGAATCATTACCCTTACCATTCAATTCAATTAAACAAATTCATTATCTTGAATTAATCCAACATATATTATCTCCCAAAATAAAAAAAAAATAAACCCTTCTTGTTTTGACACGCAAGATGAGAAATGAAGGAACACTACCTCAAATAGAGATTTCTAATCTTCTACAGAATGTTGCAAAAATTGTAAGGATTCCACTAAGAACCATAGTGATGGACGAATATTAGATCAAATTAAAACATAGATACACATCAACTGCTTCCCAAAAAATAATCAAAAGGAAAGGTTCCTTTTGATAGAAACCTCTCTTAGATATAAAACAATGTGAGAAATGAGGGGGGGTATAGAAAATGAAAAATCACCAAAATCACCTTAGATCAATCCTCCAAGGCATGTGTTGAAATATATTTTTCTGGGGATGAAAGGGAACCTTGGGATTCACTCAGGTCACCCATGAAATGGGAGGAAGGATGGAATAAGTGACTAGGTTCATGGGGTTTTGGGAACTTGTAGCCATCTTGAAAAACAAAACACCCCAACATATCCAAGATGAATATGCTGCAGAAATGATAGAAATGGGGAGGAACATGAATTATCACTCCAAAATACATCGTAACTTTGATTATCAATGTCCACTAAGATTCTATGCATATAACCATGTAGAAGATCCTATAAAATGTGGGGGAGACCATGGTGAAACCCAGACTACTACACCTTAGACCCACAAAAATCAGGAAGGGATATGCCACAAGCATTAATCAAACATCATAATTACCCACAAAATGAAAAACCACTAAAACCTCACCCATAGAATTCATTCTGAAACCAAAAAAGCTTACATTGTAGCCATTTTTTATGAGAATTGCCTCTATGAAACACCCAAAATCCAAACCACAACCATGATGAATTTGGAAGTGAAATATAAAATCTTATTTTAGGATCTGTACACTGCATCCATCATATCCCTAACATAACCACTAACACTATCATGAAGCCCCATGATATACGCCATAGTCTACTCCTCATTAACCATATCCCATCCTATTACCCTACAAACTTCTTGATATCTCCTCCATACACCTCAACCCATAGATTATCACATAGTAACAGACCAAAAGATCTGGGATCTTACATCACATACCCCTACAACTATTTTTCCCTTGAGAATCAAAACCAAACCCTAAAAGAAAATGGAAAAGTATCCCAAAAAAACCATCTTATGAGACACCTCTTTAGGATATCATTACAATTGAAACAACACAACAAAACCAAATGTACTAATCTCATCCAATAAAATTCACCAAACATCCCACATGACCATACAAACACAGCACTTTATCATTCTACCTACTAAGAATAATACCACAATATTATACCATCTACAAGAAACCACCATTTTTCACATAACCAACAACACCACCATCTATTCATTATAAGGCCCAATCCAACGATCTCCGCTAACATAACACAATAAGGACTAAAGACAACAAATACATGAATTCCATGTCCTATGTAATGTTGTTATCCACTTTTGGTGGAAATGACTCACCCATGTGGTTTCAATCATTCCAAACTATAGTGTTTCATGATTAGGATTCAGGACTACATTTCATCATAATTTTGAAGAATTAAAACTCACATCACATCATCATGGAAAAAACACATATCCTGAACCAAAAAGATTTCAAAAATTACATATTCAAGAAAATCAAAATAAGGGAATATAAGAAAATATAAAAATAACTCATGGTATTAGGAAAAAATATGTGTATCATTATTCCAAATACTCTATTCTAAGACACCATTATACCAAAGAATAAAAACCAATAAAATATTTCATCCACAGAGAAAACCTTCTCTTGGTGATCATGAATCTCCACTAGCCACTCCATGAATGTCAAATCATCCTTGATATCCTACCCTCCCCACTAAATTATATGGGGGTAATAATGAATATACCAATGGAATTGGGATAGGTGGAATACATCATGAATGTATTCTAGTCATGGAAGAATTTCCAACATGTAGGCCACATCACTAATAAATTCTAGCACATTGAAAGGTTGAAAAACCTAGGGTGAGATCTTACTCCCCTGCTAAATATACACTACCCATTTCAAGGATAATACTTCAAGAATATATGATCTCCAAACTCGAACTTCATAGGCCACATACTATGATTAATATAAGACTTATACTAGTCCTATGATTCCATAATCCTCTAACAATATACCTGAACCTTATGGTTCATTCTCTACACTAGATTAGGATCGATAACTGATTAATCCCCTACCCCGACCTATCAAAATATAAAATGACATGACCACCCATAAAAATCCTAAATTTGGGATATGTTTATTGTTGAGTTATAGTTATTATTATAATTAAACTAAAATAAAGGATGGTTATTTTCCCATGATCAACCAATGTCCAATACACATGCCCACAATATATCCTCTAGTGTCTAGATATTCTTCTATGTCTACACATCCATCTGAATGTGGAATGTAGTGCTAAGTTGAAATTGGGTACCAAATGTATACATCAATCCCCTATAGTTTCATAAGTTAATATAAGAATCTTGATCTGAGATGATGGACCTAGAGACTCTATAGATCTTTACTACCACATCCACATAACACCTAATCAAAACATCCATGACACACAGCTCCAGTATCACTAGGAAGTGGAAAGATTTGTTCAACTGGTCCAGGATCACCCAGATAAAACTGAAACCTCCCAAATATTAGATAAATAATATGATGAATAATTTCATTATTTCATCACATTTCCACTAGATAATATCCAAGGTTTTAAACCAACCTACAAAAACATTTTTTTAATCATTTACTACCTAGGAAACTCAGCATCAAGCCATAAACTCTCCCACTACCCGTTTCATCTGGAGAAACAAGAAATGTGTCCCAAATACCTGGTACATCATAGATAATACTAGGAGTAACATAAATTGTAATCTATAAAAAACTTTATGGAATACCTCAAGCATCTCTACAAGAACAAATATCCTCCCCTGAAAATACATCCAGTTTTTCCCATCGTATAATCATCCATTCGGTGTATCAACATGGCCAACACGATCAAACATCACCTTTACCTCTTAGCCTCCCAATGGATACTCCTCCCCATTCCACATCATAGAGGAATATAGTATCATCTGAAATAGAAAACCACAACTATCAACCTTACATGGATCTACATGCAAGACTACCAACTACCCCATCACTTTCTAAGAATCTCCAGATTCTTAAATAAAATATTTCCCAGACTTACTGCATAAAGAGATGGACAAAAAAATCATTTACCTGATGTGTAGGATATTTTGGGGTAATAATCCTTAATAAACTCCATACATGTTCATATTTATAGATTTACATTACATTGAGAAATGATAAACCTCAATATCTTGTGATCTGTGAAGACCACAATGTGATCCCTAATGAGGTAATGTCACCACATATTAAATGAAAACATAATACATTCTATCTCTAGATCATGGATAACATACTTATACTCATGGTGGAATAATTTACTATACTCATAAGATATAACTTCCTTATACAACATCATAACTCATCACAATACTAGACATGAAGAACCAAGAAACACCTCAAACATCAACACTTCCTACAGAAACTAGAGCACTAAAGCACCAATCAATTTCACCTTCAGGCAGTCAAACACTTCTTGACACTAATCAATATTAACAAAATCACATCCCTTATTTGTTAAAGCAGCCATCAATTCCACAATCCATGGGAAATCCAATATGAACCTCTGGTAATATCCTACAAAACAAAGCTATGATCCTCCACCACATTTTTGGGTATTTATCAAGAAACAACTGCATTGACCATTGATGGGTCTAAAGATATTCCTTGATGATACACCACATACCCATGAATGTGAACCTCTCATTTCCCATAATTAAATTTAGAAACATTTACCTAGATATGACAGTGTCAAATAATGGACAAGATAACTTTGAGATGATCAGTAGGATCCTATTCCAACTTCAATTAGATCAATATTTCATCAATAAAAATGAATAAAAAATATTCATGTAATTAATATAACAAGGATTTAATGAGGCCAAAGAAAAAATATGGGGCATCTATGACACCTAATGAAATGACCCTGAAGTCGATTTTCCTAACAAAATATTTGATGGTAATATTTGGGATATCTTCCTCCTTCACCCTCAATTGGTGATAACCATAACATATATTGATCTTAGAAAACTATGTATCTCCCCAAAAATGGTTAAAAACATCTTTCCTTGGAACAATGTAAGTATTCTTGATCATAAACTAGTTAAACCTTCTGTAGTGTATACACAACCGCACATTACCATATTCCTTCTTGGGAAATACCAACAAAGAATAACACAATAACAAACTAGGTTAGATTGAACCTTTCAATATAATGTCATATAACGAAATCATAAACACCCACAACTCTCAAGGATTTATTTGATAAGGAGACTTAAAAATTAGAGAAACATCAGGTTGTAATTCTACCCCAAACTCAACATGACATTGAGGGGTTGCATCATATCCTCCTTATGGAAAATCCATAAATTCTACAAAGACACTAGGAACGTACACTATCCATGTGTCTACTAATTCCATGGATAACTCATCTATATAATAAATAAGGAGCTCCATACATCAAGTTACCACCTGAAAACCTCCCTCAACATAAATAAATTCCACATGCTGGACATCTACATCTGAGAACACAAATCTTATCTGGAATATGTTTATAACATCAGAACTTCAATACATCTAGTTTATTACAAAAATTAAATAATACAACTGCATCTAAAGTAATAATAGATATCAACAGGACTGATATGGCCCCATAATGAGACTATACCTACAACACACATCATACAAGATGGTCGGACCCCCGACTGACATAGTCAACACTAAGGGCACCTGAAATCACTCTACATCCAATGCCATATAATTTACTATTTATATCATAACAAAGAAGTATGATTGTTATAAATAAAAAATATTAAATAGGGTTTGATGAAAAAGTAATCATACCACCAAGGATATCAATCCTATTTAGCGTTACTGCCTCCATTGTATGGAATTGACAAAACCCTGCTCCCATGCCTCTTCGATGATAGCCACCTCCACAAACCTTCTTAGGTCTAGGTATCGAAAAAAAAGGTAAATCCTTGGGTTAGCCTCTACCAGCTCCACCCCCTCTCAATGGAGAATAATCTTATATACCTTGTAGTTGAAATGGAATCACTCTATTTTTCTACTAAGGAAAATGTGGAACATTCCCACTACAACCATACAATTCTCAAAGAACCAATGGGCACTGATTTTGATTACATCCAAGAGACTCGGAGAAAAAAACTATAAAAAACCCCCCAATAGGAATTTAGACCATTGGAACTATAAACCTATAAGGGGAGGTGCTAAGGTCTTCTCCATGTTGGTTAAATCCTTGAAGGCCCTAGTTATCGAGACCTACAACTAACAACTCTTCTCCTCATGGAACATTTCAAGTTCTTATCTCATAGTAAACCTCCCCATGAGTTCATTATCTAGGTCACCTATACCTTATTATAAACCTCTAAATAACTCAATAACATAAAAGGGTTAACTACATACTAGATATAAGGATATAGTTCCTCCTAAAGACACCATGATCTAGACTACTCATTAAGATAAATATCAGGGGAAAATAAAAAAGGTCCTTGAACCTGATCCCAATCTCTAACAAAGACATACTACCATGATAGAGAGATGGAAACCCTTTAATATTCATTTCATTAATAGTCAATGATAGAAACTCTAAACAATACCCCTTTTATAACAATGACCATAACACAGCTTCCTACTTCTACTCATCAAGAAAAAATATCCAATACTAAGGTGAAGGACCTCACATCTGACTAACATAAAATGGGACCAATTACTCTTACCTAGCCTATATCAAATTGAATGTGATCTTAAGACCCTCTAACCAGTGCTTTGACTCTAATTTATAAATGCTTCATTCATACTTCCCAAAATCCCGGCACTGAAAACCACCCAACATCTTTTGTCACGGATTATCATCCACTACTAGTTGAACCCCTTGAAAGCACACTAGATCATCCTATTGAACTTATTTTTCTTGAACTACATGTGGATGATGACCAAGACCCATTGATGAATAGGAAATAATTATTTTCTATGTATGGTAGCATTGAATTTTATTATGATTTATTTAATTTATTTCAACTTCAAAAAACCAAAACCACCAAATTCAAAAAAGGAGAAAGGAAACCGTGATGCATATTCCTCTCCTATATCTATACTATGGGAATGGAATCAGCTCACATGGTTTCTTGATAGGCTCAGAGACCTTGTATCGGATCACGAGGACCCATAAAATTCTTGGTACTAGTCGGTCATACCTGGTATACTTCACACACCAAGATAAATAGACACCATTTCCTTACCATCCCATGAAATCCTCACTGTGCATCTCTAAACTCCATTCTATCCCTCGACCATTTTTTTGAAACAACTATTTCATGACCTCGACCCTATAAAGGTTCCTCACATAGTTTAACAATGAGGTAAGAGATATAATGATCCTTGTTTTCTATCTCCACTAGGAATTGCATTGGAAAATAACACTGAGGGTATAAAAATATCAAAAATGAGATGAATTAACATTTATAATAATATGATCGAAAGATAGAACAAATAAACTACAAACAACTCAATGACATACCCAAAAAAATTAAAATTATGTGAAAATACATGTAAAAATTTAATTGATACTAATGAATGGCTCTAAATAGATTCTCAAATGAAAATGTTAGGAAATAACATAACAATTTCTCGAAGCTCTGACCTATTTTTGTCCAACAGAGTCCATATAGTCAACTTGAAATCTGAAAAATAGTTTTCACATACTTATGGTGAGAGTAAAATTATACTCAATAGGGTAAACAAAGTGTCTTGTCCATATGTGAAAGAAGCATACTAATGAACTAGTGAGAGAAAAAAAACAGAACCAATATCACCTATACATGTCAAAGAACTATTCCATCCAGAAAATGGATCACAAAAAAATAGAAATCCTATATAGTAACATAATAGTAATGAACAACACAAAAGAACCCCACGGTTGCTTCCCCACTGATTTTCCAGTATCATACCTCAAGGTAAAACATCTAGTGCTTTGATCCCTTCCATATATATCACATCATAACCATATCACATCACATCACACCTGAAGATACCATGTCCACCTCAAAACTTATCACCACAAAACTAGGGAAATAGGTTATCATGAACTTGGAGGACATCAACCCCATTCCCCACTCTTACAACACTTGACCCCTATAATAATTCATATCATCAGATATCATCCTATAAATCCTCACTTGATGAAATAGGGGGAATTAAATAGCATCACATCTTGATAGTTCACTTTTGACTTCTAGAAAACACAACTCGTGTATGTCAACATCACCTCGAAGAGAGAGTGGGAAGAGCAGGTACCAATCTTTCATACTATAATAATTGAAAAAACACCACACAAATATATAGGCTTCAGAACATGGTACTAAACTATGGTGTTCTCCATATCCTAAATCACGAAGAACATATGTCGTGTATATATATATATATATATGTATACATATATATCCTCACACAAGCTCAAACTATTGGTTCTCAATATAGGTACCAAACAACTAGCAACATAACCACCCAGTCACAAAATATTGTCACTTTCACTGCCAATACCAAACGAAAAAACCCACACAACAACCCATAACCCATATCTTAAATTTAATATTATTTCTAAATATAATCCATTTTATAGATTTCACATTAACAAACAATTCAATTTTTGAGCATGTTCATCTCATTATACCACATTTAACAAAAATCTCATTCAACCATGCATCCCATTTTTAATTTATTCATTACCCATTCAACCCATTCCATTATATTTCAATATTAAAAAATTCATTGCAATATGTCCTAGAAAACTAACACAAAAAAATCAACACATGAAAAAAAATCTCATCATCCCCATAAAATCAAGTATACACTTCCACCATCACAGGAAAATATACTCACTCCTTAACACAACCACATCAGAACCATTTCCCATTTAATTCTCCATATAACAAAACTACACGTTACATCCTCACATTATGGAAACTCTAAAACCATAAAAACTACACATCACCACACCATAACATGTTCACATAATAACACATCTAATTACACATCAAAACACTTTACAATTCTAAATTTTGAAAGGAGGACTTTAATCTATTAAAATTCTTGATTTAGGGGAATTCTCACACAACTAGGAATCTCTTAGGGAAACAATTTAATTTAATTGATGTAAGAGATTATCCAATTACATTTAGAATAATTTCAATAAAACACCAACCAACATTCGACCACATGTTTAAAATAAACAAAAATAAATGCTCCCATCATCCATGATTTTTAGAAATGAATCCTGAACATAAAAAATATATAAAATAATATCAAAAGTTGTAAGGGAATTTGAATCATTCCCATATACCTTAAATTAAATTAAACAAATTATTTATCTTGATTTTTGTTGATGCATAATAACATCCCAATGATAAAAAATGTAGACCCTCCTACATGATACAAAAGATGATAAACTATGGTACCCTACCTAAAATAAATATTTCCAGTCCATTTTACAATGTTATAACAAGATCAAGGAGACCATTAAGAACCAAAATGAAGGACTCCTTGATAAACCTAAAACAAGTCATCCCATTGAACCTATTACCAAAATATAATTAAAATATAATGTTACACATTATAGAAACCCCTAAATTATAAGAATTAGGGTGATAAATTGAGGGAAGGAAGAAGGAAACTCACCTAAAGGACCTCAAATAAATCCTTCAAGACAGGGGTTAAAATACACTATTTGGGGACTAAAAGGGAACATTGGGGTGCACTAGGGTATCTCAAGAAATGAGATGTAGGATTGATGATGTGATTCAGTTTGAGGGGTTATGAAAATTTATACCCACACTTAAAAAAATAACACCACAACGCGACCAAGAGAACTATGCCACAGAAATGTTGGAAACTTGGAGAAAATGGAATAATATTCCCCACTACACTGAAACCTGGAAGATAAAAGTCCCATCCTAGTTTTGTAGACATATCTAGACTACATATCCTATAAAATTGGGAGGAGACCATAAATTACCCCAGACTATAACGTTGTATACCCTTGACAACAAGGAAAGGTTATGCCACAACCTCTAACCTCATAACACAACTAGCCCAAAAGTATAATAACCACTAAAAATCACCCCCAAACTCCATAATAGAGTGAAATACCTTATACCTTATCCACTGGGTTAGTGACTCACTTCCACACCATAAAAATGATGAATTTGGTTGTAACACTAAACCTCTTCATCTAGGATCCATATGTTGCAATTGACCTCTCCATAACATAATGGCCACTACTATGACACTTTCCTAGGCTCAATGCTACATAAAACTCCTCATAAACTCTATATCCTCCACATATACTTAAAACGCATTAGGATTTCATTTGGACACTTATTCCAACAAATTTTTGTAAAGCATTGAGTTAGAAGGTCCAGGATATTCCACTTGGAATAATATTTTAAGATAACTAACCCATTAATTCGTAGATAATGAATTTTGGAATAATATTAGGTATGAATTATTTAGTATAGATGGCTTAAATTAGTGTAATGAATAGAAAAAAGTGGTTTCATTTTAAAAGTGGGGAAGAGGAAACACTTGGAATTTCATAAAATATTTAAATTTAATAATGTCATACTCGTGAAAAATGATTCAAAACGAACATATATTTGAATTTGGGATAATAGTAGGTAAAAATAATTTCATAAAATTGAATTTATACAATTATAATTGGTAACCCTACCCTTATATATTTGTTTAACCCTAGTAAATTCATTTCATCCTTAACCGTTGTGAATTGTTTTACTGGTTTTACTTTTCATTATGAAAAAAATTAAATTGTACTCATTACCAAATGATTAAATTAAAACAGAAAATATGGAATACATTTAATCAAATTCATTTGAGAGGTTTTGAAAAATGAAATTTAAAATTAAAACTGCAAAACACGATGAAAAGAAGTTGTCCAAAAAAATTTCCACTTTAGTATAAAATATTTTTATTCTAAAATAAATCATAATTATAATGACCTTAATTAAATTGTTAACAATATAAATTAATTAATTTTTATTTTAAAACAAAAATGATATTTTTAAATTCATTAAACAAAAATATAGATTCTGATATAAATCAATATTTTTCAGTATTCATTGAAATATATATATTTTCAGAAAATTATGAAAAATTACATATAAGATAATTTTTATATTATCAATTCAAAAATAAAGTTAATTTTTTCAAATATATTCTCTCAAATTAATCATTTAATTTCCCCATAAAAAGTAATAAACACTCTCTGAGGAAAAATATATTTTTGATACATATAAATACCTTAGTAAAAATTGAGTAATTATTTATTAATATACTTTACTTATAAAAACCGATTAAACATTTTAAAAAAAATATTTTATTTCTATTAATATATCTAATTTAATGTCTATATTATAATGGTGTGTTATATTAAAGTCCATTTATAATTGAATTCACATGTATATAATGATATTAATTAAATTAAATTTATTTAAAGATATATATATATATATAATAAAATATTAGGGTATTATAAATATAAATGAGAAAGGTTATTTAACTAAATAAATTTCCCACGAAATTGGAATGTAGTGGGACATAGAGATAGAGTTGATGGTATGTGTCATTTCACTCAAAAAATCTTGATGAAAGAAAACAAAATGAGATGGAATACCTCACAAGTACGACAAAAATGGATGCACTACTAAGAATGAAATATGAAAATATCAACTATTAGTGAAAAATATTGGCTCTCTAAATGAAAAAAGAGAAGGTGTTCTCCCATATATGGAATCCTAAGTAAATACACCAAGAATAAAGCTAATTCTAAAATTCAGAGTAGAATGGATGATTCTTTGAAAATGTGGAATAAAAATTCACAATAAAGATAGATATAACATTATACTACTTTTGAATATTAAGTTAAATCATGATCATGTTATTTTAATCTGATAGAACCCAGGAAGAAATAACGTGTTCTACATAAACATATTCACCAAGAAGAAACAATATGGGGTCTAAATTCTATGGGATATGTCTTACTTGTTCTAATAAAATTCAGTTTAAAAACTCTGAATCATTAATTGGGTACGAAAACTCAACAGGATCCTCTCTACACCAGTGATATAGAAGGATAGGGTCAACTTGGAAAATATTCCCGTTAAATAGGGAAATAAGATTACAATTTTGGAGGGTAACTATGATGATCTATAAAGGGTCCATAAAGAACAAAAATAAATTTACTTATAGAATATTTATTTAAAATAATAAATAAAAATATTTACGTAAAATAAAAGAACAATTCTAGTTGTGTGAAATGTGTAAGGGCATAAAAATAATAGTCCAACAATGAAGGAGATGTTCGAGATGAATTTCAGTACTATCTAGAAATAAAAATACCTAATTAGTATCATCAAAAGAACTAAAAAGAATGAAATAAATAAAGATATAAAAGTCCTCAAATGAAAAATTAAGAAGGGCGGTAGACTTCATTGTAAGGAATCAATCGAAAAAGCATGCACAAGTAGGATTAATATCACATTAAAGATGTAGTATATGAAAAGAAAGTAAGATTCGATGGAGAACATTCAATATGATGTTTATATAAGTCGCGTCACCTAAATTTGAGACATATCTATGACATTAAAGAGATAACCTTGGAGGATGATCTATAATAAGAGGTGATTGATGAGTTGTTTACCTTATATTAACTAATTCTATGAATGTGAAAAGGAATGTGTGAAGATGAATAGTTGGTTTATTAAGTGAATTATTCTTCATCAAATTAAATAAATTTTAGGTACTCCTCTCCCCTTATGCTTAAAGCTTTATTTAATAATAATATATGGTAGAAAAATTATGAGGAGAAAAAATTCATGGGGTTTTTGTTCTTGTAAAACATATGAAAAGAATATGAAATTCAAATATGGTTTAAATTTAGAAAATGCATGAAACAAATTAAAGTTAAATGTAATATAATCCCATTTTGGTTTCATGAATAAATAAAAGATAAAAGGAGGATTGTGACTAAAATAGTGGCGATTATTGACCAATTTGATGATTAAGAACTAAATATGGAAGATATATATAGTATGAAATTTTTAAAAGAAATGATGTTCCTAATAAATCTAAAATTAATAAAGAATAATCCAATTTGGAAATAAATATGGTGTCAAAAACCTATATGAATTAAGAAAATGTGACATGATAAATCTATTTTAATTCAATTAATTTATAACCTTGATGTTAGTGTGATTAAAATGAAATGGAATTTAATATATTAAGAGAATAAGTATCAATATTTATTTATTTACTTTTTTATCTTTTTATTTAAATAAATTATTTGTCTTAGTGGTTTATTCATAATCTATACTAAAACCTACTGTACTATTTGTTCCCTTTACAACAAGTGAAATCTCTAAACTAATAACTTTTCATGGAACATGAGCCTATAATTTTGGTGGAGTTTATAGATAATATGGGAATTCTATTAGGTCTTTTTTGGAATACTAAAGACCTATAAATATGGAGGAACATTAAATTCAAATGGAATCACTAATTAATTAGTAACAAGTTGCATTAATTGTTTTAAAAAGTGGTACTTATGAAATTCGTATACCTTAATGGTAATATAAGAATAGTTTTTAGAATGTTATGAGATAACATGAGTGATTATAAAGATAATGAGTTAAAAGAATATGGATTTAGTGGATCAAGTGACTAGTATTGAAGACCTTGTGTCTGTTAACTTATACTCCCATTGAGTACATCAAGAACAAGATTAGTAGTCTTAGAGTATTTTTTGACATATAAAAATCAATATAGTTATTTCTCCCACTATATATTAGTGGGTAAATAATACATAAATTTAAACAGTTAAGAATAAATGGCTTGGAGTTATGTTCTAGAATTGGAAGATTCAAATTGAAAGTTTTAAAATTAGAAGATAGTCTAGAGAAAAATAAAACATTGGTTGGATATAAAATAATTAATTGGAAAAAATTTCATTAATCAATGTGATTATTTTAAAATATGTGGTTCTCAATATGATAAAGTTTTCACCATGAAATTAAATAATTAAGGGGGAGTCCAAGATAGGGATGTAATCCTCAACATTCTATTATCAAATGGGTATCTAATTTGAGTATAAATAGAAAATAACATCCTTCTTTGTTTCCTTATCAATAGGGGGAGTGAGTTTCAATAAATTGATATTTATTCTTGATAATAGAAGGTTGTATTTGGTGAAGTTATATTTAAGGTCAAATTGTTAATAAAATCTAAAGGGGAATAATTTTAGCATGTTGGAACATTAAAATTTTATATGAGATTTATTGAAAATATATGAAGAAGGAAGAGTGAATGGTTTTTTAAATATATTATGTTTCTCTGAGTTACCATTGAATTTCAAGTTTCATAAGAAATATGTTCTGGAAAGTTGTGTTTCTTAAAGTGTTGGTGATACTTGGTGGAATATTATAGATTCCTGAATGAAGTTTTATTAAAGAATTAGGTTACACTATAGAAGGATTATTTCTATTTGATAAAGATATTAAAGTTTCTACACTTGAAAAAGGAAAAATTTATATGTAGATTTCATGGTTTATTTATGAATAATTTTTTGATGAGGTGTTAAAAAAAATTCTCTTAAGCTTATCACCTGAGTAGATGACCATATATAATGTCATCTGAAATCAATAGCACCAGCCTAGAGAGAGGTAATCAGGAAGGATCATAAAAATAATAAGGGTTATCATTGGTTGGGAATAATGAGGTAGTGTATTAGAAGATATAATCATTCAAGACTGCATAATGACTCGTCATGTAGTTGGTCCCTAAGGGATTTGATGAGGATGTTATAGTATTTCTTGGTCGATATGTCTCCAAAAATTAAAAGTGGGTTTCTATTATGAGATGACTTCTCAGAGGGACCATTCACAGATAAAAATTAATGCATAAGTAAAGTTAAACATCACAATTTTAATCTTCCTCAACCTCTAACCATGTCTTTATTGTATGAATAAAATATTCTAGTGACATTTCTTGAACTTCGTAAAAATTGATGAAATCCACCTTCTATGGAGTTCATGGGCCAGTTTATAAAAGGATTAATTGAATCATGGTAATGATAAAGACTATACATCTGTGGAAATAGTTATTCGACAATAGTTTATCAATCTATGGAAATAATGATTTTTAAGGATTAAGTAAAACCATTTTAAGGGTCATTGTATAGAATTTGAGGAAAATTTATATGTTTAATGATGATCATTGGTTACATAAAGGTTATAATTGTTATTTGTACCGATAAAATCATTCTCATAGTGAGGATAATTATGAGTACTTCCTGGGGGTGACGTGAGATACATAAAAATCATTATAAGGATGATCAATTAGGTATTATAAGGTTGCTGATATCATCATAAGGTACACCATAGGGATAGAAACTCATAATAATATTGACTAATAGATATTCATGTGGTATATTAGTGAACAATATATGTTTCACTAACAATGAAACAATAAAATACTTGTCAAATATTTTATCTGACGTTATAAAACAATTATTATTACTCATCTACCTAGTACAATTTTCCAAATGATGAGAAGAGGTTAAGAGACATGGAGAATAAGTGTCCTTTACCAACACCTTATAAAGGTAATAATACATGGTTTCAAAGTAACAAGATCACATTGTATCCACTAGGCAAGTGAATTAGTGGATTTTATTATATTGGTATACTCCTATTTCATGCTCTTTAGGGTATCCTAATGCAAGTAAATGATGTAAATATAGCTATGTCTTTTAATAGTATTATTTTAGGGAATATTATTATATAATTCTACGAGGTTATGACTAAATAACATGATAAAGTGATTTAACATAGTTTCTACTTATATTTGAAGAAGATCCATTAAGGAGAAGAGTACAATTTTCATGCACCTTGATTCACCTCCGAACCCTCTTAGGTTGTCACACGAACTAACAAGTTGTATAAAAATTAATAAATAATAATAAATAGAAATATATTCTCCCCAAGAAAAATATATTACCTTTAATTAATAAAATACATTCTATATATAATCTAGTTTCATTTAAAAGGGAATAAAAAAAATCTAATTTTTACTTTATAAACTATTATTCATTTTTTGAATTTTCATTCTGAAATTAACTTAGGATAAGTGTTTGGTATTTTTCTTAAAAATTTAATTTCTTACTATATAATGAAAAATAGAGTTTTTAATAATACAGTATGTTTTTTACATTATCATAATATAAATATCACTAATAATATATAATTTTAATGTCTTAAAATGTTTCTAATGTGTAAAATAATAGATTTTAAAAGAATGAAATTATTCTATAAACTGATAATCAACTATAAAAACCAATGTTATATTTCATTAAAATTATAAAATTTATTATTAACATTAAATAAATTATATGAAATATTCCTTTCAGATCTTGATTAAGTTAAAATTTCAAATAAAAATAAATTATTAATTCATATACTCATAAAATTTATAGGGATAAAAATATTAATAGTCTTTTAAAAAAAATTAAAATAAACAATAGTTTAATCTAAATACCCCTACCTTACTATATAAACATTCCTCCTCCACCCATACCTCATTTTCATTGAAAAAAAATTCTTCTTCCATGATATTTATAATTACCTCTCTTAAATATTCAATACACAACTCTAATAACTTTGTGTGACTAAATATTTATCCATTGAAGGCTCTATGTTCAATTCAAAAGAGGAAACTCGAGGTTCATGGTAAGGGTTTAAAAATAAAAATTATCATTTAAGTTTTATATAATCCATTATATAATATATCTAATCCCTAAAGGTAACTTTAAAATAATTGTTTTAATATAATTTTATTCTTTTATTGAACTCATATATTCTCTAGTTTACTTCTTCTTTTCAAGACACTCTTAAAAACATCATTTCACTCGTTGTATTTTTAAACTAACGAAGTGAAAAATAAAATTTATTTTCACATATTATAGTCATGTATATTAATTGAGATTAATTTCATGATTAAAATAAAACATAAGTAGAATATTTAATCTGAGATTATTGAACAATTTTTATTAGTCATCTACCCTGAACCAATATGCAAAGGATGAGAAAAGGTTAAGAAACTTGGAGAATAATTAATCATTACCAAAACCTTACAAAGATATAAATACATAGAGTTAAGGGACCATTATCACATTTTATCCCCTAAAGAAGTGAATTAGTGGATTTTGGTCTATTGGTACACTCCTATTACATTCTCTTTAGAGTATCCTAGTACAAGTGAACAATGTAAAAATAGATATGTATTTGCATGAACTTTTTTAGATAATATTTTTATATAATTCAATGATGTTATGACTTAAGAACAAGAGAAAATTATTTTACATAGTTTCTACCTATATGCGAACAAGATCCGTCAATGAAAATAGTAAAATTTTCATGCACCTTATTCCACCTCCTCACCCACTTAGGTTGTCACGCGACCTAAAAAGTCATATAAAAATTAATAAATTATTATAAATAGAAATATATTCACCCATAGAAAAACATATTACCTTTAATCAAGAAAAAATTATTTCTATATATAATGTGGTTTCATAGAAAAGGGAATGTAAAAAAATTATTTTTTAATATTATAAAGTATTATTACTTTTTTGAATTTCCATTCTAAAATTATCTTAGGACGATTTTTTGGAATTTTTATAAAAAAACAGTTTTTACTAAGTAGTCAAAAATTTATTTTTAAGAATATTGTATGTTTTTGACATCATAATGATATAAATATTAATAAAAATATACTATTTTAATGTTTCTAAATGTTTCTGATGAGTAAAATAATTGATTTTAAAAAAGAAATTATTCTTTAAACTGAAAATAAATCATCAAAACCTATGTTATATTTTTTTCAAATAATAAAATTAATTATTCACTTTACATAATGAATATGAAAGATACCATTTAGATTATGAGTATGTTAAAATTTAAAATAAAAATAAATTATGAATTCATACACTCATAAAATTCACAGGGATAAAAAATATTCATATTCTTTGGAGAAAAATTTAAATTAAAAAATATTTTACTCTAAAATACCCCACCCTTTTATATATATGCATCCCTCCTCCACCCATACCTCATTTACTTTGAAAAAAATTCTTCTTCAATGATATTTACAAGTATTTGTCTGAAATATTCAATAGATGACTATAATCACTTTGTGTGACAAAATGTTTCTCTATTTAAGGCTATATGTTCAATTCATAAGAGGCAACTCAAGGTGCATGGTAAGTGTTTCGAAATGAAAATTTAAATTTAAATTTTAATATTATCCATTATATAATATATTTAATCCCTAAAGGTAAATTTAAAAAAATTGTTTCAATATAATTGTATGCTTTCATTGAACTCATATATTCTCTAGTTTACCTCTTCTTTTCAAGACACTCTTAAAAACTTAATTTCATTTATTGTAGTTTAACACTACCTAATGGAAAAATGATAATTTATTTTTTACATATTCTAGTCATGTATATAAATTGTGATTAATTTAATTAATAAAAAAGAACATAATATTAAAATAATTTTATTTACGTGGGTTTTTAATGATAAAATATCCATGTTAAGAATGATATTGAGTGTAAAAAATAAAATTCATTTTTAGACATAAAAAAATATTTATTGAAGAAGATTTTCTAAATAGTAACCATATACTAAAATATCTAACTTCTCTACTTCAGGAATGACATAAAAAATGTTACATGAATATTTGGAAGCTTATGGAACCATTTAATAGGGAATATCACCCTTTACTATTTCAACAAATAAAATCTAGAATCATGAATCAAACATTAACAAAATGGTCGACATAAAAAATATTAAATTTAAAATTGAATAAAAAAAGATATTAAAAAATAGTTTAAATACATTAATAAATAAATTTGTTCTAGATTTAGTAATTAATAAATTTTAATTGACTTTTAAGAATATAGAGGTACTTTTGAAGGAAATAAGGACTTGAGGTAAGCATTCCATAAATCTCTATTAAATTCATGAGGATGTGTTCAATATCACTATAAATATCCATCCATTACTGTTTCATTATTTTGAGTATGGCTAGTTTTTGTATTCAATGATTTCTATTTCTTATTTTTCAAGGATTATTCATGCAATCATGTTTCATTTTTATTGTTTCCAATTGTTAAACCCAATAAAGATTATAAGATAATATTTTCCATTTTCTTTCTCCCATTCTTATAATCTATGAATATTATTCCTATATCTTTATTATTTCATCCATGACATAAAACCTTTTACTATTTACTTATCATGTCCTTTTAATAGCATATATTATATAATAATTTGTTGTTTTTTATCCATAACATTCATATTTTTTCTAATCCTTTTAGTATCATTTTGAAACCCATTTATCTCTCATTGGTTTATATTATGTTTATGATTATATATATATATAAATCATATAAATTATATATTATTATATGGTTTCTGAGATATAAACTATATATCCCCAATATATTCTTGAATTATTTTATGTAATGATTTAATTTTTATGGTTAATGGTTAATTAGCTTAGCACATTATGTTATATTGTATTTTTAAATAGTATTGTCATACAATTATGATGAAATTCTCTTTATCTATTCCCCATTTTTATGATTCCCATGATTATCATGGTCTTAGGAACTATTTTACCTTTCATTGTGTTTTTATGTGATTATTTATGATCCTTCATTTTATTGATTGAATATTATTATTATTTACTCATTTGTTTTCTTACAACTTGATTGTTTAGTTTTACACCCTTACATGGATTTATGGATCACCACTTATTTTATCTATGTCCCAAAAAAACGATATGAAATTAAAAAAAATCGCTGATATATAGGAGAAATATATAGACATGGAAACAAATATTATATATTTTATTTAAAATTAATTGTATTTTACACCTAATTTTGCAATTAAACGTGACCACTATATTTCTAGATATGTTTAAAATTTATGTAATAATATGTGTATTATATGTGGTAAATTATAGTGTGAAATATGTTTTCACATATTAATGTTAAGAATCTATCATATTCACTATAAGACCCACTACATAAATAATTTGAGTTAACTGTTTGAATTAAGACACCAGATTATATCCCATCATGTTCAGAGTAATGTAAAAATTAATGTATATTATATATACTGTTTCAAAAACATCTAAAAAATTTAATAGTTCATATCCAAATTGATTTATCTCCTCCTTAACCTTATTTTGTTTATTTTAAAAGTAGCTATTGTTTATAAAACTCTCTGAATCTTTTTGTTCCACCTTCTTCTTCATCTTTTTAATCTCTTATTCTTGAATTATAGGTTATGATATCATGAATCCCCCCTAAACAAATAAAATTAATTTTTCTAAATGAAATGGGTGCATAAGAACTAAGAAAATAGTTAAATGGGTATATAATTGTGAAAGAATAGAGAATTCTATCACAAATAGTATTATAATCGAAATAGAGAGAGATCCAAGAGAGATGAAGATAATGATATAGAATAACCCATAACCATTAATCCTTAAGAACCTACCACCCTTCTCCACTCTTATAAAATTTGATGGAGTGACGATTGATCTATGAGATTTAATAAGGTGGAATTAATGTCATACCATACATTATATTGAGTTATAGTGATCAAATGGATTAATATTTTAGAACAAGTCTAGAGAATCATAAATATATGTTTTTGAATTCCATCCAATGAGATATATAAATTTTTGAGAAATCACTTACCAATGAGACTCACTTTATGTGAAGTATTCATTGTGGAATTTTACATAGGTACATCTGACCTATGTATAATTATTTTGATAAAAATCAATAAATGTGTTTCAAATTCACTCATCCCATCCATAGAGTAATCATGATTATCATTAACAATATATTTCTAATCAAGTTCAAAGGATTTATGAAAAGACTTAATCTTAATAGCTACACATCCAATAAATTCACATAGTAATAATATCCAAGAGTATATACCATTGATACTTGATATAATTTCTTAGTGAAAATACATTGGCCACTAATTAAACTAACATTATACTATTG
This sequence comes from Viscum album, assembly GCA_963277665.1. Classification (NCBI taxonomy): domain Eukaryota; kingdom Viridiplantae; phylum Streptophyta; class Magnoliopsida; order Santalales; family Viscaceae; genus Viscum; species Viscum album. Next base: position 1,086,784,262 of record OY728130.1, on the reverse strand, counting down.
AATCCTCATGTCTTATCCAGTATCGTCTATTTTTCTTCTAATGATAATAGATTATCATGAAGAAAGGAATTCATGATGATAATGAAATTTTAATTGTTCTATAAATCAAACTTTTTATTAATATTGATTTTTCCTACATAGATGTTTTTTCCATTTACAATGAAAGTAATGAAATCATACTATGTACACTAATCCAGTTTTATTTTATAATAGAACATCCATACATATTTATAAAAACTTATTTCTTTATTGATGAATCTGTTGATTTCATTACACTTAATAAAAAAATTCATCTTATAATACCATATTCAAAAATATAACATATCCCATGAACAACATATGGATGAACATAAATTATATCTTCTTCTATTTTTCATCAATGTATTATTTTTAAATTAAATCCTTATTTGGTGACTAAAAAACATAATTTCTTCCATGATGATCATTTTTCTGGGGTGAATTGATATATGCTTTCTCTTTAACATTTTAGGAAATTATAACTGGTGATTCTTCCTTAAGATATTTTTCGATAATCTGACAAATTGTTAATGAATTATGTTTCCAATTTCCTATATTGAAGAAAATAAAAATGAGAAAATTATAATAACTAAATTGAAATATTTTTCCATGTTTAGTGTAGTTTAAAATCAATAACTCAAGAGACAATATGATAATTTCTTATTAGTTTGAAAATAATTTTTTATTCAAAACTTTTACCCATAAATATTTATCACCATTCCTAATAAATAAAATTTAACTCAAAATGTACTATAAAATCAATTCATGTAACCGAAAGAATAAGGATATGTCCATGTTTTTTATTTAAATTTGATTTCAATACTAAGTTTCAAAAATATAAAAAACATACATGAGTGGCATAAATACCATCATCAAATTTTGGCTTTTATGTGTCACATCATATGATAAAATTTCCACATTGGCATATAATTTATTATGTTTTTAGATTGTATTTATAGGTAATGTGATCTCACAAAAATACTCTAGATATTTTTTTGTTTCAAATTTATCCGCACAATATTTCATAATACAACATCAATATCCTAACATATTTCTAGGTTCACGCCCAATTTTTTTTCAATATTATGATATATAAGAAATTAATACCGAATTTTGGACAACGTGGTCCATATAGTTTTTTCTGATGTAGTTTTGATAAAAACAATATGTATTATAAAGAGGTGGCAACACTATCATTGGGTTCAATTTATTTTAAGACATTTATGCACATAATTGTTTCACAATAATGTATTCTCAGGGTCAAACACAGAAAAAAAAATTGGATGCTAGAAAATCCATAATTCTTTAAGAATTTGAAATTTCTAATTAATCTCAAATTGAATGGAATCTCCATTAAATCTAAAATAGTATAATATTTATTTTCATTATTTTGAACATAAAATCATAAAATATATAGATAAATATATCTTCGATCTATACCTTAGATAGAACAAATTATAGTGAAATGTTTTCATTCTATAAATGGTCCCAAAAAATAACACCACGCTTAAATATGCCTTTTTGTTAAGTATTTCAAAGTATTGTTCAAAATAGAAAAAAAAAATTGTAAAAAATAATTTGAATTATTTCAAATTTAATACTAAAACAACATTAATATTTCCTAATAGACAATGTTAGGGTACCACAATGTGCTACCCAAACATATTAAATTCAACTATAGACAATACAACTTAGTGTATTTTATTATAAATCCATGAATCTAAGTCATTAATGAGAGAGGGAAACATACCATTTTTAATTTTTTTAGTAAACATTATATCCTCCAAAATTTATATTTAAATAATTACAAAACCTAAATTAAGTCTTTTATGATAAATTAGACCAAATTTAACTATGCATTTCACATTTATAAAAATAATTTCTTATCGAGGATAGATAAATTTATTTTGAATTTTCTTGGAATATAGAAAATATGCACATATTATATATTAGATTAGACATACTTTATTTTTCATGTATAAATGATTCCCAATAATAACCATAATCATTTATTGATCAACTGAATTTCCAATAGAATCATCATTCAATATACATGATATAAAACTTAATGAACTCATGAACATACATGAACCATACAAACTCTCTTCAATAATTTTATAGAATTCATAATTTGATATAAAAACATTTCTATATCACATTATTAAATTATAAAATAATGAATTAATTTCATATCTCCCCTGTAAATCATCTCAAATTTACTTGAAAAAATTCTTTATAAGGACATTTACTTGAAAAATATATGATAATGTCATCCACATAAATATAAATAATAAGTATGTTTTTAGAATAACTTTTGATAAATAGTGTGGGTTATTTATTTTATTTATCAAAATATTTATTTTAATGAAATCGTGAAATAATATTTTACCATGCTTGAGGTGCCTATTTTGAACCATATAATGGTTTAGTGAGAAAATAATATGATTCATTTATTTATATATCTCTAAACTATGGGTTATTTTTCATTGAAATTATCTAAAATAAATCCATTCAAAATCACTCTTTTTATATCCATCTGTTATAGATTGAATACATTATTTGATTCATAATACCAAAAAAAGTTAATAGATTATAATCTTGATACTGGTGAAAAATATCCATTATAAAGTATATATTCATTATGAATATACACTTATAAAACAAGGATAGATTTTTTCCATAACAGTATAATAAAAATATTAATACTGACCCCTGAAAGACCTTATATTTATAATCCTTAGAAAATATTTGGATGGATTAACCTCCTTCCATAATTAATTCCTAGTAAAATGGTTAATCTAAAATTTTATGTGCATTACCATATTTGTGTATTTTTTATGATTCTATAGCATCCTTGGGAAGAGTTTATTAAATAAAAGTATAATGTTGAAAAATATTTATTACATAATTACTTATTTGAACACTCAAATAAACATATCTAAAAACATTTTCAAAGGGGTGGTCTATATGTGTTTTATATATTCTCTATTGAAGAGGACAATTTACCCCACAATAGGTGAATATTATCATTGATCTTTATGAAAAACTTATATATAATCTTCAATATTAATATCCATAATTCATTTTTCAATATGATTGATAACTGATGATTTATGAAAAATATTTTCCACATCAAACATGATATTAACTAACTTTTACATAATAATATTTTTTTTTTAAATAATATAAGAATTAACATGGTTATAATAACCTATAAATATAACTTAATTTGAATTATAATCAAACCAATCTATTGTATCCTTAGTATTAAGGATGAAATCATTACATCCAAACACTCTAAATTATTTTCCATTTGGTTTCCTTCCTTAGCATTACTCATGAGGGGACTTAATAATTATTGATATTTATCCAACTTTATTCAAGTGATAAAAATATATTTGAAAATATTCTACCGATAAATAATCTGGTAATAGGTATTCCATATTCTTAGTCCTAACCATTTATTGAATTTTCCCATTTTTACTTCCATTATGAAAATAAGGATCATGATCATAGAATATCTCAATTTTTTGATCTATAACTCACCTCCTTGATCACTAATAAATTAAATAATCATTAATTTATTCTTATTTTATACAATATTTCTATGTATATAGAAATTAGAAAGATTTTAACTTTTATGAGGTAATAAATATACCTATTCAAAATTGTAATAGTCATACACAATAAATAGTATATAAATCCTCCCTATAAGACAGGTAGTATATGATAGAACAAACTAATTAAGATAATTTGAATAATTTCATAAAGTGGTGTTTAATTTACTAATCATATTCAATGAGTCATTGTGTTGCTTTCCATTCATTGATGGATCAGAAAATTGATGTATATGAACTTTATGTTTAGGAAGTTGTAAAAGTATTTGATTGTTAACAAACTTGTATAGTAGTCTAATTTTTATCTACCAAATCCTCCTCAACTATAAAATATTTTATATCCACATACAATTTAAATTGTTTATAAATTGATAAATTATATCACCAAGATTAATAGTATAAAAATTATCATTATGTTGAATATAAAATAAAACAGAATAGTTATTCACAATATGGCATTTAACATTTGTGAATTTAGCAATCATTTCATCAATATATAACTAATAAATAAAAATAAAGTAATGTTCTTAATGCATTGAACATAAATACTTTTATTAATAAAAATATAATATGAAAAAAAACCTCATCAAATCCTTTTACCATGCATTTTTACTTTTGTCCAAACATGTCAGTGCCTCCATCAAATCTATTAAAAATTTAGAAATTTTATAGGTCTCAAATCCTATGCCTATAGATTCCACTTTCCATGTACCACACCTCTTACTTGATAATTCTAGGGATCCCTTTAAAAAAATATTATCCAATATAATGTTTTGGTACCAATTATAATTTGGATACAATTGGATTAGTCAAACTACATTTAGGTATTCATATATATTTCAAAAAAGTGTAAAAGAAGATCCTACAAGAAATAGTTTTAGAGATATATTATTTTATATGTATAAAATATTGTATATGTAGAAGAGTTAATTTACAAGAATAACAACCTTTCAATATATATGTAATAAAAGTAACAATATGAATATTATATTTATAACCTTTCATAAAGATGTTATTTTACATCATCAAATATTTCCTATCGTAACCAATAACATTTTATGATCTATTCATCCTTTAAAATGACATTATTTTTTCAAAACTATCTCTTACACAAAAAAACATGTCATATACTATTTTAGGTTTTCAAACTGATCTTATAGACTATCATTTTACTTTTTAAAAGCATTCAAATAATCAAATACTATTTCAAATATACCAGAATTAATATTTCTTATATTCTTAATTTATTTATACAGAAGCTTAAATTTCTCATTATTTTCATTATTTTACTTTATTTTCATAATCAATTCAAAGATATTAATTATACCATTTTAAAATTTCTTAATTTTTCATTTAACTCATCAATAATAGGTTTATCACATTAATAATATGGATTTTAAACATAATCATAATCAAAATAATAGTCACTGACCTCAATCATACAATACATTAGATTGATATTTTCAAATACCTTCTTGGTCTCTATATCCTAAAATGAATTTGCGCATATATAAAATCTCTAATATGTAACCATAAACATCTTCTTATTTTTTTATTAATCCTTGTTATTTATTTCATTCATCAATATTGAATAGTCACGTTTAATTTTTTTAAACTCAATGAATGTTATATATATAAGATTAAAATTGTTATTATAATTCTCTTCCACGTTTCCTTTTCAATATTACCCTTTATTATCTATTATAGGTCTCTTATGATACCATATTTTCATTTTCATGTGTTTGTGTACACCTTTAAAAATCTATGTTACTTTATCTTTTTCAATTTTTGATAATTATATATGTCAGTAAAAAAACATTTCAATATATAAAAGAAATATCATTATTCTTCCTAATATATAATTTTTTATTATTCTTTAATTATGAATAATTATTTATTATAGTACTATTTTTCAATCAATTATGTATCCCTTAATTCTCTTATATTCATCAACATATACCTTCTTTTCATTCCACATATTTGGTAATGATGTGATAACTACATCAACCATAACATTATTGTATGGTATTTCTCCAAAACAAATCTTTACATTCACAACAATTATGAACCTATGTAACATTTTATATATGTTCTCATTTTCTCTTATCCTCAAATCCTTTTACTTATCCCATAAAATTCCATGATTTTTTCTTATCAACTAATTTTCTCAATAGTGATTAAATTTATAAATTCTCTAAATATTTTTAGTAGTTTTCAAATTTGATACAAGAAAAATGCACTATGGTTAGAAAAATAAGATAAAATATTCATGATTTCCTAATAAAGATAATAATTAGATAAATCATTAATTATTATTGAATATGTGTAAACTATAGGAAATTTGTATTATTTTTCCATTAAAGAATGTTTTAAATGTTTTTTATTAACATGATTATATTATGGGTTTCTAGTAATTATAGTAATTACTTTCAAAATAAGGTGGATTTTCTTGAACCCATATTCTATTTGATCCATGACCAACCATAAAATAAGATAGAGTTGTTTTAACTTTTAAATTCTAGGATGTGGTTAGTTATTAAAAATATAATAAAAAATATCCAATGCTCAAATAACAATTTTTTCCAAGAAAATATATTTCTGGGAGTCTAGAAAAGGTTAATTGATAATATTTAAAATTTAATGGTAGACATTAGATAAATATTGTAACTATGGATTTTATAGTTATTCACATCTAACAAAACATTTTATACTCTTTATTTCCCCACTATTCATCAATAGTATCAGATAAAAATATAAGATAACTTCTATAGAAGGATCACAACCAATTATAATATTACTTTTTGATTGGTCACATAACCAGTAAAAGTATTATATTTTTCTTACGTGGAAGAACAAAAAACAAACAGATACCATTTTTTGAGGTATAACCAATAAAAATCATTATGTTATAGAAAAAATGATAAATTGAATTATAGATAATTAAAAAGACACAAAATTATAAAGTATAATCCAATACTACAAGAACCATAACAGAAAAGTTATGTTAAAATTATTTTATCATTTTAATCACTTCTAATAATTTGTTTCAGTTATCGAACCTCACCTATTTATTACATAAAATTTTCAATTACGTGCTACAAATTGAGGATGTTTTAATGTTTATTTTTAAAAATACATGAAAAAAAACTCTAATAGACTTCAAAGGATTATTCATGGGTTCATATTATGTAAATTTATTGCATATCATATCTTGAGGATATACATCAAAGGAAATGGGGGATCTTAAGGCCCAGTAAGTGAAAAATTTTACATGTTATCATGAGTAATATCAATAAGAACATGAGTAATTTCATTAAGACATGATAAAATGAAACTAAGGAATATCATAATAAAAATAAGATGAATCATGACATAGAAATGTGGCTACAACATTTATATTATACATTAATAGACATATCACTTGGATAATCACTCATGTGTTGTAAATGAAAATTTCCATGGATATTCACCAAGGTATGAAAAAATGTGTCGTCTTTAGAGACTAAATTCTTTACCCAATGAATTAGGAAACTTTGAGGGAATTCCATTTATTTGAATTAATTAATTTGATCTATATAGAAATAAATAATTCATTTCATTATTAACTCATGGAGAATAAATAACATGTTTCTTATCAAAATCATGGCATACAAAAGTAATTAAAGACTTGATCATTATATAAGTTTTATCCCACTCACGTACTCTTTTCATGGTCCATGGTCAAATGAAATTATGATTTTTCCTAGTGAAACATTATGGATAACCAGTATAGTCTCACTTGAGGATATATTCAATTTTTACTCACTTATTCTAAATCATATAAACTATTTATTTTTAATGTTTTACGAATTTAATGAAAATAATGATATTTTTATTATTTAAAAGAATGACATGTAAAATAAGAATTATAAATTTATATTGAGGTGAAAATATGAACAGAATGAGTTAAGGGGAAAAAAGCCAGCTCTTGGGTTTTATTTTTGATTAAATCATTATTTTCCTTTATATGTTCAATTTCAGTTTGATAATCTAAACATTAAATATCATGTTTGAACTACTATTATTTTTTATAAATTGTGTAATATTAAAGAATTCTTAAAAATTCTCAATTATACCACCTCCATTAATAAAGGTTGATGACACTCCTTGCTCTTAAAGGTTCCATCTTCTAGGACCCAACTCTATTGATGTTATTTCATCCATTTATTAGCTAAACTCCAACACGTGAAGAACTAACCAATGGAGAGTGGGAAATTTTATTAAATAAAACAATTGAGATAGATTAAATTGCATGTCATTGGTGTAGTCACCAACTAAGGAACACTCACCTCACCCATACATTCTACTCAATTCTCTATACAAACATAAAATTATACTTTAATGAAAATTCATAAACACCTTGACCACCCCTTAAACCAAGCCTCGCGGTTAGCCTCTCATTTTTAAGAGTAAGATGTCACTTTGTGGAGTGGGTGGAAGAGAATAAGAAGAAATATAATTTAAGTAAAAAATAAAAATTTAAAAAAAATAGTGATGAGAAAATAAAAGATTAATGTAAAATAAACTTTAGATGAGAGAGATAATAGAAAATAAGAAAAGAAATAAATCAAATAAATAAATGGAATTATATAATTTATAAAGAATTTATTTATAATAGTAATTCATTATTATTATTATTAGAATAATATTTTTAAAAATGTAAGTAAATAAAATAAAAATGTTAAAAATTATTAATTATAATTATAGTAATAGTAATAATAGTAATAATACTAATAATAATATTAATAATAATAAAATTAAGAGGAAGAGTAATAGATGACAAAGAATGAGTGGATTCAAAATATAAAACATGCTTGCAAGAATTAATTTCATTTAAACTAGAATTCAAAATACAATTTAAAATGAAAATATAAACTAAAAATAATAATTAAATGGAAAAAATAAAATGAAGAAGTATAAGGGGGAAGGATTCAATAGCCATCCTCCTTCAGTGTATATCTCCTCCATGGTTCCCAGGATGGTTTGTAAAAGAGGATTTCACCTCCTTTTATAGGTGATTAGCTAGGTTTTTTATTCTATAATCTATACTCCAAACATTGTATGTGCTTGAACTAAAAAATTGGCTAATTGGGGAAAGGATTCTTCATAAAATTTGTTCATAAATTTATATTTTTCCCCATCAAAATTTCATCATCTCATGCCGTATGTAGAGATAGTTATGAACATCTTACTCAGATAATTTTATTATAGCCGAATGCATCTTGAATCATCCTTTAATGTTGTATTCTAAATATCCCACCTTAATGAGTGAATAAATCCTTCAAATTTAATATTTAAATTATGATATGAGTCCAATTTTACCTCTTTTTAGAATCACCTTGATTGGAGGTGTATAAGATTATTTATTCCTCATTTTGGGAGGTGGGGTCTATGCTGTTTACATGAAAAAAATTAATTGATTTATTTTTAGGCCTCTAGTCATTATAATCAGATCATGGTCCAAAATAAAAAGATGTAGAAAATAAATCCCTGAATATTAAAAAACATTCAGTAAAATTGGAATTATATTTTAAATTTTATTCCCAAAAAACTAAGGTGATTAAAATATTTCAAAATTCTAGAAATGATAAATTTTCATAATTTAGACCATTTTAATTCTATAATACAAATTATGCACTGTCCTAATAAAATGTTGAAAGAAATGGGTTTTATAATTTAAAATAAGGAATAAATCATTAGAATTTTAATAAAATTTTCACATAATTTTGTTCTATAAAATACCCCACACTTAATCCATGATTTCCCTCAAGCATAAAATCTTGGAAAGAAGTTAAATACGACATTACTGTTATCAATATTCAAATTTCATTTCAATAAAATCAATCAATGGTCAATATGAAATCAAATTTACAAATTCCACATAAAATATCAATTCAATTTCCCATTTTCCAAAGAAAAAACAAATCCATATATTTTACTTTCCCCTTTTAAAAATGATGGATCTTCTCTTATCATTTATTTAATATCCTCAATTAATTATTATAAAACATGAAAATTCATGAATTAACTCACTTTTTATTCTATTCTATCATTGATCATGATACAATTCAAGTAGATTTATTCATATATCATGAGAACATGCACCTTATCTATATGCTTCTAAAGGAACTAATTTCTCCACTTTGTAAAGAAAAATAGAACATAAAATCATAAGGGATTGTAATCAAGGATGCACTATATCTGAGGCTTAATGTTAGATGCTAATTGATGTTAAAAATTGAATTTCATATAGGAGGGTTATCCTTTAAATCATAGATCATGATATTCAAATTAATATTTTAATGAAATTCTCCCACTCAATTTATATCAAAACCAATATTCTCCCAATGTCCAAAGAAAATATTATGATCATTTTAATCATAATTAATGATTTGTGACCTCCCACGAATATATATATATATATATTTATATATTTATTTTAATACTAATAATTCCTTTTTTTAATGTTAATATTATAATAGATCTTACAAACACCACTAAACCATGTATGATAAATATCATAGGGATAGTAATGGTGATTTTTGGTTTACCAAAATACAAATCATTTTTCTCAACTTTTTTGTTATATTTTTCATTTTCATTTTTTTATATTTAAGAGGCGAAAAAAATAGAGTTCACTGAATGATTCAACAAAATCAAAAAATTCACACAATAATCATTACCATACTTTTTCCATGAAATGTATATCATATCATTTACAATGAATCCTTTAACTTCTATACTTTGACTTAAAAATGTCATCCAAATAATAAGAAAAGGATAAGAATGGATAAAATATATTGAAGCATGGCTCATTCCACTATAGTTCATTCATGGTCTCTATTTACTAAAGAAGTATTGATGTAAAGATGTTAATTTTAGGATAATTAGTTATTAAAAGATGTCTCATTAATTTTAAACATGTTTTCACATTTTCATAGATTTGATAAGTTTAAATTAATGTTATCGTAGGTTTCATGTCACAGGATCACTCAAGAAATATACCAAAGATAAAATGGGAAGAATTGGTATAAAAATTATCTTTGTAAAGGGCATACGATATTAGAAAATATCTCAAGGAATGACTAATAATAACATGTAAATTTATATTAATTTTAGAAAATCATCTCATGAGAAATTATTGAGAAATTTCATTTACATGAATCAATTAATTACCTTAAATCATGAGTACTCATTTTAATATCCATGATTCACATTAATCATATAATTTTTCATGTTACTCATTAAATTTAATTATCATTTTAAATCTAAAATATGACATAATAAGATTCCTAAAAAACTCATGTCTCCTAGAAAAGATAAGTAAATCATAATTTAAGTACTAGAATGCAATTTATTCTTTAAAACTCAAAATATATTTTTTGAAAAATGTAGGGAGTTTATAATATGATGAAAAGTGAACCCCATTTCCCATGAATCCTGATTCCCCTTCCCTGTCTGAGGCTACCTTCTTCTATCATTAAGTTATTAAAGAGATTTACCTAGTTAAGCATAAGAATCATGTAATTAAAGAAAAAACATATAGGAGGCAGTGGGATACATGATGAACTACATTATATGAAATGAAATTTAAATCTAAATTTCTATAATGCATGTAAATAATAATCATGGTATGTTCCCCAAAGTAGGTCCTGAATTTTTACTACTTCTAGAGGGAAGTATCAGTTGTTATCCAAAATCAGATGGTTGGTGAAACTTCCTTGATTTGAACAGCAACTTGTGGATTTTCCCAGATTGTGCTTCCTCTATATTGGTGATAAATGATTCATAGCTAGATTACACGAGATCCTCCCCCTTTGCAATGAGGTATATCTTTTACGACGAGGGTAGGATGAGTAATGGAACATCCTTCTCTTTCGTTGTGACATCTACAACCTTTATTTCTCCATTTAGTGTCTGCTCTAGGTATTATGCATTAAAATAATAGTTAAAGGGAGAGTTAGAAGGTAATTTTATTTTAAAAAAATTATAATTTGAAAATTAAATATATTAACAAACCCATTTTTCTCAATCGTTATTTGACTTTGTTTCTTTAAGAAGAGCCACTGGTATCTCTTCATGGGCTCCCTCTAGTAGATTTTCTATATGTTTAGTGTGTTTCTCAATAAGTGATTTTTTTCATAATATTATTATATGGAGACATTTGAGTCATCTAAATATGTAAAATAAAAATAGAAGGAAGTGGTACTAAATTCAGTTTCAATGAAATTGGAAGATAAAGAGTTCATAAAAGGGACAACTCCCTGAATTGGTTGATCTTGAATGTCTACACAAATTTATTTTTAATCTTGTATTTTATCTTCAATGAATGGAGGTAGGTAGTCTAGATCCTTAATTATTTCATAAAATTCCACCACTTGGATGGTTTCTTCATCTTCCAAGTCTATAGATAGGTGTAGTGGTGGAAATTCTTCTAGTTTTTAAAGAATGAGGATATCATTTTTCATTTTAATTTCTGACCAATTTATACAAAATTTATCCAAATTCATATGATGTACCTCTTAAAAATCAACAATAAATTATCTTTAATCTATCTCCACTATCAATGGATAAGCGAGGTGGAATTAATTTTTAGTTATCTCCACCTTTACCTACTCAGTTTCTTCAATTTCAAAGATGAGTGATGAAATTTCTTCCCCAACTACATCAGGTTCTTATTCTGGATTAGGGTCAGGTTTCTCCATTAGTGCATAAACGTATTGGAACTATCTCTCAGATTTTCTCAAAAAAAATTATATGCTTTCTCTAAGATCTTTTACCTGATCACTGTTATAATCTTATTCTTCTTCTACTTCTTATTCCTGTTGTTTTTTCTACTGATGTTTCACTTGTGAGTAATCTACCCATGCATAATAAATTTAATTTGAATACATCATGGATTGATAATTTTTTAATTATTTTTTTCAAAGAAACACAATGAAATCTATCTATAATGAAAAAATATAAAAACTAATTAAACTACTGATTAGCTCCCTGAAAATGATCCCATTTTTTACACATGCTTGACAAAAGGCATGTTCAAATGTAATTATAATCTTTCCTACTACATCACAGTGGATGGCTAGGTTCATCTCACTTGAGTAGCCTTTAATTTTGTTTACTCACTTATTCTAAATCACTTACACTAGTTCTTTTTTAGGTTTTATAAATTTAATGGAAACAGTTATAGTCTTTTGGGTTTTATTATTTAAAACAATTACATTTAAAATAAGAATTATAAATTTATACTGAGATACAAATCTAAATAAAATTAATTATAGATGAAAGGAATTGGTCTTCAGTTTGGACATCGATTCAATAATTATTTTCCCTTATATTTTTTATTTAAATTTGATAATAAAAACACGAAATATCATGTTTAAATAACAATTATTTTTTAAAAAATAGAGTAATTTTGTCAAATTATTAAACACAATGAATTATACCTCCTCATTAAATCAAGGTTGATGAAACTCCTTGGTATTGGAGGTGCCATCTTCTAGGACCTAGCTCCATATATGTTGTTTCATCTATTGGTTAACTCAACTCCAATGTGTGAAGAACTAATAAATGGAGTTGATAAAAATTTATTAAATAATAAAATAGATATAGATTGGGTTTTATGTCATTGGGGGGAAGTCACCATATCAAGTACATTCACCACACCCATGCACGATACTCAATTATATCAACAAACTTAAAATTTATTTTGAATGAAAATTTATGAACACCTTGGCCTTCCCCCAAGCCATGCCTTGATGTTATCCTCTCATTTCCTAGAGTAAGATATCACTTGGTGTAGTGGGTGGAAGAAAAGAAAAATAAATATAATAAAAAGAATGAAATAAAATTTAAGAAGAATGGGGATGAGAAAATAAAATATTAATGTAAACTTTAATTGGGATGAGAGATAGGGAAGAGAAAATAAAAAAAAAATTAAAATTACAAAAATGAAATTATATAATTTATAAACAATATAATAATAATAATAATAATAATTTATTATTATTATTAATAGATGAAGAGATTAAAAACTATTAAATAAAATAAAAATCCAAAACGAGTATTAATAAAAATTATAATAATACCAATAATAATAATATTATTATTATTATTATTATTACATAAAAAATAATAATAATACTAATAATAATAAAAATAATAGGAATAAGAAGACATTATAGAGAAAGGGTGGAATTAAAATATAAAAATTACATGTAAGAATTAATTTAATATAATATAAAATTTAAAGTACAATTTAAAATGAAAATTTAAAATAAAAAATAAAAAAATGAATAAGAAGAAGGGGGAGATGGTTTAACTAGCCTGTATCCATTGGTGTAGATCTCCTCCTTGGTGCCTTACATGATTTGTAAAGTCGGGATTTACCACCTTTTATAGGAGGGAAGGGAGATTTTTGGTTCTAGAATCTAACCTCTGAAATATTACACAGGTTAAACCAATTAAATAGTCTAATTAGGTAATGGAGTCTTCATAATAGATGTTCATAAATGTATTTTTCATTTCCTATAAAAATTTCAGCTTTACCTATGATGTGTAAAGAGTGTTATGATTGTTTTACGTAGAGACTTTTATTCTGGCTGAATGCATCCTGAATCATCATTGAAATTTGATTACTAAATAGACCTCTTAAAGAGTGGATAAATCCTTAAAAGTTAAATTTTAAATGAGAATATGGGATCTCTTTCACCTCTAGTGGTAATAACCTTAATTGGATGTGTGTATCATGTGTTATGCCTCATTTCTAGAGTTGGGGTCCACCCGATCCATATAAACACTTTTTCAACCTGATTTATTATTTAGGGACTCTTATTGTATTAATAAGATCTTGGTAAAAAATAAAAAGTTTTATAAAATATATCAAGAAGTCCTAAAAAATATAATAACTCAAATTGGAATAATATTTTACACATTATACCCAAAAAACTAAAGTGATTAAAATATGTTAAAATTCCAAAAATAAGAAACATTCATATTTTATCCCATTTTCATTCTATAATAGAAATTACCAATTATTTTATCAAAACATTTAAATCCATTTTTTATAATTTTAAATCATGAATAAATCATTAGAATTTGAGTAAATAATTTTACTTAATTTTTTTATGTTACCCACGAAAAGGGAAAGTGGTTTTCTTATGTGTAAATACATGAATAAAATAAATAATATTTACATATAGGTGAATACCCATGGAAAATAAATTGGTTTGTTTATTAAAAAGGGAGAATTTTGTAAGGATAATAGATAAATTTGGAGAATTAAATTCAGCAGCATAACAGGCATAAAATGTGGGTTTTTAAAAGGGTAAAATAAGTGGGTAAAGGGTATCCCATTGATGAAAAAATAATTTTTCAATAAGGATCTAATAAAATTGGTAATATAAGTGATTAAACATAAAATTTAGAAGAAATATACAAAAATAAATTCTTGAATTGAAGAGAAAGGAAGGGTGATTCAATTACCTTGAAGAATTACTACTAGATCTTGTGTAATGGAAACATGGGGGCTTGAAGAATCCTTGAGGTAACTCTGTATGAGGTAAAACTACCATATATTTGTGAATGATGGTTTGAGACTAAATGGAAATGTAAAAATTAGTTTCTATTTGTAGAAAAAGTTTAGGATTTGTTTAATAATTTACAAATAGAGGCCTTGTAAATCTAGGGTGTGGAAATGAATCATTGGTTTAACCATTGGTTTTACCCTTGGATTTCAAAATTTGGGGAATATGTTATGTTATGTTCACCCATAAGAATATATAATCATATTTCATTCCTTAATGTGGCCTGGGAAAGTAATTTTTCCATAAAATAATGTTTTTAGAGACAAAGTTCTCATTTTAGACATTTGAATGTAATTTATAGGCTTGTAAATTAATTAAAATATTTTAAAATAATTAATTTTTACAAAATAAAATATTATAAGTATTGTATTGTTGTTTATTAATTCTTAAAACTTAATGAAATATCAATTAATTCATTACACATTAAAAAAATTAAATTGTATTTGTATTATTCACATAAAAAGAAGTCATTTTTTAGAAAATTATCATAAATTCACCC
The DNA here is from genome assembly GCA_963277665.1 of Viscum album. Lineage (NCBI taxonomy): Eukaryota > Viridiplantae > Streptophyta > Magnoliopsida > Santalales > Viscaceae > Viscum > Viscum album. The sequence continues at coordinate 1,086,768,504 of OY728130.1, read as the reverse complement.
TAACATAATTTCGACATATCGATTTCAAAAATGATGTTTATTCTATAATAATTATATTATTAGTATGAGAATTATTACTATTAAATATAAAAATACATATTTATTTAAAAAATTGTGGGTTGATAATGCATAGTCAAATTTATGACAAAATGTTTTTCAAAGAAAACATAATAGTATTTTATCATTTATATTTAAATAAGTAAATTTTTAACAAACTATTTCATTAAATAAATATTATTCACAATACCATAGTTTATTATAAAAATTATATATTATATAAAAAGTAATTTTTGTGTCCAAAAAATCAATTTATCCATTTTCATGTCAATTAAATTGATATTTTTTTAAAGAAAAACTATTCTTAAAAAATAGTTATTGGAATAAAAATTTTATTTTATAAAAAGTAATTAAATTGTAATTTATTAATCCCTATACACATAATCCCTTATAACACCTACATACAATTGAAGGGAAAACTATGTGATGATGATAGATTTATGGGGTGGCTCAGCTAACATCGAATGAGTGGTAATTTTGACTAACTTGAACTTATTTTGTAGGAGATTTCATTCTAACTTCCCTTGTTAAAGCTTGTTTTGGTCTGGTTCAAGGGTGAACCCCAGTGATGTTACCACCCTCACACATTCTAACAAATAGGCTTCATTTGGCATGACTCTATTGGTTGAGGCTAACACTTCTCATTTCTACAATAATTATCCCTTTACATTTATACATAAAAACGCTAATTATAACATTAAAATTTATTACCAATAGTATAGTTCCCAATGATCAAATTTTCCGATGTTCATTTTAACCAATGGTTATATTTGACGAACAGTCATATAATAGTTGAATCCTAATTGTCACATTTCCCTTTATACTCGATAAATGTGACTTCATTATAAAAATAGATTTAATGTTGTTGTGTTTAGTATAATATAAAACACATTTTTAAGAAATAAATATCATTTAAAAATTCTGGTTCATTACATTATTTCCACCTTAAGAAATTAATTCAAGAATATTTTAACCCATTCTCACAGTTTTTAAATAGTGTGGGTCATTTGACCTCATTGTCTCCTCTAGTTCCCTCATTTATTGTTCATATTTATGGTTCCTACACAACACATTGAAGAGTCGGGTAGTAGAACCTTGTCTCTTCAGTCCAAAATCTCCACCGGATACCCCTCATAAGATATTTCATGTTCCAATTGTGTCACCTATGGATTGAATACATGTAAAGGTACGGTATGTACTTCCTCAAGGGAGATATGTTGATTAAATCTTGAACTTGACCTATATTTGGTGGAGGTTCTTGCTGATAGACCACCTATCTTATGAGATCAAGGATTTCATAAAGGCCAATTCACCTATGGATAAGATTTCCTTTTCTTTCCAAATTGTATGACTCTCTTCCAGGGTGATATTCAAAGTAAACAATTATAACCAATATCAAAATCTAATTCCCTTTTATGGTTGTCATCATAGATATTCTGCAAACTCTGAGCAGCCTTAATGTGTTATTGGATAGCATGATCCTTTTTTGTCAACTTCTGCACAAGATCAAGTCCATGGTTTTTTCTCTCACCAACTTCATCCTAACATGTGGGAGATCTACATCGCTTCCCAAAAAGAGATTCATAGGGTTCCATTTGAATAATCTAGTGGAAGTTGTTGTTGTATGTTAACTCAACTAATGGAAGGTGTTCATCACAACCACCTTTAAAGTCAATTAAGCATGTCCATCACATGTCCTTAAGTGTCTGAATTTTATTTTTAGTTTTTCCATCATTTTGGTGGTGACTGGCCATACTGATATTCAATTTACCCTTCATAGAATGTTGAAGACATCTCCAGAATTTAGTTTTCAAAATTGTATGAAGATAAGAAATGATAGAAAGTGTCTCCCCGTGAAGCCTCACCACTTACTTTATATATATCATAGAAATTTGTTCAATAGAAAAATATTCTCAAATAAAAATAAATTGGATGGTCTTGGTGATTCGATCCAAATAACCCATATCACACTGTTTCCCTTGGACGTTCTTGGTATACCAGTGACAAATTCCATAGTGATATTTTCCCACTTCTATGTTGGTATGTGTGGTGGTTTCAATTGCCCTTTAATAATTTGTCACTCCGTCTTCACATATTGACAGAAGAAGCACCTTATAGGGTAGTTGGAAATATCCCTTTTCATATTATCCCACCAATAATGATCACAACGGTCCCAATATATTATATATCCTCCATATTTTACGGATAATATAGAGCTGTGAGACTAAACCATCAACCCCCTCTTTATTTCTGGAATAGATGGGACAAATAGCATTGTATGGAAGTTTAGTACACCTTCTTGATCAATATTGAACATAGGAAACTAACCATTCTTCACAGCCTCTCTCTTATTTTGTATTAATGTATCTTCTCTTTAAGATTTATTGATCTTATCTCCTAACAATTATTAATAAATAATTTAGGATTGGATGGATGATTTCCCTTCCCTCATGATTCCCATGTAAAACCTTACTAGGTCTGGGATAAATAAATCTCATTAAATCATCATCATTTCTAGAAAAATTGGGTCTTTATTTCTTAATGCATCAACAAATTTGTTTTATCTTACAGGGTGATAATGAGATGAATAGTTAAAGTCTTTAATAAGTTCCAACCATCTACATCATCTCGGGTTCAATTCCTTCTGTGTGAATATAGACTTAAATATTTGGTGGTCTGTGTATATAACACATTTCTCCTTGTAAATATATAACCTCCATATGTCAGATAAAAAAACAATAGCTATTTCCAGTTCATGCGTTTGATAATTCATCTAATGAGGTGTTAACTATCAATATGCATAAACAATAAACTTTTAATTTTCCATGAGGACACACCATAACCATTTTAGAGAATCATTACTAAAAATAATGAATCCTTATTCGATATAGGGTAGAGTTAAAATTGGTGTGATAACCAATCTCTTATTTAACTCTTGGAAACATTCTTCAGACTCCTTTATTTAGATGAACTTAGCCCCTTTTCAACATAACATGGTTAGTGGACTATAAATTCATGGAAATTTTTTCAAAACCCTCTTATAATATCCTGATAAACAAATGAAACTATGAATCTCAGTTAATATTACAGGATGTGGCCACTCCTCCACAATCATTGTTTGGACAAGGTCAAATGAGATTACATCATTGGCATCAATGTTCCCCAAGATAGAAACTTATGGTAACTAAAATTCACATTTTATGAATATTTTGAATAATGAATCCTTCCTCATGGTTTTCAATATAACCTTTATATGATCCTCATATTCCCCATAACATTTGGAATATATCAAAATATCATCAATAAAAACTACCAAAAAAAATTCAAGGTATTCTTTAAAGAATATGTTCCTCAAATACAAAAATATTGTTGATCATTAATCTAGATGAAGGGAATAATAAAAATACCATAATTCTCATATATTGATTGGAATTAAGGTTTATAATATATTATTTCTTCACCCTCAATTGATGACAACCAGATCTAAGATAAACATTTTAGAAGAATTGTGTCCCATGAAGCTAGACATTTAAATCATTCATCCTTGGAAGATGGTACATGTTCTTTACTATAATCCCATTAACTTATCTATAATAAATTCATTGCCATATTGGTTCATCATTATTCTTCACAAAGAGAAATTATAACAACCCAACTCCTTATTTCAAATTTAAACATGATTTATTACATAAAAATTCAGTTAATACCTCTAAGAAGATCCATAGGTCTAGTGTAATTGGGTATTATGAACATTATGTAACAACTCCAAACATGAAATTCACATATTTATTGAAAACTTCTTTTAAATTACTACAAAATTCCTTTGCACATAGCATTGAATGGGATAACTGGAGGACATACATAAGAAACAAGTGAGTTATATAGCCCAGTAAGGGAAAAAACACGACATAACCTAAGGAATACAATAAATGATAGTCAATAGGAATATCAATGGGGTTAAAAAGAAACATGAACATAAATTCATGATATATCATGATATTCATAACATTTAAATGTGGCAGCAACGTACAACAAGATATCAACATGAGCCAAGGATCGTTGCACATGGATAAACAAGATTAAACCCTGATTGAACATGAACTATAATGATTAAACCAACATTGAACATGAATTATAATGAGTAAAACCTCACTGCACATGGCTTACCATGATACTATACATTACTTAATTCATTGGAGCACTATCAGGGCACACCCTTCATAATCATTTCATTTTCATGTATAAGTGTTCCACATAGATCATAAAATATGGATTCATTAAACATTATAATTTATTCCATGAACAAGGAATGTGGAATACATACATTTAATTCCCCAATACATAAGTACATGATCCAAAAGGTGAATACCCTTGACAGAGAAATGGGTATGGTATTCACTAAACGATGCTTTCTGGCATGAAAAATCATGGTGCAATTTTGGCAGCATAACGATGTCATATCGAAATTCATAAAATTTAATTATGAGAGAAAATGGGTATCTCATAATTTATAAATTAAATTTATATTAATGGTATCATTTAACATAATATCCCAATATAAGAAATGGAATTTTTATTCTGAATATAAAAGAAATTCTTGAATGGAAATGGGAAGAGAGAAATCCCTTACGAAATTTCAGAATGGTAACTGGTGTACACAGGATGGATTAATGAAAGATAAAGGGTTATATAATCATTAAAACATAATAAGGGAATTATGGGGGAGGTTTTATAATATACATTATCATTTTTAATTGAAAATAAAAGGATGTAATAATATAAGGAAACTTGGACAAAGATTTAGAAACGAATGAACCCTGTTTGAATTTTGGCCTAGTAATTGATGGGATTAAGTGATAACATGGGGTATTAATGGGAGTGAAAGAAATATGCCAACATGTAAACATAAAATTGAAAACAACAAGTTATGGAAGAAATAATCCCAAATCTAGAAAATGGAAATTAAACAGCATGACATAAAATAGGTTCTTGAAGAAAAAGGAGAGGGGATCCCTTATTTGATTGTGTGATCCTAAAGGCTTGGGTGAGACTTCTTGAGAGCTTAGGGGTGCCTTGATACGACTATGGGGAGTATTTGGAAGATTTTATTTGAGCATTAATTAACTTGAGTAGAGATAAATTAGAGCTTGGGTGGGTTTATATAGGAAAGGATGGATATTTCTTTATTATTTTGGTTTTGCACACTACACAATAAAATATTCAAAACCACAAACCATCCCATGGTTTCTAGAAACGGGGAGTGGTATAAATTATTTTATAGTGATATGTAATAGAGATATTGAAATATTTCCCTTCATTATATGGAGGTGATTCACAATTTTAAGGAAATGATTTTAAAATCTTAAATTATTTTATATGTCTTGGAGGATTACTAAATAATTATAAAATGAATAAAATATACCTATAAAAAATTATTTATGTAAAAACATATATTTTTCCAAATATACCTTTTTCATTATTTTATTATATCACTATTAGGTCATTATGATGTCATAAAACACATTATATATTTATACGGTATTTAATTTTTACTCAAATATTCGATTATCTCAGAAAATTATAAAAAAATAACCATTGGATAGTTTTAATGTCTTGATTCCAAAAATAATATTAATTTTATATAATTAATTATCTAACTATGTGAATTTTCACTTTTAAAAATAAAATCAACATATATTCAAAAATGATGGGTTTTGACAAAAACAGTTTTCAAACATAATAAAAACTACATTTGACTTTATAAAAATTACATGTTCATTAATATTTAATAAATGTAATTTTATTAATATTATTTTAATAAAATTTTAAATAATTAATAAATCCATTAATTCATCAAAATATATTTATTTATTGATTTTTAATATAAACCAAATATACTATTTTTTCTATAAAAATCATTAACAAAGTAACATTAATAAAATGAAAGTATGTTCATTATACTATAAAAAATAAGGCACATAATAATAATGATATGGTCTTTTTACATATCCCTTTATTACACAAGCATACACCCTAAGAGTAAGGTGTGCAGTGGTGGGGCTTTCATGGGGTCGTTCGGTGAACACGGTTTGGTTCATGATATCGTTGAGCTTGAACTTCTATCGTATATGGTTTCTCTCATGCTTAAGTTTTTGGATCTCTATTAGGGATTAGTTTTGGGAAAATTCTATAAATTCTATCTCCCTTGGAATCTCTGATAAATGGGCTTCATAGGTTATAATCCTACTTGTTGAGTTCATAACTTCCTTTTTTATGCCAAAAGGATTTGTTAAAACCCTATATTTATACTAGTCATCTGATCACTATTCAATGACTATATTATCAAAGGTAATGATACTTAATATTCATTTAAATCCAATTGGATATAATAAAACAAAAAGAGATCATGTTTTTTATATATCCATAATACATTTAATTAAAAGAAAGGGAATTTTATTCATAAATGTTTGGGTCGTTACAACCTGCCCCCCTTAAGAATTTTCTCCCTTGGAATTTTCTTTTCCCAAACTAAAATAGATAAGGGTGACTATGCTTTATCACTTCCTATGGTTCCCATGTCACTTCCTCAAACTTGTAGTTTCTCCATGACACTTTTACAAGGGGCATTGTCTTATTTTGTAGAAATTTTTCTTTACAATCTACGATCTTACCCATATTATCCTCATTGAAGAGGTTATTCCCTTATATTACCACCTGTTTATTGAGTACATATGATGGGTATGGTATGTACTTTCTTAAGTGTGATACATGGAATACATCATGGACATGAGATAGGTTTGGTGGGAGTGCTAGTTGATAGGTCACTACTCTGATGCAATCAATGATCTCAAAAGGTAAATGTACCATGGACTAAGCTTTCTTTTCTTTCCAAATATCATAACTCTTTTCCATGGAGATTTGCAGATGAATATCATTATCCAAAATCAAACTCTAGGTCTCATTGATGATTGTCATCATAGCTCTTTTATTGACTCTAGGAAGCATTGATGTGCTACGGGATGGTCTTAACATTCTCCACCATTTCATCGTCCATTTTCAGACCTATAAGTTTTTTTCCCCAACATCATCCCATTATATTGTAATTCTTCACCTCTTCTCATAAAGGGCTTCATAAGGAGTCATTTGTATGGTTGAGTGGAAATTATTTTCCTAAGAGAACTCTACTAAAGGAAGATGTTTTTACTATCCACCTTTGAAGTCCATTGAACAAGATCTCAACATGTCCTCACATGTCTAGATAGTCCACTCAAATTGGCCATCATTTTGAGGGTGATATGCCTTGCTGATGTTCAACCCAGTGTTCAAAGCATATTGGATACTCTTCCAGAGCCTAGAGGTAAATCTCATTTCTCGATAAGACATAATTTATTGTGGTAATCCATGCAACCTTACCACTTAATTGATATATATCCATACCATTTGATCCAATGAGAAATTGTATCGAATTGAAATAAGGTGCTCAATCTTTGTAAGTGGATCCACAACATCCCAGATAGTATTATTTCCATTGGATGTCTTCGGAAGTCCGTTGAAAATTTCCATGTTTATTTTTTCCCATTTTCATGTTGGTGTGGGTAATGGTTGCATCATCCCCTTAAACTTTTTCTACTCAGCCTTTACTTGTTGACATACTGGTCACGTTGATGTATAATTAGTGATCTACTTCTTCATGTTATCTTACCAATAGTTCTTCCATAGATCTTGATACATCTTTGTGTTTCCTAGGTGAGTGGAGAAATTAGAACTATGTGAATCATCCAAAATTTATTTCTTAAACTATGGATTTTATGGAATACATATTCTTAACGGAAATCTCACAATTCCTTCCACATTAACATTGAACTCTGAGGATTTCCCTTTTCTTGTAGTTTCCACTTTCATCAGAATTCCCACATTATCTTTTTTAGAATCCTTTAAACTTTCCAAAAGATATGGTTGAGAAATAATTTGTGAAAAGATTTACGATTTTCCCTTTTTTATGATTCCCATGTCCATCTTCATAAAATAAAAGAAAATGGATCCATTTATATTCTCATAAATGATAGAACTATTGGTTCCTTTCAACTTAGAGCATCTTACACCTTCTTTGCTTTCCCAAGGTGGTAATGGATTGAAAAGTCACAATCCTTGATAATCTCTAACTATATTTGTGGGTGAATATTCATCTTTTTCTATGTGAATATATATTTGAGACTTTGTGATCTGTATATATTTCACACATCTCCTCTATGAGATAATATAACCAAATTTTCAATGCAAAGATCACGACTGCCAACTCATGATCATGTGTGGTATTGTTTTGCTCATGAATTTTCAACTTCCTTGCGGTATAGTCAATGACTTTTTCATTATTCATCAACATAATACTCATTCACTTCTTTGAAGAATCACTGAAGATTATGAAAATATACCCACTTGGGGGTAGTGTGAGCATAGGGGTAATGAGAAGCCTCTTCTTCAACTCCATAGATTTCTTAAAATTCATCATTATAAGAAAACTTGACTCCCTTTCATGTTAGCTTAGTAATAGGGTTTGAAAATCATGATAAATTTTTCACAAATCAATGATAATATCTAGCTAACCCCAGGAAGCTACAGATATCCATCACAAATGTTTTCCTCAGGTATCCCTCAAATTATTTTTTTAAGGATCCAATGATATCCCATTGCTTGTAATGATATTTACCAATAATCGGACTTCCTTTAACCAGAACTCACACTTAATGTACTTTTGATAGAGCTTCTCTTTTCACAGGGTCTTTATCATACTGCTCATATGATCCTCATGCACATCCATGGTTTTAGAGAATATTAAAATATCATCTAAAAAGACTACCATAAATTTGTTGAGGTAATATCTAAAGACTTTATTCATCAAGTCCATGATTATTTATTTAGAATTAGTGAGTCTGAATGGAATCACTAAGAACTAATAATTCTCATACCTCATACAAAAAGCGGTCTTGGGGATATCCACATTCATTATCTTAACTTGGTAATATCCTAACTGCATATCCACCATATAAAAACATTTTGCTTCATGTATATGATCAAACAATTCATCAATTCATGGAATGAAAAAACCAAAGGTGTATTGTAAATGTCTGCTAAAGTTTTCCACATAGACCCCAACATATTTTTCTTCTTTTTTCTTGATTTTAAGTAAATCTATTTCTATATTAAGATGGGGGTTCAGGAAAAATATTTATCAAAAATAATTTTCCAGAAATCCTTTCATCCTATCACCTCAATATCTTCCTCAGGCTTCATATTATTTATTAATGTCCACCATTGATCAACATCACCCTCCAGACGATAAGCATCTTTAAGAACCTTATCATGTTCCAAACATTTAAGGATGTAAAAGATCATCTCAAAAGAGTTGATCCATTGTTCAGTGATTAAGGGATCAGAGGATCCATTTAATGTAAGAGGCATTTGTCTCAAGAAGTTCTCGATTGTGACATGTTATTTCTTTGGGGGTTGGATGTTCCTCTTGAAATAAGTTTCTATTCCAAACATGATTTAACTGAGAGAGTATCATGAAAAAGTTTTTGATTCCCACTCTCATCAGATTGGTCATCTCATTAGAGTAGTCGTCACATTGATCTTCGCATCGGTTGTTTGTGTGATTCCTTCTATTAACAGGTATTTGCTAGAATAAAAGAAAAATTAGGCGTAAATATTTTAAACAATTAAAAAATTAAAGGGTAATTTAATGATATTAAATAGATAACTTATAAATTAAATTTATATCCTTAACGTATAAATTTCAAGGCTTGGACCAAAGTTATCCATGATGTACTTCGTAACTTATATTATTATGGGATTTTTTTCCCTTCATAATGGTTTGTACAAAGATTATGAATTTTCCAAAGCATATCCCCCAGGAGTGTTGAACCAAGAGTGGATAAAGACTCATTATCATGCACTAGTTCCTGTTTGAGTCTAGATCAAAGTAGTGTTGTAGGGTTTTACCCCTAGATACATATGTTTCATAGCCACCTCTATTTGTTAGTATCGAGACAGGGATTTATTTTCTTAAAAACCCACTTACTCTAAACTCACAAAAATTTAGGGATTATTTTATTACACATATTTCTATCTCTATGTATTTCACTAGAGTTTTATAATTAAAATATTAAAAAAACTGAACCTATCCTTTGATACCAACTATAACAACCCTTCTTTTTATTTCACATTTAAACATGATTTATTACATAAAATTTCACTTAATTCAACTTTGAAGATCGGGAGGTCTAGTGTATTTGGGGATTAGGAACACTACATAAAAACTTAAAACATAAAATAAACATCTTTATTGAAAACTTATTTTACATGACCACAACATTCCATCGTACTTAGCATTGCATGGGATTACTCTAGGACATACATAAAAAGGGATGAGCTATAATCCCCAATAAGGGAATAAACATATAATAACATGAGGAAGAAAATACTTATTAGTCAATATTCATATAAATGGAGTGAAAAAGAAATATAAATGTAGAGGAATGATATAACATGATCTTCATAACATGGAAATTTGGTAACAACATACAACGTGATATTATCATGAGCGAAGGCTCAATGCACATGGATTAGCCCGAGTAAAACCTCATTGCACATGAACTAGAAGGATTAAACCATTATTGAACATGAATTATCAAGTGAAAATCCTCATTTCACATGGTGTATCATGATACAATACATTATCCAATGTATTTGAGTGTAATTAGGGTACCCCCTTCATAATCATTTTGTATTCATGTATAAGTGTTCAACATAGATCATACAACATGGATTAATTAAACATCATAATTTATTCCATGAAAAAGGAATGTCTAGTAATATATGTAAGTCCCCAATAAATAAGTACATGATCATGAAGGTGAATACCCTTGATAGGGAAATGGGTATTCTATTCACTACATTATGATTTTGGAATGGAAAATCTTGGTGCAATTTTGGCAGTATAACGACATCAAATAGAAATTTGTAAAATGGTTAATAAGAGAGAAAAGGAATCTAATAATTTATAAATGAAATTTACAGTAATTTGATCATGAAATATAATATCCCAACATATTAAAAGTAATTTATATTCCTAATATAAAATAAATTCTTGAATGGAATGAGAAGATAGTAATCCCTTTAAGGACTTTTGGTATGCTAACGGGTGTACAAATGAGGGATTAATGAGTGAGAAAGGGTATATAATCATTAAAAAATAATAAGGGAAGTATGGGGAAGGTTTGAAAAAATATTCCATCATTATTAATTGAAAATAAAATGATGTAACAATATAAGGAAACTTGGAAAAAAATTGAGAAAAAAAGGAACCTTTATAGAATTTTGGCGTAGTAACAAGTGGGATTAAGGGATAATAGGGGGATTAATAGGAGTTAAATGAATATAAAATAATGTATAAATAAAATTTATAGAATGTAGGTATGGAAAAACATATCCAAAATCAAGAAAATAACAATTAAAAGGAATGACATAAAAGAGGTTCATAAATAAAAAGGAGAGAGGGAGATCCCTTACTTAGATATGTGATCCCGAAGACTTGGGGGAGGCTTCTTGAGAGATTGGTGTGCATTGAGAGGACAATAGGGATTATATAGAATAATTGGGTTTATCTTTAAAGATATATAGTTAAGAGAAATGTGATATTGGGTGTTTTTATAAATGAAAGGATGTGGATTTCTTTATTATTTGGGTTTCGAACACTACACAATAAAATATTCCAAACCACAATACATCTCATGGTTTTTGCCCATGATTTCTATAAAAGGGGAGTGGTATAAAATATTTTAAAGGTATAAGGGTTGAAGATATTAAAATATTGCACTTTCATATGTGGAGTTGAGTCACACTTTCAAGGAAATGATTTTCAAATCTTTAAATATTTTGTATGTCTTGGAAGATTCACTAAGGATTTATAAAATATATCAAATAAACCTAAAATTAAATTATTTTAAAGGAAAAACATATATTAATCCAAAGATACTTTTTATATTATTTTATTACATCACTATTAGGTTATTATGTTGTTATAAACACATTATATATTTATATGTTGTTTAATTTTTACCCAAAACATATATTGTCTTAGAAAATTATTAAAAACTCAATATTGGATAATTTTGATGTCCTGATTCCAAAAATAATATTCATTTTATCTAAAAAAATTTCTAAATAATTGAATTTTTTAATTTTAAAATAAAAACCAACATTTATTGAAAATTGGAGGGTTTTAAAAAAAATAGTTTTCAAAACTTAATAAAAATTACATTTGACTTCATAAAAATTATATGATTATTTTTATTTAATAAAAATAATTTAATGATAATATTTTATGAATATAATATCTAATTCAAAAATCCATTAATTAATCAAAATAGAATTCTTAATTGAATTTTAATATTATCCAAAAATCTTATTTGTGCTTTAAAAATCATTTACCAAGTAATAATAATAGAATAAAAGTATATTCATTATTCTATAGAAAAATATGAAGTTCCCAGTCAGGATCCAAGTTTCACTAAGAGTGGGAGGGGTTAATTAGTGATATCAATTTTCTTTTTATGTTTCCTTCTTTTTTAAACATCTTTCGCCTCCTATTGGATATTTTGTTCCATGATGAACCCATAAAACCACAAGAACACAAGATTTACAAGGTTCACTACTCAACCAGAGTAGCTACATCATTGGTATTGTATGGAAACAATCTAGTACCATGCTATCCACTAAAATACAATCCTTTGATGTGTAATACAACGAGTAGGATATTCCCTTACACTCATGTTGCACTTTGAAAACAATTCAATAGTGTGTGGGAACTCCCTTAGCACAAATAGGGTAATATAATATTTCTGTGCTTCTTAATAAGATTTCACAATTCAAATCATTCAAAATAATTCTTCACCTTCATACCAAGAAGCTGGTAAGAACCTCCCAGTGCAAACGGATTGTGTGCCACTCCCTACTTGTGTGCCTCCCTGCTTGTGCGCCACGCTACTTGCCTGCCACTCTGCTTGCATGCCTCCCTGCTTGCGCGCCTCCCTACTTGCGCGCCTCCCTACTTGCGCACTGCCCTGCTTGTGTGCCTTCCTACATGCACACTACTATTGTGCACAACTCACAATTTGTTCACCACTTGAGGCTTATACACAAGATACTTCTTCCACACAACTCCTTGCTTGCTCACAACTTATACCTTGAGTGAAAATTCTACTTGTGTTCCACTTTTGTGAATAACACACAACTTTCACGACACTTCAACTTGCACGCCACATTCTACCACTTGTGAGATCAGAGCTCTAATTTTATCTTAAGTGTTGAGAATTGAAAATGAGTAATGTGACCATCTATTTAAAGGTATTTTTGTGACTTTCATGCAACAAACACTTGCATGTCATTCCTACTTGTGCACCACTTCATCACATGCGCTCCGCTTTGTTTCCTTTGTCATTTTTTGATGTGATTATCTTCAAATATGACTTGCATGCAACATACATTTGCACGCCACTTATACATGCATGACACACATGCATTCCAATCCTTAACTTATGTTCCACTTTCTTTCCTTTTTTATATTTTGATGTGCTGGTCTTGAAATATGACTTGCGCGCAACATACACTTGTGTGCTGCTTATACCTACACACCACAATTGTTCCCCACATATACTTGTGCACCACTTTCTTTACTTTTCCAAAAACACTTATTGACTCCCCATATCTTTCATAAGGATTACGTAAATAGTTTCCCAAACTTATAAATTTTTTGAAAGACAATTCATCAAAGCATCATCATAGTTTTCAAGGAATTTATAAATTTAACTGATTTATAATCTTTGACAACAAAAGACAACACTCTACAAATGAATACTCTTCAAACATCCTTCTCCATCCAACTTGGTACCAAAAATATCCCTATTTGGATTTTGTTGTCAACAAGGATTCATAAATCATGAACTTTGTAGCCTCATGTAATGGATTACTTATAAAACATTCTAAGCCTACGTACGCTTAGTCATTGTAGGAAACAACAACTATTGACATCCAAGATCATGTTGTCCAAAATAAGTGACTATGAAATTTCATTATCATATATCCTCATCATTATTGAAAAAACCTGATAAGCATTTAATTCAGTATTCTTCACTTCTTCAACTTTCCTGGAAAATAAAAATTTGTTTCCTACAAACACTCCAACAAACAGTTAGAAAATTTCACACACATATAGGCTGGATTCACAACTTACCCACAAATCGCACTTTATGCATGCATCTATAAGGATAAATTTATGAAACAATTTTCTCCCTTGACAACACTATCCAAAGGTAAGATGACAGTGGGGAAAGACACATGTACCTCAACCTTGATAAGAAGAAGGTCGTAAACCCATGTTCAACCTCAATTAAGCAAACGGTTCCTTCAGTAATGTTTTAGTAAATATTTCAGGAACTTGTTCCATTGTAGGAATGCACTTTATCTTTAATTAATGCTTCTCCACCGGCTCTTTGATAAAGTGTTAATTTATGTAAATGTGTTTTGAATGATTATGTATTACAGTATTCCTTCTAATATTGATTGCACTCTTATTATCACATCTCAAGAGTAAGGGTAGTTTCACATAAATAAATAGATATTCCAACTTAGCTTCCATCCACATAAGTTGGGATGTAGCTTGAGTAGAAGCAACATACTTAGCTTCATCCAGGCTAAGAGTTATTGAATTCTGTTTCTTTGTATTCCAACTAACATAGATTTTCCCGTAAAAGAAAACTCCACTGAATATTAATCTTCTATAATCAACATTTCCCACCCAATCAGCATCTAAATACCCAAACAAATCTATATTTTTTGAGCCATCATACCTTATTCAAAAATTTGTAGTGCCTTTGATATATCTGAGAATCCTTTTTCTAGTAATTAAATGTGATTCTTTAGGAGCACTCTGAAACCTTGTGCATGAGGTAACTACATAGAAACTTTCAGGTCTTGAGTTAGTAAAATATAATAAACTTCCAATTAGATTTCGAGACTCTTTCTAATAAACTTCCTTTCCTTCTTCATCATTAGACTACTTGGACCCTGCTGAAATTGGTGTGGAAAATGGTTTCAAATTTTCCATGCTAAACTTCTTTAGAAGTTCCTTAGCAAAATTCTATTGAGAAAGAAAATTGTGGTTCTTATTCTATAAGATTTGTAACCCAAGAAAGTATTTCATTTCTCCCAATATGAACATCTCAAAGAACTTCTTCATCTCTTCAGCAAATCATTCACAAGATCTTTCATCATTTCTAGTAATGATAATGTTATCAATATAAACAATTGCAATGAGAGAAGACTCATGACATTACTTGATGTAAATATTGATGTCAACACTTCCTTTCATGAAACTCATCGTCCTTAAGAAATTATCCATTTTGGAATACCATTCCCTTGGAGCTTGTTTTATCCCATTCAAGGCTTTTTTAGCTTATATACATAACTTTCATCTTTACCAATAACAAAGACACAAGGTTTTTCAATGTAAACTTCTTCACCAAAATTTCCATTATGAAATACGAACATCACATACATTTGAATACTTTTCTATCCTTGTTGTGCATTAATAGCAAGAAATATTCTAATTGTTTCCAATATAGCCACTGGAGAAAAAGCCTCATCAAAATCAGCACCTACAATTTGTGAGTAACCTCTGCACACTAATCTTTCCTTGATCCTTATCACTTCCCCTTCTTTATTTACCTTGTTCTGAAAAACCCATTTTGTACCAAAAACATTTTTTTCATCTGTCTTTGGTATAATTTCCCAAGTATCATTATTTTTTATCTAATCAAGATCTTAATTCATAGCCTGAATCCATTTTGGATTCTCAAAATCATTATTCACATCATTTCTCCCTACTTTTGAATAAAAATAAGTATGTGTAACGGTATTTTTTGTTCTTCTTGTTTGAACCCTCATATGTTTATCACTAATAAGGTTTTGAGCCTCCACTTTATTCCTTGACCTAGGATGAGTTATTCGAATTTCATCCTCATCACTTGAAATTTCTGAGTTTGATACTTCTTCTTGAGTAGGATTACCACTGTTGGTAGAATTATCATAATTGTTAACAAAACTTCACTTACCCTGCTTAAGTTCTATAACGACAAATGTTTTCTTTTCTTTCTCAAAGTTTTCAACAACATTCACATCAGCAGAATTGATCATTCTTCCTATTTTTTTTGTTGAATCATATGTATCCTCTTCCTTCTGGAGCATAGCCAAAAAAAATTCCATCATCTCCTCTTTTTTTAAACATTCCATGTTTTCCACCCTTTTTATTTATAATGCATGGACTCCCAAAAACAATTAAGTGTTTCAAAATTGGAATTTTTTTCACAAAACATTTCATTTGGAGTCATATATGAATGTATACTATAGAAACATTGGTACTGAATATACACTACAATTCTCAAGGCTTGCCTCCAATAATAATGAGAGAGACCATGTTCAAGTAACATAGTTCACCCCATTTCAACCATACTTCTATTATTCATTTCAGCAACTCCATTTTGTTGAGGTGTGTATGGTGAACTGAACTCATGCCTAATTTAATTCTTCTCAAGTTAAATTGAAAAATATTCATTCTTATACTATCAACTTTTATCAGTACTAAACTTCTTCACTGAATACTTAAATTCCTTCTTTTCTTTCCTATAGAAAGTCTTATACATTTTTAGAGCATCTGACTTATGTCTCATGTACATGAAACAAGTAATGCGACTAAAGTCATCAATGAAAGTAATGAAGTAATTATCTCCATTTATTGATTGGTTTCTCATTGGTCCCCAAATATCAGAATGTATAAGCTCAAAGGGTTGTTTTGAACAAATGTCAGAACTCTTATTCATAGAGTTTGTAATCACCCATTTTTCACAAATACATCAATGCCAATCTCTTCTTCTTGATAAATCAGGCATATCCCAAACATTGTCTCACATTGATAACTTCCACATGTTTCTCTAACACATATGTCCTAGCCTTTTATTCCATAACTGATTTTCATTCACCATGCCCATGTAATAAGAGTTCTATACTTCACCCACTTGGAACAATTTCCATCATTTTCACATTTCCCAACAATCCTATATTTTCTAAATATAACATTGATTCCCTCATCATAGAGTTATGTAACACTCAACAGATTTTGTTTCAACCCATCAACATATAATGTTTTCCTAGATTTCATTTTTTCTTTCCTGATGATGGCTGATCCAGCACCTTTAATCCTCAGAGATTCATCATTTCCAAATGTAATTGTTCATTATTTAAAGACTTTCACATTCTTCAGAAACATTAAGTCTCCTGTCATATGAGAAGAACACTGACTTTCAAGAATCCATGGACATTCTACTTTTGTAGATTTCAAGGTTTTTTCAACAATAAGAGCTTTTTGTTCTTCATTTTCATTCTTCACCTCTAACTTCTGAGATTTGTTAAGAACCTTTTGTTGTGATAGAAACCAAAAAATACATCCCTTATCAATATTTCCCAATTTTTCACATATTTCACATATAGTTTCCAATGGTTGTAACCTATTTTAAACTTTCACACCAGCCTTCTCATATTTCTTATGAACTACCTTTTTTTACTTCCCTTTTAGAGAGGATTGACTCCCCCTCAAACATTGTCTTCCATAACTTGTGGAATAGTAGTAATGTTGTTGATTGATCCAAAACAAGTTTTTAGTGTGTCGAAATCCACCACAATACTATCAATAACCATATAATAAATATTTCCCTCTGAAACCTCTATACTAACTGGAGTTGTGTACATGCTTCTCAATAACCTTCATAATATGACTCTTATGGCCATCAACATTCCAATTTTCAATTGTAACATTCTTCTTCAGCACATATTTTTGTTCATACTTATCAGTACCTAAAGTATTATAAATCTTTCTGGACTCAGGATTTTTATATACTTTTAATTTGTTAGCATTCCCGAATTTTTCCACATACATGGCCTTTCTAGATTTTTTTTCTTATCAGAACTAGTTCCTTTTTCCCTCTCAACCTTTGAAGGTAACTTTTTTGGATCTTTCATTGGTTCATTATTAATATAAAATTTACCAACTTCTAAGATATATTGTTTGAATTTGATATTTATTTATTTAGCATTAGAAAGTTTCTGTTGGAAAAGTTCCAACTCTTCTACTTTTCCCTTCAACTTCACTTCAAGATGATCATTACAATTCTTTCTATTCTCAAGAGAATTATTCGGATCATTAATCTCATTTTTCATCTTTATTTTATCATCAGGAAAGACTTCTATATTGTTTAATGTGGAATTATCATATATAAACTTTGTGTTTCCTTCTCAAGACTTCTGATCTTCCTCAAACATTATTTCAACTCTTCATTCAGTTGAAATTAAAGTTGAGTTTCTTCTTCTTTCGAACTATTGTTCCCATAATCTTCATTATTCACTGCTGCAATAAAGGTATTATCTCTAGATTTTTTAGATAATGATTTCTCAGATTCAGCTTCACAATTTTCTTTATCTTTATCTTTAGATAAAAAAATTCTTCTTTTTGGTTTTAAGAACTTTTTATCCTTAACCTTTGAAAAATATTTATCTTTGTAAACATTCTTCTTACATGACCTTCTTGGACTTGTGTCATCATCATCAATTTCTTCTTATTTATTATTTTGAGGGTAGTGAGCCGTAATGTGGCCAACGGCTCCACACTCAAAACATTTCAAGGGAAGTTTACCCTTGTATTTTCCTGTACATCACTTCATATTCTTAGAAAAAAGGATAAAATTTCATCAAATGTTTTACCTACCTCATCTTCGGAATCATATTCACCAGCATCATCTTCAATAAGAGACTTCTTTGACTTATCTCCCTTTGTATCCTTGAATGAAATTTCTCTATCATATTTTGTTTTAATCTTTATAGTCTTCTCCCTTATCATTTCATAAGTAATGATACTGCTATGAAAATAATATAGAGATAATGTTTCAGGGTCTTTATCTTCTAATTAAGACACATTAGCATCAAATTTGTCGTTCATAATTCTCAAAATCTTTTCAACAACTATAGAATCCTCCAACTTTTAACCAGGACATTTGATTATACTGAAAATTTCATTTATCCGGGTAAAGAAGTCCCTAATAGATTCAGATTCTTACATTTTCAAGTCATTATACTTTAGCCTCTAGATTTATAGTTTTTCCTTATGCACTTTTTCATTTCCTTTATAGATGTTCTTCAACCTATCCCAGATTCCTTTAGTTGTAGTGACATCTTTCACTCTTAATAACTCACTCCCATAAAGAGATGAGATTAATGAATTTTTAGCTCTTACATCATTCTAAAAATTCTTATTATCAGTAGGTATAATAAGGACATTTTCGTCAATAGGAGGAAATCCATCTGTTGCAGTTTCTAGAACATCATTCCCAAGATACATAAAATAAGGAATCATTCTATCTTTCCAAATATGATAATTATTTCCATCAAATATTATAATCCCCTTACTGTTTGTGAAATTCATATTTTCCATCACAACTTCTCTTCAATACTTTAGAAAAGAAAAAATGAAGGTAACCTCTCTATAATTCCAATCAAAGTTCCCAGTTAGGATCCAAGTATCACTGAGGGGGGGATGGGGTGAATTAGTTATATTAATTTTCTTTTTTTGTTTCCTTCTTTTTGAAACAACATTTCCCTCTTGTTAGAGAGTTGCTTCATTATTGAACATGCACAACCACAGGAACAAAAGATTTACTAGGTTTACTAATCAAAAAGAGTAGCTACGTCCTTGGTATGGTACAGAAACAATCTAGTACCACACAATCCACTGGAAAAAATCCTTTTATGTGGAATACAATGGGTAGGATATTCCCGTAAACTCGTGTAGTGCTTTGAAAACAATCCAATAGTGTGTGTGCTCGCTCTTAGCATAAATAGGGTAATGTAATGTTTCTATTCTTCTTAATGAGCTTTCACAAATAAAATCTTTCAAAAATATTATTTACATTCTTACCCATGATCTTGTAAGAACCTCATGGTGAAAAAATCTTGTGTGTCACTCCCTACTTGTGTGACGCTCTACTTTTACTCCACTCTTCATGGGCGCCTCCCTGCTTGTGTGCCTCACTGCTTCCACATAGCCCTTCTTGCACACCTTTCTACTTGCACACCAATATTGTGCCCAACTCAAAATTTGTCCACCACTTAAAGATTATACTCATTAAACTTCTTTCACACAACTCCCTGCTTGCACACAACTTATAACTTGCATGCCACTTCTACTTGTGCTCCACTTTTGTGCATAACACCCAACTTTCACAACACTTAAACTTGTGCTCCACATTCTACTACTTGCATGATCAGAGCTCAAATTTTGTCTTAAGTGTTGAGAATTGAAAAATTATGAGGGTAGCCATCTATTTATAGGAATTTTGATGAATTTTGTACCACATACACTTTCACACCATTCCTACTTGTGCGTCGCTCCATCACTTTCATGTCGCTCTATCACTTGCATGCCGCTTTTTTTCCATTGCCATATTTTAATGTGATTATCTTGAAATATGACTTGAATGCAACATACAATTGTTCACCACTTATTCTTGCGCACCACACTTTCACGACCATCTTTATCTTCTACGCCACTTTCTTTCATTTGTCATAATTTGATGTGTTTATCATGAAATATGACTTGCATGCAACATACACTTGTGAACCGCTTATACTTGTGCACAACTTATACTTATGCACCACATTCTTTCCTTTTCCAGAAAAACTTCTCAAACCGCCATATCTTTTATAAGGCTTGCATCACAAGTTTTCAAAACTTTTGATATTTGCAAAATACAATTCCTCAAAGCATCATCATATTTTTCAAGGCTTTTACAAAGTGGATTGATTTATAATATTTGACAAAAAAAGACAACAATATGCAAATGAAAAGTCTTAAAACATCATTCTCCATCCAACTTGGTTCCAACAATCCACCCTTTGTATTTTTTTGTCAATAAAGATTCATAAATCATTGAACTTTTTTTCATTAAGAAATGGATTACTTATCAATAATTTTAAGCCTATGTGAGATAACTCATTATAGGAAACAAGAATTATTGACTACCATGGCCATGCTATCCAAATGCAGCGACTATGAAATTTCATTACCAAATCTCCTCAACATTATTGACAACATTATTTAAGAATTTACTTCAGCATTATTCACTTATTAAACTTTTAGGGAATAAAAAAATCCTAAAAACACTCCAACAAACAATTAGAATAGTTCACATACATACATGCTAGATTTATAGCATACCCAAAACTCCCCCTTTACACATGCTTCCATAAGGATATATTTATGAAACAATTTTCCCCCTTAATAACACTATCCAAATGTAATATGAGAGTGGGGAGAGACACATGTACCTTAACCATGATAAGAAAGAGGTTGGACACCCATGTTCAACCTCAATTTAGCAAATTGTTCCTTCAGTAAAGGTTTTTTAAATATGTCATCAACTTGTTTCATTTTAGGAATGTACTCCATATTCTATTCATTCTTCTATACCTACTCTTTTATGAAGTGGCACTTTATGTCAATTTTTTTTGAATGAGAATGTTGTACTAGGTTCCTTGTAAGAGTAATTGCACTCTTATTATCACATTCCAAGAGTAGGGGTAGTTTCACTTCAGCAAGTAGATCTTCTAACTGAGTCTTCATCCACATAATTTGGGTAGTATATTGTGTGGAAGCAACATACTTAGCTTCATCCATGTGAAGAGTTACTCAATTTTGTTTCTTTTTATTCCAACTAACACATCTTTTCCCCAGAAAGAAAACTCTACTAGATGCGGATCTTGTATCATCAACATTTCCTGTCCAATCAGCATATAAATACTCAAACAAATCAATATTTTTTGCACCATCATACCTGATTCCAAAACATTTTGTGCCTATGATATATCTTAGATTCCTATTTCTAGAAATTAAATGTGATTCTTTAGGAGCACACTGAATCCTTGGGCATAATGTAACAATATAGACATTGTCGGGTCTTGAGGAAGTCAAATATAATATACTCTCAATCATCCATCAAAAATATTTTTGAAAAAACTTCCTTGCCTTCTCAATATTTGAGCAACTTGGTTCCCACTGAAATCGGTGTGGAAACCAGTTTCTAATTTTCCATTCCAAACTTCTTCAAAATTTCCTTAGCATATTTCTCTTGATAATGAAAAATGTGGTTTTTCTTTTGTAAGATTTGTAACTCAAGAAAGTATTTCATTTATCCCTGCGTGGACATCTCAAACAACTTATTCATCCCTTCATAAAATATTTCACAATATCTTTCATCATTTCTAGTAAATATAATGTCATTAAAATAAACAATTATAATGAGAGAAGACTCCTGACTTTCCTTAATGTAAAGATTGATTTCAACTCTTCCTTTCTTGAAACTCATCTTCCTTAAGAAAGTATCTAGTTTGTAATACCACACCCTTCGAGATTGTTTTATCCCATACAAGGATTTCTTTAACATATAAAGATAACATTTATCTTTCCCAACAACAAATTCACAAGTTTGTTCAATGTAAACTTCTTCATCAAGATTACCATTAAGAAGTACGGACTTCTCATCCATTTGAAACTTTTGGTAACCTCATTGTGGAGCAATAGAAAGAAATATTTTGATTGTTTCCAATCTATCCACTTGAGCCAAACCCTCATCAAAATCAATTACTTCAATTTTTTTGTAACCTTTTCACACTAATATTTCCTTTTTCATTATCACTTCGACTTATTTATTCATCTTATTCGGGAAAACCCATTTTCTACCAATATCATTTTTTTCATCCAACATGGGTACGAGTTCCCAAGTATCATACTTTTCTATCATATCAAGCTCTTCATTCATATCTTAAATCCATTATGGATTCTCAAAATCTTTATTCACATCATTTGTCTCCACTTTTGAATACAAATTATTATGTGTAACAATATTTATTGTTCTTCTTGTTTGAACCCTCTGATATTGATCACCAATAATGTTCTGATCCTCTACTTGCTTCCATATCCTAGGATGAGATGTTTGAATTCATCCTCATCACTTGAAATTGTTGTGACTAATTCTTCTTCTAGAGTAGGATTACCACTATTGACAGCATTATCAGAATTGTTAACAAGACTTTCCTTATCCTACTCAACTTCTATATCGGAAAAAGTCTTCTTTTCTTTCTCAACATTTTCAACAACTTTCACATCATGAAAATCAAAAATTCTTCTTGTTTCTTTGTTGAAACATTTCTGTCCTCTTCCTTCTGGATCATAGCCAAGAAAAATTCAATCATACCCACTTTGTTCAAACTTTCCAAGGATTCCACCCTTTTTCATTATAGAACATGGACTCCCAAAAATGCTTAATTGTTTCAAACATAGAGTTTTTTCATAAAAAATTTCATATAGAGTCATATCTGAATGTGGCATATAGAAACATTGGTTTTAAATATACATTGTAGTACTCATGTCATGCATCCAATAATAATGAGATATACCATCTTCAAGTAACATAGTTCTCCCCATTCAACCAGACTTCTCTTATTCCTTTAAGAAACCCCATTTTGTTGAGGTGGGTATGGTGAACTGAACTCATACCAAATTCCATGATTATCAAGGTAACTTTCAAACTACTCATCCTTATACTCTCCACCATTATCAGTACTCAACTTCTTCAATGAATACTCACATTCCTTCTTTTCTTTCCTCCTTAAATTCTTAAACATTTTCAGAGAATCTGACTTATGTCTCTTATATATAACACAAGTAATGTGAGTAAAGTCTTGAAAGTAATGAAGTACTTATATCCATTTTTTGATTGCATGCTCATTGGTCCATAGATTTCAGAATGTATATGTTTCAAGGGTTGTTTTGAACGAATGTCAACTCTTTTATGCATAGAGTTTGTAATCTTCCCTTTTTCAAAAATAGTACGACATCAATCTCTTTGTCTTGATAATTCAAGCATATATCAGACACTATATCATGTTGATAACTTTCACATGATTCTGTAACACATATGTCTCAGCCTTTTATTCCATAACTGATATTCATACACCATTCCCATGTAACAAGAGTTCTGTACTTCACCAACTTGGAACAAGTTCCCTTTTTTATGTTGTCCTCTTGTAACTACCTTTCCACCATTTTC
Organism: Viscum album; assembly: GCA_963277665.1. Classification (NCBI taxonomy): domain Eukaryota; kingdom Viridiplantae; phylum Streptophyta; class Magnoliopsida; order Santalales; family Viscaceae; genus Viscum; species Viscum album. The sequence continues at coordinate 1,086,744,181 of OY728130.1, read as the reverse complement.
ACTTTTCACAACAAACCCATATTTTTTATGATAACTCTGTTGCACTCATCATAGAGTTTTGAAACACTCACATATTATGTTTCAACCCTTCAACATATAATATTTTATTAGATTTCATTTTTTCTTTCCTGATGATGGATGATACAACACCTTTGATCCTCAAAGATTCATCATTTCCAAATGTAACTTTTCGTTATTTAAATTCTTTTACATTTTTTAGCAACTGTAAGTATCCTACCCACAATCAAGAATCAATAGAAATTCTCCTTTTGTAGATTTCAAAGTGGTTTCAACATCAATATATTTTTGTTCTTCCTTTTCATTCTTCACCTACAACTTCTAATATTTTTTATGAACCTTTTGTTGTACTGGGAACAAATCAAGACATACCTTAGAAAGATGTCCCGGCTGTTCACATATTTTCCAAATAGTTTCCAATGGTAGGAACCTATTTTCAACTTTCACACTAGCCTTCTTAGATTTCTTCTGTACTACCTTCTCGTACTTCCCGTTTTGAGAGGACTGGCTCCCCCTCAGACCTCGTCTTCCATAACTTGTGGAATAGTTGTAATGTTTTTGATTGAACTAACACATGCATATAGTGTGTCTAAATCCACCACAATAATAGTAGTAACCATATAATGAATATTTCCCTCTAAAACTTCTATAATGACTGGAGTTGTGAACATGCTTCTCAAAAACCTTCTTAATAGAACTCTACTAACCATCAGCCTTCTTGTTTTCAATCATAACTTTCTTATTTAGCTCATATTTTTGTTCAGAATTATCAGTACTATAAGTATTAAAAAACTTTCTAGACATAGTATTTTTATGTACTTTTGATTTTTCAGCATTTCTGACTTTTTCCACATACATAGCATTTCAATGTTTATTCTTATCAGAACCAGTTTCATATTTCCTCTCAACCTTTGAAGGAAACTTTTATGGATACTTGTTTGGTTCATTATTATGAGAACATTCACCAACTTCTCAGATAGATTGTTTAAAACTGATATTTATTTCATTATCTTTAAAGAGTTTCTGTTGGAAAAGTTCCAACTCTTATTATTTTACCTTCATCTTTACTTCAAGATGATCATTACGATTATTTTCATTCTCAAGAGAATTATTCATATCATGAATATCCATTCCCATATTGATATTATCATCAGGAAAATCTTCTTGATTGTTTAATGTTGAATATTCATTTATCAACTTCTTGTTTTCCTTCTCAAGCCTTCTGATCTTCCTCGAACGTTCTTTCAACTATTCTTTCAGATGAAATTCAAGTTGAGCTTCTTCTTATTTAGGACTATTGTTCTCATAATCTTCATTATTCACTTCTACAATAAAGGTATTATCTCTATATTTCTCATTAAATGATTTATCAGATTTATATTTTCTATCTTCTTCATCTTCATCTTTAGATAAAAAGTTTTTTCTTTTTTTGAATAAATTTTTATCCAAACCCTTTGAAAAATATTTATCTTAGTCAAATTGTTTCTTTTATGACCTTCTTGGCCTTCAATCATCATCATCATTATCTTCTTATTTATTTTTTTTAGGACAGTTAGCTGCAAAGTGGTCAATTTCTCCACACTCAAAAACATTTCAATGGTAGTTTACCCATGTTTTTCCCTATACTTAGTTTCAAATTATTAGAAAAAAAGAATAAAATTTCATCAATGTTTTTACATACCTCATCTTCATAATCGTATGCACCAACATCTTATTCATGAAGAGTCTTATTTGAATTATCCCTCTTTACAGTCTTGAATGAAATGTCTCTATCATCTTTTTTTTTCTCTTCATAGTATTATACCTTCTCATTTAATAAGTAATGGGAGAGCTATGAAAATCATCCAGATATAATGTTTCAGGGTCTCTATCTTCTAATGAAGACACTTTAGTATTAAACTTGTTAGGCAGAATTTTCATGATCTCTCTAACAATTTTATAATCCTCCAAATTTTTACCAAGACATCTGATTATACTGACAATGTCATTTACCATGGTAAAGAAAATCCCCAACAGATTCAGATTCTACCATTTTCAAGTCTTCAAACTTCAGCCTCTAGATTTGTATTTTTTTCTTCTTCACTATTGTATTTCCTTCATAGATGTTCTTCAACTTATCCTAGATTCCTTTAGTTGTAGTGACACTATTCACTCTTAAAAACTTACTCTAAAGAAGTGATGAGAGTAATGCATTTTTAGATCATCCATCATTCTCAAGATTCTTCTTATCGGGAGGTTTAAGAGGAAACGTTTTATTAATAGGATGAAATCCATCAGTTTTAGTTTCAAGAACTTCATACCTAAGAGACATAAGATAAGGAATTATTCTATCTGTCTAGATATGATAATTCATTCCATAAAATACTAGAATCCCCTACTATTCATGAAATTTTGATTTATCTTCACAACTTCTCTTCAAAACTTCAGTAAAGAATAAACGAACCTAACCACCCACTAATACCAACTGAAGTTCCCAGTTAGGATCAAAGTATCACTAAGAGGGGGAGGGGTGAATGGGTGATATCAATTTTATTTTTATGTTTCCTTCTTTTTGAAAAATCCTTCTCCTCCTATTAGAGAGTTTCTTCCTTGCTGAAAACACACAACCACAGGAACACAAGATTTACATTGTTCACTACTCAACAAGAGTATCTATGTCCTTAGTATAGTACGAAAAAAATCTAGTACAACACAATCTAATAGAAACCAATCCTTTTGTGTGGAATGCAGGGAGTAGAATATTCTCTTACACTCGTGTAACACTTTGAAAACAATCCAATAGTATATGTGATCTTACTTAGCACAAAAATGGTAATGTAATGTTTCTGTTCTTTTTAATGAGGTTTCCCAAATCAAATCTTTCAAAAAAAATCTTCACTTTCCTACCCAAGAACCTGGTAAGAACCTCCTGGTGCAAACAGCTTGTGTTCCACTCCCTACGTGTGTGCCTCTCTTCCTACACACAGATCTTCTTGCGCGCCACTGTGCTTGTGCACCTCTATTCTTGCACACTTCTCTACTTGTGTGTCGCCCTATATGAATGCCTTCTTACTTGGGAACCAAAAACTACTTGCGCACCACTATTATGAACAACTCACATTTTTTCACTACTTCATGCTTATACAAAAAAAATTCTTGGAAAAAACTCCTTGCTTGTGTGCAACTTATAACATTCATGCAACTTCTACTTGCGTGCCAATTTTGTGCATAACACACAACTTGTGTGACACTTCAACTAGCACACCACATTCTACAACTTGTGTGATCAGAGCTCAAATTTTCTCTTAAGTGTTGAGAATTGAAAAATGAGAAGGGTAGCCATCTGTTTAAATGATTTTTGGGGACTATCTCACCACATACACATTTACGCCATTCCTACCTATTCGTTACTCCATCACTTGCATGTTGATCCATCACTTGCACACTGCTTTCTTTCCTTTATCATATTTTTATGTGATTATCTTGAAATATGACTTTTGTAAAACATACACTTGTGAGCCACTTAAACTTGCATTCCAATATTTAACATGCCCGTCACTTTCTATCTTTTTCCATTTTTTGATTTTTTTGATCTTTAAATATGACTTGTGCACAACATACACTTGTATGCCGCATATAATTTCACACCACACTTGTGTGCCACTTTCTTCCCATTGAAAAAAACAATTCCCAACTCCCCCTACCTTTTATAACGATTGTGTCACATGTTTTCCAAACTTGTGAAATTTTTGAAATAAAAATCATAAAAACATCATCATAGTTTTCATGGCTTTTACAATGTGAATTGATTTATACTCTTTGATAACAAAAGACAACACTCTACAAAATAAAAATATTCAAACTTCATTATCTATCCAACTGGGTCCCAAACAAGTAATGCACATAATCATAATTATATAGTCTTGTTAAATATCCCTTTATTACACCAACATACGCCTTAAGAGTAAGGTGTGTGATGGTGGGGAATTTATGGGTTCATTCGATGAACATGGTTTGGATCGTGATCTCAATGAGCTTGAACTTCTCCCATAAACTTTTTCACACATGCTTATGTTGTTGGATCTCTACTAGGTAATGGTCTTGGGAAAATCCAAGATATGCTATCTCCCTCGAAATCTATGATAAATGGGATTAATAGGGTATGATCCTACTAGTTAAGGTCATCACTTCCTTTTTTGGTGCCAAAATATTTGTTAAGACTCTATATTTATACTAGTCATGTGATAACTATTCAATAACTATATTATCAATGGTAAGGATAATTAACCGTCATTTTAATCCCATTGGATATATTGAAACAAAAGGAGTGAATGTGTTTTCTATATCCCAAAGACATTTAATTAACAGAAATAGAAATTTATTCATAAATTTTCGAGTTGTTATAGAAATGGTTCTCCCCATGGAGACATAGTTGGCCAGATGGGACCCTTATAGAAAAGATCTTCATGTAGTTTATTTAATTATACTAACTCCAAATATTCTATTCTATATGGGTTCTTTGATATCAGCTTGGATCCATGTATGAGTTCAATGGAGAACTCTTTATCTCTTTATTGTGGAGTTCTGTGTAACTCATCATTGAATACATAAATTTATTCTTTAATGATAGGGAAATTATCTATCTTTATAATTTTATTTTGTTCTCCTTATATACCTATCATATCCATAAAGAAGGCTATGGGAGGTGTTTCTATAAAAAACATAGTCCAGGATATCTCTCCTTTGAAAATAACTATAGGTTTCCCATTCAAGACTATTGATATTTCCTAGCATCAGTAGTTGATCTTACCATTAAACTTTTAGAGCCAATCCATTCATAGTATAGTTCTGAGTTCCACCATGGTAATGACTACTAGATTTGTGATAATATTGTTCTCACAAAAGTCAATACTATGGATTCTATACACCATTGATGCATTGATAATCCCTACAGGGGTCTCTAATAACAACTCTACTCCTAGAAGCTTAGGGATTGATTCTACGTTCATTGAAAACTTGGATGAAATTAATAAGTGAGTTGAACCAAAATCAAAGAAATAAATTTTTATATTTGAGAAAAAAACGAGTGTACCTACAACCACATCATTTGGATCTTATACTTAGGTTTTCCTGATATATAATACCTGACCTTTCTTCCATGGAAAATGATGAGGTGGATGGATATTTCCCTCCATTATCTTTTGATTTGGATAGAGATTGGAAAAGTTCCCAAGCTTTCCATGATTGATGCATTGGACAACAGGATGAGCCTACAATATCTTCCCTTTTTTGTTTATATTGTGATGTTGAGGCTTCCCCTCACCATGATTGTTCCAATTTATATAGCCATCTTATCCAAACATGTAACATTTTCAATCCAAATAAATTAGTTCATCAAATTCTTATTCTCGAATTTTTTTCATGTGGGAAGTTTCACTTACATTCCTCCTATTTCATAATCAATGTTCCTCAAAAGGTTAGATCTAATGATCTCTTATTTTCATTAAATTTATGTGACAAAAACATCTCTTTGAACTCTAGTTCAACCTTCATAGCACTATGCAATATATCTTCCTAGATTTTTGTCACGATTAGCTATATTCCTATATGGATGGGGTCTTATTACAATAATTAATCTATCAAAAATTCCCTTAGGATCCATAACAAAGATAGTGGTGTATGATGAAATTATTGTAAAGTTCATATCACAACTTCCCATCAATACATTTTCCTTCTACTTCATTTCTAGTAATTCCTTCTCCATTTTTGTTCTCATCGAACATGGAAAATATTTATTAAAAAGTTATCCCCTAAACTTTTCCCACTTAATATCCTCAATCTCCCTTCCTGGATTCATGTTTTTAATCAGTATCCACCACTGATCATCTTACCCCCCCTAATAGGTACACAACCAGGTTGACATCCTCTTATTAAAAAAAATGTAGTACAAAAAAGATCATTTCTATAGAGCTTATCCCACTTTTATAAATCAATGGTTCTATAGATCCACTGAAATTTGGTGGTCATTGTCACATAAAGGAATCTATACAAAATTTTTACCTTATAGGTGTATCTAGTATCTATTATTGGTTAAAGTTAGTTTCCATAAATCATGTTATTTAATTCATCATTCTAGTGAAGTTATCTCTTCCATATTTCATCTGAGTGCCATCAACACATGGTTCATTTCCCTCAACATTAACCTAGTTCCTCAAATTTCTAGCCATTTTCTGAAAGAAGAAATCATTTGTGGGAAATATATTTCTTTTAAAAATCACATTATTTTAAAGGAAATATATTTCTCAAAAAATCATTCTTCCAAATTTTATTCTTTAAGGAAAAATAAAGTTTCTATAAATCCATCATAATGGTTCATAAAAATATTGTGATTAACCAAACACATACCCTGAGTGTAAGGTCCTTTATTTTCTTAAGGTATGTTTTATATATGTTTTGGTTTGGACCTCTTATTTTTGGATATATATGTGTTTTCACATGTTTATGTGAAGAATATGGGGGGGGGGGTTTGGGGGTTCTGGATGGGAAAGAGGAAGAAAAAGAAATTTCTTGGAATATGGCACGGTTTGTGCATGGTTAGTGCATACCGTGTGAAGTATCATAGCTAACTGTGTATACGTAGACAGAGGTTTACACACGGTTGGTGCATGGTTAATTAAATCATGCAAAATTCCAAAGAAAATGTGTGAAGTGGTGTTTTTTGGGTAGTGGCTCATGAATTGTTTACACACGATTGGGAAAATCGTGCAACCCAAAAACTTTGAGAAAATTACAAAAATGCCATCCCATGATTTTAAACCCCAACTCATGTTTCTACTCCATTTCATTCATTACATCCCTAGTGAAAATAATGGATGAACCAAGATTACCAAGTGTGGTTCTCCTTCTATTCTTGTCCATTTAGAGCCTCATTGGTTGCAGATTAAAGCCTCGGGTAAATCTAACCTACTCCATGATTCCTTGTTTCAATTAGGGTCTTCATATTTCTCCCATATCCTTTTGAAGCTTTAAAATCCTCCTTTTTTGGTGATATTTAGGTTTAGAATTCAAAGGGTGGCTGAATCTGGAACTATGACTCTGATTGAGAGTGTGTTCATCACCCGATTAAAGGTAGGTGGTCTATAAGTACTATCCCATAGTTTTATTTTGGATTTGTGCCTAGAAGCTTGTGTTATTCTTTTCCCTGATTGTGTTCTTGGTTTCATTAGAGTCTTTGATATAAAAGGAAGTCTAAGTGACCAATTTAAACCTTCATGATCCTTTTGGTATGCATAGAGGATGACTTGTACATTTTAGGGACACCCGTGGGGTGTGCTGGCAATCCTAGATCTAGAGAGTGGTAGGGTTAAGTGAAGGATTGTCGAGTAAACTGTAAATCCCATATAAAACATGTTTTAATGGTTTATTAAGTTTTAAATGTAATGATAATAAGATTTCTAGGGTGATGAGGCATATGGGGTTGTTTGACATGACATGAAAATGGGAAAATTTGGTTGGATGGGATTATATCAATCGTTTAACAAAATTTGGTTAGAAATTCCTAAGAGGGTTAGTGCAAATAAAATGGTGAAAATATAATGGGATGATAAAATTTGATGTGTGGAATATGTTAATGGGATGTAATAATGAAATGGATGAATATTTTTAATGGGTTAATGAATGCGAATTTGTGGTACACCTAATGGGTCGAATATATTTAAGTGGTTATATTATGGGATATGAGATATGTACATGAAATAAAAATTGGGCTAAATGTGTTAATGTATGTTCATTGGTGAATATGGACTATGGAATAGGTATTTTTGAGTAAACATAAATGGTCCAGGCATGAGAATGGGAATTTGGCTAAATGACTATGAATTGTAATTGGTAAATGTGTTAATGGGTTATGGAATAGTATCAATTCCCATGTTGTTATGATTTGTGAATTGTTGATTTTCAATGGAATTGGTTATGTTATGATGTGTTATGGTATGGTGGTGTAGATTTGATAAATAAGAATGTGCACATGGCTTGGTATATTGGGGTATTGAATTTTGTTTTTATGCCCATAGGTCGAGTTAAACGGAGGCTCTAAACTCCACCCAAAAATGCATGGGTTTGGGAAGGGTGTGGAGGATTTATTCCCCTAATGGTTGCATTCCACCAAGACCAAGTCTTTTCGGTGAGGATAGTTTTTTGATTTGATATGTGTATCCCTTGTGAGATAAGGAATTGATTAATTTTCCCTATTCATTGTTATTGATTGCCGTATACCCTTGGGTAGATGATAATTATGCCTAACACATGGAACATGTGAACAAAATGGATTAAGGAATGAAGATGGTATAAGAAATGAAATTGGGATAAATTCTAGTCATGAATTAAATGAACCTTGTTAACTAATGGAACCCGAACTACCACTTCTTTACTTTCCATTTATTTTATACTTTCATGAAATATCTCTTAGACTATATATTTTGTAGACACTATTGTTGGTGGCCTACTACGTTTTCTACTCAAACCCTGCTCGGGTCGCCACTAGGTACCCGAGAAGATCTCTTGGTTGCAAGTCAGGACAAGGGAAAGTGCCCTACTCTAGGATGTTGGCTAGAGATAGGGATGTACATGGAGAAGGATCCATACATAGAGTAAAAACACAATTAAAGATTTGTCCATTTGTTTTATTTTTGGATGTATTCACCTAGAACTACTAGTATGGAATGGAATGTTTGTATTTGATTTTCTCTTTGTACCATGTTTGGGAAATGTTTGGTTATTCATGTTTATTGGTTGTTCATATTGTTTCTATTATTTATATTTTGTTCTATTGTGGAATACTCTGGTAAAGAGGGTATAGTCTCCCTATGTGAATCATTATACACTCACTACTAGTTGAAAACTTCTGGTGTACGGGTAGGTGCACTTGAGGTCATGTGGTGACCCGTCTCGGGGAACCGGTTTTGCGGCTCCTGGGTCGGGGACATTACAAATTGGTATCAGAGGAGTTCTTTTCTATTTATTTCTATTTGGGGATTGTAGACAGAATATTAGGAGTTTTTAGGACTTGGTAATGTGTTCATTCTTGGGAGTAGTAAGCCCATATACGAGGGAAAACCCAAGTCACCCTAGGTGGGAATATTTGGTCTTGATGTGTGTTATTACATTTGAACAATATTTCACCATTGGGTGATGCACATGGTGTGTTATTTGAATGATTTATGATATTTTTTTCATTTTTGGAATGGCATGAGGTTTTGCATTCATTCATCATTTTAGGAACCTAAGGATATAGGCAGAATGCATCATTATAGGCACAAAAATGGGATTAGTGTGCGAAGCATAGAGTGTAGCATGAATTTAGATAATGAATCTAAAGAAAATGATTCCTAATAATGTAAATGTAAGTGGGTGGATTAAAATAATAAAAATGAATAACTAAGTAATACGGTTTGTAAATAAATTTTATGATAGCGTTAAAATTTTGGGTTGTGATAAATTGTAAATGTTTGTTAAGTTTCTAAAGTATAATTTTTTCAAAATGATGGTAAAATTGATAATGAATTTTGACTAATGATTGGTGTAAATGAGTTAAAATGATGATTTTAACATGTTATGATATAGTAAATGTACTTGAGAGGAAGGGATCATGTTGTAAAAGTGTAATTGGTTTGAAGAGGTGTTAGTGAAAGACTTGGGATTATGTAAATTTGTTACCCCATGTGGACCATGACCCACGGTAGGTATGGTTGAGGGTAGTGTGCAAAGTGTGATGATGACCGTTTAGATAGAGTATGAAAAATGTCTTGTTTATAGTTTATATCATGAGATCTTTTCCGTTTGTGGTCAAATCCTATCGGTCATTCTTCGAAGCGTCGGGTGAACGATAAGTTAAGGATTAAATGATTGTGTTCAAGGGTGGGTATCCTTTGTGTTGTCAGTTGACTCTTGTATGTGTGTATTGGGGAAGTGATAGTACCCTAGTTAGAGACGTTGGATTTGGATTGTGTGGCCTTTCCGATTACATTTTGTCCTAGGTGGTGAATTTAGGTAACCCTTGATAGGGTTGTGGCCTTTGGGTTGTGAGGCATTGTTTGGTAATATGAGTGAGGAAAATCTCATGGTTTGTGATTGTAAAGAGTCCATGATAGACCCTATGTATGTTGCAAGGTTCTTAATGACCCTGTGAGTAGAGACCTGGTGAGTTACATTTTTAATCCTAGAGATGATTTTTTATCATAGTATCGATGAACGTGTATACCTTTGGTACATAACCTAGAGTAAATGGTCATTTGGTGCATTAGGCATAGTGTGAATCAAAATGGGGGTGAGATTTCCATTTCTGAGAATTTCTTTGTTTGTGTCATGATGTGTATGGTTTGGAGAGGAGAAAAAGGCTTTTTTTGGGTTTGTGTCACACATCTGGATGTTTTGGACATAATAGTGAAACTCGGAACATCTCATGGTGTGGGTTTGGCCTAGAGGGATAAGTGGGAAGGTTGATGGCTGGTGGCACAACTCAAGTTTTGGTTATGCATTGATAGTTTCCAAAAAATAAATGGTGACCTTGTAGAAGGTTAGCCCAGTGTTGTGGGTACTTAGAATGTGAGCATGGAAGATGATCCAGAGTTGGTGTCAATGCATACTGACTACCACTGAGTTTAGTAAATGGTATTGTGGCGCCCTAGTTCATTCATAATTGAACACTAGTGTTTGTGATAAGAGTTAAGGATTGTTTCAAAGGGTTTTATCTCATGGATTCTAGACTCACCTATTGGGATGATGATTAATATAGGTCTCAAAGTTGTTTTGAGTGGAAGAGACAATGGTGACCGATGTGCGGTTGTATTCTTTTGATCAATGGTGACACCCAAGGTGAGGGTGGTCACAAGGAGGAAATTATTTTTATGAATGGTTTGGTGGTTGGGTGAGATGCATAGGCCACCCCAGGGATTATGAGGTTGACTAAAAAAGAAGCATAGATAGGTAAAAAAGTGAGTGATGGACTGCGCCCAAATAAAGGTTGTTTTAGAGAGATCGTTGGTTTGATTGGAGTGGTCACCATTGGGCTTCACTTGTTAGTTGTTAAAGACACATTAGGATAATTCTAGTGGTGTGGGGGAAGTAGTGTTACCTGGAACGTTGGTTTATTGAAGCATAACAATTTGGTCGTGGAGAAGTGGGGAGAGTTGGTAGGAATTTAGGCCTAAGAAGGGGTGGTTAAGTGTTGATGAGATGTGTTTGGTAAATAAGCTCGAGATCCTTGAAAGATCTTGGGGTCCCATAGTTCGAAATCAGAAATGAATAAGTTGGTGGTGGTTTTCTTAGATAACTTCTTAGTGTACCACAACTAGTGATGATCCTTCCCAATATCTTGACATCAACCCAGGTATGTTGAGAAGCTTTGGCTTTATGCCAAGATACATGAAGGTGTTTGGTCTGGTGAGGGACATAATATATTTTATGTGCATGGGAGCGGTATATGTGAAGCCCGATGATGGGATGTATGAATGTTCTGTTCATAGTGGAAGCATGGTTGGGACTGAGCCCAACATTGATTTTTACCATGATCAATGATTATTCTAGGATCAATACGATGATGAATTCCATTCTCCACAGAATAGAATCAAAGATTTAGATAAAGAAGGAAGATGCCTGAAACTATTAAAGAGGATCTTGTACAACATGTTCATAATTAATTTAATTACTTTTATAAATAAATAATATATGGATCTTCATTATTTTCTTCGTTGATGATGTTGATCATACGGAATGACCCTTCTAAATTATCATGTTGCACTTGTTTGGATTCAAACTAGAATCCCTCTAACGGTGATCCACAATTGTTCTGATGGCCTCTGATCAACACCGCTCATTATCCAGGTGCTATCATGGTGAAGCAAGTGTCTTGTGTCAGTTTTTCTTGATCACTTGTTCTTTGGCCTTGAAAAAAGTCTCTCGTTATTGAGAAGGGGATGAAGAGGATTGGAGAGAGAAATTGTTTGGCTCAACAATTCTCAATTAACCATGCTTGTGGTGTTGTCTGGTGTCTAGCACAATAGGAGTACTTGTATATTTATATGAATGTAACTTCATTTACAATATTCAATTTCATAATAGAAATTAAATAAATTCATGAACTTAGAGAAGACCTATGCTCAAAATAATAATACCGCATCATTATTTATGGTTCGCCAACTAGCACAAAAAAGAATTATGAATAAAATTCTGCATCACAAAATAATAGTAGTTTCGTTATTATTTTAACTTGTTCCAACTAGTTAAATAATTATTTATCATCTTGAAAATAAATATTTTACTACCAGACCTGCCTTGGTCCGCTTGAAATCCACTTCCATTTATTGCACACCCGAATAAATAAATAAATAAATTATTCTCTTAAATAAATATTTTATTTACAAACTAGTAAATAAATATTTATTAAATTTTCAATAAAATAAAAAAATATATGTTATTTAATTTATGGAATCATGTTAACATGAATAAAATTATTCCATGGTCTTGAGAATAATATTTATTTCATTAATTAAATTCAAATAGAATTTAACTGAGACCACCAAAAACACTTACTGTGTGACCCTCTATAATTCTTTCTCATAGTCATTAGGAGGACTTGCCTAAAGTCTAAGAGTACTGTCTAGAAATGGGTAAAGGCACCCAAAAGAAAGAATTTTATGTCGCAACAATGACATCCACATACGAACGCTCACTATGTAAAATAATCTCTTTATTGTGATATCTCGTCAAATAGGATTCATGATAGTGTCATCAACTTTTATGCTTGATATGTCCTTCTTTGAATACCTAAAATAATCTCATCATTAAACCATGGACATATAAGTTTGTGCTAAGGTTCTATTTCAATCAAAGGGTTGAGATATCAACATCCATAAATGGAAGAGACAAATACTTCCTCGACTTATCCATAAATAACATGTCACTCGTGACGCACTCAACATACCATACTTCCCGCCAACTGTCTGTGTGATGGTTTTCCTCAGTAAATCAAAGTGCATGATTTGTGACATGTATTAATGATAGTCTTAAAGTCTAAGTTTCATTAAAAATTTCCGCATATAGAAATATCAAATGACACCTAAACATGCGGAATTCCAACTCGGAGGTTTGTTCTCATAATCTCTTGTCTTAGAGATTACCAAGTACGAACTTCATGAGAGGAAGTATCATATTCTTATGAGTACTTGCACTCGATGGTTTTCATGTTATGTGTCCCATAATAGTATGTTACCCAACCATAGAGCTATATTTCAGAATATTGTTATAGCATTTCTAGGTTCTCATCATAGTGGGGAACTTTCATGACCTTATCAATGAAACAAATACTGTAGGACATTATTACATTATAGTCATGAAGAACAATGAAAAATATAAAATAATACATTAAATATTCATGTAATAAAAGTAAAACCAGTAGTTTCTAGGACACCAACTCTTACAAACTCCCACTTGGACTAGAGCCAACTGCCTATGACTTTCAGTCCTCTAGACCTCACATGGTGATTATGTTTCTGCTGAGTCAAGTCTTTAGTCAAGGGGTCTTCCACATTGTCTTCCATGGAAATACTGCTCACTGTAACTTCACCTCTCTGAGAAAAATTACTTAAGAGTTGATACTTCCGAATTATATGCTCCTTCCGCTAATGTGACCTAGGCTATTTTGTGAGAGCCATAGTTATAGTATTATCACACTACAGTGTGATGGAATCTTTACTACTGGGTTTCACATCTAGCTCCCAGAAAAAGCATCGCATCCAAAATACTTCTTTAGCTGCCTCAGAAGTTGCGATATACTCGGACTCTACTATAGAATTTTTAACCATACTATACTTTGAGCTCATCCAACTCAATGCACCTCTATTCAAAGTGAAAATTTATCCTATTTTCAACTTCATGACATCTTGATCAGTCTAGAAACTAGCATCTGCATATCATATGATGACCAGTTCCTCATCTCCTCCAGAGACTAGAAACATATCCTTAATATGCCTCAGATAATTTACGATAGTCTTGACTTCCATACAATGGCGGTCACCTGGGTCAGCTTGATATCTATATACTGCACTCAATGCGTAGGCGACATCCATCCTTGTACATAGCATGGCATATATAACTGACCCAATCACTGATGCATATGGAGTCTCTACCATTATCTTTCTTTCACCATGTGTCTGAGGGCACATTTTCGTGGAATGATTAATGTCATGTGATACTAGCCACAATCCCCTTATGGATTTTTCCATAATGAATCTCTTCAGTATCTTATCAGTGTATTTAATTTGTCTTAGGCCTAGAAATCTCTTCGATCTATCATGATGGATCTTGATCCCAATAATATATGTTGCCTTGACAAAGTCCTTCATGGAGAACCATTGCTTCAACCATGCCTTAACAGACTGTAAGATGTGTATCTCATTTCAAATAAGTAATATGTCGTCAAAATATACTGTTAGGAAAACTACTGTGCTCCCACTAAACCGTTTGTAGACACAATTCTCACATTAATTCTTGATAAAACCAAATTCTATTATGGCTTCATCAAAACGAATGTTCCATGACCTGGTTACTTAATTTAATCCATAAATTGATTTCTACAACTTTCATACCTTATTGGAATCCTTTGGAGTCACAAACCCTTCAGGTTGTTTCATTTAGACATCTTCCTGAAGGTTCCCATTAATGAATTCTGTTTTAAAATCCATTTTCAAAATAACATAGTCATGGTAAGCCACAATGGGAAGTATAATTTTGATGGATTTCAGCATTTCAACTGGTAAAAAGGTTTCATCGTAGTCAATTCCTTGATGTTTTTTAAAACCTTTTGCAACCAGTCATGCCTTATAGGTACTGACTTGTCCTTCCATGTCCAGTTTCTTCTTGAATACTAATTTTCAACCAATAGGATTTACATCAACTGGAGGATCTACCAATATCCAGACTTGGTTTTAGTACATGTAATCCATTTCAGAATTCATGGATTCTTTCCACATGGAAATGTATGTTCCACTTAATGCTTCCTTATAGGTTAGAGGATAATTATTATCAATTAATAATGAGTCACCATCCTCAGTAACAAGAAAACCATACTGTTTCGATTCTCTAACCTCTCTTGTACTCCTACATAGTACTTGTCTCTTTGGAAAAGATTCTTCTTCCATGGGGCTTTGTGGAATCTATTAATGTACCAACTCTTGTGTACCTTGAGCCTCGACTTCATCGAAGTCTATCTCACTCCCACTATCTCTTTTGGATACGTTCTCCCTCTCAAAGAATATGCCACGTCTTTCCACTATAACATTTTTTCTGAGGGTTTGTATAGGTAATATCCACTTGTTTCCTTGGGGTATCCTCTAAAGGTACACTTTGTACCTTAGGTTGCGAGTTTGTTACCTGAATTGGCCTTAACAAATGTTTTCTATCCCATACATGTAAATTTGATAACATGGATTTTGTTCCACTCTAGAACTCATACAGAATACTATTTATCGATTTAGTTAGTACTTAGTTTAGTATGTGTGTCGCTGTTTGTAATGCATACCCCCATAAGGATAATGGAAGACTTGTATAACTCATCATCAATCTCACCATCTCCGACAAGGTGTGGTTTTTCCTTTCGCTTACACCATTCCATTGAGGTGTGTAAGGAGGAGTGAGTTGGGATAGGATCCCAAACTCCCATAATTAATCAATGAACTCCTAATTAAGATATTCCCCACCTCGTTCTAAACAAATATTCTTAATCTTCTTACCAAGCTGGTTCTCAACTTCATTCATGTATTCCTTGAGATTATCAAAGGAATCCAAATTATACCTCATTAAGTATATATATCCATATCTACTAAAATAATTAGTAAAAGTTTTGATGTATGAGTGTCGACCCCTTGATTCAACTATAAATGGCCCACATGCATCAGTATGAACCAATTTAGAAAGCTCTTTAGCCCTTTCACCTTTACCACTAAATGGGGATTTGGTCATTTTTTCTTGTAAACTTGTATGACATACCCGAAGTGGTTTTAGATCAAAAGAATCTAAATATCCATCTTGATGTAACTTTTTCAAGCATTTCTCGTTTACATGAACTAGCCGGTGATGGAAATGTTGGGTGTGGTATGAGTCATGTGAAGTATCTTTTTCATTGATTTCCATTACTGGGTTTGTGTAATCCAATACATAAAGACTGTTGTATAAATGTGCCCTACCAAAATAAATGCTATCTCTATAAAATAAGAAACATTCATTTCAAAAAAAGTAAAACAAATCCATCTATATCTAGTCTGGATACAGAAATTGTTTTTTTATAGAAGGCACAAAAAACAACCCTTTAAGACCAATTTCATCCCAATTGGAATTTTGAGGTGGTAGTCCCTGACAGTGAAAACATCAAGTCTGGAACCATTGGCTTCTCGTAGATCTACCTCCCCTCGATCAATCTTCCTAAATCTACTTGGTTCATGTATTTGGATACATATGTGAACACCATAATCTATATCTAATACCCAATTTGTAAAAATAGATAGGTTTCATTTGATAAAAAATGCACCTAAAGCTTCCCCTTTCTTATTAGTCTAGGTGTAGTTCTTCTTCCAGTGGACCTTCTTTCCACAAGTGAAACAAATATCCTCTTGTTCCCATTCCTCCCCTTTGATGACCCTTTTCTTGGAAGGTCGTGAAGAAGCTTTGGACTTCAATTTCTTCACCTTAATTTTCCTCTTATTCACCATAAGGATGTAAGCCTGTTTTCACTTCATATCTCTGTTTATGTGGTGAATGAGGATAAGAAGATCAGATATAGATTTATCAATGTTTTTCATATTGAAATTGACAATAAAGTTAGAGAAGCTCTGAGGAAGTGATGCGAGAATGAGATCAGTGACCAGTTCTTTGTCGAGTTTAAAACCTAGAACCTCCAGGAGCTGAATGTAGCAAATGAGATTGACTACATGAGGCCCAGCTAGGGAACCTTCTCCAATCTTACTCTGAAAGAGTTATATAGAGATCTCAAACCATTCCTATCTTTCTCTCTCCTAGTAAAGACCATGGAGGTGCTCAATCATGCTATAAGAATACATGTTTTCATGAGACTTCATGAGCTCACTGGAAATTAACGATAACATCAAACATTGAATGTCTACTGAACTGTTCATATGTTTCTCATCTACCTAGAGATCCTCATCACTCACCTCTTTGGTAGTAAGACCAGTCAATGCTAACTCCAGCACGTATGACTTCTATTCATGGAATAGGATAACCCAAAGGCGTCTAAACCATTCCTGGAAGATACTACCGGTGAAAATGTTGTCTTTATCTGGAATTGATCATAGGGATAGTGTGGTTGGAGAGCTTGTAATTTTTTTCTACAATTAAAAGAACAGATCATTGGTACTTTCCTGATTACAATTTATGAGAAATAATAAATTTTATTAAGTCTCCTACTATTTTATCAAGTCCTAATGTCCCTCACCATTGAAATCTAAATGTATAGTTAACATGAAATTCTAGATGGAAGGATCCATATTCCCCTTTTCATAACCCCAGCAAGGGTTGGTCATGCTATTAGAAGGTATTTAGGTAGGAAGCTCTTTGCCAAATAAGGGCTTACAGCTCCTTGATCTGTCGAGTGGACTCCCCAATCCTGAGATCATGACATTGGATTTCCGCAACTCCTACCTCCAATATTACACCAAGTCTAGAAAGGGATACTACTCTTGATGTAATATGGTTAATTCAACCTGAAACCTTTCATAAGGGATTCTTGTATAAAAGTATGTTTCCCAACAAGGGTTGGTCAAACACATAGTTTTATTGAGTTTTTTCTTTAATCTAGTAATAGAAGGCTTGGTATGAATTAATATTTTACTTGAGGGATTTTTATCTCTTATGCATGAATTGATTATTGTTACACACTTGTTAATATTAAGTGGAACATACTTAAATGATTATCCATATCTTGATATTATTTAAGCATAAGTTTGGTTTATTTTAGTTTCTTCTTACATGCTTATTTAATTCATTATTTATGTGATCATGACAACACATCCATCATGATGAACCATGAAAATGATATAAATAAAATAAATTAAATTACATGATCATGAGCTTTTCTAATGGTTAATTTATCTAGTGGTTGATAAACTAACCCTGACCTATGGGAGAAACACCTTGAAGCTTCTGGGTTCATGTTTTCTGCATCCACCTATTCACCTCTGTATCTTTTGGGATTGGTTTTATCTCAATTTTAGCTTGAATCGCCTCCACTAGATTGGGAGTTCCATCCATTAAATAGGCCTTTTTGAACACACATGCATGTGAGGGGTAAAAATGGGTTTTACGTAAATGAAACCTTGGGCACGCAGGACCTACATATTAATGAGGAGAAGGCTTGCAGGCCAACAAATTTAATAAATAAATTAAAATAAACCATCCACATAAAAAGGTCTTGGTCTATCGCTTGATTATCTATACATGAAATGATATTTATGCATAAATAAAACTTGCATTCAATTGTTTAATCATTCTGGTTTAAGATAAATCACACTAGAATAAATTAATTATCATCTTCAATTAATCAATCCTTTTATCATAAACCTTTTTTATGAATTTCCATGAGATTCTTATCCATCATAATTTTAAACAAATAAATTCATTTAAAATTATCTTTTTACGTAACTTTTACCTTAGAGTAAATCCAGTGAATTTCTATTCTTAACAACCCAATGAGTAGAAATTAACATTATGCAGATGTTAAATTAAACACATCTATATAAAACACCTATCATGTGTTATGAATCAGATTTACGCCCGAATGATGGTACACATCTCAAGGGTTTGTATAATATAATAATAAATTTTAATAAATCTGTGTAGTTTGGATGAGTACATGATATGTAGTTCCAACTACATAGTGTGTACTATTGTTCACCATCAATTTGAAGTACACACCCGGGGAAACGATGTGTGAGTTTAATTCAGAAATCATTGGATTACACGGTGTGTCCAGTGGGCCACACACCGTGCAGTTCCTTATTACACGGTATCCAGTCGGGCAATCCATGTCTGGGGTACATGATCCAAACCTAGCCCGAAGTGACTACTCACCATGTTCATTAGGCCACATGGCATGTAATTCGGAAACTGTGTGCCACATGTTCCTGGTCAACACACTGAGTCATTAAGACTTATACAAAATCTAATGACACTACTTGGTTTAGTGGTCCAGACCTGGTGAATTGAACCTTGACTACAAGCTTTGTACTACCAAATACACACCATGTGTTCTGGTGTTGTATGACCAGAAACCTTTGGCACCTCTAAATGAGATCCACAATTTTATTTTAATAAAAATTAAAAGAAAAAACCATTTCTATAAGGTTAATGAGAAAAAAATATGAGGAATAGGTCTCAAGATTTAGATTTACAGAACGACTAAATTGAATTGAAACAACTAAATTATTAAATGAATATATCATCAACGAAATATTTAAATAATTATTAACTATGATGTAACTGATCTGATACCACATGAAGGTTTCGGGCGCAGTGGAACATGATAAATGATTATTCTGGGATCAATACGATAATGACCGCTAATCTCCGTAGAATAGAATCAATGATTTAGATAAATAAATAAGAGGCTCGAAACCTTTATAGAGGATCATTTACATCATGTTTATAATTAATTTAATTAATTTTATAAAGAAAATATTACCTAGATCTTTGTTATTTTTTTTGTTGATGATGTTGATCATCTAGAATGACCCTTCCAGATTATCTCATTACTCTTGTAAGGATTCTAACTATAATCCATCAAGCGGTGATCCACATATGCTCTAATGGCCTCCAATTGACACCACTCGTTCTCCGAGTGCTATCGCGGTGAAGCGAGTGTCTTGTTTCGGTCGTTCTTGGTCACTTGTTCTTCAACCTTTAATAACGTCTCTCGTTCTCGAGAGGGGGAAGAAGAGGATTCAATAGATAAATTGTTTGGCTCAACAATTCTCAACTCACTAAGCTTGCGGTGTCGTGTGGTGTCTAACTCAAAAGGTGCACTTGTCTATTTATATGCATGGGACTTCAGTTACAATATTTTATTTCATAACAGTAACTAAATACATTCTTGAACTTATAGAAAACCCATGCTCATAATAATAATACCGCGTCATTATTTATGGTGCTCCAACTTACACAATATATAATTATAAATAAAACTCCACGTCCTAAAATAATAGTAGTGTCATTATTATTTTAACTTGTTCCAACTAGTTAAATAATTATTTATTGTCTAACAAATACATATTTTATTACTAGACCATCCTTGGTCCACTAAAACTCCACTTCCATTTATTGAACACCCGAATAAATTAATAAATAATTTATTCTCTTAAATAAATTTTTTATTTACAAACTAGTAAATAAATTTTTATTAAATGCTCAATAAAATAAATAAATAAATTTTATTAAATTTATATGATCATTTTAACTTAATTAAAATTATTCCGAGGTCTTGAGAATAATATTTATTACATTAATTAAATTAAAATATAATTTAACCAAGTCCACCAAAAACACTTAGTGTGTGATCCTCTAGGATTCTTTCTCATTGGCCTTAGGTGGTCTTGCCTAAAGTACAAGAGTATTTTCTAGCAATGGATCAAGGCACCCAAGAGGAAGAACATAATATCGCAAAAACAACATCCACATACGAACAATCACTGTGTAATATAATCACTTTGTTGTGATATCTCATCAAGAAGGTTTCATGATAGTGTTATCAACTTTTATGCTTGATAAATCGTTCTTTGACTACCTAAAATAAACTCATTGTTACATAGTGTCCATGGAATCTCATGTGAAGGTTCTATTTCAATCAAAATGCCAAGATATCAACTTATATAAATGGAAGAGACAAATCATTCCTCAACATATCCATTAATAACATGCCACTCGTGATGCACTCAACGCACCGTACTTCTCGTCAACTGTCTGCGTGACGGTTTTCGTCAATAAATCAAAGTACATGAGTCGTAACACGTATTAATGATAATATTATAGTCTAAGGATCATTACACATGCTCGCAGATAGAAATATCTGATGACACCAAAACATGCAGAATTCCTACTGGCGAGTCTATTCTCATAATCTTCTATATTGTAGATTACCAAGTGAGGACTTCATTTGAGGAAGTATCATCTGCTTACGAGTACTCGCACCTGACGATCTATATGCTATGTGTTCCATCATAGTATGTCATCCAACCGAAAAACTATATTCAAGAATACTATTATAGCATTTCACGGTTGTCATCATAGTGGGGAACTTCCTTCACCTTATCAATGAAACAAATACTCTCAGACATTATTACATCATAGTCATGCTGAACAATGAACAATATATAATAAAACATTAAATATCCAAGTAATCAATGTAAAACTAGTTGGTTCTAAGATACCAACTCTTAAAATGTAAATAATTAATGGCTTTGGTTAAGGTCCATAGAATGGACCGGATGTTGAAAAATTTCAGGGGTGTCATTCAAAGACGCCTGGAATGAGCACTAGGTGACATTAATTTTCTTATTTTGGTAAAAATCTTGTTATCAAATTTCTGTTTTTGGGGTTCAGCTTGTGATTGGGCATAAGAAAAGAGGTTTGAAATCCCTCATGAGAGAAATGGAAATGACACTCTTAAGGTGGGGAATGATACATGAGTCCAAGATGTGGAGAGGAGAACATCGGGATGGTGTAGTGGCACCGGGATGCAAATGAGGAACCTATAAGGTGCTTGTTAGGTCCCTCAGAGAGGTAATGTGGGACTTGTATGTGGTGACTGATGATCCAAGTGTTGGTTTCGAGCTCACAGTGGTTCCATGTGAAGCATGTGATGTATGTACTAATGATATAGAAGGGTGTGGCTGGATATGATTACATGTTGTGGAAAGAGAGGTTGGGTTCTATAACCCCAATGAATATTTGAGTTAGACTCGATTAAATTCTCCCCAGCTAGTTTTAGGACATCTTTAAGTTGAGGGAAATATAGAAATGTGATGTTGTCTCCTTCTAAGGGTGATTCCTAATGACATTCTGAAGGGAGGTAATGACGTGATAGTGGAATTCTACCAGAATTCAGAGAACAACCTCAGTGGGTTTGTGTGTTGATAATGATGGGATTGAGCTCTGTGAGAATCTTAGGAAGGGGATAAGTGGTTAGAATACCATTAGTAGAAGGTGGGTGTTCTGGGATAAGATAGTTGGATGCGGTACGGTGTGAGTTGGTAAACTTTAATGTGTGTGGTAAGAGCGACCCACCTTTGGGTTCATGTTGTGGTGGAAAGTGCCTTTTTGAAATGAAGTTGTACCTGAGTACGTTCAGGATGATCTTAGTCCTTGGATGGATAGTGTAGGGATGACTTTATGAATGGTTTTGACTGTTCATTGGGATGCCAAATTAGTGTAATTCTCCGATGGATGTTGGGGAACAGTTATCAGGAACATGTCAGGTGATGTGAAATTTGGATTGAGGTTCGAATGGGATTTTTTCGAAAGTGGAGGTGCTAAGTAACCAAATATGATATAGATAACCATACTGGATAAATGGTTGGTTAAGGATGTGACCAGAGTTTCAGGATGGAATGACTCGAGTGGTCACCATTTAGGTGAGTTAGCCCTCATAGGGAGATTTAGCACAGGTTTAGTTGGCCAAGTAACCAAGTTTTTTGAGTTGTGTTTGGTTGTAGAGTTGTGGAGTGAAAAATTTTCAAAATTTCATTGTAAGTATCATGTTTTTTCCTTTGGGTGATACAAGGTTTGGTCACCGTTAGAGATGGGAGGATAGAAAAATGGCACCAAGTGATTTGGGTCATGAGTTATTAAGAGGATCGGCCCGATGAGGTACTGATTGGTTCCTTCATGATTATGTGATGATATATGTTAATCTTCCTTGTGTTGTGAGTTAGGTTTTGTCACTTAATTTTTACCCATCAAGTTCACATGTTGGGAATGGTTGAATTGGATGCATCCTTGAGGAGTGTTTGGTTCATGCTATGGTTGTGGTGAGGAAAACATGTAGGAAACGTTTCTTACATTGATCTGTTCTTGATGGGGTTTTTGATATGAAACAAAAAACTTGAAATATGGGAATGGATAAACAGACCTAGTGGAATAAACTCTATTTCAGAAGCTTACTTATTCCTGTAAGGGTGGCTTGAGGACGAGCCATTATATGGTGCGGAGGTTATAAGGTTTGAGTTTATCGTAATGTATTTTTTGTATAAGTTTTGGTTTGAGCCTCTTATTTTTGTCTATATAAGTGTTTCCCCATGATTATGTGAAGGCGTGCGGGTGTTTCAGGGGTTTGGGATGTTAAAGAGGGAAAAAAATAATTTTTTTTGGGCATGTTGCATAGTTTGCGTACGGTTAGTGAAAACCATGCTGAGTATCCCTAATAACCGCGCAACTATGGACAGAGGATTATGCATGGTTGGTGCACTGTTAAGTAAACCATGAGTAATTCCTTGGAAACTGTGAAAGGGGTGTTTTCAGGAATTTTATCAATCAAAGTTTGTGAATACTTTGGAAAACCATGCGAGTAAACCATGCGGCCAAGAAACTTTGAGGAAATTACAAAAATGTCATCTGGGTATTTTAAACCCCAACTCATGTTTTTTCTCCATTTCACCCACTGGAAACCTAGTGGCAGGCTGGGATGAACCAATCTTCCCAACGGTGTTTCTCCTTCGATTCTTAGTCATTTGGAGCGTTGTTGGTTGTGGATCGAATCCCTAGGTAAGTCTAACTACCTCCTTTCTTCCTCTTTTCGACTAGGGTTTTCATCTTTCTCCCATATCCTTTCGAAGCTCTAAAACCCTATTTTTCTAGTGATATTTAGGTTGAGGCTTCAAAGGGTTTCTGAATCTGGAACTATGTCTTCAATTAATAATGTATTCATCAATGAATTCAAGGTAGGTGGTCGAAAAGTACAATCCCATATATTTTTTTTGATTTGTGCATGAAAGTGTGTGTTCTTATTTTCCTTAATTGTGTTATTGGTTCCATTAGTGTGTTTGATAGAAATGGGAGTCTAAGTGACCCATTGAAACCCTCACAATCCTCAGGGGATGTGTATAGGATGAATTGACCATTTTAGGGACACCTTTGGGGTGCACCGACAATCCTGGATCTAGAGAGTGGTAGAATTAACTGAAGGATTTCCAAGTAAAGTCTGAATCCCATGTATAACATGTTTTAATGTGTGATTAAGTTTTAAATGGAATGATGATAGGGATTCCTGGGGTGATAAGGCATAAGGGGTTTTCTGACATGACATAAAAATAGAAAGATTGTGTTGGATGGTATTATATCAATCGTTTTACAAAATTTGGTTAGAAAATCCTAAGAGGGTTACTATATATCAAATTGTTAACTTATAATGGTATGATGAAATGGGATATGGGGAATATGTTAATCAGATGTAATAAGGAAATAGATGAATATGTAGAATGGGTTAATTCATGGTAAGTTATGGTACACCTAATGGGTTGAATGTAATAAAGTTGTTATGTTATGAGATGTGAGAAATGTACATGAAATGATAAATGGGATAAATGGGTTAATGTATGGCCATTCGGTAATAATGACTAAGGAATACAGATTTTTTAGTAAACATAAAGGGTTAAGGAATAAGAATGGGAATTTTGATAAATGAATTTGAATTTTAATTGGTAAATGCATTAATGGGTTATGTAATAGTATCAATTCCCATGATGTTGTTATGATTTTTGAATTGTTGATTTACAATGGCATTGGTTATATTATGATTTTTTGTGGAATGGTTGTGGTGATTTGATAAATAAGCATGTGCACATGGCTTGGTAGAGTGGGGTATTGACTTGAGGTTCTATTCCCATGGTTTGAGTTAGACTGAGGCTCTAAACTCCACCCCAAAATGCACGGGTTAGGGAAGGGGATGGAGGCTTTATTACCCTAACAGTTGCATTCACCCGGACCAAGTCTTTGAGATGAGGATAATGTGTTGATGTGATATGTGTATCCCTAGTGAGATAGGTACTTGATTTATTTCACCTATACATTGTGATTGATTTCCTTAGACCCCTGTGTTGATGATAATTACGCCTAACCCATGGAACATGTGATCGAAATGGATTAAATAATGAAGATGGAATAAGAAATAAAAATGCGATAAATGATAGTCATGAATTAAATAAACCTTATTAACTAATGGAACCTGAACTATCCCTTATTTTCTTTCCATTTATTTTTTACTTTCATTCACTATCTATTATACTGAATATTTGTTTGACACCATTGGTGGTGGCCTACTGAGTTTTGTACTCACACCATGCTCGGGCCACCATTGGGTACCCGAGCAGATCTCTTGGTTGCATGTCAGGAGAAAGGAAAGGTCCCAACATTAGGATGTTGAGTTAGGATTTAGATGTACATGGAGAAGGATCCAAACTTAGTGTCCAGTCCCATTTGGAGATTTTTCCATTTTTTATTTTTGATGTATTCACCTGACACTACTAGTATGGCATGGCATTGTTGTACTTTATTTTTGATTTATACCCTTATTGGAAAATGTTTGGTTATGCATGTTTATTGGTTATTCATATTGTTTCCTCTATTTATATTGTGTTCTGTTGTGTATTACTCTGGTAAAGAGGGTATAGTCTCATCCCATGACTCATTAGACCCTCTCCACTAGTTGGAAAACTCTGGAATACAGGCAGGCGTGCTTGAGGTCATGTGGTCACCCAGCTTGGGGCACTAGTTTGGTGGCTCCTAGATCGGGGATGTTACACAAAATTGCCAAACTAGGAGCGCATAAAGGATCATTTTTGTGAACCAATTCCAATTCAAGTCTATCTCAAATTGGTGTATTTATTTGTTACCCCCAGATACATCCATGATAGCGCTACATCCACTTTTTCATATCTAAACAAGGATTTCATTGATTGAAGACCACCTACATAATATTTCACAGAAATAAATGGATGTTTTCCTATATTTAAAATTTTCTATTGGGCTCAAACTAAATATTTATATTCCTATTTTCCATAAAAAACTAAACAATATTTTAATAATATCTGTATAATCCTTCCTTTTTATTACATAATCTTTTCATTTACATGGTACAAACAGAGGATCTTTTAAAGATAATTTTCTTTCAAATAAGGGAAAAATACATGAAAACATAAAACATTCTTATAGTCCAATTGAAAGGATTCTTCATGGGTTCATCCTAAGTACATTTTCTATATCTCATATATTAGGGACAAAAATTGAAGGAAAGGGGTGGGTTGAGGCCTAGTAAAGGATACAAATTTATATGCGGTCATGATGAATATCAATAAGAGCATAAGGAATGTCATTAAGGAATGAGAAAAAGAAGAATATAAAATATCATAATAAAAAAATAACATGAATCATTACATAAAAATTTGGATATAACATTTAATTTTGACATTCATAAATATGTCGCCAAGGATAATCACCAAGGTATCATAGATGAAAATTGCCAAGGGTAATCACTAAGGAATCGTAAAACATGTCATCTATAGTGATTAAATTCTATTCCTGGTTTTTTGGAGTGCTATCAAGGCACACCCTTCATATGTTTTAATTTATATAATCCATATATATCATAATGAATCATTTTATTAATAAGCTTTAGAAAATAAATAATAGATTTATTATCAAAATCTGTTTATATAAAAGTGCTTAATGACTTGATCATTATATAATGTTTAGTCCGAAAAAAGGGAAACTAGGTTTATTATGTGTAAATACCAAAATAAAATAATTCTTCATTAAATATCAGTGAATTCCCATATAGAAAATGAGATTTCTGTATTCAAAGAAATATAATATAATATAATTACTTAAGGTGAAGATAGAAATTTGGAGAACTAAATTCAACAACATAACATGTATAAAATGTGGGTTTGGAGAAGGATAAAATTAGTGGGGGAAATGGACTCTCATTTATAAAACACAATTTCTTAATAATTTTATAATAAAAAGGGTAATTGAAGAGATTAAAAATTATATTTAGATGACATATATAAAATGATGTTCTTGAATTGAAGAGAAAGGAAAGATAATTCTCGTACCTTGAAGAGTAACTCCAAGATTTTGAGGTATGTAACATTGGGGGCTTAAAGGAACCTTATAGGACTCCCGATGAGGTAAAACTACATGATATTAATGGATTATGGATTGTGGTTGAATAGAAAAGGAGTAATTGGGGTGTATTTATATCAAATGTAGAGGATTTGTTTAATAATTTCCAAATATAGGTCGTAGAAATCTAGGTTGTGGAAAAAGAAAAAACATTGTATTACTAAAGGCTTTCCCAATTTTTCTAGAAAATTTGGAAATATTTTATTTTATTTTAACTCACAGTAACTGGGAATAAAGTTTTTTTACCTATTTTTCACTTCAAAGTTAATTTTCCACAAAATAATATATTTAAGGACAAAGTTTCTATTTTCGACTTTGGAAAGTAACTTATATGTTTGGAAATTGATTAAAATATATTAAAAAATTATATTAATAAAGTAGAATATTTTAGTTTTTTTGTTGTTGGTAATTAATTATTACATCATTATGAAATAATTATGAATTTATTAAACATAGAGAAAACCTCAAACTGTATTTTTACAATTCCTAGAAACATTTTGTATTTTAGAGATTTCTCATAAATTCACCCTAAACTAATTTTGAAGCTATGGTTTCAAAAATTATGTATATGTTACCATAATAATTTTATAGGTATGATAATTTTAACTTTTAAATATTAAAATCCTTATTTATTAAAAATATGATGGGTTGATAATGCATAGTCAAAATTTCTAATACTTAAAAACATTCAAAGATATAATAGAATTATTTTATAATTTATATTTAACTAAGAGTGTTTTTAACATACCATTTCCTTAAAATAAATACTATTCATAATCCCTTAGTTTATTATAAAAATTTATATTTTTTTTGAAAACTATAATTTATGTCCATGAAATCAATTTATCCAATTTTATCTCAATTAAACCTATATTTTTATTAAGAAAAACTATACTTAAAATATATGTTATGGAATGAAAATTTAATTTCATACAATGAAATTAAAATTTAAGTAACTAAGGCCTCATAACGTAACCTCTTATAACACCCGTATAAGACGAAAGCGTAAGGTGTGTGATGGTGATATATTCATGGGCTAAATCAACTAACAACGAGTGAGGGGTAATTAAAACTAACTTGAACTTCTACTATAGTGGATTTCATTATAGTTTCACTTATTAAAGATTAGATGTGATTATTCAATGTAAAACCCCAATGATGCTACATCTATCCCATGTTTTGAAAAATGGTCTCTATATAACATGACTCTACTGGTTGAGGTCATTGATTCTCCTTTCTACATTAACTATTCTTTTCATTTTTACTTAAAAACACTAATTATAAAGTTATAATTAGTTACGAGGATTATATTTCCAAATGGTCATATTTATCACCAGTCATATTCGAAAAGAAATCCTATAAAGGTCGAATCATGATGGTCAAATTCCCATTTATTCATAATAAATAACACTTTTTTGGTTAAATAGATATAGTTTTTTGTGTTTAATATAATATAACACACTTTTAAGGAAACAATATCATTTAAAATGAATTTTTCCTTACATCAGTAATGTATAATATAAACTGAAATATCATCATTATAATAGTGGGGTGTTGATTTTTAAATCAATCATTAATGTTTTGGTTCCCTATGATATATTTTATAGTCAAATTATTCCATCATTCTCCTCACCAATTTTATAACTTTTTCCATGTTTTCGATAAAATGATTCAATCGATCAATATTCCTAAATTATGAAATATCAATTAATAACATAAATTCCAAAATCCATCATTCAAAATAAATTAATCCCTTAATGTATTCCTATAAAAAACCAAAGAATATGTCACGAAAATCTAAAAATTATATAACATACTTATGTAAAATTAATTAATTATCATAGTTTATGTTAGATAGCTCAAAATACATTCATTAATTAGCAAATACTCATAGTAGACCATGAAAATATTCTTTCACTTCAATATAGAAAGAATTGATGATCTGGAAACTCTATTGGCTCAAATATTTTGTCCCATAATGACTATTTAAATTATGTTCATGTAGTAGGACAGTATTATCAAACTTATTCATATTATATTATTGACGAATGTTGAATTCATCCACTATATTGAACTATATTCGTGATAATTCTCCCTTTCATTAAAACTTATGACCTTATTCTAATTATAACAGATTCCAAGATCATATATCTCTAGTAAAACTCTAATTACAATGGTTTAACATTGTCTCATGATATATCTCGATATTACATTTTATTCCACTATATTTTCTTCCATGTGAATTTTTGAATTCCATGCTTGATTTTTTATTCAAAAAATATCATGAATGAATCATACTACATATAATAAAATAAATTTTATAAAATCACTTTCAAAATAATTTAATTAAGGCCAGTCCACAAATGATATAAATAAGTATTGTCAGACCACTATAACATCCCATGTTTTTTTGAGTTTTCCTTTAAATAAAAAGGTTTTTTAATAGATTATGACACATGAAATAGTAAAAAAAATTGAATAATTATTTATTGAAATACATGATGAAATAAACTATATAATAGTTAAATGAAACATGTTAAAAAAAGAAATTATTTCTAAAAGGTTCTTATTTTGATAGGCTAATGAAAAATAGTTTAAAGAATCTATTTTTATAGTTAATATATTTTTAAAATATATTTCTTTTAAAAAATATCCTCAATGAAATATATTTATGGAATCCAAGGAATGATTAGAAAAATCCATTTTTAACATCTAAGAAATAATTAGGTAACTAAAATTAGTATTACTTTAACTATTCCTGGATGAATAAGGAATATTTTATTTAATAAAAGTATTTTAATTTTTTAATTTTTTATTCGATAGTTATATTTATCATATTTTCAGTATGTAGTTTAATGAAATTAATTTTAGATAATTCTATTAAAAAATACCAATTTTTTAATGATTATTATGTGGTATGGGATATGTATAAATTAATTTTTATGCTTAAAATGTTATTTTATAGATTTTTTTTATTGTGTGACGTGTAACTACATTTGAATTAATTTTAATAAATTTATAAATTAAATAAGGTAAATTAGTTTTTATTTTTTTAATTAACTTATACTAATTCTTTAATAATTTTGATTTCTTTTTTTATAAAAATAAGTTCCCATGTTAAAAGTTAGTCCCCAAAGATAAATCCAAAATAAGGTAAATGAGTTAAAATAGTGGGAAATCAATAAAAACATCACAAAAAAATATCATTTGATGGGTTTATATTGGGTTTATATACCTATAATTAATTTATCCTAAAAAATTTACAATTTTGGGTCCACTTTCCTTAAATATGAACTCTCCTTTATCTTAATAAATGATTATTTATAATAACCACCTTTTATATCCTAAAGGAGGGCCCACCATAAATCCACTTCAACACATAAATTCCCTTCAAAATTATTCTAAATATCTACCAAAAGTATCTCTTGCACAATCCTATCACATGTTTGGTATCCTTTGGTTTGAATAAAGATTCTCAAACCTATCAGTTCCAATAGGCCCTCTAAGAGGGGATTCAGGTATTTATGACAAGAGTTATATTTTTCTAAATCACTCTTATATATATTCTTTATCTACCTATTCATGATTTGGACTTATCACAATAATTACATTCCTTTGGAATCATTAATATTATATAAACATGGGGGGGTAAATACATTATTTATATTCTTTTTGAGTTTCCTTCTTGAAAAAATCCTCACCACCTATTAAAGTGAATTTAGATCACATCCCAGAAAAAACACATAAAGAGAAAAATAGAATTACAAGGTTAACCTTTAAAAATGATAGGTTAATACTTGTCTTGATCAAGATTTCATTGAGACAATATAAACCACTAGTATCAACGTATGAGTATAAAAAGAAGGGAATATCATTGTACTTACATTACACATATCTTAATAGTGTTGAGTACTTTTCACATTGTTATAAATGATTATTTTTTCAAAAAAAATTATTTAATATAACTAAACATCCCTAGAGTTGTTACAATGATACTTAATTTTATTCTTATTTAACTAGTACCATCACAAGTTTATTTAATTCTCACTGTGTGAACTATAGAAAATTTTCTTCTTATTATTTCTCTACAAAAATATTTTATAATTTCTACAGATAGTACTCTCTTTTGTAGTTTACATGCTTATTAATTCATGAATGAATCATATATTATATCATACCACTATAATGGATAAAATTAGTATTTCAAATTGAAATTTAATTTAGAAATTGAGATGAAAAACTTCCATAAACTTTTTAAAAATTTATTATTTTTATTCCCTCAACCTATTATTCTATTTCAAACATGGTTCGAGATTATTTGAGATTTGTGACAATTATTTTAGAAATCCAAAGTAGTTTCACTTGAAATTTATTTTTTCTTCCTTAATAAAAATTGTTTATTTATAGTCCCATAATTTTTATCCCTTTATATAGGTAAAAAATAATATTTTTTTTCTTAAAACATGAGTTAAAAACATTAAAATAATCACATATCTTATTTTATTTTCAATAAATTATTTTGGAAAACTCGAAATTTTGAGTTTTTATAACTCTAAAAAATTCAATGAGTGATGAATCTTATGAAAATTCATACATTACATGATTACCTTCTAACGAATTTTATAACATATTCCATATAGAGTCATATGGGATGGTTATCTTACAAATTTTATCATATATTACAATCTTCTTATATCATTTTAAATTCTATTCCTATGAAGTTTTATGACTTTTATGCATAGAAATATTTTATAAAAAACACTAGATACTTTCATATAAAATTTATTTCAAGTAATATTCTGATAAATTTTATATACATAGCTCATTCATATGAAACTATAGCTCCTTTCATATGAAATTTAAATCATGTGAAATAATGATTTTTTAATATTTTGGAATCCTTAATATGAATTTGGGATATCATATTAAATAATGTATCTTATGAAATTATATCATATTTATTTATTTGACATATTAATTTACATTTTTAATATTAACATCCAAAATCCATATTTTCATACAATTGACTTAGAAGTTCTTTCAATGCTTCAAATCACTTTCTGAACTTCCATTAAACCATATCCTTATACATTAAATTATGTGAGTTTAAATATGATTTATCTATTGGAATAAAAATAAAATACTATAACCCAATATAATACTTCTTTCTTAATAAAATTTCTATTGCCAAATGTCACATACTAAAGATAAAATCTTCAACAAAACATATTAGGATCTCAATAATCTCTACCAATTAATAATATTCTTGAAAACAATATTAGATTTGAAAATATCCACCTTAGTAATTGGTTGTAAATCAAGGATCATAAATCACCTTCACACTCAATGAAATTAGGAATGAATCATCATCCATTAATTAGAATCCTACATGGGTGAACCTAGTGTAGGAAAATTAATATTGACTAGTAATATCATGTTGTATATAAAAATAGTGATTTTTATTCAACCTATTCTAACCCTATCCTATTTATTCTCCTTAACAAAATGATACAACTTGAATATCACATATTAATTAATAAATACTACATCAATACCTATAATATGACCACAAAATTATAAATTTTTCCATGTAATATATAATAAACATATATCTAGATGGACTTCACAAAACAGTTAAAATAGTTCACACATGTAAAATAATGAATTTATAGCTAAACATCTTTTATAACTCTCTCCAAACACATTATACTTGTAAATAAGTGGTATCTACCCATTATGTATGCACATATAACTAGATCTATTTAAAAAATCATTTCACCATTGTAAATACAATTTTAAAATAAATAATTGAATAAATATAATTAAGTTGTATTTTATTTTTCTAAAACCTTGAAAACCAAAATCCCAAGAGAAATATGATATAATGGACAAAGGCTCCACACCTTATTCTTGAATGTCATGATTTTTAACCCCTATCATCACACGCATTCTTTGAAATTTATCATATGAAAATAGTTTAGTGAAATTATTAACCTCTTTCCCCATAGTAGGAACTAATTATAGCTAAAATTAAGTCATTTCCACAATCTCTTTTATGAAATGATAATTTATATAAATGTGAATTGACCTTGAAATTTGAACCAATGTTTTTGAAATATTAATCTATATTTTATCATCATACCCCAAAAGTAGTGGTAATGTCACCTCCACAATAAGTTCTTCAAACATTGTTCTTATAAAAATAATTTGAGTTGTATCTTGAGTGGAATCTAGAAAGTGTGTTTTAATATTACTCCAAGTCACAAAAAAAATTTCTTTGTGTGATGGCATAAAAACCTCTATCCATGGAAGAAAGTTCCACTCTATTTAGATCTTTTATCATCGAAAAAACCTACCTAATCTATATATATATACAGATAGATAAAATTTTTTATCATATTTTTTATCAAACCCTTTTTAATAATGATGATTTATCTAAAAATATTCTTTCCTCCATTGAAATGAGACTCTTTTGAAGCACTTTAATACCTAGAACAAAGTATATTTGGAAAAAAACTATATCTGGTCTTGAAGTTTTCATTTATTGAAAACTACCAATAATCTCCCTCAATTTTATAGTATCCACTTACATTGATTAAATATTTTTTGAGAACTTAGTTACCATTAAAATGGGTATTGAAACTAGATTTGTATCCTCAATAGGAAACTTCTTTAGCAGCTTTAAATATTTCTTTTATAGTAAAAGACAAACGAGGTATTCTCCTTGAGTGATTTGTAAACCCAGAAAATATCTCATCTTATAAGGCATGGTAATTTCAATTAACTTCATAATCATTGAAAAAACATATTCAAGAAATATTTATTTATTTATATAGAATACAACATCGTCTATATAAATAATGACAATGAGTGATAAATCTTTACAATCTTTGATGTAGATGTTATTTTCTACTATTTTATTTTTAAATTTGAACTTATTAATAAAGGTATGCATCTTGAAATACCAGTATCTCAGGCATTTCTTCAACCCCTATAAGACATTCATGAACCTATACACATAAATATATTCTCCTCTAATAAATAATCTATAAGTTTGTTCAATATATACCTCTTCTTAAAAATTACCACCGAGGAAGGTTGAATTCACATCCATTTGGAATGTATTGTATTTACTATGGAATACAATATAATGAAATATACTAATGGTTTATTACCTTTATAGTAGTTCAAAGGTCATTAAAAATAATTTACATCCACTTAATGATACCCTTAACACACAAGTCTTTCTTTTTTTCTCACAATATTTACATTTGCATTCAACTTCTTATGGAATATCTATTTAATTATAATGGAATTTTTTTATATCATGGGTTCTAAATACTAAGATTCATTATTCTCTATCTGATCTGCTCTTCATTTATTTAATCAATACACTATATATGGTCAAAATCCACTTCAAAATATATATGTTTAATTTGTGAAAATAGTAAGGTATATGATGATATCCAAAAATTTATCCCGGTTTGAGACATTTATCCTTGATATCTAGTGATTGATTGGACATAAACTTATGTATAATACTTGTATGAAATGAAATATTTTATTCATATTCATATGAAATGTTTTAATATGATTATACTTCCTTTTCCTCATCCACACTTTCAAAATTTTCTATAACATCTTTACGCTATTTAAAAAAACACCATCTCCATCACTTCTAGAACATTATTCTTCATACTTACTTTAATTCTTTGGATGTTATAGCAAATTAAAATTAAAAATTTCATCAATAATCCATAAATATTTTTTAAAAAAAATGATATCATATTCTATTTGGTGAATAACCAAGGAAGGTACCATCAACACCACACTATTCAAACATAATCATACTTTCACTTTTAACTTTTATAATAAAAGGGATATTCAAAACTATTAGGTATGTAAAACATATTTTTTCAGTAAATATCATAAATGAAAATATATGAGTTTTTACTATATAGTAATTTATTTTTAATATAAACTAATAATCCAATGTATTATCTCTAAATGTACTGAGATGTCTCATTCTGTATCAATATACCCTGATTCCTCTAAACTATGATTTTATTATTCAATTCCAAAACACAATTTTTGTTGTGGTGTATATAGTGTACTGTGATCAAGTTGAATACCATGAATCTCATGATAGGTGAAAAATATTCCACCTGCATACTCAACACCATTATTTATATGGACATTCTATAAGTAAAAAAACAAATTTTTTTTCTACATTTATCTTGAAATTATTGAACATTTTTAAAGACACTGATTTATGGTTCACATATATAAAACATGTAATCTAATTAAAGTCACAAATAAATAAAATAATATACATTGCACAATTTTTTGACTTCTTTCTCATTGTCCCACAAAAGACAGACTCGAATATATCTAATGGATGATTAGATTTAATCTCTGCATTCTTGTTTAGATAATTCACAATATTTCTTTTTTGAAACATGGAGATCATAAAATTATTTTATATTTTAAACATAGGAACATCACATACATTTATTAAATTGGTTATATTGATCATATTATCTTATCCTAGATGACTTATACATTGATTCCACAAGTTATTTTCTTCTTTCATGATTAGGAAACAATAAATCTCATAATTACCAACCTGAAATAGAATATAAATTATCTATTATTCTATGTACAAAATAATTCTATATTTCAATAACTTATAAAAAAAATTGTTACTTTTTAATATCACTTCATTAACTTCATCACATAATCGAGACACACTATCTTAGTTGTCTTATAATCCTTCAAACATTAAAGTGTTCTTGGATTTTAGTTGATCATTAAAAATCATGGCTAATCATAAAACATTAATTTTGAGTGACTTATCATTCCAAAAAAATCCACTACACCTTCCTAAATTTTTTTTTAAATTATTTATAATCTTAAAATACATTCATATGTGATAAATATCTATTGTCCTTTATCCATGGATAATCCCAGTTTTATTATTTGAGCATCACTTCCACAAATTTGGTTTTTTAACAAAAAATATCTCTTATTACTTTAAGGTTGTTTAGTTTTATAATCATATTTTTTTATTCTTATAAAATTAGAAGAAAATAATTCATATGAGGACCATATTAACTACATATTCCATATATTTCTTCAAGAACTTCAAACCTTTTAGTGTTTTAAATCCAAAATTTGTAATCCTTTTATTTAATTTATTCCCTTGAGGGGACTGAATCCCCTTTAGAAATGATTTTCTAAATCCCTAATATCATTTAAATGTAAAAAATTAAAGTAAAAAAATTATATCAATATAACCAAAGCCTCCACCATACAATCACAATCATAAGAAAGAATAGTTACCTACTTAAGAAATTTAATGTCTAGAATATCGTACTTATATACCTTCCTTCTTTGAGTAACTATTATTTTATCCTTTTTGTGAAAAAAAAAATATTGTGAAATACTGAAGTATTCTTATTTATATTGGGATTATTATCATACTTTTTGGTGTCACCAACTATAGTGATTTTCAACTTTAATTAATTATCACTAGATATTCCTAATTTTTTAGGGTCACCCACTTTTTCAAAAAAAACATAGTATTATTGACATGTGTTTTCTGCTTAAAACTTACAAAAAAAGTTTTAGATTTATTTTCTTATTTTATAGTGATTTTTTTTGTATTATCATACCACAATATTATTTTAATTCAATATATTTATAAATAGAACACTGAAATTTTTATTCATAATTTTTAGGTTCTTATTTTTTTATCATTTTCAATTGAATATGGTAATGGTATTGATATTTATCATTCATTATTTATTCCATATTGATGTATTAATTATTTTCATCATGGATATGTATCTTTAGGTCCTCAATATCCTTTAGAAAGTTCAGTTTTTATTCAATAAAATTTGTTTCATTTTTAATATAAGAATTATTTTCCATATTTAATATACAAATCTCAATATTTATGTCATAGATCATTAAGAGATACTCTTTTAATTGTATTTTATGTATAAATTCCATATCATTCTCATTATCTTCACTTCCAAAACTACTTTTTTCATGAAAAGTGATATATTTACGATTTAGTTTAGAAATGATCATTTCTCGTCAACATCACTATGACAAGTCTCAACTTCCTCTTCATCTTCCCTACATTTACATTCTATAGCAACGAAATTAAACTTTATATTGATGGAATTTTTTAAGCTTATCTTTAGAAGAACATTTTACTTATTATATTTATTATTATAAAATGTTCAAAAATTTATTCTTTCTTAACATTTTCTTCTTTATCTTTTGATCATGGGATAATTTTTAAAAGGTTCCCAATATCTCCACACTATATAGAATTTAATTGGTGATTTTCATTAAACCTTCAATTTCTTGTTTTAACATTTCTCGATCTAAAATACAACATTTAATCAAACCTATTATCCTTATAAATATGAATCATAAAAACCATCTTTATCTCTATAAACCATCTTCTTATATATCTCTTTATTTGAGTCTTCAAAATAAATCTCGTTTACATCCTTAACTCACTTCTTGATATTATTTTTCTTTCTCATCTCATAGTAAATCGAAATGTTTTATAAGTTATAAATAAGTAGTGTTACAAGATATTTATCATCTATAGTTTATAATATTGAATCAAAATTTTTCATTTAGGATACACAAGATCACCTCTGTGATAGTAAAATATCCTAAAATCTAACTAAACCCACTGATCACACCCACAATCTCATTTACCATTATGAAGAATCTATCCATTATTTAATTATAATTAATATTTAGATCTTGATAATTCAACCTCCAAATATAAAGTTTTTCTTATATTAAATTGGTAAAACCTTCATTGTTTTTTTCAATTTTATCTAAAATTCCTTTTCTCCATTTCCAATACATTAACATTTAGAAATTTATTCTCTGAAAGATAAGATAATTTATCATTCCATGAAATTCTATAGTTTTTAAAATTATTGTTATCTACTTTTATAATAGTATAATTGTAACCATAGTGTGGGAACCCATTGGTTTTAGAATAAAAGACAACATAACTAATAGATAATAAGTAAGAAACATATTATCCTTAAAATATGATAACATTTAAAATAAAATATTGGAATCACCTTATTATTAACCAAATTATGTTTTTCCATTATATAAATAATAAATTTAGTGAAAATCTCTTCAACTAGGGAGAAGCACCAATTATAAAAATTTTAAATAACATATGAAAATTGAGGGGAACAATGGAACTGATATTAATTTATATAAATCCATATGTTTTGTGTTTCCTTTTATATTCATTTCATATCTTATATGAGATAATTTCATATTATCTGCTTATCGAACAAGTTTTATACTCTTACATGATTTTTTTATCTTGTAAAATTTCTTCCATATGACGATTCTTTCATTTAAAATTTGATTTCATTCATATAAATAACCCTTTATATAAAACTCCAAATACAATCATATAACAATTTACTCATATGAAATTATAATAAATTTCATATGAGTAAAACATTAATAAAATACTAATGATTCTTTAATATGATTTTTTCCATAAAACAAATTATGATTCCTTTCATGTGAATAAATTTTTCATTCAAACTCAAGCAATTATACAACATCATGTATATTATGAGAACATATCATACACATATTATATATTCCACTAATATCCTTCTACGTTGTGTAAAAAAATAATAGTTTTCCTTTAATGTTTTTAAAACTTCTTTCAATATTTCAATTCACTTTTAAAACATCTACTAAACATTCACATCACTTTAAATAATTTAACTTAGGTGAGTATTAATATGATTTAATCACTGAAAATAAAAACCAGCATAATAAGAAAATTGAAGAATGCGGTCTTCATCCTATTTCTCTATCCAAATTTCACATGATAGAGAGAAATTCTGTTACAAAAAACATATTGGGGTCTTCACAATATGCCACAATTAATAACTTTCAATGAAATAACTCATGGTTTTAATATTGTTTTTACTCATTTAGCTGTGATAAAAATTTCTCATTTGGGTCAATTTAACCACCCACATGAAAAATATAGTAATTTTTACATCATGAGTAACCAAGAAAACCGAAATTATTTTAATTTTATTTTATAATTATTAATTTAATTTTATTCATAATTCAGTAATGCTAATATATATAACTATATTAGTTAGAAAAATAAATTCTTTTTTCAATAAAAATTATGAAAAAGGATATTTCTAAGCACTCAATTAACACCATTACATTAAGTTCCATAAAATGAATATGTGACCCCATAAATATATCTAATTAATGTTCAAAATCCTTGTAAAAATTTTGTGGCTAATGAATTGATTAACAAGGGTAATGCATTGGGACTGAAAATCAAAAGCCTCCATGGGAAAACCGAACCGCTGGAAATAAAATATTAATTTTAATAATAATCAAATTATATGTACATTACAAGTAATGATAAATAAGTTATATCAAGGATAATAAAAATTTATAAGTTTCTTCTATACATGAATAACAACCCAAAATTAATTATAATGGAATTTATACAACATTCGATGAAACGAAAGTCTGAGGTAATGGTTTGTATTCCAATCTAATTTTGAATTCAATATTCTTTATATCTAAATTCTTATTTGAGGAAATTTTTCTATATCTATAATACCCTATATATTTTATTCAACTATATTTATTTACTTTTCTCACATGTATTGTTATCACTTCACTCATCTTTGTTTCATAATTCAACCGAAAGGTTTCTAGTAAAAGGAAAAAACCTTATAGCTTATTTTTAGCTGAGAATCTTTATCATCCAAGGTATGTTTGTTATAATTGTTTACAAATTTTCAACATTATACTTAAATGGGTTCATTAGTTCATTTTATATAGAATATGAATCCATTTTTTAAATTTTAAAAGGAATCTTAGTAAAATTTTCTACATGAGTCATTTTTGACTTTATATTTACAAAAGCATGGAAAAGATTTTATTTTAAACATTTCCACATGAATGTATTTTTGTATATTTTATGCCCATTATTCATTATAAAGCTTCTTTTCCAAGTCTTTATTTGTTTTAAATATAAATTATATTTTAATTAATCTATTTATTTTTCATTTCTCATAGTTGTCAAAAGAAAAGAATTTTTATTCTTCTTTTTAAATTTTTTATTATTATTTTATGAAGGGGTTTTTTCTATCGATGTAAATATAATTTAAGGTTTATTTTTATTTAATTGGGATATAATCTAATTATAACATATATCTCTTTTATCTGGATAGATTATTGTTTTTATACATTCAATTGTTCTTGAAACTCATTTATATTAATTATGAAATTATGGATTTATATTTGTTTTCATGTTCATACGGCTCACATAAGTATGATTTAATATTATGTGATCATTGGTTCTGTTATATCCCTATAATGTATTAGTTAAAGATTTATATCACGTGATTTGTGTTTAAATGGGCTAGGGTATAAACCCAATTCACCATGGGAATCTTTCTGTTTATGTTTAATGGGGATAGGGGGTAAATAAATCCCCAATGTGTCTCTTCCCACTATGTGATGATAGTATTTTCCATGAGAATTAATAAATGAATTTTGTTTATATTCTTATTTATATGGAAATATCTTATGCCTCTCTCTTATTACTAGGTTTTGTTTTCATGAATCATGATTATTAACTTATATATCCACATAAATATTACAAATGTTTTATGTTTTTGTAAACCATCACACCATGAATCATGGTTTATGATCTATGTATTATTTTTTATGACTATATTATGTTGTGTTTAAGAAATATTATTATATTCTCACACTTATATTCTCATTTTATAGTCAATTATGATATTCAACTAATATCTCCTATGTTTACCCTTAATGTGAATTTCACCTCAAACTTTCTAATGTTTCGATTCCCAATGTTATAAAGAACGGAATTACATATGTTATGTATTGGAAGGGTATCATGTTTTAAGAATACATGTAGTATTTGGTCAAAATATTGTAATATATGTTTTTTATGTATCAGAATTCCAAAGACACTAAACCGATTTCTTGTAGGATACGATTTTTGAGATGTAATGAATTCTAATCTAAAATAATGTTATATGCATGAATTTATGGTTGGGATTACTCAGTTAGTATTGGAGAGAGTTTATTTATTTTTTTAGACTATTTTTTGAAGAATAATAGTATAAAACATAAAAAAACATATCATAAAAAAAGAGTGACGTTGAATTAACCTTAATATAAAAGGTTGAAATAAATGTGCCATAATTTACAACATATTTGGAATTATTTCCTTATCATGTAATTACTAAATATAGGTATTTTATGATACTCATGCTAACCATTTTGATTTTAGTAAGGGAAAGTAGATACAATCAGAAAAATTGGTTGGTGAAGTGTATTATCTATTTTAAAAATATATCATATGAGCCTAGTCATAAAGATTATTTAATATATACAGAAGTGAATATAATGAATATTTTGTATCCTCAATGACTAGATATTGGATTATCGGTGAAAGATACCCATGGTGAAATGATTTCTTTCCAAGTAAATAACTCTTCTCTGATTGAAGTTTATGGGAATATTATTCTTACAAATCATATTATTATACTTTTATATAAATTTAATTTCATTTCAAGGTTGTATTGTCCCTATTTATATAGATCCCTTATTAATTTCTCAGATTAGAATATCAAATTCATATTCTAAATCAACCCAAGATCATCTCTGGATACAAGGATAATTATGACCTCTCTAGGGATATTACCTCCTCTGTATGGGTCTTGTTACCTAAAAATGATAGTTATATGGCTCAAATGTTTAGAGAAACCCCCAATATTAAATTAATTTTTATATTTTAGAAATTTTTGTATGTATTTTTAAATTATTTTTCTTGTCTTCTCATAGACTCTTAGGTTGGGTTTTCTATATAACTCAGATATCGTGTTATGACTATATCAAAGAA
This sequence comes from Viscum album, assembly GCA_963277665.1. Taxonomy (NCBI): domain Eukaryota; kingdom Viridiplantae; phylum Streptophyta; class Magnoliopsida; order Santalales; family Viscaceae; genus Viscum; species Viscum album. Next base: position 1,086,701,958 of record OY728130.1, on the reverse strand, counting down.
TCCTTATAGAATGACCCTGATTGAATTAGAGGTATTAAAGGGGAAAATAAAAGAGAATATGGATAATGGTTTTATACACCCAATTGCATCACTATATGGTTCAATATACCTCTTTATTAAGAATAATGATATATTAATGTGTCTCTGCATTTATTATTGTGAACATAACAAAATCACGATCAAGATCATGTATATTCTACCCTATAATGATGAATTTTTCAATCAAATATAAGGGGAGTCAACTTATATAATATTGAACTTCGATTAGTATATCATCAATTAAGGATAATGAAAGTATATTTATCCAAGATCACCTTTTATACAAGATACAACGCTATTAATTTATAGTGATGTCATTTAAACTTAAAAATTCCACCACTATATTAATGGATCTAATAAATATAGTATTTAAATATTATTTTATTAAATTTTGGTGGTCTTTATATTTTAAATTTTTATATATTTAAAGAATAAGCAATATAATTAAGATAATTTTGGGATTTTTTTATAGAACTTGATAAAGGAAAATTTGTATACAAAATTTAACAATTATGACTTATAGCAATAAAAATTATCATTACTGGGTCATGAAATCTCAAGTGTGGGTATATCTATAGGCCATACAAAGATTAAAGTAATTTAAAAATGGAGTATACCAACAACTATAACCGTGATATATAGTTTTCTTGTATTGGGTTGAATCTATTTATTATTTATATAAATTTTATGTAATTTATAAATCCACTAACCATGTGAACTTGTAAGGGAGTGTGGTTTCTCTGCACAAAAAGATTTAAAGAAAATTTTGAGGAGCTTAAGGGAAGATTGGTTGGTGAAAATGTTATTTTAACCATGGTTGTTATATGTGAAAATTGGAGTATGGTTTATGTTTGTTGTTAATCTTTATTGGAAGTTCATAATGACTTCAAGTAAAGTGATAATACAGTTTAAGTAGACAACAGTATTGAAGGTGGCGTCATTTCCCAGTGTTTTCCAAATTTTTGGCCCTAAAAATCAGGAAAAGGGAAAATGTGTGTTCGGTAATGAAACTTAGGCTCAAGGGATGTTTCGGGATCAGATCACCGAAAAATAGCAAAGGAATGAGTTGTACGTAATATTAGAGTAGTGCATGAAAAACATGGATTTCACGCTAAATTGGTTTTGCACGCAATAGTGAAAGTAGGTTTGTTTTCTCATGCAAAAGATGTTTCGGGATCAGAATGCTGAAAAATGGAAAAGGCATGTGGCGCACGAAAAATCGGGATATGTGCGTGAAAAATGGTTCCTCCACGAAAAAGGATTGTCTACAAAATGAGATTTTTGCACGACATAGGGGGTTTTGCACACGGGGGTTGGTGATGCCTATAAATAGAGGTGAACCCCCTCATTCAGTATGACTCAAGACTTGGAGATGATTTGTGTTCCGATGGGCATAAAATGTGCACGTAAATGGAGTTGCGTGGAAAAGTTTAAGCTGCGTGAAAACGTAGATGTTGTGCGTAAAAATTGGCAGTTGCGTGTAAAAATTGATGTTGCACTAAAAAGTCGAAGTCATGCGTAAAAGATGAGGCTACGCGTAAAAGTGAAAGTTGTGCATAAAGGGGGTGTTGTGCAAAATATTATTTTGCACGAAAATTATGTATTGCATGCAAAAGTGAGATCTTGCTCGCAAAGGGTAGGTGTTATGCTAAATCATCAGTGTAACCTATTTGCACGTTCTGAATATCCAGTTCAGTGGTTCATTGCTTTCAAGTGAATCTTTTTAGGACTTCAATTCAAGCAGTGTCTCAAGATGAATATAGAAAAAGACTTCAATGAAAATCTTTTGAAGAGACCTTCAAGCCAATAAACTAAGTTTGACTTCTCTCAAGGCAGTGAGCTAGGGGGAGTAGATGGAAGTGATCTGAGGGATTCAATAAGTGTTCCCTGAACCTTTGTAAAGGCAGTAAGCTAGGTACATAGTGACTATAAACAAAACATGTAATCCTTAAACTAGTGAATATTAATGTATTTTTTATGACCGACACACTATTGGCATATGCTCCTTGGATGTAGCACTTTGTGGTTAACCAAGTAAAATTGTTGTGTCAACTTCCTGCCATCATTTGTTTGATAGATTTAACAAGTTCCTACCAATGTGAGAACAAGATCCATAACTTTAAAAAGAAAAATTTGACATCCTGAGTCACCCCTCCCCTATCAGGGTGTTTTGGGGTCTTTCACATGTAACGACACTAACCTATTTTAGATAGGGTTTTTTTATTTCTAGTGTTACATTGAATAAGTGATTGGGATGTGATCTCATGAAAATGATATTTTATTAGAAAATTCCTCAAATTAATTAAATTTTCATGAGTAAATTTACATTGTACATGATTTGGAGCCACCAAAATCATCATTTCCATTAAATATATGGAACCTTTTTATTTACGGTGAAAAGTGTTATTTACATACTAATAAAAAATTACTAAATTATATATTCACATAGAGTCTATTGAATATATATAAAAGTATATGGTTAAATTTGATCAAAGAAAGTGACTTCTCAATACATTTCCACCCTAAGAATGAAAATAAGGTGCATGATACTCTGATTACGAAAGATCGTTCCACTTTATCCTTAACGATGATTGAAAGAGGGAAAACACTCATGGAATTGTAAAGTATGTACGTTAATATCAAATATAAAGGGTATAAATAACATCTTTTACAAATTACTACTCAACTACACTTCTATGTAAAGATTAACGAGGTGTGGATGTAGTATTTGGAGAACTATAATAAGGTTGGGAATATTCTAGATTTCAACCTTAAAAATGATTGAATTATATGATTCAGGAAATGAATATGTGTTCCTTGAATACCAAAATAGATGAATGGACTATTTTAGGATACACATTCCTCACCATTCTCTATTCATATTGGAAGAACAAATATATATATATATATATCAAGAATAGTTTATGGGGGGAAAAATAAAGGGGGTTATTGTTGAGTATGTATCTCGATGTTTGGTATGATACCAAGTTAAGGAGGAATGATATCAGTATAAGGGGATGATTCAAACATTACCCATACCTTTATTGAAATGGGAGAACATCACTATGGATTTCATTATAAGTTGTAGAAATTCATATAAGGTCCATAATTCCATTTGGGTTATAGTTGATCACCATTCAAAGTCTACCCATTTCATTTCTATTTGAGAATATTTATTACTTGATCAAATTTACAAGATATATATAACTAAATTATTATGGTTTCATAGAGTTACACTTTTCATTATATTGGATCTGTAATTGAGTTTTACCAAGAAATTATTGAAAATTATTTAACAATAATTAAATATGGAGTTGATCTTTATCAACAAATTCATCCTTAGAAAGATGGTCAAATTGAAAAGAAAAATCATGATTTGTAAGATATATTGAGATCAAGAATAATAGTTTATAAAGGATTTTGGGATTAAAACCTTCCCATGGAAGAGTTCTCATATAACAATAATTTTCATTCGAGAATTCATATTTCACTATTTGAAAATCTATATTAGAAGAGGTGCAGAAGTCCAATATATTTGGGATATGTTAGATTGAATAAGTTGATGGATCTCAATATTTCTAAAGAAATGTTATACATGATTTAATCCATCCTGTGAAACAAGAAAACTAATAAAAGTTGAACAAATAGGTATAATTTTAATCATTAATAGAATTTATAGTTTCAAGTTACAGGTAATTTATTCCATCAAATATCAACATTGAAGAGTTTTATGAGAATCTTGAAGGAGGGAAATTTGTTCCGTATATACATTGGGACTTTTGAAATCTTAAATCATTTGGTGATCATAGCTTATCTTCTTTTACATACATTGAAACTCTATCATGTTCATAATTTTTTTCATGTATCACTTTTGATGAGGTATAAACACGACCCTCTACCTATACTAAACTCTTATACAGTACAACTGGAACATGATCTCACTTTTAAGGAATAACCTGTATAAATCTTGGATCATAGAGAAAAAGTGAAATGAAACATGGAAACTCAATTCATTTATGTTCTCTACAAGAATCATAAATTTAAAGAAGATATGTGGGAACTTAAAGATGTAATGAGTGAAAAGTACCCTCATTTGTTTTCATTTAAGTAATAAAATTTTGTTATTGAAATTATTTTTTGTTCGTTGTAATGTAGCACCCCATGGTTTTAGTATGAATTTCCATTTAAATTAATCTAGTTTGTTCCATATATTTTGATTCCTAAAACATTCATAATTAATATTATTAGAATACCATATGAAATACATAAAAGATAGTAATTTGAAACATGGTTTTTAAAATAAATATTTTTAAAAGGTTCTAATTTAAATTATTAATTAAAAATATTATAAGAAAATGATTCATCAGTTTTGTATTTCATTAATTTATTACTATTTAAGAATGTCATAAATTAATTTTTTTTTTGTAATTCAAGGGATGATTTTTAAAATTAAATTTTAACATCCATCAAATAATTAAGTAACTACAAGATGTATTACATTAGCTATTCAATGATAAATGAAAATGTTTTGTTTAAAAAAATTTGTTTTATAAATATAATTTTTATTTAAAAGATAAATTTATTAAATTTTTATTATTTATTTTAATTAAATGAATTCGTAATAACTTTATTAAAAAAATACCAATCATTTAATGATGAATATTTTTTAACTTACTCAATTTTCAAAAATAATTCTATTTCCTTATGTGTGATTACATTAGAATTTATTTAATCAACTTTAGAAATTGAATTAAGTAAAATGGTTTTTATATTTGGAATCAATATATATTAACATGTTACTATGTTCAATTACAATTTTTCATACAAATAAGTGTCTTAAGTAAAATTTATTCACCATGGTAAAACCAAAATATGATAAATGAGTTAAGATTAGTGATATGTCACAAAATATCATGGAAAATATCTTTAAATAGGTGTATAATGGATTTCTCAACCTCCAATTATCTTATTCTCACTATCTGACAATTTTTTGTCAACTTTACTTCAATATAACATTACTTTTATCAACATAAATGAGAAATAACATAATTGATATCCCTCCTAATTCACAAGAGAACCTCACTTATACCCAATAAAAACACACATTTCTTTTTAAACTCTCTTGAATACCAGAACAAAATAACTCTTTAATGGGCCTCTCTTGGATTCCATAACCTCAAGTTCTATAAAGGAGTATCAAACATCTCATTTCAAAGATGATCTCTAAGATAAGATTCTATTCTTTGGCCTAAGTGTTATCTTCTATTTAATAATTATATTATATATTCCACATTTATCTTATTCAATATGATTTATCACATTAATATCATGTTTTTAGAATCATTAATCTTCTATGAAAAGTGATATTATTACTATATAATAAAATTTTGTCACTCATTCAGTTGTTATAACATTTTCCTGTTTGGGTCGTCTTTACAACCTATGTGAATGATACTAGAACATTTACATCATAAATTATTAATAAAACATATATATTTGTAATATTATGTAGTAATTACCCATTAAATTTGTTTTTATAATTCAATAAAGGTAATAAATATTCATATATTCATCAATGAAATGAATTATTTATCTTGAATTAGAATTTATAAAAAATAATTTTGTAAGCATTCCATAAAAAACAATAGCATGAGTTATATAAAATTAACATTGAAATATAACACTATATAAAAAATATGTATAACACCCTCATGAATATAATGTTGGATAAGAATCCATGAACAAGGAATAAAGACCAGAACAACCAAACTGAATCATTTATGGGAAAACTGAATAGTTGACAATTGAATAATAATTTTAACAATAAAAATTTAATATATGGGTAATAAGGAATGATAAATGAATAAAAAAAGGAAAATAAATATTAATAACATTATATTGTACATGAATAATAAATTTATATTTATTATATAAGAAGTTGGAGTGTGTTCAATGAAGTTCAATACCAAGGTAAGGGATTCTTTTCCAATGTCACTTTTAATATGATATTGTTGATCTCAAACTATTACATAAGGAAATTACATGTTATATATTAATATAAATTAATATATATTATTCTAATATATTTATATATGTGATTTAAATGTCTTCTTATAATTTAACTTATCTTTTCTTAATAATTAAACTCCAAGGATTTCTATAAGTGGAACCAACCTAATCTCTATATTTTGGTTCAGAATAATTATCTTCAATGATTAAAATATTTATACTTATTAGTGAATATTATTTTTTACCTTACTAAATTCTTAAGATAATTTTCTATTGAATTTTACCTCCTTTAAAATATTTATAAATTAATCTTCATAACATTTTCCTAGAGGTTAATTTTTGAATTTCTATACAAAAGTGTGAAAGTAATCTTATTGTTAACCTTTTCTTTATGAAGACCATTTTACCGATTTTAGGTCCCTTATTAATTATGAATCTTAATTTTCTATTTTTTATTATATTTTAAAATTAAACTATATTCTTATTATTCTATGAGTTTCTCATTTTTTAAATTTTTCTAATAAAGGGCATTTCTTATGGTTTTCAAAGAAATTTTCTCATGTTATTATAGAGGTGTCTTTTACATCAATATCAATGTAATTTAATGTTTCTTATGATTTACTAAGGATATTTTCAAATTATATCATCCAACTTATTTGTTTTAAAGTATTATGATTTTTTAAAAGGGAAATTTTTATAAAACCCATTTCTTTTCCATCAGTTAATTAAGTGATGATAGATTTAATAATTTTTTCATGTTCATGTGGAACACATATGTAGGTTTTATTACATTTTAATGTATGGTTCTGTTATGTCCCTCCATACCACCAGGTGATGCTTTATATCTCATGAAATGACTTTTTATGGGACTGGTGATTCCACTAAATCCACAATGGGACTCTATCCATTAAATTTTCATGGTATTTTGGAGGGAACAAAATCCACCAAGAAACTCTTTCCATAATATGATGACGATATTAGCAGTGATCATTGACAAAGAATTGATTTTATTTTATTATTAATATACCACAATATTATTCATCATTATTATACCTATTTTATATTTTTGGGGATCAAGATTATGAAATTATGACTCTAGATCCCTTTGACGCATGTTTTATATCATAATAAAGCTTCATGCCAAGACTAATGCTTTATTATCTATTTTCTTTTATATGTTTGAATATTATTCTATTTACAGGATATTTTATTATGTTCTCATATAGTAACCCAAACCGTAAACATAATTTATTACAAGATTTATAACATAATTTAACAATAATACAAAACAATTATAAGGAGTTATAGTGTCTTGGACATATTATATACATAAAAACATATTTTTAAACATAAAAAACATCAATTTATTTTAAAATATTACATAACCCTCCTAAATCCTATAAATTTTATAAAATTGTGTAGGATAACATTATAAGGCCCCGGCCTTAAACATTAATTAATATTGAATTAAATGAATAATTAACATTGAGGATATTTTTAGGTTTAGAGTTTTAGAGAATTAGGACAGAACTATTACATCCCACAAGATTACAAAGTAGACACTTCTACTAACATTCCATAAAATAAAAACTCTTAAAATGAAACATGTCTAGTTCCATGTTTTAGATAGCATGACTTTCCCTTGATCCCATCCTTGACCTAGTTCCACATTATGTCCTGTGAAAAACATTTCAAAAAAACTTGGGGTGAGCATAAAAAGCTCAGTAAGGGATACACAATGAATGAAAACTGTTAGTTTTTCAAAACAACAAGTAAACCATGTATACTTTATCAAAGTAATAATTTTCACCTTTATGAAGTAGTAAAAACTCTTAACTAAATAAAATATCATTACTTACCCTTTTGTAACCAAAAAGGTTACCGTAAAACCCATATAAAGATCACATGACATGTAAAGGTAACTTGGGACATAAACATACTTAAATAGAATAACCATACGGTCGACTTCCACACATATCACTTAATGGAATAGCCATACGGCCGACTTCCATACCCAATACATTGGAGGTTATAACGTAACCACCCATCCTGGTATTCACATCACCACCCGTCATATGGTTTATCACGTAACAACTCGTCAAATGTCCAAGTACCATTATAAAATCATAAGACCTAAATCAAATATAATGGAAAGAAAACATTTCCACACTTTGATCACAATATATCACTAAAATATATTGACATAACAAATCCATTATAAAAATAATTTTCAATATGAAAATACATAAAAGAGTATATGGTATTTATTTCATTTTAAAGACATTACATCTTGTTGAGGAAGCCAAAGACCAAATAATACTCACGGCGGTGGAAAAGGTCGTTGTCACCGCGTACGTTAAAAGAAACATTCGTTTTTTTCGTTCAGTAAAATGCTTCATAGAAAAAGATTCATTTTGTATAAAAGTAAAATTCAAATGTGTTTATACACCGTATAAAATAAGGTTGTGTATAAACTGAAACATTCCTTAATGAAAAGAGATTGAGACGAAGTCCCTTACCTCATGTCCGACGTGACTCGATTTCTCTTTAATCTCCTGAATAATAATATAGTTTTAATTTCTAATTGATTAATAAACTTTTTCAAGATTAATATTCCTTTTACATCAATTATTTCCATGTTATAAGAATTATGTAATCATTTAAGTTAATAATGTTTGTCTTGTCGATATTTGGTTCTTAAGTCGAAAGTGGACTTCTTACAATTACCTGTTGTTCGTGTGGTCAAAGGTTCATTATATCAAGAATGATATTCATGATTTGGATATCATATATATCATATATATCTAGAATATACATGTATTTATAATATTACATAATCATTTAGAGGTAAGAAATTAAATGCACCGTTCATGGAGACGGTAAGCCGTACGTACGCATGAACGCTACTTTCATTTCTATGTCATATTAATGGAATTAAAACTAAATGAGAGATATGTATATTTTAATTCCAGAATTATATTAATCATTTATATATAACATACATCATATATATCCATTATATATATGCACTAATAATAGTACATTACATTTGGGGATAAGAAATGAAATGCACCGTTCATGGAGACGGTAAGCCGTACGTACGCATGAACGCTACTTTCATTTCTATCTCATACTTTAATGGAATGAAATAATAATGATATAAGGGTATATTATAATTACAGTATAACATCATATATAATAACTTTAAATCCATCCTTTATACGTCCCACATATGGCATTAACGAATCAAATCACTTTGAGGGGGCGGTAGTCCGCACTTCCTAAAATGAAGATATCGCGTATACCCATAATGGAAGCCATAAAGGTATGAAATAAATGAAAAATACAGAAGCTTAAGGAAAACATAAAAATATCATATATCATATATAAATATAGTGACATCTTAGTGGCCGCCTTTGAAGTTGTTAGAAAAATATTGAACAATCATTGTGTCATGAGGCAGAAATTCACCATCCACAGAAACAGTATGTTCTTTAACCATTAGATGTAGGTGTGTGTAGGTGTAGCTCAAATTCTTCTTATAACAACATCCTAGTATATTAAAGATACTGTATTTGTTACAAAATAAATTAATAAAAAGAGTATAGGGGGTTGGAGAAGCAAAATAAAACAAAAGAACACAAGTGAAGACATTACATTAAAATCGGGTAACTCTCTTAGATTTGAGCTCAAAGGCTTCCTTGGGAAGACTTCATCCCAAAGTGAGGATTATAGGAGTAAGATAGGGACGTGGAGAGACAAAAAGATCAGATCTTGGATGAACCAAAGGCTTGAGAGGTGTGGGTAACGAGGTAGAGGTGGGGGCCTTTTATAAGAGGAGATGAGGGGTACTCTTGGAAAGTTAATAAAAGATACTTTATTATAAAATGAATTTCGGATAAAAAGGGTCCCACAATTATATATTTAGAGTATAAGGTGATAAGGGTTCAAAATCCACCCATAAAATATGTTTTTGACATGGTTAGGTCTTAGATTTTATATTATCTTTTCCTTTTATTTAAATCGTTAAATAATGAGGTAATTGCTGCATCATCATGGTGTCAAAAATAGTTTAATTTATTTAATGTATAAAAATTATAAAAAAACTATCATGATGTAGGAAATATTTTTATATTTCTAATGAATATTTATAGTCAAAACTCTGACTTATATAACCCCATTTAAAAAAAATTTAGTAAAACAACTCTTGTTTGTGACATTTTTATTTTAACTTTAAATAAAAAGATATTAATGTCATTTTCCTACCAAAGTGGCTCCATGGGGTCCCCATGTTGACCCATGGATTTTCATGGTCTTCCATGACACATCCAACAAGGGTAGGACATGTGTCTAGGTCATTTCATATTATTAAAACACTACTTTTACCTTAAACCACACTAATTATCTCTAATCGCGCTTAATAAACATAAAAGTTATTATTCACCAAAAAATTATTTTAATCCCATTGAACCACATTTTACTTTATAATGACAACCATTTATGTCGGATTTTTGAAATTCAAAACACAGAAGTGGTAATGTTTCATTTAAACAAAAAATCAGTTTTTTAAGTACCACTTAGTGGTTTCACTATTCATCAAAAATTGATGTTTTTCAAAAAATACCAAAAATTCACCATAAGCTATATTTGATATTAAGAATTCAAAAATGATGTCTATTTCACAAAATTCAAAACATATAATTTTCATTAATTAATTTAATAATTAATTCCCGCTGTCAAAACAAATAGCGTGTTTTTATGAAACAAAAAGTATCAAAAGATTGACACTAGTTTAAGTCCGATTTCAAAGTGAAATTAATTCCAATGAAAAAAATTAGATTAAATGGTAAAAATATATTCTAATTTCACTTTAAAACCAATTCAAAAGATAATCTAACCATATAAATAAATTAGATTAAAAAGATTTTTTGAATTAAAATACAACATTTTTCACTATTCATTAAAAATGATCTTTATCGAAAAAATACCAAAAATTTACACAAAGTAAATTTTGATGTCCCGATTCTAAATAAGAATTTTATTTGGTCCAATAGAATGTATAAGAGTGACCAAAACTATATTTAATGATGGTTCTCTATTAAAAGGCGATAAGTGGACCTTTAGTGAAAATTAGAGTATATATGCCAAAAATTGAATTCTTTTCGTATTTTAAGCCTTTATCCTTTATTGGATAAATGTAAAAACATTTAACAAACATATATATTCAAATTTTAGTTATTTCTATTCATTCTCTCCAATAAAACGGCTACGTGTTAACTACCATTTAAAATAATATTATTTTATTACTAGTGTGCAATGTAAGATTTCGAAGAAACTCTTTGTTGCGTATCGGGTACGCTATCAAACATAGCAACCCCTTTAAAGTAAAATTAATATTTAATTCATAAATATTAATAAATATGAAAATGCTTTATTCTTTATTTACCTGGGATGTTACATCTTTCCCCCCTTTTGGGAATTGTGTCCTCGTAATTTTATTCACTTATCAAAATAAATGGGGGTATTTATCCCTCATAGCATTTTCAAATTCCCATATTGCCTCTTCAACCATATGGTTTTTACACAAAACCTTTACCTAGTGAATTACCTTATTTCGCAACACTTCCTCTCTTCTATCAAGAATCTAGACTGGTTGTTCTTCATAAGAGAGATTCTCTTCCAACTGAACTACCTCTGGGCTCAAAACATGAGATGGATCTAGTATATACTTTATCAACATCGAAACATGAAAAACATTGTTTAGCTGAGATAAACTCAGAGGAAATGCCACTCTGTATGCAACTAATCTAACTCTCTCCAAAATTTCATATGGTCCAATGAACCTTGGACTCGGCTTTCCTTTCTTACCAAATCGCATCACACTTTTCCATGGTGAAACTTTGAGAAAAACATGATCACCTACCTCAAAAGATAGATCCTTCCTCCGGTTATCCGCATAACTCTTCTGTCTGCTCTGAGATGTTGTCATGTGTTTCTGAATCAACTGAACTTTTCCTACCATCTCTTCTACCAATTCTGGTCCCATCATCTTCCATTCACCTACTTCATCCCAAAAATCTGGAGTTCGACACCGCTTCCCATATAATACCTCAAATGGTGCCATCTGTATACTAGAATGAAAACTTTTATTATATGAAAACTCAACCAAAGAAAGATGTTGGTCCCAACTTCCCTGATAATCCATCGAACAAGAACGTAGTGTATCTTCCAAAGTCTGAATTTTTCATTTTGACTTCCCATCTGATTGAGGATGAAAATCTGTACTAAAATTTAATTCAGTACCCAATTACTTCTTAAGGCCTTTCCAAAAGTTAGAAGTAAACCTGGGATCATGATTAGATACAATAGAGAGGGGAAATCCATGCAACTTGACTATCTTTTTAAGATACAATCGATAAATTTGATCTAGAGAGAATGTATCTCGAATAGGAAGGAAATGAGCAGATTTAGTCAATCGATCAACAATAACCCAGATTGCATTATTACCTCGAGATGTCCTCGGTAATCCCACAACAAAGTCCATGGATATATTTTCCGATTTCCACTCTGGAACTGGAAATAGCTGAAGCATCCCTTTCGGTAACTACCGCTCTGCTTTAACCTACTGACAAGTCAAACACTTCATAGTAAAATCAGCAATATCTCTTTTCATTCCATCCCACCAGTAATACTCCCGCAGATCTCTATACATCTTAGTACTTCCAGGATGAACTGAAAACGGGGAACTATGAGCCTCACATAACAACTCATTCTTTAACTGTGAATCACCAGGCACACATAATATCTTCCCAAACCTCAAAATAAAATCATTATCAATGTTAAATTCAGGAAAATTACCCTTCTGAACCATCTCTACCTTTTTCAGCAACTCACTGTCTTGCTTCTGTGCATGATTAATTCCATCTGATAGGGATGATCTCACTGATACCTGAAACAAAACAGAAGAACTTCCTGCACCAACAACTTCTATGCCAAAGTTCATCAAATCAAAATCCAAAGGATCTCGTTCCAAACATAGCATGGTTAATGAATCATTACATTTTTTACTCAAAGCATCATCCACTTTATTTGCTTTTCTCGGATGGTAATGAATTGTATAATAATAATCCTTGATTAATTCCATCCATCTCCTCTATCTCATGTTCAATTCTTTTTGAGTGAATATATACTTTAAACTTTTGTGATCAGTATATATTTCACACTTTATTCCATACAAATGATGCCTCCAAATTTTTAAAGTGAAAATAATAGCAGCAAATTCCAAATCATGTGTAGGGTAATTTACCTCATTAGTTTTCAATTGACGTGAAGCATATGAAATTACCTGATCATTCTTCATAAGGACACAGCCAAGTCCCTTCAACGAAGAATCACTGTATATAACAAACTCACCATTCCTGAAAGGATGTGCCAAAACTAGAGCATTCACCAATCTTCTTTTCAATTCCTGAAAACAATCATCACATTATTTTGTCCATATAAACTTAACACCCTTCCGAGTTAGCTTAGTCATTGGACTAGATAACCATGAAAAATTTCTGACAAACCATCGGTAATAGCCTCCCAAACCAAGGAAGCTATGAATCTCAGTTAAATCTTTGGGTCTTGGCCATTTTTCAAGAACCATTGTTTTTGCATGATCAATAGTTATCCCATATTTAGAAACAATGTGAATAAGGAAAGAAATTTTTTCAACCAAAACTCACACTTGTTGAATATCCCATTAAATTTATTTTCTTTTATGGTTTGAAAGATAACCCTTAAATGACTTTCATGCCCCTATTTACTTTTAGGAAACACCAAAATATCATCAATAAAAACAACCAACATTTTTCACCTGAGTCAACTAAGCCATCAATGCAACAAACTGTTTAGTTCTGATTCTGACCATATCAGGATACTGATTTGAAATTTCATTTCCCTCTGTATTCCTTCCCAAAAAAGTTGTTCTATTTCCTCTATGAAAAACCATTCTTAACAAAGAAATATCTTAGGCCATGCAACATGGTAATCTTTAAATGCTATATCATTTCAATTTGACCATAAAAAAATATTTTTGGATAATCATTTAATAGAATTATAACTCCTAAAGTTATCTAAACCAACCTTTGATACCAACTATAAGGCCCCAGCCTTAAACCTTTCTTAATATTGAATTAAATGAATAATTCAAATTGAGGATCTTTTCAGGTTTAGAGTTTTATAGAATTATGACAGAACTATTACATCTCACAAGATTACAAAGTAGACACTTCTACTAAGTTTCCATAAAATAAAAACTCTTAAAAAGAAACATGTCTAGTTCCATGTTTTAGATAGCATGACTTTCACTTGATCACATCCTTGACCCTATTCCACATTAAATCCTGTGAATATCATTTCAAAAAAACTTGGGGTGAGCATTAAAAGCTCAGTAGGGGGTACACAATGAATGAAAACTGTTAGTTTTTCAAAACAACAAGTAAACCATGTATACTTTATCAAAGTAATACTTTTCACCTTTATGAAGTAGTAAAAACTCTTCACTGAATAAAATATCATTACTTACCCTTTTGTAACAAAAAAGGTTACCATAAAACCCATATTAATATCACATAACTTATAAAGATAACTTGGGACATAAACATACTTAAATGGAATAACCATACGGTCGACTTCCACACATATCACTTAATGGAATAGCCCTACGGCCGACTTCCATACCCAATGCATTGGAGGTTATAACGTAACCACCAGTCCTGATATTCACGGCACCACCCGTCATATGGTTTATCATGCAACCACTCATCATATGGTTTATCACGTAACCACCCATAAAATGTCCAAGTACCATTATAAAATCATAAGACATAAAACAAATATAATGGAAAGAAAACATTTCCACACTTTGATCACAATAAATCACTTAAATATATTGATATAAAAAATCCATTATAAAAATCATTTTCAATACCAAAATACATAATAGAGTATATGGTATTTATTTCATTTTAAAGACATTACGGCTTGTTGAGGAAGACAAAGACCAAATAATACTCGCGGCGGCGGAAAAGGTTGTTGTCACCGCGTACGTTAAAAGAAACATTCCTTTTTTTCGTTTAGTAAAACGCTTTGTAGAAAAAGATTTCTTTTGTATAAAAGTAAAAGTCAAAGGGTTTTATTCACCGTATAAAATAAAGTTGTGTATAAAATGAAACATTCCTTAATGAAAAGAGATTGAGACGAAGTCCCTTACCTCGTATCCGACGTGACTTGATTACTCTTTAATCTCTTGAATAATAAACTAGTTTTAATTTCTACTTGATTAAGAACCTTTTTCAAGATTAATATTCCTTTTATATCAATTATTTACATGTTATAAGCATTATTTAATCATTTAAGTTAATAATGTTTGTCTTGTCGATATTTGGTTCTTAAGTCAAAAGTGGACTTCTTACAATTACATGTTGTTCGTGTGGTCAAAGGTTCATTATATCCAGAATGATATTCATGATTTTGATATCTTATATATCATATATATCTAGAATATACATGTATTTATAATATTACATAATCATTTAGAGGTAAGAAATGAAATGCACCGTTCATGGAGATGGTAAGCCGTATGTACGCATGAACGCTACTTTCATTTCTATGTCATATTAATGGAATTAAAACTAAATGAGAGATATGTATATTTTAATTCCAGAATTATATTAATCATTTAGATGTAACATACATCATATATATCCATTATATATAAGTACTTATAATAGTACATTAGATTTGGGGATAAGAAATGAAATGCACCGTTCATGGAGACGGTAAGCCGTACGTACGTATGAACGCTGCTTTCATTTCAGTCTCATACTTTAATGGAAATAAATAATAATTATATAAAGGTATATTATAATTCCATTATAAAATCATATATAATAACTTTAAATCCATCCTTTATAAGTTCCACATATGGCATTAACGAATCAAATCACTTTGAGGGGGCGGTAGTCCGCACTTCCTAAAATGAAGATATCGTGTATACCCATAATGGAAGCCATAACGGTATGCCATAAATGAAAACTACATAAGCTTAAGGAAAACCTAAACTTATTATATATCATATATAAATATAGTGACATCTTAATGGCCACCTTTGAAGGTGTTAGAAAAATATTGAACAATCATCGTTTCGTGAGGCAGAAATTCACCATCCACAGAAATAGTATGTTCTTTAACCATTAGATGTAGGTGTGTGTAGATGTAGCTCGAATTATTCTTATAACAACATCGTATTATATTTAAGATACTTTAGTTGTTACAAAAGAAATTAATAAAAAGAGTTTAGGGGGTTGGAGAAGAAAAATAAAACAAAAGGACACAAGTGAAGACATTACCTTAAAATCGGGTAACTCTCTTAGATTTGAGCTCAAAGGCTTCCTTGGGAAGACAACTTCCAAAAGTGAGGCTTCTTGGAGTAAGAGAGGGATGCGGAGAGACAATTATAGCATATATTGGCTGAACCAAAAGCTTGAGAGGTGTGGGTATAGAGGTAGAGGTGGGGGCCTTTTATAAGAGGAGAGGAGGGGCACTCTCGGAAAGTTAAGAAACGATACTTTATTATAAAATGATTTTCTGATACAAAGGGTCCCACAATTATATATTTAGAGTATAAGGTGATAATGTTTAGAAATACACCCATCCAATAGGTTTTTGACATGTTTAGGTCTTAGATTTTACATTATCTTTTCATTTTATTTAAATCCTTAAATAATGAGGTAATCACTGCATCATCATGGTGTCATAAATAATTTAATATATTTAATGTCTAAAAATTATAAAACAAATATCATGATGTAGGAAATCGTTTTATCTTTCTAATGAATTTTTATAGTCAAAACTCTGACATGTATAACCCCATTTAAAAATTGTTTTAGTAAAACAACTCATGTTTGTGACATATTTATTTTAACTTTAAATAAAAAGATATTAATGTCATTTTCCTAACAAAGTGGCTCCATGGGGTCCCCAAGTTGACCCATGGATTTTCTAGGTCGCCCATGACACATCTAGTAAGGGTAAGACATGTGTCTAGGTCATTTAATATTATTAAAATATTACTTTTACCCTAAACTACACTAATTACCTCTAATCGCGATTAATAAACATAAAAGTTACTATTCACCAAAAAATTATTTTAATCCCATTGAACCAAATTTTACTTCTTAATGACAACCATGTATGTCGGATTTTTGAAATTCAAAACACAGAAGTGGTAATGTTTCATTTAAACGAAAAATCAGTTTTTTAAGTAACACTTAGGGTTTCACTATTCTTCAAAAATTGAACTTTTTCAGAAAAATACCAAAACGTCACCCTAAGATATATTTGATATTCCGAATTCAAAAATGATGTATATTTTAAAAAATTCAAAACATATAAGTTGCATTAATTAATTTAATAATTAATTCCCACTATCAAAATAAATAGCGTGTTTTTATGAAACAAAAAGTATCAAAAGATTGACACTAGTTTAAGTCCGATTTCAAAGTGAAATTAATTCCAATGACAGAAATTAGATTAAATGGTAAAAATATATTCTAATTTCACTTTAAAAACAATTCAAAAGATAATCTAATCATATAAATAAATTAGATTAAAAAGAGTTTTTGAATTAAAATACAACATTTTTCACTATTCATTAAAAAATGATCTTTATCCGAAAAATACCAAAAATTTACACAAAGTAAATTTTGATGTCCCGATTCTAAAGAAGAATTTTATTTGGTCCAATAGAATGTATAAAAGTTACCAAAACTATAATTAATTACGGTCCGCCATTAAAAGGCGATAAGTGGACCTTTAGTGAAAATTAGAGTATATATGCCTAAAATTGAATTCTTTTCGTATTTTAAGCCTTTATCCTTTATTCGATAAATGTAAAAACATTTAAAAAACATATATATTCATAATTTAGTTATTTCTATTCATTCCCTCTAATACAACGGCTATGTGTTAACTACCATTTAAAATAATATTATTTTATTACTAGTGTGCAACGTAAGATTTTGAAACAACTCTCTGTTGCGTATCGTGTACGCTATCGAACATAGAAACCCATTTAAAGTAAAATTAATATTTAATTTGTAAATATTAATAAATATGAAAATGCTTTATTCTTTATTTACCTAGGATGTTACAGGCATGGGAAAAATACATAAGGATAAGGGTGATATAGAAATCCTTGTTTAGGAATAATCAAAGTAAATCACAACGGAAAAAATAGTCCACGAGGTGTAACATGATACCATAAGGGGAATAATTATAACAATAAAATATGAAATAAAGGAATGACATCATAAGATCATGAAATCATAAGAATTTTGAAATATTATAAAGCATGAAATCATGAAAATATATGTGGGTAACCATTATGACAACATAATATAATCTAACTACTATCATAATCATAGTATGATCTAGATATCCCCCATTATTACATAGTTTGTTTTGCATAATTTCTTGTGCCCCATAAATAGTGTGATTGGACTAATTTCTCAAGAATCATATATGTAATTTCATGAAAAATTAACATTACCCAATATATTGGTGGAATATAAGAAAAAAACCTATCATATAATAGTATGTACATGAATAAATGTGGCACCAGTGAAAAGAAACCATACATAAATCATATGCATGATCAAAACCATGAGATTGAATTAGGTTTCATAATTCTTATTTAAGGCATAATCGAATGATAAATCATAAGGATTACCAAGATAATAAGTAATTAAATCATTTGGAAATTCATAATTGTAAAAGGAATATAGTTCCTGAACATGGAGTTATAATGTAGAAAATTCATGAGAAGGATCAAGGATAAGAAAAAATGAAAATGTATCACCTAGGTAAACCATTATGATATAGGTGAATGATATTTCTAAAGAAGGGAAGAGAATATTATTTTCTATAAAACCAATTAATTATCAAGATATTTCTCTATAAAATAATTATTTTTTTTAATATATGTATGGTTTAAAAAAATTGATGGTGTTGATGCTTGACATGAGATAGTATATAGGAAAGTTACCTTAAATTGGGTTTACTTAAAAGTTATAATTTTTAAAGGAACTAAAAAAATCTATAACCCAAGAAATTAAAATGATATTAAACTACTTATATATTTTAGGTACATGTATATATTAATATAATAGATACATGATAATAAAATGACACAAAATGGTAGAAAAAAGAAGGGAATGTGTAACCTGGAAGTCATAATGGAGGTACAAAATATCCCCTTCTCCTTTTAAAACACCTATATTAAAATAATATATCATAATATAAGATAATAAGACTATATTTTAAAAATATTACACGTTAAATATTTTGATAAAATGAGATAACGTTTTCAAATTTAAAGAAGAACATTTATTGAAAAAAAATTCATTGTTAGGGAGTGGAAATAATTATTTAAATGGATTGTGATTATTATTTATGTAGTTGAAATTTTAAAAATTATTTAATTCTCACAAGTATCAAAAATTCTGATTAAATATTTATATGGTAGGATATCAATAGGGTACACTATATAAAATTAAAGGAAAAATCCATGAAAAAAATTATAACTCGAGAAATCATATTGAATTTTGAAGGACCCGTATATTTTAGGGAATACATCAATTATAGCACAAAAAATGAAAAAATTAATATAAATTAGTTTTATAATTTCAAAAAAAATTTATGATATTATACATATTTGGGGAAGTATGTACACTATAAAAATGAATATTCCAGCATATTATGAAATATTTCCTCAATGAAGGGAAATTTAGATGAAACCCTTATTCCTCAAGAAACATTATAATACAAAACCCTTAAAGAATATGTATATTTAGTTTAATTTTCAAATTAAATAAATAAAGATAATAAATGATATTAAATATCCTACTATCTATGTACACACCATTTAAAATGAATTAGGTGGATTAAATAACACGTATCTCAAAGAAGGATGTTTTAAGATGAAACCCTATATAATTAGTATTTTTTTAATAAATATCATTGGAATATTTAAAAAAAATACATCTATACAAATACATTGAATTAAATAATAAATTAATCCAAAATATATTCTTGGACAATATATACACAATATAAATAATAAATTGTTCCATAACATTAAAATATTTCTCAATGAAGACAAATTGAGAACAAACCCATACCTAATGTCTGAAAGGGCTCTGTAATTGCACTTAGCTTCATTAATAACTAAATTAATGTCAGTATATATATAAATTACACCTTATTAACTTATATTTTATTTTATAATGTCTATATATTATCTTTGAAACTTATTTTTAACATAGTTTTTTCTTAAACTGGTGACTCTGGGTTGTTCAGTTAATTTCTTCGAAAAACATTCAGTTTTTTGACCATGGTAAAATGTGTTGTAAAGTAACATTAGGATCTCTATAATTTTGGTGGTAAAATTCATTTATTATTCCATTAAAAAGTACAAATATAGTTTCATTGGATATTCAAAAAATATCCAAATTAAGAAAGGTGCCTTGAAAACCCCATTTAATGCAGTTAAATTAACAATACCAATTTATTTATTATATTATTTATAAATTTTAATATATTATCATTATATAATATTAAAGGTTTCAAAAATATCATTTTTACATACTGAATATATTTTTAAAGTCATCCATCTTAGGTGTTCATGGAAAACAAATCATGGCATTCATAGAAGAGGTAGTCCGCACAAAAGCTTGATGATGTTTTTTTACACAATGATTTTGGAGTAAAGTATAAGATGTTTATTATATTAGTATAATAAAAAATAGGAATATATAAATTTTTTATCATACCTTCATGGATAGAGATAACATGATGGATTTATAAGAAGAAAATAAAATGGAAAAGTTAGGTTGATAGAATTACCTTTCCCTTGAAAGTTCTCCCTTCGGTAACTAAATAACACTCTTTTATTTTATATTTTAATGAGGAAAATATTTTAATTTTATAAGGATGGAATTAATGAGATAATTGGTTATATTTTTTGTTAATTAAATCCTTTTTAATGAGTGAATAAATTAGAATGATTTGGTCTGCATTTATAAGTGACCAAAAGAATCATTTTGTAAAAAATAATTATTTCCCAATAGTATCACCCCATTATTCAAGGCCAAAGGAACCAACAATTTAAAATAGTGGTGATTTTAAATATATAATGCTAATACTACCACCTTATTCAATATAAGATATGTTTTCAAAAAAAATTATCCATATCCACATGGTTTAAACAATTTCCCCAAAATTTATGCTTACCGAGGTAACTCCACATTCACTATGGTAAATTATTTTTTATGGAAAAAAATTAAACTGAAATTGATTAATAATTTGAAAATGATTATTTAAAATATTAAAATGATAGAATAAAATTAAATTTATATTAAATAGAGAAATTAATTATAGTGTTATCAAACATAACGTGTAAGAAGTTCTTCATAGAAATAGTTCATTTTAAACATAAAATTTAATTATGAGATAAGATTAATAATATTTTTTATTGTTCATATATAAATGGGTTTATTATTTAAAAAAATTAATATGGATATAAACTCAATCTGAAACCAAATTTTACTAATAAATTACTTTATAAAATAAGAAACAAACAAAAACCATTTAATTAAAATATTTATTATGTTTTAGTCGTTTTATAAGTTAAAAATATATCAAAAATTAATACAATTTTTATTAAATTTTTATTTTATTAATTAAATGGTTTTAAAAAAATTAAATTCCCTCTTATGTACTGAAATGTTAATAAAAGACACCATTTTGGAAAAAACTGTATTTTTCACCAGTCATCTAAAAATAAATTATTTTAGAAAATTCCAAAAAAAATTAATACTAATCTTATTTTAAAATAATGAATCCAAAAATTTATGTGATTTTATTATATTCAAATTTTATAGTTCAAAAAAATTAATCTTAAACTACTAAATGCATAATGTATTTTTTTTTTGAAAAATATAACTTCTGTTCTAAAATGTCAAATATGTGTTTGTAAATTATGGCTAACATTTTTTAAATTATGAATATAATATATATATACATATATACATATATTTACTCTTTTAAAAATCTTTAATTAAATTCCAATTCATACTTATATACTAATAATTTCATAAAAGTCATGTTATATATAAAAATGGTATTTTTGACTATTCACCTAAAATATATCTATCTAGAAAAAAACATAAAATAAACATAAAATAATTTTTAAATTATAAATCTATAAATTATTTTTTTAAGTAAAATTAAATTTCAAGTTATTTTTATTTTATCTTTTATTTAAAATTATAAAATATACTAATAAAACATTTTTATAGAGATATAATATTGTAAAATATTAGTTTTTATTATTCTTAATATATATAAGATAATAAAAAAGATATATTTAATCAAAAGATATTATATTTTACTAAAATGTAAATTTAATAATTGTATTGTTTTTTTATTTAAAAAAATTTACAACACATAAAATGATAGATTCTTACTCACAATAATTAATTATGTAAACTTAAATAAATAACCTTTATTTATAAATAAATAAATTAATATATTTTACAATTTAATTTCTCCAATTTATACCAAATAATTCAACTAATATATTTGAACTTCATGAAAATATTTTATTTCATTTTGGGTAAAAAAAAATTTGTGGAGTAATCCACCAAACCTATTTTACATAATTAGAGGAGAACGTATATTAAAATTTTGGTCGATTACATCTCATGGCCATATGTTCATCAAGTGGTCATTTTTATTTTAGATTAATATACCTTATATTTACCCTTAGTTTTTCTTTGAGATTGTAATAGCTTAGTTTTCATAATGGCTTCAGTTTTATTTTTTTGGGTTCTACTATTTAAAGGAAGATGGAAGAGGTGAAGCAGTGCTACGATTGATTTTCAATTTCATGAGGTGATATAATATTGTCCTTTAGCTTGTATTGTGGTGTTATGTGGATTTGGAATATTACATTGTAGATAGGTTATTTATAGAATAGAGGCTCAATATTTGGGGTTTTTCCTCTATTTATCTAAATTTAGATATAGTAATAGAGTAGTCTTTTCTAAGGAGCACAAGGGACTAGAATGTTCTCTTTGCCTCTAGAGAAGTGCCTATAATGTTGAAACAATATTATACTGTAGACACCCATTGGTAGTGTTTCATTTCTCATCCATATGGGGGACTACTATGTAGTGGTTTGTATATTATTTCACTACCTTAACCTACATTTTTATGATCTAGGGGTGATATATGGAGATTGTAAGATGAATTCTAGATGTTAAAATTTTTGAATGTGATATTATTTTATGGTCCATAATTTTGGGAAAAAAACTAGATATTATGGTTTGGTCAAGGGGGTTAAACCATAGTATACATTTTCCCTATATAAATTCCTAATGCAACTAAAATTACACCTATTTATTCAATTCTTCTTCATTTTTGAGGAAACTTGGGGTTCTCTTTTTAATAATTTAAACCACATTTGTCGGGCTTCAACACCCATATTCTAATGCTTGTATATTGGTGATCTAACATGAGTTTCTTCTCCTATGATTGTTTATGGTATCAAACGTTCTCTCTTTACATTGAATCGATGGTCATATCATTTGTTATCATGGGGTTTCTACTATTTTTATTCCAAATCAATAGTGGTATGGCCATAGATATGGTGAGTTTTTTGTGGGAGAGGTGATCGAATATCGGTGCTTGTTATTATGTTCCTTATCAAAGAAGGTTGAAAATATTGAGGTAGTGGATTCGTTATTTTTTATGTGAAAATGTGGGATTATCTTGTGTTAATATATTGGTTAGTGGTCAAATTAACATTATAAAAAAATAACTAGAATCAATAATGAACGTTAAGGTATTCCGTTAGCACACGCGACAATTCATTATTGTTGATGCATCATGATATTTTTAAGATAGTTTGTTATCAACAATTTTTTGATTATTTTTATTATTTATCTTGGTTGATATTCTTTACATTTGTTAAAAAACATAATTATAAGAATCATGAGGTGTTTAATGAAAAATGAATGAAAATCTGATTAAAATTATTCTATTAAAATTTTTGACTATTAAATTATTTATTGAATCATGTTTACAGTTAGTCCTTATATTTTATATATAATATTGATATATTTATAGTGGTTCAAACTTATTCATAATGAATTAGTTAATTCATAGTTGAAATCAAAAGTTTTTTTACCCATGAAAATTGGTTAGGGCTGAGTAATCCTATTCTTTTTTAGTTAAAGTCTTATATGCCTTACTTTTATATCCTTAATTTTATACTGATTTTATGTGTGGAAAATACTATTTTCTCCTATGTGATTATCATCTAAGATGAAAATGATTTTTTAGATTTAATGTGTGGGGTTTCATTGATAAAAGGTGTAGACAACATATGTTGAGATAAGGGATTAGTTATTTTCTTTTTTTTATGTTGAGGCTTATGGGAATATATGGATCAGGATAACAGTAGGTATTCTCTTTTTTATGTTATTAAATAGAGTTTTTTGATATTTTTCTTCGGTAAAAGTTTAGAGATGAGATTTAATTAATTTATTTAGGGAAATTTTTTCATTGATAGTTAGTTTCTAAATAGTTTCTTATTGTGGTTTAAAACTTTATACTTCAATTGGTTTAGGCACTTTAAGTGAATATCCTTATAGTAGCATATGATGAGAACTAGATCACCTGGAATATCAAATTGTAATATAGATTATTGAAATTATTTGTATGTGTTTTTCTATTTTTTTCAGAAAAACATGAACTTTATGATGGGTAGTTTAATGATTCAATGAGTATGAGATGGAAATATTGGAAATGTAATAGAAATTATCAAACAATTTGGATTATGATTAAATGAATTTTTTGTACCATAACATGTAATGGTTTGAATAATGATTGAATTACAATTTATAATTACTAGTAAATACATTTAATTATGATATATCTTGATGATTTTTTTGTCTTTTATAATCTAGTTTCTTAAGAATTAGCTTTCGTAACCGAGTGTCATTGGGGATGGTAGTCGTAGCTGGGACTAAGGCTAGGTAGTTTCCCTTATTGTGGTTGTGAGTGATATTTTTTGTAGATTTTATTATTTGATACTCTCCCCCATCCAAGTTTTGTGGGAAACTGACACACAAATATTTTTGGTGTGGGAGTATTCTTCAATATCCAGGTCTGTGAGGGAGTGAATGAATGAATTATCTCTCTTTCCTAATCGTCCTTCAACATTTCATGATGTTTAGAAAAAAATGGGATTTTATGGATTAGGATATAGGGAAAATATCAACATTGTATGTGATGGATCTTAGTCTTACCATACATGCATGGGCGGGCTATTGTGTCTTATGTTTATAACATATACATGTATTTCGCCTATTTTGACGATGATTTCCAAAGGTGTACTAGTATGGTCTATGATGACATGAGTTATAATGAATGATATACAATATGTAGGGAATTTCAGCCTTACAACTATTTTATGGATGAGATGATGATATTGAGTTTGGTATGAGCATCATGGGATTTAGGATGCAAAGTTATATGTATGAATGTTCTGTAGGATGACATGTAGAAGGTATGTGAGCACATGGTGATTGGAATTGGGTTATGAGTGTGGAAAAAATGTTTAGAAGCAAATGTGAGCTACCTTAGAATCATATATATTTTTATGTGGATATTCTTGTTTTTATGTGTTAATTGGTGGGAGAAACTTAGGAGGATAAGTTATTTTTTTACATTTTTTGGTAAAGAGTAGGTATCATTTTTTTATTCACATGGATTTAGTATTATTATTTCACATTTTCATGAGATGTCCTTGGGTGGATCCTTCTAAGTATACTAGTATGTCCACTGTATGTATACATAAACTATTTTTCATGTCTGTATGGGATAATTACTGATTGATCCAGGTGTTACTATCTCACAATGATTTTTTAGTAGTTTTTGGGGTTTTTTGTCCCCACATAAGATTTATTTAGGTACCTTTTAGTTTTTTTTGTTATGTATTATATTAAATTAATTTATTAAGATTTTTGATTTGTTTATTTACTCTATACAGTTGGTTGGTGGTCTCATCTTATCTCTTGCCCTTGATTTTTTATAATGTGGAATATTCCTCCCATTTTATCCATTATATACCACTGGTACTAGTCCCCATATTGTTTCTTATTGGAGGCAGGATTCACGAGTCATCCCCCTCTCTTCATTTCTAAAATAGAAGGGGTACCAGTGGAGGGGTTCATGATAGATTCATATCAGATATAACGGTTTAGAGATATGATGGAATTTAGTGGTGGGCATAATGGAGTATTTCATGGTTTTCTAGGGAAAAAATATTTTTTGAACTTAGTATGTGATGTAAACAAGGGAGGATAACTAGGGTACAAGTTTCAAGCCCCCCCCCCCCATGATTTAATTTAAAGATTGTTCAGTTTTCTAAATATGCTAAGTGAAGTGATGCTACATTTAGGGTAGATACCCTAATCGTTCTATCATGACACGTCAAATTGATTATGATTTTAAGGTTTATTTTAAGTCTAGGTCATACCCTAGGTTATCTCTCAAGGAGCGTCGTTGGGTTTAGAGTTTTTGTTTTTAATAATAAGTACTAAAAGATGGGTAGTTTTAAACCAGTTTAAAGAAAATGACTTGATTTAAAGAGTTTGATATTTGATAAATAAAAGTGGTGTTTTAGAATTATGAGATAAGTAGATCATTTCATGTTCACTACACATCTTGGTGAGTTCATTATTCTAAAAAAGACACATGGTTTGATGGAATCCTTTGGTTGAAGTTTTTCAAGATCTCAACATCTCTCTTTCCTATTAAACGATGCTTAAAGAACCACCCCTTGACACAAAAATCATATTTTCAATGTTTGGTAACAAATTATATAGAATAAATGATGCCAAACCATACTTAAATCTTATTTGTGTGAGATAAATAGGACTCTTGTCTTGTCTAATCGAAACAACCCAAGATTCTCACTTGAAATCTCAACCCAATCAGTGATGAAAAAAAAAATTGTTTCACTAAATTATAACACTAGAAATTAAATCAGAGGATAATAATGTCAATATAAGAAATAAGTGAAAATTTAGCACAAAAATTACACAAAACCAGTAGAAGAACAAGTGATGGAACTCCCTCCCAAGTGTGTGTAGCTCCCTCAAAATGATTGTCCACCGTTTATCTCAACATCGGGAGGAAGATGAAGCTTGAGGTGGAACTCCTTCTTCATTCCTGATCCCCATATGAGAAAAAGGGCCTCCAGAACTTCTAGGATTAGGAGAGGACATATATGGAACTCCAAATTGGAAGCACTTAACTCCTTGGCCGAACTCCCCAATGAGGTGCTCATGGTGCATTTTTATAGACAAAATGGGACATGGTTTTGGGCACCCTGTTTTTGTGATACCACTTGTGTCTCGGTTTAGGAATAGTTGAAATCCATATCACGAATTCACCAAAAGAGAAGATTTGTTGGACGGCCTCTTTATGTTATCTATATAAAATTTGGAGTCCATTAGACTATTGTATTAAGAGATATGGTCAAACTACCAAAACAAACTTTTGAATTCGGGCAGATTCTATCCCCTAGACAGAATGGTTCAGATGATCCACTGGATTGCCAAATTCGGCTTTGGTTTTTTAATAAGAGTTGTAGCCCCTGATATTATGGATAGGGTTCCAAAGTTTAATCCCATCTAGATGCATGGAATTATCGTACAGTTCAAAACAGTGGACAGATGCCCATGGGATGCCATGCAGTTTGGCCCATTTTTCTTCTAGATGATCTTCGGGCCTCTAAATCACCCCCACCTTCAATGAAAATATAAAAACAAGTATAATTTCCCTTTTTAATAGTAATAACCATTAATTCATTAAATAAAACATTAAGTGGATTATATTATAATATTTTGAATATTCATTACAAAACTAGTTTAAAATAGTGGTGTAAGGGTGGAATTGAATAGTGAATCATTATGCGATCACACCCCCACACCTAAACATTTTCACTCCCGGTAAAAGTCACATATCCCAAAAAAATGTTTCATGTATATATTCCCAACATCATTAAGATTTAACATTTGAGGAAATTTTAATTCATTAAAGTAACGTGATCAATGCACGAACCATACAAAGTAGTTCTTCCTAGTAAAAATGGAAAACAATGTCTCATAAATCATATCACAATGAAATTCAAAGAGATTCATGACACCAAATTGAGAAAGGAATTAAAAAGTCAACAATTACACTAAATCTCCATGTATGTGTGTGAAAACCATTTCATTCTATTCTTTCCACTTTCTATCCAATAAATATAGGATATTTTGATATTATTCATCTTTAAATGATTTTTCCCACCGAACCGTCCCTACATCCTTTGACATAATATTTCAAGACCCACTCACTTAGGAATTCCCATAATTAAAACCATAATCTCCCAACCTAGATATCCCCATATGTTGCACATTTCTTCACTCCCCCCATTTATTATTTTTATTTTTTTAGAAGTTTCATTTGGAACAAATATCACACTCACATCTCAACCCTTGTTTGATCTCCTCATGATACTAATTTAAATTGTTATAACAAGATAAAAGGTTGAGGAGGAGTGGTTTTTGACCTACCCAAGACACAACCCATTTTTTTGAGGGTGTACAACAATCGAACATTAGCTACACATGCATAGGTCCATCTAGTATAGTAATGAAATGGATCGGATAAAGAACGAACATATTGAAATATCATTTAAAGAATAAAAAAATTAACCTAACATATATTTACCTTATATTATGTATGAAATATTCACACTTTGTGGTTTGGTGAAAAAAAATGTGTGGAGATATTAGTGACACAGTTTTCCCAAAAAATACTCACACAAGGGGAATAAATCATCTCAAATGTCTCATAGTGATAAAACCATTTATATCATTGATAGAAAACCAGTTCACTAAAAATCACTCTTGGATGTTAAATTTATACAAACATTTAATCCAAATCAGTGACAGGTTTTGTATCAAATGTTAAATCAATGTGTAATCAAAAATTTCAACATTCATTTTCAGTAATTTCCATAATTTGGTGACCATAATGGGGAGGAAAAGTAAAAATACCATAATG
This sequence comes from Viscum album, assembly GCA_963277665.1. Lineage (NCBI taxonomy): Eukaryota > Viridiplantae > Streptophyta > Magnoliopsida > Santalales > Viscaceae > Viscum > Viscum album. The sequence continues at coordinate 1,086,672,681 of OY728130.1, read as the reverse complement.
AATTCGAGAAAGTGAAGAAATAATAAAGATAATGAAATTCTTAATGAACCCAAAAAGATGGGGAAAAGTGAAAATACCATAAAGAAGGTGAAAAAAAGATATAAAAGAAGAAATACAATGAAAATCTTAATGAACCTAGAAAGATGGGGAAAAGTTAATATACCATAAAGAAGGAAAAAAGAGAAGAATGAAAAAAGACGATGAAAATTCCTAACAAACCCCAGAATGTACCCATCCCCCCACACCTAGAATGTGTAGTGTCCTCACTGTAATAATTGAGAATGTGTGAAGGAAGAATAAAACCTATTGTGTTTCACTAGTTTGTTGCTTTTGGAACATATAGTTTCTCTATACGGAACTCCAGAAGGGCTTTGTGGAAGTTCTTAAGCCACTTCCCATTGACAGTGAAGGTTTTCTTAGTTTCTTCATTTTTCACCTGAACAACACCAAATTAAGATACATTGATAATAGTGTATGGGCCAAACCCGATGGAACGAAGATTACCTCGATGCATCTTTAGCCTTGCTTTATAAAGGATGATCTTCTTCCCAATCTGAAACTGATGTTGAATTATAAGACAGGTGTGGGCAGCCTTGGTTCGCTCCTTATAAATCTTGGAGTTTTCATATGCATCTCTTCTCATTTCCTCCAAATCCTGAATCTGTAACTTCTTTTGAGATCATGCACCTGAAAGATTAGAATTGCATTGTTTGATGGCTCAGTAGGCTTAGTGATCAATCTCAACAAGAAGGTGACAAATCTTTCCAAACACAAGATAATATGTTGACATTACAATGGGAGTTTTAAAAGCATTATGGTAGGCCCGTAATGAATCATCATGTCAAAGACTTTAATCTTTTCTATTGGGTTGAACCATTTTTTCAAGAATCTATTTTACCTCTCTATTTGACACCTCAACATGACTATTAGTCTCTGGGTGTTATGCAGTATAAACTCTACGACTTCCCCCATATCAATGCAAAATTGATTACATTGTTAAGTTGCATAAATGAGAAACCCTAGTCACTAATGATGAACCTAGGTAATCCAAACCTACAAAAAATCAGATTTCTCAAAAATTGCACAACTTTGTTGGAATCATCTATCCTTGTGGCTAATGCCTCTACCCATTTGGACACATAATTGATTTCCAAAATAATGTACAAGTTGCCAAAGGAATTGGGAAATAGACCCATAAAGTCAATGCCCCAAACATAAAAAAATGTCATGAAAGAGAAATGACTGTTGTGGAATTTCATTTCTTTTAGAGACATTCCCCATTCTTTGACAATGAGGACAAGATTTTCAATAAATCATGGGCATCCTAAAAAAGTGTTGGCAAAAAAGGGCCAAAATCAAGGGCCTTGCGATTAGTCTGTTGGGGACCAAAGTGGCCCCCACGAGCAAGAGTTTGATAGAATCTATGGACAAATTGAAACTTGTTATCGGGAACACAATGCCTAAGGACTTGATTACTACATGTGTTCCAGAGGTAGGGGTCATCCCAAATGTACCAACAAGGCTCATGTTTTAGATTACTATCTTCTTTTTTATTCAAATTAGTAGGAATACAAGATGCTACTAAATAATTTACAATTTCAGCATACTAAGGAATTATGTCTTTCACTTGGTGCAATTGCTCATCTGGGAACATGTCATGTATAGGAATACAAGGGGATGATTCAATGTATGGGGATGGGTGAATCCTAATGATATGGTCAGTGACCACATTCTCTAGTATTTTTTGTCTCTAATTTCTAAATTGAATTTTTGAAGGAGGAGCATCCGGCGAATGAGACATAGTTTTGCTTCTGGTTTCATAAGGAGATACTGGAGGGTTGCATGGTCTGAGAACACAATTACTTTAGACACTAAATGATATGACCTAAATTTTTAAAAGGAAAACATAGTGGAAAGAAATTCTTTTTTCAGTTGTGGTGTAGTTCTCATGGGTAGGTTCCAATGTACGTGACGCATAGGCAATGACATGTTGAGCTCGATCGACCCTTTGTGACAAGACTACCCAAACATCATAGTTATAGGCATCTCACATGAGCTCAAATGGTAAATCCCACTTAGGAGGTTGGATTACCGGGGGTGATGTGAGGCTCCATTTTAACTTATTAAAAGATTTCTTGCATTCTTTATCAAAAAAAATTCTTTCTCTTTTTGTAGTAATTAGGAGAGGGGTGAAATTTTACTAAAGTCATGAATGAAACGATGGTAAAATCCATCATGACCGAGGAAATACCACACATTACGTACATTTTTTACGAATGGTAGGGAATAAATGAAATCCACTTTTGATTTATCTACATGGATTATATCCCCATAAATGACATATCCCAAAACAATACCTTGTTGCACCATGAAATGACATTTCTCATAATTTAATATGATATTCTTTTCAATACAATGGAATAGTACTGAAGCAATGCAACTTAAACATTCATCAAAAGAAGATCCATAAAAAGTGAAATCATCAATGAATACTTCCTTGCAATTATCCAGGTAATCGAAAAATATACTAACCATGCATCATTGGAAAGTACCCGGAGCATTGCATATTCCAAATGGAATCCTCCTATATGAAAATGTGTTAAAGGGGAAAGTGAAGGTCATATTTTCCTCATCCTCGTTGGAAATATGGATTTGGTAATATCCAGAATACCCATCAAGAAAATAGTAATGGGACTTACCTGATAGGCCCTCTAGAATTTGGTAAATTAATGTCAAGGGTAAATGGTCCTTCCTAGTGTGTTGGTTTAGTCAGTGATAGTCTATGCAGACACACCAACTATTCTACACACGAGTTAGAACCAATTCATTATTTTTATTTTTTTTATTATAGTAAGGCCTGTTTTTTAGGAACTACTTGAACATGACTAACCCATTAGCTTTTATATATTGGTTAAATGATTCCAACAGCCAATAATTTTGTTGCCACATTTTTTCACAACATCTAGGAGGTTTGGGTTCCGTCGACGTTGTGCCTAACTCACTGGTTTAGCCTCGTAATTTAACAATATATAATGTGTAAAAATTGATGGGATAATACTAGAAATGTACGCAAGTGTCCATCTAAAATCTTGTTTATACTTCCTCAAAAGTTCAAATAGTCACAATTCATGCTCAGGGGGGGAGTAAACTAGTAATGATGACAGACAACTTGTTTCCATTATCAAGATATGAATATTTTAAATCTTGAGGTAGTGGTATTAGTTCCAATTCAGGTGGATTTTGGATTGATGAGAGTGTGTGTGAAAATGAGAGGTTACTAATCTCATCTAACTGCTCAATGGTATTATCCTAATATGAGGAATGAGGTTTTACAAGCTTAGAGGTATCATTGATAGTCAAGTAATCCTCGGTGTTCAAGAAATCATCTATCAAAAAACATGCATTACATTTCTCTAGACCACTAAAAAAATCAATGCATGAATCATTTCCTAGGATTTATATCAATGAAGAAAACTCAGAAAGGGGATAAGGGGAATGAAATGATGTTTTTTCAAGGGAAGGGAGTACATGAATTGAATTAACATAGAGAGAGTATTTTTCTTCTGAGGGGTGATACATGGCATCAAGGATGTTGAAATGGACTATGTCACCACCAAATTACATAGATAATGTAGAATTATAGACATTAATTATGGTTTTGGAAGTTTTCAAGAAGGGTCTCCCCAATATAATCGGGGAATGTCCATTCATCCTATCATCTTACATTTTAAGAACATAGAAGTCAGCAAGAAAAATTAAATTTTGAACCCCCACAAGAACATTCTCTAACACACTAGAGGGGTGTGCAGTACTCTGGTTAGCTAGTTGAACAATAATTCCTGTGGGATTCAGTTCCCTAACCGGAAATGTAGAGTAAATGGAGTGAGGCATCTCATTTATAGAATCACCTAAATCAAGCATAACATTAGAAAAAGAATACTCCCCTATGGTGCACAGAATTGAGAATGTCCTAGGATAATTTCACTTGGTGGGAAGTAATGGCTCTATTAATTCTGATATGTTCCTCCCCAAGATCACCTTTTCATCTCCATGAAGTTGCCTTCGGTGTGTACACATCTCCTTCAGAAACATTGCATATCATGGAATTTTTTTCACAGCATCAATCAAGTGGATGTTTACCTGCACTTTTTTGTATGTTTCTAATATTTCCTTATCTAGTTTAGTTTCCATTTGTTTCCTAGTTTGGGTGGCCCTTTGGTGAAATGGAAGTGGAATGGGATATATTGGAGACTCATCAACATACACACTCTTTCCTTTGCAAGGAAATCTCTCAAGACAAGGATTTTCTTCTCTTGGACCACTTTTAACAGTGATTGGGATGGTGGTTTCTTCAGTAGTGGATGACTCTAATTGAGGATTCATTCGGTTTTTATGTTATGTTCCACTCATAAGGGTGATGGCACTAACATTTCCTTTATCCCAAGGGTTAACTACTGGTTGAGAAGGTATTTTACCTGACCTATGACTTTGAATTTCCCCCACTGAGTTATCTGGTTGGACTAATTGGGTTTTGATGTCTTATATAGTATCTTGGGTGGTTTGTTGGAATTAGAGATTATTGGATGACGTTTTTTTCATCATATTTTCTAGGCTAGGATTGGTTTTTTGAGGGGGTTGTTGGAAAAGTCTTTGGGGCAGTTGAGGATTTCTGGGTGGTGGTGGTGGATGACTACTCTCACCCTGTTGGTTCCATGGTTGTGGAGGTTGGTTTAAATAACCCCCTTGCTTATAGGATGGGTTGTCTTTCCACCCATGATTGGATGGATAGTATGGTTCTTGCCTAAAGGGTTGGTTATAGGGGAGGCCTAGAAATATTTCCTCAAAACTCTCAAAAGTTCTTCTCAATTAGGGTAATTAGTCAAAATAATGGGTGTTAGAAGAGAATATTCCATAATGGATGGGAGTAGGAGATTGAAATTTTCCTTAGGAAAGAGAAATTTTTTGAAGAAGGGTGCTTACCTATTCGAACATTATGCCCACCTTCTTCTAGAATTCAGTACTTTTCACCTCATGGACTCCTCTAATGGGTATACTAGACCCTGAACCAAATTGTTGAGTATTTTGTACCATATTATCAATTAAGGTCCTAACAGCGATTGGGGTTTTATCTACTAGTGAACCACCTACAGCAACATCAATCATGTTATGATTAATTTGAATTAAACCTTCATAAAAATACTTAATTAAAAGTTGATCAATTATTTGGTGGTGTGGAAATCTTGAACATAACCTTTTACATAGTTACCAATATTTATGTAATATTTCTCCTTGTGATTTCCTTATACCACATATTTCATTCCTTATAGTTTCAGTTTGAGAGGCTGGGAAATATTTTTCAAGAAAAATACATTTCATGTCTTCCCAACCTATTATTGGTGAATTAATATAGTAAAACCAATCATTCTTAGTTTCTTCTAATGAAAATTGGAATTCTATAAGATTTAATTATTCCTCATCCACATTAGCTAGTTTTAATTTTGAACAAATAGTATGAAATTATTTTAAGTACTTGTCTGGATCCTCTCTAAGAAGTCCTTGGAATCATGGTAATAGATGAATTAAACCATATTTTAGTTAAAAATTGGGTGCCTCACCTTGTAATTGATTATATGTGGGTTGGATATCAACATCAGGCGAGGTTATATCTTTTATTGTTATATTTTTTCCATCTATGTTATTCACATAAATTTCTATTTTAACGTGGGTTCATGAAGTAGAATAATAAGGAGCAAGATGAGGTTGATGTTTTGTTCATCCCCCTTCAAAGTTTCTTCTTTTGTATCTCGAGGTCACTGGTATAGAATCCTATTCAGATTACGTTTGAAAGGGTGTAAGTATCCTAGAGTAGAATACGTCATGCACAAAACCTACACAAGAAATAAATTAGAACACTAAAAATGTAAAGGTTTAATATAAAACAAACATTCACAATATTTATAAAAAAATATCAAAAACACACTCTAAAACCAAAGTGCTCCCCGAAAACGGCACCAAAATTTGACCGCACTATCATGACACATCAAATGGATTATGATTTTAAGGTTGATTTTTATTCTTGAGAAGACCCTAGGTCATCTCTCAAGAAGCTTTGGTGGGTTTAGAGTGTGTGTTTTTTAAAAGAAGTACTAAAATAGGGGTGGTTTTAAGACAGTTTAAAGAAAATGACTTGATTTAAAGAGTTTAATAGTTGATAAATAAAAGTGGTATTTTATAATTATGGGATAAGGAGATAATTTAATGTTTACTACACATCTTGGTGAGTACATAATTCTGAAAAATACAAATGGTTTAATGGAATACTTTGGTTGAGGGTTGTTAAGATCTCTACTTCCCTCTCGCCTCTTAAATGATGCTCAAAGAACCACCCCTTGACACAAAAATCGTGTTGTCAAGGATTGGGTATAAAGCATAGATAAAAATAGGCTACCAAAGCATACTAAAATATTAGGTATGTGTGAGATAAATAAAACACTTCTCTTGCCCATTTTGAACAACCTAAGATTCTCACTTGAAATCTCAACCCAATCGGTGTTGAAATAAAAAGAATTTCACTTAATTATAATAATAGAACTAAAATAAAAGGAGAATAATGTTAAGATAAGAAATAATTGAAATATTTAGGACAAAAGTTACACAAAACCAGTATAAGAACAAGTGCTGTAACTCCCTCCCAAGTGTGTGTATCTCCCTCGAAATGATCGTCCGTTGTTTAGCTCGACATCGGGAGGAAGATGAAGCTCGGGTGAAACTTCTTATACATTCTTGATCCCTGTATGAGGATAGGGGAATCCAGAACATCTTGGATGAGGATAGGAATTATATGAACTCAAAATTGGCTTCATTTCAATCCTTGTCCAAACTCCCCAATGAGGTGCCCATGGTGCCTTTTTATAGCCAAAATGGGACATGGTTTTTGGCACCCTGTTTTTGTAATACCACTTATGTCTCAGTTTTTGAATAGTAGAAAAATATATCACGACTTAAACAAAAAATGATAGTTATTTCGGTCTTATTTTCTATATCCCTCTCAAATATGGAGGCCATTATACAAATGTATTAATAGATATGGTCAAAAGTCCAAAACTAACCTTTGAATTTGGGCAGATTCGGTCCCCTGAACAAAATGGTTTAGATGGGCCACTAGATGGCTGAATTCGGATATAGTTCCTTAAAAAGAGTTGTATAACATGACATTTAGGAGAGTATCACAGAGTTTCAGCCCATTTGGATGCACTTAATTCTAGTACAATTCAAAAAAGTAGACAAATGTTCATAGGATGCCAGGATGTTAGGCCCATTTTTCTTCTAGATGATCTCTAGGCCTCCAAATCACCACCACCTTCAATGAAAATATCTAAACAAGTATAATTTCCATTTATAATAGTAATAGACATTAATTAATTATATAAAACATGAAGTGATATTTATTATTATATTTTTAATATTAATTAAAAAACTAGTTTAAAACAGTGGTGTAAGGGTGGAACTGAATAGTGAATCGATATGCAATCATACCCAGGTTTGGGTCATGCATCATGATTTTATGTGCATGTTTTTTATTTGGGTAAAAAATTTGTATTAGTATTAACCATAATTAATTAACCATAAATATTCAACCTCAATAATTTTAGAGTCCCATTTTCTCATATATAGGAATGACTCCATGTGGATGTCTCCATAAAGTCTATTCTAATGATGTTCAGAAGGATGCACCAATTCATCACCACAGAGTTGTAGATGGTGTAACGAAACATATAGTAGGACACTATAAAGTTTCCAACTATAGGGTTTGAATGGGTATGAGGGCTCCATTCTAGATTAATATATTGTTGATTAGTTGGAGTAGGTTTACATTTCCTTTAGTTTGATCTTTGCTCAGAGGGAGTACTGGGATTCATTGCCTTTTACAATTCTATGTGTGGTATCTTAAAAGTGGTGGGTTTTTTTCATTATAAATTAAAAAAAGTCAATTGTTATATGGGAGTTTTTTTTTGATTGGTTTAAATCCATATTTCTATCTACGACCATGAAGGATTCTTGTCAAAATGATATTCTTACTCTCTACCATGTGAATTATAATGTCTAAAAGTTCATTAATTGATGTAAGATTTTTTTGTGTTATTATTATGAACCTATTCCAGATGTGGTGTCTTGGTGATGGGAATTTGAAGAGGATTTCCATATAAAGATCTATTGTCAGGTCACCCCATTCATGTTGTCGACCAATCTCAAGGTGATAGTGAGGGAATATGTATTTCAGAGGGTCTTAGACAAGACCAGATAATAAAATCAGGTAGCTATAACTCTTCGTGACTTTAAAATAAATCTATGTTGGATAGTGCATACGTGACACAGTAATAAGCTTAAACAAACCAAATAAAATATTATTTTAAATATGATCGTTTAAATATTCATTGAATTTAAATGTTATAATATCCGTAATAATATTATAAAATATATGTTTGATGGTCCTAATAAATACATTTTTTAATTAATTCGTAGGAAACAACCACTCAATTTTAATAAAGTAATTTTATGCTTCAAAAATAATGTTTTATAAAAAAAATTATTTATTTTTTTTGAAAATACTATAATTAATTTATGCTACTTATTGAATTTGTTTTTTTTTTAAATGAAATAATTTTTTAAATAATCATAAAAATTTATCTTACGGTAAATTATTTTTCTTTTAATATTAATCATTCATTGAATACTAAAAAAATTATGATTTTATATAAAACTATTTTTTCCATTAAATTATTTTCAAAGACATGTTTTTTTTAGTTGATTTGAAATTTTTTTATATACATTTAATTAAAAATATCCCAATTAAGGTTAATATAATTTACATTATTCTTAATTATGTAATGAAAACATTTTTATACTTAAAAATGTATTTTTCTAGAAAACTGTTTTTATTAGGTTCTATCGGTTTATTTTAAAAGTAATTTATACTATTAATATGGATTGAATTTTATAAAATGGATTAAATTTTAGGAATCCACATTTATAATTTTTTTTAAATATGAAAATTTTTTTGGTCAATATAAATAGTAACCATGATAAATACATGTCACCTTATTAAATTAAATCAAGTAATTACGGATAAAAATAATGTGATAAGGATTTAAGAATCTATATAACACCAAATTATTTAATTTGGATAATTTTCATTTTACTATAATGATCTAATATTTGAATATATATAGAATTGGTGTATCTTTTCATTGATAACGACTTTAATATTATTTTAAGAAAACAATAAATAGAAATTTAAATATATTTTTTTAATAACTCTAATATTTTCACATTAGGATAAAAGGAGTTCATATTTTTTTTCTAGATTTTTATTTAAAATATAAAATTTTCGATTTTAACATGTTAATTTTTTATGTTTTTAGAGATGAGATAATTACGTAAAATTTTTACATAACAACGACACATTTCTTGTTAATGAAATACAAAAATTAAGTAAACGTTTTTTCAAATGAAAAAGCAATATTTTTTGGGTGAATTATGGGGTTATATGTATTTTTTGAAAAAATAAAATATATTAGTTATTTTTTAAAATTTTATATTCAAACCAAATTAATATATTGATATTTTTTTAATGTTAATTATGTGAATAGTATGAAAAATGAGCTAAATGGTATATTACATTAAATAATATCTTATTAAACAATTTATAATTCATAAAAATAATATCATTGGCCAGGTTAATGGTATACGATCAATTATTTCCACTTTTTTACACTTATGGGGAACTTTATCTTTTATAGTAAATTTTTAGACCCCTAAAGAGTAAGACACTTCGATATTTCCATAATTAACAAAATTGTTAATTGGGTGGGGGTAGAAATAAGATAAAAGTGTTAAAACATCACCTACAATTATCTAAATTTTATTATATGAGATGATTTATTATATATATATTTACATTATATATTTTAAATATTTTTTGGGTCCACTCTAATGAGAAAATTAATTGATATTAAATAAATAATTTAAGTAATTCATTGGGTGCCCCTCTCTTCTCTTACATAATAACACTACCTCTCTTATCTTACTCACACTTATAAGTCCAATTAGATTGAAAAAACTCTCCCAAAAATCTTATTGTCTTACATAGATACATAATAGTTGTTATTTTATTCATAAAATACCATCCCTAGAGTATTTAAAGAGAGATTTGAAGGTTGTTTTTTAAATAGGAGGTAATCACCTTAACTCAACATTTTCATTTTACTTCTTCTTCCACCACCTTAAATTATATAATAACCATTAAAATATAATAATAAAATTATTTCACATATATTTATAGATTTTTATGTTAATTACCAACACTTATTCACCACTTTTTACATCCTCTGTGGAATAAAAACATCATTTGTGTGTATGTGTGGACTACTTTCTCCACGAAGAAATATTTTTTGTTTTCCATAACTACCTATCATGGGTATTTAAAATGATGTATTTAATGTATATATATAATATTATTTAAATATAATATATCACATGTTTTATTATATTTTCATCCATTATAAAATGTAAATTCATTAATGAGTATGTGTGGATTACTACATCCATGAAGAAATGTGATTCATATTTCATGTATAACTTTCATGGATGATTTTAAAATTGTATTTTTTTATAAAAAAATATTTCATGATTATTTTTATAGAGATTTTGGAACCACGACCACTTTGACCATGGTAAATATATCAATGTCATTTTGAAATTATGAAATTAACATCCTCAAAACAGTCAACACAAACTTAATCGATTAACTTATAAAATATATCATTGAAAAAAATTAAATAAATTATTTAATGATAAGTTAGTAAACCTATATATGGTATTAAAAAAGTAAATAATTAATATAATTTTTTTTACAAGAGTTAAAGGACATATATAGTAAGCTTGTACTCAATGGAGGGGGTTTCTTAACTCAATTTCCTTTCATTAGGTTATAATTTTGTTTCATCGGCCATATTTTTTAATGATTATGTGCATAATAACCGTTGATTATATTATATTGTGTATTCAATATTTTATGTCGTTTTATAATTTTTACACATAATCACCACAATGATTAATTCTCAATTATATGATACAATCTCAGTATGAGTATTCATCTCAATATTTTTTCTTTGACACATGTTTTGTATTATGCACCTATTTACTTTAATATGGTGTATATGATTACTATTGAGATATTTTATCGTGAAAGATTATTTGATGATGGTAATTAATGTTCCTTTTAATTTCTATCTATACTATGATATTGATTCAAATATTTAAAAGTTTTAAGGGTTTTCATGGTGTCAATTTCAAATTTTTGAGACATTATTCAAGTTATTCACCATGTTTTATTTTGTATGGTATACTTACTACCCCATGAAATTTTTTTAATTTAATATTTATTAGAAGATATGGGGTATTCATAATCACGTTAGGTTCCTTCAATTGATGTATTTTTTTATTCAGGCATTACCCAAGTTGCATGGGCTTCTCATCCCAAACTTCCTTCTTTGAGGAATGTTTTTATTAATGTAATAATTTTAATTTATTAGGTGTATATAGGGACCATTTAAATAAAATAACTTGATTTTCTTTATAATAATGTTATTTTACACTCCTTTTTTCATTATTTTGAAGTGTTTTTCAAAATATCGTAAATGTAATTTTTTAAAATGTTTTTTTAAATCTTTCAAACACTTATAACCAAAAACATCAATCATGTTCGTTATATTATTTCAAGAATTATCTTTTATAAGAATAAATTATTTCCTTAATTTATTTTCCATATCAGATGACCTTCTTATAAAATTTATTAATGGGAAATTTCTTATTGTTTTCTACATGGGTCACTTTTGTTTATATTTACAAAAAATTTATTTTTTTTAATGTTTATGACATGAATAGATTTTGGAAAATACATAAAAATTATATTTTTTGAGTTTTAATTTATAAGTATACATGGTTATTTAAAAGAAAATCATTTCCTCAATTTTTTTGTATTTTTTAGTCAAAATTTTATCAAAGGAAAATCACATTTTTTAATGTTTTCAATTAAATATTCAAATGATATTTCAAATGTATTTTTGTATATATTTCAAAATAATTTAATGTTTTTTTTCGATATCACTAAGAATATGATTCTACGATATCAATCACTAAATTTTTCTAAATGGTTAATGGTGACGTTTTAAAGATATTTTCTAAAACCCCATTTATTTTCCATGGGTAAATCAAGAAATGAAAGTTTGGATGAAGTGAAAACAACCATGTGTTTTTTTTTTCTTGATATGGTACTAGAAAATTATTGATGAAAGTTTGATTTTAGAGTGAACCAAAATACATAAATGAAATTTTCCAATATGTGGTGGTAGGGTCCATTATATCCCTCTTATGCATTTGGAATTGAGGCAGGATAAACTAGGTGGTAGTTACTCTAGAGAGATGACGGAGTTAGGATAATCATAATAGATGATAGAGTTAGCTGAAAAAGAGTTACGACTAAGCGATGTTGAATTTTAATGGTTATAGGTCACTCCTAATAAATATTTTAATTATATTGTTAGATGATTCAATTATGAATTTATGATGTCCCAAGATACCTACATAGTTTTTCAATGCTTGATATGAGTTATAATGAATAATTCTATCAATTATTGTTTTCATAGGGCTTGAAATTGTTGAATTATATAAATCTTGTATTATACTAAATCCTTATTCCATGTACTATTATTTATGATATGATTTTTTATGTGTATGAATTATATTATTTTATGATCATGCACTTTGATTTTTTCATCATAACCTTATTCTCATATTATACTCACTGATGATATTCAAATTTTAATTTCTATGTTTACCCTTATTGAGCATCTGAGATCACACTTGTTATGTTTTACATTTCCATAGATTATGAATAATGGTGTTAAATAAATTATACCTAGAAAGTTTTTATTTGTGAATTATTTTTTCAGATTTGTTAAATAATTGTTTTGAAATAAGAATATTTGGATATAGTCTTAAAAATAAACACATGAAAACATGTGTATTATTATGTAAGAGTTTTCCCAAATTATCTAAAATTTAATAATAAAAGTTCCTTGGGTATAGTAATGATCAAATATTTATACTTTATGTTTTATGTTTTGGAAGGATAAAATTGGGCCATATTTAGTGGTATCAAAGTGGGAAGTATAAACATTATGTTTTTAGTATGTGATCCGAGAGTGAGGGTTCAAGGATTTTATAGTTGGTATAAGAGTAGAGTTTAAATAAATTTCATGAAAATGATGTCTTAAATTGAGGATAACATAAGAGTTATGGATATTATCATGAGTTTATATATTTTAGGATGATAAAATATTTTAAGGCATATATACCCATTTGTTGATGTTTTAATTAATGTTATTTTAAAGTGAGTAATGATATTTTGGGAGATTTTTTATTGGGTGAAGTATAAATAACCCTTAGCTATGTAATCTTATTTTATATGGAGGATTATTTGAAAATAATTATATCAAATTTTAAGGATTTAAGCATAATGTTATAAGAATAACTTGAAAATTATATGTTTTATTGAGGTTTTTTGGGATATAGGGTTGTTTATTTATAGAATTATTTAATATGAACTATGGGTATTATTGTTGATTTTTTTCATATTAATGAATTAAGTATGAATATTAATCTTTATTATTTTTGGGTATTATCTCACCTTTTACTAACGATTTTTGGTTTTATTAAATAAAAGAATAAAATGTGTTCATCCCTTTATACAACTCGTGATTAATCAGAAGTTGATTAAAGTGATTCAAGAATTAAATATTCATACTCATCATTTGGGGTAAAATATGAGACAAAGGTTTAAAATTATTGAATCACATAATAAAAGAATAAAATTTTGTTTTTAGATTTAAATAAAATCAAATTAGTATATTTCTTTATTTTCTTAGTCTAGATGGTAAAGTATTACTGAATTATAGGAAAAAGAACCCAAAAATAAAAATTTGATCATATCACTTTAATTTTTGATTAATTGATGGGATTTTTAATCAGTTATTGTTTTATAGTTTTGAGGTTATTGACTTTGTCATGAATATTTACTTTCTTGTGATCAATTTTATTTTTTACTCTCCAATATTATTTATAAATTGATTTTTTCCCAATGTCCATATTATTACATCCCAATAATATTTTCCTACTTGGAAACATAGTTATGTGACATTCTAGGTTATAATCATATTTATCATTCCCTATTTTTAGAATAATGTTTTATTAATCCTGTTTATGATGTGGGTTTTCAAAAAATGTATTTTAAAATGTTAAAATTTTGATTAAAAAGTTGAAGAAATAATTTCAAGGACATAATTAATTAAATTTCTGTAGAGTTAAATACCCTAAGATTTTAAAATAATAATATGTTCCATAGCATATATGTAACAAAAAAATTATGATCAACAAACTGAAAAATATTAATATAAATATACCCATTAACCTAGTTTATTAATTAGTGGGTAAGGATAAAGGTAAAAAGATTAGAAATATATGTATAATGGTTAAATGTTTTACAAATTTAGTGATTAATTATTTGGAAATAAGCACACAATTTACAGTGAAGTTGTTTTATTCTTCAAAAATACTTTTTCTTCAAAAACATTTTTATTGATTTTTTAAAATAATATTATAAGTAATTTCGACCTATTTTAGAACATTTATTTAATAAAATATGATATAATTTTTGAAATCATAATAACAAAATTATATTAAGTTGAAATTTTGGGATTTTTTAAAAAGATTAATTGGTTATTGAATAGTGAAAAATACCAATTATATAGAAAATTATATTTTATATTTAAGTATTTTGAAAGTCTCATTTTGTTTTAAATTTATTTTAAAATATGATCATACACTTTTTGAATTTATTTTCCATTTTTTGAATTTATTTTGTTTTGAATTTATTTTTTTAGTAATGTAATTAATGTGTTTAGAAAACAAATTATGCCTAAATTTGGTTTAAAAACATTTTTGTAGTCAAAAATTAAATTAGATGGAGAATAGTTTTTCATCATGTTGTGTAGGTTTATTTTAAAAGTAATTTATACCACTTATAGGGACTAAATTTGAAAAAAATGGATTCTATATTTTAAATCATATTTTTCCAATTTTGGTAAATATGTGAACCTTATTTTTTGTCATTATTAATAGTAACAATGGTAAATAGTTTTCACCTTGATAAGGTCATATCATGTACTTAATGGAAAAATAATGTGATAATAGTTTTAAAAAATATATTAAACCTTAATTATTTATATTTAATGTATTATTTTCATCCTCATGAAACTGGAAATGATATTTCAACATAGTACCATTTTTCTTTGATAATGACCTTAATAATATTTTACGAAAACAATAAATCCAAAATGTCACTCTCTTTGTTTTAATAACTCGATTGTTTTTTTCATAGAGATTAAATGAGGTTATGTTTTGTTATAATTGTTTATTTGAAATAATAAATAATTTTTTGATCATGGTACTATATTTTTCATTTTTATTTCCATTATAATTTTCTAAAATGGTTATATAACACCGACACAGTTCCTATTCAAGTAATAGAAAAATCAAGTTAATGATTTCAAAAAGTAAAAAGTATTATTTATTGGGTGAATTATGGTGTTCCAAATGTTTTTTAGAAACATGTATTATATTAGTGTTGTGTTAAAACATTATATTCAAACTAAATTACTATCATGATATTTTTTAAATTCAATTAGGTGAATAGTTCTAAAAATGACTTTAATTGTATTTTATGCTAATTAATATTTTATTAAATGATTTAAATTCTATAAAAAAGTATACTATGAAAAATGAATGGGATATAGTGATGAATTTAAACAATTTTCCACTTATGGTTATCTTTTCCTTTCATAGTAGATTTATTAACCCATAAAGAGTAAAATACTTTGATATGAAGGTAATTGTCAAAAGTACTAACATAGGGTTAAAACTAATAGATAAGAGTTAAATAATCAACTAAAATTGTCTAAATGTTGTTTTATGAGTGTATTAAGACTTATATACATCCAAGATTCCAAATTTATTATTTTGGTTCCAATTGAACAAGAAAATTAATCCAAATTATGATAATACTGTAATTACATCCAATGGTTCCTCTATCCTCTCTTATTTAAGGACACCACGTCTCCATTATTTATCACACTTCATGAGCCACTTAGCTAGAAAAATACATATAAAAACTCTTGGTAACTTATTAGATACAATATATAAGTTTTGGTATTCTTTAAATACAATCTCTATGGTCTTTGAAGAGATATCCAAAGGTGGTTCTTCAGTGAAGAAGTAATCATCTTAGTTGAGAATTTTTATTTTAATTCTTATTATACCTCATTAAATTATATCCTAACCAATCAAAAATAATAAAATTATTATCTCCCATATACTAATATGATATTATGTTAATTTAATTTTATGTATTGGACTTCCATGATGGTCAAGAAGATGTTGAGTTCTATAGATGATCAGCTAGTGGTGCTTCTATTATAACACTAAGGTTTGTATTTTTTGATTAGATTGGATTTGTTATCGATAACTTGTATGTGTTTCCAGTATTTTAATGTAATATTTTAGTATCTATAAATGGTTATTTAATGAATCTAATATACTGAAGAAAAATGGTATTTCTTTGATGAATGAAAATTTCTCATGATATAGAACCGAGAAATAAATCATAGTTTTTTTTATGTAGAGAGTATTGGAGAAACAATTAGTATTCACCGTAGAATACTAGATTATAATATAGTGAAATATTTGATATTTTTTCATGGAAAATAGATATATAGAGATGATCACATCATATTGTATTACTGTTATTTATTATGATTTTTATACATTAGTCCATGCCAAATAATTTGACTATGCTCTGAATAGTTTGTATCTAATAAAAATAAGTAAATCATGGATTGTTTTTGATTTTTATGCATCTACAGGGAGTTTCAACATGGATAACTTCTACACTGTAACCAATCATGAAAATGGAGTTCTTCACCACAGTCTCTATATAGCATCCCCCAGTTTTTCACTCTCTCAAATGGACAGAAAAGTTTGGTTATGGGACCCCAAGTGCGCCTCCCTATACACCAAAGGTTTCTATATAGCAGTAGGGTGTGGATAGTATAGTTGGGAGACTATACCCATAGGTATATAGTGTCATCCATAAGAAATAATTCATATTAAAACATAAATAATCAATGTAAAACAATACAGAAGAAGAAAATAAAAACCATCTTTATAACCAAATAAATAATAAGGAATAACGTATTAACACACTAAAATATAACTAAATGTCATGCAATAACAATACAAAAAGTGACTAGTAGACTCAAATAAAAGAATCAAAATCCCAAGTCCAAAACCCCATATCAGTTTCATAACCATACTCCATCCCAATATAAAACAAGAAATAAATAGTAATGTGTGATGCCCTTGTCTAAACTTGTATCTATGAAGTCGGCTAGGGTTCCAAATGGTGGCCCAAATAGGGTGTGAGTAAAACTATGTAGGTTGACACCACCATGTCAAAAAAAACAGTATGATAAGAAGTGTGTGTAATAAAGTAATAAACAACTATATCAATTATTTTAACAATTTAATAAATACAAAATCCACCTTCAGTGGCATGCTTGAATATCTCTAAGCATATCTTTCAACCATTTCAACCACAACCATATAACCAATTTACATAAATTTTTTCAGTGCCATTCTGAAATATCTCTGATCATGACTTACAACCTTGCCAACACCACCATATAACCATGATATAGTCTCATCAAACAATCTGGTTCAAAGATATATAAACATTACAACATGGGATTGGGCATAAACCACTCTCTATAAGCCTTATAGCATGGACTAGGTCGAGCTCGCTCACTATCATAATTAAAACATATACATTTCCAAGTGCCTGGGCCTAGCTGGTTATATAATCATTTCATCATAGAACTAAATTCCTTTCATATAACATTGATATCACAATATCACATCATATATCACAATGTATAATTATGGGAATTTCCATTATTTATTCATATTTCACTTGAAATTCAATTAATAATTGATTAATATTTATATAAATAATAAATAAGAAAAAATTAAGGTATTCTAAGAAAAGAAATAACCCTAGGTCACATTTCATGTTAAATACATCTTAAGACATTTTACAATTAAAAATCAATTTGAAACCAATGATATTTAAGGGATAATATAATTTGATTAATTAATTATTTTGGGAACACATATTATTAGTGAAATCATGATATTTCATAAAATTGAAAATAATCCAACAACATGGTTGATATTTAGACCCCCAACCTTAAACTGATGATCCAAAAACCCTTCCAATGGCTGCCTCCCATAGGGAATAAGGTGTGGATTACTGAAAAGAGGTTCCCAAATCAACATTGATCAAAATCAAAACCAACAACACAATTGGTCAATGGATTTCACTCCAATGGTTTGGAGAAGAATGAAAAGAAGGAAGAATCTGACCAAATATACTTATTGAGTATTTATTGAGTGAATAGGACGTCCAAGAAGGGGTTTGGAACTCTAAAATTGTGTGGAGGATGCCCTAGATCCAAGAGAGAAAGTTATTCAGTTGATTGGAAATAAAATCATCTGCACAAAAGACATTAAAACTGCAAGTTTAGAATTTACATGATGTGTAATCTAGTTACACATTTTAAAATTATTTTTCAAGGTATCCCCCAAAAACCCTTCACCTATGATTTATTTTATTAAAACCATTAAAAATTATGTAACTTATAACATCTTTACAAGGCGTGTAAATGTTATGTAGTTGAGTTTTTCAGCCCATCTTCTCTTTAAAGCTTCTCAAATTTCCACGAACCCATTTGACACATAAACCCATTTATACCCCGAATCCATTAATTCAAATAAGAATACATCCCCAATATTTAGTTTTTTCCTTTAAAAAATGGTTATCATCTCTAAAAAAACTCAGCTACTAAGTATCATATGAAAAACTTAGAGAGAAACACACCTGGAAAAAGATAGGATCTCACAACTTCCCCACCTTATAACATCTCATCCCCAAGATACCCCAAGCATCATTGTGAGGTCTCAACATACAAGTCCAGCTAGTGTGTTCACTTGTCAAATTACCTTTACCAAGTCTACTCTTTAACATTCCCAAAATTCCACTTTACTCAAAACAATTGTATAGTCTAACCCTAAATATATTTTACTCTCTGATCCACATCCCATATCGGATTCCCCTCAAAAGATTCATCAACTGAAATCTCTACATATACTAAATATATATAATGGGAAGGGTCTAGATGATATCTTCATAGATAAAACATGGGGAATACATCATCCATGGCACTGTAGTTCTATGTAAGGTCTAGATGGTACACTACTGGACCGACCCTTGCCACTATTTCCAACAGTTCGAAAAACAGGGGTGCTAGTTTACCTTGTTTCCCGATATGATGATGTCCCAACCTAGGTGACACCCAATGAAAAACATATTTACCAATCTTGAATTTTAAATGACATATATTATGATTAGAATATAATTTCATCACACTCTATGTAGTGACTAACCATTGTATGATCAACTGAACATGTTCATATGTCTCCTACACAAAATGATGCCCAATAAGTGTGGACTCACCAGCCTCCTACCAATAAAGTGGTGAACGGAATGACCTGAGATAAAAATAATCAAAATTTTCCATTTTAATTGATGTCTATAAACTATTACTATATGAAAAATCCAATGTTTCGTTTTTACCCCAATGAAGCACCAAAATCACAAACACAGGATCAAATCATATCCTCTTGAACATGAATAGTCTGATCTGATTGACCATCAGTCTATGGATGATAGGATGTGCTTAAAAGAACTCATGATCCCATGGATTTCTAAATATACTTATAGAAACACAATGTGAAATGAGGATCTCTATTTGAAACAATACTCCTTAGAACATTGTGCAACAAAACCACCTCATACAAGAAAATATTTCCCAAATCATTAATTGTAATGGTTTCCCTAATAGAAATAAATTGGGCCACCGTAGTCATTTGAACCAAAAAAACCTATAAAACACCATTCTTATGGGTCTTTATAGGTAATAATGTCACAAAATCCATTGTGTAATCATCCCATTTCCACTTTGGGATGCATAAAGGACACAAAATCCCAACTGGCCTCTGATGTATTACTTTCACCTATCGAAAAGTGAAGCATCTATCTTGGAATCTTTCCACCACATTATTCATTCATGACCACTAGTGCAGTATATGAAGATCACAATACATCTTTGTTAAACTAGGATGTACCACCCATATATAATCATGAATCTCCCTCAATAGCTCCTTGTGCAAGACCATCATAACCCACACTCAGCTATGGAAAAAAGAGAACTTCCACAGGTAAGAGACCATCCTGATGGAATCTCTTAATGATGTAATTTGTCTCTCATAAATAATCCTTCTAGATTTGATAAATGATCAATCTTAAATTGGTCCAAAAGAATAGGTATAACTGATGTCAAAGTAAGAGCTACTCGCCCCCTGAGATTCCTGATCATCCAGATGCATGTCTACAAAGAGATCCATTATTCGCAACTCATCACAGGAATCACATACTACTTATTCCCATGTCATTCATCTCAAAGAGTCAGAAATATTTCACTTTATTGGTGTATAGTCCAATTTATGGTTAAAGTATTATAGATGCTTAACCCACCTCCATTACCTAAGGTTAAGGACTCAATGAGAAAAGATGTACTAAGGCTTTGGAGATATGTGTATACCAAAAACATCTCACCCATGACATAGTTTCTCCAATATCTCAGGTCAAGTACCACTACTGCTAACTCCAGATCATGAGTAGGGTAATTCCTCTAATGCAGTCTGAGATTCGAAGAACCATAACCAGCTATACAATCTTCTTGTATTAGAACTCCTCTGAGTCCAACTTCAGATGCATCCTAGTACATGATATATGCTTTACTCGACACCTATAAAGTGAGTATAGGTTTTGAGGTCAGCCTACCTTTCAACTCTTGGAAAGTTATTTCATAAGAATTATACCAAAAAATACTTCACCCCTTTCTTGGTTATCCTAGAAATTGGTTCTTCCAAATGGGATACATCCTATATAAAATACCAATAATGACCTGCTAATCCTAGAAAACACTGAATTTTGATGAAGTTTTCGGTGTTCTATCAATATATAATAGATGTGAATTTATATAGGTCCACTAATACTCCTCTCTCTGAGATGATGTGTCCTAAGAAGTTCCCTTTATTTATCCAAAAACTGTATTTAGCTTTGTTGGTGTAATTACGATGCTCTTCCAGTGTACTCAAGACAATGTCATGATGTTTGGAATGATCTTCTATTGAGTTGGAGTACAATAAGATATAATTGATTAAAACTACCACAGACCGATCTATAAAAGGATGAAACATACTATTAATTAATTCTATGAATACCATATGTGCATTAGTCATCCAAAATAGAATCACTATAATTTCATAAAATCCATACATGCTTCTAAAATCGGCCAGAGGTATGACTGATATTCACACTCTTAATTGATGATGTCTTGATCTCAAGTCAATATTGTATAAGAACATAAAAACTATCATTTTATCAAAAGGATTGTTAATGCATGGAATAGGATACCGATTCATGATGGTCATCTTGTTCAAACTCAGTTAATCCACACATAAATGATAATATACATATGAGTTTTTTGGAAAAGAGAACTGAAGAAACCAAAGGAGATGTACTTGGCCATATAAATCCTTTTGATTATATGTCATCCAACTAAAACTTTAAATTCTAAATATTTTCTAGTTTCATTTGTTATGTGGGAATAAGAACCATTTCTGCTCCCAAAACAAACTCAATAGTGAACATGATCTCTTACTAAAGTGATAATCCATATAAATCGTCAGGGAAAACATATTAAAAATGGTATACCACTGGTTGAAAATAACCCTACAGCATTTCACCCTTATCTAGAGCAAGATAAGTTATATGAGCCATGAGATAGTCCAATCTAAACTGAATTTTCCCTGCATGACCATTCTGAATATCCCACTCACCCTGGTGAGAATATCTATTACCATATAGAAATAGGAAATTAACTCCCCTTCTATAACAGTTGATATGATCCTGGTATAGGACTAACCAATCCATACTATGAATCATGTCAAAGCCTATCCTTTCAAGCATGTACAGTTCCCAAAAAGAAATGGTAACCACCAATTTCTAGAGAACATTTATTTCAACATTTTATATTTTTAGAAATTAACTTCCCTTCTATAACAGTTGATATAATCCTTGTATAGGACTAACCAATCTATACAAAGAATCATGTCGAAGCCTATCCTTTCAAGCGTGTACGGTTCCTAAAAGAAACGGTAACAACCAATTTCTAGAGAACATTTCTTTCAACATTTTATATTTTTAGACTGTACTCCCAATGTTTGGTCGATAGTTAAAACATGATCTATGCTTTTCACATACAAGACCAAACCCATAAAAATAGGGATGATAAAAAATAATGTGATCCTCATTTATTAAAAAAACATAAGCTAATGTAGATGATACAAGAATCATACCTCTAACGGTAGATGGTCCGACATCCACTTTATCCAGATTAGTCTGCATAACATTCAACTTACATGTCCCTCTTCCCAAGGATCTAGTATTACTACCCATAGATATATCATTTTCTTGGTACTATTGCTCATACATTGGGGTAACACATCCCCTTCTTCATTATGAATGGCATGTATAACTCTTTTACCATTCTACTGAGGTATAGTTGATCCCCTTCCTGATTTAGATTCTTTTCATGATCCCTTTATGCTGTTTTTCTATGAAAATTTCAAATAGGACCTATGAAAATGACCCAATCTAGCATAGATACAACACTCGACTATAGGTTAAGGACACTACGGGAACTTATGTCTAAAAAAACACCCTATTAGCATTGGAACATAACACGGTCTTGATATGGTTTTCCACTAACCTTATTAATTTACCAACTAAATCTATGGTGGAAACCATCATAATGTATTTTATTACCACCCAAATATAATCTCCCATGTTGTTCTATTGAAATAGTCTAGTCACTTCTTGGAGCCTCTTTTAGTTTTCTTTTCGTGATGAGATCCCAATTCATCACATCTTCAAATCTGCTTAAACATAAAATGTTCACCTGAAACCTGATCACATAGTAAATACCATCCTAGATATATATCTCTTTGGAGATATCATCAGGTAGCAAGGATGTTGCAAATAAATGTATGTCCATAAAACATCTTGCATAATCTAGTACCGACAAACCCTCTAATTTTAGATGCATGAACTCCAGATATTTTTCATCCCTTAAGTTATAGTGATAGAAATGGATTAGGAGTGTCTTCACGATGTCATTTCATTATTGGTAATCCTCCTACATATCTTCCTCTAGAATATCCCACCAATTCTTGTTAGTTCCATGAGTTATATAACACAAAAATATTTACCCTCTTATCCATGGGTGTCTTAAGATGCTTAAAGACTGTCTGGACTAACTCGATCCAGAACTTAGTTTCATGGGGTCCCCTTCCCCAGTAAACACATGTGAATGTTGAAGCTCAAAATATCTTTTCTGTTGAAATTTTGATGAAATTGTACAAACACTCTCCCTTTACATGGATCGTATGACCCTCCGGAAGATGTCACGAAGCTAAACATCCATCTTTTCATAAGGACCTATAGTAATTTCTAGTTCATTTGTCTTAGGAGTTTTCTAATTTCCACTCTCCTAACACTCAAGTTGGAGACATAGAGGATGCATTTTAGCTAAAAGAAAAATTCACACCTTAGAGAACTAACTAGAAACAAGATAGACCTAATAGGTAACTGTAACAGAGAACCACTAACTCTTGGTCTCTCTAGATATGGATTATAAGTATTTTTAGAATGAAATGACAACATGTTTTATTTATCTGGTGAAATGGATATCTCATAATATAGTTCAACATGCAAGTATATGTTGCATGAAAAAATAGATATACCCCTATTATGAACAATGCATGAAAAAATATTCCTATGTGCCTATTATGATGCATGAATTATTCTCTCATACCATATCAGACCACGAGAACAAAACTCAAGAAACAATAAAAACATAAAATGATAATCCTCACACAACATATGAATAAATCAAGGGGAAATAACATCAATTATAAAATTCAGAAATTGAAAACAATAATCCCATCCCTCACTACTCAGTTGTTCCCTCATAAATGGTTTTGATACTCTAATGAACAAGCTCATTACTAAGTCCTTACACATCCTAGTATTCTATCTAGATTTCACAAATAGTAAATAAAAAGAAAAGAAAACCATATCCTCTAATACCACTTTGTAATGTAACCCAAACTGGAACTCTCTCACATAGATAGAAATGTTTGGTTACAGGACCTCAAGTGTGCCTCCTTGTATGCCAGAGGCTTCCGACTAGTATCAAGGTGGGGATAGTATAGTGGGAGACTATAACCTTAGGATTTAAGTTTCATTCAGAGGAAACTATTCATATTAAAACAAAAATAATTGGAGTAAATAAATTAGAAAGAGAACAATAAAACCCAAATAAATAATCAAATAAATAATAAGGAATAATTCAGCAAAAAGTTGTAAGGTAACTAAGTGTCATGCTAGAAAAATAAAATAAAAGACTACCAGACTCAAATAAAAGACTCAAAGTACTGGGTCCCAGACCCCATGCTAGTCCCATCTCCAAACTCTATCACAATAGTAAATAAGAAATAAATAGAAAGGTTTGATTCCCTTTTCCAAACCAACATCCATGAATTCTTCTTGGGTTCCAAATGTAGGCCCAAATAGTGTTTGAGTAAAACTCTATAGGTTGCCACCTCCATGTATAAACAAAACCTATATAATGATATGTTTATTAATTAATTTAATAATTTATTAAATAAAACAACTTTATTCAGTGCCATTACAAAATGTATCTGAGCATGTCTTACAACCATACTAACCACAACCATATAACCTAGATACATAACCCGATTTGGCACCATACCGGAATATCTTTGAGAATGCCTTACAACCATTCCAACTCCACCATATAACTAGGTTATAGTATCAAAAAACAATCTAGGTCAATTACCTATAAGGATTAAATCATGGGATCAGTAATATCCCACTCTATATAAGAATTACATAATAGATTTGGCTAATACCACTCACTATCCGCATTATAGCATATACATATGAAAGTTCCTAGGCCTAGTACCTTATATAAGCATATCATCATAGTACACAATTCCTATCGTAAAACATGGATATCAAAATATAACATCATATATCTTAGTTAATTATGTGAATTAAAATTATTCATTCAAATGACACTTGAAACTCAATTCATAATTGCATAACAGCTACATCAAAAGTAATATATCACAATTTAGGGATTCTATAACAAGAAATCACCCTAGGTCACATGCCATGATAAAGACATCATATTCCATTTTTCAATTACAAAACCATTACAAACCAAATGGATTTAAGGGATAACCTCATTTGATTAATTAATTAATTTTGGGCACACATATCATTGGGGTGATCATGATATTTCATAAACATGACAATAATCACACCTCATGGTTGTGATTTAGACCCCGAACTTAACCGAAGATCCAACAACAATTCCAATGGTCGATTCCCACAAGGAAGAAGGTGTGGAAAGTTCAAAAGAGGTTATTATATTAAAATTGATCATGATGAAAACCAACAACACAATTGTTCAATGTTTTTCACCACAAGGGTTTGGTGAAGAATGAGGAGAAGGGATAATCTAACCAACAGAATGTACTAGGGATTAATCCCATCAGCAGGATATCAGAAAAGTGGTTTGGCACTCCAAAATAGCCTGAATAATACCCTAGGGTCGAGAGAGAGAGGGAGATACAGTTGATTGAAAATAAAATAAGCCACACAAATAACATTAAAAATGAAGGTTTGGAATTTACACGTCATGTAATCCAGTTAAACATCGTGAAATTATTTTTCATGGTATACGATAAAAACCCATCACCTCAAATTTATTTTTTTAAAACCATAAAGAATTGTACAACCTGTATTCCCTATAACTAGTGTGTAAATTTTATGAATTTGAGTTTTTCATCCCATATTACATTTAATGTTTCTCTACATTCTAAGAACCCATTTAACACTTAAACCCATTTATACCTAGACTCCACTATTTTAAACAAGAATACATCCCTGAACATTAGGTCATTTCCCCCATATATTCTCTTCGTCAATGAAGAAGACCTGGCCTCTAAGGATCAATAAAAAACAAAAAGATAAAGACACCTAGAAAATTTTGGGATCTCAGACTATAATCTATGATACAAAGGATGACATACTAATTTTGCTGGACTATTGAAATTTGAGACTCCCATTCCATAATAAATGGTACATCCAACAAGGAATCATGTTGTTTAAAGAATAATTTTTGGAAATAAACATAGTCCACCAAATTACATGTTCTCAAACTATACATTCTATAATATGGGATGTACAAAAAATAGTGATGACAAGGATTTCTTAGATGATTTTTATTTTTATTGTAAATTATAAATACTAAAATTTTGTAATTAAATGGATGGGATAAACATAAGATGATCAAATAGATGGAATTAAAGTATAAGTAGTTTTATAGTTATAGTATTTTGAATTTTAAATTACAAATTCAAATAATTATATATAATAATATTTTCTATTTTGAATGATAGAAAAAATCACATAAATTAAAATATGGATTGTTTTTGAAGATCATGAATTATAGGAGTGTTTTTTATATCAACATTTTATAAATTTAAGGATTCAAAGAAGAATTTTATTTTTAAATTCATTAAATATATAAATTTTGAAAAATTAGAGCTTCATAGAAGAACGTTGTTATATATTAGTGTTACTTATTATTAACTTTAATATTTTTAAGATCAACTTGAATGTTAAATTGTTTTTTTACCTCTTAAAAATTATTGTGTTGATGAGAGTTAGAGAATGTAGACCTTAGAAAATCTATGAGTTATTTATAAATTTATAATAATATACGAGTGAGGTAGTGATTATTAGGAACATAAAAACATCATTGATATGTGTTTCATTAAGTAGAAATTCACATGATAACAAAGCAAAATACATATTCTCATGATCATTCCATTTATTTATATGATTTTGATAAAGACTCATATTCCATATTTATTTCCAATAATAAGATAAGATCCAATTTTTTCTTAAGAATGTAAGAAGTTTAATCACCATAATTTACCCACTGTTATGGTGTATAGTGGGACCATGGTATAATAATTGGTATCAAATTTATTGGTTGTTTCATGAATCTATTAATATTTTTCTATTTTTCAGGTAAGACATTATTAATTCTCAAAGAGTTAAATTATTCAATGGATGTAATTATTAGATCATAAAAAATAGGATGAGGTCACATGTTTGATCTCTTGGTTTGTAAGTTTTTTCTATTAATGTTCATGGGATGCATGTAAGTGATCCCACAAAAATTTTAAAGATTAAATTAGATAAAATATTATTGAATAATGATTCTAAGGATCATTATTACATATCCAGATCACCTTTTAATTTGATATATACAAATGTGATGGAATATTTAGTGGGAAAATTTTTTTGATTAAAACTTTTTAATATATTTTAATGAGGCACTAATGTGAAGGATGAAAAACAATATGTCTTGCAAAATAGGATTGATGATCTAAGTATGGGTTCCAATGAAAACATAGATGTCTATATTAACTTTCTTACTAATGTTTTTGGTCTAATTTTAGGTCTTGTTTTGGAAATCAAATATTAGGAAATATTGAAAAATATTACTTGAATATTACCACATATGTATAATGAAAAGGTAGCAGTACTAAAAGAAATTAATCTTAGTGAATTATCTATTGATGAATTTCATGGAACCTTTATTTAAAATAAGATACAGGTAAAAACAAAAAGATATTTAAAAAATTCATAGAAAGATATTGGCTTCCATGCATAGAAGAAAAAATTTTAAGAGATAGAAATTGAAGAATATGTAAGTGATGATTTACTATCATTCTGTTCATGGATATTTTAAAAAGGTAAGTAAAAATTTTAAGGAAAACTACCTCTAACTTATTTCTATTAGGGAAGCATTTGACACATTGATTCTAAATTTCTAAATAAATTTGATCAATAGTGTTATGAGTATGATTTCTCACCAAAATAGAAGAATAAGGTTCCATATAGAAGAAATATCAAATCAAGATATTCTAGGGGAATGTAGTTTCGAGGATATTTTCTTATAATTAATAATGAAAAGGATAGTTAAGAAGATTCAATAGAAGATGTAAAAGATGAATTTATTTTATATGTGTAAGATTAAATGATGGAATCTAGAGAGAAACTTAAATATGATATAAAAGAAGATCAAAAATAAGAGGGATTTGTTTATCTCCAAGTAGAGTTGGATGGATATCCTGAAGAGATTAATTTATTAAGAAATATGGAATTTAAAATAGGAGGATTGAAAAAATATATATATTTATTTTATGTCAATGAAATTGAATCCAATGTTTATTAACTTGATAAATTTATCTAATATTGTGAAAATAATCATTTTAAATCTAAAGGAGATGTGAATTACATGTTAAAATATGAATAATAGTCTAAGAAAATTGATTATCTTAATGTATATATTCAGGGTTAAGTTAATAAGATTCAAACTCTTGAATAATAAGTTGAGACTTTGATAAATAATATTGAAATTTAAATCAAAATGGATGGTTCAAATAAGAACCTTTAGTTTGGGAAGTTTTTATATGAATCTTTAAAGGATATGGATAAATGAGGCATATAAAAATTTGATGAAATAATGATTCATCAATGGAAAAATAGTATGTAAAGATATAGAGTTACTTTTTATGGTGAAACATCAAAGAAAAACATTCTAATTAATAAGAACACATATAAAATTTTAATGGGTAAATTTATAAACCAATAATTACTTATCATAATTCATGGTATAATTGAAAATTTTGAGACATATTGATAGGATATGACAACATAATTTTTTTATTGATGTAATATTATTTCATGGCCTTCATGGCTATGATACATCCTATTATTGTGAAGCTAAAATCTATCTAAGAGGGGATTATTTTAGAAGCTGCCAAAGGATGTTTTATACATACTCTTAGTATTATGGAATAAATTATTTCTAGGGACACTATTTAATTTTTCAAACAATGGATATAAAGAATTAAATTTCTAGAAAATAATAGTAATATCTTCATATAAATAAAAAATAAAAATGGATACAGCAGAATATAATTCATTTGCAATTAATTAAATATTATATCCCCATAAATAAGAATATTGTAACTTGATGAATAGTAATAATAATAATGATAAAAATATACCAATGAAGCCTTAACATACTCATGAATTCTATATAAATAATGTAAGAATATAGAAAATGAAAAATCGATTGAAATTTCTCAATGAAATAAAGAATAGTATAACAAATATTTTAGATATTGGGTGTATATGACATATAATGGAAAATATAAACGTATTGAATAATGTTAATGGAAAAGTTTATAGAATACTGTGTTATTGAAATGTGGGAGGATTAAATATTAAAGGAAGTGGAAAGAACCATTTTTTATAGATTAATTGAGAAACAATGATGTGCTTTATGTTTAAGGTTTATAAAATAATTTAGTAAGTGTTAGTAAACTTTGTGACTCAGGTTTGGTGGTCACATTTGGTAATAAGGGTTACTATTTCAAAGGAAAATCTATAAATTATTTAATGTAATTATGGAAATTTATTTCAAGTTTACTGAAAGGAAAATAAATTCCTATTAACAGTAGAATAATAGTGCATATTGTGTTATTAGAGGACAGTATATGTCAATCAACAACATATAGAATGCTTTTCAAGGTTTAAAATAGTAGTGTGCATTCTTACTTTCAAAATATATTGGGAAAATAATTCTTACCTGTGCATGCAAGGAATGATAGTTTGAAATTCATAGTCTCCAAATAAGATGAGAGAATAATTCTTTTATTTTAATTAACATTGATGTATGTGGTCCAATTGGTCAAGTAAGAATATATTTTTAGAGGTACTTATTTTTTTTCAAGGATGAATTTAGTAGGATAGGATATGAAATTTTCATACATTCAAATAGAAAAGTGTTATGTTTCATAAATCATTTTTGTAGAAAATAAAAAATGTAATGGGATGAACTTTGAAAATACGAAGATCAGGCAATAAAATATAATACACATCTTATGAAGTTTTAATATTTCTTAAAAATCATTATATTAAACATGAAATTTATTTAGTGAGAATCCCCTAATAAAATGGGTTGTAGAAATAAGAAATAACATGGTTAATAATGTAGAAAAAAATTATTATATAAACTGTAATTTCTCTTCACTGCTAGAATAAATATGTTTAAGTGTCTATTTAGACTCAAAATAGAGTATTACTTAGTCTGAAAGTTTAATGATACACCAAATGTAATTTAACTTCAATGGAAACCATATTCAAAAAACTTAGAGTATTTGGAAGAATTTATTTACTATGAAAAATGTTCAATAAAAGAAAATATAATGATAAATTGGATTAATGAATATTCTTAGGAAACCCAAAAAATAGTAAGGAATATAAATATTTCAATAAAAGGTTCAACATAACTGTAGATATAGTGATGCAAATTATTTTTAAGATTAATTGAAAAATAAATTCTATAAATTCTATCTCTGAAAGAATATTTGAATAAATTAAAGGGAAAAATATAGATATGGGAGAATGTTTGGGTGTTTATATTGATAAAAAATTTCAAATTGAATGTTTAGATGAAAAAATTGAAGAGGAGAGTAATTATAGGACTCATTAAAGTATGAAATAGACTACATTTGACATGATTTATATCATTGGATAAATATTTACTCTAATATAGACTAGAAGGATGAATACAGTAGAATATACAACTATATTGTCTATCACTAAACCTACTTGGTTTGAAGAAGTATTAATGAATGAGTCAGGATTGAGAGACATGATTTAATAATTAGATTTGATAAAATCTAGAGTTATAACCATGTATAAATACCATAAAATTATAAATGAATTGGTAGAAAATGCATCATTAAGGATGAGTTGGATGAAAATGAAAATATTATTCAAAATAAATCTATATTATTATGAAATTTTTATGCTCAAGTTGAAATTAATAATCATGGAGATATATCTTCTCAGATAAAAAGGACATATTCAATTTTAATTTTCATAGAAGTTATGATCAAAATAAATTATAAAGAGATTAAAATGGATGTGAATATAACATTTATAAATGAAGTTTTAAATGAAGAGGTTTATATTGCATAAATAGTCATATAAGTTATCATATATGATCTTTCTAAGGTGTGAAGGTTGAGAAAAGTATTTTATAGAAAAATAAAATAATGTAATTATTTTTTGGAAGGGTTGGATACATTTTTTGCAGGTAAAGTTAAATATTGGAGGGGTTGATCATGCCCTCTTTGGGAATTCTTGTGAAGAGGAGAAGTTTATAGAGAGGGATTATGTTGACAATATCATATTTAAAGGAAACAATCATAATTATATTGATATATTTATAGTATTAATGTATTTTATATTTTAAATATCAATGACTAAATAATAAAAAACATTAGGGGGTTCAAGTTCATTAATATGAAGATAAGACACTCCTTTCACTAAAAAACATATGGAAAAAAATCTTGAAGAAATTCATAATGGTTGAGTGAAAGATGTTTTCCACTCCAATTTTTTTTTTAACAAAACATTTTCACATGATGGTAGTGAGGTAATATACTAAAACCATTATAGATAAATCATTGATAATTTAAACTATCATACCACAACTAGTCCTTATATTTTTTTTACTACATGTCTATTTTCAATATTTCTGAGTTTTCCAAAAAGTGAACATCTTATGGATGTGAAAAGAATATTTAGGTATGTTAAAGGAACTTTTAATTATGATTTTTTATTTAAATATAGAAATAAAATGGAATAATTAGCATATATAGATACTGATTGTGTTAGAGAAATAGTTGATAGAATATCTTAATATAGAATTTCACTCTATATAGGGAATAATTACATTTTTTTGTTAAGAAAAAAATAAGATTTTGTTTCATTAAGAAGAGATTAAACATAATATGTTTCAGTAACCAATGATGGTATATAGGTTATCTCAATGAATTAATAGTTATAAGTAATTAGTTAATAGTTAAAACAACTAATGGTTATTTAATGAAATATAAAATGTAATATTAAGCTGTATAAAATTATAATTCCACACTCTTACATGAAGAACAATGAAATGTGATGCCATTTAAAAAAAAGAATAAGTGGATAAAATTATAATGTGGATGGAATTCATTATAACTCAATATCAAGTGGTTTATATTGTCATGAAAACCATTATTAGGTCATGTATTTGAATGGAATATTTTAAACCATAGATATCAACCAATTTTTTCAAATTATAAAGGCTTAGAGTTACCCCTATACCCATTATATCTAATGATTTATCTGATATTTGGGTAGTTTTTAAAATTCATATATTGTATTAGGAATCCAATATAGGGGATATACTATTAAATGGGAGTTTGAAAAAGAGATGTTATTATACAAAATTTATTAACCATATTCTAGTACTAATACGTTTTCCTATTTCCAACTCTTAGTGTTGTCTCAAATAAACTTATATAAGATATAATGGACAGATAAATTGATTCCTAATGTAGTGTAAAATTGAAGATACCTGGATATTTTATTTTCAATGTGGGAGTGAATCAATAGGATCAAATTCCACATGGTTTAAAGTAGTATTGTGATTTAACTTTATATCAAAATTCAAAAGGGGGAATGATAGAACCCAAAGGAAAGGGATTATTTATTTGATTTGATTTATTTTCAATTACTTTTATGTGTCAAAATTATGTAAAGTTATTTTATATATTTGGTAAATATGGTTTTATGAAAATAGAATTCAAGAAAAAATATGATATTTCTAATGTTTAAGGACATGTATTGTTCCACAATATTAAGAATCTTTCCATATTTTATTTACTATTACGTGAATAGTGTTTGAGAAACTATCATTATTCAGTATGAAAGGCAAGGTTATAACATAGTACTATCTAGGATATTTTTTGTGGTTCTATAAATTTGATTATGCTCATAGTATAGTCTATAACTATGTTGTATAATGAATGTTCTACCTTGATTTTCTCCACATAAAATCATTATACCATTATGGGTATTTATTAAACAGACAAAAGGAAAACTTATTGTTTGTTTATTTTTGTACATCTATAGGGAGTTGTACTGTGGATGACCCCTATGTTGGAATGATTCAAGTGAAAGGGGTGCTTTTCAACAATCTATATGAAATGATGCAATAAAAGATAGATTAATTTTCATTGGATCTAGAATATTTATGACTCCCACGATGTAATATAGGTTTAACACTATAAGGAATTGAGTAGTGTAAAAAATAACTATTGGAAATAAACATGTTATGTCGTAGAAAATACTGTCACATAATAGTTTTAGAAATATTGGTTTCTCAAATTATAGTAATAATATGAAATTATTTATAGATTTTGGTTTTCATTATAACTTCTAAAATATACCATTTAAATTTAAATAAATGATATTATTTAGATAGTGATCAAAAGTATAAAATTAATGTATAAGAAGTTTGGTTTTTATTATAGTTTGAATTTCAAATTATAAATTCAAAATATTTTGGATAAATAGATTTTCTAGTATGAAAGATATATGGAATCAAATTAGACAAAATAGGGAAACTTATTGAAGATAATAAATCAGTGGAGTGTGATTAAGATGAAAATGAATAGAAGTACTTCATAAAAAGAACAAAATTTTGTGTCTATCATTAGACATTTGTAGATTTAATAATTCTAGCTTCCTGGAAGAACACACTTATTGATTGATGTTTGAAATATTTATAAGACTGAATTATATATTGACTCTATTTTCTCACTCTTGAAAATATATGTGTGGAGGATATGTATAGGTCATAGAAATTGGAAAATGGGTGATCTCTCCCTTATATTTTAATAACATACCAGTGAGATAGTGAAAAAAAAGTAATATCAAAATATCATTGAAATGTGATCCTTAGAGTATCCGTTTATAGGTGAACTAATAAAAATTGGTGTACATGTGACCTTTACAATTCAATATTTTATTTAGAGTAAAAATTTTATTCGTGTTGTATTTTACAACATAAAGAAATGATCCAATTTTATCTTAAAAATAGACGAAGTTTTATCATAGTAATTATCCATAATTTAGGGTATATAGTTGTACTTTGATAAAAATAACTTCTCTAGGTTATATATGAGTAAACTAATGTCTTCCTTAAATAGGTTGTGAAACTACACCCTTAATATGAGGTTGAGTTCTTGAAAATGTTTCAACTTGGAGTCACTCTTATATCAATGTCTTTGTATAGGACGACACCTTATTAGTTATAGGAGATTTGAGTTCATATTGATGATATTTTACAGAGTGGATTTATTCAACCTAGTGAGTCATATTATGTTTCTCTAGTTCAATTTTCAAAATGTAAGATAGTGGACTATATTGTTTTATAGATTATCATCACTTTAACATGGTGATAATTCCGAACCACTATACCATTCCACAAATAGATTATTTATTAGAATGAATTAAGGTATCTAGCTTATTATGGAAGATATATTTACAATAAAGATATTATTATATATAGTTAAAAGGTAACAGTATTCTAAAGACTACTTTTAAATGTTGTTATTGGAAATATGAGAATGTTTTATTATTGTTTGGTTCCATAAATTCTCTATCTATTTTCATGGGACCCTTGAATACCGTATTCCTTGAGTTTCTAGATCGATTTATGGTTATGTTTATCAACAATATCCTTGGGTTTCTGGTGTCTACGTAGGATCAAACTAAGCATATGTGAGAATTTTTGGGAGATCATCATTATGATTATGTGTTTGGGAATCTTTTATAAGTGTGAGTTCTAAGACCATGACATTTTTCTCATGTTACATGATGTGTCAAGGTGTAGATTAGCCATGGATCCTTCTAATTTTTATTTTATTGATTCTTGGGTAGAAACCAATAATGATGTAGATGTTCCATGTTTTGTTAGTCTTATTGGTTACTACAAGATGTTAATTCCCAAATTCCCTCTAATTTCAACTCTTATCATATATTTGACTAGAAAGGATAATATTTTTGTGTTGAATAACTAATTCTTGGTTTCCTTTGATTATTTAATGGAAAATCTAGTTTGAACTCTGGTTCTTCATCTTCTAGAAGAGGGTGGTGTTTTTGAGGTTTATTAAGATTCTTCATATCTTGTCATAGGATGTTTCTTGATGTAACTGAGGGAAGATTTATCTTATAGGTCTATATAAATATGGTTTCATGAATGTTACTATTCTATCCATTATCTTGATCTTGATATGGTTATTATTTTTTTGAGTTTTTAATGATATTACCTCTTCAGTGAGAACTATGTAGTCTTCATAGATCACAAGAGACTGAGGTATTTATTCTCCCATCATAAGTTTACTTTTCAGTGATGAAAATAGATGGAATTATTATAGGATTATGACATAAATATTTCTAACTCATCACGGAAAGTTAAATTTGTTGCTAATTCTTTGATTACGAATTCATGAAGTGATATAGTGTGTGAGTCTCATATTTTTTGGGGGGAGGGTGATGGATGGTGTTTCTCTAATACACCTTGACATTGACTCCTTTGATGGTAGATTTCATATTTATTAGATGATAGTGCGACCTGTTTTGGTGAAGAATGATGGAGTCCTAGGTGGGGGATTCCTAGTTGGAGGATTCGTGATATTGAGTCATTTTTAGTGATGCTCTTGAGATATGATTTGAGGAAGATCAACATCAGATGTTTTTTAGGGAAGGCTATTTATCCCTTTAGAAATGCATGACATGGTTCTACATGAGTTCCAAAATTCTCCATTGGTTTTGAATCCTCTTGTAGATAACATATATTATTTTTTGTGATATCAGTATTGGTGGTCTTGTATGAAATTATCAATTATTGAGTTTTTTATACAATTTTTGGTTTTCTAAAGGGTGATGGTTGAGCACTATATTTTTATTGGCTTACTTTGAACACTTGATATTACCCAATGAAATTGGTAGGATATCTTGATAGATCTCCTCACTAGTTTTCTATAAGTTCATAGAGGATTTAATTCCACATGGGTGATCATAGAAAACATGATTAAGTTAGATCACTTCTTAGAAATTAAGGAGTTGAGATTAGTGGATGTATTATTGATGATTTATCTGTAAGAGGTTGTGAGTCTTCACGGGGTTCTAAAGGTGATCATCTCTGATTATTATCACTTGTTCACTTCTAGGGTTTAGAGAGGTATCCAACATTTTTTGGAACTTAGTTATATGTTAGAACTACATTTGAACTGTAGATGGTCCATCATAATGAGTAGACTATCCAAACACCAGAGGACATTTTCCATTTTTGAAATATGAATTTAAATGTTAATTTATAAGGAACATATCCTAAGGGGATTTTCTTACAATAATTGTTATCACTCCACTGTTGGTATGGCTCTATTTGAGGCGCTATATATTTAATTTTCTACTATCTATTCTAATTCAATGAGATCATAGATTTAGTGATTCCTGGACCCAAATTGGTGTATAACATGACATAGATGGTGCATTAATCCATGATTTAATAAAGGAAACAAACCTTCCTGATAATTATTATACATATCATAGTAGGAGGCATATGGAGTTCAATTTTTGATATCATATGTTCTTGAAGGAATCTTTTCATCAAGGGGGTGAATGTTGGATTATGGGAATAAGTTTTCTCCTTTACTTTTTAGAACATTAGAGGTGTTGGTGAATGTTAGAGTAATTTGTTATCATTTATAACTATCCCCATAGATGATCTAGATTCATGATGCCTTTCAATTTTCATAGTTATATTGGTACCTTCATGATGATTCTCACATAAACTACTTGGGTGATTAGGGAGATGAAGATGATTAGACCGTTGAGGAGCTACCAAAGGAGATATAGGACTATCTATAGAATTGTTTTTGGGAATTATATTAATTCTATTCATTTATTGTGGCAGTATAGTTATTTGGATAGATAACCTCCGAGAAGTAATGATAAATGTATTCTCAATATCATGAATTATATGATGTTTTATTCCATTTATTTTAAGATGATATGTTTGACCATTAGTGTTCTATGAGATGATAAATGGATGGTGTTGTAGTTTTATGAATTCTTGACTTATTACATGTTGGTGGTGGTCTATTCTAATAGAATCTTTGACAGGTATCTTGTGGGGTTGTTGTTTTGATCCCGCTTTTTCATTCATCATAGAGTTTTGTTTTAATTCTATAGGGTGAGAATTTTTTCTGATGTATATTATGTATGATCTGGGTTTTCCTGACCTCTTACCTTGTGTTTTTTGGGAGTTTTGGGTTGATTATAAGTAATATGAATGATTTGAAGTGGTTTTGAGATTTAATTTTAGATGGAGGAAGATTTTAGGATGTTGTCCTTTATCTTACAGACTGGTGTAGTTTGATGTTGTCCTCAACTGTCATGAATGAATAATTTATGGGAAAGAGGCTTCAGATTATGAGTTTTAGTTATTTCTATCATTGTAAAAGAAACAATAATTTTTTAAATGGTTTCATAAACTATTTCATGCGGCTGATATCTTCTCTATTACTACTAATATGTGGATATAGGGGGGACCTTAAGTGACACCATAGATCCTCATGAATTGGGTTTCATTATCTTTAAAATATGATATATTTTTGTTGTGTGGTGAGTTATTCAACCCAAAATCAAATGCTTTTTTTTTATTAATTTTTAGAATATATATGGGGATTTTGGTTTGGATTCCACTTGTTCAAATTTTTAGAATGTTTCCCCCTTTTATATAGTATAATTTTGGTGAAAACCATACCTATTAAGGTGTGTTTAAGAAGGTTTTGTCTTAGTCTACTAATTTGTTTATCTCTATGAATTTGGAGCCTTGTATTTATTCCACTTATTTCTTCTATTATCATTCAAACCCAAGGATAACATAGGAAATATTTAATAAAATTTATTATTCCTTTTCTAAGCTCTAGACTCTATCTTCTAGAGATTTTCTATTGGAGATCTGTGGTGAGTTTCTTCTTCTTTGATTTATTTCACTCTCTCATATTATTCTCTTCCATGATTTGTATATCTATTTCAATATTTATCATGCGGTTTTGATTTTTATTTAATGGTGGATAAATTATTAAACTTATATGGGTATCATGAGTTTATTGTGGGAGAGGTGATCAGATATCTACACATATAATTCCATTATTTTGTGGAAATTTTTTAATGTATTATTGTATAGGATTCAATACATGATTTTTTTTATGTGAAAGTATGGAATTATCATACTTTATTTCTATATGTAATGGTGAAATTAACTTTATAAATATAATAACTAGAATCATGAATTAACTATAAGGGCTATTTTGTTCGCATATAGTGATACTTTGTTATTTATGACTCTTGTTATTTTATATATTTCACTCTATCTACATAATGAGATTATTTTTTATTTAGAATGGTTTATATTCTTGAAATTATTTAAAAATAAATAAATAAGGTAATTATGAATTCATTAATGAAATAGGCATGGGAAAGAAGTTATCATTATTCCATTAAAATCATTGAATGTGAATATACTGCTTGAGGCATGATTATGGTTGGTCTATAGTTTTGATAACTATTAATGATTGGATTTTTTTGAAAAATACTCATAAAAATTAGTTAATTTAATATGGGGATAAAAATATTGTTTTCTAAAGATTATTTTTTGAGGATGAGCATTCACATTTTTGTTTATTTAAGTCTTATTTTCCTTGTTGTTGTGGATTGATTTTCTATACACCCTCAAACATACACTCCAAAATTCGGTGTTGAAACATTGAATTTACATTTCCTTCTTTAATGTTGATGAGGATGAACCAATTTTAGTCATAAAAAAAATACAACATGAAATAGAAATATTGGATGACTTATATAACTAATTATGTTTTAGGTTTAGAGTTATAGAGAATAAGTACAAACTCTTATACAACAATACACAAGTCATTGAGTGAGAATTTTTTTTAAGATAACCAGCTTTGGTTTTTTCATATCAAGTTATCATTACTCTTCCATATACTCTTTAAATATTTTGAGAAACATTTAAAATCATGGTATTAGCATAGAAATATAAATAAGGGACAAAGAAAAAAATAAACCCTTTAGTCCTTTTAAAAATCATGATATCATAAAAGATATTTCTTCCTTTTAAATAATAAACTTGATTATAAATAGGCAATTAATTATAAGTGAAATCAAAAATTATTATGAAACATTTTTCATAAACACTCTATAAGAAAACATAATGGAAAAACTATAATCAAATGGGTTTCTTTAAAAACATGATAACCCATAAAAAGTTTCTTCAAAACAAACATTCTTTCCATAAAAGGGAATAATAATTTGATTAAAAAAGTTCATTTTCATGACTTTTGAAGTTAAATATCTACATTAAACCTCATTATTAATCATAAAAAACTCATGTAGATACTTTGGTACATTATCTTTATAGTTCCTTACTGTAACCCTTATAATAACACTTACAAGTGGAATAAATTATAATGTCATCTTCCAATATAATTATTTAGAGAACATTATCATTACAAAATTATTTGAGAGATATACCAGATTAACCCATTGATAAATAATCCTCAAGGAATATAAAATATATAAGAAAAATATAAAATTTCATTTCTGTCCTAAAACTCAAAAAATTACTTTTTAAACCATAAAAAATTAGATATGAGTATATCCATTTACTTAAAAGTACAATTTTCAAAGCTAAAAACCCATAATAAAGTATAATATGGTTTTTTATTGAGGAAAATGTGAAAAATTATAAATTAAAGCAAATAGAAAATTATATTTATATTCGTGATAAAATTCATCAACATCTTATACTTTAAAATAGAACATTCCTTTTTCATTTTGTAAAGAAAGTAAAAAAAATCCATATAAAATACAAAAAAAGATTAATTATGAAAAAAAATTAAAATAAAGTAAAAAGGTACATAAAATGCACTTGATAATTAATTTATACCCATAAAAATATATCCATAAAATAATTTTATAAAAATACACTGGGAAAAATGATTTATAAAATAACTATTTAATTAATTTAATATGAGGTTATTAGATATTATTCCTTGCTACTTGATAACTTTTGAACCAATAAAACTTTGAATTAAATAACATTGAATGTATTTTTAAGAATTATAAAAAATATCCATAAGTCTATATTATAAACCATAAAAAATAAAATATGTAGTGAAAATAGATTAATTATCAATGAAAGGGAATTTAGATTAGAAATAACATAACTTAAACACCCACTAGCATTATACATTATTTAATTCATTAATAATAAAATTATATTAGTTATTTACATTATTAAGAAAAAAATTGTGTTCATTTAATTTTCATTACCCCCTATATATAATTTACAACAATTTTTTATTTAATTACTTCAACAATTTAGATTAAGTCAATTGTTTTCAGGAAATTCAAAACACAATATCAAAACAAATTTGGTAGAATGAATGTGGTTAAAGAGTTAATTTTTCCATAATATATAGAATAATGATCATGAAATAGTTATAATTTT
Source organism: Viscum album (assembly GCA_963277665.1). Lineage (NCBI taxonomy): Eukaryota > Viridiplantae > Streptophyta > Magnoliopsida > Santalales > Viscaceae > Viscum > Viscum album. The sequence goes on along the minus strand of OY728130.1, from coordinate 1,086,631,648 downwards.
TATTCCTAAATTATAATTTGATAAATAAACATGAATGATGGTTATGAAAAATGAATTATGATACAATCATGGAGATGGAAGACCATACGTATGCATGAGGAACGTTTCCAATATTCAATGTACATGAATGAAAACGGGTATGCATTTTTTTATCCTTATATAATTATGATTATATAACAAATAAAATATTATATCTTTAAATAAACTTTTTTTATACCATCTATGTGATGCAGTGATGAAAAACATATTACATTGCTTTGTGGTGGTGGTAATCTACACATATACCCAAACGATGTTGTCATTTTTAAAAAGATAAAAAGGTAAAAAAATATATATTATCATTTTATAATGAGAATTATGCCATGAATATATTATATATAAATTATATTCATCATTATAACCAGTAATAGAAGGTTTTAATTGAAAACAATGTACATCGATTTGGGAAGAGGTAGTTCGTTGAACGCATGAATGATGGTTTAAATTCCCATTTTATGGAAGAAATAGATGGATTTGTTTTAAAAAATTAACATAATAAAATATCATTATATGGGAGATACTGATTTTTTTATAAAATAATTTTTATAATATTTTTTATTAAGGTTGAATATGCAATAAAACTACAACATTCAGTTAAAAGTTATTCCTCTTATTTAGACAACCACCTTTTCATTACAACTTAATCTCTCTAAAGATGATATTTTTTCCAAAATACATCATATTGGAAATGGGGATGGATATTTTCATGGTACTATGGCAGTTATTTTATGATCTATTGTTCTCCAATGGTGTAAGGGAGAGAGGATAGAAGTTTCCATTTTATAAGTGAGGGGTATGATACTCTAGTAATTTTTCAAAACATTAAAATATTATAAAGTCACATTCAAGGACATGTGGTTTCAAATTAGATTAATATAAAATTAAATATTCTATAGGATCTAAATAAATCAATAAAATTGTATTTAGATAGGTTTTTAGGTCATTTTAAGCCTTTTTTCTTTATTTTAACCCCATGTTGCCCATTTTTATCGATAACCACAATAATATATTTTACAATCATTAAGGGTTTTACATTTATATAATGGGAAAAAATTGGTTCTTTAATGGTCCATGTATAAAATTTAGACCATTTCCTATTCCACATGTCCTATTGAAATGGTTTTGTGATTTCTAAATCATTTAATAGTATGTTATATAACAAAAAATATCATTAATGTCAAATTAATAACTATTTACATATTTTGACTTTAAAATTACAAAAAAGAATGTAATCATAATTAAAAATCATTAACCATAAATTATACATTATAATAACTCTCAAATTGGTTTTTAAACCATAATTTATCTGAAAAATATTACTTTCTATGATTCTAAAATCATTTAAATTAATATTTTTATTTTTTTCATAAGCATTGTGTCAGCGTTGAATATGAATTTAACATAATTATATAATCACTAAAAATATAAATAAATTAACATCATAAAAATAATTTCATTATGCTCATAATGACACTTTATATTCATTCAAAACTTTTTTTATCCATTTGTGACCATAAAAGTTAAATTAAAAACTAAGAGAGTGACATTTTGTATTTTTCTTCACATAAAATATTATATTGGTCATTTTCAAAGAAAATGGATATAGGGGACCATAAATTTGATTATTAGATGATTTTTTATAAACTTAATTCATATAATAGGTTAAATAAAATTATTAGGTAGATTTTGAAGTCTTTTCACATCAGTTTAAAAGCTAAATAACATATTTTAATCATTATTGTGGTTATAATATTTACCATAGTTAATATTCCTTGTGAAAAAAATTTATTTAAACATATTATATAATAAAAATTATTATAATTCCATATTTTAAAAGAATTTTATAAAACTCAATTCACAAAATTGGAAAATTTTAATTTCAAATAAAACTTGCCCAAAGCGATGTAAAGAAATTTTCTTGAAAAACAATTTATCAAGGATAACATATTCTTATTTAAAAACCAAGAATAAAATTGATTCTCATGAAACTAATTGGATTTTTTATGATATTAGTTAAATAAAATTACATTGAATCCATTTTTAAATAAAATTTATCTTTTTAATTTCATGAAACTAAAAAGAAATTTTTAATAAAAAGCAGTTATTCAATATTCATCAGAAAATCAAAAATATTAGATAATTATAAACAATTATGTCAAATATAATTTTTAAATTATTAATTTAAAAATGAAGTTAATATTTTCAAATTAATATTCTAAAATTTTCAAAAATTAATTATTATATTTTCTCATTATAAATAATAAAAATAATTTATGAGGAAAATTGTAGTTTTGATAAAAAAAGTTTATAAAACATGAATCTTATAAAAAAATAATTAATAAATAAACTTTTATTGAGTTGGAAATTTATATATAGATATAATGATTTTATTATTTTTATTCATACATTATAATTCAACTGTTATGTTTTAATAGTCATGTTTAAATAATAATATTTTGGGGTTTTTTTAATTTTGTTGTTACATTTGTTATACTATATCAAACATAGTATTCATATTTTAAAATTTTATGGGGTTATGGATTCCACTTTAGTTATTATTCTAAAAATACTCTTATTGTCCTGTGTCTGTGATCTGGGATGATAGATCTCATTTTTTATTTAATTTACGGGCTTAAGTAAATAAATGGGCTGGACAACACAAATTTAGAGTATATCTTGCTTGTTACCTATTTTGAGTCCAGGTTGATGAGAATAGATAGATAAAGTTGAGAGAAAGGATTTTTTTTCTACGTTATTGTGTGAGGATTATTGATATACTTTTATGGTACTAGTTGAGATACAGGATTTTCCATATTTCTTTTCAGTTGTTGGATACATCAATAATAACTTACGAGATGGTTTATTATTATGGTTTCCAACTACCTGTTTTAGTTTGTTTATGAATTTTGAGTGTATCTATTTTTGGTATATTATGATGAAACCTAGTGTATCTAGAAAATGAAATAGTAATATGGAATAATGAAAATCATGGAATGGGTGTTGTTTTTTGGCTCTGTGGAATAATGCAATCCATGGTATGGATAGTTTAATTATCTAAGAAATATGAGATAGAAATATAAAATATTTAATGGAAATTATCAGTTATGTTGGATGTAATGAAATGGAGTGTGTATAATAGAACTTATAATGATATTAAAAATGAATTAATTATATTTTAAAATTACTAGTGAATACGGTTAAAGATGAAGGGTCTTAATTCTAATGTTCACTTCCAAGGGCATGATGGTGGTAGCTGAGTGTCATATGGGAGATAGTTGTAGTTTAGTCTAGAGATAGGAAATTTTTCTTAGTTTGTGTGTGTGGTATATTTTACTTATATTTTATGATTTCATATGCTCTACCACCCGATTTAGGTGGGATACCAATGAAACAATGTTTGGGTATGGGTGTTTTTCTCAACAATAAGTTTTTTTTTGGGGGGGGATGGATGTATGACTTCTCCCTCTTCCCCACTCTCCCTTTAGAGTTTCATAATGTGTATTTATATCTAGAAAAAAAATTCATAAGGTATAGGGTAAATTTATTTATTGATTGTGATGTCTCCCAGTCTTACATTACATGTCTGTTAAAGATGTAGTAGATTAAGGTTATTGCACTTGTATTCTAACAGTAGTGACTATAGTTTCCTATAGGTCTACATTCATGGACTATTATGTGTTGAGGTATAATGCATGATACAAGGGTTGTAGTGAATTTAAAATATACAACATGGTTATAGATAATAATGATGTGGTTTTGATGATATAAAAGGGATATAGAATGAGATGTGATATATATGCACGAGGTGCAAGATGACTTATGAAAGGGATGGGAGAATAGGATGTTTCTTATTGGTGAATGATATAGAGAAACTGGTGGGATTGTTTAAGTGAGGATAAGTAATTACATATATGTTCTAATGTATACATGCTTAGTTTTTTGTGTTACTTTTTCAGTGATCCTTATAATGATAAGATATATTTTTACCTATTTAGGTAATTAGTTGGTTTCATTTGTTTATTCATTGTTTATAAATATGATTCTTTAGCATTTTTAGAATATTTACTTGGGAGGATCTTACTGATTATACTCCTATTCCTACCCTATGTATATATAAAGTTTTATTTTGACCAACATGAGTTAGCTGGTTATTGAGTTTTACATTACTTTCTTGAAGTGGCTATTTTGGAGCTATTGGGGTTCTTGGTCACTAGATAGGATTATTTTTGGTTCCTTCCAGTTGTTATTTTTTATGTATGACTTTAAATTCATGTATTGGGATTATTTATTTATTTATTCTATGGATTTGGATAGTGATTTCATATCATCTCTTGTCTTTAAATTGTTTATAAATATGGTAATGTATCCCATTTGTATGCATTCTCTACCCTATGTGCTAGTTTATAACTCTTGGCCTATTGGAGGTGACATTATTGGGTAATATTCCTCTCTTCATTACAATAATAGGAGATTACTAGTGTAGGGGTTAAGATGGAAAATCTCGTCATTTATTATGTTTCCAATCCACAGGTTACAAAGAAGGATATTATGTATGATATTTTCATAAGGGCAGGAAGTGTGAGGAATATTGATTGGTGATATTGAAATTTTTATAAAATATTTTGGTAATGTATATAATATATAAATGGAAAAAATGTTGGGGTGGTTCTTCAGTGGTAAACCATGTAATCCAATATCCAAAATACCCAATTTCAAAACCAGGCATCGGCGATTTCTCGAGTTACTATAGCGGTACTATAGATGTGATCAAACTATAGCAACATCAGAATTGCAGCATCAACAAAATTTTAGTGGAAGTGGGTATTGTAGAATTTACTATAGTGGTGGTGGTACTGTAGTAACCTAGGTACTATAGAAGTATTATTCACCAGTGGGGTCTTGCTGTAAAAAATGGGCTTTTATGCCTATGATTTGGGCTTTCACACCCCATAGCCTTTAGTCTATATTCATGGGCCATTTTTCCTTAGTCTTATATGCAATGTAATGTGTCTTCCTCTACCTAGATAGAATGTTGTCTTTTCTTTCATAATAGAAAGTGTATTTGACCCCAACATTAAGGAAACAAATCTCTAGATATAAACATATATGTTCTATGGTGTGATTTTTTATGTGATATTATTAATATTCATCTAATTATGTAATATTCCTATATTTACGGTTGGGTCATCTGAACCTTTGAAATCCAATTATAGGGGATGGTGAAACAAACTAGATTAGGTTAAGATCATAATCTAAATCACCAATTCAAATTATACTGATCATAGTGTGGTTTCATCTTCTAATGGATGATCCATCATTCTAAACATATTGTAAACATTAAACATAGTATAAAATATATAATAAAATATTAATTTTTAGATTAAACTATAAAATGTTTTATTTATCAAATCCATTATAGTATTATATCATTTATTCAAAAAAAATTATAGTTGATTATATCTATATTCATAATATTCGATCCACTAATGATGAATAAAAATTTCAATGTTGTGTAAGAAAAAATAATAGATGTTATAATTTCTTTATACATAGTCACACCCTCAACAATCAAAAACACCCGTGGTAATCTTGGTAAAATTTCAACCAGTGAACTTTCTCATCCTAAAATAATAATAAGATATTATACTTCAATATAATCCATTACAAAAATATACACATACTGATTTCTAAATATGAATATTTAAATTATTAAATTTCCAAGATCACTATAATAATGACTTGCCAATTAAAAATACATTGTATAGAATATTTCAAAAAATTATAAAAGGACCCCTTTAAACAAACTCCCACTATCTAGCACCCTTTATCCCCCAAAATCTAATATCTGATAACTAAATCACCATTATAACCACACCACATCTAATTTAAATGTGCAAATAGAATCCATAATAATCCATATTCAATTTTCATGTCTGAACTAAATACATATATAGTTCAAACCAATCAGTGATGGTGAGGTTCTGTCTACTATGATGGCTATTCTATTATGCTATGCCAACTGAATATTAGGTCTAACCTAATAAGACACCAACTTGTGGTCCACTGTCACAAGAATGGTAGTTCAATAATTTAATTATCATCGAAATATAATAAAACAGACTTTGAATCCAAATATATAATATAATCAATATCATAAACTAATAGAATCAAAATAAATATAATAGATCAATTATTCTTCAAAACTATCCAAGTAACCAGGTCAGCTAGAACACATGAATATCCAATTACCTAAATTAAATATTCCACACAAATATCCAATAAATTGATTAAATAAGTCCATACCACTATCCAGTAATTCATTTCATCTATTCTATATGATAAATTTATTTACTAAGTCAATTAGTCTATAAAAACCCTAAAAATACCATCACAATTATTCTTTTTATCAAGAAATAAAACTGAAAGGAAAATTAACCTACTCATAATTATTAAAAGTATTCCCCATAGTCCTTAAAAAAATAATTCCATAGAAAAAATATATCTCGAAAAATTTTCAAAATCTAGAAAAAATTTATCGATGACATATCGATCTTGTATCACAATTAATCAGATATCATTTTACGATTACATAGAAATCAATAGAAAATTTGAATTGTATACTATAAAATTGATCTACATCTGATTCCCAATTATAATAGAATGAAGGGTAAATAAATAAATAGAAAATTTCAGTTTTTTATCATAAATAAAAAAGATATCTTAGATTCGGTTTTAAAACACATCATATAATAATCACACGTTAGGAACTAAAAATATCTTATTCATCAAAACCCATAGTTTTCATAACATATATGTGATGTCCATATTGTCAATATAACGAGAATAAAATTATTCCATAACTAGTTATCATGTGAGATCATATCATAAAATATCATGTCTTCTTTATTTTCCCATATTAATTTTTATATAGTCATCACAAAAACCATAGTAATTTTCATAGTGTTTTACCATGAAACATAATGTATAATGACAACATACCCTTTTATAATGATAAATAATTTACTGATTTGATTCATAATTTATATCTTTATGATCATGGTTCAGATAATAATATCATTGGGTATCACTTGCATCATGATAATTTTCTATACACACTGATGTCCAATTGTTATTTTATAAATTTTATCATCTTATGAACTTCCAATTGTCCAATATAGGCCACCTTTGTGAGTTACTTGTGAAAATGAGTAAATTCATTATTTTTATTATGTTCTGTCACCATCAATGGTGTATAATATTTAAAAATTTAGAAAATATACCTTAAATAAACAAAATTTTACGTGAAAATATTATCATCCAGATCTAAATTGAATGATTAGTGTGATCAGCTATCCGAATTCCATATTTGAAGATCATGGGAAAAAATATTATATTTTTCTCGATAACATGCACATATATGTGTGTGTGTGTGCATGCATGCCTATATTTCTATTATAAGTATTATTATTATTTGAAATAATTAATTATTAGGTAAAGGATATTACAAACCATAAATATGAATACCCACATGGCACCCAATCGAGTCAATCCTCATCCATCCCCATAAGGATTTCCAATCACCCACTCAAAAAATACTTTTTTATATTAGTATATATATATATATATTAATTATCAATGATTTAGATGAAAAACTCCAAATTTAGGATTATTTCCGAAACACATATTTTTTTTTATTTTTGCAACCCTTCTGAACTACTCATTCTTTCCCACTATACTTCATGAAATTTATGTGCCACTGAATGTAGACAGTTTATTATAAAAGTTCTCCTATGTTCACTGACCTTTCCCATATGAAAATTTCACTCCTCCAATCAGAATCAACCTTTATGAAGAAGTCGACTAAATGACCCAAAATCTCTAGTTTATAGCAAAAGATAATATCACATTCCCCAAAAAATACTCTATAAATAATAACTGTAAGACTCTATAAATATTTGAAGAGTAATTATTTGATCCTTGATATAGTGAATTCAATCCATATACATAAAACCACACAATCATAGGTTGATTTTCTATTTTATGGGAAATAATTAATATATATTTTGATAAAAACTATGTAGTATTTATTTACCTATTTCTCTCTTTTACATATAAAATTGGTAAGGGTTATGTGTTATTTCCAACCTAACACAAGGTTATTCTCCCTTGTCACTAAAATTTTTCACAAGGATTAGGTCTCCACCTGACACCATTAGAAATCAGTGGGCTAGATTTTAGTTCCCTATTATGATTTTAAATATAAACCAGGAACAACTTATTTTATAATTTTTATATGCTTCTTATTGGGTTCCCTCATCCGTTCAATGGTTGGGTAATTATGTCTCTCATTTTCTTTAATATACCCCATGTTACCCAAAATACTAATTATTCCATGAAACTACCTAATCTCTTACATAGTCACCCATTAACACCGCACTCTTAAAAGGGTCACTAAATCCACTATAGATATTAGATTTTTTTCAATGTTATTCACCCTCTCTATAGAATGGGAAGTTAGAGGGATTTTTGGTTGGTGGAAATTCCCCACTAAACCTTTCCAATAGAGGAGAATGATACATGGTATAGGATGCATATAAAATTTAAAATAATCCTTTATATTTATCATTTATAATTAATTATCTCATAATTTATATTATATAGTACATTTTGAGGTATTCCCCTATTATTTATGATAAAAACATATGATTTTATTTTCCTTGTAATAGCAAGGGAGAGTCTATAACAAATTTTAGTCATAATATTCCTTCTATTTTATCATGGTTTTTTACACATATTCATTTTGAGGTTGTCATGTTATATAGTTTTATTATTTTTCCCATTTTTTAATTTATTTTAGCTATATATTATCATCACACCAATTATTTAATCAATTTTCAATACCTAAAAGTTATTTAAAATCCTGGTTTTATCTTGTGGTTTATCACATTTTTTGATATTTATAATTCTCATTAATAGGAGTATGATTTTTTATTTCAACTATAATTTATCATTTACGTCAAAAAAAATTTATTGATATTAATAAATACAACATTTTTAATTATAGGATGTTCTAGAATGATGTTGTATCTAGGTAGTGGTGAAATTTTATATTGAAAAATTCAATGGGAAAAAATTTTATTATTGAAAATGAAGATGAAAATGATGATGTAAAAAGTTTAATTTATACTAGATATTAGATAAATATTATATGGTGTGAATGATGAAAATTAGAATGTAATAGATGAGAATTAATTTTCAAACATCTATTTTTCTTTAGCATATTATAACTAATTAAGTATTATATAGGAAAATATAGAAAATCACATTTGGGATATTATGAAGAGGTTTATGAGGCCAATTCACTACACAATGTTTTTCCAAAAGATATATTAATACACTCTTTTAATGTTTGAATACTCCTTGGGGAATGACAACATCTACACCCCCAATACAATATTTCTTCAGATCATGACATTGGGATACAAAATTGAGGATACTATAAATATAGATATTTTAATCTAAATTTTTCAAAATTCATATGATCCACTCATTATTAAAATCACCAATAATATCATGATTGATATATTAATATTAAATTAAATTTTAGTTGTGGTTCATATAAAATATAATTTTCATAATAAGGATGATAGGAAAAACATTTTCACAAAGAAGAGGCTTAGTTAATAGAGAGTGGAAGGAAAATCATGAATGGTTCAAATGGAATCCAAAATCAATGTTGGTTTATATTGAGAAGAAAGAAGAATAATATAACATGTTATAATCAATATAATATGGGGAATGTAAATATATACTGGTATAATGAGAAGATTGGTGTAAATAATACTAACAGAAATGTGGAGTATTTATATAAAAGGACACATAATAGTTAGTGAATCTATAATAGATTCTGGAGGTGGAAAACATCTTAATGACGCATGAAATATTATCTCATGGAAAATATTACATATGAAGTATCAAAAAGAATGTATTGATCAGTATGAACCTATCCAAAAATGAATTGTATATATGGTAAATTATCAAACCTATAGATCATTTTATTTAGTACCATAAAAATGAATATGCATGATGGTATAGTTAAAACCATCCAATGAGTACACCATGTGAAGGGCCTGATAGAGAACATACTCTCTTTGAGAAAATTTCATGACATAGTGTATTGTTGGATCTGGGTGCATCAGAATCATTTTTGTGGAAGGTGATATATTAAAATTTATTTTAATAATCACTGATTGGAACCAAGAGTGAGGATCTTTCATGTCAAATTTGTAATTGATTTATTTAGTATATTAAAAACTAAATACTTGGGCTTAATAATTTTTTTTGTTGATGATTGTTGATCATCTAAAATGGAACTTCAGTATTGAATTTTTTGTAACTATGATGATCCAAGGGTAGAATCCCTCTAGTAGTGATCCACATGTGCTCCAACACTCTACGAGCAATTCCACTTATTCTCTAGGTGCTAGCATGGTTAATCGAATGTCTTACATTGTTTTCTATTGATTTGTCATTCTTTGGTCTTGAAGAAATTATTTCTTTGGATTCTCGTTCTTGAGAGGGAGAGAGGAGGAGTCAAGATATAATTCATTCTTTCTAACAATTCTCTATTCCCAAACATGGAATTGGTTTCAAATTCTTTACACAATTGTTATAGCCATCTATTTATAGAGAAGGTATTTTAGTTACAAAATTTAATTGCATAAAATCCATTAAATATAATTAGAACCATTAATGAAATCACATGCCACATAATAATAATATTATTATCTTCTGGTAAAAACAACTTGTGAAAAATGGATAAATAATATGTACCAGCTCATAAATAATTATTCTATCATCAGACACAGTCTTAGAACGTTCGAACTCCTCTAAAATTTATTGAACACCAAAATAAATATTTTATTCTCCTATATAAAAAATTTATTCACACAATAGTAAATAAATATTTATTAAATATTCAATAAAATGAAGAAATTTTATTCACAGTCTGGGGAATAAATATTAATATAATGTTTATGATCAATATAACTTGAATAAAATTATTCCAGATTATTTAGAATAATTTATATTCCATTAATTAAATTAAAATAGAATTTATTTGAGACTAATAGAAACCCTTATTGTGTTACCCGATAGGATGCATTCTCATTGGCATTAAGCGAACTTGCCTAAAGTCCAAAATTACAGTCTATAAATGGTTCAAGGAACCCAATAGAAATAACTTAAAGTCACAATGACAACAACCACATACAAACACTGACTGTGTAATATAATCCTTCTTTCACAATATCTCATCAAGAAGGTTGTGTGATGTTGTCATCAACCTATATTCTCAATACATCATTCTATTAGTATATGAAATAAACTCTTAATTACACTATGTCCATTGAATTTAGGGTGATGGTTCTATTTCAATCAAATGTTCAACAAATCAACATTCAAATAGATGTAAACGAAAAAAAATTCATTGACTTATCCATTAATAACATGTCATTCGTGATACACCCAATGTACCCTACTTCCTTCCAACATATGGCATGATAGTTTTCATCAGAAAATATATGCGTGTGAGTCATGTCATTATATAATGATAATTAGAAAGTATATGGACCATTACACTCTCTTATATAAAAGAATATCTGATGACACCAAAACATGTGGAATTCCTACTGGAGGGTATGTTCCCATAATCTCCCATATTGGATATTACTAAGTGAAAACTTCTTGAGGAGAAGTCTCATATGCTTATGTGTAATCACAACGAATATTCTCTATACTCTGTGTCCCATCATCATATGTTATCCAACCACAGAACATTATTATGAATATTTTAATATCACTTCAAGGTTCTCATCATAGCAGGGAACAACTATGAACTTATCAATATAAAAAATATTATAGGACATTATTACATTAAATTCATTCAAAAAAATAAACAATATGTAATAAGCTGTTTAATTAAATATTTAATACCACAAATATTCATGTAATAAAAGTACAAACAGTTGGTTATTGGACACCAACTCTAATAAACTCTCTCTTTGACTAGATTCAATAACCTAATACATTTTTTATAGTAGACCACACTTGATAATTATGTTTCTATTGAATAGAGGATTTAGTTAAGGGGTCCCCCATGTTTTCCTCTATAGAAATACTACTCACTACAAACACACCTCTCTGAGAGAAATCCATAAATAGATGATTCTTTTGAAGTATCTTCTTTGTCCACTGATGTGACCTTGGCTATTTTGTGAGAGACGTTGTTGTAGTATTATAAAAATAGAGTGTGATGGGATATTTATTACTAGGTACCACATCAAGATCTTGGATGAAATTTCACATTCTAACTACTTATTTAGATGCATCATAACATGAATTATACTCAGACACTTCTGTAGAATATGCGACCATAGCCTTCTTTGAGCTCTTCCAGCTCACAACACCTTTATTGAAAGTAAAGATGAATCATGTTAGTGACTTCAGGACATCTTGATGAGTTTGGAAAGTAGAATATGTATATTCTATGATGACCAGTTTCTCATCACCTCTATAAACCAAGAATATATCCTTAGTATACCTCAGGTACTTATGGATTGTCTTGACTATCATCTAATGGTGATCACCAGGATCATCTTGACATCTATCTACCGAACTGAAAGTGTAGGCGTCATCTATCATAGTACATAGCATAACATACAAGACTGAACCAATCACGGATGCATATGTTATCATTTCTATTCTATCTCATTACTTAGGTGTTTAAGGACACATTATCTTGGAAAGATGAATTCCATGAGCCGCTGGAAGTAATCCCCTCTTGAAGTTTTCTATACTAAATCTCCTTAGTATCTTTTCAATGTATGTACTTTGACTTAGGCCAAGAAACCTCTTGTATATTTTATAATGGATCTTGATCCCAAGAATATATTCTACCTCACCCAATTCTTTCATGTAAAACAATTTATTCAACCATGCCTTAATAGACTATAAGACTCACATTTCATTTCTAATAAGTAATATTTCATCAACATAAGCTATTAAAAAAATGACTTCACTCCCACTAAACCATTTGTAGACACAAAGATCACATCCATTTTTTATAAAAACAAATTTTGTTATGGAATCATGAAAATGAATGTTCCATGACCTAGATGATTACTTTAATCAATAAATTTATTTTTAAACATGCATATCTTATTGGAATCTTTTGGAGTCACAAACCCTTCGGGTTGTGTCATGTAGACATCTTCCTAAAGGTTCCTATTAAGGAAGGATATTTTGAATTCCATTTTTCAAATATCATAATCAATGTACGTCGTAATTGAAATTATAATTATGATTTATGTTGGTATTGCAACTAGTGAAAAGTTTTCATCATAGTCAATGCATTGACATTATTTAAACCCTTTTATAACCACTTCCACCTTATATATAATGACTTGTCCTTCCATTTATATTTTATTCTTGAATACCCACTTTTGACTAATGGGATATACATCCACTAGGGGATCTACCAAAATATAAACTTGTATTGGTATTAGTATATGGAATCCATTTCATAATTAATGGCTTCTTACCACTTGGAAATATATGTGCCACTTACTTATTCCTTTTAGATTAGAGGATCATTATTATCAACTAAAAATGATTCACCATCCTCAATAACTAGAAAACCATACCATTCTGGTTCTATAACATCTATTTTACTCATATGTAGTACTTGTGTCTCTGTAACAGTTTCTTATTCCACGGGGCTTTGTGGAATATGATCATGTACCATCTCTTTTGTGCCTTCATCCTTGAATTTATCGAAGTTTATCTTGCTCCCACTATCTCTTTTGGATATGTTCTCCCTCCCATGGAATATGGGGTGTGTTTATACTATAAAATTTTTGTTTACAGGGTCATATAGGTAATATCCCATTGCTTCCTTAGGGTACCCTATAAAGTTACACTCTGTGCCTTAGGGTGTAAGTTTGTTACTTGAAAATTCCCTAACAAATGCTTCACTTCCACAAACATATAAATTCGATAACATGGTTTTTCTTCCACCCCAAAATTCATTTTGAATACCATTTATCGGTTTAGTTGGTACTTGGTTTAATATGTATGCCACTGTATATAATGCATATCCCTAAAAGGATAATGGAAGACTCACATGACTCATCATTGACCTCACCATTTCCAACAAGGTGGGGTTACTCCTTTTTCTTATACCATTCCACTATGGTGTGTATGGGGAAGTGAGTTGGGATAGGATCAAAAACTCCTGTAATTAATCAATGAAGTCTTGATTAAGATATTCTCCACCAGAGTCTATGTAGATTTTATCAATCTTCCTACCAAGAAGTTTCTCAACCTCATTCTTGTATTCCATGAATTTATCAAAAGAATTCGAATTATACCACATTAAGTAAATATATCCATATCAACTAAAATCATTAGTAAAAGTTATGAAGTATGAGTACTGACCCATTGCTTCAGCAGGAAATGGTCTATACACATTTGTATGAACTAATTAAAGAATCCCTTTAGCCCTTTCACCTTTCCAACTAATTGGGGATTCAGTCATTTTTCCTTGTAAACATGTGTGACATCCACCAAGTGTTTTTAATTCGAAATAACCTAAATATCCAGATTGATGTAATTTTGTCAAGTGTTTTTCACTTACATGACCTAACTGGTGATTTCAAAGTTGGGTGTGGTATGAGTCATGTGAGGTAACTTCATTATCGATTTCCATTACTTAGTTCATGTAATCCCACACATAAATACCATTATGTAAATGGGTATCACCATAACAATTGACATGTTTATAAAATAAGAAACATTTATTACCGAATTTCAAAATGAATCCATATGTATCTAGTCTAGATATTTAAGTAATGTTTTTGGTCACTAAAGTCACATAATAACATTCATTTAAAACCATGATAAATACAGTCAGCAATGTGAGGTGGTAGTCTCGATAGATATAATTGAAAGTTCAACTCCATTAGTTTCTCATATATCTACCTCCTCTCAATCAATGTTTTTTTAATCCATATGTTTCTTGTATTTGAATACATATTTGATTGTCAAAAGTGGTATGTGATACCCAATTTGTAGAAATAAATAAATTTCACTCAATAAAAAATAAACATAAAGAACCCCCTGCTTCTTTAGTTGGGTGTATTTTTCCTTCCAATGGTCCTTATTTCTATATGTGAAATAGATATAATTATATTCCCTTCCTTCCCCTTTGATCTTCTTATTATTCAAAGGGTGTGAAGAAGCATTGATCTTAAATATGTTTTATTTCCATTTTCTTTTGTTTATCATATGGACAGAAGGATTTTCATGCTTAATATCTCTACTTAATTGGAGATGGAGGATAAAAATATATGGTAAAGACTTTTTAATGTTGTTTGTATTAAAATTCACAACAAAAATGAATAAACTTTTAGGGAGTGTGCCTGAATGAGATCATTGCTCAGTTATTTAGGTATTTTAAATCCTAGATACTTTAGGTTATCAATGTATCCAATGAGTTTGACTATGTGAGGCCTAGTTAGGGAACCCTCTCTAGGATTACTCTAAAAGAGTGCCTTTGAAATCTAAAATTGTTCATATATAGCTCTCTCTTGGTAAAGACCACAGAGGTGCTCAAGTATTCTATATGAATACATTTTTCATGAGACTTCATGTGTACACTACACATAGATGAAATCAATAAACATTTAATGATGATTGTGTCATTCAAATTTTTTTATAGACTAGAAACTCTTCATCACTCGCTTCTTGTGTGGGAATATCAGAAATTGAGGATTCTAACATGTAAGATTTCTATTCATTGTGGTGAATAACCTAAAGGCGTCTAAACCACTATTAGTAGTTAATGCTAGTGAGGATATTTTCTTTATCAAATATTCATCATAGGGATAATTTGGATGAATATATTTTCATTTTATTATATAATTAAAAAATCATATTATTAGTAATTTTCTTGATTACAAATTTTGTGAGAAATAATAAATTAATTAATTTTATTAAATCTCTCTCTATTTTATCAAGTCCTAATAGCCATCACCATTCAATGTGGAATATCTAGTAGATATTCAATTATAGTGTCAAGGATCCATATTCCCTTCACATAACACCAACAAGGGTTGGATAATATTTTTTAAAGGTATTTAGGTAGGAATGTCTTCGCCAACTGTGGGCTTGTAGCTCTTTGATCTGTTGAGTAGACTCCCCAATCCATAAATACAGACTTGGATTTTCTCAACAATTGCCTCCAAAGTACACCAAGTCTAACAAGGGATACTCATCTGAATGTAAAATGGTTAAGTTAACCCCAAAGCTTCATAATAAATTCCATTATAAAAGTATGTGTCTCTGTAAGGGTTAATCAAATAAATAGTTCTATTGAGTTTCATTTCTAATCTAGTAATGGAAGGCTTAGTCTGACTTAATATTATATTGAGGGATTTTATTTTATTATTCATAAATTTTTATATGGTTTTACCCTTTAAATTTCTTATTAATATTTAAGTGGTTATTTACTTAATTAATTAACCATGTTTTGATAAAACAATTACGAATAATCAATTTTATTTAAATCTCATCTCTTCATATTAATTCATTTATGTGATCACGGTCTTGCATCAAGAAATAAATTTTTTTTTCATTAGGCATAAAATAAGTAAATAACTAATTAAATGACCCAATCATGAGTTTATCTAATGGTTTATTAAATGATTGAACATTAAATCAACCTATGACCTTGGGAAAATAATGCCTTATGTCATACTAGGCATGAGATACAACATTCCACATGTTCACCTATGTATCACTGAATTGGCGTCATTATGGTTCCATCTTGAACTGTCTCTATATGCCTTGGGATGCTTATTTAATTAAAAATATTTATTACTCACACATATGTGAGGGGATCCAAAGGATTTGTTAAATGGAATTACATAAATATCCTTATACATGAAGGTCCTACATAATAATGAAGGGAGGGATGACTCATAGTCCATATTTTAATTTAATATTAAATAATTGAAAATATTAGCAATAAATTTAGTTAAATAAATTCCAACACATATATAGGTCTTGGTCAAGATCATAATCGGTTGTACATGCAACGAATAAGAAAAAAGTAACTTGATATAATTCAGTTCATTATTCGTTCTTAATTATTAAGATGAACACACTTATATTAATTAATTAATTAGTTAATTAATTCTATTTCATCATTATGGTCATCCAAACTTAATTGGAGATACCCATAAATTTGGAAGTCATTTAAAATAAAAGGTAGAACCATTAATGACATATTTATTATAGTAAATTAATTGAACATTTAAAATTCCTTAAAACCGTTATTAAATAATCTAACAGACAACGGTGTGACAATCAATAAAATAAGGTTTTAATGCTATAACTTCTCAAATTTAATGTAATTTTAATTTTTCCAATAATGGGAGACTACATGGAATTTGCATCCACGTACATGCCATGAACATCAGTTGTCATATATCAAAGTCACATGCTTGGGGATATAGCATGTTAACTTGGCCAGATTACAGAGTGTATACAATACAACTACACACCCTGCATCCTCTTTCCACAAGCCATGTTGGCTCGATCAAGACATGGTGTGTAATAAAAATATAATGTGTTTTTAATTACTTGTCAAATCTTGATACAATGCACATAGTTATAATATATGTTATCTGATCGCATGCTATATATCTCAGCTTTAACGGACGATGATTTGGAACTTTTCGATGGCATCTCTGGTCATTCATCATATTTTTTTAAATTTATAATAAAATGAAACACTAAATGAACACTATTAATATATCAATAACTTTTTGATTAAAATTGGATTAAATAATCAAAAATACAAAATGAAAATCTATCCACGATTTCATGTAGATTAATAATCAAATACATGATTATAAATTTAAACATGACCGCTCTGATACCACTTTTTGGTTTCAGGTGCAGCGGAAGTATTTCGGTGGAAGGTGATATATTAAAATTTATTTTAGTAATCATTACCTGAACCATGGGTGAGGATCTTGAACATCCAATTTATAATTAATTTACTTAATATCTGAAGAAATAAATACATGGGCTTAGTAACTATCTTCATTGATGATTGTTGATCATCTGGAACGGCCCTTCCATATTTACTTAATTACGCTTTTGAGGATCCAAGGATATAATCCCTCTATCAGTGATTCACATGTGATCCAATGGGATCTAAGAAATGCCATTCATTCAATTAGTGCTAACACTATGAATCGAATGTCTTTCATTATTCATTATGAAGCAAAAAGTCTTTGGTATTGAAGAAATTCTCTCTTGGGTTTATTTTTCTTGAGAGGGAGACATCAGGATTCAATATGGATTTCATTATGTGCAACAATTCTCTATTCCCAAAATTGGAATGGGTTTTGAATGATTTACAAAATCGGCATAGCTCTCTATTTATAGAGCTAGGATTTCAGTTAAAAAATTAATTTCATAACAACCATTAAATATAATTATAACCATTAAGGAAATCCCGTTCCATATAAAATTATTTTTATTATTATTATTATTATTTTTTGGAGTGATAACTTGTGAAAAATGGATAAATAATATTAACATGCCGGTAAATAATTATTTTATCACGGGACACGGTCTCGGGCCATTCAAAGTCCTCTTGCATTTATTGAACACCTTAATAAATATTTTATTCTCTTAAATAAATATTTTATTAACAAACTATTAAATAAATATTTAATTAAATATATATATATATTATATTCACAATATGGTGTATAAATATTTTTTTTATTCATACAATCAATATAACTAGAATAAAATTATTCCTCCACCTTGATAATAATATTTATTCCATTAATTAAAATCAAATAGAATTTAATTGAGACTAGGAGAAAAATTTATTGTGTGGCACTCTATTATTACATCTCAGCTGAATTAGGTATGATTGAAAAAAGTCCAATATTTATGTCTAACAATGGGTCAAGGAACCCAAGAGAAAAAACTTAAAGTCGCAACGACTAAAATTGCATACAAACACTCACTGTGTAATATAATCTCTTTGTCCCAATATCTCATCGGGAAAGTTGCATGATAGTGTCATCAACCTATATGCTCAATAAATTATTCTTTGACTATCTAAAATAAACTCTTTGTTACACCATGACCATGGAATTTAGGGTGACAGTTTAATTACCATCAAACGGACAAAATATTAACTTCCATAAAGATGAAAGGGAGAAATCCTTCCTTGACTGTCCTATTAATAGCATGTCATTTGTGACACCCTCAATATACCCTATTTCTCACCAATATATGGAATAATGATTTCCATCGGAAAATCTAAGTGCATTAGTCATAACATGCATTAATTATAATATTAAAGTATAAGGACCATTACACACACTAGAATATAGGAAAATACGATGAAACCAAAACATGCAAAATTCCTACTGTTGGGTTTGTTCTCGTAATCTATCTTCCAAGAGGTTAACATGTGAGAAATTCATCAGAAGAAGTATAATTTTCTTACAAATGCTCACAGTTGATGATATATATACTATGTGTCCCATCATAGTGTGTTATCAAACCACCGAACTATATTAAGAATATTGTCACATCACTTTAAGCTTCTAATTATAGTGGGGAACTACTATAACCTTATCATTTAAAAAAATATTCTAGGTGATTATTATTTTAAATTCTTGAAGAAGAATGAAAAATATGTCAAAATATGTTTAATTTAGTATTTTATACTTCAAATGTTCATGAAATCAAAGTATAAATAGTTGGTTCTAAGACACCAACTCTAACAGTTTAAAGACTTGTACTGATAAAAAAAGTGATGAAAATTATGTAGGGGTCAATTATAGTGATTAAGGTACAGAATATCTCAATTAACTTGTACACTATTATATGTGAAACACATAGGGAGGTAGAGATAATTATTTCTCTAATTATTTCAAAAAAATAATTGATGATTTCATGGAATTAGAAGATTAACTAAATGTTTGATCAAGACCAAAATATTCTTATCTAACAGAATTTTATTCCTAGTATTTTAATGGAATATTTACCATTTAGAGATAATTTCATTTTTTTTAAAAACAAAAATTTGATGTTTGGGATTTCAATGATGAGGATTAACGTGATCTTAAAGTTTGTCTATTTTGGTATTTGTAAAGAATCTCTTATAACCATGGGAAGATCATGGTATTTTTATTATTCATTTATGATTATTTTAGGATATTTTGAGTATAAAACATTATTGGGATGGTATCTATTTTTGAAATAATCAAAACATTAAAAGCACTCATGGATAATTGATCTAGAAATAAGATCAAGTGTTTATGGAATGAGAATAGATGTGAATAAAAAATAAATGATTCTGATTCTTTCTGTGAAAATAAAGGCATAAAGAGAAAATTTATTATGGTGTACACTCCATGTTAGAAAGTTATGGTTATTTATATGAATAGAACTATATTTCATAGAAAAAGGGTGATATAGAATATTACATGATTTTTTAAGAAGTTTAGGTTATAAGTAATGAATACTACCTATTATGTGACCAGTCATTCTCATTTAATTGTTATTGATCTAATAACACTGATGGATATATAGACTATGAAACATGATAACTATTACTGATGATATACTTTTATAAGAACTGTATATTCATTATTTAATGACCACGAGGGATAAATTTTTTATTTGAGTTGTAGGAAATATATCTTCTTGGGATACACTGATGGTTTGATAGGGTATAGTTAGTTGGATCTCACATATATTTTCTTATGATCATAAGAGATGATTTTGTTATAGAAGAAAAAGAGGAAATGAATATTTATATAAATTTAGAGAACGATAAAAAACTATAATGATTAATGTGTGTTATGAATTAAGGGAATAACAAATTTTCTATTCATAATTACTAGATAACCATGATAAAAAACAAGATGAGTCTGGACCATGATATATAAATCCAGGGAAATGTGTACCAAAATTGAACTTAGACAAATTATTTGAGAGAAATATTAAATTTATATTATTGATTAAAGATAGTGAACCATTTCATTGTTTTTAGGTGACTCCAATTCAAGACATATCCTCCTCGATGGAGGTGATACTAGTGCAAGATGAATCCCTACAAATGAACTAGACATGAAATCTTATTTCATGAAATTATGTATGTAAGGTTATCAATAATAAATGGGAATTTAAAATTGTGAATTATAGAAACAAATAGGTAAAAATATATCATGATAGATTGGTGGTTGAATGAAATTCTATAAAATAAGGAATTGATTTTAATGGAAGAATTTATACTATATTTAGACAAACAACAATTCAGATGGTTATAGAGATGTCTTAAATATAGAGTTTATATCTAGATATGGTAGATTTGAGGATATGTTTTATCTATAATGATCTTGATAAAGAAAATTATATGTTACAAATTAATATAAGAACGAAAATATGATATTATTTTTAGTTTTAACTAATATCTGTATGAGCTCAGGTAGCCACGAAAATTTTGGTGCAAGATAAGTGATTCCAATGTCCTGATCCTTGGATAAAATAGACTTCATTAATATACTTATAGATATTTCAAGTTTTTATACCATTATAATTTTATCATTATTCTATTATATATTAATTAAATATTATTTATAGGCCCGAATAATGATCAAATATAAGAGAAAAAATTATATTTATCAAGGGACACTAATATGAATGACTTAGAATTAGAAAAATAGATTATTGGAATGTTGATTTATAGACACAAAAGTAAAGGGAATATTTTTCTATCATAGAAGAATTATTAGAAGATAGTATTGAAACCCATCATCTTGAATTATTGTTATCCAATTTATCCACTTTTATTTTTAATTTCAAGTTATCCACATTGATGAGTCTTAACATTGAATCAAAGAGGATGTAAATATATCAATTACCACATGCATCAACGGTGGGGAGTATGATGTTTCCTGTGGTATATACATCACTAAACTATACATATAAAGAGCGAGTAGTGAGTTAGTACATGGAGAATCATGGATGGGAGTGTTATAACATAGTGATGATCCTTTTGATATATATCAAGGATCATAAAATTATTTATTAAGTTATGAAGGATAATATTTCACTATTAGAGTATATGTTGATTTTGATTTTATTGGTGATTCTTAAGGGATGAGGTCCAGTACCAGTTATGTGTTTCCACTAATAGGAAATTTGTGTGATAGATTTTAAATTTAAATTTAGTTATCCATGATCAAGATAGTGTACATAGAAGCTACACAATCTTGAAAAGATGAGATTTGGATGTGAATGTTACTAGAAGATCATGTTCACAAATAGAATTCAATTACACAATTTTTTTATTGTCATAAAATCATTCACACTACATAGAATCAAAATTTTAATTCTAGGATAAATTTTATTAGGGAAAATTATTACTTTATTGAATATTTCATGGAATAATGAATCCTGAAGATGTTTAAAATTCATACTAATTAAAATATATAAACAAACATGATAAAGGTGATTGAATCTGATACATTTAGACTATACAGATCCTCAAGTGGAATTATTGATACATGAGAATTATGTTTTCCAGGTAGAAAGGATGTGAGGAGATATGATTTATCCCAATAAAATATATAAGTGTGATATATGTTAGTGTTGTTCCTCCCTTTATATCAATGTGGATAAGGTGGAGGTATGTTTGGGTTGGTTTCCAAACCCAACCATACCCAGCCAGTAAATAATTATGATTCCTATAAAATAAAGAGTTCTTCAGTTTTATCCTTAAAAATAAAAAACACCTTTATTTATATTTTATAGTATTTGTGAGGAGTTTCTCCGTTGTTTAAGGGAAATGTTTTTATAGAATTCTCTTTCAAATAACTATTGATAATCTGGAACCACGTTTACTCATGGTGATTATGCTATATACCTATTCAGATTTACCCCTCTTTATTTGGGGGGTTATCCACATTGCACACTATGTTCATATTTTTTGGTACTTTTCACTTTTTAAATCTAAATATTATCACTACAATAGTGGGTAAATAGAGTATATATCCCAAGAAACACCCTCAATGAAAAGTAAATCTAACACCATTATTTTTCCTATATGAAATGTATAGTCATATTCACTACATGTTCATGTTTTGTAATCACCAATCATAATCCATATAGTCTATTCATATCATTCCAATGCTTCGATTTTATTTTCACTATCACATTTCCATAAACCTAGACCTCTCTCATTACATTCTATTTCATGGTGGGAGAATCTCCCTTATTATCCACCTAGCGTGTTTACACACCTCACATAACCATTCTTTTAAAAAAAATAATTTACTTATTGGTTTTCCCTTTCATTGGATCTCTTCAATGACTGAATCAATTCATGCTAACGTAAATCAATGATATTGATGGTGGTGTTTTGTGTTTGGGGTAGGGGTGTGCATTCATGGTTGCAATGGTATAATAAATGATTATTATTATTATTACCCCTATGAAAATGGAGTCAACATAATTTTATATTAGATGGATTTACTATGAATTAATACTAATAGAAAAAATAGTAAATAACATTTCTAAAAGAATATAAATAATTAAACAAAATGATTAACAATATTTAATATAATTAACAAACAAAACCATTGGGGCTCCAACGATCCCCCCTTGAGGAATACACATAACATATAAATTTTTACAAATAAATCTCTAATTAATGTTCATTAATCCATATGAACAATGGATGATTAATAGAAAAATTAACTATTAATAGAAAAATGAATCTGTGACAGGTTGATTTCCAATATTTACTCTATAATAATGTTAAATTAAATATTTTTCTATGAGAAAAACTATATTGAATGATTTATAATTTCAGTTATAGTTTATAAGATATCACCACATCCCCATAAAATTATAGAACAAAAAATTTACAACACTTAATTAAAATATTAAGTATATAAAGGCATGAAAAGATTAAACTATTATGATTCATAGAAAAATTTCATCCAAATTTATTAAAAAAATAGTATCAAAGGAACCATAAAAAAATATATACAAGATAATTTATTTGATTGAAGTAAAGTAGTATCCCTCGGGTATAAAATTATAAAAATGAACTTGAAATTTCACAAAGTAGAAACCATTAATTTTTGAGACCTTATAAAAAATACACGATCAAAACATTTCATCCTAAAAAGGAATAAACTAATTAATAATGAATTTATAGTTTGAACACATAAACTAAAAAAAAATCAACACATGAGTCTCTATAAATTATATAACTTCAAAAGGTTAAAGTTGTAATTATATCATAGGGGTCACAATAATATATACACCATCAAAATTATGATACATAATTTAGGAATACATTTTCCAAATTAAAACAATATGGTCCAAACACTATTTCATTTAATTATATACAATCGACCTAATCTAAAATTTTATAAATATTAAATAGAACAGAAATCAATCTGAGGAACATAACCCTCATATAGAATATCTAGTATTATATTCTCATATTCCCACCTCCATAACTACATCATACTTTAAAAAAATTAACAATCCTCACAATATATTTATATTATTAGGCCTCCATACATCCAAAATAACAACCATCTAACTATTTTAAAAATATATAATTGTTCTAGACAACATATATATTATTCAAAATCCTTCCATGACACATCATGGGTATAATCTTGTATATATCATACGTATAACATATTAATTACACAATGAATCACTCAATATTAGAAGATATCACTATGTTACAAGTGGCATCTCAATACAATCTAAGATTAGAAAGGATTCCCCAAAACCCAAAAATGAATTTCTTTCCTCATTATATGTTTTCTCCAACCATTAAATAAATTTGATATCGTGATATTATATGACTATTTTTATAAATCTAAAAAAACCATTATCTATTAAATATTACACCTAACTAATCTAAATCCAATAATAAAATACAAATGGATAAGTAATCCTTATATTTGAAAAAAAATGGATTGAAATTTAAATTCAGAATAATTGTATTAATTTGTTAAAATATTATCCATTTATCTGTAAATCATCACTTAAATCCACCATAACCTCTTAAAGAAACCAACATAAATCCTTATAATCCAATTTCAAATTTAAATCTCATGAGTGTACCATAAATTATGGTTTGGAAACTGGTTTAAACTCTCATTACAAACTAAATAAGTATCAAAATTTAGTTCCAAGTGACCATTTCAAGCGATGAAACATATAAGAGATCACACATCTAGATAATCACTATAATGTTGAATCATCCAGATTATTAATCTATCATTAAATGAAGGAATAATATAATTCACTATCCCCATCATAGGGAAATGAATTCTCCCACTATTATCTTGCAAATAATTAATTATAATCATCCAATTTCATTAAATCCCATGATAATCCACTCAAAATTCTATCCATTGTTATATTGATATGAAAACTATTCAACATTAATAACATATATATTTAACTATATTAGATTTATAAATCCATTATTCTATCTGATACCATTCATTTTTTCTTCTTAAATCTGAAATCAATTTCCATTCAATCACCAACTACCTTATTGTTACAATATATTTATAATACCTCTTTATTAACTCTAGTATGTTCTTCATATATTTTTATTATCAAGAGAACCTCAATACAATTTTATCCATAATCTAACATAATTAGAAGAAAAAAACCTCCAAAACTAATAATGAATAATTTCCACCATTAAAACATATTATGGTGTAAAATATTTTTAATTAGGCATCTTAGTGTAATATGTACTACCATAATCTAAATTGAACAAGATCATGGTCAACATGATCACGTCAACTATCTCATAAAAACCTTAAGGAGGCACTCCATTGGGGATAAAACTCTGAATGAGACTAAATAATCATCTTTATATCCCATTAATCATAAAATAAATAATCCCATTGGGTTCATTGTTGAACGTTATAAGGGGACATCTCAAAATATTTTATTTTTTTACTAAGTGTAGCAAAATATAAAATCATGGGTTTTATTTGGAGGTGTAAGTGAATTAAAAAAATTGGGTGAAGAAAACAATAATAAATAATAGAGTATAAGAAAAAATGAGGGAGTTTTTTAATGTTTTTTAACCAAATAAAATTAAAAAATCCTAAATATGAGTGGGATTTGATTGAGGAATAATGAATTTAACAAAATAAATTATGAGTATAATAATATTTGTTTTTTATTTATAAATTTATTTTCTAATGTGAAATCAATTTTAACCATATTTAAAATTATCTTTTCATCATTTTCATTGAAATTATTATTCATGCATTTATGATACCCTAATTTTTTATATTCCATACCCATTTAAAGTAATGTTTACCATATTTAAATGGAATATTTAAATCCTAGACTGACCCTAGGATAAGAAATTGTTTCACCCTACTTTGATTATCTTTACAATGATAATTTTTTATATGTGGTCATTTATGGAACATTTACACTATGAAAATGTGAATGATTATAGTTTTTACATATATTCATTTTCTACAAATTGATCTCAATTTGATTTGGTTTACCATTTAAAATTTCATCCACCAAATTTAGACATTACCTGACATCACTTACTATATAATAATTATTTGAATTCATGATATTTTAAAGGATCAAATCAATTATGAAAATATAATGAATTTTAAATTTTTATGATTATTGGATTCAAAAAATATATAATGAAGGTGTTTGGAATATCAATTACAAGATAAATACACTTCCATGGGTGGATGGTTTATCATAGAAAGATTTAGTCAAAGAAATGGTTTAAAGTGGGATAACCCGATTCTGTTTCGACACTTAGATTCCATACCATTATAAGTTAATTAAGGGATAATAAAATTAAATAAAACAAAAGAAATTGAATATAATAATATAATTATATTAAATGAAATTGAATTTATAATGTAAATAAGAAGAAGACATCATTGAAGATCTCCTTTATTCAAGATCTGCTGCTATTAAATTTCTTATAAAAATGATGTGGAACCACTTTCTCTATCTGATAAATATTCCAATAAACTATAAAAACCCTAAAAATATCAAATATATATATTTATAGAGTATAGTAGAAGATAGATCTATGAAAATTATGAAAATTAATGTTTAAGTTTGCTTCAAAATGAATGCTTATTTTTGGGCCACATCTTTGACTATTAGAATAATAAAACTAGATGTGTCCATAGTTAAAATAAATAATAGGTCATGAGTACTATTACCTATGTTGAAATTTCATCCCAATAAAATCATGGATGAAAAAATTAAGGACTAAACTTTGAAGTCATATCATGCTTGAATAATCCATCCCATAATTGAATTCAATTCCCATGTTCTTTATCTAAAAATGTGGTCCATATCAGGGTATTAAAATGAACAATGTACCATAAAACATGACTAAATATTAAAATTAAAATTTTATATAATGGAAATTATATGAAAAAAATTACTATATTGTAGTTAAAATTTAAAAATTAGAATTTCCATGCAGTTTTTAAATTTATACACTAACTATTATTGCAACTAATTCATCTTATAAAACTAAATGTTAGAGAATTAAATCATTTTTTATAAATAAAATATCAAATAGAATCATGTATTATCCACTCTTATACACATAAATACTTCACTCCCAATCAATCATCATTTATATATTTATATATTAATGATCATATAAAAAACAACAATAAGATAATTTTCCATGATCTTTTCCAAATAGAATTTTATCACTTCTCATTTATGTAAAATTATCTGTTTTCACTTTCTTCTCACAAATGTAAATTTTTTTAACCTCAATAACCCATCCATGAACTAATAAAAATATATCATAAATTGGAATCCAGGTTACTCTTTAGTAAATAGAAATTTTATTTAGAGTTAATCTCATACGTTGAAAATTATTATATCACATAGGCTTGAAAAAATACTATTTTCTTTAAACCATGAGAAAAAAAATTATTTTCAATTCCAAGGAATTTTTCATGGTAATATTGTTGGATAAGGTTTAGTGGGTAAAATCATTTAAAAATCAATAGTCTAAAAATTATTGCAAATTTATTAAATAAAATTTTATTAATATTCAAGAGAAACCACATGAAACATATATCACTCAATTACCCATTAAATGATGCAACACCACACTCCCCATTTAATGGAATGATCCATAAGTAAAATTATAAAAGAAATTAATTGATTCATCCTTATTCTCCCATTTATTTATATTAGTTATATTTTTCAAGTATTATGAGATAACAAATATTACATTTAATAAGATAACATTCATGCACATTTATTTTTGAGAGGATTAAGAGTCATGAAAGTAAGCATGATGAATAATCCAATATTATATCCTTCATTATCCATATATTTATTCTTATTTTTTTACCAAATAAGATGATAATAGATTAAGTATAATATGGATAAAAATATCACTTTCCCATTTCTCCCAAAAACACCTAGAATGATTGCACATGATTCACTCTAAAAGAAATAAACTGCTTTACCATAGAAAAAATATGAAACATACTTCTCATATATAATGTAATAAACTATGTTCCACACATTGGTACCCCAAGACAATCGGTCAAATGACCTCTAGTGTGCCTCCTCATGCACTATAGTTTGTTTACTTGTATGGAGGGTCTGACATATGGCCTTTCCCTTTGACATGTCCTAAAACCATGAAATTTATTATGTTACACATCAAGAAGCATGAGTAGGGTGTGAGTATAATTTATTAAACCACCACTAATGACATATAAAAACAAATATTGTAAAAAATAGTGTATTTAGTTGTATAAAGAATAAAATACAAGCAATAAATTAACCAATTTTTATTTTTTCAATTATCTTTTTTTAACCGTATGAACCATCGGGTTCTTGAGGAGACCTAAACCAAAATACCTACTTTAGATCATACCGTATTCTGAACCATATCTCATATTCATATCACAAATCATTGTATCACATGGGATTTCATTATCTATTTCATTTCAATTCATTTGACAAAAAATTGGAACCATATTCCAATGAAAACTAATGGGTGTAGTGCATCATGTCCAACACCCTATGGGTATCTGGAGAATCATTCCCTACCCCACACCCCATGGGTATTTGGATCATTAATCCATATCCCATAAATTAATATTTACATTCATCCAGTTGGGTTTTGAACTCCATGTATAGTACCCCCATGGGTATTTGGAGTGTTAGTCTGTGTCCCACACCCCATTCTCAATCAAATATATATATCATGTATATAACATCATTTAAGGTTAATCAACATTTACCTTCTAATCAAATTTCAAAATCAAACATCCATTAATTAATTAATCCATTTCATTTAATTGAAAAAATTACAACAGTTCCCATTAATTAATTCAACAATTGATTAAATAAATTCAAAAAATTAGTATTCTAATAACTAATTCAATAATTTATTTTTAAAAATTAATTTTACAATCTCGACATCTCATTAATTAATTTAATAGTTAATTAATCTGATTTTTCATTAAATTTCACAATCCCCAATATCCCAGCAAGTAATTAAACAATTAATTAGTCAAATAAAATTCATAATTTCAACATGTCATTAATTAATTCAACAATTATTTAATTTGATTTTATATTCAATTTAATAACCCAAATATCCCATTAATTAATTCATTAATTAATTGATTAAATTCAACACTCATCTAATCACATTAGTAACATTAATTAGTTCAATAATTAATTCATCACATCAATCTCATTAAATAATTCAAAAATTAATTAATCCCAATTCAATCACATTAATTAATCTAATAATTAATTAATCTAATTTGATCAATTTAATAATAAAAAAATTCCCCCTAATTAATTCATCATGTAATTAACCCAATTTATTCAATTGGATAAACAGAAAAATCCCCATTAATTAATTTACAAATTATTTAATCAAATTCATTCAATTGCATCGTGAAAATAATCCCAATTAATTAAGTCACCAATTAATTAATCCAATTAATTCAATTTCATCCTCGCAATAACCCCCATTAATTAATTCACCAATTAATTGATCCAATCTATTAAAATGTATAATAACAATAATCCATTAATTAATTCATTAATTAATTAATCCAATTAATTAAAACATAAAATCAAAAAAATACATTTATTAATTCATCAATTAATTAATCCTATTTCAATCAATTACATAATCAAAAATAATCCCCAATGATTAATTCAAAAATTAATTATCCCAATTCCCAAATTACAATACCACAACATTTAATTCAAAAATTAATTTATTGTAATTTTACAATCCCAATATCTCAATAATTAATTAAGTAATAATTATCCTAATTTCATAATCCTATATTCCATTAATTAATTCAATAATTAATTAATACACTTTATTTCTACTAATTAATTCAATCACATCTTTTTCATAAATTTCTAAACAATTAATTAATCACCAAAAATATGTTATTTAATTCCCTAATTAATTAATCACTTAACTTCCATCAATTAATTCCACATTTAATTAATCCAATTTAGAACCACAAAACTCCAATAATTAATTCAATAATTAATTATTCTGCAACCACACAATTTTAATATCTTAATAAATAATTTATCAATTATTTATTCCCAATTCCACATTTCTAATATACTGATAACTAATTCTAAAATTAATAATTTCAAATTCATATTGCCTTAATTAATAAATTCATGAAATTAATTAATTCAATTTAGGAAAATCAATTTCAATAAGAACCTTAAAAATTCCATAATTACATACATGTAATTGAAATCAAGACTATGAGATTTTAATAATATACCACCTACCTTAAATTGATGATGAACGCTCACCAACAAATATCCCAAATTGAGAGGAATAACCCTAATCACGATGAAGAATGATATCTCATTTAAATTCCATGATCTAGTATTTAAATGGATAATATTTAATGAAAACTAGATTTAGATATATAAAAAACATCAGAAACCATCCCATTAAGGATAGGAGAATAACAGGGGAGAGACGTGAAACTAATCGAGATGAGATTCACTTACAGGGGTGTGCATCGTCAATCTGTGCTTAGAATCGAGAAGAATATAGGTTAGGAGGGACTAGAGTTCTTCTACGATCCTTTAAAAACAATACAAATAGGTTATGTCTATGTTAGGGTTGTTTTTGGGTTTATATGGAGGTTTAGGTATTATAAAATACAATATTTTGGTAAAAGAAAAACTCGTGCACGGTTTCCTGGGCAGGGGCCCAAACATTTCAAAATTGTCTGCCTCTTCTAGGGGAAGCATGGTTACTCAAAAGAGGGTGAATAGTTTGAGAAATCATGCACTAGATATGAGAATCCCATATATTTAGGTTCTTATGTTTTTCTAGGGTGGGGCACATGGTTTGGTAAAACTGTACGCCTACTGTGAACTTTCCATCTTACTTCAAATGTTTTTAAATTTTCACCCAAACACACCCAAGATACAACCAAAATATAATGTACATAAAACAAGGAAAATTAATACCTATAAACAATCCCATAACACCTTCAAAATATTTTGGGATCTTAAAATCTCCCCACCTTATAATAGCTTTTCCTTGAGATATAATCACAAGTATCTCTACATTTATAAGTCAAAATATCAGGCCACTGAGCTGTCATATCCACTTCCCTCCCTATTTTCATACTGCACTCTCCCATGTTTCAACAATTCATGAATTATTTCCAAGATCTTTCCATGAAGAAAATTCTCATTTTAATACAACACACAAACTAAATGCTCCTCAAAGGATGAATCAGTATCAAGATCAACTACCATTACATACCTGAAATGATTCCTAACTCACTATGCTCAAAAACTAAAAAACACCATCAAACATTTCCACTCAAACATGCCATAAAAACCTCCTACAAAAGGACATAAATCATCCACCTCCAGGACTCACATAGCCTTTCCCCAATTAATTTAAACATGCACCATATAAGTTCCTCATTGTCATTCCAATGCCACCATTTCCAACCCATGGTCTGGCTACCCACACCTATTACTGAAACATCGTTCCCCACCTTTAGAGGTTTGTAAAAAACAATTTTTAAAGAAATTAAAACACCAAATCTGACTCTTAAATCACAAGTTAATACCTACAACATGGACTTATCCTTATAACCTTTAATAGGACAACAAAACAACATCAACCACTACTTGTTCCCAGCTTCTGAGTGTGGAACCCATAGTATTCATCGCCCTCCAGTCCACCCTAGGAACCTCTTCCATAAAATGTTGATGGCGTACCTCTCACCATGAAACTCAAAATATAATTCTTTATATGTGAATTCTCTTTAACACCATATTTCAAAAAAATTCATTCTGTTATCTAGGCATAAATCAAGAGCTTTTTCGCATACCCAAGACAATGTCAAGGTATTGGACATGATCGTCACTAATTATTAGTACACTAAGAAGTTATCAGTGAACACCAACAAAAATCCTTTATCACTGATTTTTCATCCCATTATAGTAACAACTTAACCTATTTAATGTCTTAGCCTTCCATGCTCTCCAACATCTTACGACATTGATCCAAAACCAGATGGTTCCTCAGACAAACTACAACTAAGTTCTCAAACAATGGAACTATCATTTCCCAAACCACTCACGTAAAAGTCTAACTAAAAACACAAAGGATATTCACTTCACATGCCTCATTGTTCCACCATATGTTTAAAACTAGATTTGTTCCCACAAAACTTTTGTTCCCCTATATACCTAGAACCAATGGTGGCACTTTTTCCGTAACTAGAGGCTAATTTTCAGCCACATCTTACCGTCTTCCAACCAAAAATATTCATTTTTATAGGCACAACTCTAAAATTAAAACCAAATGTATTATGACACATTTAAAAACATTAACATGGTTAAAAGGATGGATTTATAAAAAAAAACCATAACATGCCATTCTTCCTTTTTCCCACCACATATGTAATGACTCAGAGTTTCCTGGTTTTTTCTAGAAGCTTTCTTGGAAAATTCTAAGACCATGCACTGAGACAATGTGTGATTCTGATGCCAAGTGTGCTTAAAATAGATCACAAAAAACTATATAGTTTTTAGTACCACGGGTAAATGGATTTCCTGAAAAATTTGAATAACTTATAAATGGGTGCCCAGATCAAAAATCCAAGGGAATCATTGATTTCTGAATGGAGGGTTTACTTTAGGCGTGACTTAACATTAGTTAGCCCGAGTCTCCAGTGAGAAAACCTGAAAAGTATGTAACTATAAATAAAATAATTAAATAAATTATTTTATTTTAAAATCCTAATATCTCATGAGTAGTGACTCAGATTAAAAATATGAGACCACTGTTGAGTTTGTAATTTGGTGTTTTACTTAGGAAGAGTCTAACATTGACTAGTGTGGGTTGACTATGAAAGATATTTTTTAGATGTTTTAACGGAGAATAAAATCTACATAATGTTTTTATTTTATTTGTTTTCTAGGTTAGGTAATGACATAGCAGCGCTGCAACGTAGTGACTCAGCAACGCAGCAACGCAGAAACACTAAAATGTGTTTAATGTTTAAATGTGTTTAATGCTAAAACAAGTATTTCTTATTTAAGAATTTGTGGGGATACATGATTATACTAATGATCTTTGCTTGTGAGTTCTGGATTAGAGTCTTGGTGATTTCCTCTCATTGGTGAATGACAGACGATGATGAGATGAGGATAGAGGATCAATGGGCTGAGGGATCGTGATTACCCTCGAAGGATTACCAATGACAATTGAACCCCGACGTGGACCAATCCAAACTCTAAGTAGGTTGTTGG
The DNA here is from genome assembly GCA_963277665.1 of Viscum album. Lineage (NCBI taxonomy): Eukaryota > Viridiplantae > Streptophyta > Magnoliopsida > Santalales > Viscaceae > Viscum > Viscum album. The sequence continues at coordinate 1,086,597,628 of OY728130.1, read as the reverse complement.
GTTTTTATTTCCTCCTCCCCCCTGTTCATGATATTCTATGATGAACGTGGACCAATCGACCAACAGATTGGATTGCATATCGGTCGTTGTCACGGGATGGGTTTTACCTTTTTTTGAGGGTTATAGGAGATTAATATTGTATTTTTTGTTGGTTTAAATTTACCGTTCTAACAAAAATGAACCATGATCTCCATGAAAATGATCAAGGTATGTTCCCCCTTGTTTTTTCATGATTTTCTCCCTCCATTCTTCATTCGTAGTGGGAGTTCTTCATTTTACCCATGACTCGACAATTCATGATCGATCGATCAATGCACACCCTATTCTTGGTGCAATGATCTAATATCATAGATCTGGGATAGACATGGCATCATGGAGGTAAAATGAGGATGGTTTCATATTGATCAAATAATTTTGAGAGAAATCATTGTTCGAATGACCATGAATCTGGATGGATCATGGCATGGATCTGAGCCCACGGTAGTGAAGGAGGCGACCCAAGGATTACAGAGCAACTTTCAGATAGAAAATTGAAGCACTAGACAGAACCTGATGGCCCACAGAAGGGGTATATGGTGTTTCGACACCTATAGTGGCACGTAGAAGTGGTTGCATGCTTGTCTGATGGAGGGTAGTCACCCACTGTGGTGGTTGTAGGATCCCACGGTGCCCCGCATCATTGACTGAGGTGATGCTCACATCGATCAGTCACACATGGTTGATCCGCATGAAAGAAATGAGTTTTCCATGTTTTAACAACCCGAATCTTCATTCCAGGTATGGTTTTTCCTTTTTTCGTAGTTTTTAAGAAAAATGAACTTTTTAGAAATTTTCGTAGTACATGCCATGTACTCTTCTTTGGCTCGAAGTCGTGTGTTGGCCATGCCCGGGCCACACACACGGTGTGTAGGGGTGACATGGAGGCCAATTTTGGCGGAGTATGGAAAAGACCTAGTACACGCCGTGTACTCTAAAAGTACACTCCGTGTACTTTTTTTCACTAAATGGACCGGGGTCGCACCTGACGCACAGAAACACCTCCTTCTACATCCCGTTCGTCTGAGAGGAACCTGTACGACCGAATCTTCGACGAGCTCCCGCCTCTTCATCCGTTATCTGATTCGAGCATGGTCGATTGCATTGGAAGCACAACGGTGAGTTCTTCCTTCTACTTGAACCTTGTTTCTTGATTCCTCCTTGTTTTGAAGATATCGTAGGTTGATCGTTTTGTGTGTCTTCTCAGATCTATGTCATTCTAAGGGGAATCTGTTGTCGTGGTTCATATATATCGATCTCATATGATCAAGGTAGGTGGTTTGTGCCTTTATGTAGGAAGTTGGGGGATATTTTTTGCAAGTTCCACCAATTCCTTTGAACGGGGAATTGGGGGTTTCTTGTTTTTTCCCTGCTTATTGCCTGCTTTTCTTGATTGCTTTAGTTGAGGTTGATTCTTGTGAGTAGAGTAATTTATTTTGTGCTCAGATTTCTTTTCCTTGGTTTTTTTTCTGATTAGGTGGTTGCCAGTTTCCATGCCTAGTTCTAGGATTGTGGATTGGTGCCTTGTTTTACTGCTGAGCCTTAGTTGATATCCATGTAGTTCTTGAGGTTTACTTGGATGATGCACACACGTTGAGCATGTTTAGTTTCACGCAGGACTGTGAGAACCTAGAGTAGTAGACCAAAGGGATAATTGATGGAAGGGCTTCTCCAGAGTGTCTTTTAATTACGATGCGAGACCATAGGGGGAATTGAAGTTGAGTGCTTCCTTAGAGAGTCTCTAGTTCCTCGACGCGGTCTACAGGGGGAATAGACATTGAGTGCTTCCCTAGAGAGCCTTTAGCGTGATATGAGACTATAGGGGGAATTAACGGTGAGTGCTTCCCCACAGAGTCTATTAATTTCACTGCTGAACCAGAGGGGTGAGACTGTGTGTGCCTCCTAGAGGGTTGCTAGTACTTGTAGGTTGAACCATAGGGGTTAGGCTGTGAGAGCTACCCAGAGGGTTACCTATTTTCTTCTTATTGTTGGTTGTTTTCTTGTGTACTTTTTTTATTAGAATTGTGGTTTGTAGCTGCTTGTGTTTTCCTGTTTACTGCTTCCTGTTTTATTTACTACCATATATTCATTGACTGTTAGGCACAAATCTTTGGGTGATTGCCTACTAGGACCGTATCTCACACCCTATTTGGTCCATGCTTTTGGTCCCAATAAGACTATGTTGTTGTAGGTGTAGATAAGGGAAGATCCCTTCTACTTCAGGCTCTTGATTGCGCTGGAGCTAGAGAGCATGGGACCGAGTCGAGGCTCGCGATGCTGTGGAGTTTATTTTGTTTTCCCTTAAATTTGTTTTCAGTTGTATTCCAGCACATTGGTGTGTTTTCTTCTTTCCATAGATACTTGTAACTGCTGCATCATTGTCATCGATGCTATATATATTTATTACTTCCGCTCTTTGGTTTCTGCTGTTATGCATGTTGTTACTGCTTCCGCTATTGACTGTTGTTTTTCCACTTTATACCTTACCGAATGAGGGCATAGTTTTCCCACTGACTCACCAAGGCCCTCGCTGCTAGTCGGCAGCCTCTGGCATTTGGGGAAGTGTGTTTGAGGTCATGTGGCGAACCGGGTATGGGGCACCAGTGGAGGGGCTCCGGATTCGGGTCATTACAAAGTGGTATCAGAGGAGTTATTTTCTTTTACTTACTATTTGGAGACTTTAGCCAGGGATAGGACGGATTCGGTACATGGAATTAATCTGTGCTCAGGAGTAGCTAACCCATGTACAGGGAAAATCCCTACTACCTCGTTAATTGCAGTTTTTCTAGTTTTGAGATTTTTTGGTTTATCTGAGTTCACCTAGAGTGATTCACCTGACTTGTGCTATTATTGTTTTGATACTTCAGTTCTATTTTTTCCTCAACCCAATGAGATGAGGGTATTCCATCTCATGCATCATATAGGCACTTGTGAAAATCACATTCCATGCATTCTTTCCATGCCATCTAGGGTGCATTAGCGATTTCATGTTGTTGTGATAGAATCTGTGTAGATTATGCATGCTGTTGTAATAGATGATTGATAGATTCTCTGCTGTCATGTTAGAAAATTGTTTTTTTGTTCCTTTCTTAAAATGAATGCCAAAATTTTGTTCTTGAGGTGTTATGGGCCCTCATTAAACAAAACATGGTGGATCATGATCCTGTTTCTCTGGTATATAACTATGGTAGATTCCAGTCTTTGATTCTTGGGGAGTATGGGCCCTCACGGATTGGAATTTGGCACCTCTTTCCCTTGTTTTTAGTGTTTTTGGGGTTCTGTGCAGTTTTTGAGCTACTTCCCAGAAAAACCCAGAATACACGGTGTGTACTTTTTGGATACACACCGTGTAGTTTTCAGGCCATGTCATTGACCGTGTGAGAAGAACACGGTGTCATGGAAGTAACTTTAGGAACACGCCATGTAGAAATGAGTCGTGTACCCGGCCGTGTCACTAACAACACGGGTTGGTGAAGCTCGGGTAGAACACGCCATGTCAATAGGAAACACACTGTGTGGTCCTATCCAGGTACCCGGATGTGTCACGAACAACACGGGTCGGCGTTACCTTTTTTTCCACATGCCGTGTTTGTTCGGAACACGCCGTGTAGTCTTGTTCAGGGACTCGGCTGTGTCACAAACAACACGGGGTGGTGTCGCCTTTGCCTATACATGCCGTGTTTGTTTAGAGCACGTCGTGTAAGGTTCAGCCGTGTAGACGGTCGTGTTCTTAACAACACGGTCCGCCGAAGCCTTGTCTAGTATACACCATGTTTGTTTCGAACACGTCGTGCAGTCTCTGGTTGAGTCGGACCATGTGGGTTAGTCGTGTAAAGAGACTCAGGCAGGGGCATTGTTTCAAGTACACGCACTGTGTTGGGGTCAACATGCAGTGTAGTTGAGGTGTTACACGACTTGTAGGGCAGGATTACACGCCCATGTCAGTGGTTTAAGAAGACATGCTGTGTAGTTTTTATATATGCTGTGTAGCCATGTTTTGCAAACTTGTGTGTTTTTCTTCCCCTGTTTCCATTTTTTACTCTTGTGTTCTCTTTCCTTATTTTCCTGATCTAAGGTGTGATTTTGATCTTTCAGAGCTATGCCTCCGAGACGTCCTCTGGTCGTATGTATGTCGTCAGGCAGTGATCAGACGCCCTATATGGCTGATCAGGGACTTCCTGTCGATCCTCCAGTCGGGCCAGCCTTGGAACAGGAGGTCATACCAGTTGTAGGCACGGATGTGCAGTTCAAGGATGTTTTCATGAGGATGATGTAGGCCTTCTAGGGAGCGCCGCCTCCTGCCATGTATATGGAAGACTTGATGCGGGTTTTCCAGCAGCAGCATCCTCCTACTTTCTCAGGGGAAGGAGAACCTCGGGCTACAGAGTCATGGCTAGAATCCATGCTGAATATCTTCAAAAATCTGGAGACACCTCCAGAGAGGTGGGTCATGCTCTCCACCTACATGCTCCAAGAATCTTCCAAGAGATGGTGGGACGTGATCTCACAGGCAGGTCTGTAGTAGGGTATGGCTTGGGAGGAGTTCCAGCACGTTTTCTATGACTACTTCTACCCGGAGACCCTGAGGGCCGACCGAGCCCGAGAGTTCATGAGCTTAGAGCAGGGTACTCTTTCTGTCATGGAGTATTCCACTCGTTTCACCGAGCTGGAGTGCTTCATGCCCCTCCAGAATGGGAGTGGGGTGTTCTTAGCAAGGAAGTTTGAGGATGGTCTCAGGCGGGAGATCTGGTCACAGGTGAACATCTTCCAGCTAACTTTCATTACTTTTATCTTCAACCAGGCACTGATTGCGGAGTGCAATATGATAGACTCTAGAGATGCGATCCAGGGTGGTTCTTCTTCCAGAGCTATTTTTCCTCCAGATGACAGCAAGAAGCACCATAGAGATCCTACATGCGGTGATCCGAGGAAGCGAGATGCATCGTCAGGAAGCCAGGTGATATGCTACCAGTGTGGCCGGTCAGGGCGCACGAGGTCGCAGTGCCAGAGGGACCCCGTGGAGTGCCGATCATGTGGCAAGATGGGTCACCTTCAGTGTTTCTTCCAATTTTTCTCACCAGTAGTTGGTGACTGGGGTTCTTCCATGACTCCTCATTCTGGAGAAGCATCACTAGTTTCTCACCAGTCAGGGAACTGGAGTTCTTCCGGCCGTTCGGGCCGAGGTGGAGGTCCAGGCCATGGCAGTCAACCCCCAGTTCTTCAGCACCAGCAGGGAGGTTCATCTCAGAGTGGTCATTCAGGGGCGCAGGGTCGTGGTATATGCCTGTATTTTTCCGTGGATCAGACTTAGCAGGAGAAGGATCTCATCCCTTCTACTGTCCGAGGTACGATTTTAGTAGCCTCAGTTTTATCTTCAGCCCTTTTCAATAAAGGTGCTATGGATAGCTTTATCTCTGTTTCTGTTGTGGAGAGACTTGTACTCTACCTCTTTTTTTCTGCCCACTCGTTGACACTAGAAACACCCATGGGGATGAGGACATCGATTGTACGCCAGTTTAGAGAGTGCCCTCTCGAGGTTGCAGGGTATCGCTTCTTATGGGATCTCTATGTCCTAGAGATCATAGGCTATGATTTCATCCTCATCATGGACAGGTTGATTTCCTTTCAGGCATTCGTCGACTGTTATTGTTGCAGAGTGAGTTTCGTTTCACCAGAAGGCGGGTCTTTTCTTCATAAAGGCGAATGGGACGTTTGGGCGACTCGGGTAGGACTCGAGCATCTTGGGCTAGGAGGGGTGACAGCCCAGATTGATATTCTTTATTTGGATGGCTAGGGGACTCCACAGTTGGACTTTCCTCCAGTGGTGGATCGCTTTAGGGACGTCTTTCCAGAGGACTTTTCAGGTTTTCCTCCAGAGCCTGAGGTAGACTTCTCTATTGATCTCGTGCTAGGAGCAGCACCGGTGTCCATTCCTCCCTATAGAATGGCTACACCTGAGTTTTAGGAGCTCAAGAAGTTGTTGGAGGAGCTACAGGCTAAGGGTTTCATCTAACCCAGTACTTCTCCCTGGGGTTCGCCTGTCCTGTTTACAAAGAAGGTAGACGGTACCCTTCGGCTTTGTGTGGATTATCTGAAGCTGAACCAGTTGACAGTCAAGAACTGATATCCCTTGATGAGGATCTATGGCCTTTTTGATCAGATTTGAGGAGCCCAGGTTTTCTCTAAGATCGATTTGAGGTCCGGTTATCATCAGTTGCATGTTAGACCATCAGATATACCTCTGACAGCCTTCAGGAGCAGGTATGGTCTATACGAGTATACATTCATGTATTTCGGTCTCACAAACACACCTACAGTTTTCATGTCATTCATGAACCGAGTGTTCCATTCTTATTTGGAATCCATCATCGTGGTCTTCATGGACGATATCTTCGTGTACTCTCACACTCGACACGACCATGCCACACATCTTGAGATCATTCTGAGTACACTGAGAGAGCATCAAATTTATGCTAAACTCTCTAAGTGCCACTTCTAGATGGATCATATTCACTTCTTGAGTCACATCATCTCAGAAGGAGGAGTATCTATGGACCCAAATAAAGTGAGAGTTGTAGTTTCCTAGGAGAAGCCGAAAAACATCTTTGAGGTACGGAGCTTTCTAGGGCTAGATGGATACTACAGACACTTCATTCAGAACTTTTATCATCTAGCAGCCCCTTTGACAGGTTTGACCAAGAAGGGGGAGAAGTTCTTATGGTCAGATTCTTGTGAGTCAGCCTTTCAGGAGCTGAAAGGGAGGTTGACGTTAGCACCGATACTAGTCTTACTGGAGCCAGGCAAGAACTACACTGTTTACTGTGATGCTTCAGGTATCGGGCTAGGATTTGTGCTTATGCAGGGGGATGGAGTCGTTGCTTATGGGTCTCAGCAGTTGAGGACACATGAGAAGAACTACCTAACGCACGATCTAGAGTTGGAAGCTGTTGTTCATGCCTTACACTGTTGGAGACACTATCTGCTGGGGGAGTACTTTGTGGTCTTCACTGACCACAAGAGTTTCAAGTATATCTTCACTCAGCGTGATCTGAATCTGAGGCAGTGCAGGTGGGTTGAGTATCTATAGTCTTTTGACTTAGAGATTGCCTAATATTTGAGTAAGGGAAACGTAGTGGTTGATGCATTGAGCAGAAGAACTCAAATTCAGGTAGTTCAGGAGGCCAGCAGTGAGTGGCAGCTGATGGCTCTGTTCTCTCAGATTCATCTGGAGGTGCACGATAGACAGGGACAGACTTACCTTTATTCTATAGTGGTTATCTCTACACTTCTTGGTCGGGTGCGGATAAGGAAGCTATCAGACTCAGAAGGCTTAGTCCTGCGGGAGAGTGTATCAGGAGAGGACCCTCTTCCTAGATGGACAATGGGTGAGGATGAGATCTTGCATTTCCAGGGACGTGTATGGGTGCCAGCAGACATATGCGAGGAGCTGATGTGGGATTTCCATTCCTCAGTTTGGGCATTCCATCCTGGCATCACCAAGATGTATTGGGATCTTCATCTCCAATACTGGTGACCAAGTATGAAAAAGGATGTTTCTGGTTTCGTCGTGAGATGTTTTACTTGTCAGCAGGTGAAGGCAGAGCACCAGCGACCAGCAGGCCCTTTACAGAAGCTACCCATTCTGGAGTGGAAGTGGAATGACATCATGATGGACTTCATGACTGGGTTTCCGAGGTCGCCTCGAGGTAATGATGTTGTTTGGGTTGTCATCGACAGGCTTACAAAGGTTGCACATTTCTTGCTGATTAAGGAGACCTTCAATGTTGATGATCTGGGATGACTTTACATCTGATAGATCATTCATCTTCATGGAGTTCCACACTCCATTGTTTCAGACAGGGATGTGAGCTTCACCTCTCGGTTCTGGAAGGGACATCAGAAGGCCTTGGGTACACAGGTACTTTTGAGAACAGCAAACCATCCCCAGACGGATGGCCAGTCCGAGCGCATGATCTAGGTGCTTGAGGATATGCTCCGAGCTTGCATCCTAGACTATGGTGGTTCTTGGGAGAAGAATATCCCTCTGGTGGAGTTCGCCTACAACAACAGTTTACAGGAGACCATTCAGATTGCACCATACAAGGCCTTGTACGGTAGGCCATGCCGATCACCCTTATGCTGGATGGATGCAAGAGAGGTAGCTTTGCTGGGACTGCATCTCGTTCAGGAGACCTCGGAGCAGATAGAGATAATTCGGAAGAGGATGGCTACAGCACTGTCTCGACAGAAGTCTTATGCTGATCAGCGGAGATGACCTCTAGAGTTTGAGGTCGGGGATCAGGTTTTCCTGCGTGTCGCACTAAGGTTGGGACACAAGAGGATTCAGAGAGAGGGTAAGCTTTCGCCATGGTACGTCGGGCTATTTGAGGTCTTGGAGAGAGTTCGGCCGGTCTCCTATCAGTTTCCGCTACCTCAGAAGTATTAGGACATGCACGACGTCTTCCACGTCTCTCAACTCCGACGTTAGTTTTCTAACCCATCTCACATCTTTTAGCCCGAGGAAGTCAAGCTTGAAGCGGATGCATCGCTCGAGGAGCATCCTATCCAGATTGTCGATCGCAGTATGAAGGTTCTCCTCAGGCGTCCTGTTCCTCTGGTACGAGGTCTATGGCTGCACGGGAGAGTATATGACGAGACCTGGGAGAGGGAGGCCGATGTACGATCGCAATGGCCAGAGCTGTTTAGAGTTTCTTCTTCTCTACCTCATTAGGGAAATTCGGGGAGGAATTTCTTTAACAGGGGAAGTTTGTAAGAACCCGGATCTTCATATCAAGTATGGTTTTCCTTGTTCTAGATTTTTTAAGAAAAATGACCTTTCTTGAAATTTTTGAAGTACACGCCATGTACTCTTCTCCGGCTTGAAGCCGTGTGTTGGCCATGCCCGGGCCACACTCACGGTGTGTAGGGGTGACGTGGAGGCTGATTTTGGCGGAGTACGGAAAAGTTCCAGTACACGCTGTGTACTCTAAAAGTATACACCATGTACTTTTTTTCACTAAACGGACCGGGGTCACGCCTGATACACAGAAACACCTCTTTCTAGGTCCTTTTCGTCCAAGAGAGACCCGTACAGCCGAATATTCGATGATCTCCCGCCTCTTCATTCGTTCTCCGATTCGAGTGTAGTCAATTGCATTGGAATTTTAGCGGTGAGTTCTTCCTTTTTCTTGAGCCTTGTATCTTGATTCCTCCTTATTTTCAAGATATTTTAGGTTGAGAGTTTTGTGAGTTTTCTTAGATCTACATCGTTCAAAGGGGAATCTGTCGTCGTGGTTCACATATATCGATCTTCTAGGATTGAGGTAGGTGGTTTGTGCCTTTTTGTAGGAATTTGATGTATATTTTTTGCAAATTTCACCAATTCCTTTGAACGGGGAATTGGGGGTTTCATGTTTTTTCCCTTCTTGTGGTCTGCTTTTCTTGATTGCTTTAGTAGAGGTATATGGTTGTGAGTAGAGTAATTTATTTTGTGCTTAGGTTTCTTTTCCATGCTTGTTTTTCTTATTAGAAGTTTTCCAGTTTCCAAGCCTAGTTGTAGGAGAGTGGACTATTGCCTTGTTTTGCTGCTGAGCCTTTGTTGATAGGCAATTAGTTCTTGAGGTTTACTTGGACGATCCATGCGCGCTAAGCATGTTTAGTTTCACTTAGGACTGTGAGAACCTAGAGTAGTAGACCAAAGGGAGAATTGATGGAAGGGATTCTCCATAGTGTCTTTTAATTACGATGCGAGACCACAGGGGTAATTGATGTTGAGTGCTTCCTCAGAGATATTGTAGTTACTTTACATGGGCTACAGGGGGAATAGACGTTGAGTGCTTCCCCAGAGATCCTTTAGCACGATACGAGACTATAGGGGGAATTGACGGTGAGTGCTTCCCCAGGGAGACTATTAATTTCATAGCTGAACCAGAGGGGTGAGACTGTGTGTGCCTCCTAGAGGATTGCTAGTACTTGTAGGTTGAATCATAGGGGTTAGGTTGTGAGAGATACCCAGAGGGTTACCTGTTTTCTTCTTGTTGCTGGCTGTTTTCTTGTGTACTTTTCTTGTTAGAATTGTAGTTTGTAGCTGCTTGTGTTTTCCTTTTTACTACTTCCTGTTTTATTTACTGCCATATATTCATTGACTGTTAGGCTCAAATCTTTGGGTGATTTCTTACTGGGATCGTATCTCACACCCTGTTTGGGCCATGCTTTTGGGCCCAAGTAGACTATGTTGTTGCAGGTGTAGATAAGGGAAAATGCCCTTCTACTTCAGGCACTTGATTGCGCTGGAGCTGAAGATCATGGGACCGAGCCGGGGCTCGTGATGCTGAAGAGTTTATTTTTTTTCCTTACACTTGTTTTTAGTTGTATTCCAGACCGTTGTTGTGTTTTCTTCTTTCCATAGATACTTGTACCAGCTGCATCATTGTCATCATTTCTATATATATTTATTGCTTCTACTGTTTGGTTTCTACTATTATGCATGTTGTTACTGCTTCCGCTGTTGACTGTTGTTTTTCCACTATATACCTTACCAAATTAGGGCATATTTTTTCCACCGACTCACCAAGGCCCTCACTGCTATTCGACATCCTCTCGCATTTGGGGAAATGTGCTTGAGGTCATGTGGCGAACCGGGAATGGGGCACCAGTGGAGGGGATACAGATTCGGGTCATTACGCATGTTAGTGGACCGAAATGGATGGTAGCCACATATTCAGAGGACTACATGAACCAGGTGTACAAAGAACCATTCGTGTCCCACAGAAGTGAGCCGACCGATTCAGTGGGCTAGGCTGGATAGATCGGTCCACCCCAGCGGCCTGGTGTGCTGGTTCCAGCATGCCAGACGCAATAGTTCGGTCTAGATTGGCTCTAATGGGCCAGGCCAGATGGCACCTAGTAGGCTGAACTGGGTCGGGTCAAACCCTGATCGACCCTTTTTTAGAAAAATGGATTTATCTTTCAAACGGAGAATTTGTTTGATGAGTCGTCTGCGGTATTAGGACCCTTGTGATGAGGCGGTCCTTTTAGAATGACTTGGTGGGTTTTTAGTTAGACCACTTGGGGCAATTATCATTCTATTTTTCATTCCTTTTAGGGGTCAATATAGGATCTTGATCCCTCTATAAAGGGTGAAAGTAGAGATTGAGATCTTACCCTTGGTTTTTCTGATGAGGGTTCAATGCAGGATCACGTTCCTTTCATAGAGGATGGCCCATGTTCTAAAATGAGTTGTCTCAACCTAGCATCAACTGTGACTTAGCAGGTTGGAGCATGTATCACACAGAGAGGTCTAATTGATCCCCACCTCTCATCATGGTACCTTAGATAGGATTTTTGGATAATGTGTTACCAATATTTACACGGGCACCAATACCCTATCTAGAATGATGTTTCCATTAGGTCCAAGATTCCCCCAGTGATCCATGGGTGTAGTTTACCGTATATTTGTATAAAGATCATATTTTTTCTTTGGTTACTTCACTTGACTTGTGTGATTCAGGTATTTTTTAGTGTGTTCTCTTTGGGTGGGTCCCAAATCAGTGAGAACACTTTGTGAGGATCTCTGATGACTTTATAGCTTGAGGAGTGAGTTCTCCTGAAATGGTTGTTCCTTGAGTAGAATCATATGACTAAGGATTGGTTGTTATATCGAGACTCCTTTTCATAGAGAGACCTGATGTCTTTGGGAACATTGTGAAACATCGAGACCAGATATTCTCTCAATAAGTTTTGGAAGACTTGTTCTAAGTTCTTACTTTTAGATAGCTCAAGGAGTGAGATCTCCTGGAATCGATCATTCTACAAGCGGAACCATATGGCTGGTGGTGGATGAGACCTTGAGTCTTTGAATAATTTATGAGTATACCTATAAGTTCTAATTATATGTGTTGTTAACATATACCTTTGTTGAGCTAATTGTGTATTCTTAGTTGTGTTTCCTTTGTGGTATTTTACTTTGTGTTTTGGGGTTCCCTACTGATTATGTTTTTACTCACCCATGCATGGGTATTGCCTACATGTGACAAGTCTTGTGCAGATGATTGACGCTTTAATGGATTCCTTCATGGACTGGGGCAAGGTGGTGCTTAGAGTGACCTTACAGATGATGTTTGCTTCTATGGATTCAGATAGATATTTTTGTACCTACTCTTCAGGTATAGTTTTCTATAGAGGAGTTCCAGATAATTGTACTTTTACTTTTCCTTTTTGTTTGTCTTGTATTCTGGCCCCGTTTACCTTAATTTTTCTACTATCAGTACTTGTGTTTTCTTAATTAGTGTTTTCACTTTCCAGAATTTATGGCTTGGAGTTGTGTGCATGTGTACAGGTACTTAGGAAAATGTCTCCCATTTATTTGGGATATGAAAACTCAGTGCTAGTATCCTACCCCTAGCCTAGGGAGGCGGGCTTGGGGTAGTCATGGTATGGGCCTCAGGGGATGGGTTGTGATATAGTGGTTTCAAAGGAGGTTGTTTCTAACTTAAAAATCCATAGTCTATAAGTTTGGTTTGGGTAAATAGTGTTAAGTGTTTTCAGTTTGGATTTTAGGCTAGGGAATCCATTGTTGGTGCGACGGTTGATGTATCCATACACCTTTTTGATTTGGTACTTGAAAACACAAGTAGTATGGAAAAGGATGGTACATTCATTGTATAGGAATGGGTTGTTTTTTCCATTTCCTTCTTGAGTCAACTCACCAGGTATACTCTATTGACTATGGTACATCTTGTCTTACCTCAACATGATTCCACGTACATATCCTGCTAGGATTCCACTATGTGATCATGAGTACGATTTGTGGGGTGAAAAGATCGGTACCGAGATTTGTACCATAGAAATCACCTATGAGTGTTGTGTTAGTTATACCACCACCTGTGGAGCATCACATGGTACTTGTAGTACTAGAGGATGAGATGTGTTAACAGAGTGCACTTCATGAGTTTCAGTGATATAGAACCCTCAATTTTTTGGTGAGCCCGACTCACAGGTGGCTGACGACCGGCTTCTGGTGGTGACCTAATTTTCCATCCAGTCAGGGAACCAGCAGATCATATAGTTGTCCTAGAATAGAGAATTCTATGTGGCGCGATAGAGCAATGGTGGGGTTTAGATTACTCGATCTTACGAGAGGGTGACTCTTCCAAGGGCATACTTTGAGAACATTTTTTAGAGAAGGATTTATCATCTTATATGATAAGGTATATGCATGCCCAATAGCTTCTATAGCTTCAACAGGATGACATGTCTGTTTCTGGGTACTCAATGAGGAATAATGATCTTTCTAGGTACTCGATGAATATGATACACGAATAGTGATTCAAGGCTCAGACCTTCAATCAAGATGTGTTTAGGGACGTATGATCCAGTGTTATTCCTATGTGAATTCCTACTTATTCTCAGGTTCTAGATCAAACCTCTATGGTTGAAAGTCCCTTGGCTGAGAGGATACAACCAGTGAATGTCAATAATGGGAAAGTAGGGGTAGAGTCCTTAGGAGAAGGAAGTCAACGCCAGTCACAGTCTTGGACGTGTGAGATGTTCTGTGGGGAGGTGCCAGTAAAGGGGGTCTATAGCTATGGTCTCCTAGGGTAAGTCTAGACGGACTATGTAGATGAAATTCTTTTCATGAGATGGTAGGGGATATATTACTAGATATTTTCCAACATGTTGTACTGCTGATAGGGAAATGTTGGATGGTCTACCAAGGTAGAGACAGAGACAGGAACAGATGGATCTGCAGGGTAGAAGATGTGGTGGAGGAGCTAGGAGAGTAGTAGGAGGTGGTATACATTTTGATTTGATACCACCACCACCCCCATGTGATCCATAATAGGCTCAGGGAGTTGGAGGATAGGGGAAGGGGAAGTTGCATGTGGTCAATGCATATGACCAAAGGGATTTCGGAATAATTTAAGGTATGATATGTGTCTACTATTAACTACTATGTTCATAGACATAGGTGCTAATCATTATTTCCTTTCTATGAATCTTGTTCAAGACATTGATTTTTTGGTTAAATTGTTGACTTGATCCTATTTTCTGGAGAGACATTTATTATAAGACTTGATAATCACACTTATGATGATAGTGTGATCTAACCCTTGAGGTGAGAGTAGCAGTTGGAAACTCTTGGTGGTAGCGTCGAGGCCTTATGCCGTCATTCTTGGTATGGATTGGTTATCGACAATCCATTCTCAGATTGGCTGTTTTAGGGAAAGGGTGATCTTTTTCCATAGAGATGGAATGGGGTATTCCTCAGTTAGAAATAAAAAAATGAAATCCATGCAACATGAGATGGACTCATGCATAGGGGGTGTTGCCGATCACTCCTGATTCATCTTTCCTTACACTCAGATAATTAGATGTTATGATATTTCAAGTTTCTAGTAGTAGTGGAAGAGTACAAGGATGTATTCCCTAAAGATAATATAGGATTACTTCCCAATAGAGGGATATACTTTTTCTTTGTTTTATACCATGGAATGGAACCGATATCAACATCAGGATATCTGATGACTTTCGCAGAGATTTTTGATCTGAGGGTGTAGTTGGAGAACTTGTATAAGAAGGTCTTATTAAGACCCAGTGGTTGAGGTTATGTAGGACTAGTAAGACCTAGTGTTTGAAGATTTCCCCAATTTTGGGTTTTCTAGAGGAGGGAGTCAAGTACATAGTGTTCTAAGATGCATCAGGGACCGAACCTAATCATGTACTGATGCAGAGGCAAGGGATGATTGAATATAGTTCATGCTATTTGATACTACATAAGTAAAACTACATGAGCCACAATATTTAGTTGGAAATGGTATTATTTACAATGAAGATGTAGAAACACTACCTGATCGGAATGCATCTTATCATCTACTCAAACCCCAAGAGTCTCAAGTATATCTTCTCTTAGCAGGTTCTGAACTTGAGATAGAGGCATTGTCTAGAGTTCCTTCGGGACTATGGATTGGAGAGAGTCTATACTTATGGTAAGGGAAACATGGCAGTGGATTATCTCGGTATGAGATCCAGTTCATATTTTTTGAATGAGGAAATGGAGTAGTTTTCCTCATTACAGTTATCTTTTGTGGATAGAGATGATGCAGCTTACCTATAGTTGGCGGTTTTTATCCCTCCACTCTTATAGTAGGTCGGGAAGGCATGGATTGGTGATACCGATGGGTGAGACTTTACATGCTCAATTGTCTACGGGAAATTTCCCTGATGGATATTTGAAAGGTGGGGAGCATGTCATTCCGTTTAGAGGATGAATAGTAGTAGTAGTGGATGCATAGAGTGGAAAGATGCATCGGGATTCTCCCTTTTCACCCTGGTCATGGAGATCGAGGATTGATAGGAGAGAAGCCTTCATGGGGAGTCAATTCCTTTAGTGCGTGCCTAATGGAAACATAAGAATCTAGGGAAGAGCACATGGGATCGGGGGGATCAGGTTCGTGCTCATACCCTCATTTGATTGGGTATCCATTAGTTCGGATTTCAGGGACGTAAAGCCTTAAGTTGGGGAGAATGTAATGAATCTTATTTTCCCAATTTTATTTTTAGAAACTTTATGGGAAAATAATGAGACTATGAACAAAAACTATTTGCGATTCCGAGGCTCGGTGTGTGGGGAATGGTTTGAAAAAAACTATTACGTTTTTAATAGCACACATACGTGGATTTCCTGAAAAGGTGAAATAACTTCTAAATGGGTACCTGAATCATAAATATGAGTATCAGGACCAGGCCTCATTACATACATAATCTTTAATTTAGTCAAGAAAACACATTATTTTACATTGATTGTCTTTTTGTGTATAGAGATTTAGAGAATTAAGACATAATAATTTCATAACATTACACATTTTTATAGAGTGGATACCATAAAAATAGTTTCCATTTTTTCGAATTTTAAAAAATTAAAACATAAAACATGATTCCATGAAAATTATTTAACAATTAACATGGATTACTTCTTTGTCTTAAACATCCATTAACCTATGAAAATCATTTAAAACTTAGGATAAGCACAAAAAAATCAGTAAGGGATATAAAAAGAAGGAAATAACACATTAGTCCATGAATACTTTTAATGTATATAATCATTTTCAAAAGACATACTTACCACCATTATATATATACTTACTTTGTGGAACATGAGATTTAAAAAATAACTAAGAACATAAGTAGAACCATAAAGGTATCTTGGGGCATTATTTATATAATCTTGTAACCCTCTCGGCTACCTTATAATTTGTAACCCTCACGGCTACCTTATTATGTGTGTAAGCATCGCATGTATACTTGGAGTAACCATACGGACGACCTCCAACTTACACATACCAAATGCATTGGAGGGAGATAAAGGTCCCAAACTTTATCAAAAACAATTTTCAAGAACTAGAATACAATAATACAACATGAACAATATCATAAAAGCATTGCTTTTGAATTTTATAAAACATAATTTTAAAAGAGGATTTTAAAAGAAAAGACCCTTATAAATATCATAAAATTGAAGAGAGACTTAATAGAGTCGATGTAATATGTATATACACTGTAATTATACATAATTCAATATAATATAAACAAAACCAAACACAAAATCAATTTTAATACCCCATAAATATTGAAGTAGAAGGTTAACCCAAAGAATGGAAATCGGGTTAAGAATTCTCTTACCTCAGGCTTGTATTACTTAAAATATGTTTAAACATCATGTATAATGGTTAAAAGAGTGTTATTAGTATTTTACAGAAACATTTTCGTGTTTATAACATCTTATATGATCATTTCATAACCTCATTTCACCCCTTAATTGTTAGTATTTTGTTCTTTGCACTGTTTTGTGTGAGTTCCTTACATGATTTCCATGATTGGTTCATGATGGATGTTCTTATCGATTGGAAGTGAAACTCCAGAATTGGAATGGAAAGGTATTTACATATTTATAGTACCATAATTTATACAATTTATCATTTTTATTTTTTATATGAGGATGATTCATAAGTTAAAACATTAATGATGTTCGTTTAGATCATTTTAGTGGTTCTTTGATAATAACAACCTCATCATGTCTTATAAATTAAAACCATGAGAACAAAAGAATTAAAGAAACATGGATGTGAGATAATACATATATAATAACCAGTTTCGACCATATAATGTGTTTCATGACCATACTTGAAATAATTAATGGAAATTGAAATCACATCATCCACGATGTCGGTAATTCGACACATCAAGGACAATGTTTTTATTCCTTGAATATGTGGGAGAGGGGAAGAATAATGGGGATGAGTCTTCCATGAACATGAGAAAATCAAAAATATATATGATTTATGGATATTCCATGCATATTGGGTAAGACGATATGAAGAAATAATATGAAAAGAAAGGAACACAAAGTAAAATAATAATTGGGAAATCCCTTACAAAAATTCGGCAGCCTAACTGCTATGCCACATGGTTTTAAATTTTTTTAAAAAGATAGGGGACAAGGGTTAACCATCCATAAATAAATAAAAATATATAATAGATCAATAATAAGAAGGAAATAAGAACATGGTATAGAAACATGCGAGTTATACCACATAAAAGAGAACTTGGATGTAAAAAGAAAAAAAATTGAGAATTTTCTTACAATGTAAAGTAACTCCTAGATATTGAAGGTTGGGACCTTGGGGGGCTTGAGGAAACCTTAGAAGGGCTACCAGGGAATTAAGGTGGCAATATCTTCATTGATGATGAATTTTAAATGATGTTAATGAAGGAATTGGTTGGTATTTATAGGAAAAGTGAGGAATTATTTTAATAATTTCCAAGGGACACCTAATTAGTGGTATTTGCAAAACCATGGGCTTTCCCACAATATTTACCCATGGTATAAGCCACCTGGGACACCTTATAACATATTTTACAATACAAAATTCGACCAGATTTATTACATAATTATTACATGTTTAATGGTGTCATTAACACACTGAAACTTAGAACTGTATTTTTTACTATTCACTAAAAAATCAATTATTTCGTAAAAATCCCCAAAATTCACCTTATCTATTTATTGACATTTAGAATTAATAAATGAAGTCCATTTTTTGAAAATAAGTTTCTAAATATTCTTAATTTAATTTTTCAATAAAATCATACTTAATTCTAAAATTAATAATTTATAAACAATGACTACTTTTATATCACATTTAAAAGTTAATCAAGATTTCATTGTCTTAAACCCTTAAGAAAATAAAATAATAAAACAATTTACTATTCATTAGGGTCATACTACTATTCATATTACTATTCATAAGGGTATGTTACTATTCACCAAAAAAACAAGATGGTTCTAATAGAATCCAAATAACATACTGAACACCATTGTAGATGACCATTTTTCGAAATTCAAAACATCAAAGTAGTAAAATTATGTTTAAATTATACATATAAATATCCACATTAAACAAAATTTCAAGCATTTAAATTTAGTTTTAGAAAATCTTGGGGTGTTACAATTGTGGCAGAGTTGCGTTCAGAATGGAGGGTTTACCTTAGGTGCCACTTTACTTTATTCGGCATGGGTATTCCATGAGAAAAAATGAAAAGGATGTAACTATAAATTAAATAATTAAATAAAATTATTTAATTTAAAATCACAATAACTCATGAATGGTGAGTTAGATTGGAAATATGATACCACCTTTGAGTTTGTAATGTTGTGTTTTACTTCGGTGGGGCCTAACATCGACCAGCTCGGGTCGACTGCGAAAGATA
This sequence comes from Viscum album, assembly GCA_963277665.1. Classification (NCBI taxonomy): domain Eukaryota; kingdom Viridiplantae; phylum Streptophyta; class Magnoliopsida; order Santalales; family Viscaceae; genus Viscum; species Viscum album. The sequence goes on along the minus strand of OY728130.1, from coordinate 1,086,578,824 downwards.
TTTTTATACATTTTAAAGGAGAATAAAATAAACATAAATATTTTATTTTATTTCTTTTTGATATTATGAAACAACATAGATGTGCTACAACACAGCAACTCAGTGATGCTGAAACATGTGTAACATTGAAATGTGTTTAATGCTGAAATACGTCTACGTTATTTAACTGTTGGTGGGGATACATTATTAGATTAATGATCCTTCCCTGTGAGTTTTTTATAACAGCCTTGGTGAATTCCTTTCGTTGGAAAATGAAGGATGATGAAAAGACATGGATTGAGGATTGAGGATCGATAAGATGATGAATCGTGGCGATTCTTGATGGATCTCCAATGACGATCGAACCCTGACGTCGACTGATCCAAACTCCAGGTATGGTTTTTTATTATTTCCACCCCCCCCCCCATTTTTGATATTCTAGGACAAACACGGACCAATCCAAAAAATAGATTGGCCCATGGATCGATCTTTGTTGTTGTATGGGTTTTACCTATTTGTGGGGTTATGGAAGATTAATGTTTTATTTGTTGTTGGTTTACATTTACCATTCTAATGCAAACGATCCATGGTCACCATGAAAAATGATTGTGGTCTATTCCCCCTTGTAGGTTCATGATTTTCACCCTCCATTTTTGATTCATTATGAGCATTATTTTTTTTTGGCCCACGACTTTACAATTCAGGATTGATCGATCATTGTGCACCCGATTCATGGTGCAACGATCCGATATCACAGATCTTGGATTGACATGGCACGATGGAGGTGTGATGATCATGATGTCATATGGATGAAAGTGGTACAGAAGATATCATCATTAGAATGAATTTTAATTGAGATAGATCACGGTATAGATCTGGCCCCATGGTAGTTAAGGTTTCAACCTAAGGATCGTGGAGTAGCTTTCGTATTAAAAAATAGAGCATCGGAGCGAACTTGGTGTCCCGTGGAAGGGGCCACTAGTACTAGCGGGGACACATGGTGGTGGTCGCGTGTCGTTGTGGAGGAGGATGGCCACCCATGGCGATGACATTTCGCATTGACCGCGAAAACACCCACATCGACCGATTGCACACGGACGAGTTGGGAGAAAGGAGGGGTTCGCATGAGTGGACCCAGATGGACGACAGCAGCATGGTCGGTGGATGTGGCATGGTCCATGTACTGCGGAAGTGAGCTATCCCACAAAGTGAGTTGTGCTGGATAGATTAGACCACCCCATATGCCTGATGGGATAGGTCCAGTGGGTTGTGTCCCAGTACTCCCAACGGGCTGGGCTGGACCGGGCCCAATAGGCCGAACCGAGTCAGGTCTGCCAACCCGGGTTGGGTCATATTGGGTCAGACCCAACCCATACCCATATCGACCCTTTTCAGAAAAATGGACGTATTTTCCAAAAAAAACATCTGTTTGATGATACATTTGTGTCATTGGGACTCTTATGATGAGGTGGTCCTTTTGGGATGGCTTCGTGGGTTATTAGTTGGAACACTAGAGGATAGTAGAATTCTATTTTTCTTTTATATGAGGGATCAATGCAGGATCTTGATCCCTCCATAGAGGCGGGTAGTAGAGATTGAGATCATACCCTTGGTATTTCCTATGAAGGTTAGATACAGGATCTTGTTCTTGTCATAGAGGATGACCCGTGTTATGAAGTGACTTGTCTCATCCTGGCTTCAATAATGACTCAGTGGGTCGAAGTGTGTATCACACCAAGAGGCTCAGTCAATCTGAACTTCTCTTTGTGGTACCTTAGATAGGGTTTTTGGAGAAGGTTCTACCAATATTTACATAAAACATATCCCCTATCTAGGATGATGTTTCCAGTAGGGATAGGAGTCCCCTGGTGAGCACTAGGTGTATGACCCCCTATCTGTGTATCGAGATCATGTTCTTTCCTTCATGACCTGACCTGACCAGTGTGTTTTGGGTAGTTTTCAATGTGCTCTCTTTGGGTGAGGCCCAAATCAGTGGGACCACTTTGTGAGGGTCTCGAATGAATTCACCGCTCGAGGAGTGATTTCTCCCGAAACGAGCATGCCTTGAGTAGAATCATGTGACCAAGGATTTGTTATGATATCAACATAAATTGTATTATCAATACCAAATGTATCAGGGAACTTCGTAAAATATTAAGACTATATGTTCTCTCATATACTTCTAGTAAACTTGTTCTATGTTATTAATTTTAGATAGCTCGTAGAGTGATATCTCCTAAAATCAGGCATTCTACAAGAGGAACCATATGGCTAGAAGTGGATGAGACCTTGAGTCTTGGAATCCATTATGAGTATACCTAGATTTTATTGTTATATATGTTGTTCACATATACCTTTTTTGACCTAATAGTATCTTTTTAGTGGCGTTTCATTTGTGGTATTTTAATTTTTGTTTCGGTGTGCCCTATTGAGTATTGTTTAACTCACCCCTACACGGGTTTTGCCTGCATGTGTTGTGTCTTGTTCAGATGATTGATGCTTGATGGAGTCATTGGTGGACTGGGGCCAGGTGGTGCTTAGAGAGAACCGACAGAGGAGTTGTGCTTCTGCAGCTTCAAGCAGTTTTTTCTGTACCTACCATTCAGGTAGGGTTTTCTATGGAGGCATTCTAGAGACTTATACTTATCTTTTTACTTTATGTTGGGCTTGTATTCTAGCCATATTTACCTTCAATTTTCTAATATTATACCTTGTGTTTTTTTACATAGTGTTTTCACTTTCCAGCATCAATGGCTTGGAGTTTTGTGTGTGTGTACAGTTACTTAGGAAAATACCACCCATTTTTTAGGATATGCCTACTCGGCGCTAGTCACTAGCCCCGAGGCTATGGGAGGCAAGCTTGGGGTAGTCACGGCATAGGCCCCGGGGAAAATTTGTGACAACATGGTTTAAAAAAAGGTTCTATTATAACCCTTAACCATCCAACATATATGTCAAGGTTAACAAATGGTAAGATCATTCTCATATTCAAGTTTCTCATTGGACACCGATTGACTCTCATCTTTCATTTACGTAATTTCTCTTTCATATCAGTCACATTTTTATTTTAGTTTCACAAGAAAGGAAAAATATTTCAATTTCAAAAACATAACCAAAACTAATTTCCCCATACATGCCTAAAATGATGCATGTCACAAAATAATCCTGAGTGCATAGAATGATTCATGCATACTCCACTCTCATCACATTCTGGGTCATGATTCAAAAATCAGTCAATATTATAACTAATAAACACATCACACAGCAAGTGAATCACTCAAGGTAAAATAGTATCAAATTGTAACAACATACATTAATCCCATCCAGGGTACTTGGGATTCCCCCTTACATGTGTTAGAAACTCCCATGCATGAGCTAATGTAAAAGGCATTAATCTTCCTAGTCTCTTGTCTAAAATTCCCAAATAGTAATAAAAAATAAAAGAAAATAAATTTCCTTTGATACCACTTTGTAACGTCCTGACCTGGGTGCCACATTTTTGTGCCCCAAGATGGTTGGTCACATGGCCACAAGCGCGCTGCCCCATAAACCATAGGCATCCAACTATTAGCGAGGGTCTAATATTGATCATTGGAAGACTATACTATCATTTTCATAGTAACACCACAATGTAAACAATGAAACAATACCAAATTATATAACATAACCATAATAATACCAATATCACAAGATGACCAAAACTGGAAATACAATAACCAAACTGATCAATATATATGTCATAGTATGAACCAAGTGTCTAAATACCAACCCAAAAGTAAAGACATTGAGAACTCCCAAGGAGGCCCTAAACCACATATATTTCCCTCATCCAAGCTTCATCCCAATCAACCATATAACATGGGGCCTTTTCCCTTAACTTGTACTATAACAATGAAATCTATTCAGGTACCTATCAGGAAGCCTGAGTAGGGTGTGAGTACAACTCAGAAGGCCACTAATAATGAAATCTAAAAAATACAGTCAATAAAAACATATAAAATTATATAAATAATAAAATACAAGTAATAATGTAAATAATTTTCATTTGTTTAATTATCCTTTATTTGACTGTATAAACAACCGGACTCCCAAGGACACTCGAACCACAATACCTGCTTCGTCCAGTGCTAGATCTTGACCCATATATCATATTTAGATCACAAACCATTATATCACATGGTAATTCATTATCCATTTCAACTCAATTCATATAATGAACAATTGGAACCATAGTACAATGCCAACTAATGGGCATAGAACGTCATGTCTAGAACCCTATGGGTATTTGGGACATCAGTCTCTATCCCACACCTCATGGGTTTTTTGATCATCAATCCCTATCCATACAATAATATCCATATCCATATAGTTGGGTCTAGAATTCCATGTATAACACCCCCATGGGTATTTGGAGTGTCATTCCGTGTCCCACACCCCATTCTCAATCAAACACATATATCAAATATATCAAATCATTCATGGTTCATCAAAATTGACCCTGTTATCGCATTTCTCAATCAAACAACAATTAATTAATTCAAATATTAATTAATCCATTTCAATCAATTGTAAAAACACAACAATTTACATTAATTAATTCACAACATAAATATACAAATAAGGAAATGAAAAATTAATCATTAAAATCAATTTCACAATCTCGACATCTCGTCAATTAATTTAAAATTTAATTAATCTAATTTAAAATTCAATTTCACAATCCCCAATATCCTATTAATTAATTCAAAATTTAATTAATTATATGAAATTCACAATTTCAACATTCCATCAAATAATTTAATAACTAATTAATCCAATTTCACATTCATTATAACAATCCCAATATCTTATTAATAAATTGAAAAATTAATTAATGTAATTGAACACATCACTAATCACATCATTAGAATTATTTAATTCTACATTTAATTAATCACATCAATTCTATTAATTATTCCAAATTCAGTATCATTATTTTACTCAATAATTAATTAATCTTATTTGATCAATTTCATAATCACAACAATCCCCTTTAAGTAATTCACCAATTAACTAATCTATATCAATCAATTTTATCATCACAATAATATCTATTAATTAATCAAATTCATTCAATTTCACCATCATAAAAAATCACCATTAATTAATTTACTAATTAATTAATCAAATTAATTCAATTTCATCCTCGCAATAATCCCCATTAATTAATTTCCCAATTAATTTATCCAATTCATTCAATTGCATCATCACAACAATCCCCAATAATTAATTCACAAATTAATTAATCCAATTTATTCAAATGTATAATCACAACAATCCATTAATTAATTCTTTAATAAAAAAATCTAATTCATTGAAATGTATAATCACAAAAATACATTAATTAATTAATCAATTACTTAATATATTTCTATTAATTACTTAATCACAAAAATTAATAATGATTAATTAAACATTTAATCATCCCAATTCATCAATCGAAATTTCACAAAAATTAATTTAACAATTAATTTATTCCAAGTTTATAATCCCAATTTCTCAATAATTAATTCAATAATTAATTATCCTAATTTCACAATTCTATATTACATTAACTAATTCAAAAATTAATTAATAGAGTTTAATTCCATTAAATAATTCATTAATTAATTAATCACATCAATTCCTTTAATTTCTCAAAAATAAATTAATTACACTAATTCCATTAATTAATTCAATAATTAACTAATCACATCAATTCCATCAGTTATGTCCATAATTAATTAATCAAATTCCAAACCTCAATACTCCAACAATTAATTCAATAATTAATTATTCCCTAAATCCCATAATTACACTATACTAATAATTAATTCATCAATTAATTATTCCCAAGTCCACAATTTGATTATTCCTATAATTAATTCTATAATTAATTATTCCAAAATCACATTCCTTTAATTAATTAACTCACCAATTATTAAATTTATGAAAATAATTAGGTAGATGAAAGCTATAAATTCCACAATTACATATACATAATTGAAATCAAAACTGTGAAATTTTAATAACAGACCACCTACCTCAAATTGGTGATGAATACTTACCAATGGGTATCCCCAATTTAATGGAATAACCTCAATCATGACAAATAATGCGATATAGATTCAATTGATAGATCAAATATTTAAATGAATTATATCTAATAAAACCTAGATATATATCATCAAAAATGGTGTAAAATATCCCTAAAAGCATGGGAGAATAATGGGAGAGAGATTTAAAACCAACTAGGATGATATTTAGTTAAAGGGAGCGGTGTGAATCTTTGATCCGGACTTCTAATTGTGATGAACGGAGGTTTGGAGGGATAGTAATTTCTTTAGGAGACTCAAAAAATTATAGGAATAGGTAATTTATTTGTTGGTGTAGATTTTTAGGTTAATATGGGGGGTTCACGTATTTTAAAATTTAAATTTTGGGTAAAATTAAAACTCGTGCATTTTTTCCTAAGTAGGGGAACACAGTTTCCCAAATCGTACACCCTAACTATGCACCTCTTCTAGGGTTTCATAGTTTTAAAAACCATTCACCAGCCATGTGAATCCCCTCTATTTAGGTTTACAATGTTTTTTGGGGAAGGGTGAAAGTTTTGGGAAAACTATGTGCCTACTTTTCAATTTCCATCTTACTTTCAAAAGTTTCAAATTTTCACCCAAATGCACGCAAGAAATAACCCCAACAAAAAAGAACTCAAAATAAGGAAAAATTAATACTTGTAAATAATGTTTTGAGACCTATATAAAACATCAAGATCTTACACTGTAAATAAAAACATGAAATAGTCAACAAAATGCATTAAGAGTTAATGTAGAAAAGGGTAAAATAAAATTTAATGTTTCTTAAACTTATAATACAATTGATGTCTTATAATGGCTAATAAGAATTGATTTAAAGGTTAGAAATCATGAAAAAAATTTCTTTCCAATGATATGCCACAATGACATCAAATAATTTTATGAACTACAATATATTGAAGGAGAAATTATCAAATGTATAATTTTCATACAAGTTCCAAGTCCATCTCATGAAAGTAAGGTTATTTTAAAGAAGATGAAAAAATGGTTTATAATACCTATAAGGATTATAAAAAATATTTTGGGATATTGTTATAGTATATTAATTTCTAAAATTTTTTAAACTCATAAAAATGTTTTCAAAATCATATTCAAGAAAAAAATTCCATAACAATATTCATTTAAAATTCATTTTTTCAAAAATCAATTAAATTTTATCTAAATTAATTCAATACTAAAATTGATAATGAATAATTATTTATGTTAAAGTTTCATAAAAATTAAATAAAACAAATAAAAAAAATAAAAAATATACCTAAAATATTAACCCCCCTCCATACTTACAATGTTCAATTTTCATCAATGTGATCATATGAGAAAAGTTTTAACGTGAAACACTAAATTTAAATTAAGAAAAATGACTTAAATGTGATAGGATAAGGAACAAACTAATATTTTCATTCCATCAGACTTATTTAGGAATGTAGTTAATGTCCATCAATATTAAAAAAATATCTACAAGTAAAAACAAATATCAATTAAAAATTATCTTCAAAAAATAATGAAAAAACCAAATCAAAATAAAACTAATAAATTTAAATTGGGTTTTACTCCCCATAAGTGATGAATTTATATAGTTTATAACTAGACAGTTGTTGAATCTAATCCAAAATCTAATGTGGGTTTGGATTATTTATTTTAAACCATATCATCTTGGTAGCTACAATGATCCTCTATAAATCATTCTTGTTTTAAAGGTCCCTTGATTAAAAGAAGTATATATCAATTACTTCAAATATATACTTATTTTTTAATTGAGTTGTAAAGAGAATGTAGGGTTTTTTTATCTTTAATCATCTTGGTGAATGGTAGAGTCCAAGAAGTATAGAATTATAATTCTAGGAATTGTATCTTCAATCAATTTCTCTTCAGAAATTATTTATTCATGATGTTTTATTGGTTCTTTATCATCCTCATGTGACTCAATAACACCTATGAAGGGTTACTTAGTCATTTATTAATAATGGATTGAACCTTTTTTGGTCTCCTATTTATCATCAAAAGCATTGAACAATTCATTTTATTTATCAGTTTCAAAATAAGGAATATTAGTAATATTTTAAATATTAGAAAGAACAAAATATCATGTGTTTGGGTGTGTGAAATATCCCTCTAATTATTCAACAATTGTCTCTTTATATTAATTTAATTCTATTATAATGAAATAAGAAGGGTTGGGAACTATGTAATATTCAAAAATATCCTTGGCTTCATGTATATCCTCATGAGCATTGAACATCAAGGTAATTTTATATTTATTTATCTTTCTCTCAAGATATCTTCCAAAATTAATTTTGTAATAAATCATTAAATTTTTCAATTTATGTTCTCAACTAATCCATTTAACTTTATTGGTTATGAAATTCTAGTGGTTTTTATTTAAAAACATTTGATACTTGATCATCATGGGATGGTTCTATTTCAACATGTATTTGATTGAGTTAAGGGTGTAGGTTGTTTTCTAGGTAAATATGGAATGAATCAAATTGTTAGTTTAATTAATAGAAATCACTTGGGAAATATCCCCATGCTATATTTTATATTAGTTTTGTTTTGGTTTTCAGTATTATAGAGAAATCATAATATATATTTTTGTTGAGCTTCTTCTAATTGAGTGTAGTTCCATTGTATATAATAAAAATAATCTATACAAAAACATTATTGAATAATAAAAATTCTTCTAGATAAAAAACTCCAGTTAGATGGAAACTATCATGGGTGATATCATAATATTTTAATATTTCTTACCAAGTAAAACACAATGTTTAACCTTGGAATCTCTCTTTAAGAGGAAGTATATTAGAAAACAATTTTCAGAGTGAAGAAGAAAATAAAAAATAAAAATTAATGAATAAAAGAGTAAATTAAATTTGAGGAAGATTTATAAAGTTTATTAACCAAAATTAAATAAATAGAATCATGAATATAAGAGATTATTTGATTAAAGAACTATGAATTAAGAAAAAAATGAATAGTATAAGAATTTTTGTCACTGATATAGAAATCATATTTATCTAAAGTCAAACTAATCTAATTATACACAATAATTAATTTCCCATTATTATCATTGAAAATATGATTCATTAAACTATGATACCATGAATTTATATCTTTTTAATCCTATGAAAATAAAGTTTACCATAATAAAATAAAACATTTAAATCCTAATTTAAATCATCGATGGACAATCATGAAACCCTTCATTGATTATCAATCCAAATAAAACTTTTATTATATGGTCAAATAAGGAAAATTATTACTTTGAAAATTTGAATGATTTTATTTCTAGAAATTTCTTTAAAATCTATGAATTTATCTTAATTTTTTTATCAATTAAAATTTGATACTCAAAGTTCAAACTTGACCCTACCTCACATGTGATACACTAATTGTTTCAATGAATGATCTTTTAAAGATTCAAATGAATTATCAAACTATAATGAATTATAAAATATTATTATCCTTATATTTAAGACAATCGATTAATATTGGTGGAATTTAAATTGATTATAAAATAACTATGATTAAATTTGTGAACTAGTTATCATTTAAACCTTTTGTAAATGAAATGGATTTAAAATGGATAGCCCAATTTCATTTCTACTATTAACTTCTATCCAAATAAAAATTAATTAATGAAAAAAATTAAATAAAACAAAATAAATGGAATTGAATAATATAATTTTTTTTAAATGAAATGAAATATGCATTGTGATTAATAAGAAGAGAAATAATACATCATTAAATTGATTATTTCTTCAAGTTATATCCTTCTTCTAATTCTTAGGTAAATGGCATGGAACCACTTCTCATATTATCTAGATATATTAATACATAAAACAAACCCTCAAAATGTGAATAATAAATATTTATAGTGTATATGTGATGTTAAGGTTACACAACCTATGAAATGAATAGTTTAAAATCCAGTCTAAATGAATTCCCATTTTCTACAATATCCTTTAATATGAAAACTACCCAACTAGATGTGTATCTAGTTTAAAAATAGATATATAGTCTTTATTTTTATAAATTATTTAAAAATTTATTCATAATACATGAATGGATGAAAATGTTATGGGATGAACATTTAAGTTATATCTATCTTGATGAATCTAGTATAAAAATTAATTTAGGTCCCAATTTCTCCCTTAAATCATGATATCCAACTCATTGTTCTCAAATAAAAAGTAAATCATGAATCATTTTTAATCATATAAAAAATATAAAATTTAAATTCAAAATAAATAATATTTTATGAAAAAAATAATAGAGTTTAGTTGAATGGTAAAAACAATAATTCCCACGTAGCTTCTAAATTCAAGCCATAATTACAAATTCCAATTAAATCATCACTTAACAATAATTTTGGGTGAATTAAATCATTTATTATAAATAAAATATTTAAAAAAATTAATTTTTATTATTCATTAATAAAAAAATTCATTTATTTATATATATTGAAATAGAATACACACCTATATTCACTTTGTAAACTTATAATAACATTATAATAGATTGAATCAATAATATATTTACACAAGAAAATTAAATTCTATATGGGTTAAGTAAAAATTTTCAATATAACTTACTAGGGGTGGGTTATAATTTTCATGAATTTGTATTCATATGTCTCATTATAAGTTTCCCACTAGAATATATAATCTTGTGTAAATAATCATCATCACATCATTATAACTGAGATGAAAATTTCAATTTTTTCCATTAAAATACAATATTAATCCATGACTTATATCATACACTAATGAATAAAATAATTAATTAATATCATTACTCAATCTCCTCCAGTAACCAAGGGAACATTTATTATTCCTTATAATCTCACAATTCAACATGATATGAAAATTTAAGAACCTCACATCAAAAAATATAATCTATTCATGTCAATGAACATGTGAAAAATTTCATAGAAAAATCAATCTATCATCGTCACGATCAATAAACATACATGATTAGAAAAATAATGAACCTTTATATAAAAAGTATGATACTCACCTCCTAAAAACCAATGACCATCATCTACCACCAACCTATGTTATGTGAATTAAGATTATTTATAAAATATGTATCATTGATATATATTAAATCAATATAGAAAAAATATTCACAATCTCATCTATTAGAGGATCCAACACCAATAATGTGAATCAACCTTCCAAGAAGTATAATCTAATGTTGAATCTCATACAATGCCTTGTTAACATGAAATATCATTACTTCCATAGTGATCTCAACTATCAATATAGTAGAATAAAAGTTCTCCTTAATTTGTGTCCTTGAATGATGTTATAATCTTCATCATTATGAACAATAAGTGGCGCCTTTTTAGGAGATAAAAAGATTTAACTTATCCTATTAATTTAAATATAATTTTCTACATGATACGATATTGTATTCAAATATATCCACTAGTCGTGACATTTTATTATCTTAACGAATATAATTTTAAAATATATATATATAATTTCATAATTTCTTATCCCAAAACAGCACCCCAATTACATGAAAATGTGCACAAATATCATCCTCCAATTACTAAATTCTATGTTTACCAAACTAAATGTACTCTATAATCAATGGACTAAGTACTCGATCCAGTTTATTAAAAATATTAACAATAATTCATTTAATATACCCTCAAATCATTAAAATAATTGGGAATATAGTATAATTTAGTAAAATTTTGGTTTTTTGAAACTAAGTGTGAATTTATCCTAAAATTACATTTTTTGAATTATTATTACTTCAAAGTTTAAATTTAATGTTAATAGATTTATTTTAGTATTTTTATTATGTATAGTTGAATGGGATCCTAACTAAGCCATGTAAGATTGAATATGAATGGGTTATTGAATTTTGAGGATATGTCATATTCAATAACATGAGGATTTCATAACTGATAATTATCTCAGGTAGGAATGAAAAGATTAAGTCAATGCCCACATATATTAAAGTAAGAAATATCATTTTGGTAGATTAGAGTAATTATAATAGTAATTTCTTATGTTCTTGATGTCATGAATGTTGTAGGTAATAACAACCACACGCCACTACAACTGAATCAGTCAAAATTATTTTATCTGGAGGTGATAAAAAAAAATTTTATGTCACGCTCTATTATTTAATTATATCAATGGATTTTACCTAAATAAATTAGTATGTAATGGTATAATGTTGACATCTATAACAATCTATTTAAACCTATGAACTTACCACATTATATGATATCACTATATCAATGAACAGTTATAATTTTTTTTAGAGGGGTCAATAAATAGTGGTTTTTCATCTAATTACCTCTCATGATTCCTTATTGGTATTACTATAGAATTATCCATGACACTCTGGATTAAGAATATTTTGTTATCACCTATGAAAATTTCTTGTTACTATGTAATATTCAGCCATAATAGGTGGTATAATCATATCACTAAATGTAATATTGATAAAACCACTACCCTAAGATACAATGTCACCAAATCTTTAAGGACTATGTACTAGCTAAATTATATATAAACTATTGAATTTTTAAAAGAAATATATGTCATAAAATATAAATAATTCAACTAAAACAAACTAAATCTATCATGATTTTGGAAAAATATCCACCTAATTCATCCATGATGGTTCCAATAGGAGAAATAACACATAAAATAAGAATCCTACGTTTTCAAATATTATAATGAATACAATTATGTTGCTTAATAATGGAATCCTTATGTCTTACATGCATACACTTGAGATAGAAGGAATCTTATTTAAAATATTTCTTATCAATCAATTAATGGGTCAAAATAAACCATATGAAGATTAATCCTAGGGATATGAATAAAGGAGGATATAATTGGCCTCTATAAGATATTATATGTTTCCTTCTTGGTAAATTATCTATAATAAACCATAAATATTATAATATTTATTTAGAATGAATATATTAATATCCTATTCTAGGAAAATTGATTCCCACATCTAGAGGGAAATCTAGGAGATGAGGTTTATTAATATAACCAAGTTACCAAAAAGGTAATAACTTGAGAGATTAAATGGACCATAGAGGAATTAAAGAACACATGATAATTACTATGTTTAGTAATGTTAAAGTGGAGTCCACATGATGTGAGTTGATGTTTGAGGAGCATATACACTATTAGGAGGAATTTTCTAGTGATATTTTTTAGGGCCCACTAACCTATATTTTCCCTAACTTTCATTTCCTTATTTTATTTTATGGTATACTTGGTCTGGTTTTGATATTTTTATTATGGAAATATTTCAAATGATTTACTATTATTATATTTACAAACTCTGACTCATTATTTCTCTCTAGTCATGATGTCAACGGCCCCATACCCCCTCATCATTGGAGGGGAATTATTTGAATATAAATTTACATAAATATCAATTGCATTATCTTTACCCTCTCTTTATTCATGATTCTTTTCTAGATTTTACTTCAATCTCCCTTTTCCTAAAGGTTCTAGCTGTTCTTAAGGGAAATCCTCAGATCATGATTTCACCTTTAGAGTTCAAAAAACTGTTGATCCGTGTGGATATGACTGTGGAGGATTTATTTATATCTCTATGTACTATGGTTTCCACTTTTTATAGGTTATTCTGTAGTTCTTGGAGTTTTCAGGGATGTGTGACTATGGGTCTTCTAAATAAGATGCACCTTATGGTCTAGTTTGAATCATCAAAGGACTTGATTCAAGCTTGGTCTAGTGCTTTGAATACCTATAATTGGATTCACTTATTCCTTTTATTGTGTTCATACTACAATAAAACTATCTTAACATACTATAATATTACATAATTTTTACAGAATATTTAAGAAAATAAACAAATAGATGACTTGAAGAGAGTATTAGTTTAGGTCCTTTAAAAACATGGAAACATGAACAATGGTACATAAGTGAGCTAAAATATCTCCCATTAGGTTATTAAGGACTATCACACTTCTTATAAATATCATACATAATACATATCTTGATAACAGTGGATATGGAAACATAAAAGAAGTGATTTTAGATGCTCGGTAAGAGTAAGAAAGGGAGATACATAATGATAATCATTAGCATAAGGGTATGTGAATGTGATCATGTCATTAGAATATCATACTTTACATATCAAATATTATAATCATGAATCATGGAATAAAATTTGGATTTCATAAGACATGAATCATAAGGGATTCATGAGCATAAGCGATAAAATCATAACATAGGAATAAAACATGGAATTTGGGTAGACACATAAGCATATAGAATTATTTTCATAGTATTAAAGGATTAATTACCTAGCCATATAAGTAGTATGGGTTCACTACACATACCATCATGGTAGTCATGGTTCACTCTCATGACCATATTAATATTCAAGGTCCACTATCAAGACCATCTTGGAGGATAAATTCTTTTACTGAACTGAGTTCACTCTAAATTCCATCCATGTCTATCTCATGAGATATAAATATTTACTCAATGAATTAGATAGAGATATTGGCCTGACCCATTTCATAATGAATTCATAAATATGTGTTCCACTATATCATAAACATTAATCATATTAGAAACCATGAAATGAAATAGGTTTCATAAACATGTAATCATATCATAACCTATTGAAAAAATATAGGTTTAATAATTATTTAATCAAAGAATGACCTATGAAAATAAGTTGGTTTCATAAGTATATAAACTATGAAATAAAAATGGATTTTATAAAAATATAACTCGTGAAAGAGAAATGGGTTTTATAAACATCATTCCATCAAAACATAAACCACTCATAGAAATAATATGAATAGAACACTTGGATTATATCCCCTGTAATCCATGAGTAACACCAATAGTTTTCATCTTATATGGAAAATAATTTTGGAAATATCCTTTAAACATTTTCATGAGGAAAACATACTTTCTTCTTTGAAAAATTATTTTTAGAACATGAAACATTTTTGAAAAACTTTTTATTTAAAAATAGATTTGAAAATTTATAATGGAATCTTTGAAAACCATAAAACGTTTTTAAAATCATGTTTTCTTTAAAATGATTTTAAAATATCATTAAAAATACATTTTTTAATCATTTTTTAAACATGTATTTTGAATAAAATAGATTTCTGACCAAAGAGAGAAATGATTTCATTTTTTTTAAACATTTTCTTAATTATATTACGTACCCAAGAGTGGAAATACTTGAAGATATCCTTAATAAACAGAGGACAAGAAAAGTTAATAGTGTTCTTGAAATGTGGATCATAGTATTTCATCAATGAATGAATAATCACAAAAAATCCATATAAACAGTGGGATTGTTTAAATAAACTCTTAACACTTGGTAACTTTGAATCATACTCCACATGTAAGAAAATTAAATTAAACGAAGCTAAAAATATCGTAAAAAGAAGTATATTCATGATATAACATGTCAAATGGAAGTATATAAAACTAATAAAGGAATATTTTTGTAACAGAAAATGTTTCCCAAATAATGAGAATTCAGAAAAAATTAGATTACCAATTTCATAAATTTTGAAAAAATAAAACCCATAAAAGAGATATCCCCAAATGGATTTGTAAATTCCCATAAATTTAAGGATAATAATAATAGAATATAGTCATAGGAAGTATATACACAACAAAAAATAAATGAGTCGTGATTAAAAAATAAATATCATAGAAATAAAATTTATATTAGAAAATCCTTACCTTATGATTTGATTATGACTTTATATTCCCAATTTATTAACAATCTCATGTTAATGTTTTGTTTCGTGTAATATCCACTATGTTTTCTATAATTGTTTTGACTTGTTATTCTCAATCCAATTAATTAGATCATTATTTAATTATTTCCAAATTGTAAAAAATAATATAAATATAATATATATTAATTATATAAATATTTATAATAATCTATAAATATATAAATATGAAATTGTATACATTTTTCATAGAGATGGAAGGTCGTATGTACGAATGAATGTTATTTCAATTTTATTGTGTATTAAAATAAAGAAACTAAATGATATATATTTATTCAGATATATAATATAATTCCATTCAAATTATTATGTCATATATATCATATATTTTTACTAAACCCATCCTTAATACTTTCCATGTAAAGTGTGAATGAATCATATTGCTTTAAGGAGGCAACAGTCCACACATCCACAAACGAAGTTAGCATATTTACACAAAATAGAAAGTAAAAAATGAATGTGTTATATAATAATTAAATAAGAATAAATACACCATAAATATCATATATATCATATAAAAACATAATTTCTATAATTATTCCCAAAAAATGAAAGGTGGAAATTAAAGAACAATTGAAATCAGTTCGTGAGGGAGTAGTCTGTCGTACACACGAATGATGATTATGTATCCTATTTTATAGAAGTGTCTTTTAGTATAGTTAAAACCATTAATTTGAATACATGTAATTATATTTTGGATACTGAGATTATTATTTATTAATTAAATAATAATATTTTAGGAGTTGGAGAAAGAATATAAAAACAAATAATTTGTTGAAGGATGATACCTATTCTTTACGTAAATCCATTTGGTTTCCACTAATGGGATTCCTTTTATGGATTTATGAATAAAGGGAGGCTTCAAGGATTAAGGTATGTAAGTGGGTAGGGGTTTTGGGAAAGGTTTATCTAATCCAAAAGTTCTTGAGAAGTGTAAAGATAAGGGGGAGAGGAGGCTATTTATAAGTGGGGAAAATGAATCATTGGGTATTCTTTAAAAGAATTGAGTGATTACCAATTTTTAATTATCCCCCAATGGATCCAAATGAACCATTATAGATAATTATAGGTCTAATTCAAGAAATATGGAAATAAAATAATTTTTATACAAGTGTAGGGTAATTTTTTAACATTTTCTTCTAATTTTAACAATTAATTAATCTCGTTTTAACCTTAATAAATGTAATTAATTTTAATTATTTTCGCCAAAATTTTTGGTCAAAAACAAATTTGAACATATTATATATTATATATTTTTCTGATTCCAAATATGGAATCCATTATTCCAAATTCTAAATACATTATTAGAAGAAATTAAATTAAAAATATTCCCCTAAATGTGATGAGAAAAAGGGTTTTTAAGTGAAAATGTTTAAAAGTTTGAAGAGTATTTATAAGGACCCGGCCTTAAACATTACATAATATTGAATTAAATGAATAAATCACATTGAGGATGTTTTCAGGTTTAGAGTTTTAGGGAATTAGTACATAACTATTACATCTCAAAATATTACAAAGTAGGCACTTCTACCCATAATCCAATTTTTTTATAAAATAAAAACTCTTGAAAAAAAATCATGTATAATTCCATGTTAAAGAGAACATGGCTTTTCCTTGATCCCATCCTTGACCCTATTCATCTTTAATTCCTGTGAAAAACATTTCAAAACATGGGATGGGCATAAAAGGCTCAGTAAGGGTTATAAAATAGTGAATGAAAACATTTTTTCATAAATACATACAAAACATGAACTCTTTTACTTACCTCATGAAATCATAAGATTTATGGAAGACACATAGAAATCATAAATCATAAAGGTAACTTGCGACATCCATAACATAATTACATTGTAGCTATCACAGCTACATAGGGAGTTACTTTGGAATACCCATCACAGTATATTCCCTAAATCTATTAGGAGAAACGTTCACGTTTACCTCTGTCACGTTACCCAATGCATTGGAGAGCTATCTCGGGCTCACCGGCCCCAGGTTTATCATGAAACCACCTGTATACGTAAATAATGCCCAAGAACCATAACATGATCTTAACACATAACATAAGAATAAAGGAAAGATAACATTTCCACATTGCAATAATAAAATATCATTTCAAGATATTGAAACAATAAATCCATTCTCAAAAACATTTTCAATACCAAAATACGTAAAAATGGTATTGGATATTTATTTTTCCTTTTAAAAACAGTTCTTCTTGTTAAGGAAGCGAAAGATCAAATAATACTCGCGGCGGTGGAAAGGTCGTTGTCGCTGCTTACATTAAAGAAACATTCCTTTTTGTCATTTAGTAAAATGATTCGTAGAGAAAAGATTCCTTTTGAATAGAAGTAAAATTCAAAGGGTTTTATACATCGTATAAAACAAAGTCATGTATAAAACAAAAAATTCCTCAATGAAATGAGATTGAGACGAAGTCCCTTACCTCGTGTCCGACTTGACCCGTTCATTCTTTAATCTCCTGAATAATAAACTAAAGTTAATTTATACTTTCTTAAGAACCTTTTTAAAGTTTATTATTCCTTCTATATCACTTATTACCATGTTATAATCATTATGTAATCATTTAAGTTAATAACGTTCATTTTGTCGATATTTGGTACTTGAGATAAAAATGGACTTCTTATAATTACATGTTGTTCACGTGGTAAAAGGTTCATTATATCCAGAATTATATTCATTATTTGGGTATCATATATATCATATATATCCAGCATGTACATATATTTATAATAGTACATAACATTTGGAGGTAAGAAATGAAATGCACCGTTCCTGGAGACGGTAAGTCGTACGTATGCATGAACGCTACTTTCATTTCTATTTCTTATTTTAATGGAATTAAAACATAATTATACATAGTTATATTATAATTCCAGTATAATATCATATATAATATCATTAACTATATCCTTTATACATCCCACATAGGTCATTAACGAGTCACATCACTTTGAGGGGGCAGTAGTCCGCACTTCCTCAAATGAGATTATTGTATTTACCCACCATGGAAACCATAATGTTTTGATATAATTGGGAAGTACAGAAGCATAAAGAAATCATAAACATAATATATATCATATATAAATACAATTCCATCATAATGGCCACCATGACAGGCGGTAACATGTAATTGAACAATCATTGTTTCGTGAGGCGTTAGTTTTCCATCCACAGAAACATTATGTTCTTCATCCATTATATGGAGGTGTGTGTATGTTTAGTTAGAATCCTTATCATAACAACATACTAGTATATTAAGGATACTATTTTTGTTACAAAATAAAGTAAATAAAAAGAGTTTAGGGGTTGGAGAAGAAAAATAAAAGAAAATAATTTAAGAGAAACCGTTACCTTTAATTTGGGTAACTCACTTTGGTTTGAACCGAAGGACTTCTTGAAGTGCCTTCTTCCTAAGATAATTCTTCTATAAAGATGATAGGGATGTAGGTAGCTTAATTGGGCAGAGTTTGGATGAGCCAAATGGCTTTAGAGGTGTGAGGAATTGCATAGAAGTGGTCTCTTTATATATGGGAGAGGAGGGGATCTTTCGGAAAGATTGAAAATATTATTTTATAATATAATGATATTCGGTTTCTAATGGTCCAAAAATCATTATGGTCAAATATAAGATGACTCATAATCTAAATAAAATCATCCAATCATAATTGGACATGTTTTGGATAATATTTTAATCATTATAATCTTATTTAATTAAATCATTTATTAATGAGGTAAATACTACGTCATGATTGTGTCATAAATAATTTAATTTATTTGATGTCTAAAAATTATAAAACAAATACCATGATGTAAGAAATCTTTTCATATTTTTAATGAATATTTATATTCGAAAATATGACTTGTATAACCCCATGTAAAAATTAATTTACTAAAAGATATTTGTTTATTTCATTTTGGTCTTTACTTCATGTTAATTAAAATAAAGTGTCATAATCACTTTTAAGTGGCTCCATGGGGTCCCCGAATCAACCCAAGGATGACCATGGTCGGATATGACTCAACCAATAGGATTAGGACACCTGTTAGGGTAAATAAATATTATTTTTTTACCCTTATTTACCTGATTTACCATTTAACCATGGAAAATAAAATATTTACTGTGGTAAATATTTAAAATGACTAAAAATAAAAGTTACCTATTTACACAATTTGAACCTCCTAATTCCAAATATGGAATCCATTTCTCCAAATTCAAAACACATAAGTAGCAGAAATTAATTTAAAATTATTTCTCGTTGTCAAAACAAAAGGCGTGTTTTTAAGAAATATTAACTACCAAAAGATTGACAGTTGATTATATACAATTTAAATGTGAAATGGCTTATAATGACCGACATTAGATTAATTGGTAAAAATATAATCTATTTAAACTTTAAAAACAATTAAAAGGATAATCTAACCATATAAATAAATTAGATTAAAACATAGTTTTGAATTAAAATACAATATTTTCATTATTCCTTAAAAATGAACTTTATCAGAAAAATACCAAAAAATTACCCAAAGTAAATTATGATATCCTAACTCTAAATAAAAAATTTATTTGGTCATATAGAATGTATTAAAGTGACCAAAACTATATTTAAAAAGGGTTCTCCATTAAAAGGTGGTAAATCGGCCTTTAAATGTAAATTATGCTTAAAATTAGATTCATTCATATATTAAGCCTCTAACTTTTATTGGATAAATATAAATACATGTATAATAATATTATAGTTAGTTTTTTTCATTCCTGCCAATACAATGTCTAGGAGTTAACTACCATTTAAAATAATATTATTATTTTATTAGTGTGCAACGTAAGATTCCAAAGAAACCTGTTGTTGCGTATCAGGTACGCTATCGAAAATAGCAACCCCTTTAAGCTAAAATTAATATTTAATTCACAAATATTAATAAATATGAAAATCCTTTATTCTTCATTTACCTAGGTTGTTACATCCTTCCCCCCTTTTGGAATTTGCGTCCTCACAATTTTTATCCACTTATCAAAATAAGTGGGGGTATTTATCCCTCATAGCACTTTCAGATTCCCACGTTTCCTCTTCAACCATATGGTTTTTCCACAAAGCCTTTACCTGGTGAATTACCTTATTCTGCAACACCTGCTCTCTACGGTCCAGAATATGGACTAGTTATTCTTCATAAGAGAGATTCTCTTCCAACTTAACTACCTCTAAGTTCAAAACCTGAGATGGATCTGGCATATACTTTATCAACATCGAAACATGAAAAACATTGTGTACCTGGGATAAACTTGGAGTTAAAGCTACTCTGTACGCAACTGATCCAACTTTCTCCAGAATTTCATAAGGTCTAATGAACCTCGGACTCATCTTTCCCTTCCTACCAAAACCCATTACACTTTTCCAAGGAGAAACTTTGGGAAAGTCATGATCACCTACCTCAAAAGAATGTTCCTTCCTCTAGTTATCCGCATAACTTTTCTATCTGATCTGTGTTGTTCTCGTGTGCTTATGAATCAACTAAACTTTCTCTACCATATCTTCTACCAATTTTGGTCCCATCAGCTTCCTCTCACCAACTTCATCCCAAAAATCCAGAGTTCGACAACTCTTTCCATACAATGCCTCAAATGGAGCCATCTGTATACTGGAATGAAAACTGTTATTATAAGAAAATTCAATCAAAGAAATATGTTGGTCCCAACTTCCCTGGTATTCCATCGAGAAAGCATGTAACTTATCCTCCAAGGTCTGAATTTTTTGTTCTAACTGCCCATATGATTGAGGATGAAAAGTTGTACTAAAGTTTAATTCAGTACCCAATGACTTCTGAAGGCCTTTCCAAAAGTTAGAAGTGAACCTGGGATCACAATCATATACAATGAAGAGGGGAACTCCATGAAACCTGACTATCTATTTAACATACAACCGAGCAAGTTGATCTAGAGACAAATTATCTCTAATAGGAAGGAAATGATCATATTTAGTCAATCGGTCAACTATAACCCAGATTTTATTATTACCTCGATATGTCTTTGGTAATCCCACAACAAAGTCCACGGATATATTTTCCCATTTCCACTTTGGCACCTATAGAGGCCGAAGCATTCCTTTCGGTAACTGTCACTCTTATTTAACCTGCTGACAAGTCAAACACTTCACAGTAAAATCATCCATATCTCTTTTTATTCCATCCCACCAGTAATACTACCGAAGATATTTATACATCTTAGTACTTCCATGATGAACTGAAAACGGAGAACTATGAGCTTCACATAACAACTCATTCTTCAACTGTGCATCACAAGGCACACATAATCTCTTTCCAAACCTCAAAACACAATCATTATCAATGTTAAATTCAGGAAACTTACCCTTCTGAAACAACTCTACCTTTTTCTGCAACTCACTGTCTTCCTTCTGTGCTTTCTTTATTCTGTCTGATAGAGATGATCTCATTGACACCTGAAACAAAACAGAAGAATTTCCTACACCAAAAACTTCTATTCCAAATTTCATCAAATCAAAAACCAAAGGATCTTGTTCCAAACGTAGTAGGGCTAATGAGACATTACTTTTCCGACTCAAAGCATCAGACACTTTATTTGCTTTTCCTGTATGGTAATGGATCGTGCAATCATAATCCTTGATTAATTCCAACTATCTCCTCGGTCTCATGTTCAATTATTTCTGAGTGAATATATACTTCAAACTTTTTTGATCAGTATATATTTCACACTTCACTCCATACAAATTGTGTCTCCAAATTTTTAAAGCAAAAACAACAGCAGCTAATTCCAAATCATGTGTAGGGTAATTTAACTCTTGTGGTTTCAATTGACGTGAAGCATAAGAAATTACCTGATCATTTTGCATTAGGATGAAACCCAGTCCTTTCAACGAAGCATCACTATAGATAACAAACTCACCATTTCTAGAAGGCATTGGCAAAACTGGAGCATTCAACAATATCCTTTTCAATTCCTGAAAACAATCATCACATTCTTTTTTCCAGATAAACTTAACACCCTTCCGAGTTAGCTTAGTCATTGGACTAGATAACCGTGAAAAATTTCTAACAAACCTTTGGTAATATCCTGCCAAACCAAGGAAGCTAAGAATCTCAGTTACATTTGTGGGTCTTGGCCATTCCTCAACAACCTTTATTTTAGAAGGATCAGCAGTTATGCCATTTTTTGAAACAATGTGACCAAGGAAAAAAATTTGTTGTAACCAAAACTCACACATGCTGAATTTTCCATACAGTTTATTTTCTTTTAAGGGTTGCAAGATAACACTTAAATGAATTTCATGCTCCTATTTACTTTTAGAAAACACCAAAATATCATCAATAAAAACAACCAGCATTTTTCACCTGAGTCAACTGAGCCATCACTGCAACAAACTGTTTAGTTATGATTCTGACCATCTCATGATACTGATTTGAAAGGTCATTTCCCTCTATATGTCTTCCCAGAAAATCTGTTCTGTTTCCTCTATGAAAACCCATTCTTAACACAGAAATATCTTAGGCGAAGCAACATTGTAATCTGGAAATGCTATATGATGTCAATATTAACATAAATTACTTTATGGATATTAATTTAACAATATCCTAACTCCTAAAGTTATCTAAACCAACCTCTCATACCAACTATAAGGACCTGGCCTTAAACATTTCATAATATTGAATTAAATGAATAATTCACATTGAGGATCTTTTCAGGTTTAGAGTTTTAGGGAATTAGGAAATAACTATTACATCTCAAAATATTACAAAGTCGGCACTTCTACCCAGAATGCACTTTTTTTCATAAAATAAAAATTCTTCAAAAAAAAGTCATTTCTAATTCCATGTTAAAGAGAACATGGCTTTTCCTTGATCTCTTCCTTGACCCTATTCATCTTTAAGTCATGTGAAAAACATTTCAAAACATGGGAAGAGCATAAAAGGCTCAGTAAGGGTTATAAAATAGGGAATGAAAACATTTGTTTATAAATACATACAAAACATGAACTCTTTTACTTACCTCATGAAATAATAAGATTTATGAAAGACACATAGAAATCATAAATCATAAAGGTAACTTGTGGCATCCATACCATACTTACATTGTAGCTATCACAGCTACATAGGGAGTTACTTTGGAATACCAATCACAGTATATTCCTTAAATCTCTTTGGAGAAATGTTCACATTTACCTCTGTCACGTTACCCAATGCATTGGAGAGTCATCTCAGGCTCACCCACCCTAGGTTTATCATGGAACCACCCTAATACGTAAATAATTCCCAAGAACCATAACATTATCTTAACACATAACATAAGCATAAAGGAAAGATAACATTTCCACATTGAAATAATAAAATATCATTTCAAGATATTGAAATAAGAAATCAATTCTCAAAATCATTTTCAATACCAAAATACGTAAAAATATTATTTGGTATTTATTTTTCCTTTTAAAAACATTCTGGCTTGTTAAGGAAGCCAAAGATCAAAAATACTCGCGGTGGTGGAAAGGTCGTTGTCACCGCTTATGTTAAAGAAACATTCCTTTTTGTTATTTAGTAAAACACTTCGTAGAAAAAATATTCCTTTTTAATATAAGTAAAATTCAAAGGGTTTTATACATCATATAAAAGAAATTCATGTATAAAACTAAAACTGCCTCAATGAAAGGAGATTGAGACGAAGTCCCTTACCTCGTGTCCAACTTGACCCGTTCGTTCTTTAATATCCTGAATAATAAACTAAAGTTAATTTATACTTTCTTAAGAACCTTTTTCAAGTTTGTTATTCCTTTTATATAACTTATTACCAGGTTATAATCATTATGTAATCTTTTATGTTAATAACGTTCATTTTGTCGATATTTGGTACTTGAGTCAAAAATGGACTTCTTATAATTACATGTTGTTCACGTGGTAAAAGGTTAATTATATCCAGAATGATATTAATTATTTTGGTATCATATATATCATATATATCCATCATGTACATGTATTTATAATAGTACATAACATTTGGAGGTATGAAATGAAATGCATTTTTCATAGAGACGGTAAGTCGTACGTACGCATGAATGCTACTTTCATTTATATTTCTTATTTTAATGGAATTAAAACATAATTATACATAGTTATATTATAATTCCAGTATAATATCATATATAATATCATTAACTCTATCCTTTATACATCCCACATAGGGCATTAACGATTCACATCACTTTGAGGGGGCGGCAGTCCGCACTTCCTCAAATGAGATTATCGTATTTACCCACCATGGAAACCATAAAGGTTTGATATAATTGGAAAGGACAGAAGCATAAATAAATCATAAACATAATATATATCATATATAAATACAGTTCCATCATAATGGCCACCATGAGAGGCGGTAAGATGTAATTGAACAATCATCGTTTCGTGAGGCGTTAGTTTTCCATCCATAGAAACATTATGTTCTTCATCCATTAGATGGAGGTATGTGTAAGTGTAATTCGAATCCTTATCATAAAAACATCCTATTCTATTTAGGATACTGGTTTTGTTACAAAAGAATGGAAATAAAAAGAGTTTAGGGGTTGGAGAAGCAAAATAAAAGAAAACAATTTAAGAGAAACCGTTACCTTTAATTTGGGTAACTCACTTTGGTTTGATCCAAAGGACTTATTGAAGTGCATTATTCCTAATTTAAGGCTTCTAGGAGGAGTAGCGGGATGTAGGGAGCTTAATTGGGAAGAGTTTGGATGATAAAAATGGCTTTAGAGGTTTGAGGAATTGCATAGAAGTGGTCTCCTTTTATAAGGGAGAGGAGGGGCTCTTTAGAAAAGAGTGAAAATATTATTTTATAATATAATGATATTAGATTTATAAAGGTCAAAAAATAATTATGGTCAAAGATAAGATGACTCATAATCGAAATAAAATCATCCAATCAGAATTGGACATGTTTTGGATAATATTTTTATCATTATAATCTTGTTTAATTAAATCATTTGTTAATGAGATAAATACAGCATCATGATTGTGTCATAGATAATTTAAATTATTTTATGTCTAAAAATTATAAAAAAAATACCATGATGTAAGAAATCTTTTTATCTTTTCAATGAATATTTATTGTCGAAAATATAACTAGTATAACCCCATATAAAAATTAATTTACAAAAAGATATTTGTTTATTTCATTTTGGCCTTTACTTTAAGTTAATTAAAATAAAGTGTCATAATCACTTTTAAGTGGCTCCATGGGGTCTCCAAATCAACTCAAGGATGACCATGGTCGGATATTACTCAACCAATAGAATTAGGAAACCTGTTAGAGTAAATAAATATTATTTTGTTTACCCTTATTTACCTAATTTACCCTTTAACCATGGTAAATAAAATATTTACTGAGGTAAATATTTAAAATGCCTAAAAATAAAAGTTACCTATTTACAAAATTTGAATCTCCTGATTCCAAATATGGAATCCATTTATCCAAATTCAAAATATAGAAGTAGAAGAAATTAATTTAAAATTAATTCCCGCTGTCAAAACAAAAGGCGTGTTTTTAAGAAATATTATCTATCAAAAGATTAATAGTTGATTATATACAATTTAAATGTGAAATGGCTTCTAATGACCAACATTAGATTAAATGGTAAAAATATAATATATTTACACATTAAAACCAATTAAAAGGATAATCTAACCATATAAATAAATTATATTAAAACATATTTTTGAATTAAAATACAATATTTTCACTATTCCTTAAAAAATGAACTTTATTAGAAAAATACCAAAAAATTACCCAAAGTAAATTATGATGTCATCATTATAAAGAAGGATTTTATTTGGTCATATAGAATTTTTTAAGTTGACCAAAACTAGATTTAGAAAGGGTTCGCCATTAAAAGGTGGTAAATCGGCCTTTTAATGTAAATTATGCTTAAAATAAGATTCATTCATATATTAAGCCTCTAAATTTTATTCGATAAATATAAATACAAGTATAATCATATTATAGTTAGTTCTGTTCATTCCTGCAAATACAACGGCTACGTGTTAACTACCATTTAAAATAATAATATTATATTATTAGTGTGCAATGTAAGATTCCAAAGAAACCCGTTGTTGCGTATCAGGTACGCTATCGAACGTAGCAACCCCTTTAAGCTAAAATTAATATTTAATTCATAAATATTAATAAATATGAAAATCTCTTGTTCTTCATTTACCTAGGATGTTACAGTATTTATATTCAATTTTATTGTGAAACTGGTTACAATGACTGAAAATGGATTAATTTATGTAAAATTTATCAAATTAAACATTAAAATGAAATTAAAATATAACATAACAAAAAAAATATTAGGCGAAAAAGTAGATTTGAATTAAAATTCATTATTTGTCAGTATTAATCCAAAAATGATGTTTTTCATAAAAATATGTAAAAATAACCCTAAGCTAATTTTGACATTATGAATTCAAAAATTTATGTGATTTTATAAAATTAAATTTCAAAAAAATTCTAAAATTAATGTTATTAATGTTCACAGAAGGATATCAGAAGCAGTGCATTCTAGAAAATAGTATTTTCAAACATATAAAAAATTTACCAAATATCATATGTTTTATTATCAATATTTTTTATTTTTATAAAACCATTATATATAATATTTAAAATTATTTATTATTATTAATATTAATATGTTTAATGACTATGTTATAAATATCTTGTTTAAGTAATTATAAGAAGAAAATTTTGTTTCATAGAAACTCAGTATCGCATGTAACACAATCTAAGTTGGTGTTTCATGTTTCACAAGATCATATTAGTGTAGAATATAAAAATATCAAAACATGGTTTGTTATGAAACACACGAAATCAAGGAAAATTAATTTATTTGAAAAAAAAAATCGTACTTAAAACTCAGGGTGTTATATTCTACCCCCCATAAAATGAAGTCCTATTTAAAAAATTTTCATTCTGGTACAAAAAAATGAGGATACTTATGCCTCATTATATCCTATACTTAAAATGTATATTCCTCTAACTACTGATTTCTCCACAAAACCTTTACCAAGTGAGTGGTCTTGTTTCATATAAATTTCTTTGTACAATAGTTAATTTCAACTGGTTGTTCCTCATAACAAAGATCCTAATATAGAAGTATGACCTTTGAGTTCAGAACAAGTTAATGGTCAGGTATGTACTTCCTCAGGAGAGATACATGGAACACATCATAGACTTGGTAATGATTTGGAGGAAGTTCCAATAGATATGATATTATCCTCATATGATCAATAATTTTAAAGGGATAAATATACTTTGAAAATAGCTTCCCTTTCTTCCTGAATATCATAACCTTCTTCCAGGGAGATATTTATAAAACCTACTTATCGCTAATTTCAAATTCTAGATCACATCGATGATTATCAAAAAAAATATCTTCTGACTCTATGATTCCTTGATATTTTGTGGATTGGTTCTAACCTTCTCAGACATTTATGTAGTAATCTCATCTCCCAATAGCTTTCTTTCTCAAACTTCATTCCAACATGTTGGAGATCTACATTTATTTACATATAGTTATTCGTAAGGTTCCATCATAATTATTCAATAAAATATATTGTTTTAAGAAAACTCAAATATATGAAGGTGTTGATCCGAACCACCATTGAAATCCAAATAATAGGATCTCAACATATCCACTAGGGTTTGAATTGTTCTTTCAGACTGGCCATCCATATGAGGATGATAAGTAGTATTGAAACTCAATGTTGTATCAAGTGATTTCTGAATACTTATCCAAAAATTCGATATAAACCTCAGATCCTAGTCAAATACAATATAATGCGGTACTCTATGAAACCTTAACACTTCATTATTGTATGGAAAGATGATTCAGATAGAAATCATCTCTGATAGAAAAGAAGTTTGCTTACATGGAAAGGTGATCGACTACAACCCATATAACATTATTCCCTTTAGATGTTTCGGCGAGTCCAACAAAATAATTCTAAATTATTTTTCTCCCATTTTCATTATAGTAATTGTAATGGCTGAAATATCCCCTTAGAAGTTTTTATTTTATCCTTATCTTGCTGGTATACCAAACACTAAGATAAAAACTCAGCGATATCCCTCTCCATTCCATACCACTATAAGTATTCGTTCAAAACACTATACATATTCATACTTTTAAGAGTAATATAGAATGTATAATAATAATATTCCTCCAACATCTCCTTCTTTAAATATGGTATAGGAATAATACCTACATGGTCCTAGAACCTTATAATTCCATCCTAATCAAGGTTAAACTCATAAAAATTTCTATACTTCTTATGTAGTTATATATCTTATTCATACACCTCTTTAATACTCACTTGGAACAAGGGTTAAAAAATTAATGGAACAAGATAATATTGTTACCCTTCCTTCGTGATTACCATATCCACCCTTTGTAAATCTAGAAATATTGTATCTTTTGTGATCCTCATCATAGATAAGTTGGCATCATCATTTTGACTCAAAGCATCCGCCGACTTTTTCTCTTTCCTATAGTGGTAATGTATTGAACAACAATAATCCTTTAGCATATCTCACCATCTTCAATAAAGCATGTTAAAATCTATCTACATCAATATATATTTCACTAATAGAAATTTTATCTTTACCAATAGTTTAAAACCATTGGTAAAGGTTGGACAATTGTTGGTATAAACTATACCAATGGTTGTCCAAACCGTTGGGTCTTGAGCTGTAGGGTGAGACATATCCCAACGGTTCTCATAGAACCGTTGGGATATGTCTGAAAAAATCAGTATATACCAACTATTTCAGAAAACCATTGGTATAAATATTTTCCAATGGTTTTAAACCGTGAGCAATATCATGAAGTATCTCTATACCAACGGTTGTGTAAACCATTGGTATAGACTTTAACCAACCCTTTTCCAGAAACCATTGGTAAATCTCAAGTAAAATTATATATGCCAATAGTTTACAAACTGTATTCATATACTTATACCAACATTTTATATAAAAATTTTGGTGTAAGTTCTGGTTTTACACATATTCCAACGATTGTGAACCGTTGGCATATATTTTTTATACCATTAGCAGCAAGCCAGCTTAGTGGCCTCCCCCTGTGCAGCTGCATCAATTCCACTAGAAAGCCTACAAAATTCATACACAACAGAATATGTGCATAATATACAACAAGTAACGCAATACACTGTTAACAAGTATACCTGCATAATACATATAGAATTTTGTATGAATTCATACAGAATTCATCCAACAGATAATTCAAAAATAAATCAGAATACCTCCAATTCTGTATTTAATTACCCTCTACACACAGACCAAATTAACACATAATTCATAAGGTAATTACATCAATTATACACATACAAAAATTATACCCAAATACCATTAACACATACTTTATAAGTTAATTAAATATATAAATAATTCAACTTAGAATTCAGGGGTTTGGGGTGGGTATCCAAGGGGGGTAGGGGTGTCCAGAGGGGTGGGGGTGTCTGGGGGATGGGGTGTCTGTGGGGGCGGGGGTGGGGGCTGTCTAGGGTGGTGGGGGCCTATCAAGGGTGGGGGTGGCTATCCATGGGGGTGTATGGGGGGTGGGGTGGTGTCCAAGGGGGGTTGTCCATGGGGGTGTCCAGGGGGTGGGATGGTGTCTAGGGGGTTGGGGGCTTTCTAAGGGTGGGGTGTCTAGGGGATGGGGGCTATCCAAGGGGGTGGGGTGGAGTCTATGGGGATGGGGGATGTCCAGGGGGTGGGGGGCTGTCCAGGGGGTGGGGGCTGTCCAGGGGGTGGGGGTGGTCCACGGGGGAGGCGGGGTTGTCTAGGGGGTCGGGGTGTCTAGGGGGTGGGCGGGGCTATCCACGGCAGTGGGGGATGTTCATGGGGTAGGGGGTGTCCACAGGGGTGGGAAGGGCTATCTCTGGGGGTGGTTGGGGCTGTCTAGGGGGTACGGGGTGTCCAGGGGGTGGGAAGGCTATCCACAAGAGTGGGTGGGTTGTCCATGGGGGTGGTCGGGTTGTCCCAAGTGGTAGGGGTGTCCAGGGGGTGGGCGGGGCTTTCTAGGTGGGTATGGGGTGTCCAGAGGGTGGGGGTTGTCCATAGGGGAAGGAGATGTCTAGGGGTGGGCAGGTTATCCACGGGTGTGGGCGGGTCTGTCTAGGGGTTACATGGTGTCCAGGGCGGATCTCCACAGGGGGTGGGTGGGCTTTCCATGGGGGTGTTTGGGCTGTCCATAGGGGTAGGGGTGTTTAGGGGGTGACGGGCTATCCACAGGGGTGGGAGGGGCTATCCAGGGGAGTGCTGGGTGTCCAGGGGGTGGGGGGCTATCCATAGGGGGAGGGGTTGTCCAAGGGGTGGGCGGTCTATCCATGGGGGTTGCAGGGTTGTCCAGGGGGGGTACGGGGTGTCCAGGGGGTAGGGGATGTCTAGGGGAGGGATGAATCAGTCATAGAAAATCATCAAGTCAAATTTTATTATTTATAGAAAAAAAATAATGATAATGTTACCTACCTGATCACATGTATATTTAGGAACAACAAATCAATAAACATCAAATGTCAATAATATCAGTCAGAAATGTAATGGATCAATCTGTCCCCCATCACCATCACAATCATCACCATCATCATCACCCTCACCCTTGTTCTCATCGTTGTCCCCATCATCGTCTTTGCCCTCCTTCTCACCCTCGTACTCATCCTTGGCCTCCTCATCTCCCTCCTCCTATGCCTCGGCCTCCTCTATGCCCTCCTCCTCAGCCTCAACATCCTCCTCACCCTCCTCCTCCTCCGCTTTGGCCTCATCCTTTCCATCATCTCTACTACCACTAGAACTGCTACCTGGTGCACCATATATAGAATGTATTGATGACATATATTCATCACAAGCAATGCTGGCCCTTGGTGGAAGTGTTGGATATAAAACTTCCATCAGTTTCATAAGTGTAGTGTTTTCCTTTGCAGACTTTTCTCCCATATCTGTGTCCCTTATCATCATGTTCTACCTATGCATAAACCTACTTCAACTCAGTGGCACTGCAAATTTTACTTTAGGAGGACCAATACCTCTTTAGAACTAAACAATTCCCAGGTCGGCAGCGTACTCTACCAAGGTGCTCATCTCCCAACACCTGATGTAAGTGATCATTTGGCCCAAAATTTTCAGGTTCCTGGGAATCAAGGGCCTCTAAAGCAACCTGTTACAAATATAAATAGATTATTAAGTTTCAAAATAGAGATTAAAATTTTTAATCTACAAAGTAAAACTTACAATTTGTTGCTGAGTTGGTTCATTAACTATACTTCTATCTTTGTTCTTTCTACTTGATCAAAATAGTTTTGCTCGAGGAACACATCCTTCTATATTGAATTTATGCCTCTACAAAGACATTGAATATAGAAAACGATAATTAAATATAGGATACAAAAAACATTAATTTCATAACTAAAATTATATAATAACTTTTTCAATTGAATACATTATGGATGAAGCAATAAAAAGTAAAATTCGTAAAGAATGATTATAAACTGTCATACCTTCTACCTCTCATGATCTAGCATCGTAGTGCATCCCAATGTGTGGACATATTTCTTAGCATTAGTGGTTTTTTATTTCTTCCAAATGAATCCTAAATAAAATTCAATAATTAGTATTAACAAAAAAACATGAAAATTATCATTTAAATACATTTAATTTGATCAACACTGTAAATTGGATAGTCTTCCAATGAGTAATCATCTGTTGATACTGTTAAGATGGAAAATCATCCATTATAGGGACCACCTCTAACTCGGTGCCCACTCTAGCATGCCAGCCAATGTATAACTCATGCTTATAATCTCTCCAAATCTCACCTAAATCCTTTAGATGTGCTGGTCATGCACCCTCACCATCGAGGAAATTAAACCGTAGATGACACCAAAATATTAATTCATATAAATACACAAATTAATATTTTGCATCAAATAAAACAGATTCTTTTACCCATATCTCTGCCTTGATTTTATCCTTGACTTGATTTGGCAGCTGTCTTCATGAGAGCAGGCTTATAGGAATCATATCAGGGTATTTGGAAAGCATCGCCAAAAAACTCTGACATTACTGCCCTGATTTTACAATCATCTGACTATCCTCATTATAGTCCACCATCAGCTGTTTGCGGTAGTTCCACACCGTACACATGCATGTAAACCCCTACCTCTGCCTCCTATCATTATATGTATCAGTTATCAATTAGAAACAAATATTTTATCAATACATGTTATAATGAAAATAAATAATGGTGTAAAACGTTTTTAGGGTTTTATAAGTATACCTGTGGTAGTATGATCTATGGGCACCACTAGATCCGCAGAAACTGAAAGAACTCCCTATACAGATGGAGTGGGTCCCAATGTATGCTCCTCAAGGACAGACTCTGGTGGAGTAGGAGTCGAAGAAGATGGAATATAAAAGCCCAGAGAGAAGGAAGCAGAAGTAAAAGAAGATGACAGGGATGGCTAGCCGAATGCTGGATGGGTAGTGGGAATCATCATCAGATATGGTATAGATGGGTGAGACGGCTCAGATGTAAATGGTGGTGAAAAAATGTGAGGCCTAAATATCTTGTGTTTCCATAAAAGAACATCGGGATCAGCATGTGGGATGAATGGTATGTTAGTGGTAGGGGTAGGTTCTAATCAGGTACGCTGACCAGATCATCTAACTCTCATACCTCCCCCCCCCCCTCATACGAACACCCTATGTACTGGGACTACTACAAGGCTTCTCATCAAATAATTGTCGCCTAATAGATGGATCCTTCAAATATGTTTATAAAAAATTAATCACATGAAATTATATATTATTTAAATATATCTATTGGAAATAAAATACTCGCTACATGCACTAGTGGTGGAATCCCCGGCTCAGTCATGCGACGATTGTTTTCCATAATATTTTTTCCTCACCTCTCTTTAATTGGTTTCATTTCCTGCATTGGAAAACAAATATGGAAGTAAATAGAAAAGGATAACTAATGTGCAACCCAAAAAATAAAATAAATGAGAGGGAATAGGGGTATTCATGGATAATTTAACTAACCATTATTTTAGGTGAGCTTGAACAAATATATAATGAAGTCAATGAATCATACAACATGTAATAAAGAAATTTAATTTTTAGTAGGGTAGTTATTTACTAAGTTTCATCAGTCTATTAAAATCATGGAACATTGATTTTACCAGATTCATAAGTAGTAAAGAAGTTGTCAAAATTAAGGAAAAATTTAATTTCTTTAGCTCAGGTAGATGATGCAGGTTTCAATACATGTTTTGAAGAAGAATAAAAACCACCATGTTCATTACCTGGTAAAATGTTGAAGAGAGGTCTTAGAGTCATACAAATTTTATACAAATCACAGTTAAGCATCGAAATGTTTACCAAGTAAGAAATTATAGTTTTATTTCTTTAAATACAGTTCAATTCCAAATTAGAAAATACAATTCAAATAACATTACAACCAATAAACAATGAAAATTCACATAATGGTCAAGTCGGATACAACATATTTGTAATCAATATTAAATCAATTTTAATAGTACCAACCTTAACAGCCCAATTCGAGGTAAACCAAAATAATTGAGAACATGAATGGATGATTTTATATATTTCCCACCACAACTTCAGGTTCACAGTCAACTCTGACAATTGAGCTATTTTAGTCATCAAAAGTAATAACTGGATCATTTCCAATGGAAGTAGAGATGGTGTCAATTCCATCATCCAAATCATCAAAAATATTTCTTGTAATTACTTCAGTAATGACACCAAATTTAGGTTGAAGATAGTATTTGACATAAAAAATTTGTTTCTCCATTAATTCCAATACATATGGTTCATCGGTAGCAAGAGTGTGAGTCATATCAATTACTCGAAATCCACAATCATCAAAAAATGTACCTTTCCTTGTCATCGAATCAAACCACTTACATTTCATCAGCATGACTCATCCTTGAGAATAATAATCCAATATTATTATTATTTTCAATGACTCCATAATAACCTAAAATTTCAAATTATGGTCTACTATATGATTCACTAGCATAACAGCCTGTTGTGGTAGTAACCATAACACCATCATGTTGTGTTCTCATGTTCTTTGATCGTTCAGTGATAATAAATCTGTACCCATTTATAACAATTGATTTACAGTCATGAACTATGGTATTAGGGCCAAAAGCCAAAGATCTTATTTCTTTAGAGACAGAGTTAGGAGGAAAAATCAATATCTAAAATATAAATAAATATTAAACTTAATTAATTATTGTTTTAATTATTTTAAATAGTAATATTATTACCTTCAATTTTTACCAAGCAGAAAACTCGTTGCTATGAAAATTCTCCCTCCTTCTCAAAGATAAAGAATGATTATTTCTATTTATCATTTTTTTATGTTCCCTATAGATAAAAATAGGAATATTTTAACAGATATATATATATAAGATATAAATATACAATTCACTTACAAGATGTATTCATCGATCAAATAACATTTGAACAAAATTGTGCGATGTGCCATCTCCAGCTCTTCAAGGATTAATGTTGTCAATGTATATGACCCAAGAATTCCTCCTATTTGAGGAAGTGATGGAAAAATGGGTTCAATTTTATCATATTGTTCTTCTTTGTTTCTCATTGGTCTGTTCATTATTGTAGTAAGATAAGACAAATACATAGAGTAGAAATCCATACATTCTTGAGCCAAGTAACCGTTCATGATAGAACCTTCGGGATGATTCTCGTTACAGATATAAGAATTTAATGTGTACACATTTATTTCAGTTAGATACATCCAATGAAAAGAAATAGATCCTCCTAGAAGTATTTTAGTTGGAATATGGACAGTCAGATTCAGTATTCATGTGAAAATGATAAAGGAAATATTTTCTCTAACTCACATAAAATTAAGGGGGCATCTGCCAACATTTTTTGCAAGAATGACTTGGAAAAATTATTAGCACAAATATCTCGAAGAAAATGGCACAACTAAATAACATCCACCCTTACATTGTTGGAAAAAGGATGAATAATATCTATTGGAATCAACTCATGCATAAGGATGTGATAATCATGAGTCTTCAAAGATTTTTGCATCAACTCTCTTCTGTTAACCCGTTTGGATATGTTGCTTGAATAGCCATCAGGAACTTTAATAGTCTCTAGTACTTCCAGAAATTTCTTTTTTCAATAGGTTTCATCACATAAGAAGCACATGGAAGTTTCCATTTATTTTCACTAATACACATAGGATGCAATTCAGGTCTGATGCCCCATTCCACCAAGTCACACCTAGACCGTAAATCATTTTTTGTCTTCCCCTTAACATTTAGAAGAATCAAAAGCAACATTTCACATATATTTTTTTCAATGTGAATTAGATCTCAGTAATGATTTAACAAATTGGTTGAAAAATAAGTCAAATCAAAGAAGATACTTCTCTTCTTCCAATTGTAACAGGTTTCAATGGAAACATTATTTCTCCTTCCATATTTCATTTGACCCTTCCCGGATGAAAAAACTGAAAACTTTCAATTCATTAATCACATCAGTTACAGACATATGATGAGGTGGATCATTGGTCTCCATGGTATTTTTAAATCTTCGATGATTATTTCAATATGGATGGTCCATTGGTAAGAATCGTTGATGTCCCATAAAACTGAAACTACAATGATGTTTCAGTCTTCTGGATCGTGTATTATTCATACAAACAGGACATGATTGTTTTCCCTTCATGCTCCATCCATACATCATTGTATATGTATGAAAATCATTGATCAACCACATAAGCACAACATGCATCTAAATTATTTCTTTTGAATATGCATCATATGTGCGCACACCCACATCCCAAAGAAGTTTAAACTCTTTTATTAAAGTTTTCTTGTATGCATCTATATCATTGTCAGGATCAGAAGGGCCAGATATGAGTATACTCATGAAAGAGAAAGGTTTCTTCATACACAACCATGGGGGAATATTATAAATGTGTATAAAAATCAGCCATGTGTTCTCCAATGTAAGCATCTTCCCAAATAAATTAAAAACGTCACATGAAATACCCAACCTCACATTACGAACATCATCTGCAAAATCAGGATATCGAGCATCAAATATTTGCCATGAAAATCTATATGTAGGGTGAACTAACTCATCCTTAGTCTTCTTTCTCTCAGTATCATGCCATCGCATTTTTATTGATATTTTATCAAACATAAAAAAGATTCGGGAGGCTTGGTATCATTGGAAAGTGACATATTACTTTATATGACACACATGATGGTTCCATCAGCTTTTGGCTTCCAACAGGATGTTCCACATTTTATACAATCATTCCGTTCAGCATTTTCCTCCCAGAATAAACTGCAATCTTTCAGGCAAGCATGAATTTTGTTTCTTGAAAATCCATGTTCCTCAACTAGCTCCCCTGCCATATAGTGGTTTGAGGGAATATTTTCATCATCTAGAAGTAATTCCTTCAAGGTAAGAATGTAATCAATGGTAGTATTAGAAATCCCATACATAGTTTTCCCATGAAGCAATCGGATTAAAAATTTGAACTTTTTCATTTTACCGCATTGTCGATATACTGGAGTCATGGAAGCATCATTCAATTTTTTCACCCTAAAAACATTATCATTTTCATTATACGAATCATGTGTGCTCATATCAAAATATTATTGGGTTGGAATCCTTTCTTTTCAATGATGATGAATAAACAGAAACTGGTCATATAACAAATTCTCCAATTTAGTCCCCTCATTTGGATTATCAGAAATTTGAGATGTCATTTTCTCCCCATTGTGATACCACACAGAGTAGTTTTCTTGAAAACCATATTTGTTTATGTGGTATTTGACATCTTCATGTCTCTTCCAAGGTCTTCCAACACACTTGTAACAGGGGAAGTGTATGTGACCACTATCTGAAGCATTGTGAAATGAAAAATCTAAAAATCTCTCCAAATTTTTTTGAAAATAACTTGAGATCCGATCAGTTTCATACATCCAACTTCTATCCATTCTATAAAAAAAATTTATAAGACATTTCCTCAAAATAAATTCAATAAGATTGAAGTTTCATCGAAAATATATTTAAGTAAATGAGAATTGTTCACTTTATATGAAACCATAATTGACACACTACTCAATATGAGAATCATAATATAAAAGACAACAAAATACTATATTTATAAAAAAATAACTTTAAAGAACTAACATGAGTGTACAAGATCATGTACACCTGTGGAGGAGAATTATTCAATAGTTGACTAAATTTTAGATCGAATAAATTTTATATTTTAGTAGATTATTTGAGTGATCACATACATTTTCCAAGGGGGTGGTGGTGCCTGGGGGTGTGGGGTGTGCAGTGGGTGGCGGGGCTATCCAAGGGGTCAGAGGTGTAACACCCTGAGATTTTATGAAAAATATTCTTTTAATTTCATTAATGTCTTGTGTTGTATTCTACACCAAGATTACCTTGCACTATACGCAACACCGTATTAGCTTGCAGTATACGCAACACTATTCTTGGACCGTGTTACACACAATTTTGATAATAGTTATTCTACGCAACATTGAGTATATATATATATATATATATTAAATGTATAAATGAAATATGGTTGGATTCTGTTATACGAAACAATGAAGGATTCTTTCACAACACGCAACCCTGACTTGGCTTGCATTACACGCAATCGCGACCTTCCTCGATAGCGTGTGTTGTACGCAATACCGGGTTTTAATAAACAATGTTATATTATTATAATATTGTCATGAACTAGCCGATATGAATAGTATTAACTAAATTTTGAATTTTATAACATTATTATTCATCTTACACATTTCTAGAACATGGTATAAGAACAAAATAAATTTTTCGGGTAAAATAAGTATTTTTCAAAAAAATGCAGTTTTGCCGCCTTTTGATGGCGCACCCACTTTAAATCTATTTTTTGACATGTTTATAAGTTCAATTTGACAAAATAAAATTTTTCTTTGGAATCAAGAAATAAAAATTTACTTTGGATAAATTTTTCATATTATTCTGGTAACTTTCACATTTTAATGAATAGTAAAAACACGCTATATTTTAATTAAAAACAACTTTTTTCATCATAATATCTTATGTGGTTAAATTATAATATTGAATGGTTTTAAAGTATAAATAGAATTTATTTTTACCATTTAATATAATGTATGTCATTAGCATTGATTTTACCTTGAATTCGTAGTTTAAATCAATTCAATCTTTTGCAATGTTTTAAACAAAAACCCGTTTTTATTCGACAACGGGATTAATTTTAATTTAATTTCTGCAACTTCTGTGTATGGAATTTTAAAAAATGGATTCCATATTTGGAATCAGTGGGTCCAAATTATGTTAATAAGCTACTTTTTATTTTTGGGAATTATGAATAGTAACTACGGTAAATTTTATTTACCATAGTTAAAGGTAAATCGGGTAATTAAGGGTAAATATAATATTTTAAAATTACCCTAACAAATGTCAAAATCCTATTGGATGACTAAAAGTCGACCCATATCACCTAAGGTTCGGATTAGAATCATTTAATGGACATTTGTCCATGAAAATAACTTAATTATTATTAAAACCAAAGAAAGTGACAACATGTCACTTTCTTAAATCTTATAAGTATATTAATTTTAATTTAGTGATAAACTTCATGAAACTTCAAACATTAATAGTCTCCAGAAAGATAATGAAATTATCTACATCATATAAATTTATTTATAATTTTTAGGGATTAAATAATTATCATTAATTATGAAACAATAGTGATGCAGAAATTGTTTATCTAGTGAAAAATCAAGAATATTGTCTTTATTAAACTAATATTGACCATAAAATGCACAAATACCTAACCAAAACTTATTGGCCATGTAAATTTAAACCATAAGAATACAATGGTCGAATATTTGACCATTTGGAGCCTTATAAAATCGATTATGACACTTATATTATTTTATTTTAAATGATGCCAAAGTTGTCACCTTCATAATTTAATAAATATAAAAATTTAAATATTATGATTTTAAGATGCTAAATTCGAGTAAAAGTATTATTGTGAAAGGTAATATATTTATCTTCATCATAGGATTTTATTTTAAATCTTTATACAACAAATAAGTATATTAAATAATTATACAAAAATGATGTAGTAATTATTTTATTAAGAGATAAACCAAATAAATGGTTTTAAAAATAATAAAATAAATATTATATGAACTATTTAATGTGATACACTAATTTTATAGATACATATGAACTTTTATTAATATATTAAAGCTTTTAGTTCGAACATATCTTCTGTATATATTTTATTTAAATTCAAATAAATGAATAGTGTCAAAATTGATACTATTGTTATTTTACAAAAATAACATATTATAAAATTGTTTAAAAATCACAAAAATATTTAAAAATTATAAATTTATATTTATATGGTCTATAATGTTATAAAGTAAACAATTATGGAAAATTCACAACAAATAATTAATTATTTGTTATAATTTAAAATTTAGAATTTTATTACCACAAATAAACTTAAATAGATTAAATAAGGATAAATCAAAATGATAAGGTTTAAAATAAGATCCAAACATGTCTAAATTTGATTGGTTGATGAGATTACAACCCTATCTCATCTATTCTTCGAATATGAGTCATTTTTGGAGGTTTTTATGAGGGGTTAGATTTATTATAAATTAATATTTTTAAGAATTCCAAAGATGCCCCTCTCCTCCCTTATAAAAGGGCACCTCCTCCCCCTCCTCCTCACACCAATTTGAGCACTGAAGCTCGGCCAAACCCTGCCAATTTCTCCTCTCCACTTCCCTATAAACATCCTAGAGGTTCTGGTCTTCCTCCAAGACCAATTTTAGTGCCCTAAGAGGAGGTCTCAAAGAGGCACTTCAAAGAAGAGATAATTACCGTTACCAATTCTTTCATCTTTATTTCTTCTTCCACTTCTTCTTCTTAGGTTGTTTCATTATGAAGTAATAACATCAGTATCACTCATATACTGATATTTTATTATAAGTATGAAACAACCCTATTTCACCATCTATCCATCCTACGGAAAAAGAAATCATCGCGCGTGCGTACGTACGGAATACCGTCTCCACGCCGTGGTGTAATCTATTTTCCACCACCACCTTACATGGATGGGTATAATGGTGTAAAGAATAACTATACATAGTTATTACAACATCATATTGATTCTGATATATTGTATAATCCACTCCAATTCAATTCAATATTTATAGAAATGATATCATCGCTTGTGCGTACGTACGGACTACCGTCTCCACGACGCGATGAGATTCATTCTCCAAGTTAACCATTTAAGAATGATTATAATGTATATATAAGAAATAATAATGAAATATATGACATTATAAAGCTACTGGATTTATATATATATATATATATGTATGTCATCTATTTACTTCCATTCAAGACAATAGGGAAAGGAAAACAGCGTTCATGCGTACGTACGGACTACCGTCTCCATGAACGGTGTTTTTCATTTCATTTATCTATCTATTATATATATATATATATACTGAATATATATGATATATAAATCATATTTTATATTCTGGAAGTAAGTAAATCATGATATAAGTAATAATAATGTCAATAACAACAAGTCAAAACACCTACGACAAATGAAACGATTTTACCCAAAACGCTTCTTTAACATGGAATTTACAAAAGAACGGGTAATATAATGTCATAAGTGAACCATATATGATATCATAACAATGAATATGATTCTGGAATAATTCAATGACATGATTTAAATCATTATACAGGAGGTTCGGACACTTACAAAGCAAGTCGGACATAAGGTAAGGGAAATATCACAATCTCATTTTTATCCGAGATTGTTTATTCGTAAGTATTTACTGGGGTGTATTTTATCATCCACATCCATGTTTACTCAATATGTAATATTATTTCCATCCACCTAAAATTCTTTAAATCCATTTTTACCCTTCGGTGAGTTTTTAGTAATACGTATGAAAGGAATCTTTTGTCGTTTTTCGTACGAGGTACTTTTTGACTTTTCCGACAAAAGTACGAAGAATGTTTTTTTTTAACTTATACGGCACGAACGGATTTATACTGTTTTATAAAGCCTTATTTTCATGAAGCTTCCTCTAAAATATTTCATGACTATTTTCAATAAAATCTCTTTCTTTTAAAATTGCATGATGTTTTGTGAAAAGAAATTGATTTTGAAGAAGAAAGGATATTTTCCTCAAGAATTCAATTCAAGTGTTTTATCAAAATTATTTTCCATCTAAGATAATAAAGGGTTCTATTTCTATCCATATTTTTACATTGATTTGACTATGTTGTGATGGAATTATGTTTATGAATTCCTTTATCTTATATGAATTGATTTATGATGTCATGATGTTCCAAGAATCCCATTTTTGTTACATGTGTTATGCGATGATGTATGTTTTATGATTATGTGGAACACATAAGAAAGGATTCATTATAAGATGGGTGGGACCTATATCTCCCTCCAATGCATTGGGTAATGATTTTATATCTCATGAGATAGACATGGCTGGAACGGAAGGTTATTTCGGTTCAGTGATACAGGACTGAAACGAGGAGTGAACTCGGTTCAGAAAGGGACTTTGTCCACTAAGATGGTCTTGGTAATGAGTCATGACTAACAAGAAATGATTTTCCATGATTATGTGTGCATGTCACAAAGTTTCAAGTTTTATGTTGTGATTATGAGGATCTCATTTTCACTTCTATGATTTATCCCTTGTTATGATATTATGAGCTCTTTTGCAGGTTAAGATTTCCAAAAGCTATGTTCTTATGTATATGATGTGATTGATATTTCTTTTGTTTACCCTTACTGAGCATTTTAGATCACCCTTTTATGTTTTCTTTTCCCCAGGATATAAAGAAAGGTTTTTAGGTAAAAAAAAAAAGAGGGAAGATCTTTATGGGAGATATTGAAGATCTTTCACCACGATTAGAAGATTACGTTCCGAGTTTCCAAAGACACTAAACTATTACGATCCTTGTGTGTGTGTTTTTGTTATGTACTAAGTATTCCGCAAATGTAATGTAAAGTCCATGTACGTCAGGCTTCGGGTCTCTACAAGAGGTGTCTAGGGGGTGGGGGCTGTCTGGGGGGTCGGGGTGTCCAGGTGGGTGGGTTATCCACGGGGGTGGGGGCTGCCCAGGGGGTATGGGTTATCTAGGGGTGTGTGGGCCATCCATAGGGGTGTAGAGGCTATCCAAGGGGTCGAGGGTGTCCATGTGGGACTTCAAGAGGTGGGGGATGTTTGGGGGGGTACGGGGTGTCCAGTGGGTGAGCGGGGTGTCTAGGAGGTGGGTGGGGCTATCCAAGGGGTATGGAGTGTCCAATGGGGTGGGTGGGGCATCTATAGGGGTGGCGAGGCTATACAGGGGTACGAGTTGTCCAGGGGGGTGGGTGAGCTGTCCATGGGGGTGATAGGGCTATCCATGGGGGTGGCGGGGCAGTCCAGTGGGGTCGGGGGTGTCAAGGGGGTGGAGGTATTTTTTGGGGGTGGGGGTGTCTGGGGGATGGGGGTGTCAGGGGAGTGGTGGGTAGGTGTCCAGGGGGTGGGTGGGCTATCCACTAGGGTGGGGGGCTGTCCAGGGGGTGGGCGGGCTATCCAAGGGGTGGCGGGGGTGGCGGGGCTATCCAGGGGGGTATGGGGTGTCCAGGGGGTGGGTGTGTTGTCCACGAGGGGTTGTCAGGATGTCCACGGGGGTGGTGGGGCTGTCTGGTGGGATCGAGGGTGTTTTGGGGGTGGGGATCGTTCCAGGGGGTGGGGGTGTATGGGGGGTGTCTGAGGGATAGTGGGTAGGTGTCCAGGGGGTGGGAGGATTTCCATGGGGGTGAGGGGTTTTCCACGGGGGGAAGGGTGTCCAGGGGGTGGGTGGGCTATCCACGTGGGTGGATGCACTGTCTATGGGGGTGGCGGGGCTATCCAGGGGGTACAGGGTGTCCATGGGGGTGGGTGGGATATCCAAGTGGGTGGTGGGGCTACCTAGAGGGGTTGGGGGTGTCCACGGGGTGGGTGGGCAGTCCACGGGGGTGGGGGCTCTCTAGGGGTATGGTGTGTCCAGGGGGGTGGGTGGGTTTTCCACAGGGGTGGCGGGGCTGTCCAGGGGGTACAGTGTGTCCAGGGGGGTGGGTGGGCTATCCACGGGGGTGGCGGAGCTGTCCAAGTAGTATGGGGTGTCCAGGGGGGTGTGCGAGCTGTCCATGAGGGTGTGGTGATGTCTAGTGGGG
Organism: Viscum album; assembly: GCA_963277665.1. Classification (NCBI taxonomy): domain Eukaryota; kingdom Viridiplantae; phylum Streptophyta; class Magnoliopsida; order Santalales; family Viscaceae; genus Viscum; species Viscum album. Next base: position 1,086,534,509 of record OY728130.1, on the reverse strand, counting down.
TAGGGGATGTCCAGGTGGTTGGCGGGCTATCCACGGAGGTGGGGGATGTCTAGGGGTAGGGGTGTCCATGGAGGTGGGTCGGTTGTCCACGGGGGTGGAGGGGTTGTCCAAGGGGTGGGCGAGCTATACACATTGGTGGCGGGGCTGTCCAGGGGGGTACGGTGTCTCCAGGGGGTTGGTGGGTTGTCCACGGGGGTAGGGGTGTCCATGGGGGTGGAAGGGCTGTCCATGGGGGTGGCGGGGCTATCCAGGGGTGGGAGGGCTTTCCACGTGGGTGGAGGGGCTATCTAAGGGTAGGGTTGTTCAGGGGTGGGGGAACTGTCCACAGGGGTGGGGGCTTTCCAGGGGTGTACAAGGGGTCCCGGGGTGGGAAAGCTGTCCACGGGGGTGACGGGGCGGTCCATGGTGTAGGGGGTATTAAGGGGGGTGGGCGGGCTGTCCACCGGGGGTGGCAGGGATGTCCATGAGGGTGGGGGTGTCTAGGGGTGGGTGACATATCCATGGGGGTGGTGGGGTTGTCCCGGGGGGTACGAGTTGTCCAGGGGGTGGGTGTACTATCCATGGGGGAGGGGTAACTATCCAGGGGGTACGGTGTGTCTAGGGGATGGGTGGACTCTCCACAGTGGTGGGGGTGTCTGGGGTAGGGGGTGTCTAGGGGGTGGGCGGGCTATCTACAGGGGTGGAAGGGCTGTCCACGGGGGTGGGGGTGTTTGGGGGGGTGGCATGTTCACGGGGTGGTGGGCTGTCCCTGGGGGTACGGGGTGTCCAGGGGGTGGGCATGCTGTCCACGGGGGTGGATGGGGTTTCCAGGTGGTACGGGGTGTCCAGGGGTGGGCAGGCTGTCTACGGGGGGTGGTAGGGTTTTCCAGGGGGTACGGTGTGTCCAAGGGGTGGGCGGGCTGTCCATGGGGGTGCCAGAGAAGTCCAGGGTGTACAGGGTGTCCATGGGGACATGTGGACTGTCCATGAGGGTGGTGGGGCTGTCCTGGGGGTACGGGGTGTCTAGGGGGTGGGAGGGCTGTCCATGAAGGTGGGTGGGCTTTCCAGGGGCAGGGTGTGTCCATGGGGGTGGGAGGCCTGTCCACGGGGTGGCGGGGTTGTCCATAAGGGTAGAGATGTCCACGGGGGTGGCCTGGTAGTCCACGGGGGTGGGGGGATATCCGGGGGGTATGGGGTGTCCAGGGGGTGGGAGGGCTGTCCACGGGGGTGACGGGGCTGTCTGGGGGTGGGAAATTTGTCCACGGGGGGGGGGGGGGGTCTAGGGGGTGTGGTGTTACAGGGGGTGGTCGGCCTGTCTACAGGGGTGGTGGGGCAGTCTAGGGGGGTACCGGGTGTCTAGGGGGTTGGGCGTTCTATCCACGGGGGTGGGTGGCTGTCCAGGGGGTACGGTGTGTACAAGGGGTTGGCGAGCTGTCCCTGGGTGTGGCAGGGCTATCTAGGAGGGTATCGTGTGTCCAGTGGTGGGCGAGTTGTCCACGGGGTGGAGGGGATGTCCAGGGGGTACGGGGTGTCCATGGGGGTGGGCGAGCTATTCATAGGGGTGGAGGGGGGCTGTTCATGGGGTACAGGGTGTCTAGGGGGTGGGTGCGCTGTCTACGGGGGTGGTGGGGATGTTCGGGGGGTATGGGGTGTCCAAGGGTGTGGGAAAGCTGTCCAAGAGGGTGGCGGGTCTCTCTAGGGGGTAGAGGGTGTCTAGGGGGTGGGGGTTATCCATGGTGGGGGTGTACAAGGGGTAGGGGTGTCCAGGGGCGGGCGAGCTGTCCACAGGGGTGGCGGGGCTGTCCAGGGGGGTAGGGGGTGTCCAGGTGGGTGGGAGGGATTTCCATGGGGGTCACAAGGCTGTCCTGGGAGGGGGTAGGGTGTGTCTAGGGGGTGTTCAGGCTGTCCATGGGGGTGGAAGGTCTATCTAGGTGGAGTATGGGGTGTCCCGGGGGTGGGTGAGTTGTCCACAGATAATTTAACTATCCATTGTTTTCGGTGAGTTTGAATAGATATATAATGAATTCAATAAATCATACTATATTTAATAAAAACTTTAATTTTTAGTAAGATGGTTTTTTACTAAGTGTCATCAGTCTATTAAAATCATGACAAATTGATTCTGCGGCTTTATTTCACTCAACAACCAAGAGAGAGAGAGCATCTTGAATTATTACTCTAGAAAATTCATCAAGGTATATATGGGCATCAAGAGTGAGAGCCCACTCACATTTTAGAGATCCCATGATAGTTAGAGTTACATTTTGAGCATGTTACTAGGGTTTTTAGTTTTTTATTATGGAAATTGGTGCATGAGGTTAATGTGTGATAAGTGAATTAACAAATTATGGTTAATAAATGGGAATCAAGAGTGATGCAGGACTTGTATGAGCATTGAGTTTGATGTTTTATTTTAATGGAATCATGTATGGTGTGATTATGAAATGAGAATGGGATGGGATGTGGGAAATGATGGTGCGTGATGCTTCTAATATGGGTGTTATGGGATGATGGTTCTTGTGGAACCACCAAGATATTGATACCATCGGTCGGGAAGTGATGAGGTAGGTAATTCCTATGGGGGAGTTCCCACATAAGGGGTTGATTAATTATATTGAGTATTTGGGGTATTCTATTCATGTGGGAATGATACATCTACAATCAATGTCATATCAAATTTTGGGACAGCGAAGATCAAGCAGTTGAGATGGAGGAGAGATTTGGTCTATATATAGCCAAAATTTCATAAGGATGAGCTATTATATGTTTAGGATATGTAAAGGCACATGTATTTTCACATGTATTTTTCATGGTTTTAAATGATTTTAGGGTTGGGGGTGTACATCCCCCAATCCCACTGCACAGCCCCCCTACAGCCCCCCACCTCCCACTGCATACCCCCCCCCCCCATTTCCCCCCTACCATCCCCCTCCCCCATCTCCCCCTAGAGCCCCCACCCCCCACATAACACACCCCCTCACCCATTGTATCCCCCACCCTACATAGTCACCCCCTACAGCCCCCTCCCCCACTACATTGTCCCCCACTCCCACTACACACCCCCTACAACCCCTCCCACTGCACAACCCCCTATAGCCCCCTCCCACTGCACAACCCCCCTACATCCCCCTCCCACTGCACAGCCCCACCCTCCCACTGCACAACCCCCCTATCGCCCAGCCACCCCCTCCCACTGCACAACCCCTCCTACAACCCTACAGCCCCCTTCCCCCAACTCCCCCTGCCGCCCACACCCCCCACACTGCACAGCCCCCCACTGCACATCCCCCTATAGACAACCCCCCTCCCACTGCACAACCCCCCCCCCCCCACATCCACCCCCCCCAACTACATATTCCTCCTCACATTCCCTTGAAAAATAAATTATGAAATGGAGACCCGTAGTTGGTCTCCCAACCATTTAAGAACTCACTAATAACAGGACATCACTAAAATATCACTATAAGACATGAACCATGATTCTAATCAAAATGGTCTCTATAGAACACCTAAAAGAAACTCTATGTAGTGGAATGATGTGAAAAGGAACTCTATGCAATGGCATAACATTCCATGGATAAAAATTTTGAACTGGAGGAATCATCATTTGAATAGATATTCTACAAGAGGAATCATGTGTTATGTTAGGGGAAATAGGATACACCGTTTTATCATCTATTAAAGGTGTAAAAACAAACACTTACTTTAATCAAGGATGGATCGTAGGTTGAGAAGAAGGGTTCGCAAAGAATAGGGGAGATGTCGTTTAGGGATAATCAAAAAAAATAACCTCGTATTCAAATAAATCTGAATAAAAAATTGAATAAATGGAGTTAGAACATAAAACTAAGTAATAAATTACATATTTTATGTGGAAGAACAAAAAATGAGTTGCTAGGAAGAAGGTTTTCCACGCTGTAACAATGGAGCTCTCGCTTAGGGCGCAATGTGGGAGGATGAAAATCAGAATTGCATGCTGCATTTGTGGCATTTTATCCCAACAATTTTTGAAAACTATTGGGAAATATTATCGAAGATATCCCAATGGTTTCAATGAACTATTGTAATTAAGGGGGTAAAATCTCCAATATCCCTATGGTTTCAAAAAACCATTGGTAAAACTATGCATATCCCAACGGTCCTTCAAACCGCTGGGAAAATACAGTCTAAAACTTCCTATACCAATGGTTTTCAACAAACTGTTGGTATATGAATTATATCCCAATCATTTGTCTAAACTATTGGGATAGAGGTGTTACTATAGGATGAATTTCCAGTAGTGTTTCAAACTTTTATGATAAGTATATATATAAACGTTTCTCTATAATATAATTCCACTATATCTTTAATGAAAAAATTACCATAACTAACTCGAAATCATGATTTGGGTAATTTTCTTATGAATTTTTAATTATAACATAGTATAGTCTATAACCATGTTATTATACATAATAACACATCCCAATCCCTTATTTTATGAATCACAAGAGATTACAAACCCTTATCCACTACAGGGTAATGTATGCATAGGTGTGATGACTAACCTTCTTTTCAGTTCCTTGAAATTTTCCTCACATTTATCTATCTAAAAGAACTTGGCACCTTTCTAAGTTACATATTTCATATGATTAGGTATTCATAAAACACTATCCATAAACCTTTTATGATATGCAGCTAAACCAAGATAAATATGTATCTCATTTACCGTGTTTGGTGTAGAACAACATTCAATAACCTCTATCTTTGATAGATCTACTTATATACCCTCTCTTGATGTTATATAACTGAAAAATGAATCCCTTTGAAGAAAACATTCCCCATTTGTAAATTTTTCATACATTTTATCCTTCCTTAGGTTCATTAGTACAATTATCAAGTGGTCTTTATGCTCTTCCTTTATCTTTTAATAGATGATAATCTGGTCTACAAAGACTACCACAAACTGACCAATGTAATCTATAAAGACTATATTCAACAAATCCATGAAGATAGTAGGGGAATTATTAAGACCAAAAATTATCAATATATATTAATAGTGTCCATAACTTGTACAAAATTTTATATCGGGTATATCCTCCTTATTGGCCCTCAATTGATGTTATCTAGAACGAAGGTTAATCTTGGAATGGTATTGATCTCAAAACAGTTAATCAAACAAGTCATCAATATGGCGAAGATGATACTTCTTCTTGATTTTGATCTTTTTAAACTATTTATAAAAAATACATATCCACATTGGTCCATATTTCTTTTTCAAAAAAATAACAGGTTCATCCCATGGTGGCACACTTGTCCGAAATAATTCTCTGTCAAGGTTTTCTTAGAGTTTCTTCTTCAATTACTATAATTAAATTGGGACCATTCTATAGGGAGTCCTTAAAATTGGTGTGGAACTAGGTATCAGTTCTATAGAGAACTCAACTTCACATTTTGGTGTAAGGCTAGGAAACTCTTATGAAAAGACATCCAAAAACTCCTTAACAATATGAAAATCATCAATTTAGATTTTATCCTCAATCATTTGAGATATAAATTCCTTCTGAATGGGAATTATTATCCATAAACAATATGTAATCTCCATAGGAAGTTCATAATTATCATCACGTTGATAAACGATCATTGGTTGGTTTGAAATATAAAATGTAACTTCCAATCCTCGATAGTGGATGTTTTATTTATGAATATAAATACAATCCATGCCTAAGATGACATCAAATTCAACCAAAGGAAGAATGAAATTATTTTTAGGAAGTAAATTCCCACAAACATCAACCAGAGAGAAATAATATACTTTATATGAAGTCATTATAACTATAGGTGTTTACAATAATTATTCCAAATCTAATCATTTTGGTGGAATATTAATACAATTATAAAATTGTTTATTTATGAAATAGTGGGTATATCCTAAATAAAATAAGACATTAGCAGTTCTAAAATGGATGGTAAGTATACCTTTCACCATGTCTTTATTGCACCCCTCATCTGAAACAACAATCACATGAGATTTTCACTTTCTCCTATACTTAAGAGGTTTCTAATGTTGATCATCCCCATTAACCATCTAGTTTAGGAACTGGATAACATAATTCCCATTCTCTTTACACTTGTAGCACTGAAGTGGGGGAGGTTCATTCTATGAAACTTTCTCTCCATTCACATTATTTGGTATCATCTTCCCATCACACTACAACAAAACCATTGTTTAGTGGCAGTTGTTTAGCGGCGGTTTATAATAAACCACCGCGAAATGTTGGTTTTTTTTAACACCCGACCCTCCTTCCCCCACGACCCCGGCCCCCAGCTTCCCCCACGACCCCAGCCCCCCACTTCCCCCGGTGACCCCGCGACCCCGACCCCAATGACCTCGCACGACCCCGGCGACCCCATGACCCCCGGCCCCCCGCGACCCTGGATGCTGCACCGTCTTCCCCTCTAGGTAGGGTTTTTTTCTCCTTCTTTAGGTTTTTTTGGTTTTCCTGTAGGTAGGTTTTTAGTATATAGTTTAATATAGAATTCATATGCATGTGTATCCAAGAATCCTTTCTTATTGTGGTTTGATTCATCCATATCTGCTTCAATTTCATATATTTTTGATAGGTTAATATCGAAAGGAGTGTGATATTAGAGAACCTTCAATTTTATTTCAATGATAAAACACTTTTTATTAGGATGATAAAATTTGGAATCTCTCAACATTTAATGTTTTCATGCCACATGGGGAATATCCTCCTGTATCAGGGTCATCGACCACCCGGCTATCTTGATTCACATCATCACATTCATTTTATTTGTCAAAAAATATCTCAAATGTTGAGTATTTAACAAGTTTTGGTCTCTTTAAACCATAAGTAGTTTCGAAAATAATGGGGTAATATCAAAGGTAGTATGTCTCAAGTGAGAGATATAGAAAGTTGGAATAAATTAGTCCATTCACCCAAACCCAAGAAATGGCCTAGTTGTTTAGTAATAAAGGTTTTGATCATGTTCCCTCAGAACCAAGTCTAAGGAATATTTGCATGTCCCATATCAGTAATCCCTACCCTCATTGTTTTATGATGGAACTACATCATGGAGGCATGGAATGTACTATCACCCTATTTCTTTTTAGAATAGCACATAATTTTTTAATGCCCCATACAAACCAAACCGTTCCAAGAAAATTGTCCCACAGGCTTGAAGAAGATTCCATGAATTTTATTTGTCACTATGAGAAAGACATCTATGAAGACCAAGAAAGTACCAATAAGGGGTGTTCTAATGGTGAATAGAGGTGACAATGTGGTCTGAAAAGAATGATTAGATTCTATCATTACTGTATTCATTTAAAATAAGTAAAGGGACACCAGAGTAGCCATTGAAATCGATATGGAAGAACCCATGAAAGTTATCTAAGTTACCAATACCAATCATGTACTTGAATTCGAATATGGATTCAGACTACAAAACCATATCATGGTGGCTTGAAGTGAAACAATTCTAGATAATTTGAACTGATCCTGTGTTTCCAAGACCATGATAGTTATAGTATAAGGTTTTCATTATGATTGGTGGGGATGGTTAATGATATCCTCCACAATTATAATTTAATGAATGGTTCCATCCTCTACCACATTCCACCTTTTGGATGGTCTCTCATTAACCAATGGATACTCCATACACTATTTTGAACCATTTCTTTGTGTTGAGTTTTGTTCACACCCTATAGCCCATCTCACTCTCCTTTTCTACATCTTTTATTTAAAATTACACTTAAATGATTATTTTACTGGTTTATTTCATTATAGGGAGGTATGTAAAGGTGTAATGAGGCCTTGGGGGATAGCCCTGTATAGTGGGTATGTAGGGATCTTCTAAAAATTGGTTGTGGATGTTGAGTTATTTGGAGCTAACCTATTAGGATTTGATACTGAATATCACACCTTTCCTCAAAGTATATAAAGTTATCCCTATGGGATATTTCAGTCATGGAAGATAGTTCCACCTAAACCACATTATCAATCAATGGATTGATTGAGAAAATATCCAACATACTACCATTAGATTATATTGAATGAGAATGGTATTAGTATTCCACTATTTGTAATGGTCATTCTTCACCAGTTGGCCTCTATTTCTTATTGACTCAGACATTCATAATGTATGTTTTAAACCTTCCAAAATCATTCTATTCAATGTGATTGTTATACACTGAAGTTTAAACATTTGAGAATCATTTTAACAGTTAAATAAATTATGAAATTATATTCTTCTGCACCTTCCAATTTGGGTATGAATCTCTTTTGGATACCCCAAATACATAACATTAGATTCTCCTTTTATAATGTCTTATCAAAACCATGGTCCTTTTCATAGGATATTAAACTTTGTGACACAATGGTCTAAACATCATGACCCTAAAATTAATGTCCCACTCCAAGGTATTATATGATACTAATAATCCCTAATTCACATAAGGTTGTGTTTTGGAATATCTATGAAGACTAACCAATCATTGGTTCTATGTTTTTATATATAAAAATGTTATCATCTACAGGTCTGAGAACTATGACCATAAAATATCTGAGTCATCCCCTAAGGATATATGCATATGTGTGAAAAGATCTACATCCATATCATATTTTTATTCCTCTCTTATATCACTATATATATCACATAATTTTTTTTCAAGGATACATTCCCTTAAACTCTATACATAGATTGGTCTATGAAAAATGAAATTAAACATAGTGTGAATATCCATGAGATTGATTATATGATCATTAGGATCACAATTCATGTAATTCTCTCATTTCCATTGTTTTATAATATTCCACACCTTCCTATTAAATCCATGATATATGAGATTAAAATACAATAATATTTTTTCAATACATTTGATCCTAAAATAGAATAAAAATATTTTTATTTTTTTACATTAAAATATGTGCACAACACCTCATGGTTTTCTGCAATTATTAAATTAGGCACCAAATCACATCATTTAATTCATCACATTTCAAAATTTCAACCACCTCACATTCGATTAAAAATGAATTTCCATTAAAATATAAAAATTGGAATAACATTCAATAATTTAAAATACTAATTGAAAGATACATAGCACTAACTATGTTAGAAAAATACAATAAGAACCTAAGGAAATATTTGAGTCCCCCCTACTATGAATGCACATTGAAAAACATATGAAAAGTATGATAATTCAATAAAAATGGTAAATCCATAAAAAATTTCAAGTTAAACCCCTAAAAAGTGTATCTTTCTATAAATTCGTTTTTATTCCCACTAGAACCCACATTTAATGTCTCGTGAAAAATTTACGGTGAAAATAAATAATAAAAATCACATAGGGACAACCATTCAACCATAGAAAAAATAGGGATATAGTCACTAGGCCTCTCAAACATGGATAGTGTTAGATCACAAATTTTATACTCATGAACAACCTAAGGGTACTGTTTCCTCATTGCATGGGAAAAAATTGCTTGATATATAGTAAATTCTACATGACCTCAATATGGTTATTTTATAATAACTTTATTAGCTATAAATATGTACATGAGAGTCGGATAAATAAAATATCTCAATATAACCATGTTCCCCTACCCATGAATCCATGGTATGTTAAGGATGTCCCCTATCATACATAGGATATATTTCAACATGATATATTTCACCAGAGGCTTATTCATCAATGTACTTATATTTAAAATTCAGTCCTTTAATGATTGAGCATGATCTATATAGTAGTCCCTTTATCAGAACTACAAAGAGCATGATTCCTAATCTTATAGTATACATAGATAAATCTAGATATCCTATCTTGTATCAACCTATAAATATAATTTAAGTATTTAATTGATATAGTTTATTTAGATGTTATTGTTTTCTGCTGTAATTTTTAAAAAGGATTATTTAGTTCTTATTCCGACCTAGAACACGTGTTGATTTGTTGATGTTAAATAAATTTCAATCACGGACACCATCATAGTATTCCTGAATCACTATCTTCCTTCATTAAGTTTTTTTCAAGGGTCAGTGGAAGCAGTTAGGTAGTTGGAACAAATTGAGGTGATCCTAAATTATCTTAGGGAACCTGATACTTTGTGTGTGAGAATTTTATAGAACTGGATTTATAGTTTCTATAGAGTCTTGTGGGAGTCAGTGGTGCCTTCTTAACTTCATGAATGTATGAATTGGAATATCATCAAGATTTTTTTTTAATGGTTATTTCCTAAGGGAATGAATGTAGAGAAATAGACTGTGCTCATGAGACTTTTTATTGGTGACAGATCATTATAGGAGTATGTCAATAACCTCTAAAGGTTTTTCATATATTCTCTAATGATAGGGGTCATCAATTATGAGAAATATCATTTCATTGGTGATGGTCTTCACCTAGACCTTGGTACATCTCTACTTTCTTTGGGCATAACATCCATTTTGGAGGTTGTCACTAGGGACATGTGAATAGAAGCTAAATATTCTTGGAAATCGATGGTTGTTCATTCCATAGTTTTATCAGGTATGCATCAAATTAATAGTGGGAATGAAGAGAATCCAATGTGCAAGGAGTATAGGTAGGATGAACCATAACATGATGAAAAGTCCCATTCTTATAGAAATAGTTCATCTATTTTGTGCTTCTAGTTTAGGGACTTTGAGGAATTTTGAGACCCATTTCTTGATATATCATTGAGTTTTTCTCTATTATGAAAATTTGGTTCATCATTATTTGTTTTTTATGATGGGGTTATAGAATATGTATCATGTTTGATTCCTTGTTTTTTGTGTAGGCACATTGTGATATACATGGATAAAAGCTGGATCACATTACCGAGGAACACACCTCAGTATGTTAAGGGTTTGAATGAGTTTTTAGATTTTGCAATTTCTAATCGATCCATTGAAGGGAGAATAAAATGTCCATGTCCTAAATGTAAATTTAGAACATGGTTGAAGAGAGATGAGGTTTATGAACATTTAATACTGAAGCAATTCCCTGCTCAATATTTGTGTTGGATTTGGCATAGAGAATCAAACGTTACAGAAAGATTGAGCACTGATGTTAATCCGTATAAGGAGGTCCCAAGTTCGTCGACAATGGAAAATGAAATGAAAAACCTAATAAATGATGCCTTCGGAACTGCAAGACACCACTATCAGCATCAAAACATAACAGAACAACCAGAAAAGAGTGTTACAAATTGCAACGTGACAAGTGATGTTTTTGAGACTGTAACACAGGCAGATCAAGATTGTCACATATCATTGGATCCTCCTATTGATTATGTGGAGCCAAATGTAAGAGAATACTTCACTGAGGAAAATTTTGTTTCATGATTTAGTTGATGATGGAAATCAAGAGTTGTATAGTGGGTGTTTGAAATATTCAAAGCTTTCATTTTTCTGAAGTTGTACCATATCAAATGTCTATGTGGAATTACAAATAAGGAAATTTCCATGATATTGGAATTGATTCGTGATGCATTTCCGGAAAAAAAATCTCAGAATCTTTTTATGATATGAAAAAAGTTGTTAACAATCTTGGTCTGAATTATACAAAAATACATGTGTGTCCCAATGATTGTATGCTTTATTGGGGAGAGGATTCAAGTAGACAGAATTGCAAGGAATGTTCTTCTTCTAGATAGCAGGAAAAGGGTGATGTTGGAAGTCTGAATGAACATAATTTCATGGAGAAGAAGAAAAGGAGCACACCTGCAAAGGTTTTGTGTTTCTTTCCTTTGAAGCCTCGATTTCAAAGATTATTCATGTCATCGAAAACCGCCGAACACATGAAGTGGCATTCTGTAGATAATAACAATGATGGGTTAATGAGACATCCATGAGATTCCCAATCGTGGAAGACATTTGATTCATTACATCTTGATTTCTTAGATGATCCTAGGAATGTTCGATTGGGATTGGCTACTGATGGATTCAACCCATTTGAGACTTTGAGTACCAATTATAGCATTTGGCCAGTTGTTTTGATCCCTTATAATCTGCCTCCGTGGATGTGTATGCAACAAACATATTTTATCCTTTCGATGATTATTCCTGGAAAACAAATGCATGGAAATGATATTGATGTATAATTGCAGCCTTTGATTGAATAATTGTAGGAGTTATGGAGAAACGGTGTTGAGACATTTGATGCTTCTTCTAAAATAATGTTCAAAATGCATGTTGCTTTAATGTGGACCATTAGTTACTTCCCTGGGCTTGGTAATTTATCTGGTTGGAACACATACACGGGTTTGGCTTGTCCTGTTTGTAACTTTGATTTTGAGCCCAAACAGCTGCCTCATAGTAGAAAATGGTGCTTCTTGTGTCATCAAAGATTTCTCGATGCATATCATAGATTTCGACTGAACAGATCAAAATTTAATGGTTCCATTGATTGTAGACCACCTCCAAAGTTGTTAAATGGTTTTGAAATATTGGAACAGCTTGAAAATGTTGAAACAGAATTTCGGAAGGTTCATCATTTGAATGATAGTGGAAAACGGGTCCGAAGTGTATCTTCAAGCAAAACCGGAACGCAACAATGGAAGAAAAAAAGTATATTCTTCAAACTTCTGTATTGGGAATTTAATTTGTTTCGGCATAATCTTGATGTGATTCATATTGAGAAGAGTTTCTGTGATAATTTGATTTTCACATTGCTTAATGAGCATGTATAGTCGAAGGATCATCTCAATGCTCGCAAAGACTTACAAGAAATGAACATAAAACGCGATCTCTGGCTAGATGAGAATGGAAAGTATCCTCTGGCAATTTTTGCAATGAAAAATAGGGATAAAGATACATTCCTTCGAATGTTAATGAATGTTAATGTATCTGATGGGTATTCAAGTAACATCTCAAGGTGTGTTGACCTAAAGAATCGTAAGTTACATGGATTGAAAAGCCACGATTCACATATTTTGTTACAACAGTTACTACCATTGGCATTGCGTACATTATTACCTGAAAAAAATACTACTGTTGTACTCCAGTTCTGTACATTTTTTAGAAAACTATGTGAGAAATATCTACATCCATTTCAACTTGACAACATCCAGGAGAGGTTTGTATTGACCCTTTGCGCAATGGAGATGATCTTTCCTCCGTCCTTTTTTACTGTAATGATGCATTTAACTGTGCATTTGGTTGAGGAAGCTAAATTAGGAGGCCCTGTTCATTATCAATGGATGTATCCAATTGAGAGGTACTTTATTTATATGTTTTCCAGTTAAGTAAACAATTTTTGGTACTTAATTAAATGAATAATTATGTTTATTTTATTTCAAAGATATCTTGGGCATTTGATATCATACGTGAGAAATAAAGCTAAACCAGAAGGCTTAATTGCTGAAGGCTATGTGGCTGAAGAGTGTCTTAACTTTTGTTCTCGATACTTGGATGATATTGAGACAATATTTAATCGAGTTGGACGTGTTTATGAAACATCGACTCAATCTCAAATACATCAGAAATCCAAGATATTTCCTGCTATTGGCCGATCAGTTGGGAGGACCTCAAATGTGACACTGACTGAATTGGAATTATTACAGGAACATAGATTTGTGCTGCTGAATCGTGAAATTGCAGATCAATTTATTGAAGAGTTGAGGATACAAACAACGAGACGAATGAGAGGCCGAACATGAAATGAGAAAGATATAATGAAAGCTGTTAATAAAGAGCTTGTAGAATGGTTTGCACGACGTGTAAGTTCATAAATATTGCAATAAATATGAATATTAGTTTGACACATACATTTTGTAAATCTAATAAAGTATATTTATTTTTTCAGATCATGAATACTGATACTCGAGCATAGGTATCAGAAGATTCGATGTTTCTTTCTAGAGGTCCTCTAAAAGAAGTTAGAAAGTTTGACGCTTATAATGTGAATGGCTTTAGATTTCATACAGTCGATCGAGAAGTGGGTTTGAGAACACAGAATAGTGGTATATTTACATTTACTGAAGTGGAATACTATGGAAATCTTCATGATATTATTGAATTAAACTACCGCGGACATTTTTTAGTTGTTTTATTCAAATTTAAATGGTTAGATATTATCCGAGGCGTTAAAATAGATTCCTTGCAATTTATTTCTGTGAACTTCTCTCGCTTGATGGATGTTGGTGATCGTGAACTGCATGATCCATATATCTTAGCATCGCAAGTAAAAATGGTATATTGTGTGAATTATGTTGCCGATGAAGGGTGGAGTGTAGTTTCTCACATAATACAAAGAGATTTGTATGATATGGGTGAGGAAGTGGAAAATTTGACCTCTGAAATTGAATTTAATCAGCAACAGGAAGCAGAATTATTTGTTCATCATGATATTGAAAATATTAGTCTAGCAAGGATGAATGAAGTGGATGAAGAAATGGAGTAGGAAACCGACATGATTAAAGAGGAAAATGATTGTATGTACAACTATTTATTTATTCAGAAACCACTTGTTTAATTTCTGTAGTAATTCATTATCATTGTTATATATATTTCTTCTGTTAGTACTCAATCTGTTATCATTTTTAAATTTTTTTTCTGAATAATTTTTTTGAAATATATATTCTGAACATAATTTTATTTGATTAAATGACAGGAATTCCCAGGAAGAAGAGTTACATTATTTCATCCAGTTTTGCGACAAATGACTATCCATCTGGCTCCCTCCCCACAACATATGATGCACCACCTGCTGACATCCCTGTACCATCTCCCCCTACACCATCTCTCACACCATTTGTGGATGGCCTAGTAGAGGCTGAGTCGTCGACTCCCCCTTTAGAAGCCTCAGCAGTGGGGCAGCGCCGTGCCCCTTTTAGTTTATCCCGGACATACTGGAGTGTCACTATCATAGGTACAAATTTTAATTAAATAAATTTATTTCATTTTGTTTATACTAATTGTTTTCTCATTGAAGATGAAAAAAATGAAACTGTTGAGGAAAAAAAGTTCAGATGATTGGAATCTGAATGGTGAGAAGATTGTTGGGCCATTTTATTCTTACGGTGTCCCTACGGATGATGCCGCGGGGTTTCCTGGCCAGATTCTAGGCCAGCTAGCAGCAGAGCCCATTTCCCTTCCCATTTCATATGACGATTGGAGACATATTCCTCCAAGTTTGAAAAATGAAGTGTTTGATTCTCAAATCAAGGTAAATTTATTACATTATGGTTTAATTTAATTTCATGTTACTAATATGTTCAAAATGAATTTTTATATACAGATGTTCGTCCACTTTACTGTTGCTGATGTGATAGCACAGAAGTGGACGTTGAAAAATCTAGGTAAGAAGTGGAAAGATTTTAAATGGAGATTGTGGTGTGATGTCAACGATGCTTCGTTGACCATGCTGAAAATGTATGAGAAGCTACCCAGTGGGGTACCAAAAGAGTAGTGGAAAGTGTTTGTTGACAGGCATCGGGATCAGAAGCGGATGGTATTGAAATATATATATTATTATATTATCCTCATTTTACATTTATACATGTATATGAAAAGGACATGACATTCAATACATCAGTATTAAATTGCATTTTATTTTTTTCAGGATCTATCAAGACAGAATGTGTCAAACCGAGCGAAGCAAGTCATCCCGCACACTGTGGGATCAAAAAGTTTTTCTAGAAATAAAATTTCATTGGTAATCTTTTAATTAGTTTAAATATTTATAAGACAATATTATCTGTTTAATATATTGAATTGTTGATTTATCTTTGATTAATGTTGTCACAAAGTTTAGGCCATGAAGCATCCAGAACTGAACTGTGGTTGGATGTTCACAAGAAATCATATAGATGTTTTGTTAATGAACCTGCTAAAAAAGTTGGTGTATGAAGTCAATTTTTTATCATAATAACTTCTTATCAATTTTTTTGTGTTAATATATATTGATATTTGATTTATAGGTCAAAATTAAATAACTATGGGATGCCAATCCTGCACATTCCTACTCTATCTCCTAGGATGACCCAGTTGCTAAAGTCATTGGGAAGGAGCATCCTGGGAGAGTGCACGGGATGGGTTTGGGACCCGTGCCATCTGAGTTTTTTAGCAGGCCACTAGGGATAACTACTGCATCTACTCCTGACTTTAGTTAGCCTGGAGATTCTAAGAAAGAGATTGTTTCTTTACGAAACACAGTTCACCAGCAGGGGGATCAGATATCTGCATTGCAGAAAGAGTTGACTGAACTACATCAGCAGATGAGAAGATATGCCCCCGATGGGAGTGCATCGATTGGTGGTATGCAGGTAAATCACAGAAAATCAGAATCATTTAGTTTTCTAGCTTTCATTTGTTTTAAGTTTTAATATAAATATGTAACCGTCTTTAATTTTCAATATAATGTTCTTATAGGTGCCAGCACAAAGTGGAAATGAAGGTGGAGAGGGTGACGATGCATCATCGGACCCTGAGTAGTTGTATTGTTGATGTATTGAACAAAAATGAAAACAGTTTGTTTGTATATGTAACATTTTTGGCACACAGTTTCCACCACACATTTTCATGTCCTAAAATTTCCTTGATTTCTCACGTTTCTTTTTATGAATTTTATTGATTTATGATGTTTGTTTTCATGTCTTTATTTCTCGAGTGTGGTATACATCATTCCATTTAGGTCTGTGTTTGAATTGGTAGTCGAGATTTTGGATGACTAGGAGTTAAACCCATTGTTGATGTGTTGAACAAATTGGGTCATTTCATAGTGATCAAGGGGATAGTGTTGTGGACACTTTGTTGAGGCCCATTGTTGAAAATGTCTGATTTAAGCGTCAAAAGTATCTAAACATGCTCTAGCTCTTCTAAAATTTCATGAGATTCTTCTAAATCAAGGGTGGTTCACTAAGATATAGGTGTGACTGAGGGGTGATAAATTAGCATAAGTCCATGAATATAGGCAAGAATACTTTATAAATTAAAATATAATCTCGAATATGGATGTCGACTTGACGCACAATTGGTATGTCTTATAAAAACATGAATTTTAAGAAAAGAACTTCTACCAAATACTTCAATATTAGGATGGTTACAATGGACCATTTCCAACCATAACTGTTTTGATCACTGAACTGTTACTGCATGACTTGAACTGCATTCCCAACACAATTTCCCCTTAATCATGGTCTGTTTAGTAATTATTACCTATCATTATATCCCTGAATTATTTATATTATGATTCTTAATTCCATTTTTTGATTCATTACAAGCTATTCGGTCATGAAACTTTAATTACTGGAATTCTAGAACTTTCTTCTTTACCATTCATGACTATTCTTTCTACAACCACTCTCCCAAAGGTTACATTTTCCATGACCTGTGTGATTCTCCCCACCATAGGATTTTAATATTCATCATTTTAATAAAAATAGGAATCTAATTCCCATGTAAAACACTCCGTCCACCGCTAAACATGGTTTCTGGATGTGAGTCAACATAATTATACCATGTTCCATCACGACAATCCATCCTTGGCATACGCTGAATCCTCATCTGGAACTAATATTCCATCCTTGAACAACTTGTGGTTCACTTCCTACCACATAGATTTACATCATCCACTTAATAATAAATAGAAATGTTCTATTCATAATCACATGTATTATGCAATACTCATTCCATGCGCACACATTCAATCAATATCAAAAACTACATCTTGAACTTTAACCCAGATTGATGATGTTATAAAACTCGATCCTCTTACATAGTCATCCATATAACTAAAATAACTTAGATTTTCTACTAAAAACTCTGGTCTACATCACTCACCACAACGTAGTTAATACCTAGGTAACCTCACTCAGGGATTGATCGGTTAGCACAACCTTTTTAGATCCCACAACCCTAAACCAAGTAGTTATGTGATAATAACCCTTAAGGTGTTACTTGTGATTTCATCCCTCAAACTCTCGGAGACTAGAAATTTTTTCACAAAACTCTCTCCACCAAACCTTAGTTAAATAAGAAATTTATATGATAATGAATACTCAATTGATGTTACATTAATGAAATGGGAACACCCATTTCATATAATTCATAGGACCAATGACTCTGTGCATTCTTGGTATTTTCTAGCCTACTCAAAAAATCAAACCCAAGGGTTACGTTATCCTACATAACCATTTAACATGGATGATGACTTCTTGAGTCATACACCTTTGAAATTAAACTCACACAACTAACTAAACTAAATAAAATTATATTGGCATGTCAGTCCCACTAATCTCAAGCATTAAAGATGCTCATAACACCTAGAAGTTTTACTTATCTCATGATCACCTACCAACTTGGGGAATCATTCCACAACTAGAGTCCTACTCAATCCCAAAATACATACAAAAAACACATTCTATGACCAAAAACTAAAAATATGCATCCAATGATGCTTAATATCTCCAAGGACACTAGAAAAACTAGGTTAACCCCTCACATAACATGAGGAATCAACTCTAATTCTAGGTTTGTTCCTAAAAGGTCACTAGAATCTCCCACCTAACCTATATTCCAACATAAAAAGATGTCAGCTAAGACTCACTAGAAATATCCACATTCCTATAAAAGCTATATCCCAATGTAACTCTAAAACTATTCCCACAATAGGATATTTTATAACAATATATTTCTAATGTGTTATTTAAGTTATTTCATCAGTTAAAATTTATTATAAGTATTAAGGATGGTTTCTAGGCCACAAAACCAAAAAAATCATTATATAAATGGGTTGGTACAAATATAACTATTAATTCATCAATTATAAATTTTTATAAGTACAGTGGAATCATTATGGATGATATATCCTAAGAAAGTGAAGTTATAAGATTTAGTGGAATCCAGTTTGGGATGTTACAATGTTGTATCAATGGAGTTTTATCTTCCTAGTATTTACTATTTAGGATATTGTATACATGAGTATGAGGAATGTGTTGGAACCTTTGATTGTTTTTTCTGGTTTTATTTGTTTTTCAGGGCAGTGGTGCAGTAGAATCCAAGAATTATTTTTTTTATTTTGGGAAGCTTTTCGCGGCGGTTTTAACCGCCGCAAAATGTATACTGGCGGCGGTTTAAATCGCTGCTAAACATAAAATAAAATTTACTTTTAGCAGTGGTTATAACCGCTGCTAAATTAGAGCATCATGGCTGCCTCATTCCATGGCAGTTTACCTGAATTTAGCAGCGGTTTTACTGCCGCTGGAAATTGAGTTTATTCGCAACGGTTATAACTGCCGCCAATAAAGAGATATCCAGGGCTTGTAAAAACGCCTCTAAATTCAGGAAAACCACCGTGAAATGGGGAACCTACGACGCATTCCCGAAACTTCCGCTAAATGTTAAAAACCGCTGCTAATAGATTGTTGACGCCCTATTAGGTGGCGGTTTCTGTAAACCGCCGCTAAACGGCGATTCTGTTGTAGTGTCACTTTGGAAATCAAATTCCCAATGACCTTACCTTCCACACTTAAAATATTTATTATACCCCTTAATTAAATTTCCCCCATGCTTATTTCCACATAGAGAGAACAAAAGAAATTCCATCTTCTTTCCTCCATGGTTTTTATATTTTTCTTTTAACTCAATCTTCCTTTTCTTGTCAAAACCATGACATTTATACATAACCCCATCCATTATTTCAACATTGATTTCACAATGCATAATTTCTTATTATCTACTAAATTCTATTATAGAAAATACCATTATCATATATAGATTTATTCCACTGATGAACTTATAATCCTTATATTCATGTTGGATGATAATACTAGAATCATACCTCATAAGTCTTGTAAAATTGGACTAAAAAGTACCAATAGATTAATCACCCATTTTCTTTAAGTCAAGGAACTATTTCTCCATAATTTTATTAAAAATATGAGGAAATTACTTATTGAAAAATAATTTATTAAACTTTTCCCAATCCACAACATCAATTTCATCTTACTGCCTTGTATTCTTGATTAGAGTCCACCACTAGTCCGCTTCATCTTCTAACTGATAAATAACCGGAATGACTTCCTCAAGTTCCAAACACTAGATAATGGATAATATCATTTTAGTGGTACTGATCCATTATTCAAAAAAATAGATCAGAAGAGCCACTGAAATAAGGTGTATGTTTCCTCGTGAAGGACTAAAAAAAATTTTGTTCCCTCTTTTGATCATTTAGAATTACAACATGATTCATAGATTCCGAAATGCAGGTGATAAAATCTAAAAAAAATTAATCCAACACCTATAAAATTTTGTTACTCTAGAGGAAAATTATTTCATCATCTGTCATAATCTCCATTAACACAGTTCCTTCTATTTCTATCCATTGACTAAAACAAAAAATCATTGAGAGATAAACTGTTATCATAGTGAGAAACCACATAACTTGAAAAAACACTTATAGGATTTCTAAATTATGATAACTTCATTAATATATGACACCTTAGGTTTATCCTAGGTTATTCATAGACAACTTATATTTAATTCCTTCACGTTGATGTTTTGAAATGTTTTTGAATTTCAAAATCATATCCCATAGGATAGTTAAATAATGTGTGAAAATAGGCCTGTTGTCAGACACCAGTTCCCAATTGAGTCTAGATCAATAGGGTGTTTTGGATTTTGTTACCCCTATGTGTATCTATTCTAGATCCACATCCACTTTTATTATCGATAATGATATGTATTTATGTGAAACCACTCATTCTATCCTTTACCAAAACTCCAGGATATTTTCATATGTTCTTCCTTATCCTTATACATATCCTTATACATGTCCTTAGTGTTATCAATAAGGATTTCTCATCTAAGTATCTAATATTTTAATAAAAACTTTCTCTGATAATAACTATATAAAACCTTTTTTAACATGCATTACCATTACATTATTTTCATATAATACTTAATACAACACAAAAATAGATGACCAAAGATCGTATTAGTTTAGTGCCTTTGGAAACATGAAAACATAAAAAATGGTGCATTAGTGAGCTATGTTATCTCTCACTAGGTTATTCATGACTCAAAATTTTCTTAGACACATCATATATAATACATATCTTCATAACCTAGATAATGGAAACATAAAAATGGGTGAGCTCAGATGATTAATAAGGGTAAACATGAGAGATCTGTATGAATAATAATGAGAATAAGGTTATGAGAATGTGATCATAATATTAGAAGATCATGCCTTTAATTTCAATGATCATAAATAAGAATCAAGGAATAATGATTAGTACTTCATAAGACATAAATCTTAAAGGAATCAATAGAATGATGCATGAAAACATAACATGATAATAATAAATGGAATTGTGGCAGACACAGAGGCATATAAAATTATTTTCATAGTAGTCCAGGCTTAATTAAAATATCATTTTATTAATATTGGTTCACTCCCCATACCATAATGGTAGTCATGGTTCACTTCAATGACTATCTTAGTAGTTAAGGCTCACTCAAAAGACTATATGAGTAGAGAAAGTCCTTTACTGAATATAGTTCACTCCCCATTCTAGTCATTTCTATCTCACGAGATATAAATCTTTACTGAATTCATTTGAGGGAGATATAGGTCCCACACATCTCATAATGAAATCAAACATATGTGTGTCACTATATCATAAACATTCATCGTATCATAAACCATGAAATGAAATGGGTATCATAAACATGTAATCATATCATTACCTTTGAAAAAGATATATGTTTCATAATTATTTCATCAAATAATAACCTATAAAGAGAAGTGTGTTTTATAATAATATATCATGTGAAGGAGAAACCTTTTTCTTAAACATATAAACCATGAAAGAGAAACATATTTCATAAACACCATGCCATCAAAAACATAAACCATTCAAAGAATATGAACAGAACACATGGATAATTTCATGAGTATGGAATAAGTAACACAAACATATGTCATATTAGATATAAAATGATATTTAAATTTCCTTTAAAACATTTCTTAAGGAAAATATCATTTTTTAATGATTTCTAAAACATAAAACATTTTTGGAAACCATTTTATATGAAAATAGAATCGAAATTTTATAAAAGAATCCTTAAAAACCCAAAAATATTTTTAAAATACTTTTCCCTTGAAAATGATATCAAAATATCATTTAAAAAACATTGGTTTTTTTAAAAAATGGTTTTTGAATAAAATATATTTCTAATTGAAGAGAAAAATTTGGACATATTTTACTAAACACATTTTCATAATTACCATAATTACCATAGAGTGGTAAAATGGTACTAATAGATAGATATAACATAAATAACCATGGGAGAGGATAAATTATGAGATTTATTGAAATATGGATCAGAATATTTCATCAATGGAAGTATAGTCATAAATAATCATGATTAACAATGGGATTGTTGCAATTAACTCTTACCACTTGGTAACATTGAATCATACTACCCATATAATAATATTAAATTAATTAAGCTTAAAATATCATTAAAAAAAGTTATTCATGATATAAAATGTCATATGTAAGTTTACAAACCTCCTAAAAGAATATAGGTTTATGACAAAACATGTGTCTCAAAGAATTAAAATTGAGACAAAATAACATTACCAATTTGGTAACTTTTGAAAAAATAAACCATATAAAATAGAGACAATAAAATGGATATTTGAATACATATAAATATAAGGATAATATTAATATAATATATTCATGTTTAGTATATAAACCATATAAAATAAATTAGTGGTGATTAAGGCATAAATCTCACAGAAATAACAGCAAGACGAGAAAACCCTTACCTTATGTCTTGAATCTCAATGTACCCATTCAAAACACCTGTATAATAAATATAAGTTTATTATATATCTAATAAATAAAACATTAATTATATTTCATACAATATATGATTTTATTATGACTTTATATCACCCTTTCACTAACAATTTCATGTTAATTATGTGTTTTAGGTAATATCTTCATTATTATTCATATGCATTTTAACTTGTTAATCATGATCCTCATCTCTAGATAATTATTTAATTATTCCCATAATTTACAAAATGATGTAAATATCATATATATTCTATATATAAATATTTATAATAAACTATAAAATATATAAATATGAAATGGAAACACTACTCATGGAGATGGTAGGGCATACGTATGCATGAATATTGTTTTAGTTTTATTACATATTGAAAGAAAGAAATAAAATGAAATATATGTGTACATATATATAATAAAATTTCATTAAAATTATTATTTAATTTTTGTTATAGAATTTTATTAAACCCATCCTTAATAAATTCCATGTAAATTGTTAACAAACCACATCGCTTTGAGGAGGCTGTAGTCCACTTGTCCACAAACTAAGTTGTCATATTTACAAAAAATTGAAAGTATGAAGGTATGTGTTATATAAAAATTAAATAAGTATAAATACACCATAAATATCATATATATCATATAAAAATAGAAATTAAATAATTATTCCCAACCATGAAATGTGGTAATGGAAGAATGAACAACATCAGTTCAAGAGATGGTAGATCACCGTACAGACGAACGATAATTACATATCCCATTAGATAGAGGTGTGTGTGTGTGTAGGTACAAACCTTAATATAACAATATATAAGTATATTTATTATAATGAAGTTATTATTTGAGAAAGGAATAAGAATTTTTAGTAGGTGGATAAATAAATTAACACAAAAGATCTTGTGAAAGGATGTTACATCTTCTTGGGGTAACCCCTTTTGGATTTCACCAAAGGGATTCCTTGGATGAAATCCTACCCAAAGGGAGGATCCTAGTATCATGGTTTTTTAAAACCAAAATTCATTTGGTGCAAACCAAAATTCCTTGAGAGGTTTAAATATAAGAGGATGAGAGGAGACCTTTTATAAGTGGGGAAAAGGACACATTGGGTATTCTTAAAAATATTTGAGTTCTCCTCAGGTTTTACTTATCTCTCAAGGGTTAAAAATGGTCCATTATAGATCCTTATAGTTAGAATAACCAAAATATGGTCATTAAATAATTTATATACATATTTAGGGTCATTTTTACACTATATGTTTTAAGATTAGTCATTAATTAATCATTTTTTACCTTAATCACTTTAATTAATTTTAATTACCTCCACAAATAATTTCTATCAAAAAATAAGACAAACTTATTAGAAATTAAATATTATTTCTATTCCAAATATTAAATCCATTTTTTAAAATTCTAAACACATAAGTAAAAGATATTAAATTTAAACTATTCCTGTAGATTGGATGAGAAAACAATTTTTTAAGGGAAAATGTTTAAAAGTTTGATATGTTTTTACATTAAATTTCAATGTGGAAATTATTTCAATGAGTTACCCTAGATTAATTTATGTAAAAATGATATAAATAAAATTTAAATCGAAATTAAAATAAAATTAAAAATTAAAAATAAATTAGACAAAAAATAATTTTGTAAATAACATTTAGTATTTATCACTATTAAAAAATGAAGTTTAAAAAAAATCACTATAATTCTCCCTAATATAATTTTGACATTTTGAATTCAAAAATTCTGTTTATTTTATAAAATTAAATTATAAAATTTTCTAAAATTATTTTTATTATTGTTCACAAAAGCACATAAAAAGAAGTTCATTTATGAAAATAGTATTTTCAAACATATGAAGACTTTACAAAAAAATTATATGTTTTATTGTCAATATGTTTTATTTTTATTAAAAAAATAATAAATTATATACAAAAATTATTTACTACTCTTCATATTACTATGTTAAATTATTAAGTTATAACTATCTTATTTAAATTATTATAACAATAAAATTTTATTTCGAGGAAACTCAATGTTGTATGTTGCGTAAGATAAGTCAGTGTTTCATATAACACAACCTTATCTTGTTGTAGTGTATAATTGCAGATTATATTAGTGCAACATGAAATGAAATACATTGAAGTTAATTATTTTGTATAAAAACGGTTCATAAAAACATTGTGTGTTAGACATATGACTTCCAAATTAAATGAGACGCTCCATCAATGTCACTCTGGGTATGTTTTCTTGATCTACCTTTAAACCTTAAAAATAAAAATATTATATTTGTTCTTGGAAACTTTGTTGGAAATTTTTTGTGTGAGGATATATAAAAAACTTAGTCACTCATCCAATTTTCCCTAGCATACGTTTTGAGGTTGATGTATCCAAACTGCCAGTGGAGTGGATTTGGATCAATATTGGGAAATTTTTAGATGAAATCAACCTATTATTTTCTAATCCTAGTCATATTATATTATTTCCAATAAGTGTATGGGTCAATCTCCTTCGAACTTTGAGGCTGTAAACAGGATTTTTTGGTTCTCTATTTAACAACTCAATGGTTTTGTGACCAACATGACACTTTCTAAACAATGGACATGGTGGGTAATTGTGGTTATGTTATGAAAAATTCTATTTAAGAAGATTCAAGACCCATAAATGATGAACTGAAGGTAACTAATATCTTCAATCATTCAAGAAATAATCTAGTCTATCCCAATCCATGTGTTCCAGATCCTTTAGTGTTAGTGGAAAATAAGGAGGTAAATTTTTTCATCTTTCCTAGATCCTATCCCCATCACTTTGAATTTTGGATCCTATACAAGGGTTATAAATTTTAAAAGTGGAAATTTTCTTGAATTGGTGAGTCAAGAATCAATAAGGGTTAGTTTAATGGTATGTAAGGTCTAAAAGACCTCAATGAAAGGTACCTATGGATGGGTGAATATAGTGAACGGGTTTAGTCAAAGAAGGATCTTGCCTACTTTAAATCCAAGTAACCAATTTGATGGAATGGGAATTGAAGAGTGAGTTTAGGATTAAGGTGAGTCTGATGATACCTTTAAGGAAGGGCAAGTAATGGCCAAATAAGAATCAAGTGATGATGATTATAATAATTTATTTGGAGATAGTATAGAGGGATAAATCCGTAGATGGATACATATACTGAGAAGGAAGAAGGGTAGGAAGGGAATCAGGTACTCAAAGAGCTACAATCTAGCTAAGTTGAAGAATTCAAATGGGAAATAGTATTATTACTGCCCTCACAAACCAATGGAGGCAAGAGATACCTCGAAATAGAAGAACAAAGTGGTGGATTGTGTCTCCATTTATAAGGATAAGTAACTTGAAGGTGGTGTTCACAAGGAACTTGAGAAAATAATTTAGTGTGATGGTATATCTCAATCAGATGTAGGGAAGCTCTATGGTGTAGGGTCTTCCCAATAGTGATGCTTTTTGTGGTTTGACCAACTTGGAAAGAGAGGTATACACCGAAGATACACATAAGGGGATAACCTGGAGCTTATCGGCCATTAAGAGTAAGAAATATTGGAGGTGTCATTTCTTATTAAGTCCCCTAATGAGTTTGTTAATCGGATATCTAAGATATTAATTATCATGGAAACAAATAAGGATCCATGTTATTGGATCAACAGGCAAGACCTTATTCTGACACTAGGATTAAATTAAAGTAAGATAAATTTAGAAGATAAAATTAAAACATGGTACATGATGTCTTATTGGTTTGATGACATAATCAAGGACAACCCGAAAACAATGGTTAGTGGGATTCAATGGAAATTATATAGGGATTGTGATTTTAAAAATCGCAAACAATATTTTAATGGTTTGACCATTTCTTTTGGAACATGATGTTATGTGGTTTAGTATTGGTTGGTTTGTCACATTTTTATTAAAAGTGTTTGTAAATAATAAAATGGAAACTTTCATTCGAGGCCTTGTAATTTAAAATTGGACACCCAATGTAACAACCTAAGTAATTATATAATAATTTATTTTAATTCTGAAATTAAGTTGTAAAAATCATTATAAATTTATAATGAAACAAGTTTTATTTATAATAATTAAGGAATTTATACAAATGGAATAGTAACTTGACCTTAGGAATAGTAACATGACCATTAAGAATAGTAATCTGACCAATAGAATAGTAACCTCAATTAATAAAGCATAAAAAAAATTATTTATCCTATATGTAAAAATATGGTATACTTTTTATCATTGAACAAGTAAATAATTTTTTGAAAATTTTAAATTAAGTGTTGGAAGTTTTGTAAGTAATAAATAGTAAATTACAATTTTTAAATTAATATAAATATTTTAAAGAAAAATATTTTCCTATAATAGATTCATAAATTATTATTCTATTTTCTTATGATTATAAGATAATTTTATGAGACTATAATTAATTATTCAAAGTGTTATAAAATCATTTATAGTTTTAAAACTGGTAATTTTCAAATAAATTATGATCTTAATTAAAAATTATATTTCACATATTTAGAAAATTATTTTCAAAAAATGAAGTTTATTTTTGAATTCTACACAACAAAAAATTGGGGTGATTTTTTGGTATTTTTCTGAAATACATGATTTTTTTTAGTGAATATTCAAATATGATAATGTATAAAATAAGCTAAATACATGAATTATTGAGTCATGGATGATGTTATGATAAGTTAAGACCCTTTGATTCAAACAATCATGAACTAATTACTGTATGTGGTCACAATATCCAACATTATTTCTTGTTTTGTGAAAAATATTAAAATAATGATTAAAATAATGGAAAAACCCTCCTCTCCTCCACTTTAAATACCACCCATCATCCACTCTTCTTTTCACACCTGTAAAGCTTTGAGACTTGTTTAATTTATACTCAATACTCTTCCCAAACCCCTTCCACACATACAATACCTTTTTTTCTCACCAAAATTTTAAAACCAATTTCCTTAATGAGGTTCTCAAGGAGGATAATTCAAGAGGTAAAAATCCTCTTTTATTTTATTTTATTTTATTTTCATTTATTTTTCTTTTATTATTCTATATTCACCTCCCCTTATCCAAGAGTCATTAAAACTATATTATATTATATATACTGTAATATTATCATGTTTATATAAACATTCATCATCATACTTCTTTTCCTCTCCCTCTTATTCTAAAAATAAAAACATCGTCCATGATTTGTCGATTTACCGACATCATGGACGATGGGTTTTCAATTTCCATTACTGCCTTCATGGATGGTCATAAATCCATTTCATTGGTTAAAAAAAATTAATTTTATTATATAACCTCTTTTATGTTCTATAATTAAAATATATACATGATATTAAATTATATAATGAAACTAGTTTGTGATTATCGAAGAACCGCCAAAATGATATAAACAAATATCATTAATGTTTTACCTAATGATTCATCATGTTGTCTGAAAACCAAATGATTTGTGGATTCAATCAATATTTTGGAAACATATTAATACCATTTTATTCTAATTCTATATTTTTCTTCCATTTGACAAGAAAATCCATTATGAACTCACCATGGAAACCATATAAAGAATGTACCCAAAACAATAGAGATAATAAAATATTATTAACAAATAAATGGAATAATGTTATAAAACTATCATATAAGGTGTTATAGAAAATAATATGACTCTATAAAATATTAATTATATTTTTTTAACCATTATACTGGAGGAGTAAACACTTTTTATATAAGACAAACCTGAGGTAAGTGAATTCTTATACCAATTTCCATTATTTGGGTTAAACTTATATTTTTTTATTATGTGGTACTAAGTTTATTTGAGAAATTAATTTTTATTCTATTATGTTTTATTATGTTTATTTACATTTTATACACATATTCCATTATTTTTATCAATTCCCACTTGAAATATATGATGTTTTTAAGGGACTTCTTTAAAAATCATCTTTTAATTTCATTTTTTAAGGGGAATGATTTATATGATGTAAGTAATATTGTTTTATGATTATGTTAATGTTATTGGGAATGATTTATGATGTATAGTGGGGAATATATCTCCCTTTGATTCACAAGGTATGTTTATTTTGTAAGTTGGACATATGGTTACTCCAAGTGTATTTGTGATGGTTACACCATCTGGTAGCCATGAGGGTTACATTGTAAGGTAGCCGTGATGGTTATAAATCATAAGGTATCCACAGGGGTTATAATATTAATTATGTAATTAACAAATCAATATATATGATTTATTTATGTTTTTCTTTGTTCTATAGAAATCTCATGATTTCACAGAGTATTTATATGATACTTATTGGGTGAAAAGTATGTATTTGTGAAAATGATTTCATATGTTTATTAGTATTCATGTACTAATGGTTTATCTACTTATTTTTAAATCCGTTAATGATATTTATAATCTCATACCAAGTTTTAAACGTTTTTTATAGGGTTTAAGGATGGGTAAGAAAAAAGGAGAATCCATGATGAAATTTTCAAAGACTTTTCATGAATAGATTTCATGTTTTTATTAAATACTTTTATATTATAAAAAAATGAATATTGTTTTAGAAGTATCCACTTTGTATGATTTTGGTTTTTTATTTGTTAAATATGTACTAATTTTATAAAGCTCTAACCCTGAAAATATTTTCAATGTAAAAGAATGTAAACTCTTCACTAAAACTCAAGATTATGTAATGTTTAAGGTCAGGTCCTTATAATTGGGAACATAGGATGGTTTAGATAACTATTAGGTTAGGATGATGTGAATAGAATATCATAAATGGTTTTTACCATTTTTTTATATAGAAATGATATAGAATTTAAAAATTACAATGTTGCTACATATAATATATTTCTATTCATAATGGTTTTCCACAGAAGAAATAGGGAATATGAAATAGGAATGCACCAATAAGCTAATATATATATCTAAATCTACAGCCTGGAATAGTGGGAATTGGAACCAAATAGTTTGCGACAGTAACGGATCAGTTGATGTAGGCTTTAAAAGGTGATAGAATCCATGAAATATAACAACTAGAGCATCCATAAAGAAACATGATGATAGTGGAACAATTTATGAGGCAACACCATCCTTATTTTAGTAGATCTTCTGACCAAGTTGTGGATGAAGAGTGGATTAAATTCCTTGAGAAGATATTTGATGTTATGGGCTATTCATATAATCAAAAGTGCAGTCATTAAATTTATATTCTTAAAGGTGAATATGACCAGTTGTGTTCAATGGTCATGAATATCAGGGATAGCGAGGAGATTAATTCCTTGGAATAGGTTGAATTTAATAATTTGTTCCTTGAAAAATATTTTCCTAAGGTGGTACAATATATGATGGAAAAAAATTTCTTGAATTGAAGAAAAAAGAGGAGGATTCGGTAGATATTTATGAAAAAAATTCTCTAGATTGGAAATGTACGCTGCAAATCTTATTTGAGATCTTGATAGAAAAATCAATCATTTTTACTCAAGATTAAAGCAAAGATATCAAAGGGAATTAGCCTCCCATGAATTAAAAAGTAATAAGAAAATTTTCTGATGTGATGAGAGGTTAGAAATGAAGTTCTTTTATGATCATGTGTACTTTGACAACAAGTAGAATAAATGGTCCAAATAGTAATAAGTGGGTAAGAATCAATTAAATAAATCTGAAGGTAAGAAAGCCCAATTTCTAGTCTTTGAAATGTTAAAAATTACCATAGGGAATTTCTTAAAAAATGGGGTAGTGTTTTTTATGTAGTAATTTTGGTCATATGGACTAAGATTATAATTAAATTGATCTTAAGATTAATTATGATATAAAAACTATAAAGTGTTTTAAATGTGGTGAGATGGGTCATTATGAAAATACCTTCCAAAAGAAAGATCTTAATGTTGGAAAGTAACCAGATTATAAGTTGAAAGGTTCAGTGAGATCCTTTTTGACTACGTCTGTAGATTTTAGGCCATCTAATGAGGTGGTATTAGGTAATTTATTTTTTTAATCATATTTTTCTAATTTCTTTTTTGATATGGGGTCTACACATTCCTTTATTTATGATAAATTTTCTGGTAAATCGGAAATTTCACCTCACAAAATGAGACTGAAACTTATGGTTAAAACACCAGGGGTAATATTATAGAAAAATGCATTATAAGAATCTTCATGTTGTTATATGTGCAAAGAAATTACCTGTAGGCCTTGTAATTTTTTCCATAGTGGAGTTTGATGTTATTCTGGGTTTGGATTGGCCTTCTATTTATCATTCTGAGATTGATTGTAGAGATAATGAATTTGTTTTTCAGAAAGATTTTTTATTTGTATACAATAAGGAACCCATATAACTGAAAAATTATCAGGAGGCTGATAAATTATTAAATGATGGAAATGAAATTTATCTTACTCATATTGTTAAAAATAAGATAAATGTTCAGATTAATGATGACCCAGTTGTAAATAGATAGATTAATATTTTTATTAATAATTTTCTAAGTGTTATACCTAATCAAGAAGTTGAATTTACTGTTGAATTTATTTATGCTGTGAAACTAATTCAAAACCCCCTTATTAAATGGATCAAGTGGTACTTTTTGAATTGAGAAATAAGTTACATGTGTCACTTGATAAAGTGTTACTTTATCCTTGCACTTCACTATGGGGTGCTCTTATTTTGTTTTTTAAAAATAATGATGGTTACATGATACTTATCATTGATTATAGAGATTTAACATTACTATTAAGAATAAGTATTATTTTACTCATATAGATGACTTGTTTGAAAATAACTAGGGAGATCATTATTTTTAGAAGATTGACTTGAGATCTGGGTACCATCAGCTGAAGGTGAAGGAATTTGACATCTCGAAAACATATTTTCATACTAGATATGGGCTTTATGAGATTGTTGTTATGCCCTTTGATTTAAAAAATGTACCTACTGTATTCATGGATCTTAAGAATATAATATTCCATGAGTATTTGGATAATTTTGTTGTTGTTATTATTAATTATATTTTTTTCATTTAAAAAAGTTTTGAGGGTCATGAAAATCATTTAAGAACTATCTTGAAAACTCTCAAAGAAAATAAGTTATAAATAAAATTTATAAAATTTTATTTTTGGTTGCAATAGATTTATTTTCATGGGTACATTAAAAATAAGGATGAAATAACAATTGATACTACAAAAAAAGTAGTTGATAAAGGGACAAGGCCTAAAAACATTATAGAGATTCATAGTTTTTATTGATTAGAAGATTATTACCAAAAGTTTTTTAAAAACATTACACAGTTATCCAACCTGCTAACTAATTTAACATGAAAAGGGGTTAAATTTATTTGGACAGAAGAATGTGATTTTTATTTTTAGGAACTAAATAAGAGATTTAGAATGCTTCAGTTTGGTCCCTTCCTTCTATAAATGGTGAGTTTTCATCTACAGTGGTGCTTAATTGAAGTGGATTTATTTTTTCTGATGTAGAATGATTAGGTAATTGTTTATTCTTCAAGAAAACTAAAACCTCATGAGTTAAATTATCCTACACATTATTTGTAATTATCTATTGTGGTTTTCGCATTGAAAATTTGTATGCATCATTAATACATATCCAAATGTGAAATATATAAAAACCATAAAATTCTGAAGTATATATTAACTCAGAAGGAATTAAACATTGGGTAGAGAAGATGGATTGAAATGTTAAAGGATTATGATTGCACATTCAATTACTATCCTGGAAAATCAAACAAAGTGGTAAATTCCTTGAGTCAAAAACATCATGCATCATTAACCATGTTACATTTGGAAAATGACCCATTGATTAATAATATGATGAATTTTTTCTTGGAAGTTGTTGGTGTAGGAAATTCCTCTATTTTGATTCAGGTGTCAGTGCAATCATCTCTATCTGAAAGAATTATGTAGGCACAGAAGGAAGACAGTGAGTTACATAAAAAGGTATAATTAGTGAAAAGGGTATGTTACCATAAAATAATTTATTTTCATTATAAAATTATGTATTCAAATTCATTATAAATTTATAATGAAATATGGTATTTATAAGTTTAAGGATTTTATACTAACAGAATAGTAACTTGTCCTCGGGAATAGTAACATGACCACAAAGCATAATAATCTGGCCAATAGAATAGTAATTTCACTAAATAAATTATAAATAAAATTTATCCATAAAATAAGTAAAAATATGATATATTTATATAATTGAACAAGTAAATATTTTTTTGAAAATTATAAATTAAGTGTTTGAATTTTTGTAAGTAAAAAATAATTAATTACACCTTTTAAATTAATATAATGATTTAAAAGAAAACATATCTTCATAAAATAGACTCATAAATCATTATTTTGTTTTCTTTTGATTATAAGATAATTTTATGTGACTTTAATTAATTTTTTAAAGTATTAAAATCCAGTTATAGTTTTAAAACTATAATTTTTTTAATAAATTATGATTTTAATTAAAAATTAAATTTATCATATATGGAAATTAATTTTAAAAAAATGGGTTTAATTTTTTAATTCTACACATCAAAAAATTGTTAGGTTGATTTTTTGGTATTTTTCTGTAATACTTGAATTTTTGGGGAATACGGAAATACTATAATTTACAAAATAAGCAAAATACATGAATTATTGAGTCATGGATGATGTTATGATCAGTTAAAGAACCTTGTTTCAAACTCACATGCACTAATTAATTTATTTTTTCATAATATGCAACATTATTTCTTTTCATGAGCATAATAATAAAATAATGACTAAAATAATGGAAAACCCATCATCTCCTCCAATATAAATACCACCCTCTCCCCTTATTCCGCATACACCTATAAAGCTTTTTTCCTTCTCTAATTTCTACCCAATACTCTTCCCAATCCCCTTTCCAACATCGAAGACCTACCAGTCTCACCAAAAGTCCAAAACTAAAGGCCCTAAGGAGGTTCTCATGGAGGATAATTAAAGAGGTAAAAATCCTCTTTCATTTTATTTTATTTTATTTTCAATTATTTTTCTTTTCTTATACTCTATTAACCTCCCCATATCCAAGAGTCGTTAAAACTAAATTATCTTATATATAATATAATTTTATCATGTTTTTGTAAAAATTCATCCTCCTAATGTTTCTCCACTCCATCTTATTCTAAAAATAAAAGCATCATCTTTGATGTGTTGATTTACTGACATCGTGGATGATATGACTTAAATGTATAGTATCACCTTCATTGATGGTCATAAAACCATTTTAGTGGTTGAAAAATATTTTCAATTTTATGAAATTACCTCTTTTATTTTATATAATTAACACATATACATAATATTAAATTATATAATGAAACTAATTTGATATTATCGAAAAACCACCAAAATGATCAAAATGAATATTATTAATGTTGTATCTATTGATTAATCATCATATCTAAAAAATGATTTGTGGTATAATTTTATATTATAGAAACATATTAATACCATTTCTTTCCACTTCTAAAGTTTTTTTTCATTCGAAAATATAATCCATTACGAACCAACCATGGAAATCATGTAAAGAACGCACCTAAAACAATAGAGATAACAAAATATTATTAATAAATGGGTGGAATGATGTATATAATTATCTTATAAGGGGTTATAAAAATGAATATATTTCTATAAACTAATTATTAAAATATTTTAACCATTATTCTGTAGTTTTAAACACTTTTTAGGTAAGAAAAACCTTAGGTGAGGAAATTCTTAATACAATTTCAATTATTTAGGTTGACCTTATATTTTATTGATTATGTGGTAATAATTTTATTTTTAAAATTATTTTTAATAATATTTCGTTTTTTTATGTTTATTTATAGTGTATACACATATTCCATTATTTTTATCAATTCTCACTTCAAATATATGATATTTGTAAGGGACTTTTCTTTAAAAATTCACTTTTAATTTATTTTCTTTTTTAAGGGTAATGATTTATATGATGTAAGTAATATTGTTTTATGATTATGTTATAGTTCCTTAGAATTTTTTTTGGTTAAGTTTGGGACCTATATCTACCGCTAATTCATTATGTATTATTATGTTGTAGGTCAACCATATAGTTACTCTAAGTGTAACTGCGATGGTTAGACCATAAAAAAGTCATGAGGGTTACATTATAAGTTAGTTTTGAGGGTTACTTTTTAGTGAAGTTTTGGTGTTCTTGTATGTGTTAGTTCATTTTGTTTGCATTGATGTTCACTCTTGGTTCATTCCTTGTTCGTTTTTCCCCTCTAGTCATCGTCTTTGGTGGTCCATCGGTGTTAATGTTGACAATGATGGTGGCATACCTTGGTGATGATTGTGGACGGCAGTGAAGTGACTCCAGTTGATGCGGTGACTCCGATATCGATACCTCCTCAGTTTTTCGTGTTGGATTTTTAATTTAAAATTTGTTTTAAGCTTCTTGTAACTTTTTATTGTCACATGTTTTATGTGGTTACATATTTTCCTTAAAGCGGTATCTAGAAAATAAAAATACAATTTTTTGCTCAGTTGGGAGGGTTACAAATCATAAGGTGGTAGTGAGGGTTGAAACAATAAGTAATTAATTCCCAATGTAACCTATATGTTTTATTTATATTTTTTTATGTTTTATGGAAATATCATTCTTTCTCATAGTATCTATATGATACTTATCGGGTGGGAAGTATGTATTTGTGAAAATGATTTTGTATGTTTATAAGTATTCATATACTAATGATTTCTATCATTATTTTTATTTCCCTTACTGATAGTTTTTTTCTCATCCCAAGTTTTAAAATATTTTTATAGGGTTTAAGGATGGGTAAGAGAAAAAGAGAATCCAAGATGAATGTTGTGAAGAATTTTCATGAATATATTTAATGTTTTTATAAAAAACTTTTGTATTATAAAAAATGTATATTGTTTTAGTAATATCTATATTTCATTTTTATGGGTTGATATATATTAATTATTTTCTAATTTTTTAAATATCTAAACCTTAAAATATCCTGAATGGAAAAGAAATTAAATTTTTGATTAAAAATCAAGATTATGTAATGTTTAAGGTTGGGTCCTTAAACTTAGACCTATGGGATGAAAATCACTATTTTTTTCAGTAGAATCATAAATTAATTCTTAGATTAATCACTACTCTTGGTATATGTATAGCCTTATAAGGACTTGTAACCTCAAGTGTATGTCCACAATTTAATGGAGAGAAAAATCATATAACCTAGGGCTATTATGCAGATTATTTCATGAAAATTTTATAAGTTTGGATACATAAATTGAATCAATTTATTATGATAGTGAAAGAAACTATAGTGTAGGTTATGTATTTGGTACATTAATCAAGGATAATCATTGAATCTTAATTATATTCCTTTATATTTTTATGTACACTTGACACAACCAAAATTTTAGTTTATTATTCTCATATAAAATAAAATAAATTAAATAATAATTCAACCCTATTTTATGTGGATTTGACATGGTACTCTATAAATTTATTTATGTAATAATTGACATCATGA
Organism: Viscum album; assembly: GCA_963277665.1. Taxonomy (NCBI): domain Eukaryota; kingdom Viridiplantae; phylum Streptophyta; class Magnoliopsida; order Santalales; family Viscaceae; genus Viscum; species Viscum album. The sequence continues at coordinate 1,086,498,156 of OY728130.1, read as the reverse complement.
AATTATGATGAATATTGAGTAACCGTGAACTTATTTTTTTATTTAATTGGTTATAATTATTTAATTTAATAATGTTCTTAAGATAAAAGAAAACAAAACGTTTAAAAATGGATAATATATTTAAAAACAAACATAAAATAATTGTATAGGTATTATATTTTTATTTATTAAAACATTTTCAATCCCTTTATAAAAGATTTTATTTATTATCTATATATGAATGAAAAAATTTTATATAAGGATATAAAATAATTAAGAATTAAATGGAATTTTTATAGATGAACTCATCCTATTCATTATCTACAACAATGATATTTTTGATTGAATGAGGAATAAATATGTATAATAAATAAAAAATAAAGTTAAATGGATTGAATGAAAGGTTATATGTTTAGAAAAACTACTTGAAGATAATGACCAATGACCTAGAAAATAATTTTTTTAATTGATGTAATTTACAAAATAAATCAACCACAAGCTAAAAAGATAAATTAATAATCTTTAGTGCTCCAAGTATAATAAAAAATTATAGGAAAGGAGAGTAGTTTTTGTATGGAAGAACAATAACAGACACTACCAATATGCACAAATCAGGATTATGATCACATACTTGTTAAATAGGTTTTTATGTTTTTTAACATAAAGTTATTTAAATATTTTATTAATATCAAAACTCATAAAGAAGAAGAATCCAAAAATTGATATATAAAGTATATATTTATTTCATGATAAACTCAATGATAAAAATAAAATTATATTTTAACCCCCTATGGACCACAAATAAATATAATACATTAAAAATTATTTGGATAGTATACTACATTACACTGGATGTATGGATATTCAGGGGTGATATAGAATCACTATTATCTATTATAGTGAGGAACCACATGCATTTACTAAAAGTTGTTGAATCAGTGAATGGATATATTTTTATATTTCTAAAAAACCAACAATTTTTTTAAGATGTGATGAATTAAAAACAAGATATCTTATAACTGTTCATCATTAACATTTAATTTAAATAATTAAATTAAATTTATTAATTGATATCCATTGAAGATTCAAAAAACCAAAATGATCATAGTAACACAGATTATTTACCATTCTAAAGAAAAAATATTTTTTAGACATAGAATGGAATCATGCATTGCAATGTTATCCAATAGTATAATCTAATAGAAAAAATAAACATGGTGTATCCATAGAATTTTAATAATATATATGTCACCAAAAAGGATTAATGTGATACCCTATAATGAATTGATAGTTCATAAATGATATAACAAAAATAGTCTCCACTACCTGGAAAAATATTCAAATTACTTTTAATAGAGTACTATTTATGATCTTCCATTTCAATCACTAAAAGTTTGATATTAAGTGAATGAATACCCCTCTTTGATCACAAAAAAATCATTTTTTCGTCCATTGAGATAATTTATTTGTATATGATATTTATAACATTAATGAATAATATGAGAATTAATATAACATCACACTGTCCAAGTAATATATCATCATTAAGATAATAAATTAATATTTACATTTTAAGCATCAAACTTTTAAGAATTGTGTTAATGATGTAAAATACTAAATTCACTCTTTTTGGGATAAAATAATCTTTTCATGTCCTATATTCTTATTTTTTTTTTTTTCAAAAAACCATTTTTTAGTATATAGTAGTCACAAAAATAAAATAACTATTATATTTTTTAAATCCCAATCATAAAAAAAATCTTTCAACAACAACATCTATGAACTCCTATGTCAATTTAATCCATTAGATCATTCAATAAATTCACATAAACATAGATGTGATTAACGAATTATATAGATCAATTTATAGTAATAAATGACAAAAATATTAATCCCCACTATTGAGATAGTCAAATCTATATTCTATAAAAAGCCACAACATCTTGGGTATGTTTATTGTGTGTTTTTATTTAACCGCACTAACTAATTTGAACTACTCCATTAAATTTAAAAACAATTAAATAGTTAAAAATAATGATGTGTTTCTCTTTGTAATTATTTCATCACTATATGAAAAACAATATAATTATTTGGTTATTTTTTGTTCAAATTGGAACCAAAGTCACTCCCAATTTCTTTTCAATGTTGTACATGATAGTGAAATATTCAATTTTATCTGTTATCATTTTATTCACTCAATATAACCAAATATGTCAAATAATTTAAATATTTTATTCCACATGTTCTTTAAGGTTTTTTTTAAAATATATTAGAACCAAATTTTCTACCTGAATTTTTTTGTTAACCACTTCACAAATTATTTTGTTTATATAGAAACCATGGAATGGTTTTCTAAACACCATGGTGTGTTATAATAATCTTCATAAAAAGAGGCTTCCAATGTTAGAAATCAATAAATTTTTATTTTGTCTATTCAATCATCAATTAATAAACCTATAAATAATCATGAATTCATCTTGACCAACTAACTTAACTAGAGATTAAATATTATTTTGTTTTTGAAAATAAAATAAATGGCCATTTTTAAATATAATAATGTTATCTCTTTCAATCAATAATAACCTAAAATAACTTCTTGATTCAAAAAAAATATCTTCAAGAAAATAGACACATTCTTTTCTCACAAAAATATTAAAGTTTCCAAGGATCAGTTAGGTACCAGTGGGGGTGAATCATTGGTACACTATTTTTTTACAAATTATTTCTTTTTAATCCAACCTCTGTGACTGATTAAAGTCTTTATCACTTGTATTTAATTTTATACATATACCTACATGAAACAATAAAAATAAATGACAATACATATGTAATTTTACAAGGTTCGGTGTAAGGAAATACTCCTTAAAACTGGTTATTCCCCTCAGTTACAAATTCTTCAATGTATGCAGGTAATTATAGTTATGGAAAGTCCCATTATAATCAACAATGAGACCCATAGTGTTCTAATATGGAGTAAAATGATAGATTTCTAGTTTCCACCTATAATATAAACTCATGAGTCCCACAAGAGGATCATTAAACTGCATCGCATAGTGTTACCAACATCACACCATCCTGCTCTAGAGTCCCACTGGAGGATTCATATACTTCAGAGTCCCATTGAAGTTTTACAATTTTTTTGAGTTATGAAATATAGGATCCAAAAATAGAATGATCAATATTGTATTTATATTGTTTCTACACTTCCACAAGATGAATTCTTTCTCCATAAAAAACATCATAACCTGATCTTCTCATGTATAATCATCGATAACTTGAGCAACTGACTTGAAATTTCTAGATCCTTATCACTATGAACTAATCATCAAAGGATATAAACTTGACCCAGAACACTAATCAAATTAGTATATGACTTGTCAATTAATTACCAACACTATTCTCAAATTAATGCACACAATAAAAAATATATTTCATATATATTCTCAAACCTCATGCATGTATAAAAATTAATGAACTTCTTTATTTTGTGAAATAATGATAATTAAAAATCTCCTCACTTTTAATTTCACAAGTTATATAATTTACAAGAAAATGATTAATTATGTAATCATATATACATTATTTCAAGTTTACTACCTAATTTTTTCTTCAAGTTATAATGTAATCCTATGTGCAATATCTACTCCCATTCATTCACACACTGTTCAATAATAACGTAAGTATCAAAAATTCTCAACACAAGACATATTTGAAAATAGTATGCACAATCGCTTTGAAATCCTTATAAAAAATGGAACTCTTTTTGTTTTTGTGAGCCCATTGTATCTTCCCACAAGACAGGTTTATAAAATCTCTTCCTAAACTCATTCACATGAAACTACCTTCATTAATAAATATAGTTTCATACATAATTCTCAGTATCCTTAACGTAATATTATAAGTGGAATCCTTTTTTGTATTTATTTTTTGGGTAATGTAATATACATGATCTCTTTACCATTTGAAAAACGTAGTGTTCATATAGACACTGGTTCATAAAAACTAAAACTTTTATCATGTGATCATGAAGGTAGAGATATAGGATGAATTCATAGACCCTTCTTCCAAAATCAGTTCACTTTGAACACTTTGGTTTTTCTCTCGAGGAGATCTCTGTTTTTTTAGATCATACCAGTAAATGAGATCCTCAAGGGTATTTATAAACAAATACACCATCAACATAGATCATATGAAATATATCACTTAAACAACACTGACATACCTCATCTTATTCAATTACTGAAGAACATCATCACCAAAAAAACAGGATAGATTTATTTCCATTTTTTCAGTTTGATATTTGATAATTATTTCAAATGAAGTTTCATGGTGATTCCGTAATTTTTGAATAATCAAGATGGTAAAATTATGATCAAATTCTTCGAATTGATCTCTCTAAGATTCATCATGAAAAAAACCTAATAAATAGTAGATCATTTGATTAAGACAAGGTTGAAGGAAACTGCTCCTCATATCAAATGACATAGATTTCTAGAATCTAATGGACTCTCTTCTGTTCATATATTTTATTATAGATGAAGGAAGAACTAGAACTATGATTCCCACATTGTTTATTAACTCTGTTGTGCACTCTGTTTTATAATAAAGCACACCATCCATTGGTCAATTGCAAGTATGGGGTTTGTTCCCAATATGTTCTAACACCACCCCATGCCAACAACCTCATCCTCTGTCATGCCACCCTGCATGGTGTATCATATTTCTCCCTTTATCCTCAATGTGGGATCACTTCACGCACCCTTTCCACCTTGTTGGTTGGTCATAGGTTTACCATCCCACATTAGTAGTGTGTGTGGGTCCCTTAAGATGGATAGTGTGGTTGGTAAATTATTAATATACAAACCATTAAAAAAATTATACATATTTCATATAATGTCCAAGGAAAAAATTCAATATCTTCTTCCTAATTAAACATTCATCATGTAATTTCTTTCTTGTTGAGATCAATGTGTCACACTTAGTAATAATTGACACATGTCTTCGGACATAAGACCAGTTCAATAATATTCACTATAAAGGTTGATGATATTTTCATAACTATCCAAACCATCAATTTTTTACTAGCATATTGACACTAAATCCACATCAAGTCAATAATTTATATTGACTTAAAATGAAATTAAACTATAATGTAACATCAAATATCTCCCATTCTATTACTAAATGAATAAAAATCACGATGAAATTTATAACTTAACCATTAATAAATAATTCCACTTAAAATTGAGAATACATCATAAACGAAAAATAAATAATGAATAATAATAATAATATATATCATAAGAGAAACTCAATTTCTCTTATAATATTCTCTTAATATTCTATTTTCATAAAAACACTCTTTTATATATATGAAAAAAAAATATACCAATATATAATAAATATTTGAAAAAAACACAACTTTATACACATGATGAACACACATATTCAAATAAAAATCACATGTATATATTGAACTCACAAATTTATAATTTTGAAAAAAACTCCCTAAAATATATTTCATTCCTTAATATTATATTTATCACAAATTAAGAAAATTATATACCATTAATGTTATTTTTCTTTCTCCCCATTTGATATTAAAATTATAATGATCTATTTAAATAGGGGATGCACACTCAATACCATAACCTTGAGAATATAAAGTATGGAATCCCATCATCAACATTAATTTTTGAAATGCATTATTATGAAATTGTCTATTAAATAAATTTTACACTTGGTCCTTTTTCAATACATATTATACCTTTGAAGATGCTTAATTAAAATTCTCATTGTTAAATAGAACTTTGTCACAATTTAATTTTATTTAGTATATTGCACTATGTTTCCTAAAATATTGGAAATACTTTGAATATAACTTCTCACCAACAAGGGTAACTTCACTTAAACATTAATATCCCCATGTGGTGTCTTTATCCATGTAAATTGATTATTTTATTATCTTGAGGAAATATATCCTGATTTTTCTATAATAATGGTAATGAAAATATTTTTTATTCCAAGTTACACTTCTTTCTCATAAGAAAAATAGTCCACCAAATGTGAAATTACAATAATCAACACCACCTTCCCAATAATCATTAGCATAACCATATTAGATCAATCATAAATTTAGTATTAAAATTTAATAAATAATTTATATTTATTTTTTATAATTAAATCTTTTCATCACTACAATGAAATGATATTTTGTAGGCATAATTTAATATATTTTTATATAATATAACATCATATAATTATCTAATATAGAATTTGGTAAGTATAGATTACTTCAATTTAGTCTCATAGGCTCATTTTAAACAAACTCTTTTATAAATTAATCCTTTGATAGTTTGTCTCCATCTAAAATTTGATTATAAAGTGCCTTTTAATCCCCAATTCCAAACGTATACAATAGTTTACTTTCATATTTCATTTGAGAAATAAAAATATGTTCTTTATCTTAATCAATTTTTAGGTTAAATAATTACTTGATCTATCCCAATAATGACATCACTAAAAAATTCTCCATTTGAGTGTAATTTTTTTACAAACACCAATACTACTTATAATAAACACAATAGCATAAATATAGTTAAGAATAATGAATGATTTCACTGTGATAAATTTTATGTGGAGGTTGTCATATAATCTCACCTTTCTGAAATTAATTGAGTTAAAAAATGATTCACTATTACAATACTATTATCTAATTTCCTAAATTAATGAATATAATAATTTAATTAATTAATATTCATGACTTTCATTATCTTCAATAGAAAATACTTTTGGTTCTTCAATGTATATTTCCAATTTATATTCACTACTAAGAATAATAAATATTGCATGTATTTAGAAAATTTGTATTTTAATTGAGAAATAGTACATTAAAATATCCTTATGGATTCCAACCATGAAATTCTTAAATATGTAAAATAATTTTAATTTATTTAACTTGAGAATAACCATAATAAAAAAACCTTTCATTATTAATCATCACTGCTCACTTATTATAATTTTTTTGGAATACCCACTTTGTTTCAATAACATTCATATTTGTTATATGAGGAATCAAATATAAATAACATGTCCAATAAAATTAATCAAATTCATCATTCATATAATATATTTACACTTGATTCTTAAATGCATTATTCATACTTTTTTGGTTCAACCAGAGAAATAAATTATGTAGTGACCTGACCCTAGAATCCTAGAGATGGTACTTGTTACCTTTAAATTGGCATGATTATTAGGAATAGAATCTTGAAGGATGTAATAGTTTATCATTTGTGCTAAACTAGATACATATATGAGTCTTACATTAAATTTAGAATACATAAATTACAACATAAGTTTTTTCGAGAATAAAATTATTCCTTTCAAATAATCCTTGCATAATAAACACTGTAAAATTCTTGGAAACCTAGGTAAAGGGAAAAAATATTGTTGAGAACAAATTATCGGAAAGGGTTATATATTTTAGAAACATCAATGAATCAATTAGGATGATCAATATGGAAATTTAAATAAATGAACACACATGACATTCAATTAACTTTAATATCAGGATAAGATAAGGAATAATCAGTATAAAAAGGTAAATAATTTAACGCACGTGTCATTTAATCAATAAAATGAGAATATAATGAATATATATATTTTTTAATAGTGAAAATACTATAGATTATAATCACTAAAAATAGGGAAATGATTAATTATCAGACATCATGTACCTGGAATATGAACCATTGTACCATCAAGACCTATTCTCAAGATATTTTATGTTTGTGGGTAGAAACCTGTTTGATTCTGCTTAGAAAAAAACAGGAAGGATTTTTTTAGAACTAATTTTATCTCATGATAATACCAATGTATTGAGGTAATTATTTCCCATAGTCCCCAACTAGTGTATTTTCATTCCAAATCATTCCTCATATATCTAATAATTTATTATAGTAATAAAAAATTTGTCATGTCATTAAATAATTGTATTGAGTAGAAGATAAAGATTTATCAATATTTCCACAATCAATAAAAAAACCTTCAATTTAAAAACCTTATGTAAAAAATGTTATACATTTTAAACATTAAATAGATCCCTGATAAATGATATGGATAACTAGGGGAAATTTTAATATCTAATTATTATAGGAAATTGAATATTTTAATGAGGATATAAAAATAAAACAAATAAGTGAATGTTAGTACTATCCTTAGAAAAATTAATCATAAATAACCTAGAGGAAGAATATGTATGGAATCAATACAACAAACTCCAAGGGGATTAAAAATAAAGGTTTATTGTCATTGATTAATAGAAATAATATAAAAATATGTTTTTAAAATATTCCTGAGGAAAATATCATCTTCATTTGGAAAATACTTTTCTTTTAAAATAAATTTTAAAAAATATTTCTTAAATAATTAATTTTTTAAAATTTAAAATAAATCTCCAAATAAATGACATCATGTAAATCTATACTTATATTACAAGGTAAAAAGGACAATCCTATTGTACTATTAAAAGGGTATAAAGGTAGCTTGTTTGAAAAATGATATGAATGTTCCATTGATTTTTCAAAAAAAACTACAAAAATAAATCATTTTTAAGAGACTAATCATTTTTTTTAATTTTTATAGAAACCATGATTTTAAAATAAAACATGATTCAAATAAAAAATACTTCTTACCTAAGGGAGAATTGAAGTTAGTTTTTAATAAAACATTTTCTAAAAAATTTTAAGTACCAAAGAGTTGAAAATCATACTATTGCTTGAAATTTATCATGAATATATAGAGGTGATGAAATTGAAAGGGTTTATTGAACAATAATATATTGATTTCATTCAATGGAAATTCAAGTGTAAATAATCCCGAATAAAATAGGATTGTAGAGTATACCCTTGAAAAGATCATAACGTTGAAGTGAGAATCAACCAAAGATGAGATTATGTTTATGAACTATAAATACATATAAAACATGTATAAATACAAAAATATACAGTAAAAATTCATTATAAACATAATCTTATAATATAAATGACAAAAACTAAGTGATATTACCCAATGAAAAAGAATTGGGTCATATGACTCTTTACCACTTGGTAACTTTTAACTAGAATCTAATTAAATTAAATCAGTCAAATTGAAAATTAAAATATCATGAATAATGAAGTATTCATAATATTACATGTCATGTTATAGTATTTAAACCATATAAAATTAATTAGTTTTATAATATTATAATATTCCAAAATGAAATGGAATTGAGATGAAATCCATTGCCTTGGACTTCCTTTTGGTTGATCTCACTTTAAAATCATATATAATGGTCTTAATAATGTTACTATATTATAGAAAAACCATAATAATATTTATAATATCAAAAAATATATTCTTATAACGTCTTATTACCTTTTTTTAATAATCTTTCATTATTTTCAATTTTGGGTGTTAATTTCCTATTGTTTCAAATACGTTTTAAGTTTTTTATTTTTTTACCTTATGTTGATCATTATTTCATAATATATAGAATTTAAACTATGATGTAATACCATATGTATTCAGTATAAATTTATTTTGATTAATCCATAATATATAGTGATACTATATGAAATACATCGTTCATGGAGATGGTAGGTTGTACCAACGTTTGAACACTTCTTCCATTTTCTTATCTTATTAAAATAAGGAAAAGTAAATTATATATATATATATATGTAAATTATAATTATAGTATAATTTTTATTTCATATCTATCACATATTTTTATTAAAATCATCCTTAATACATTTCATGTAAAGTATTTAATGAATAACGTCAATTTTAGGAGGTGTTAGTCCACACGTGCACAAACAATTTTTTCATATTACCAAAAATGGAAATAATGATGGTATGAGTTATATAATAATTCAATAATCATAAATAAATTATAAATATAATATATATAATATATAAAATATAATACATCAATATTTCCAACCTTGAAATGTGGTAACGGATGAAAAAACGACATCGGTTCGTGGGGTGGTAGTCCGCAATACACATGAACAATGATTGCGTATCTAATTTGGTGGAATTGTGTAAATCTGTAGGTCATAGCCTTGAAATAAAACAAATATCGTTAAATTTAAGATATTAATGTTATTTTATAATAAATATATACTAATAATTTAAGTAGTGGATAAATAAATAAAACAAAAGTTCTTGTTGATAAACATTACCTCTTCTTCGAGTAGCTCCTTATTGTTTGCACCAAAGGACTTCCTCATTTTCATTTAGACGTAAATATAGGATTATAATACTATGTGAGGGGTGTTTGGAATTCATTTTTTAGGGTTTTTTTGATCCAAATGGATTTTGAGATGTGAAGAATTGGGTCGAGTGAGTGCCTATTTACAGTGGAGTAGGAGGGACATTATTGTAAATACCAAAAGGTAAATACCAATGGTCGTTATCCATTACATAATGTGAAAAAAATTAAAAACTAACAGATTTAATGAAATTTATAGCCTATACAAACTTCCACTACACAAAAAAGTTTATTTTTAAAATTATATTCATTGACTTCTATGTTTTCAAACTTTTACCATTTTGGTTTTTATTAAGGAAACCAGTTTTCTAACCTAAGTATTTTAACCATTAAGACTAAAACAAAATTATCCTTGATATATTGTTTTGAAAAAATGATTCTAAATAATATATTTAATTTTTAAAATAAAAATCACTGGTTTTTTAGAAATTAATTTTAAAATAAGTGCAAGTAACGTGCAAAAATACTACTTAAGCTTTAACCACACCAATAATGTTTTTTTATTATTTAACGACCAATATATTCATTATAATAGAATAATTGATCCCCAAATAGAATATATTTAATATTTTTTAATATTTAAATATCATTTTATAGAAGATATTTTTTTACAAATTTTAAATCAATTAATGAAATATCATTTATAATAAAATAGCATTAATGTCAATTTTAACATTAATAATTTAATCTGAATTTAAAAATATCAAGACAATTATGGAATTAAAATATATTATTTTCAATGATATTTAACATGATATATTCATCTAAAAAGTATGTTATATTAATAACTCAAATAATTTTATTCACTTTTAATATTTTTTGTATCATTTATCACAGTTAATTTCATACTAAATAGTTACTACGTTGAAATTTCTAAAGCAATAAAAGTAATTATATCATCTCTAAAAATTAATGATAAATTATCATGTTAAAAATAACTAATTAATATTTCAAAATGTTATTTATAAATTAAAATATGAAGTATTTTCCAAATTTCAAGGATTTATAAATTTTAAAGGTAAGGAAATTTCCTTTTGTCCATACTTAACTTATTTTATAGGTCAATTTCATGTAATAGTATACCACTAACTCATAACATTTCTCAAAAAAGGGGTTCTGAACAAAATATATTTATTATGTGTGTTTTGGAAATGTTTCTAGGTTATTTAGCACCATAAGATTAACTTTTTAGTCCCTTAGAAATCTTAGTTTTACCTTAACCACTGTAAATAATTTTAATTTATTTAAATAATATTTTCTATCAAAAACTAAGTTTAACTTACTATAAATTATAAATTATTATGATTTGAAATATAGAATATTTTTATATATTCCAATAATATAATTGGCAGAAAATAATTTCAAATTAATCCTATAGATGGGACGATATAGCGGGGTTTTAAAGTGAAAATGTTAAAAAGATCACAGAGTGTTCATATATAAATTCAAAATAAAAATGATTAAAATCATCTAAATTATATTAATACATTTATAATTGAAATAATTTTACTTTAAAACCAATCCAAAATTTAATTTATCATTATAACTTATTTAGGGATCAAAGTATTTTTCAATTAAATCTTAGTATTTTTCACTATTAATCAAAAAATAAATCTTTATAGGAAAATTTAAAAAATAATCCCTAGGTAAGTTTGATGTTCCAATTTAAAAAAAAGTTATTTTTTTTATAAAATTTATAAAATTCTCAAAATTTAGATTGAAAATAAGTGCGCAATTAAGAGGCATAAAAACTACCTTTAGAACCATACGTATTTTTAAATGTAAAATTGGATTTCTTATATCTTATACATATCGAATATATAGGATAAATTTCAAAAATATTTGGTTTAATAAATAATATATATATATATATCATTAATTTTATTCACTATTAGTAATTAATTTAATATGTTTTAAAATAAATATATTGTAAAGTCTTTGGGTGTTACATTCTCCTCACCATAAATAAATTGCATCCTCACAATTCAAACTTGATCATGGTAATCAAGGGTTTGATATTTGAAAATACTATTGTCGAAAAACCACATCATAAAACATTTAATAAAATATCCCCCTTAATAATATAGAATTTTATTTATAAAGGTCCCATGGATTAACACATAACTAGGTTTCTACATAGGATAACATCAGTGGAAACTAAAGATGTGTAATTACAGGAAAAGTGAAAATAATTATAGAGAGTGATTGAGGTCATTGATCAAAAACAATTGAATTATAAATGGAATGTTTAGGGCCTCAAACCCATAAATATTTTAGGATTTAAAAGACTATTGATAAAAATAGAGGTATTATGATAAAATTTTATTTCAATATCATTTTCCTAATGTTGAGTAATTATGTTATTATCTAAGAATATAAAAAAATATACTTTCTTGATATATTTCTGTTACATAAACCCAATTTCAACCTTTTTTGTGCTTCGATAAAATTCCATTTCATCCCTTACTCTAATAAATGGATAACCAAAAATGAACTTTTATACCTGAAGTACAAAAATTCACTTTTAATGAATCGTAAGATCCATAAAGAGTGAAAATCCTTTCTATCTATCAATAAATATTTTCTAAAACCAATATGGTTAATACAATAATCTCTAAACATCATAGTTAATAATAATAGATTATCATTAATATTTAGTCATCAAATTATTTTACTAAAAACAATGATATATTAACCAGGGCATTATGTAGTTCCATGGTATGCGTGAAAACCTTATCATCCTTCAGTTATAATTTAAAGTCCCACTACCTTACCAAATGCAATGAGTTTTCAAAATGTATGTGGGTTGTAATTTTTCTAAATTATATTAATATAAATCCTTTTATGTTTAAAAAAATATGATAGAAATCCTTGAAATTTAATCTTTAAATAATATTTTCTCTATGGTTTTCAATATAACATATTTTTTAAAGCTTAATAATCTTATTTGACTATTTTTACAATATAATCAATGATCATAATAAAATTAAATGTTGTCAATACCTTAAAATAGTTTCTCTAAAATAAGGCATCATATAATTTCCACTAAAACATGTACTGATTATATTACCATATTTGATTCCCAAAATATCCTTTATCATGGTAGAATCTCATTATATAGAACCTAAAAAGAGGTTTTTAGGAAATATAACTTCTGGTCGACCTTAATATCATAATCTTGGTATGGTATCCATAACTCTTATATAAAGTAAGACATAAATTATTCTCTATTAATCCAAAAATCAGATCTTCGGGTTATGTTTCATAATATATGTTTTAATAAATCCAATTTCCATGGTTTCAAATAAAATTCCATTGATATCAATTGTAGATACCTGACCCCAGAAACCTTGAGGTGGTTTATACTGCTATAACATTGGAATGATAAAAAGGAATGAAACCTTGAAGGATCTAATAGTATATTTTTCTTCATAAATGAGTAATAAATATGGGTCTTACATTAAATTTAGAATACAAAAATTAAAGCACAATTTTCATTCTAGAGAATAACATTATTTCATATATAGAATCCATGTATAACAATCATTGTAATCTTCTTTGAATCCTAGGGATATGAAACAAAATAAGGGTGAGCTCAAATGCACATTAAGGTCTAAGTAAAATATAAAAAATAATGAATCAATGAGGATAAAAAATATGGAAATGTAAATAATTGAACACATATTTCATTCAAATAACTTGAATATCATGATATGATAGGGAAAAATTAGTATGTAATGGTAAATAATTAAACATACATTACATTTAATCAATATACTAAGAAAAAGGTGCATCCATATATTTTTTTATATTGAAAATCCATTGGATAATAATAAATTAAATGAAGTAAATACTTAATTATCAAAAAATCATTTATATAGAACATGAACCACTATACCAACAAGACCTATTCTCATGATAGTTTACGTCTATGGGTAGAAACCCATATGATTCTACTATGAAACAAATGTGAAGGGTTTTTCGCCAACTAATTTCTTCTTATGAGACTATAAATTCATCAAGGGGATTATTTCTAATGGTCCTTAACCCTTGTATTACCAGTATAATGTATTCCTTATATATAGAATTATCGATTTAATTAATAGACATGTTCCTTATCATCAAATATATGCATTGAGTAAAATATATAAATTTATCAATATTTTCTCATTCAATCAAATAAATTTAAATTTAAACAGTACAGGTAAAAAACTTATACAGATTAAATAATAAACATATTCCTGATAATTGACATGGATAATTAGAATAAAATTAATGTCTAATGATCACAGGAAGGTTAATATATCAAAGTGACTAAAAAATAATCAAATAAGTGAAATTAAATACATTTCTTGGATAAATCAATCATAAACCATCTAGAGGATTAATAAGGATGAAATAAATAAAACATATACCCTATGGAATAAAAATAAAGGGTTATTTTCATTTATGAAAAAAAAATATAAAATATCTTTAAAACCCTTCATGAGAAAAATATCCTTTTCCTTTTGAAAGACAATTTAAAATCCAATAATTTTAAAATCACTTTTAAAACATTTTATTTAAAAAGTATCTTTTTTAAACAAGATAAGGAATCTAAAAATAATTTATAGTGGGTAAATCAGTACATGATGTGCAAGGTAAAAATGATACTCATTTTTTAATGTGAAAACATTAGAAAAGTTCCTTGTTTAGAAAATGTAAAGAAAATTCCATTGATTTTTTTTTGTAAAAATACTTTAATAAATCATTTTTAAGAGTTTAAAAAAATTGAAAACGTTTTTAGAGAAAATATATTTAAAAGAAAAATGGTTATATGAAAATATATTTCCAATTGAAGAGAAAATTAAAGTAGGGTTTTCTTAAACCATTTTCTAAAACAAATTATGTATGAAAGAGTGGGAAATGGTACTATTACATTTTAAAGATCGTGAATAACCATAGAAAATTAAAATTAATGTGTTTATTGAATAACTATCAATTAATTTCCATTAATGTAATTTCATGTGTAAATTATCCTGAATAAAATAAGATTGTAAAGTAAACCCTTGTAAAGATCATAATGTTGAAGTGAGAATCAACCAAATAATCGATTATGGGTATCAAATTTAAATCTAACTATTTGGAAGTATAAATCCAAAAATAAAGATTAAATATTTATTACACACATAACATTACAATATTAGTGAAAATGAGTTATTAATATAACATAATGAAGTGGAATTGAGTTATAGAATTCATTACCGCTAGGAAAATTTTAATTCAACCCCCCTTAAATAAAATAATGAAAATTGAAAATTAAAATATAATAATTAATTAATTATTCATGGTATTACAATTTTATGTACAATATATAAACTATATGTAATTAATTATTTTCAAAATAGTATAATATGCCCCAATGAAATAAAATTGAGACGAAATCCATTACCTTAAACTTTATTTTTGTTGAATGGTCATTAATCTCTAGTATAATGATTTATATCATGTTATTAACTTATAAAATAACCATAATAACATTTATAATATCACATATGATATTATTATAATATTTTACTAACCATTTTTTAATAATCATTCATTATTTTTAGTATTTTAGCTTTGAATTTCCTAGTTTTTCTAGTCATCTTTGACTTGTTATTTTTTCATCTTACATTGATCATGATTTCATCATATGAAGAATATAAAAAATTATGTAAATATAATATATATTCATTATATATTAATTTATATTAATCTGTAATATTTAGTGATAGGAGATGAAATACATCATTCATGGATATGTAGGCCATACGTATGCATGAACACTTCTTCCACTTTCTTATCATGTTAAAAGAAGTAAAATTAAATGATATATATGTTTGTTATAATTATAGTATCATTTTTATATTACATATATCACATATTATTATTAAACCCATCCTTAATATATTCCATTTAAAGTGTTTAATGAATCACATTGATTTGAGTTGGTTGTAGTCTGCACTTCCACATATGATTTTATCATATTCCCGCAAAATGAAATGAATGATGGTATTTGTTATAAAATAATTAAAGAATTATGAATATATTATAAATTTCAAATATGTAATATATAAATTATAATCCCATCATTATTACCAACCATGAAAGGTGTAAATCGAAGAACGGATGACATCGGTTTGTGAGGTGGTGGTCCACCATACACATAAATGATGATTGAGTATCCTATTTGATGGAATTGTGTATTTTTTTAGGTTTTACACATGAAATAAAAAAATATTATTATCTTTAAGATACTTATGTTATTATATAATCAATATATAAGAATAATTAGGGGAGATAAGAGAGAAAAAATATAAGTTCTCATTTAAGAACGTTACCTCTTCTTCATGTTACTTCTTTTTTTCATGAAATAAATTCCTTATTTTGATTTAAAAATAATTTTAGGATTATAAGATGATATTAGGGATATTTTTATGTTATTATGGTTGGTGGTTTTGAGAAAAATTTCTTGTGAGGTTTGAATAATTGGGGGGGATTGATCTTCTTTTTATAGTGGAGGAGGAATGTCATTCTTGAAAATAATAAAATGTAAACACTATTGGAATGTCTCACTGACATAATATGCCTAAAAAATAGAAAATAAAAGATATTAGGGAATTTATGGTCAATAAATATTTCCAAAAAAAATAATCAGATTTTTATAATTTTGTTCCATAACTTTAAAGTTTTCCTACTTTTATAATTTTTGTTTTTATAAAGGAAACTAGATTTATAACTTACATATTTTACCCGGTAAGAATAAAATAAAAATATAATTAAAATATATAATATTTACCCAATTAATTTAAATAATATTTATAATTTATAAAATATATAAAACTAGGTTTTTTGGAAATTAATTTTAACAGAAGTGCAAGTATTGTGAAAAAACACTACCTAAACTGTAACCGCGCTAATAGATTTTTTTTACAATTAAATAGTAAATTTAGCCATTATAATATAATAATTTGTCCATTAATGTAAAATATTTAAATTTATTAAAATTTGAAACTCCCTTTACCAAAGATAGGATTTTTAGAAATTTTAAATCAATTAATAAAATACAATTTATTATAAAATAACATTAATGTTAATTTTGACATTATTAATTTAATTTGAATGTGAAAATATCAATACAATTATAGAAGTAAAATATATTAATTTCATAGCTATATAACATGTTATATTCGTCTAAAAAATTATTTTATAATAATAATTCATTGAATTTTCTTCACTTTTAATATTTTTAGTATCTTTTTTCTTAGTTCATTGCTAATTAAATAGTTTTTGTGTTGAAATTTATAAAACATTAAGAATAATTATATCATATATAGGTATTCAAGATAAATTATAATTATAAATAAAACTTATTTATCTTTAAAAAGTATATTTATAACATAAAAGATGATGTTTTTCCATATCTCAAGGCTTTATAAATGTTAAAGGTGATGAAGGTTCCTTTTTTTGTCTTTTCATTAATTAACTTATATATAGGTCATTTTCATCAAATATTATCACAATAAATAAAAATATTAGATACAATATAGTATATGGTCGAAAAATGAACATAAAATGGTGTTTGAACAAGTTTCTAGGTTATTTGGTTCTTTTAGTTTAATGTTTTAGTTTGTTTGTAAGCTTAATTTCACCTTAATCACTGCCATTAATTTCAATTTTTTTAATAATATTTTTTGTTAAAAACTAAGTTGAACGTATAATAAATTATAATTTTTTTACTCTAAATTTTGAAACAATTTTTCTAAATTACAATAATAGAATTGGAATAATTTAATTTAAAATTAATCTCACAAGCGAGACGTGAATAGAGTTTTTTAAAATGAAAATGTTTCAAAAATCACTATGTTTTCATATCTAAATTCAATATGAAAATGATTATGATGAATTAAATTGAATTAATATATGTATAAATGATCTAATCTATCTTTAAAACAAATTCAAAATAAAATGTAACATTATAAAATATTTTTATAGAAAAGTAGATTTCAATTAAAATTCAGTATTTTTAATTATTCATCAAAAAATAAATCATCATAGAAAAATACCAAAATTTCAACCTAAGTTAATTTTGATTATCATATTTCCAAAAAATATATTTTTTCAAATAAAATTTATAAAGGTATGAAAATTTAGATTTAAAAAATGTGCACCATTAAAAGGTGGAAAAACAGTATTTATAAAAATAAATCCTTTTAAGAATAAAATTAGATATTTTATTATCTTATGCCATTCAAATCCATTGGATGTATGTCAAAATATTTTATTGAATATAATATATATATATATATATATATATATTTCTTTAATATCATTCACTACTAATAATTAACTTAATATATTCTATATATATATATATTATAAATTATTGGGGTGTTACAGATTACTTGTGGGATGTTATCCACTATGAACTATTATTTTGAATTATTTATCCCTGATCACCCATGATATGGAATATTTTAAAATTATCAATCAACCATGTATGAATATAATTTGATCATTTTTCATCACTAGAAAACGCTTAATCATCATATTCTTCATTCTCGTCACTCAAATCCTCTATATTTATAGAAATGCTTATTCATTGTACAACCAATTTTTCATTCTCTCCTTTAATAGTAGAAAGCTTAATTTTTTTTAAATTTTTAAAATTATTATTCTCACACTATTACATAAATCAATTAAAAGTCCTTCTAAATTTTTTTAAATTAATGGATGTCCTCTTTTTTAGAAAACATCTAAGGAGGATTTTATACTCACCTATTTAATCAAATTCCATCATAATTAAACACACTAATATGATTATACAAGGAATTATAAACATTCCAAAATAATTAAATATTAAGCTATTAATATAATAAATTTCAAAATTATACAAATAAATATTTAAAATAAATAATGAAAAATTTTGAATCCAATTGACTACCTAAAATAGAAATGAGAAGTTTAATTTTTAACCAACATGGTTCGTGAAAACTCAATAAAAAATTAATTATTCTTATATGTCACACAATTTCAATTTTTGATATATTATTAACTCTACTAATTTCAAATAAAGATTTAAATGTTTATTTAAATATTCATTCCTCATAATACATGTAATTAAAGTAAAATAATCAATAAATTAGATAATCTTATTATAGTTATTTTTTATTTCATCTTCATTACTATGTATATGTTTGAATAGACATGTTTTTAATGGATGGGATTTTTATATAAAAATCATGTTACCAGCTTTTCGTTATGGACCTAATTTTGTTCATGGTTCCCTTTTTTAATATTTATATCTATTCTTTACGTTGATTATTGTATTTAACAATTTTTTCTAGTTATTTCACCCCTTTTTGAGTTATTTGAGGGGTGTAAAAGAGTTCTTGATTTAGGTTTTTGTGGTTGGATCATTTTGGTTGGGAGGGGGTATAATCATATAGCTGGAAAAGTTATAGGAATCCTAGTTTGTAGGTGGTGAGGGGAATTAGACCCCCAGTGGGAGGATGGGTGTGGGTTACTCCTATAGGAATCCCACCATTCAGTTGATATAATCCCCATAGTCTACCAATAATAATTTTAGTGGTCATTAAATTCTACCATGCACCACTGGGTAGTCGGTGCAGCTATTGGAGCTGATAAAGATCATGGTAGTATCATCCATTTTTGTTTTTAATACGTGGTTTAATTCCAAGTATCATACCTTGAATTCCATTCAAACTAAAACCAATTTGAGAATCTATTGATATTAATATGGCTCTCCCAATCTTATTTCTTCATGGATTGAAGTTTCAGTTAGTTTGTTGGATTTCTTCCAATAAGTGTAACATCAATATGATCATGGATTCTATATTCCTACTTACTCTGTCTATTTAATAGTGGTTATTCCTCATGCAGTTGGTGGATTATTATTTTTACTTGATAGGTTTTGATCCCAATAGTTTCCTTTTATCACCATTGATTCTCCATCTGTGGATTCTGTGTGACTGTTTTTCTTCTCAATTAAGGTAGTTCGTTTTGTAAGGAAATATCTAACAAGTAAATCCATTGATTCTAATTTAATTTGAATTGGTTTTACAATTTATCTCTAAATAATTTATTGATACTCTTGAAAATGATTTTAAATTGAATGGTGTGTGTGATGAAATTCCTTTAAAAAAAGTGTACATTTATTGAAAAATGATATAGAATTAAAACGAGAAATTTGAAGCAGGGATTTGATGATTAATTTTGATATGAAAAAATCATGAAATGTTTAATTATTTAAAATTAAGTTAATTGATTTTAATGGCGTGATTTTTTAATTAAGTCCTTATTATGTTTTTTTTTAAATTTTATAGCATGTTTTGTAACATGAACTTGGGGCAGAGTGAATTTATTGATTTAATGATTCATGATTGTTTGAATTGAATAATATCCCCAAGTATGATTGGTTACCTTACTGAAATATGAGACTGGGTTGTTAGGTTTAAATATATTCATGATACATAAGATGTAACCTAGTAATGGATTTATGATGAATGTGATACTAAACTATATTTAGGGAAGGGAGTTCTTTAATTTGGATTCTATCCTTTCCCCTTAGGATTTTTTTCTAGGGAGTGTGGAAGACCATAAGATATATTTCATCAAGATTATATGAAACCTTGTGGTCATTACTAACCCTGTAAATTATTATCATAGTGATATGAATTTAAATGATTGATTTATGCCCGTGTTTATTTAAAATTATTTAGTCGTAACTATTTTGAAAGAAATAATTGTTCATGACTCCTTTGATAATGATTATTTTATTTTCATGTTTTAATGGAAATTTATTTTGATACATGTTTTATATTATTCATTGAAATTATGTGAAAATAATTTTTTATATCATCTTTGAAATTATGTTCATTTTATATATTATTTAAAATTGAGAATAGTTAGTTTATTTGTTATTTATTTCTTATGAAATTATTGGTGACATCATACTGGAATTTTGTTTTCTCACTTACTACCATTAGATTTTTAAATTTTTAGATTTTTTTATATTGGGTCTAGGAGAAGGGAAAAGAACCACTGAAAGATGGAGAGTGTACATGATTGGAGGGACCTTGGGAGTTGTTGGTGATCAGTTGATCATGTAATCCACTTATTTCACTGAGATCCTTGAATGTTTTCATTGGTGGAATTATATAATGAATTTTTTTGTGATATTATTTTGAGACATGTAAATTTATCCTTGGGGTGTTTTCTCTCAAGAGGATTGTTTGGCATATCAATCATTTGTTTTTCTATATTCACTTCTTGGTTTTTATGATTAATTCTTGTGGTTAAATCAAAACCTATTGATTTTTTGATTCCTAGGAATTATTTTATAACTTTTGGGGATTAATTACACACTTTAGGCCATGTTAGAATTGATTTAGGTACCATTTAGGTGGGTTATCTAGGTTTTTTTAAGAAAAATTAGTATGAAATGTGGTTGTTTCCTTTCATGATATTGATATTAGTTTAGGAGATCTTGGTAGACATGAGAAAATATTGAAGGAACATAAGGGTTATGATATGAGAGAGTGAATGACCATATCTAATTATAAGGCACCTTAAGATAACATGGTATGTTGGGGAAAAGAGTCTTTGAGGATTTTTTTGATAAAATTAAAGTCTTTTTCAAAATGTTTGATATTATATTTGTGTTTCCCAGTTGAATATATATGTATAGATTTGATGAACTCACATCTCTTGACCAAATTTTACCTTCTTATATATTAATATTGTATCGTAACATACCCCCAAAAATATATATGAACATGTATAAATAGGGAGATGTTGATGCACTATAAAACGTAAACCATCCTATTGATTGAAATCTTGTAGTGTTCTTCATGCTTACGATCCGAGATTTGGGATTTCTAGCTTCACATGTTCTCATTCAATTTATAGAGGTTATACATTGGTGGGATGATAACATTGATCTTTCCCAATACATAATTTTTATAAAGTCGTCAACTTTCCTAGGTACCAATGATTCGTGGGAGGTAGATTATTTTTTGAAGATGGATGAGAAGCTCATTGATTTTATGGAAATTCCAGATTCAGTTAAGGAAAAATGTACTACCTTTAAACATGAAGGACCTATTAGAATGTGGTTAAAATCAATAGTTTAGACAATAAATAATGTTTGATTGGAGTGAAAAGATTTAAAGGATATTTTCATAGAGAAATATTATATAGAATTAATGGTTTTGTCTAAATAAATATAATTCATTAAACTCAATAATGGTGATCGAACAGTGACATAGTATGCTAACCATTTAGTTTATCTTGTTCATTTCTCACCTCATGTGGTATCGAATGAGAATATGAATGAATATAGGTTTGAGAGGGGTCTTAGAGAAGATATCCGATATTAATATTTTCTAATGAATCTCCCCTCATATATTGATGTTCAAGATAAATCTTTGATTTCAAAACATAACGTAGCTAGTAATTGATGTTTGATTGGAGTTCCTTCTACTCCCAGTGGGAGATCAAGTTTTCCATTTAAAGGGAAGGTGAAGTGTGATGATTATTATAGTTGATTACTTAGATATAGATCATGATAGAAAATGTTTTATAAATATTCCACATAATCTAGTAAAATACCACTTAGTTGGTTCTAGTATAGGGAAATTAGGCACCTGAAGCATGCTTCCACATAGGCACAAAATATCTACAGCTCTTTGGTATGATCAAACCACATGTAGATATTCCTCTATGTATTTACTACTATGAATAGTGGTATGAGATTGATATCACCACTAGAATCTTCACCATAGTTATATTCATTAAGAACAAAGGGGTTCCAACCATTAACATGAGGAATGAAGTTTCTTCACATAGTGGACGAGTCTCCGTGGGAAGTTGATATAATCCCTGTGACCATGAAAGGTACTATTAACCTATATTCATATTTAGTGACTGCTTGATTTGATACTGGTGCCTCTCATTCCTTACTATCTACCCATATTGTAAATATATTAAATCTTACTTTGGAGATTATGAATTTTTTAATATAGATTGTTTTTCTTCTTAGGATAAAGAGGGATTAGGGTCTTTAATGACCCTATTTAACTTTTTATTTATCAAAATTTGATAATTTTTGTTACTTTTTTTCTCGATATGGAACCTATAGATGTAATTCATGGGATATATTGTCTTATTTATCAAAAATATCATATCAACTTTTATCCTCAGTTGTTCTCCATTACTTCCCTTGATTGGATGTGTCATGTTTCTTAAACGAGAATGGGACACAAGGTTAAGTCCTTCCAAGCCTCCTATTTTGGAGTTGGGTAGGATAGTTTCCAAATTTTATTTTAAACTGGAAAATGAATCATCGTTTGTTAATATTCTGCCAGTATCCATTTAATTTCTTGGCTTATTTCCATCATAATATTCTGGTTTTCCATCATTGAGGGAGGTGGAGAGTTCTATTGACTTGGTACCTAGTACCCAAACTATTTATATTCCCTCTTATCATATGGAACTAAATAAACTAATGGATTAAAATAATCATTCCTATGACTCGTTTTTCAATTCTTTATCTGACCCAACATGTCACCTTGGGAAACACCTGTTCTATTTTCTAATAAAGTTAGTGGAACACTTTTACTTTGTGTTTATCATTAAAATATCATTTGGGTTATGGTCAAGAACAATTATCCAATTCCTCAAATTGATTATTTATTTTACCATATAAAATGGTAAAAGTGGTTCTCAATGATTGATCTTAATCCTGGTTATCACCAGCTTAGGATGAAGGATTTTGATATCCCTATGTCTTCTTCCAGAAGCAGGTATGGCCATTATGGGTACCTTATTATTCATTTTAGTCAAATAAATACTTCTTCGGTGTTTATGTAATTTTTAAACAATATTTTCAATGAGATTCTAGATTCTTTCTTAGTAGTATTTTTTGATGAAATATTCGTTTACTCAAATAATGTGGAGGATCATGTGCATCACTTGACAAAAGTGCTAGAAATCCTATGAAATTATAGAATTTATGGTAATATTTTGAAATGAAATTTCTTGTTTCAAGTAGTAATTTTCTTGGGAAATTTTTTTAATATGGTATTTCGGTTGATCCTAAAAAGTTGAAAGCTATTATGAACTAAAAAGATCCCCAAAATTTCATTATGATTTAGAGATTCTTGGGGTTGGTAGGGAATTATTACTATTTTTTTAAATTATTTCTCAATATTTCCTTCTCCATTAACCATTATCACACAAAAAGGAGAATATTTAATGTAGGATTCAAAATTTCAAGAATCCTTTGATGAGTTGAAGTGTTTCTTGAACTTAACTCCTATGTTGGCTCTTCTAGAATATGGAAAAGGTTGTGTTGTATTTTTAGTGAGTTTTATTTTGGTTCGGAATATTTTATCATACATGGTGATCTTGTGGTGGATTATAGTTCACTCCATCTTTGACCTCATTAGAATAACTATCCCATATATAATATTGAAATTTCATTTGTGGTGCACACGTTGAATAGTGTCCATAATTACCTTTTCAATGAAAATTTTACCATATTTTATTATTGTAAAATCTAGAGTTATATATTCTAAAATGATATAAATGTTTTGCTGAGGTGATGGGTGGAGTATCTATAGTCCTTTGACATTGACATTGCCTATTACCCGGATAAGGGTAATGGTGTTCTTGATCCATTGAGAAATAAATATACATCCTAGTACATGAAATAATATTATGAGGAATGGAATATAATAGATCTCTTTGCTCGTGTTCATTTAATAGTTTGAGAGGTTGACACTAGTATTTCATTGTTGAGTGTTCAGTTTACATCCTCACATATCAAGATGATTTTATAAGAATAAAAACTTTGTGATTACTTCCATGGAATTAGGGATTTTGTATATGGTTAGGAGAACTTTGGAGAGTATTCTATATCTTATAATGGTATACTATTCTTCTAGATCATATAATTCAATTATTTTCTTTTAGGGAAGTCTGTGATGGGGGGTTTTCATAATTACTAGTGGGAAGTATACCCTAGCACAGTTAAAATGTTTTATTGTATGAGTTGATGTTTATAGATTCCATATATAAGTTGATACATTGATGATTTTTTTATCATTTATATACATGTAAAAATATCAAACCTAAGCATCAGAATCCTTTTTATCCTACTTCCACCACTTCCTATACCAAATTTTTAGTGTGATGATATATCAATGAACTTTTTGGTGAGTTTCCATGTCCATATCAAGTATATAATGTGATATGGGTGTCAATTGAAAGATTGACCAAATCAACTGACATTATTCCCATTCATGATAACTAAAAATTTAGAAACTTGGGAAATATTTATATACACATAGTTATAGGGTTTTATGGGGTTCCATCTTCCACAGTTTCCAAAAAGGACCCATGTTTGTTATTAGTTTTTAGAGAGGCCTCTAGGAGGAAATGTGATCTCAAATAATGTTGAGAATGACATACCATACTTATAGATAAAATAATATAGAATATACTATATTTATTCATGAGGAGATGTTTTTATCTTTCATTCATGACATTATATGATATTAGGATTGACACATGTTACTGGTTGAGTTTTATTAGAATAAAAGTTACCAGGTATCCATCAAAATGTCACTCTTTTAGGCCTTTTATAGATGACCAAGTAAATATATTCATTTTTTTTGGAGATTTTTTAGGATTCCATGATTAGAAATAGTTTATTATAAGATAATATGACAAGGATTTTGCTGATTTATAAGAGAGTGGTAATGGAATAAAGTTGTCAAAAATTCTATATTGGTCACCATCGATACCCTTTAGAGTTCTCAGATGGTGAAATTGTTTTTTTATAGTTTAACCTCGATAGAGTAACTAAAATATTTGAAAATAGGGAAAGATAGCATAAAGATATATGAGACCATTTGAGGATGCTCGTCAAATGGGAAAGGTGGATTACCATTTGGTTTTCCTCCATAGATTACATTGATCCATACTTTTTTTCACATGTCACATATTATAAAGTGCCTCTCAAAACTACCTTGTGTCTTTATCTAGGTGGTCCTTGACATGGAACTTGATTTATCTATGACTGAGTATCTAGTTCATATTGTGATTCATAGATAAATTTCCTTCAAAATAATTTTATCCCCTTGGTTCGGATGCTTTAGAAATATAGTTTTGATTAACAAGATACAAAAGGATATGATTTATTGATAAGAGAGTAGTGTAGTATCCTCGTTGAGATAGATTATTCTTAATAGGATTTATTTGGTAATAAATCTCTTATGGTGGGGATATTATAAAATCTTTTTACCAACTTTTAGGTATAAACCACATTTTTTTCTTTATTTTCTATTTTTTCATGCATGATCTCTAGTTTTTAATTTATTTATTATATTTTTCAATTGTTTTTTGGTTTCTTTCACCATTATTTGCAATTTTATTGGGGTTTAGGAGAGAATTTTATTCTAGTTTTGTGGATGAGATGTGGTTGGGTATTTTCGATCGATAGTGGGCATACACTTATAGCCAAAAAGATATGGAAGGTATACTAGATTGATGGTGAGGGATACTGACCCACTGGTGGGAGGCTGGAAGTGTGGTATTCCAATAGGAATCACATCATCCATCTGATAGAAGCCTACTAGCTGGCTGGTGGTACTTTTAATGGGCATGGAATTCTACCAGGCATTATATGGAAGCCAATGGGTCCACTGGCTAGCTGATGTTTCGGATGGGGTTGAGAAGTCCAAGGGAAATGTCTTTATTTTTCTTTATTTAATCCCTATTTTAATTCCAAGACCTCCTCTTATGAATTTCATTAGACCAAAAACCCTTTGGAAACTCTCTTAATATGAATTTATCTCTCCCAGCCTCATTTATTCTTGGATTCAAGTACCAGTTGGTGCTTTGGAACTCATTCTATAAGTGTGACATCAATTTGATCATGGATTATCATTTCATCTTATATCCCCCTATTTGAGAGTGGTGATTCCTCATGTTTTTAATGGATATATATTTTTAATTGATGGATTTTGATTCTATAATTTTTCATAGATCATTATTTCCATTGATTCTCTATCGGTGGATCCCATGTGGGTGTTGTTGATCAAGACTGGGGTAGTTGGATTCAAAAGGTAACCTCTATCAATTGTATCCATTTATGGTTGTTTAATTTGAATTATTTTTTAACTAATTTCTAAATCATTAATTAATACCCTTGAAAATTGATTTTAAATGGAATTTTGTATGGGTGTGAAGAAATTCCTTTGGAAATAGATATTGAAATAAAGTGTATATTTCAAGAAAATTGAACTCTGTTTGTAATGATTAGTTTGAATCTTGATTTTTGAGATAAATTTCAAGAATTAAAGGAATTACATGTTTTAGTATTTGAAATTAAATGAATTTATTTGAATATAATGTGTTTTTTATAAAAATTGTTTGATTTTTGTTTTTGAAATGATTTGACATGTTTTGAAACATGAACTTCGGGCCATATGAATTGATTTATTGAATGACTTGAGATTATTTGAATTTAATGAAAGTCCCATATAATATATACTATATGAAATCAAATGGGATTTTGGGTAGTTATTTAGAAGGATATGCACATGAGGTAAACTATTATCTAGAAATGGAATAAAGATGATATGGATATTAAACTCTCTTGAGTGCATGAAGATTATTCTTTGGGATTCTATCATTTTATATCTAAGTCATTTTGATCTAGGGATTTATTACACACCGTGATCCATATTTCAATAAGAGTGTATAAAACCTTGTTACTAGTACAATACTATAGCATTATTACCTTAAATCTATGATTGAAAACTATTTATGCATTATATTGTTTATTTTAAATGATTTACTCATGTCTATTTTCATAGAAATTATTATTCATTGATATTTTAATAAATATGAATTTATTTTCCTAATTTTAATGGAAAATCACATTTAAAACTATTTTATATTATCCATTTATATGTTTTTAAAAACATATTTTGATAAAGATTTTGGTTGGATTTATATTCAATGTTTTATATAAAATTGTGAAAAGTTGGTTTATTTTTTATAGATTGCTTATGAAATGATTGGTGAGATCCTAATGGGATTTCATGCTGACACCCTTTCTTTTCCTTCAGGTATTTTTTGATTTTCTTATGAAATGTTGAGGAAATTGAAACGCATTACTTAGAGGTGGTTGGTGTACTTGATTGGTAGGACCTTGAGAGTTGGTAGTGACTGGTAGAGCATGGGATCTACTTGTTTCATGGAGTTTATTAGGTTTTCTATTGATATAATTATTTAATGAATTTGGTTGAAATACCATTTTGATACTTGTATCTATCTAATTATTGTGTACTCCCTCTTTTTGAGTGCTTCACATATAAAACATTTATTTTTTAACATTCACTAATTTTTCTAGATGAGTTTTTATTGTGGTGAAACAATTACCTCTATTTTTTTGGTGATTATACAATAGGCTCTAGCCTAGGGGTATTATAAACTCTCGTTATGATGTGATAGAATTTATTTTGTTGTAGTTTATGTTGTTTATGATTGTTTATTCAAGGTAATTTAAAAATCTACAATTTTTTATAAAAAAGTGACATTTTCCCCTTCATCTTATAGACTACACTAACTTTCTCTCCCACTTTTAGGTGTCAAAATTCTCAAACATTTCAATCTAGATTTATTTGGTATATATTATTTTAACCAATATAGATTTTTCTTTATATGAAAAATAATTCCCCTCCATTATGATCAAGTAAGAAAAATCATCAGCTTCTCACACCTAAAATATTATTCTCCAAGATTTCCATCATTGTGATATAACAGATCAACCCTTTAACCAATTTGATATTCTCAGCTGAATTGGTTGGTAACATCAACAGGGTGATTTGAATAAGTATTAATAAATTTTTATAATTTATTTTAGAAATAAAATTTAGTAATTGTTTTAGGTCAGGACTCTCTCTATTCTTATAACTCACCCTCGGTCTTAGGTAGAGAATTAATAAGAACTTAAGGAATAATATTTTTCAGGGTTAAATCATTATATGGGTGAGGAAATCCTTGTTGCGTCCATTTAAATTTTAGATACATATATTCAATAATTTAATAAAGAAAATATAGTGTGGGATAGTATCATCTTTAACCCAGGTGTCTTCCAAATAAAATTTTCCTCCTAACTATTTCTTTATACAAGATCATTCTTATTTATAAAATAGTGTTCAAAAAAATGAAAAATTACCTCAGTAGACTTAAAAAATCTTTAGAATGAAAAATATTAATCTTTTCTTGAATCTATAATATTTAAAATAAATATAACTCCTTGTCTTCAGGAACATTTATAATGTTATTTAGTAGTAGTTTCACATTGGTCTCCCATTTAATCTATGACACATTCCTCATTTTAAATCCTTAATATGTCTATATGATTTGTTTTAATGTTTGAATAATAAAATATATATAATCTTTGATATCATGATATAAATTTAATTTTGGTAAAAATAACTCTTGAGAAAATAATCTTAGACTTCCCTTTTGTCAGAAGACCCATACCTCTTCACACATTATTTACAGACTCATATTTATGTTCTCATTTAGTGTAAGCACCATATTATTTTTTATTGTTTCTACCTTATTTAAATTCAAGAATATTTATGAAAAATTTTATAAACGTCTTTTAGGAGGTTATATTCCCTTAATAAAAATCCACCTATTAAATTATATTAATGGAAAAGTTACTAAATAACCAAAGACACTCATTAATAGAGTATCATAGCAATATTTGATTATCTATATCAACGTGACAAGAAACCAAAAATCTAGAGATAAATGCTAATATAAAAATAGAAAAAGTCACATATAATACACTAATACAAATGGAAAGTAAATTGGTTTAGGGAATACCCTACATTAATAGAGAAACATTGAAATGAATTAGAAAATTATTAGTAAGGTAACTCTTAATTTACATTTGGTATCACTGATCACTACATAATTAACATAATTTAATATTATGAAAATAATTTTTTAATACCTATATATACACCATGTAACCTATAGAAAATCATCATTTAACTCATAGATCACATATTCCCAGAATATACCTCCATCACTGGTTACTGCTTCAGTTTGTTGAATCAGTTATCCTACAATTTATATGTAAACTATAACTCAATAGAAAAACTATAGCACTCCATTAATTAGATTTCTCCACACCACTCAACAAATAACATCAATTTTATTTTATTTTTCTGAAATATTAATCCATCAAAAATTGCTCCATTAGTTCTATAGTTTACAAATTTTTTCTTAACCAAATTTTTTCATGGAAAATAAACTATATTCACATCATAAATATTTATTACAAGAAGACTATTTCTTGTAATTTCGGTTTATCTATCTCTAAAATAACTCTCTGTCTAATTTTTTTTTTAAAAGTGATCTTCTAATAACCTTTTGTCATTTCTATCTCCTTGAGGCACGACACTATCCCAGATTTTGATAGACTACACCCTTTATCAATGTATTTATTGAATTTTATTACCCAATAACCATAAATAGATATAGTAATCTATCTTATAAAGACTTATGGTGAAGTGAAATTTTAGTTAAATTTACTTCATCCTTGAATGAAATAATGAATTCCTTATAATATTGAATACACTCTAACTTCCATAGAATAAAATATTTCCCCCCTTATTCATTCTAATTTTATCTAACATACTACACTCATATAAACTATTTCTAAGGATTTATTACTATGACATGCTATAATTATATTTTATATAGTGAAACTAAAGGTTGTAGTAGTTAGCTAGAAAATATTTTATTTCTCTATAAATTAATATGTATATATATATATTAGTTATTTTCTAGAATTCCATATCTAATATAATATCTAAATCCATTTATCATTGTGACGACTACTCTATCTAGAAAAAAATAGTTATTCTATAGTCCATTTAAGGTAAAAGAGTATCCACTTCAAAACCTCTAAATATTCCTCCCCTATATTATACATGAACCTATTGAAAAAACCCATGAAATTACATTCCTTGGGTAAACAATAAAATATATTAGTCTTCAAATAAAAAAAATCACATAGAACTCATGACACATACAGAGATCATAATATCATATTATTTACTTTAATTTTGGTAACATGACGTGACTAGCAAGTGGTATTAAAATAGAATTTTATATTGACACACTGAATCTTTTTAAAACCATATAGATATAACCACAATTATTTAAAATCATCATATTTTTATTTTAATAACTAAATTTATTTATTCAAAAAAATTATACTCCAAGATATTTAATTTGAGTTGTTTCATCCAATTTTCAATTCGACTCTACTTTTTATTCTATCATTGGATATTCCAAAGTTAAATCCTCTATATTTAATAGTTTTATAATGAAATACTAATTGTTAAACACCCTAGAGTAGTAATAATGATCTAAATTACACTAGATGAAATATTTCTATTTCATAAAAGAATCAAATATTTTATTCCATAATATTTGTTACTTATTCATCCTATAAAAACTCCACTTCGTCTAATACACTATATCAACCTTTTTAATTTCCAAAAAATAACTTGTTCCCACAATGGAAGTATCTTCCACAAAAGCATTATCATGGAGTCTCATATTCATTTATAATATCTCAAGATATAATCTATATAATGAAACCATTATGAGAACCTTATGAATAGTTTTATAGATAATCACAAATAAAATTAGTTAATGAAAATAAAATATTTTATTTTGTTAAAATATATTAACATAAAATATTTCTATGTACGACTTTATACTACAAACTTCATCCTTCAAGTGGTAAACTGATTTGTTATAGAGTTTTCAATTCTACAATATTAGATCCCAAAGCTCATTATTATGTTTAAATTAATGAATACAACTCTTAATGTTTTTGACCACCCATAAATATGACCTCTTCTAAAATTTTACATTCTCTATAATTTATAATATGTAATATAATTTTGATTCTGAACTCTATACCATTATCTAGAAACTGGTACATCTCTTTAATTAAAACTGGGGACTAACATTTCCACATGGATTATCCTTTAGTTATTTATAAATCATTGAACATTCTAGTATACCTAGACATCCTAGTACCTATAAAATCAAAAATATTTTTAGTCTTTCTAGACTTCTTAGTACCTTAAGAGATTCATTACTCACAAAACTAACCTATATCTCGCATCTTACATTCATTTATACATGGATATACTCCACTGATTCATTGTTATCAATAGTTTATTCATAAAAGTGTGAATCCTAGTATAATATTAAATCATTAGATATAGAATTTTTATTAATTATAACCTTCTAATCATTAATTTTTCTAATAAAAAAACCACATCATTCATCATCAACATTAGTCCCTAACCTGGTTCAGTTTAATAGTAACTAAGTCAAGGTTTCAGTATGACCTTAGGAATTCCTCATCACACACCATTGATTTATAAGTAAAGGTGAATGCTTAAAATAATCATTTTAGAGACTATTATATTATATTTAAACCACTTTTTTTGTGATCAAATAATATTTTTTCATGATTCATCCACACATAGATCTTACCCCAAACCTATTAAAATAAAAATGAATCTATGAAGTTTCACATAGTCATTTATATAAAAGTAGTAAACAATATATATTATATAAAAAATAAAATATAGTAGAAGTAGCATAATTATATATATATATATATATCACAATACATAATAAAAATATTGGAACACTAGCCGGTATAATACAACACATTAACATAAATTTAGAAATATAGTGCACTCTAACAAAATTCTCATCATATCACCACTTAAATACTTAGCCTAAATATACCATGTTAGAACAAATACCTATTTCAAGCATAAATAAAATAACATAACCACTAGTAAAACATGAAGGTTTACCCACATTTATTATGACCCATTCTTGGTACATGAGTAGGGGGTTTAATGAACCCATAGTATTCCCCTTCTCACCTTAACATAAGAGTATTAGTGATCAATTTTTTATACATGAAAATCATGTGAGACAGAAATCTTGTGATTAGTATAACTCACCCTTTGAAAAAAACAAAAGATACACATTAATACCATACATGTGCCTATATGTCTAGAAGAAACACACACCAAAAAAATCATATTGAAATTATCGGATAATCATGATTAGAACCACATACTTTTAACTCGTGATTTTTATAACCTCATGAATGAATAAGGTTTTACACACTATCAATATCCTATCATAAACCATCACCACTAAGAATTCAGATTATTTTAATAAGACTCACTCATTAGTGTCCCACCGAACCCATCAACTATCTCACTTGTTATAGATAACTGAAACATGAAAAATCATATGATATAATAATAATAATACCAAGAAATAGAACATTTTTCAATAAAATAGGACTCAATAATTAAAATTACCATAAAATGAAAATGAAAACCAATGTGGGAAATCCAAATGTTCCCCAGGAATCAAATAACTTTTGGACTACAATCACACGATAAAAATCCTATAAATAATAGTGGGGCCCAACTATATTATATATAATAACATAGGTCTCACACCATACCCATTTAATATTATTGGTCCTCATCATAATTTTTTTAAAACTACCCATCACCATCAATATGTTTTCATATATCTCATACCATCACAAGTGTTGGATCCCATTGCATAATGGTATAACTCTCTAGTTGTTCACAAATTACTTAAACTGTATATGAAAAGTATCATCAAAAATCGAAGTGTGTGTAATGGATATGGTTTTACCTAAGGTTTATGCTTGGATAAAAATGAATAGGCTCTATCTAATATAGAATAAAATATCCTCTTTAGAGTATCCCACCATCCCACCTTGTGTTTGGCCAGCAAACAATTCACATAAAGATTCTCACAGGGAAGATTATGTGTATACAGAGTTATATCACAATTGAGAAAATAAAATAATGTATGTCACGTGAAAAAATAGACAATAGACTCCTTCAATTAAACATCAAACCCTGAGGTCAACCAAGATGTCACCTCCCATATGTATCAATACTCTATCAATATCTTCATCGTAAGAATCTCGCAGCCAGTCTGGATACAAGGCTAGTCACACTATTTCATAGGGAATTAATAAATGTCAGTCAAGAGGTAATCCACCATACTTATATAAATAATGTAATAAGGAATATAATATGTCATATCCCATATCTATTTACATACCAAGAGTCAACGTACCATTATGACCACTACTCATTAATTTGGTCTAAGAAATTAATTAAACGACATAGGGACTAACTCTAATATTAGCTATTGAAGTTGATCATGAGGCTATAATGCTATTATATATAACTTATAACCAACTGTCATGGTAATTTTTTTTACCATAATATAATATTTTATAATATAAATAATATTCTTCTAAATAACATTAATATTGTAAAGTCCTTGGAATATTTTTCCCATCAAAGGGTCATCATATTTTCCCACTATAATAAGAAAATAGAGATTATATTATAGTATTATTAAAAATATATATCTAATTGTTTAGATATATCAATATTATAGGACACCAATGATGTCTAACTATAGGTGTTAGGGGATCTTATACATTAAAACTTCTTATCATGAATTTCACACATAGTGATATTGAAGAAAGGAGTTCATGAGAATATTACCATAGATAGGAATTCCAAATGTTTTTCGAGTCATTATATATTTATATCTATGAACCTTTGTATTAGTTATTATACATGAGATAATTTTTAATAGGTAACATAAATATTTTACTTTTATGTGTGGATAAAAACCATGATTATATTTGATTATGGCATGGTAGAACACATTGGGTGAATCGTAATAGATATGAAATTAAATGATATTTTTAATAATGTATTTTTTTCATTAAAAGTTAATAGAAGAAGATATATTTGGTTCTTTGATAGTGATAATTTTCATAAAAAATCCATGTTCATGGTAGTTCATATATAAGTTCATTTCAAAAAGACAATAATGATAAAAATATATATATATTGATGAATTAAGTATGAATCCTCATTTAGATAATATTGGTTGAAAAGCGAGTTATATTATATTAAAAACATTCATATAATGTTTTTTAGTTTCTCCCCAAAAAAATTTCTCTATGGGTTCCTTAATGTATTGTTAAGTTCAAATCATGGATAATAGGTTTTTTTTACCTATTTAAATTGATAAAGAGACCTAGAGGGACACACAATATGTTTATCTATAATCTCATTAAATTTTATGGAATTTTAAGTTAAGTTATAATTGTAATCCCATCTAGATGAATAATTATTATTAACATCAATTTTATTATAGAAATTCTATCATTGGATATTTGTTCTTAGAATATATGAGTTAACTTCATTTATAATTTATTTATTAACAAGATATTGAATATAATATTTATATATTCATAAGAATAGTGAATAGAGTGAATCAAATATTTATTCACATTTTGTGAATATCAAAAAAAATTATCGTGTTTAATGAGTATAATATTTATCTTTTTTTTATCAAAAACATATTTTAATATTTGAGGTTTGATAAATTTTTTGGGGAAACATGGATCAATTTTAATGGTCTAATGGAATTTATTTATTTTATTTAACATCACATAAATAAATATATACATATATATTTATTTTAGATATGATATTAGATAAAACTCCTATCATTGAAATAGTAATATATTTTATTATTTTTATTTTAGTATTTTTCATGGGATATGATTTATGTTAAAATAAAATAATAAGGTACTTTATACAAATATATTATTTCTAAATTATGTATAATGTCTATAAATATGTAATTTTTTCATAAGATAAGTTTTTAAAACACATAATACAAAACCTAAAATTATCTCATGCCCTTCAAAAAATTATCTCATTCTTCTATATTAAGAAACTTTATGAAGAAGAAAAGATCCATATTGTGATTGATGGTAAATTATGTAATTGTCCACATTACTCCATGCTAGATCCCAAGATATCAATACCATCATTCCATGATTTATTGAGCTCATGTGGATACATCTAAATGGATCCTTGGTTGATTTTCAACCATAATGATGATAAGACCTATGTGATGATAGAATATTTATCAAGTATAATACTGCAATTTTAATCCCCCTTGTAATTGTAGTAATATATTATTTTTATATGTTATTAATAGTCATGTTATCAGTATAATTTTATTTAAGAAATATATATTTTAAAACATATATATAAACTTTTATTTTTTCCAATCACAAAATACTTTATATAATCAAATTATATACCCCTTGTACATTTAAAATTATTATATTTAATCTAGGATAGAAAATATATTTAATTTAAAGTTTAAATACATTTTATTAAACATTATTCATTAATAATTATAATAAAATGAAAAAATATTTTGAATATTCATGTTAAAATTAGGTAGAAGTTATGTTGTTAAAAAAATTTAAAAATATATATGTTATAGTAAATAGTAAATTTGATATATATTCATAGTTTCTAAATAATTATTATAATAAATTACAGCAGAATTTAAAATTTTATTATAATATTTTTATATAAATTTATATAAAACAATATACAATCTTATGGAATTTTTATTACATGATTATATTCTCAAAATACCAAATAAATATTATCCAATTACCAAAAAATAATTTCTATGACCATATAAATATGAAAATATTTATTGGAGGAGACACAATGCTTGTGTAGCATAAGAAATGTCAAATATTGGGATTTTGAGATAATATTTTAGATGATATAAGACTATGATCAACATTAATGATAAATATGATGACTAATAAATAATTTTTATGTATGTTTAATAATTAACATTCAATAGGTTAATAATCCAAATACTTACATAGAGTTTACGCAGGGTTAAAAAGGAGAAAATTATTATATTAAAAATGTTAACATAAAATAAATGAGAATTAATATTATTATTCATGATTTTATTTAATAAAAATTATGAATAATTAATTATATTTTTTATATCAATTTTTAATATTAAATAATAGGTTAATTATCCAAAACGCCAATGTCGATGAAACACTTGTGAAATCAAGATAAAAGTCAAATATAGTACTTTTAAAATATTTAAAGAGATATGACTTGGATGAATTAGTGCATATCAATGTTTTGGGGTAGAAATATGATATTTATGTAATTATTTTGTTATTTAATATTGAATTCCATAGTTATCTTTATATTTTTATAGTTAATTTAAAATAATAACCTTGAAAATATCACTAAAGGAAATTTAATTTTAGAAATGATTTATATATTAAAGAAAAATAATAAAGCATTATAATGAGTGAATTAGGCGTTAGAAATCGTCTCTAATATCTTATATTTTTAATTTATGAGAAACTTTCCATTTTAAAAAATTATTCATGACATTTAAACGATGAATATTTTCAAAAACGACATCAAATTTTTCCTATAAATGCCAAATCATTATAATATTTAAAAACA
Source organism: Viscum album (assembly GCA_963277665.1). Taxonomy (NCBI): domain Eukaryota; kingdom Viridiplantae; phylum Streptophyta; class Magnoliopsida; order Santalales; family Viscaceae; genus Viscum; species Viscum album. The sequence goes on along the minus strand of OY728130.1, from coordinate 1,086,460,278 downwards.
AATCTAATTTTCTATTTTTCCTTTATATTATACCCAAATATATCTATAAAAATCACTTTTATATTCTCATAAAATGTTCTTATATTCATAATTCCCTTCTTTGAAGGCTTTACATTTAATCCAAATGAGGCGATTTAAAGAACATTGTAAGAGTTCCAAACTCAATCTTTCCTTTCTTTTATAAAATTAATAATCATTAAAAATATTTTAATATTTCTCTATTTTTTATAACAAGATTTTTTTATTATGGTATTGACATCCACTTGACTCATAAATGATGATAGAAACCCATTATCTCTTACTAATCACTTTTTTATATGTTATTTCTACATCAAAATAAAGGGTTTTAGAAGTCTCTATCTTTTTAATTAAATTCATCTTTTACTACTATATTCTCCAATGGCCCGAAGGCCTTCATTTTTTATTGATTTTTGATAATACACCTTTCAAGGGGTGAGGTGGAACCCTTACAAGGCCCGTAGGTATAAGTATTACATGGCCCGTAGTCCTTAGAGGAATTCATTTGCCCGTAGGCTTCAAACATTACACACAACCCAGACTAAATATTTGGAACTACTCCTCCCCAGAATCTTCATTGTGAAATAATATCTCCACCTTCGCATGGCTGTTCGGCTAGGAATTCCCATGCATGTACAGGCTTGTCCCGATGGCAGGTGTCATACCCTTTCATTCTTGCAATTCGTTTAGATTCTGCTGTGGTGAAAGCTCTTTGCTCATCCTCCTTGTTGAGATTGTTCCTCATAGGTTGTCAGGTTTTCATCTGCACTTAAGGTGGCCCGAAGGCCTTGAGGTAGCCCGAAGGACTTACTGACCTGAAGGCATGGGTGGCCCAAAGGCCTTAAAGGACTCGGGATAATACTATTTTGGAACTATTACTATTAGACCAATACTATTTTGGAACTATGGTCTAAACAACCACTAAATGACAAACATAAGAAAATTTTATCTAACAAGTGAATTATACTTGATGATAAATGAATGAATATTAATAATATTAAATATTAAATAAATATGAAAAAGGTTTTGAATATTGTTATAATCGATACAATTTTATTATTTAAAAATTAAAGAACAAATGAGGTGATTAAGGACTTGAGGTGAGGGCATTTATATCTCAATTTCCTTTCTTTAATATATATCCTTGATTTTTCAACTATTTTCCCCTAATATTATATATATTTATATATTTACATTTTATTAATTTATATGTTATTTCCTCTTATTTTACGATAATTTAAATTTCTATAATATCTTTTTTTCTTTGATAGATTCATATCTCACATGTTATGATATTTTCAAGTGTTACTTATCTCAATATATCTTCATTGAGATGCTCTTAAATTGAATTACTTGTTTTATTTTGTGTGTTTTATATATTACCAATTTTATTCCTTTAATAATTTTTTTTAGGAATTTAAAGTGATTTATAATTTTTTCTCAGGTTCTATCTTTAAAGGGTTTTATATTCAAATGATACCAATGTTTTAAGTGTTTCTTTTCAAATCTATATTTTTAATCGAGATGGTTTATAACAAAATTTACAATAAATAAATTTATGTTATTTACCTATAAAACCCAATATATTTTTTATCACTTGGTTATTTCTAGATTTTAAATTTCTTCTTACTATTTCTCCTCCCTTTGGTTCACAACTCAACTCAATGTTTACCTATAATTGGATCCAACCTTATCTCATATTTTCAATCAAAAATATTTCATCTCCATATATATCTTATTTATATTATTTTATATATTTCATTATATATATATTTCTATAGTTAATTATGGTTATTTTATTCTATCTTAGTCTTTAATTTAAAAATATTGTAATGATTCTCTTTTTAAATTATTTCTATATGGGTCAGTTTCTATTGACTTATACTTTACAAAAAAATAGAAAGGAATCTATATTAAATGTTTTTATTTATATATATTTCTCAAAATATTTTTTACAATTTTATTTAAAAATATTTATTTCCCAGTTCTCATGGTTTTCTATTTTAATTTTTATTATCATTGTTTTATAAATTATAAAATTTAAAAATAAAAGTTATTAAAAATATAGATGTTATTTCATATTATTTTTCAAATAAATTTTTTAATTATATTATAAATATTTTTCATATATATCAATATATTTTAACATTTCTTATGCTTCATTGGGGTTATTATCTGATGATACCATACACCATCTCCCAATGTATATCATATAATCATTTTTTCTGGTATTTTTCATGAAATATATTTCATTTACATTAGACAATTAGATTGTGAAAACATTGTGAATGTTTTCATGTTCATGTGTCACACACATATATATATTATCATTATATTTTTGGTGAACATTAAGTTATATATCCCTCCAATTAATTTATTAATTATTTATATATGATGATATTAAATGAATATATCTAGGTAGTGAACCCAAATGACTAAATTTTAATTATAATGAGGAGTGAACCTAATAAACTATGGGACTCTTTCCATGATATAATAATGGTCTTGAAAGTGATACCCGAAAATGGAAATGATTTACTATTCTCATATATGTGACACATTATTATAACACATTTATATGTTATGAAACATAACTCCATTATAAATTCATGTCTTGTAATTATTAGATCATGATGCCACACTCATATGAATCATGTCTTATGTTATTTCAAAGGCAATATGATTTATGATATATGTTTTATTGGTTTTGGTTTTCTTATGTTATTTTATTGCATTAGGGTTATGTTCCCATACCCATGTAATATTATTATACTTAATGATTATCATTGATTGTCAACACTTATGTCCACCCTTTAACAGGTGTCTGATATAACACATATATTTCCATTCACTATAATATAAAGTAGAGTATCATTAATGAATTATATATAGGGGTATTGTTTTACAAGATTAATTAGGGGATATATTTAAGAATTTTTATAAGGAAATTTCTTTATGTATGTAGTATCTATATACACTAAACTAGTAAGAACAATTATGTAGTCATAGATCTAGATATGAATTTGTATCCTTGAATGAAGTTAGTGTATCACTTAAGGAGTTTTTTAGTGGGGAAAATGTCCATTTATTGGAAAAAGTTATGAGATTTTTTATGTAAGGGGTTTTAATAATTATATATAACTTTAAACATAAGGGGTTTTTGGAATATTAATGATAAAATTGTTGTAATAAGTCATGTAATTATGGATGGTTAAGTCGTGGATGCTACAGTTGGTGTCAGATAGGGATTTATATTACATTATATGTCAAGATTTTTTTATTTGTGGAAATTTTAGGAGTTTTATTTACCACCATGGTTTAAAAATTATGAGTTTAATAATAAATTAAATGGCATATATACCCTTTTTGAGGTCTTAAATTACAAGAAAAAATAAATTAAAGGGGTTTTCTAAAGAAGAAAAAAAGTGTTTTAATCACCACCAATTAATAGGGTATGATTATTAAAAATATATAATTTTTATCAATTAGTAATTAATTTTTAGTGGAAATGTTGATATTAGTGTAGGTTCTTTGAAATTGGTAACCAAATGTTTTATGATATGGGGTAGAAACCACCATCAAAATGGGCATGGTGTTTTTTTGAATTTTTTTCCGTTATTTAGAAGTGATTATAACCAAAACTATAAAAAAATATTGATTGTTTAGAAGAATTTTTTAATGTTTTTTCAGTGAATCGTGATATTTATAACCACCACTAATAATTTATTGGTGGATTTAAAAATTAGCATGTTTTAAACCACTGTTAATTATGAGAAAAATATGATTTTAATAGATTTAAATTAGTATAAAGAATTAATTAAATCTAAAATAAATAAAATTTAATAATTTATATACTAAAATGAAACATACAAACAATCATTTAAGTACTTTAATAGGTCATCTAAATATACAACATATTATTTAAATGATACAAAAGTCTCATATATATATATATATATATATATATTTGTGTGTGTGTGTGTTTCAGTCAAAAATACAACTGATACATATACATATCTAACATGAATATTGTGCTATTATGTAATTCTAGATATCTCTAGATGAAACATGCCAATTGTCTCAATGTGATACATCTACTTGTACATAGATCCCTTCTACTTTTTTCCAAAAAAATTCAGGGTTCATTGACTCACAACCATGTCATACACATAAAAATGGGAAACATTTGACATATTAGATATGAAAAAAAAATTAGATAGAAATTTGAGATGAATATTACATATAAAACAATAAATATTAATTTTTTACTTACTTCAATTATTTATCAAAAATATCATTCTTTCGATTTGTGAACATATGCCTCCAGTCATGATAAGTGATGTGAAAGGATGTTATCTCATATGCTAACTGGCCCATGATCTGAACATATAGTCCTCAAGTGTAATGCCCTGACCCCAATTACCTAGAGTCGGTTCATTAATACATAACATTGGCATGATACAAGGAATCATGTCCTGAAAGACAGATCAGTTCAGTATCCTTGGAAGTACTAGATACATTCATAAGTTTGACATTACATCATGAAATAAAAACTTCAACAACATTTTTTCCCCTTTTGAACACACTTATATCGTTAGACTATCCCTTCAGTCAACTATAAAATACTTCTTCACATCCTGGGAAAAATAAAACAAAGAAAGGGGTGAGCTCAGATGCTCAGTAAGGATAATAATATAGAGGAAACTTTCATAAATAAGCATAAACATTTAAGGCAATGTATTAGACTAAAAAAAGCCTTTTAAACATAAACTTAAGCATAATATGGAAAAGATAAAATCAAATAATTCCATTTACTTATTCACACAGATATTATACTAGTTGAATAATCAAATGAAATATCAATAGTCACTTTCATAATGATGGAATGCATAATGCCAGACTTCATAACCACATAGTCAAGGCCTTATGCCAATACTAAAAATAATATTTTGTCAAGGACAAGTTCCAAGACACTATTTTGTCTCATGATACCTACCGATGCATCGAGGAGTTATATCAGGCTCCACCCGTCACTTACTAAGTCCAATACATTCCTCATATTAAAAGGTTTAAACATAACATAAACATTCGTATTAAAACTAGCATACAAAATGTCAATACTTTATCCATAAACCATGAATGGTATAAGAATAACACATCCACAGTCAAACATATCACAAAACCTTCAATAAAATATGGAATATTTGTATCATAATAAATCAACTTCAAACAAGCTTAAAATCCATCAAAAGGATATTGACATAGATGAAATCAAAAAAAATTTGAGAAATATCTCTTTCTATTTTGAAATCATTTAAAAGTCGTATAATTATATAAGAAAACATTTATTTTGAAAATATTCTTATAATTTTGTAATGGAATCTTTGACGATGTTATAACGGCAGAAAATAGCCACACTCACTATATAAGTTAAAAAAACATTCTTAACTTTATTTTGTCGAAAAGGTCATAAAGTACCTTGTTTGTAAAACAACAGAAATATTCCTTTCAAAACATATAACATCAAATAAGGTTATAAATGACTTTAACCCATTTTCTAGTAAATAGTAAAAAAAATTGAAATACATTTTTAAGAAAACACGAATGTGGATGATAAAGAGGTCCTAGTAGATACTTACGTAAAAACAACCACGGATAATAAAGTTATTATGGAATTAACCTTTACCTTGTAATTTTACTTGGTTGAGGGTATCTTAACCTCCATTATAATATTTAAATCATTGTTATTAAATTATAAAAAAACTATATACATAAATATGATATCATATATGATCCTCTAATATTGCTTTAATAATAATATTTTAGTAATATCATCGTTTCAGGTGTTAACTGATCTGTTTTCCTTTATATGCTTGGTTACGTAATCCATGTTTGATATGGATATGATGTATTTTATTCATATACAGAATTATATTAATTTATTAGACATTATTTTTATTCATAAAATAAAAATTATTCTTGAATGATTACGATGGGGAATGAATCTCATCGCGTTCGTGGAGACGGTAATCCGTACGTACACACGAGCAAAAAATATCATTATATTGATAGTGAAATAGTATGTAATTTCATGGTATATCATATCTACAGAATAATTAGCATGTTATATTTATTATTTACATCAGTTATACTCATTATTATACCCATCCAAAAATTTGAATAACAAACTACACCACGACGTTGAGACGATAAGTCGTACGTACGCACGTATGGTGACTTTTTCATTCATATGATGGATATAATAATGAATATGGTTGTATAATTTTAATAACATCACAGAATATAGATGATACTGGAGTTATTATTTTATAATGGAAACAACAAATAAAGAGGAAGTGGAAGAAGAAAATAATTTGAAAGAGGTGATGAAATATTTACCTCTTCTTCGGGTTCTTCCTTTTGGTTTGATCAAAAGAAATTATTAGGTTGACTTTATGATCAAAGTAATGCATCTAAGTTTAAGGGAGTATAGTTTAGAGGATATTTGGGTAGGTTTTGTCTAATAAAAAAGGCTTTGGAGGTGTGAAATTATGATAAGGGGAAGTGGCTTTTTATAAGAGAGGTGAGGGTCACTTTAGTAAAAGCTTGAAATATTATTTTATAATAAAATCATTTTCGGTTTCTAATAGCTCCAAAATAAATTATTCCAAGTATAAGGTTGGTATGGGTCCAAAACCTCTCAACCAATAGTTTTTATACAGATTTAGGTCATCATATTAAACTTATCATTTAGATTTAACTCTTAGTTAAATAGTTTGACATTTACCATGTATCTTTGTATTTTTATATTATATGGTTAATAAACTTACTATAACAAGACAAGAGAAGCACATGTGGTTCATTATTAATATATATAACCTTATCTAAGTCCTTTGGATGAACCTTAGATTTTTAGGAATGATATATCAATTAATAATATATTATTTGTTTTAAAATCTCAATTATGTCAATTTTGACACTATTTAGTATTTGGTTTTTGTGAAAATCATAACAGCATGATTACTTCAAAAAAAATTATTCAATCAACCCTAAAATTTCATATTAACCTATAAAATTAGTGTAATTCATCAAAATTATCAAATAACATTTATTTGGATATTTATAATATCAATTATTTTACTATTTCATTAATAAAAAAATTACTGTATCATCATTGTGTCATAAATAAATTAAATTATTTAATGTATAAAAATTATAAATAAAATACCATTATGTAGGAAATATTTTTATTTTTCTAATTAATATTTATATTCTAATTTATCTTATGTATAACACTATATTAAAAATGTTTTAGTTATTAAACATTGAATTTAACTCTTTTAACTCTTCTTAAAATAAAATAATAATAAATGTCCTAATATAATCCAAGTGGACCAAAGAGGATCATATTTTATTACTAAGGTTTTTTTGGTCAAATTATACTTATCTAATAGAATTAGGACATGTGTTAGGGTAATTATGATATCATTTTTACCCTTAATTACCCTTTTTACTTTTAACCGTGGTAAATAAAAGTCAAAAGTTACTATTCAACAAAAATTATTTTCATCTTATTAAATCACATTTTACTTACTGATATTAATTTTGTCTCTCAGATTTTTGAAATTCAACTCATAGAAGAGGTAAAATTATGTTTTATGCCAATTTTCAAATGCTCCTAGGAGCTGGGTAAAAGACGGTAAAAAGTTCAATAAAATTTTTATATATCTAAACTTATTATAAAATGATTCCAATGAATTAAATTGGACTTATATAGGTATTATGGATCTATTTTGACCTAAAATAAATTTAAATAAAATAAATAATTATTTAAATAAAAATTTGGTTTAAACCAATAATGTAGTGTTTTCACTATTCATCAAAAATTGAAAATTTTTAGAAAAATACTAAAAATTCACCCTAAGATAATATTGATATTCTGAATTCAAAAATGAAGTCCATTTTGAAAAATAAAATTTATAAAATTTCAAAAATTGGGTATTACTATTCATAATGGCTAGTTTGATTGGTTGCGGTGTGTTAGAATCTCAAAGTTGCGTACAATGCAAGCTATTTCATCATTCAAAGGGAAACGTACTGTGGAAGCTTGTGGTGTTACATTATTCCCTCCTTCAAATAATTTTGTCCATAAAATTTCTATAATACTACCGTACAATAAGATTCAGGTGGTTCTTCATTAAAAGTTCATATGGTTCCCATGTTGCCTCTTCTATCTTATGGTTTCTCCATAGAACTTTTACCGGACGAGTCGTCTAGTTTCTCAGCACTTGTTCTCTTGTATCAAGAATTTTGACAGGCTCTTCACAAGAATACATATCAGGTTCCAGTTCAATTGCCTCATAGGTGAGTACATGCGTTGGGTCAGGCATGTATTTTCTCAATAGTGGTACGTGGAACACATCATGAACTTTGGAGAGACTTGGAGGCATTTCCAAACGATAATCTACAACTCCAATTCCTTCTATAATTTAGAAAGGTCTGATGTACCTGGGACTCAATTTACCATTCTTACCAAAATTTATAACACCCTTCCATGGAGATACCTTCAAGAAAACATGATCTCCTACCTGAAATTACAAATCATTCCTTCAGTTATCAGCATAACTCATTTGCCTACTTTGAGCTTCTTTGATGTGGGTTTGGATAACCTTCACCTTTTCCATCTTTTCCTCAACAAGTTCTAGGCCTATGAGTTTTCTTTCACCAACATTATCCCGACAAGTTGGTGTGCGACATCTCTTTCTATATAACTCGTCATATGGTGCCATCTGAATACTTGAATGGAAGTTATTATTATAGGAAAATTCTACCAAAGGTCAATATTGATCCTACGTAGATTGAAATTCAAGTGAGAAAGATCTCAACATGTCTTCTAAGGTTTTAGTAGTCCGTTTTGATTGTCCATCAGTTTGAGGGTGGTAGGCAGTGCTCAAACGGAGTTCAATATCTAGAGCCTTCTGAAGAATTTTCTAGAATATTTATGTAAAATGGGGATCACGATTAGAAACAATCGATAGGGTTACACCATGGAGTCTTACAACTTCATTAATATATAGTCTTTCTAGACATTCAAGTGGTAAATCTTCTCTTATAGAAAGAAAATGTGCTGACTTGGTAAGATGATAAATAATGACCCATATTGCATCATTCATTCTAGGATTCTTTGGTATCCCCATGACAAAGTCCATCATAATATTATCCCATTTCCACTCAGGTATGGTAATAGGTTTCATGAATCCTCCAGGTTGTTTCCTTCCAGCTTTCACTTGTGGACAAACCATACATCTTGACACAAAATCAGCAATCTCTTTCTTCATGTTGTCCCACCAAAAATGTTCTTTCAAATCTCAATAAATCTTAGTGATACCAGAATGTATAGAGAAATTGGAGATATGAGCATCATCCAACAATTCCCTTTTTAGATCAGGTATATCTGGAAAACAATGTCTCTTCCAAAATTTCAAAATTCCATCTTTATATACAAATTTGATCAATCTCACATCATTTACATATTTAATTTTCTTTTGAAATTCCCCATCATCAGTCTGAGAACTTTTTATCATTTCCAATAAATATGGTTTGGAAACCATTTGAAAAGGCATTTATGTTTCACCTTCAATGGTTATTCCCATATCTATCTTTACTAGATCCATGAAAATAAGATCCATTTCAACTCTCATCTTGTTCAAAACTCCATGATCCTTTCTTATCAAAGAATCTTCCACCTTATTTTCCTTCCCCAGGTGGTAGTGTATTGTGCAATCATAATCCTTGAGTAGTTCAAGCCATCTCCTTTGCCTCATGTTCAATTCTTTTTGTGAGAAAATATACTTCAAACTCTTGTGATCAGTATAAATCTCACATTTTTTACCACAGAGATAGTGTATCCATATTTTTAGATCAAATATTACAGCTTCTAACTCAAGATCATGAGTGGGATAGTTTTTCTCATGAATTTTTAGCTTTTGTGATGCATAGGATATACCTCTTTCATTATTCATAAGAACACAGCCAAGTCCATTCTTTGAAGCATCACTATAAATAACAAACCCATCAATCCTAGATGGTAGAGTCAAGATAGGATCATTAACTAATATTCTCTTCAGTTATTTAAATCATTCTTCACACTCTTTTTTCCAAACAAATTTAACCCCTTTACGAGTTATCTTGGTTAATGGGTTATCCAATCAGGAAAAATTCTAGACAAAACACCAATAATAACCGGCTAAACCAATAAAACTATGTATCTCAGTTATACTCGTCGGTGTTATCCATATTTGGATTACCTTGGTCTTTGAAGGATCAACATAGATTCTATCCTTAGATACAATATGTCCAAGAGAATAAATCTCTTGAATCCATAATTTACACTTCCTAAACTTCCCATAAAATTCATTTCTTCTAAGAGTCTTTAGAATAATGCGCAAGTGATTTACATGATCTTCATAGATTTTAGAGTAAACCAAGATATCACCATTAAATACCACTACAAATTCATCAAGATATTCCTTGAAAACTCTATTCATTAGATTCATGAAGATAGAGGGTGCATTAGTCAATATAAAATTAATTAATGTAAACTCATAATACCCATACGTAGTTCGAAATGCTGTTTTTGGAATGTCTTCCTTCTTCACACACAACTGATAATATCCATATCGAATGTCAATCTTTGAAAAATATTGATCTTCGTGAATTTTGTCGAATTAGTAATCAATGCGAGGTAGGGGATACTTGTTCTTTATTGTTATAGCATTGATCTTCCTATAGTCAATGAACAACCTCATAGATCTATCTTTCTTATTAACAAAAAAGACAGGGGCTCTCCATGGAGAAACACTAGGTAAAATAAATACCTTATTACTCAATTCCTCTAGTAGTTTCTTTAGTTACACTAATTCCACAGTGGTCACTCTATAAGGGGTCTTCAATATGGGCCTTGAACCATGAATTAAATCAATGGAAAACTCAATTTCTTGTTCTGGAGGATGTCTAGGTAAATCCTCTGGAAATACATCAACATATTCGTGCACAATAGGTACGTCCTCTGTTCGAACATTCTTTTCCTCACCCATAATTATTTCATTCTCATCCTCCCCAATAATTTAATTTAGTAGAGCTACTGGGGGTAGATCTAGATAAGAATCATATGGTGACGTTTTTGCTGAAAAGATAAGTCACTCCTTATCATTATATATAATTGTAACGTCCTTCATCTTACAATAAATTTTTTCATCATAGTCTGAAAGACAATCCATACCAAGGATAATATCAAATTTAATCATGGGTATGACGATGAGATCAGTAGATAAAGAACATTTATACTCCCTCATGGGAACTGATTCACAAAACTTTGTTTCAATGATACTTCCCTTAAGAGTTTTGACTGAAAACTTCCCTTGTTAAATCAAATTGAAAATATCTAATTTTCTTAACAAACTGGGAAGATATGAAAAAATGCGATGATCCAAAATCAAATAAAGCATTGACTAAACTTGAGAAAACCATTAAATTACCTGCCACCACATATTTCGGATCTTTAACCTCATCAGTAATGATCACATAAGCTTGGACTTTATCCCTTGGACTTTTCTTAGGTATGTTCCCTTGGATCTTAGGACATTCATTTTCATAATTCCCCTTTTCTATACAGTTTTAGCATTCAACATTGACAGCCTCTTTCTTCCCCTTGCAATCATGATCTTAGTGGCATTTTTCACCACACTTGTAACAGACTCATATTCCTTTCAGGAAAGTACCGGGGTGTTTCTTCCCACATTTACCACAAGATGGATATTTAATTTTTCTCTTATTACCCTTATTTCATTTTCCTAAGTGTTTAGAAGATCTATTTTTCTCTTTCTTTGCTTTAAAGTCATAAGACTTAGAGAGTTCGTTTTCTGTCTTGATAGCGCATGAGACAATATCTTCGTATGATGATAAGGATTATGAGACAAATTCTCACCATAGAAATGGTTTTAACCCATCAAAGAATCAATCAATATTACTCCTTGGGTTACGTATATAATCTGAAGCATGCCTTGCTAACCTTGTAAAGTTAGCCTTATACTTTGTGACATTCTCATCCTCCTTTTTCCTCAGACTCGGAAATGGTCTTTCCATGTCCGCTCAATGGTCACGAGAAAAGTATTTTTCTATGAAAATAACTTTAAACTTCCTCTATTCCATGTTTGATACTTCTTCATCTTCCTTTTTGTGTTGAATCAATTACCACCATTGATCTGTATCTCCCATGAGGCGATAAAGTGCCATGAAAATTTTTCCCTTTCACTACTCCCCAAAGCATGAAATATTTTCTCTAAGGAACTTATCCATTGCTCAACTACTAATAGATTTTTACTCCCATTCAATGTTAGTGTTTGTTTCCTCATGAAGCAGTTTAACATTGATCCTCCGCTTTGTGGATCAGGGTGCTCCATATGGGTAAGGTTATTATTCATAACCTGAGTGAGTTGTCCCAGTATGGTGATAAGCTGATCATCACTAGTTGCATCACCAACTCCACTATAATTATCTTGAGTAGGAGGTAAATCCCTGCATGGATTGAATGCATTGATACAGTTTCCATTCCTTCTACTTGGCACCATTTCTAAACAATGGAATACAGTAGATTAGTTTATGAATCGCAATACATAATTCTGAACTTATAAAACATGAAACATAAATTGAACAGTTTATGGATATAATCCATAATCATAAAAATATTTTCTTTGAGGAGGTATATACTCATAAACCCTCCATAATGGTTTGTAAAAAAATGAGAATTATCATAAGCATATCCCCTGGGATTGTCGTAACCAAGAGTGAAGCAAGGACCATTGTCATGCACCAGTTCCCATTCGAGTCTAGATCAAAGTGGTGTTTTCGTGTTTTACCCTTAGGTACATCTTTTCCAGAGTTTCCTCTACCTTCTCGTATCTAGACAGGGATGTATTGCTTGTAAAACTCATAAAATATCTACTGTACAAAAATTCTTGGAAATTATTATATACTAATCCTAAAATTCTATCTTAGGGTAGTGTTCTCTAATCAGAGTTTTTCTAAATCTAGTTTCTATGGTTTGTACAAAACTTCCTCTAATACCAACTATAATTCCATGACCCCAATTGCCCAGAGTCGGTGCATTATTACATAACATTTTCATGATACAAGGAATCCTTTCCCAAAATACCAATTAGTTTAGTAGCCTTGGAAGTACTAGATACATTCATAAGTTTTACTTTACATCAGGAAAAAAACATCAACAACATTATATCCCCTTTTTAACACAATTATATCCTTAGCTTATCCTTGCAGTTTAACCATAAAATACTTCTTTATATCCTGGGAAAAATAAAACATAAAAAGGGGTGATCTCGGATGCTCAGTAAGGATAACAATATAGCATAAAGTTTCATAAATAAGAATAAACATTTAAGGTAATGTATTAGACTAAAACAAAAGCATTTTAAACATAAACTTCAGCATAATATGGCAAAGATAAAATCAAATAATTCCATTTACTTATTCACATTGATATTCTAATAGTCGAATAATCACATGCAATATCAATATCCACCTTTATAATGATGGAATGCACAATATCGAACTTTATAACCACATAGTCAATGCCTTGTGGAAAGACTACAAATAAGATTTTTTCAAGGCCTTTTGCCAAGACACTATTTTGTCTCATGATACCTATTGATGTATCAAAGAGATATAGTAGGATCCACCCATCACTTACTAAGTCCAATGCATTCCTCATATGAAAAGGTTTAAACATAACATAAACATTCGTATTGAAACTAGCATACAAAATGTAAATACTTTATCCATAAAACATGAATGGTATAATAATAACACATCCACATTAAATCATATCACAAACCCTTCAATACAATATGGAAGATTTGTATCATAATAAATCAACTTCAAACAAGATTAAAATCCATCAAAAGGATGTTGACATAGATGAAATAAAAACTTTTTGTAGAGAAATATATCATTCTATTTTGAAATCATTTAAAAGTCATATAATTATAAAAGAAAACATTTATTTTGAAAATATTCTTATAATATTGTAAGGGAAGCTTCAACGATGTTATAACGGCAGAAAATAGTCGCACTCACTATATAAGTTAAAAAAACATTCTTACCTTCATTTTGTCGAAAAGGTCATAAAGTACCTTGTTTAGAAAACGGCAGAAAGACTACATTCAAAATATATAAGGTCAAATAAGGGTATAAATGACTTTAACCCATTTTCTAGTAAATAGTAAAAAAAATTTAAATACATTTTTAAGAAAACACGGATGTGGATGATAAAGAGATCCCAGTAGATACTTACGTAAAAACAACCTCGGATAATAAAGAGATTATGGAATTAACCCTTACCTTGTACTTTTCCTTGGTGGAGGGTATGTTAACCTCATGTATAATATTTAAATCATTGTTATTAAATTATAAAAAAACTATATACATAAATATGATATCATATATGATCCTCTAATATTTCTTTGTTAATAATATTTTAGTAATATCATCGTTTCGAGTGTTAACTAATCTGTTTTCCTTTATATGCTCGATTACATAAGCCATGTTTGTTATGGATAGGATGTATTTTAGTCATATAAATAATGATATTAAGTTCTTAGACATTATTTTTAATCATAAAATGAAAATTATTTTTGAATGATTATGTTGGGGAATGAATCTCATCACGTTCGTGGAGACGGTAATCCGTACGTACGGACGTGCAAAAACATCATTATACTGATGGTGAAATATTATTTAATTGGATGGTATATAATATATAAAGAATAATGAACATGTTATATTTATTATTTACATCATTTATACTCATTATTATACCCATCCAAGTAATGAAGTGTTTGAATAACAAACTACACCACGACGGGGAGACGGTAAGACGTACGTACGCACGCATGGTGACTTTGTCATTCAGATGATGGATAGAATAATGAATATGGTTGTACCATTTTAATAACATCAAATTATATAGAAGATACTGAATTTATTATTTTATAATGGAAACAACACATAAAGAGGAAGTGGATGAAGAAAAGAACTTGAAATAGGTGATGAAATATTTACCTCTTCTTCGGGTTCTTCCTTTTGATTTGATCAAAAGGGATCCTTAGGTTGGATTTATGATCAATTTAAGGACTCTAGGTTAAATGTAGGATAGTTTAGAGGATATTTGTGTAGTTTTTGGATGATACAAAAGGCTTTTGTGTTGTGAAATTAAGATAAGGAGAAGTGGCCTTTTATAAGAGAGGTTATGGTCACTTTAGGAAAAGCTTGAAAAATTATTTTATAATAAAATCATTTTCAGTTTAAAATGGCTCAGAAATAAATTATTTTGAGGATAAGGTGGGTATGGGTCGAAAACCTCTCAACCAACAGGTTTTAGATAGGTTTAGGTCATCATATTAACCTTAGATTTTATATTTAACTCTTAGTTAAATAGTTTGATATTTACCATGTCTCTTTGTATTTTTATATTATATGGTTAATAAACTTACTATAATAAGCCAATCGAACCCCATGTGGTTAATTATTAATATTTATAACCTTATATAAATCCTTTGTTCTATCCTTATATTTTTAGGAATATTATATCAATTAATAATATAGTATTTGTTTTAAAAACTCAATTTTGTTAATTTTGACACTATTTAGTATTTGGTTTTTGTGAAAATCATAACAGTGTGATTACTTAGAAAAAAACTTATTTAATCAACAATAAAATTTTATATTAACCTATTAAATTAGTGGAATTCATCAAAAGTCTCAAATCACATTTATTTGGATATTTATAATATCAATTATTTTAATCTTTCATTAATAAGGTAATTACAGCATCATCATTGTGTCAGAAATAAATTAAATTATTTAATGTCTAAAAATTATAAATAAAATACCATTATGTATCAAATATTTTTAACTTTATGATGAATTTTTATAGTAGAATTTATCTTATGTATAACCCTATATTTAAAATGTTTTAGTTATTAAACTTTGAATTTAACTTTTTTAACTCTTCTTTAAATAAAATAATAATAAATGTCCTAATCTAATCCCAGTGAACGAAATAGGGTAATATTTTATTCCTAAGGTTATTTTTGGTCTAATTATACTTATCAAATAGAATTAGGACATGTTTGAGGGTAATTATGACATCATTTTTACCCTTAATTACCCTATTTACTTTTAACCGTGGTAAATAAACGTCAAAAGTTACTATTCACCAAAAATTATTTTCATCTTATTGAACCCCATTTTACTTACTGATATTAACCATATCTCTCAGAGTTTTGAAATTAAACTCACAAAAGTGGTAAAATTATGTTTTATACAAATTTACAAATGCTCCTAGGAGGTGGGTAAAAGAAGGTAAAAAGTTCAATAAAATTTTTATATAACTAAATTTATTATAAAATGACTCCAATGAATTACATTGAACTTATATAGGTATTATGTATCTATTTTGACCTAAAATAAATTTAAATAAAATAAATAATTATTTAAATAAAAATTCGGTTTTAACCAATAATGTAGTGTTTTTCACTATTCATCAAAAATTGAAAGTTTTTAGAAAAATACCAAAAATTCACCCTAAGCTAATTTTGATATTATAAATTCAAAAATGAAGTCCATTTTGAAAAATAAAATTTATAAAATTTTAAAAAATGGATACTACTATTCATAACGGATAGTTTGATTGGTTGCGATGTGTTAGAATCTCGAAGTTGCATACAATGCAAGATATTGCATTATTCAAAGGGAAACGTATCATGGAAGTATGGAATGTTACATCCAACATCATCTATATTCACCCCTAACATGTCAAGTGTGACAAATAATTTAAAATAACTTAGTCTATAAACATATGATGTATTCATGCTTGTTCTCATTCTATTATTATATGTATCTGTCTAATAAATATATTCTAAAATTATTATATAGATGAGGTAAATTATTTCAACAAATTAAAAATTAAATACTAAAAATAGTGACCATTAAATACCATCATTATAGTAACCATGGGACCATAGGCATAGTCGATGATCACTCTTTAGCTGCACCATTTTATCCCTATAATATCCCTGGAGCATAAACCTATTTACTTGAACCAGGGAGTGAAAACAAATTAATATGGGAGAACCACATTTGATGAAAAATGATGGAAAGGTGATAAAACATAAAATAAGAATCATACCAAATGTATGTGAGACTGTATCAAATGGGTCATAAAACATTTTAGGAGATAAGGATGATTATCTTATATCATTAAATTGTTTGGTTCAACACATTACTACATATAATATGAATATTAAAGGGATAAATCATAATATAAAATACAAAATATGAAAATGATTTTTTTAATGATGTATATAGACTAGATAAATTTTGTATCATAATTATAAAAATAAATTATAAGTTAAATTTCATAACATACAATAAATTAAATCAACTTTAACCATATTATTATCATTATCCACCATTGACCTGATTTTATAATCTTTACCCTCCCTTGAAAGACAAACTATTTCAGTATAATTATGGAAAGATAGATTAATCTCTTTTTGTTGACAAGGTTCTATGTCAGAAAAATGTTTTCAATATCATCACCCATGTAATTAGTGTCTCTTAGGTTGACATGGACTAAAACACTCTATCATTCATAAACATTATCATCCACATAATATATCATATTTATAGAAGCCTAGTCATAATATAAATATATATTAAATCATTTTAGATTAATATTAATCACATTACAAAAGTACAGGCCCAAGGACAATAAGTTTTTATTTTATTTGAAAACTTGTAAATATAATTTTCTATCTGGGTGAAATATATTCCACATCCCCCTTAAAGAATGTATCCTTTATTAATCCTACTTAAAACCATTATTCAAAACCTAGGGGAAAGGAAACATAAGAAAGGGTGATCTCATATGCTCATTAAGGGTAAATAAAGGATAATCCTAATTATGACCTGAATATATGGGTATAAGAACATGAGAATAAAATTTTAATATCAATCCCTACAAATCAAAGTACATAATATTAAGTCATGGCATATGTATTGGTAGTTCAAAAGTCATGATTCATAAAGAAATTAAATATCATAATCCATAAGAGAAAAACATAGGCATATGACATAGAATTATGAAATACACATCAGATTATAATAATGTGAACATGTGTAAATAGAAATAGTTTCACTCATTAAGGTAAATAATTGAATTCAAGAGCATGAAAAAACTTATATAAAAGCATATAGGTCCACACATAATATTGTGAACACAAAATGTGGTTCACTCATAACATTGTGAACATGTAATCAGGTCCACACCTAAACATTTGAACATGAAACAAGGTAAAGTAATAACATTGTGAACATGTAATAATATCCATTAATAAACATATAGTAATAAAACTGGGCCCATTCATAACATTTTCAACATGTAATCAGGTTCACACATAACATTGTCAACATATAATAAGGTTCACTCATAACATTGTGAACATTTATTCAGGTTCAATAATAGGTGGCTATGCCTCTTGGATGGGACACACCACCATCTCTAGAAGTATCCCTTTATTCATATTATATCAAGTTAAACCTTTTTCCCATAGTGGATCAAGCCTATTGACTTTTTTTCCATCATTTTATCATGAGATATAAATATTTACCCAATGCATTGGATGGAGATATAGGTCTCATCCATCACCTAAAAAACATATATGTGTGTGCCACATGATCATAAACATTAATCATATCATAACCCATGAAATGAAATTTGTAACATAAGAATTTATTCATAACATAACCTATGTAAAAAAAGATTGGTTTCATAACTAGTTCATCATTGGATAACCCATGAAAATAAATGGGTTTCATAATCATTTTAACATGGTATAACCTATGAATGTGAAATGAGTTTCATAGACATCAATACTTTAAAACATAGAGCATTTAGTAAAAGAATAGGAATGGTATTCCTAGATTATATCACCAGTAAATAAAATACTATATCAAATTATTTATTCTTAGATAGAGAAGGATTTTGAAAGATCACTTTGAACATTTCTTAAATAAAATATACTTTCAGCTTTGAGAAACACATTTTAAATCTTAAAATATTTTGAAAAACATTTTATTTGAAAATAAATT
This sequence comes from Viscum album, assembly GCA_963277665.1. NCBI lineage: Eukaryota > Viridiplantae > Streptophyta > Magnoliopsida > Santalales > Viscaceae > Viscum > Viscum album. The sequence goes on along the minus strand of OY728130.1, from coordinate 1,086,441,030 downwards.
TGAAAATTGGTAATGGAATATTTTAAATCATTGAAATAATTTTATTTTAAAACTATATTAAAATATCATTTAAAAACATTTTTTATTTTTTTTAAACATGGTTTTTGAATAAAATAGATTTTTGAACGAAGCGATATGAAGTTTAATTTTCATAAAAATGTTTTCCTAATTATATTAATTACCAAAGAGTGAAAAATTGTAACAAATACTTGATGATATAAAAAAACTATAGTATAATAAAATAATGAGAATTCTTGAGATATTTATCATAATATTTCATTCATGGAATCCTAATCATAAATAACCCTGATAAATGATGAGATTTTAGTAATAAACTCTTACCACTTTGGTAACATTGACAAAAATAACCATATAAGAATAATAGTACATTAAACTTAAAATATCATGTAAAGATGGATATTCATGATATAACATTTCAAATTCCATTATATAAACCCCATAAAATAATATAAGTACATAAAAAACATGTGTTCCAAAGAAGGAAAATTGAGATAAAATTACATTATTGATATGGAAACATTTGAAACATAAACCCCATGAAAGTGAGATAATAAAATGAACATTTAAATAACCATAAATATAAGTATAAAAATAATATAATAAATTCATGGGAATTATATACAACACATAAAATAAATGATTGGTGAATATGGAATAAGTCTCATATAAATAAAAGTGAGACAAGAAATCCCCTTACAACTTGAGTAACTTTAGAATATTGATTCCTATAAAAGAATAACATCAATAAAAAATTAAATATGATTAAATAAAAGAACTTAATGATATAAAATTTAATAGGTAAGTATATACACCACATAAAAGGAATGAGTGGTGAATATTGAATTTATCTCACAGATATAAAAAGTGAGATGAGAAAACCCTTACCTTATGTATTGAATTTCTTCTTACACATTCAAACCTCATGTATAGTAAATATATGTTTATTATGAATCTAAAAAAACATATTCCTATATATCATAACATATATTATTTTATTATGACTTTATATTACCTGTTAATTAGAAATTCCAAGATAATGTTACCTTTCAGGTAATATCTGCTTTATTTTTTGTATATGTTTTGACTTGTTATTCTTGATCCTTTTACATAGATCATGATTTAATTATTTAAATAATATAAACCATGATATAAATATAATATATTTTCAATATATAATTATTTATAATAATCTATAAAATATATAAATATGAAATGAAATACATTGTTCATGGATATGGTAGGTCATACGTATGCATGAATGCTATTTTTTCATGTTGTATTAAAAGAAAGAAAGAAAATTAAATATATAAATATATATTATCCTTACAATAACATTTCTATTTCATATATATCATATAAATTTACTAAACACATCCTTAATACATTCCATGTAAATTTTGAACAAATCACATTGCTTTGAGGAGGAAATAGTCCACAAATCCACAAACGAAATTATCATATTCTAAAAAAATGGAAACCATTAAGTTATGTGTTATATATTAATTTAATAAGAATAAAAACATCATAAATTTCATATAAAAATATTAATTAAATCATTATTTCCAACCTTTAAATTTCATAATGGAATAACGGATGACATTGGTTCATTAGGTTATAGTTCATTGTACTAATGAATGGTGATTATGTATCCCACTTGATGGAATTGTGTGCGGGTGTAGGTGTTACCCATAATAATTACTCATTCAGTCCCAATGCAGGAAAATCTATAATTCTCATTGTGATACATGAAGTTACCTCAATTCAAAAAGACTGTTGTAGAAATTATATTGGAGACTTCGAGATCCTCAGAAATATTAGTGTCCCAGGTATTTTCCCAAAGACCAGGAACCCATTTGAAGTTTTCTGGAAACCTCTTATGTCGGGTTGGATTAAAGTGATTGTTGATGGTGCCTCAAAAGGCAATCCTGGACCTTCCAGCTGTTGGGGAATTTTTAGAGATTCTGCTAACCAGTGCTAGGGTTTCTTTTATAGTGGGTGTGCGATTGCCTCATCCCTTGAAGCGGAGATGCTAGTAGTCATCCATGCTGTTGATTTTTCATTGAAAAGAGGATGGCGAAAACATTGGATTGAAAGTGATTCTAGCACCATTGTTCAAGCTATTTGTAATGGAGTCATTCATCTCTCATGTCCGTTCACTACACTTTGGATTAATTTCTTGAATTCGCTACAGGAAATTGACTACATTGCCACACATGTCTTTTGTGAAGTGAATGTTGTAGATGATACCCTTTCTAACAAAGGTTTTCACCAGAGCATGACTTGGATGGATGCGCTGCCAGCTGATTTATTTCAGCTCTTTGAAAGAGATTGTAATAAGATCCCATCCTATCGTCTCATGTAAACTTTTGCTTCTTTAATTAATAAATGGCGCCTCGGTCCTTGACCAAGGCATTTCCAAAAAAAGAATAATTTAGGTGGTGGAGAATGAAATAAAACAAAATTACTTGTTGAGGGATGTTACCTCTTCTTTGGATAACTCCTTTTGGTTTAAAAATAAGGTATTTCCTTGTAAGATTTATTTTGAAATTGGGGCCTCTTGGATTAAGTGAATAAATTTAGAAGGATATTTTTATAGGGTTTTTCAGGGAAATTTTTTTGAGAGTTTTGAATAAGTGAGAGGGTGGTGAGTTCCCTTTTTATAGTGGAGGAGGATTGGAATTCAAGTAAATGTAAAAAAGGTAAACACTATTGAGAGTTCTCCCTTACAAAATGTTCATTATATAATTGTGATTTTTCAATACAAGAGTGTATTGGGTTGAAATACTTCCATAAAATGGACTTTGTACATGTTTCTAGGTTATATGGCCCCTTAAATTAATGTTTAACTACTAATTAAACTCATTTTTACCGTAATTGTTGTAATTCCACAATCCATATTTTTGTTATTATCTAGTGAAACTTTTAAGGGATAAGTGTGAACCCTAAGATAAAACCACCATATTCAACCCATAAAGAAAATAAATCAACTCCCTCCTAGGACAGAGTGTAAAAACCATACCTGGGAAATTTTCTAAATTTAAAATTCCTAAAAAAAATTGTGTGCCACGTTCCACATGGGTGTGCCACCTAAGAAACCAAATATTTAGGACCACATCACCTCACCCCCATCATCGTGTCACTAGAAATAAAACAATCACCACCATCACATCATCACATCCTCATGGTCACCACCCTTATCGACTCATTGTCGTTAGCCTCTCTCTAACGTCCACTACCTACACCAAACACCATCACCACCGGAACCAAAAACCTTCATCACTGTCGTCACCTATCACATCAAGATTGTAGTAAACTCCAAAATTCCACCACTAACATATTTTTCATTCAAACACCATTGAGAAAGGATCATCACTCCTGGAACGATGATATCCAAAAAAACAGTATCGCCCAAAGCTCTTGTGAAAACCACCATGCTAGACCTACTTATGGAGGAGAGATAGTACACAAAGCTAGAGGAGAGTAAGAGTAGAATGGATCATTCATAGTGAGTTGAGATAATTTCCGACATCACCCAAACAAATCGATACCTCCACCATCTCCTAAACGTAGGTAGGGAAACTTGACCCCCCCCCCCCACTGCAATTCACAACCCAACCCAAATCCTCTTGGAAGACAATGCACCTAACCAAATAGGAAGAGCACAATTGACCCAGAGGATATAGAAGAGTGTGATCGGGTGAAAACTCCAAAGCAATATGTGACCAAGAAAGCACTAAAAAACTCACCAAAATTTTCTTCCATGAACCTTCACCAGAAAAACATGGACCATTGCACCATCCAAATTTCCCAACAGAAACATATCTACAAATCATAATCACTATAGAATGATAAAGAATAAAATGGGATTGAAACCCTAAAAGAAAATGAGACTGAAACCCAAGGAAGAAAAGGTTTAAGGTAAAACTGAATAAGGGTCTAGGGATAAAACCCTAAATTAAAAATAAATAAATAGGGTGGGAATCAAACCCTATGAAAAGGAATGGAAGAAGATGAAAACCGGAAAGACAATCTAGTGAAAACATCAAGGGATGTAACCTTAGGAAGGATTAAAGAGATATCTCCAGGAATATCTTTGTAGATTTGAGGTTGAAAGAGCACTCTAGTACTAGGTGAAGAAGTTGAGGAAGAAGCACACCTAGGAGAGAGCTCCAAAAGAAGCACACTTGGCCTTAATTTCTATAATTAATTTTAATTAATTTCACAAATATGTTTTTTTCAGAAAATTAGATGACCTTACTATAAATCATAAATTATTTTTATTAAAAAAATGGAATAAATTTTTATAAATTGTAATCACATATGTATTATAAATTAATTTAAAATTAATCCCATAGACATGTCACGAAAGAGGGGCTTTAAAGAAATTTTTTTTTAAAGTTTGAAATGTTTTTATATCCAATTTCAAATTGAAATTGGTTCCAATGAACTAGATTGGATTAATTGATGTAAAAGGAACCTGATTAATCATTAAAACCAAATTAACATATAATTAAAGTATATAAATAAATTAGATGAAAAATAAGTTTTCAATTAATATTCTGTTTTTCACTATTTATAGGGAAACATCACAGAAAAATACCAAATATTCACCAAAACTAAATTTTGATATTACAATTTAAAAAATGAAGTATATTTTTCAAAAAAAATTGTAAAAGTGTCAAAAATTATATTTTAAATAAGTGAACCATTAAATTATGGTAAAATTACCTTTTATAAAAAAAAAATATTTTTTCAATAAAGTTGGATTTATTCTTATCTTATACCTATCAAATATATTGTATAAATGTAAAAAACATTGATTTAATATATAATATTTAAATTTTATGAAATTTATTTATCAAAATTAGTTTTTTTAATTTGTTTAGATAAAATGTTGTTTGTATAAAGAAAAATCATTTTCTTTGAAAATGAATTTCATTATTTTCAAATAGTTCATACTTTTATTAATAACAAATAGATTAATTTTATATACTTGTATAAATAATATTTTTCAAATTTTATTTAATCTTATTTGTAACATCCATTCCAATGGTTATGTGGTAAGTATAATTATATTTTAATAAAAATGTTAATTGTATATTATGGTTCAAAAAAACTCAAACTTGTGTGTAACAAAAACTATCGAATGAACATGGAATTGTATGTAACACAATCTAAACATAGTGGTTCATGTAACAAAATCTAATACAAGTGTTTTATATAGTGAATGCTTAACATGGAGTTATGTATAACACAATCCAAACTTAGTGATTTTCTGAAACTAAATATATATTCAGTGATGTGTGAAATAAAAAATATCAAAATGACTAAACTGATTAAAAAAAGTGTTTCACAAAATTCTCATGTTGTTACATTCTACCCCCTTAAAATGAATTTATTCCTCAACGTTATTATGGGTTATAGTAGGTTTAATATTTGAATTTTCATTTCATAGAAACACGCGTCGTAAAATGAATACTAAAGTATTAATTAAAAAAGTAAAGTTTGAAATATAATAGTTACCCATAGTGACTCATAACTTTGTTTTCTCATAAAAGAACATGGGTGGAATGTTAAAATGTGGACATAGATGGTTAATCTAACAATCAATTTTTGAATCAGAGTGATAGAGAACATGATTAGGAGAAATTTAATGATAATAAATCCATAAAGAAAAGTGGCTTGAAAAAGGTCATTAATATCATAAAAATGATGATAATAGGAAAAAAAATTATTTCAAGTCCATTTTCCCAATGTTAAAGAATTTTCATGAGAAGATATATTCAAATAATTTCATCACAATCTCACCCTTTGTTGTATCTTGATAAATTTACAGTTCATCTCTTTTTCTAGGAAATGTAGGTGAATTTTTCATTCCTAAAGCATTAACAGATTGTGATATCCATAAATAGAATGATAGGTCACTCCATATGTATTTAGTTACCATAAAAAATGTTTACCACATGTTATCTAATATGCATAAATAATAATGTGGTTAGATAATAAATTAATATCTAAAACCTCGTCCAAAATTTTAACTTAAACCATTCCATAAATGGTTTACCATATAACAATTATGAATGTTTAATATCCAAAACTTTAGAAAAAAGGTCACTAAATTTCTTAAAAATAATATAGCATTGATCCCTCGTATATCATAAAGTAGTTTTTGGTTTCCACATACCAAATATGTGAATACCATCATCATGTATTCCCTTGAAACATGTTAATTAACATAAATCCATATTTCAAACAAATAATCTTTATTATTCAAAATATTATTGGATACATTTCTCAAGTCCAAAAATGTTATAAACTCCATCTATGATAATATAAACTTCTTTGTAAAAAAATCCTTAATCATTTCCAAGTTAATCAGTATCGTCCAATTTATTAATTCATATCCAATATATCTTTTATCAAAACATCATTATCTCAAAATTAGGAACATATTAAGGGTAATATTTCACTTATTCATGTGTTAGCCATGAATATCAACTTTCCCTTAAATCACATTTCTATTCCATCAAAACCATTCAACATATTCTTGTAAATCCTTTAAAAACATAAATTGAATAGTCCTTATATATTTCACAATTAGTATAACAAAATTCTTGAATTGAAATACATAAAAACTTCGATTATTTCACTTCATTATTAAGCATTTAACAGGGATTCGTTATATTATTCCACAATAATAATTTGAAAAAATATGAAATTCGAACCATGTATTAACATTCATCAAACTCAATTTAATCATTCATATAAACAATACTATTAGAACATCATATGTTGTTCATATGTCATTCATGGTCTCTTCATTATCAAAAAAAAACATTACTCATGCAACCTTATTGATTAACTTCATGGTATTTCCTTTTAAGATATTTATTTTCATAATTACCAAAGTTTCCACACAAAAAACATTTAAATATTAATAATACCTTAGGGAGGTCAATATTTCCATCCATTTCATTAACTAATCTTTTCATTTTACCTTTCCAGTTACATGATTTGTGTCCTTCTTTTCTACAGTCAAAACATCATCTTATTCCTCTAAGACATTCACTGGGGTTTCTTCCACATTATTGACACAAATGGTATTGAATCATCTTTACTCTATGGTCTCCAATACTAAAATTATCAAAAAACTCTTTCATTGTATTATTTAGTGATTCTGAAATAGTATTAAGGTACATGTTGTTAATCATGTTCCATGAAAATTGATTAGGAATGATAAAAACGTTCTTCACTCTAGTGATCATCCCATTTTACTCCTCATCAGAAAATTCTCTATCACATTCATCATTAACTGAGTTACTTCTAGTTCCCTAAATTGAATTAAAACTAGGAACCATAGAGTGAGAAACACTTATCATAATATAAAACCACATAATAATGAAAAATAATTTTTTTTATGTCTAAATCATGATAGATTTTTTAAAATATATGTCACATTAGGCTTATCCTTGGAGACATCCCTAGGTATATCCTTAAAAATATACCTAGCGATCTCATTAATGTTTTCTAATCCTATTTTTCCAAAGGTTGACTAATCCATTCCTTTTATACCAACTATAGTGACACAAGCTTAACATACATGGGTATTACATCATTTTCAAATAATACTTATCAAATTAAAAAAGTAAATTCTTGCGGACTATAATAGTTTAGAATCTTTGAAAACATGGAAACATAACGTTTTATCTTGGTGAAATATCTTCAATATCTCCCTTAAAGATCTTATCCCTTTTCACTCATACTTAAAACCTTTCTTAAAAACATTTGGGAAAGGAAACATAACAATGGGTGAGTTGAGATGCTCAATAAGGGAAAATAAAGGAAAAGCATAAATATGACATGAGTATAAGGGTATGAGAACATGAGAATAACATTTTAAGATCATACCCTTCATATCAAAGATCATAATATTAAGTCATGGCATAAGGAATGGAAGTCCATAAGACATGAATCATAAATAAATCAAAGAGAATAATCCATGAGAGAAACATAGGCATAAGAAATTGAATTTTCAAATACACATAAGCTTATAATAATGTGAACACAAGTAAATATAAACATGATCACTCATTAAGCTATGGACATGAAATCAGTCCCACTTATAAACATGTGGACATGTATCCAGGTCCACAAATATTATTATGAACACATAATATAGATCACTCATAACATTATAAAAATTTAATCTGGTCCACACATAAATATATAGACATGAAACCATGTCCATGCATAACATTATGAACATGTAATCAAGTCTACACATAAAGATATAAACATGGAACAATGTTTGTTTATAACATTATGAACATGTAATCAGGTTAACACATAACATTTTGAACATATAATAAGCTACACTCATAACATTGTAAACATGTAATTAGGTTCATTAATAGGTGGTTATACCTCTAGGGTAGCACAAACAACCATCCCCAGTTATATCCCTTTATTAATAGTGGATCAGGTTACACTTCTTCTCATCATTTATCAAGCACGTCGAATTGTTCCCATCCTTATCTCATGATATATAAATCTTTAACTAATGCATTGTAGGGTGATATAGGTCCCACCCATCCCATAATAAAAACATACATATGTGTTCCTCAAGATCATAAATATTAATAATATCATTACACATGAAATGAAATGGGTATAAAAAATCATATCTTAACCTATGAAAAAATACATACGTTTCAAATCCATTTCAATATAGGATAACTCATTAAAAGAAGTGTGTTTCATAAACATTTTAATAAGGTATAACCTATGAAAAAGAAACAGGTTTCAAAGATATCATTCCTTTAAAATATAAATAATTCAGAAAATAAATTTGAATTGTACTCCTATGTCATATCCCTAGTAAAAAATAAACTTTATCAAAGTATATCCTCTTAGATGCAGTTGGATTTATAAATATCAAATTGGTCATTTCTTAAAAAAATATACATTCGACTTTGGGAAACACTTTTTAAATCATAAAACATTTTTAAAAACTTTTTATTTGAAACTATCTTTAAGAAAATATAAATGAATATTTGAAATCATTTAAATCCTTTTCTTTAAAACCATCTTAAAATATAGTTTAATAAAAATTAAAAATATTTTTAGAAATCATGGTTTTTGAATAAAACAGATTTCCAAATGAAGAGAGATAAAGTTGTATTTTATTAAAAAAAATCCTAATAATATTTTGTACCAATTAGTATAAAATGTTAACAATAGCTGAAAATATATTGAACAGCCATAGGATAATAAATTCATGATAATTCTTGAGATTCAGATCATAAGATTTCTTTCATGGAAGCTTAATCATAAAAAACCCTGATAAATGATGAGAGTATTGCAATAAACTCTCACCAATTTGGTAACATTGAATAAAAATCCCCATGAAATAATAAAATTACATTCAGATTAAAATATAATAAAAATAATGATATTCATGATATAAAAATTAAAATGGAATTATATACACCCCGTAAAATAATATAGGTGCATAAGAAAACATGTTTCCCAAGAATAAAAAATGATACAAAATTACTTTGTTGATTCGGTACCTTTTAAACCATAAACACCATGAAAGATAGATCATAAAATGAAAATTTAAATCACCATATTTTTGTGTATATTAATCATATAATACATTCATTTTCAGTAAATAGACTACATTAAAAATGAGTTGTGAATATGGATTAATTCTCATAGAAATAAATGTGAGAGTATAAATTCTCTTACTACTTGAGTAACTTTAGTATCATGATCCCCATGAAATAATAAAATAAATAAAAACATTAAATATAATGGAAAAAGTAAATCCATGATATAAAATTTCATAGGGTAATATATACACCACATAAAAGAAACGAGTGGTGAATTTGACATGTATCTCACAAATATTAAAAGTGAGATGAGAAAACCCTTAAGTCTTGAATTTCTTTGTACAAGTTCAGAACACCTATATAATAACTATAAGATTATTATAAGTCTCCCAAATAACTATATTCTTATATCTCATACCATATATGATTTTATTATGACATTAAATTACTTTTTTATTAACAATTCTATATTAATGTTATGTTTCGGGTAATATCTTATTTGTTTTCCATATATGTATTGACTTTTATTTCACGATCCTCTTACATATATCATGATTTACTTATTTAATGAATGTAAAACACGATATAAATATAATATACATTCAGTATAGAAAATTTTATAATAAACTATAAAATATATAATTATGAAATGAATTATATCGTTCATAGATACGGTAGGTCGTACCAATGCATGAACGTTGTTTATGTTTCGTTATTGAATTTAAAGAAAGAAAGTATAATATATATATATATATATTATCATTTTAGTATAATTAACATGACATATATATCATATAATTTTACTCTACTCATTCTTAATACATTCCATGTAAAATGTAAACAAATCACATCACTTTGAGGAGGCGGTAGTCCACACGTCCAAAAACATGTTATCATATTCCTAAAAAAATGGAAAGAATGAAGTTGTGTATTATATAATTTCTATTAAATAATAAATTCATCACCAATACCATATGTATAATACTTAAAAAAAATAATTCCATCATTATTATCAACATTGAAAGGTGTCAATGGAAGAAATAATGACATCTGTTTGCAAGGCGGCAATCCACCGTACACATAAAAAATGATTTCCTATACCATTTGATTAGAGTGTATGTAAGTGTGGGTCATAAAATTAATTTTAAAACATCGCAGTATATTTAGGGTATCGATGTTATTATATAATCTTGAAATAAGAATAATTAAGTTTGTTGAGAATGAAACAAAACAAAAGTGCTCATTGAAGGATTTTACATCTTCTTTGGGTAACTCTTTTTAGTTTTCACCAAAGGGTGTCCTTGGTTGGATTTATTCCCAATTTTTGTCCTCTAGGTTTAAGGTAGGGGTTTTTAGGAGATTTAAATAGGTTTTTTTAGATCCAAATGTCTATTCATTTTTGGAGAAGGGGGTGTGACTGCCCTTTTTATAGTGGAGTTACATTCTTGTAAATATAAAAAGATAAACACTATTCAGTGGTATCTCTTACATCATGTGCCTCAATAATTTTAAATTTTAGATAAAATAAGGGACTTGGTATAAATATTTCTTGTATCACCCCATGATTCCACGGTACGCTTCTGTTTGAATAATACAGTAGGGTGTGTTGTACGCAACTTCGAGTTCTAACACACACCACAACCAATCAAACTAGCCGTTATGAATAGTAATACCCACTTTTTGAAATTTTATAAATTTTAACTTTAAAAATGGACTTCATTTTTGGATTCGTAATATCGAAATTATCTTAGGGTCAATTTTTGGTATTTTTCTGAAAACATTAAATTTTTGATGAATAGGGAAAAAACATTGCGTTATAGTTTAAAACCAAATTTTTATTTAAATAATTATTTATTTTATTTAAATTTAATTAAGCTAAAAATATATACATAATACCTATATGAGTTCAATGTAATTCATTAAAGTTAATTTAGAATAATTTTAGATATATAAAAATTTTATTGAACTTTTCACCGTCTTTTACCCACCTCCATGGAGAATTTGGAAATTCACATAAAACATAATTTTACCACCTCTGTGAGTGGAATTTAGAAAATCCGAGAGACACAGTTAACATCAAGGAGTAAAATATGGTTCAATGAGATGAAAATAATTTTTGGTGAATAGTAACTTTTTACTTTTATTTACCACGGTTAAAAGTAAATAGGGTAATTAAGGGTAAATATGATATTAATGTTACCCTAACACATGTCCTAATTCTATTATACAAGTTTATCTCGACCAAAAAAAACCTTAGGAATAAAATATTATCATTTAGGTCCACTTGGATTAGATTAGTTCATTTATTATTATTTAATTCAAAGAAGTGTTAAAAGAGATAAAATCAAAGTTTAATAACTAAAACATTTTTAATATATGGTTATACATAAGATAAATTCGATTATAAATATTCATTAGAAATATAAAAATATTACCTACATAATGGTATTTTATTTATAATTTTTAGACATTAAATAATTTAATTTATTTATGAAACAATGGTGATGCAGTAATTACCTAACTAATGAAATATTAAAATAATTGATATTATAAATATAAAAATAAATGTACATTGAGACTTTTTATGAATTACACTAATTTTCTAGATTAATATGACATATTAGTATTGGTTATATAAATTTTGTTCGAAGTAATAATTCTCTTATGAAATTATCAAAAACAAAATACCCAATAATGTCAAAATTGACATAAAAGAGTTTTTAAAACAAATATTATATTATTAATTGATATTCTATTCCTAAAAATCTAAGGTTCGGCCAGAGGACTTATATAATGATATTTGTATCATTAATGGACCACTTGGGGGTCTCTTGGAGTTATTTAGTAAGTTTATTAACTATATAATATAAAAATACAGAGAGACATGGTAAATGTCAAACTATTTAACTAAGAGTTAAATACAAATGATAAGGTTAATATAGTGACCCAAACCTGTCTAAAATATATTGTTTTAAATTATTTAGACCCATCCCCACCTTAAACTTTAAATAATTCACTTTGGAGCCATTATAAACCGAATATGAATTTATTATAAAATAATATTTGTAGCTTTTCTAATGGTGCCCCTCACCCCTCTTATAAAAGGGTACTCCCCCTTCTCTCTAATTTACACCTTCAAAGCCTTTTGTCTCAGCCAAACCCTACCCAAATATTCTATCAACTTCCATAACTTCAACCTAGAGGCCATATTTTGATCATAAATCCAACCTAAGGAGCCCTTTTGATAAAATCAAAAGGAAAACCCCGAAGAAGAGGTAATGTTTTCACAACCCTCTTTCAAGTTCCTTTCTTCTTAAACATATTCTTTATTTGTTATTTCCATTATAAAATAATAAATCCAGTATATTTTATATAATATGATATTATTATAAATATGGTACAATCATATTCAGTATTTTATCCATCCTTTGAATGACATGTCACCATACGTGCGTACGTACGGCCTACCGTCTCCACATCGTGGTGTAATTGTTATTCAATACATTATTATTTGTATGGGTATAATAATGATGTGTAATTCATGTAAATAATAAGTATAACATGATAATGATTCTGTATATATGATATACCATCAAATTATATATTATTTTAATATCAAAACAATGATATTATCACTCATGCGTACGTACGGATTACCGTCTCCATGAACGCGATGAGATTCATTCCCCATCATATCCATACAAGTATAATTCTCATTTTATGATTAAAAATAATGTTTAATGACTTGATATCATTCTTTATATGATTAAGATACAACCTATCCATAAAAAACATGACTTATGTAATAAAACATATAAAAGAAAACGAGTAAGTTAACAACTGAAACGACGTTAATACTAAGATATTATTAACAAAGAAATGTTAAAAGATCATATGTGATATCATATTAATGTATATAATTATTTTATAATTCAATAAAAATTATTTCACCATTATACAGGAGTCTAATCTACCCTCAACCAAGGAAAAAGTAAAAAGTAAGGGGTTTCTTATCTCACTTTTAATTCCGTGATATTTCCATTGTTCACCACTTATTTATTGCATGTGGTGTGTGTATTGCCCATGTTTGTATTCATTGTGTAATATACTTTAATTCATGTATATTTACATCATCATTGTATGATCCTTCTTTCATGGGTGTATGTTTCATATGTTACCAAATCAATAAGGGAATTTGAAATTTCAATTTCCACTCATTCGGCTTTACGCATACTTCACTGATTATTTTACTCCAAGAATATGTGTGAAATCACTATTCATTTGCTTATATCATAATTTCCACTCCCCTTTCTGTGGATATACTTTTGATACACATAATAACTCCATTGATAAATTCTCAAGTCATCGGTATGAACTTGATAAGAGTAATTTTTACTCAATATCGATTTGTTGAGTTAAACATCCAATTCATTGGTGTTGTTTTTACAAGAATATATGTGAATGTCATTTGATTGTTTTACACTGAATATCCAATCATATTGAGTGTATTTATTTTTTTCACACATAATTATGTTGTTGATTTATCCTTAACCTAAGGATACGGCCTTTATGAAATATTTCAACTCAATTTACATTCCATTGAGACTCCTTTGTTGTTATACACCAAATCACTTTTATATGGTGTATATGATGTACTTTGACATATTATATCATGAATACCATTATTCTCGTGATATTAAAAAGTTTTTATTACCTCAATTATTTGTATTCAATTGTCTCTCTTTTGGTTAGGAACTCTAACTAAAATATCATTTTAAAATGTTTTAAAGATTTATTATTCTAAATCTTTCTCATTAATTTCCAGGTTTTAGAAATGGTTATATGGATTTATTTATATGGACATTAAATTTTTCAAATCAAAATTCCTTTTAAAAGTTTCAAAGTGGTATGGGACACTTTGATTCAAAAATCTATTTTAAATGGATTCTTGACAAATAATGTGACGTTTACATGTTTTCAAGAAAAAGGGGATTTTTCTCTTAATAGTTTGATGATTATTTTAATCTATGTCAATATCCTTCATTATTCTCGATTGTGGTTAATCTGATATAATAAAATCTTCTATATTGTATCGAATGAGTTATGTTTGACTGTGGATGTGCTATTTTTATACCATTCATGGTTTGTGGTTAAAGTATTGACATTTCGTATGCTAGTTTTAATACGAATGTTTATTTTATGTTTCCAACATTTCATATGAGGAATGAATTGGACTTAGTAAGTGATGGGTGGATCCCACTATAGCTCCTCGATGTATCGTTAGGTCTCATGAGACAAACTAGTGTCTTGGGATAAGACCTTGACAAAATCTTATTTGTAGTCTTGGCACGAGGCCCTGACAATGTGGTTATGATAGTCTGGCATTATGCATTCCATCATTATGAAAGTAGTTATTGATATTGCATGTGGTTATTCAACTAGTAGAATATCCATGTGAATAATTAAATAGAATTATTTCATTTTATCTTTTCAATATTATGCTGAAGTTCAAGTTAAAAGGCTTTTATTTTAGTTATACATTGCCTTAAATGTTTATGATTATTTATGAAAGTTTCCGCTATATAGTTATCCTTACTGAGCATTTGAGCTCACCCCTTTCAATGTTTTATTTTTCCTAGGATGTGAAGAAGTAATTTATGAATGACCTGTAGGGATAGTATGAGGGGATATAAAGAAAAGATGTTTTTGTAGTTTTTTTTACTTTATGATGTAATGTAAGACTTATGAATATATCTAGTGTTTCCAAGACTACTAAACTAATCAGTCTTTCGAGACTTGATCTTTTGTGGTCATGCCAATGTTATGTAATAATGCACCGACTCTAGGTAACTGGGTTCGTGGTGTTACATTTATAGATAATGAATTTTTTAAATGTTTCTATGTTATTTGGTCGCTTAAATTAAATTTTAACCACTAAGTTAACTCGTTTTTACCTTTATCACTATAATTATTTTTAATTACTTTCACTGTTATTTTTTGTCAAAAAATATATTGAACTTATTATAAATTAAAAATGTTGTTTATTTAAAATATGGAATATTTTTTCCCAAATTCTAATCATATATTTTTCATAAATTAAATTAAAATTAATTCTGTAGACATGTCGCAAAAGAAGATTTCTAAAGAAAACAATATTTAAAAGACTGAAATGATTTTATATAAAATTTCAATGTAAAATTGGTTATAAAAACCTAAATTGAATTAATTTATGTACAATTTATCTTATTATACGTCAAAACCAAATTAAAATATAATTTAACTATATAATTAAATTGGATGAAAAAGTAATTTTCAATTAAATCTAAATATTTTCAACTATTCATCAAAAAATAAAACTTCTCATAAACATGCCAAAAATTAAACCAAAGTAAATTTTGATTATCTAATTTAAAAAATGAATCTTATTTTTTCAAAAAAAAGGTTTCATAAATTTAGATTTAAAATACATGTGTTATTAAAAGGTGGTAAAATTATCTTCTAGAAAAAATACATAGTTTTATTCATAAAATTGAATTTATTCTTATCTTACACCTATCTAATCTATTTGATAAATGTGAAAAAAAAAATTAGTGAATATAAAATATATAAATTTTATTAAAAACATTCATCAAAAATGGTTTTTTTATTTTATTGAGATAAAATTATGTTTGTACATAGAAAAATGGTTTTCTTAGAAAAAAATTTATTTATTTTCAAATAGTTCCTACATTAATTTCTAACCAATTGATAACCAAAAGATTAATTTTACATAAGCGTGTAAATAATATTATCACAATTTAGTTAATCTGATTTGTAACTTCTATCCCAACAGCAAGATAGTAATTATAATAATATTTTAATTAAAATATTAATTGTATATTGTAGTTATGTAAAACTCATCCATGTGTGTAATGTAATTCATCGAAGGAACACTAAATTGTGTATAAAACAAACCAAAAACATTGTTACATGTACTGCAGGCTAATATAATTATTTCTTGCAGTGAAATTTTAACTTGGTGTTGTGTATAATGCAACCCAAACATAGTGCTTCTATATAACAAATTATATATTATGTGTTGTTAGAAATAAAAAGTATTCAGAAAAATTAATTTTAATTCAAAAAATATAGTTCACAAAATTATTAGTGTGTTACAATATTATATTGTGAAAAAAACAATATATGGATCATGTTCTTCATGGTCACCAGTATTAATTAATCAAGATAAGTTAAAAAAATTAAATTGTGATGAATTTTTTTGTATTCCACTACAAATATCGACCCACTTGAATTTTAATAAAAATCTAGAAATTATCCATGATAATTTAATATCATATTTTAATCAACTGCCCACAATATCCTAATTTTATGAATTTCTTGAATATTGTATTATCCTGTGTATTAAAACCTTCTTAATTAAAAAGTGTATAAAACATAAATCCATTAATATTATAAGAATAGAATATCTTACACTTCATTAAAGATTATTAAGAAAAATATTTCAAATCATCTATTACTCTAGATTGATTATCAAGATTCATAATCTACATTTATAAATAATTTTTTTGAGTTATAAAGGATAATTATATCAATATTTTATGAAGACCAAATATATTATGATCTTAAATGATTGGAAAACCAATAAATAATTCCTTTTTCAATGTCTTTTGTAATCTCATTCTCATTTCATACTACACTTTGGAGTCTTCACTTTGTTTGTGTATTCATTTCTTCAATGAAATAACCATAAATATCACTGTTGAGTAACACAATTCTACATACAAGTATATTTTTTGTCGTCTTCAATAATACTAATGATATTTTACCATTATTGTCACCCAAAATTAGAAATTTTATTTATTTAATTTTGGTTTTCATTTGATTTTTTTATCATCAATATGTTTAACTCGATTGAATCATGTCTCAATTTTAACCAAATACCTCAAACAAAAGGTGAGTCACTCTTCCACCATATAACCTTCAGTAATAGTGCCTTGTGATTGCGCATTTTTTTTCAAAAAAGACTTTAATTGGCATAGATACCAAATAGAATAACATAACATAGAAAAATCTACCATATATGTAAGGAGTTTCAAAATTTTCTTTTCTTAGTCATAAAGTAAGATGACAATACCTCTCTATGGGTTACATTCATAGATAATATATGGTCCATCCTATATAAACTTCCCTAATTAAATAAAAAGTTAGATAAATCATTATAGTGAAAAACGACCAGAAACATATTGTCTTCAAACAAGAAAGTTTGAATATAATTATTTTTTGATGTTTTTCAAGATAAATGTGTTTTAAATTTTTCTCACAAATCAATTTTAAGAATATAAAAAAAATAAATTAAAAATGATATTCTTTAATTATGTATCAATTTAGGCAATGGAAAATGTTGAAATTTATACATCAAAATATGTGATTTGGAAATATTAAGTCCTGGTATATTATGATGTTTAAAGATAAAATATCTTGAAATTTTTATTGAATATCACTCAAGTGCTTTTACATTTTTTATCCTTAAAATGGAAACATATTTTTCTTGATTTATCAAAGAAAAACTACCCTATAAAAATTTAAATTATCATTTTCCCATATGTAATACATTAAATTAATCTATTCCAAGTACTTGCATCCATTTAGACGATCATTTGATTTCTTATTCTGATTCAATATTTTAAAAAACAAATTTTTTCTTACATTCATTTCAATTATAATAACATAAATATTATGACATAACAATTGAAATTACCAATAAGGTAGTTTAAAATAACCTTTGTTTCTTCACTTGTTTGGTGCCAACTTTATCTGATGTGTTTTGAACTCTTCTTTTGTAAACTATCAACTAATACTCTTAAGAAATTTTGAATCAACATTTTATTATTGTTACGCGATTTATGATCCACATAAAAAAATTTGTGTTGACCTAAAATTATATTTTCATCGAATCATTACCTTTAAACCGACATTTATGGGATGCATCAAATAAATGATGATTAAACATGAAACAAAAAATTCTACAATATGGTAATATTATCATCTCAAAGTCAAAATAATAAATGGGAAATTATTGATGGGTATAGTAATTCCCACAAGAAGATTTTATTAATCCAAGAAAATCGCTAATCATCTACATTAGAGAATCACACATATTAAAAATATTGATTTTCAAGGAATTATATATATCTACACCATTGTCCCATAACTATTGAAACTATTATATAAAAAAGTTGAAGATATACATCAATCCCATTTACATGAATTTTCATTCTTATAATGATCACTGAAATAATAAATAAATTTTTTTCCATACACACCCATAAATATAGATTATATCATTTCAAAATAAATATCTATATGTTTTATGTTTTTCCTAAGTACCCAAATGAATTAAATTCATTAGTAGCCAATCGAAAATTCACATTCAAAGGATCTAAAGATACATTTTGATATATATTGTTTACATGATTTCAAATATATGGAATGGAATATAAACCCTTCATTTTTTCATATTCTTCCATTCATTTTATTTGTTGTTTTAAAAGATGTGAATAGTTTTTCCAAACTAGGTTTTAATTGAATGTAACATAAAATATTTGCAATAAATTTATTTCTATTCCTATTCATAGTTCATCCATTCATACCTTAAAAATTATTAGTTGATTCCCATAAATAAGTATAAAATATTTTACACTCTTCACCATCGAAATATTCTCCACAATACAATATGTAGTCATTGGGATATGTGTATATCACTATATAATTGAGACTTATTTTGATAAAAAATTTCTTTATCTATAAAATATTTGAGGGATATTAGCTTAAAAAATCCATCATTTAGTAAATCCAATATCATAAAAGTTTATTTATCTTTAATTCCACATAATCACTTGACATGGTACGACTTCATTGAGAAGGAAAAAAATTTAGATTCAAAACAATATTCATACACATCTTGATCTCCATATTCTAGTAGTTTATAAACCGCATTTTACTGTTTGGTTACCTTATATATTTTATTAATCTATTAAAAATATAAAACAAATCTTCTAATATTTAACAATCTTAATCATTCTTTTCCATGTTTAAAACATCATTATTCATGTTTTGAGACTTATTTTCCTCTATTGAGGTAGTTGGTTTTTTATTTTGATGATGGTCACCCATCAAAATTTCTATAATGCATAATTCCCCATGAAAAATACATATCAC
Organism: Viscum album; assembly: GCA_963277665.1. NCBI lineage: Eukaryota > Viridiplantae > Streptophyta > Magnoliopsida > Santalales > Viscaceae > Viscum > Viscum album. The sequence goes on along the minus strand of OY728130.1, from coordinate 1,086,421,177 downwards.
ATATCTAGTAGGAATGTTTTTCAATATCAAGTGCTCATAAATTTCATGTCTTTTCAACCATAATCTGGAATTACAATCAATATGTAGGTATTTTATTCTTTCATCTAATGATCGCATCATAATTTAAAAAACTAAAAACTCTTCCAAACCCTTAATATATTGTTCTTTATTTTAGTAAAAATTATTCCAAATTTTATCCATTTGTATGATATTGATAAATATTTACATAAGAAACATAACATTAATTAATTAAACAATATCATGTTTATAGTTATAAAAAAAGTTTTATGGAATAAGATAACAATAATATCCAAAAAATATAATAATTTTTAAAATTTGATAGAGAAAAAATCACAAAATACAATTATGATATAAAATAATTATTATTAATTTGAGAAACATGAAACAGTTATGTATTTTTGAATATAAAATAACAACTACAATGATTTTCTTGATGAATGTAACATGAAGCTTAAATATATTTTTAGATTTATAAGGTCACTTAACTTGGAAGCATTTATAAATCCCAAGACTTGATCAACACATCCTATTAATTCATGCATTAATATATATTTATTATAAGGATGATGGAATTAAGAAAAAATGATATTTTAGTGTTTCAACTTTAATATTTATTTGATGTGTCAATATGTGTGTGTCTCGGAGGGAGAATGATATACATAATGTGGATAAATATTTGTATCTATGAATTGAATAGATCATTAAATATTATACCTATAATATTTTTACATGTCAATAAAAAATATGGTTTTCTAAATAATTTCATTTTGAGGGTCACCATTATAAAAGTGAATATGACTGAAAGATTCCCATGCACACACACATAGAGCAGGAGTATGTATAACAGAATTTTAATATGTACCTCAACAAAGTAGATATAAAATTATGATTTATATACCTCATGTGTTGTTCCTATGAACATCTAATTCACCTGACTATCAATTATTTATAAAAAAATTAAAATTATAGATTCATTTAATATGTCAGCTCTTAAATGTAGTTAAAATATAAATAAAAATTAAAATAGATTTAAAAGTATAATCTATATAAGTAATTTATTTAAATTATACGTGTAGTGTCCTACTTTATAACTTGTCTAAATAATTATTTCACCTATATAGTATTATAAACAATTAACAAGTTTTTGTATTGGGGGATAATTTAAATTAAAATTATAACAATAATAAAATCCAATTGTTTTTTTGAAAAATCTTATTTTCATTCGATGAAGTTGTTAGCTTCAAACCCAAAGGATGAAGTAATATTTTATCCAATATAAAATTGAAAACAACGTTTTATTTTATCCTAAATAATACCAACTATTAGAATATGATTTTTTAGCCCCTCCTCAGGTAGTAATTGTGAAGATTGCATCATTTTTTACATTGATTCTAATTTAGAATAGTCCATTATCAAAAATAGGTTAGAGATTATAAAATATGAGTCATAAATAATTTTTATTGCATAAAAATAATTAAAATTAAAAAAAATAGGTTATAATTATTTTTAATCTATGTACAATAAATAAAAGTCAATTGTTATATACAAATTGTATTGTATAAAGGAATTGTGAATTAAAAACACTAGTTTCAACTAAATAATTTTTTTGATGGGAGTGGGTTTCTTCTAAAGATGTTCGTCATAAGAAAGTGATGTTGGGGATGGAAGGAGGTGATAGAGTCTTTCCTTGAGTATTCTATGTTTAGAGGGGTCACTAGAGGGTCACAAACAAACTATGTCGAGGAAGGGAGGAGGCAACTAAATCTCACTTTGAGGAATCCATGTAGGGAGGAGTTTTTAGAGGGGAGGATGTTCCAAAGTGGAGGAGTCCCTAAAGCTGAGGAGTAACTATGAGAGAGGGAGAGGGTTAGGGAATTGTGATAGAGAGGATGAAGAGGGGGTTACTATGATATGTTGTGGTTGTTAGTAGGATTTTTTAAAAACACAATGCTAAAAAAATCATATATTTATCTTTCAAATATTATTGATCGTTTCATTAACCCACCTATAATAAACCACTACCAATATATACATTTCTTATAGTGTTATGGGCTCAGGTTTTAAGATGATTAATTATATTTTTAGAGATGTTTATTTAGTGTTAATAAGAATGAATGATTGAGGTATAGATAACCTTTAGTGTTAATGTTTGATTCATTTTCTGAGTAATTATAGTTATTTGGTAAAAAGGATTTTATATTTTTTTGGAACATATGCAGAAAATTATATATGAATTTTTTGATTGGAAATTGATTTGGTGAAAAAGTGATTAAATCCATTTTAGAAGAAGTTTTATATATTTTTAGGAGAATACATGAATGAGGAGTATATATTGAAAATTACTGATTAGTATATTATTTCATATTGAAATGATTAATATTATATAAGGAGTAAATATTGAAGCAATTTTTGATAGAATATGTGATCTTGTGAATCATGAGTTTAGGTTTATAAATTTAGTAATAATTATTTTAATGAATATAGAGGTTCAATAATTTATGTGATAATAATTAATCTGATTTTGGAGGGAAACATGTGATCTTGGTTTTCATGATTTATGGGTTTTAAAATAGGTAAGGAGATTATTAAAAAGTTTTTATAATTTTTTTTATTTGGATATGGTGAATAATGAGATAAAAGGAAAGGAAACCTAGGTTCCCTCAAAGGTTTTTTGGTTTGAACTAAATTTTTTATATGATAATGTAATGGTATTATTTATTGATTTAATAGATAGAATATCATAGCATTAATTTTTAATATGATGGTTTATTTTGTTTATATTAGATAATATATTTACTCATAGTAATAATTTTTTAATAAAATGATAGAATATAAAAGAAATAAATTATCATTAAATACATTATAAAATGAAAACCACTATCCTTTATTCAGTCTTATAATCATTTAATAGATGATTTTTCCTGAAAAAATCATGTTGGAATTAAAAATTTGGAATACGATGTGAATCAGTGGTGAAAAATAATCAAAAAATAAAAAACAAAAGAATGAAATAAAATGTAATGTTTGAAAATAAAAATTGTAAATCCTTTTTCAATTGAATTTTATCCCGGTTATACGATAATTTCTAAAACACATGAAAATGAAGATAAATCTAATGATTATTACGTGGAAAACATCATTAGAACTTTAAGGACATCCATTTTAAACTGATACACACATATGAATCATATTTTATTATAAAGAAACATACATAGTTTAGTTATAATATTATATATGAAAAACTAATATTCTTTATTGGTAAGAAACAAATTAAAATTATGCATGAAAATATCTTTAACAGTGGTATAATGAAACATATCAGATATTTTAATAGTATATGAATTTGATACATTATTAATAATTATATTATGAATTTGTATTCCTTAAATAATTTTTCATCTTATAATGAATATATATATTTATTTCATATCACAAAATACATTATAATATCAAATTATATACTCATTATATATTTAAAATTTTTATTTTAACCCTATGATATAATATATGTATTATTTAAAGGTTAAATATATTTTATTAAAATTATTTCTTATAAAGATAAATTTAAAGAATTAATTAATAGATAGATATTTTATAAATGGACATTTATTTTAATTATATTTATATATATTTATATATATATTACTAATATAGTCTTAGAAATAATTTTATCATGGTAAAGAATAGAAATATGGTTTAAAAAAGACATTTATTATTTGACAAAATATAATATCTTAACATATAAAGAATATTTATTTGAAAATTTATTCTCTAATATTTTTATATTTATTTTAATAAAATTATTACAAGATTTCAATTATTCATAAAATATTTAGTGGATGGTGTATTGTTAAGCATTTATAAAAAAATAGGATATGACAATAATAGTAAATTTGATGTATATTCACAGTTTTGGAATAAAAATTACTATAAAAGCTCATAAATTATATTTTTATTTGATTTTATGTTTTTAACTTTTTTAAGGATTAAATTTTAAATTCATTACTTTAATTAAATATGTTAATCTGTTGAGTGGCATGTCTGAATTTAAATTTATTTTAAAATAATAGTTCAAATTCTAGTTGAATATTACATCATATTATTATATCATTTTATGTGATGAAATAGAACAATATACAAACTTATGTAATGTGTATTATAATATAAAATTCTAAAATTATCATATAAATATTTTCAAACTTACATAAATTATTTTTTGTATCAAGATAAATATGAAAACATTTGTTGGTGATGATACAATGCTTGCACAACATTAGAAAAGTAAAAAGTGGTGTTGCTAAGATGATATTTGACAGGGTATAATTATATTATCTACTGATATAATAAATATTATGTGTAATAAATAATTTTTAGGTATATTTATGAATTTATGAATTGTATAAGAAGTTATTTTTCCATTTTCTTTCTCAGTTCTTACACAATGTATGAAGCACCAAAATTATTATAATAAAAATTTTATTCTGATAAAAATGGGAATAAATTTTTTAAAATTATAATAATGATTAATAATAAATTATAATCATGTTAGAAATTTATTTTTAGTATTAAATAATAGTATAATTATCTAAAATTCTAGTGTTGACGTAGTGCTTATGAAAACAGAAGAAAATAAAAGATGACTTTTTTAAAATATTTAAAGAGATAAGTTATATTTTGATTTGAGTATTTCTAATTTTTTAGGAATAATTATTTAATTATGTAATTATTTAAATATTAATATTTTAATTCACTGATTATATAGATATTTTTAAATTCAAATTACATTAATATCCCAAAAAAATGACTATAAAAGAAATTTAATGCTAAGAATGATTTATAAATGAATAAAAAATAATAAAACTTTATCCTAAGTCAAATGGGGATCATTATATTATATATAATATAATTTATTTTCTATTTATTAGTCAATTTCTATTTTAAAAATATATTATTGGTCTTTATAGACTGAATATTTGAGAAAACAACATTGAATGTTTCATATAGAACGATACAAAATCTTATATTTCTAAAACACATATAGTGTTATATTTTCACTCCACATTATACCCAAATATCTCTATAAAAATCCATTTTCCCATTTATATGGCTTTGGTCTATCCAAAATTCTCTTCTATGAAGGCTTGAGATTTAATCTAAATTAGGTGATACACAGATCAAGGTAAGAGTTCCAAACCCAATATTTCCTTTCATATTTGAAAGCCTTCCTGCATAAACTTTTTAGACCTTATTGTATTTTAATTACATTACATAATTATCATTTTATGTACATTATTTTTTTCCATCAATGATGAGATAACCCATTACCTCTCATTAATCAATTTTTCATAGTTTGTTTCAAAGTCAAAAATATGAGGGTTTTCAATGAGTGTGTCTTTTCATTTCAATTATTTTATTACTTTATTAAATAAAATAAGTCTTTTATAAAATTAACCCAAAATAATTATCTTATTTATAATATAATTTTTTATAAAACTTATATATTTATTTTCTTTTCCCTCCTTTTAAACTATATTGAAAAAAATCAGTAATCATGGTGGGTTTACACAACCAAAGTGAATGATGATGTATTCATAAATTTACATAATTAAACAATATTCGTCAAAATATATTGAATTACTTAATATAACATTAATATGAAAATAATTTAAATGAATTCATTATTTAATGATGATGTTTTAATCAAAATGATGAAATTACAACTAAATTATCAACATCATTTTGAAACATTAAAAATAATCTTATTGAGGAAGATTCTATGAAATGTAACTATTTACTGAAGAATTTAACTCCATAAAATGTTTAATGACATCAAAAATATATCTTGACAACATTGGAGATTATGAAACCATTGGAAGTTGATATTTTATAGTTTCTATTATACAAAAACTATTTTAGAACTATAAACAGGTCAACATGGAAGAGACTGAAAAAAGAAAAATTAATCTAAGAAATGAATAATACATGATGATATATTAAAGAAAAAAATTAATGATAAAAATAAAAATAAAGAATAAAATAGATCTAAATAAATTAAATAATTAATATAATTTTCTTATTCAGGATGTAAAGAATGAACAGGGATAGTAAGGACTCGAGGTAATTGGATTCTTAACATAATTTCCTTTCCCAAGGATATATCCTTTATCTGAGTATATTATCTAATATTATTTATATTTTTTCCATTTGATTTATTTATATGGTATGTATTATTTTTTATATGAATTATAATTTCAATCATATATTTTTTTACTTTACATATTCTTACCTCACATGTTACGCTCTATGTAAGTGTTTCTAATCTCAATCTATCTTCCTTGAGATATGGTTCATTTTCAAAAAAAAAATTATTTTAATGTTCTATATAATACCCTAGGGATATATTTTATCATAATTTAAATTAATATAAAGGAATTTCGATATCTATTATTGGTTCTCTCTTTGAAGGGTTTTTTATTCAAAAGTTACCAGAGTTTTAAGAGTTTCTTTTCCAATATCACTTTTTAATCAAGGTTTTTTTGTTAAATTTCCATTAGGATAAATAATATGTTATTTAATTCTAAAATTGAATATATTTTATTCTCATATTTTAATTTTCAAGATTTAAATGTTTTTACCATTTAAACTCCCTTTGTGTCTTGACCCAACCCACCAAGGCTCACCTGGCTTTGGGCAAGCTGACTGTGACACCCCAAGACCACCTCCAATAGGCTAGGGTATAGCGCCTATCACCGAGTAATCATATCTCACACATTAGTGGCCTTATCCTACTAAACTTATACACATACACACTTCTAAAAAATTATATTTCATAAATGATTGAAAAAATAATATAATGATACATTCATACAACTAAAAACCAACATCATAGTATAATAAAAGTATTAAAAAGAAAATGGACAAATAAAAGCCCACAAAAATCAAAAAAGAGCTCAACCATCTAGTAAGAAGGGGAGTATATATGAGACAAAAATCACGGAACCATGTGTGGTCTGTATAGAACTTCTAATCTCCAAATGATCCTTGTCCTCCCAAGACTCATTCAAAAGGCCTATCATCGTCAAAAGACACAACACCTATAGTAAAAACTCATACATGGGTGAGTATAATCATACATAGTAGGAAACCCAAAAATCACGAAACAGAAATCATAAAATAGATCCAAATATTAATAAAGGATAAGATCAAAATTCTGATATACTCAATATAGTCGGCAAGTATCATAGTGAGGTCACAACCATACTACCATTTGTGGATTCATCTTAAGGATTCAAGGTAATTCTCTTTTGAGAGAACTCACCCCTCAGGTATTACTAAAACTAAAGGTAATATTTTGATAGTTTGTGCTCAATGAGTCTCCACAATAATTGTTAGATGATATAAATCATAAAGTTTTGATATAGAGGTAAGGGATCATATCCAAGCCTATGGGAGATACCTAAACTTATCCCGATTAGATCAATAAGATGGGGATCACATGCCATGATAGTTGTTAATGAGGTACCTGGCATAAAATAAGGAATAATGACATCGGATCACACACTAGACCACATAGAGGGATACCTAAATATATCCATGATTTAATCTTATATGGGGTATCACATCCTATTATCAAGACATGATACCTCACTATACCCTTATAGTGATAAGATAATGGAACACATCCTTTTTATACATAGATTGACTGAGCAAATTGAGGGCTCCCCCCCAACCCTTGAATAGGAACATAGTGTGTATATAGAGTATACAATAAGTCCAACTAATCTCAGACCTATATTAGTTTATTCCTAGGTTCTTCATCCCATGTATGTGTACCCAAGATGTGCATGTGTACACTGGTTGGTCATGTGTACTTAGCTATTCCAAAGTACCTAGTCATGGATATGTTACCTAGTTGTGTTGGTGTCCCACTCCATGCTCATACTCATGTACTTTGGGGGTACATTCTAAGTCACCGAATAATGTTCACATGGAATGTGAGATACCATATGGCATGTGATATTTTATTCTACATGTAAATCATAGTCATCAATGAAATAGTATGACATGACATGTGTTCATATGAAATATGCTCCCTATATTTCATATTTTCACAGAAGTATAGAATTACTCACACATATTTACCACTCCTCTATTTTCAATGAATTCTCCAAAAAACATGGATGTATATCTCATATCTATGGTTAGATAATTTATACCCATAATAAGTGTACATATTCCAACTACCTTTATTTTTAGAGCCTAATTCCCATTACAAAAAAATTCCAAAACATAAACCTATGAACTAAGAACATCATAATTAAACCCCATATCTTTTCTCATCCTCATTCAACCTCAATAAAGCCATAAATTGAAAAACTAAACATATAATTTTTCTAATGGTTGATTATATGATGATAGTTTTTTATGTAGTTATTGGACTAATGGTCAAAAGAAACACTAACAATGAACATTATAAGAATGATGTGATATAATAAAAAAATATAAGGAATGAATCTTATTCATTGATTGGGTTGGAATAAGTCCATTAGAAAGATAATTTTTAATGAAGAAGAAACAATTATCAACAAAACATAATTCAAGGTATAAAATACATTGACTAAAAATCTATAATCTACCTAAAAATTATTTTGTTAAGGAATTAGTTCCCATTAGACATGAGTGAAAAACAAAAGGATTAATCCAATCAAAATAAACACCCTATTTGATATTGAATCAATTTCTGATGAATAAATGTTCCATATCTTTATCATTGGTGTCATACAAGAAATTTATTAATAAGTACAATTCCTTATAAAATCAATCACCAAGCCATGATCTCATCAGTTTCTACTAAGTGATTTCTATGTAACATCAGGAACCTAGAATCCACCCAATAGTGCTCTGAGTCTGGTTGGCCATATAGCCTCAAGAACATATCCCTAAATTCCAGAGGCTAACAACCAGCAGTGAGGGCCTAGGTGTGATAGTGGGGAGACTATGACCTCATCAGTAGAGTGTAACACAATATAAATAATAAAAAATAAATAGAGGATGTAATAATACCATACAATAGTAGTAAATAGGAGAATACTGATAGTATATATAACCAAAAGTCATATCACGGACAAGATGATGTTACATGTTACATATTCTAAAAAATATAAAAAATAGGTTACACCATAGTCAATTACAATACAAGTATCAAAAGTAAAAAAAGGGAAAAGAGAATTTCATAATAATCACAATCCTTGACTTGGTCCCATGTTATCCTGCTTATAAGCAGCATATCAAGTACTTGTAAGAGGGTAATTTCCCTTATCAACACCTATAATCATATAATATTTTTATTCCCAATGAATAACCCAAACAGGGTGTGAGATGAAATCCAAGTAGGCAACCACCCAATTTCTATTCCAATCTTTCAGCAAATATATATAACATAAATTGTACAAAAGTGAAAGCAGTAAGCTAGGAAACACTCAAAAGTGAACATTCCTACAAGAAATGGTTTCCATTTCCATTTCATTTAATTAACAGTTCAATTACATTTAAATTCATATGTCTTGTGATCCATCCTAAGTCTGACATCCCACATATAGTAGTAATCACAACAGATGCCTGAGAAGGACATCTAAGTAAGAATAATTAATGACTGAATCCAAGATTGTTCTTTGTCTTGGTAGACGCATCATAAACTATTTCAATATACGATATAACCTGAACCCATCCTTTATATTCCTAATCTAGAATTCAAGTATCACTCTAGGTGAAAATCCACCAACACCCTACAATCCCATCCCAACTAACGTCACAGAAGCATAGTATCACTCTAGGTGTGGTAAGTCCATGTCAACTGAGTCAGTCCTTAGTAGTCCTATAGGGAGCCTAATGTATCACTCATGATATATCCATGCCTCTTGAGCCCATCCATGACATCCTATAAGGATCCATGATTCACTCATCATTTATTTTATAGCCTATAGGAGATTGTCCATGGTATACATGGTTCACTCATGGATTAATTATAAAAAACCCCTTTGATCCCATCCAAGGAATTCTATGTTGAATCCAAAGTTCACTCAAGGAACAAGGTGAGTTATTCACAAGATCCCATCCATGGAATTTTAATCTGATTCCAAATTTTTTCCCAAGGCTAATAACCAATTCATCATAACAGGTTCAAGTTAAAAATTTGTTAGACATGCTTGGGTCATCACCAAAAGCATCCAACATACATCACACCACTATAATTTGTCTCAACTAGTACCAAACTCTAACTCATGGACTAAACTTAATCACATCATAATAATTCATATCAAAATCCTATCATGTAATATAAACCATTAAAATACCTTAACATAACCTAACTCAAGTGGGTAGGTTCACAATTGGAGAAAAACATTCCAAACATGCTTAGACAAGCATGGGCATAACATGGGGAAAGGGGAAAATCAGTAATCCTAAACCCTTATTCAATTCAATTAAAATTTAACATGATTTCAATTCCATTAAATAATAAAATCCTTTTTTAACATCCCAATAATGGGAATCAAAGGAATTCCTCATAGGCAACCTAGGACAAACAGTCATAATAGGTCATCCAAGAGAACTCACCCAAGAGGTGGCCCTTATTCCAGGTATACAACCTAATACATGCTTTGAAACACCTAATTAATTACCTAAAAAATAATAGGAAATAATAGGTTCAATTTCTAATTCAATACGACACCCCAAGAATGGTTGTGCGCACCCTGAAATATATAAATAGCTCAATAATTAGTGGAAGGCATGAGACCACCTACCTTAGACTCATACTAGATAGCTCATCCAGTATTAAGTTCTGATTCACCCTGGTTTGGGAGAAATATGAATAACTGATGGAGAACGGGTTATTAGGGCATATAAACCTAAATCCAAATAGCGCAATTGGTAAACAAAAGAATTGAATATGGCTAAAAAGGAATCAAGGCATTACCATTGCTGGTCTAAGGAGATTAACGACACTCAATTCAGATATTTAATAGTGAGTAGATATGATTTCCAAGCTTAGGATTCTAAGGAGATCTTTTCCATGGGAGGGGATATTGTGAATTTTAATAATACGCAATAATGGGTTATTATATGATTTTTAATTTAAATTAAAAATATTAAAAATACTACGCAACATGGCCCACACAGTTTGGTAAACCATGTAAAAATAATGCACATCTTCTTATAAGAGATAGGGGCACTCATATGGTTAATCTGCACAATATGTCTAACCATAAAGTATCCATGTGAAACTATCTATCAATATTATATAGTTTTTCATACTTTATACATGGTTTTGGGAAATCGTGTGGAATCTATTGCCTCCACTACCCCCTCTCACACTGTTTGATTAACCATGTGGCCTACTCTACACGGTTTATCCTAATTGTGCAACAGGCCCAAAACTCTCCAAGAGTTTGGTTCCAGGATTCCAATGAGCACTAAACACCCCGTGAGCCTTCTATAACCTCAACGGTCATCATCATAAGGTCATATTTAATCATTTGAACAAGGAAAAGACAAAAAAATCACAATTTGTACCTCAAAGAAGAACTAGGTTCTTATATTCCATGGTCCCTCTAAATCCCTATAGTTATATAGATAACCCTATGAATCATACATAACTAGGTTTAAAAAGAGCGGGATTTTGGTCACAACCAATAAATAGATAAAAAAATTATTTACTTTATTTATTATGTATTATTCTACATGAGATTTCATTTAAACAAGGAACCTGATGCACACAAAGGTTATGTCATGCCTATCATAAAACCTAAATTCCAAATATAATGACAGTCTTGTTTTTTCCATATGATAACCCATTCAATGTTTATTCTATTTTTCAATAAAAAATGTTCATGTGACTGCCAATGAGCCTGTACCCTAGTGGTATAGGCTCTTTCTTGGCATCGAAAAGACCCATGATCAAATTTGGGTAGGGACTATTTTCCAGGTATTGTAGCAGGGTACTATAGTAGGGTTCTGTAGTAGTACTGTAGAAGCAAAAAAACTGTAGTGGTGGAGGTAATGTAGCAGTACTGTAGTGGCAGTGGTACTGTAGCAGATATTGTAGCAGCCCGAGTACTGTAGTAGTACTATTCACTAAGGGTCCCTTTGGGCCAAAAAAATGGGCTTTAAAGCCACGTATTCAGGCCACTTGGTCTTGGGCCTTCGGGCTATGTAATGGGTCTCCCTCTACCCAGTCTAAAGATGTATTTTCTTGAAATAATAAAATGAGGCTTTAGCCCCAACCTTAAAAAATGTTCATGTGATATAATATATTTAATAATTTTTTTATATCAACATAGGGCCTCCCAGGGATTCATATTTCAGGTTTTTCTATGTGCCTGTCTCTAAAAATAATCTTTAAAATATTCCAAATCTTTACAATGGAAAAATAGAGTCACTAAATTTTAGCCACCACATGAATTTTCATCCCTAAAAGAAAAAACCTACTAAAAATATGAGGATACTAAGCTCACATATGTTTTTCCTGCACCCAAGTGTTTTCCTCAAGATTCCAATTCCACTATTAGACACAAACCAAGGGAATTCCTCACCCAAAAATTATTTCCTCCTATTGATCCTTGATCTACACTATGTACTCTATGAAATTATCTCCATTTTCGATGTCCAACTCACCTATGTCGATAGCATGTGACATGTCATGCATATACTTATACATCTATGACACATGGAAGATGTTGTGTACTCGGTCTAACTGTGGATATAGGACCAATTAGTATTACACCTTTCAAACAATATATAGTATCATAAAAGTTCTAGTGAATTTCATTGGTAACTTTTCATCACATAGAAATCTTCTTTATCCTCTTAGAGGTGAGACCATCAAGAATTCATGGTCACCCATTTTGAACTCTAGAGGCCTCTATTATCGGTCCACCTAAGAGTTTTGAGATCTCAAGTAAGTCTTAATATTCTTCTATATTATCTACACATTTTATTCATCACTCACACAAACATTGGGCACTTGAGTGATGACTCCCCTAGATCCATCCAGCACATAAGTGACCTATAGGGTATCTCATACAAGGCCTAAAATGGCGACATTCCAATGTTGGAGTGTTAATTACTATTATACACAAAATCCACCACTAGTGTATGTGACAATACAAACTAGAACCTATATCCAACATATAATACCACAATATTTCCTCCAAAACCTAAATGGACTGCTCAATTTGGCCATCTTTCAGTGGATGGAATTCCACGCTCAACTGTAATTGAATCCCAAATTCCTTCTATAATCATCTTCATAATCATTATGTGAATCAAGTATCATAGTATGAAATGATGGTCGAGGGAAGACTATTATTTTGGAATATATCCTACATGTAAAGGAGTCATAGAACCTTCACTAAGCTCTACTCTTTGATGACTAGGAAGTGGGCCAACTTGGTGATCTGATCTATGATCACCCAGATAACATCATGACCTATAGTTGATTGGATGTCCGTCCATGAAATCTATGGATATAAAATCACACTTTCACTATAGAACCTCATGTGGTTGATCGAAACATGTCGAAACCTTTTTATCATCCTTCACCTATAGACAAGTGAGGAAATAAGAGACAAAATCAACTACACATTTTTTAATTCATGGACTCTATAACTGATGTTGAAGGTCCTAGTACATTTTATCTACCCATGGATGTACCAATACTTGGGATGAATGAATCTACCATATAAAATTCTATCGTAATATCATGGGTACCATCGACACCCTCTTAAAAGGATTAAATGCTCTACACCTTCATAAAATCCATCAGGAGAACATCTAGTGGATATATAGTCACACAAGGTCTCCTAATCTATATCTCCAAGCTATGTATCCAAAAAAATTTGGAGAAGTAGTGGGTTAAAAACTATTTACTTAAAGTAAGATGCACTATCCTCATCCATTAAGGAAAAGTACAATGTGGCAAACTTCTCTGAGATCTCAATCAATAACTATGAACAAGATATCCTCATAAAAGAATATTCCAGCTCATTTTCCTTTTATAGAGTGTAGACTATATAAAATTAATGTTATTGTAGGAATTGTAGCAATCACCTATATCTCATTTTAGGATATTTCTATGAAAAGATATACATGATAATCTTTTTTCCAGAATATGTGTTAAATATCTCACCCATAAGTAAGTGTTGTTACATATTTAGGGAAAATACCACTGATACTAGCTCAAGATAATGGGTTGTGTAGTTATTCTCATGGGGTCTCAGCTTCCAGGATCCATAAGAAACTACTTCTTTCATATGCATCCATACACATCTAATCCTAGACTTGGAGGCATCACAAAACACCACATACTCAGCACCCTTATCTGAAAACATTAATATGAGGTAACTCCTCATCCTTTAGAACAACTCTATAAAAACCAACTAAAAATTATCTATCCACAAGAAAGGATTCCCCATTTGGGTCAACACAGACAAGGTTTCTGAAACCCTGAAGAAATTAGGCATTAATCTATGATAGTAGCCTACCAACCCAAGAAGGTATGCACCTCAGTCGCACTGTCATGTGGATCCAAAGATGACACTTCCTAAACCTTTGTTGGGTCCACTGGTACTCTCTATTCTGAGATGAAATTTCCTATGAAGTTGCCTCTCAAAACCATAACTAACACTTCAAGATCATTCTATAAACTGGTTCTCTCAGAGTATGTCATGGACCATCCTCAAGTGTCTCACATTCACCTCCTATAAAACTGAGTACATAAGAATTTCATCAATGAATAATACCATGATATATTATACAAAGCGCTTAATGATCCATTTTATTAGTGCCATAAATAATTATGTGAGTTTATCATGCCAAAAGTCATCACCAAGGTCTCATAGTTACTATAGAGACATAAAATGAAATCCTTTAAATATAATTAGCTACAAATTAGAGTTGGGGATATCCTAACACAAGGAAAAATTTTGAGAACCACCTCAACCACTTTAATTAATCAATGAGGTCATGAATTATCAAATATGGATACATATTCATGATGGTGATCTGATTCAGGTGATTATAATCCAAATATAACCTTAAGATCCTATTTGTATTTTTGGGTAACAAAACCAAGAATGATAGGGGGATACACTAGGTATGAAAATACCTTCCTATGAAAATCCTCAATGTACAAATTCATCTCTCAAAGCTCTTTAGGGGCCATCCAATGTGCTGGATTAGATATTGAGGTTGTCATAGGTTCATTTTAATGTATAAATTGGTCACTCAAAGGATAGGTAATCCAAACACATCATTCAAGAAGACATCCTCATACTCTGGCACCACTATAGGAAGTTGAAAGCTCATAACATCTAGTGAACATCTAGTGATATGAGGGAAATAATATCCAACTAATGATTAATTGGTTGTATTGTTCTGTGTAAGAGTCCATACTACTCTTCATGGGTTTCTTTTTCACTAATGATGGAGAACCTCATCCCATCAACCTAAGTGCACTGTATTCTCCAAATAAAATAGTCTATATATTCCTGAACCATGGAAATCCAGTCCTTACCTATAATAAAATCATAATTACTCATCATGGCCATGAAGAGATACCACATGAAGATCTATCCTCTAAGAGTCAGGTTATACTACCATCATATGTGTGTGCTCATTTAATCTCCCCACATAGAAGTCTTCAAATGCAAGGGTTGAGCCAACAACTCCATTGGAATATATAGATCTTCAACAAGGGATTTGGAAAGAAAATATTTTCTCATGCCTGTTTCTATCAATAGTATAAAAAATTAGGGAAGTCAAATATCATACCTAGAATCATTCTTGAATCCTATGGTTCATAAGTTTCTACTTCCTATAGCTTACCATGTCAATAGCCACAAGCTTCCCTAGTCAGGCATATACCACCTTGGTGTGGTGATGGAAAAAAATTAATACATCGTCCACCTCCCATATCTCTCCCAACTCCTCTACCATGTCCAACACCTTGAATACCTCCCTACTCTAGTCATTACCTCTGCCTATATGGTCCATCAATACTCTACCTATCAAATATTCAATGGAATAGAAAATCCCATGAGATATATCCTCTTCCATAATAGGAGTAACATCACCTCTCACTCTACTAATTAGAACCATCCTCCAAGCCCTAAAATTTACACCCTCAATCATGAGATTATCTCTATAAATTATTCACAAGCCTAGATCCTTGAGTATTTCATTGACTACCTTTTTTTGTTTCAGTTCAGGGGTTCCCACTACCATAAAAATCATTGGTGCCTTCTCAACCCAAAGACTCTCCACTACCAAGGCATTCTTCAACACTCCAATGTAGGTAAGGATATAGAAAGATACCATTATAGCTCATATATCTTTGTGAAGGTCATGATTGATGGTCTTTGATCAAAATTACATATCAAAAACAATGTCTATGGAATATCATGAGATGTTGGTGAACATTTTTTCATACTCATTCTCTCAAATACTTCCCTATTGAATCTTCTTAAGGATCCATATATGTAATGCCCATAATTTTGTTGCATAAAAATACTATTTTATGAGTTTATCAAACTACGAATAATAAAGGGACACCTCATCATGCATTTGAGTAACTAGACTCCACCATATCCCTATGGAAACATGGTGAAGGATCATCATTTGGAACACCATCTAGTTGGGAGGGGTCCTGAAGAGGATAGAAACTCACCCAAATGCCTCAATCATATCCCCTAATACTTGGGTATATTTCTCACCATAAAACCTGAGAACTCACTATCTATGAAACTCAAAAATATATCTTATAAAGTGCACATAAACTATCATACAATCAAGAAAACCAAATGAATAGTATGTGGAAGTAAGATCAAGAAACCACCCAGAGGTGTAAAATACTATACAAGCCCCTGAACGGAAGCCTCGTCACTCAAAAAATCATTTATGTGATCATGTTATGGAATCCTATCAGGATATCATTATCGAGGAATCCTGAAAACAAATCATGGAGCACTAAATTCAAATAATATATCTAAGAAGCTTACACAAGAAGTATATGGAAACTATAAATCTTTCCTATATGATAAATGTAAAAATGATTTCCTTTTATCCATTTCCTACATGTACAGAGTCAATAAGTAGTTTATCAGAGTCCCAAAGAATGGAGACATTGGCCACTAGGCCATTAATCAGTTCCCTAACAAAATATCATTATTTAAATCACTTTAACACTATTTACCTAGTCCCAAACCAAACATCATGGTCATACTATCTCTATATTCTAGTCCTAAGATTAATCTATACCTCTTATTATAATATTTCATGAGCCTAACCATAGGGGCTTGCCTAGTCCATCAAAATTCGTACATGACACCCCAAGCCTGCTTCCAATAGGCACGTGGCTGGTGACTAGTGTTGATTAGGCATATCTCATACATGGGGGTCTTTATCCTAAGGTAGCTGAACACACACATATATATCCAAACACATATATAATGTGGAAATGAAAGATTAAATTAATATCAAGATTCATGCTTACCACTAAAATCCCACATCAGAGTATGACACAAGTATGGAAATGAAAAGGGTAAAATATTATCCCATGAAAATTGTAAAAGATATGAAACAGTTAGCAAGTAGGGGAAAATAATGAGATAAAACTTCTGGAACCATGTTTGTTCTATCAAGAACAATTATCCTCCACTTACTCTTGGTCTTCCTAGTACTTCATTGAAAGGATTATCATCTGTATAAGAATCGATACATGTAGGTAGATCCCATGTTGGGGTGAGTATAAAAATACATTATAGGACAACTAGAAATCACCGAACATAAAGTATCAAATAGATTCATCTTATAAGAAATGATAACCTCAAAAACATAGATATACTCAAGATTAGAACCATTTTTCAAAGAAATGTCACATCCATACTTCCGACCTAGGGTTTTAATCAAGGATTCAAGATAAAATGAATTCAGACGAACAAACTCCATGGGTCTTGATAACATTGA